>OX244035.2:55725955-58572205 GCA_945859785.2 Tridacna gigas
GAAATGATGGTCTGGGGCTTTTGATCAGCAACATATATCTTGAATAGTCTTATAGAAACTGGAAAATGTTTAATTTTAGAGTCCTATTATACTAGGCTGTGTTATAGAAAAAAGGGGCTTAATGACAAACTTTATAAATGTTGAATCCTTCTGATAGTAACATTTCTTGAAAAGAAGTCCATGGTAACATTGACAAATGCAGTCTGGCAGATGGAGGGTCGTAGGGTTTCATGGCTCAACTCTCTTTTTCCCTCCATGTTTTTTACCATATATCAGAGATTATAATCTCGTAGCACTTGAGTTATTAAAGTATGTAAACATTGTCTGCCTTCTGAAGTATTTGACACACATGAACCACTCTTGTAGTTCTCTGTTTCTTCAAAAGTGTCTTTCATTTTCATAAAAGTGTCATTCATTTTCTCAAAAGTGTTTACCATTTTTCAAAAAGTGTCAACCATTTTACAAAAAGTGTAATCCATTTTTATACGCCGCCGGAGACGACGTATATTGGCATCATCTTCTCCGTCTGTCCGTCCGTCCGTCCGTCCCCTCGTCCCCCTCTCGTCCGTCCTTACGTACGTCTATTTCTTGTGAATGCAAATCCTCCCACATTTCTTGACGGATTTGGGTGAAATTTTCACAGAATGTTTCTCATCATGTGACCTATCGCATATTGTAAGGGTTTTCCGATTTGTAGCTGCGTCATGGAAAAAGGGGGCTTCATGTTATATTTCATTCCTTTTCATGTGAACGCAACTCCTCCCACGTTTCTGGACGGAATTGAATAAAATTATCACAGAATGTTTCTCATCCTGTGACCTATCGCATATTGACAGGGTTTTCCGATTTGTAGCTGCGTCATGGAAAAGGGGGGCTTCGTGTTATATTCCATTCCTTTTCATGTGAACGCAACTCCTCCCACGTTTCTCGACGGAATTGAATAAAAGTTTCACAGAATGTTTCTCATCCTGTGACCTATCGCCTATTATACGGGTTTTGTGATTTGTAGCTGCGTCGTGGTAAAAGGGGGCTTCAAAGTATATTTCATTCCTTTTCTTGTGCACACAACTCCTCCCACATTTCTTGACGGATTTGGACAAAATTTTCACAGAATGTTTCTCATCAGGTGTCCTATCGCATATTGCCATAGTTTTGCGAATTGTAGCTGCATCATGGAAAAAGGGGGCTTCATGTTATATTTTATTTTTCACCAATATCTCTTTAATTACTGGACATATCTCAATGGATTTCCATGAGATTTTCACAGATATGTGACCTAGCACACATTGTCAGAGTTTCGGAATTTATTTCTGTGTCATGGAAAAAGGGGGCTTCATGTCAAATTTAATTTTCCATCAATGTATCTTGAACTAATGGACATAATTTTATGAAACTTCATATTTTTATTGGTAGATCAAAGCCAGTGACCAATGAGTCCGTCGAACGTCTGTCTGTCCATCCATCACTTTGTGGGTTAACCTTTTCGATCACAAGTAACACAATATATCCATTGAGCTACCCAGGCAGGTGCTTGAAATTCCAACACTTTAGTCGCTATAGCTAGCTGTCTGAAGTAGCAGTTATGTGGCGGCGTATATTGTGATGACGGCACACTTGTTGAAAAAGTGTAAACATCTTAAATTAAAGTTTGATCATTTTTAAAAGGCAACAATAATTAATCACTTTATGTTTCTAAAACACTAGTGTGTCCGCCGTCGTAGCCATTTTTATATAGTTTGACCTCGATGTTTAGCAATGACACTGTCAAATGAGTTTGATCTTGCCACCAGAAGATGTTTAATCGTAAATGCTACATGTAACCCAATATCGATAGCATCGCTTGAATACTTTGAAGTTATTAGAAAACCTTAAGTTTTACAGGTTAAGTTTTAAGAATAAGGGTTACAATATAGACCTTCAGCTTGGATGCACTTTGTCTTTAAAATACTTATTGGCCAGAGGTACCTAACTGGGAAACAAGACATTCAGGCAAAGTGATAAATAGCAGTAAAAATAATACACTCCTGATCTCTACATGCAAAGACCTGTGTCTCATTCTTATTTGAATAGAGTGTAATACACATATTGTCCAGCTTCAGTGATTATTGTTTTTCCTTTCAGTCTAATATGTCTATAAATACATTTGTTAAACTACTGTTAACAAACAGTAGGGTAGAAAAAATCAATATGAACTGTACGTTAAAAGGTGTATGCCTACACTTGTCAATTACCTGCGATTTGATTGGTCATATCCAGTGGTTTTTCTATAAATAGAATCTATCCTAGGTGTGTATTTTTAATCAACGGAGTATTGCAAAATCGTTCATTTCATTACCAGCAACGGAGGGGAAAGGTTCACTGAAAATACCGGGAAGAGCGAAAAAATAAAGTTTATAAAGTTTAAATGAGTGTAGTTGTAGTGTATTATATTGTGTTTTGTTTTTATCGTTTAACCCTTTCCCAAACAAGCCCTGGTTTTCACGTGTCTGCAATACAAGTCTTTTGAAAACACTGTGGGAAAAGGAGAAATTGCTCGTAACGAGCAATTTCTCCTTTTCCCACAGTGTTTTCTACCCTTTTTGAGACCTTTCTGCCATTTTCATCGAATTTAAAAATTGTCGTCTGCAAACTCTTTCAATTTGGACCAGTCCAAAATTTGTCGTTTGGGAAAGGGTTAAGCGGTAATCTTATTCATAATACGCCCTATGGGTAGGTACATAGTCATATTTTAGTAGAATTATAAACAATGTTATTTACTTACCCAGTTCCATTTCCTTACAGCCTCAGTGTGCAGATCATTAGAACAGTCATGTTTTACCTCGCATGTATTAATCATAGATTTGTGTATTGACAATAGTTGTGACTAAAACTAATAGATATCTTGATCATACTACAAGGTTTTGTTATAAAATAGCCAGTGTACTGAAACAAAGAAGGCCATGCTTTTTTTTTTTTATAATGGGAATAACAGTACCGATAGATGTTAAATTCTTTGCTACACATAAACTTGAAATTAAGAAAAGATCGAATTTTCCCCAGCTATAATTGAGAGGTTCGCCCCACTGTGTGCACGGAGTACCACTCTAGGGTGAGGGGGGTATGTCACGAAATGCAACCCGTGACGTTTAAACCCTTCCTGTCCCCGTCATGAGTAGGAATCTGTGTTGCATCCTTCGCACATGGGATCTCTTTATGGGATGGTGTCGGCTTGAAACCGAAAGGTTTTGGCTTTATGACCGCGGGCTAGAGCCTTCAAATCTGTGAGGCGAAACAGATTTGTTAATCTCGTTTTATTATCAAAGATATTAAACCTTATTAATTACCAGTTTTTGCCTTCTCTCGATCTGTAGCACTGGGTCCTCGATGTGCGCGTATTTAGGTGAGAGAGAATTAGGCCTGCGGCCCACAGGTTTACCTAGGCAAACCCTGGTTTATTTATTCATTTTTTTTTTTTTGGAAATGATAAGGTAGACATTACTAGCAAATGAACATAATGTTTGAGAGACTAATCACTTGATCCTTATTGGCCAATCAGATTGTTTCATTTATTAGCCAATCAAATGCGAGCACACAAAACTAAAGACTATAAGAAGACTACTATCTGCATATCTTGTCATTAATGATCTGGACATCGTCGTGAACGGACGCAAATTTTGGCAGAAGAAAGGTCATACGGTGTAGAAATATAAAGGGCTGGTGATAAAAGTTGTGAAATCGTAAGGAATCTGTTGAGTACAGAGTTAAAGACTTATAATTAGGCCTATGAAGACAATAAATATCATAAATTAAAAAGGATCAGAAGAATACAGAGCCACGGTAAACACAACGATTATAAGGCTTGTGAATTCAATAAAGACTGTGACATCATAAGGGTCTGTTCAGTTCTGACTTACAGTGAACATAAAGGGTATAAGGGCAGAGAAGACTCAAAGTTTATAAGGCCAGGATGAAAAAGTGTGTGCCATTCAGCATAACATTGGATTAACCAATTAAATAACTGTGTCAGATCCTTATTGACCAATCAAATCCTCTCACTTATTAGCCAATCAGAACTGAGTACATCGAGCCTCAGACTATAAGAACACCACAGCCTACGTTTCTCGCCATTATTGCTCCAGACATCGTTGTGAACGGACGTGAACTTTGGCAGAGAAAAGGAAACATATAAGGACTGGCAAGGACAAATACATAAGGAGTCCCATCAAACATCATAAGGCAACCAGAGAAGACAACCAAGACTGAAAGTTTATAAAGCCAAGACGTTTAAGCGTGTAAATCTAGATCCGGTACTGACATAAACAAGTTATGGCTTATTCGTGCGAAACCTGTGGAGATACCTTTCTCAAATTAAGTGATCTGTTAAAGCACAGACGAACAGAAAAAACATCAAAGGATGTTCGCATGTGATACTTGTCCTAAAGTGTTCAGTCGACGTGATAATTTGGACAGGCATATGAAGAAGCACCTAGAAGAAAACAAACTACATTGTGAAGAATGCGGATTAGCGTTCACCAGGAAAGACAATTTATGGAGACATAAAGCAATAAAGCATGGTCATGGAAAAAAGAGAAAAGTAGATAATGGAGAAGAACCATTGGCAAAACGTCTTAAAGCAACCGATGATCCTAGACAATATTACACCATCAAGAAAATTAATCAACAATACATGAAGAAATTCAGAACAACCGCATCAAATTATCAAGTAAACATCCGGGATTTAGATGTGACTGACAATATAGTAAAAACTCTCAACCATCTCTTCAGTGCAATCTTTGAAGATATGACTAAAGGCAGTAAACCAGAAGACCTGATACGTGTGGTCATTCAGAGCCCTTCCTTGGACTACCCTATTATCATACCCCTGGATCCCATACCAACACTCACATCTGGAAAGTTCATGGATGCTGTCGAGAAAGTATTACAATCTAATGAAGACTTTGTGATTGATGAATCCTTGACATTTGAAGTGCTCCATATCGATATGCCCTCAGGAGCGAGCAGAAAACGGTGTAAATATGTGGACTTGGAGAAAAAAACGATTGAAAAAAGGTGCATTATCCGGATTCAAAATAACGATGAATTATGTTGTGCTAGAGCCATTGTCACAGCCATGGCTAAAATAGACCAACATGAAAAATGGGGTGCAATCCGGAAGGGGTGTAAAATCCAAAGACAGTTGGCAGAGGAACTACACCAGAAAGCAGAAGTACCCAAAGGACCCTGTGGGCTCGACGAAATCAAGAAGTTTCAACAAATATTACAAGATTACCAGCTTCATGTCGTGTCGGCAGACCATTTCAATGGTATTATTTATAGTGGGCCGGAAGAAGAGAAGAAGATTTTCTTGTATTACCATGACAATCATTATGACGTCATAACAAGTATGCCAGCTTTCCTGAACAAAACCTATTATTGTACGAAATGTCAGAAAGGATATGATCACAAGGAAGCTCATAAATGTAACAACGTTTGTCATTGTTGCAAGAAGATACATCCTGATACAGACGAAACATGGATTCATTGTGATAAGTGTAAACGATTCTTTCACGGACAACTGTGTTATGAATTACATATGAAATCCACTACCAAGGGAAACTCAACGTGTACAACTTACAGTCGTTGTAGAGATTGTGGGAAAACTGTGAATAAAAACATGAGTTCAAGACCCCATGTGTGTGGATCAAAGTATTGTGAACAGTGTAAAGACTTTTTTGAAGAAGGACACCAATGTCATATGCTACCGGAAGATTATGAAGAAGTATCTGATGAAGAAGAAAATGCTAAGACATATATATTTTTTGATCTGGAGTGTAGACAGGACGATATTGTAGAGTGTGAGAAAGGGTATGAGAGAGGTGAGAATGGAACATGTAATCATTGTCAAAAGTCCAAGTGTGGTGCGTATGAGCATGTTCCGAACTTGTGTGTGGCTCATAAAGTGTGCACAGTTTGCATGAACAATGAGGTGATGGAAGAATGTGAGTTGTGTGAACAGAATGAGTGGGTGTTCTCTGGATCAAACACAATCAATACTTTTTGTCAATGGTTGTTTTCAGAAGACAACAATGGTGCCACCGTCATTTGTCACAACTTTCAAGGTTACGATTCGTATCCCATTTTACACTACCTATACAAAAATGCCATCCTTCCTAAAATTATTCCTAATGGAGCAAAAATCATGTCGTTGATGGTACCAGGTTGCAAAATCAAAATGATTGACAGTATCAACTTTCTTCCAATGGCTCTTTCAAAATTACCAGGTATGTTTGACTTTAAAGAATTGGCTAAGGGATATTTTCCACATTTAATTCAATACTAAAGAAAATCAGACTGTTGTCTTAGACCACTTACCAGAGATTAAATACT
The DNA here is from genome assembly GCA_945859785.2 of Tridacna gigas. Taxonomy (NCBI): domain Eukaryota; kingdom Metazoa; phylum Mollusca; class Bivalvia; order Cardiida; family Cardiidae; genus Tridacna; species Tridacna gigas. Next base: position 55,732,322 of record OX244035.2, read on the forward strand.
ATAACCCTGATAGCATGAAGCCCGACGCTAGGAAAGCATTCATGACATGGTATGACGAGCACAAACATGACACATTTGATTTTCAAAAGGAAATACTGACTTACTGTCGATCAGATGTAGACATACTTAGACGCTGTTTTATAAAGTTTAGAGAGGATTTTATGGCAATAACCAATATTGATCCTTATGAAAAGAGTATCACTATCGCTTCAGCCTGTCAACGAGTCTTCAGAACAAATTTTTTAAAGAAAATACAATAGGTATCATTCCAACACATGGGTACAAACCAGAGCAAACACAATCGATAAAAGCTTTCCAATGGATCAAGTATCTATCACATACTATGGAAATTAGGATTCAACATGCAAGAAATGGGGGTGAGAAAGAGATAGGTCCATATAAAGTGGATGGTTATTATGAGACAGACACTGAACGAGTGGTACTCGAATTTCATGGGGATTTTAGGCATGGGAACCCTAATAAATATTCAAAGAACACAGTCAATCCATTTAATAAGCTCACTATGGGAGAATTATATGAAAACACACTTGAAAAACAAAGATATTTAAAAAAACAAGGCTATACTTACAAATGCATTTGGGAATCAGACTTTGACCAACAACTGACTGACAATATAGACATGAAAGCATCCACCGACAGATTAGACATAGTAACACCCCTTCAACCCAGAGACGCCTTTTTCGGAGGACGGACTGAGGCTTTTACCCTTTTTAAAGAAGTAACAGATAAGGAACATATTAAGTATTATGACGTTACCTCACTTTACCCGTTCATCAACAAAACTGGTAAAATTCCCATGGGTCACCCTAAACTGATTACAGAACAATTTCAAAATTTGAAAGAATACGAAGCACTAATTAAATGCAAAGTACTTCCACCGAGAAACCTGTATATCCCAGTACTCCCCTGCAAAATGAATGGCAAACTAGTATTTGCTTTGTGTAGGATATGTGCAGAAACTCAACAACAAACACCCTGCACTCATACAGACGAGGAAAGGGCTTTTGTTGGAACTTGGGTGACTGACGAAGTCAAAAAAGCACTTGAAAAAGGATACGAGATAAAAACTATGTATGAAATTTGGCATTTTGATGAAGTGTCAAAATATGACCCTGTTACCAAAGAAGGAGGACTCTTTACAGAGTATATAAATTCATTTCTAAAACTGAAACAAGAGAAGAATGGATGGCCCAAATGGTGTCAAACTGAGAAACAAAAATATCAATACATAGAAAAGTATTACAAAAAGGAAGGCATTAAATTAGACTATAAGAATATTGAAAAAAATCCAGGAATGCGAGCTTTGGCAAAACTCATGCTCAATTCGTTTTGGGGGAAATTTGGACAGAGATTGAATCAAAATCAAGTAGAATTGGTAGATGACCCAGAAATATATTTTGACAAACTGAGTAGTGATAGAGAAGAGGTGACGGCCATAAACTTTGTGTCGGAGGACATGGTAGAAATGCGTTGGAAATATAAAGATGATTTTGTTGAACCTTCTGGGAAAACAAATGTAATAATTGCAGCCTATACGACCGCTCAAGCACGACTAAAACTGTACTCATACTTGGAACATTTAGGACCAAGAACACTCTATGCAGACGCAGATTCAATAATATTTTCGGTCAAACAAGGGGAGTGGGAACCCGAGTTAGGGGACTATTTAGGAGACTTGACGGACGAGGTACCTGGACAGAAAATTAAGACTTTTGTGACAGGGGGTCCTAAAAACTATGCATACCAACTGGACAGACCGGACGAAAATGGAAAACAGACCCATTGCAAAGTGAGAGGGATAACCCTTAATTTTCAAAATCAAACCAAAGTCAATTTTGATACCCTCAAGGACATGATCACATTCACCCACCCTACCGTAAAAGTGACAGACACACATAAAATATGTCGAGATCGGAACCAAGCAAAACTTTTGACAGTAACACAAGACAAAGAGTATCGGGTTGTGTTTGATAAGAGAGTACAAAAAGGACATATATCTTACCCATATGGCTATTGATTTGTATATAAATTGTTGAAAAATAAAGTGTTATAAATATATCGGCGTCTATTGTTTTTCTTTATAATACCAGAAGAGGGGGGGGCAACTAAAAATCCCCTAGAGAGACAGAGAGCAGAGAGAGAGAGAGAGATGACTCATCAAGAGTTGTACCGGAGGAATTTCGATTTTTACCTCCTCCCATCTTCAAAATGGCGATTTATATAGAATATATAGTAAAACTCCCTCCAAAAATTTCCCTATAGAGACATCATACACTACTAGTGAGAATACCGATTTCATTTTTTTTTTTTTTATGGAAGTCTCGACAAAAAAAGGCGTTAGAAGTATGAAATAAATAGAATATTTGTTTTTTTTTTCGGTGAAAGATCGAAATTTATTTCATCGAGTGAACATCATCGGTAATATTTTCACGAGTGGCGCAGCCACGAGTGAAAATATTACCGATGATGTTCACGAGAAATATCCTCTCTCTCTCTCTCTCTCTCTCTCTATATATATATATATATATATATATATTTTTTTTTTTTTTTTTCAATAGAAAAGTGCAATTTTGAGCGTTGAGTAATGGGATAGTCGTTTTTAATCGGTATTTCCGTCCGTTCTTTAATCTTATGATTTCAGGTATGACGTCATCGTACCGATTTGAATACGAATCCCCGTAACTGATGCACGTTATTTATTATGTGATTATCGCGTTTTGCGAAACTCTGGTGCGAGATCTAAGATACCTTAAGAGGCTATGTAACCCATTAAGAAAATATCTCTGAAAAGTATTTTTCTTAGATTTGTACTTTCTTCTTTACTGCTGGTTTTCAAGTCATCGCCTTACTTCGTTCAGTGATAAATCATGTTTGAAGTTTGATTAGACTATGAAAATCTGAATAGCTCCCTTTAAAAAAAAGTATTGTAGAAACAGTAGGCCCTATATACACTAACTTCACGTTTACAGTCGTGATACCAGTGAACCGAAATATCGGCGCATAACTGCAGCAGTGTCTCCCTCTGTTTCATGTCATAGTTTTACCATAACTCCTAGTCGACCCTATATGCTTGATTGATTGTTGATTGTATGGCGTTTAAGGCCGTTTTCAACATCATTTCAGTTTTATCGCGGCGGCTAGTGCACCTAGCCATGCTTTCCTGGAGTTTCTTTTACCAGTACTCCGCACAATATTCTTTCCAAGCCACTGGCTGCTTTCCCACATAACCACCGTCGAAACAATGGTCAGCGGTGTGAGAGGAATGAATCCTGTCGCAAATACTATCATCAATCCTCGGAAAGAAATTCGCCAAGCCGGTGATCGAACCAGACCTCTTGTTCTCAAATCCTGTACTCGACCCGATACGACTTTTTTTTAAAACTTTGCAGACAGTGTATATCAAATTCATTCTCAACGAAACATACAGTCTAGGCTAGACTTACGCTGTCCGATATGGTAAATTTTAACCTTGTACCACGGAGGTCTGACTTTTTACGACCATGATTAAATCGTTTGAAAATATTGTGGGAAAAGGAGAAAATGCTGGTAACCAACACTGTTCTCCTTTTCCTACAATGTTTTCTACGCTTCAAAGAAGCATTTCATGTAATGAATACTTTTAAATTTGTCGCCTGTAGATGCTTTAAGTTTGGACAAAGCTAAAATTTTGTCGTCTGGTAAAGACTTTATTCGCGAAAAGGGCTTAAAAACGGTCTTCTCTACTAGCTGTAATTCACCATCTAATTTATTTAGCAGTTATGGCTAAATAAATGAAACAGAATTATAGGTCAGTAGAAAATCCCCACTCAGAGCTCCAGTTAGAGGGAGCGTTTTGATGTCAAAATTGAAAAATATTAATTATTCTCCACTAAACCCTATGTTATGGGTACTCATTAGAATCGTCTCATCTAGACGATTCTAATAAGTACCCACAACATAGGGTTTGGAAGACAACTAATGGATCTAGAATACCATCACTTCCTCTTATCTGGAGCTCTTAAGGCTGCTTACTGCAATGTTTTGAGCGTTTACGCCAAGAAAATTAATGAAAACTCACTTTTACATCGATTGTACAATTCACATACAGACGTGGCAACTAATTACACTTTTCTTACACGTTCTACTATCAGAGCTGGACATCCCTTATGCACCCGCAAGGCATGTCTGCACTGAAGAGTTAATGAGTCTTTTATGAATTGAATGAAGTTTTCTTCCACCAAGGCTGGTTGACATTATCCGTGATACAATAAAGGCGTAGATCCGAGATCAGACTGCACGTTCTGTACACATGTTCTATATGGTGACATTAAAATTGTCTGAAATCGTGGAGGTAATTATAAAAGTTACTCCTACGGCTTAGGAATTTAAACTTTAATTCTTGCCAGCGTAAAAACAACCAGATTTCCGTAATTTCGAGAGTGTTTGAAGCAAGCGTGTAAGTTCTCTGTGGTCGCTGTCCGTAAAAAACATGTCATTGTCCCTTTAAGGCCAAGAAAGACATCACGTTGCTGTGTGTGGTTATAATGTTCAAAAGTAGGTCTCAAACCCCCTAACAAAACGTCACAATTTTAAATGCCTCCATACCGAAAGCATTTGCACCCAGCAAATTAAATATGGCTAAAATGTTTTTGGCCCCAGGTCTTTGAAATGGTGAAAGACATTGTGGTAAAAAGGAGAAAATGCTGGCAACCAGCATTTTCTTCTTTTCCCCACAATGTTTTGGCAAGAATACTTTCTAAGGGTCGTAAAAAACACGGTAGTACGTGGAAAAGGGTCATTGACTACCCTTACAACATAGAAAAATTCAGATTTCTCCCAAATCCCGCTAATAAGTAAGTGCATAATTAAATGACAATTAAGAAAATCTTACACTTAAATAGAACAGTATCCATAGTAATTGCCTATTATCGTAGCAAAGTGTTTCCGAATATTCACCGTTTCGTGGGTCCAAAAATAGAACCTTATCTTTTGTTAGGGTCCTTTGAGAGTAGGACGGAATAAATATTCATTTTCGTACTTTTACCATTCACGACACTATTCCGTGTTTTAATGACCCTGGAGAAAAAAAGCTTTTGGAAACATTTTTTTGGGCGGGCGGGGGGAGGAGAAAGAGGGAGGAAAATAAAGTTCGTAACCATTAGCTGTTACATTCGATCTACTCTTTGAAGATGCTGACAATCCGTTTGTGCGAAGTTGGTTAAGCCTTTACCACTCGACAAAACTTTATATTCCAAATTCAAAGCAACTGCAGGCGACAAATCAAAAGGTGGCCCAAGAACACATGGCAGGACGAATGTTTGTCAAAAAAGCAGAAGACGTCAACTTCCAAACCTGTTACCGATTATAGAACAAGAACAGGGGAGATAATCCAATAGAATTAATCAAACCATCACAGCTTAGTGTTGTGCCGCATTAACCTCTATGCTGCTAAGCGAGTCTCAGTAAGATGTTACGGGCAGAGTAGATCAAGATCAGACTGCACGGAAGCTGAATTTACACATTCGATACAATGACAATTGGAGGCCACCCAAAGAGGTTGCTGAATTAATGATATAGCTGACAAAAGTACTAAACGTGCTTTTCCCATGAGTCTGTATTCGCTAACCATTCTTAAGAGCATTCTTATTTTAATTATAGATTTAGAAAGTAACGCAACTCCTGATAAGCTAAATCACTTGGCTTAGCCAATCAGAAGTTGTGTTACTTTGAAATTTAGACAATTCTTGAGAATAACACCAAGATTGTTCTTAAGAATGTTTAGTGAATAAGAACCGTGAAGATTTTCCGAGAAGAGGGTCTGTATTCAGTAACCATTCTTAAGAATAATCTTTGTCTAATTCTCAAGAATTTTCTAGATCTGAAAGTAACACAACTTCTGATTTGCTAAACCAAATGCTTTAGCCAATAAGAAGTTGCGTTACTTTCAAATCTAGAAAATTCTTTAGCATAAGGCTGAGAATATTCTTGAGAATGGTTGATGAATACGGACCCAGGGCTCGTGTTCACCAAAATTTTCTAGACTAGACAAAAAAAAAAAATGCTCAACTTGACACGTTCTCTAGAAAATTCTTAAATGCGTATTCACCAACGCAATTTAGCATGGTCTTGATTTATAACGGTTTGTGCACGGAGCAAGCGGCTGCGTACCAACTCTGGTTCTTGAATACCAAGAAAGCGCACATGTGAAACGTTAGTTAACATCGTCTGTACAGTGCCGGTGATTATAAAACTTGAGTCCATGCTCAACTGAGTTTGCCCTCAAACTTGATATCTCGTGTTTGCTTAAAGACGGTATGAAAATCTGAAATGAAAACTGATTTAATAGACAAGAGACAAAGAAAAGCTGTAAAGTTCAGAAGTTACTCCCTAAGGTTAATCAAATCACTTTTATACTACTTTCGAATTTCATGATCTGCTGAGTTGAAGAAGAAAACAGTTTTATGAGCATTGAACCTGCAGGTTTCATCCAGGATACAGTCTATAGAAGTATCTAAGGCACATGTAAACAGTTCTTTTCGAACTGGCCATGGCCAAAATTAGAAATAATGGAATTTTGATAAGAAGAGCAGTTATTACACCCATGAATTGTGTAAGATTATTGAAAAGAAGCATCCAGTTTGTCTTTGAAACAGGAGGTCATGACTTTTCCTTCTTTGTTCCATTAGTTTTGACCCCAAATGCGAAACTGAGGGGTCATAGAGTTAGTGGCTAGCTTTAGCCGTAAAAACAATGGCGGGGTAATGCCTTGAAAGATTGCGAAAAAATGACATGGTAACGTGCTATTTTTTATTTTATCCCCAAATTATGTATTGTTTTGAGTTTCAATTTAGCTTGGCATTTTCAGGCTAGTCTCCTGGGTTTGCATTTTGTGAAATTTGGAATAAAGGCTAAAATGGCATATTTTGTCAATTTTTTCCGACCATGCCAGTTGTCTGTATTGGTCAGTAATTTCACTCTTTCACAAATTTAACATGATTCCTTGGTGAAATCTAAAAATTTGGGGTTATGCTGTTGCATTTAAGTGCTCTTTATCATTTCAGGCTGATTCTATAGACGTTTTGTCGGAGAAGTTCTGTTTGGCGTGTTGACAATCGACACATGTTTCACCGAAAACCGTGGTCTAGGGCCTAAAGATTCTCGGACAGCAATGGTGGCCATTCCTATTGGTAAAATTATCTCCATTGCTAGATAAAGACTTGGGCTCCTGATCACAGTTCTTGGCTAACCTTCTGTCGACCAAGCACACGCCAAACACAATTCCTTCAATAAGAGGTCTGAAGTATCAGCCTGAAATGATAAAGAGCAATTAAATGCAACAGCATAATCCTAATTCTTAAGATTTTATCAAGAAATCATGTTCAACTTGTGAAATAGTGAAATTACTGACCTATACAGGCAAGTGGCATGGTCGGAAAAAAAACTGCCAAAATAAGCCATTTTTGCCTATTTTCCAAAATTCACAAGATCCAAACCCCTGAGGCTAGCCTGAAAATGCTTAGCTAAATTGAAACTCAAAACAATACATAATTTGGGGGTAGAATCAAAAATAGCACGTTACCAGGCCGATTTTTCGCAATCTTTCACGGTATCAGTCCACCATTATTTTTGCGGCTAAAGCTAGCCACTAATTCCATGAAGCCTCACTTTCGCATTTGGGGTCAAAACTAATGGAACAAAGAAGGAAAGTCATGACCTCCTGTTTTGAAGACAAACTAAATGCTTTTTTTCAATAATCTTACACAATTCATGGGTGTAATGAGTACTCTTCTTATCAAAATTGCATTCAAAACCAACCTTTCTCAATTACTTCTAATTTTGACCATGGCCAATTCGAAACAAACTGTTTACATGTGCCTTAAGGTAACCAAATAACAGACTAGTTCTTTACCTGTATTCCTTTGTTTTTATCCTTCATCCTCTTGGGGATGTAATTTGATATATGATTTGTGTAAGGTCCTCGTGTGATTAAGAGCAAATTCTGCTCTCATTCATTTGAGAAATGTGTATATTATCGATTTGTCATACAATGTAACCAGATTTAGTTGAGATATTATCTCAAGAACATACCCGTGTAGTGCAATAAAATCAACGATAAAAACCAAGTAAGCCCATTATCAGGACCAGTGTTGTACTGGAGAGGAATCAAGGGAAATAACTGAAGAATGGCTCTCATTGATAATGTAAATCCTTCACCAAACAATCCCGTGTTTTCTACCATTTGAAAGACAAATCTCATAATTTTAGGAATATCTATTCTGTCACCTGCAAAGACTTGCGACATGGACCAGTCTAAAATTTTGTCACGTGGTAATGAGGTGAAGGCACGGTTTACATGCTATGTAAACTGCTTCAATATTACAAAGTATACGTAGCCCCAAAAATAAGGGAACCCTGTTACTTGTTTCTTCTGACATTGAATGACGGGTTGATTTTTCCTCTCAATATTTCAGCAGATTCTAAGAGCAATGATACGCTGTATCATCTTCAGTGTACCCGCCAGGTGTCGTGCAGGTGTTGCTGCACATGGAGGTCACACCCGATATTGACTTGGATTACATATCTGTTAAATGTTTTAGCTAAAAATAATAAAGAATTACCTCAAGATGAAATACACTGGTTCCCTTATTTTTGATTCTACGTATAGCTTTTGCCCTGTTTGGTGATAACGTTCATCTTAGAGCCTTCACCATACAATCACCTGTTTTAACGACCTTAAGGAAGATGGTGTTAGAAAACATTGTGGGAAAAGGAGAAAATGCTGGTGACCAACATTTTCTTCTTTTCCCACAATGTTTTCTATCATGCCAAAGATATTTCCTCTATCGTTTTAGTCACATTTAATTTGTCGTCTGCATATGGTTTCAATCTGGACTTGTCCAATGTTTTGTCGTCTGGTAAAAACTTAACCGAGGTTCGAGGCTAATGAAAACATTGATAAGCGCAATCCTCAATATCCTATTTTTGTAGGGGTAGACAAAAAAAAGGGCTCCCTTTTTTTCGTAACTTTAACTCAGGTAAGTGTTCAGCAAGTCGACAAAAAACTCTTTCGTAATTCTTTTCGTTTTGAAGGTCGTTTTGCCTGAAATATCTTTGATATCGGACGGCGAAATTGTTTATAAAACTTTAACAAAGTTTCAAATTCCACAGTTATATAGGCCAAGTCTAATTTCGTACAACCGATGGAATAAATTTTTACGTTTAGATGTAGCTCCTTCCTTCTTCTCCTCAGATTGATGTCTTCTTTTTTTTTTCAAATTTTCTCACTGTCTCAAGCTTTGATCAAACAAGTTGGCTTCTTTGAAAAAGGAGCCAGGAGAGGTCAGCATCAATGTTTTCAAACAGTTTATTGGCTTTTGATTTCAATACATTATATTGGTACATGTAAACAAACAAGTAAGGCATTATATAATTGCCGCTGCGTAGAAACCTAAGCATTACATGACAGACCTTCCCGCCATTTCAATCGCGTGATCTTTTCCGCGGTGTTCTCTTTTTTAACGATTCTTTCTCCGCTTAGCTTTATTTGTTTAATGAAAAATTATAACTATTGGAGAGATCATCTGCAATTAAATCAACATAACAAATATTTTTTGAAATCGTCATATAAAAACGAACGACGTCTATTTCCAATTTCAGCTCTTTGATTTCGGTTTATTTATAAACCCATGACGAAACAGACTGTGTGTCAAAACAATTTCGCAAAAAGACTGGATTTATACCGCAATTTGTGAGGCAGTCTGCCTATTAAACTCACCACTGTTGGAGAGGTCTGATGACCTCTCCAATTAAAAGTTGAGCCTGAATTCAGCTGAGCATGGCCACGCTCGTTGTTTGCAGTTTGATCTGTATCGACACCGTCCACAAAAGGACCATAGAATGTTTACGGTATGGTTTCAGAGTAGACTTTCGGCTCAATGCAATAAGAGTTTGAATGACGAGAGCAATAATTGGGCCATGTTATGGCAAAAGGGGGCTTAATGCATCTCCGTGATACATGATACTATCAAGTCATCACATGATTATAGATCTATAAAATCCATTTTGTCTAACAACCGACTGAATCATTAACCCTTTACCAGACGACAAAATTTTAGCCTTGTCCAAATTGAAAGCATTTGCAGACGACAATTTCAGTGTGGCTCAAATGGTGCAACTTTCCTTTGATAGGGTAGAAAACATTGTGGGAAAAGGAGAAAATGCTGGTTACCAGCATTTTCTCCTTTTCCAACAATGTTTTCAAAAGGCTTCTTTCCCAGGGGCGTCAAAAGGTGGCATTGTGTGGTTAACCAATGTCCCTTGACGTGCTGGAAATCGACCAATAGCAAAAAGTTTCGACACAGGTCAGCCTGCGCGGAGTGCGCAGGCTGGCCTGGGTCGAAACTTTTTGCAGATGCATTAAACCCCCTTTTCAAAAAAGCATGGCTCAGTTATTTATGCAAATGAAATGTATCAATATTCAAATTAGATGCGTTACTATTTAAATCAGCAAAGGGTACGTATTCCGACACACGAAAATAGCCGTGTCTAGTCATGATACAACTTTATCTGTTAATTCTCGTCACAGCGTGCAGTAATATCACATGACCTTTCTCGTGATACAAACATGTGCAACTTTATAGGTCCTTGTCCCAATCTCTTTTCGAAAGTAATACTTCTGGAAAAAAAATATAGCATTAAGCTATGCCTGTGATCTTGTTGTCTTTTTTGAATTGTAACTCTTTACCAGACGGAAAAAATGTATGACAAGTCGATTTTAGCATCATTTGCAGACCAAAAAAATCATTTGCGGCTCTGATTGGCAGGATTTTTGTTTTCAGTAGTAGAAAACATTGCTAGAAAAGGATAAAACGCTGGTTACTATCATTTTCTTCTTTTCCCACGATGTTTCACAAGCCTTCTTTCTCGGTATCGTTAAAACTCAGGATTTGAAAAGGTTCCATACCAGGGAAAAGTAAGCGTCGGATAGTTATCACTTTACCAGAAGACAAAATTTTAGCCTTGTCCAAACTGAAAGCATTAGCAGACGACAATTTCAGTGTGGCTCAAATAATGCGATTTTTCTTTGATAGGGTAGAAAACGTTGTGGGAAAAGGAGAAAATGCTGGTTACCAGCATTTTCTCCTTTTTCCAAAATGTTTTCAAAAACCTTCATTTCCAGAGTTGTGAAAACCCGGCATTGTTTGGTAAAGAGTTAAATGGAAGAAAGGAAGAATTTTAGTTAGATTATCTGATCAAAGTGATATTCGTTACGATATTAATTCCGTTATGCTATCTGGCGAATTACTAAGATTACCAGCATTCCTCCTTTTCCTACAATGTTTTCAAAAAATCTCTAACTAAAGGTCGCTGAAATGCGGGATTCATAGTGAAGGAACATCTGAACTGAATGGACCCTCACACATAACAGGTTAATTTTGGTTCAGCTCAAATCTCATAGGAATGACACAAAGGTCTATTAGTAAACGTTTTGCGGACGACAAAATGTTTATACCTTGTCCAGATTGAAAACGTTTGCAGGCGACAAACTTAATGAGGCCGAAAATAATTGAGCCATGCTCTGGCAAAAAGGGGGTTTAATGCATCTCCGTGATGCATTTTACCCAGGAAGTCATCACATAATTATGTAGCCATAAAATCCATTTAGCCTAAGAAGCGACTGAACCATGAGGCAGAGTGGTCTTTGGAAATGCGGAAAATTGATCAATAGTAAAAAGATTCGGCTCAGGTCAGCCTGTGCGGACTGCGCAGGCTGACCTTGGTCGATACTTTTTGCTGATGCATTAAAACCCTTTTCACAGAGCAGGGCTCAACTGAGTTTGTTCTTGAAAGGGTGGACTACAAATGCGAAAGAAAAAGAGGCAAATGTTGACATACAACACTATTTTCTATTCCCACAATATCTTCCAACGCTTGTAAAACAAATCCCATCATTTGAGCCACGTTTAAATTCTCACCTGCAAATGCTTTAAGTTTGAACAAGTCTAAAATTTTTCTGTAGGTGAAGCGCCATATTACGAAAAGATTTCGTTCTACACGGTCGAACAGAGCATTGACCTATAACGCACAAGGTATGGTATCCATTGCGAATTATAATGGGCGATCGTAATTTTCTTCTACAGCAACTGTTACATTTCAAAGAAAGCTTATCTTAATTTGCATTTAGTCGTGGTTAAGATAAAAGCGAGGCCATAAGATGTAACAAAAGCGCTGTAACAAGCAATTAGTTGATAAATGTACGCTGTGCTAAACTGACATCTCTTTATGCCCATGATCAATCTATCAATGATCCCCACCACCCCTATTTCCCTCTATGATTTCCAGCTAACTCTTACCTAAAAAACCGTGATCACCTGTTCTTACGAAACTGAGAAAGAAGGCCTTTGAAAACATCGTGGAAAAAGGAGAATATGCCGAAAAGCAGCATTTTCTCTTTTTTCTATACAATGTTCTCCTATTCCCTCCAAGACAATTCATATCATTTGAGCTGCATTTTAAATTGTCGTTTCAATTATGCAGTTGCAACGAGTCTACAATTCTGCACAAAACGTGGAGTCTGATCTTAGATCGACACTGTCCTCTACTTTGTAAAAAATTCTGGCCAAAACAACATTAAGCGCGGCTCACTGACCTTTTGCGGACAGTGTAGACCAAGATCAGACTGCACAGAACGTGCAATCTGATCTTTGATCTACAGTGTCCCATAAGAAGATATCTTTTCTCCAAAAATGCCTTTGAAATAGGAAAATTTGGGGTTTTACTATCGGCATTAAAGTTTCATTTCTTTTATTTAGCAGGCTAAGTATTAAAACAGCACTATTTCGGCTGTTTACCAACAGGAAAAGCGGCCATTTCTGTAAATAAGCTTTTTAACCCTTTACCACACAATGCCGAGTTTTAACGACCCTGAAAAAGAAACCTTTTGAAAACATTGTGGAAAAAGGAGAAAATGCTGGTTACCAGCATTTTCTCCTTTTTCCACAATGTTTTCTACTCTATCAAAGACGGATTCCATCATTTGAGCCACATAAAATTTGTCGTCTGCAAATGCTTTCAATTTGGAACCGCCTGAAATAATTTCGTGTGGTAAAGAGATAAGGGACTAATAAACACTGTATCTATCAAGTTGAAGATGCTGTTCTATCACAGTGTAGAATCCAGTATTGCCTTTCAATAGGATCATACTATGCGTTCCGTGCAGTCTGATCTTGATCTACGCTGTCCGCCAAATGAAACCCGCTGAAATCGCCTTGGATGTTATTGCGCTAAGGTTTAAAGCTTTTATTTGTCGTAGTTTATTCCGCTATTTTATACAATAACCCTTCGATCATTTTAGCATACTAGTTCAATTGTTTTTAAACTTCATGTGGTTCAAGATCAGATTGCCTCTTGCGGATAGTGAAGATCAAGATCAGACTGCACACAGTGTGTACTCTGATCTTTGATCCACACTGCTTGCTATTTTTGCGAAATATTCTGACAAAAACACACCAGAAAAAGCGACTCTTAGGTCTCGTTTACTAAAATAAGAATGTTTATTTCAGTTATTCTGCGCTATAACCCTTTACCAAACAATCCCTGGATGAACGAACCTGGAAAAAACTTTTTTGAAAACATTGTGAGAAAAGAAGAAAATGCTGGTGACCAGCATTTTCTCCTTTTCCCATAATGTTTTCTAACCTTTCAGAGCCAGAAATCTGTTAAATTAATATAGTTACATTTGATATAATGTCTGCAAATGTATTTAAACTGGACGAGTCTAAAACCGTGTCGTCTGATACATATGTAAGGGTATGAATAAAGCATGTGAAAATGACTATTTAAATTCTGATGTTTATTACAGTAGGGCGTACTGTTGTGGCGCATTTTTGTCTCTTTGTCTATTTCCCCGTGGATCCATTTCTCTTTTTTTTTTGAGGGTGGGTGGATTTATAACTTTTAATAAGATCTTTGATAGTTACTGTCCGGTCTGGGTTGCTTCATACAGCCAAATGAAATCGTCTTATCCAGCAGAAACCTACGACCCGTTGACGCATTGCGTCAAATAGCTAAAAGAAATCGTCTAATCCAGCAGAAACCTACGACCCTTTGACGAATTGCGTCAAATAGCTAAAAAGAATCGTCTAATCCAGCAGAAACCTACGACCCGTTGACTCATTGCGTCAAATAGCTAAAATAATCGTCTAATCCAGCAGAAACCTATGACCCGTTGACGCATTGCGTCAAATAGCTAAAAAAAATCGTCTAATCCCGCAGAAACCTACGACCCGTTGACTCATTGCGTCAAATAGCTAAAAGAAATCGTCTAATCTGCGGAAACCTACGACCCATTGACGCATTGCGTCAAATAGCTAAAAGAAATCGTCTAATCTGCAGAAACCTACGACCCGTTGACGCATTGCGTCAAATAGCTAAAAGAAATCGTCTAATCTGCGGAAACCTACGACCCGTTGACGCATTGAGTGAAATAGCTAAAAGATACCTTTTTTAGCAGAAACCTACGACAGGTTGACTAATTACTTCAAATAGCTGAGAGAAATAGTCTAATCCAGCCAACCAGTTGACTCATTGAGTCAAATAGCTGTATCTCTTCCATTTTCAACCGAAATTGCCGTTTCGGACGCTATTGTTTTCGGTACAATATCTTTTTGAAAAGTATTCAGCATTTTCTGCTTTTGCCATAATGTTCTACTTTTTCGAAGACAAAAGCGGTCACTTTAGCCCAATTTAAACTGTCGTCTGCAAATGCTTTATTTTTTAACATCCTAACCTTTAGGGTGCTAAGCGCGACTCACTGGCCTTTTGCGAATAGCGTAGATCAAGATCAGACTGCACAGAACGTGCAGTCTGATCTTGAGTGTATACACTGTCCGATATGGAGATATTTTTCACCGAAAAACAAGTTTGAAAACAGCGTTATTCTTGCTTTTTACTAACGGTTTGAAAGTTTCATTTGACTTATTTAGCAGGATAAGGGTTATTTTTGCCTCCTGATATAAATTTTAGGACTTAAATCAGTAATTTCACGATTAACCTGTTTACAGACGTGTAAATTAAAAGTCACATTTGCAGACCCAAAGAACTGTCAAGAATGCTCTACTAATCCACCTGTCAGTATGGTATGGTTAACATTTCTGTTCCGTTGCAGTCGTTATCGTCCTAGGCCTTATTTCCATATGAGTACTTAAAACACAGAATCATATTTCATGACTTCTCATTAAGATAGTCCCGAATCCTTTCTTTTTCTTTTCGAGATTTGAACTCCGAGAATGCTACAGGAAACTTAGTTGTAATGATGACAGTGTAGATTAATATCAGATTGCACAGATCTACACCTCCTGATATGCTGAGATACAAGTTCTATATACATTTTGTGATATTGTCTTGAAATTATAATAATGCTGAAAATGCCATAATTTTCTCTTAATTACAAATTATTGGATTTTACGAGCAGGACCAGGGATTTATTTTTCATTCCGGCAGATGACTTGAACTGACGATGATTCATGTCTATATCTCACTCATGAAATACAAAAAAGTCACGTAAAGGTCATCATTATCTCTCATTTACTTGCAAGTCAAATGAATGATACAGGCCATAAATTCTACTAGTAAAATCTTGTCTTTTTTTTTTTTAAAGAAATTACCACAAAATGATGACAGGACTTACATACGCGAAGGTCAACGATCAGACTTCAATGCACTGAACAATCTGCCCTAGATCCCCACTGTCCGCATGAAACACTGAGATTGACATTGTCACCATCAATCTATATAGGTTATGGTCGTTGCATGAACGGCTATACGTAGTTTCTGTCACCAGACCGCTATGACCATTATATTGACAATGCATTTAACCCTTTCAGCGCCATAGGCGAAAACACGGACTTTTGCGGACGGCATAGATCACAGAACGTGCAGTCTGATCTTTGATCTATACCTTCCGCTTATTTGGTAAAGCCTATATGATAAAATTTTTCAGGAGACTCAGTGGACTGTATTTACAGCCATCAAAAGAAGCCGAGTTTGTTTATTTGGCGCCGAAAGAGTTAAAATCTTAACAAGCGTTAATGTATTGAGCAGACAATGCATTGTTGTCACATTCCAGAGGATGAAGACTTTTTAAGAAAACCTTGTGGAAAAAGAAGAAAATGCTGGTAGCCAGCATTTTCTCCTGTTTCCACAAGGTTTTCTAACTTACCAAAGATAACCATTGATTTTAGTCAAATTTGATATGTCGTTTTCAAAACGTTTTTGCAATGGAATATGTCTAACATTTTATCGTCGTGCAAAGATTATTCTAGTATCTTAATCAAACTGTTCATTGTGCAGAGAGACGGGTTATGGACTACAATGCAGTCCAAACAGTTTGAAAGATTTGGCAGACTTTGTAAATTTTAAATAAACATTCTATTCAGTTATCAGACCTCTCCAACAGTGGTGAGATTAAAAGGCGGACTGCCTCAGAAATTGCACTCAAAACCCACTTTTTTGCAAAATTGTCTTGATACACAGTCTGTTTCGTCATGGTTTTATAAATAAACCGAAATCAAAAAACTGAATAGGAAATAGACGTGTTTTGTTTTTTATGTGACGGATTTCAAATAAAAAAGATTTTTGTATTGATTTGATTGCAAATGTGTTTCGACGGTCGATACAAAACCCAAGATTATTTTTGATATTTTCTTCTTTTATTTTCTGTTCCATCATTCATCTTTTCGAAAACCGCAAACTTAAACTAAGGGAGCTAATTCTTGCTTAACCTCAAAGGATAGTTTCAATTATTCATCATTTCTATTGAAAGGATAGTTTCAATTACAGTCATCATCTTCAGAACAAAATGAACTCTCAAATAGTTGTAATTTTCATTAAACAAATAAATCTAAGAGGGAAAAATAATTTAGTTTAAAGAGAGAAAGAACACCGCGGTAAAAGATCATACGACTCGAAAACGTGGGAAGGTCGCGTGTCTGTCATGTAATGCACGAGAGGTTTCTATGCAGCGGCAACCATATAATGCCTTACTTGTTTGTTTACATATTGTGAAATACGACGTATATCAAAATTTAAAGCCAATAAATTATTTGAAGCATTGATGCAGACCTCTCCCAGTGGCTCCTTTCTTGAAGAAGCCAACTTGTTTCTAAACTAACTCAAGGTATTGCAATTAGCAATTACTAGTATTTACTTTGACAAACGGTTTCAGAGATTTATCTTCCGTCGCGGAAGAAGACTGAATTGACAGTGATTCGTCTTGCAGTTACGGTTGAACTTCGCAACAATAACAGACTGAGATCTGGTTTATAATTGCTTTGACAGTGGTAATTGAGAACAAAGGGTTGAAAGCCCTGATAAAAATTCACGAACACAGTGCATAACGAATTGGTATGCAGTCCCATTAATTGGGAAACTGCGATTTGGGAACACTACATTTACATTGATGTGGTTTTTGTTTCGCTTTCATGCGATCACATGAAGTTACCTTTGGCGTACTCTTGAAAATGTTAACTCCTTTCACAACTTAAAGTGCCTTTGCTGTCAGTGTCGATCAAGATCAGACTGCAGGAAACGTTCAGTCTGATCTTTGATCGACCCTGTCCGCATTGTTTAGACATTCTGCAAAAATGCAACGGTAACAATGCGATAATTTTGGTCTTTTTTCTGGTCTGAAATGTTTTTTGTGTTTGTCCAGAGCTCTGATGGTAAAGCGGTTTTGTCGAAAGCATAATACAGATCAAACTGCACAAAAAGGGCAGCCTGACTTATTGTTTAAATCAAATTCTTTTTCAAACAACAGTAAAACTGTCTAGATCTCTTTTAGATTAGATGATCAGAAATAAATTCAGTTTATCGAGCATGCAAAGGGAGACACATTACAGTAATGAACGTCTGACACATTACAGAAAAAACTCGGTCGATATGTACATGTATGCGAGTATCTATGGAAAGCATGAGAATAAAATAATACATCAATAGAGGTCATCGTAATCATAATTATAATTGTAATAGAAAGTAATGAAGATCCTGAAACGCAATTGAACTAAAAGGCGAAGAAATAGGATATTCTAGGTGAATAGGCGGACTAAAGTAATCCGACAATGTCTTCAAACGCTCGTACCTGGTTGAAATTGCAGAAGTTCTTAGCCTTTAACCCTTTAACACACAATCCCGACTTTTAACGACCCTGAGGAAAAAGCTTTTTGAAAACACTGTTGGAAAAGGAGAAAATGCTGGTAACCAGCATTTTCTCCTTTTCCCACAATGTTTTCTACCCTATTGAAGAAAAATCATATCATTTGAGCTACATTGAGCTACATTGAAATTGTTGTCTGCAAATACTTTCAATTTGGACGGGTCTATAATTTTGTCGTGTGGTAATGGGCTAAGCGAGACCCAGAGCACGTTTGTGGACAGAGGAGATCAAGCTAGATCAGACAGCACCCGAAAACAGTTCGTTTATACGACCCACGCTCCGGCAAAAGTGGGCTTAATGCATCTCCGTGATGCACGATATATCAAGCAAGTCATCATAATTATGATTATGGATCCATAGAATCCATTTTGTCTAACAACCGACTGAATCATAGAATCCATTTTGTCTAACAACCGACTGAATCATAGAATCCATTTTGTCTAACAACCGACTGAATCATAGAATCCATTTTGTCTAACAACCGACTGAATCCTGAGGCAGAACGTCCATGGACATGCAGAAAACTGACTAATGACAAAAAGTGTCGATTCTGGTCAGCTTGCACAGATGCATTAAACCACCTTTTCACAGAGCATGGCTCATATAAGGAGTTGGAAACATAAATTCTAGTTTAACAATTCATTTTTTTCCAGAGACAAGAACTATGAACGACTTTGCATCAGTGACGTTGTCAGACTCATAATGATATCCATAGATCTAAATGGTATGAAGTAATTTTGCCTGCATTTTGACTCCTGAACTGTTTACCTTTGGCCGCTAGTGGGCCTTTAACCCTTTACCACACAATCCCAAGTTTTAACGACCCTGTTGAAGATATCTTTTGAAAACATTGTGGGAAAAGGAGAAAATGCTGGTAACCAGCATTTTCTCCATTTCCCACAATGTTTTCTACCCTTTTAGAGACAGGTTCCATAACTTGAGCCACATTTTATTTGTCGTCTGCAGCAGCTTTGAATTTGGACCGGTGTGAAATTTTTCGTTTGTTGAATAAACAGAAAAAAAGAAGCATCTCGCATAATGACTGGCGGGTCACATTATTTCAGTTCAGCAGGACACCGTTTGACGTCGACAGGGTCTGTTATAACCAAGCATTCTAAATTGCATTCGAATTTTAGTTCTCAGGAGTTTTTTTTTTTTTTTTTTTTAATTTCAAAGAAACGCATTTTCTGATAGGCGTAACTAAATCGTTGAGCCAATCAGAAATCGCGTTACTGTCTTGATTTAGAACAAGAACTATATGATTATATTCAATTAAGAATGGCTGGTAAATACGGACCCATGTACCTATTTCATTTAGTTTACCAGTTGCTCCGGGAAACGATGTTGATAAAACGTCACTTGACTTGTACTTCGTACTGTACCTTAATTATCCTGATTTAATTCAAGACCACGTATCAAGGACTATAAATTCTGGGGGAGGGGCGGTGACCCAAGGCTATTGTTTCAGCAAAACTGGAAGTACCCTGACCTCCCGATATCTGATTATGGGTGTTTAGAAATACTTTCGTCGCGATTCTAGTGAGAGACGGAGAAAGAAGAACGACTTTCAGGTAAAATTTTGTTAATTATACTAATCTTTTAGTATTTTCTAGACGACAAAATTTTAGACTTATCTGTTTTGAAAGCATTTGCGGATGACAAATCAAATATGGCTTAAATAAGGAAATATGTCATTGAGAAGGTTTTACACATTATGGGAAAAAGGAGAAAAAGCTGGTAACCAGCATTTTATTTTTTCCCATAAAATCTGTCACGTTGATAGAAACCGTTGTGGGAAAAGGAGAAAAAGCTGGTAACCAGCATTTTATTTTTTCCCATAAAATCTGTCATCGTTGACAGAAACCGTTGTGGGAAAAGGAGAAAATGCTGGTTACCAGCATTTTCTCCTTTTCCCACAATGTTTTCAAAAACTTCTTTCCCCAGGGTTGTTGAAATACAGGTTGGTTTGGTGAAGGATTAAATGGAATCACGGGAATGATTATGGTTATGAACACCAGTTACGTCTACTACATTTCAGCCATGCTCTGTGAAAAGGGGGCTTTATGCATCTACGAAAAGTATCGATTCAGGTCAATGATTGATTTATTGATTGATTGTATGGTGTTTAACGCCGTTTTCAACATTATTTCAGTTATATCGCGGCGGCCAGTGCACCTATCCATGCTTTCCTGGAGTTTCTTTTACTAGTACTCCGTACAATATTCTTTCCAAGCCACTGGCTGCTTTCCCACATAACCATCGTCGAAACAATGGTCAGCGGTGAGAGAGGAATGAATCCTGTCGCAATGACTATCATCAATCTTCGGAAAGAAATTGGCCGAGCCGGGGATCGAACCAGCGGCCTCCCGTTCTCAAGTCCTGCACGCTACCGACTGAGCTACGGGGCTCGGCTCGATTCAGGTCAAACTGCGCAGTCCGCGCAGGCTGACCTGGGCTGAGACGTTTTGCTACTGGTCAATTTTCTTCGTGTTAAAGGACCAGCCTACCTCATAATTCAGTCGGTTGTTGGAGAAAATGAACTTATGAATCCATGATCATGATTGTGACGACTTGCTTGGTGTCATGCATCACGGAGATGCATTAAGCCCCCTTTTGCCAGTGCATCGCTCATTTGTTTGTATTTCGTTTCACAACAGTATACTTCGTATCCGTCTTTTCTTGGGGCCTGCATGATTCGGTGCTAAAAAGTATAGGTTTTTAAACCGAGGTTTTTATTCACAAACCATTCTTGATAATCATTCTTAGTCTCTTTCTCAAGAAACTTGCTAAATTTGGAAACTAACGCCATTTTGATTGGCTTAATCAGATGATTTAACCAAATAATAGACAGGTAGACAGACAAACAGACAATAGAACGTATAGATCTTGTAACCTTATTGGAGCTATAGGCGAGAAAAGGGGCCTTTTTTTTTGGACGGCAGAGATCAAGATCAGATTGCAGAGAACGCGCACCCTGATTTTTGTACCTATACCTCCTCTATAGAAGTCACTCTATAGAAGTCAAGCTTTTTAATCCTTAGGCTGCTAAGCGCGACTCACTGACCTTTTGGGGACAGCGTAGATCAAGATCAGACTGCACAGAACGTGCAGTCTGATTTTGGATCTGTCCGATAAGGAGATGTCTCTCCTCGAACAATACCTTTAACCCTTTACCACACAATCCCGAGTTTTAACGACCTTGACGAAGAGGCCTTTTGAAACCCGAAAACATTGTGGGAAAAGGAGAAAATGCTGGTAACCAGCATTTTCTCCTTTTCCCATAATGTTTTCTAACATATCAAAGACAAATTCCATCATTTGAGCCACTTGTAAATTGTAGTCTGCAACTGCTTTCAATTTGGACAAATCTATATTTTTGTCGTGTGGTAGAGTTAAAAGAGGAAATTTGTTTTTTTTTTACTATCGGTTTGAAAGTTTAATTCCTTTTATTTAGCGGGATAAGGGTTCAGAATGAAATTTTTGTGTTGTTACGGGAGATCACTCCTTCCTAACAGCATAGCTTCTTCCCGTATTAACCAATACCTGACAACTGCGTCAGGGAGAATTCTCCTTAGCTCAGGGGTTAGTGTATTGGTCTTTCAGACCTCGATAAACGAGGATCTTTGCCCGCACGGGTTCGAATCCCAGCCGTTGCGGTTTGTATTTGAGCTATGCACTTGTTGCGAACTTTCACGTTCGTAAGAGTGTTTCAGTGAATTGTACTTCCAGCCGTCGACAGAGGTAAAGTTAATCTAGCCACTGGGAGAGTAAATTCCTTACCACTCAATTATAGGCTGGTCCAAACTGAAAATATTTGAGCCATGCTCTGGCAAAAGGGGGCTTAATGCATCTCCACGATTCAAGATACCAAGCAAGTCATCACCTAAGTATGGATCAATAAAATCCACTTTGTCTAACAATCGACTGGATCATGAGGTAATCTGGTCTTTGGACTTGCAGAAAATTTACCAATTTTAAAATGTTTCGACCCAGGTCAGCCTGCGCGGACTGCGCAGGCTGACCTGGGTCGATACTTTTTTTGTAGATGCTTTAAGCCCCCTTTTCATAGAGCATGTCCCATTTGCATACGACAAATAAATTTTCGCTCAAATGATAGGATTTGTCTTTGGTAGGGTAGAAAACATTTTGGGAGAAGGAAAGAAAGCTAGTTACCAACATTATCTCCTTGTCCCACAATGTTTTCAATAGCCTTCTTCCTCAGGGTACTTAAAAAAGTCGAGATTGTTTGGCAAAGAGTAAAATGTATTGAAAAATATGTCATTGCTTCTTGTTTTGCCCACGGTGTTTTCAAATATCTTTCAAAAGCAAAGGGGGGGGGGGAGCAAAAAAAAAAAAAGAAGTAGTATATATCCGTACTCTAAAAAATTAAAGTTGCGATAGACAAAAAGAAACCTGTGAACGCACATACGGAGAGTGTACACAACAAAACTCAGGGATCAATTTTATTAATATAATGGAAAACAAATTCAGACCTCCAACTATAGGTATCGTTTTAACCCGTCTCCTTTCAAGTCTTTACCAAAAAAACAAACATGTTAGACTCGTTGAATTTGAAAGAATTTGCAGAAGACAAATCAAATATGTCTTAAATGATGGCAATTGCTTTTTTATAAGATAGATAACATTGTGGGAAAAGGTGAAACTAGTGGTTACCAGCATTTCAAAATCATCCTTCCATGTTTTCATTAACATTTTATGTATCATGTAGATTTTATTGACATATACAAGTACATGTATCTCGTCATATACAATAGCACTGATAAACATGAACAACCGATAGTAAACCAAGGGCAATAACTGCTACATGTATATATTATAAACATGAAGAAACTACTCTGTATGTGAAGCGGTCAATTTTGTATAATCTTTTTTTTTTTTTTAAATATGATATTTCCGTCTCAATGTTTTCAAATAACCTTTTATAGATATGTTTTCCTTTGTCTTTTCGTATAATTTTGAACCAACTGTAGAGAGTGAATATGAATATTATTATCATCTCCTAAACTGCTAAAAAGAAGAAGAGTGAAAAAATGAATGAGTTTTCATCCAATATAAAAAAAAAACCTCAATTTATGGATTGTTAAATGGGTTAAAATCCGATCAAGTCAAAATCTCAACATGTGAGACGGTCTTAACTTTATCTGAGTTACATTATGGAGATAGTTGGCTGCGAAAGAGCTTTAAATATGGCGTGCAACACACGAAAAGGGGCCTTCGGACATAGGCGTAAAAATGTGTCGTCCCAGATCAGCCTGTGCTGTCTGTAACTAATCCGAGACGACACTTCCCGTTTTTGTGCGATTTTATGTTGCACGAAAGTCTACTGTATGAAAAAATCCTATGTAGTCGTAAAGTGCCGTCTCGGATTAGCCTGCGCGGACTGCGCAGGCTAATCCGGGACGACGCTTTACGCAAATGTCCGAAGGTCTCATTTCGCATGTTACGGACCAAATGTGGTTGCATTTGTTAAACGAATTGGATACTTGAAAGCCCTACGCAGTTTTGCGAAAAAAGAGAGACTTCCAAAAAAGATGAACGAACGGCATAACTAACTTTTTCGTCTACTTGGGATAATGCGTGACAGGTAAATCATTGGATAAGGAATGAAAACTTGAAAAAGGAGTTTTACCATAGTGTGGAACTGACCGCTGTTGAAGGTTGACAGCTGAACAACGAATAGCGCAAACGGAAGGAGATAAACAATGGAACAGAACGATTGCCGTGGCACAAACAGCAGGAGATTGGCCACAGAGTAAAACTGGCTGCATGCTGAAAGTAGTAATTGAGAAAAGACGCGGAACTGACCGCGTGTTGAGGGTAGCAAATAAGGTACAAATTGTAACTTGTTGCATGCTGCAGGTAGAAAATGAGCCAAGCAGTACAAGGAAGCACCTGAGCAACATAGTAGAATAGAACAGAACTGACCGCATGTTGAAGGGAGCAATTGATGACTGTCTATAACATTGTACTGTCATGGAGTTGCTCTCTTTATTAGGAAGGTCGCTATCATCTCACAGTCATCAACAATGACTTTATCGACATGCGGAGTGATACAATATTTCACTGTAGTCCATGGAATTATCATGTAAGTCGGTTTTAAGTATTTATACATTATTATGCAATTTTTGCTTGCTGTTTTTTCTTTGTATTTAATATAGTTTTCAACCTTGTCAGATCTTTCACGCACTGTTAAGGGCGACGCAACTCGAAAACGAATGTGCCTCGTTTTCGAAGAGCCTGCCCAGGCAGAATGCCTACATAAAGGTAAAATGTTACAAGAATATACGTTTTCCGAATAAGCTTTCTTACAAAGATGTACAAAATATTTCAAATACAACTTTTCTATCGGTTTTGTCAATACAAATGGAAGAATGAATAAGAATTATTTAAATGGAGAAAATAACTGCTGTAAAAACAAAGCACACGATAAATCAGCCATATTCTGGCAGAAGGGGTTTTAACATATCTCCGTGATGCATTATACCAAGCAAGTCATCACATAATTATGGATCCATAAAACCGTTTTGTCTAACAACCAACTAAATCATGAGGTAGACAGGCCCTTGGACAAGCAGCAAATTTACCAAGAGCAAAAAGTTTCGACTCGTGTCAGCCTGCGCCGACCTGGGTCGATACTTTTTGCGGTTGAATTAAAACCCTTTTTCACAGAGCATAGCTGAAATATATGGAAATCAATTGTGTCGTTCTCGCTTTTGAGTGTAGACGCTCTGGCAAACTTGGGCCAATGTATCAAGAAAACTCGTCCGATACAAAAGTCCAAAGCAATTATAGGTTATCTTTCCTTCGTCTCCCAACTACACTTAACCTTTCTCTGTCTTTTTTCTTCTTGAATAGAAGTTAAATGTTCAATGGTTTATAAAAGGGTATTCAGGCATACGGCCTAAAAATCATTTACATAATATACAACTAAATATAAGCCATGTGTGAAAATAGGTTTTTAAAGCATTTGAGCCACGCTCTGGCAAAAGGGGGCTTAATGCATCTCCGTGATGCACTGTATCAATCAAGCCATCACATAATTATGGATCCATAATAGCCACTTTTTTTAAAACAACTGACTGAATCAGGAGGTAAGCTGGTCCTTGGACATACAGAAAATTGAGCAATAGCGAAAAGTTTCGGCCCAGGTCAGCCTGCGCGGACTGCGCAGGCTGACCTGGGTCGATACTTTTCGCAGATGCATTAAGCTCTCTTTTCACAGAGCATGGCTCATTTGCAAAAGAGTATCGATCTAGGTCAGCCTGCGCAGTCCACGTAGGCTGACCTTGGTTGAAACTTTTTTTTTTAATTATTTTGTTAATTTGCTGCATGTCTAAGGAACATTCTACTCCAGGATTAAGCCGATTGTTAAGACACAATGAATTTTACGCATCCATAATTATGTCATAACTGACTTGGTATAATCCATCACAGAGATGCATTAAGTCCCTTTTTCCCAGGGTGCCGCTCAAATAAGTTATGCTACGGCGAAAAAGGGTTTAATACATCGCCATAATTCATTATACCTTGCAAGTTATCACATAAATTATAGATCTATAAAACCCATTTTGTCTAACTACTGACAGAATCATTGAGTAATCATTAAGAATCATTATCAATCAATCAGTCAGTCAATCAGCTCTTCTTTATAACCTGGGCCAAGCGCCTCCATTCAGTTTGTCACGAACAAGACTTGAAAACCAGGGATCGCTGAGACGATTTCCTAATTTTTAGACTAACAATCATAAACATCGCTGGTCTATTGCCATCGAGAGTGACTCAGATTCAAATGTAAACAAAAAAAATACACAATTGCCAATACAGCCCCCCAGAAAATAGTTCTTTCTGTTCGAAATAGCTATTCTGTTGAATGTGACAATGTTTTCATGAACTTCGAAATCTCTACCACTCCTATTTGAACGATGTCTGCTTACAAAGTCATGGACTGAACAAGATTTCCTCAATAAGGCACAAGATGTCTGTTTATATGTAAATTATGTCAGTGGCGGATGCACGTTTGGTTCATCTTTACGTATCCCAATACAACCTTTTCATCATCGTGTTTTTCGCAGTTATTGTAGGTTTCGTCTAGCTAGGAGTTCGTCCAACCGACAAGAAAGTGAAAAAGCAGGGATAATTAAGTAGAGTAGTCGTTTGGCACGCAGAAAATTTACGACTAATATAAAGATCCGAACAAAGTCAGCCTGCACAGACTGCTCAGGCTTACATTACTCAATACATTTTGCAGATGCAACCCCCCCCCCCCCCCCCTTTTATCAGAACATTGCCTAAAAATACGTGAACTCTTTACCAAATCATAATATTTTTAGTCTGGTCCAACTTAAAAGAAGTTACAGACGATAAGTGTGGCTCGAATGATGAAATTTGTCTCTAAGAGGGCAAAAAACATTATGGGAAGACGGAAGAATGTTGGCATTACCAGCATTTTCTCCATTTGCAAACGATTGTTTTCAAATGCATTTTTACTCAGGTTCATGAAACCACAAGATGGTCATTAAAAGTGCTTACGATGTACAAAAAAGTGGCAAAAAGTAGGTCGCTTGATTGAAATTCCTTATTGTCGTAAACACGGACCGTTGCGCGGAACAAATATGCGCCATTTTGCATTCTAAAGAAAAGAAGAAAAGAAATAATAAACGTGCAAAATAGGTAATCAATCCTTAGGTAGTTGAATTAACCCTTTCCCAAACAAGCCCTGGTTTTCACGTTTCTGCAGTACAAGTCTTTTGAAAACACTGTGGGAAAAGGAGAAATTGCTCGTAACGAGCAATTTCTCCTTTTCCCACAGTGTTTTCTACCTGTTTAGAGACCTTTCTGCCATTTTCATCAAATTTAAAATTATCGTCTGCAAACTCTTTCAATTTGGACTAGTCCAAAATTTGTCGTTTGGGAAAGGGTTAATAACAGTCTATCTTTTCCAGATCGAAAAACAACTTAACCGTTTACCACACAATGTCGAGTGTTAACGACTCTGACAAAGAAAGCTTTTGAAAACATGGTGGGAAAAGGAGAAAATGCTGGTAACCAGCATTTTCTCCTTTTCCCGCAATGTTTTCTTTTCTTCAAGGGGAAATTCCTTTTTTTGAGTAACATTTGATTCGGCGTCTGCAAATTCTTTCCATTTGTAAAATTTTAAAATTCTGTCGTGTGGTAAAGAGTCGAATATTCGAATTACAGTCCTGTTTCTGCCAGAACATATCATAAAGCAGCGGATAAGTGTAGATCCAAGATCTGACTGCATCGTATGTGCCATCTGATCTGAATCTACACTGTACGCAAAAGCGTCATGAGCAACGTCCTTCACCATAAGGGTAGTCATACATTTAACGATTTTCCTCCCATTGTCCTATGTCAATCATCAAGCGGATTACCTTTGATAACGCGGCCTAACTACCATACTTCACAGAGATAAACTGGCCGTGTTTCATTCACCCTTTTGTCGATCATTATGCATTGTATTTCTTCAAGTTTGAAATAAATTATCTCTTGACTTTTACTTTCCTGTCTCTTCCCGGTTTAAGTACTTGCTACCAGGCCTTCCACAGATCCCGGGTTTGATTCCCAGTCGAAACATTGCGTTTTTCGTGAGAGTGTCCTTTTGCAAGACACTTCAGAGCTGAAACCCATGACAAACCTGAAAAAGTGTGCAGTCGCCGTGATATGACTGAAATAATTTTCAAAGCAGCATGAAATACAAATCAATCAGTCAATCGATCGGTCAATCGATTAATCGACCGACGACCGATCGATCTTACCGACCGACGGACCATCAATCAATCAATCAATCAATCAATTAATTAATCAACCAACCGATCAATAAGTCAATCAATCAATCAGTCAGGTCTTCTTTATAACCTGGGCCAAGCGCGTCCATTCAGTTTGTCACGAACATGACTTGGAAACCAGGGATCGCTGAGCCGATTTCCCAATTTTTAGACTAACAATCATAAACATCGCTGGTCTATTGCCATCGAGAGTGACTCAGATTCAAATGTAAACAAAAAAAAATTCCACAATTGCCAATACAGCCCCCCCCCCCGAAAATAGTTCTTTCTGTTCGATATAGCAATTCTGTTGAATGTGACAATGTTTTCATGAACTTCAAAATCTCTACCACTCCGATTTGAATAATGTCTGCTTACAAAGTCATGGACTGAACAAGATTTCCTCAATAAGGTACAAGATGTCTGTTTATATGTAAATTATGTCAGTGGTGTATCATCTTTACTTATCCCAATACAACCTTTTCATCATCGTGTTCTTCGGGGTTGTTGTAGGTTTAGCAACTAGCTAGGAGTTCGTCCAACCGACAAGAATGTGAAAGAGCATGGGTAATTCATCGAAAAGTGAGTTCTACAAAGCCAAGATCATCAAATGTCAATCCATCAAATTGATGTGTTCCTCAGTTGCTTTTTTTTCTAATTAAAGATCAACAACCAGAATTTCGTTATGGTATTTCCTATTGTGACAAGTAAATGGCCATGAGCAGTGGGTAAAGTAAACGGAATGAACCGGATTGAACTAAATAACCGGATTTGACTGGGACAAACCGGATCGGACTTAATAACCAGATTGGATCGGATCGGACTTAATAAACAGATTGGATCGGATCGGATTTAATATCCGGATCGGACGATTTTTCTCCTGTCTTGTACGGATCAACCAAGTTTATCTTTACCAAGATTCCTTTTTCCACATTTGATAGTCTGTCGGTACATTCAGTACTTTGATTTTCGATGGACTGATGAAAATCAGTGAGATGAGACTCGTTCCTCCTTAATGACGATGTTTATGTGGGAAACCAGCCAGCGGCTTGCAATGTATGTAGTGCAATGGACTCACTTCCATTTAAGTCTTACAGGACCTTTATATTATCCGATCACAGTCACAATTCAATCCAGTTTTCCAATTCTGATCGCATTCGAGTTTTTGACAAGAGGATTAACTGTAATTATGCGTACATGCAAAATACAGAACGCAAGTTTTGAGGTTAAACCCATTTGGAAACATCCCGCGTTTTAACATCTTTAAAAAGTATTGCTTTCGGAAAAAGTAGACCCCGAGGAAGAAGCATCTTGAAAACATTAAAGAAAAAGGGGAAAAAAAGCTGATAACCATCATGTTGTCCTTTTCCCACTATGTAGTCTATCCTTTTACGCCAAATCCTACAAATCGAGGCAGCTTTTATCTGTTGTCCGACAAATGCTATCGAAACCGATGAATCCTGTGCAGTCTAGACCTGATTTTGCTTCGCACAAAAGCCCATGTTTTCACCTGTGCCACTGAAAGGATTAAGAGATGGAAAATGCGTTAACTATTATTTCTATCGGGTGTCAATGTTTCAGCAGACGGCAGTAGAGTCCTCAATATAAACGCGTTCGTTTATTTTACGAGTCACTTTGCCCTTCACTTCTTTCGAACTTCAATCTGTTTCTGCACATATCTTGAAGTGTTAGTGGATATAAAGTTAATACATAAACTTTACAATGATAGAAATTCCGAACATTTATATATCTCTAGTGTATTTTGTCATTTCAAATGTTTTGCATATGGTAAAAGCGAGTGCAGGTAGGTGTTACTTTCCGTTTGTATGCAAGGTACCGCGTTCCTTCATTGCTATGTACTTTATTGATACTACCTGCGTAAGCCTTTTTTTCTCATCTTGCAGTACAGTACACCTTGATAAGGAAAACATTTTGAGGAGAAAATGAATGCTTTTTATTTCTTTATATTAGAATAAGATTCTTTTTTCTCTAAAGAATACTTATGCCTTTCACATAGTACCTACTTGCTTTTACTCATTTTACTGTATTTTTTTGCAGTTTCTTACATTCTGTACTTGCCTTAATTATGACATTAATTTCCAAAATTTCGTATATCATTTCTTCCTCAGCTCCAACAAAGATTCGTTTATTTATGAAAAATGTGGACTGTTTTGCAAAGCTTTTACTATAAAAATCTGTAAAAATCGACTTGAATGTTGTAGTATGTTCAATTAACATAACATAATAATAAAAAACAAAATACAGGTGTATGTGGAATTGTTTAAATGTATGAAGTGATATGCTCTGGGAAATGGATCGTCTTAACTACATGTATTTCACTGCCAGTGTCGCCTTGAACATCTTGTGGGGATGCACAAAACGTGCAGTCTGATCTTGTATCTACACCATCCGCTACCTGATACTAATCTTCGACCAGAATGGGCTTCAAAGGCAATGAAAATAGTCTATTAGACCTCGAGGAATGTCGAATCTATTTGAGCCATGCTCTGTGAAAAGGGGTCTTAATGCATCTGCGAAAAGTATCGACCCAGGTCAGCCTGCGCAATCCGCGCAGGCTGACCTTGGCCGAAACTTTTCGTTGTTTGTCAATTTTCTGTATGTCCAAGGACCAGTCTACCTTATAATAGAGACGGTTGTTAGACAAAATGGATTTTATGGATCCCTAACTATGTGATGTCTTGTTTGGTACAATGCATTACAGAGATGCATTTAGCCCCCTTTTGGCTCATTTATTTGGCAGCGAAAGAGTTAATTGTCATGCATTACAGAGATGCATTTAGCCCCCTTTTGACTTATTTTTTTGGCAGCGAAAGCGTTAATGCATTATACCATCCAAATCGTTGCATAACACGGATCAATTTTGCACCAAACCGACTGAATTTTGACGTCGAATGGTCCTTTGTAATGCAGAAAATTTACCAATAGCAAAAAGTTTCGACTTAGGTCAGAATACGTGGACTGCACAGGCTCACACTGGGTGATACTTTTACAGATTCATTAAACTACCTTGTCACAGAGCATGACTCAAGAGTTGACATATAGAATGTCTTTTCAGAAGTTCAGGTACTGGAATAGTGCTGTTGCAAATTTTATACTCGCATACATGTATCACGTTTATGTTTATGTTACGGTACTCCTTTTCGTTGTGAGTATGTAACTTTGTAATCGGCCAAAGACCGTATTCGAAACCATTCATTTTTCAGTCTTAGGTCTAATTCTAAAATTAAAAAATAAACAAAACAAAAGTTATACAATTCTTTGTAGGCTAAATAGTTAAGTATAGTAAATCAGATATTGAGTAAGATCTACTTTGAAATTTAGATAAATCTTTCGCAACCGGAATAAAAACAAAATTTAGAATACATGCAGTTTGTGCCAATTATGCCTTCTATTAGAGGTTCATGAAGGAAATATTTTTGTTGGTAGTTTTCAAGGTTAAGTTCAAAGCTATGTACATGTGAGCGGATATGATAGAGATAGTGTATAAAATTTATCAGTTTGACCCAGATTCAAGTTCCCTTTAAAAGGAAGAGCAATAAGATTTCGTCAAAACAAAAAAATTGCTACCTTTCAAAGTTTCCTTTAGCTTTTCGAATTGTATAGGCCTAAAAGACAGATAAAGAATTCTAAACATTTTTTTGAAGTCCGTAGTTATACCCAGTGTTTATATAGAAAACGTTCAAAGGCTACGTATTACTTTAAGGTTTCTTATACACTCCATGCAATATTAAGGCACACATAGGGGAGCCATGTCCTTTGAAAAGGGGGCTTAATGCATTTGCAAAAGGTATCGACCCAGGTCAGCCTGCGCAGTCCGCGCAATTCTGACCTGAGCCGAAGCTTTTGCTATTGGTCAATTTTCTGCAGGTTAAAGGACCATTCTACCTCATCTTTCGGTCGGTTGTTGGAGAAAGTGGGTTTTATGGATCCAGTTATATGATAACTTGCTTGGTATCATGTTTCACGCAGATGCATTAAGCTACCTTTTGCCAAAGCATAACTCATTATTATAACTTTTATCCTGAGGAGTAAGTAGATTGAAGATTTGTCTGTTAGACTTATACTGTATGAAAAAGAATAGAAACAAATTTGCATATATAATGCAATTCAAAGTTTTGAAAAAAAATCTAAATATTTCTTTTTCAAAGCCTTAGAAATCTTAAGACAAATTTAGCTGAGAAAATAGCGCATTTATCACATAACCGCCCATGTTTACGGTGTAGTACAGCCATTAGGAATTTTCTTATCTTAAACACTTTTGTATCCTAGTTATATTTTGTGACATCAATTGTATTCCTGTCCGTTATTTACAAAACACTTCAGACAAAAAATTCCCGGTCAGTTCATTTGTTAAAAATGATGAGTGTGGCAAAACTATTTTCTTATTTCATCAATATGTCAGTCTCTTTGGGACTATTTTAAATATCGGACGTACGATCCTGTCAACGCAGTGAGTTGGTGTCATATATGACAATGTAGGCTTCGCCTATGTAGATCTAATCATTCTGCATGTAAATCTTCGGGTACAATTATGTGATAGAAATTATCTGACATTCTTTGGCATTTGAGATAAAATTGTATTGAACTCGTCTACGCTTACAAGGTTGAAGTTTCTTTTTATCATATTTCCTCACGAGTACATACCTTTGAAAAAAAGTTCAGCAATTCCAACCCATGTTGCCGGTGGACAATGGTACAGTACCAGGCAACACATCTAAAACTTTTTAAGTGAAGTTGACAAGAGTGATTATTCTGTCAATAGGACTCAAACTGGCAAATGGTTTCGATAAGTATTGATGTAGATCTATGGGCAATGTACACCAAATGCGTTTCGAAAAGACGGAGTATGCATATGAAACCTATTCTGGTATTTATGACCCACACTTTGCATAGTTCAGCCATCGTAACATGGATAGAAGATTTGACCGCCAAAAGCACATATATGGTAAATTGCAGGGTTAAATGCATTCCACGCGTTATCTTTCAAGGCTATCGTTCATCATTGTGCTTACACATCTTCGCAAGCCAAGGCAACGATCACTACGTGCATCTTGGTAAGATCCACGTAGTGATCGTCACCTTTTTTGGTAAAATCCACATAATAATCGTCACCTTGGCTTGCGAAGATGGCTCTTACCCAACACTGTTGTCAGCAGGTTAGTGAGAAAGCATCATCTGAGTAGTGAGGTTTAGTATCTCGCTGACGTGACAAATAAGGATTCTGTCCTAGTTTGGTTACCGGTAGTAGTATGACAGCCCCTTTCCTCGGGTATCAGCCTAAATTGCTGCCTCATTGTCTGCCACCGTTGATGCTACTAACTTGCTTGAGGGCAGCCAATTTGGCCTTATAGGTGTAAACATTTCAGGTGTAGAAGTAAGACCCAATTAATTGCAGTTTCAAGGTGCCCCTATCTAGAGAATCTCAGCAAAGTGGGCAAAGGAGATCACAGATCAGCCTGGTCTTGATCTACATGTATACTAGTCGTAAAGGCAAATAATGATGCGAAAGGCGCTTTGTTTGTAAAGCGCTTTGTTTGTAAAGCGCCTTCTATTGACAGATAAGCATCAAAGAAACAGTTTAAAATTATGCTTGCCGAAACCATGTCGGTTTTCAAGAAGGCAAAAGCAAATTTATAGTTTGTGAGTTGGCGACAGGTCTCTGTGGCATGAACAAAGATAGCTGAACATAATCTGGCAGCACAGAAAATATTCTTGGAATATAAAGTATTATCAACATGAATTTTACTCTTTACCCAATTACAGAAAATCTGATTTTGTACAAAATGAAAATATTTGCAGACACATTTAATGTGGTTGAAATTGTCGGATTTGTCTTAGAAAGGATAGACATCATCATGGGAAATAGAAAAATTCCTTTTCCCTCAACTGTTTCAGTTGGCCTTTTCCCCGGAGTTATTAAAACACCTGATTATGAGGTAAAAGAATTATGTCAAATAGATCTATAAAAATACATATAAGCCATGCTCTGGAAAAGGGGGGTTTAATGCATCTCCGTGATACATCATACCGAGCAAGTCATCACACAGTTATGGATCCATAAAATCCATTTCGTCTAACGACCGACAGAACCCTAAGGTGAAATGGTTCCAGGACATGCAGATTTTAACAAAAGTACAATGTTTCCACACAGGTAAGCCTGTGCTGACTGCAGAAGCTGACCTGAATCGATACTTTTTTTGCAGATGAATTAAGCCCCCTTTTCACAGAGCATGGCTCATATATAAAAGCCATACTCTGTGAAAAGGGGGCTTAATGCATCTGCGAAAATTATCGATCCAGGTCAGCCTGCGCAGTCCGCGAAGGCTGACCTGAACCGATACTTTTCGCTATTGGTCATTTTTTTGTGTGTTCAAGGACTGGTTTACCTCATGATTAAATCGGTTGTGAAAAAAAAGTGGCTATTTTGGATCCATAATCATGAGGTGGCTTGCTCGGTATCATGGATCATCGTGAAGATGCATTAAACCCCCTTTTGCTATAGCACGGCTCATATGTAAAATTCATTACTGCAAAATGAGACCCATCTTTTTTTCAAACAGCCTTATCAAAACTTCATTACGCAAGTATGCAAGTGGTAATGTGGCCATTGGTTTTGTCATGGAACTAGTGAAAGCATGTGCCACACGCCTGCTGGACATGGAAAGATTGTTTTGCGAGGTACTGCTAAAATATAGTACAAGAAAGCATGCATATTTGTACTGGCCGCCTTGATTTAGTTAAAATAATGTTGAAAGCGGTGTTAAAACGCCACAACAAGCAAACATATTTCTTGCATATCCCACATTTGCTTCTTTTGTCACAGCAGTAGCTTTAAATATCGGATTCATGTCTAACAGATACTCTGTAACTTTCTACAGTTCATTTAAATATCTACTGGCTTTCTCATAAGCTACATCAGGCATTTAGACGTGTGTCGCAAAACCATTGAGTGTCGCAAAAAACAATGTTTACCGCAAAATTGATATGTACCGCAGGGATTGTTGTGTGCCGCAAAATTGATTTCTAACGCAAAATTGATGTGTGTACCGCAAAATCGATATGTGCCTCAAAATTGATGCAGGTCACATAATTGACATGTGTCGCGAAAACGATATGTACCACAAGATTGATGTGTACTGCATAATCTCTGTGTGCAAAAAAAGGGGATGTGAGTCTCCAAATCGATGTGTGCCACAAAGTCAGCATCTCCCTCTCTCTCTCTCTCTCTCTCTTTCTCTCTTGTACGAAATAACGTTGTAATATCGACGAAGACTGTTTCCGTTTCATGTTTTTTGGTCTCTTTTTATTCCATATTGATTGAAGTTAATGGTCTTTTTATCTGTTCTGTAGCAGTGCAAGCACGTGTCACAAAATACTGATATATCTACTCTTGCATTTCTTTCGATTAAACGCCAGCAAGAAATTTTTATATGCTCCAACTAATCCTTTTAAGAGATTGTATGTCAGATCAAATAGCCCGATAAAGCATCCTTTGAAGAATGTGGTCTAAAAAATCCTCGAGGTTCAACATGTTAAATACATGAAATCATATCATTTGATCATTTGCATGAATGATCGATTTGATGACTGCTTATTTGCATATTTAAATGCGGTGCATATTTTGAATTAATAGAAAAGAGAAGTCTTATTTATAGTATTTGTAGTTTCAAAGCTGTTTCGAGAATAAATAAAAACTCAAACAAAGTGGGACAGCGTTGACCTAAGATCAAACGGCACGTTATTCATATTCCGACCTTAATACTGTCTGAAAAAAAAAAATCTGAACTATTTATTATACACCCTACTTAGTTTAAAAATTGCATTGAATTTATTTCGACTTAACATGCATTAGTTCAAAATAATTGTGCTGCGCTCTTGCAAAAGAGAGTTTATGCACCTCTGTGATGCATTATACCAGCAAGCCATCACATAATTAAGCATAGCCACTTTTTTTTTTAAACAATCGACTTTGTCATGAAGTAGACTGTCCTTAGACAGAAAATTGAGCAATAGCGAAAAGTTTCGGCCCAGGTCAGCCTGCGCAGACTGCGCAAGCTATTGTGGGTCGATACTTTTCGCAGATGCATAAAGTCCCCTTTTCACGAAGCATGGTTCAATTGCGGGAGACAATAGTGTAGACTCAGAACGTCGGCCTCTTATCAAAGGTTCCGGGTTTGATTTGATTGATTTTCGTTTATTAGTCGTCGCTATTGGTTGCCTTTATGGGCGACGCCGCCGGAAGGCTATTTGTTAGGTTATGGGGGATAGCGCTAGTCTGATACCCAGCCGTACTTCATAAGTAACTCAGGCAAAGCGCAATAATGGTGGCCCCCGTTGGTAATATGCAGAGGTAACGGGATATTTTTATTTTACTTGATCAAATCGGACTGTAGGCTGAATTCAAAACAGACTGGTTGCAATAGAGTAACGTCAGTGAGGTTTTATTTTTATTTTTTTTTTTATTGATCGTTCTTATTTCTTTTTTATTGATCGTTCTTATTTAGCGAGAAAAACTACACTTCAGAATACTTTGAATATCCGAAATATCAATGGACCTATATAAAGGCCGAAAATAGGGGCACTTCTAGAAATGAGTTGTCTGCGCACGTCACATTCTTCGAAGATTAACCTGTCTGCTATGACGCATCACTTGATAAAAAATGGACATATATCAATACGCGGTGCGTAAATTGCCGCTTAAAAAGTGCAGGCGAAAATGGCAATATATAATACGTCTAAGGAAAAATCAAGCCAGTCTTTCGCTACAAATGTCTTAGACGACGAAATGATTTCAAACGGGTGGGGAATATTTTTTAGAATACCAACTGTTTACTGCAAATCTCCGTCAACGGTTTCTAAATATAGACATAAAGAAAACCGGGATTTGTGCAACAGACTGACAGCAAAAATAACGTCCCCGCCTTGCTGGGCTTTTACCGGGGCTTTTTCCCAAGCTTATAGGAGCTTATTTTTATAAATGGCTGGTGCATATAGGTTATTATGCTAGCTAACCATGGCTAGATGAATCGTACAAGGTAGGTTTTAGAGAGTAAACTTTTTTTTTTTTTAAATTCGTTGCATTGATTCCCGCCTTAAAAAATAGTCCAGTTCTCTTCCCAGAATGCCCATATCAGATAGGTGATATATTTGAAAAATGCCACCTAGCGGAAGATAATGGACTCATAGCCAAATTTATATTAAAACCATACTCCAACAGTACGTTTTAGATTCAGTAATGTATATCATGCATAAGATTGACCTCATTTTATTCATTAATCAAACTGGACCATATGAAATTGGGAAAAACAGGAAAGCATAGTGGGCAACGCTAGAGGCCGCCATGGAGGCCGCCATTATTGCGCTTTGCCTGACCATATACCTTAGTGTTAGGGGCAGGTGATCCAGACTTGGTACAGTGCAAGATACAGGACGAAACCCATCCTGGTTCTTTAAATGCGCTCGCTGTACACCGCCCGTCAGACGGGACGTAGGTTCAACGTCTTGTCCGACAGACTATTGGCAATTTTAGATGGCCAACAGTGGAAACACACAACAAGTGGCCCGAGACTTGTCATTTACAATTCTAATGCTCTACCACTTCAGCTATTCGGGCTGGTCAAGTCTGGGTACGAATCCCGTGAAGAGCGGACCCATCTTTGAAACTGACTGACAACATGGCCCGATTACTGATCAAGGCTGCCAGGACATGATCATCGAGAATGGTTGGCCCTGATCCTGCTGAATAAAATAAAGTTGCCATTTCAAAGTTATGTTTTGGAGAAAAATATGTCCTTATGGAACAGTGTAGACCCAGATCAGACTGCATGTTTTGTGCAGTCTGATCTTGGGTCTACGCTGTTCGCATAAGATTCTCGAGTCGCGCTCAGCAGCCTGAGGGTTGATATAGTTGTACAACTTGTTTCAAAATCTTTTAAAGTTAAACAAGTTTGAGTGAGTTAAAGCTCCAATAGCTGCCAAAAGTAAATAAAGCGGATGTTTAAATGCATTTGAATTTAAATCATACAATTTAAAAGTATGGAGATTATTGTGAGGGTGTACAATCTGTTATTGTTCAGTCAGTTCCTGAAGGTGTTAGTCGCTGGCAAAAATATGAATTTTTAAAAGTAGATCAAAAGTTGTAGGGTGGCTTTATCTTTTGTTTAGGTTTTACCTGGTTTTAAAATTCAATTTCCATACTTTTAAATGGTATGATTTAAATTTAAATGCGTTTTAACACCTGCTGTGTTGACTTTTAGCAGCTATCAGGGCTTTAAAAATAATCATGGAACATACATGTATGCAGTGAAGTAATATCATCAAAATTCAGTTATTTTTTAATGTGTTGCTTAAAATTCTTCCTTGTCATTTACATTTGTGTCATGCTCTGGCAAAAGGGGGCTTAAGGTATCTCCGTGATGCACTGTATCAATCAAGTCATCACATAATTATGGATCCATAACAGCCATTTTTTTTTAACAACTGACTGAATCATGAGGTAGACTGGTCCTTTGACATACAGAATATTGACCAAAGGCGAAAAGTTTCGGCCCAGGTCAGCCTGCGTGGACTGCGCAGGCTGACCTCGGTCGATACTTTTCGCAGATGCATTAAGCTCCCTTTTCACAGAGCATGTCTCATTTGCAGCACATATTCGTAGAAATAGAAGAAAATGCAAAAGAGAAGCAATAATTACAACATTACGATACAACTCACAAAAGAAACGTCTAGGATCTCACATTTATAAGTTTGTGCTTGGGATACTATTTTATCGGACGAATCTTAGAAAAGATATTATTATGCAAGCCTTTAACATATTAATGGTATCATTTTATAATTTTTTCTTCACGCCAACGAATGCCAGATTCTTTTAATCGGATAACTGTATCTCAAGAATTATACGTGTAATGTTTCGAATTTTATGCGAAACCTACAAACTCATGAAAGTGACCGACTCACTGCTTCCATAGTTTTGAATCTAAAAATCCAACAAATTCGGGTTTTGCAAAGATCGTCAATTTTGACAGCTGGGTTAACTGAAAATTTGTTTGTGATCGCGGCGTTCTGGAATATACAGGCACAGAGACAATGCTTTGACAAATGACGTCACATAACGCTCCTATAAATGTCACAAAATATGACCTCAGATATGTGTAATATGAACATTCGTAAAGGCGAAATTACTCTAAAAAGGATGAAGATTTTGTGATAAAAAGCCATAATATAACAAAATTACATTTGAACTCGTTTGTCAACCCTTCAGCAAACAATCCCGTGTTTTAACCCTTTACCAAACGACAAAATTTTAACCTTGTCCAAATTGAAAGCATTTGCAGACGACAATTTCAATATGGCTCAAATGGTGCAATTTTTCCTTGATCAGGTAGAAAACATTGTGGGAAAAGGAGAAAATGCTGGTTACCAGCATTTTCTCCTTTTCCCACAATGTTTTCAAAAGGCATCTTTCCCAGGGGCGTCAAAAGGCGTCATTGTTCGGTAAAGGGTTAACTTAAAGACCATTAGGTGGAAGGGTTTGGCAAAAAAGAAAACAAAAAATGCTGGTAACCAAACCTTCAACATTTACAGGAGCTAAATAAATGTGGTTCAAATGATGAGATTTGTCTTTGAAAGGGTTGTAGGAGAACAAGAACATACTAATTACAAACATTTACTGTTTTTAAGACAATGTTTCAAGAGATTTCTTTCTCTCAGGGTCGTTAAAACTCGAGCTTGTGAAGTACATGTACAGGGTTCGACCTACCTGAAACCTTGATCTGTAATTATGTATATCACGTGGCATCATTGAAATTATTGTAACTCTTTATTGTGATTTGGTATACACATGATGGTATAATTCATTCACTCACACACTCACCCACCAATTCATTCATTCATTCATTCATTCATTCGTTTGTTTGTTCGTTCGTTCGGTCATCCAAATCCCACTCACTCACTCAATTGCTCGCTCGCTCGCTAGCTTCTTCGTTCGTTCGTTCGTTCATTCATTCATTCATTTTATTCCCTCTGTTGCAGGTAACGAATGGCACTACAGGGGAATGCGGGGTAAGTATTCAGTGAACAATAATTATTCGTGTCGTCTTACCTTTAAAATTTCGACCATCAAAAGGAAATTTAGAGAGACAAATCTTAAATTAATTGTGGCATCAAAGGAAAACGCTGGATATGATCGAAGCGCTGTACAATACTTTTTTAATCCGTACGTTTGTTTGTTTATAGGGTGTTTATCTCCGTTTTTAACCCCTAACCGTTATCTTGCGAAATAAGTGAAATGAAACATTCTTGAAAGCGGATAGTAAAAATCCGAATAATGTTATTTCAAACTTTTTTTGAGGAAAATATCTCCTTATCGGACAGTTTTGACCTAAAATCAGACTGCACATTCTGTGCAGTCTGATCTTGATCCACACTGTCCTAAACAGGTCATTGAGTCGCGCTTCGCAGCTTAAGGGTTATCCTGGTAAAAAAGTGAAATGAAACTTTCAAACCGATAGTAAAACCCATAAAGCTGCTATTTTAAAGTTATTTCGGGGGGAAATATAATCTCCTTAAAATCAGACTGGGCTTTCTGTGCAGTCTGATCTTGATCTACACTGTCCGCAAAAGGTCCTCGAGTCGCACTTTGCAGCCTAGGGATTAACATTATTGTATTCAAATCAAGGCAGCAAGTGTATCTATCCATGCTTTCCTTGAGTTTCTTTTACCAGTACTTAGCACAGTTATCTTCCCATGTTACTGGCTGCTTTCCAACATAACCATCGTTGAAACAATACATGTAATTCGTTGCGTTGGACGACGAGTTTCCTTTTTTTTTTTCAACAGATATCGTAGATCAAGATCTGATTGCAAAGAATAAGCAAATTTGTCCCAGACAATCTATCAAAACAGTCTCGAAAATCGAAAAAAAAAAAATCGGTTTGTCTCACTGATTGAAAACATTTAGCTGTTTATTCCTTTGCCAAAGGTTCCCACGCTTTGACCACCCTGTGGAGAATAGCTTTTGAAAACGTCTTTGAAACAGAGAGAAATGCTTGAAATAGGCATTGTCTGTTTTACCAACTACTTCTATTTCCGTGATAAAGCCTGTAGTCTGCGCAAAGTTACATTATCGTTAGCAAATGCTTTCAATATGGCGATAATCCGAGACGACACTTCCCGTTTTTGTGCGAATTTCTATTTCACGAAAGTCTACTCTATGAAAAAATCTTATGTAGTCGTAAAGTGCCGTCTCGGATTAGACTGTGCGGGCTAATCCGGGACGGCATGTAACGCAAATGTCCGAAGCTCTCATTTCGCATGTTGCGGGCCAGTTATAATCTAAGCCATGCTCTGTGTTTAATGCATCTGCAAAAAGTATCGATTCAGGTCATCCTGCGCAAGCAGCGCAGGCTGACTGACCCGAGTCGAAATTTTTACTATCG
Organism: Tridacna gigas; assembly: GCA_945859785.2. NCBI lineage: Eukaryota > Metazoa > Mollusca > Bivalvia > Cardiida > Cardiidae > Tridacna > Tridacna gigas. Next base: position 55,773,796 of record OX244035.2, read on the forward strand.
GTTTAGTTTCTGCATTATAAGGGTTCAGCCTTCTTTATGATTAAGTCGATTGACTACACGGATCTTATGGATCCATAATTATGTGATGACTTTCTTGGTATAATGCATCACGGAGATGCACCTAACGCCCTTTTGCCAGAGCGCTGCTCATTTATAGGCGCGTGGGAAAAAAAAGTCTTCCCGTTAAGTGCTAACCTTTAACCAAGCAATTCAAGTCTTTGAAAACATTGCGTAGAAAGAAGGAAATGTTGTTTACTACCCTTTCAAAGATAATCCCCATTATTTGAGCGACCTGTATTGTGTCGCCTTCACGTACTTTGAATTTGGATGAGCCCAAATTTTGTCGTCTGGTATAAGGGTTAAATATTACTAGCAGTAAAGTATTGATTGATTGATTGTATGCTGTTTAACGCCGTTTTCAACATAATTTCAGTAATATCGCGGCGGCCAGTGCACCTATCCATGCTTTCCTGAAATTTCTTTTACCAGTACTCCGCACAATATTCTTTCCAAGCCACTGGCTGCTTTCCCACATGGCCATTGTCGAAACAATGGTCAGCGGTGGGAGAGGAATGACTCCTGTCGCAATGACTATCATCAATCCTCGGAAAGAAATCGGCCAAGCCGGGGATCGAACCAACGACCTCCTGCTCTCAAGTCTGTACGCTACCGACTGAGCTACGGGACTCGGCGAGCAGTAAAGTAATATTCAGTGAAACTTGTATGTAGACCACCAGCATTGATCAATATCCCCTAAACCTATTCAACATCACATGCAGCAGAAAAACGAATTAATGTTCGTTTAAAGATGTTCTGCTTTTAAACCACTAAACACACAATCCCGTGTTTTAACGACCCCAAGCAGGAAGGCATTTGAAAATATTGTGAGAAAAGGAGAAAATGCTGGTAACCAGCATTTTCTCCTTTTCTCACAATATTTTCTTACAATTTCTAAGATCAGTTCCATCAAGTGAGCCACGTTTAATTTATCGTCTGCAATTGCCTTCAATTTGTACCAATCTGAAATTTTGTTGACCAATAAAGAGTAACATATTACCACCTGCAGACGACCTTTTTCTTCCATTGGAGCAGCAACTTTTGAAAGGATTGCACAATAGGTAAAAAAGCTCGTAATGGTCAAGTTCTTCTCTATCTCAAAAGTTTCCAATGCTTTCGCGGGTTAAACCCAAACTATAAAGACCTGGGGGAAAATGGTTTGAAAACATGGCGGTAAAAAAGAAAATGCTGATAACCAGCATTAAAATTTTGTCGTCTGGCAAGGTGACATATATCTTGAAATGATAACCAGAGACCATCGATAAGCTTAAAGCACAATCCTACGAGCGTTTTTTTTTTTTTTATTATTATTATTTTTTTTTAAATGTATAGATCTGTATTTTTACATGATCACAATACCGGTTATCCCATCAGGAACGGGACAATAAAGTTAAAGAAAATTGGGACAATCCCCTTGTTTTTAGAGAACTACCCGCTTTTTTGTCCTTATCTTAGTTTTACAGCCATTTTCGCAGCCGAATCAAAATTAGAAGTTTGTGCAAAGATCTGCTCGGGAAAAAGTGTAATTACATCTGCATGCATGCCACTTTTAAAAATGACTTTAAAGTCTAAAATTTAAGGTAGTCTTCATTCAACAGACCCATGTTGATCGAAATTACATAAAGTAAATTAAGTAATTAGAGACAGATACCTACACGTCCAGTCTCGCCCTGTTTTTTTTTTTTCGGCATCTGATCATGGTCTCCTACGTTTTCAACAGTCAACTTTTGTATGTATCAGGCAACTACGGGTTTTCTCTTTCGTTGCAAATGACGATTTAAATAATTTTTTGTATACGGCATAGATCAAGACCAGGCTGCACAGAACGTGCAGTCTGATCTTGAAACTGCATCATTTGCTACATGGTACTAAGCTATGACTAAAATCATCTTCAACTGCTTTGAATATGTACCTTTAGACCTCGAAAGAGTGGAATTTATTTAGTTGGCAACGAGAGTTCATAAAATTATACTTCTTGTCTTTACAGGTCCAGACCACTGGCATATGGACTACCCTGCCTGCGGAGGAATCAAACAATCACCGATTAGTATCGTCACAAATGACGTCATTATCGACGAAGCCCAACTGAATCCGATTGTATTCAGTGGATATGACAAGATCACAAATATCAATATGACATTGACCAACAATGGACACACAGGTGCCTGCTACCCTTTCGATTGATCTTGTGCTTGTTTTAAACAATTTGCCCGATATTTTTCTAGGAGTTATAGTTGCTGGGAAAAACAGAGGTAGAAATTATTCTGTTGATATTGCAAACAAAAAAAGACTGAACATTACGGGCTTACTTTCATGGTGTAGATATTCATTTTGATGACAGTTATGTACCTTGCACTTCCGGTTGTTTATCTGTACAATAGCAAGCTAAATGTTGACATAACATGACATGTATGTTTGAGCCTACGATCAGCACTAACTTTTACTTTCCCATTCCAGTTCAAGTTAATTTAAATGAGAGAACACGACATATAAGCAGCGGAGGTTTGCCGGGATTGTATATTGCCGAACAGTTTCACTTTCACTGGGGTGCTGTAGATAGTCGTGGATCTGAGCATGAGATTGATGGACATTTCTTTCCCATGGAAGTACGAGTCTCACTCTCTGTCCCGTTGCCTCTCTACCTTTCCGTCTCTATTTATCTGTCCCTCTCCTTCCAAGCTTTCTGGTGATTTCTTAGGGGAGTAACAACTAACTTGTATACATATTGAGAAAAAACTATGCAAAAATTCAAATTCCACAACGATGCTTATCAGGGACCACTGAATGATGTCGGCATTTTCAGATTTCTCACGAAAGACACCTAGTTAATCATAGTTGAAAGGCTCGGGCTTATCACCTTTCCTGTACCTCTTTATATATATATATATATATATATATCCAAAAATAAGAGAACCCTGTTTCTTCTAACATGATGTGACAGGGTGACTTTACCTCTCAATATTTCAGCAGATTCCAAGAGCAAAGACTCGCCGTATTCTCTCCAGTGTGCCCGCCAGGTGTCGTGCAGGTATTGCTGCACATGGAGGTCACACCCGATATTGAATTGGATTCCATATCTGTTAAATGTTTTAGGTAAAATAAAGGATTACCTCTAGATAAAATTCTAGTGTTCCCTTATTTTTGATTCTACGTATATATACCCAAAAGCAGTGCATACTTGGGAACATTCTGGTTCCCCCATTCCCCAAAAGCCTTCTCTCATCTCTATTTCTGTAAAATCAGCGGTTAAAAAAAGGCAACGAAAGTATTGTACATATGCAAAAAAAAAAAAACACAGATGATGACAAAACTCAAACGGGACAAGGCTTTTTAGCAACACTTTATCACTGAATGAATTAATTGTTGTTTTTCTAAACTTAAACAGATGCATGTCGTCCATTACAATAGTATTTACAGAGACTTCAATGATGCCATGGACAAAGAAGATGGTCTTGCCGTACTGGCGTTCTTCTTCAAGGTATTTAAACTGAAATACTTAAAGGGATATTCAGATTTTTTGTTGCATGTAACTTTTGTTTTACCATTTGTGTGGATTTATACGCTGAAATAACGTCCATACCGCCTAGCTAATGGCACATGAGGAAGTTGCATGTCTGTTAATCAGTACACTCATCATTTTGAAAACACGTTCAGTAGCTTAGATCCGGTTCCTTTCGCAAATCTAAGCCACTGAACGTGCTAATTTTTTAAAATTACAAGTGTTCATGTACAGACATGAAAAAGAAAAGTTGGTCCACGAATACAATATTTTAACCAAAATAAAACCAAAATATATTCTCATCCGCGGTGTACAGGAGTCTTACACGGCTGTTTACGGCGTTTTTGATTGTTTTTCTGGTATTTAAATCGACTGCCCACCAGAAACAATTAAAAATATTGCACACATAACTGGTCATCGCGAATCTTAAGAAAATCTTTGATTTCAAGCTCCAATCCCATGAATGGTTGATTACAAGTGTATTATGCGGGAGACCGTGCGCACTGCATAGAGACTCTCCACAAGATTGTAGCATGCAAAACAATAGGTAAAGATGTGTCTGTTTATGGGTAATATCTTAATCCCTAGGCAGCTAAGCGCGACTTACTGACCAGTAGTGGGCAGCGTAGATCAAGATCAGACTACACAGAACGTGCAGCCTGATCTTGTATCTACGCTGTCCGATAAAGAGATGTCTTTCCTTCAAAGATACCTTTGAAATAGGAAAATTTGGGTTTATACTATCGCTTTGAAGGTTTCATTTCTTTTAGGTAGCAGGATAAGAGTTAATTCAGGAAGTGTCCGGTTGGCTGTGTTGCTCGGTACACCTTGTTGTTTTTACAGGTTGGCCGTTTCAACAGTCATTTTGAGAAGCTCATTGATCATTTCAGGGATATTCATTTTAAAGGTAAAATTTACTTGCACCGTTGGCTCCGTTTTGTACGTTGCTCTCGCGAACAAAAGCCTAAAGGCTGCTAATCGCGACTCGCTGACCTTTTGCGGACAGCGTAGATCAAGATCAGACTGCACAGAACGTGCAGTCTGATCTTGGATCTACACTGTCCGATAAGAAGATATATTTCCTACAGATATATCTTTGAAATAGGAAAATTTTGTTTTTTTACCATCGACTTGAAAATTTCATTTCTTTTATTGAGCAGGATAAGGATTCAGACCTAATCTTCGATCAAGTATGTCTGAGATATTTGATTTTATAAATATAACCAAATGAAAATGTTCATTTGGTCCATTTTAGCCCTCAGGTCTTTTAGCAATAAAGATTTGGATTATTTCAGGCTTTTCAACATCTAAAAATAGGGTAGGATAGGGTTCATATATAGTAAAACCCCCATTCCACTGAGCGGCGATTCCGCTTCTCTTCGAAATTTTGGCCAAAACACCGTGAATCGTGGCAGGAACGGCAACAGCGCAAAAGAAACGCCTTGATAGTATTAGAAGCGTATAGGAAGCTTCTTGATCGCCATTTCATGGCGCTTATTTTTAACTTTGCTCAAAATTTACGTAGAGGACTTGAAGTGCCACAAAAGCGCTGTAAAAGCGTAGCAAGAAATTCATGAATGCAGCAGTATTGTAGCCGTAGCGCGAACAACGTAGCGCAAACACAGCGCATCGTAACAAAAGCGTCGAGATATTTGTCGAACTTCAGGCCTGAATCAAGTGCTTTCCCGAAGTTTGTGTCACTATTCTAGATTCTAGGGCCAGATCTAGGTAAGATCTCATCAAACATGTGAGGCTCCATTCTCATATCACTGAAAAAATGAAGTGTTGTTTTCCATCCTGAGTTCTCTCATAAGTTGGTCATGACGACTAAATTGGAGCCTTCACTCTGCAGATAACCATGGACGGACCCAGAACCTTTTGGACCTCCTTCTCCGTTTGGCCTGTCTGTCAAGAAACCAACCTTATCAATCTATTGTCCATAATCGCAAGCTGGAGCACAGCTAATGCAACAATTCGATTCGTTTCCTTCGAGGGCTGATGGTTAACAGTTGCCAAAGCACTTAAACCGCCGATTTTACCGGTATATAGAAACGTTCCAAAAGCGCAACAGAAGCGCAGCCCCTGCTTTTACATCGTTGCAAGGTCGCAGCAGCAATCTAGTAGATATAGACTAAGCGTAGCCTGAAATCCTGTGCCGTAGTGGAAGCCTAATAGAAGCGTCTTGGAGACACCTAAAGCGCCGTAGAAGCGCAACAACAGCGCGACAGGATCGCCACCAGCGCAGCGAGATCGTTATTGAAGCGTACCATAAGTGTACTGGAAACGCTTTTAAGTCCCAAAATTTTGCACATGTCGGCCCTTCTGCGGCGATTTGGAAGATTTTGGAGAAGCGCCATGATCGCCATGAGCGCCGTGGGATCGCCGCCCGGTAGATGCGGGTATTAAAGGTATTGGCTCAAAATAAAATGAGACTTGTGTAAGTTAATTTGGTTGCCACATAACAATTCAAATGGACCTTACTTTAAAAACCTATACATGTACACGTATTATATAGTAACTTGAGTTCGTAGAATTGTGATCGTCGTCTGTGTTACTGTGAAATGTTTGAAATGTGTTTATTGTTATTCATAGATAGAAAATCGTCCCTGAAGTCCATACCCCTTACAGAATTTATACCATCCAATCTAGAGACATACTACAGATACCAAGGAAGTCTGACCACGCCCCCTTGTTACGAAAGCGTGATATGGACATTATTCTATGAAACCATACAGGTTGCAGAAGAACAGGTATATTGAAATTCAATGTCTAAGGTATAATTCTAAATCCATAAAGAAAGAGGTCAGGGGTTTAAAAAACACATGCAAACTTTCGACTTTGATTCGTTCTTCGAATTTTTGTGATCAGACCACAGCCAGATTTTGGACGTAAGTCGGTCATCGCTATGTTTTCTCAAACGCTTTGTTGGTTTGTTGATGGGTGTTAAACGCCGTTTTCAACATTATTACAGCCACCAGTACACCTTTCCATGCTTTTCTGGGCTTTCTTTTACCAGTACCTTTACAATACTTTTCCCAAGCCACTGGCTGCTTTCACACATAACCATCGTCCAAACAGTGATCAGCGGTGGAAGAGGAATAAATAGTGTCGCAAAGAGTATCATCAATTCTCAGAAAAAATAGTTGAGCAGGGTGTTCGAACCAGCAACTCGCCTGGTCTCAAATCCTGCTGCACGTAACCAACTGCGCTACCTAGCTCGGCACGATGCCCAAAACAGAAAATCATGGGACTTGACTTTATTGTCTTCATGGTGCAAATAAGATCACCCGATGCCCAGTGGTCTAGGCTGTAGATTTGTAATCAGGAGATCCTGAAGCAACCCCGTAGATGGCTCTGGTGACGTAGGGAATCATGGCATTTAATCCTTTTACCAGACGACAAAATTTTAGCCTTGTCCAAATTGAAAGCATTTGCAGACGACAATTTCGGTGTTGCTCAAATGGTGCAATTTTCCTTTGATAGGAGAGAAAACATTCTGGGAAAAGGAGAAAATGCTGGTTACCAGCATTTTCTCCTTTTCCCACAATGTTTTCAAAAGGCTTCTTTCCCAGGGGCGTTAAAAGGCGTCATTGTGCGGTAAAGGGTTTTAATCCCCTTCGAATTTTGACGACGCTTAGAAAGACTGCAACGTCTCTAAGCTAATTCAACTCTAACCTAAAGATCTCTTTATTTTATGTTGAATTTTAAGTTACATATCTCTGGGAAAAATATGAATAAATCGTTTAATAAGATGAAACGTTAAATCTATATCTCTTTGTTTACAGCTGGAAGCGTTCAGGACCATGATCTTTGGTGGTGATGAACCAACGAGCGAGGGTAAAGGAATTCTGATGGACATTTCGGATGATTACCGTCCCATACAGTGTTTACACAACCGACGGGTTTACGGGAGTCGACAGAGAATAAAACAGTCCCTCCTAAACCCTCAACAATCAACAGGTGGCAGTGCCAACATTGTGATACAAGGAACCATCATGTTTATCTGTGTTTTACTTTGTTTTCTGTAGTCGTTGTACTAATGCAAAGCTGTTACCGCTCTATCAACTTTTATCCGGTCGTTCGCGACCATAGATGTATTTTGCAGAGAGTGTAAATCAAGATAAGCCTGCACATACGTGCAGTCTGATCTTGATTTACACTCTCCGCCGGTTTATCAGTGGGTTCGGTAGTATGAACCCAGTGAAATGCCAATAAACCTAATTAAGACCCCCCTTTCTTGTAGTCGTCAATAGTTTACATTGGGCAGGATAAGAGTTAACTTAAAACCTGTTATATAAGTGAAATGAAACTTTCAAGGCGACAGTAAAAACCCAAATGTTGCTAATTCAGAGTTATTTTTTGGTGAAAAATATCTCCTTATCGGACAGTGTAGATTCAAGATCAGACTGCATGTTTTGTCCAGTCTGATCTTGATCTACACTGTCCGCAAAAGGTCCTAGAGTCACGCTTAGCAGTTTGAGGGTTAAGACATTTTTCGACTGGTGTGAGAATAAACTGTATTTTTAAATAAACGAAACAGGTATCTGGGTCCATATTCACCAACCATTCTTAAGAACGTTCTCAGTCTTGTTCTCCATTATTTTCTACATTTGAAAGTAACACAACTTTTGATTGGCTAAACCAAATGGTTTAGCCAATCAGAAGTTGTGTTACTTTCAAATGTACAAAATTTTGAAGAATAAGACTGCGAACGTTCTTAAGAAAGGTTGGAGAATACGGACCGTGAAGTTAGCAAGAAAGACACGTATGTAGTAAGATTATTTTGAAATTAATTTAATAAAGTTAAAAGAACTTAGGTTTCAGTAGATCTACCACATTCACTTCCACATTTTTGTTGAAAATAAAATGAGCCATGTTCTAGGAAAAAGGGGTTTTATGCACTCAGTGGTGTATTACAACAAGCACTGTCTCACAACATAATCATGGATCCATAAACTAATCCATTTTGTCTAACAACCGACTGAATCATGAGGTGGTATGGCCGTTTGACAAGCAGAAAGTTTACCAAAAACAAAAGGTGTCAACACATGTCAGCGTGCGCAAACTGCGCAGGCTGACCTGTCTTCATACTGTTTGCTGATACATTAACCCTTTACCACACAATCCCGACTTTTAACGACCCTGAGAAAGAAAGCTCTTGAAATCATTGTGGGAAAAGGAGAAAATGCTGGTTACCAGCATTTTCTCCTTTTCCCACAATGTTTTCTACCTAGTCTAACACAAATTTCATTTTCTGAGTTACAGCCATTTTGTCGTCTGCAAATGCTTTCAATTTGAACAATTCTAATAATTTGACGTTTGGTAAAGAGTTAAACCTCCTTTTTACATAGCATGACCCATATATGTTTGAAGTAAACTAACTCTCTCAGCACCAGAGATAATTAAACTCGACCTTTCAACGGTTGAAATTGCAACCAGTGGAACTAAGAAAGATGTTTATTTTATATGTTTGACAAAAAAAATCAGTCTTTACAGATCCAAGATGAGACTGTACATTCCGTGGCGTCTGATCTTGTTCTATGCCGTCAGCAAATACCGCTGATTTCGCAGTTGGCGCTGAGAAAGTTAAAGGTCATTTTTGACGGATTATCTCACCGAAATTTAGACTAAGATCGCACTGCAGATTCTGTGCAGATTGATCTTGAGTCTACAATTTTCTCATTTCTATAAGAAATATTGTAGATTCTACAGTAGTTTTCAATAGACAAATTGTTTATGAAATATCAGTTCTTTGTTTTAAACCCTGATTTACATTTGAAGCGTATGTACACAAAGTTATGTGGTAGTTCATTATCAACGATTTTTGTTAATTATGAAAAATTATATATTTATCACATAACCACCTTTGTTTTGAGCGTAAGCCTTCAGCCATTACAAAATGTCATATTTTACGTGAGATAAGCATTTTGTGACCTCATATGTGACGTCATTTTATTCTACATTCAGAGAAGTGAGACGGATTTTACTCATGGAAATTTCTCAAGTGCTCGTCATAATTTTGCATATTCTGACTTATAAATCGTGAGATATCGTTATGTGATAAAAAAGAATTTAACATTTGTTGGCTGTTGAAATAAGATTTTATTAAACTCGTCAATGAAAATGGTATTTAGCTTGCCAGAGGCTTGCCAAATCTCACTTGTTTAGTCTCGTTTTAATAAAACTTTATCTCGAATGCCAACTTATGTCAAATACTATACACACTGTATCTGGTTAAAACACTCCACGAATTAACGTTTTAATCATATCTCTATGTAGATCTATTTTTAGAGCTGCTGGTCAACAAAATTGTAAGTCTCGCAATATTCCATTCTGTTTATAATAGTTTTTTATAATTTATATAGATTCATTTTCATATTTTGTATGAGACAAATATGATGATAGATTACTATGAAATAAACATTTTCTATTCATTTTTATCCCAAAGATCTGATTCGGGGTTCCAAAACAGCCTGATCACTGTCTAACCATTGGACCCTTTCAGACCAAACAAATATGTGAGCAGCGTTCTGGGGAAAGGTGGTTTAACGCACTTTCGTAATACACTAAACCAGTAAGTCGTCACATAATTTGTCAAAAAAAAAAAAACAAGCCGGCTCAACCATGAGGTAAAATGGCCCTTTTACATGCAGAAGTTTTACCAATAGCAAAGTTTCGACTAATGTCAGCCTACGCGGACTGCGCAGGCTGATATGAGTCTAACTTTTTTTTCAGATGCATTAAACCACCTTTTTTACAGAGCATGGCTCATTTTTCCATGACGATGATGGCGTTTGTTTGATAAGAACGATTATCTGAATCATCAGCTTAAAGGAGTTAACATAGAGTTGTGTCCCTTTAACTTACACAGCTGCGCCACTAGTCTGGTACCCCACCGTACTACAAGAGTACGTCAGGCAAAGCCCAATAATGGCGGCCCCCGTTGGTAATATGTAGAGGAGACGGGATATTGTTATTTCACATGATCAGATCGGATCATAGGCTGAATTCAAAACAGATCGCTTGCAATAAAGTCATGGCAGTGAGCTTTTCAACATGTCGTTCTTATTTAGCGAGAAAAACTCCCTATCGGAAATGCGTTAAGTATCCGAAATGTCAATGGACCAATATAACGTCCGAAAATAGGGCTACTTTCAAAATGAATCATAGTCGAATTTACACTTAAAACATACCACAACAGCACGTTTTAGATTCGACTATACATTTTTTGTACAAAATTGATCTCATTTTATTAACTGATCAAACTGGATCACATGAAATTGGGGGAAACGGGGAAGCATGTAAGGGTACGCTTCGGGACACCTAGGAGGCCGCCGTTATTGCGCTTTGCCTGACCCGATAACGTAGTGGTAGGGGCAGGTAATCCAGACCACCTGCGCCACGAGCAACCTTGACGTTGCAATATTAGGTCTTTTAAATATGTACAAAAAGAATCTGACTTTCAGCGACCCTGAGAAATAAAGCTTTGGAAAACAACGTGGGGTAAGAGGAGAAATTGCTTGCAACCAGCATTTCCTCCTTTTCCCTCATAACTTTTCATCCTTTCTAAGACAAATAATCATTTGAGTCACATTTTGCAAATGCTTTCAAATTCGTAAATTCAAAAATATTCTCGTTTAGAAATTAGTTAAACCCTTGAAGCGTCGCAGTACCGAGAAGAAAATACAAAAGCAATGTGTTAAAGAAGCCCCCTGTTTTTTGTTTCACATTCCTGAGCGACCCAAACGGCCAATCGTCAGATCATTTAAAGGTCCAGTTGCAGCCAAAAGTAAAGAATGCGTTGATATGCATTTGAACCATGCTCTATGAAAAGGGGGTTTAATGCATCTGTGAAAAGTATCGACCCAGGCCAGCCTGCGCAGTCCGCGCAGGCTGACCTGGGCCGAAACTTTTCGCTTTTTGGTCAATTTTCTGTGTGTCAAAGGACCAGTCTACCTTATGAAACAGTCGGTTGTTACACATAAGGAATTTTAAGGTTCCCTCACTAGGTGATGTCTTTCTTGGTACCATGGATCACGGAGATGCATTAAGCCCCGTTTTGCCAGAGCATGTCTCATTGACATTTAAATCATACCATTTGTTGTGACGATGACATTGGTAGGAAAAGAATTTTAAAACTATGTTAAAAGTTCCCTGGTCGCTCTACCTATCTTATGTTTACTTTTTACTTGCCTTCAAAACTCATTTTTTATCTGCCAGTGACTAACACTTGGACCAAACATACAATAACAGATTTTCATCTTCACAATAATTGCCATACTTTTAAATGATATGATCTACAAGAATGATTATAGTTTAATAAAATAAAGATGAAATGGGTTAAAAACTGGTTGAAAACGAGTATAGATGTATCTTTAAGAACCATGCCTTTAAGACCACTACTAGTGCTCTTCAGTGCCGCACCAAAGTTCAAGAGGTAACCAAGTGTTTCGTATGAGCCCTTAACCAAATAATCTCTTGTTTTTCGACCTTGGGGAAGAGGCCTTCTGAAAACATTGTGGGTATAGGAGGAAAAGTTGGAGACCAGCATTTTCTCTTTTTCCCATAATGTTTTCTGCCTGATCGGAGAACATCTGCTCAAATGAATCAGTTATAAAATTTTCATTTGCAGATGCTTTTAATTTAGAACAGTCCTAATTTTTGTTGTTTGGGAATTGTTGAGCAAACAGTCCCTTGTTAAACGACCATAATGGAGAAGCCTTCTCAAAACATCGTAGGAAAAGAAGAAAATGCTAGTAACCAGCATTACATGTATCTCATTTTCCCACAATGTTTCTTAACCTTTGATAGACAATTCCTATCATGTTGGCTACGTTTAATATGTTGTCTGCAAACGCTTTCTGTCTACAATTTTGTCTTTTCGTACAGAGTCAAACCATATCATTTTGTCCTTAATCCTACACCAACCGACAAAATCTTAGACTCGATCAAATTGAAAGCAATTGCAGACGACAAGTTATATGTTGCTCTAATTACTCGATTTTTCTACGAAATACAAGACAACATTGTGGGGAAAATTAGAAAATGATGGTTACCAACATTATCTTCTTTGTTCCAACAATGTTTTCGAAAGGCTTCTTTCTCAGGCTCATTAATACTGTATGGTAAAGGGTAAAGGGTTAAACATAATTGTCGAGCCGGTCTGTGACTTATCCACAATGGAAGGAAGTTTTTGTTTCCTTTCACCCATATCCTGCTCAATAAAAGAAATGAAACTTTCAAACCGATGATATAAACCCAAATTTTCCTATTTCAAAGGTAATTTTGGAGGAAAGATATTTGCTTGTCGGATAGTGTAGATCCAAGATCAGACTGCACGTTCTGTGCAGTCTGATCTTGATCTACGTCGTCCGAAAATGATCCGTGCGTCGCGCTTAGCAGCCTAATGGTTAAATAACAGAGAGAGAGAGAGAGAGAAAGCATTTTTTCTCTTTCCACAATGTTTTCTGCTCTTTCAAAACAAACCCAATCATTTAAGCCACATGTACTATGTCGTCTGCAAATACTTTCCATCTGAACGTGTCCATTTTTTTTTTTTGTCTGATAGCCTAAAAAGTTAATGGAACTAACTATTATTAACGAGTTCGGTCAATTTCTTTGTATTCAGTTGGTAGTATTGTTGGTTTAAATTTCAAAATTGTTGTCATAAAATGTATATGTAGATCAAAATTAGTGTAAGTACAACCCTAGCTAAGTAGGCAAGAGGTTTGAATGTGCAGTAAATAAGTAAACTCTTTACAAAACGACAAAATTCTAGCCTTGTCCAAATTGACAGCCATTACAGACGAGAAATTAAATGTTACTTGAAACATAAAATTTCTATTTCCATGGGTGAAAAACACTGTGGGAAAAGAAGAAAATGCTGGTTGCAAGCATCTTCTCCTTTACTAAGTTTTTTTTTTTTTTAAATCGTCTTCGTCAGGGTCGCTAAAACTCGGGGTTGTGTGGTAAAGGGTTATTTTTTTATATAATTATGAACCCTTCACTCTGTACCAAACGGCAAAGTGTAGGACTTGTCTCAATCCAAAGCATTTACAGATGAAAAATTAAGTGTAGCTCAAATGGTGAGATATTCCTCTGAAAGGGTAGAATACATTGTGAGATATGAAGAAAATGCTGGTAACCAGTCTCACAATATTTTCAAAATGCCCTTTTCTCCGGGGTCATATGGGAATGAGTTAAAGAGCCTCTCGCAACTATCGTGTCTTTTGTAGTCTTTTGTAGTCAATGTGGATCAAGATCAGACTGCACAATACGTGCAGTCTGATCCTGGATCTACACTTCCCGATGCGCTGAACCATTCTGGCGATTAGCAGCCTTAAAAACAACTATTATTTTAGCCCTTTTCTTTTTTTAGTGAAAAATCCAACTTGGTCTATCTGGCTGTTGAAGGATTAACTTCATACTAAACGACAAAATTTTAGACTGGTCCAAATGAATATGATTTGCAGACGGCAAATTAATCTTTGCTCAAATAGAGAGATTTGTCCTTCACAAGATAGAAAACATGGTGGGAAAAGGAGAAAATGCTGGTTACCAGTCTTCTCTTCTTTTCCCACTATGTTTTCAAAAACCTTCTACTTAACCCTTTACCAGACGACAAAATTTTAGCCTTGTCCAAATTGAAAGCATTTGCAGACGACAATTTCAATGTGGCTCAAATGATGCAACTTTTCTTTGATAGGGTAGAAAACATTGTGGGAAAAGGAGAAAATGCTGGTTACCAGCATTTTCTCCTTTTCCCACAATGTTTTCAGAAGGCTTCTTTTCCAGGGGCGTCAAAAGGCGGCATTGTGCAGTAAAGGGTTAAGGGTCGTTAAAACAATGGATAGCATGGTACAGAGTTAAGATAAATTGACCAAGCGGAGAGAAAATGATGAATCGAGCAAAATACAAAGAATAAAAAAACAGTATTTGAAGAAAACAGTTTTTTTTTTTTTAAAACAAGATGTAACGCTGTCGTTCTCGTATTTTATAAAACAGCAAAACAAATCTTATCGCCTTCATTCGTTTCATAAATGTGTACTCTTTTATATGAGTCATTCTCTATGGAAAGGGAGCTTAACTCTTTACCAAACGACAAAATTTTAGACTGGTTCAAATTGAAAGCAATTGCAGATGACAAAATAAATGTTACTGAAAAATTAAAATTTGTTTTGGGAAGGGTAGAAAACATTGTGGGAAAAGGAGAAAATGCTGGTTACCAGCATTTTCTCCTTTTCCCACAAGGTTTTCCAAAGGTTTCTTTCACAGGGTCGTTAAAAGTCGGGACTGTGTGGTAAAGAGTTAATGCATCTGCAAAAAGTATCGACCCAGGGCAGCCTGCGCGGACTGCAGTCCGCGCTGGCTGACCTGGACTGCAAGTTTTTGCTTTTGATCAATTTTCTGCATGGCAAAGTACCATTCTACTCCAGGGTTCAGTCATTTGTGTGTGAGAACGGCTACTGTGGTTCCATAATTACGTGATGACTTGCACGGTATAATGCATGACAGAGATGCATCAGGCTCCTTTTTAGAGAGATTGGTTCATATAAATATTATATATGGTGCTTTGACGCTATTTTCCAACATTATTTCAGTTATATCGTAGCGACCAGTTCACCTATCCATGCCTTCCTTGATTTTCTTTTACTATTACTTCGCACAATATTTTCGAAAGCCACTGACTGCTTTCCCCTATAAACATCGAAGGAACAATGACCAGTTGTGGGAGAGAAATGAATTCTGTCGCAATGACTAATACTGTATGGTTATCAGAAAGAAATTGTCCTAGCTGTGGGTTCGAACCAGGGACGCCACTGGTTTCCTGCCCTCTACGTTACCGACAGAGCTACCGCGCTCGATTATGTATACTTAATCCTTTACCACACAATCATGATTTTACCGACCTTGAAGGAGAAGGCTTTTGAAAACTATACGGAAAAAGCAGAAAATACTAGTAACCAGCATTTTCTCCTTTTCGCACAATGTTTTCTACCCTATCAAAGATAGAAATCTTCATTTTAGCCACATGTACATGTACATTCAAATTGTCGTCTGCAAATGCTTTCAATTTGGATGAGTACATATTTATGACGTTTGTTAAAGAGTTAATAAACGTTTTGGTAATACGACTTTCTTAAAGGCCGAATAGCGGCGAAAAAATGCAGGTGTTAACATGCATTTGAATTTAAATCATACTATTTAAAACTTTGAAAAATATTGTGAAGATGACAATCTGTTATTTTGTGGTCTGTCAAAGTGCAGTCTCTGGGAAAAAAAAAAAAACAACAACAAATTTTAAAATTAAGCAAAAAGTAAACAAACCTAGAGTGACCTGGCAACTTTTAACATAGTTTTGAAATTAATTTCTCTGCCAGCGACTAACACTTACAATAACAGAATGTCATCTTCAAATTAGTTTCTATACTTTGGAATGATATGATTTAAATTTGAATGCATTTTAACACCTGCATTGTTTACTTTCGGCAGCTATCGTTACTTTAAAGGGAAAGGTCGTAAAAAGATTGATTGTTTGGGAAACGCTTAAATAACTCCAGTCTCCCTGGTGTTCAGAGCGCAAAACATACTGTATTACATAGGGCTCCATTGTAGATCTACATTTCAGAAACAAACATCATTCCAATATGGCGTTTCCTGTTTACGTGCCAAAGACAAGAGCTTCGCGACAAATTTCTGCTGTTGTTATTTGGTTTAAAGAATGACCTTCGACGAATGTCTGTGACGTAGAGAATGTTTCCCTTTTCCTCCTTACTCTTTTGGCGAAACAGGGTCTTTTTGGGGATGGCATTGATCATGATCAGATTGCTCAGTACGTGCTGCCCGATCTTAAATGTACATCGCTTGCTGGTTTATTAAAGCCTATAATATTAAAAGAAAATCTTCTGAGTTGCATGTAATTGTATTTTCAACTGTTGAATGACGTCGAGTTTATATACATATATGAGCCTTGCTCTGTTAAAAGGGGTTTAATGCGTCTACCAAAAAGTATCGACCCATGTCAGCCTGCGCAGTCCACGCAGGCTGACATGGGTCGAAACTTTTTGCAATTGGTCAATTTTCTATATGTCAAACGACCATTCTACCATTCAGATTCAGTCGATTATTTGACAAAATCGATTTTATGGATCCATAATTATGTGATAACTTGCTTGCTATAATGCATCACAAAGATGCATCGAACCCCCTTATGCCAGATTATTAATTAATGATAATTATATATGAACCATGCTCTGTAAAAAGGGCTTAATGCATTTGCGAAAAGTATCGACTTAGGTCCACCTGCGCAGGCTGACCTGGGCCGAAACTTTTTCGCTATTGGTCAGTTTTCTGAATGTCCAAGGACCAATCTACCCCATGGTTCAGTCGGTTGTTTAAAAAAAAAGTGGCTATTATGGATCCATAATTATGTAATGGCTTTATTGGTACAATGCATCGCCGAGATGCATTAAGCACCCTTTTGCCAGAGGGATACACACACACACACACACACACACACACACACACACACGAAAAACGTCACATGTGGAACATAGAATATAACATTTATGTTATATTCTATGTTCCCATGTGATGTTTTTCTTGTTTATTATGTAATATCCTTGAACCGGCACTAGTTGAACTTTTCTCATATATATATATATATGTGTGTGTGTGTGTGTGTGTGTGTGTGTGTGTGTGTGTGTGTGTTATCAATTATATTTGATACTTGATGGGCTGACAGCAGACCTTTTGTTATACAGCTTCTACTATAGAGAATTTAATAAAGAAATGAGCCATATTCTTGCAAAAGGGGGTTTAATGCATCTCCGAGATGCATTCTACCAAGTCATCACATGATCATGGATCAATAAAATCCATCTTGTCCAACAACCGACTGAATCACGAGGTGAAATGATCGTTGGACATGCAGAAAACTGACCCGTAGAGAGAAGTTTCGACCAAGGTCGTCCTGCGCAGGCTGACCTGGGTCGATACCTTTTGCAGATGCATTAAACCCCCCTTTTCACAGAGAATGGCTCAAATGCAAAGAAATCCACGCAAAGGAGGAATCCTGTGTGTCTGTCCAGAAAGTGCTCCTTTCACTACAATGTTTTCTTCAGTATTGTCAAAGCTAGATATTTTCCATTTTCTTTCAACTGTTCTGCTTTGTGTCCAATACTGATAAGTTTTTGCATTTCTCAGTTAAATTAAATACTTTATTATTGGTTTACGGCCTCCGGCCAAGAATACAAAGCATACGTGTCATACACTATTTACAGAGTAAAGTTCCCCATTATAAATCATTTAACAAAGTACATAATAGGTCTTGCAAACGATCGTTTACAGTAGAAAGACCCTGCGTGAAATGTTGACGTCGGAAGCAAACGATTATAAAGCTTTAATTGGACATTTTCTCTAAGTAACAAAGTTAAATGACCCCCCCCCCCCCTTAAACAGGAGAAGTACATCCGCTCTCTTTTGTAATTACTCCCTAAGTTAACCCTGTGCGAAACAAAAGAGTTTTAACGACCCTAACAAAGAAAACATTTGAAAACATTGTGGAAAAAGGAAAGTTACCAGTATTTTCACCTTTTCCCACAGTGTTTTCTGTTTTATCACTGCCAAATCTCATAATGTGAGCCAACCATGAATTTTCGTCTGCAAATGCTTTCAGTCTGGAAATGTCTTAACCCTAATCCTGCTAACTAAATGAAATAAAATTTTCAAGCCGACAGTAGAATTCCAAATTCTGCTATTTTAAAGGTATTGTTTTGGGAAAGATACCACGTTATCGGACAGCGTAGATCCAAGATCAGACTGCACGTTCTGTGCATTCTGATTTTGACCAACGCTGTCCGCAAAAGGTCAGTGAGTCGCGCTTAGCAGCCTAGGGCTTAACTTTTGTGGTTTGGACGTGAGTAAAAATGTTAGGTATATGTGAGTTAAATGAGCAGAATAATCAAAGTACTGAAAGTACTGAGAGACTAGCGAATTTGATTGATTGACTGATTGTATCGTGTTTAACGCTATTTTCAACATTATTTTTGTTATGTAGCGGCGGTGCACATATCCATGCTTTCCTAGAGTATCTTTTACCCGTACTCCGCACAATATTCTTTCCAAGCCACTGGCTGCTTTCCCACATAACCACCGTCGAAACTTTAGAGAGGGATGAATCCTGTCGCAATGACAATCATCAATCCTCGGAAAGAAAATGGCCGAGCTGGGGATCGAACCAGCGACCTCCTGGTCTCATGTCCTGCACGCTACCGACTGAGCTACCGGGGCTATGCATGCTATTGGTTGACTATCATCCAGTTTAACCCTTAACCTGCTAGAAAAATTAAATGAAACTTTCAAGCCAATGGTAAACACCTGAATATTGCTATTTCGAAGTTACATTTTGGAGAAAATATATCCTCTTATCGGACAGTGTAGATCCAAGAAAAGACTGCTGTTCTCTGCAGTCTGATCTTAATAAAAATTGTCCACAAAAGGTCACTGAGTTGCGGTGGTGCTGGTTAAAGAAACTCCAGGAAAGCATCGATAGATGCACTGGCCTTCATGATATCACCGGAATAATGTTGAAAACGGCGTTAAACACCATACAATCAATAAGTCAATATTCAATAGTGCAAGATGTAGTGAACTATTTAACTCTTTACGAAACGAAATTCAAAGCTGTTACAGACCACAAATTAAAGGTGGCTGAATTGATGAAACCTGATTCCAAAAGGGCAGAAAACAATGTGGGAAAAGAAGAAAATGCTGGTTACCAGGGATTGTTCCCAGTGTCATTAACACTCCGGATTGTGTGGTAAAGGGTTAATATTCTAAACGTAAAATAACAGTTAACATAACAGTTTAACTTTACACAATGATCTAAATAAAGGAATGATAAGGGTTCCCTGTCCAGTGAGAGTTAGTGCAGCTGCGATTTGCTACAAGTTACCTAGGTGGATCTATTTTTAGATTCATTCATAATGTTACAGTGGTGTAGGAATAACTGATAATAGCCTGCTTTGCATAGGTCACTTAATTTACATATAAGCAAAGATCTTGTACCTTGCAAATGACATTTTGTTCAGTCTATTACTTTGTAAGAAGACATGTTCAAATTGGAGTGGTAGAGATTTAGTGGTTTTTGTCAAAATTGTCATATATAACAGAATAAGGATTTCTTATAGAAAGAAGTATTTTACTGTGAGGCAGTATTTGGCAACTGTGAGGTTTTTTGTTTACTTGACCCTGGGTCAATCATGATGCCTATAGACTAGCTTCGCTAGTCTAAAAACGGATACATAACAATATATTTTCATAGTTCTTCTCGCCGGGGGGACGCGGGGGGGCGGTGGGGGGGAGGCCTCAGCGCGTGCTGGGCAGTCTGGTCTTGATATACACACTGTCCGCAAAAGAGGTTTGAGTAGCGGTTAGCATCTTATGGGTTAACTGGCGTACTTATATTGAAGCATCTAATTTCCAACCTCTTCAATTGTGCATTAGGTTAGTCTCGAAGACACTGTGGAAAAAGCTGGTCCATTCAGACGAAAAATTTGACTATGTGATAATCATTTAATGTTTCGGTTGCTAAACCCAGCTCAAAGAGCTTTTGCAGTCAGTACAGATCAAGACGAGACTGCACACAATGTGAAGCCTGATCTTGGATTCGTAGCGCCCGATACGATGAGATTAGAGGGATCCATTTTTATTTATCTAACAGTCTACAGGCAACTTAGAATTTTAGGTATATTTTACATACAATGTTTGTTGTCAGTAATTTATTTTTTATTGGGGATGGTGGGGGATTGTCCTGGAGTGCACCCCTCCCCAAATCACCCCCCCCCCCCCACACACACACACACAAAGCGGTTGACGTGGCAAATAAATTTTTGGATCTGCAGCTGGCAAACAAAGACGAAGAATGTTTCGTAAGTCGCATAAATAGTTCTTTAAGGTTTGCTTAACCCTTTCCCAAACAAGCCCTGGTTTTCACGTGTCTGCAGTACAAGTCTTTTTAAAACACTGTTGGAGAAGGAGAAATTGCTGGTAAAGAGCAATTTCTACTTTTTCCACAATGTTTTCTACCCTTTTTGAGAACTTTCTGCCATTTTCATCAAATTTACAATTGTCGTCTGCAAACTCATTCAATTTGGACCAGTCCAAAATCTGTCGTTTGGGAGAGGGTTATCCGTGAATCAACTCCTTCCATACTGCCTTCATACTTCATACTTTACTAATTTGTTAAGTGGACAGAGTGTTATGACATTTAGATAAATGAAAAAGGAAAAACCATCAAAACGTCCAATCTTTCTTTATTGTCTAGTAGGCTCTATTGAAACAAAGACAGTTAACTGTCAAAGTACTAACCCCCTAAACCTCTATATGAAATAAAGAAAGAGTTCTTGTCAATAAGAAAAATATAAATATTACGACTTCAAAGTTACTTTTCGCGGAGAAAAATCTTACCGTATCGGACAGTATAGAGCTAAGATCAGACTGCACATTCTGTGCAGTCTAATTTTGTCTACACTGGCCGCAAAAGCGCACTGAGTCCCGCTTAGGGGCTTAAGGATTTTTGTAATCGAAATGTTGGTTCATCAAGTCTATGAAGGTTTAGTGCGGTCACAAGTGCCTTGATCTTGACGTTCGGCTCCAAGAGACATCGTACCCTGCTTTCGTCGTGTGACACACTGTTTTGTCTTAAAAACTCAAAGCCTCCTGTACAAACGTTTGTTTTAGTCTGCATCGCACCAATTAAAAAAAAAAAGAGATGTGGCATTTGGAGGAATTTTCGTATACATAAAAAATAAGCTTAAGAACACTAGGACAACACATGGATTAAAACTTAATTTGTACTAATTATTTATATTTTTTACAATCTTTTAAACATCTGCCTTTAAATCTATTTCAGGAAATAAAAAAAAAAAAAAAAAAAATTGAAATAAAAAATTAGAATAGATTGTTTACTATCGAAGCAATTGACAAAATATAGAAAGAATAACAACTTATTGAGCAATTGACCTACCATATACTTTTGAATGTAAAAAAAAATGCTATAGTGGCAAACTATTGTTGAGGATAAGTGTTGACTTGTTACGTGTCAGCTCATTACGTTTTATTGTGAAACAAACATGCGTGTGTGTGTGTGTGTGTGTGATATATATAAGCTGTAAAAATGAGAAATAATGAATAACTTTGAGATATTTTATCATAGTTCAGAAAAAGTAGATGAATTATGATTTCTAATGACAGTGTGTTTATCGGATCGCCAAAATTAGATGTGAAATTACATACTAACGTTATTCCTTCCGACAGTGGAAAGAATATAGTTACTTTTCAATTGATCTTTTCTGCGTCATATGCGAAAACAGAGAATTCGGTGCACGACATAGATCAAGATCAGACTGCACGTTTTGTTCAGTCTGATCTTGATCTATGTCGCAAACTTGTTTAGTCAAACTTATACGACAAAAGTCTTCTTAAGTTTAAGTGGATTTTTTCTTGAGTAGTCAAGAGAGGCAGAGATATACATGTATTTAGTGCTGAAAGAGTTCAGTTCTCGAACCGTTTCTTTCATCTGTTGAACTGACAGGTCACACGCCATTTTTGTGACAAAAAGACTCATTTATTTTAGATAAAAATGAGTTGGACATTTTTCTGTTCTTTATTGGTTTTCGGACTGTTTGATTTTGGTAAGTACAGTGTATTTTTTTTGTTTTTGTTGCATTGCTTGCGTTTGCTCTTTTCTTTCCTTCATTTTCCCATGTTTATGGGTTACTGTTTAACATCAATTCTTCGCCTTTAACCCTTAAGCCACTGGGCACGACTCAATGACCTTTTGCGGACAGTGTAGATCAAGATCAGACTGCACATAACGTGCAGTCTGATCTTGGATCTACATTGTATGATAAGGAAATATCTAAACCTCCCCCCCCCCCCACAAAAAAAAAAAAAAACCTTTGAAATAGATAAATCTTGGTTTTTACTATCGGATTGAACGTTTCATTTTACTTATTCAGCAGGATAAGGGTTAGACTGTTAAAAAGGCAAGAAGACAGAACCAAATATGCAGTTTGAAAGATCTGTTGGCAAAAAAATTCTCTCAGTACCGAACAGTGCAGATAAAAGATCAGACAGCACGTGCAGTATTGTCTGATCTTGATGTGCACTATCTGCCAAAGCGCATTGGTTCGAGTTTTCATAGTCCTAGGGTTAATTTTGTTTTCATACAAGCTATCACATTTTTCTAGACCTTTACTGTCTCAGCCAATGAGATGGCAAGGCTGGAAATTTAAAATAAGACTTGAATTTAGAATAATTGATAAATACAGTCCATTTTTCCACTTAACCCTTTACCACACAATCCCGACTTTTAACGACCCTGAGGAAGAAGCCTTTTAAAAACCTTGTGGGAAAAGGAGAAAATGCTGGTAACCAGCATTTTCTCCTTTTCCCACAATGTTTTCTACCCTTTCCAAAACAAATTTCAATTTTTCAATCACATTTATTTTGTCGTCTGCAAATGCTTTGAATTTGGACCAGTCTAAAATTTTGTCGTTTGGTAGTTAGTTAATAAAGATAACAAAGGTCTTGAGAACATTATAGATCAAGATCAGTCTGTGCTTCTGAAATAAATAAAGTCAGATAATATGTGTACAATGTTGATAGCAGTCGGCACAGCGGGCTTTTGCGGAAAGCGTACCTCAAGATCAGAGTCCATTGAATGTGAAGTCTGATCTTGGATTTACACTGTCCGATACGGTGAGATTTTTCCTACCACAAGAACTTTGAAATCGTAACATTCGGTTTACTATTACTAGAAATGCCTGTTGAGTTTACTTGGTAGTTTAACAATTCTTTACGAACCTGAGGAAGAAGCCTTTTGAAAACATTGTGGGAAAAGGAGAATATGCTGGTAACCAGCATTTTCTCCTTTTCCCAAAATGTTTTCTACCCTGTCTAAGACAAATTCCATTACTTTATGCACATTCAAATTGTCGTCTGCAAATGCTTTCAATTTGGACCAGTCTAAATTTTTCTTGTGTGGTAAAGAGTTTAAGGGTTAAATTATTCAAGAGCACTGTATAACGCGAGTCTCTCTTCCCCCCCCCCACCCCCTTAGACGTTCATAACTCAGTCACAGAATTTTTAATTCTTAGAATACCATGGGTAAATTTTGTTTGCTCTTGAGGAGAGTATAGACAGAGATCGTACCGTATATAGCCTACACGTTCCCTTGTATAGATCAAGATCAGTTTTCATCCCCGAAATTGAGGAAGTCAGGTACTACCTGATTTCCTCAATTTCAGCAGTGAAGACTGATTTTATGCACATGCTTACTAGAGGTCAATCATGTTAAATTTTATAGTCTGTGATATTGAATTCATTTCGAATAGACTAAAACCCATTTTGTACTGAATTATTTTTTTTTTTGTTTACAAGTGTTTAGTATATCCGTAGAGGGGTAAATTTTCAGGTAGTGGAGGAAAATGCCCGCCGACCTGGTTGGAAAGACCCGGTGGATTATCTTGTTATAAACTATGGCCGAATGCGAAGAAAACGTGGGACGAGGCGAGGGGCACCTGTCAATTATTAAAAGCAGATCTACTGAAGTTCAACTCCAAAGAAGAAAAGGTAGACATGTTTAACTCTTTACCAGACATGCGATAAAATTCTCGACTTGTCGAAAATCAAAGCGACAGCAGAGACAAAAAATTAATGTGATTGTCTCAAATGATGAGAGTTATCTTTGAAGGTGTAGAACAAAATTTTAGACTGGTCCAAATTCGAAGTATCTGCACACGATCAATCAAATCTTACTTAAAATTTGTTTTTGAAAGGGTGGAATACGTTGTTGGAAAAAAGAGAAGATGCTAGTTACGAACATTTTCTCCTTTTCCTACACTATTGTTTTCATCGGGTCGTTAAAACTGGGGATTGTGTGGTAAAGGACTAAAGGGCTAAAAGGATAATATCAATTAACTAAAAAAAAACTTCTCTCTGTTTCTACGAAAACAATGGTAATCGTGAGTACTTCAAGTACTTTAATTGTGTATGAAAGTCGTTACCACTCGTCACAACTCGGCCGATTCCGTACCTACATCTAACATTTGATCACCGGATCACCCGAGGTATGCCGAATGAGTCGTTACGTGCAGAGGTCATTCGGCATATCTCGGGTGATCTGGTGTTAGATGTAGGTACGGAATCGGCCGAGTTGTGACGAGTGGTGCAGTGGTATGCCGAGTTTGGTATATTGTCAAGGTTATTTTTTAATTAGTAGATCTAGATGTAAATGAATTGGCATCACATGATTTGTGTAAGGAATTGCCATTTTGTACAATACTCTAATGTGACAGTCGAAAAAAAAAAAAAACTGACGAAAGATAGATAAAAAATAGCTAGTTTAAAATAATGGCGCTTCAGTTAGATGATCACGTGATCAACATCTCCATCCAAAATGTCGTATGCTACTGGGGCATGGATGTTTTCCGGGCATGAGTTAGTTTTATTTAGCCGATAAATAGGCTTTCCGATGATATTTTACAGGTAAAAAATGATGAAATTTTATTTTAAGCATGAAGTTAATAGTTTTTACACAGGAAGAGGCCACCATTTTGCTAAAATCTGTAGTAATCGGCGTTGGGTAGACTCCCGACCACTTGCCCGGCTAGCTCAGTTGGTAGAGCTGCGGTGCTAGTGTTCCGGGGGTCGTGGGTTCGAGTCCCACGTCGGGCGCATTCTTTTTCTCCTCTGATTTACTTCATTGGCGACGAGGTCAATTGGTGAGCGCGGGTATGCGGCACCAGCGGTCCGTGGGGACCGAAGGGGGAGTTGCTGACTCCCAAGAAATCAGGAGGGGGAGGAGTGTAGTAATCGGCGTTGGGTAGACTCACGACCAGTTGCCCGACTAGCTCAGTTGGTAGAGCTGCGGTACTAGTATTCCGGGGGTCGTGGGTTCGAGTCCCACGTCGGGCGCATTCTTTTCTCCTCTGATTTACTTCAAATCGTTGCGTTTCGACCTTCCTTGTTTATGCAGTCGTGACCACGGATTTTTAGCATTTTTTATATACATGTAAAACGTACAAAAACGCTAAAAATCCCTGTGATCGTGACATCTGAACTGCAAATCCTTAGATTGAGGTTGAAGTTTTCAGTGACTCTTTTTAATAACAATATACCGTATTTTGCTTAAATTTTGGGACACCCAAAAAATTGGGACACCATCAAAAAACGTGAAAATAATTATTTTTCATGACCCAAAGATTTGGACCATACTAAAAATTGCAAAATACGACTATTTTTTTGTACCAAAGAATTGGGACAGTGAATATCTACTCCGAAAAAAAACCCTTTAATCCGCTTGTTAACCTTTGTTTACAAGCATTTGGTTCGCGCAGTTTCATTTCTCCACGTAAGCATTGCTTCCAAACCCTCTCGATATCATCGGGAATCTCCCGCTTCAAGACAAAAAAAACCGATCACCCCGACAGACAATTAAAAAACCCATTTGTAAAAAAAGAACCTAAATAAGGGTAAAAAGGGTGTGATTAACTTGAATCAAAGGGCAAAGGTACATGTCATGTGTATACGTACATCTGAAGTCGACAAGTGTGTATGTGTTTCAAGGTCAATCGGGTTGATTGTATAAAAATAGAAATCAAGATATCCTATATTCTAACTCGAGGTTATCGATCGAAGATTGTCAACCAATCAAATTTGAGAATGGGCCGAGCAGGTACTTTTCAGAACGGAAATCAAATCGTTGTTTACCTCACGTTAACAGGTAAAATACGTTGTAAAAGTTTTTATATAAGCGCAAAACACCAATGCTGATTGCTTTGC
Organism: Tridacna gigas; assembly: GCA_945859785.2. Lineage (NCBI taxonomy): Eukaryota > Metazoa > Mollusca > Bivalvia > Cardiida > Cardiidae > Tridacna > Tridacna gigas. Next base: position 55,800,200 of record OX244035.2, read on the forward strand.
CGGGATGCATACAAAAATTACTGAAAACATTTAGTTTATCAGTAACGAAAACAATGAAAAAATACGAAGTTTTAAATTCCTACTACACAAAGTGACTACAGGAATTCCAATTTCTCTAAAAATAGACAGACCAGCATGTGATCGTGGTTTTATTGAAATCGCAGCGCTAATATTCGACGGGTAAGTGGTCAGTGCCAAACAGCTTGACAGCTTGTCTTGTTTGACCCAGGGATCGTATATTACGTGTAATATACGTGTAATATACGATCCCTGTTTGACCATAAGTTTTGGGACACCACGGAAAATAATTATTTTTCGTTAACCTAAATATTGGGACATCTAAAAAATTAATTATTTTTTACTGTCCCAAAACTTATGCAATTTACGGTATAGATTTTAATCTCTCGGTCCCTTTCTTGTACAAATTGTCAAGCCTTGCAGCTCCAAGAAGGATTCCAGATCTGGATTTGCCGAAATCTGTAGGCCAAAATTGACTTAGAGGGATCTAGAGTATCCTCGACCGTCCATGATTCGTGCCCATAAGCAAGGACTAGCCGTCAATTTATGGAGATATTGTGAATCATAAAAAACTACATTGGGGAAATAAACTTACTGCATTTGCATTGTGTGCTTGTTGTTGTTTTATTTCTCATAGTTTCTAATTAGTTTAACTGTTTACATTTAAAACTGACCTTGATTGCATTCTGTTTCTGGAGATGTTGGCCTTGAATTGTGCCCTGAATAAACGACATCATACACACTTCCATTACAAGCCAAGCTAATTTCAATTGTCGTTTACCTTTCTTATGTTAACTTGGAATGAAATTGTACAGGATACTTGCAGCTTTATACAGAAATAAGTTTGAATTCTTCTCTTACTGGAACTGACATGCTTTGTTGATAATTGCATTATTACAGGACTGAAAATGTATACGGAACCCTTTTTGTAAAATACATGATATAACTGATTTGGCCTTACTGTCAAGAAAATGGGTGGGATTTCATCGTTAAAAAGAAATATTGCGAAATGCTATGCAAAAATACTGACATGTTGGAAAGATATTTTAAGTATTTTTTGATAGTAGGATGGCGCCAGCCAAAAATTTTTAGTAGCCAAAACTTTGTCGTCCAAAACCGGATTGAGTCAATGGACCGATCACTATATGGGTGTAGACTGGTTACCTCCCCTATATACAGCTTAAGTATATAGTTAAGCTTTAACTCTTTACCAAACAACAAAATTTTAAACTTTATGATGATTTGAAGACAACCAATTAAATATGGCACAAATGTTCATTTTGATTCAGAAAGGGTAGAAAATATTGTGGGGAAAGGTGAAAACACTGGTTACCAGCCTTTTCTCCTTTCCCCACAATGTTTTAAAAAGCTTCATTGTAATGGTTGTTTAAACTCAGGATTGTATGGGAAAGGGTTAAGATCTCAGACAGTTCCTTAACATGTATAGAGAGCCAACTATTGAACTTTCACAAGTTACTTTTGGAAATAAACATAACTTGTTGCAAGTTTCTGCATTTGCTTAAAGCAGGTGAGTGATAAAACAATAAATAAACATCACTATATGATATGGCTGAAGAAACTATTGCTGCAAAAGAAACTATCACTCCTTCCCTTTCTTTTTCAGCTGCTTTGATAGCTGCCCTGTCCAAGTCTCCAACAAAAGATTTTGCTGTAATGGCAAACTGATGGTCTTTGGTTTTCATATGTTTTCTTACGGCATCAACTTTCATCTTGTCACAGCCTGATGTCCATATATTTTCTCTTTTTGCAGCTTCAAAGTCTTTGCAAATCATTACACCCCTTGCTTCATCAAACTTGATAAATGGAAACTGTTCAATCCAATTCCGTTTGAATTTACGGTCTTCTGCAGTAGATGGTGTAACTTGTTCGAAAAAAGATTTTACTGTGTTATTTTCCTTGTCTTCGTCGTTTGTTTTGAGTCTTTTTGACGGCAAATAACTTAACATTGACTGCTGATGAGAGTCTTTCAAGTCGAGTTTACGCTTTGTAGGAGGCATTTTAAGTTTTACATTTACATAGAAGATGTTGACACTAGCTTTAATTCTCAAAAAATGCAGCATGTAGAAGGCCATAGCATTTAATTGGTATATTGAGTACACTGGAAAATAAAACGAGTACAAATAATTAAGTATAATCAACGAAGAAAGTTCTTTCATTTTTTCTTTTTAAAAACAACTTCAAAAGGGCATAAGACCGCTGACAATTTATAAACAGCCTTTAATGACCAAATTAATCACATTAATTTCACCGATCGACATTACCTTTGTTCCACCGTTTAGTTTTTGCGTGTTGCTTTTTTAAACTAATTAGCAAGTGATTGGCGATTGTTTGACATAACGTGCGAAAAAAGTCTACTCGGACTGATCTCCGAACATGCAGCGCTCTTTGCAAAACATTCCAAGTTGCGAAAACCAGTCCGACCAAATTTACAACAGACTGGTACCCGCTTTTACTTATCTAATTAGTATTAGATCGGTAGCCATAACCATTTATGATACATGATGGTCAACAGGCGTGACAAATGAGCTGTGAACACATGTGTTAATTGTATACCAAAGATAAATAGCCTGTGGCGCGTGGCGATAAGGTTTGTAAACTGTTAATTTGCAATGACTGAAGTGTAAACTGACCATAGCCGATATGAAATTGACGGTCGGCGATTTTGTTTATCACAAATTTTTTGATCGCCAATATCTGCTCTTTTGGAGTTTTTAATCGCCAGCTGCAGTTTTTAATCGCCAATGGCGATTTTGGCGATCGGTAACGCCAACCTAGCGAATGTATTTGAAAAATGGGAATAAGGAATTGTGTCATTTTGGGAACATGTCTTGAACTAAGCCTATATTTGATCTTTTAAAATGCATTTTGATGCAATTTTCGGTGATGTAGAAAGGAAGTTGAAAGCCGGCAACCTATTTTATGACATTATCTTCTCACCGGATTCATTGGTATCTCTGAAATGCGTGAGGGCACGATCGAAGGACCGGCACAACCCAAGGATGGTTGATGATACTCTATTATGGTTCTAACAGCTTTGGTATTTTACAGAGCTCTCGACATTATTTCATTTAGATCTATCTCTGGGAAGTGCCCATGTGTTTAAGGTGATTTGTCGTTAACAGCAGGCCTTTAAATTGAGTACAATATCCTTTTCATGCCACTGACTACTTTTTGTGTTTTACATTAAAGGAGATACATTGTACAAAAAACCTCTATTTATCCAAACAGGATTGGATTATTGGAGAGATAATGAAGTTTCCTCCAGACTTAGAATGGTGGATCGGATTGAAACGAGATGGTTCTAATGAAACGAAGTGGGTGTGGACTGATGGGGAGACAAGGAATGATAGTAACAAGTTTATGTATGTTTGATACTCTTGTTATAATGTCTGTGAATATAACTCTTTTCCAGACAACACAGTTTATACAGTCTGATCTTAACCTTTAGCCAACTAAGCATGACTCAATGACCTTCTGCAGACAGTATAGATCAGATCAGACTGTACAGAATGTGCAGTCTGATCTTGGATAAGGAGATGTTTTTCCCCCAAAAATAAGTTTGAAATAGCAACAATCGGGTGTTTACTATCGGCTTGAAGGTTTCATTTAACTTACTTAGCAGAAAACAGGTTGATGAACACTGTCTGCAAAAGGGCATCCATTCAAGTTCAGTAACTTTTAGAATTAAGTTGCTTTTGTTGTCAGTACAAGATCAAGATTAGACTTAACCATTTACCAAACAGCTAAATTTTGGACTAGACCAAATGGAAAGCATTTGCAGGTGACAAATGTTGTTTAAATAGTGATTTCTAAGTTTGATAGAGTTAATCAGAAATTGTAAGGGTCATGGTCCTTAACCTTTTCATTTTTTCATGTTGTTTGCCTTTGCCCCTTCGTAGATGTAGCATAATGCTTTCAGTTTTATATGACAGTGTCATATTAGAGGTAAAAGTTGAAAACAATGAGCTCATAGAAACTGTGTCGTCTGTCATCCAGAGTATTCAGCAAGTCGGTGACCATGATCTCGCAGGGTCTAGAATGCGGACAAAAAGTTTAAAGTACGGATTCCATACATTAATATAGGCAAGTTGACATCAATGTCACGCAGAATAATGTTGTCTCTTAGACGGATACAGTGGAATCTAGAAGCAAACAGTTCAGTGGTAGAAAGCAGATTCGATATGATTTAGCATTTATAAACTTGAAGATTTTGTAAGATATATTAACTCTTTACTAGTGATGGGAAGATGATCGGGAAAGAGCGATTAACTATTGATTAACCATTGCTGATGCTGATCATCACTTACAAATACCAAAAATCGATCGTCGGAATAAACCAGAATAGCATGGAACTTAACCAAGGAATGCCAAATTCAACCAAGGGATGCAACTCTAATGACCTAAAAACATGAAAACAGCGTCTGACACAGTCAAACAGCTCGAAATTTATCCCCACCCAGGTGCAAAAACAAAATCTGTAGGGTGGAGGTATTTTGGCATTGATAATTTAAAACAAGATGAGCCTCCGACTAAATATAACTTAGATCTAAGCAGATCTGCAGACCTGTAGAACATGTAGGAAGACATACCAAAACATGGATAAGAAAAAAACTGTAATTGAACATTTTCAAAAAGCAAATTCAACAACTGTATGTTACAATTATTAAAACCTTTTAACAAATGCATGTTTGAAAATGTGTGAGAAAAGAAGAACATGCTTGTAATGTGCATTATTTTTCCTTTTCAAAGAATGTTTTATAACTTATTTTTCCAAGTTAAACCCATAACCAAACACCAAATTTTATATTCTTTTATAATCGATTATATGACGGACAGATTACTGCATTATTGCATCAGAAGTGTTATTTGATTCTAACCGATCATTGATTAGCATTTTCAACTGATTTCCCAACACTACTCTTTACCACATAACAAAATTTGACTTGTCCAAATCGAAAGCATTTGCAGACGACAAAGTTGGCTTAAATGGTGGAATTTGTCTTTGATAGAGTAGAAAACATTGTGGGAAAAGGAGAAAATGCTGGTTACCAGCATTTTCTCCTTTTGCCACAATGTTTTCAAAAGGCTTCTTTCCAAGGGCCTTTAAAACCCAGGATTGTTTGGTAAAGGGCGAATTGTGGTACTTTTTGGTTCTGATTTATTTTGCATCAAGGAAGACATGATGTATTAATTTCGATGCGTCGGCCTTTCATTTTGCATGTCAAAAATGCAAAAACCCGTGTTTTCTGAAATGCCTATTATCCCTTTATCATATAATGCCACCTTTTAAAGACCCTGATGAAGAAAGCTTTTGGTAACCAACATTTTCTCCTGTTCTTGCAATGTTTTCTATCCATCCAAAAACATTTTTCAATGATTGAGTCATATTAATTTTGGCATCTGCAATTGCTTTCAATTTGGAAATGTCTAAAATATGGCCTTGTGGTAAAGGGTTATGCCCCCTTTTCTTCTTAACATGTTCACTGACAAAGCAGCTGCAACTCAGTGTTGGCTTCTGCATGTGGCCTTTTTTTTTGTTTCCAGACAGTGGGGATCTGGTGAACCAAATAATCATATGAAGAGCGAAGACTGTGCAGAAATCTGGGATAACTTACTGAACGACAAACATTGTGACATTCCTTTACAGTTTATCTGTGAACAGCCGATAGGTGAGGATAAAATGTTTTTATTCTTTACCAGACTTTAAGACATTTCCATTTTTAACTTGTTACCAAACGACAAAATTTCAGACTTGTCTAATAGGATAGCCTGATCAGAGGTCTTTACAATACTTGTTATTGCTAGTCGTCCATATATAGTAAGAAAATGAAGAAGTTTCACAAGACAGGTTGATATTATCAGAACCTACATGGTGCTCGTTACATAGCCAAATCTTTAACTTACCCATAACTGGAAAAGGAAAGGAGAAATGGAAGCCTTAGTATACTTGTTAGACACTGCATAGCAAGGAAATGTGGCTCTGTTCATACAGAAGCTGCGTTTCATTGTACTTCATATATAATGCCATTGATTTTTGTTTTCTCATGGTCCTAGTAGTATGTCTAATCACGACTTTAACCCTTTCCCAAACGACAAATTTTGGACTGGTCCAAATTCAAAGAGTTTGCAGACAACAATTTTAAATTTGATGAAAATGGCAGGAAGTTCTCAAAAAGGGTAGAAAACACTGTGGGAAAAGGAGAAATTGCTCGTTACGAGCAATTTCTCCTTTTCCCACAGTGTTTTCAAAAGACTTGTACTGCAGACACGTGAAAACCAGGGCTTGTTTGGGAAAGGGTTAATTTGAAGATTCCACTAATGGAAATAAGAAGTGTTTAGTTGTAAGTTATTTTAAAAGTTTATCACTTGACAGATTTTTAGATTCACCAGTATTGAAATTATTTAGTGCAGAAGGCAATGTAAATGTGGCTCATATGATGAAGTTTGCTTTTGAAAAAGTATGAAATATAGGTGGGAAAGAAAAGAATACCGAATGTCAACATTTTCTCCATTTCCAGCAGTGTTTTCAAAAACTCTATTTCCTATGGTCATTGAAATATGGGATTAATTGGAAAAGGGTTAAAAATATATATGTATAGTACAGCAATGGATCTTTGTGCTTCTCTTTCTTTCAAAGAAACGCCTCGGCCTTGTGATATCAGCAATGGTTGGAATGATATATATCCGGGGAAAAATTGTTACAAAGTATTTGAGCACAAATATACTGCAGCAGATGCAAGGTAAGACTGTGTGATAAGCAATTTACTCTTTACCATTCAACAAATTTATAGACTTGTCCAAGTTGAAAACATTTGCAGATGACAAACTAAATGTGACTCAAAATTGGATTTGTTTTGAGAAGGGTAGAAAACATAGTGGGAAAAGGAGAAAATGCTGTTTACCAGCATTTTCTCCTTTTCCCACAATGTATTCAAAAATATTCCTTCGTCAGGGTTGTTAAAAATTGGGATTGTGTGGTAAAAGGTTAAATGATAATAAACTAGATATCATTTTAATGAGTATTTTACCATGACATATTTTAGAATAAATTGACACACTAAGTCAGTACTTGTGATACAGATACTGCAATTTCAAAGCTGTTTTTGTCAGAATATCTGGCAAAGAAGCGGTTAGTGTAAGGAATTGATCAGGCTGCACATAATGTGTGCCATCTAGTTTAGATCAATACTGTATGCATAAGCAATTTAATCTGGGTTAAGACTTGGTTTTGATTAACATGGCTGGAAATGGCACCACTGCTTGTATTAGTAATTGTTCGTGTACTCTATTGTATTTTTCATAATGTTTCCCATTACATGCCATTTGTGATTGCCGAACTTTTAGAGTAAATTTGAAGATGATTAACATGGCATTTGTAGATACTTGTGAGTATATCACATTTTTGAGTATTCCATTTGCAAGTACATAATAACTCTTAGTTCTTCCTTGAAATTATTTACCCTTTTCCAAACGACAAAATTTTAGGCTTGTCCAATTTTGACAGCATTTGCAGATGACAGATTCCATTTGGCTCAAATGATGTTATTTTTCTTTGAAAAGATAAAAGGATTGTGCAAAAAAAGGAGAAAATGCTGGTTCCCTACGTTTTCTCCTTTTCCAACAAAGTTTTTAAACACGCTTTTTATCAGTCGGGGTTGACCTGCTGAAATTGGCTTTATTAACATCAAAGAAACCTCCTCATGATAATTGCTTGCAAGTTGCAATCTCGTTGGATAACCTTGACATTTCAGAACAATAACACACTGCTCTGCAAGTACATGTACATGTATTTGTCAACAGAGAGAAGACTTTGCAAAAAACTTTCAAGGTTTTACAATCCATATATGCTTGAGACCTAGTAAATACTTACATGCATCCTGTAATGCCTTACCACCACCAGAAAACTATTGTTGTCTTATAGCTGGCCTCTTTTCGAGAAACATTGAGGAAAGAAAAAAGAAACTGCTTCTAATGAGGAGTTTCTCTGTATATCACAATGTGTTTTCATTTACTCACAACATCTTTTTTGCATCAATTTATGTAATTTCCTTTATCCTTAAAGTGCTTTTGACATAATTATCTCTCTAAGTGATAAAATTTTAGACTTGTCAAAATTGAAAGCATTTGCAGACGACAAATTAAATGTAACTAAAATGATGGTAATTGTTACTCAAAGTGCAGAAAACCTTGTGGGAAAAGGAGAAAATGCTGGTTACCAGTATTTTCTCCTTTTCCCAAAATGTTTTCAAAAGGCTATTTCCTCGAAGTTGTTAATACTCGGGATTGTGTGTTAAAGAGTTATGTACATGTAGTTACCTTTGTGGCCAAAGATCAATCTGCAGTAACCATTCAGTTTGATCATTGATCTACACTTCTGGCTTTGCTGAACTACTATAGACACATGTAAGCATTCAATTTGGGTCTCATTTCTAGACTACAAATCAATGATTTACGGGAAAATGTTCACTATACATCAACCCTGCTCTGTGAAAGGGGGGCTTAATGCATCTGCAGTTTGCATAGGCTGACATGGGCTGAAACGTTTTACTATTGGTCAATTTTCTGCAAGCCCAAGGACCAGTTTACCTCATGATTCAGTCGGTTGTTAGACAAAATGGATTTTATGGATCCTTGATTATAGAATGACTTGCTTGGAATCATGCATTACAATGAATTGGCCTCCTTTTGCCAGAGCATTAATTACATCTATTTGAAATATTTCAGTACGCTCTGTGAAAGAAATAAAGCAACAATTTTGTCAATCACCGATGCAAGTGAGCAGTATATATTTAGTGACTATACTTCAGAACTGAATACCTCTTTTTGGATGAATCTTAAAGCTGTGGTGAGTTTGGATGGGTCTAGTTGAACTGAAAACTGTGTTAACACTTTAACTCTTTCGGCACCAAATAAACAAACTTTGCTTCTTTTGATGGTTGTAAATACAATCCACTGAGTCTCCGGAAGACTTTTACTATATAGACATGACCAAACAAGCGGAGGGCATAGATCAAAGATCAGGCTGCACGTTCTGTGCAGTCTGATCTTGATCTATGCCGTTTGCAAAAGTCGCTGTTTTCGCCTATGGCGCTGAAAGGGTTAAAATAAATTACCAAACATTTCAGATTTCTGTTTACGATCCTAATGAAGAAGGCTTTAGAAGACATTGTGGCAAAAGGAGAAAATGCTGGTGACCAGATTTTCTCCTTTTCTCACTTTGTTTTTTTATCCTTTCAGAGACAAATCTCATCACTTGAGCCATATTGAAACTAATTTGAATTCAGATAAGTCTAAAAGTTGCTTTTTGGTAAAGAATTAAATTCCCTATCTCTTGGAGAAGAGCTGGAGCCCCTGTAGCTCTGTCAGTAGTGTATTGGACACTGGAACAGGGGGTTGCCGGTTTGATCAATTTTTTCTTTCCGAGAACTGATGATAGTCATTGTGACAGGATTCATTTCTCTCTCACTGCTGACCATGTTTCGATGATGGTTATGTGGAAAAGCAGCCAATGACTTGGACAAAATATTGTGCATAGTACTGGTAAAAGAAACTCCAGGAAAGCATGGATAGGTGCTCTGGCTGCTGCAATATAAATGAAATAATGTTGAAAACGGCGTTAAACACCATGCAATCAATCAGTCTTGGAGAAGACTTTTCAATCTTTTAGCAGTCCGCTTTTGAAATTGCAGTTAAAAGAAAAGCTGATAATGATAAATAGAATTTCACATTCGTGTTTATGAATCATCATTTTTCTTTTAAACTTGTTGACTAAAATGTGTATGACACTTGCCAGGGCTCTTGTCACATAATTTTAATCAAAATGTTTCATAAAAATGATAATACATAAACAGTCACGTAAGATCCCTTTTTTTTTTTTGATTCTGAAAAAAAGTAAATTGTTTGAATTGATGAAAACATACTGTTTAGTGAGGTTGAGATGCACAGACATTAATATTTTTATGAATATTTTTTCAGTGTAGGTAGATTTGCTTAACCTTTTACCGTACAATCCCGTGTTTTGATGACCTTGAGGAAAAAAGCCTTTGAAAACATGGTGGGAAAAGGAGAAAATACTGGTAACCAGCATTTTCTCCTTTTCCCACAATGTTTTCTAGCATATCTGAGAACTTAAGCTCATTTACACTAATTAACAAATTAGTTGTCAGCAGCAGCTTTCAGTTTGGAAGGGGCTAAATTTGTTGTTTGGAAAGGGTTAACAATTAAACTAGCCAGATAATATCAAAACAAAAGTGCATAACTATTCAGTCATAGGGATATTTTGGATAAATATAACTGAGACAATTATGACTATCCAAGTACTTGCACTCTTGAAAACACTTGCAAGCATTTAACCCCTTACCAAACTACAAAATTTTAGACTTGTTCAAATTGAAAGTATTTGCATGGATGGAATTCTGATGTTATTTGTGTATGAAAGAATAGAAAACTTTGCCAGAAAAGGAGAAAATGCTGGTTACCACCATTTTCTCTTTTTTCCACAATGTTTTCAAAAACCTTTATTCCTAGGGTAGTTAAAACATGGGGTTCTTCAGTACAGGGTTAAGTGTTTTGTTGATAGACAGGCTTGGAAGACGTTGTGCAAACTTGCATATTAATAAAAAACAAGAAAAAGGAAAATAAAAACAACATTCTCCAGCATTCCATATTTTATTCTTACTTTAATCCTTTAGGCACTAATCCTGGCAGTGTTCTAAGGAAAAAAAGTTTTTGTGAACATTGCTAGAAAAGGAGAAAATGCTAGTAACCAGCATTCCCCGCTTTCCTTACAGTTTTCTACCTTTTTCAAGACTGTAACCAATACTGGAACCACTTTTAAAACTTTGTTATCTGCAAGTGTTTCCTTTTTGAACAAGTCTACATTTTTGTCCTGTTGTGAAGACTCTTATCACTTGCAATAATTTTGATCCTATAGCAAGTTGCAGTATGTTTTTAGCTTGACTGTTTTGGAAGAAAACATTGATATATTGTCATAGCCCTGGCATCATTCTCATTGGTGTCTGCATTGATGTGCGAAAACTTCTTTGATATTTTGTAATATCTCTGTTCTTACTGAAGACATTTGCTCCAAACTTGCTTAAGTTGTTGACTATCGAAAGTTGAACCTATACAACATGGGCAGGTAACCATCAAAGTATTTTGACACAGTAATGCCCCTTTTCGACTTAGAATTTTCACTGAAAGTCAAGCAACTGCAGCAGAGCATCAGCATCCTCATGTGGTACTCTTGTTTTTGTTATCCGTCAGTTTGTCATGTGACAACAGAAGTGCACACCTGCCAACTGGGTCATCTTTTGAATAAGTATCTCAAGAAAGTATTGTGGATGAGAATAGTCAGTGAATTTCAGATTTCTGTAAACAGCTTCAAGATGTTAACCCACTTTTTCCCTTTTATTACATGTATATTTATTGATTAAACACTAAAGACAGAAATATCTGTCTTCGTTGACTTAACGTTTTTCTGCATGTAAACATAGTAATTCAACATCATTCATGATGTCATTATTACAGATGCATTATATAAAGTATAAGGACGCCTTAGATAGTTTTTCATTTTTACTCATAATGAAAAAGATAAGATAAATATGTGTGTTTTTTCAAGCTAAATTGTCTGTTTAGTTGGAAATGGATTATAAATTAGTAACAGGATAAATAGAATAGATGTTTGGAATCTTGGATTGGGGAAGTCTAAGGAAATTGATAGCATTTTCTCCTTTTTCCACAGTGTTTTCAAATGCCTTCTTTCTGAGGGTCATTAAAACTCGGGATTGTATGGTAATGGACAAAAGAATTTGTTTGTGTGTATTTTTTTGTGTAGTTCAAGAAAAAGCTTGTACATCAATTGTGTCTTTGAATTATGAGTGATTCAAAGTTTAATTCTTTATAAGTTTTAAAACATGAAAATTTAGGGTCTTTTTTCATTGTTCAAATATTTCATTTTCATAAAATGTCTTTTTCTAGTTAGGTGGAAATGGCATATATGGGTGGGAGTGGATGGATACCTTACAAAGAGAGGAAAACAGTCAGTACTGGATCGGAGGGCAGCCACAAATGGACAGGTATTTGTCAATAGTATTTCAATCTTGACTCTTTTTCTGGTTTGAATTCCCAGCAATAGCACATTTTTACTTAATTTACTATCTTCTGTCAAAATTCTGTTTTAAGTAATATTCAGGAGCTATAAAAGCAATTGCTTAAACAAGGTGGAGTCCTGAGTTTACATTAATTGATGATTTTGTTACCAGAATTTCAAATAAACTATTCAGATCAGGGAGAATCTTTTCATACTTATAAATGATTTGTAACATGTCAAGTCATTGGTCAGGTCCTTTTAAAAGTCATTGTGGTACAAATGAAATAGTTCATTGATTGTTCATGTGAAGAGTTTTTTGGTTAAATGTCACAGGGGTACATACTGCAGGTGGAGCTTTGGATGTAGGATGATTGAAGAAGATTTAGCAATATACAGTAAAACCTCGATAATTCGAAGTCCCAAGGGGACAAGCAGAATGCTCAAATTATCGCAGTTCTCGAATTATCCAAAATATCAGTGAAAACAAAGTTGCATTCCGTCTATGATCGGCAACCAAAGTATACTTCCCCAAGCAATGCAACCGAATTTTGTTCCTTTTTTTCGTTACATTCAAAGAATATCTCATCGAATGGGTTATTTTTTGTAAATTCACGTTTTTGATTACACGAGTTCTTGGAAATTTATCACTCTAATCACCTTTTTTCCATGAAGGTCGGTACTGTAGTTTTTACGAAATCGTAAAATCTCGCCTTTTGCATTCGCCCCCAATAACTGTCACCCCACAGAAAAGTATGCGAACTTTTATTTGTTTACAGAGAAAACGGCAGAAGGTAATGTTAATATCGTGCTTGCATTATTCCAGAAAAAAAAAAATCGAAAATTTACACTTATAACTTCCTCCGACACTAGTGCTTCCCTGAAATATACTTGAATACGGCGATATGCAACTAGAAATGAGTTGAAAACGACCGAAGAATGAAAATGGGCAAGATGTCAAAAGTTTAAAAAAAAAAAGAGAATGTGTGATTTACTTCTTGCTAAAACTCAGGAATGTACGGAAAAGTTATTTTGGTGTCGATACATGTAATCGTTTACAAGCGGTTAGAACTGTGTTCTACGGTGCTTTTCAATGTCTATATGAAAGAAGAATGCACCATGGTATCTACACACCCGTGAAAAATAACATTAACCTTTCAGTGTCAAAGTCTGGAAAATTTCTGTGACACGTAAATAAACCAATGATATTCACGCAAACTTGAAAAACGACGTCACCCTAAAAAGATGGAGAAAAAAATGTGATCAGACTTTTTTTTTATTTTGTGACAAAGCGACTTGGGAAAACCCTGATGCTATAAATAGGTAGACACGAAAACAGATAAGAAATTAGACATCGTCTGATCACAAACGTTTTAAACTGTCTTTTTAGCGTCAACAATGACTTTGAACAGTTGATATACGAACACACTACGGAAAATCGTGGTTGGGAAATAAAATCCCTTGTTTAATCAGGAATAAAATACTTTTGTGTCTGATCACAAACGTTTTAAACTGTCTTTTTAGCGTCAACAATGACTTTGAACAGTTGATATACGAACACACTACGGAAAATCGTGGTTGGGAAATAAAATCCCTTGTTTAATCAGGAATAAAATACTTTTGTGAATTTTATAAGATGAAATATCAGACAACATAAATGAGATGGGAAGGTCGTCACAACTTCTCATCATTAACCTCTCATCATCAAATCAATGTCAATTTCTTCCCAAATTATTGGATAGTGTGAATCCCCTTTAGTAATTGTCATGGATTGTAAAACTTACACCACACCGTACACGGGCCGATTCGCCAAATCCTTTCCACACAAAAGGTGTGAAAACAATTACTCGAGAGGTGAGAAAGTATTGTGTTCGAATTAACAATCAATTTAAACTAGAAGCAATATGATGACAGGGACCAGCACACGTGTTTGAATTTTCAGATTATCGAGACTCGAAATTACCGATCTGCTTTTGATGCATTATAGTGGAGTTTTTGCCGGGACTATGGAAATTCCTCGAATAATGCGGGGTTCTCGAATGTTCGAGACTGGAAATATCGAGGTTTTACCGTATATATGAGCTCATCATTATAAGCAATTTTTCCTTTAGCCAAAATATTTCAAATGTGGTCTGCTGTGAGTGAAAGTTGTCTGCAGGTGGTTATATATAGCTGATAATATGATGAGGAGACCCAAATGATGGGATTTGTCCCTGAAAGACTAGAAAACATTGCAGGAAAAAGGAGAAAATGCTGGTTATTAAAAAGCGTCCTCTCTCAGGGTCATTGAAACTTGGGACTGTTTGGTAAAGGGTTACTTCCATGACACAGATCCTTTGCAACCTGTTAGCTCATTACCCTCTGCAGATAAAGTTTTGAGTCTTACAGCAGAGATCTGTTGAAAACACTGCAGTAAAAGAAGAAACATAATTATGTGAATTATCATCCACATATTACAAAGATGCTTTGAAATACATCTGTGGCAAATTTATTGCAGGAGATAACAAGTACAACTTGGAATACTTTTCCCACAATGTTTATGAAAGTCTTCTTTCTCAGGGTCTTTGAAAATTGAGATTGTTTGGAAAAGGGTTAAAATCAATGGCTCTTAATTTTGAAAAGAATTATTGAAGATTATTCCATTTTGAAAATATTAATTTATGAAAACTTGTTCAGTTGATGGATATGAAATTTGGCACAGATGATGAAATTTGTCTTAAGTCTTTACCAAACGACAAAGTTTTAGACTAGTCCAAATTCAAAGCATCTGCAGATGACAAATATAGATTGGATGTAAGATTTGTCTGTGATAGGATAGAAAACATGGTGGGAAAAGGAGAAAATGCTGGTCACCAGCATTTTCTCCTTTTCCCACAATGTTTTCAAAAGGCTTCTTCCCCAGGGTCATTTAAAATTGGGATTGTGTGGTAAAGAGTTAAGCCAGTAGAAAACCTTTTCTTTTTTTTGGAAAAAGGGGAAAATGCCATTAACAGCATTTTGTCCATTTTGAACAATGTGTTCAAGTCTTTTGCACTGTTTATAGAGCCATGGGATTATTTGGGAAAGGGAGAAATACATTTGAGCCATGCATTGTGAAAAGGGGGCTTAATGCATATGCAAAAAGTATCGACCAATGTCAGTCTGCGCGGACTGCGCAGGCTGAAACGGTTAGAATGTTTTGCTATCTCAAAATTGTATGCATGTCAAAGGACCATTCTACATCTATATCCATTCAATTGTCAGACTAAATAGATTTTATGGATCCATATGTATGTGATCTCTTGCTTTGTATAATGCATTACCGAGGTGCATGAAGCTCCCTTTTTCCAGAGCATGACTAATTTTTACTTTACTCTGCATAGGTGGATTTTGTAAATATCTGAAACAGCCTTAATATGTTGATGTGTCAATGCAATGTTACTATTCATGTATATATTATTTCTGGACAGGATTCAACAAAATAAGACATTTTGTGCAACAATGCGCCCCAATGTATCCCCAGACAAGGAATATGAAACATGGCAGCCAAAAAAATGTGAAGAACAACACAGTGTTATATGTGAAAAACTACCAAGTATGTAGATTTCTAAAATTTTTCCCAGTATGTTTTTCATACCATTGAAAAATAAGCACTTTCATTTAGGCCACATGATCCTTTTTGTGATATCTTGGTTTTGTAGATGGCCAGAAGCCTGTGTTACGCCATACTTATGTGGATTGTACCAGTATTTCAGTCAGATCACTGCAGCGGTTCCCTAATTCATCTTTACAGGGTACCAGTATTAAAGTCAGATCACTGTTGCAGTTCCCTAATTCATCTTTACAGGGTACCAGTATTACAGTCAGATCACTGTTGCAGTTCCCAAATCCATCTTTACGGGGTACCAGTATTCAGTCAGATCACTGCAGCAGTTCCCTAATTCATCTTTACAGGTTACCAGTATTTCAGTCAGATCACTGCAGCAGTTCCCTAATTCATCTTCACAGGGTACAAGTATTCAAATCATATCATTGGTGCACTTCCCTAATTCATCTTCACAGGGTACCAGCATTTCAATTGCATCACTGCAGCAGTTCCCTAATCCATCTTTACAGGGTATTTCTGGTTAACCCTTTACCACACAATCCCAAGCTTCAACGACCCCAAGGAAAAGCACTTTCAAAAAACATTCTGGGAAAAGGAGAAAATGCTGGTAACCAGCATTTTCTCTTTTTCCCACAATGTTTTCTTCCATATCAAAGACAAAAATCATCATTTGAGCTACATTTATTTTGTTGTCTGCAAATGCATTCAATTTGGTCCAGTCTAAAATAGTGTTGTTTGGTAAAGAGTTAACTCTTTACCACCTGACAAAAATGTACGCTTGTCCAAATTGAAAGCATTTGCAGACGACAAATTAAATGACTCAAAAAAATTATATTTGTTTGAGATAGGGTAGAAAACATTCTGGAAGAAGGAGAAAATGCTGGTTAGCAGCATTTTCTCTTTTTCCCGCAATTTTTTAAAATGGCCTCTTTCTAAGAGTCGTTATAACTTGGGATTGTGTGGTAAAGATTTAAAGGAATAGGAATCAAGGGATATACCATAATTATGCCATGAGATAAAAATCTAGACAGAAGAAAGCTAAAGGAGACATAGCAAAAACAAACATGAATAGTATACCATTTATTCTGCACCAGCTGATAAGAATTTAGACTTGTCTAAGTAGAAAGCATTTTGACGACAACATATTGACTCTTTACAAATTTAAGGCATTCGCAATTTGCCAATGACGAGTTAAATTTGTCGAAGTAAAATATTGCTTTTTTAAACCATAAAAATTAATGTCTGCTTTTCAAAACCTTTTTCAAATGCATTTTCCATCAGATCCGTCATAACAACACAGAATCCTTTGGAAAAGGTTTTATTTTGTTTCCAGTTACATGCCCTCCTAGCTACAACAAATTCACATTGTTCAAGTGCTTTAAGGCAGACTTGTCTGAGTCCCAGCTACCATGGAATGAAGCAAGAGGATATTGTAACTTGAGGGGAACCACTCTGCTTGAAGTGCATTCGTATGTAGAATCTTGTTTTATACGTCTTTGACAGAATTACAAAATTTTAGACTAGTCTGTTGTGAAAACATATTGTGGACAACAAGTTAACTCTTTGTAAAACAATTCCAGGTTTGAACAACCCAGAGAAAGCGGGCTTCTAAACACAGTATTGGAAAAGGAGAAAAATGCATGTAACCAGAATTTTCTCCTTGGAAAAGGAGAAAAATGCATGTAACCAGAATTTTCTCCTTCCAACAATGTTTTGCTACTCTTTGAAAAAAAAAATTTCAATATTTGAGTCACATTTATTTTGTCGTCGGGATATGCTTCTGTGAATTTGGACAAGTGTAAAATTTTTGTGAAGAGTTAAACATAGCTAAGTTGATAGAATTGGTCACTGAAAGAGTAGAAAACATTGTTGGGCAAGGAACTAAGTACTGAAGGCAGTGCTAATGAATTTTACTTGGCTTGTATGCTTAGTTCTCTGAGAAAATTCAACAGGCATATATGAAATGGACATTTTCTGATAGAACACCCCCACTCCCACTGCCCCCAATATTCAAAGTTCATTAATTTTGTATCAGAATATCTTTATACATATCATTATTGAGCAGGGCATCCAAAGGCTCCGATTTAAAATTCTGTGCTGTCTAAGCTTGATTAAAAAGGGAACTTGAATTTGCCCTTGCCTCTGAAAGGGTAAAAGAATTATCTTCATATTTATATGATATTAACTCTTTCACTACCAAATAAAAAAAATTGACTTTTTTTTCAAAATCTAAAACTAGATTTCCATTGCTGTTGAAGATAAATTTGATCATAGTCTAGCATCAGGAAGCAGGTGGTGTAGATCCAAGATTAGACTGCATGTTCTATGCAGTCTAATCTTGATCTACACCATCCGCAAAAGCTACTTAAGTCGTCATTCGTAATGGAAGAGTTAATTCTTTTTAATTTCCAGGCAATATGAGATGGATGAGCTAAACAAACTGATCTCAAGTATGGTGACTGATATTCAAGTCAGGTCGACACTGAAATTATGGTTAGGACTGACAGGTTGGTGAAGTCTGCTATTGGCAGGATTAAAAAAAAGAGACTGATAGGCATACATCACACATTCAAAAAAACAGATTTAACCCTTTACCACACAACATGATTTTAGACTTGTCCAGATAATGAAGCCATGTGCAGATCACAAACTAAATTTGAGTAGAAAATATTTTGGGAAAAGGGAGAAAATGCTGGTTACTAGCATTTTCTCTTTTTCACCACAATGTTTCCCAAAGCCATTTCCCAAAGTGTCGTCAAAACTTGGGTTATTTCATAAAGGGTTAAAAACAGACATAGAGCCTCTTAGCCAAAAAATACGGCCCGTCAGATAGACATACTCACCTGATGTTCATTTAAACTATACAATATTCTTAACACATTCTTATTACATTAATTATTCACTCTATCCCAGGTGGCAAAGTTTTAGATATGTCAAAATCCAGAGTATTTGCAAACAAAAAAATAAAATGTGGCTCAAGTAATGACATTTTTCTTTGAATGGGTTGAAAACATTGTCGGAAAAGGAGAAAATGATAATTTCAAATGTAAACCTTCAAAAGGCTGGACCTGGCTAAAGTTGCTTTTGCAGACAGTGTAGATGATGATTACAGTCATATTTTGTCAGAGAAATGTTGCGATGAAGTGGTTGTTTTGATAAACGGATGCCTCATTTTGGAACGGAAGTCAGTTGAAAGAGACATGTGATTGTTTCGTTTTAGTGACAGACGTTGAGGTCTGGGATATAAATTATTTACATAATACATAGTTTTATGAAATATGTGCATTTTAAAATAGATATAACTTTATTTCTTTCATTCAATCAAGTACATTGTGCCGGAAAATAATCCTCTCTGTTAGTGATGGTAATCCTTCATTTCACATGAAATCCAAAACAAACTCATTGAAAACATAAGTTTTGATGCGTATCTCTGGTTCTGGTTGTCTTACAATTGCTAGATGTGTACATGTATGTTCTTAAAACAACATGAGCATTTATTACGCACCTATTTAACCCCTGACTTGACTAATAGGTTAAATTGGTGGACAAATTCTGTGTGACGTCATAGACTGATCGCTGTACATAGATGATTCCATTTATTGGTAACAATTTGAGCCCTACCATTCAAACCAGACCTACATACAAAACTAGTTATTATTTTTGTTTTTCACATATAAATCTGTTAATGTTCATGCCTGTCATCGAATTGTTTGTCACAAATTGGTTTATCAATGAACCACAGAGACAAAAAGTTATTCAAGGAAACAGTTTCATTTTTTTTTTAAAGTTTATGATAATCTTACAAGTGACACCCTATTTCGATTGATCTTTCTCGTTAATAGTTGAACTACCTAAGTTGGCTTCAGTTGCTTTCATGGAAAGTGTAGATCCAAATCAGACTGCACAGTGCATGCAGTCTGATCCTTGATCTAGTATGTCAGCTTCTTTTTTTCATATTCTGACTTGAACAAACATTGAAATAGCCACATTTCTGCCATTTTTCCTACTTGAAAATTCAAATTTCATTTCATTTCTTAGTGTTACACACATAACCTGGTACACATTGTCTTATGTAACCATACCAGTTGATATAACGATCGGCAACCATCTTATTAAACTACATAGCAAATTACTGCTGCAATCCTGTCAAACAGCCACTGACGAAACAAACTTGTGTCTCAAAATGTCAGCAAAGTGGAGATAACCATCATTACATTTTTTGAAATGAAAAGGATAACATAAAACAAGGCAAGGTTTTATGTCTTTTATGATGTAATCAGGAAAATGATAATTCCAAGTCAACATGGACTCATCATACAGTATATATGCTGCTGCAAGTCTCTGTACTCTTCAAAACTTGACTTAAATCTACAAATAAAAATAGTTTCAAAATATTTGCTTGAAATTCAACCTACTTCTGTATATAGTTATGCAAAATCCAATAGACAAGGGTACAATTTTGTTGGACAAATAAGTCTGGGCAAACAAGCCCTGGGAGGAATAAGCCCACAAACGAACTGGTTTTGGGACGAACAAGCACGGTATGTGTGTATCATTACGCCATAGCAGATCAAGCTATTTTCAATAAAAAGGAAGTGTTTCCATGGTTGATGGCCTAATCCAATTTATTGTAATAAGCCATTTTCATTTTCATATCTGAGTGCAATATAAACACTCATTTGTCTTAGAAAAATTGAGTTTAATTGGGTTTACTTCCTTCGGTTTTGCACAAACTATGATACATGACTTTCAAAATACCGTATTAAACTTTTAGTGGCATTCTCTTTGACAAATGCCTCAAAAAATGGATGAAGTACATTGATATGCGGGAAGTGTTTCATGACCAGATGGTTTAAGAATAGGGCGGTGATGATCGAGCAGTTTAAGATGAGACATTTCAGGCAGCATAGAGCTTTAGAACTGCAATATGGAGGTGATTTGTGCTGGATAAAGATTGTATCTGTCATGGAGCTTTAAAATAATAAGTCAAATTACACAAAAGACAAACACGCGGGTTGGCTGTTTCTAGAGCAAGTTATCGAAACAAGCACGTACACCTTTTTCACACATTCCAAAGCTGTTTTCTACTGGGGCATAAAAAGTCATATTTGCACGTTAGTCAAAAACGCTTTTATAAATAAACTGATTATGAAAAATCCTCACACACAAAAAAAAACCTTACTTGCACAAGACGATTCCATCTTTAATCATATCTGGATACTCGACATCTCTATTTAATTTTTGTCCAAGATTACCCACGATCCATTTTGGTACTTGCTCCTCTTGTTCGGGGTCTCTCTGGAAATAATGATAATCAAAGCATTGAAAGCACTGGTGTGGCCTTTGTCAAGGGAGCCATTATGTGGAATTAATAATTTTAAAAATGCACAAACAGTTATGTGGGATAAACAAGCCAAGGGACAAACAAGCCCAGGGATGAACTAGTTTAGGAACGAACACGGTCAGGAGACAAAGGTTGTGTGTATCATTGCGCCAATTGAAGGCCATGTAGAGGGTATAAATATTTTCAATGAAAAAAGAAGTATTCCCATGATCGATGGCTTAGTCCAGTTTTTTTTTTTAATACGCCATTGTTTATTATATATCTGAGTGCTATTGAAACACTTGTCTTAGAAAAATTGAGTTTAATTGGGTTTACTTCCTTTGGTTTTGCACAAACTACGATACATGATTTTCAAAATACCGTATTGAATTCATAGTGGCATTGTCTTCGACAAATGCCACAAAAATGACTTTTTGTTCAAGATTTCAATTTTTCTTTGCCTTATGCCACAAAATTGCTAATAAACGGTAGAATTTTGAATCTTTTCTGAAAGTTTTTGTTGAAAAGAAAAAAATAACAAAATTTTCCATTAATGGGATCCAAATTAACCATTTAAATTTACATTGTCTAAGTAGGAAAAGGATCTGCGCTGGGCTAATTGTTGGTAATAACAGAAATTCCCAATTAACAGGATTGCCATGAAGTGGAATCCACTGTATTGCAGCTGTTTTTCCCAATTGTAAAAATTCATTTCATTAATTCAGTGCTTGAGCATTAAAAGCTCTTGAACCATCTATCAATTAGTAATTCTATATGAATATTTGCAGGAGGCAGATCTGATCTTAAACCTTTCATCAGCTAAGGTTACTTTGTATATTCAAAATTTTTCACAGTGAATGGACCAGATAGAGTTTGGGATTCTGGGGAGAGTGTTGGAGATCTGGTAAACAGGTGGCTTGAAGTAGGTGGGGCCACAAACAACACTGTAGGCTGTGCCTTTCTTCAGTTTAGTAAGTACTCAATATTGTTTATACTTGTAAAAAATAAAACCAGATTTAGTTGCCACCTCTATAAAGTAATCAACCTGTTTTGATTAAACATTCACCAAACATTCCTGTGTTTAATACCCAGAGGGGTATTTCATAAGCCTCTTCCTCAAGATTGTTAAAACTAAGGTTTGCTTGGTACAAAGTTAAGTGTGAAAATTTATGAGTTAGCAAGCAAACAGTCACAAAATTATTTCTAGACTTGTAGAACATGAAAATTCGCTTGTTCTCTCAATGTAAATAAAAGACAAGGGCTCTTGCTGAGAGTATTGATCAAGATCGGATTGAATGTAGAGTGTATAATCTGCTTGTTTCAGCATGCCTATAGGATACAGATGTTTCTGGGTTTCAATAAATCTTGTTTTCAGTTTTTTGAAGAGGTCAAGTTACATATTTGACCCTGAAAGAGTTACACCAAACCTGCTTTTCCTTATACTTCCTCTGTATTGTTTGTCTCGGAGAAGCATTGAGGGATATAGTAAAGATGAGGCCCGGTTTATTCTAAACTTTGATTCTTCCCTCTTTTTTGTGCTTTCTTTCTTTTGTTGTTTTTCCTGTAGCAAAAAGGTGTTAGCACCTTAAAGAGCCAAGCACAATTTCGTCAATTTTCTAGACAATGTAAAGATCAGACTGCATTTTGCTGACATTATAAGAGCAGACTGCACAGAATGTGCATTGTCTGCTATTTGTGTTTTATTTTCTGGCAAAGGTATATTTGAAATTGAAATGATTTGGTCTCTTAACCCTTTTACCACACAATCCCAACTTTTAACGACTCTGAGAAGAAGCTTTTGAAAACACTGTGGGAAAAGGAGAAAATGCTGATAACCAGCATTTTCTCCTTTTCCACAATGTTTTCTCTCCTTCCCAAATTAAATTTGAATTTTTGAGTTACATTTATTTTGTTGTCTGCAAATGCTTTCAACTTGGACTAGTCTAAAATTTTGTCATTTCTCTACACAATCCCGACTTTTAATGACCCTGTGAAAGAACCCTTTTGAAAACATTGTTGGAAAAGGAGAAAATGCTGGTAACCAGCATTTTCTCCTTTTCGCACAATGTTTTCTACCCTTCCCAAAACAAATTTCAACTTTTCAATTACATTTATATTGGCGTCTGCAAATGCTTTCAATTTGGACCAGTCTAAAATTTTGTGGTTTGGTAAAGAGTTAACCTGGTGGTGCATTCTGTGTATTTGATGTTTTGATGGTTAACTCTTTACCAAACGACAAAATTTTAGACTGGTCCAAATTCAAAGCATTTGCAACAACAAAATAAATGTGACTCAAAAATTGAAATTTGTTCTGGGAAGAATAGAAAACATTGTGGGAAAAGGAGAAAATGCTGGTTACCAGCATTTTCTCCTTTTCCCACAATGTTTTCAAAAGGCCTCTTTCTCAGGGTTGTTAAAACTCGGGATTGTGTGGTAAAGGGTCAATGTTGAAGCCCAAGCTTCCAGCTTCTGCCTGGCTACTCGTTTGAAAAGAATGATGTTAAACCTTTTTTTTTTTTCAGCTGATTGCTCAGGAAGGGTAGAAAAGTGCGATGGTAAGCTGATGCACCTTTTTCATGACTTCTGCTCTGTTTTTAGGCCCACTGGCCAAGGGCCAGCAAGCTTATGTCATGGTCCTGTGTCTGTTTTGCATCCGTGTGTGCGTACATGCATGTGTCCGTCAGTGTATTAACTTTTATTTTAGACATCTTCTTTGGAATTACTCATCCAATTTTGACTAAACTTTACAGAAATGATCCTGCCATGGTCTTCTTGAGAATTTATTGAAAGAATTTGATTCCTTTAAAAACTCTGGTTGCCGTGGCAACAAAACTGAAAAATATTGAAAATCTTTAAATATCTTCTTGTCCAAAACCAATAGGCCTATGGCTACCAAATTTGTCATGTAGCTTCACCTAATAGACCTCTACTAAGCTTCTTCAAATTATAATCCATAAGTCAGAATTGGCTCTGCCCCGGGGATCACAAGTTGTACCTGGGCTTATATGGGGAAAATTTGAAAATCTTGTTTTTCTAAATCATAAGGCCTAGGATGACCAAATTTGGCATGTAGCTTTATCTAATGGACCTCTACTAAGATTCTTCAAACTTTTGCCCTGGGATCAAAATTGGCCCGGCCCTGGGGGTTACAAGTTTTACACTTGACTTACATAGTGGAAACTTTAAAAATCATTTTGTTCTTAACCATGAGGCCTGGGGCTACCAAATTTTGCATATAGCTTTATCTAGTGGGCTTCTACCAAGATTGTCCAAATTACAGCCCTGGAGTCAGATTTGACAGTGCCCTGGCAGTCACAAGTTTTACATGGGCTTATATAGTGTAAAATTTAAAAATCTCGTTCCTAACCACAAAACCTAGGGCTACCAAATTTTGCATGTATATTTATTTAATGGACCAGTGTATTAAAATTGTTCAAATTATAGCCTTGGGTCTAAATTGGTGGGGTCCCACATGTCACAAGTTTTACATAGGCTTTTATAGTGAAAACTTTAAAGATCTTTTGTTCCTGACCTTGAGATACGGCTGTAATATTTTGTGAGTGTCATCTAGCAGGCCTCTTCCAAAATTGCTCAAAATAAGCCCAAGTGTCAAAATTGTTTCCCCCCATTAAAATCATAGACTTGTCCACATTGAGAGCAAATTATACAGACAAGATAAATGTGACACAAAACCTAAATTTTGTTTTTGGTTAGGTAGAAAATGTTAAAGAAGGAAAAATTTTGGTAATCGGCATTTTTTCATTTTTCCTCAATGTTTTCAAAAGCCTTCTTCCTTAGGGTCTTTAAAATTTTGGATTGCATGGTAAAGGGTTAATACATGTAAAATGATCAAGATGCTTCAACAGTTATCTATTATGCTGTGTACATGTACTGAAATTGCAACTTTTGGTTTGTATAACAAAATTATCATCCTCAAGTTATCAGTCCTCCAGTAGATAGATTGTGTCATGTAACATACATATACATTGTAAACATACCTTTGGTGTGGGTATAAAACAAGCAAAAGATCTATAACAGTGAGTTATAGCTGGGTTATAGCTGCGAGACTCAGCTACTTGCAATTGATCAAGCATCATTGTGAAGAGGGTGTGATTTATTTTGAAAATGGCAATGGGAATCTATCATCATGAGAGGCACTATTTATATACCAAATATGAACTAAGTGTGCCTGTATGCATGTCTGTATGCGAAACATATCCCACCTCCCATCTTAATTTAGTGTTTCAGGTCTTACACTCAAAATAATGTATTAAAGGGGTTTTCACTATTAAAAAATTTTGTCTTCTAGATTAAAGTTTCATGTTATAGATTGAAGTCTTATTTAAGGATGTAACAGCATGATATTTTGCCTAAAATGATTATTTAATCATGTATGATTTTACATTTTTTTCTTTGCCTACTGAAATGATAGAATATGTATGAAACTTTATCTGAAAACTGCATATGGTTTACACAATAAAATGAAAGTTTTGAGAGGTATTTATTGGTTTAGAGAGGGAAAATGTGCTAAAAATTCTAACTCATTTCTTCCCAACTCTCAGAACTTAATTATATCATCACATATTTATTATTGATTGATTTTTCACTTATTATATTTAAAAATAAACTTGCAAACTGTGACTCTGGAAAGATCCTTAACCCTTTCCCAAACAAGCCCTGGTTTTCACGTGTCTGCAGTACAAGTCTTTTAAAAACACTGTGGGAAAAGGAGAAATTGCTGGTAACGAGCAATTTCTCCTTTTCCCACAGTGTTTTTTACCCTTTTGGAGAACTTTCTGTCATTTTCATCAAACCTAAAATTGTTGTCTGCAAACTCTTTCAAATTGGACTAGTCTAAAATTTATCGTTTGGGAAAAGGTTAAACCTTTGTAACACAACAATATTTCAGACATATCCAAATAAAAAAAAAATTGATGATTGAAATGTGGCCCAAATAATATGATTTGTCTTTGAAATGATGGAAAACATTGTGGCAAAAGGAGAAATGCTGGTAAAGTGTTAAAAGTTGTTTGCTGCAAGATTAAAAAACTAAATTCTTCTGCAGCAGGTTGATTGACATTTTCATAAATCTTTTCAGGAAACAAACTGGAGTGGAAAGTTGGTGATTGTAATGAATACAGAGTGGTTTCATGCACTGTTCCAGGAGACACAGATATCATAACACCCTCTCGTTTGAAACGTAAGATATGAGTCATGCTCTGGCAAACAGGGGATTTAATGCATCTCTGTGATGCATGGTACCAAGTGAGTCATCACATAATTATGGATCCATAAAACCCATTTAGTCTAACAATCAACTGGATCTGGAGGTAAATTGATCAATGGACATGCAGAAAATTAACCTGTAGCAAAAAGTTCCAACCCAGTTCAGCCTGAATTGGGTCAATACTTTTTGCAAATGCATTAAGCTCCCTTTTCACAGAGCTTGGCTCAGTTATATACTATTCTGTGAGACATCAATCCATAAACAATCTTTATTATTTATCGTAAGACCATCTCCTTTGAAATGTAAGATCCATTGAGTCTTATTTACAAGACATCAACCAGTGTGGAATATTAGTTGTAACACCATCCCCTTTAACTCTTTACCAAACGACAAAATTTTAGACTAGTCCAAATTGAAAGCATTTGCAGACCACAAATTAAATGTGACTTAAAAATAGGAATTTGTTGTGGGACGGGTAGAAAACATTGTGGGAAAAGGAGAAAATGCTGGTTACCAGCATTTTCTCCTTTTCCCATGATGTTTTCAAAAGGCTTCCTTTTTTAGGGTTGTTAAAAGTTGGGATTGTGTGGTAAAGAGTAAAGACATAAGACCTGTGACTTAAGCCCAATTTCAAGGCTATTTCAAGTACAAATACAAAGTATTTAGAAAATGTGAAATTTTCATATTTTACTTGACCCCTTTTAACAGACTCTTCAACGAATGTTTCTCTCAGCAGCCTTATAAGATGCTAAATGTATGAGAGAAGAGGAATTGTCTCACATGAAATTTTAACCTGACATTTGTATTTTGTCCTGGTTTGTGCTCTTTTGTTCATATGCATAGGTTCATTAACTCTGTATCAGATTATAATATTTTAGACTTGTCCAAATTGAAAGTATTTGCAGATGACAGATTGAATTGTGCTCATATGTAGGGACTTGTTTCAGATAGACTAGAAAACATAGCTGGAAAATGAAAAACATGCTGTTCACCAGCTTTTTCTCCCTGATTGTTTGGGAAAAGACCATAATCCATAATCCTTTTTCTGTATTTTTTTAGCACGCTATGTATGCTCAGATCAGTATGAAGTGGTAGATAATACATGTGTTCGTCGACATTATGGTGATGATATGGACTGGTTTAGAGCGCAACAACTCTGCCAAAGGGATGGAGCAGATCTTGCTACGGTGCATTCAATGAAAAAAATGAAGTTTTTGAAAGGTATTTAGATTTGTATACTTAAAACTTGATAATACAAAAATACTTAATGATTGATTTAGGGCCTATGGGCACATAATGTCTGCAATAAAGAAAGATAAATGAGATAATGTTGCAAATTACTTGAAAATACTGTATTTGTTAGTTTTTTATCAATACTTTGAATTTTATATGAATAGGTTCTGTATTTTGCTGTTTTCATTGCCAGTAATACTTTTTTGTGAGGTGTGATGGTGGATGACCACAATCCTCGACACCATTTAATGTGGCAAATGAAAAGCTTTGGAAAACAAAGTATTGAAAGAAAATGCTAATCCCAACAGCTAACATAAGTGTGGGAAAAAATGAGATGAATATGCTTTTTTCTTTTCTTTTCAAAGCAACTATGCTTTTTCATACAATGAGTTTGATATCATTTGTGGGAAAACAAGCAGTGGCTATGACAGAATATTTACAATGTGCTGTTGAAAGAAAATTCAGGAAAGCATGGAGAGGTGCACTGGCTGCCATAATATAGCAGAAATAACCTTGAAAATGGCGTTAAACACCAAACAAACCAACAAATAATTTACCCAGTGTCTCTGCTAGCTCATAAATTTTGGGGGTCATCTGTGACTCGCTGTTTGGAATTTTGGGGGTCATTCAGAAATTTTAAGCGTCATGGTCTTTAACCTTTTTTTTTTTTTCATGTGATGTTTGCCTTTGCTAGTTTGTAGTTGTCCCTTAATGCTTAAAGGTTTAAATGACAGTGTGGTATTAAGGGTAAAAGTTGAAAACAATGACCTCATAGAAACTGTCGTCTGTCATCCTGATTACTCCAGCAAGTCGGTTACCATTACAGAGCAGGGTCTAAAATGCAGACAAAAAGTTTAAGTATGGTTATATAGGCGAGATGACAGCGATGTAACACAGAATAATGTCGCGTTTTAGACTGATTCAGTGTAAACCAGAAACAAGTAATTCAGTGTTATAAAGCTGGTTTGATATGCTGCTGCAGTTATAAACTTGATGATTTGGTAAGATATATTTATTGAATCTATCCTTTATGTTCCTTTTTAGCTCTGATTATGTTGCGTCAAGGAAGATGCGATGTATTAATTTTATTGCGTCAGGCTTTGATTTTGCTCGTCAAAAACATGGACTTTCTGAAAACACTGTTTACCTATCACCTGTACTAGTAAGTGGTCTGTATAAATTTAGCCAGTGCAGTAAGCTGAAGCTTGGCTTTTATTTTCTCTTACTTTTCAGATAAAGCAGTTAGCACAACATGGATTGGGCTGAATGATTTGCAACAAGAGGGGAAATTTTACTGGAGTGATGAAACCACAGAAGTATTGCATTTTGACTTTTTAGTTTTCACAATCATTTTAGTAATAAAATTAGTTACATTTTAACTCTGTACTAAACAATTCTGAGTTATAATTATGCTGAAGGAAAAGCCTTATGAAAAAATTATGGGAAAAGATGAAAATGCTGGTAAACAGCATTTTCTCCTTTTCCCATAAGTTTTTAGCTCACCTGAGCACGAAGTGCTAAGGTGAGGTATTGTGATCGGTCGTTGTCTGGCATCCATCTGTCCGTCTGTCCACAATTTCTTTAAACATCTTTCTCCTCCTAAACCGCTGGGCCAGTCTTGATGAAACTTGACAGGGATGTTCCTTGGGTGAAGCTCTACCAAAGTTGTTCAAGAGATTGAATTCCACCCATAACTCTGGTTGCCATGGCAACAGAAAGGAAAAAAAAAAAACAGAATCTTTGAAAATCTTCTTCTCTGATTCTAGATGGCGTAGAGCTTTGATATTTGGTATGTAGCATCTCCTAGTGGACTTCTACCAAGTGTGTTCATATGATGCCCCTGGGGTCAAAACTGGCCCCGCTCCGGGGGTCACAAGTTCGAACATAGGAACAAATCAGGAAAATTTTAAAATTCTTCTTCTCTGAAACTGGAAGGCGTGGAGCTTTGATATTTGGCATCTAGCATCTCCTAGTGGACCTCTACCAAGTTTGTTCATATGATGCCCATGGGGTCAAAACTGGCCCCGCCCTGGGGTCAATTTCGAACATAGGAACAAAGATGGAAAACTTTAAAATTCTTCTTCTCTGAAACTGGGAGGCATGGAGCTTTGATATTTGGCATCTAGTATCTCCTAGTGGACCTCTACCAAGTTTGTTCACATGATACCCCTGGTGTCAAAACTGGCCCTGCCCCGGGGGTCACAAGTTCGAACATAGGAACAAAGAAGGAAAACTTTAAAATTCTTCTCCTCTGAAACTGGAGCGCATAGAGATTTGATATTTGTCATCTAGCATCTCCTAGTGGACCTCTACCAAATTTGTTCATGTGATCCCCCTGGGGTCAAAACTGGCCCTGCTGCTTGGGGGGGGGGGGGGGGGGGGAGGGGGGTGGTAACAAGTTCGAACATAGGAACAAAGAAGGAAAACATTGAAATTTTTCTTCTTTGAAACTGGAAGGCGTAGAGCTTTGATATTTGGTATGTAGCATCTCCTAGCGGACCTCTACCAAGTTTGTACATACGATGCCCCCGAGGTCAAAACTGGTCCTGCTCCGGGGGTCACAAGTTCTAACATAGGAACAAAGAAGGAAAACTTTAAAATTCTTCTTCTCTAAAACTGGAAGGTGTAGAGCTTTGATATTTGGTATGTAGCATCTCCTAGTAGACTTCTACCAAATTTGTTCAAATGATGCCGCTGGGGTCAAAACTGGCCCTGCCCCGGGGTCACAAATTCGAACAATGGGACAAAGAAGGAAAATTTTAAAATTCTTCTTTTCTAAACCTGGAAGGCATACAGCTTTGTTATATGGTATGTATTGAACCTGTTCTAAGTTTGTTAGCCCACCAGAGCACAACGTGTTCAGTCAGTTCAAAATTGGGTCACCTGGGGTCATAAACTAAAGTAATACCTAAAGTCATAAACTAAAGTAATATCAAATTAAAGTAATACCTTGCGGGCACTCTAGAGGCCGCATTTATTGCTCAAATGACCTGAAATTTGGTCAAATTGTTTGTCTTGATAAAATCTCACACAAGTTCGAATTTGGGTCATTTGGGGTCTTAAATAAGGGCACTAGGTCAAATTAAAGAAATACCTTGTGTGCACTCTAGAGGCCACATTTATTGTTCAGTTGATTTGAAAATTGGTTAAAATGTTTGTCTTGATGCAATCTAGGATAAGTTTAATATTGGGTCACTAGGGTTTTAATCTAGGTTACTAGGTCAAATTAAAGAAATACTTTGAGGGCACTCTAGAGGCTACATTTCTTGCTTAATTGACTTGAAAATTGGTCAGAATGTTTGTCTTGATAACATCTCAAATGAGTCCAAATTTGGGTCAACTGGGATCATAAACTAGGTCACTAGGTCAAATTAAAGAAATACCTTGTGGGCACTCTCTTTTTGCTCAGTTGACTTGAAGATTGTTCAGAATGCTTGTCTTCATAAAATCTCTTGAAAAAATCTAGGATGAGTTTAAAATTGGGTCACTTGGGTCATAATTGAGATCACTAGGTCAAATTAAAGAAATACCTTGTGGTCACTCTTGAGGCCACATGTCTTGCTCAGTTGACATGAAAATTGGTCAGAATGTTTGTCTTGATAAAATATTGGATGAGTTTGAAATTGGGCCTAACATCATATTTATTTGGCATGTAGTACTTCCAATTATGACCCTGGAGTGAGATTTCGCATATTGACTCAGGTGAGCAATCCAGGGCCATCATGGCCCTCTTGTTCTTTACTTTTGAAGTAAAAGTCACCATTTCAGACACATTTCAAATTTGTTGCCTGCAAATTCTTTCTTTTTGGACAAGTAAAATGTTTGTGTGCTAAAGAATTGAGGGTTGATATTTTGAGGAGTGGCAGTGGATTTCCAAAACAAAGTTCTTTCTCTTTTTTTTGGCATAGCTGTATAACCTTACTTTTGACCCAGGTACTGATATTATGAAAAAATGGTTAACTCTTTACCAAACGACAAAATTTTAGACTGGTCCAAATTAAGAGCATTTGCAGACGATAAAATAATTGTGGCTGAAAAATGGAAATTTCTTTCAGGAAGGGTAGAAAACATCGTGGGAAAAGGAGAAAATGCTGGTTACCAGCATTTTCTCTTTTCCACAATGTTTTCAAAAGCCTTCTTCTTCAGGGTCGTTAATAGTCAGGATTGTGTGGTAAAGAGTTCATTGCCATAGGTTTAAAATGTGTAAACTTCTGTAAGAAAGGTAAGGCTTACTGTAGAACTTGCTGTTGTTTGGCAGATATATTCTTGACTGAACAATCACTTAGTTAATTATGACATTCATCTATTTAAAGTTGTACGATTTGGCAATGCAGCCATAAACCGCTTACCAAACAACAAAATTGTAGACTTGTCCAAATTGAAAGGTTTTGCAGACAACAAATTATATGTTGCTCAAATGATGAGATTGGTCTCTGAAAGAGTAGAAAACATTGTGGGAAAGAGGAGAAAATGCTGGTTACCAACATTTTCTCCTTTTCCCCACAATGTTTTCTAAAGGCTTCTTTCTCAGGGTTGCTTAACCCTTTCCCAAACAAGCCCTGGTTTTCACGTGTCTGCTGTACAAGTCTTTTGAAAATACTGTGGGAAAAGGAGAAATTGCTCGTAATGAGCAATTTCTCCTTTCCCCACAGTGTTTTCTACCCTTTTTGAGACCTTTCTGCCATTTTCATCAAATTTAAAATTGTCGTCTGCAAACTCTTTGAATTTGGACCAGTCCAAAATTTGTCGTTTGGGAAAGGGTTAAACTTGGGATTGTGTGGTAAAGGGTTAAACAATGGTAAAATACTCATGATCTAGATAATGCTAGTATTACTAAATAATTGCAATGAAATAAATCATTATCGATGAGCTTTTAATTTTGCACAGAAATGTAAACCCTTTACCACACAACCCCGACTTTTAACGACCCTGAGGAAGAAGGCTTTTGAAAACATTGTGGGAAAATGAGAAAATGCTGATCACCAGCATTTTCTCCTTTTCCCACAATGTTTTCTACTCTATGACAGACAAATTTCATGTTTTTAGTTGCTTTTAAAATTGTTGTCTGCAAATGCTTTCAATTTGGTCAAGGCTAAAATTTTATTGTGTGGTAAAGAGTTAAATGTAAGTGGCTAAAAGACTAAATGAACGTGGGTGTTCACTTCTCTGCAATAACAATTATACAGAATTATCATATCAGAAACGCCTTGAATTACATTGCAAGATGGGTGTAAAATAGCATGTTATTAATTTTGTATCATAAATAAAGAATAACTATGCCTTAGCTTGGAAGAAATATTGGCAACATAAAATGATATTGTTCATTCTGAACCACATGTAGGAAATAGGTTTGTTTAACAACCCATCTCAAACACTGTGCTTCAAGTTTGCTTTGCTATTTGTTATTATTCCTTTTCATGTTGAAGCTCAAAATAATTTCAATTTTTATATTCAATACCTCCTATGATATCTTATAATCTTGT
Organism: Tridacna gigas; assembly: GCA_945859785.2. Taxonomy (NCBI): domain Eukaryota; kingdom Metazoa; phylum Mollusca; class Bivalvia; order Cardiida; family Cardiidae; genus Tridacna; species Tridacna gigas. The sequence goes on from OX244035.2 coordinate 55,833,179, forward strand.
TTGTTTACTCTTTACCAAACAGTCCCTAGTTTTAGTGATCCTGAAGCAGAATGCTTTTAAAAACATAGTGGAAAAAGGAGAAAATGCTGTTAACCAGCATTTTCTCCTTTTCCTACAATGTTATCTACCTTTTAAAGAGGAATTTTAGTTTCTTAGTCATATTCAATTTTGTTGTCTGCAGATGCTTCCGATCTGGACAAGTCTAAAATGTAATCATTTTGTAATGGGTTGAACATCTCTGGTCACCAAGTCTAAAATGTAATCATTTTGTAATGGGTTGAACATCTCTGGTCACATCTAGACTAACAATTTATCCTTTTTAATGCATTTCAGTATGCTGGTGGAATGGACAATGTATTGATGACAAACAATTATAACATCGGGAATCAGTATTCTGAAAACTGCATTGCTCTAGTGAAGGATGGAATGAATGGCACATGGCAAGATATGCCTTGCAGTTTCAAAAACTCATTCTTTTGCCAAGTTTGGGCAGGTAATTGTCATGCTGTTTAATTCTATACCATGTGCAAAATTTTTAGACTTGCCGAAATTGAAAGCATTTGTAGATGACAAATGTTACACTAAAATTGAATTTGGTTTTTAGAAGGGTGGAAAAGCATTGTGGGAAAAGCAGAAAATGCTGGTGACAGACTTTTTCTCCTTTTTACACAATGTTTTCAAAAGCCTTCTCTGTCAGGGTTGTTGTAAAACCTTAGGATCCTGAGTTTTAGCAAATCTGCGGAAAAGGGCCTTTTGAAAACATTGTGGTAAAAGGGAAAATGCTGGTAACTGCAATATTTTCTGCTCTTTCACTGACAAATTCCATCATTTAACTCTTTACCAAACGACAAAATTTTAAAAATGAGCATGGGAACAATTTGAGAAAAGGCAGTTACATCTTTTAGATTTAGATTTTATGAAGTTATAGAGGTGAAAGCTGAAAAAGAGGCTGTTTTATTTTGAACTTGGTTGAAAATTGACTTTAACCCCTTACCAGACGACAAAGTTGTAGCCTTGTCCAAATTAAAAGCATTTGCAGATGACAATTTCATTGTGGTTGAAATAGTGCAGTTTTTCTATGATAGGGTAGAAAACATTGTGTGAAAAGGAGAAAATGCAGGTTACCAGCATTTTCTCCTTTTTCCACAATATGTTCGAAGGGCTTCTTTCCCAGAGCTGTTAAAAGTCGGCATTGTGTGTTAAAGGGTTAAGTTTGCATTAACTAATAATGTTGATATACAGACACCAATTAGTACTTAGTTTTTAAAGTTCTACTACTGAAGGAAGATGACATTTGGTTTCAGTGTAAACAAACCCATTATTTTTTTTTTAAAGTAGGGAGGCTGTGTAATATTAACTTTCCAGGAAGACTACATTAATAACATTTTCCAGAAAATTAATTGTTTTTAACATGAATGTTATCGATTCACATTTCATTTAAAGATGATTTGAAAAAAAAATCCACAAATTAGTTATTTATCAGCATTGAAAATAGCAAGTCAACTCGGTTAGGGAAGATAATAAAATTAATAAGTAAATATTTGAATAAAAAAATAGGATAAAATAAAAAAAAGATAAATGAACTTGAAAAAAATCCAATAAGTTGTCTAAATCATAATCGTATGTACTGTATTTCTTGTTGTAAAGAAATGTGTATCTATAGCTAAGATTGAAATTCTGGAAAATTTATGACAATATAAAAGCATGTTTACAAAATTGTTTATCAATATTTTTTTCTTGATTAATATGAATTTGACTATTGCATCAATAGTTTTAACGTTATAACTCAGTATCTTGAAATCATGGTTGCATATTGATTTTAAAATGTTATGCATCATTTTTTTTAAAAATTATATCTGCTATGAATTTATATGTACCTGACTGCTAATAATTCAGAATGTCCTGGGTAAATAGCAACGAGACGGCTTTCGCTCTGAGTAGAAAAATGCTGAGAACAACATCATTTTTCTTTTTTTGACAACCTTGACTGTGAGCAAAACAGGAGGGTCATCCTCTGTACCTGGTTTGTCATTGCCCTATGAAAATTTTGACATGTTTAGATATCACAGTCATTACTAAAGTTATAGTCATCCGACTTGGGCTAGTTTTTGACCATAAAAAAAGGGAACCCATACGAGAGGGGCAGGTAGCCCTGATGAGCCATGCTCTGGCAATTGGGGCTTAATGGTTCTCAGTGATACATCATACCAACCAACTTATCACATAATTATGGATCCATCATAGCCTTTTTTTTTTTTTTTTTAATAACCAGTTTAATCGTGAGGTAGACTGGTCCTTAGACATACAGAAAATTGACCAATAGCAAAAAGTTTCAGCCCAGGTCAGCCTGCAAGGACTGCACAGGCTGACCAGGGTCAATACTTTTTGCAGATGCATTAAGCCCCCTTTTCACAGAGTATGGCTCATATATATATGTATATTTGACACAGTTATACTCTTTTTTTAACTTAAAATTTTCTTTGAAAAAAGTGGAGCATCGGCGTTCAGAGCTTGAAGATCTTGTTATTAGCTGGCACTCCGAGAGCTGAGATTTGTATTTTCAGAGTGGAACATTGCTTTAGGGAAGAACACAAGACAGTCTAGTAATTATGGCAATGCCCATCGTTCAGCCTACAAATCTGATCTAGCCATAGATGGGTGCACCAAGCATGCATTTAAGGACCAATGCTGCACACATACACAAGCTGACTCAACACCATGGTGGGAGTTAGACCTTGGAACTGTCTATCCAATTAGGAAAATTATCATTTATAGACGTTCGGAGGAAGCTTGTAAGTTTTATGTCCTATTTTTTGTCATTTTTACCCTTTACTACAAAATTTGTATAGCTACAAATTAATAGACAAAATTTATTCTAAAATGGTAAGAAATCAAAACAAATAATGGTATGGTTGGAAAGAATTTTTTTTTTTATGAATGGTGGATGATTATTATATATTTTGACCAGTCATTTAGGGAACCAAGCTGAAAGCAGTCTGCATGAAGGCTGACGCTGTGTAGATGTAGATCATTTTTTACATGTGTGACTTTTATCTGTGTGGGATGCTAACATATTTGAGCTTGAAAATTTACAAGAATATTTACCCTTAAAGCGCCTTTCAGTAATATACATGTAGTTGCCTTTGCGGCCAGTGTAGATCAAGATCAGGCTGCACAAAACGTGCAGCCTGATCTTTGATCTACACTGTCCACTATGTTAATACAGGCAAAAGGTAGCCATGAATTTGCAATTATATTGGTTTTATTCTCGAATGAAAATGACAGGTGTAACCATTAGGTTTAATCAGCGCTTTAAGGGTTAAAAGATATCATTCTGGGCATAATTCTAAGATAAGGGTCAGCATTTACCAACTCTTATTAAAAACACATCAAGTCTTATTGTCAAGAATTTCTAAATTTGAAAGTAATACAACTTAGACTAAGAATGACATTAAGAATGGTTGGTGAATATGAATCCAGAAATAGAGAATAGTCGGTTGGTGTCTCGGATGGGTTAAGTTTATCGGGCAAGGCGGAGGAATTTATCTGGTGAGCTGAAGGCGAACCAGATAAATTTGGGAGCCAAGCCCGATAAACTTAACCCATCCAAGACACCAACTATCTATTCTATTTATCCTGTCACGCACTGTAAAAGAACAAAACAAAACTAAAAACAAACATTGATTTAAAAGCCGAACCTTTTATTCAATATTTTATGGTACCGATACCATAAAATTCCGGAGCCTAGCCCGATAAACTTTCCCAGTCCATGACACTAACCATCTATTCTTCAATTTTCCAAATCTAAGACACCATTCTATTTATCCTATTTCTCATTTACAATCCAAAATCCGACAAGACTGAATATTTCGCTCAAAGTTAAGGCAAATATTTACATCTTTCTCACTATGAAAAAAAAATGGCGAGCTGTGTAAAGCACTATGGATATGCAGCTTCAATGATATGAATGATACTGACTTCATCATGAACCTGACATTTACCCTTGGAAGAATGTTGTGGCGAAGAATTCTATTACATCTTAGATAGTAAGAAAAATCAACATAGGCGTCAAATTTTAAGCGATAATTATACTGTAAAATATTGATTACGAGTACCTGCACCTAAGAAAAGTAGATCCGGCTGGTGACATGACCAACTAGCCTAATAAACCATAGTCGTGTGGTCAAGTGACCATATATCACCAAGTTTATATGACAGGATAAATTTTTTTTTTTCATTACTTAAAACATAGTACCGACTGGTCACATGACCAACTAGCCTAATATACCTTGATCACATGGCCAAATGGCATAATACACATAGTCAATGTGGTCAAGTGACTGCATATCACCAAGTTTATATGACCATGTGTTATACAATGGGATTTATAAGAGTGACAGAATAAATCTAAACTGCATCATTCTGGCTCAGCCAGTGACTTGTCCTGTCTAAAAATTTAGAATTAGAATTATAGGGGAAGACACTTAACCCTTTCCCAAACAAGCCCTGGTTTTCATGTGTCTGCAGTACAAGTCTTTTGAAAACACTGTGGGAAAAGGAGAAATTGCTCGTAATGAGCAATTTCTCCTTTTCCCACAGTGTTTTCTACCCTTTTTGACAACTTTCTGCCATTTTCATCAAATTTAAAATTGTCGTCTGCAAACTCTTTGAATTTGGACCAGTCCAAAATTTGTCGTTTGGGAAAGGGTTAATATAAGTATCCATAAACAGTTCAACCTTTACCACAGAATCGCGAGTTAGAACAACCCTGAGAAAGAAAGCTTTTGTAAACAATGTGGGAAAAGGGAGAAAATGCTTGTATCCAGCATTTTCTTCTTTTCCCACAATGTTTTCTACCCTAACATGTACAAATCTCATTATTATGCCCCCCTTCGAAGAAGTGGGGGTATATTGCTTTGCACTTGTCGGTCGGTCCGTCGGTCCGTCGGTCCGTTGGTTGGTTGGTCGGTCGGTCCGTCGGTCGGTCGGTCCGTAGACCACATTTTTGTCCGGAGCATAACTCCAAAAGTATTTCAGGTATCATCTTGAAACTACATAGGTGGATAGATCTCATTAAGGAGAAGTGCAGTGCACAAGAATCATAACTCTGCCCATCATATTTACGGAGTTATTGCCCTTTGTTGATTTTCATACTTAATTTTTGTCCGGAGCATAACTCTAAAAGTATTTCAGGTATCATCTTGAAACCTCATAGGTGGATAGATCTTATTAAGGAGAAGTGCATTGCACAAGTACCATAACTCTGCCCATCATATTTTTGGAGTTATTGCCCTTTGTTGATTTTCATACTTAATTTTTGTCCAGAGCATAACTCAAAAAGTATTTCAGATATCACCTTGAAACCTCATAGGTGGATTAATCTTATTAAGGAGAAGTGCAGTGCACAAGTACCATAACTCTGCCCATTATATTTTTGGAGTTATTGCCCTTTGTTGATTTTCATACTTAATTTTTGTCCGGAGCATAACTCAAAAGGTTTTTCAGATATCATCTTGAAACTTTACATGTGGATAGATCTTATTCAGGAGAAGTGCATTGCACAAGAACCATAACTCTGCCCATTATATTTTTGCAGTTACTGCCCTTTGTTGATTTTCGTACTTAATTTTTGTCCGGAGCATAACTCAAAAAGTATGTGAGGTAAAATCATGAAACCTTATAAGTTGATATTTCACATAAATGGGAAGTGCAGTGCCCAAGAATTGTTAATTTATCATTAATAATTTTTGAGTAATTACCCTTTGTTCGTTTTTACACTTTGAACTTAACAGTTTATAATCACATGTTATATTTAGAATTGGATGCCATTAGGGGGGCATACATGTTTTACAAACATCTCTTTTTATGCCCCCCTTCAAAGAAGCAGGGGTATATTGCTTTGCACTTGTCGGTCGGTCCGTTGGTCCGTCGGTCGGTCCGTCCGTAGACCACATTTTTGTCCGGAGCATAACTCCAAAAGTATTTCAGGTATCATCTTGAAACTACATAGGTGGATAGATCTCATTAAGGAGAAGTGCAGTGCACAAGAATCATAACTCTGCCCATCATATTTATGGAGTTATTGCCCTTTGTTGATTTTCATACTTAATTTTTGTCCGGAGCATAACTCTAAAAGTATTTCAGGTATCATCTTGAAACCTCATAGGTGGATAGATCTTATTAAGGAGAAGTGCATTGCACAAGTACCATAACTCTGCCCATCATATTTTTGGAGTTACTGCCCTTTGTTGATTTTCATACTTAATTTTTGTCCGGAGCATAACTCAAAAAGTATTTCAGATATCACCTTGAAACCTCATAGGTGGATTAATCTTATTAAGGAGAAGTGCAGTGCACAAGTACCATAACTCTGCCCATCATATTTTTGGAGTTATTGCCCTTTGTTGATTTTCATACTTAATTTTTGTCTGGAGCATAACTCAAAAGGTTTTTCAGATATCATCTTGAAACTTTACATGTGAATAGATCTTATTCAGGAGAAGTGCATTGCACAAGAACCATAACTCTGCCCATTATATTTTTGCAGTTATTGCCCTTTGTTGATTTTCATACTTAATTTTTGTCCGGAGCATAACTCAAAAAGTATGTGAGGTAGAACCATGAAACCTTATAAGTTGATATTTCACATAAATGGGAAACAGAATTTCTGAATGCCAAAACCAGATGGTTTAGCTAATCAGAAATTGCATCACTTTCAATGTGGGAAATCAGCCAGTGGCTTGGAAAGAGTGCCATGTGAAGGAATGGCAAAAGAAACTCCAGGAACATAGAGCTAGGTGCCTTGGCTACACTGATATGACTAAACTATGCCAAAACCAATGAAACCTTTATTATTGTTTCCCAGGTGCAGCATGCAGGAATAGAATGCATAACTTTCGGCTGTTCATAAGCAATTCCTCAAATACAGAAGTGAACCATGTGTATCAGGACAAGAGGGCTGAGCCCCCGGCTCAAATTATACTTGTTTTTCCAGAGATAATATATGGAAGGTAACTAGAACTTTAACACTTTACCAGACAACAAAATTTTAGCCTTGTCCAAATTGAAAGCATTTGTGGACGACAATTTCAATTTAAAGTTTCAGGCTTCGGATCCAATCTCTGAAAGTATTTTCATAGACTTTTTCAGGTATACTATGAAGACACTGTAATTCATTATCTATCAACTCTATTTCAACATGTGTAAACCATCAGTTTCAGTCACTGTCTTTTATACTAGGTGAAAGACTTTCTGAAGCAGGAAAAAGTCGCTGTGCTCCCCAACTCTCTGTATTCACCTGACCTTGCCCCCTCTGACTTCTTTTTGTTTCCAAAGCTAAAAAAAATACCTTTCAGGTCAAAAATTTGTTCAGTGCAAACACCTCAGTTCTGCAATATTCCAGTGTCTTCATAGTATAACTAAAAAAGACTGAAAATGCCTTCAAAAATTGGATTCGGAGACTGAAACTTTGTATATCTGTTGGAGGTGAATACTGTGAGGAAATAAGATAAAAATTTCAGTGAATCCTATTCAGAATCAGATTTTAGATGCTTAGATGCATTCATATTTGAACACTTCTTGTACTCGTACCCTATTAACCTTTACCAAACAACAAAATTTTAGACTGGTCTAAATTGAAAGCATTTGCAGACAACAAAATAAATGTTACCCAATGACGTCTGTTTTGGGAAGGGTAGAAAACATTTTGGGAAAAGGAGAAAATGCTGGTTTTTTCTCCTTTTCCTACAATGTTTTCAACAGGCTTCTTTCTCAGGGTCATTAAAAGTCGGGATTGTGTGGCAAAGAGTTTAAAAACAAGCCTTAGTAATTGAACCCTTTTCAGATTTTTCATTTTGAAAAGTCACTGAAAGATGGAATTGGTATTTTTCTGAATCTTTGACTATTTTGTGAGATTTTCTGAGGAATGCAGAGTTCAAATCTTAGCAAAAAGATTACATAATTATAGTTTGGTTTAAACATGGGACTGGTTGGTAAATGGTCAATCACTGTCAAACTTAATCCAATTCTTGAATTGTAGATATGTTCGGATTGATGTCCCAAATAGTCACAAGGCTCTGACTTTGTGTGAAGTAGAAATCTTCTCAGGTAAATTTATTTTGCTTTTTTTTTGTCTATTTTTAACTCTACTGGCTGAAAGCCAGGAGAGCTTATGTCTTGGTGTGGTTTCCGTGGTCCATCTGTCAGTCTGTCTGTTCATCTGTCCACTTGTTAGTCTTTTTCTTGTTTGTGCAGTAAAGTCAGCATTTGTGGTCAGATTTTTAGCTCCACTGGCCAAAGGCCAGCAGGCTTATGTCATGGCCCGGTGTCCGTCATGCGTCCGTCCGTGCGTCAATCAGTCAGTGCATCCGTGCATCCGTCCGTCCGTGCGTTAACTTTTATTTCAAACATCTTCTTCTCTGAAACTACCCATCCAATTTTCATGAAACTTCACAGAAATGATCCTGCCATGGTCCTCTTCAGAATTTCTTGAAAGAATTTGATTCCTTCAAAAACTCTGGTTGCCATGGCAACAAAACTGAAAAATATTGGAAATCTTTAAAAATCTTCTTGTCTGAAACCATAAGGCATAGGGATACCAAATTTGGCATGTAGCTTTATGTAGTGGACCTCTATCATGTTTCTTCAAATTATAGCCCTGGGGTCAAAATTGGCTCTGCCCCAGGGGTCACAAGTTTTACATAGGCTTATATAGAGAAAACTTTAAAAATCTTCCTGTACCTAGCCATAAGGCCTAGAGCTACCAAATTTTGCATGTAGCTATATCTAGTGGGCCTCTACCTAGCGGGCCAAAATTTTAACCCTGGGGTCAAAATTGGCCCCGCCGCAGGGGTCACAAGTTTTACATAGGCTTACATAGTGACAACTTAAGAAATCTTCCAGTACGTAGCCATAAGGCCTAGTGCTACCAAATTTTGCATTTAGCTTGAACTAGTGGGGGTCTACCAAAAGTGCCCAAATTACAGTCCTGGGGCCAATTTGGCCTCATGCCGGGGGGGTGTGCATAGCCATAAGGCTTAGGGCTACCAAATTTTGCATAATTATAGCATTATCTAGTGGACAACTACAAAGAGGGCCCAAGTTACAGCCCTAGGATCAAGTTTGGCCCTGCCCCAGGGGTCACAAGTTTTACATGGGTTTATGGAGTGAAAATTTAAGAAACAGTCTTGTTTCTAGCCATAAGGCCAAGAACTCCCAAATTTGGCATGTTCCCATTTAGTCCGACTGTCGCCCTGGGGTCAAAGTTTCATAAGGGCTTATATAGTGACGACTTCTCGACAATCTTCTTTTTTCTGACCATAAAGCATCATACTAACAAATTTGGCGTGTTTTGAGCCTTGGGATCAAAATTTTTCTCACTCCAGGGTTCACAAATTTTAGATAGGCTTACATAGTGAAAACTTAAGATATCTTTTTTCATCCTTACTGTAAGGCCTAGGGCTATAAAAATTTGGCATGCTGATTCATATTGTAGACTTCTACCAAGACTGTTCCATCTTTTTCATTGAAACCACTCTTCCAATTTTGACCAAACTTTACAGATATCATCTTGCCATGATGTTCTTCAGAATGTCTTCAAAGAATTAAGTTCTGTTAAAAGCTATGGTTGCTATGGCTACAAAACTGAAAAGTATTGAAAAACCGTTAAAAATCTTTTCCAAAAGCTTGTATATACTAACGTCATTGTAGCTCATGAAAAAGATAATGCTTTTTAGCTCCACAGGCCTAAGGCCATTAAGCTTATTGTTTCTGAAATTGCTTCACCCAATAAGTCACAAGCTTTACATAGGCTAATATAGTGAGAACTTAAAAGGTCTTCTTCTTCCTTACCTTGAGTTACAGCAGTAATATTGTATGAGTGTAATCTAAATAACCTCTTCCAAAGTTATTCAAGTTATGTCAAAACTAGTCCTATCTAATGGATCATAAACATGTGCTTATAGCGTGAAAATTCAAAAAATCTTTTTGGTCCTAATTGCAAACCCAAGGGCTACCAAATCTGGATCACTTCTGATTTTTTATTTTTTGAGATTAGCCTTGCATCAGGGGTCTTATGTTTTACAGAGGCTTCATATGGATGAAAATTGAAAATCACCTTATTTATAACCATACAGCATAGACTTGTATTATTTTGGCATGTGGCTTTATCTTGTGGACCTCTACCAGGGTTCAAGTAATTATAGCTCTGGGATCAAAAATGGCTTTGCCCTGTGGGTCTCAACTTTCACATGGGCTTTTACAGAGAAAACTTTGTAAGTCTTCATTTTGAGACCATTTGGCTCAGAACTAAAATGTTTAGTATTTATGGTTTATATTTATAAACCAGTGGAACGATACAGGGCCACCATGGCCCTCTAGTTGTGAAAGTGGCACAGTTTGTTTTTCTTGTTGAACCCTATTAATTTTGAAAAAAAAATCTGACAATCAGTATGGGAAAAGTAGCCATTTGAAGCTGAAAACTTTCATTTCTTGTTTGTAAACCAGATAAAGTCTGCATTTGAAGTCAAATCTTCATGAAACTTGCACAGTTGCTTTGTATTATCAACAGCTTGAACCATATTGATTTTGAAAAAAAATTGGTCAATCAGTATGGGAAAAGTAGCCATTTAGAGGTGAAAGTTTACATTTCATGTTTACACAATAAAGTCAACATTTTGTGGTTGAATTTTCCTGAAATTTGCACAGTTTCTTTATATCAACAGAAGCCTTTTGAAAACATTGTGGGAAACGGAGAAATGCTGTTAACTAGCATTTTTTCTTTTTTCCCATATTGTTTTCTAGCCTATCAAAGACAAATTTTCTCATTTGAGTCACATTCAAATTGTCATCTGCAAATGCTTTCAATTTGGACATGTCTACATTTTTTTGTGTGGTAAAGAGTTAAAAAAAAAGTGCGAAGATCAATATATTCTCCTGCCTGTAACCCTGTACCACACAACCCAGAGTTCTAATAACCCTGAGGAAAAAAGCCTTTGAAAACTTTGTGAGGAAAGAAGAAAATACTGGTAACTAGCATTCTCTTCTTTTCCCACAATGTTTTCTAGCTTTTTAAGAACAAAAGCCATAATGGGCCAAATTTAGTTTTCTCCTTCTCCCACAATGTTTTCAAAAGGCTTCTTTCCAGGGGTTGTTAAAAGTCGGGATTGTGTGATTAAGGGTTAGAGAACTTCATATAAGAATTAATTTTTATACTGTTTGAAAGTAACACAACTTCTGATTGGCTAAACCATATGGTTTAGCCAATCAGAAGGTGTGTTACTTTCAAATTTGGAAAATTTTGAAGAACAAGACCAAGAATGTTCTTAAGAATGGTTGGTGAATACGGACCTCGATGACCTTTGTAATTTGATAATAGTGACAATAATTTGCTTTTTACCATTTCCAGAGGATCTTAACAGGCCAAAGAATGACAAAATACTGACGGAAGAAAAGTGTAAGTAAATTCACTGTATCTCAAAGTTGAAAAATTCATCAAATTGATAATCTCTCACTGAATCTGTTTTTGAAAGCTTATTATGTGTACCAAATAACCCCCTTTTGTGGACATGTTGGAAAAAGGAGAAACTGCTGGTATCATTTTCTTCTTTTCCCACAATCTTTTCTATCCTTTCAAAGAGAAATTCCATTATTTGAACCACATTTAACTTGATGTCTGCAAAATGATATTCATCAGGACAGATCTAGAATTTTTTGGCAAGTAAAGATTCTACCCTTTACCATACAATTCTGAGTTTTATCAACCTTGAGCAAGAAGGCTTTTGAGAACATTGTGGAAAAAGAGAAAATGCTGGAAAAGGCATTTTCTCCTTTTTTCACCATGTTTGCTACCCTTTCAAAGACATTCCATAATTCTTGTCCCCAATTGCTTTAAAAATTTTACTGTTGTAAAATACTATCATCTAGTAAGTATTAAGAAGAGTCCGAACTTTTTCAGCAAATTGCTATATGAATTCAAGAACGTGGATTGGTACAATAAGACATGGTATCTCAGGGCGCTTGTGTCAAGAATGGGTCTTAAACACCCCCCACGAGCACACCAGGCACAGAGATTCTGCATTCCCTGATGGAAGCCAGAAAGGGGCCCGTAATTATTGCAGAGATCCTGATGGGGAAGGTCGGCCCTGGTGCTATACTGTTGATCCAAATGTCCGTTGGGAATACTGTCCAATTCCCCACTGTAACAGTAAGTTGATCACTTCATCACCTCATGTTATCTTTGTGTATTGTGCCATATAATTATTTGTTCCTTCATAAGTCATTGACCCTAACTGAATCCAAGAGCAGTTGTATCAGTATTTGCACAATTGCTGAGAAAATAATATTTTCATTTCAAAATGATGCTCAAAGTAATCTTACAACACAATATGTGACAAAATTCTTGTTAGTATAAGGTGACTCATCAGCTAGGAATCTAGTTAACATTGTTTTCTTTATAACTGTTCCCTCTGACAATTTGAAAATAAGATTGCCAAGAAGTTGTCAAAGTTATTGCGTGCAATCCAGTTAAACATTTTGCCACACAAACCTGAGTTTTAATGACCCTAAAGAAGAAGGCTTTTGAAAACATTGTGTGAAAAAGAGAAAAATGCTGGTAACCAGCATTTTCTCCTTTCCCTACAATGTTTCCTATCCTTTCTATCCAAATTTCAATTTTTCATCACAATTTTTTGTCTGCAAATGCTTTTCATTGGGGCTTGTCCAAAATTTTGTTTTTTGGTAATGAGTTGAGATATTTACTATACCAAATGATGAAGTTAATGAAAGGATGTTGTAATGTAACTGATCTTTATCACATAACCTTCCTTGTTTTCTATATATGTGTAGCCATTACAGATTTTCTTATCTTACATACATTTGAGATGATTATTTGTAACGTTACTGCAGCAATATGTGAAAAAATTACTTTAAAAGCATTGCATTCTTGTCTGTTATGTCCTAAAACGGTGTCCAATAGAATTTCCCGGTCATATCAACTGTGAAATTGATGATTATTGTAAAATTGAGGTTTGTATTGTTGGCAGATTAAGGTGAAGTAATTACTGTATTTCACCTCATTAACGCTTCCTTCCTAATGGAAGCGCCCTCACTATATTTCTTACACCAGAGGCCTCAGGACAACCCCCCACCCACCCATACCCAACCTTAATCTAAAATTGACAACTGGAGTGACAAGCTTCCAAAAGTTGTTTTACATTTAAGAATGTAAAACTCTTCCAATATAGGCTATCAACTTTAAAAATCAGTGAGCAGCCAAAGGCTTGTACAGCATAATTTTTCCTAAACTATTGCCCTTTTTTTTTATAAATAAGACTTGTAAGATATAGAGGATAACTGTCTGTTTCGTTGTTTGATCAAAATTTCTTTCATCGAGTGAAAAGCGAAGGCTATATTTTCATGAGTGGTGCAGCCACAAGTGAAAATATGGCCCTTGCTTTTCATGACATGAAAGAAATTTTGATCATACACTGAAACAAACAATTATCCTGTTCTTTTATGCTCTTCACTTTACCTTTCTTTTCACGTCTGATTTTTGTTCATGTTGAAAAATATGTGCATTTTCAAGCAAAATAGATTTATTAAATCTAGTCAGATATTGACTAGCTGTAATAATGATGTCACGAGTGATGTTGACTACTTCATAAAGCGTAATGCTCACCCGTTAAAAATTCATTCATGTTCTGTAAAAAATCTCTGGCATGTCAAAAATAAAAGCCATAACATTTACCAGTGAATTACAAGGATATGATTCACTGTTAGATTTCTATAACCTACTGAGAAGCATAATTTTTTTTCCTTTGCAGCAATTGTGGATGTTGCAAAGTCCAAGGCCAAACAAGGTAAGGAACTTTTGCTCTTTTATTTGAAATGAACATAACCTTGATTATATGCTGATATGTATGTAAGGGACAGAACTCTGGTCACACATATAAATATTACTGAAAGAGGTACTGATATATTATTTGTAAATCCCTCAAGCTATGATCTTTAGTATTTACCACACAATCCCGACTTTTGATGACCCTGTGAAAGAAGCCTTTTGAAAACAGGTGGGAAAAGGAGAAAATGCTGGTAACCAGCATTTTCTCCTTTCCCTACATTGTTTTCTACCCTTCCCAAAACAAATTTCAATTTTTCAATCACATTTATTTTGTCGTCTGCAAATGTTTTCAAATTGGACGTGTCTAAAATTTTGTTGTTTTGTAAAGGGTTAAGCATTTACAGAAAAGATATTTAGAAGAACAAAAATAACTTCCTGTTAACTCTGTGATCTGACATCAAAGTGTTAGACTGGTATAGACTGAAAGCAATTGCAGATGAAAAAAATACATGCCACTCATGTGATTATATTTTCCTTCAAAAGGGCAGAAAACATAGTAGGAAGAAGAGAAAGTAACCAAGCAGCTAGTTACCAAGCATTTTTCCATTTGACCATTGTATTTTGGTAGCCCTCTTTCTTAGGGTTGATAGATCATGGAATTTTTTGCTAACAGGTCGAGGATGATTGATCTTTTGGGGTATTGTGTTATCTTAACTCTTTACCTAATGACAAAATCTTAGGCTAGTCCAAATAAGGAGAAAATGCTGGTCACTGGCATTTTCTCCTTTTCACACAATTTTTTCAAAAGCATTCTTTTTCAGGTTCATAAAAACTCCGGATTGTTTTGGGAGGGCTTAATTGTTAAAGAAGAACTTGTAAAAAAGGATGCATTGCTAAAAAAAAATCCCTTCATCTACAGTGTTTGCATGAGAATATGACTCGGATAAATATCATATGAGAATTGAAATTAAGATTTTGACTTACATTGTTACTGTCTTTTTTTCAGATGTTGTTCCTCAACTAAGCAAGGAAGAATTAGGTAACTGGATTATTGTGATTTAGATTCCAGCACAATTTGAAAGTAGTGTTTTTTGTTGCCGACATGACATATTGAATAATTCAAACACTCCTAACTTTTAACAACTGATAAGAAGCAGGCTTTTAAAAAGATTTTCGGAAAAGGAGAAAATGCTTGTAACTAGCAGTTTCTCCTTTTCCCACAGTGTTTCAGAGTAAAATCCCAATGTTCAAGCTTCGTGTATTTTCTTGTATGCAAATGCTTTCAATATGGATGACTGTAAAGATTTGTCATCTGTTATAGAGTTAACCCAGTGTTCCAAACAATCCTGTGTTTTTCGTCCTGAGCAGGACGACTTTCAAAACAATTACAGGAATAAGCGAGAGTGATCGTTACCAGGTTTTTTTCAGTTTCCCACAATGTTTTCTGCTTTCAAAAAATAACTCCCATTATTTGACTAACATTTATCGTCTACAAAAGGATTGTTTTCAATGTGGACATGTCCAAAATTTTGTTGCCTGATGCAGACTTAAACATTAGAATGCTGAGCACAACATAGAGTGAGTACTTTTATGCAAATTTAAGATCAAAATCAGGCTGTGGAAAAACCTTCCAACCTGATCTTTATTATATCCCCCCCTGTGACATAGAGGGGTTTATACATGTTTCATCATGTCTGTCTGTCTGACCGTCCGTCTATCAGTCTGTAGACAGTTCTTTCCTGTGCTCTTATTCAAAAGCCACTTGACCTAGGACCCTGAAACTTAATACAAGTGTTGCTCATGACTAAGGGGGGTGCCCTATTGTCTTTTGGTCACATAGGTCAAAGGTCAAGGTCACGGTGACTTTGTTTGAAAATCGTTTCCATGCTCTTACTCAATAGCTATTTGACCTAGGATAATGAAACTTTATATAAGTGTTGCCTGTGATCCAAGGAGGTGTCCTATTGTTTTTGTGTCATATGGGTCAAAGGTCAAGGATACAGGTGATCTTTGTTTTGAAAACCATTTCTGTTCTCTGATTATGCTGCTTCAGTGACAAGGTGCTGGTGCGGGGTATTTGTTTGCTATGCTACTGCTATAGTTCTGC
The DNA here is from genome assembly GCA_945859785.2 of Tridacna gigas. Lineage (NCBI taxonomy): Eukaryota > Metazoa > Mollusca > Bivalvia > Cardiida > Cardiidae > Tridacna > Tridacna gigas. The sequence continues at coordinate 55,849,123 of OX244035.2, forward strand.
TTGATATATAGAGAGATGTTCTTGTTGAAAAAGCCTAGATGTGTCTCCTTTATCTAGGTATTGTTTACAGACTTAACCCTTCACCCCTTCACCAAACAACACAGTTTTGGACTTACCCATGTTAAAGTGCTTACAGATGATTAAAAAAGTATTCAAATGGTTAAATCTGTCATTTATAGGGTGGAAAACATTGTGAGAAAAATTGATGGTTACTAGCATTTTCTCATTTTCCAGAAATGTTTTCAAAACAAGTCTTTCTTTAACTCTTCACCAGACAACAAAGTTTTGGACCAAACCAATTTGAAAGCATTAAATTATTTTGCAGTCAACAAATTTAATGTGGTTCAAATGATTGGACTTGTCTTCAAAAAGGTAAAAAACATCATGGGAAAAGGAGAAAATGCTGGCTGCCAGTATTTTCTCCTTTTCCCAGAATGTTTTCAAAAGCTTTATTCTTCAGGGTTGTCAAACCTTGGGATTGCTTGATAAAAGGTTAAACATAGAATTGTTTAGTACACAGTCAAGAAAAATGACCATTTGTTTAGCATACAAAGGGTTCACTTGTTTATTATGACACATGCACTCATGGTTACCAGCTTTTTTACCTTTACCTGCTATTTTTTCCATCCTTCCATAGCCAAATTCCAATGTTTGAGACATGGTTAATTTAACATCTATAAATGCTTTCATTTTGGACAAGGCTAAAATATTGTGTTTGGATATAGAGTTAACTCTTTACCAAATGAAAAAAAATAGGGCCCGACCAAATTGATGGCAATTGCAGACAATAAATTAAATGTAGTTCAAATGGTTAAATTTGTCTTTGATAGGCTAGAAAGCATCGTGGAAAAAGGAGTCAAATACTGGTTACCCGCATTTCCTTCCTTTCCCACAATGTTTTCATAAGCCTTCTTCTTCAGGGTCATTAAATGTTGGGATTGTATGGTTGTAGGGTAAACGTTTAAATACATCAGTTTATAAATGATACGCCTCAAATTGTTTTAGCCGAGGACTGTGGAAATTCTGCATGGCTTGAGGATGGTACAGGAGTTTGCTACCAGATACATGGACAATATACTGCAGCAGATGCTGAAACCTATTGCAAGGCCATTGGTGGACATCTTGCTATTCCACAAAGTGCTGAAGACCAGGTCTTTCTTGTTGGTTTGTGGACAGCATTTTATTCTATTGGGAGTAAGGGAACAACCGATGCCTGGGTTATGAGTTTGTAGATGAAGTAAAAGTAGATGCTTTTGTAGATTGCTTGGTATCCATGGCATCCATATGATAATGATAATAATTATTTTGTCTAGACAAAACATATTCCATAAACATTTTTGAATAAAAAAGAAAATAGATATTAACTAATTACGTCCTACAGCTGACTTTTTATTTGTAGAAGACCACTTTTATACTTTGGATGTAGGAAGAAGTGCTTGTTTAACCCTCTACCACACAATCCCAAGTTTAAACAACCATGAGTAAAAAAGCTGTTGAAAGTATGGTGTGAAAAGAAGAACATGCTGGTAACCAGCATTTTCTCCTTTTCACGCAATGTTTTCTACTATTCCCAAAATAGATTTCAATTTTTGAGTCACATTTATTTTGTCATCTGCACATGCTTTCAATGTAAATTTGTTGAAACACAGCATTGCTTCATAAAGGATTTAGGTGCAAAGTTGTGCGATGTAGCAGTACATGCAACTGTAGTAGATGTAAATCAATGACAAAATTCCTTTGGAATGCATCCTAAAGTAGCACTTTCTAGTTTACATGTAGTTACAGTTAGAATGGCCTGAATATCCACATGTTATCTGTTCCAAATTGACTTTAGATTGTTTTGCGCATTTGGAAAAGTATAAAATTAGTAATCAGACCTGTGAAGATGGAGAAAATATGATTTTAGTATGCCAGTGTTTGATCTTTAGCATACCTCTACCTTGATGAAATATTTTTTTTTTATTTGTACAGTTTTTTAGCTCACCTTAGCATGAAGTACTCAAGATGTGCTTTTGTGATTGTGCCATTGCTCTTGTCCTTCAAGCTGTGCCAGTCCCACAAAAACATTGTGTGTGCTCTGGATGCTAGTTTCTGCACATGAAACCTGATTAGAGCAGTTGATGTGTGAATATCTTGTTTTGAAGTGAATATATTATTATTCTCTCAAAGTGAAAATGCACAGGTGAATGATCAACTGCCATCAAGGCCCTCTTGTTTATAGAATTCCATTTGTATTCTTGAAATATAAACAATCATGTAAGGAACAAACAGGTTCTACATCCTACTTTAACACTTTTCCAGATGACATAATTTTAGATTTTTCCAAATTGAAAGCACAAAATTCAGTGTGACTCAAGCAATTGGATTTGTCTTTGGAATATTATCCCTTAAGCTGCTAAATGAATTAAGCTACAGGTTTCTAGTCAATACTGTAAGCCCATAGTTTACGATTTAAAAATTGTCCTCGCTGGAGAAATCTCACTGTATCGGACGGTGTAGATCCAAGATCAGACTGCACATTTTGTGGAGTCTGATCTTGATCTATGCTGTTTGCAAAAGGTAAATGAGTTGTGCTTGGCAGCTTAAGTGTTAAAAAAACAAAAAAATGATGTGCAACTTTTTCAAAAGCTTTCTTTCTCAGAATGTTTAATATTTGGAAAGAGTGCTAAAGCTGTAAACTCGTGATCACATTAGACAAATTTGCAGTGGATGATTTGAAAGCAGTCCTATAGACCTAAAGTAGAACATAGATCAAGATCAGACATAACGGAAATTGCAGTCTGATCTTGGATCTGTGCCGAAAAAAAGATTCTCAGTTTCACTCATTTGTACTTCGAGCCATGGAAAGATGTAAAGTTTGTAATTAGCATTATTATTTTGGTATTGAAAGAGTTGATTTATATTTTTCAGACCTGATATCAAATAAAACAATTGATTCTCTCTTCTGGCTGGGACTTTCATACTCGACCATGCTTAATGAATGGCAGACAGTGGCTCAGAGTGAAATAAACTTGACCTTTGTCAATAGCATGGTCAACAAAGACGGTATGTGAAGCATGGGTCTTTATCACTAAAGTGTATTTCTCATTAAGTTCTTAAATTTTGTTGCAGATGGCTTGGAAAATGTTTTGTATCATGGATATTCAAAATTGTTTCTGCCTTAATGTAAAATATTGTTGCAGTGCAGTCCAAGTTGTATGAAGGGATGCTCTAAATAAATTGCTTGCTTAACTCTTTACCAATCGACAAATTTAACACTCCTCTGAATTTAAGCTGTTGCAGACAGCAAATTAAAAGTAGCTCAATTGATTCTAAAAGGATAGAAAACATCATGGTAAAAGGAGAAAATGCTGGTGTAACTCCTCCTTTTGCCATAGATTGATAGCTGATAAACTATGTACTATCCAATCAAAATCGATAATCTGCACCCACCTTTCTACATTTACATCTGGGCATTTTTCATAGGAAAATATACCACAATCCCAAAGTTTAATCTTTGGAATGTGTCAACAACCTTATCTTGTTTGAGACATAAAAACGCATCAAAAATGATTAAATGATGTCAATGAGGTTTCTGTAACAATGAATGCTCAAGAATGCAAATACTTTCAACTGTAACAATCACTTCCGGCATTTGAATACTAATAAAATATCATCTGGCAAAGAGTTAAGGTTTATCTGCTGCCAGGTATAGAAGAAGAGACTGTATTTCTGTTCATCTCCCTTTTTCAGATATGGCTGCAAAAGCACCAAGTGGAACAGGATGCATTGGAATAACTCATGGAAATCAACATGCGAAAGCAAAGTGGGAGATTGATAACTGTCTGAACAGGCACCATTTTATCTGTAGAAAGAAAGGTTCTTTTGTGTTTTTTTTTTTTGTTTTTAATTATTATTGCAGAGAAATACTTGTTCATTTGAATGCAGTAATTTTCTATTATTATCCCCTGCTGAAGGAAAGAGGACATAGTTTTTGTGTTGTTTGTCCATTCATTCGTCTGTCCATCCTGACAATCCTTGACGAAATTTAATGAAACTTCATTCATGTGTTCCTTATGATAGCCTGCCAATAAGTTTTTTTTTTTTATTTAATGCAGTATCATGAAAAAAAGGGTTTTTTTTTGGCAGGGGGGACATCATTTCAACGAAATAGCTTGTTTCTTTTATCATAGGTGTCGTGCTACAACAAAATGCTTTTTGGTTGTAGTGATCAAAAATTGTTCTATTCAGATGTTCATTCAATAAATTTCTACCTTTTTAAAGACAACTTCCAGCATTTTAACCCTCAGAGCGCCGAAAGTCTACCTCACGATTCTGTCTGTTGTTGGACAGAATGGATTTTATAGATCCATAGTTAAGTGACGACTTGCTTGGTATAATGTACTATGGAGATGCATTAAGGCCCCTTTTGCTGGAAATGGCTCATTTATATTTCAGCAAAGTATGCAAAGTTCTTCACTCCTGATTCCAATGAGCTGCCCATTCAAGATTCCAAATTTGTCAGGTTTGAAGAGAAAAGTTCCCTGTGGTTCGAATTCAAAGGAAAGTCAGGCGCAAGAATCATTATGAAAAACACTAAAGTGAAATCACAGATTCCATTAGAAATTGTCATTGGATCTGATGAAAATTCCAAGAGCAAAATTGTTACAAAGTACCAATCTGTAAATGGCTTTCCAGCGCCAATTAGTGAATCAAAGTACTCAAAGTTCTGGGTCAGTTGGATGTCAGGAAGAATAGAGATTGGTGAAGGTAACAAATATGGTGGAGATGTGTTTTTGACGGGCACACTGCCAGGATTTGTTGGGTTTGATTACATGTCCATATCAGTGACTGGACAGGATGTTGGCTACTGGAAATTTCCAAGAGGTTGTATTTACTTTTAACCCATAACTCTTTACCAGACAACAAAATTTTAGAACTCCCTAAGTTGACAGCCTTTGCATACAACAAATTAAGTACTGATTAGATTTGTCTTTAATATGATAGAAAACATTGTGGGGAAAGGAGAAAAATGCTGGTTACAAGCAATTTTTTCAAAAGGCTTTTATCCTGAGGTTGTTCAAAGTCAGGACTATTTGGTAAAGGGTTGAATCATCTTTCACAGCTTAGTTACCTTTGAGGCCAGTGTAGATCAAGATGAGGCAGCACATTATGTGCCTTGAAACTGTGATAATTTGGTCTGAAATATTTCTAGATTGATAATGTAAAGTGCAAGTCTTATAATACAGAGAGTTTTGAAGGAATTTTGCAAAGATGTATTTATTGGAACAGTATGGGAAACTTTCGTTGAAAAGGAACAGCATTGATTCTTTTGCTTTTTTTCCACCACTGCTCTCAAAAGCCACAGTAGAGGCAAATAGAATTTAATTTGAATTCTTACGCTGAAAAAAAAAAAAACAGTATTAATTTTAGTATAGTTTTATTGTGCAAAAATTCAAACAGTCTAACACTATTTGGTTAACCTATAAAGCACTTGAACTGATTTAAATTACATTTGCGGACAGTGTAGATCAAGATAAGACTGCACATTCTGTGCAGTCTGATCTTGGATCTACACTGTCTGCTACTTTAATACGTATTCAGGTGGAAACAGCATTAAAACAACAATATCTTGAATGACTTTTCTAATGAAAAAGGGCCTGTTCATTTATTCAGCGCTCTAAGAGTTAGCTCTTTACCAAAGGACATGATTTTAGACTGGTCAAAATTGAAAGAATTTGCAGATGACAAAATGAAGGTAGCTCAAATGGTGGAGTTTGTCCTTGACAGAGTAGATAACTTTGTAGGAAAAGGAAAAAATACTGGTTACCAGCATTTTCTCCTTTTCCCATCATGTTTTCAAAAGGCTTCTTTCCCAGGGTAAGACGAGATATGATGCTGTTACATGTTAGAGGACTTTTATTTCACATCCACTTACTCTGATTGGTGTTACTGGTACCAAATGCTGTTGTACGAGGGTCATCCAATAAGTTCTGATAATGGCCTTACAGTTAACAAACTATAGCAAATAGCTGTATACCTGCACTATCTTCTTTCATAGCCATATACCTGCACTATCTTCCTTCAAAGCATTGACCCCTGCTTCGTATAATCGCATTCCATCTCTTTGGAAGGGCCTCATTTTTTGTTGCTAGGCAACCATTGGAAATGCTTTGCAGTTCCTTGGCAACGGCAACTTCCAAGTCTTGTAAATCATCAAAACGAATTCCATTGTGCAACATTTTTGATTTAGGGAACTGGTCATACTCACATTGACCAAAATTTGGAGAATGAGGCGGATGTGACAAAATTTTCCATTGATATTCCCGTGTTAGTGATGTTACTGGGTCTCACTTATGCGACGTTGCATTGTCATGAATCAGCACCACTCCTACATTAAGAGTGCCGGTCACTTTTTACATATAGCTGGCCTCAGTTTCTCTTGCAAAAACTTTGCATAATACATACTTTTAATTGTCTATGGAAGATTGCAATTCCAACTCAGGTTTATAGCTATGTAACCACATCTCATCTGTTGCAACAATATGATTTGCGAACCTGCCACCTTCTTGATACAACTTTAAGTGTTTTTCTGCAACTTCTACCCTGTGAGTCATTTGTTCTTGATTCAAGTGATGAGGAACCCATCTCGCAGAAACCCTCCGCATTCTCAAATGCCTTGTAAATATTGTGTAAACTGATCCATGATAAATTCCAATACTCTCAGCTAACTCTTGACATGTATAACGTCTATCTTCATCCAGGATTTCCTTTTCTTTCCCAACATGAAACTTGTCTTTGGCCTCTATCGGCAGTCCACTTTGGGAGTCATCAGAAATGTTACATTTTCCGTCAGCAAAACGCCTTATACTTATAAACTATATTAAATGATACTGCAGATCCACCACAAACTTTCAATAAATTTTCATGGTGTTCCTTTCCTATTTTCCCTCTCAAAAACTCAATTTTTATGTTTGCGCATTGTTCAGCTTGATTTGCCGTGGCCATAATGCTAAATTGATGTTTATATGACGTCACATCATGATGATGTCATATGTTGCACATGCATTCATTCAGTGTTGATTAATAGTGTGATATGTAACTGTCATGCATGCCAAGTTTTATTACTTTCTGATATAAGATGGAAAATATATGGGATCATTATCAGAACTTCTTGGATGACACTCGTATGAGCACGTGTTGTACACATTCTATTTTCAGTTTTAGCTAATAGGCCTTAACTCTTTATCAAACAACAAAATTTTGGACTCTACCAAATTGAAAGCATCTGCAGACATCTGCTGGTTACTAGCATTTTCTCCTTTTCCAACAATGTTTTCATAAGCCTTCTTCTTCAGGGTCGTTAAAACTTGGGATTGTGTGGTACAGGGTTAACCTTGCTACAGTGGCTACCATATATACACACACAGTATATATGCACATGTGAATACAGTCCTTCATTGTATACCAGTAGAAAAACATGTTGGATGTGCTTTTTATTGCAGAAGCTACGACACAGTCAGACAGACAAAATCTGGCCTTTAAGAAGCCAACATGGCAAATATCAACACACTCAGACCTGTCTACCTCTGACAAAGCAGTTGATGGTTGCACTAAGAACACCTATTTGAGTGGCTGTTGCATACATACAAAGGATAGAGGATGGCGTCCGTGGTGGGAAGTTGATCTTGGAGCCATTTACAATATTGGGGAAATTATAATGACTAAACGATGGGGATGTAAGTCTTCAGCCCAGTATCATTTATGCTGTTTACATGAAGGGTAGTGTAAGGTCCCCTATATCTCAAACGCTAACTTAACCTGTAAAGTGCTTTTCACAACTATAGTTGCTTTTGAAGCCAGTGTAGATCAAGATCAGACTGCACAGAATGTGCAGTCTGAATTTTTGTCTACACTGTTGGCTTTGCTAAGACATTTTGGAGCAAATTGACCTTGATATTGTATTTATTTGGTCTTATAGCTAGATATTACAATGGGTTTTGGGTTTATTCAGTGCTCTAAGGGTTAAAAGATCAGATCCTATATCTATCGCATAAAGTTCCTCATTATACCCCCCCCACACCTACAAAGAAGAGGAGAGGATATGCTGGTTTCACCATGTCTGTATGTCCATCCATCTGTCTTTTAATCTGTCCGTCTTGTTTTCCTTTCCATACTCTAACTCAAAAGGCATTTGACCTAGGACCCTGAAACTTTATACAAGTGTTCTTCATGACCCAAGGAGATGTCCTATAGTTTTGGGTCAAAGGTCAAGGTCACAGGTGAACTTTGTTTTCTCTGATTGTGCTGCTTCAGTGGCAAGGTGCTGGTTGGGGGATATTTTTGTCGGTGTTGTGACTGTTCTAGTTTTAGACAAGGGTCAATACAAATTTTCTTACCTTACACACATTTGAGATGGGATTTCGTGAGGTCATAAGAGCGTTATTATTTGTCAAAGCATTGTATTCTTGCCAGTCATTTCTGAAATAGATAGGATACAAATTCCCCAGTGAAATCACTTGTCAAAATTTAACTCTTTACCACACAATTCTTGCTCTAAATGACCCTTAGGAAGAAGGCTTTCGAAAACATAGTGGGAAAAGGAGAAAATGCTGGTAACCAGCATTTTCTCCTTTTCCCGCCATGTTTTCTATCCTAATACAGGGTTTTCATTTAATGCCGATTGCCGATCAAAAACACCGGTTGAAATCGACCTTTAATCGGTTGTTTTTGCTGGATCTTTGAAAAATCGATCGTGTTGTTTATATAAAAAATATTTCACCCGTTGGTAACTGCACTGCGACACCAGTTCAATTTTACTGTGAAACCAGAAGCAATTGGTTTATGAATGTTATGCGGTCATTCATTGGATACTTGCATCCAATTATCCAATCGTAGGCGACGATACGTTTCTCCGATCTCCATTTGGTAATCATGGACGCCAAAGCCTAGGCAGCCCCCTTGACCCTCGGCCTGTTGTTTTTGTCAATCAATCGGTTGCTTCATTTCAAAATGAAAACCCTGCTAATAAGGACAGATTTTGTCATTTGGGCCACATTTAATTTGTCGTCTCTGCTAATGCTTTGAATTTGGACTAGTCCAAAATTTTGTTGTTTGATAAAGAGTTTATGACTATAATAAAGCTATGCCTTGTTTTTATTTTATTTTTCTGCCCAATATCATTTATGCTGTTTACATAAGCACTTGTACTTATTTATATTGTATTTATTAACCCTATCCCAAACGACAAATTTTGGACTGGTCCAAATTGAAAGAGTTTGCAGACAACAATTTTAAATTTGATGAAAATGGCAGAAAGGTCTCAAAAAGGGTAGAAAACACTGTGGGAAAAGGAGAAATTGCTTGTTACGAGCAATTTCTTCTTTTCCCACAGTGTTTTTAAAGACTTGTACTGCAGACACGTGAAAACCAGGGCTTGTTTGGGAAAAGGTTAAGAGGAGTGTTCAAATATGAATGCATCTAAGCACCTAAAATTTGATTATTCATAGGTTTCACTGAAATTAAAATTTTGTTCCCTCAAAGTCATTCACCTCCAACATATTTACAAAGTTTCAGTCTTCGGATCCAATCTTAGGAGGCATTTTTATAGTTCTTTTAAGCTATACTATGAAGACACTGGAATTCATTTTCTGTCAACTCTATTTCAACATGTGTAAACCATCAGTTTCATTCATTGTCAATTGTACGAGGTGTAAGACTTTCTGAAGCAGGAAAAAGTCGTTGTGCTTCCCCACCCTCCGTATTCACCAGACCTTGCCTCTTGTAACTTTTTTTTGTTTCCAAAGCTAAATCAAAGTCCTGGAAAGCAGATTTGTGGAGCAGCATAAAGCTGTAATATGTTGTAATAAAAAAATACTATCACATACAACACATGTGCAATCATTTTAAAAATGGAGTTAGCAAGGGCAGGGCAAGTCAAAATTGTTCTGTGGGCCGTTCAGTAACTGTTATTCGATTACTGTTTAAGGAGTGGTAATTTGATCCGTCAGTCTTAAGCAGTGTTTGCTGGTAATAGATTTCGGAATAACTATGTGTAGATGTGTAGCACAGTTTATATGGTAGTGACAAAAGTGAGGTTGAGGTTAATTAGCAAAAACTGAAAGTAGAATGGGAGCAAGCGTGAATGGCAGTATATTTGGTTCAGGTCAAACTGATATCATAGTACAGTGTGAGCGCGCATGTGTCGTTACAAATGATGTATTTGGTTGCGGTCAGAATGATCAGAGTAAGCAGACTTACTAAACAAATCCGCTAAAAATACCTTTCAGGTCAAAAATTTGTTCAGCGCAAACACCTTGGTTCTGCAATATTCCAGTGTCTTCATAGTATAGCTAAAAATTACGATGAAAATGCCTTCAAAGATTGGATCCAGAGACTGAAACTTTGTTATGTGTTGGAGGTGAAATCTTTGAGGGAACAAATCAAAAACTATGAAGAATCAAATTTTAGGTGCTTAGATGCATTCGTATTTAAACACTCCTTGTACAAGTTCCCGCGTTTTTGGCGTAGTTTCATGAGAATGGAGAAGAAAAATGGCAAAGGCTTGCTATGCTAAAAAGCATTTTTCCAAACTCATTTAATAACATTTACATGTATATCTAATGCAAGATCCTGTATGTATTGGCCCATTTATACCTTTACCACAAAATCCTGAGTTTTAATGACTTTAAGGAAGAAGCCACTTGAAAAGATTTTTGGAAAAGGAGAAAATGGTGATAGTCCTTCTTTCCTCCTTTTCCTTCAATGTTTTCTGCCCTTTCAACCAAAATTTCCAAACTTGCGCAAATTTTAGTTTGTTGTCTAGAAATACTTTCAATTTGGATCAGTCTAAAATTTTGTTGTTTGGTAAAGAGTTCATTGGCTAAAACTGTCTTTCTGATCAGTGTGGCCCTCCAATGTTTGAATAGAAATTTTGAATAAAAATTTTGCAGGTGAAAGTTGTAGATCGCGGATGAATCACTTTTATGTACATATCAACAATACCAAGATTTCTGATTCTCCCATCACTGATGACACTATTCTGTACAGTAGAAATGATCGGGAGGCCCTACCAGTGGTAACATTGAAGACACCAGGTGCAAGGGGAAGGTAAAACTGTGGTTGCTCTGTCTTTGTGAAGAAGAAATAGGATTGTCTTCTACCTTTAACCCTTTTATTTCTTAAACTCTATACAGAATGACAAAGTTTTTGACTGGTCCAAATTGAAAGTATTTTTAGATGAGAAATTAAATGTGGCTCAAATGATTTGACTTGTTTCTGAAAGGTTAGAAAACAACGCGGGAAAAGTAGAAGATGCTGGATACCGGCATTTTCTCCTTTGCCCACAATGTTGTCAAAAGGCTTCTTTCTCGAGGTCGTTAAAACTGGGGATTGTGTGGTAATAAGTTAAACCATATTAAACCCTTATCCTTCTAAAACAAGTGAAATGAAACTTTCAATCCAATAGTAACAACTCAAATTTTGCCAGTTTAGATCCAAGATCAGACTGCATGTTCTCTGCAGTCTAATCTTGATCTACACCATCCACAAAAGGTCATTGAGTCAAGCTTAGCAGCCTGGGGAATAAAAGAAGGATGTGAAATCTGATCTTGGACGAACTCTATCAGCTTTTCTTTACTGAAACATATACTTGTTACCAGCACTCTCAAAGAAAAGCTTGAAGTATCGTCATAGTTCTGTTGTCGTTACTGTGGTTGACATCATGCAAAAATTGACATTTTTCTCTCTCTTATTACTAACGATACCTATCTCAGATTAGGGCAAGTTGTTAATTATCATTACCATACCAGAAAGGGAGGTAATCTAAACACTTTTTTGACACATTCATGCCCGTTTTTTAACTATTCAAACAACACAGATCTGAGCAATGGCATTACCACATGTAGTGCTTCTCTTGCTTTTTAGCAGGACATTTTCAACAGCTTTCTCCTGTAAGGTCATTAAAATACAGGATTGTTTGATAAATGGTTAACGCTTTACCAAACCACAAAATTTTAGACTGGTCCAAAATGAAAGCATTTGCAGACGACAAATTAAAGGTGCCTCAAATGATAAAATTTGTCCTTGACAAGTTAGAAAACATTGTGGGAAAAGGAGAACACAATGTCTTCAAAAGCCTTCTTCCTCAGGGTTGTTAAAAGTTGGGATTGTGTGGTAAAGGGTTAAAGGTTTACCTATACAGAATACTTAATTAACCTTTAATCCTTTACCTCCAAATCCTGAGTTTTAAGAGGAAGGCTTTTGAAAACAGTGATGAAAAAAGAGATTAATTAATGATGGTGATTAGCATCTTCTCTCGTTTCCCAGAATGATTTCTACCCCATCAGAGAACTAAAGCTGATTTGTTCCAATTTGAACTTTGTTGTCAACAGTTTCTGCTAATTTGGCAGAGTCAACATGTTGCCAACAATTTATTGCTTGGAAAAGTATGTAAGGGTTAGATTAAACCAACAGGCATTTTCTGTTTAGAAATTTGTCTGTAAAAGGGAAGAAAACATTGTGGAAAAAGACGAAAATACTGGTTATCAGCATCTTCTCTTTTTTCCACATTGTTTTCAAAGGCTTTCTTTCTCAGGGTCATTAAAACTTGGGGTTGTGTGGTAAAGGGTCAAAGGGTAAAAAAAGTTTAGTAATTAAAAGTAGACTCAAAAGTGCAATTTCAAACCAGTTTTTCAAAAAAGCTGACATTGTGGATCACAATCAGATTGCACAAAATGTATAGTCTGGTCTTGATCTACACTTTCAACAAAATCAACAGTGTACTCTTTGACTTTTACTCAGTCTTTTTTCTCCAACCAGGTTTGTGTTAATACAGTTGCCAGGACAGGGAGTTTTGGAGTTTTGTGAGTTGGAGATATATGAAGGTTAGAGTGACTTGAAATCTTTTGGCATTCAAATTTTTGTCGAAGTAATTGCTATCCTCATGGCACAAACATGGATGTTTGAAATTTAAACCTTTACCAAACATTGTGAGCTTTAACAACCATGACGAAGACTCCATTTGAAAATATTGTTGGGAAAGGAAAAAATGCTTGTTACCAGCATTTTCTCCCTTTTCCAACAATGTTGTCTGCGCTTTCATAGATGGAAATCATTATTATACCCCCAAAACTCTGTTTGGGGGGTATATAGGAGTCAGCTTGTCGGTCGGTCCGTCCGTCCGTCCGTCGGTCGGTCTGTAGCTTTTTGTCCGTTCTATTTCTCATAAACTACTGGACGAATTTTATTCAAACTTCACAGGTAAACTCAGTATCAAGCAGAGATGTGCATATGAAATGTTGGTTATGGTTCATTGATTTTTCACTGAGTTATGGCCCTTTCATGAAATTTCTTGTCCGCTCTTTTTCTCATCAACTATTGGACAGATTTGGTTCAAACTACACAAATAGACTCAGTATCAAGCAGAGATGTGCATATCCTATTTTGGTTATGGTTTATTTAGGTTTCATGGAGTTATGGCCCTTTGATGATTCTGGACAAATTTCTTTCAAACTTCATGGATAGACTTTGCACTCAGCAAAGATGTGCATATCATAAATTGTTCTTAGTTAATTAAATAAAATTTCCAAGAGCGATTCGGTTCAGAGGTTGCTTTCGTTAGTTTCCGTACTGTATAAGTAAGATGTAGAGTCTGGTCAAAAACATTACATGAAAAGGCATTTGTTGTCTGCAAAACCTTTTCATTTAAACCAGTCTCAATTTGTCCAACTGGTAAAAAAAAATGTATCAAGTAAGTTTTATTCTCTCCAAGTCTTCAGTCTGTAACAAAGAGTAATTCTTTGGCAAGAAGCCATTGCAGGATATTCATCACCTTCAGTGATAGCTCTGGTATAATTGACTCTCCAGTCACTTATTTTGCATTCCTGTGACATTGATCTGTTTTGTGACAAGGAGCTGTTGGGGGGTATGATCACGTTTAGTGATAGCTCTAGTTTGGGCTACTTCTAATTTGTTGTCTGCAAATGCTTTCAATTTTGACTAGAATTTTTCTTACGGTACAGGATGAAATTGAATTTAATTTGTCATCTGGTGACCAGCTTGGCTGTTTTCAGAGAAAATGTCAAGGTATTGTCATAGCCTTGATGGCGGCATCATATGGGTCATCATGGTGCAAAAACTTTGACATTTTAGAATACCTCTGTAATTACTACAGACATTTACTCTTAACTACAACTAGTTGTTATCTATCAAAACGAGAACCCATACAACAGGGGTAGGTAACCATCAAAAAATTTTTGACACAGTTATGCCCTTTTTTTGACATAGAATGTTCAGAAACTTTGACATTTTATATCTTTGTCATTATTGAAGATATTCACTTCAAATTTGGAATAGTTGTTAACTAGTAAAAAGGAACTCGTACAACAGGAGCAGGTAACCATTTAAATATATATGACAGAGTTATGCCCCCTTTTTGACTTAGAAATATCACTAAAAGCAATTGCAGCCAAGCATTGGCACCTGCATGTGGGGCTCTTGTTTTCTTTTTCCTACTGTGTTTTCAAAAGTATTCTCCCACAAGTATTGCAAAAACACATTAGACTCATCAGTTGCTCAGTAATCTTCGTTCTATAATGGTTTATCATTTAAAAACCATGATTGTGAGTTATGAGGCACAATAAATAAACCATGAGGGCATAGTTTATTGAACGATAAATCACAATAGAAAGAACATTATTTCGACTCTTACATGATCAACTCTTGATCAGAGGAAAACGAGTTCATACTTAGCATACAAAAAGGGATGTGGATTAATTGCATTGAATGAACCATGGCCATTGCAGTTACTGGCCAAAACAAAACCCCACTGCCTTGTCGGTAAATTTGAAAAAATAACAATTTCACTAAAACCTTAGGCATCAAACAGTCAACAACAACAACAAAAAATGCACTGTTTTACTGTTTTTTTTTTCCCCCTACCTTTCGTACAACAAGGAAAAATGAATGTACTGTCAAGTATCAGAGTCGCAGTCATTTCAAATGCTCTGAATATTATCCCATCCACTCCGAATCCCATTTTCAATGCAACACTGGCCATTTCATGTCAGTCTTCAACATGAAAAGACACTTGATATAAATATGGTTACTGGGTAACATTTCAAATAGTTCCACCATTGCCAATATTTATCAAAAGCAGTAAATCTCAGTGAATCCATGAGTTTTTCCCTCCTCTTTGGTTGAGCAGTGGAAAATGAAGATTTGTTTACGGCAGGTAACTTTCATTCATGAATATCTGAGGGCGGAGACATGGAATGGCCATGGGTGATTTGGTTTATACAGAGTGATGTCATTTTATATAGGGGTCAGTGACTGCAGAAAGAGGTCTTATGGCCAAAAAACACTTTTTCAGTTTTTCACATGTTTGGATACATCTACATGTGTAGAACATAATCTGTGAATATGGAATGAAAATTCCTAAAAATAAGGAAGTTATGAGCTTTTTACCAAAGGGAGTCTATGGTAAAAGATCTATGACGTTGTGTGCATGACGTCATTAGTCTACAAGAGTTTAATGTTTTGCTTCAGTGCTTTAATTCATTAGTAAATAGATTAAATAATTGACTAAGATGATTCTATTTCAATGATATGTTTAATTCATCTAATATACCTTTGTCTGTCTTCCACAGACCAATCAAACCTGCACTTTAACCCTGTACTTTACCAGCTATTTTTAGACTGACCAAACCCCATTACAAATTACATATAGGACACATACTTAGAACAGAGGGAAATATGTTTTTTGGCAGCATGCAAAACATGATATGATGATATTCAATCAACTTTTACATGCAATTTCTCCTTTTAAAGCTATCAGCTTTAGAGACAAAAAGTTGTTTTAACTCCAGTCAGAGAAAGTCAATACAAGCCTGAATGTGGCACAGTGACAAAAAAACAGTATTACTATTCTAAGTTATTTATTTCTGTAACATAACACGACTAATGATTATATACATGTAACATTTGTAATAAACTGAGCAAATATCCAAATTTTTCAAAAATACATGTACTGAAATATATAAATTGGTTTAACCCCTTTACCACACCATCCAGAGTTTTATCCCTCCCCCCAGAAAAAAAAACACTTATGTAAACATTATTGGAAAAGGAGAAAATATTGGTAACCAGCATTTTCTTCTAATGTTTTCTTCCCCATCAAAAAGAGGAAATCATCATCATCATCATTTTATCAGTAGTTAATTTGTCATAGCAAATGCTTTCAATTTGGTCCAGGCTAGACTTTTGTCATTTGGAAAGGTGTTAAATGGACTTTTTCCTGTCTAAGAAAAAAGGACAATAGTAATATAATTTCACAGGTGCCTGCCAAAATATTGTCAACACAAAACAAAGATATAGATCAAAGGTAAGACTGCACACTTTTTGCTGTCTGATCTTGATCTGCACTGTCTGTAAAAGAAGTCTGATCTTGAGCTAATTGTCCATAAAAGATGGAATATCTAGCTGACTGGACATTTGCAACTTAAATGGTTCAAATAGCTTTGCTTTAAAAGAAAAAGATTGCTTGCACAAGTGACATATTCAAGTATTTTTCACAGTGACACACTGTGGACACTTTTACACAAAAGTTCATCTGATTATTATACCCCCCCAAAACTCTGTTTGGGGGGTATATAGGAGTCAGCTTGTCGGTCGGTCCGTCGGTCCATCCGTCCGTCGGTCCGTCCGTCCGTCGGTCGGTCGGTCGGTCTGTAGCTTTTTGTCCACTCTATTTCTCATAAACTACTGGACGAATTTTATTTAAACTTAACAGGTAAACTCAGTGTCAAGCAGAGATGTGCATATGAAATGTTGGTTATGGTTCATTGATTTTTCACTGAGTTATGGCCCTTTCATGAAATTTCTTGTCCGCTCTTTTTCTCATCAACTATTGGACCGATTTGGTTCAAACTACACAAATAGACTCAGTATCAAGCAGAGATGTGCATATCCTATTTTGGTTATGGTTTATTTAGGTTTCATGGAGTTATGGCCCTTTGATAATTCTGGACAAATTTCTTTCAAACTTCATGGATAGACTTTGCACTCAGCAAAGGTGTGCATATCATAAATTGTTCTTAGTTAATTAAATAAAATTTCCAAGAGCTTAGCCCTTTTTGTCGTTGTCTTTATGACGGTGCCCTTGCTGAATTGATAAAAATAAAGTATACTTTTGATAGAATACTTTTAACACAGCTTCTTTGTCATGCTTACTTTCAAAAACTATCACTCCAAATAATTTCTTTCAAAATGATTTGCATACAATATTTTTGCCTTTTCTAAATTCTTAAAATCAATTCAGCAAATGTGACTTACCTCCTATAGGTGGGCACTGGTAACAAAACCACCTTTACTAAGTTTGCTTTAGTGCAGATGTTGCTTTATGTGTTGTATGTGTCTGCATGTGTGTGTTATGTAACCTTGTCTTCTGTTTACTCATGCTTATCATATATTTGCACTCAAGCTTTAGATATAGTCACCCTTGTAGACACCTTTGCATGATTTTATTACACAACAGAGTCATTATGAAAAATGAACTGCATCTTTCATCCATCATTATTATACCCCCCAAAACTCTGTTTGGGGGGTATATAGGAGTCAGCTTGTCGGTCGGTCCGTCCGTCGGTCCGTCCGTCGGTCGGTCTGTAGCTTTTTGTCCGCTCTATTTCTCATAAACTATTGGACGAATTTTATTCAAACTTCACAGGTAGACTCAGTATCAAGCAGAGATGTGCATATGAAATGTTGGTTATGGTTCATTGATTTTTCACTGAGTTATGGCCCTTTCATGAAATTTCTTGTCCGCTCTTTTTCTCATCAACTATTGGACAGATTTGGTTCAAACTACACAAGTAGACTCAGTATAAAGCAGAGATGTGCATATCCTATTTTGGTTATGGTTTATTCAGGTTTCATGGAGTTAGGGCCCTTTGATGATTCTGGACACCGTTGGTCAGTCTGTAGCTTTTTGTCCGCTCTATTTCTCATCAACTACTGGACGAATTTTATTCAAACTTCACAGGTAGACTCAGTATCAAGCAGAGATGTGCATATGAAATGTTGGTTATGGTTTATTCAGGTTTCATGGAGTTATGGCCCTTTGATGATTCTGGACAAATTTCTTTCAAACTTCATGGATAGACTTTGCACTCAGCAAAGATGTGCATATCATACATTGTTCTTACTTAATTAAATAAAATTTCCAAGAGCTAAGCCCTTTTTTGTCGTTCTCTAATGATAGATTCCTACATCTGTAGATAGTTAACAGTAGACTTACCATCACTAACCATCACTAGTAAGTTTTCATGTCACTTCACTTATGTCATGTCATGTCAATTTCATCTTTTCATCGGAAGTTTACTCAAATATAAGACAGATTAATCTTTCAGACATGTTTGGAAAAGGAGAAAATGCTGATTACCAGCACTTACTACTTTCTACACAAAATTGGAAAGATTAATCTTTGCAGTTACTTGGGAAAAAAATAAAATTATGATTACAAGCATTTACTACGTTCTCCACAACTATTCCAAGTCTTCAACTTGTGATGTGTTAAAATAGATATCAATACCGTACGGAAACTAACGAAAGCAACATTTTTTGCGGTTCTGCTTCGGCTTTGCTGCGGTTTCAGTGCATTCCGTATTATATGACTAAAAAGGAAAACATTGTAAACATCGTGAGCAATGGCTTCTGTATTTACAATGTTTTCTTAAGTTTATTACTTTCGGTTCAGTTCAGTTACTATTACGGTTCCGATTCGGTTCGGAGGTTGCTTTCGTTAGTTTCTGTACTGTATAAGTAAGATGTAGAGTCTGGTCAAAAACATTGCATGAAAAGACATTTGTTGTCTGCAAAACCTTTTCATTTAAACCAATCTCAATTTGTCCAACTGGTAAAAAAAAATGTATCAAGTAAGTTTTATTCTCTCCAAGTCTTTAGTCTGTAACAAAGAGTAATTCTTTGGCAAGAAGCCATTGCAGGATATTCATCACCTTCAGTGATAGCTCTGGTATAATTGACTCTCCAGTCACTTATTTTGCATTCCTGTGACATTAATCTGTTTTGTGACAAGGAGCTGTTGGGGGGTATGATCACGTTTAGTGATAGCTCTAGTTTAATGTAACTTATGCAATAGCTCTCTCCATTTGAGCCTCTCATAACACCAAAGCACCCTCTGGTGAAAAATTGGTATGATTTCGTCCAGGCACCATCATTAATTCAGTACTCAGTGTCTCTGATTTTACCTATTTAATGTAGAAATGCAATCTTTATAGGAGTGAGAATTAATTGTGATAACCTTTACCAACTTACTCTGTTTTAGCAACCATAGGAAGGACTCTCTTAACACTGTGAGAAAAGGGGAAAATGCTGGTTATTAACATTTTCTCCATTAACCACAATGTTTTATACATTTTAAGACTGCTTCATCATTTGAGCCACACATTAATTTGTTGTCTGCAAATGTTTTAAATTTGGACCAGTCTTTAACTTTTTTATTTGGTTTAGAGTTTGGTGATGGATGTCGTCTCTGAACGACTGTTGCAAAGACCTACCTACTAACAAGTACTAATGTCATGCGAAAAGTTTGTTTCGATATGCCCAAGGTCAAGGTCACAGTTGAAGGTCAAATGATAAAATTGACCTTGTCCTGAGCACCACTTCTACATTTATCAATGAATTTGAAAATAACTTGGCAGACTTGTTCTCCATTTTGAGTACTAGTGTCATGCAAGAATTTTCTTCTGATGGGTTCAAGGTCAAGATCATTTAGCGGGGGCATCCATGTCTCTGACACACCTATTTCTAGTTTTTCTGAAAATGTTAACCTTTTCATTCCTACAAAGAAACTGACAAGAAAATACACAAACCTGTTAAAACTCTCCACATTTTAGTAGACTTATAACAGTATTTTCTTGATAGTAGATCTATTTACGAAAATGGATCTGAAAAAAGATTTCACAATATGTTCCTATAACCATTGATGTATCACTAGTAATTGTGTCACAGGCTATGTATTTTTGGTGCTCATGTATGTACTTGTCAGTTTCAGTAAGGTAGCAGTTTATTTTGTATAACTGAAAAATTGCTTGAAGTCTGTAAAACACTGGTATGTCTATCACTTGCAATCATACACATAATTAGGTGCAAAAAAATTTGCAAGATTGAGCATAATTATAGAGCACAAATGTGACAGAAAAAGTCATCTTTGCAAGTTAAAACTGTGAAAAAAAAAAGGCTGCCTTTGGATGTATATATTTAATCTACTTTCAGACTTTGAAATAAGCTGAATTTCTTTATTTTAGCAGCAAAAGAGTTAAAAGTAACATTCAATAAGGTAGACTGTTGAACAAGACATACCTGTCATTTTCTGAATCCTGACCTCCAGGTCTTGAAGATCAGAAATAATGCTGTGCCATGCTAACTACACCATCTGTTCCTTCACTAACCACTTCACCATCATTCAAATGTGTCTATTTACCTGGGATGAGAATGAGAGTAATGACAGTTTTGTATTGATAAAAATGAATATACATACTGAAGATTACATGAACAACATGAAACCTGTGTAGTTAGTGGGTAGTTAGTGGAATTATAGAAAGAATATCTGCAATACAGGTTTTAGAATTCTAATCACCATCCAATAATCTGAAATCAACCAATTGTCTGATCCTCCATCATATTACTTAATCGTTGTTACTTTCTGCATGCCTGACTGTTTGCCATAGAGCTCCCACCCTCAGTTTATTTGTTATTAAATGGTATAAAATTGAATATAAGCCACACTGGAGTCAGATAATACATAGGTAAATAATGATAAGTTTCAGAATCTAACATATTCATCATGTTACATTTCCATTCAAATTTTAGTCAAGGAGAGATGCAAAACACACAATTCTACTTCAGTGTCTGCCTTTGTACTGAATAATCATAACATTTAAACGAAAAATAAATGCCAACACACACAAACATGCAGATTCTTAGTTTTCGGTTTCAAATTTAACACTGTTGCCATTGCCTGAATAATTATCGGACTCACAGTGGAACTATATGTCTACATGTACAACACTGGATTCTGGATCAAATTTGTTTTCAAAAGTTTTCACCCATGAAAACTGATATGTTGTTCTCAATCATTCAACAAAACATTGTCCTGATACACGATTATTTTATGTAGAATCATACTGATGGTGGGAAAGTGAGTTTATGGACTTATTTGTTCAGTTACTTTTCAAATTTTGGCTGATAATGTACAACAAAACCGTTGCTATAAACAAAAATTGTACTAGTTAGATACCGATGACACAACTTCCGGGTCATTGAAAGTGCCAGAAATGTGTATTTTCGCCAAGAAATATTGAGCTACAAATTCTTATTGCAAAATATAAAATACAAAAATCTTACCTAAGACATATTTTTGTATGTAGTCACCATAGTTATCTTTAAAACCGATGTTCATGTCATTGTATGTAAATGAAGTTATCGCTGTTTTCAGGCAGGAAGTGATACACTCAGTACGGACTAAATCACTTTGGCGGTCTTAATTTTATCGTAATATGATTGGATCACTCAGATTTGTGACTGAATTACGTGTTGACAGATTTAAGAGACTATATGAGGGTTGTCGCAGATGTAAAAGGACTATTGCTGTAACATGAACAATTATTGGCGTTTTAAAAAGAAAACTCACTTGGATCAAGTGTCATATCCCATGATCAATTCCCCAAAGTTTAATAAAGATACATAGAATAATAATGAAACTACAATCAAAATACATACAACACTATATTCCACCCAGTGCACAGTATAACATCACATCAAGTCAAAAACAATGTCGCTAATTATATTTTCTCCACGTAGTCCTGGCCAGTGCGAACACAACTCCTGTGACGTGCGATCCATTCGTCAAATGTTTCTATATAAAAATCATTACTGAATTACTTGTGCCCAGGGCTGAATGCCAAGGTTCGAACAGTAAACCTTCGGTCCTTGGCGATCTTTTCCATTACCTGCTCTATGAGAGAATCAGAGAATATCGCATGCTGGCAGGGTGCCCACATTGCTTTTCGTTTTCTATGGACTGATGACCGTCGCAAAACTCTTTATGCCACCTAAGCACTAAAGAAAGGCAACATTTATATTGACGGGCTTCCTGAACAAGTTTATATGTCTGTGTATGTGTTTTACCAAGTGTTTGACAAAACTGGATTACTGCCCGCAACTTGACATCAGCTGTTGATGTCATGAAGCTTCCTGTCTTTGGACACTGATGTGATGAAAAACGATGCATCTCAGCTACCTGAAATGCTATGGTGCCCAAATAAACAGGAAATGGCGTCGTAACATGACTTATCGTGCAGTTGAAATTCTGCTCGCAAAAATAAAGCATGAGAACAGTTATTACGACATATAATAGACCCAATGTTCTCTTTGCTTAATCAAAAACGACGTGCGCCGCCTACCATGACAGTTAACTTGGAAACTCTGCGTTCTCCGAAGTACATAAGATACGATTTCATTTGGAGCACATGTGCCGGTGGCATACATGTTGAATTTTATTCATACCAAAATATAGGTATGTGCGAGGGACAATTAAGCAGCTTCAAGAAAAGTCCTTTTACTTCTGAGACAACCCTCGTATATAAACAAAAATATGTGTTTAGGGCCAAATTTATGGCGGTAGTCGTATAAATATACGAAGCGCAAACTTTACGTGTTTTCTCGAAATTGACGTCGGAGCCATAAGACCCCTTTCTCTTGCCGACGTCACATAGAATGACGTTGATTTTAACATGCTTTTGTTGCACTGTGTTTATAGAGCCGAATTCACGATTCGTGTTAGAATATATTCTATACACATCCTATGGCATTCAATAATGAGCCACATTAGCATATTTCTTCCTGAATTTCAGATAGAGATGCAGTCATTTGCAAGCGCGGCTGGCACAGTTATGATGATCACACTTGTCTGTATTTTGGGACCAATAAGTTAAACTGGAATGATGCTCGGTCTCAGTGCAAGAGAAAAAACCCGCAGTCAGATCTTGCTGTCATCAGTTCCCCACAACAGGAAATGTTTATCTTTGGTAAAGCTATTTAAGTGGCCACCTTTATTAATTAAGCAAATAACCTTTATTAACCCTTAAAAAACCTTTCACTATTCTAGTTGCTTTTGTGCCAAGTATAGGTCAAGATTAGACTGCACAGAATGTCTGATAATTGATCTAGACTGTCTGCTTTTGCTGAAACATTCTGGACAATAGCAACATTGTGGGAAAAGGTAACCAGTATTTTCTCCTTTTCCCAAAATGTTTTTGATCCTATCAAAGACAGGTTCAATCATTTGAGCCAAATTTAAATCGTCATCTGCAAATGCTTTCAATCTAGACCATTCTAAAAGTTTGTCATTTGGTAAAGACTTAAGCCATGTTTTATCTCGTCTGCAAATGCCTCCAACTTGGACCAGTCTGAAATTTTGTCTTCATCTATTGTCCCATGATGCTCAAGCTAGGCTAGCCATGCTGTCCCATTCAGCCATCAAGGTCTACATCATATGGGACCTGTGTTGGTTAGTTTGTGTGTACAGAGACTTCTTACATGCTGGTCTAGTAAGATGTTAGAATAATATCAGTGTGCTACAATTTCTCTGCTGTAACTCCTGATACATGCAGTTTTGAATCCAGTTATAGCGTACTAGTGAATTTTGATAGTAGGTTAACCCTTAACCAAAGAATCATGTGATTCAACAATTCTGAAGAAGAATGCTTTTGAAAATGTTGTTTGAAAAGAAGAAAATGCTGGAAACCAGCATTTCTTGAGTTTCCCACAATGTTTTCTACCATTTTTAAGACAGAAATAATCTATTTAGCCATAATTATTTTTTGTCATCAAATGCTTTCAGTTTAACTCTTTCGGCATCAAATAAATAAACTCGACCTCAATTGACGGCTGCAAAGACAATCAAGTGGAAGTCAGACCGATTTTTATAGCATAGGCTTGACTTAACAAGCGGACTGCATAGATCCAAGATCAGACTGCATCTTCTGTGCAGTCTGATCTGGATCTGTGCTGTCCACAAAAGCCTATGTTTTCGCCTATGGCGCTGCATGAAAAGGTTAATAAGACTAAGAATCTATTGTATGGTAAATATGTGAAAAAATTATTGATGATGTTTAACAAAGAATAAATTTATTCATGAATGTGACTTGTTCTCATGGAAAACAGGTCAAGATGTGGTTTCTTTCATGACCGCTAAAATTCGATATTTTGACCAGTGTTGAAAACATCAGTGAAAATGCTGAATTGATCACTTCTAACATGTGTCTTAATGAACGTGACATATCTCAAGAAAAAAATTAAATACTTTGTTAAAGTGTTCATGTTTTTTGCTCCACTAGCCAAAGACCAGCAAGCTTATGTCATGGCCCTGTGTCTGTCTGAGTGTGTATGTGTGTCAGTGCATCTGTCTGTTAATTTTTATTCCAAACATCTTCTCTGAAGCTACCCATCCAATTTCGACCAACCTTCACAGAAATGATTCTGCCATGGTATTCTTCAGAATATCTCAAAAGAATTTGATATTTGTAAAAATCTCTGGTTGCCATTAGCTGTTAATTAATAATTAGTTAATTAATTATAGCTTGAATTCGTAATTTTAGGTCAAAAGTGGAATGACCTTGGGATCACAGTTTTCTCATGGGGTTTAACCCTTTCCCAAATGACAAATTTTAGACTGGTCCAAATTGAAAGAGTTTGCAGACGACAATTTTAAATTTGACAAAAATGGCAGATAGTTCTCAAAAAGGGTAGAAAACACTGTGGGAAAAGGAGAAATTGCTCGTAATGAGCAATTTCTCCTTTTCCCACAGTGTTTTCTAAAGACTTGTACTGCAGACACGTGAAAACCAGGGCTTGTTTGGGAAAGGGTTAAAGAGAAAACTGTGTCAGGCTCCTTGTTCAAAACCTTTTTGCCTAGAATTGTAATGTTTGGTGTGTGTGGTTTGTTTGTATTGGCCAGTGAAGCGATACAGTTTTTTCAGTTTTGATGTAAGAAAAAGGATTATTGTTTTTGATGTAAGATCATTCATGATCACAAAGACGCAATGTTTACTTTTATGGTTTTGTAACTGGTGAAAATACCAATTTTATCTGTTTACTTGGTGAAATTATAATTTGATAATACACTGAAACAAACAATTCTCCTCTGTGTAAAAGTATTCATGTAACGCTATGTATATTTGTGGGCAACAGTGGTGTACAGGTAGAGTGTCTGGCTCTCACACCAAAGGTTCTGGGCCTGAATCCCGTGACTAGCAAGCTAGGTCAACCTTTAGAACAGTGTGAGTACTGGTTAACCCTTTACCACACATTCCAGAGTTTTAATGACCCTGATGATAAAGGCTTTTGAAAATGATGTGAGGAAAGGAGAAAATGTGGGTAGCACCAGCATTTTCTTCTTTTTCCACAATGTTTTCCACCCTATCAAAGACAGAAATCATCATTTGAGCAACATTTATTTTGTTGTCTGCAAATGTTCTCAGTTTGGTAAAGTCCAAAATTTTGTCCTTTGGTAAAGAGTTAAGGTTTCCATCAAGCAATGATTGTGAGTGATTAAGATAAGTTGTAAGAACTTTTCTTACAATTGATGTAAAGTAAATATGTTTAACCCCTTATCAAACAATCATGAGTTTTAAACATATTAAGGAGAAAGACTTTCGAAAACATTGTGGGAAAAGAAGAAAATGCTGGTAAACAGCATTATCTACTTTTCCCACAAAAATTTCTATCCCTTTCAAAGACAAATTCCAAAACTTAAAGTATGGTCGTTGCTCATCTGCAAATGCTCTTAACCCTTTACCAAACGAAACGACAAAATGCTAGACTAGTCCAAATTGAAAGCATTTGCAGATGACAATTTTAATGTGGCTCCAATGGAGAAAATTGTCTATGAAATGGTAGAAAACATTGTGGGAAAAGGAGAAAATGCTGGTTACCAGCATTTTCTCCTTTTCCCACAATGTTTTCAAAAGGCTTTTGTCTTATGGTCGTTAAAAGTCGTTATTGTGTGGTAAAGGGTTAATTTGGTCCAGTCAACAATTTTGTTGTATGGTAAAGAGTTAACTTGACAGTATTTACACTTTTGATTTGACATTTTTCAGAGAAAGCAGCAAAACTTTTACCTCCATCTGAATACTACAGACTCTGGTTTGGCCTGAAGGATATGACAAATGGTGCTGTGTCCTGGGTTGATGGTACTTCAACGAATTACTCAAGGCCTGCATCGAAAAGTGGGTAATTCAGTAGACAACACTTATTACTTAAACCTCTACCAAGCGACAAATTTTTAGTCATGTCCAAATTGAGAACATTTGCAGATGACAAAATGTGATCCGAAAAGTGAAATTCGTCTTTGGCTGGGTCGAAAAAAATTGTGGAAAAAGGAAAACAAATGCTGGTTACTAATATTTTATCCTTTTTGTTTTTTTTTTACATTTTCTTTTCAAAATATTTCTGCATCAAGGTTTTCATAACTCAGGATCATGCGTTAAAGGGTTAACTCCTAAAGCATTGAATAAATCCAACAGACAGTGTAGGTCTAGAAATAAGATCCAAGTAATTGCAATTTCATTGTTGTTGCTTTGGTCCAGAAAGGTTTCAGCAAAGTGGACAGCGTAGATCGAAAATCAGACTCCTTGTTTTGAGGAAGGACTTTGAAAAACTTTATGGTAAAAGGACAAAGTGCTGATAACAAGCATTTTCTCCTTTCCCCATAGTTTTTTCTATCCTATCAAAGACAAATTCTATCATTTTTGCCGAATTTAAAGTTGTCTTCTGCAAATGCTTTAAAAATTGTTAAGTCTAAAATGTTGTCACTTGTTAAAGAGTTGAGTGTCAGTCTGTAGAAAAGGATAAGTAACTTATAATTACTTCTTCAGTTTTTAAATTTTGGTAAAGGATTTAATTCTGTCATACACATAGATACATTTTGCCAGTACAGCGATGGACTACTTTTTCAGCATAATTGGTACTGGTGTGTCTTAGCAAGCTGGTGTACAGCAGATACTTGTAAAATTAATTGAGTTGTACCAGCAAAAAGGGCTCAGATGGCATTAGAATTGCTGCTAGAAATGTCCATGATAAAAATTTTTCGCAAGAGAATCCCCTATTTTGACAGGGAGACACCCATCCCCTCTAGTCCTCTCCTCTCCATTTGTGCTTTAGGCACCCAAGGAACACCAGGGCACATACTCACCAACCATTCCTAAGAACATTTTTTGTCTTATTCTCAAGAATTTTCTTCATTTGAAAGTAACACAACTTCTGATTGGCTAACAAAATGGTTTAGCCAATCAGAAGTTGCATTACTTTCTAAATCTAGAAAAAGTGAGAATGGTTGGTGCATGAGGGCCCAGAGACTTTCCATAGCTGTACCACTCTTCAAAAGCCTATGATGACCTTTCATTTCTGTTGAAATTTTTATTTTAGATCAAATGGGAAAAGATCAAACTAAATGTTTCATCACTGCCTATGATGACCCAGACTATGATGGCTGGACTGCAGAGCCCTGCACTGCCCAACATTACTACGTATGTAGCCAAACAAAAGGTAGGTGCTTTGATCCTGTGCCTCAAAATCCAGAGACACCTGGGAAAGAGTGCTATTTATAACACTACAGAAAAGGAGAAAATAATGTTAGCCAGCATTTTCCCACAAAATTTTCTTGCTTTTCAAGAAAATAATTATCAATGATCGTAAAATCAGGACTCAATTTTAACACCTTCATACTCGAAAAATGCAATTTGAAATTTGATATTGTAAGTCCATTGCATAACCACTCGAAGTGAGTATACAGTAATTGTGCTTGGTAATTGTGTTTTCCACCTTATCAATGACAAATGACATCATTTGAACCACCTTTAAATGGTCGTCTGCAAATGCTTTCATTCAGACAAGTCTGCATTTTGTCGTTTGGTTAAAAGTTAAGAAGAACACTTTTACAAAGATTGAGCAACATTTAATGCTTTACCACACAATCCTGACTTTTAACGACCCTGAAAAAGAAGCCTTTTGAAAACATTGTGGGAAAAGGAGAAAATGCTGGTAACCAGCATTTTCTCCTTTTCCCACTATGTTTTCTTTCTTTCAGATACATTGATATTGTCGTCTGCGAATGCTTTGAATTTGGACAAGTCTAAAATTATGCCGTTTGGTAAAGGGTTAACCTGTTTTCTTCAGTTGCTTTCAATATGGCTGAGTCAAATTTTGCTATGTGGTAAAGAGGTAAACCTGTACCACACAATCATGAGTAGGCCTCTGAAATTGTTGGTAGGAAAAAGACAGGATGCTGGTAACCGGCAGTTTTCCATTTTTCATGTTTTCTCCCCTTTCAGAGAGATATCCTATCTTGACATACGTTTAACTTGTTGTCTGAAAATGTTTCCAATTTTGACAAAATTTTGTCATCAAGTATAGAATTAAATTTACAGCAAAAATCCTTCTATCTAGTTCCATATTTACTGAGCTCGTTAGGTCTGTTTGTAACATGCAGGGCTACAGTGAACAAGGGAATATGACTAAAATGTTCGTAAGACAACTATATTTAACCCTTAGATCACCAAATAAACCCAACAGACATTTTATATCTAAAAATAATACCCAGATAAATGGAACATAAAAGTCAATATGGTGTAGACTATCTCAGCAAAGGGGAACAGTATAGATCAAAGATCCGACTGCAGGTTTTGTGTAGTTTGATCTTGATTTGCAGTGGCCGCAAAAGCAACTATAGTTATGAAAGGTGCCTTGTAGGGCAAGGGCCATAGAGAAAATAGTTGCAGGCGACATATTCTGAGTATGCAACATAAAGGTCAATATGGTGTAGACTATCTCAGCAAAGGGGACAGTATAGATCAAAGATCCGACTGCAGGTTTTGTGTAGTTTGATCTTGATTTGCAGTGGCCGCAAAAGCAACTATAGTCATGAAAGGTGCCTTGTAGGGCTAGGGCCATAGAGAAAATAGTTGCAGGCGACATATTCTGTGTATGTGTCAAAGAAATTTATCTTTGAAAGAGAAGAAAATGTTGTAGGAAAGCAGAAAATGCTGTTAACCAGCATTATTCAGTAGAGCATAAGTCCTTTCCCACACAATGCCCCCTTAACACCCCTTGAAAATTAAACTTTTGAAAACATTGTAGGAAAAGGAGAAAATGCTGGTTACAAGCATTTACTCCTTTTCCCACAATGTTTTCTAACCTTTCAAAAGCAAATCAAATCATTGGGGCCACTTTGTCGTCTGCAAATGCCTTGAATTTGGACCAGTGTAAAATCTGTCTTGTGGTAAAGGGTTAAAATAAGAATGCGGTCACAATCTTTGCAATGATTGAAGATAGTTATTTTGCAACAGGATTTATTCCTTTCCCTGGACATTGTCTTCACTTTATTTACGGGAAAAACGCAAATGGTGGCATGAAGAGTCTTGTGTGCTACTTAGTAAAGTACTAGTGAAAGCAAACAGTAGCAACACATAGGTAGGTGCACTTGCCACCAGGATGTTATGGAAGTATCATTGAAAAGGCCGTAAAACACCAAAACATCTACTGTCCAACTTTTATTTAGCAAGCACCTAAGGCAGGTTCAAAATATGTTTGGTAAATACAGGTAAATAGCATTTCCTCCTTTTCCAGCAATGTTTTGTAACATTTCAAAGAGAAAAATCATAATTTGAGCTACATTTATTTTGTTGTCTGCAAATACTTTCAATTGGGTTTAGTCTGAAATTTTGTTCTTTGGGAAAGAGTTCAGTTGAGTATATTTCAACTAAATTACTGCCTCTAGGTATGTAAAAATATGCTTGCTTAATACAGGTTGTTTGCTATACAGAGGTGGTAACTAGGACAGGTTTTACCATATTCTATATTTAGACAAGGTAATCCTTATCATTTTAGTTAAGCCATTGACTACAACTCCTGTCACAACCATTTCCACAACAATACAAACAACAACAGAACTCTCCAGACAATCCTCGACAGTACAACCAGTGAAGACAACAGTTCAGGCTAGAACCACAACACAAAAGATGACATTAAAACCAAACAAAAGTAGGTTACTTGTTTGCAATATGTAGTAAAATATGGTCCTTTTGTTACTCTATGTATCTACTAAACAATTCCAAGTTTTATTGACCCTGAGTAAGGAGTCTGTAGAACACAGTTGTGGAAAAAGAAGAAAATGCTGGTTACCAGCATTCTATTCCTTTTCCTACAATGTTCTGTACCCTTCCAAAGAAATATTCCACTATTTGTGCAACATAAATTTTGTTTTGTAGTATGCAAATCATTTCAATTTGCCCTGGTCTAAGATTTTGTCATTTGGTAAATGGATAATGGAAAGATAGGAAAAGGAGCAGTTGCTTGCAAGCAATAGCTCCTTTCCTCACTTTTTCCTAAAGCTGTCAACTTAAGATCTAAATTGGCATGCTTTTATGGAAATTTGTTCGGTAGATAATGATTTTGTTTACCCTATAACACACAACCCAGAGTTTTAAGGACCTAGAGAACAAAGACCTTTGAAAACATTGTAGGAAAAGAAGAAAATCCTGGTAACCAGCAGTTCCTGCTTTTCCCACAATGTTTTCTACCCTTCCCAAAACAAATTTCAATTGTTGAGCTACATTTATATGTTGTCTGGAATTGCAATCAATTTGGACAAGTCTAAAATTTTGTGGTTTTGTAAAGCGTTAATTTCCTGTGTGTTTCTTAAAGGTCAGTGTAAAGATGGATGGATGTATAACCCAACCCCTGCCTCCTGTCTCTATATTAACCGAACCACAGGCCTAGACTTCCTGTCCGCAGAGCTGGAATGCCTAAAAATGCAGTCCAGGTTGGGAAGTATTACCTCTGATGAGGAACAGTCCTTCTATCTTGGTGGGTAGCTTTCAGCGTTTTGCTACATTTAATGTTTCCTCTTTATTAAATATATGAGCCATATGCTGTGTGAAAAGGGGGCTTAATGCATCTGCGAAAAATATCAACCCAGGTCATCCTGCGCTGACTTTTCGGTATTGGTCAATTTTCTGTATGTCCAAGGATAAGTTGGTTGTTTAAAAAAAATGGCTGAGATGGATCCCTAATTATGTGATGTCTTGCTCAGTATAATGTATCATGGAGATGCATTAAGCCTCTTTTTGCCAGAGCATGGCTAATTTGTTGTTTTTAGCTCCGCTGTTTTTGGAAAAAATTTGATATATTGCCATTGCCCTGTTGTTGTCCAGATTGTCTGCGTGATCTGCATCTGCATTGTCCTTTTTGTGGGAAAACTTTGACATTGTCTAAGATCTCTGTTATTATTGAAGATATTTACTTCAAGGTTTAGCTGTTTCTTAACTCTTTACCACACAGTCACGGGTTTTAACAACCCTGAAGAAAAAGCCTTTTGAAAACATAGTGGGAAAAGGAGAAAATGGTGGTAACCAGCATTTTCTCCTTGTCCCACAATGTTTTCCAACCTTTCCAAAACAAATTTCAATTTTTCAGTCACATTTATTTTGTCGTCTGTAAATTCTTTTAATTTGGACAAGTCTGAAACTTTGTCGTTTGGTAAAGAGTTAACTACTTCAAAATTGTAACCCACAGAAGAAAAACAGGTATCCCTCAGAATAATTTTGGCAGTTTTGCATTAAACCCCCTTATGCCAGAACATTGCTTAACCCTTTACCAAGCAATCCCGGGTTTTAACGACCCCGAGGAAAAAGCCTTTGAAAACATTGTGAGAAAAGGAGAAAATGCTGGTAACCAGCATTTTCTCCTTTTCCCACAATGTTTTCTACCCTATCAAAGGCAAATTCCATCATTTAAGCCACATTTAAATTGTCGTCTGCAAATGCTTTCAATTTGGACAAGTCTGCATTTTTGTCGTTTGGTAAGGGGTTAAATGATGTTTCATTGACTTGTTTTCCAGGTAATACTCTTCACAAGATGATAGAACTTTATACTTATCAATGTTACAAACATTGGCAGGCAACAAATTACATGTATATGAAATTCAGTTGAAGGAATTTGTATATAAAATGGCAGAAAACGTGGAAAAAGGAATAATTCTGGTAACCCACATTTTCTCGTTTTGCTGACAATGTTTTCAAAAGCTTTTGTCCTCAACATGGTTAAATTCAGGATTGTTTGGTAAAGGGGTAAATGAAAAAAATATTTCTAAAGTCAGTCTTTGTTAGCTAACCATCTGGAGAGAGCTCTTTAGTGGTTATAGCAAGCCACTTTTTGATTACTGTGACAAAAGGAGGAATTGACCTTCCCCTTCAGAAAGAAACATAGGAAATAAGCTGTCTCAGATGACAGTAACAGCTGAAATTGCTGTTTCTAAAATAGCTGAGACTTAGATACACTTCAGCAACTAACTGACATGACCTGCAGGCAACAGGGGGTTTGTTCCAATCTGCAGCATTGCCAATTTTTTTCTGAGGATTAATGATAATCCTTGTGACAGGATTCATTCTTTTCTCACAGCTGGCCATTTTATTGATGATATATATATATATGGGAAAGTAGCCATTGGCTTTGGAAAAATACTGTGCAAAGCACTCGTAACTGAAACTCCTAAAGAGCTGGATAAGAGGCCACTGCAATATAACTAAAATAATGTGGAAGATGGTGTTAAACACCATACAATCAGTCAATTATCACAGTAAATGTGGATCAGATCAAAAGAACTTTTCTTGGATAGGGTAGAAAATATTGTGAGAAAAGGAGAAAATACTGGTGACTAGCGTTGTCTTCTTTTCCTTCAACCCTTTGCCAAACAATCCCAGGTTTTAACGATTCCGAGGAAAAAACCTATAGAAATCCTATAGAAAATACTGTGGGGAAAAGTAGAAAATGCTGGTAACCAGCATTTTCTCCTCATTCCACAATGTTTTCTGACATTTGATTGAAAAATCCAGCTATTTCAGCAACATTTAAATTGTCATCTGCAAGTGCTTTCAATTTGGATGAGTCAAAGATTCTGTAGTTTGGTACAGAGTAAATATTTTGAAAAGCTGTCTATCTCAGGGTCATTAAAACTTTAGTTTTTGTGGTAAAGGGTCAGTTATTTACCACATGATTCCAAGTTTCAACAACCCTGAGTAAAGGAGCCTTTTGAAATGATTGTGGGAGAGGAGAAAATGCTGGTAACCAGCATTTTCTCCTTTTTCCCCACAATGTTTTCTACTCTATCAAGGACATATTTCACCATTTGGGCCACCTCTAACTTGTCGTTTACAAATGCTTTGAATTTGGACAGGTCTAAAATTTTGTCCTTTGGTAAAGGGTCAAAACATGTTTGATTGACATTATTTTGGAAGGATGTTTTCTGAGTTGTCTGCTTCTGAATTTGTTTTTGGTTGTTAAAAATGTAAACCATGCACTACTATGGATGTAAATTTTGTAAATACCTTTGTGGCCAGTAATTGTGGCCAATTTCTTTCCGAGGATTAATGATATTCATTGGGACAGGATTCATTCCTCTCCACCGTTGCCTGTTGTTTCGAAGATGACTATGTGGGAAAGCAGCCAGTGGCTTGGAAAGACTATTGTGCATAGTTCTTCTTTGTTTTCAGTTGTTAAAAATGTAAACCATGCACTACTACGGATGTAAATTTTGTAAATACTTTGTGGCCAGTAATTGTGGCCAATTTCTTTCCGAGGATTAATGATAGTCATTGGGAAAGGATTCATTCCTCTCCACCGCTGCCTGTTGTTTCGAAGATGACTATGTGGGAAAGCAGCCAGTGGCATGGAAAGAATATTGTGCATAGTACCGAAAGAAACTCAGGAAAGCATGGATAGGTGACCTGGCCGCCACGATATAACTGAAATAATGTTGAAAATGGCGTTAAACACCATACAATCAATCAACAATCAACCACCCAACACTTTGGACCTTGTAAAGTCCAAAGCTTTTGCAGACAATATAGTAAATATGGCTGAAATGGTGGGATGTGCCATTTAAAGGATAGAAAACATTGTGGGAAAAGGAGAAAATGCTGTTTAACAGCAATCTGTCCTTTATCCACAATGTTTTTCAAGAGCCTTCTTCCATAACCCTTTACCACACAATCCCGACTTTCAACGACCCTTAGAAAGAAGTCTTTTGAAAACATTGTGGGAAAAGGAGAAAATGCTGGTAACCAGCATTTTCTCCTTTTCCCACAATGTTTTCTACCCTTCCCAAAACACATTTCAATTTTTCAATTGCATTTATTTTGTCGTCTGCAAATGCTTTCAATTTGGACCAGTCTGAAATTTTGTCGTTTGGTAAAGAGTAAAGGTTTTTAAAACTCTGGATTATGTAGTAATTTTTAAACTCTTACAAAGACAAGTCTTGTTTTTTCATACATCATCAGGCCATCTGTTTGAGCACATTAAAGAAAAAGGAAAGTTCACAGGGACATGGGATTCTCTCTGGATTGGTGGACTCGATCTGGAAACCGAGGGCACTTGGAAATGGTTCCTTTACGACGAACCTTGGTTTGACCTTCAGTGGAGTCGAGGTAAAAAGTAAATGAAAGATACAGCAACCTGGCAACTTTTGACCGAGTGATGAAATTAATTTTTCTGATGGCAACTGAAACTAAATGGACTGACCGTACGATAACAGAATTTCGTCTTAACAAAAAATTCCATATTTTCAAATGGTATGATTTAAATACATTTTAGCACCTGCATTGTTTACTTTGGCCATTACTGTGACTTTAAGGGTAATATTTGATTTTATTTACCATTTAATCTGCCTTTGCCACAATTTCTTAACGGTAATGTCTCATTATTTTTCACTCGTCTGACGAGAAGACTGATGACAAAAAGCCACACGTCTGGACTTAAAGTGCACTCATCTTGATGAAAAGTCAAGTGGGATTTTAAGCCCTAGTGCTAATTGTTTGAACATCATATCTCTACCACAGTACTAAGAGGGTATTAAATCATGGGCCAACATGTATTAACTTTTTTACCAAATGACAAAAATGTTAACCTGTCCAGATTGAAAGCATTTGCAGACAAGAAATTAAATGTGGCTTAGTTGATAGGATTTGTATTTGAAAGGGTAGAAAATGTTGCGGGAAAGGGAGAAAAGCTGGTTTACCAGCATTTTCTCCTTTTCCCACAATGTTTTCAAAGGGCCTCTTCCTCAGGGTATTCAGAACTTGAGATTGTTAGGTGAAAGGGTCATGCAAGCACCCAAGGGATACTCAAACTGCACTTGTATAAGATAGGTGCTTGCTTACTACAGGTATACCTCAACATATTTTCCATGTCTGGAAATTTATTATGTACTTGCTTAACCCTTTACCAGATGACAAAATTTTAGCCTTGTCCAAATTGAAAACATTTGCAGACGACAGTTTTAATGTGGCTCAAATGGTGCAAGTTTTCTTTGATAGGGTAGAAAACATGGTGGAAAAAGGAGAAAATGCTGGTAATCAGCATTTTCTCCTTTTACCACAATGTTTTCAAAGGGCTTCTTTCCCAGGGTTGTTAAAAGGCGGCATTGTGCGGTAAAGGGTTAACTCTTTACCAATCAACAAAATCTTAGACTGATCCAAATTGAAAGCATGTGCAGATGACACAATAAACGTAACTTAAAAATTGTAATTTGTTTTTGGAAGGTTAAAAATAACTGTGGAAAAAGGAGGAAATGCAGGTCACCATTATTTTCAAAAGCTTTTTTCCGCAAGGTCATTTACATTCAGGATTGTTTGGTAAAGGGTTGATACAGGTTTCTTGCTAAAACCTTCAGTTTTAGTGACCCTGGGGAATAATGCTTCTAAAAACACTGTGGGAAAAGATGAAAATACTGGTAACCAGCATTTTCTCCTTTTCCCACAATGTTTTCTACCCTATCAAAGAAAAATTTCATCATTTGAGCCACATTTGATTTGCTGTCTGCTAATGCTTTGAATTTCGACGAGTCTGAAATTTCATCTTTTGGTAAGGAGTTAATAGAGGCTGCCACTAGGATAAGTTTTATGATTTATTGTATTTTGATAGTTCTAGGTTATTATTCACCATCCATTCTGAAGAACACTCTTAGTCTTATTCTCCAGAATTTTTTATACCCCCCACAACGAAGTGCAGGGGGGTATACTGGAATCGTCATGGCTGTCTGTCCGTCTGTCCATCCGTCTGTCTGTAGACACAATTTTGTCCGGAGCTTTTTTCCTACAGTTTTTCAAGTAGTGCACTGAAATTTACACATAATGTTTGGGTACATATGAAATTGTGCATGTGCAATTTTCACGACCTTGCTGCCATTGGTTGCCGAATTATCTCCCCTTAAGCTTGTTGCCCTTTGTAAATTTTAACTTTGGATCTTTGTCCTGGTCATAACTTCCAAAGTATAGAAGCTTATGACTTCAAACTTCACACACAGATAGATCACTATAAGGCGAAGTGCAATGTACAAGAACCATAACTCTATTCCATTTATTTTTCGAGTTATTGCCCTTTGTAAGTTTTAACTTTGGATATTTGTCCAGGACATAACTTCTGAATCATTTAAGCTAGTGACATCAAACTTC
Source organism: Tridacna gigas (assembly GCA_945859785.2). Taxonomy (NCBI): domain Eukaryota; kingdom Metazoa; phylum Mollusca; class Bivalvia; order Cardiida; family Cardiidae; genus Tridacna; species Tridacna gigas. The sequence continues at coordinate 55,885,683 of OX244035.2, forward strand.
ATACACAGATAGACCACATTAATGAGAAGCACAGTTTACAAGTACCATAACTCTTTTCCAACTTTTTTTTTCAACTCTTATTAGCTCACCTGAGCACATAGTGCTCAGGGTGAGCTATTGTGATCGATTGTTGTCCGGCGTCCGTCCGTCCGTCCGTCTGTCCGTCCGTCCGTCCGTCCGTGAACAATTACTTAAAAAATCTTCTCCTCTGAAACCACCCAACAGATTTCAGTGAAACTTCACAGAAATGATCCTTAGGTGATGCACTTTCAAAATACTTCAAAGATTTGAATTCCATGAAGAACTCTGGTTGCCATGGCAACCGAGAGAAAAAACTTTAAAAATCTTCTGGTCCCAAACCGTAAGGGCTAGAGCTCTCATATTTGGCATGTAGCATCATCTAGTGGCCCTCTACCAAAATACTTCAAATTATGGCCCTAGTGTTGAAAATGGCCCTATGTTGTGGGTTCTCGGATTTCACATAGAGATAAAGAAGGAAATCTTTAAAAATCTTCTTGTCCCAAACCATAAGGGCTAGAGCTCTCATATATGGCATGTAGTATCATCTAGTGGCCCTCTACCAAAATACTTCAAATAATGGCCCTAGTGTTGAAATTGGCCGTATGTTGTGGGTTCTCGGATTTCACATAGAGATAAAGAAGGAAATCTGTAAAAATCTTCTTGTCCCAAACCGTAAGGGCTAGAGCTTTCATATTTGGCATGTAGCATCATCTAGTGACCCTCTACCAAAATACATCAAATTATGGCCCTAGTGTTGAAAATGGCCCTATGTTGTGGGTTCTCGGATTTCATATAGAGATAAAGAAGGAAATCTTTAAAAATCTTCTTGTCCCAAACCATAAGGGCTAGAGCTCTCATATATGGCATGTAGTATCATCTAGTGGCCCTCTACCAAAATACTTCAAATCATGGCCCTAGTGTGGAAATTGGCCCTATGTTGTGGGTTATCGGATTTCACATAGAGATAAAGAAGGAAATCTGTAAAAATCTTCTTGTCCCAAACCTTAAGGGCTAGAGCTTTGATATTTGGCATGTAGCATCATCTAGTGACCCTCTACCAAAGTACTTCAAATTATGGCCCTAGTGTTGAAAATGGCCCTATGTTGTGGGTTCTCGGATTTCACATAGAGATAAAGAAGGAAATCTTTAAAAATCTTCTTGTCCCAAACCGTAAGGGCTAGAGCTCTCATATATGGCATGTAGTATCATCTAGTGGCCCTCTACCAAAATACTTCAAATAATGGCCCTAGTGTGGAAATTGGCCCTATGTTGTGGGTTCTCGGATTTCACATAGAGATAAAGAAGGAAATCTTTAAAAATCTTCTTGTCCCAAATCATAAGGGCTAGAGCTCTCATATATGGCATGTAGTATCATCTAGTGGCCCCCTACCAAAATACTTCAAATAATGGCCCTAGTGTTGAAAATGGCCGTATGTTGTGGGTTCTCGGATTTCACATAGAGATACAGAAGGAAATCTTTAAGAATCTTCTTGTCCCAAATCATGAGGGCTAGAGCTCTCATATATGGCATGTAGTATCATATAGTGGCCCTCTACCAAAATACTTCAAATTATGGCCCTAGTGTTGAAAATGGCCCTATGTTGTGGGTTATCGGATTTCACATAGAGATAAAGAAGGAAATCTGTAAAAATCTTCTTGTCCCAAACCTTAAGGGCTAGAGCTTTCATATTTGGCATGTAGCATTATCTAGTTGCCCTCTACCAAAATACTTCAAATAATGGCCCTAGTGTTGAAAATGGCCCTATGTTGTGGGTTCTCGGATTTCACATAGAGATGAAGAAGGAAATCTTTAAAAATCTTCTTGTCCCAAATCATAAGGGCTAGAGCTCTCATATATGGCATGTAGTATCATCTAGTGGCCCTCTACCAAAATACTTCTAATTATGGCCCTAGTGTTGAAAATGGCCCTATGTTGTGGGTTCTCGAATTTCACATAATGATAAAGAAGGAAATCTGTAAAAATCTTCTTGTCCCAAACCTTAAGGGCTAGAGCTTTCATATTTGGCATGTAGCATCATCTAGTGACCCTCTACCAAAATATGTCAAATTATGGCCCTAGTGTAGAAAATGGCCCTATGTTGTGGGTTCTCGGATTTCATATAGAGATAAAGAAGGAAATCTTTAAAAATCTTCTTGTCCCAAACCATAAGGGCTAGAGCTCTCATATATGGCATGTAGTATCATCTAGTGGCCCTCTACCAAAATACTTCAAATAATGGCCCTAGTGTGGAAATTGGCCCCATTTTGTAGGTTCTCGGATTTCACATAGAGATAAAGAAGGAAATCTTTAAAAATCTTCTTGTCCCAAACTGTAAAGGCTAGAGCTTTCATATTTGGCATGTAGCATCATCTAGTGGCCCTCTACCAAAATACTTCAAATTATGGCCGTAGTGTTGAAAATGGTCCTATGTTGTGGGTTCTCGGATTTCACATAGAGATAAAGAAGGAAATCTTTAAAAATCTTCTTGTCCCAAACCATAAGGGCTAGAGCTCACATATATGGCATGTAGTATCATCTAGTGGCCCTCTACCAAAATACTTCAAATAATGGCCCTAGTGTGGAAAATGGCCCTATGTTGTGGGGTCTCGGATTTCACATAGAGATAAAGAAGGAAATCTTTAAAAATCTTCTTGTCCCAAATCATAAGGGCCAGAGCTCTCATATATGGCATGTAGTATCATCTAGTGGCCCTCTACCAAAATACTTCAAATTACGGCCCTAGTGATGAAAATGGCCCTATGTTGTGGGTTCTCGGATTTCACATAGAGATAAAGAAGGAAATCTTTAAGAATCTTCTTGTCCCAAATCGTGAGGGCTAGAGCTCTCATATATGGCATGTAGTATCATCTAGTGGCCCTCTACCAAAATACTTCAAATTATGGCCCTAGTGTTGAAAATGGCCGTATGTTGTGGGTTCTCGGATTTCACATAGAGATAAAGAAGGAAATCTGTAAAAATCTTCTTGTCCCAAACCTTAAGGGCTAGAGCTTTCATATTTGGCATGTAGCATCATCTAGTGACCCTCTACCAAAATACTTCAAATAATGGCCCTAGTGTTGAAAATGGCCCTATGTTGTGGGTTATCGGATTTCACATAGAGATAAAGAAGGAAATCTTTAAAAATCTTCTTGTCCCAAACCATAAGGGCTAGAGCTCTCATATATGGTATGTAGTATCATCTAGTGGCCCTCTACCAAAATACTTCAAATAATGGCCCTAGTGTGGAAATTGGCCCTATGTTGTGGGTTCTCGGATTACACATAGAGATAAAGAAGGAAATCTGTAAAAATCTTCTTGTCCCAAACCGTAAAGGTTAGAGCTTTCATATTTGGCATGTAGCATCATCTAGTGGCCCTCTATCAAAATACTTTAAATTATGGCCCTAGTTTGAAAATGGCCCTATGTTGTGGGTTCTCGGATTTCACATAGAGATAAAGAAGGAAATCTTTAAAAATCTTCTTGTCCCAAACCATAAGGGCTAGAGCTCTCATATATGGCATGTAGTATCATCTAGTGGCCCTCTACCAAAATACTTCAAATAATGGCCCTAATGTGGAAATTGGCCCTATGTTGTGGGTTCTTGGATTTCACATAGAGATAAAGAAGGAAATCTGTAAAAATCTTCTTGTCCCAAACCGTAAGGGCTAGAGCTTTGATATTTGGCATGTAGCATCATCTAGTGGCCCTCTACCAAAATACTTCAAATTATGGCCCTAGTGTTGAAAATGGCCCTATGTTGTGGGTTCTCGGATTTCACATAGAGATAAAGAAGGAAATCTTTAAAAATCTTCTTGTCCCAAACCATAATGGCTAGAGCTCTCATATAGGGTTGACTATTGAGGCCAAAATCTACTATTGCGATAGTATTGACATTGGAAAAAATACTATTGCAATAGTATTGATATTGCCTGTTACAATTGCAATACTATTGCGATACTATTGCATGAATTTATTGAATTACACAAAATGAAATTTCACCAAATTACATCTTGAAATCATGTTTTATACTAATACTTTCTTTGGGTAGTTTAAATTCTACCTTTAGTGGGAGTGCTTAATAAATTTCAGAAACTATTTTTTCCAAGTGCAGATGGTTCACAAACAATTAAACATAACTTTACATAAACTCAAACTTTTAAATGTGATTGTCGGATTGATTTACAGAAATGAAAAGCAAAACAAATTATGCTGACAAATGCAGATGGTTCATAAACACACCTTGTAAAAAAGTAATCATAAAGTAACTCTACAGTAAGCTTTTAAAGAAGTCAACTTTTAAAAGCTTACTGCAGAGCCCATAATGCTGAAAGACATTTAACTTCATGCATTGATATCTAAGTAGAGCGTCCAATAAATGTTCCATATTTTTTTTCAGAAACATTAGACAGAAAGTTTTTGAAAACATTATGGCAAAAGGAGAAAATGCTGGTAATCAGCATTTTCTTCTTTTCGCACATCATTGAAAGTCAGGTGCTTCCTTTTCAGGTGGTCATCAAATTGTTGGTAGATTCTATTCCCGCTGTATTTCAAAATAGGTTGACATATCTTGTACCCGACACGTTTTTTATCTATTTGTCCATTTTCTTGTAATAAGCCAAAATGCTCCCAGACTTGTGATTTTCCCGTTTTTATCATTTCGATTGACGTTGCAGTTGCTGATGCAGTCGCCATGTTTTATGTTGCTAAGGAGAAGACCCTGTTTCGCCCGCCGATAATTCGCCACATTGGCGAACAATATTTTTCAACAACAACAAAAAAAATAACAGGTATTATGATCAAAAAGAGACAAAAGAAAGGTTAACTGAGAATCAAGCATCACAAATTAACATCTACGAATGATACAACCATTAAATTTGAATCGTGTAAGTTGTTTCCCACTTAAGTACAAAACCGACCTGGGCGAAACATCCGACAGAACGAATATAGGAAGAATTTATCAGACAGTCGGCGACATTTGGAAGCTTTTTGGGGGCTATTTGAATTCTTTTGATTTTTCTCTTCTTCTTGTTAGTGAAACTATCGAAACTATCGATAGTCGAGGTAAATATTGGCGATTGTTATCGATTTTTAACTAAACCATTGATGCAGTTGCATCGACACGGTCGCCATCGGGATCCATCGATAGTCCGATGTATTGTTACACCCCTACTCTCATATAGTGGCCCTCTACCAAAATACTTCAAATAATGGCCCTAGTGTGGAAAATGGCCCTATGTTGTGGGTTCTCGGATTTCACATAGAGATAAAAAAGGAAATCTTTAAAAATCGTCTTCTCCCAAATCATAACGGCTAGAGCTCTCATATATGGCATGTAGTATCATCTGGTGGCCCTCTACCAAAATACTTCAAATAATGGCCCTAGTGTTGAAAATGGTCCTATGTTGTGGGTTCTCGGATTTCACATAGAGATAAAGAAGGAAATCTTTAAAAATCTTCTTGTCCCAAATTATAAGGGCTAGAGCTCTCATATATGGCATGTAGTATCATCTAGTGGCCCTCTACCAAAATACTTCAAATTATGGCCCTAGTGTTGAAAATGGCCGTATGTTGTGGGTTCTCGGATTTCACATAGAGATAAAGAAGGAAATCTTTAAAAATCTTCTTGTCCCAAAACTTAAGGGCTAGAGCTCTCATATTTGGCATGTAGCATCATCTAGTGACCCTCTACCAAAATACTTCAAATAATGGCCCTAGTGTTGAAAATGGCCCTATGTTGTGGGTTCTCGGATTTCACATAGAGATAAAGAAGGAAATCTTTAAAAATCTTCTTGTCCCAAACCATAAGGGCTAGAGCTCTCATATATGGCATGTAGTATCATCTAGTGGCCCTCTACCAAAATACTTCAAATAATGGCCCTAGTGTGGAAATTGGCCGTATGTTGTGGGTTCTCGGATTTCACATAGAGATAAAGAAGGAAATCTGTAAAAATCTTCTTGTCCCAAACTGTAAGGGCTAGAGCTTTGATATTTGGCATGTAGCATCATCTAGTGGCCCTCTACCAAAATACTTCAAATTATGGCCCTAGTGTTGAAAATGGTCCTATGTTGTGGGTTCTCGGATTTCACATAGAGATAAAGAAGGAAATCTTTAAAAATCTTCTTGTCCCAAACCATAAGGGCTAGAGCTCTCATATATGGCATGTAGTATCATCTAGTGGCCCTCTACCAAAATACTTCAAATAATGGCCCTAGTGTTGAAATTGGCCGTATGTTGTGGGTTCTCGGATTTCACATAGAGATAAAGAAGGAAATCTTCAAAAATCTTCTTGTCCCAAACCGTAAGGGCTAGAGCTTTCATAAATGGCATTTAGCATCATCTAGTGACCCTCTACCAAAATACTTTAAATTATGGCCCTGATGTTAAAAGTTGACCCTATGTTGTGGGTTCTCGGATTTCACATAGAGATAAAGAAGGAAATCTTTAAAAATCTTCTTGTCCCAAACCATAAGGGCTAGAGCTTTCATATTTGGCATGTAGCATTATGGTGTTGAGCTGAGTTGCATTTCAGGTGAGCGATTTAGGACTATCATGGTCCTGTTGTTTTTTTACGAAACCATTCTGCATTCTGTGACAAAGAGCTGTTTTGTAACAAGGAGCTGGTGGGGGGTATGATCACTTTTAGTGATAGCTCTAGTTTTAGATTTGAAAGTAACAGAACTCCTGATTGACTAAACCATTTGGTTTAGCCAATCAGAAGTTGTGTTAAATTACTCAGATACAAAGACTAAGAATGTCCTTAAAAATTGTTAGTGACTACAGGCCCTTCTTTTCCTTATTTAATCATTAGGTCAGCCTGATGACCACAAAGGGCAGGAAGATTGTGCTACGGTACGTACAAACCTAGGTTACCTTGGGGAAGGAAATGATGCCCCATGCACAATTGATTCGTTGAAAGGATATATTTGCAAGAAGTACAGTAAGTATTGTGTTAGATTTTTGGCACACAGATGAGGATTTAACCTATTACCAAATAATCCTGTGTTTTAACAACTCTGGGAAAGAAGCCTTTTAAAATATTGTGAAAAAAGTGAGTTTTGCTGCTAACCAGCATTTTCTTCATTCCTCACAATGTTTCTACCATTTCCAAGGCAAATCCAATAATTTGAGCTGCACTTCATCAATTTCGTTGTCTGCAAATGCTTTCAGATTTGACAAGTCCAAAATTTATTTTGTCTTATAGTAGAGTTAAACTCATCTTTTTATAAATTTTCGACTTTTGAAGAGATGAATACATATTAAGTCTGTAGTATGAAACAAAATAGTAAAACTAAGAAAAGGAGAATATGGTGATTACTTGCATTTACACCTTCTCCCACAGTGTTTGTTATAACTTCTTTGTTTTGGGTCCTAAAACATGAAGGATAGGTTGGTATAGGATAAGCTCTTATTCAGACAGAAATGCCTTCACATTTTAACCCAAATCCTGTTAGATAAGTTTATTAAAACTTTTAAGCTGATAGTAAAAAGCAGAACAATGTTATTTCAAAGTTATTTCTTGGAGATAAATATATCCTTATCAGACAGTGTAGATCCAAGATCAGACTGCACATTCTGTGCAGTCTGTTCTTGATCTACAAAAGGTCACTTAGCAGCTTAACTCTTTACCGCACAACAAAATTTGAGACCCATGCAAATCGAGAGGAATTGCAGACAACAATTTCAGTGTGACTCAGATGATGCGATTTGTCTTTGACTGGGTAGAAAACATTATGGGAAAAGGAGAAAATCTTTGCTACCAGCATTTTCTCCTTTTCCCACAATGTTTTCAAAAGGCTTCAACATCAGGGTCGTTAAAAGTCGGGATTGTGCGTTAAGGGGTTAAGGATTAATGAATGCATAGACTGAAAATATCCAGTACATTAGGAATCTAAAGATTAATAAACCTTTGTAAAGCTGAACCTGGATTTAATTGCTTATACAGACAGTGTAGATCAAGATCAGACTGCACAGAACATGTAAACTGATCTTGGGTCTACACTTCTCAGTTCTTTGGCAGATATTGTGACAAAAGCTTTCTTGAAAATGGTGTATCTGCATCTTTGGAACTGACTGAGAATTTCTTTTCATTTAGTAGTATATCAAGGGTAATTGTTATACTCTGTACCAACATTTTAATTCCCTTTACTACCCTGCAATATATTAGAAAGTTCCAAAATCAAAGCATTTGCAGATGACAAAATAAAAATGACTGAGATATTGAACACTGTTTTTGGAAGGACAGAATACATTTTGGGAAAAGGAGAAAATGCTGGTTACCAGTATTTTCTCCTTTTCCCACAATGTTTTCAAAAGTGTTCTTCATCAGGGTTGTTAAAAGGCAGCATTGTGCGGTAAAGGGTTAATTGTTAAGTCATTACACATTATTTTTTTGCCAAACGGTCCTGAGTTTTAGGGATCCTCATGAAAGGAGATTTTGAAAATACTCTGGAATAAGGAGGAAATACTGGTAACCAGCATTTTCTCCTGTTACCTGAATGTTTTTGAATTTCCTTTCTCTCAGGGTATGTGGCTCACTGTGAAAGTGTAGGACTCGTAACCTGGAGGCCCCTGGTTCAAGCCTCACTAGAAGCAATGGGTTTTTCGTGGGAGTGTTCTTGGGCAAGACACTTTATAGTCCTAGCCTAGTACAGGTGAAATCCATGAGATACGTAAAGAAGTGAGCTGTCACTGTGGTGTGACTGAAGTAATGTTGAAAGTGGTGTAAAACAGTATTCCATTCTCTCAGGGTTGTTAAAACTCAAGATTATTTGGTAAAGGTTGAAGTCATATGAAGAAGGCAATGGGGTAGGTTTTATCAAATAATATACTTGTAGTCAGTGAATCAAGCTGTGAAGATGGATGGTTCTACGATGCAAGGGCAGACAACTGTTATCTTGTCCAAAGTGAGTTACAGACCTGGTCCCAGGCACAGTCAGCTTGTAGAGGGAGCCACAGTGCTGAATTAGCCAGCATCGTAAATAAAAAGGAACAGGAATTCATCAGTGGTAGGTGAAACTCACTGGTGTCATGCTGATAAACTTTTTGGTACATTGCAAGTATGGTGAAAACTACTGTCTTTGATTATGCTGCTCTTTCCCTAGCCTGAGTTCATACTCTCTTTAGAATCATGGTTTGCTGTCAGTCTGTGGCAGCTATTTTTTTTAAAGTTTTTGTTATTATTACTGCCTGGGGACTTTCGAGGGTCTCCCCATGATTATCAGTTATGCCAATAACCTAATTATAGACCTGTTTATTGCATGCTGTCACAGAGTTAGTAACAATGGATTCATGTGTTTTTCGACCAATTCATCAGGACCTTCAGCAACACATGTTACACCATCCTTTTGAATAGCTTTCAGTCAAACAGCCGAAACAATTAGCAGCTATTGTTATCCTCCAAAGTCATTGTGAATAAATTGTTTGAAATTGTGTTGTTAATATTTTCAAAGATGGCTCACAAACAGGAAACGATCAAACCAAGGCTATTGGAATTTCGGTATCTATTTTTAGTCATTTACATTTGAAAACTGATTGCAGCGACATCTGGTTTACCCCACTATGAGATAGGGTAAACTAGATGTTGCTGCAACCAAATTTCAAAATTTCAGACTTTTCCAAATTGAAAGCATTTGGCAGATGAAAAATCATATTTAGCTCAAATGACAAAATTTCTCTGAAACAATGTGGAAAAAGGCAAAAATGCTGATTACCCTTACTGATTGTAGAGTGTAATTCTTGATGTGGTCACAGGCACTAAATAGTACCCAAGAAATAGTAGAATTACATTAATTTTTAAAAAACTTTTTAACTCTTTACCACACAATCCGTAGTTTTAACAACCCTGAAGAAGAAAGCCTGTAGAAAACATTGTGGGAAAAGGAGAAAATGTTGGTAACCAGCATTTTCTCCTTTTCACACAATGTTTTCTACTCTTTCTAAGACAATTGTCTCCATCTGAGCCACATTAGAATTGTCATCTGCAACTGCTTTCAATCTGGGTCAGCCAGTCTAACATTTTTTTTAGTTTTGGCAAAGGGTTATATCAACATGAGAAACACATTTTAGACCTAGTTTAGCAGAAATGCTTAATATTAAATTTGCATTCAGGTCTGCTTTTGACTACCTATAAAAAGGTTTAATGCTTATAAAACTTTATTCGTGCTCAGCTCAGCTGAGCGTGGAATTTTAAAGTTATATAAATGTAATTTGATAAACGTTGTGGAGTAACTGTGGAACCTTAGGGCTTTTCTTTGTCCCTGCCTATGAAAACAAAGTCTTCAATTCAGATTTCCATCCCATCTTTATGCAGAAATTTCGAACCCGGTTTAGCATTGACTCAAGTTTTATAAGCATGGGCACTGGGGTTGTTTGATAAATAGACATTATAGATTTTATTGATTTATATATTTATAGTTATTGTAAGCGTCTACAGACAGAAGCCCCAATTATTCTGGGTTGGGGCCAAAACAGATCCCATAGATGACTCCTGGTGGTGGGCTGACAACTCAATATGGTGGATGAGAATAGCTTGGAGTGGTAAGATTGATAGGAATGCTTATCCTGTAACTTTTCTGGATGACAAAATTTTAGACTTGTCCAAATTGAGAGCATTTGTTGAAAATAAAAAAATGTATCTCAAACAATGCTTTTTTTTTTATCTCTGAAAGAGTAGAAAACATTATGGGAAAAAAAACAAGAATGCTGGTTATCAGCTATACTAGAGAATTCTTTGGTAAAGGGTTCACACTTTTTCAGATGCAAAAGTTTAGACTTGTCCAAATTGAAATTGCTTGCAGACTTAAATGATGGGATTTTCCATTTTTAGGGCAGAAAAAATTGTTTAAAAAGGCGAGAATTCTGGTTACTAGCATTTTGTCCTTTTCCTGAAATGTTTTCTGAAGCCTCTTTTCTTAGGGTCAGTAAAACATGTGTTTGTTGCTAGAGTTAACTCTTTGGTAACCAGCATTTTCTCCTATACCCACAGTGTTTTATACCATTTCTGATGTTGTCTGCAACAGCTTTCAATTTTGACCAGTCTGAAAATTTGTTGTGTTGTAAAGAGTCAACATGATTTTCAAAATATTGTATTAAACTCATTGTGGCATTGTCTTCGACAAATGCCACAATAAAGAGATTATAAGTTGTTGCATCAGTTAAACTGCTGCAGGTATTTGGCTTTTCACTTGAAGCAAGTGTCACTTGAGTTAGGTTGAAGTGTGATTTAAGGCTTGTCATTTTCTTTTTTAGAAGACTTTGAAGTGGATCCCAACAAGCAGTGTGGAGCAGTTCTAGGCACCAAAAAGATAGAAGATCAATCTTTGCTCACCAATCAAAACTGTGAAGAAAAATTACCCTATATCTGCAAAAAGAAAGGTTTGTGCTCTTTGATGTGTACAGTGTGTCTGTGTATATGTCTATAAGTATGTTGTGTGTGTATAATCAATTGTTCTCTCTAAGAACTGGTTTTACTGCTTAACCCTTTACCACACCATCCTGTGTTTTTAAAGACCCTGCAGAAAGAGCCTTTTGAGAACATTGCGGGAGAAGGAGAAAATGCTGGTAACCAGCATTTTTTCCTTTTCCCACAATGTTTTCTACCCCTTGGAAAAAAATATTCAGTTTTTGAGTCACACTTATTTTGTTGTCTGCTAATGCTTTCAATTTGGACTCTTCTAAAATTTTGTCGTTTGCTAAAGGGTTAACCGGACTACAATGAGGTAGCAGGCCATGACCTCTGAGGTAGCATCCTTTTGAAAACATAGTGGCATTTTCTTCTTTTTCCGCAATATTCTCAACCCTACTAAAAACAGTTTTCAGTGTCACATAAGTTTTTGGTCTGCCAATACTTCAGTTTAGACAAGTCTAAATTGCTGTTATTTGCTAATGAATTAACCCTTTACAGAACAATCATGTTTTTATGACTCTGAAAAAGGAGCTTTTGAAAACATTGTGAGAAAAGGAGAAAATGCTGGTAACCAGCATTTTCTCTTTTTCCTGTAATTTTTATTACTCTGTAAAATATAAGTACCATTACTTGTACCAAGCTGAATATTTCATCTGCAGAATGATGCTTTTATTTGGACAAGTCTGAAATTTTGTTGTTTGGTTATGAAATAAGTGGATATTTTTCAGGCTGTTTTAGAAACCCACTGAAAGTTGCTGCCATTTCATGGCTGTTCTGGCTAGAATAGTCCATGAAGAATCATTGTTAAGACAAGATCGGTAGAATGTACCAACACTGTATGATTTTGCTTCATAAAGTTAAAAGTAACAATTTTTACATAATTCTTATTTACTTTTACATTTGTCATTGAACATCCACAGCTATTGGTTTAGGAGCCGATCCTCCAACAGAATTACCAAAAGGGAATATAAAAACAACCATGAAAATAACCACTACCATGAAAAGTACAGTGGGATTGAACTCAACTGTGACATCATCAACTGAAGGTCAGTTCTATTAAATCTTTACCAAACGACAAAATTTTAGACTGGTCCAAATTGAAAGCATTTGCAGACAACAAAAGAAATGAGATTGAAAAATTGAAAGTTGTTTTGGGAAGGGTAGAAAACATTGTGGGAAAAGGAGGAAATACTGGTTACCAGCATTTTCTCTTTTTCCCACAAGATTTTCAAAAGGCGTCTTTCACAGGGTCGTTGAAAGTTGGAATTGTGTGGTAAAGAGTTAGCTCTTTACCAAATGACAGAATTTTAAACTTGTCCTAATTAAAAGCATCTGCAGATAACAAAATAAATGTGACTCAAAAACAAAATTTGTTTTGCGAAGGGTAGTAAAATTGTAAAAAAAAAGGAGAAAATGCTGGTTACCAGCATTTACTCCTTTTCCCATATTGTTTTCAAAAGGCTTCTTTTCGGGGTCGTTAAAACTCAGGACTGTGTGGTGAAGGGTTAAACCTTTGAACAGTCACAAGTTTTAACAACCCTCAGAAAGATGCTGTTTGAAAACATTGTGGCAAAACGAGAACATACTGGTATACTGGTTAATCCCACCAATTAACCCTTTACCACACAATCCTGAGTTTTAACAACCCTGAAGAAGAAGGCTTTTGAAAACATTGCGGGAAAAGGAAAAAATGCTGGTAACCAGCATTTTCTCCTTTTCCCACAATGTTTTCTACTCTATGAAAAACAAGAATCATCATTTGAGCTACATTCATTTTGTTGTCTGCAACAGCTTTGAAATTTCGTGAGTCCAAAATTTTGTCGTGTGGTAAAGTGTTAAGCCATGTATAATTTGTCGTTTACAAATGCTTTCAACTTTGACCTGTCTAAAATTTTGTCATGTGGTTAAGAGTTAAACATATTTATTTTATTTTACATCCATGAAGAAATAAGATTTTGCAAATTATACTAATTTGTCTCAACTTTGCTTCCTGGAAACAACACCAGTACTCATGCCAAATGTGTGGGCCATTGAATAGTGCCCGCATTGGCAGTGGCTCCTGGGAACTGAACTCTGGACCTTTTGGATATGAGGCCAACGATCTAGCTCATGACCACAGACACCACAATGTAAAAGTAGGGATGTATAAATGCAGAATCATGTAAATTTTGGTAAAGGTTAATCAGTAGAAGTTTGGTGAAAAATAGACCTTAACTCTTTACCACACAAACCCAAGTTTTAACAACCCTGAAGAAGAAGGCTTTTGAAAACATAGTTAGAAAATGACAAAATGCTGGTAACTAGCACTTTCTCCTTTTCCCCCAAGGTTTTCTACCCTATCAAAGACAAAAATCATCATGATTATGAGCTACATTTATTTTGTTCTCTGCAAATGCTTTCAATTCCGTCTAATCCAAAATTTTGTCGTTTGGGAAGAGTTAAGCTGTATCTAGACTGAAGATTAGTTCTAACACTTTACCCAAAATTTTTAATGATACTATATTGATTTTGTACAGCCTTGACAAGGTAGGCTTTTGAAACTGTTTCGGAAAAGATGAGAAATGGCTGGAAACCATAAAAGGTACAGCGGTATTGAAATCGATGACAACATGATCAGCTCAAGGTCTGTTCGTAACCTAATAAAGTGTACCAAAATTTTAATGATTATGCAGTTTTACATCTTTGTCAAAGTAAGCTTTTGAAAACATTGTGGGAAAAAGAGAAAATGTTGCTTACCAGCTTTTTTCTCCTTTTCTCAAAATGTTTTCTACCCTTTCAGAGATGAGTCCCTTTACATGAGTTCTTTTTACTTTTTGCAGATGTTAAATCTTGTTCCCCCAATTTTAAATTACTGACAATAACAAAAGTAAACTTTTTTACAGCATTTGACAGTGAATGGAGTTTGCATTAGCGAGGCCATTGAAAGAGCAGTGCTGAGTGAAGAGCAGAATGAGACTGCACCTATGTGCAAGCTGATCTTGCATTTACACTTTCAACAAAATACACCATGGTTGCTAATTGCAGATTAAGAGTAAATAATTATTTTTGTAATACTTTGTAGCTCAGGCTAACAAACTGTGTGGAGACGGCTGGGAAAAAAGACCCAATTCAAGATATTGCTACAGATTTGATGTAACACTACAAACATGGCTACAGGCTAAGAAGAAGTGCAGTCAGGCTGGAGGAACATTGTTGAGTATTACCAGTGATGGAGAACAGCATTATATAGCAGGTACTGGGTACTTTCTTAACTCTTTACCAAACGACAAAATTTTGGACCTGACCAAATTGATAGCATTTGCAGACGACAAAAATAAATGTTGTTAAAATGGGGATTTCTCTCTTCGATAGGGTAGAAAACATTGTGGGAAAAGGAGAAAATGCATTCTTTTGTAGGGTCGTTAAAAGTCGGGATTGTGTGGTTAAGAGTTAAGCCTTTCAAAACTATAATTGCCTTTGTGGCGTGTGTAGATCAAGATGAGGATGCACGAAACGTGTCCACTTTGATGAGATATTCTGGACAAATGTAACCTTGAAAGTAAACTAATTAGGGTCTTAACTCTGATCTAAAACTGTCTGTTGGGTTTATTCTACTCTTTTATCCTATACTTAGAATTCTGAGTTTTAATGACCTTGAGAAAGAAGGCTTTTGAAAACATTGTGGGAAAAGGAGAAAATGTTGGTAACCAGCATTTTCTCTTTTTCCCACAATGTTTTCCACCCTTTCAAAGATAATTCCATCATTTGAGTCACATTTCAATTGTCTTCTGCAAATGCTTTCAATCTGGACATGTCTACATTTTTGTTGCCTGGTAAAGAGTTAAAGAGTTAACTGTTTACCATACGACAAAACTTCAGACTTGTCCAAATCCAAAGCATATGCAGATGCCAAATTTGATGTTGCTAAAATTGTGGAGGTTGTATTTTATAGGGTAGAAAACATTGTGGAAAAGGGGAGAAAATGCTTGTTACCAGCATTTTCTCTGTTTCCCACAATGTTTTCAAAAGTTTCCTTTCCTAAAGACGTTACAAGTCGGCATTATGTGTTAAGGAGTTAAGAGCTGTACATAAGTATGCTAATGGAAACTGACAGAGTTCTTGTGCTGACAACAGAGAACACACTTCACACTTTACCAGATGACAAAATTTTGGAATTGGCCAAACTGAAAACATGCAAAGTAAATGACGTTAACATCATGGTGTGCTCTGGGTTGCTGTCTTGATCATGGTAAAAGGAGTCATAGCAGGTATGTTTTTGGATCAATTTGTCTGAAACTTCCAATTTTGTCCATTATGAATGGAACTTAAACATTTGAAAATTTAAGTGTAATAGCACCAGCAGTTTTGTTTAAATTAACAAATTCCACAAACTTTTTGCTCGGCCCTCGTGCAGTACCCCTCTTCTCCCTCTTGCTAACTTTCTGTATATGTACAGGTCGCCTTAATGGAATGCGGGACCTCCCATATAGAATGTGGATTGGGGCCAATGACAGAGATTTGGAGGGCAAATGGACATGGACAGATGGATCTCCTTTTAAATTTTTCAACTGGAAACCAAGTACGTTTTGAACATAATCGCTCATTTCATTTTCAGCTTGGCAGTTTACTATGTCTCTGTAAATACTGAAGATATTCACTTTAAACTTTGACTAATCTCGGATTAGTTTGAAATTGGGTCACCTGGGGTCATAAACTAGGTCACTAGGTCAAATTAAAGAAATTCCATGTGGACACTCTAGAGGCCACATTTCTTACTCAATTGACCTGAAAATTGGTCAGAATGTTTTTGTTGATGAAGTCTCGGATGAGTTTGAATTTGAGTCACCTAGGGTCATAAACTAGGTCACCAGGTCAAATTAAGAAATACCTTTTGGGCACTAAAGCGGCCACATTCTTTGCTCAGTTGACTTGAAAATTGGTCAGAAAGTTTGTCTTAGTTAAATCTAGGATGAGTTGGAATTGGGTCACCTGGGTTCATAAACTAGGTCACTAGGTCAAATTAAAGAAATACCTTGTGGTCACTCTAGAGGCCACATTTCATACTTAATTGACCTGAAAATTGGTCAGAATGTTTGTCTTGATGGGATCTCAGATTACCTTGAATTTGGGTCACCTAGAGTCATAAACTACGTCAGTAGGTCAAATTAAAGAAATACCTTGTGGGCACTCTAGAAGCCACATTTTTTGCTCAATTGACTTAAAAATTGGTCAGAATGTTTGTCTTAAGTAAATCTAGGATGAGTTTGAAATTGGGTCACCTGTGGGTCATAAACTAGGTCACTAGGTCAAATTAAAGAAATACCTTGTGGACACTCTAGAGGCCACATTTTGTACTTAATTGACCTGAAAATTGGTCAGAATGTTTGTCTTGATGAAATCTCAGATAAGTTCGAATTTGGGTCACCTAGGGTCATAAACTAGGTCACTAGGTCAAATTAAGGAAATAACTTCAGGCACTCTAGAGGCCCCATTTTTTGCTCAATTGACTTAGAAATTGGTCAGAATCTTTGTCTTAAAAAATTTCAAACAAGTTTGAAATTGGGTCACCTGGGTTCATAAACTAGGTCACTAGGTCAAATTAAAGTAATACCTTGTGGGCACTCTATAGAGGCCACATTTATAGCTCACTTGACCTGAAAATTGGGCAGAATGTTTGTCTTGATGAAATCTAGGATGGCTTTAAAACTGGGTCAGCTTGGGACATAATCTAGGTAACTAGGTCAAATTAAAGAAGTACCTTGTGGACCCTCTAGAGGCCACATTTATTGCTCAATTGTCTTTAAAATTGGTCAGAATCTTTGTCTTAAAGAAATCTGGGATGAGTTTGAATTTGGGATACCTTGGGTCCTAAACTAGGTCACAAGGTCAAATTAAAATATAATACCTTGTGGGCACTTTAGAGGCTACATTTCATACTCAATTGACCTGAAAATTGGTCAGAATGTTTGTCTTGATGAGATCTTGGATTAGTTTGAATTTGGGTCACCTAGGGTCATAAACTACGTCAGTAGGTCAAATTAAAGAAATACCTTTTGCGCACTAAAGAGGCCACATTTTTCGCTCAATTGACTTGAAAATTGGTCAGAATGTTTGTCTTAATTAAATCTAGGATGAGTTTGAAAATGGGTCACCTGGGGTCATAAACTAGGTCACTAGGTCAAATTTAAAGAAATATCATTTGGGCCCTCTAATGGTCACAATTCTTGCTCAGTTGACCTGAAAATTAGTCAGCGTGTTTGTGTTGATGATATCTTGCATGAGTTTGAAATTGGGTCATGTAGGGTCATAAACAAGGTCACTGGGCCACATTGAAGAAATAGCTTATGGGCACTCTAGAGGCCACAATTCTAGCTAAATTGACCTGAAAATTGATCTACATATTTGACTTGATGATGTCTTGTATCAGTTAGAAATTGGGTCTCATAGGGTCATAAACTAGGTCACTAGGTCAAATTAAAGAAAAGTATTGTGGGCACTGTAGAGGCCACAATTTTTGCTCAACTGACCTGAAAATTTTTCAGCATGTTTTACTTGAAATCTTGAATGGGTTTGAAATTGGGTCACATAGGGTCATAATCTAGGTCACTAGGTCATATTACAGAAATACCTTGTGGGCACTCTAGAGGCTTCAATTCTTGCCCAATTCACCTGAACCTTGGTCAACAAGTTTGTTTCGATATCTTGGATGAGTTTGAAATATTGTTACATAGGGTCATAAACTAGGTCAAATTGAAGAAGTACATTTTGGACACTCCAGAGGCCACATTTTCAGCTCAAATGACCTGACAGTTGGTCAAAATGTTTGTCTTAATAATATCTCAGATGAGTGATCCAGGGCCATCATGGCCCTCTTGTTCCTTAAATGTTTTTTCTACCCTTTCAAAGACAAATCTCATCATTAGAGCAACATTTTTGGATTGCTGGTTAAATCTACCGGTAATTTTTTGTAGATCTAGATTTTGGGAATTGATAAATAGCTTTCCCTTTAGGGTATATATGTAACAAGTACCTCAACACATGATTCTTATCTGCATTTTACATCCATTTTGAAATAATCATTTTGAATTTTAATCTTCTACAGTTTAAGGGAATAAAACATTCACATCTGGCAGTCAGTTATAAGTCTTTGTTATTCTGTCAGACCTTTTGTTTACATGACACACTATGCAGCATGTTTGTTTACATGACACACTATACTTATTTTGTTTGGCTGATATGACCTGTCAATCAAAACTGGCTGAAACGTCCTTTGCTGGTAACATATTTTATTCATTAAATAAAAGCAGCTGTAAACAACAAATTAAATACGGCCAAAATGAAGGGATTTATCTTTGGAAGGAGAAAGTGCAGATTACTATATTGATATTTTTTACAAAGCTGGCTACTTTATGGACATATAAACATGAGAGTCTGTGGTAAAGAGTTACATAATAAAAAGTCAAACCTTACCTTTTGTACAGCCGAGCCAAATGATTTTGAGAGCAAAGAAGACTGTGGAGCTGTCATTACAGCAAAAGCTCTCTCATATGGAGAAAACTTTGGTTTCTGGAATGATATTGATTGTGAGGTACCTCAAGGATACATATGCAAAAAGGAAGGTAACTACAGCCAAATAATTACTGTACTTTGTTTATACCTCTGCTAAACAAAATTGAGTCATGCACTGTGAAAAGATTGTTTAATGCATTTACAAAAGGTATCAGCCTGGATCAGTCTGCATGGACTGTGCAGCCTGACCCAGGTCGATACTTTTTGCTCTTCGTAAATTTTCTGCACGCCCAAGGTACTTTTCATCCAAATTATGCAATGACTTGATTGGTATAATGAATTAGGTAGAGAAATTAATCCTATACCACACAATCCCGACTTTTAATGACCTTCAGAAAAATGGCTTTTGAAAACATTGTGGGAAATGGAGAAAATGCTGGTAACCAGGATTTTCTCCTTTTCCCATAGTGTTTTCTACCCTTCCCAAAACAAATTTCAATTTTTCAGTCACATTTTTTGCTTCAATTTTTCAGAAAACAGTGTTAAACACCATGCAACCATTCAGTTTTTTATTGTAATCAATTGACAGGACTTGGCCCTTATTATAATTACAGCATGAATCTTCAATACAATACTTTGCTATAGCAATATTATATTTATAATAATTTATTATAGCAATATGTATTTTCAGTATTACTAAAGATTGACAAGGACATTTTGATCCAGACCGTCAATAAAATTTTGAGGGAAAAAAAATAAGAAATTATTAAGCGTGAATGTAACAATATGAAAATGAATGTATGTTGCAGGCACTTCAGGTGTGATTTATTTTGCAAAGATGTCAGAATGTTACATACTGTCTTCTTTAACCCTTTCCCAAACAAGCCCTGGTTTTCACGTGTCTGCAGTACAAGTCTTTTGAAAACACTGTGGGAAAAGGAGAAATTGCTCATAATGAGCAATTTCTCCTTTTCCCACAGTGTTTTCTACCCTTTTTGAGAACTTTCTGCCATTTTCATCAAATTTAAAATTGTCGTCTGCAAACTCTTTCAATTTGGACCAGTCCGAAATTTGTCGTTTGGGAAAGGGTTAAAATTGGTTTTAAATTTCAGCTTCTCAGATATCAACTGTGACCCCAGTGACACTTAAAACTACAGAAAAGCCAGGTATACTATTTCTACTTTCACTTACGCCTTTTTGTAAATCAGTTGTATCACTTTTGCATTTTCCAGATATTACAGAAGATAATGCTCACAACAACAAGTGTTGTTGTTCCTTTAGGCTTGATCAGAACATTTGGTTTAAGCCATTATCCTGCTAAATAAATGAAATGAAACATTAAAACCCAAAATTTTGCTATTTCAAAGGGTTTTTGGGGGTAAAGATATTTCTATATCAGACAGTGTATATCCAAGATCAGACTGCACATTCTGTGTAGTCTGATCTGTATTAGCTGAATTTGAACATTGGTTACCTTTGAACAAAGGACAGATCACAGAGTCTAATCAGTGAAAACCTTTACACACTATGGGTCCATATTTCAGCCAATTTAATTGTCATTTGTAAATAGTTTGAATTTGGAGAAGTCTAAAATTTTGTTGTCTTTTAAAGCATTTGGGCCAATTACAAAACACACACTGAAATATTCTGTTCATGTTTGTTAACTATCCTACAGGAGGTCTCCTCTATGGCTGCTCTGGTAAGGGCTGGCTGGACTATGGCACAGGATCCTGCTATCTGTTTGTCCAGGACTCAATGTCCTGGACTCTTGCATCAACAGAGTGTCGACTCAATGGAGGAGATCTTGCTAGTATTTCTAGTGAACAAGAGCAAGAATTTATTTTTAGCCAACTTCCACAAGGTAATCTAGAAATTTTAAATTATCTGTAGATCTAGTATAATTATATTTTTTCAATCTCTTTCTTTAATCATTCCCTCACCTGTCAGAGTCCTACATAGCTAGCGACACAGTGGAAGGGAGGTGCTATACTGGTTCACTAGGGTGTATATTCACCAACCATTCTTTGTTTCATTCTTAGTCTTTTTCTAGATCTAGAAAGTAACACAATGTTTGATTTGCTAATATTCATGCAATCAGAAGTTGTGTTACTTTCAAGTTTAGAAACTTCTTGAGAATAAGACTACAGATGTTGTTAAGAATGGTTTCTGTCAACTGTCCATTAGCAGATAAAAAAGTTTCAACTCTCAGTATCCTTGATTGTCAATGTCAAGGTTATTTAAGGAGATTTAAGCTGCCTCAGTGAAAAACTTACGATGATACTCTATACATTAAAGAATTGTTAGAAATTAAAAAAAATAAATGTTTTATAACCCAAGAAAGAAGCCTATCCAAGGTTTTACTCATGAGCATTTAGTCAAGGTTACTGTGCAAATACATGTACCAAGCCCTTTACAATATGGCAAAGTTTTAGATTTATCCAAATTGAAAGTTTTTTGCAGTCATGAATTTCTTTCTGCTGCAAATGAAGGAATTTTACTCTTATCTAGTAGAAAATTTGTTGGAGAATAAGAAGATGATGGTTATAAGCATTTGTTGTATTCCCACAATGTTTTCAAAGCTTTCTTCCACAGGCTAGTATGAGCAAGGAATTGTTTGGTCATGAATTGAATATGCTTTATGGACTCAAGTATGATTAATCTTAATCTTTTACCTAACAGTCCAAAAACTGAGGAAAAAAGGCTTTTGATAACATTGTGGGAAAGAAGAAAATGCTGGTTACCAGCATTTTCTACATTTTCCACAATGTTTCATTTGAAGCAAATCTAATTTTTCGTCTGCAAAAGCTTTCAATTTGAGCAAGTCTAAAATTTTGTCGTCTGGAAAGAGTTAAAGGGTATTTACTCAGACCAGTGTAAATTTTGTTGTCCTTGTCAAAGGTCAAGGTCAAGGTCAAAAAAGGTAAGAATGTCTTCTCAGACATTGCTAGTTGATGGCAGGCAAAACTATTCAAGTAATCAGTAGCAACTAAACCCACCAATTTTCTTAACCCTTTACCACACAATCCTGAGTTTTAACAACCTTGAGGAAAAAGTTCTTTTAAAAATGTTGGAAAGGGGGATATTGCTGGTAACCATCAATTTCTCCTTTTCCCACAATGTTTTCTACCCTATCAATGACAAATTCCACCATTTTAAGTCAGGTTCTTTTTCTTATTCTCCAACAAATTTTCTACTAAATAAGAGTAAAATTCCGTCATTTGTAACAGAAAGGAATTTTTTGTGTGTCTGCAAACTCTTTTGATTTTGACCATTGTAAATTTTTGAGTTAACCTACAGGGCCTTTCTCACAACTTTAGCTACCTTTGTGACCAGTGTAGATTAAAATTGGACAGTACAATACATGCAGAAGTCTGATCTTTGATCAACACTTTTTTTTCTTTCCTGAGACAATCTGGAGAAAAACAACCTTGAAACTGAACAAAATTGTGTTGAAAATGTAAGAAATTAACTTTTTCTAGAGCATGAAAATACTTGTTCGTACATTTTTTTTTTCTTTTCAATGGCCAAAATTTTTCTTCTTTACAGATAGCTACTGTTTCAATATCTGGGAAAATGACACGGAATGTGCTATATGGGCAAAGCGGGGCGAGTGTACAAGGAACCCAATCTGGATGGCTACAAACTGCCATCATGCTTGTAAGCTGTGTGTCCATCACTGTGAAGACTTGTAAATATTGTTTTTCCTTAAAAACTCCTCACTTTGTTAATGTTTGCCAACTGAAAAGATTTTAGAAACTCATATTGAAAGCATTTTGCAGATAGGAAATTCTATGCAGCTCAATAGCTTGGGGATTTTAATTTTAATAGGGTAGACACCAGCAGGAAAAGGAGAAAATATTAGTTAATGGTGGTTTCTCCTTTCTTAACCCTTTCCCAAACAAGCCCTGGTTTTCACGTGTCTGCAGTGCAAGTCTTTTGAAAACACTGTGGGAAAAGGAGAAATTGCTCGTAACGAGCAATTTCTCCTTTTCCCACAGTGTTTTCTACCCTTTTTGATAACTTCCTGCCATTTTCATCAAATTTGAAATTGTCGTCTGCAAACTCTTTCAATTTGGACCAGTCCAAAATTTGTCGTCTGGGAAAGGGTTAAGGTGTGAATGTGCAAAATACAACTTTTGGATGTCTTACTAATCCTGTATAAAGTTATCCATTATTAGCTTGACTGTTTTTGAAGAAAACCTTGCGTATTGTTATAGCTTTGTTGTCACTTGCGTCTGTGTCCAAATCATGTAAACAGTTGGACATTGTCTTATGTCTCTGTGATCTCTAAGATATTTGGACTAATTTTTAACTATCAAAAGGGATACAACAAGGGCAGACAACCTGCATTGGATATTCTTTTTACTACCTGAACGAAGAAAGCTTTAAAATATTTCATATAAGGAGAAAGGAAGAACTTGGGTAATTTTCAAAAGCAATCAAACTGAAACATTGTTCATGTAGACAATTGTTTCAATTTAACGTGTCTGTAATATAAACTTGTTATAGCTGATTAAGTCTTTACCAAACAGCAACAACAAACAACAACATTTTAGACTATGCGATATTCAAAGCATTTGTAGACGAAGAATTAAATGGGCTCAAATGATGAAATTGGCCCTAGAAGGAGAAAAAAATTTAGGAAAATGAGAAAATGCTGATCACAGGCATTTTCTCCCTTTCCCATATGTTTAGCTCGGCTGCTTTTGAAGAAAACACTGAGGTATTGCTGTAGCCCTGGCGTCATCATTGTCTGCATCATCGTCTGCGTTGTCATGCCAAAATTTTGACATTCTGTAATATTCTGTTATTACTGAAGGTATTTGCTTCAAACTTGGACAAGTTGTTAACTATCAAATGGAGAACGAAATACAACAAGGGCAGGTAACCATCAAAGTATTTTTTTGACTTAGAATTTTCACTGAGAGTCAAGCACCAGCAGCCAAACGTTGGCAACAGCTTGTGGTGCTCTTGTTTCCAAAAGGCCTCTTTCTGTGGGTCCTTGATACTTTGGATTTTATGGTGAAGGATTAATATAATAGCCATTCTATGAATAAAATGAGTGATATTTTCTGCAGGTGGGTGAGTAGTGAAAAGTGCCTAGAATGGGCTAATAAAGGTGAATGTGAAATAAATCCAGCCTGGATGAAACGGAACTGTGCTGCCTCCTGTGGAATATGTAGGGGAGGTAAGTCTGATGAATTCTCTTATTGAACACATTTCTTTCAGGTTGGTTATAAATAAATCCTAACTAATAAATCCTATGTTTCTTAGACTTCAGGAGAACGACTTTTGAAAATGTTTTATGAGATCGAAGACACGCAGGTAACCAGATTTTTTTCCTTTACAATAATATTTTCTGTCCTTTCAAGGACAATTCTTATCAGTAGAGCCTCATTTCACCTGATGTTTGCAAGTTCTTTCTGTACAGACATGTCTAAGGTTTTGTCATCGAAATTGTAGCGGATTATTTTACTGAACAAATGTTGTTCAGTAAAAATATATTGATCTCTTTTGTAGATGGCAAAAGTTTATTCATATATAAAGCAATTGCAAGCACATAATCATTTTAAAATGGCTCAACTGATAGTTTTTGTTCTTGAAAAGATGGAAAACAATTTAGGACAAGGAAAACATTTTTTTTGTCGTTAAAAACATAGAAAATGAGTTTGGAAAAAGGAACGCTGATTACCACTATTTTTACCTTTTCATAACTTGTTTTCTGCCCTTTCGCAATTAAAGCCTATCATTTTAGCCATATTTAATAATTTGGTGTGCAAATGGCTTACCAGTCCAATTATCACCCCCCCTCCAAGATTGAGTTGATGTATAACAGATATACCAGAATCAGGTTTAGCGTCCGTCCCTATGTAGACGCAGTTTTGCATCCTCTTCTTTTGCTAAAGTTTTCAAAAATTTTGGCTGCAGCCTTCCTATTATAGGTACTTGTTTACCCAGTTTTCATTATAATTGATGAAGTATTTTCAGAGTTATTACCCTTTGATTCTTTCTCTTGTCAGACAAGGTAAAGGGGCCTGCAGCAGTTCTAGTTTTCATGTGGTAAAGAATTAATCCTATAGCAAACTGTCCACAGATGCAACCCTTTACAACAGGACAAAATCTTAGACTAGATCAATTTCAAAGCATTTGGAGACGACAAATTCAACTTTGGTACAAACGATCTTAGGCTCTCTGATAGATCAGAAAACATTGTTGGAAAAGGAGAAAATGCTGGTTACCAGCATTTTCTCCGTTTCCCACAATGTTTTGAAAAGTCTTCTTTCTAAGGGTCGTGAAAACCGGGGATTGTTTGGTAAAGGGTTAATGACCCTAGAGGAGAAGCCTTTTGAAGACATTGAGGAAAAAAAGGAGAAAATGCTGGTAACCAGCATTTTTTCCTTTATTCACCATGTTTTCTACTCTTCAATGTTTTAGTCCCACTGATTTTGTTGTCTGCAAGTGCCTTCAATTTGAACAAGTCTAAGATTTTGTTGTTTGTTAAAGACTTAACTCTTTACCACACAATCACGGGTTTTAACGACCTGAACAAAAAGCCTTTTGAAAACATTGTAGGAAAAGGAGAAAATGCTGGTAACCAGCATTTTCTCCTTTTCCCACAATGTTTTCTAACTTTCCCAAATCAAAATTCACTTTTAGAGTTACATTTATTGTGTTGTCTGCAAATGCTTTGAATCTGGACAAGTCTAAAATTTTCTTGTGTAGTAAAGAGTTAAAGAAGTTTTTCAGTCATGGGGTTTATGTTGAGAGTGTCAGATGAACGAGTCGAACATTAATGTCTGTAAAATATAGAAATATAGGGCAATAATGAGGATGTTTGTTGCAAAATATCTGATAAAATACCAAGAACAGACTGCAGATTTTTTGAAATTCTAGTCTTGATCCTCATTGTATTTAAAAGCAACCATAGAGGTGCTTTTTGCTTTATCTGTTTAACAGACAACAGAATTTTGGACTTATCTAAATTCAAAGCATCCCCGGATTCAAATAATAAGATTTATCTGTGAAAGGGTATAAAACATTGTGGGAAAAGAAGAAAATGCTGGTTACCTTCATCTTCTCCTTTTCCCATTGATGTTTACAGAAGTTTCTTTAATTAGGATTGTTAAAAATCAGGATTGTTTGGCAAAGGGTTATCTGAGTGTTTCAACAATGCATTGCAACTTTCACTATTTTTAGCACCAACTAGAGGGTTTTGGATTGGTATGCATAGCAACAAGGGGTCACATGAGTATGAATGGATTGACAGAATTGATGTTGCCTATACAAACTGGGATTACACTGTGAAGCAGCCACGGTACTTTAGATATGCTGCCGGCAGCTGTGTTGCTATGTTTATTCAGGTAAGGCTACCTCTTTCTTACCAGACAAACATTTTTTTTTTTTGGTCAGAACATCTTGAGGAACTATATGAAATGTGTCAGTTTAATCCTTTACCAAACATTGCTGTGTTTAACGACCTTGAGATAGAAGATTTTTGCAAACATTGATAGAAAAGATGAAACTGTTGGTAACCAGCATTTCTTCTTTCGCCACTATCGTTTTCCATCTTTTCAAAAACAAAACCCTCTATTGAGCCACATTTGAATCATGCCTGCAAATGTCGTAAATTTGGACAACTCTGATATTTTATCTTGTGAGAAAAACTTAACAGTGACCACTTAACCCTTTACCACACAGTCCCGACTTTTAATGACCCTGAGGAAGAAGCCTTTTGAAAACATGGTGGGAAAAGGAGAAAGTGCTGGTTACCAGCATTTTCTCCTTTTCCCACAATGTTTTCTACTCTTCCTAAAACAAATTTCAGTTTTTCAGTCACATTTAAATTGTTGTCTGCAAATGTTTTCAATTTGGACCAGTGTAAATTTTTCTTGTGTGGTAAAGAGTTAAGAGGTGTTTCAAAACAAAGTTTACATAAGCACTTCAGATGACTGAGATGAGGTAGTGGCAATTCAGAGGCATATTTTCTACAGATGACTTTAAAATATCCTGTAGAAAATTTGGATAATTTGGAAAAGCTTTATAGATGTGAAAATTTTATGATTTGTGGAAGTGGCTGAATTTTTTTTTTTTTTAAATCTTTCAACTAACAGGATATCCATGCAGTAACGACTATGCGATATTTATTTTTGATATACCATGGATATTTTTAGAACAGTATCTTCCAGTGACTCCTTCCCCGTTTACCATATATGGATGAAATATATTCCAAATAAGGTGATTATTACTACAGAAAACCCATGAAAAAAGAATGATTTCATAGCACAAGTTCTACTTTCTGATGATTTGCCTATGTAGTGCTGCTTTTTATATCATGTGAATGCCTGTTTCTCCTGTGTTCTCAAATAGATTAATCCATAGTGACTTCAATCACAATTTTTGGATGTTTAATTACTACCATAAAGTGCTATATGCAGGTGATACCATTTCAAAAGGGGAGTTCCAATCAAAATGAACTTTCAACTTGCTTTTGTCAGCCACATGTTAACAATATGATAAATACCAACAAATCAAAAGTTAAAAGATAAATATAATACATACATAATATTGTTGTATATCAAAATTATCTAACTTGGTTGTGAGAATTGATAATTGTCTCGCCAAGGCTAGACAATTATCACTTCTCCCAACCTTGTTAGGTATTTTTGATATATGACAACTCTATGTACATATTATATTATATGCCTGTCATAGATCCATTTAGATGAAAATGAAATGAAATTTTGTATGAAAATTAACCTGAAATGTAAGACATGATACTAATATGTCTAGTGAGTAATTACTTCCCCATGACCTTTGACTTATTTTCATGTGCGATATACTTACTTGTTGCTTGAACATTTGTTCTCTCTATCAGATCTCATGGCTGACTTTTGTTACATTTTTACAGACAGGGACATGGAACGATGGACCATGTGGGGACACTCTACAAGGCTATGTGTGTAAGAAATCCAAACAAGCAATGTCAACAACTCAGCTATCTCCTCATAAAATTGGATGTGCAGATGTAAGTGGAACATTTTGTTCGTGTTGTTGATTTTTGATAAGATAGTTAACCTTTTACCACACAGTCCCGAATTTTAACTGAGGAAGAACGCTTTTAAAGACATTTTGTGAAAACAGAGAAAATGCTGATAACCAGCATTTTCTCCTTTTCCCACAATGTTTTCTCTCCTATCAGAGATATATTTCATCATTTGAACCACCTTTAATTTATAATCTGCAAATGCTTTCAATTTGGATCAGTCTAAAATTGAGTCATTTGGTAAAGAGTTAACATGCATTTTCAGCGTTTTCAACTCTTTCTTAGCAAAATTTCATAAACATAGCAACATTTATAATGTCATGTGTATGACAAAGCTTTCAATATGGATGAATGGAAAATACTGTCATCTGGTATATGCTCTACCAAAAAAACAAAAATGTTAGACTAGTCCAAATTGAAAGCGTTTGCAGATGACAAAATGAATGTGACTCAAAAACAGAAAAATGTCTATGGAAGAGTTGAAGACATTGTGGGAAAAGGATAAAATGCATATTTCTCCTTTTTCCACAATATTTTCAAAAGTCTTATTCTTTAGGCTCTTTAAAACTCAGGACTGTTTGGTAGAGGGTTAATACATCTGGAAAAAGTATTGACCCAGGCAATTATGTGCAGTCCGTGCAGGCTTACCTCGTTTGAAACTTTTCGCTGTCAGTAAATTTTCTGCATGTCAAAGAATCAGTCTGCCCCTTGATTCACTAAGTTATTAGACAAAATGGATTTTGTGAATCCATAATTATGTAATGCGTTGTTTGGTATAATGCATCACAGAGATGCATTAAATCCCCTTTTGCCAGTGCATGACTCATATGTAATTTTTTTATGTTTTACAGGAAAATACGTACGGTTATGAGGCATACTGCTACAGCTATGTCAAGGAACAAAAGACATTTGATGATGCTCAGAAATACTGTGTGGACAATGGGGGTCATCTTGCATACATTAAAGACAGGTAAGGGTTTGGCATGGAATTCATTTCTGGTTATGAGCAGCTTCTCCTTTTGCTGCAATATTTCAAAAATTTGGTATGTAGAAGGCAAAGTAAATTGTGTGTAGAAGATTACCGAGATAAACAGATATACCTCAGAAAAAGGAGTTAATAACCCAGACAATCCTGTCCATACACCCTTTACCGCACAATGAGGCCTTTTGACACCCCTAGGAAAGAAGCCTTTTGAAAACATTGTGGGAAAAGGAGAAAATGCTGATAACCAGCATTTTCTCCTTTTCACACAATGTTTTCTACCCTATCAAAGAAAAATTGCACCATTTTAGCCAAATTGAAATTGTTGTCTGCAAATGCTTTCAATTTGGAGAAGGCTAAAATTTTATCATCTGGTAAAGGGTTAAGACCCTGAGGAAAAACACTTTTGAAAACATTGAGGAAAAAGGAGAAAATGCTGGTTACTATTCTCCCATTTTCCACAATCTTTTCTTTTTGTCATTGATGAAAACATTCATTTTAGACCTATTTGAAGTGCTGTCTGTATATGCTTTGAATTTGGACATATCCAAAATTTAGTTGTCTGGTAAAGGATTAATCAGTGTTTCAGTATGTTTAGCATTGTTTGTAATAGCAGACTTCCTTCTCTTCCCCCTACCTTCACTGTTTACCACACAACCCAGAATTTTAACCACCTTAAAGAAGAGCGCGATTGAAAATATTGTGAGAAAAGGAGAAAATGCTGGAAACCAGCATTTTCTCCTTCTCCCACAATATTTTCTTCCCTTCAAAGACAAACTCATCATTTGAATCATATTTGATTTGTTGTCTGCGATCGCTTTCAGTTTGGATTAATTTAAAATTTTGTCATCAGGTAATTAGTTAAAAGAAAAAGGAATGCTTGTTTATGAAATAATTTGGTAACGGATGAACTTCAGAACCAAATGTAGAGCTTTTATTCTCATCTTGAATTTACACCCTCTATATAAATACTTGGTGAGATATTCTAAGTTATCACACAATCCAACAAGGAATAAGTTGCTTTTTTTAGCTCACCTGAGGACGAAGTGCTCAGGGTGAGCTATTGTGATCACTCACCGTCCGTCGTCGTCCGTCCGTCCGTCCGTCCACATTTTGTTGTTTACACTCTAGCATCTACAAATATCAACCAATCGGCACCAAACTTGGTCAAAATGTATATGACCATAAAATCTCGGATGAGTTCGATTATGGGTGTAATCGGACCAGAACAACTGGAGTTATTTGCCTTTGAATTAGAAAAATTGCTATATTTGACTTTGTTTACACTCTAGCATCTACAAATATTAACCAATCGGCACCAAACTTGGTCAAAATGTATATGACCATAAGATCTCGGATGAGTTCGATTATGGGTGTAATTGGAGCTGAACGACTGGAGTTATTTGCCCTTGAATTAGAAAAATTGCCATTTTTGACTGTTTACACTCTAGCATCTACAGATATTAACCAATCGGCACCAAACTTGGTCAAAATGTATATGACCATAAGATCTCAGATGAGTTCGATTATGGGTGTAATTGGACCAGAACAACTGGAGTTACTTGCCCTTGAATTAGAAAAATTGCTATATTTGACTTTGTTCACACTCTAGCATCTACAAATATTAACCAATTGGCACCAAACTTGGTCAAAATGTATATGACCATAAGATCTCGGATGAGTTCGATTATGGTTGTAATCGGACCAGAATGACTAGAGTTATTTGCCCTTGAATTAGAAAAATTGCTATATTTTGACTTTGTTTACACTCTAGCATCTACAAATATAATTAATTGTCACCAAACTTGGTCAAAATGTATATGACCATAAGATCTCGGATGAGTTCGATTATGGGTGTAATCGGACCAGAACGACTGGAGTTATTTGCCCTTGAATTAGAAAAATTGCTATATTTGACTTTGTTTACACTCTAGCATCTACAAATATTAACCAATCAGCACTTAACTTGGTCTAAATATATATGACCATAAGATCTCGGATGAGTTTGATTATGTGCCTAATCGGACCAGAACGACTGGAGTTATTTGCCCTTGAATTAAAAAAATTGCTACATTTGACTTTGTTTACACTCTAGCATCTACAAATTTAAACCAGTCAGCACCAAACTTGGTCAAAATATATATGACCATAACATTTCGAATGAGTTTGATTGTAGGTCTAATAGGACTAATGTGTCATGGAAAAAGGGGGCTTGACATATATTTTCATTGTGGACCAATATCTCTTTAACTACAGGACGAAATGTCATGAAACTTCATCTTTTTATTGTTTATTGCAAGCCACAGACAAAACATAGTTATTTGTTATTATTTCATGAAACGCCATGTCATGAAAAAAGGGGGCTAAATGTTTAATTTCGTCATGGACCAATGACCATCCGTTTGTCCATCTTTCAGGACAGATATCTTCTAAAATCCTTGACAAAAAATTCATACAGGTGTTCCTAATGATGTCCGCTGATATTTATTGTTTTTTTTTCCTTTTTGATATCAAATACTGTCTCATAGGAAAAAGGGGCTTCATGTATATTTCTGTTAAGGATCAATATACATGTATCTTCAACTCAAAATCCTAGACAAAAATTTGTGAAACTTCATACATGTGTTCCTTATGATAGTTCGCCAATATCATTAGGTTAGCTTTTTTGATTAAATGTCATGTCATGGAAAAAGGGGGCTTCACATATATTTTCATTATGGATTAATATCTCTTTAACTACAGGACAAAATGTTATGAAACTTCATCTTTATGTTGTTTATCACAAGCCACAGACAATGGTTAGGCCTATTTGTTAGCTCACCTGAGCACGAAGTGCTGGGTGAGGTATTGTGATTCGTCGTTGTCCTGCGTCTGTCTTTCCACAATTCCTTTAAACATCTTCTCCTCCTAAACCAATCATGTTGAAACTTGACAGGCATATTCCTTGGGTGAAGTTCTACCAAAGTTGTTAAAAGAATTGAATTAACCCTTTAACTCCAGGGGTAACAATTTTGGGCAAAATTGTATATAGAGCAAACTTTAAAAATGTTTTTGTCTGAAACTAGAAGGCCTAGAGCTTTGATATTTGGTATGTGGCATTTCCTTGTGGACAATTTTGTTCAAGTGATGCCCCTGGGTCAAAACAGGACATAACGGTATACAGAATGAACTTTAAAAGTCTTGTTCTATTTAACCCTTTACCACACAATCCCAAGTTTTAACGCCTGTGAGAAATAAGGCTCTTGAAAATATTGTTGGAAAAAGAGGAAATACTTGTAACCAGCATGTTTTCCATTTTCCACAATGTTTTCCACCCAACCAAAATCAAATTTAAATTTTTGAGTCACATTTATTTTGTTGTCAGCAAATGGTTTGAATTTGGACAAGTCTTAACCCTTTAAGCGCCTTTCACTACTATAGTTGCCTTTGTGTCTAGTGTAGATTAAGATCAGACTGCACGAAATGTGCAGTCCGATCATT
This sequence comes from Tridacna gigas, assembly GCA_945859785.2. Classification (NCBI taxonomy): domain Eukaryota; kingdom Metazoa; phylum Mollusca; class Bivalvia; order Cardiida; family Cardiidae; genus Tridacna; species Tridacna gigas. Next base: position 55,918,103 of record OX244035.2, read on the forward strand.
GATCTATACTGTCTGCTTTGTTGAAACACTGCAGACAAAAGGCACCCACGCAGTTGTTATCATCTTGGACTCATTCTGGAATGAGAATGGCCTTTGGGTTTAAGGATTGAATTTTGTTGTTTGTTAATGATTTGAGCCAAGCCTGTTAGCTCATTACCTACAGGGCTAGCTATGCAGGGATGTCAAGTTTAAATCTCAGTTGGGCCAAGCACTCAGGTAACCAGGATTTTTTTTAACTTTTTCCACAATGTTCTCTACCCATCCCAAATCTAAGTTCATTTTTTTAGACAAATTTATGTTGTTGTCTGCAAATGCTTTGAATTATAGACCAGTCTAAAATTTTTGTTTGGTAAAGAGATAAAGATAGACCAAGTAATATGCATTTCAAGACTGTGTTGTAGGCAGTACTATCTTGCAGAATATAAGGCATATATATCCAAGATCCACCTGCAGTCTGATCTTTATCAACACTGTCTGATAAAACATCCTGTCTTGCGTACCCCTAGCCTTGGTTCCCACCTGATCATTTTTTCCTTTTAACTATTCAGGACGGACGGATGCAGTTTAAATTTGACATGAAGCCCCCTTTTTCCATGACACAGCAATAAATTCCAAAACCCTGACAGTATGCGCTAGGTCACTTGATGTGTGAAATTTTCATCCAAATCTGTTGAGATATGTCCAGTAATTAAAGAGATATTGGTGAAAAATGAAATATGACATGAAGACACCTTTTTCCATGATGCAGCTATAAATTGCAGAACCTTGACAATATGCGCTAGGTCACATGATGAAAAACATTCTGTGAAAACTTTCAAAAACATTGTTGGAAAAGGAAAAAATGCTGGTAACCAGCTTTTTCTCCTTTTTCCCACAAAGTTTTCTACCCTATCAAAGAAATACTGTGTCACTTGAGCCAATATGAAAATGTTGTCTGCAGATGCTTTCAATTTGGACAGATCTAAATTTTGCCATGTGGTAAAGGGTTAAAGGCTTTGACAGCATTTTTCTCTCTGGCTGTTAGGATGTATCTTTGAACATTGTGTTCATTGTATTTTGAGTTCACTTTTGTTCATTCATTTAACTCTGTAGTACAGATTTTATCTTGTAAATCTTAGAAGTCATTATAATTTTTGTTCTTCAGTTTGTGGTGTTTGTCTTAATTTATAAATAAGTTTATGAAACACACCCCCCCCCCCCCATTCTCTACTAAGTTTGTTCAAATCAGGCAACTTTTTCCACACACCAAAAGGCCTAGAGCTTTGTTATTATTCCTTCAAAACTCTGTTCTGGAGGTATATAGGAGTCAGCTTGTCGGTCCATCCATCCATACATTCATCCATCCAAAAAGGGGACTTCTTCAGTTTGTGGTGTTTGTCTTAATTTATAAATAAGTTTATGACTCCTGACCCTGCCCCCCCCCCCCCCCCCGTTAGATTTTGGGCATATACTCCACCATGAATTGAAGTACCATTTGAAAGATCTGTTCAGGTAGGGCCAAGGTCAATGTCACAGTTGAAGGTCAAATCATTGAAAGGTTGGTGCAAGACTATTGCAAGTGTAAATACATTGTTTATGTGTTTACAATAGCAATTACTCATGAACATGTCCCTGGACAACCACTGTAGTTGTTGGTATATTTAACAACATTATAATACTAACTTGTATAGAAAGTCTTGAATTGGCAAACATTCTCTACTAAGTTTGTTCAAATCAGGCAACTTTTTGCCACACACCAAAAGGCTTAGAGCTTTGTTATTATTCCTTCAAAACTCTGTTCTGGAGGTATATAGGAGTCAGCTTGTCGGTCCATCCATCCATCCATCCATCAGTCTTTCTGTAGAATTTTCTTGTCAGAGCTAGTTCTGAACAACTACAGGACAGATTTCATTCAAACTTTAGAGAGACTCGGTGCCAAGCAAGAATGTGCATATTATATTTTGGTGACGGTTCATTGAATTTTTACAAAGTTATTTTTCTTTGATGAAATTTCTTGTTCTCCCTATTTTGTAACAACTATTGGAAAAATATCATTCAAACTTCTCACAAATATTTATATAACCGGGTTTGGTTAAGAAAGATTATCTTCTTGTCTAAACAAAGAAGACCTAGAGCTTTGGCCTTGCACTTCGATATTTGGTATTTATCTTCATTGTAGACCTTTACTGCTGGGTACTCAGGTGAGCGATATAGGACCATCATGGTCCTCTTGTTTAAAACATTGTGGGAAATGGAGAAAATGCTGGTTTACTCCTTTTCCACATTTATTTTATGACTTGACAAAAAGACAGACAATTTATACAGAATATATTTCACTTTACTTCATTCTTTATGAAAACTTCCACTACACACTATACACATAAATAAAGCAAAAAGGTGGCATAAAGATCGCAGCTTAGATTGGCAGCATGGCGGAGTGTAACCAGCCCTATTACCAGTTAACTTGTCTAAATATGCATGAAACTGTACCCATGAGAAACACGTCAGAAACCCCTTAAAAGAGCTTTATTACTTCTCCATGCCAGTATCTGCAGACAGCTCTTATTTTCACACAAACAACCTCGAACTGGACCTGGAAGGTAAATCATAGCACGCAAGTCGAATGGTAACTCACAGACTGATACCTTAGCAGTGCATCCCACCTATATAGGTGACTAGGGCTGACCCATGTGAAAACACAAAAACACTTCCTGGAACAAATGTGTGACTACAAACACAGACCCAGGTAAAAACACAGAACATACAAATTGTACTACTGCTGGTGAGGACTACACACTGCCTGAAAGATGTAGCCAAACATTATTATGCCCCCCTTCAACGAAGTGGTGGTATATTGCTTTGACATATCGGTCGGTCGGTAGACCTTACCTTGTCCGGATAATAACTAGACACAGAATTGACCTAGGTTCGTCAAATTTGGCACAGACATGCGTCTTGGAGTGTAAATGATCCATATTGATTTTGAGGTCAGTCGGTCAAATGTCAAGGTCACAGTGACAGTCAACATGTTGATATATAGACCAAACATTGTCCGGATGGTAACTAGACACAGAATTGACCTAAGTTCGTCAAATTTGGCACAGACATTTGTCTTGGAGTGTAGATGATCCCTATTGATTTTGAGGTCAATCGGTCAAATGTCAAGGTCAAGTGACGTCAACATGTTGATATATAGATCAGACCTTGTCCGGATGATAACTAGACACAGAATTGACCTAGGTTCGTCAAATTTGGCACAGGCATTTGTCTCGGAGTGTAAACGATCCCTATTGATTTTGAGATTAATGCATCAAAGGTCAAGGTCACAGTGGCCTTCAACTTAATGATATATAGACCAAACCTTGTCCGGAGGATAACTAGACACAGAATTGACATACCTTCTTCAAATTCTGTACAGATATTTATCTCAGAGCGTAAATGATTCCTATTGATTTTGAGATTAATCCATCAAAGGTCAAGGTCACAGTGGCCTTCAACTTAATGATATATAGACCAAACCTTGTTCAGATGATAACTACACACAGAATTGACCTAGGTCCTTCAAATTCTGTACAGATATTCATCTTGGAGTGTAAATGATCCCTATCAATTTTAAGTTTAATCCGTGAAAGGTCAAGGTCACAGTGACCACCAGATGAATCAGGGCCCGCGCTGCCGTTCGCCACTTGAGCCATTTGCTAAAAAAAAATTTAAGTGTCTCAAAAATCATCATATGTGGCTCAACTTGTGGCTCCAACATTTTATTCGCGTATTATCGGGGACGTAGTAAGCATCGAAGTCGACTGGGAAAAAGCGGAAGTCAAACCCACGTGCCGAGAAGAAAATCGATAACCAAGTCTGTGTATCGGTGACTGTTTACAATCTTGTATGTATACACACAGCTGTGTGTATAATTATGCGAACTGTTGACAGATTATCACATTTAACAATTGAAGTGGGCTATAAATCAGACAATTAAAGGATGTTAATTACTTGATTAGCGATTATTGCCGACGCATGTCGGTACTTTGACCCATCTCCAATTAAAGATGGACTTGTCAACAAATTATTGGCAATTAAAGGATCAAATTATGTAGATGTTTTTCGGCGATTGATATCAGTTTATGAACTGCGCCACTTCCTGTATCAATGTGGCAGTAGGGGGGCATGACTGTTTTACAAACAGACATCTTGTTTCAGTTGGTCACCAACAATGAGGCCTGAAGAGTGTAGACCTACATTATTTCAGGTGACCCTTAATAACACCTCCTGGGTTTACTTACAGAGTGTCAAATAGAAACTTCATTGTATTAACTCTTTACCAAATCACAAAGTTTTAGACTCCTCCAAATTAAAAGCATTTGCAGACGACAAAATAAACTTGACTCAAGAAATGAAATTTGTTTTGGAAAGGGTAGAAGACTTTGTGGGAAAAGGAGAAAATGCTGGTTACCAGCATTTTCTCCCTTTCCCACAATGTTTTCGAAAGGCTTCTTTCTCAGGGTCGTGAAAACCCGGGATTGTGTGGTAAAGGGTTAATGATACCAAAGAACTTAACTCATTCTAGATAAAAATACCCAAAATATGTACCCAGCCCTACACAAGTATCACAAATTTATTTTGAGATCAGTGGGAAATGCATTGCGTGAACAGAGAGTCATGAAGCCCAGGATGCCCGTTGCATTTTGTAGCCTACATTTTGAAAAAGATTTAAACAGTCACTTAAACGGCGTACTTGGTCCTACAATATGGAGACATGATATTTATCTTAGCTGTGACAAGAAGTGGTTTTTTTTTTTTTTAACCTTAGATAAACTAGGAACTGCTTCCTTTCGAATGAATGAACAGCTATGTGTTGTTTAACCCTTTACTGCACAATGCCGCCTTTTGACGCCCCTGGGAAAGAAGCCTTTTGAAAACATTGTGGGAAAAGGAGAAAATGCTGGTAACCAGCATTTTCTCCTTTTCCCACAATGTTTTCTACCCTATCAAAGAAAAGTTGCACCATTTGAGCCACATTGAAACTGACGTCTGCAAATGCTTTCAATTTGGACAAGGCTAGAATTTTGTCGTCTGGTAAAGGGTTAACTCTGTACCAAAAGACAAAATTCTAGACTAGTCTAACTGGAAAGCATTTGCAGACAACAAAATTGATTTTACTCAAAAATTGGAACTTCTTTTTGGAAGAGTGAAAAACATTGTGAGAAAAGGAGAAAATGCTGATTACCAGCATTTTCTCCTTTTCCCATGATGTTTTCAAAAGGCTTCTTTCTCACGGTCTTTAAAAGTTGGGATTGTGTGGTAAAAGGTTAATAAAACTATACCTAGTTAACAATAAATTTTATATTGAAATTCTTTTTACACCTTAACTGTAATCTAACTACAGTCGAATGTCCATTGCTCGAACATTTACTCCTCAAAGTTCTCTATACGTCAAAGTAAATTTAAAGTCCGGATTGAATTGCTCTATTTTTCTATATAAAGTACTATCAGCACGTCAAAGTCCATATCTCGAAGTTTCTCCATACGTCGAACCTAATTTCAGGTCTGAACTTCAATGATCCACTTAATTTACACATCTTTACTTCGAACACAGTACAGAATTTTCACACATTTTAATTGACTTTAATTATAAAATTAGGTGTTACACATAATAAATAGAAATGCTGGATACAACGACGATATGTTTTTCGCACATTTTCGATTATTGACTTTTGTCAGCTCGGGTGTTAACATGCCAGTCATCTTGACTTGCAGATAATTATCAGTAATTGGTGCGATTAGAAATGTTTGGACTGAGATTTTCATACCATACACTGTGATTTTGGCCGTGGCTATATAGAAAGACTGGGCATTTCTTTGTCGAGTGAAAAAACAAATATCCTCGTTCCAAAAGACTTGTTTGGTGAAAGAAACCTGGTAAAGTCCGGGAGATAGCCAGCAACTTCGGCTGAGGAAATGCTTTTTTAATTTCACAATTTTCAGTATCGCTGTTACAAACAGAATTAAAGAAAAACATGTTAATGAAAGAAAATAAACAGTATGCATCCTTTACTCTTTAATTTTCAAAACAACGATCGGTTAACTATTAGAGGGAACAATGTAATGTATGGCCTGTGAACGAAGTATGCTTCGGTTACCTATTTCCGGTACCTGACACACTCATCTGAAGAATCTTTGCACATCGAACTTTCTATACCTCAAACTTTTTTCGGTAGTCCCCTGAACTTCGAGGTATGGATATTCGACTGTACCTGTATAAACAGAGTTTCCACATCAACTACATAAGACACAAGCAACAAAGAAATAAAGTTATAGATTGGACTCAGCAGAACCTGGATTACCAGGCAATGACAGGAATGTGGGTAGGTTTGTTTCTAAGGCTTTGTTTGACAGTTTCCTATGATATAGTTACATTGTAAAAGAGGGTGGCTGATGGCCCATTATAACATGGAATAATGAAGTAAAGACTTAACAAGCAGACAAATAAGCTAATTGAGCTCTTGGTTGATCTACAACCATTGTGTTTTGAATTGTAGATATGTCCAGTCTTTTCTGTCCAGTGAATTGGTGAATCAGCTGCAAGATTACTGGATTGGATACAGGTTTGAACAGAAGAAACTGAAATGGGCAGATCACTCTGAACCAAAAAACATTCAATTAATCAACTTTGCAAAGACATTTAGCTGTAAGTTTTTTTCACTTTTTGTCTGAGTCTCTTTTTTATTTGCCCTAAAGGACATAATTTATCATGTCATGCTCCTAGTTGTCCATCTGTCTTTCTGTCCATATGTCCACTGAAATTATTTTACATATTTCTGCATGTTGATGAGAAGACGTGCAGAGTGGTTTCAGATTCCAGTCCCCAAGTCACAGCAGGAAGTCAAAAGTCAAAAGTTAAATTGTGTTCCCTCCACATCTCTTAAACCCCGGGTCTGATATGAAAAATATTTCACACGTGTGCACCTTTGTGAGACTAAGTATAGAGCAAAGATTTCAGACACCAGACTCTACAGTGAAGGTCACTGCAGGGGTTTCAAGGTCACAGGTTTTTAATAGCTTCCTTTGGATGTATATTGCCTTGTTCTTAATATTTTTGGACTAGAAGGTTACTCTCTATTCATGAATTTTTCAATGTATTAGTTGACCATGTAACAGATGCAAGCTATCGACTTACCATAATTAGTCTACTCTGCCTCCTAGGACTTGATAAAACATTGTGGGAAAGAAGAATTACTATTTTGAATTTTGGAAAATTGAATTAAATGTTTTTCTCTTCTGAATTTTGAAAAATTGAATGAAACATTTTCTGTCGTTTTTACAGTTGCTGAAAGTGGTGACTGCTGTTTTGCCATGACTACTTATAAGCCAGTAGGGCTTTGGAAAGAGCATAACTGTACAGAGAAACTGCCATTCATTTGTCAGTCACCAAGAGAGGGTTTCACTACACCAGCATCTACGACATTGACCACAACACAGTACATTCCATGCCTTCCAGGATGGAAAGAATTCAGGGACAACTGCTACATAGTGAGAATCTTTTACCTTATAAATATCCATTCCATGTTTTCTTTGGTTGCTGAAGGTAAAGGTTTTTGAAAACATTGTCAAAAAAGGGGATAAAGGTAGTAACCAGCATGTTTTCCTTTTCTTGAAATGTTTTCTACCCTTTTAAAGACAAATCTTAATCATTTGAGCCACGTTTGATTTGTTATCTGAAAATGCTTTCTGTCAGGACAAGTCTACCATTTTGTCATCTGTATCTAAAACAGTCATTGGAATGGTATACCAGACAGAATCTCTGTTGGGGTGGAGTAGAAATTTGTCTGCACAAAATGTGCAGTCTGATCCTAGATGTAGATCAAATAAGCAGCAATTGTTATCTTTATTGTCTAACTGTTTAACTGCCTTACATACAACGAAGTTCTAGCTAGGTCCATATGGAAGCAAATTTTGTTTATGCGAAAATAAAATCTGGCTCAAATAGTGGTGTTTTTCTTTGGAAAGGTAGAAAGCCTTTTTGGAAAAAGATAATTCTGCGTACCATCATTTTCTCCTTTTTCACAAATTTTGAAATGTCTTCTTCCCCAGGGTCGTTAAAACATGAGATTGTTTGGTAAAGGGTTAACTGGTTTTTGTGGTGTAAGTATAAATGCTTTGAACTGTTGGATGTAGATATCATACGTTTAACCTGTTACTACACATTTCTGAGTTTTAACGACCCTGGCAGAAACGGTTTTTGAAAACATTGTAGGATTAGGAGAAAAAATGCTGATATCACAAGAATTGACCCTTTACCAAAGAATCCCTTGTTTTAATGACCTTGAAGAAGATTTTTGAAAGCATTGTGGGAAGAGGAGAAATGACTGGTAATCAGCATTTTATCCATTTCCCACAATGTTTTCTTTCCAGCCAAAGGCATATTTCTTTTTCCAGTTACACTTATTTTATTGTCTGCAAAGCTTTCAATTTTGGCAAGTCTAAAATTTTTTTGTTTGATAAAGGGTTAACACTTTAGCACACAATCCTGACTTTTAAAGACCCTGAGAAAAAGAGCTCTTGAAAACACTGGGTAAAGGAGAAAATGCTCGTAAAGCAGCATTTTATCCTTTTCCTACAATGTTTTCTACCCTATGAAAGACAAGGTTCATGTTTTGAGTAACATTTAGTTTGTTGTCTGTAATTGTTTTCAATTTGCACAAGGCTAAAATTTTGTTGTTTGGTCAAGGGTTAACATTCTGTCAGTTTCCAGATGCCACTCTGACATGGCATGCAGCATCCAGTACTTGCAGGTCTATTGCTACAGAATTGGCCAGTATTGGGAGTGAGGCAGAAAATAGGTTTATAAACTCAAAGTAAGTATCATTTGTATAACTCTTTACCAAACAAGAAAATTTTTCACTAGACCAAATTCAAAGCATTTGCAGACGACAAAATAAATCTTACTCAAAAATTGAAATTTGTTTTGGGAAGGAGAGAAAACATTGTGGGAAAAGGAGAAAATGCTGGTTACCAGCATTTTCTCCTTTTCCCACAATGTTTTCAAAAGGCCGCTTTCTCAGGGTCGTTAAAACTCTGGACTGTCTGGTAAAAAGATAACTAAGATTTCCCTATTAGACACACCCACCCCCTTCTAGTTAATGCTCCCCCCAGCATTTTTGGCTAGGATGTTCTTGAAGAAAATGTCAAGGTGGTGTCAAAGCCCTGTTGTTGCCTGCGTTGTCATCGTCTGTGTCAATGTTGTGTAAAAACTTTGACATTTTATAATATCTCTGTCATTACTGAAGATATTTCCTCCAAATGGAGACTAGTTGTTAACTATCAAAAAGGGGAACCCATACAGCAAGGGTAGGTAATTGTCAAAACATTTTCAACACAGATATGGCCCTTTTACAACTTGGAATTTGTCTTGCAAAAAATTCAACATTTTGTAATATCTCTGTCATAACTAAATATATTTATTACAAAGTTGGACTAGTTAAATATTGATTGAGGAACACATTAAACAGGGGCAGGTAACCAGCAAAATATGTTTGACACAATTATTCCATTTCTTCAATTTAGAATTTTCACTGAAAACCGATCTATTTCTAAAGGCAACTGCAGCCAAGCACTGACACCAGGTATATGTTGGTGTTATAACTGAAGATGGACTAACCCTTTGACTATTCCATTGACCAATTTGAAATAAATCAGGGAATAAATTAATGACATTGACATAATTCTAATGATTTCACAAAGTGATGTTGGTAGCACCTGTCCATCAAAATATACATAGGCATCAGATAACAAAATATACTTCTGGTACTAATAATAAAAGTTATCAACTAACTTGAAAAAGCTACTAGAAAAAGAAACTGATAAAAAACAGTGTCTATAGTTGAACCCTGCCTCCATTTTCCTTTATGCAGATGATGGAATCTGTAATATTTGCTTGACAGGGCAATTGTAATACCATGAAGACATTCAAAATATAAAAGGAGCAATTTACAAAACTGCAAAATGGTGTACAAGACCGAATTGAAAGCATTTGCAGATGATAAATGTTGTCTGGTGATTATTTCTGTCTGTGATAAACATTGTAAGAAGCATTGTTAGAAATGGAGAAATTACCAGCATTTTCTCCTTTTTATACGCCCGTCAAAGACGGGACGTATTATGGGATCACCCGTGGCGGGTGGGCAGGCGGGCGTCTGGGCCGGCGGGCGGGTGGGCGGCGTCCAGTTCTTTGTCCGGAGCATATCTCCAAAACTATACTACCTACGGTTATGAAATTTCATGCGTGGATAGATCTCATCAAGGGGGAGTGCAGTGCACAGGAATCATAACTCTTGCTTCCTTAATTTTTCAGTTATTGCCCTTTCTTTTTTTTCATACTTGAATTTTGTCCGGTGAATATCTCCAATACTATACTACCTAGGGTTATGAAATTTCATGAGTGGATAGATCTCATCAAGGGGGAGTGCAGTGCACAGGAATCATAACTCTTGCTTCCTTAATTTTTGACTTATTGCCCTTTGTTGTTTTTCATACTTGAATTTTGTCCGGAGCATATCTCCAAAACTATACTACCTACGGTTATGAAATTTCATGCATGGATAGATCTCATCAAGGGGGAGTGCAGTGCACAGGAATCATAACTCTTGCTTCCTTAATTTTTCAGTTATTGCCCTTTCTTGTTTTTCATACTTGAATTTTGTCCGGTGAATATCTCCAATACTATACTACCTACGGTTATGAAATTTCATGTCTGCATACATCTCATTAAGGGGGAGTGCAGTGCACAGGAATCATAACTCTTGCTTCCTCAATTTTTCAGTTATTGCCCTTTCTTCTTTTTCATACTTGCATTTTCTCCGGTGAATATCTCCAAAACTATACTACCTAGGGTTATGAAATTTCATGCCTGCATACATCTCATTAAGGGGGAGTGCAGTGCACAGGAATCATAACTCTTCCTTCCTTAATTTTTGACTTATTTTCATACTTGAATTTTGTCTCGAGCATATCTCCAAAACTATACTACCTATGGCTATGAAATTTCATGCGTAGATAGATCTCATCAACTGGGAGTGCAGTGCACATGAACCATAACTCTTGCTTAATTTTTGACTTATTGCTCTTTCTTTATTTTGAAACTTTAATTTTGTCCAGTGCATATCTTCAGAACTATACTAGCTAAGGATATGAAATTTCATGCGTGGATACATTCCATCAACGGGAAGTGCTGTGCATATAAATTTCAACTCTTGCTTGCTTAATTTTTCAGTTATTGCCCTTTCTTGTTTTTTTTTCGAACTTGAATTTTGTATGATGCATATCTCTCAAACTATACTACCTCGGGTTATGAAATTTTAGGGCTGGATACATCTCATCAAGGGGTAGTGCAGTGCACGTGAAATATAAATTGCTTATTTTTTATGCACCCTTTCAAGACAGGATGTAGACACTGGATCTTTGTTAGACTTAATTTACACAAACCTTACCACTGTGCAGACTGGTGTTCTTGAAGTGTATTACTCAGACCATAAGGCTGTGTGGATAGCCTTGTAGAAACAACAGGAAATCTAGATCATGTTATTACAGAAAGTCTTATTACAGAAAGTAAGCTACTGGTTGACCTAAATTCACTAAGTGACGTGTAGGAACCCTCTCTGGAGCCTCGTGCAAAGTTCCAAGTCTCTGTCAGTTATAGTTGCTAAGAAAAATTTGACAAAAATTTAGTACCGTTCTATTATCTGTCGTAATATTGACGAACTTGTATAACAGGAAGTAGATGACTTGTAGACCTGAATCGAATAAGCAGCATGTAGGAACCATATATACCTAAACTATTATAGCAAGTTTCAAGTCAGTGTTATAGTTGCTGTGAACAGTGTTATGATAATTTAGTACCATACCATAATCTGTCTAAAATGGACTAAGCTGTAAAATAGGAACAGGAATTTGTGAAGCAATATTTAAGAACCATACCCAAGCATCAACTTTTAAGTCAAATTGAGTTACAGTTGCTCAGAAATATATGACACAAGATGGGCCCATGGGTTACAGACAAGCAGGTAGGTGGACAGATTGGAGCAGGGGATAACAGCAGAGATGATTTGATGCCATATATTAACCCATTACCACACAATCCCTACTTTTGATGACCCTGAGAAATATGCCTTTAGAAAACATTGTGGGAAAAGCAGAAAATGCTGGTAACCAGCATTTTCTCCTTTTCCCACAATGTTTTCTACCCTTTCCAAACCAAATTTCAATTTTTGAGTTACATTTAGTTTGTCAACTGCAAATGATTTCAATTTGGACTAGTCCAAACTTTTGCTGTGTGGTAAAGAGTTAATAGTAATACAATAATAAACAAGAGTTCCGTCAACACAAATACACTGCCATTATCTTCAATCAACAGTAAAAAAAATATTCTGCACTACTATTTTTCTATACCTCCCCTTTATCATTATTATGCCCCAACTTTACAACTTGGGGTAAGACGGGTGTATCTTGCGACAATTTGCCGCTCTTGTTCTGCACTGTTTTCAAAAGTCTTTTTGCTCAGGGTTGTTAGAACTCAGATTGTGTTGAAAAAAATTCAAGGTCCTTTCTGATTCTTTTCAGAAAAGGAAAAAAATACTAATTTCATTGACAAAGGGTGTTGAAAAAGTATGGGGAAAAATGTGTAACGTTTTTTTTAATGAAATGAATTTTCCCATAAAATGCTTTGACACACTTTTTATATGATAGAAAAAAGAAAATCCAACTTGGCTTTATTACAACAATACAAATTACCTAGTCACTAAAGCAAATGCCAGGTAGCACTGACCTTGACATACTTATTCAAAAAAGGTCTACTTTGTTGGCAGAATCCTTTTTTAGAAGTTAAATTATGTTATATGTAGATGGTTGAACCCATTTGTTAAAGAAGAATGTTAAAATTGTTTGTAAAGATCACTTAATCATGATTTAAAGGTACATTAAGATTGATATGGCACAAGCTGTTGAAAAAAAAAAACTAGGGCCATACAGCCAAACTCAAGTTTTGGGTGCCATTCATATTTAAAAATATCAAAAATATTGTATGCAAAAAATGTTGTTTTCAGTAAATACAACACTTCAAGAGTCTAAATTCATTTTTTTTCCTACCAACTATCTTCCATCATTGAGACACTTGCTATTCACTTGAGGAACCTGATTTCAAAGCAACAGAGGTTAAATATACAAGAACACCATTCAGATTACTTATCTCAGATTCTATGGAAATCTGATTGACATCTTTGATATGTTATAGAGATGTTTATTCATTTTGCCATGTTTTCAATTAAGTTGATGGATGTTAGGTGACAACTAATTATTGTGTCAAAAATACTGAATATATCAGATGTGCTCACAAATTATCACTAAAAACAAAATTTCCAGGTTATAAATAACATCTGGTACAATCTGGTTCTTCTTAGCAACAAGACTGTCTATAATTTGTCATTGCATAGACTTACCCACATCAGCCACAGTGGAAAATAGCTTTTTTTGGGGCATATTCAAGGTCATACATTTGGTCTGTTTTGGGCTTCAAGTACAGTCAGGCCACGATACACCGACCATCGTTATACCGGCAAACTCAGTTAACGACAAAAAAACACTGGGAACAAACCTCACCTAACGTAATTTTGACCCGTTTGAACGGCATATTCAAGTACCGACACCGACGGACATTTGTCGGAACAAATCTTCGAAATTTAATGAATTTTGCTTCAGTTTATCGGAATTTTCTCATCCCGTGTTTTACGGTTGTTGACATGCCGTAAAGGGTGTCGTAAAATCCTTTATCTGCAGTTGTCGTAAACAATATAGGTTACACAATAGACTCGATTATCGATTTTTTACACCTTCTGATTAATATTGTTTAATGTAAATAAAATGCCTTTGGCAAGTTTTTCACACTTAAATTTAACTATGTACCGGTGTTGTATGTTTTATTGAATTCGGTTGTCTTTATTTGAGATGTTTGAGCAATTTGAGAAGTTTGAGAAATCTGAGAAGTTTGAGAAGTGTCCTTAATAAATGCGAGAAACAATTTTCTTCGTCATTTTTATTATCATTACCAAAACTGAAAAAATGTCACAGCCACCGCCAGCCAAACATAAGAGAACGCAATTGTCATTCGCTGAGAAGAAAGAGATCGTCGAGTACAAGAAAACACACCAAAAAGCCACACAAGACGAAATCGCCGCGCACTTCGCAAAAGAATGGGGGAAACAACTTGGTCGGTCAACAGTCAGTGACATCCTCAGAGACAGAGCTAAATGGGAAATCATTCCTAAAGACACAGAATCAACCCTGAGACAGCGTACCGGTCGACATGACAACCTAGAGAATGCCCTTTTCCTCTGGTTCCAAGACGTACGTGCAAAGGGAGCTGTCATCAGTGACGTGATGCTGATAGAAAAGGGAAAGAAATTTGGCGAAGACCTTGATATTCAAGACTTCAATTACTCACGAGGCTGGTTACAGCGATTTAAGAAGCGACATACGATCTCCTTCCACAAGTCCCATGGTGAAGCAGACAGCGCCAACCCTGTGATTGTCGCCGAAGGAAGATTACAGCTCAAAGAAGACTTGAAAGACTACGACCCAAACGACATTTACAACATGGACGAAACTGGTCTCTTCTACCGACTGCAGCCAAATTCCACCCTCGCTACAGGTCCAATCAGCGGGAAGAAGAAGCAAAAAGACAGAATTACCGTCACCTTACAACTTTCACTTCCTGTCTAGTCCGTCATTTCTCGCCAACATCCCGAAAAATCTCCTGCTCCATTACAACGACTGACTCAGTTACCGACAGGAATTGTGTGGGGACAAAGTATGTCGTTATAACGGGGTTTGACTGTAGTGTAAATTATTAACAGTAATGAAATGATCTTCTTGGTAAAATACATCGCAGAGATGCATTAGACCCCCTTTTGCCAGAACATGACTCAAAAGCAAGAGAAAGTTTCTGCAAAGACTCATACCCTTTCACCCTTTTCCAAGCAATCCAGAGTTTAAGCTGCCCCAAGGACAATGCTTTTTAGCTCCACTGGCAGAAGGCCAGTGTGCTTATGTCATGGCCCTGTATCCGTCTTGTGGCTGTCTGTGCGTTAACTTTTATTTCAAACATCTTCTTCTCTGCCCATCAGATTTCAATGAAACTTCAAAGAAATGATCCTCCCATGGCCATATTTAGAAACTCTGAATTTAATTCTTATTAAAACTCTGGTTGCCATGGCAACAAAACTGAAAAATATTGAAAATCTTGAAAAAATCGTCTTGTCCAAAACCATAAGGCCTAGGGTTACCAAATTTTGTGTGTAGCTTCATCTAATGAACCTCTACAGAAACTCTTCAAATTATAGCCCCTGCAGTCAAAAATGGCCCCACCCCGGGGATCACAAGTTTTACACAGATTTATATGGTGAAAACTTTGAATATCTTCTTGCCCTAAACCAAATGGCCTAGGGCTATTAAATTTGATATGTAGCTTCATGTCATAGCCTCTTCAAAAACTCTTCAAATTATAGCCTCAGGGTCAAATTTGGCCCCACCAAGAGGGTCACAAGTTTCACTTAGGTTTACAAAGTGAAAACTTTAAATATTTTCTTGTCCCAAATCATATAGCCTAGGGCTACCAAATTTGGTAAGTAGCTTCATCTAATGGACTTCTACAAAAACTCACCAACTTATAGCCCTAGGGTCAAAATTGGCCCCACCTCTTGGGCCATAAGTTTTATCAGGCTTCTTTGGTGGAAACTTTAAATCTTCTAGCCCTACACCATACAGTCTAGGGCTACTAAATATGGCATGTAGCTTTATCTAATAAACCTGTACAAGAACTCTTCACACTATAGCCCCGAGGTCAAGATTGACCCTGCCCCACCAGTCCAGTGGAGCGATATAGGGCAATCATGGCCCTCTTGTTTTGAAAATGTGATGGGAAATTTTGTCATTTGGTGCAGGGTTAATGATGGAATTTGCATAATTGTCCTAAGGCTAAGTCTGTCTTTTCATGTGATATGAATATTAAAATACATCAACCAAAAATATCTGTAGTCGAAATTTTATTGGCAAATGCTTATCATATTAATATATATAAATGATATTTTTATGATATTTTTGTTTTAACACACCTCATATATAGCAGACATGTGGTTGTGCTTATTATTGTTACTTTTTTCAAATTGCAGTATGCTAGAAGTGACATGGCTGGGTCTACACGATATAGATTATGAGGGAAGTATGTATGAAATTATGAAGTATTAAGATATCCCAAATCTTTGGTCATAGCTTAGGTATAAACTAATAAGAAATTGTCTGAAGATGCGTTCCCATGCAGTTAACCCTTTACCAAACAGCTGCATGTTTTTGGAACTCTGGCCGTTGAAAAATGTTTTTTTGAAAACTGACAAACAAAAAAGAGCATGCTGGTTGCCAGCATTTTAGCATCTGGTAGAGATATTAGACAGACCCTCACTCTCCTAAATACAGGAAATTCACAGCATCAGACAAGAATTAATATGAATATGAAAACTAGAAAAAATGTTGCCTACATTAACTCAAGTTTAATATTTGTTGTTCTGTCAGTAACTGGAACCTTGACCAACCATGTTTCAACAGATTGCTAGACTCACAATAAATGCAATGCTTTTAATTGGTATTCTGACCTACATTTTATACAGAGTTGTTTACATTTGTCACTATTTGGCCTTTAATATTTAAAGCACCTTTCACTACTGTAATTACCTTTGCAGTTGGTATAGATTAAGATCAGACTGCACAAATGTGCAGTCAGACCTTTGATCTACACTTTCTGTGTTGGTGAGACATTAGGCCAATAGCAACCTTGCAACATTGCTCATAGTAGACGCTTTTTCTTCTGATGGAAATGTAAGTTGGATTTATTTGATACTTTAAGGCTTAACCCTTTACCACACAATCCCAACTTTTAACAACCCTGAGAAAGAAAAGCATTTGTAAACATTGTGGGAAAAAGAGAAAAAACCAGTAACAAGCATTTTCTCCTTTTCCAACAATTTTGTCTACCCTTCCCAACCAAAATGTTAGTTTTGGTATCACTTTTATTTTGTCATTTGCAAATGCTTTCAATTGGGACTATTCTAGAAAATTGTCATTTGGTCATGGTTAAACATTGCAATGCTAAGGCAACATTTGTTAGAATAGCTGGCACAGTAATGACTAAATTAAGGTTCACTTTTCAAATGGTGAAAATCTAGTAATGGAATCTAACTCTTTACAGATCAACAAAGTTTCAGACTTGGTCCAAACTGAAAGCATTTGTAGAAGAAAAAATTAAATGTGGTAGAAATGTGGTAAAAATTAAATGTGGAAGAAATGATGAAATTTGTATCAGATAGGGTAGAAAACATTGTGGGAAAAGGAGAAAATACTTTTTTCCATGTTCTCAGTTCCACATCATTTGGAAAGCCTTCTTCCCAAGAGTTGTTATAAGAAAAGAATGTTTTCTTCCCCAGAGTTGTTATAATACAGGATTGTTTGATAAAGTACCTACAAACTTTGTATGCTATATTTTTCAGACTTTGGTTGGTCAGACAAGATGCCATTAACCTATCAGAACTGGAGAGAAGGGGAACCAAACAATGCAGGAAATGAGGACTGTGTAACCATGACATGGGACACAAAGTGGAATGATTTACCATGCAGTCGAGAAAAACATTATGTCTGTAAGGTTCCAAAAGGTATGGCTTCTAACACTTTCTACACTGTGAAATGTAAAGCAACTTTTGTTTATGGTATAGATGTAGTCAATCCTTTACTCTTTACCATACGACAAAATTTTAGGCCTGTCCAAATTGGAAGCATTTGCAAGCGACATATTGAATTTAGCTGAAATGATGATATTGTCTGAGAAAGTGTAAAAAACCTTGTGAGAAAGAGAGAAAATGCTGGTTACCAGCATTTTCTCTTTTTCCCACAAGGTTTTCAAAAAGCTTTTTCCTCAAAGTTGTTAAAACTCAGGATTGTGTGGTAAATGGTTAACTCTTTACCACACGACAAAATTTTAGACTGGTCCAAATTGGAAGCATTTGCAGACGACAAAAAAAATGTGACTGAAAAATTTAATTTTGTTTTAGGAATGGTAAAACATTGTGGGAAAAGGAGAAAATGCTGGTTACCAGCATTTTCTCCTTTTCCCACAATGTTTTCAAAAGGCTTCTTTCACATGGTTGTTGAAAGGCAGCACTGTGCGGTAATGGGTTAACTCTAAAATTTACAAGACTACATTTTAG
This sequence comes from Tridacna gigas, assembly GCA_945859785.2. Classification (NCBI taxonomy): domain Eukaryota; kingdom Metazoa; phylum Mollusca; class Bivalvia; order Cardiida; family Cardiidae; genus Tridacna; species Tridacna gigas. The sequence continues at coordinate 55,936,381 of OX244035.2, forward strand.
ACCTCTGGAAACTGGGAGCATTTGCAGACAACAAATTGGATGTTGCTCAATAATTATTTGTCTTTGATAGAGTAGAAGACATTGTGGAAAAAGGTGTAAATGCTGGTAACCAACATTTTCTTTTTATGCCCCCAACTATATAAAAGTACTGAAAGTACTTAGAGACTAGCGAGAGGACTGATTGATTGTTTGTATGGTGTTTAACCCTGTTTTCAACATTATTTCAGTTATGTAGTGGTGGTCAGTGCACATACCCATGCTTTCCTTGAGTTTCTTTTACCGGTACTCAGCACAATATTCTTTCCAAGCCAATGGCTGCTTTCCCACATAACCATCATCGAAATGTGAGAGAGAAATGAATCCTGTCACAATGACTATCGTCAATCCTCAGAAAGAAATTTGCAGAGTCGGGGATCGAACCAGCGACCTCATGTGCTCAAGTCCTGTATGCTACCGACTGAGATGCTGAGGCTATACGTGCTATTGGTTAACTATAATCCAGTTTAACTTTAGCCCTTATCCTGTGTAAAAATGTTAAATGAAACTTTCAAGCCGATGGTAAACACCTGAATATTACTATTTCAAATTTACATTTTGGAGAAAATATATTCTCTTATCGGACATTGTAGATCCAAGATCAGATCTTTAATCCACACTGTCCGCAAAAGGTCAATGAGTTCTGTGCTGGAAAAAGCAAGTCCAGGAAAGCATGGATAGGTGCTCTGGCTGCTGCAATATCACTCGAATAATGTTGAAAACATCGTTAAACACCATACAATCAGCTAGTCAGTATCCAACAGCACAAGATGTAGTTAACAATTTAACTCTCTTTACAAAACAAAAAATTTTACTCTTATCCATATTCAAAGCTGTTGCAGACCATAAATTAAACATGGCTGAATTGATGAAACCCGATTCCAAAAGGGCAGAAAACAATGTGGGAATAGGAGAAAATGATGGTTACCAGCATTTTCTCCTTTACCCACAATGTTTTCAAAGGGATTGTTCCCCAGTCTCATTAAAACTTGGGATTGTTTGGTTAAGGGTTGATATTCAAGACGTAAAATAACAGTTTAACATAACAGTTTAACTGTACACAGTGATCTAAATAATGAATGACTGAAGGAATGACAAGGGTTCCCTGTCCAGTAACTGGGATTTGCTACAAGTTAATGCCTTGGTGTATCTATTAATAGATTCATTCATTATGTTAAAGTGGTGTAGGAAAAATGATTCTCTGCTTTACATAGGTCACTTAATTTACATATAAGCAAAGATCTTGTACCTTATAAATGACATCTTGTTGAGTTTATTACTTTGTAAGATGACATGTTCAAATTGGAGTGGTAGAGATTTAGAGGTTTTTGTCAAAATTGTCAAATATAACAGCATTAAGATTTCTAACAAGTATTTTCTGTGAGGCAGTATTTGGCAACTGTGGGGTTTTTGTTTACTTTGACTCTAGGTCGTCTTGATGCCTATAGACTAGCTTTGCTAGTCAGAAATGGCATACAGTGCTTGGTTGAACTTCATCAATATTTCCTACAATTATAGTCATGACGGATGTTCCTGTCTGGCCATTAAGTGATCCCTTTGGATAGAAGGTCTGGACAAAATGACATGGAAATTGCTACCCTTTGGGTCTTATTTCTGGGTTAAGTTTGATAGTGGGATTGTTTGGTGAAGGGAAAATGGGATTGACCTTTGGAACCACCTACATCATAACACAAGTTTTGGTTTGGTTTCAAGAAGGTTTGAGAATGATTAATTTGAATCCTTTATCAAGTGATCTAATATACAGACAACCCTGAGGGGAGAAGACTTTTGAAAACAATATGGGAAATGGAGAAAGACCTGGGAACCAGCTTGTTCTCTTTTTTTTTCCACAATGTTTTCTACCCTTTCAAAGAGAAATATGTGAATTAAAATTATACATGATTTATTGTCAATATGGACATTTTGTCATTTCATGATTTGGACATATCCGAAAATTCGCCATGCAGTAAAAGGTTAAGGATGCAGACTATTAGCTTTGCTGTTTTTGAAGAAAATCTGGAGGTGTTATCATAGCCCTGTCCTTGTCTGCATCATTGTTGTGTGTGTTGTTTGTGTTGTCCTCATCATGCAAAATCTTTGACATTTCATGATATCTCTGTCATTACTGAAGTTATCTACTTCAAACTTGGATTACATGCAGTTGTTAACTATCAAAAGGGGAACCCATACAACAAGGGCAGTTAACCATCAAAATATTTTTGACACAGTTGTGCCCATTTTTCGACATAGAATTTTCACTGAAAATCATCTATTTCTGAATAAATAAATAAAAAAAAAAAAACTGCAGCCAAGAATTGGCATCCATAATTATGTGGTTCTCTTATTAATTTATCTTGCAGGTAAACAGCATTTGGTGCTAACATCCACCACACCTTCTGCATGTTCTTTTGTTGTTTTATCTTGCAGGTAAATAGCATTTGGTGGCAACATTCACCACATTTTGTTCATGTTCTCTTATTATTTCATCTTGTAGGTAAACAGCATTTGGTGATAACATCCACCACACCTACTTCAACTACAACTGAGCAAAGTGAGTATCAAAATGAACCATTTGGAGATGGGCTTGTTAGAATAACTCTTTACCAAACGACAAAACTGTTTACTTTTCAAAATCGAAAACAGTTGCAGAACACAAATAACATATGGATCATTTCTTGGGAATTGTCATAGAAGGGCAGGAAACATTGTGGAAAAAGAAGAAAATGCTGGTTACCAGGATTTTTAGCTTTATTTTTGTCCATCGTCCAGGCGTCATAAATTACCTTGTGCACATTCTACAGGTTACATTTTCAATCATAAACTCATGAAACTTGGTCAGAATATTTGTCTTGATAATATCTCAGACATGTTTGAAATTGAGTCATGTCGGGTCAAAAAGTAGGTCACTGGGCTAAATTTAAGAGAAACTTTGTGTGCACTCTAGAGGCCATATTTTCAGCCTGAGACTCTTGAATCTTGGTGAGAATCTTTGTCTTGATAATATCTTTTGACAAGTCAAAAATTGGGTCATAAAGTAGGTCACTGGGCCAAGTATTAGAAAAACCTTATGTGCACACTAGAGGTCATATTTTCAACCTGAAACTTAGGAAACCTTCTTAGAATGTTTGTCTTGATAATATCTTGGACAAGTTTGAAATTGGGTCATGTTGGGTCAAAAAGTAGGTCACTGGGCCAAATCTTAGAAAAACTTTACGTGCACTCTAGAGGCCACATTTTCAGCCTGAAAGTTGGGTAGAATGTTTGTTTTGATGATATCTTGGACAAGTTTGAAATTGGGTCATGTCGGTTCAAAAAAGTAGGTCACTGGGCTAAGTCTTAGAAAAACCTTGTGTGAACTCTAGAGGCCACATTTTCAACCTGAAATGCCTGAAAGTTGGGTAGAATGTTTGTTTTGATAATATCTGGGACAAGTTTGAAATTGGGTCATGTCAGTTGAAAAAGTAGGTCACTGAAAAACCTTATGTGCACTCTAGGGGCCACATTTGTCGTCAGATACACATGAAACTAGGTCAGATTTTCTGTCTTATGATATCTCAGACAAGTTTGAAATTGGTTCATGTCAGTCGAAAAAGTAGGTCACTGGGCCAAATTTTAGGAAAACCTCGGGTGCTCCATAGAGGCTACATTTTCAGCCTTATACTGATAAAGATTGGTCAGAATGTTTATGTTGTTTATATCTCAGACAAGTTTGAAAGTGGGTCATGTCGGGGCAAAAAATAGATCACATTGTCAGATCTGAGGTAAACCTTGTGTGCACTCTAGAGGCCACATTTTCAGCCTGATTCTCATGCAAGTTGGTCAGAAAGTTTGCCTTGATGATATCTTTGACAAGTGTCAGAGTGAGTCGCATCTGATCAAAAAGTAGGTCGCTCGACCAAATCTTAGAAAAACCTTGTGTGCAGCGTAGAGGCCACATTTTCAGTCTGATACACATGAAACTTGGTCAGAATGTTTGTTTTAATGATATTTTGGAAAAGTTCGGAATTTAGTCACATTGGTTCAAAAAGTAGGTCACTTACACTCATGTGTTTTACATCATAAAACCAGGATCTCTTCAGCTTATCAACTGTAGATGACTTTACTCACTTGAGCGCTTTAGGGCCAGTGACCCTCTTGTTTTCTTTCCCACATAAAGGCTTCTTCCTCAGGGTCCTTAAAACAGGGTATTGTGTGATAAACAGTGATATCTTTACCAGCTGACAAAAAATATGATTTCCAACTGTGATTGTTCAATGATAAAAAAGGAATAAATCAAGGTGTTGCAATGTTTCTTAGGGCTTGTTTTTTGATACTCCAACATCAAGGCAGATACACGAGTAAAATGCTATTATCTGGAATGACAGTCTGTTTGTTTTGTTCGAATGGTGTATAATGCCATTATTTCAATTATACCGTATCTCAGCTGCCCCAACAGCTATCCATACTTTGACAGAGTTTCTTTCAATGGTACTTTGTACAATATTCCTTCCAAACCACTGGCTGGTTTCCCACATAACATCATCAAAAAACGATCAGCAGTGAGAGAGAATCTTTGCAATGATCATCATCAATGTTTTGAAAGAAGTTGGCTGCACTAGTGGACCTGGACCGTTGATTCCCTGCTTTCAAGCCCTGTATGTTACCATCAGAGCTACCAACTGTCATGATCAAGAGGGTTTACTCAAGGCACAGCTATCAAGGCTCAGTTGATATAAGCTTTAACATTTTAGTTTAGCAAGGGACCTAAAGCTGCTGACATACTGCATCTTTGAATAGCAGCGTTTGAATTAGCCAGCTCTGCCAAAATGTGCCCTGTAGCTATATCAGTGCAGTAGCCATGTCAGAGTCCATAAACAGGGACAAAGTCTATGCAGGAATAATCTTTTGATGACTGACTATTTCTAAAATGAAATTGTAGACAGTGTTTTTATTTTTACCAAATATCTTAGAAGTGTGTTGTTCCAAATAAACTTGCTTTGTTTGTGTGTTGGATGTTTTAAAAGATAAAAAGCATTGTTTGGAAATAAACAACCACTATTTTCTGCTTTTCACACAATGTTTTCAAAAATCCACTTCCGCAGGAGCATTAACCTTTTACCACACAATCCCAATTTTAATGACCCAGAAAGAGAAGGCTTTTGAAAACATTGTGGAAAAAGGAGAAAATGCTGGTAACCAGTATTTTCTCCTTTTCCCACAATGTTTTCTATCCTTCCAAAAACAAATTCAAATTTTTGAGTCACATTCTTTTTGTCGTCTGCAAATGCTTTAAACTTAGACAAGTTTAAAATTTTGTCATTGGATAAAGAGTTAAAACAAATGATTTTCTGGTAAAGAGTTAATGTAATTAGAAAATCATTACATACAAGTAAAGTGCTTGACACTCCACTCACAGCTCAAATCTCAAAAAAGGAGACAGAATAGAAAAAAAAAAACAGGGTCTATATTCACCAACCATTTTAATACATTCTTAACCTAATTATCAAAAGTTTTCCAAATTTCTGTATAATACCACCTCTGATTGGCTTAACTATTTTGTTCAGCCAATCAGAAATTGTATTGCTTTCTTAAAACTGAGTAAGACGAAGAATGTGGTTTAGAATGATTGGTGAATGAATGCCCTTAATGCATTTACTAAGTCTGGTCTGGAAGCCCAGCTGAATGCTAAATAAAAGCAGGGATCGTATATTACAGGGATAAGAAACGCGACAGCACTTCCGGTTTTTCACTGACTCACCCCGAGTTAGAAAGGATTGAAAACCGACGCCATCTTTAATTTCTTAATCAGAAAGACAGATTTTCGAGCGAACATTTTGCGTTTTGTTCATGAAGTTTCTTCACACAGGGTAAGTTGAGACATATTTGATAGTTTAAATTACCACATTCATCGATTATTTTAGAGAGTTTGCGTTTTATTTGCTTGTTTTTGGGTTCAAAATTCATGACCTGATTACGCTTGGCGCGAAGCGGGTGAGAGGCCAACAGAGAATACAGTGTTGTTTCAGAACAGTTATCAGATAAATTACGCCAAAGTAGCAACTTGGCGTTTAAAATTTAAAATCTACGAGAAATCAAATATATGCTTGATTTGAAGTCAATATTTTAATGATTTTCGATTCCTAGATCAAGTAAAAGCCAGTTCAGATTTCATTATTTTCGGGATTTCATTTCAAGATGGCGGTAGGATGTAGTGAAAATCACGAGACCCCAGTAATGGTTTCAGTTATCCTTAACAAATTTCCGAAATGTTTATGTTGAGTTATTTGCATATTTGTTAAGAAAAATCTTTTCCTCAACTGATTAAAGAAAGAACTGCACTCCCTCTCGATCCTAGGATAAATTACAGCGCAGTTCAAAAATGGGTTATTTTAGTCAAGATGGCTTCAAAAAATGCCGCAAATTTCTAGTCAGACCTGTGAGATCTGACATGTTTGCAAACAGTCTAAACAAGTTCTCAACCTAATTATATATATAACATTTTTTACAAGGAAAAGTATGTCTCTGAGTAATAAAAACAGTATTTTACTGAAATTTGATTCCTCTATAAAGTTATGCTAGGTTAAAAAATAGGTTATTTTTAGACAGTCAAAAGTTTCCTACAGGCGTTTTCAAAATGGTAACTATCCTCTTTTAGTTGCCAATATCAGGAACAATTTAATAAAGAACTGTGGTAAAATACGAGCATGTTTTAATCAACCTAACTGCTTACCAAATGACACAGACTATTGTTATTGACAAATTGGGTGAATATACAGAAATTTGTCTTGTTTATTAACTTAATGGAAGCCCAATAGAATGCAAACAGTGAAAATTTTGAAGATAACAACACTTTTTTTTGTATTACATCTTGCAGACATGGGTAAGCGTAGTGTGCGCAGTCATAGAAGAAGGATTGGACGCCGTCAGAAGCAGAAAAGACAATATCCTGAAGTCTGTGTCAACAATGTTGAACTTATCCATGGGCAATTACTTCAAGGTAACAATCAGTTTAGATTCATTAGGGAGGGTTTTGAAAAACTGAGTGTTAGTCCGTTATTACACGAACAAATTGACATGAAATAAATGGCTCGGTGACCATATATAGCATGCTTGAGTTACTGTCCAAACTTAGCTTCAGCGTTTTTCATCTGAATGTGGAACACTGTGAAAGATTTTCAAGGCTCTGTGGCTAATAAATTTATCATGTCTTAAGGAATGCTTAAAATACCCAGTTATAAACATGATATTGTTGCTTTAAATTGGTAATACAAGGCAGATGACATTAATTGATCAAAGATGCACTTTTTGTGCAGCTGATCTTGATCCAAGTCGTCCACAAAAGCTATTTATTTTGACTATGACACCGACAGGGTCAAACCAGACATTAACCGTAAAATAAAATTTGCATACCATCCGATTACACGCGATAATAAAAATATTCACCTTCTAAATACTCGTTGCATAAAATTTCAGATCAACTTGTTCAAGTAATACTTCTTTGCAAACAAATATACATGCATATTGTGGACACTCATTACATTAGAATTTTGCCATAGAATCTTTATTTTAATGTTGGCTTTTCATGGCAAAGCCCTGGTCAAAGAACTGCAGAGCTCAAGTGCTGGTGAAATCTTGGAAAAATGTGTCTTGTTGATGCCCTGATATGACACAGCCTTGAAAGATGCATAAAACACTGAATTTTTTTTCTCTTTTGAATACTCATTAATATAACAGGTTTGTGAAAACTTTATGGAAACAGAATCACTATAAAATAAGTACATAGATATGTAGCCACAGTATTTTCCTTTTGAGTTCTGTGATAATGAAACTGAATTTATAGCTTAGCACACAAATGGAGAAACTGGTTATTTTAGATATTTCCACACATTTCATTCTTTTTCAACATTTACTGTTGAGGCATTGATTCAGGTGTACATTAATTTCTTTTGAAATGAACCCTGATTTACATTCATCATGAATTCTTACATCCTGAAACAAATTTGCAGAAGTCAACATTGAAAGCATCCTTGAAAAATCTGGATTACCAAACTGTGTCTTTTGACCAGATGACAGAATTGTAGACTTGTCTAAATTTCAAGCATTTGCAGACAACAAATTGAATATGACTCAAATGATTGATTTTATCTTTTAAAGGTACGAAAACATTGTGGGAAAATAAGGAAAAATGCTAGTTACTAGCAATTTCTCAATCTTTCCGTCATGTTTTTGACATGTTTCTTTGGGGGGGGTGGGTCTCTAAAACTCAGGATTATGTGGTAAAGTGTTAACACATGAATTTATATGAAAATAATGTGGCAAAGAGAGATATAGCTTGTTATCTAATTTTTTCAAAAGTCCCCTGCTGCGAGAAGAAAAAAAAATTATCTCGGGAAGTGTTGAGTCAAAGAATAACTTAGTTAAAACATGATTTTGAGAATTGGGTTCAGAAATGAAGCTAAAAGGAAGCTACCACATTTAAATTTTTATAATCTCAAATCTGAAAAATGATTTATCACTGAGTTAATGCTTTACCACACAACCCTGATGGAGAGGGCTTTAGAAAACATATTGTGGGTATAGGAGAAAATGCTGGTAACTAGCACCTTTTCCTTTTCCCACAATGTTTTTTACACTATCCAGGAGAAATACCTTGATTTTAGCCACTTTCGATTTGTTGTCTGCAAAAGCTTTCAATTCAGGTGAATCTACAAACTTTTTTGGTAAAGAGGTAAGACTTTATGTATTTGCTTAACCCTTTACCACACAACCCCGACTCTTAACGACCCTGAGAAAGTAGCCTATTGTAAACATTGTGGGAAAAGGAGAAAATGCTGATAATCACCATTTTTTCCTCTTCCCACAATGTTTTCTACCCTCCGCAAAGCGAATTTCAATTTTTAAGTCACATATATTTTGTCATTTGCAAATGCTTTCAATTTACAAATTTTAGATTTTTTTTTGTTTGGTAAAGAGTTAATAGGCTTACGGTAATATTAGACTTTGCGTCAGATTATCAGATTGTTTTTTAAGACAACTCCAACTTGATAGATAACTTGTAAATGTACATGATCATGAAGACCTGACTGTACAAGAGAAACTTGCAATTACATGGTGTAAACAATTAGTCATAAAAGTGTCCTTTTCCTTTCAGAGGTATATGAAAGTGATGCATATTTTAGAACATGTTTCCAAGACGAAGTTGTCACAGACTCTCCTCTATCAATTTATCATGAATCAAATCAAGTCAAAGAATATGTTGTGCTGGACAGAGTTTACAAATGTGACCCAGATATAGACCTTGATGATTTCAGCCACACAAAGTTTCAAGAGATCTATTCAAGTCTCAAGAATGAATGCAGCATTGGCCTGAAGGAATGTCAAAACTATGGTCTTCTAATAAGATCAGACTACATACAGTATGTTAAACTTTATGAAGATAATGTGCAGCCCTTGGTCCAAGTTTGTGTGACACTACTGCATGATTTCAGTGTACATATAACAGCACATGGAATAGAATTACCAAGCTGCCACAGTATTTGGTCAAAGATTAAACCAAAAATAACAACGCTAAGTGACATACAAAATGTACTGCAGGTGTTGTCTCGTTACAAGCTTTGTCCTGGGAACCCTGATAAAGCCTTCCAAACACTACACAAAAACTTTGACACATCAAAGACAAGGGCAGCCTATGTAGATAATATTGGTCAATTGACAATAAGAGCAAAAGGCTGTTACTTTTTGATAGATCATGTGCGCTGCAAGCAGTGTTATTGTTATAGACGCACCCTAAGCAAAGCCATATCAAGACGGAAAACAAAAACAGCCACACCAAAAAAAAACTGGGTGAAGAGTACAAATGCTAATTCAAGGCTGACGGAGTACAAATGCTTATTCAAGGCTGACGGATTCCCAAAGGTTAGAGAAGTTAAAGCAGCTTCGTGTATACTCATTGAAATTGGAAAATTAAGTTGATAGGCTGAAAAAAAAAGTGAGGCAAAGTTTTGAAACAAACAGTATTCAACTGGCAGAGGCTGACAATTTAGATTTTGGTACAATTATGAAACAGTCAGAAAAAGAAATATATAAGAGTTATCCAGATGAAAGTTCTTTGGAGAGATTGTTTTGGGAACAACAAAAAAAGTACAATGGGCTTGCAAACAAAAGAAACATGAAATGGCATCCAATGATAATTAAATGGTGCATTTTGTTGAAAAGTAGATCATCATCCACCTATGATGCAGTGAGAAAAGCTGGATTCATAAATTTACCAAGTGAACGGACACTGCAAGACTACACAAATATTCTGACTCGAGGAACTGGTTTTCACGAGGATGTAATAAGTCACCTTCATCAAGAAGTTAGCAACTTCACGGAGACTCATCAAAAGATTGTGGGAATTCTTCAAGATGAAATAAAAATAAGAAGTGACCTCGTCTATGATAAAAACACAGGTCAACTAATTGGTTTTGTGGATTTGGACAAAACTGGGAACAATCTAAAAAACATCAACCAGCATCTACTGAAGGAGGGCAATTCACTTGCTAAATATGTTTTAGTACTGATGGTAAGGGGGCTGTCGACAACACTGAAATATCCACTTGCCCATTTTGCAACCAATGGAGTCGTGTCGGATCAGCTTTTTCCAATTTTATGGGAGGCAGTGGAAATATTGGAGGTGGACCTGGACCTTACCGTCTTGTTTCTTACAAGCGATGGTGCCTCACCTAATAGGAGATTTATCCGTCTGCATGGTGGGACTGAGCGCACTTATGTTCATAAATCCGACAATATATTTGCCGAGGAAAACAGACCATTATTTTTCATATCTGATCCTCCACATTTACTTAAAACAGCACGGAACAATTTTTCAAACTCATACTCCCACAACAAAACAAAGAAATTATGGAAAGGTGGACTGGACATAAGTTGGATGCATGTCGTGGACTTATGTAAGGAACATTGTAATGGGATATACAGACTCTGCCCAAAGCTCACAAAACAACATGTGAATCTTACATCCTACAGTTTCACGAAGGTAAACTTAGCTGCTCAGGTATTAAGTTCAACAGTTGCCAATGCCTTAGAGCTTGTTTACAAGGAGAAAACGAAAGAAACTGTGAAATTTATTCGTCATATGAACAAATTCTTTGACATTATGAATACAAGAAACTTTCAGGAGGCATTCAAGAAGAAAAATGACAATTTAAAACCCTTCACAGCTGTTGATGACCCTAGACTGACATACCTGACAGAAACATTCCTGCCCTATTTCACTAACTGGCAAAGAGAAGTTGAAGCAAGACCAGGAAACTTCACTCGTGCGCAGCGGTGCGAAATGATGCTCAGTTATCAAACAATAATTTATTGAAGGTTTGAAAATCACCGTTCAATCAGTTGTTGAATGTGTTAAATATTGTTTAAACATGGGTATGCCCTTTGTGTTGACAGAAATTCAATCAGGATGCCATAGAACAGCACTTTGGATGTCACCGTGCAAGTGGCGGTTCAAATTCGAATCCATCACTACACCAGTTTAATAGTTCCATGCAGAAGTTGAGAGTAATAGGTAGTCAAGCGTTAGCTCCTTTAAGGGGTAACACCAAAAGACAGCTTCAGTTGCATGTCGACTCAACTCCGTTGCCAAAAAAACCAAGACTGTAACTCGGTGCATTCTGATCTTGATCTACACCCATCAGAAGTAATTGCTTATGTTTGGCCATTTATGTACAAATATGAATTTTTGAACCTCGGTAGTTATCTCATGTAGAAAACCTTGTGGGAAAAAAGAGCAAGCAATTGCACTTTCTTTCCTCAATGTTTTCCATACTTTTGACAAGCGTATTCTAGTGTGAGAAAAAGCATAAGGATGAAAGAATGAGTTACATAAAGAAACTTATAACTGTCTAGCATATTATTTTAATAGAATTCTGTTCTAGCTATTTCTGAAATACAATGTAATACATATACAGATAATGCTCAGTAGGTGTGAAATTGGACAGCTTAATAGCAATTGAATACATTGTGGGAAAAGGAGTAATTGGTGTAGAAAGCAAAGTTGCTTGTAGCAACCAATCAGTCCCTTCCCACATTTAAAAAAAAAAGAATTGAAACATCTTGTGTGGTCCCTTCGGAATGAAACAATACTCTTATTTGTTCATTCACTGTGCTGTAACGTTAAGATGGCTGACCAACTGATTCAAAGTTTATCAGGCAAGACAGGCTAAAATAGATACACTAACATTCAACTTTATTTTGACAAGAAAGTCCTGCAAAATACTGAAATGCTGGTCAAAAGTTAGACTGCTTTTTCCTTACTATATGACTATCTAATAGCTACATGTACTTTATCTCAATAAGCAAGAGCTCTCTGAGGGTCAGCTTTCCATCAGACGACAAAACAGTAGATCCACGATCATTATTAAAGCAATAGCAGAGAGACAAAGTTTTCTCAACTGATGATGTTGTTAACAGAAAACACGTTGGGAAAGGCTAGAAAAGCATTTTTTTTCTCTTTCCCACAATGTTTTCAAAAGCTATCTGCCTTGGGGTGCTAAAACATGACTTTTTTTTTTTTTTTTTTATTATATTAACTCTTTACCACACAATCCCGACTTTTAACGACCCTAAACAGGAAACCTTTTGAAAACATTGTGGGAAAAGGAGAAAATGCTGGTAACCAAATGCTTTCAGTCTGGACTAGTCTAAAATTTTGTCATTTGGTAAAGGGTTATGGACAAAAGCATTAGTGTACAATAGTGTACCAAAGTGAAACACAACAGAGCTACATGTATTTGGAAGTCATGAGTGATTTCCTCAGGGCTTTTTTGTCATGTGTGCTATTATCAGCATTTTTGCATTTCTGAGCCCATGCATGCCCTCTAACATTTAAAAACAATTTGATGCATGCCTCAAGAATAAAGCTTTCAAACTGACAAGTAAAAAGTTTGGCTGCATAGTATCTTATCATGAAGTTTTCAGCCATCAGCTCAACTAAAACTGCTAAGTCAATGTAACTTTTGCTTTCATCAACATTTTGCCTGTAAACGATCTCCATCTCTCTAACCCTCAGAAAGAAACTTGCACAAGGTGTTGTAAGTCCATCTCTGTTCACTTTATCAAACCATTCTGAGTATTTTCCAACAAATGTTTTTTCTCCTGAATTGATGTTTGTCATACATTATTCCATTGCCTCTAATAGAAGTTTCTTTTTTTCATGTTTGGAGCCCTTAGATGCTTTCTGATGAAGAGCATAAATCATGTAGCCACTTATGTAGAATATCACATTTTGCTCCATATCTGTTAGATCTTTTGTTTGTTTTAAATCACTCACTAGCATTTCTGAAAGGCTAGAAATTAATTGTTGCATCAGTTGATGATGAAAACAAGCTACAAAAGTGTTATTACTTTCCGATATTTTTTGTAGTTTAGAGTTTAAGTTGTCATCAACAGTGACTGTGTGAAAAGCTGCGAACAGTGCCTCATTCATGTTGCCAGTTGAGTGGCTTGCTAATTCAAACACATTGGCATAGTAAGGTTTAATCGTGTCACATACAGCCTGGAATATGTGTTTCTTTTGTAAAATCTGTTCTGCCTTTTCACCAACTGCTTTTCTTTTTATTGAAAAGCTCCTTTTCTTTGCTGTCTCAACCATAGATTGTAAACTAGCCTCTACAGATGTCAAAAACTGTTCGTCCTTAAAGGTGAAAGGGTTCTTCTGTACCCTTTGGCCTGATCTATGCCTAGCAACTGAAATAGGTAAAAAGAAAAATGTAAATGCTTTGTCCTTATGAAGAAGGCCATTGAAACACTGTTGGTAGTGGAGATGCTGGTAACCAACGTTTTAAAAATTTCCCCCCATCATTTGTAAGTCTTTCAAGAACATCTAATTGTTAAGTCTACCACATGACAAAAATGTAGACTTGTCAAACTTGAAAACAGATGACAATTTAAAGGTAGCTCAAATGATTGAATTTGTCTTTGATAGGGTAGAAAACATTGTAGGAAAAGGAGCATGCTGGCAACCAGCATTTTCTCCATTTCTCACAATGTTTTCAAAATAACCTGTTGTTACCTGGCCAAACCTTCAGGGTTGTAATATTAATTGATTTTTGCTTATAACCCTTTTTGCTGTGAAATGGTAAGTGTACATTTTCTATCACTATTCATTGGCTTTTTCTTAAATTATTTCACTTCTCAGTCAAACTTCATAAATGTACTTGCATATAATTAACCCTTAGTGCGCCGAAATAAAACCAACAGAAATGTTCATCATAGAAATATGATCTGAAAAACAGCAATTTCATGGTTGCTTTTGTCTATGGTGTTTAAGCAAAGTGGATAGTGAAGCTCAAAGATCAGGCTGCACATTTTGTGCAGCCTGATCTTGGTATAAATTGGCCGCAAAGGCAACTGTAGTCGTGAAAGGCACTTTAAAGGGTTAATGTTTATTATGATCTTTATTTATTATTATTCTTTTTTGTATTTGTTTCCCTTTGCATAGATGCGGATATTAAATTTCAACTTACTGCATTTATGCTATCAGATATCCGGAGGGGTCTTTTGTGTACATTGGATGTAAGGAAGAATATTGAAAACATCGTAACCAGCTGGTAACCAGCATTACCATCATTTCTGCAGTGTTTTTTACTTTGTCAAGAAAAAATCTCATCAAGTGAGTCATGTTTAGTTTCTACACTGTACTTTCAATGTGGATGAGTCTACAATTTGATCATGTTGTAAAGAGTTAAATTAAGGTCTGGTCTGCAAATGCTTTCAATTTGGACAGGTCTAAAATTGTCATTTGTTTAAAGGTAACTTTTAGTCTGCAAATGATATGAATGTTGGCAAGTTGACAATTTTGTTGTTTAGGTATAAGTACACAAATAAAAACAGTATGTTGCTTAAAATTTTTAAGTTAAAAGTTTTGGTAACAAGATACATGTAATTTATTGTCAAAAGTCATTTGTAACATGAAGTTTTTCACACGCAATACCTGGCTTCAGCATTTATTGGTAGATCTTTAATTTCTAAGCATTAACTTGGTATTAGCTACATTTTAGGACTGGCGTTTAATCCTGAGACTAAATAAATGTAACTGAAAAACTGAAATGTTTCATTCCCTAGAAACAAATCAAAGCTAGGTATTTGGTATGAAAATAGTCATGGTGCATTAACACTACATAATAACATTGTCACCAACTTGCAATCACTTACTGTTTAAGTCCAATTTACTGAACTGTTCCAAAACTTGTCTTTAACCCTTTCCCAAACAAGCCCTGGTTTTCACGTGTCTGCAGTACAAGTCTTTTGAAAACACTGTGGGAAAAGGAGAAATTGCTCGTAACGAGCAATTTCTCCTTTTCCCACAGTGTTTTCTACCCTGTTTGATAACTTTCTGCCATTTTCATCAAATTTAAAATTGTCGTCTGCAAACTCTTTGAATTTGGACCAGTCCAAAATTTGTCGTTTGGGAAAGGGTTAAATAAAATGTCTATCACCCAGTTGCATTTAGTAAATAAAATTGGAAGTGATCTATGTCTTATGCATTTATTTTTTTTGCAGGAAAGCAGACATTTTATGTTCTGCTTAACCCTTTACCAAACAACCAAATATTAGAATCCGACCAAATTGTAAGCATTTGAAAGCAACAATTACATGTGGCACAAATGATGGTTCTGGTTTTGATAGGGTAGAAAAAGTTACGGAAAAAGGAGAAAATGCTGGTTAACTCTTTACCACACAATCCCGACTTTTAACGACCCTGAGAAAAAGCCTTTTGAAAACATTGTGGAAAAAGGAGAAAATGCTGGGAACCATCATTTTCTCCTTTTCCCACAATTTTTTCTATCTTTCCTCAATTTTTGAGTCAGATTTAATTTGTTGTCTGCAATTGTTTTCAATTTGGACCAGTCTAAAATTGTGTCGTGTGGTAAAGAGTTAACAGCATTTTCTCCTATTCCCCAAAACGTTTTCAAGAGCCTTCTTCTTTCAGGGTCGTTAAAACTCGGGATTGGTGGTTGTGAGTTAACTATCAGTAAACTGTATTGTAACTAGCATACAATATCTGTAATATGGTACATGGTTAACCCTTTAACACACAATCCCAATTTATAACGATCCCCAGGGAAAAGGACTTTGGAAAACATTGTGGAAAAAGGAGAAAATACTGGATACCGTATTTTCTCCTTTTCCCACAATGTTTTCTACTTATTCAAGAACAAATGCTTTCATTTGAAAAAACATTTTAATTGTGATCTATGAATTTCTCCAATATGGATGAGTCAAAAATTTTGCTCTGTGGTAAAGGGTTAACTGAATATTACACTGTACCACTAAAAACATTTCAGTCATATCGTAGTAAAAGCTTATTTATTCATGAGTTTCCTGCTATTCATCAGGTGAAATGAACTAGGGCTTGGCTCTACATTGCCAACACTCTAAACAACAAGGACCAAAGTTAGAACATCTGGATTACAAACCAGCCTCCTTAACTGACTTTGCCAAACAACAATTTTTAACTTGACAAAATGGAGAGCATCTGCAGGCTACCACAGTTGGGAACATTGTTGGAGAAGAGTAAATGCTGACAACCATCATTTTCTCCATTTAACCCTTTACCAGTCGACAAAATTTTAGCCTTGTCCAAATTGAAAGCATTTGCAGACAACAATTTCAATTGGCTCAAATGGTACAATTTTCTCTTGATTGGGTGGAAAACACTGTGGGAAAAGGAGAAAATGCTGGTTACCACAATGTTTACAAAAGGCTTCTTTCCCAGAGTCGTTAAAAGGCGGCATTGTGTGGTAAAGGGTTAACACAATGTTTTCAAAAGCTTCTACTTCAGGTTCATTTCAACTTGGGATGGTGTGGGGAAGGGTTAACAAACTGACCACAAAAAGTCAGTCATGTTCATGTTGAAAGCATAAATTTTGCAGATGACAACATTTAGATCAACATGTAAGTCAAATGGATAAATTTCTCTTGTAAAGGAAAGGATGCTTATTACCAACATTTCCAAAGCATTCCTCCGTAGGATCCTCAAAAGATGTGACAGGGTTGTCATAACCAGTAACCCAATGAGCCAGACAGGAGCTCACTATCATGAGACTTGGTTTACCCTTGGCTTCTTAAAATATATATTGTAACACAAACTGAAAATATAGTCACCTGTTACACTGGTAGTAGCATGTCTTGTTCTCATATGTCTTTGTAACCCTGAAATGGAGGCGTAACTATGAGTACACTGATCGCAAACATATCTCTTTTGTTTGGTTTTTGCAGAGTTTAATCTTTTATTAGTTCTAGCATCATCAACACGTTCCTCCTCAGAAAGTTCAATTTCACTGTTAGTGTATTCTCCAAGGAAATAATCGAGGTCAAGTTCACTAAACTGAACAAAAGCATCCTTGCTATAAGCCATTTTTACAGAACAAAATGTAAATTGATGAATAAAGATTGCAACAGGAGTACTATACCATGCACAGGCGACCTTTCAAAACCTCTGAAATATTTATGGAGTAAGCAAATCGAATGTATAAATATATTTTCCGGATGACAATTAAACAAACTGGCATGGTGGTCTGAAAGTTCGTATAACAGTAGACAAAGTGTCATCATATGACAGATACACAAATGGAGATGTTCGTATAGCCCCGTTTACATAACGACTTACCGTAATTTCCAACATGACATGCCATAATTCTGACTGAAAATGTATTTCCTTCGTAGTAACTGCAAGATGATGGCTGTATGGAAATCGTGGTATTATTCTAAAGGGTAATGGACGCAGAAAACGAGAGCAGTCAAATGTTAAACACCATGACCGTTACTCGTTGTTTATTAGGGAAACGGATACCGATTCTATCGACATCGAGGTTTTATCAACGAAATCGAATTGAAAGTAACCGCAACGGTAGAACATTGTATTGTAGGGGGCGCTGATTAGGCACGGCAGTGAAAAAATCGATATTTGTTCTTATCGGCTATCGCGTTTCTTATCCCTGTAATATACGATCCCTGATAAAAGCTAGGAATGTTTTAATAATGGAATACTTCTTTGCCTTTATGATATTATAGTAACATTTTTATTGGATAGATTTGTGTGGAGTTGGGAGTGACTGGAAACACTTTGAAGGGAACTGTTACAATGTGTTTGGTAGAGCCAGCTGGAATGAAGCCAAACAGCTTTGTTTGGACCAAGGGGGCAATCTTGTCAGCATCCATTCTCAAGGGGAACAAACTTTCATCAGTGAAATGGTAACAAAATTTTTTCTTTCACTAGCAATAATTCCAACCAAATGACAGAGTGCTGTACATTGTTTTTGTTGTCAGTCAGTTGGTCATATGACCATGGAGGTGGGCACTGCCAACTGGGAATACTTTACATATGCATCTTTTAATAGTCAACAAAAAAAGAAAAATGTCAGTGAAACTTAAATATCTGTTAATAGTTCTAACATGTAAACCTACCCTTTTCTTTTTGAACATATAAACCTTCACTTATCCTTCTCTTTTTTATGCATATTTGATGTGTACTACATGTATTACAGAGTTATGCCCTTAACCCTCAATTATTTTTGAAAGTTAATTTTTTCTTTTTTGAAAAAGCTCCATGTTAACTCTTTACCACACAATCCCGACTTCTAATGACCCTGAGGAAAGGGGCTTTTGAAAACAACGTGGGAAAAGGAGAAAATGCTGGTAACCAGCATTTTCTCCTTTTCCCACAATGTTTTCTAATCCATCAAGGACAAATTTCATCAGCTGGGCCACTTTTATAATGTCGTCTGCAAATGCTTTCAATTTGGACAAGTCTAAAATTTTGTTGTTTTGTAAAGAGTTAAACATATGCTCTATATTTTTCTTCTGGTTTCTTGATAACTTGAAGATGGATACAACACAGAATGATAGATCTAGTTTTGTATGGAATTTTCAAGCATTTAACCATATCTTTCCAACACAACAAAATTTCAGGTTGATCGAAACTGAAAACAATTTCAGATGACAAATTAAATGTTGCTCATATGATGGAATTTGTCTTTGAATGGGAAGAAAACATTATGGGAAAGGGAGAAAATGCTGGTCACCAGCATTTTCTCCTTTTACCACAATGTTTTCAAAAGGCCTCTTTCCAAGAAATGTTAAAACTTAAGATTGTGTAGTAAATGGTTAATAATCTTCTCTGCTACATGATCCATTTATAGGATGATTTTTTTCTAGCAAAATTTTTAGGAAAATTTTCACATATACAAAAAATATGAAAGATTGTCTTGCCATATTGGCTGCGCTTATCATTTGTTAGTAAATGTTTAGAACTGTTTTAGCATATGTTTATAAAATATGTTACGAAGTAAAACAAATATTAAGAAATTTTGTTGAAAAACAAAGTACAGTTTGCATCTCTGTCTCTCAGATAATGGCTCTTACATTTGAACTGAACGGTGAAAGTAATCAAGTTGTGAACCAATCAAATAGAAGGATGTTTTTTGACTTGTATTTGAAAGGAAAGATACATGTACCAACAAAGCCTGACAAAGAGAGGCAAGCACACACACACACACACACACACACACACATACACACACACATAGAAAAAAAAAACTACAAAAGAAGAGACAATTGGGTGAATAAGCTTTCATAAGTATAACATAAATTTATCTTTTAGATCAGAAACAAAGATGATGTGGTTTGGACAGGCTTTAATGACCTTAACATAGATGGAATATATCAGTAAGACTTTTTTTTCCATTGCAAAATGTCTTAGCAAAGTGGGATATGTAGATTTAAAGTTCAAAGTGGACTTTATTGCAGTCAGATTTATACTGACCCAAAGACAACCTAAGTGTGGAAAGGGGCTTTAACCCTTTACCACACAATCCAGACTTTTAACGACCCTGAGCAAAAAGCCTTTTAAAAACATTGTTGGAAAAGGAGAAAATGCTGATAACCAGCATTTTCTCCTTTTTCCACAATGTTTTCTACCCTATCAAAGACAACTTTCATCGTTTGAGCTACATTAAATTTTTCATCTGCGAATGCTCTCAATTTGGACAAGTCAAAAATTTTGTCGTTTGGGAAAGGGTTAAAGCGGCATAAAACTATATTATTGACCCAAATTTTTAGGCCAGAGAAAAATGATACTTTGGAAGGAATGTGGCTGTTTACTCCTACTTGGGGGAAAAAATGCTGCATAAATTATTTGTCTCTCCTGGGATTCAAATCCACTACCTTTAACACTGTAACTTACAGGCTCTGTCAACTGACCTTTCCATCTTAAAAATATATTTATCCTTCATTTGCAATAATGGCTACCTCATATCGAGCAGGATAGGAAATTTTACCGGAAAAAATACCAAAAACGCAGTTACTCCTGGTGTTACCGATATGAGCCATGCTCTGTAAAAAGGGGTTTAATGCATCTGCAAAAAGCATTGACCCAGTCAGCCAGCGCAACTTATTTGGGCTAACCTGGGTCAACACTTTTTGCTATTGGTAATTTTTCTGCATCTCAAAGGACCTGTCTACCTCATGATTAACCCTTTCCCAAACAAGCCCTGGTTTTCACATGTCTGCAGTACAAGTCTTTTGAAAACACTGTGGGAAAAGGAGAAATTGCTCTTAGCGAGCAATTTCTCCTTTTCCCACAGTGTTTTCTACCCTTTTGGAGAACTTTCTGTCATTTTCATCAAATTTAAAATTGTCGTCTGCAAACTGTTTCAATTTGGACCAGTCCAAAATTTGTTGTTTGGGAAAGGGTTAAGGTGGTTGTTAAAATAGATTTTATGGATCAAAATCTGGTTAAATGCCCCATTAACCCTTTACCGCACAATGCTGCCTTTTGACGCCCCTGGGAAAGAAGCCTTTTGAAAACATTGTAGGAAAAGGAGAAAATGCTGGTAACCAGCATTTTCTCCTTTACCCACAATGTTTTCCACCCTATCAAAGAAAAGTTGCACCATTTGAGCCACACTGAAATTGTCGTCTGCAAATGCTTTCAATTTGGACAAGGCTAAAGTTTTGTCGTCTGGTAAAGGGTTAATGGATGAATTATGTACTTAACCCTTTCCCAAACAACAAATTTTGGACTGGTCCAAATTCAAAGAGTTTGCAGACGACAATTTTAAATTCGATGAAAATGGCAGAAAGGTCTCAAAAAGGGTAGAAAACACTGTGGAAAAAGGAGAAATTGCTCGTTATGAGCAATTTCTCCTTTTCCCACTGTGTTTTCAAAAGACATGTACTGCAGACACGTGAAAACCAGGGCTTGTTTGGGAAAGGGTTAAGTACTTGTTACAGGTGGAATGATGGGTCAGCCACAGAATACACTAACTGGTATCCTGGTCAACCCAATGATGGGGGTGGAGGGGAAAAGTGTGTGGCAATGGATCGACGTCATAATGGTTGGTACAAGTTATGTAGTTTCTAAATACCGTAATTTGCCAATGTATTCCGATAAATTTTTTAGTGTCCAAATCTTTAGGAAATTATTTTGAAGAAAAGGGGCTGGCCGAAATAATAGGTTTTACCTTGTTGTCCAAATGTGCGTCCCGAAATTTAAGGGTAAAATGTAACAAATTTAGATCTATTTACAGCACCAATGAAAGGGTAAAAATCGAGTATACCTAATGTTTCAGCGTGTTTTCAATCTTAAAAGCACACATTTTGAATAGTTTCTTAATTTCTTAGACCTAAAGCAGTAGCTTTCTAAAGTCATAGTTCAGTTAGTATATATCCAAGATCAGACTGCACACTCTGTATAATTTGATGTCTATCTACACCATATATACGCCAACCTTTTGAACTATGCCATCTTGCCATCATCAAAGTGAATTAAGACATCTGTCCACAAGATTTCGCACCTGTCGCAGGTACACAAATGTTCGCCGTAAAATTTGGATTAGGGGTATGACGTAACATGCAAATCATTCAGAGCAAGAGGGTTGTAACGCACCTGGTTTTGTACACACTCTGCTAAATAGATCTCTTGGGTTACATGCTGACCTCCAATCGACATAAAATGACCACACAGTAAGCCTATATCATTCACACTTTATACTAGCTGATAGCACCTTTGTGCATTTAGTAATGGTTGTTTCAAGAACACCTGAGCAGCTATGTCACACAATTTGTGTAGTCAGCAGAGAAAAAAAGTCTGCCTGTTTTTAAAACTTTTTTCTTTAGATAAGATTCCTTGCAGCGGAAATAAAAAGGAATGCATACGATAATTAACGCTTTAGATTTAGTTTTATATATAAATTGATTACCAGTAAATAAAGAAAAGAAGGTTTATAGGTTTAGTATTTATAAATTCTTTAATATTATTTATGGAGGGACAATTTCATGCTCTGCAGGTGCCTTTTGAAAAAGTTACAAAAAAAGAAGAAACTGCTTGCACAACACCAACAAGCAAAGAAGCATTAAACCCTTCTAGCACCTTTCAGAACTAGTTGCTTTGGCGGCCTGTGTAGATCAAGATCACACTAGGCAGAATGTTTGGTCTGATCTCTGATCTAAATCTACACTGTTCGTTTTGGTGAGAAGTTTTCAGCAAAGACAATCTTGGTGTTGCATATTTTTTTTTGTCTTATTTCATGACTTAAAACAAGAGCTGAGCTATTCGGCTCTTAAGGGATTCATGTTCATAACGATGAATGTCTGTGATGCAGAAATGTGTAAATATACAGCCGATCATTTATCGGGAACATTTCCTAAATAAAAAAAATGTATTGACTGGCTGATATTTTGGAAAATTAATGTTACAGGCTGTCCGAATATAAAGGAATATTTAATTTTTGGACTGTCCGGAGTAAGGACTTAAAATAAATTATTTTAGAAAAATTTTAATGGTGTCCGAACTTTTAGGGTATCCGAATACATTGGCGAATTATGGTAC
This sequence comes from Tridacna gigas, assembly GCA_945859785.2. NCBI lineage: Eukaryota > Metazoa > Mollusca > Bivalvia > Cardiida > Cardiidae > Tridacna > Tridacna gigas. Next base: position 55,959,287 of record OX244035.2, read on the forward strand.
ACTACAACATACGGATAATACCATCTACATTATTAACTCTATCAAAGGATCCTGTGTTTTGACAGCCAGAGAAAAAAGCCCATTTGAAACTTTTTTGGAAAACAAGAAAATGCTGGAGCCCATCATTTGAGTCAAATTTGATTTGTTGTCTACAGGTTTTCTCAATTTTGACAAGCCTAAAATTGTGTGGTCTACTAAAAGAGTAAATCCACTATGGCTTCATTATTATCATTGTAATCTGTATGTATTTTTTCTGGAGTTCTGTGTTGCCTACTGGTAAATGTATAGGGTTTAGAACCTGGAGACTGGGGTCCTATCCTCATTCAGATGACTGGGTTTTTCTGAGCAGTGTCCCATGGCAAGACACTTCAGTGCCCTGACCTAGTTCTGATGAAACCCAGGACACACATAACTAAGTAAGCTGACCCCTTGATACGACTGAAATAATATTCGAAGCATCGTTCCATCAATCAGTCACTGCATTTGTATGGCACTTGAAGAGTATGATATTTGAGACATGTTCTGTAAAAAGGGGGGGCTCAATGCATCTGCAAAAAGTATAGATCAGGTCAGCCAGTGCAATCCGTGCAGGCTGACCTGGTTCGAAACTTTTTAATATTTGTCAATATTCTGCATGTCAAAGGACCAGTGTAACTCACTATTTTACTACAAATGGATTTTATAGGTGACTTGCTTGGTATAATGGATAGTGCAGATGCATTAAACCTCCTTTTGCCAGAGCATAGCTCATATGTAATTTCAGGTCAATGGCATGACTATCCTTGTCGAGTTAATAAGTATTTGATCTGTAAACGCACAATGGGAACCCCAGTGACCCAGGTCATTCCTACAACACCAATGCCAGGAGGATGTATGCCAGACTTTAAGGAATTTGGTAACCAAACTTTTATGACTTAACCCTTTCCCAAACAAGCCCTGGTTTTCACGTGTCTGCAGTACAAGTCTTTTGAAAACACTGTGGGAAAAGGAGAAATTGCTCGTAACGAGCAATTTCTTCCTTTTCCCACAGTGTTTTCTACCCTTTTGGAGAACTTTCTGTCATTTTCATCAAATTTAAAATTGTCGTCTGCAAACTCTTTCAATTTGGACCAGTCTAAATTTTATCGTTTGGGAACGGGTTAACCATTCAAGGTTCTTTCTCATACTACCTTAAGCCTTTGCCATACAATCCTAAGTTTTAACAACCTGAAGAAGAGAGCTTTTGAAAACATTGTGGAAAAAGGAGAAAATGTTGGTTAGCCAGCATTTTCTCCGTCTTCCACAATGTGTGGACCTCTGCCAGGATTCAAGTAATGATAGCTTTTATAGAGAAAATTTTCTAACCCTTTACCACAAAACAAAATTCTAAACTTGTCGTAATGAAGGCATTTGTAGAAGAGAAAGTATGACTCTAATGATAAGATTTGTTTTTGAAAAAGTAGAAAATATTGTGGGAAAAGGAGAAAATGCTGATAACCAGCATTTTCTCTTTTTACCCTTAATGTTTTCAAAAGTCTCTTTCCTCAGGGTCATTAAAACTCAGGATTGTGTGGTAAAGGGTTAATCCTTTCTTGTCTGAAACCATTTGGGATAAAAATGTAACTTTTGGTGTGTATGGTTTGTAGGTATTAGCCAGTGGAGCAGTACAGAGTCATCATGGCCCTCTTGTTTTAACCCTTAGAGGGCCTATCACAACCAAAATTGCTTTTTGGTTCTGTATAGGTCAAGATGAGACTGCACAAAACTTAGTCTGATCCATGATCTACATGTCCCCCTTTGCTTAGGCGTTCTGACAAATAGCAACTGTGAAATGGCAAATGTGGGGGGGCGGGGGGAGTTCCCTTAACCCTTATAGAATGCTAGCAAATTTACTCTTTACCAGATACCAGATCACAAAATTTTTTAGACTCCTTCAAACTGAAAGCAAGTAGAGAAGACTATGTGGATGAATTGACTGGATTTGTCTTTTATAGGTTAGAAAGCACTGTGGGAAATGAAGTTAATGCTGGTTACCTGCATGTTCTCCTTGTCCCAACATGTTTTCAAAAGCTGTCCTTTCTTCACCCTTTTTAACCCAAGTGTGAAGTATTACCATTCTTCACCGCTGGGACATTCAATTGCGAAACCATCATTTCTATGAATATTCATAAGATTGTGAATTACACCCGATAGCCAATCAAATTTGTCAATAACATAATGATACTCTCTTGTAGTGGAGAATAATCACATTTCTTCCATTAATATCAATAAACCCGGTAAAACCCACATCATTATCAACGAATATGGCGGCCGCCGTGGGCCTTCCTTCTGTGGCATTTGTCTTACGACAATCCAGGGCAGACATTATAAATCCTTGTATACACAGGCAAATATTCAGAAATACGGCGTGCTGCTGCAGTCCTTAGGGGTATGAAGCAGGGGTGACGTCATCCTCGTTGACCCAGTTCCGATGTACTCCGTAAACTACAATCATCGATTTGATTGGTTGTAGACGAGGTAAAAATAGAAATGATGGCATGTTCTTGATAAAAATAGATTAAATTTTCTCACTGAAAAACTGACATTACCAATCAAAATGCCTCATGAATAATTCATGAAAACGAGAAAACATACGCAAGATAACCCAGGGGCGATGGATGTAGTTTACGGAATACATCGGATCTCGGTTAACGAGGATGTCCTTTCTCAGGATGGTTGAAACTCAAGATATGGATTAAATTTTTGTGTTCATGTAATCTACCATATACTTGTAGAATAATGGCAAATTAAAGGTTCTTTATGACCATTTTTACAGGAAACAAATGCTATTATGTTGGTGGCTTGGATGGATTAACTTCACAAAACTGGAATGATGCCAAGCAATCTTGTGGAAACAAACGGTCCATACTTACAAGTATACACACTCCTGCAGAAAATGGTAACTTTTCTTTTTTTGAATGATTGTTCTTGTATGCATCTTTCATTTCTTTCTTTTTTTATCTTTAATTCAAAAGATTCTCTCACAAGTAATTCTGTTCTTGTAGAGGTCTTTCATTTAGAACCATTTGTTAGGTCATCTGCATCATTGTATTGTTGTCATATGAAAATGACATTTTCTTATATCTCTCGTATTACGAAAGATGTTAACCTCAAACTTGGGTTAGTTGCCAACTATTAACCTTTTACCACACAGTTCCAAGTTTTAACAACCCAAATGAGGAAGACCTTTTGAATACATAATGGAAAAAGGAAAAAAATGCTAATCAGCATTTTCTCCTTGTTACACAGTGTTTTTTATCATTTCAAAGAAAGAAATTATCTTTTAACCCTTTACCACACAATCCTGACTTTAAACGACCCTGAAGAAGAAGCCTTTTGAAAACATTGTGGGAAAAGGAGAAAATGCTGGTAACCAGCATTTTCTCCTTTTCCCACAATGTTTTCTACTCCAACAGGGAGAAATTTCCTCATTTGGGCCAACTTTGATTTATCGTCTGCAAATGCTTTCAACTTTGACCAGTCTAAATTTTGTCATTTGGTAAAGAGTTAAGCTACATTAGATTTGTTGTCTGCAAGTGCTTTTAATTTGGATGAGTCTAAAACTTTGTCATGTGGGAAAGAGTTAAAATTGAAACTTACACCAGAAGAGCATGTGACCCTAAAATTACTATTGACTAAGTTATTCCCCTTTTTTCCACTTAGGATATTTATTGAAAAAGCACCTGCTGCAGATCGCTGGCACCTGCATGTAGTCCTCTTGTTTTATGGCTATTTCCACTAATTCCTGCAGTAAATATTGTTAAACATAAATAACAATAACATAATAAAGACCAGTTGCATATATTATTTTGTGACATGAAAGAAAAACACCAAAAATTTATGCAAAAGGTAATATATTTGTTTAAATTGTTGCTAAATTTTTTGCCAATGTGTTTACCAAAATGTTTCTGCTTTGGCATATACTTATGACAAGTAATTTTTCTGTTGCCTCTTAGTATGAAGTAACCTATATTTTGAGCCTTTCCCGATCAATCCCATGTTTTGATGACCCTGAAAAATAAAGCTTTTGTAAACTTTGTGAAAAAAAGAGCAAATGTTGGTTATAAGCATTTTCTGCTTTCACAATGTATTCTACCTTCTTCAAGACAGACCTCATTATTTGAGACACGTCAAATATTTTAGCTGCACATGCTTTCAATTTAGAGGTGTCTAAACTTTGTTATCTGGAAAAGAATTAAGCCCTTGGTCCAGTGATGAAACTCTACTATAATTACTTTTGACCCATGCTCTTGCAAAAGGGGGGCTTGAAGCATCTCCATGATGCATGGAACTAAGCAAGTCATCACAGAATTATGGATCCATGAGAAATCTATTTTGTTTAGTAACCAACTGAATCATGAGGTAGTCTTGTCCTTAGACATGCAGAAAATTGACCAATAGTGAAAAGTTTCAGCCCAGGTCAGCCTGCGCGGACTGCGCAGGCTGACCTGGCTTGATACTTTTCACAGATGCTTTAAGCTCCCTTTTCACAGGGCATTGCTCTTGTTTCAGCCTTTGTAACTTCATTACTAAATGGAGCCAGTCAGAGCGGGTTCTGGATCGGTTTCAATGATCTCATGAGGAGAAATGGTCAGTTTGATTGGGCAGATAACTCTGTGGTTGACTTTTCTAACTGGGCCGAGAATGAGCCCTCTTCCAATGTTTATTACTATTATGAAAAGGTGAGATTTTGATAGACATTCTTACTTTACCTTTAACTTGTTTTTTACTGAAGGCTTATGTCATGGTGTGGTTTCCGTCGTCCGTCCGTCTGTTAGTCTTTTTCTTGTTTACACGATAAAGTCCACATTTGTGGTCAGATTTTCGTGAAACTTGCACAGTTCGTTTATCTCATCAATAGCTTGAACCCTATTGATTTTGAAAAAAATTTGACAATCATTGTGGGAAAAGTAGCCATTCAAAGTTCAAAATTTCAATTTCTTGTTTATGCGATGAAGTCTGCATTTGTGGTCAGATTTTCGTGAAACTTGAACAGTTTGTTAATCTCATCAATAGCTTGAACCCTATTGATTTTGAAAAAAATTCTGACCGTCAGTGTGGGAAAAGTAGCCATTTAGAATTCAACATTTCAATTTCTTGTTTACACGATAAAGTCTGCAATTGTGGTCAGATTTTCATGAAACTTGCATACTTTGTTTATCTCATCAATAGCTTGAATCCTAACAGTTATGAAAAAAAACTAACAATCAGTGTGGGAAAAGTAGCCATTTGAAGTTCAAAATTTCCTTTTCTTGTTTATGCATTTTCGTCTACAGTTGTGGTGAGATTTTTGTGAAACTTGCCAGGTTTGTTTATCTCATCAATAGCTTTAACCCTATCGATTTTGAAAAAAAACGCTGACAATCAGTCTGCAGTTTGGTCTGATTTTCATAAAACTTGCACAGTCTGTTTATCTCATCAATAGCTTGAAACCTATTCATTTTGAAAAAAATCTGACGATCAGTATGGGAAAAGTAGCCATATAAAGTTTCAGATTTCCTTTTCTTGTCTGTGTGTTTTAGTCCACATTTGTAGTTGGATTTTCATGAAACTTGCACAGTTTGTTTATCTCATCCATAGCTTTAACCTTCTTGATTTTGATAAAAACTAAGAATCAGTATGGGAGAAGTAGCCATTTAAAGTTCAAAATTTACATTCCTTGTTTACGCGATAAAGTCAGCATTTGTAATTGGATTTTTATGAAACTTGCACATTTGCTGTGTATCATCAAAAGCTTGAACTGTATTGATTTCGACAGAAATTTGACAATCAGTATGGGAAAAGTAGCCATGTAAATTTTCAAATTTACATTTCTTGTTTACGCTACAATGACTCGGCATTTGTGGAGAATTTTCATGAAACATGCACATTTGCTTTGTAGATCCAATTCTTTTGAAACTTGCAAAGACTAATTTTGTATCATCAAAGGATTGAATTCTGTTCAAAATGAAGAAAATCTAGTAACCAGTTTAGGAAAAGCAGCCATTTGAAGACTTAGTATTGTTTACTCAACACAGTCCACGTTATTAGTCACATTTCTTTGAAATTTGCAGGGATTGTTTAATACAATGACTACTGAAACCCTATCAAATTTGGCTGGATTCCAAACAGTTGGTTTTAAGAAATTGTACTTCAATTTTTTTTCACTACCATTACTTGTTCAATTCAACATCCCCACTTGTGCTTCCTTAGTGGGTTTAAGCCCAGTTGCAACAACACCTCCTTTTTTCTTGGTTGGGGGGCGGGGGGGTGTCTGTCTTTCACCTTTTTGCATCGTGTATTCATAATGTATGCCAGAAAAAAGGCAAAATCACTGCCAGGGGAGCGATTTCAGGCCCTCAAGGGCCTTAATTTTTTGTTTGAATTTTGTGAAGTCTAACATTTTGTCTTTTGGGTAAAGTTTAAATGACACCCTTCTGAAACATAAGTGGACAAAGTAGATTAGACATTGCTCTTAATCTTTACCACACAATCCCACGTTTAAACGACCCTGAGGAAGAAACCTTTTGAGACCATTGTTGGAAAGGGAGAAAATGCTAATAACCAGCATTTTCTCCTTTTCCCACAATGTTTTCTACCATATCAAAGACAGAAATCATTTCAGCAATATTAGACTTGTTGTCTGTAAATGTTTTAAATTTGGTCAAGTCCAAAATTCTGTTGTTTGGTAAAGAGTTAAATTACTGTCCAGGCTGAACTTGATTTTTACTTTCCATTAGAACTTCAATTTTTGGGGGGTTATTATTATGAGTGTCTTTCAGGAACTGTGTGTAGAACTGTTTGCTGCAGAGGATAAAGTGGGTCAGTGGAATGATGCCCAGTGTAGCAGCCGTAAAGGATACATTTGCTCAGCTTATAAAAGTAAATATCTCAGCCTCTGTTATTACATCTAGCTCAGCTGTCTTCAGAGCAAATGAGCGGCACTTTGTGAAAATGCATCTTTACGATCCATTATGCTAAGCAAGTCATAACATAATTTTTCATCCATAGAATCAATTTTGTCTAGTAACCTACTGAATTATGAGATAAACTGGCCCTTTGATGTGCAGAAAATTTACCAAAAGCAAAACCTTTTGACCTAGGTCAGACTGCGTCGAATGTGCAGGCTGACCTGGGTTGATACTTTTTGCAGATGCATTAAACCCTCTGTTTACAGAGCATGGCTTAAAAGTTGAGGTATCATGATTGCTGTATCATCCAGTACATCTGGGTTGTCATTGTGCAAACACTTCGACATTTTCTGATGTCTCTGCCATTACTGATGGGTACTATCATATAGGGATTCCATATCATAAGGGCAGATAACCAAAATATATTTTAACACAGTGATGTCCCCTTTTTTTACTTTGAATTTTCACTGAAAAAGCAGTTACATTGGAACATTGATAAATCTTTTGCATGTTAATGGACTGTTCTATCTCATGGTTCAGCTGTTTCTGAAACAAAATCATTCAATATTGTGTGACAAGTTGCAAGGTATAATGCATTAGAAAGATGCATTAAGCCTCCCTTTTCCACAGCAGTGCTCATTTGTATGTTGTGTCATCTGGTCTTGATCTAAACTATCTCCCAAAGTATCATTCTAGGTGTTATAGACTCAAAACTACACCCAGAAAGGGAACATATTGCCCTTCTTTGAAGCTTTCTTCTCTTGGGCATGTTTCATGGTTGTTTCTATAAAAAAATGACTGATTTGAAGAGCCAAAGTTTTGTAGGTTAGACCTTTTTCTTTTTCTATTTTATTTTTATTTTGCCAATGCTAAACAGTGAAACAAATGAATGGTTTAATTAGTATATTTGCCAAAATAAGTGTCCCTTTACATAGATTAATGACACATGACATATTGTTTAGTAAGAAATAAAAATCCAGATATTGCAATTTTACAGGTGTTTTGGTCATTCAATAAAAATCTTTTGAAACAGTGATCTGTATCCATCAAGATCAGACAGGGTATTTTCTGCTTTCAAACCTTACCTTACATCTTTTTGTTCAAAATCAGCAAAACTTGTTCCCTGAATACTCTAATCCTGTATACTTACACTCAGTTTATTTTTCTTTACTTGCATATAGATCCAACTTTACCCAGTGTCCAGCCCAATGATTGCCAAGCAGGCTATATGGCTTATCAAGACCACTGCTACAAACTACTTAGTGAGGCTTCCTCCTGGGATGCTTGTCAATCGCAATGTTCTGCAGATGGTGGCTATCTAGTAAGCATTGGAAATGTCTATGAGAGAGCCTTTATTGAGTCATTTTGGGATGAAAGTGGTGGACCCCTGTGGGTTGGAATGGTAAGAAATTAAGTTAAATCATCTTTATAAATATGCACCCTGATTTTAATCCTCTGTTTTTAAAATATAACTTTTTTCATCTACGACATAGACGTTTTGTACATCACATGCAAAGAAAAAATGACTTTTTGTAGTGGCTACAAGTTTCTCTAGTGTAAAAATACAAGTAAATGCTTTATTTCGAGCAAAATGTTCAGTTGGGTTGGATGTAGATTGTATAGGAGCAACAGGATGAATAGAATAGATGGTTGGTGTCTTGGATTGGGATAGTTTATTGTGCTACATTTGAAAGTAACTCAACCTACACTACATTTGAAAGTAACACAACCTCTGATTGGCTAAACCGTTTGGTTTAGCCAATCAGAGGTTGTGTTGCTTTCAAATGTAGAAAATATTGAAGAATAAGACTAAGAAAGTTCTTAAAAATGGCTGGTGAATACGGACCCGGATCATATTTATCATTACTGCAGATCTTTGCTTCAGACTTGGATTAGTTATTAATTATCAAAAGTGGAACCCATACAGCTGGTGCAGGTAACCATCAATATATTTTTGACAGTTAGTATTTTCACTCATAGCAACAGTTACTGCTGCCGAGTGTTGGTAGCTGCATGCAATGCTCTTTTCTTTTTTTTTGAAGCTTTGTATTTCTGCCTGTTAAATCTTAATTGTCTTTTCAAAATCTATCAAAATGATGATTCTGGTAAATTCAAGTTTTTTTTTTTTAGGATGCCAAAACAAATAGTTATATGTCGGCATCATAAATTCATAAATGTGTACATGTAGGTATCACATACAGATCTAATGATTATTAATTCAGTACATGTATTTCTGTGGTACAGTTTATATGGTAAAAAAGAATCTGATGTTCATTGACCTTTGTAATAAAATTTTATTAAAATTGTCTTGATAGAATATTGTTAAGTTCACCAGAGGCCTGTTTAATAATGTTTTTCTTGATCTGTCTCAAACAGCAACTTGTGTTAAATCCTATATATCTTTTGGTAGAAACTACACAAATTTGGAGAAGACAGGTGGGTAAATGGAGAGCCTCAAATGCTTTCTGGCCTTGGGAGTGTCCTCTCTAATACCTCAGTGGGATGTATAAGCTTAGAAGGTCATGGCTGGAATATAGAGAACTGTGATAGAAGTCATGTTGGCCTTTGTGAAGTTAACACAGGTACAGTAGTCCTTTTATACACAGTCTACCTTTAACTCTTTCCCACACAATCCTGAATTTTAATGACCATAGGAAATTAGACTTTTGAAAACATTGTGGGAAAAGGAGAAAATGCTGGTAACCAGCATTTTCTCATTTTCCCACAATGTTTTCTACCTTTGACAAAACAAATTTCAATTTTTCAGTCACATTTATTTTTTCATCTGCAAATGTTTTCAATTTGGACTAGTCTAAAAATTTCTGATTTGGTGAAAGGTTAACTATTTACCTTGTGACTGCTTTCAATTTAAACGAGTGTAAAATGTTGTGATCTAATAGAGAGTTCAAGGGCCTTTCATAACTATAGTTTTGTTTACAGCCAGTGAAAATCAAAATTAGACTGCATAGGTTGTGCTTTCTGATCTTGGATCTACATTGTATGCCATGCTGAAATTTTCTGCACAGAATCAGTTTTGAAACAGTAATTACCAGAGTTCTTTTTTTTTGACAGAAAACTTTGCTACTATTTATTTTGGACTGTACGGTTTAGAGCTTTATTTCCAGTAAGTTCTCCCTTTCCTACGAAGATTTCATATGCTATTTTCTTCAAAAGGACAGGTAACCCTCAAAGTATTACAGAGATAGTAATGCCCCCTTTTTACTGATATTATACTAAAAAAAAAATGCAGCTTAGTTTTTTCACCTGCGACATGTGCTTTTGTCTTTATGTTGCAGCAAATCAACTTTGGAAACATTGTAGAAAAGCAGAATTTGTATCTAGCAATATCTTCTTTTGCTATACTTTATTTCCACGATTATTGTTTTTGATTATGTATGTGTTTTACTAAGACATTTCTAATGTTGTCTCCTCCAAACTTTTATCAGTTTAAACATTTTGCTTTCAAATCTGTGGAAAATTCAGATTCAGCCAGTTGTGAAAACTGAATTACGGCAGTTCCCTTTTTTTTTTTCTTTTACATGTAAAACATAACATGATCATTACATCAAAATCAGACTTCACACTCTGTTCAGGCTAAGCTTGATTTACACTATCAGCAAGCACAAATAACCCTGTACCACACAATCAACTCTTAACAACTGTAAGGAAGAAGGCTTTAACTCTTTACCACACAATCCTGACTTTTAACAACCCTGTGAAAGAAGCCTTTTGAAAACATTGTGGGAAAAGGAGAAAATGCTGATAACCAGCATTTTCTCCTTTTCCCACAATGTTTTCTACCCTTCCCAATAGATATTTCAATTGTTCATTTATTTTTATTTTGTCGTCTGCAAATGCTTTCAATTTGGACCATTCTAAATTTTGTCATTTGGTAAAGAGTTAAAACAACTGTGGGAAAAGGAGAAAATGCAGGTAACCACATTGTTTTCTACCCATACAAAGACAACTTCTATGTTTTAAGTAACATTCAAACTGTCCTCTGTAGATGCTCTCAAGTTGGAAAAGGCAAAAATTTTGCCATGCAAAAAAGAGTTAACTCTTCACTGGACAAGGTTTTTTAACTCTTTACCACATAGCAAAATTTCGGATCTGTCGCAATTGAAAGCATTTGAAGAAGACAGATCAAATGTGGCTCAAATGATGGAATTTTACAGTGAAAGGGCAGAAAACATCATGAAAAAAGGAGAAAAATGCTGGTCACCAGCATTTTCTCCTTTTCCCACAATGTAGTCAAAAAGCCTCTTTTTTGGGGGTTGTTAAAACTCGTGATTGTGTGGTAAAGGGTTAAAACTCATCTATATTGCAAGAACTTGTAAACAACAAATTAAATTGGGCTCATATCATGGTTGGGGTTATCTTTGAAAGAGTAGAAGACATGGTAACCAGCATTTTCTCCTTTTTCCACAATGCTTTCTACCCTATTAAAGGACAGTTCAATTATTTGAGTCACATTTAAATTGTTGTCTACGAATGCTTTCAATTTGGACTAGTCTACATTTTTGTTGTTTGTAAAGAGTTAATTTTTCTCCTATCAATGTTTCAGAACTCACAACTCGGAGGACAACTGTGGCAGAAGAAAAGATATGTAGCAACAAGGATTTATTCCTCTTTAATGGAAACTGTTACTACATCTCAACACTACCATCAAGTTTTGAGACTGCTTTAAGAACCTGTGCAGGACGGAACATGACTTTTGTCAGCATTCACAGTTATCAAGAGAACAATGCGCTGGCAAAAAAGGTCAATGAAACAGCGTCAAAGAGTAGAATTAATCTACAATTGTTTTTCATAGGGATGTATTATGAAAATAGAAGAGGTGAGATATTTTGACTTTATTTGTCTCATTAATCCTTGAAGAGCTGAACCAACATTATTTTGCTTTTGTAGAAAGTGTAGATGAAAATCAGACTGCACAGACTGTGTGGTCTGATCTTTGATTTAAGCTGTCTGCTACTTTGTTAAACATTCTAGTAGAAGCAGCCTTGAAATAGTTCTGTTTCCACTTTTTTTTCATTATTGAAAAGATCCAGTTTATTTACTCAGTGCACACAGTCCCCATGTTTTAACAACCCTGAAGAAAAAAGCTTTTGCAAATATTGTGGAAAGAAATGAAAAGGCTGGATGGTGCCCATAATATCCTCCTTTTCCTAAAATGTTTCTATATTTCAGTTTTTTAGAGTTCAGTTTTTTAGAGGTTTGACTTTCATGCTACCCTAGGCAATATTAGAGCTTTTGCAATACCAAAGATCAAGATCAGACTGCACAGACCATCATTTGACTCTGTACCAAACAACAAAATTTTAGACCAGTCCAAATTGAATGCTTTTGCAGATGACGGAATAAATATGACTCGACAATTGAAATTTGTTTTAGGAAGAGTAGAAAACATTGTGGGAAAAGGATAAAATGCTGGTCACCAGCATTTTCTCCTTTTCCCACAGGGTTTTCAAAAGGCTTCTTCCTCAGGGTTGCTAAAAGTAGGGATTGTGTGGTAAAGGGTTAACTATGTGCACAATTTTTAAGGTATTCATTTCCAGTTGCTATATTTGTACAGGCTGATTTAACCCTTTACCACACAATCCCGACTTTTAACAACCCTGAAGAAAAAGGCTTTTAAAACATTGTGGGAAAAGGAGAAAATGCTGGTAACCAGCATTTCCTCCTTTTTCCACAATGTTTTCTACCCTCCCCTAATCAACTTTCAATTTTTGAGCAACATTTGAGTTGTCATCTGCAAATGCTTTGAATTTGGACCAGTCTAAAAGTTGAAAAAGGAGAATTTCATCTGTTAGCTCTTAACCAAACAAAAAAAATTTTAGACAGGTCTAAACTGAAAGCATTGCAGACAACAAATTAAAAATGGCTCAAATGATGAGATTTGTCTTTCAAAAGGTAGATCTGGTAAACATTGTGGGAAAATGAGAAAATAATGCTTTATATCCCTTTTTTTTTTCCACCATGTTTTAAAAAGGCTTCTATCTCTGTGTCATCGAAACACAGATTGTTTGGTTGATGGTAATGAAAACATTGTTTGGAAAGGAGTTATTTCTTAATACAAGCATTTGCTTTTTTATCCTTAGTATTTCCCATAGCTATGAGTATAAACCACAGTGGCGTAAAAAAAATTGTATATAGTATCAACTTATCATAACATTTTGCTGAAAGATTTTCTCTCTTTCATTATAGATAAAATACCAAAGTGGGTTGACAAGACCCCAGTCAATTATTTAAGAGTACAACCAATATTTTATGAACTGCAAAGATCTGCCATTGATGATACCATCTGCTTTGCCTTTGACACAAAGAGCCAAGATTGGACTTGGAACGTGGCTAACTGTAAACAGCTCTCAGGATTTGTCTGTAAAATGAAAGCAGGTATCTTTCTTTCTACCGCTACTTAACTCTTTACCACATGATAAAATTTTAGGATTGTCCAAATTGAAGGCATTTGCAGACGACCATTCAAATGTAGCTCAAAAGATGGAATTTGTCTTTGATAGGGTAAAAAAAATTGAGGGAAAAGGATAAAATGCTGGTTACCAGCATTTTATCCTTTTCCCACAATGTTTTCAAAAGGTCTCTTTCTCAGGGTCATTAAAACTCTGGATTGTGTGGTAAGGGGTTAAAAGCCCTCATGGGCGAAAAGTAAACAACTCCTGAGTCAAAATGCAGGTAAATTTAAATCATACCATTGAAAAATCCTGAGTCTGACAATGTGTTATAGTACTGTCTGTCAAATTTGCTAAGTTTAGCTTGGCTGTTTTCGAAGAAACATGAAGGTTAATTGTCATAGCCCAGTGTTGTCATTGTTGTGAAAAAACTTTGACATTTTATAATATCTCTGTCATTACTGAAGATACTTACTTCAGACTGGGCCAATTGTTAACTACCAAAAAGGGGCAGGTAACTATCAAAAAGGGGTAGGTAACTGTCAAAATATTTTTGACGGTTTTGCTCCCCCGAAAACTTTTTTTATTTAGGGGTGCCTCTATGTACGTTTTTAATGCACTTTGGGATGCGTTTGGAGCTAGATTTTGGTCATGTTGGTCACAAAATTTTGCTAGTTAAATACGAAAAAGAATAAACGTAACACGCAAGATGACAAAGATGATCTTTAACTATGTTTTTAACCCCTCTGCGAGAGTCTGATCAGGTGGTGGCATCAAGGTTGATGTCTGCGTGAAAGCAAAATTTAAGCCAAAGTGTAAAGTCTCTATCTCAGCACTGACTACTAATGGCAATCTGAAGATTAATTTTTTCGAGGTACACAAGCGTCTTTCCAGTTAGAACACTGATTAATGGTGTAAGCTTTGTCTAGATTTAGGCTGTGCAATTTCCCTTGCTGAAAGGCCAATACTAGTATACAGAGGTGATCCAATGTGAGATCTTTTGCTTCAATATAATATATATAGTGTTTTATGGCGCATCGACAGCTCTGGTCATTTAGCGTGGATGAAAGGTAATGTATCAAAATGAAAGAAGGAAATGCTTATTTGAAATTTAAAATGCTTTTATAAACAAGAACTTACAAATATACAATGTAGCCAAAAAATGTTGAAATGGTCTGTTATATCAATGTTAATGCTAGCTGACCCAGCAACCAAGCAATCCTTGTTGCAATGTCAGGGGTCCTGCATAGCACAGTGGTAAATGGTAGGACTCGTGACCTGGATGCTCTGAGTTTGAGCCTCGGTCCACTGGGTTTTTTGTGGGAGTGTCCTTTGGCAAGACACTTCAGAGCCCAGTAGCCTAGTACTGGTGAAACCCAGGAAATACATGAATATGTGAGCTGTCGCAGTGATATGACTGAATGATGTTGAAAGTGGTGTAAAACACCATTCAACAACCTTATTGCAATGTCATCAAGCATGTTTTATATTCATGTTCTAAATCCAGAAGTCTATATTTTCCCAAAATATTTAATCTGATTGATTTAACAGTGTTTTATCATCATATTTTATCTGTTCTTGGCATTTTCTTCCCTAATTTTTTTTAAATTTTTTTTTACAGTATGAACTTTTGTTTGAATTTTTTGGACCAGTTTTATTAATTTTACTACTATCATTATCCATCTCCTCTGATTCTGGGGACTCTTACCACCCAATATGCAACAGAGGCGAAGGCGGCCACCTATTTCTAAGGCCCTGCTTCATTATAATGGAGCCACAGACTTCTGTCGAAAATTTTTCTGCCAGGGCATTTTCATTTTACACAAAGTAAATGTTGTTGGAACTGAAAAGCCTTGGGCTGATTTGGAAAAGGTGGCCCTTTTATATACATAATGGGATACTCTGAAACACTGACATGGGACTTTCAGTAAAGTCTCAGTACTAAGAATGCTCATACATGTAAATTCAGAACGTTTTAAACTTACTTTGCTGCCTGACATGTTTTTTTTTTGACATGGAAAAATTAGAAAAAAAAAATTGAAAGGATAAATGTCCTTCTGTTGAGCTAAGAAAAACATGCTGCTGTATTTTGTTTTCATACCATTTTTGGCATACAAAATCAAAATGAAGAAGTACTTTAATACTTTGACCAGCCGGAATAGCTCATGTGGAAGAGTGTATCATTCATAAGTCAAGTCTGAGGCCACTTTAGGGTGTGGGTTCGGGCCCCATGGCTGACCATTTAAGATTACTAATAGTCTTTCTGATTCGACGCTTAACTTAGGATGGGGTTCTTCATGTATCTTGCACTATCCCCCATAACAAAACCTTCAGGGGGCATCGCCCATATGGGAAAATGGTGGTGATGATAAATAAACGGAAATCAATAGATCAATCTTTGATACATTCTGGCTCAAAGATTAATCATGTGTCCATTAACGATTATGAAATTAATCAAGCAGGTATTATTATAATAATTTGCATTATTTTGTGCAGTGTCTGACCGGTTGTTTTCACACCTTGGCCAGGTCTGTTTGATGGCACAAACTACGAGCCTTATTGATAATTTCATCGATGACTTTTGGCACTTTTGAAATCAATATCAGTGAGCATGAAAGAACAGTTGGCTGAAAAGAATATAAAAATATGGCCGAATAATTAGCATACTCTGCCAAAAATGTGGTCCGGTGCTCGCTGGACCTGCTGGACCAGCAATGACGCCTTGCTATGCTCTTTTTAACTCTAGATTTAAGATTCATTTTTCTACCAGCACCAGTAACCAGTATTTTATCTTTTTTTTGTTCATCATGATTTTGAAAGCCTTGCCCAATGTGTTGTGAAAAGATTGGATTGTTTGGTAAAGGTTTAAAAATTCAATACCTCCGATAAAAATCCTTTCATTGACCTATTCTTTCATATGATCTAAGTTTAATTTTTTGTTTGAAAATGCTTTAACTCTGTACGAAGGGACAAAATTTTATTCTAGATCAAATTCAAAAACAACAAATTAGATGGCTGAATAAGAGTAATTTGTCGCCGAAAGGGCAGAAAACATCGTGGGAAAGGAGAAAATACTGGTTATCAGCATTTTCTCCTTTTCCCACAATGTTTTCAAAAGGCTTCTTCCTCGGGGTCATTAAAACGCAGAATTGTTTGATAAAGTTTAAATATTGACAAGTCCAAAACTTCGACAACAGGTAAAAAGTGAATGAATTAGATTTCTGCATAATGGTGTGATGTTTTGGAAATTTTCTTTAGATGCCCCACAAACCACAGTAACAACAACTACAACAACAAGTACAACAACAACAACCACCCCAACAACAACAACAAGTACTACTACCACAACTCCTACCACTACCTCGACTAGCACCTCTACAACTGCAAGAAAATTACCTTTCAATAAACCTAGTCCTTCACATCTTCTTGGAAAGAAAGGTAGGATGCTTTTTGATGTTTTTTTTAATTAAGTCTTTAACGCCTAATCTCTAGTTTTAACAACCTTGAGAAAGAAAACTTTTGAAAAACATTGATCGAAAAGGAGAAAATGCTGGTAACCAGCATTTCCTCCTTTTTCCACAATGTTTTCTAACTTTTCAAAGACACATCCAACCATTTTAGTCATGTTGAATTTGTCGTCTGCAAATACTCTCAATTTGGACAAGTCTAAAATTTTTGTCCACTGATAAGCAGATTGAGAGTTAAATGAGGAGCCATACCGGGTGGCCAAGAAGTTGCACACCTCCTTTTCAAAAATATGTCTCTGTAAGAGTCAAAACCAGGGCTTGTTTGGGAAAGGGTTAAAAAGGCTACATATTGCTTGAGGATTGAAGAAAAATATCATTATTTCAACACCATGCACCTCTCTACCTGACTCTTGGCTGGTTTGCAACTTATTGTCATACTTAATTTGGAGATAGAATATTTTTGAAGTTTAAATCTCAATAGCCCTTGTTTTACATCAATTCATGTCAATTCTCCAAATTTTACAAGGATATTTTCAATGTAGTTTTGACCCCCTATACCAGATCATGAGATGACACAATTTCAGCCTGCTCTAATTACAGGCATTTACAGAAAACAGTTATATTTTACATGTGGCTCAAATGATATCGTTTGTCCCAAAAGGGTAAAAACATTGGGAAAAAAAAATGCTGGTTATAAGTCTTTGTTTTTTCCCCACAATGTTTTCAAAACCTTAAAAAATTATCATCAAAGTTGCTTTAACATGGTATTATTTGAAAAGGATTATTAAAAGCACCTTACTAAGTAAACCATCCTTAAACTTTCAATGTATATATTTTTTTTTTTGTCCTTGCAGCCAATAGAGGACTCAGCCCGGGGCAGATTGCCGCAATTGTAGTCGGTTCTATTGCGTTCATTTTAACCGTCCTTGTGCTGGGTTATGCCATACGTTCTGGTTTTCTGCGTAGGTACTTTTACAAGGTTGAGAACAACACAAGCCTGGGTTTTGACAATGCTTTATTCCATAAAGGAATGGAAAGTCAGAGTGAATCTGTAAATTTTGACTAAGTAGTATTTGTATGATAAACTGGAAGAAATTGTTGTGATAGTCGTAACTCATGTATTCATTTGGGGTTGAAGACATCAAATGTATATAAAACAAATGATTGCATTAGACAGTAATAATTCTGGGAAAAATCGAAAAAATTAATAATAACTGGCAGCATTGTTTTTAAAATGTGCCATCCTCTGGGCTGTAGAAACACAGTCCCTTGGTTAAGCATCAAATAATTCTGTGTGCTACATGGATATAAATGTGTATATACATGTAAAATGTGCAATAAAACCACAATTTTTATGGTATTTTATTTACTTGGTCAACTTGGAAATAAAGTGCTTCTCGTGAAAAACTTGTAATGAGGACAATTGTTTTTAGCTCCACTGGCAGAAGGGCAGCAAGCTTATGTCATGACCCAGTGTCCTTCAACGTGTGCATTAACTTTTTTTTTTTATAACATCTCTGAAACCACTTGTCTAATTTTGAAGAAACTTCTCAGAAATGATCCTGCTATGGCCCTATTCAGAACTTTTTTTTTTTTTATACCCCCCAAAACTCTGTTTGGGGGGGGGGTATATAGGAGTCAGCTTGTCGGTCCGTCCGTCCGTCCGTCGGTCGGTCCGTCCGTCGGTCTGTAGCTTTTTGTCCGCTCTATTTCTCATAAACTATTGGACGAATTTTATTCAAACTTCACAGGTAGACTCAGTATCAACCAGAGATGTGCATATGAAATGTTGGTTATGGTTCATTGATTTTTCACTGAGTTATGGCCCTTTCATGAAATTTCTTGTCTGCTCTTTTTCTCATCAACTATTGGACAGATTTGGTTCAAACTACACAAATAGACTCAGTATCAAGCAGAGATGTGCATATCCTATTTTGGTTATGGTTTATTTAGGTTTCATGGAGTTATGGCCCTTTGATGATTCTGGACAAATTTCTTTCAAACTTCATGGATAGACTTTGCACTCAGCAAAGATGTGCATATCATAAATTGTTCTTAGTTAATTAAATAAAATTTCCAAGAGCGATTCGGTTTGGAGGTTGCTTTCGTTAGTTTCCATACTGTATAAGTAAGATGTAGAGTCTGGTCAAAAACATTGCATGAAAAGACATTTGTTGTCTGCAAAACCTTTTCATTTAAACCAGTCTCAATTTGTCCAACTGGTAAAAAAAAATGTATCAAGTAAGTTTTATTCTCTCCAAGTCTTCAGTCTGTAACAAAGAGTAATTCTTTGGCAAAAAGCCATTGCAGGATATTCATCACCTTCAGTGATAGCTGTGGTATAATTGACTCTCCAGTCACTTATTTTGCATTCCTGTGACATTAATCTATTTTGTGACAAGGAGCTGTTGGGGGGTATGATCACGTTTAGTGATAGCTCTAGTTTTTTTTTTTTCAAAAAAGTTTATTCCATCACAAATTATAGTTGCAATGGCAACAAGTGAAAAATACTGATGTGTAAGGGAAGTATTATTTATACAATTATTACATTAATGTGTAAGGGAAGTAACTCCTGTTTTTTTTCATATCATTTTTCTTCCCTGATTGTCATTCTACACTGTAATATAGTTGGTATTGTATATTCAAGTTATTTGGGTAGAAAATTTTTCACTTATGGTGAGTTATTTGATGTTAATTTTTACACTCTGACATGTTGAAGAAATTAATGAAGCATATGTTTGTATCAGTTTATTTTTAACCAAAAACTTAAACCATTCATTCCATGGAAAACATTTTTTCTGCTACAGTATGTTTGGAAATCGTCTTGTCAAAATAACGTTTGTCAAAGTTCATTGATATTTTGTATGAATAATACCTGATTAGATTTGCTTGTTTTCATCGACATCATTTTGGCATGTAAAAAAGATGGGACTTTTTTGTGGGCTGGGTTAATTTTCTCTATTAACCGTTAGAGCGCCAAATAAACCTGCCAGACATCTTAATCCTAGAAATATGACCCAAATAATTGCAATTTCATGGTTGCTTTTGTCTACAGTGATTCATCAAAGGGGACAGTGAAGATCAAAGATCAGGCTGCATGTCTTGTGCAGCCTGATCTTGATCTACATTGGCCGCAAATGCAACTATAGTCGTGAAAGGCGCTTTAATGGTTAAATATAGGCTTGTTACAGTTAAATGTCACTGTCTTTGCCAGTTACATGCATGACTCATGAGTTTATAAGGCAGTAGAGCGATACAAGGCAATCATGACCCTCTTGTTTCTGGACAAGATGACATACGTCCTGTAAAAAGCTTGATTTTGAATTTTTTTTGATAATAAATTGCACAGTGAATGCATGCATGCGCAGTATACGCAGATCTGCATTCCAAAATTTGATCCGAAAATAGCATGAATATAATGATACTGAGAACATTATGGCGTGCAACACACGAAAAGGGGCCTTCGGCCATATGCGCAAAAGTGGGTCGTCCCTGATCAGCCTGTGCAGTCTGTGACTAATCCGAGACAACACTTCCCGTTTTTGTGCGGTCTTCTGTTTCACGAAAATCTACTGTATGAAAAAATCTAATGTAGTCGTAAAGTCCCGTCTCGGATTAGCCTGCGCGGACTGCGCAGGCTAATCCGGACGGTACTTTACGCAAATGTCCGAAGGTCTCATTTTTCATGTTGCGGGCCATATATGAGCCATGCTGTGTGAAAAAAGGGGTATAATTTATCAGCAAAAATTTGCCTATCATGCAGACTGACCTGAGTAAAACATTTTGATATCGGTCAATATTCTGCATGTTCAAGGACCGTTCCATCTCATGACTGAATCGGTTGTAAGACAAAATGGATTCACGAATGCGTAATTATTTGATGACTTGCTGGATACCGTGCATCACGGCTATGTATTAAACGCCCTATTGCCATAGCACGGCTGATATATATGTTTAAAACGGAAGAAATGTGTATATTATTGCCAAATTCTCCTTTTGTGGATTTTTGACAAGAGGTCTACATGCAGACAATGAAAATGATCTGCATATGGTAGAGTGTTGAGAATGCTAATTACCCTTAGGTTCGATGCCTCGAACTTTCTGTCTTTTCCTCCCCAAATGAATTTGTATGAATGCCATTGTTTAACGTTGTCGTGATATGAAGCACTTTATATGATTCATCGATAGGAAATTAACATGAAAATGTCATCGCACGCGTCAGACAGCAGGTGATGAATGTGATTACTCAAAGATAAGAATGGTAAATACCGTATTAGGATCGTATCTTAGGATGAATGAACGGAAGCTATCGATTCTAGAATTATAATATATTGTTATACCCTATTAAGCAGTTTAATATGCGGTGTAGCCTACCAGGGCAACAAGTGCTTACGGCTTTACCACACTATCTCGAATTTTAACGAGCCTGAGAAAGAAAGCCTTTTGAAAACATTGTGGGAAAAGGAGAAAATGCTGGTAACCAGCATTTTCTCCTTTTCTCACAACGTTTTCTATCATATCAAAGAGTTAAGCCTGTACCAAACGACACAATTTTGGACTCATCCATTTGCAGAATACACATTAGATGTGGCTAAAATGGCGGCGATTGTATTGAAAAGGATAGAAAACATTGTGGGAAAAGGGAAAAAAAATGCTCGTTACCACAATATTTTTAAAAGCCTTCCTCCCCAGTGTCTTTAAAACATTGGATTGTATTGTTAACGGTAATTAACATCTGGTGTAGCTAACCCTGGCACGAAGTGCTTAAAGGTGAGCAACTGTGATAGTTGTGTCTGCGTTATTGTAGTGCCCCCAATATCGTATACATGTACCTTTTTGACTAGCGAAGCTAGTCATGAGGCATCAAGATTGACCTAGATTCAAAACCCCACAGTTGCCAAATACTGCCACTCAGAAAGTACTTCTTTCTGTTAGAAATCCTAATTCTGTTATACATGACAATTTAGACATAAACCACTAAATCTCCACCTCTCCGATTTGAACTTGTCGTCTTACAAAGTAATAAACTGAACAAGGTTTCATTTATAAGGTACAAGATCTTTGCTAATATGTAAATTGAGTTACCTATGCAAAGCAGAGAATCACTTATTCCTACACAACTGTAACACTATGAATGAATCTATTAATAGATACACGTAGGTTAACTTGTAGCAAATCCCAGGTATATCAACCCCCACTGGACAGGGAGCCCTCGTCATTCCTTCAGTCATTCATTATTTAGATCGTTGTACAGTTGAACTATTATGTTAAACTGTTATTCTGTTAACCTTTTACCAAACAATCCCAAGTTTTAACGATACTGGGGAAGGGTCCCTTTGTAAAAGAGAAAAGAAAAAAATGCTGGTAACCATCATTTTCTTCTTTTCCCACATTGTTTTCTGCCCTTCTGGAATCATGTTTTATCAGCTCAGCCATATTTAATTCATGGTCTGCAACAGCTTTGAATTTGGACGGATGTAAAATTTTTCGTTTTGTAAAGAGATTTAAATAGTTAACTACATCTTCTGCTATTAGATATTGACTAATTGACTGCATGGTGTTTCACGCCGTTTTCAACATTATTTCAGTGATATAGCGGCAGCCAGAGCACCTGTCCATTCTTTCCTCGAGTTTCTTTTACCAGCACTACTGCGACTCAGTGACCTTTTGCAGACAGTGTGTGCAGTCTGATCTTGGATCTACATTGTCCGATAAGAGGATAGATTTTCTCCAAAGTGTAACTGCGAAATACATGTAGCAGTAGCAATATTCAGATGTTTACCATCAGCTTGAAAGTTTTATTCAACATTTTTAGCAGGTTAAGGGTTAAAACTTAAACTGGATTATAGTTAACCAATAGCACATATAGCCCCGGCAGTTCAGTCGGTAGCATACAGGACTTGAGAACAGGAGGTTGCTGGTTTGATCCTCAACAAATTTCTTTCCGAGGATTTATGATAGTCATTGCGACAGGATTCATTTCTCGCTCACGTTTCGACGATGGTTATGTGGGAAAGGAGCCAGTGGCTTGGAAAGAATATTGTGCGGAGCACTGGTAAAAGAAGCACCAGGAAAGCATGGATATGTGCACTGGCCACCGCTACATAACTGAACTAATGTTGAAAACAGGGTTAATAAACACAATACAATCAAGCAATCAAATTCGCTAGTCTGTCAGTACTTTCAGTACTTTGATTTATCATAATAGTCAATCAGTCCATGTTTTCCTATCCGTGCTGTAACTCATAAGCCGTTTGACCTAAGACTCTGAAACTTTGTGCAGGTGTTGCTCATGACCGAAGGAGATGTCCTATTGTTTTGGGGGTCACATGGGTCAAAGGTCAAGGTCACAGGTGAACTTTGTTTTGAAAGTCATTTCCGTTCTCGGATTGTGCTGCTTCAGTGACAAGGTGCAATGTAACTTGGCTAGGGCTGAGTGTTTGTTACATAGGTTTTAGGACTGTAATTGCTGTGTGGAATAAATTACCTTCATTTTCCGCCCGGCCGGGTAGCTCAGTGGTTAGCGTATCTGACTCGTGACCCTGTAGTTGCGAGTTCAATACCCGGTTGAGGCAAACTTTCTTTCTGGCGATCTTTCGCCTCTCACCTCTGTTGCCTGTGAGAAAAGTAGCCAGTGATTTGCGAAGAAATTCGTGTCGGCACTGGTGTGAGAAGCCAGCACAAACATGCGTAGGTGAGCTGACCGCCGTGATATGACATAAGCTGTTAAAACGGCATTTAACTCCAGTGCTAATTAATTAACCGTCATGATGAATGCAGCAAAGAATACATTAGATCCTCTGGTCAAGAAAGGTACCTGTCAGTTTAGTCGTTACCAGACGAAAAGAATTTTAACCTTGTCCTACTAAATAAATCAAATGAAACTTTCAAGCCGATTGTAAAAACCCAAATGATGTTATTTCAAAGGTATTTTTTTTTGGGGGGGGGGGATTAGATCTAAGATCAGACTGCTCGTTCTCTGCATTATGATTTTGACCTGCACTGTCCGCAAAAGGTCCTTGAGTCGCGCTAAGCAGCCTTAATGCTAAACCATATTGAAAGTATTTGCAGACGATACAGTTTTAATTGAATGCCGCTGAAACGATTCTCAAAATGTTTACAAAAGCCTTTATTCCTCGGGGTCGCAAAAACACAAGATCGTTTGATAAAAAGTTTACACATTATCGATAATAAGTATCACCAGGCACGGTTCGTAAAACTTTTCGGTATCAAACTGGCCAAATCTAACCATTAAGCTGCCAAGCGCGCTTCACCGACCTTTTGCGGAAAGTGCAGATCAAGATCAGACTGCACAGAACGTGCAGTCTGGTCTTGGATCTACACTGTCTGTTAAGGAGATATTTTTCTCCCAAAAATCAGTTGGAAATAACATTACTCGGGTTGTTACTATCGGCATGAAAGTTTTATTTAGCAGGATAAGGGTCACAGTGTAGGACCGGAAGTATGCATTGTATGTGACTTGGGATTCTGTACAGTGACTATCTGTCACTTGGTGTTAAAAATTGTGTGCACACAGCAAGTCAAGCTGGTGATTTTTCATTTATTTTGATAGTTATTATAAAATATTCATATCCAGTTATTTGTAATGTATAGACCATTTCAGGAAAATGAAAGTGGGCTGTGAACCTTCCATATATATGTACCAACAGGGATGCCTTGATCGGTTGACTGATCTAAAAATACAGATGATTTTGTCCTAAAACGATGCCGATTTGATTCGATTACTCAGCGTTAAAAACCTGTTTTCTCAACGGAAAATGTATAAATAGTTTCTTAGTTTATATTTTTGTGAAAACATGTCAAAGTTTGGTAACAAAGTCGACTACAATCTTCATTATCCTTCGTTTAAAATGGCACGTCGTGAAATTTTCAATTGTACAGCCACCGGAGATCTACATGTATTAACCGCTTACAATGTGACTGTACAAATTTCTTTTCTCAACGTGCCATTTTACACGAAGGATGAGGAATATTGCAGTCGGCTTTATTACCAAACATTTTCCGTTGAGAAGACAAGTTTTTAATGCTGAGTAATCGAGTAAAAACTGCATTGTTTTGGGACAAAATAATCCATATTTTTTGCACGGACAAATGATCAAGGCATCCCTATTGCTCTACGGAAGGTTCACAGTGCACATTCACGTTCCTGATATGGTATATAACATAACAAACAAATAACTGGATATGAATATTTTATATTATAATAATGAAAAATTACCAGTTTAACCCTTTCCCAAACAAGCCCTGGTTTTCACGTGTCTGCAGTACAAGTCTTTTGAAAACACTGTGGGAAAAGAAGAAATTGCTCGTAACGAGCAATTTCTCCTTTTCCCACAGTGTTTTCTACCCGTTTTGTGACCTTTCTGCCGTTTTCATCGAATTTAAAATTGTAGTCTGCAAACTGTTTCAATTTGGACAAGTCCAAAATTAGTCGTTTGGGAAAGGGTTAACTAACCGTGTGAACACAATTTTTAACACCAATGACAGATCGCCATTGTGCAGAATCCAAAGTCACATACAATGCATACTTCCCGTCCTACACTGTGAGGATTAACAGATTCCATGCGATCAGCGTCATACAATGACAAACCATGGCATCGTGCGAGAAGCACATTAGGCCTGATGTTTACAGCAAATGATAACATAAAACAGAGCAGTTGCGAGAACATTCATACTCTCGACGTCCCATCCTGGTCCGCTTATGAATGTCTTCATTTACGGAGAGAGATTACAAAATAGGCCTTTGGGTATAATATTCTGCCATTATGTCCGTAAGTGGTAAATCACAATGATACATCGTAATAAATCTTGGTGACGCGTTCCCCCTGATCGCAATTCCGAACATTACGAATGAGGGCCTACAGAGACCAAAATATGTTTCGTGCTAATATGGGCATATAGACTGCTTTTAAAAAAGAACTGTGTGCTTACCTCGGTAGCCCATTCGGTACCAAACAGGACTTGAATCCCCAGCTCAATAAATTTCTTTCCAAGGAATGATGAGAGTCATTGCGACATGATAATCTCGCATCGGTGATCATTGTTTCGACGATGGTTATGTGGGAAACAGCTAGTGGCTTCGATAGAATATTGTGCAAAGTAACGGTAAACGAAACTCCAGGAAAGTATGGATGGGTGCACTGGATATAACTAAAATAATATTGAAAGGAGTTAGACACCAAACAAACAATCAAACAAAGCAGACGTGCATGTTTAAGCCATTATGATTAAAAGAAAACGATGTTTTCTTTTGGAGGACTAGACGGACATTTTCGTTCAGTAAAAACCAAGTTAATGTCCATTTGGTGAGTCATCTTCTGGCCACTGTAACAATAGTTATCGTTGACATACAACGTGTCTTGCACACAGTAGTGATATGCACGTGCTTTCGTTTCTGAAATTCAACACCTTTTATGATACATAACTGGTACGTTGTATTTGTACAACATACCTGACACACAACCGTAATATGCACATGCTTCAAAATGTGAAATGTGAAAGAATGTATGATACATTGCGTTACCTAAATTAGACAAAGAAGTATAAATGTAAACCACTAGGCACTGCAAAGATTCTCATGGGGCTCTACCCAAAGCTACCTATTAGCCATACATCAACTCACCTGTTATGGAATGTTAACTTAACTCATAAAGCGCCATTCACATCTGTAGTCGCCTTTGCGGGCAGTGTAGCTCAAGGTCAGACTGCACAAAATGTGCTAGGCACGACAGAAAAAAAAGCAGGATAATATTGTTTTTTTTTTTTTCTTTCTGGGATTTACTTCTTAACTGAAAATGATCCTTAGGCTCATTTTGCACTCTATGGGTTGAATGGCAACACAAAGGCGGTAAGCATACATGTACTAGCCTGACGCCAATGAAATTCATTCTGAATGTCCCATTTGCTATACATTAACTCGCCTATAGTAGAGTGTGTAATATGTATTTGGGCCATGCTCTGTGAAAAGGGTACTTAATGCATTTGCGAAACGTATCGACCCAGGTCAGCCTGCGCAGTCCGCGCAGTCTGACCTGGGCCGAAAGTTTTCGCTGTAAGTCAAATTTCTGTATGTCAAAGGACAAGTCTGCCTTATGATACAGTCGGTTGTAAGACATTAACGGATTTTATGGATCCCTAACTGTATGATGACTTGCTTGGTATCATGCATTACGTAAATGCATTAAGTCCCCTTTTGCCAGAGCATATCTCATTTATATACCATCAGTGGGTTGATGCTACTCGATTTCAATCTGAACCTTTCTTTGAATTCGTCCATCGTAAAGAGCAGTAACATAAAAGGAGACAGCGCCTGGCAATGTTGGTATACTATTTTACAGATTGTGGACCTCAATATGAGCGTTTTCATTCGTTGTACATCAATCCAGTGATCATTACCTCTTTAAAACATGACAAAATTTTAACTTCGTCTAATATGGACGCGTTACAGTCGACAAAATATAAATTTATATTGCACAAATGATGGAATTTGTATCCGAAAGACCAGAAAACATTGTGGGAAAAGAAAATGCTGGTAACAAGCATTTTTTTTACTTTTCCCACGATTTTTCAAACCCTTTCTCAGGGTCCTTAAAACTCAGGATTGTGTTGTAAGCAACATTTTCTCCTTTTTATACGCCTGTCGAAGACGGGACGTATTATGGGATCACCCATGGCGTGCGGGCGGGCGGCGTCCAGTTCTTTGTCCGGAGCATAACTTTATCATCTTCAGTCCGATTGGCTTGAAACTTGGCATTTGTGTTTGTTGCAATAATACCGAGTGCAGTGCGAAAGAACCATAACTCTACCTCGTGCTGTCTTTAAGTTACATGTATTTCCCTTTGATTGTCATTTTTATAGCATTTTTTGCTTGTTCGGAGCAGAACTTTGTCATCTCTAGTCGGAACATCTTCAAATTTGGTATGCATGATTGTTGAAAAATTACGGGGTACAGTACACAAGAACCGTAACTCTTCCTAGCACAAATTTTGAGTTTTTCCCCCTTTGATCTTCATTTTTACAGTATTCCTTGCTTGTCCAGAGCAGACCTTTGTCATCTCTAGTCTGAACATCTTCAAATTTGGTATGCATGATTATTGAAAAATTACGGAGTGCAATGCACAAGAACCATAACTCTTCCTAGCACAAATTTTGAGTTTTTCCCCCTTTGATCCGGCGTGCAATGCACAAGAACCATAACTCTTCCTAGCACAATTTTGAGTTTTTCCCCCTTTGATCTTCATTTTTACAGCATTTTCTGCTTGTCCGGAGCATAACTTTGTCATCTTCAGTCCGATTGACTTGAAACTTGGCATTTGTGTTTGTTGCAATAAAACCGAGTGCAATGCGAAAGAACCATAACTCTACCTCGTGCTGTCTTTGAGTTATTTCCCCTTGTCATTTTTACAGCATTTTCTGCTTGTTCGGAGCATAATTTTGTCATCTCTAGTCGGAACATCTTCAAATTTGGTATGCATGATTGTTGAAAAATTACAGGGTGCAGTGCACAAGAACCATAATTCTTTCTAGCACAAATTTTGAGTTTTTCCCCCTTTGATCTTCATTTTTACAGCATTTTCTGCTTGTCCGGAGCATAACTTTGTCATCTTCAGTCCGATTGACTTGAAACTTGGCATTTGTGTTTGTTGCAATAAAACCGAGTGCAATGCGAAAGAACCATAACTCTACCTCGTGCTGTCTTTGAGTTATTTCCCCTTGTCATTTTTACAGCATTTTCTGCTTGTTCGGAGCATAATTTTGTCATCTCTAGTCGGAACATCTTCAAATTTGGTATGCATGATTGTTGAAAAATTACAGGGTGCAGTGCACAAGAACCATAATTCTTTCTAGCACAAATTTTGAGTTTTTCCCCCTTTGATCTTCATTTTTATAGCATTTCTTGCTTGTCCGGAGCAGAACTTTGTCATCTCTAGTCTGAACATCTTCAAATTTGGTATGCATGATTGTTGAGCAATTTCGGAGTGCAGTGCACAAGAACCATAACTCTTCCTAGCACAAATTTTGAGTTTTTCCCCCTTTGATCTTCATTTTTACAGCATTTTCTGCTTGTCCTGAGCATAACTTTGTCATCTTCAGTCCGATTGACTTGAAACTTGGTATTTGTGTTTGTTGCAATAATACCGAGTGCAGTGCGAAAAAAACCATAACTCTACCTCGTGCTGTCTTTGAGTTATTTCCCTTTGATTGTCATTTTTACAGCATTTTCTGCTTGTTCGGAGCAGAACTTTGTCATCTCTAGTCGGAACATCTTCAAATTTGGTATGCATGATTGTTGAAAAATTACGGCGTGCAGTACACAAGAACCATAACTCCTCCTAGCACAAATTTTGAGTTTTTCCTCCTTTGATCTTCATTTTTACAGCATTTCGTGCTTGTCCAGAGCATTACTTTGTCATCTCTAGTCTGAACATCTTCAAATTTAGTATGCATGATTGTTGAAAAATTACGGAGTGCAGTGCACAAGAACCATAACTCTTCCTAGCACAAATTTTGAGTTTTTCCCCCTTTGATCTTCATTTTTACAGCATTTTCTGCTTGTCTGGAGCATAACTTTGTCATCTTCAATCCGATTGACTTGAAACTTGGCATTTGTGTTTGTTGCAATAATACCGAGTGCAGTGCGAAAAAACTCATAACTCTACCTCGTGCTGTCTTTGATTTATTTCCCTTTGATTGTCATTTTTACAGCATTTTCTGTTTGTCCGGAGCAGAACTTTGTCATTTCTAGTCGGAACATCTTCAAATTTGGTATGCATGATTGTTGAAAAATTACAGGGTGCAGTGCACAAGAACCATTACTCTTCCTAGCACAAATTTTGAGTTTTTCCCCCTTTGATCTTCATTTTTAGAGTATTTTCTGCTTGTCCGGAGCAAAACTTTGTCATCTCTAGTCTGAACATCTTCAAATTTGGTATGCATGGTTGTTGAAAAATTACGGAGTGCAGTGCACAAGAACCATAACTCTTCCTAGCACAAATTTTGAGTTATTCCCCCTTTGATCTTCGTACCGCATAACTTAACCATCTTATTTGTAGTTTTTTAATTATATCACTATTTTCTTAGTAAAGAATTATGAGTAAGATTTATTCCAGGCACGTTTTGTAGCAGTGCAAGTTTGCAGTGGATGTCAAACTTTATACAAGTAGGTATCTGAGTGTTTTTACAACCTGTACAACAGTACTGTTGTGACGTTGGATGTAGCTTGCTTTGTACAAATATTATATGGGCGCAGCAGAGATTACAGTTTATATTTAACCTGCGAACTTAACATTTTCCTGTTACTTCATGTAGGTAAATGGTTATGTAAGTTATGCTCTGGACAAGCAAGAAATGCTATAAAAATGAAGATCAAACGGGAAATAACTCAAAATTCGTGCTAGGAAGAGTTATGGTTCTTGTGCACTGCACTCCATAATTTTTCAACAATCATACATTCCAAATTTCAAGATGTTCAGACTGGAGATGACAAAGTTATGCTCTGGCCGGAGACATTCATGCCTATTTCAATCACTTACATGATTTCTGCTGCACTACTATTTTCCTCTACCTGCCCTTTACGATTATTATCCCCCTCAACAACTGGCGGTGGGACGGGCGTATCTTGCGACAATTTTTCGCTCTTGTTTAACAATGCTTACTATCCTTTCACAAACTAAAACTTTTTTTTTTTTTGATTAGGATTTAATTTGTCGTCTGCATATGCTTTCAATTTGGACCAGTCTAAAATTTTGCTGTTTTGTAAAGAGCCACAGCGAAGAATGGAGTCCGCTCTTTTTCATTAGCCAGACGTTAACTGGTCTATCATAGAGTAACGGTACAAGGTGAAACAGCATACATAGAGCAATGCTGCCGATTGATCTCAATCTAAATTCCATCAAGTGACCTCCAACTTCTGCATCGTAGACAACAACGCATGTGGCCCAAGTAATGTAGCAGAGGTATATAATGTATGTCAACCTTTTAGATACTAAGCGCGACTCAGGGATCTTTTGCGGACAGTGTAGATCAAGATCAGACTGCACAGAACGTGCAGTCTGATCTTGGATCTACATTGTCCGATAAGGACATTTTCTCCTCTAAAAAGTAAGTTTGAAATTGCATTTTTCAGGTTTGTACTATGGACTTGAAAGTTTGATTTCATTAGCAGGATATCAGTCAGCATTGTAATGATGCCGATCGACTGCAGTCTGAACCCTTCGCCTCGTTAAGCCTATCATGTACTAAGCAGCATTAGTGGTTGTACAGCTGAACATTATGTGATTTCATATACTGATTGTGGAAACGCATCACTTTATTCTTCAGATATTTTCCCTCTAATTGTACATATTAAGCAGATCACAACACCAGGTAACTGGCTTTAACAAAGTCAATGAAAAACTGTTTTTGATATAATTGCCAATTCAATACTTAAAAGAGGCTTGAAATATGTATCACAAAGATCGAATCTCATACAAAATTGTACAAATCAAGGTTTTCATTTAAGCGATGCGTTTCTAAAGTCAGTCAGTATATATGCCAACCCGTTGTATTATGATGGGAATTGAATTCTTTTTGAGTTTTTTCATAGGCTCCTCACCACCTTATCTATTACACAACATCAGGGGCACAAAGATAGAGGTATGCACATGTCGCCCTACATGGATCGTGGTAAGATGTCAAGGGAATGAATCTAAGTATCTCGGTTGCTTAACAAGCAACTTAACGACGTTTGTCACGAATTCTAATCTCCTACCATTAACATCCAATCAATAGTAAGGCCAGCGGCGCGTAACTCGAAAGCCTGTACAAGTAATACATCGTATTTCGCCACTAGCATAGAATTAAATGCTTCTCCTTCTGACCCAAGCAAATTAATTTGTGCGGTACTATTTTGCTGAGTGCTAGTTCCTGAAGGGAAAAAATAATCGGGGTTTTAAGGTCGTCAAATGAAGGTGCATAGAATTTTTTTTATTGCTTTATTACAATTTAATCCGTATCATGCTGAACAAGTGAAATAAAACTTTCATACCGATATTAACAATCAATATAATACTACTTCAAACTTATTTTTGGTCATAAAAATCTCCTTATCAGAGAGTGTAGATCCAAGATCAGACTGCATGTTCTGTGAAGTCTGATCTTGATCTACACTGTCTGCAAAAGGTCAGTAAGTCGAGCTTAGCAGCCAAGGATTAATATGCCTAATCTTGATAGATGTAATGGCGAATTTGAAAGGTACATGTGGGTTAAATAATGGTAAGAATACCATTGAAGTATATGGTGAGGATCCGAGATGGTACCTGTTTAATATACAATTTGAGCCATGCTCTGTGAAAAAAGGGCTTAATGCACTTGTAAGAATTATCGACCAAGGTCAACCTGCGCACTCCGCGCAGGCTGACCTAAGCCGATACGATTTGTTTTAGGTCAATTTTCTGCATGTCAAAGGACCACACTACCTCATGATTCAGTAGATAGTTATACAAAACGGATTTGGGGGATGTATAATACTGTGATGACTTGATTGGTATCATGCATCACGGGGATGCAATAAGCCCCCTTTTGCCAGAGCATGGCTCACATTATAAAATATAAAATTGACATGGTTTTTCAATTACACTATTTGTAAATAGAGTGTTGCAATAAAACGTTGACATAAAACAAACACAGGTTAACATAGCAGTTGTCATTTTCTGCTGTAATTTCAACTTTCAACTTTTTTTTTCTGGTTCAAATCATGACGCGGATCATTTTTAAAAATCAAATTAAAACAAAAAGAATGCTTCAAAGACCGAATTTTATGCAAGTTATAACGATTCTGATCAAAACCATTTCGTTCCCGTCAAAGATACATGATATATCTCGAGTCGTACTGAAACATTGCAAAAAGATCTGAAAGCCTAGATTGACAATGGTGTATCTACATGGCATCGTGTGTGTTAGAGAGAGAGAGAGAGAGAGGATGGCTGAGGGAGGAGAGAAAGAAGGGAGGCTGGCCGATAAAAAGAACGACTCGGAGACAATGAAAAACTACGTCGAAGTGATGAATGAAGTTAGAAGCGGGAGAACCGATAGGGCAAATGTCGCACTATTGACACCATTAATTTTTTTTATCGGATTCTTTCCAGATTTTTCTTTT
The DNA here is from genome assembly GCA_945859785.2 of Tridacna gigas. NCBI lineage: Eukaryota > Metazoa > Mollusca > Bivalvia > Cardiida > Cardiidae > Tridacna > Tridacna gigas. The sequence continues at coordinate 55,992,228 of OX244035.2, forward strand.
CTGCTTTAACCCATTACCACACGACAAAGGTTTTGACTTGCTTGTCCAAATTAAAGGTATTCACAGGCAATAATTTAACCTTTTACCACACAGTCCCAAAGTTTAATGACCCTGAAGAAGAAGCCTTTTAAAAACATTGTGGGAAAAGGAGGAATGCTGGTACCAGCATTTTCTCCTTTTCTCAAAATGATTTCTTCCTATATCAATGATAGAAATCCTTATTTCAGATACGTTTATTTTGTCGTCCAGTCCAAAATTTCGTCGTTTGGTAAAACATGAAATTTGCCTTTCAAAAGGTCTAGAAAACATTGTGGAAAAAAGGAGAAAATGCAGGGTGCCAGCCTTTTCGCTTTTTCGTATTATGTTTAAAAGCTTTCTTTCCCAGGTCGTGTAAACACGAATTTGCTTGGTAAAGGGTTGAAATATAGGTTCTAATATTGGAGCTGCTGTCAAACGGGTCTGTTTTGTTTTCTCGCGCATAGATATACCAGGGTACAAAGTATCGTATACATAGAGTGGCCTACAAGGACCAATAGCTCTTAGTTTTTCTTCTTCGTTCTTCCATTTTTGCTGTGGTTGTTCAAGGCGTTCGTATATTTTTTGTGGCATTTGTCGAAGACAATGCCACTATGAGTTCAATGCGACATTTTGAAAATCATGTATCGTAGTTTGTGCAAAACCGAAGGAAGTAAACCCAGTTGACCTAAATTTTTCTCAGACAAATAACTGTTTCGAATGCAATCAGATATAAAATTGAAAATGGCGTATTAGAATAAATTGGATTAGGCCACTGATTGTGGAAAAAACTTTTTTTGTTCGAAAAAAAATTTGCCCACTGTAATCTTCTGTTGGCGCAACGATACACACACTCTGTGTGTCCTAACCGATTCCGGTTTTGTTCGTCCCAAAACCAGTGACGCCCGAGCTTGTTCGTCCAACATAATTGCACTCAACTCAATTGGATTATGCATGACTATAAAGTAGGTTGTCTATCGTTTGTATTCAATTTGTTAAGTCCACACAATGGCTCCCGTAACAAATGCCATACCAGTGCTTTCAACGCTTTGATTATATGAGTCACTGAAGTTGACAAACAAGAAACGAATAAGCAGGCGTTAAAAACACGTTTTTTTTTTCAGTGGTATTTTCATATTTTAAGTGATACGTCGCTTCTTAAGGTATTTTCAGATTTTAAGCCATAATTTCGCAAATGCTTGTAAGAAAGTCACATGATCAATAACACGCGTCAGTTACGTGGGATCGTAATCAAACAGGTAGGGTGACGGCATATCCGGTCTCATACTTGTAAGAATAGATGGAGCCCCGACTGCCAAACGACCGTGCCGATATTTAACCCTTAAGCTGCGAAGCACGACTCACTGCGCGCATTGTAGATCAAGATCAGACAGCACAGAGCGTACAGTCTGATCTTGGAATTTCACTCCTCGATAAGGAGATATTTTTCTCCAAAAAGTAAGTTTGAAATAACATTATTCTGGTTTTTACTATCGGCTTCAAAGTTTAACTTATTTAGCAGGATAAAAGTTAAATCCCGAATTTTCTGCTTTTCACTGATCGCAACGGTCAAGTGTCTGCACGCTTGTAAATGAAAATACATGTAATTATACTTAGTAGTATTTAGAATTGTTTAACATGAAATTTTTATTCTCGGCAAGAAAGTCTAAGTATGCCCATTTAACCCCCCTAAAGACGAGTGTGTAGGGCAGAATACTCGAATCAGTCTGTCTATCTGTCTGGCCCTCCGTCCTTCCGTCTGTTGACATCTAATATTTAGCTAATGTTGTCCGACCCCACCATTCCTTTGCTATCAAAGCTTTGAACGTTTGTTCCACAATTTACCAAAATATTTGAATCTCGAATACACTCTCGATTTCAGATGTCTTAGCTGACGCGTTGAAGAATTTTATTCCCTTGAAAGTAGACGATTGTTCATGTGATGGGTGTTTGTTTTGTTTAACCGTTTACCAGACAATCCGATGTTTTAATGACCCTGAAGAAAAAGGCCTTTGAAAACATTATTGGAAAAAAGAGAAAAAATGCTGGTAACCAGCATTTTCTCTTTTTTTCATAATGTTTTTTTTTTTTTATTTTATTTTTCTACCATTTCATAGAAAGAATAAATCATCTTTAGCACTACACTCATTTTGCAAATGCTTTGAATTCGGAGAAGTCTAAAATTTTGTCGTTTGGTAAAACATTAAACATCTGACTTCGCTTCCAAAGCTCTCGACAAGAATATTGGGTCACTTTTGGTGACAATTCTAATTTCGATTCAAAACAATACTGATATACAATATGGATAACGGTAAGTTTGACGAAATGATGAAGAACACTTAACAGTGACTTCGTTGAGAGGATTTCATTTTTCTTTTGTAATTCAAGGAAGCCATGTTTTAAACCTTTAACCAAACAATCCTGAGTTTTGACGACCTTGAGAAAGAAAGTTTTCGATAACATTGTGGATAAAGGAGTAAATGTACGTATTGCCACAATGTTTTCTACCCTTCCAAAAACAAAATTCCATTTTTGAGTCACATTTATTTTGTCGTCTGCCAACGCTTTCAGTTTTGTCGTTTGGTCGAGTTAACCTTTATCCTGCAAAATAACTTAACCCTTTCCCAAACGACAAATTTTGGACTGGTCCAAATTGAAAGAGTTTGCAGACGACAATTTTAAATTTGATGAAAATGGTAGAAAGTTATCAAAAAGGGTAGAAAACACTGTGGGAAAAGGAGAAATTGCTCGTTACGAGCAATTTCTCCTTTTCCCACAGTGTTTTCAAAAGACTTGTACTACAGACACGTGAAAACCAGGGCTTGTTTGGGAAAGGGTTAAAATAAAACTTTCAGTCCGATGGTGAAAGCCGATATGTTGGTATTTCAAAGTTATGGAGGTTGGGGGAAATATCTCCTTATCGAACAGTGTAGATCAAGATCAGACTGCACGTTATGTGCAGTCTGATCTTGATTTACAATGTCCGCAAAAAGTACGTGGATCGCGATGAGCAGCTTAAAGGTTAAAAGTCGGGGGGGGGGGGGGGATCGTCAGCTACACAGACGTCACACATGTACATGTATTTTGTACGTGGGAATGGGTTTATTACAGCAACATAATAAAACTGCATTTTGGCATGTTACCTATCAACCCCTTTCTTCCTGCAGCCGTTTAGCTTATATTGTCTGGCTGCTCAGTGCTATTTAAAATGCCGTGGCAAAAGGAAAAAAATCGCTCGTGACGAGCGATTTTTTTCCTTTTTGCCACAACGTTTTCACATGTATTTCAGGGGAAAAACCGTAATTAATGTTGACTTTTAGTTCGGCTGTTTTCGAAGAAAACGTCGAGGTACTGTCGTCGTCGGCTGCGTTGTCCTCGCCTGAGTCGTCGTGCGAGAAATTTGACATTTTATATGAGTCATGCTCTGGCAAAAGGGGGCTTAATACATCTCCGTGATACTTGATACCTGTTCAGCGATCACATAATTATGAATCCATAATGGCGACTTTTTTTCAACAACCGACTTAATCATGAGATAGACTGATCCTTTGACATACAGAAAATTGACAAATAGCGAAAGGTTTCGGCCCAGGTCAGCCTGCGCGGATTGCGCAGGCTGACCTGGATCGATACGTTTCGCACATGCATTAAGCCCCTTTTTCACAGAGCATGGCTCGTAACTTTGTTACCACTGAATATATTTGCTTCAAACATGGATATATTATGTTACTTATCAAAGGGGAACCTATACAACAAGGGGAGGTAACCATCAAAGTTTTTTTGACGGAGTTGTGCCCCTTTTTCGACAGCCGAGCGTTGGCTCCCGCGTGCAGTGCTCTTGTTCAAATTTAGCATCGAAGTTTTCAAAGTTATTTGCGGCGAATTATTATCTTTAAAGACGTAGAATTGAGTAAACATCGGCTTCTCAAACTTTGTTACGTTTCTGTTACAATGTTTTGCACTTTTGCCACTCAAACAGATTATTTTATGAAAAAAAAAAAAATACGCCACTAATTATCAGTAGTGTGAATATAATAGTAGAATAGAAAGGAAGGAAAAAATACGATATTGGAAAACTCCGTAATGAGAGAGATTTTATTCAAGCACTTCTCAATAATGTCTAGCACGTCGGGACGGCAGGTTACCGTATTCGACGATCGCAGTGTATTTGTATGTGGAAACGTGATCTCTTGATTCCTTTAAGTTTTCTTAGAGTTAAGTGCTCTCTGTGTGAACTTTGTTTTGATGGATCCAGCATTCACTTAATAGGTGTGATAATGATGGTGAATCTAGTCTTTTTTTTTTTCTTTAAGTCTTTACCAGACGTAAAAAATGCACACTCTTCCAAATTGAAAGCATTTGCAGACGACAGTTTAAATGTAGCTTAAATGATGGGATTTGCCTGGGATAGGGTAGAAACCATTGTGGGAAAAGGAGAAAACGCTGGTAACCAGCACTAAATTTTTCTCCTTTTCCCACAATAATTTCGAAATGCTTCTTTTTCAAGGTCGTTAAAACTCGGAATTATGTGGTAAAGGGTTAAAAGTGTTGTGTTTTTCACGTGATTCCACCTTAAAAGTTTACCATACAGCAGAATTTCATACTTCTCCAAATTTAAAGTATTTGCAGACGAAAAAATAACTAGAGCTGAAATGATGGGATTCGCTTTTAAAAAGGTTGAAAACATTGTAAGAAAAAGAGAAAATGCTGTTTGCCAGCATTTTCTACTTTTCCTACAGTGTTTTCAAAAGCTTTCTTTTTCTCAGGGTCGTTAAAACTCCAGACTGTGTGGTAAAGGGTGAATTTGACTAGTATTTCTGAACACCTAGGTTGATGTATACCGCAACACTTAAAAGCTTCATATAGATCTGGACGACGTCGTGGGGTTTCAAATGGCAATGTCGGATATACATTTTTCTTTTCTTGCAAAGTTCTGTGTTTGGGAGATATGATCTACTGAATACAGTTTATAAGGAAGAGAGCTAATGTAACTTTTAAAACAGACTGTAAGAACAAAAACATAAGGGTTTTTTTAAAATTGAGTAAAACGTCGTTTTAATAGCGTGGGTCACATCACAGCAGCCGGCGCACCTACGCAAGTGTTTCCTGGTTTTTATCACACCGGTACTGACACAACTTTCTTTCCAAGCCACTGACTACTATTCCGATAATTCATGCATCAGATGTGGGAGGCGAAAAATCGCCGGAAAGAAAGTTTGCCTAAACCGGGTATGGAACCCGCGACCACAAGGTCACGAGTCAGATATACTAACAACTGAGCTAGCCGGCCGAGCCACAAAAAAGTACCATAGCCATTAGCCAATAATCAGCCTTGGCTTTACCTAATTATTATGCAAAGTAGTATTATATGATATTTCGATAGTTTGAAACATTGAAACCAAATTATTGCTTTCTTTTTCTTCTCAGACGGAGAAATTTAGTTATATAAGCTGTCCATTTAATACTTTACCAGACGATAAAATTTTAGCCTTGTCCAAATTGAAAGCATTTGCAGACGACAATTTCACCGTGGCTCAAATGGTATAATTTTTCTTCAATAGGAAAGAAAATATTGCGGGAAAAGGAGAAAATGCTGGTAACCAGCATTTTCTCCTTTTCCCGCAATGTTTTCAATAGGTTTCTTTCCAAGGCTAGTTACAAGCATGGTGCGGTAAAGGCTTAAATCGATATAAATATTGATTATCAATCCATCAATCGATCGATCAACCAACCAACCAACCAAACAACCAACCAACCAACCAACTTACCAACCAACCAATCAATCGATGAAAATGAGTTTTGATAGACAACTATATACGCGGAAACGATGTTGCAATATTAAAATTCATCTTCAACAATTTTTCACGTTTCTTTCGATCGGGCATATAGATAAGAGAAAAGGGGCTCAGTTAATTTCTATGCTGCTGGGCATGGCTCAATGCCTGTTTGCAGAAAGTGTAGATCAAGATTAGACCGCAAATACGGTACAGTCTAATCTTGGATATTCACGGTCCGGTACGATGATTTTTATTCCCGGCAACATTTGGATTATGGATAAAAGTTTTCGTTTATCAATCCGTTTTTCTCATTACCAGACGGAAAATTTTAGGCATGTCCAAATTGAAAGCAATTGCAGACGACATACTACCATGTAATGTTTGTATATATTTAGATATGTATGTCACTGGTATTATGGGCCGGAGGCCTTTATACTTTGAAATGAATATTGTTCTGTATTACATTGTAATTGGCTGAAATGAATAAACTTGTCTTTAAATAGGGTAGGAAACATGGTGGAAAAAGGAGAAAATGTTGGTCACTAGCATTTTCTCCTTTTCCCACAATGTTTCCAAAAGCATTATTGCACAAGATCAGGTTTGCATTGTAAAGGGTTAAGGATTGAGTTCCGTCTTCCTTAACGTTGCGTGTTCTGTTATCGGGAACAATGGCTTATTTACATCTACTACCATTGTTTTCCAAGCTGAAACCACTTTCTAAAGGGAAATCCTGTAAAATTTCGCGTAGTAAGTTAACCCCTCGTCTGCTAAATAAATGAAACGAAAATTTCCACGCAATAATACAAAAAAACCCCAACAAATTCTGCGGTTTCAAAGTTGAATTTACCGAAAAGAAAACACCGTATCGGACAGTGTAGATCAAAGATCAGACTACACGTTCTCTGCTGTCTGATCTTGATCTGTCTGCAAAATGTCAGTGAGTTGAGCTGAAGGGTTAATACTTTAACTATTTCAGTCCCAAATATATAAACACGACCTCTTTCGAAAGCTGAATATACGATCCTCTGAATCTCAAAGATTTTTATCTTACAGGCTAGACTTAGCAAGCAGACGGTCAAGATCCAAGATCAGAAGTTTTGTACAGTCTGATCTTGGAATTCTCACTTATATGACTGATTAACAAAAACAATTTTCATTGTTTGCCAACATCGAATATACGAAAGTTCGATGGAGTAGCGATTGGCGGAAGTTTATGATTAATTCTTTCACCAAACAATCCCGCGTTATGACGACCCTGAGGAAGAAGGACGACCCTGAAAACGTTATGAAAACGTTGAGAAAATAGGAGAGGAAATGCTGGTAACCAGCATTTTCTCCTTTTCCCACAATGTTTTTTACCCGTTAAAAACAAATTCCACCATTCGAGCGAAGTTTAATGTCAGCCAATACTCTCAATCTGGCTGCTCATTAATTTGGCAGACAAAGCGTTAAATTCCGTTAACCATTAGGTTGCTAAGCGCGACTCACCGACCTTTTGCGGACAGCGTAGATCAAGATCAGACTGCACAGAACGTGCAGTTTGATCTTGGATCTACACTCTCCGATAAGGAGATATTTTTCCTCCAAAAATACCTTTGAAACAGGAAAAAGTTGGGTTTTTACTATCGGCTTGAAAGTTTCATTTCTTTTATTTAGCAGGATAAGGGTAAAGTTTCTATTATGGCATTAACCCCTCGAGCGCCGAATTAATGAAATTGAGTATTTCCATACATGGAAAATAGGTGAAATATTGTAATCTATAGAGTACTTTGGCCAGAATGTGTTACCTAGTAGCGAATATTGCAGACCCAACATCAAACTGCACTTTCTGTCTAAATGTGACCTTTTGCCACACAATGTCAAATTTTAACGACCCATCAAAGGGAAGCATTGAATTGTTAACACATTGCAGGCAAAAGGAGAAAATGCTGGCCACCAGCATTTTCTCCATTACCCACAATGTTTCTACCCTTTCAAAGACAAATACCATTGTTTGAGTTGTCGACTGCAAATACCTTCACTGTGGACAAGTCTAAAATTTTGTCGTCTTGCAAAAATTCACGATGTTGGATGTATCATTTGGTGACTTTGGTTCAAGTCTCCCCTACTGCGTTTGTTGTCCGTTTGAGTTTCCTTTGGCACGGCATTGTAGTCTAATACAGGTGATACCCGGGAAATATGCGAGTGAGATGCATCTGTGGCGTTACTGATACACTGCTGAAATTGGTGTGAATCGTCCATCAATCAATCCATCAATCGATCAATCGAAAGACGATAAATTTGCGTATTTGGTGGGAATTTCATAGCCATTGGCAAAAATACGGGCTTTTGAGGACAGTGTACATCAAGATCAGACTGCATAGAACGCGCAGTCTGGTCTTGAATCTGTACCGTCGTCCTTTTTGTTGAGTCTATTTAATTCAAACCTTTCGAAGTTTAAGCCTTCGATACAGGTCGAGATTGTATTCCTAGTTCTATTGACAAATTTGTCCGAGGTCTGATATTATGTTTAATAATTACCTTGTAAACATGAGGAGAGTGTGGTTCAGTTCAGTGTTGGTCATGCACTTGAAAATAATCTCTTCACCAAACTTTGTCAGTATTAAAATGAGCTACATGTCGGTTGTTTGGCTCGCTTGATTGCGTGGTGTAACAATCTAAGACTGTTTGTGTTTCCATTCCTGTTGTACGGCCGTGCCGAGCTCACCCCTCGTCTCTTGAGGTGGATTACGTCTTCTCTTCTGTAATCGTCAGGGGTAAAATCACACTGGCGAGTAAATCATATGAACCATGCTCTGGCAAAAGGGCGGTTCAATACATCTTCATGATGCATTGTACCGTGCAATTCAACACATTATTTTGGATCCATTTTGTTTTACAAATGACTGAATCCGGAGTTAGAATGGTCCTTGGACATGTAGAAAATTGACCAAAAGCAAAAAGTTTCGGCCCAGGTCAGCCTGCGCGGACTGCGCAGGCTGACCTGAGTCGATACTTTTTGGCAGATGCATTAAGCTCCCTTTTCACCGAGCATGACTGATATATGCACGCGTGTCAAGATACAGTCTCTGGCCCGTGCTACCGAGATAATAATTATCTTAGTTCCTTACGTTGTTCCTTTTTGCTGTCTGACACAGTCCCATCTTCCTCTTTTAGGATGACAATGCTCACCCTGCAATGGTTGTAAGAGAGTATCCTTGGGATCAAAATATCCGACATTTGCCATGGCCACCGATAAGCCCAGGTTTATCACTAATAGAGCATCCATGTGAAGGTGAGAAAAGGAGAAAATGCCGTTTACCAGCATTTTCTCCTCTCCCTACAATGATTTTTAAAGTCTTTCTTTCTCAGGGTCACTAAAACTCAGACTTGTGTGGTTAAGGGTTAGGATAAGATGATCATGAAACAGAACGACTTTAGACGGATGCACGTGTAGTTTGTATAACTGTTGTAGTTTAAACCCGTTGTGTTCTAGGCTTTGTACCGGATAATAAGACAACAACAGTGTTGTAAGGATGTGCATCGTGTTTTAGTGATAATGTGACCCAGGGTGGGTGTGACGAAAACGATGCAAAAAATGCAGGAGAGTATGTGTATATCGGAAATCGAGCTTTGGCTCGAAAGAAACCCAAGACTTTTGCAAGACATCTTCCTGAAGAAGGCGGATGCTACACTCGTAAACAAATGGTTAGTGAAGAACGGATATCTTGCTCTACAAGACTACCAACCTACCAAACAGATGAGTTTCTCAGAGGACAGTAGCGACCCATCGTCCCCGTCACCAGAAGTGCGAGGGGATGTTTTCTTCTCTAGACACACGAGGAACAATTCCAAGAAACATTTACGACATGACTATGCTAAATCTAAGTACAGAAATATGTTTCGGACTTACGAGCCACAGCTGGTTGTTTCAGATACATCCGCGGACGATAGACGTACAAATCTGAAAGAGATGAGGATGTTTCGATCTTTGCCACCGAGTTCCAGTAATATACTCAGTGTTCTGATACAGTCTAAAGTACGGCTACCGAGATATCCCAGCAAAGATATCGAAAAGAAAAAGGAACAAAGACATAAAAACGAAATGGAGTTCTTTATGGATATAGTTAAAGATATTTCAAATGATCTGGATCTTCTAAGTTTGAGTGAGAAGATAATCGCAAATATCAACGTTTTAACGGATGCCGACCATGCGTCTATCTTTGTCGTGGAGGGCAAAAATAACAACAAACCGTCATTGGTGTCCAAACTTTTTGACGTTCATGCAGGAACGCATTTTATGCCAACAAAAAATGTGGATAATTGTATTCGTGTACCATGGGGAAAAGGAATTATTGGATATGTTGCGGAAAATGGAGAAACGGTGAATTTACTGGAAGCGCACAAAGTGAGTAATGATCACATTCCTTTCTTGTAACGAGGGCAGATCGCCAAAGGCCCAGAGCTGTTAGATTTCTGTTTGAAAAAGCAATCGTGGGCTGTATCTACACAACCGTTTCGTAATCAGTTCTAGTTCTTTATTACAAGACCGACCGTATGATTTGCTGAGAAATAGCCTTACGTCTTTGCCAATCAGATGAAGAGTCTTGTACTTTAGAACTACAGGAAATGTTGAAACCTTTGGAAAAAACGACCAAAGCCGTTATTCACAAAAGTCATGGATGTTGCTGTAGCCTGGACTCCAGTCTGCTCATTTTTTCTTGTTATATATTCCGGTGTAATGCAGAGAAATGACCCTCCCCTACAAAATGACCTATGGGTCATTTCACTACGTAGAGGAATGACCCGGGTCATTATTCTACGTAGAGAAATGACCCCAGAAGTCATTTCACTACGTAGAGGAATGACCCGGGCCATTATTTTACGTAGAGAAATGACCCTCTGGGGTCATTTCTGTACGTAGCATAATGACCCGGGTGATTCCTCTACGTAGTGAAATGACCCATGGGCCGTTTTGTAGGGAAGGGTCACTTCTCTGCATTACACCGGCTCTACTTTGACAATTATGACAAAGTAATGATTACGGAAATGATTGACAGTTTATTGCCGCAGAACTAAATAGATCGTGACAAGGAGGCCGCGATAAGGAAGGATTAAGAAATTATTAGCGCCAGAACCCAAGTTAATGTGGCTGATACCCTTATAAATAGTCACGATGGCGTACGCTAGTTAACATTAGCCAAGTTCATTCGAAACCGCCAAGTTTACTCTGTATCTTGGTTAGATTTAGCTGGCTAATCGACGAAATCTTCATCGAGTACTATGCAACATGTAGTCCTCCATTTGAATACTTGGTTGCTGATTTTTATGGGACTCTTGAACTAAGAAAGTCGAAGGCTGATCGATCAGTCAAATAAATAACTAATTTAAGAGTGAATGTACTCAAAGGTTCCTGTTACCAACGGACTGTTTCTTTATGTGATGCATTCATAAATGAGCTGCGCTCTGGCTAAAGGTGGGTAAATGCATCTCCGTGATGTTTTATACCTAGCAAGTCATCACATAATTGTGGATCCATAAAATCCATTCTATGTAACAACCGATTAGATCAGGAGGTAAACTGGTCCTTTGAGCTGCAGAAAATTGACCAATAGCAAAGAGTTTCGACCCTGCGGACTGTGCAGGCTGACGTGGTCGTTACTTTTTGTAGATGCAGTGAGGCCCCTTTTCATAGAGCACGGTTCAAATATTTAAAGGCCACCAAAAGTCAACGCATTTTCATTTACTTGTGGCTTTCTTCTCATTCGTCACTCGCCATTTCGGGACACAATGAACCCGGCGTCAAAGAAGGGTCCGTATATAATAAAAGGTATAGGCTAAATAGCTTCAAACCCTGACCATTTTATTGTAACCCAATGGTTAGTCGACCGCAGAGTTTCAGCTAAACTCGACCATGGGTATCTACAACCAGAGCCTTTGGTACCACTAGGCAAATGTTCACTGGTCGCAAGCGAGTCCTTGAGTAAAATATGGTCAGAATCCTGTAAGCGTGTAAAAGTAACTTTGGATAAGCTTCCTACCCTTTACAAAACAATCCCATGTTTTAACGACCTCGGACAAATTGGGATGTAGAAAACTTTGTGGGAAGAGGAGAAAATGCTGGTAACCAGCATTTTCTCCTTTTTCCCACAATATTTTCTACCCTTTTTAAAGACAAATGTCATTATTTGATCCACATCAAATTTGCCGTCTGCAAATGCTTTCAACGAGGACAAGTCAAAAGTTTTATCGTCTGGTAAAGATTTAATGCATCGGGACTCGGGATCGATGCATGTCCCAAAGGCATTTAATTTTGTCCTGCCCACGTCTATGTTGACCTTTCAAATTATTAAAGTACAACAACATTTCGACATTTTGTCGAGAGCTAAGCTAGTAGAAGACATCATTTTACACGATTTCGTCTCGCTTAAGCGATTTGTTAGTTTGTTTGAATGGTGTTTTCATCATTATTTATAACAGTACACCTATTCATGTTTCCTGGAGATTTCTTCATGGTTACTTCTCATAATATTCTTTCCACGCCACTGGTTGTTTTCCAATACAAGCATAGTCAAGACAAAAATCAGCGGTGAGAGAAGAATGAATCTGCTTGAGCAGATATGTGTTTGGAAAAGAAAGGAATCAGCTCTGGTTGTGCATGTTTGAAGTGACAATTAAAATTGTAAACTGTTGAAATGCCAGATGAGCAGACAGACAGACATCGAGGAGAAAGGACACAGACAGACAGTCAGGCAGAAAGACAGAGACCTGCAGACAGACACTACAAACTGAGTAACCGGGTTTGGGTACTTGCACTTCTTGCACTAGCGAGTGGAATGTTTGAAATTAGTCCCTGTGGTAATGGGTAAAAACCCACAGAGGATAAACACCCCTAGATTCAATTATCCTGAAAGTAGATTCATCATATTATTCCACGCGACAATCAATTTATCAGAGAGAAAGTATAAAATTGGATGTAAATTGACGGCCTCCGAGTTATCGAAGATCGAGCTTCTTAAAGGGGCGTATAAGGTTTTTTTTTTTGCGGCGGATCAAAATTACTTGTAAAATACCTATCAGTAGCGGAAAAAAAAAACATCAAAACCATCCCTGAAAAAAAAAAAAACGTTTGCATTTAGTTAAAGGTGTAGTTTTGCCCTGTGAATATCAGGATAGTTGTTTTGCAATTCGTAATTCCGTCTATTTATAGGCCCTATGAGACTGTTTGTTGTTGTTTTGGTACGAATCCAGCGTCCGTATTCACCAACGATTCTCAAGAACATTCTTTGTCTTTTTCTCCAAGATTTTCAAACTTTGAAAGTAACACAACTTCTGATTGGCTAAACCATTTGGTTTTGCAAATCAGACGTTGTGTTACTTTCAAACATAGAAAACGCTGGAGAATAAGACAGAGAACGTTCTTCAGAATGGTTGGTGAATATCGACAAAGAAAATATGAACCGTCTCAAAACGATGCCAGAACGCCCAAAATCACGGAAGTTTTTTTGTGTGACAAAAGTGAAGCTGTTATCTATAAAAAAGGGTAATTATTTGGTAAAATATAAAGCAATTATTGGACTGTTCGAACTTAAACAAGGCGCATTTTATAAATTGTAAAATGAATAATTAATGATATACTACAAAACGTTTCTATAGCAACGGAAACAGATGTAAAATAATTATTTTTTATGAAGTTTTGCCCCTATTCATTCTAAGGACAGCTTTTAGTGCTTTTGCAGACAGCCTAGATTCAGTTTCGACTGCACAGATAAAAATCAAAGCCCTGAAAGCGATGTTGAGGTTGGGTGGATATAATGCACCTCAAGTTGAAATCAAACTGCTATACCGATATAGTAAGCTTGTAGTGCTGAATAACCGTCGTATGTGAATTAGAGGTTATCAGAACTGAAATAAAAATGTAATGTTCTGGAATGACGTTAAACTGAATCAGACATCATAATGGATTTTATAAAATACACAGGCAAGCAAGAAATCAAGCAAACAAATATTCATAATACAGAGTTAAAATCCTCTGATTTAGGAACAAAATAGTGCTCTTCAACTGTCTATTTGCCTCTGTTTAATTCTTTCTGGCATATACTTCATCATTAAAATGCATTAAAACAATTTGAATCCATCCAGGAACTTAGACTTGTAATGGTTAAATGGAAGTAGGTCGTGTTTCTTCATTTAATGACAGATATTTCTTACGAGCTATCTTGCTTGATTATCAAAGTACAGTATAATAATGTTGGTAGTTTATATACAAGTTTTCTGAACAGTAAAATTTCAACTTCAGTCTGGATGATTATTTCTGGCACAGGAAGCACATCTTTTTTCTTTCGTCATCAGCCTTGTCCGTCTGAGGGTGGAGGTTTCACCTACAAGTCTCCAAGATCAAGTTTAGAGGGGTTATTCAGAGATCTCATGCACGAGAAAAGTATGAGCTGTTGATACCATTGTTGCATTTTGAAAATATTTTATGAACACATGTTTGCATTATGAGACTACGTGCAGAGTGGAGGCTTCACATACCAGTTAGGGTTACTGTTAGGGATTAAGGGTCACACTCACTTGATAACGTTTGTTACATTGATAGAAAAGTAAAATCTTTCGTGGAGGCATCTATTTTGACGAAAAAAAATATTAATATCTAATATATAAGTTAGTTTTTGTTAATGGTTATGCTCAGATGTATCGTCCGAAACTTTACACTTAATGCCAAACAAAAAATGTCTTAAGCTGCAAAAAGACATCTTGTCTAAAAAGTGTTTGAATGATCCCTGAGTAAACGTACTTTGATTCCACTGATATCCTGGCAAAATATAATCTTGTAAAAATTTATATTTTTTAGGGTTTGGCTTTTTCCTATGATTTTTTATTGCAGAACAGGCTTCTTGCAAGCTAGTGCTCTGTTTAAGCTAATTATGGCTCATTTATTTATAGGGAAAAAGAGCAATACAGGCCCATGATGGCCTTTTTATGAAATGAATGATTTTTGTTTTCTCCTTTTTTTAAAATTTTATTTGCTTGCATTGTTGTTTAAAAAGGGCGTTTTCTCAGTTTACTCATGTCGTTTTTAGTCTTTTTGTCATGCTTCAGGTCTTTCCATAGCAATTCTTGACTTTTCTTGTCGTTTTTTCATGAGACCGAAACGCTTATTTCTTCCCTCTTATCATAGTTGACTGTCCCAACGCTCGTTCTATCGTACACATCGTGTAACTTTCCCTGGAGTTAATTTGTCGCTTAAGCGTTGCATTAATGCAAAACTAAATGGAATGTGTTCTTCTTAATAGTATTATTTTGCCAGGTACTGATATTACGATGTTAGGAACCCCAGAATCCACATGGTAAATCTGAGTTGGGCTGCTTCGCACCCTCCTGAACCCCAAGACCGAAAAATATTGTATAATGATCCGATAGTACGAGGGCTATTAACAATATGCGTAGACACTCCTGATATTGAAACTTGTACTGGATAGATTTTTTTCTCAGAATTTGGATATAAATGAACTTAGACTCAATTCTAATTCATTCCATAGTCATGAAATTACGTCCATGCGTTTTTCTCTACGATACTCGTATAAATCAACAATCAGCTGACCGATCGCCGAGATCAACAGGGTTTAAGCTTTATAACGATTCTGCTACGTTGTATAGAAGAGTCATGAAAATACCATTGAAAGGCCCAGTAGCTGCCAAAATACAGTGTGGATGTTAAAATACATTTTGATTTAACTAATGCCATTTAAAACTATGGAACCTATTGTGAAGATGAAAATCTGTCATTGTACTATCGGTCTAAGTGTTAGTCGCTGGCTGAAAAATGATTTTTTTTTACTTCATCTGAAAGCTATTTTTTTCTGCCAGCGACCAACACTTTGACCGACTGCGAAGTAACAGATTGTCATCTTCTCAAAAATCTCAATAGTTTTAAAAAGTATGATTGATTTAAGTCTTGATGCATTTTAACTCCCGCTTTGTTTACTTTTGGCCGCCACTGTGCCTCTAAACAGCTTATCTACGTTAATTTTGGATGGCCCATCGTAAGTGGCTTTGATACATTGACTCATGCAGACGACCCTTTTTATTTTGCAGCAGAGAACGCTGTGACCAAAAGAAGCAGGACCTTTTTTTTTTGCCAATATGTTTATATACGAGGAGTGTTAAGTATGAATGCATCTAAGCACGTAAAATTTAATTCTTCATAGGTTTCACTGATTTTTTTATTTTGGTCTCTCAAAGTATTCACCTCCAACAGAAACCTATGAAGAATCAAATTTTATGTGCTTAGATGCAGTCATACTTGAACACTCCTCGTAGGCCATGCGCTGAGAAAAGGGGTTTTAATGCATCTGCAAAAAGTATCGACCCAGTTCAGTCTGTGCAGTCCGCGCAGGCTGACCTGTGTGGAAACTCCTTGCTTTCGGTAAATTATCTCCATGTCCAAGGACCATTCTACCTCATGGTTCCTTTGATTGTTAGACAAAATGTATTTTATGGGTCCATAATTATGTAATGACTTGCTTGGTATAATGGATCACGGAGAGGCATGAAGCTCCCTTTTGCCGGAGCATGGCTCACATGTTTTCAAGGATGTCTTAATGGTCATATTTGTTTCGGGGGGGGGGGGGATAATTTGTTGAAATTAGAAAGGAAAGAATACATGAGATTTACTATACGACAAAATTGTAGATCCGTCCAAACTGAAAAGGGGACGTCTTGCGATTTTTATCGACTTCTGTGAGAGTAACAGAGGGCGTAACCCTTCGGCTGATAAGCGCGACTCACCGACCTTTTGCGGACAGTGTAGATCAAGATCAGACTGCACAGAACGTGCAATCTGATCTTGGATCTACACTGTCCTTTAAGGAGATATCTTTCTTCCAAAAATACGTTTGAAATAGGAACATTTTGGTTTAAATCTATCGGTTTGAATTTTTCATTTCTTTTATTTAGCAGGTTAAGTGTTAAAAGCAAGAAGCAAGACGGGGGTGTAGCCTCTAGATCAGACTCTGCACGTTATATGCAGTTTGATCTTGATGTACAACGTTTGCAAACGTCATTCTAGTCGCATATAATATCAGTCCTCTTCTAAAGGTGAAAAGGTTAACTCTTTCGCTGGCAACTAAATGAAGACGATTTTTCACGTGGTCTTTTTACAAGTATCCTTTTCGTTTGAATTGAAACTGTTTCTGGTTGAAGATTAGCACCAGATAGCGGACGGTGTAGATCAAAGATCAGACTGCACGTTTTGTGCAGTCTGATCTTGACCTACGCCGTCCGCAAAAACTTTCCAAGGCGATATTTGCAGTGAAAGAGTTAACCCTTAACCACGCAATCCTGACTTTTAAAAACCCTTGGGAAGAAGATTATTGAAAACATTGTGGGAGAAGGAGAAAATGCTGGTAATCGCCATTTCTCCTTTTCTCACAATGTTTCCTCCCGTTTGAAGCACAAATTTTGTGTCTTGATTAACATTTACTTTTGTCGTCTGCAAATGCTTTCAATTTGGGCAAGGCTAAAATTTTGTCGTGTGGTGAAGAGTTAATAAAGGGGCCCATGTTGTTGTATCGATTGTCAGTAATTGCTGTCAAAGAACATGCTTCGTTTGGATGTGATGTTTAAACAGATGATAGCCAAACATTTGTTGCACCATGTTTGTCAACATGGCTTGTTTGCCTTTGTTCTGTTGCATTTGACATTCGTTTAACCCTTTACCACACGACCCCATGTTTTATCGACCCTGAGGGTGAAGCCTTGAAGAAAACATTGTGGGAAAAGGAGAAAATGCTGGTAACCAGCATTTTCTCCTTTTCCCACAATGTTTTCTTTCCTATCGTAGACAAATTCCATAATCTGAGCCACATTTGAAATGTGGTTTTCAAATGCTTTCGATTCCGACATGTCATCATTTTGGTGTGTGGTAAAGACGTAACTCTTAACTACTTAAAGGTAACTTTCAGAGTTGTTCTGTGGATAGAGTAGATCCCAGATCAGACTGTACAAAGTGTTCAGTATCATCTTCGATCTACACTACCCGATATCTGTGAGCAGTTTTGTCGAAAATGATATCAAAATTGTAGTAGTTTAAGTCTTTTCTACTTAGATGTCCCTTTTAGTACCTTATGGCCGTCAGACATATGCTTACGGCATTTTTTCCTTTTTTTTTTCAAAAAGAAACAAACTTCTTTTCGTAAAATATGAATACTGAACGTGAATTTCGGTTGAATACATGAATACATTTAAATGAAAACATCGTGTCAAAGAGAGAAATTGTTCGTTACGAACAATTTCTCTCTGCTACGATTTTTTTTTTTTTCAAAAGGGAGAAAGACGTCGTCTGCAGTAAACTCTGTCAGATGTATTGACATAACGATGAAGTTAACCACAAAAGGTCACATTCGACAAGACGGTATTAAATATTTGCTGTTGATTAATTGAGAATCTTTATTGGTTTGTTTCAATTGTACTTCAGTATAACCATTCATGTTCCTGTGATTCCTGGCTTTCTTCAGAATTAGGCTGGGGATTAATTGTTGGGTTCAGGTGTGACGTTGGTTTAACTTTTTACCAGACAACAAAATTCTCGAGTTTTTTTTTTTCTTTCAATTAAAGCATTTACAGGCGACAAATAAGATGTGGCTCGACGTATCAAGTTTGTCTCTGAAAGGTAGTTACTCTGTAAACGCCGACAGTACGCGCCATTTTTCAAACTAGTGACCGAGCGAAACTACTATAAAATGCCAAAAGGACAAATATCTGAACAACAGGAAAAAGCAAATGTGTATGAAAAACATTGTGTGAAAAGAAGCAATTATTTGTAACGAGCAGATGCTACTTTTCCCATATTTTTCCATCATTTTAGCATTTTGAAGATCGTTACACATACCCAAAGGACCTTCACGATTCCTTAACCAAACAATCCCATCTTCACTATTCCTAAAACAAACAATCCCATGTTGTAACGGCTGTGAGAAATAAAACCTGTCAAAACGGTGAAGGAAGGGAGAAAATTATGGTAACCAGCATTTTTTTTCTTTTTACGACAATAAATTTGCCCCTTTTCATCTCATTATTTGAGCCATGTTTGATATGTCATCTGCAATTTGGACGAGTCCAAAGTTGTTAAAGATGTTGAAGAGTTAAGAAATATTACAGGTAACTTGTCCACGTAAGGTTCCTCGTACACTCCATAGACTTTGAAATCGTATAAATTCATTGGAGTGGTCGGAAGACTGTCATTTGGACGTAGTGCATGAAAAAAAAAGGGGGTAAAAGAGAGCATACCATCCCGAAGTTTATGTCTTAAATAAAAAAAGAAAAATCTTCCTTCAGTGCGTCACGCAGCACTGACACAGTTCCAACAGTATGGTATCACTTATCAGGTCTGCGCGGCCCGTATTCACCAACCATGCTAAATAGCCTTCTTAGTCTAGCTCATAGTTGAAAAGGTACAACAAAATCTGATTGGCTGAACCGTTTGGACTATGCTCTGTGAAAGGAAGCTTATGTATCTGCGAAAAGTAACGACCCTGCGCACTCCTTGCAGGCTGACCTGGGCCGAAACTTCACGCTATTGGTCAACTTTCTGTATATCCAAGGACCAGTCTATCTCATGATTAAATCGGCTGTGAAAAAACAGCTATTATGAATCTATAGTTATGTGATAGCTTGATTAGTATCATGGCTCACGGAAATGCATTACGCGCCTTTTGCCAGAGCACGGCTCATTTGGTTCAGCCAATCAAAATGTGTTACTGTGAAATTCTTGAGAAGTAGATCGCTGAACAGAATAGTAGTTGGATATTGTCTCTCTCTCTCCCCCCCCCCCCCCCCCCCCCCCCCTTGCCTGGATATCATGGCTATATGGGCCAGTTTGCTAATTAATCAAAGCCGTGACGTTGAAATTAAACCCCGAAACTGTGTCAATATATACAACAAAGGGTACTCCCTGTCGGAGTAAGTGTTAAACGAATCATTTTCAGAATTTTCATCTAAGATAGAGAAGAAAGTAATGACGTCATTTTCGCCTTCGATTTCTCTTTTTTTCCTCTAATTTTTGAGGAAACGACCTTTAATCGCATAATCTCCCTGGGCCCGTATTCACCAACCATTCTCAAGAATATTTTTGGTCTTATTCTCCAAGATAGTCAATTCTGAAAGTAGCACAACTTCTGATTGGCTAAACCAAATGGTTTAGCCAATCAGAAGTTGTGTTACTTTCAAATCCAGAAAATGTTCGAGAATAAGACCTTTACTTTCATCACATAATCTCCCTGGTTTTCAGGTCGGAGTTTTTTTTTCGTACACTCGTTTGAGATAAGTATTTAGTAACGTCTTTTTGTACTTCTTTCAGGGGATTGAATTGGGTTTTATTCATGGAAATTACCACGTTTGCATATATGGTTTTGCTCATTCTGATCTATAATTTATGAATTATCGTCATGTGATACACCCAGTCATAAAAATGTAGCCCGATATTTGATCTATGCTGTACGTGAATGTGTGATTTTTTTCAGCGAACATAGCTTTGAAAATATCAGTATTTTAGTTCTTCTTGTCTAAAAGCAGTGTTTATTTAACTCTTTCGCTGCCAAATAAATTGAGCCGACTTTTCTCGAGGTCTAGATGTATCTTTTTCTTTCCAGTTGAACCTGTGTTGGGTTGAAGATTAGCTTCAGATATTGGAGGGTGTAGATCCAAGATCAGACTGGGCTTTTTGTGCAGTTTGATCTTCATCTACGTCGTCCGCAAAATCTATCCAAGGTGACAGTTTCAAAAGCTGTCTTCTTCACGGTTGTTAAAATACAGGATTGTGTGGTATTGAGTTAAATCATTGCCAAACCAAATATGAAATTTACTTCTCTGAATAAGATACCATAAGAAAAACATTTCGGGAAAGAGTAGCTGTTACCTGTTACTTGTAAATAGAAATTGCGCTCTTCTCTTCCAACCTCCCTTCCAACCCCCCCCCCCCCCCCCCCAAAAAAAAAAAGTCAGTCTGGTAAGTGGTAAAATTTTCTCCGGAGATTTTTGGTTGATAAATTATTTTTGCGGTATTAACACTTTCTCCACGGTAACAATTTGACCTTGTTACCAAAATCTGAAATCATTACAAAAAGTGAAAATAACATTAACACAGTATCTAGGTCACACGAACCACTTTTTTAGGACATACACGACATGTGAAGCACGCACTTGCAAATTGATGTACTTCTTGGTTACCTGCGTATACTCGTAAATGTTGGTAGATCTATAAATATTAACTCTTATCCTGTTAAATAAGTGAAATGAAATTTTGCACGCAATATTTAAAAATCAAATATTCCGTTTTTCAAAGTTGAATTTACCGGAAAAAAAAAACACTGTTTCGGAAAGTGTAGATCAAAGATCAGACTGCACGTTTTGTGCAGTCTGATCTTGATCTACACTGTCCGCTAAAGGTCAGTGAGTCGCGCTTAGCAGCTTAAGGGTTAAAAAGACATCACACGATGACGTCACGAACTTTTGTGTTAAACGTGTACACACGTGTATGAAAAGAGCATTCGTAATGGCTATATTACACGGAAAACAAGACGATGTTATAAAATTATGTCAAACGACAACTTGTATCAGAACGTATATAATCATATCCATTATCTCCCGCTAGATGGCATTCTACAAATACACATCTATCTAATTTGGGCATCCTGGGTACAGAAGCGGAGTAATTTTTCAAAACAACAACCGTGACTTTGAATTTCAAATAAAATAAACGTTTACTCAATAAAACGCTACCTGGTGCCATTCATTCAGCTATGATCGGTTAACATGTAACCTATGCACCGACCATTTATTGAAACAGCCCCTACATGCTTTGGTAATAGGCTAATAGCTTCAATATAAGCCCTACTTTTCCCCGGTATACGGGGGATGGGTGATGCGTCATATAAGACAGGTCGAATCTTCGAAAAATACGACATGCGCAGACAACGTAATCATATCGACCGAGGAAAAACTAAGGATTTTTTGTTATCCTATTGTATGTATAACAAATATATCAAGTACTGGTAAACATCGAAATCCGTGGAAGTCAAACAATGGCATTTTTCGCGTGCTCTTTGTAAACAGTGCTTTATTTGCTTTGAGAGTTGACCGTTCAGGGATATCTGATTTGATTGGAGTTACACGAAAGACAAAGAAAGTCAAATCATCGACAATTTTGTTCTTTTAACTCTTTTACCATACCACAAAATTCTGGATTTGTCCTTGGAAATTGAAAGCACTTGCAGACGACAAATTAAATATGCCAAAATGATGAAATTTGTCTCGGAAAGGATTTGTCTGGTCATCAGCCTTTTTTCTTTTGCACGCGGTGTTTTCAAAACCCTTTAATTAGTGTCGTTAAAACTCAGGATTGTTTGGTAAAGGGTTAAAGCGCTGAACAACTTCTTTTGTCAAAGAAAGTACTAAAGCACGTGTAATCATGATCATATAAACACACTTTTAAGTCTTGGAAGACACCAAATGAAACCAACTTCTGAACTTTTTATCTACTTCGCGACTATGGGTTAATGAATTCCAAGGAAAACCTTCAAGAAATATGACAATCGACTTTGTTTCTATATCAATAGTTTACTCTCGGTTTCTTGGTGCAAGAGCGATCTTTAAAGACAAATGCAGGCTTTATGTTGTTTTTTTTTAAGTAATCTTGTCAATGCAGTCACTTTGATGTTGCACTTTCTAAACGATACAATCTGGCACCAATGAGGCGAACCAACAGTAACCTATATCTATTTTTGGAATACTTACGCACAATAGTGTCACTACGATCCTACCCCTCCACATTATCTCCACATTAAAACATGTTCATACATGTGCTTGGTCTCCTTTTCTTCAGAGGTCTAAGATAAAACAGAAAAGGATAATAAAGCAAAGCATATGACACTCCTGAACTATTTCAGTTCCCCTAGCAAATGAATTCGATGATTTTCTTCAGTTTTCTGTATGTTATATCGAGCGCATGTTATACTTTTGATTTAAATTGACGTGGAGGTTGGAAAATATAAGGTTAGATTTAGTAAGTGTACATCCTAAGAATTAGATGGAAGCCATGCTCTGTGAAAAGGGTGTTTAACTCATACGCAAAAAGTATTAATCCAGGTCAGCCTGTTCACTCCCTGCAGGCTGACCTGTGTCGAAACTTCTTGCTTGGCGTAAATTTTATTCATGTCCCAGGACTATTCTGCCTCATTATTCAGTTAGTTGTTAGACAAAATGGATTTTATGGATCCATAATTACTAGTATGTGATGATTTGTTTGGTTTACTGCGTCACGGAGAAACCCCCTTTTCACAGAGCATGGTTCAACGATGGGAAAGTATGTAAATGCTGTCACAATATCTGTTTTGGGAAACAGTGATGGTCATCCATAGCTTATGTGAAGGACATACGCTTGCGGGGGTTAGGGGCAGCAAAAATCGATTGTGGAATTAAATGAAATGAAAGATTTTCATTTTCAGATGTAAGATCTGTTAAACGTACACACCTAGTATAAATGCATATACTCGTATGTGTTGAAATAAAAAAGATTTTTGGAAAGTATGACGATGCTGACACCATATCGGTTTTGGAAAAAAAGTTAAGACGATTCACAGCCTACTTCACAGACACTTGGCGGGAGTTAGGAGCGACAAAAATTGATGGCGGAATAGAATGAAATTAAAGAACTTCTTTCTTAAATGTAAGATCTAACAAATGTACCTACCGAGTATATACAGTAACTAAAAACGATGTTTCAAGCGAAGAGAAAGTATGACAATGCTGTCACAATACTGGTTTTGGTGAAAAAAAAAAAGGATTCACAGCTTACGTCAGAGACATTCGGCGGGAGTTTGGAGCAGCAAAAATTGATAGCGGAATTAAATGAAATTAAAGAATTAAAAGATGTAAAGTCTAGTTAATGTGCGTACTGAGGATAAATGATTTATGGAATTATATATTGAAATCGACGGTTTAAATGATGAGAAAATATGAGAATGCTGTCACAATATCTGTTTCTTGAAACCAGTGACAACAATCCGTAGCGTATGCGAGAGAAATGCGATTCCGAGAGTGGGAGGCAGCAAGAATTTATGGCTGAATGAAATGAAGTGGAAGATTAAAAAAAAAAAAAGATATATGTAGTAAGTAAAGATACTGAATGCTGATATTTTATTGAATAAAATGATGAGAATGTTTGACAATGTTGTTTCAAAATCTATTTTGGGAAACAGTTATAACGATTCACAGCTTACGTCACAGACATATGGCGGGAGTTAGGAGCAGAAGAAAATCGATAGCAGATGCCTATTAAAGTAATGTCCTACAATGTCCCATTGTTTCAGATATCCCAGGAGGGCGGATGGGAGAGCTGATTAAAATCTTGTATGGGTAACCGGATTGCAGAGATTTAATTAACCCTTTTACCTCCATGTAGGAGAACAGATGGGCTTTTTCGGATGGCATAGATAAAGATTTCACTGCGCAGAACGTGCAGACTGATCTTTGATCTGTATTGTCCGCTTGTTTCGTAAAGTCTGTAAGATTGAAAAACTTCCTGATTTTCTATGGATGATGATTATTGAAAGGATGAAAAAGGTCCGGTTTACATACTTGATGCAGGGAGAAATAAGTCATTGAGCATCAAATAAACGAATCGGTTGTATTCAGTCTGAGGAACACCCAGGTGTCCCGATTTCATTTTTTCCCCAAAATATTACACAAGATATAGGCCTAAGACAGTGTGGATCCAAGATTAGCCCGCACATCCTGTGCGGGCTGATTTTGATCTACATAGTCTTCAAAAGCGACTTACGACAGTGTCTGGCACCTTTAAGGGAATGTAGAGATTTTTGATAATAATAATACGTTTTGTTTTATATAGGTCATAATTATTGTCGCTATCTTCCTTCAAGGAGAAGGGGGGGGGGCATAACGTTTTCCGATTATCAAGTTAAATTTTGTTGGCTGTCTCATCGTTGCAGTCTCAGAAAAAAAAGCAATATGCTAATATTGATGATCATGCAACTTTCCACCATTATCCTATCCCTGTAGAAGACGACAAAATATTTGTCTTGCCCAAATTGAGACCTTTTCCAGACAACAAAGTAAAAGTGACTAAAGAATAGAAATTTACCTTTGGAAGGGTAAAACTATTGCGGGAAGAGGAGAAAATGCTGGTTACCAGCATTTTCTCTTCTTCCCGCAATGTTTTCAAAATGGTTCTTCCTTGGGGTCGATAAAACTCGGGATTGTGTGATAAAGGGTTAATCATCTGCGGGGATCGATCCTGGCATTTGTGATTACAAATTAAACGCCTGGACAACGAAAACCAGTGAGACTGCTCGACTCATATTCCTTTTGTGGACAGTGTAGATAAAGATCAGACTGCATAGAAGGAGCAACCATTATCCCCTCAAACCATAGCGGGGATCAGTCTAGGATTTTGTGATTGAAAAATCAACGCTTGCAACATTTGTTAATTTATTGAGATTACACTTCCGGAGCCTAAAGATAAACTCCACGTTTATCACTTACATGAAAATATCCGCAAAAAAATTAGATTTTTTGTCCTATATTTTTTACGAAAAGCAGGGGACGAAGTAGATCCAAGATCAGACTGCACATTCTGTGCAGTCTGATCTTGATCTGCGTCGACCGCTAATACTCAAGTTTTGCGCCTTTGAAGCTCAATGGGTTAAAAATTTGTATTGAAGAAGCATTCACTGGAAAATATGTGTGCCTTCAAATGTGCATGATACAAGCTTGATGGATGTGCGGGGCAATGAAATGGGTTTTGTTTGAGAATTCTTTGGTTTTCGGGTAATTTGATAGATTTCCTAGTTCCCATTATTTCCTTAAGAATAAGATTTCCAAGAAATGCAAACACTGTAATTTATCACGTGGTATTGATGTTCACCCTTAGAATGCTGAAGTCAACTAAAACAGCGCTTTTGCGGACAGCGCAGATTAAATTCACACTGCATAGAATGTGCAGTTCGATATACGTAGGTGTGGAAAATTTAAAAAAGATACAAAACGCGTTAAAATCGCAACATCTGAATGTGTTGTATATACCTACTTTTTGGAATTTTTACAGGGTGGCAAAAATTTAGATTTGTCGATTTATTGACAAGTTCCATGTGGCTCCAATGATTGGATTTGTCTTTGAAATGGCTGAAAACATGCAGCAAAAACAGAAAAAAAAAAAATGTTCATCAGCTTTTGCCCCTTTTTCCACGATGTTTTAAAGCCTTCTTCTCCAGGTTCGTAACACAAGGGATCGTTTAGTAAAGGGTCCACCTTACCGTAAATTTACAATTTATCCGATTTTCTCTTCGTCTCGTAGCCATAATTGTTTCTTTTTGTGCCGACCTAAACCTCTTATAAGAATTTCCATTACTTTTGTTCCAGTTGGGATCGAGATACAATGCTATTATGGAAATAGCTTGATGCTTTGCTGCAAGTATAAAAGCCAGTTTCGCAATATTTAACTCTTGTAATCTGACTATTGCTATATTTTTCTCTAACGTTTGTTTAACGCTGTTCTAACTTTTTTTTTTCATTCGTATCACTGGAATAACTGGTTCACGTTACATACGCATAGATTATAGGAGTTAGTTGTATCAGGGGAGGTAGCCAACCAGTGATCGTTAAATAAAGTTCAAAGAAATTTGAGATTTAATGAGTATTGTTATTCAAATAGAAATTCAAGGATACAACTATAACATCATAAAGTTTGAGTGGGGCCTACAATAAATCACTTCTGCGTAATTCAAATCTCCAAGAAGTCGACTATGTAGCTAAAGAAAAAAAAAAAAAACCCAGAACAACAACAAGAACACCTAGCTGAATGTGCCGGCTTTTGACCTACTTTTTGGTAATGATAAAAATGAATAAAGAGAAATTTGTGATTGGTCGAAATTGTAGACTTGTTTATTCTAAGGGTCCCCGTGGTCAAAAATGTAGACATGTTTATTCTAAGGGCCCCTGCCTATTTGCTGGCAAACTTACGCCGTCTATCTTTTTTTAAAGATATTTCTTTAGGGTTTTTTGCATAAGAGTTGGTAAGGGTTAGATGGTGATTACCCTGTACTAAATAATCCCGTTTTTTGACGACCCTGAGATAGAAGACTTGTGAAAACAGTGTAGAAGAGGGAGACAGTGGTGTTACCAGTTTTCCCATCTACATGTTTTCTACACTTACACTGACGAATCCCATGATTAGAAATACGTTAAAACCATAAGCTACTAAGTGCGACTCGCTGATCTTTTGCGGACAGTGTAGATCAAGATCAGACTGCACAGAACGTGCAGTCTGATCTTGGATCTACACCGTCCGATAAAGAGATATTTTTCTAAAAAAAAAAGTCTGAAATAAGTCGGATTTTTACTGTCCGCTTGAAAGTTTTATTGAACTTATTCAGCAGGATAAGGGTTAATTTGTGGTCTGCAAAGGCTTTCGAGTAGGACTGAACAAAAAAATTGCTTCTCTGGTAAAGAGTTAAAGTTGCACGAAAGTAGGTTTACACAAAATTATTTTCAGGGAAAGTTGATATCTAGTAAGGAAGAACTATAAGAACTTAAAAGTTTACTCCCAGTTGGGGAAGTTAAATTATTTGCCGTCGCTAGAATTCGACCCTGCCAGTGTCACAACCACTGCCGCATTTTGTTAGAGATATTTTTAATTTTTGTCTGCCAATGCTTTTAAAATAGATCTATTTCTGATGGTGTTGTTGTTATCTGGTAAAGAGTTGAGTTATATCACCCAAGCAGTAAATCTTACCGAGTTTTCATTGTATTTGTTCTTCTAAAGAGACCCATCTGTTCCGTTTGGATGATCTTTTTATTAGGGACGATGAGAAAATACGCACATATGTTACAAAGGTGGCGTGGGTTTTACACCACTAATCCCCATCTGATCATCTGAGCTAATTATGAACTGTAAAAAGGACAGGAAAACGTCTCTTTGGCCACCATAATTACATCCTATTGCGGATTATAAAATCAATAAAAACAAGAAATATCTTCTTAAAAAGATAGACTGCGTAAGGAGTACTTGAATATTACCATTGAAACTCTTTTATGGTTCAATATGAAGAGAAATAATTCATCCGCGCTCTGTGAAAAGGGGCCTTAATGCATCTGCGAAAAGTATCGAGCCAGGTCAGCCTGCGCAGTTCGCGCAGGCTGACCTGGCTCGAAACTTTTCGCTTTTGGTCAGTTATCTGCATGTCAAAGGACCATGTACCTCATGAGACAGTCGGTTGTTATACGAAATGGATTTTATTGAGCCATAATTATGTAATGACATGCTTGGTATTATGTATCAAGGAGATGCATCAAGCTCCCTTTTGCCAGAGCATGGCTCAATTATAAATAATCTCGCAAGCAATTGCCTCATTTGCCCATTTTTTTTATTTATTTATTATTTTTTTTTCAACATTGCGTGAAAGTGAAATTTTCAAGATTAGATGTTAATCAAAACCATCGTTGGTACAGGAGCAGTTGCTGCTCAAATGACGTGTCTGAAAATACATGGAGATATACAGTAATGGGTTATAGAGTAATGCTTAAAAATACTGAATTAGCACTTAGAGCAAGAAAAGGGATATCCCCCCACTATATTCATTGCTATTGTGTGAAGTGGCGCCCCGGTGTATCGTTCAGCGGCACCAGCGTTTGCATATTGAGTCATAAATGTGCCCGCAAATAGGCCCGCAGGGGCCCGCTGAATAGACATATCCACATATTTTAATCAGTTGTAAATTACTATTTATTCATTCGAGTATATCATTTCCAAGAAGTAGGTCAAAAGCAGATGTTTTCATCTACAAAAAAAAAAAAAAAAAATCACAGCCACTGCGGCATAAACAGGAATTTTAAACGAAAAAAGAGGGAAAAAATGGTTTCACGGAACTCTCTTTATCCTCTTGTTTTATTGCAGTCAAATAAATAAAATTGGAAATTTCCATGGGTGTTTATGCCATATGTAACAAAACAACTGACAATATAGTTTCTGTGCAATCTGATACTGATCTGCATCGTCTGCAAAAGAAAATTTAAAATTTAAATAGCTAGTCTACACAACAAGTGAAGTCATGTTTAGCGTTCGAATCGTGAAGGAATGAAGTTTTACGCTGAAAAAAAAAATAGATCTACAATATAATTTGATTTGTGGTTTCTTAATTTGCTTTGAAACTGTGTCACAGGCGTGCATAAAGGCGAATTTCTTTCACTCGTTCTTGTTTTAAGGAGATTATTAAGATTTTTTACGATTACGCAAAACAAAATGTATTATTACTGAATTTAATGAGTTTATAGCTGACATACCATCTATTAATAAGAGAAGTATAATAATTTTTTTTTTTTGGCGTATCCTAATAGTATACGAAGTCTCTTATGGTATTTTTTAATTTCGATTTTGAAATTTGCAAAATGCTTTTGGTAATGCTATGCAATCACCAGTACGCGTCAATTATGTTGAAAAGTATGAACCCTTTATCAAACGGCAAAATTTAAGACTGTTCCAAATTGAAAGCATAATGCAGACGACAAATTAAATGTTGTTGGGATGGTAAGATTTTTAGCTCTACTGGTTGTAAGCCAGCAGAGCTTATGTCATGGTATGGTTTCCGCCGTCCGTCCGTCCGTCCGTCCGTCCGTCCGTCTGTCCGTCCGTCCGTCCGTCAGTCTTTTTCTTGTTTACGCGATAAAGTCTTCCTTGTGGTCGGATTTTCGTGAAGCTTGCACAGTTTATTTATCTCATCAATAGCTTGAAACCTTTTGATTTTGAAAAATATTTGACAATCAGTATAGGAAAAGAAGCAGCCATTTAAACGTCAAAATTTCAATTTCTTGTTAACGCGATAAAGTCTGCAGTTGTGCTCAGATTTTCGTGAAACTTGCACAGTTTGTTTATCTCATCAATAGCGTGAACCCTATTGATTTTGAAAAAAATCTGATAATCAGTGTAGGTAAAGTGGCCATTTAAAATTCAACGTTTAAATTTCTTGTTTACGCGATTAAGTCTGCAGTTGTTGTCAGATTTTCATGAAACTTGCACTGATTGTTAATCACATCAATACCTTGAATCCTATCGATTTGGAAAAAAAAAAAAAAAAAAAAAAAATCTGACAAACAGTGTAGGAAAAGCAGCCATTTAACTTTCAAAATTTAAATTTCTTGTATACACAATAAAGTCTGCAGTTGTGGTCAGATATTTGCGAAACTTGCACAGATTGTTAATCTCATCAATAGCTTGAACCCCATTGATTTTGAAAAGAATCTGACAATCAGTGTGGGAAAAGTAGATATTTAAAGTTCAAAATTTCAATTTCTTGTTTAAGCGATAAAGTCTGCAATTGTGGTCGGATTTTCGCGAAACTTGCACAGTTGTTTATCTTATCAATAGCTTGAACCGTATTGATTTTGGAAAAAAATCTTACAATCAATGTGGGAAAAGTAGCCATTTAAAGTTCAACATTTCCTTTTCTTGTTTATGTGGTTAAGTCTTCATTTGCGGTCAGATTTTCGTGAAACTTGCACTGTTTGTTTATCTCATCAATAGCTTGAACCCTATTGATTTTGAAAAAAAAATCTGACAATCAATATGGAAAAAGTAGCCATTTATAGTTCAAAATTTTCATTTCTTGTTTACACGGTAAATTTCAATATTTGTTATTGGATTTTCATGAAACTTGCACAGTTGCTTTGTATCATCAAAAGCTTGAAGCCTATTGATTTCGAAAAAAAAAAAAAAAAAAAAAAATCGACAATCAGTATGGGAAAATTTGCCATTTAAATTCGAATGTTTGCATTTCTTATTTACGCTACAACAACTCGCCTTTTGGGGTCGAATTTTCATTAAACTTGCACAGTTGCTTTATTTTATCAATAGCTTGAACCCTATTGATTTTGAAAAAAAAAAAAAAAAAAAAAAATATTTGACAATCAGTATGGGAAAAGGAGCTATTTAAAGTTGAAAATTTACATTTCTTGTTTACGCAATTAAGTCTGCACTTTAGATCCAATTCTTTAAAAACTTGCAAAGATTATTTGTGTCATCAAGGGATTGCACTTTATTAAAAGTGAAGAAAATCTAGCAATCAGGAAAAGCAGCCATTTGGAGTATTGTTTACTCAACACAGTCCACATTATTAGTCCATTTCTTTTAAATTTGCAGGGATTGTTTAATACAATGAGTACTGAAATCCTATCAAATTTGGCTGGATTCCAAACAGTTGGTTTTGAGAAATTGTACTTCAATTTTTTTTCACTATTTGTTCAGTTCAACATGCCTACTTGTGCTTCCTTAGTGGGTTCAAGCCCAGTTGCAACAACACCTCCTTTTTTCGAGGGGGGGGGGGGATGGTTGTCTTTCAGCTTTTTGCGTCATGAATTCATAATGTATGCTGGAAAAAAAGGCAAAATCACTGCCAGTAGAGCGATTTCAGGCCCCCAAGGGCCTCTAGTTCTGTAATATGATAGAAAACATTGTGGGAAAAGGAGAAAATCCTGGTTACCAGCATTTTCTCCTTTTCCCACAATGTTTTCAAAAGCCTTTTCCCTACGGGTCGTTAAAAGTAGGAATTGTGTGGTAAAGGGTTTTAAAAAGATGAACGTCGACGTCATATCCTGTGCCATAAATACAGACGGAGTTACTGATTGCACGATGACCAAACTGTTCTTTAAACGATAAATTTACACCCTTTACCGGATTCAATCGCCAAATTTCTTAACCACTGCAAAAAAAAAAAAAAAAAGTCGGTCCTTGTTCTGTGAAAACGGGGCTTAATGCATCTGCAAACAGTACCATCTCTGGTCAGCCTGCTCAGTCCGGGCAGGCTGACCTGTATCGATTATTTTTTTAAATCTGTTTTTTTTTTCTGCATGTCAAAAGACCAACTGTACCTAATGATTCAGTCGGTTGTTAGCCAAAATTTTAATTATGGATCCATTATTATATGATGACCTGCAAGGTAGGTTGCCAAGCCCCGTGGCTCAGTCGGTAGCGCACAAGACTTGAGGACAGGAGGTCGCTGGTTCGATCCGCGGCTTGGCCAATTTCTTTCCGAGGATTGATGATAGTCATCGCGACAGGATTCATTCCCCTCTCACCGCTGACCATTGTTTCGACGATGGTTATGTGGGAAAGCAGCCAGTGGCTTGGAAAGAATATTGTGCGGAGTACTGGTAAAAGAAACTCCAGGAAAGCATGGATAGGTGCACTGGCCGCCGCGATATAACTGAGATAATGTTGAAAACGGCGTTAAACACCATACAATCAAGCAAGATAGGCTATAATACATCACGGAGATGCATTAAGCCCCCTTTTGCTAGAGCATGGTATGTTTTAGCAACATTTATCAGTGTTGTACAAGAAAACTCGATTGACGGCATAAATCTAGATACGCCCCTTTAAGATGAAAGCAATTTTTAGTATTTACTTCAAGCATCAATTCATCGGCAGCAAACTATTTTTGCACGTCAACGTCTCCCTATGAGTTCTAATTGTTTTAATGGACTTGTAATGAAGTAAGTGACCTCTCTGTCTGTTTTTGTTTAAATCATTTTGATGTCTGCTGTGTTCTCAGTGGTGTTTCCTCAAAGAAACTCCTGCAAAAATGCCTTATGATTATTTATTTACCTCTAAGCTGCTAAGCGCGACTTACCGACCATTTGCGGACAGTGGAGATCAAGATCAGACTGCACAGAACGTGCAGTCTGATCTTGGATCTACACTGTCCGATGTGGATATATAAATATAGTTTTCACAATCGACTTGAAAGTTTAAATTCATTTATATGGTATCTTTAGGGTCAATTATTCTGATAAAAGGAGCCATTACTTGTTTTTCCTTTAAATTAGCCTATCAAAATCATATACGTTAACTCTTTACCACACGACAAAATTTTAGACCAGTCCAAATTGAAAGCATTTGCAGACGACAAATTAAATGCAACTTAAGAATTGAGATTTGTTTTGGAAAGGGTAGAAAACATTGTGGGAAAAGGAGAAAATGCTGGTTACCAGCATTTTCTCTTTTTCCCACAATGTTTTCAAAAGGCTTCTTTCCCAGGGTCGTTAAAAGTCGGGATCGTGTGGTAAAGAGTTAAACACAATCCGTATTTAAAGTCATCAGTTTGAATACTGCATGTTCAAAAGGAGTCGTGCGTGGCTCAAAGGTTAAAGCTGCTGATTTGAAATGCATAAGGTCAGTAAGTCGCGATTAGCAGCTTAAGGGTTAAAAAAGGAAACTTATTAAATGTGTACGTTGTAATAGTTTAATTGTCGTCAACTATTTATTCTAATTATAGCCTTCTGTAAATAGTCACCAATAAAATGAAAGTCTTATAATTATGGAACTCGAGAATTTTTCCTGGTGCCAAGCTCTATGCGCACCAAAACCAGAACAAGTTTGCTGTGGATAAATGTTTGCGATCGAAAGATAATACTGAAAAATATTCAGTTAGTGCCTTGTTTGCATTTGTAAACAGCAAAGTGCGCAGCGTGTTTAGTCAGATATTAGATCTTAAGTTGTATATTCTTTTATTCTAATATCGGACAACCAACTTGGCATAAAACTGAAAGGAAACGTTTTATGTCAGTACTTGTGTTGATGGGTCATGCTCTATAAAAAGAGGGTTTAATGCATCTGCAAGAAGTTTCGACTCATGTCAGCCTGCGCAGGCTGACATGGGTTGAAACGTTTTGCTATTTGTAAATTTTCCTCATGTTCTACTTCATGATTTAGACGACAGTTAGACAAAATGAATTTTATGGATCCATAAAGTTCTATGTGATTGCTTACATGTTTTACGGAGATGCCTTAAACCGCTGTTTTGGCAGAACACAGCTTAGATCTTTTTTTTTTTGACTGACAGACGGGTCACTTTTATCTTTCTGGTTCCACAAGGCTTGACTCTTTATCAAACGATTTCGGGTCTGTCGACCAGGATGGAAAATGGTTTTGAACGCATTGTGAAACAAAAATTAACAAGAAATGTCTTTTTGAAAAAAAAAAAGATGGACGGTCTGACAGATACTTGAACATTTACACTTTTTTTTTTTGGTTCAGAATCAAGAGAAGTAATGAAAAGTAATCACACTAGCAATTGCCCGAAATTTGGCAGAAACCCGCAGAATTAACATGTCCATATTTTTTACCAATCGCAAATTAACCCTTAGGCTGCTTATCGCGACTCACTGACCTTTTGCGGACAGCGTAAATCAAGCTGCACAGAACGTGCAGTCTGATCTTTGATCTACACTGTCCGATAAGAAGATATCTTTCTGTCAAAAATCCCTTTGAAACAGGAAAGTTTTGGGCTTATGCTATGGGCTTATTCTTTTATTCAGCAGGATAAGGGTTAATATCTATTCATTTGCATATAACGATGCAAGAGGTAGGTCAAGAGCTAGAAAGTACCGCATTTAATAACGTCGAAAAACTGCCAGCATATCCGAATTCTTTTCTACCCTCTTAAGGAAAAATCAAAACATTTTAGCCAAATTTTAATTGTCGTCTGCAAACGCTTTCAATATCGTCCTACAAGCCCGATTTCAATTCATCTAGTAAAGATCTAAACACCGTATTTGTACCATGTCTTATTGTGAGCCGTGTCAGCGATTCACAAACGTTTTCTAATCCTACTGATTAATTTCCCGC
This sequence comes from Tridacna gigas, assembly GCA_945859785.2. Taxonomy (NCBI): domain Eukaryota; kingdom Metazoa; phylum Mollusca; class Bivalvia; order Cardiida; family Cardiidae; genus Tridacna; species Tridacna gigas. The sequence goes on from OX244035.2 coordinate 56,026,692, forward strand.
TCTCAAATCCACAGAGAAATACTGAGGTACCAGACAGACTTCTAAAGTACAAACCAAAAAAATGAAACTAGGAAAGAAAACTTTTATTAAATCTTTCAGCCCCATAGGCGAAAAAAAAAAAGCCTTTTTGCGGACGGCCTAGATCAAGTTCAGACTGCACTGGCCTTGCATTCTTGTTTTGGATCTTTACCGCCCGCTTGCTTGGAAAAGTGTTTGAGATTGAGATAGAATCTTTCCAAGTTCAAGTGAATCGTATTTTTAGCCTTCGCTGCTAAGTATATGAGCCATGCTCTGGCAAAAAGGGGCTTAATACATCTCTGTGATACATGATACCAAACAAAATCATCACGTAACAATGGATCCATAAGATCCACTTTGGCAAACACTCGACTGGATCTGGAGGTAAAATAGTCCTTTTATATACAGAAAAATGACCAATAGCCAAAAGTTTCGGCCCAGGTCAGCCTGCACAGTCCGCGCAGGCTGGTCCGGCGCGATACTTTTCGCAGATGCATTAAGCCCCCTTTTCACAGAGCATGTCTCATATAGTTCCAGTTTGTATATCGGCGCTAAAAGAGGCAAGGGAAATAGATACAACGTTAACATTGTCCAACAATGTGCTATCCGCGTGCCAGTCTGGTAATGACGTTATGTAAGTAAGAGATAGCATGACTTTTAAGTCTATACCACATGACAAAAGTGTAGACTTGTCTAAATTGAAAGCATTTGCAGACGAAAATTTAAATGTGGCTTGAATGAAGGAATTTGTCTATGATAGGATAGAAAACATTGTGGGAAAAGAAGAAAATGCTGGTTACCAGCATTTTCTTCTTTTCCCACAACGTTTTCACAAGGCAGTTTTTCCTCGGGGTCGTTAAAAGTCGGGATTGGGTGTTTAACCCTCAAAGCTCCGCGATAAACCCTAAAGACATTTCAAGTCGAGAAATAAGACCAAAACATTTTAAAATTCAAGGTTACCTTTGTCCTGAATGTGTCAACAAACGACCAAAGTAGATTAAATTTGAGACTGCACGTTCTGTGCAGTCTGATATTGATTTACACTTGCTACAACAGCAACTTTAATTATGAAACGCGCTGTAAAATGGATAAAAAGAATGTATCTTTGAATGTGGACAGTTTAAAGGAAGGTGTAGATCAAGATCAGACGGAACAGACCGTGCTGTCTCATCTTAATCTAGAATGTCCATTTCTTTAAGCTTAAATTGACCAAAACATTTTAATCGCAGGGTATTTTTAAGACGCAAAATTTTTTTTGATGTCTCTTTTGCAGCGAACTACTAATGACATAAATGCGGGATGTATCAGGATGATTTTTAAACTTATGCAGCGAACTACTGATGACATAAATGCGGGATGTCTCAGGGTGATTTTTAAACTGATGCAGCGAACTACTAAAAGCATAAATGCAGTATGTCCCAGGGTGTTTTAAGCTTATGCAGCGAACTATTCATGACATAAGTACGGGATGTCTCAGGGTGTTTTAAACTTATGCAGCGAACTACTAATGACATAAGTGCGGCATGTGTCAGGGTGTTTTAAACTTATGTAGCGAACTACTAATGACATAAGTACGGGATGTCTTAGGGTGTGGTAAACTTATGCAGCGAACTATTAATGTCATAAGTGCGGGGTGTCTCAGGGTGTTTTAAACTTTTGCTGCGAACTACTAATGACATAAGTGCGGGAGGTCTCAGGTGTTTTAAACTTTTGCAGCGAACTACTAATGACATAAGTGCGGCATGTGTCAGGGTGTTTTAAACTTATGTAGCGAACTACTAATGACATAAGTACGGGATGTCTTAGGGTGTGGTAAACTTATGCAGCGAACTATTAATGTCATAAGTGCGGGGTGTCTCAGGGTGTTTTAAACTTTTGCTGCGAACTACTAATGACATAAGTGCGGGAGGTCTCAGGTGTTTTAAACTTTTGCAGCGAACTACTAATGACATAAGTGCGGCATGTGTCAGGGTGTTTTAAACTTTTGCAGCGAACAACTTATGACATAAGTGTGGGGTGTCTCAGGGTGTTTTAAAGTTTTGCAGCGAACTACTAATGACATAAAAGAGGATGTCTCAGAATTTTTTAAAACACTGGATTGTTCTGATATTAACCCTTAGGCTGCTGCGCGAACGACTCAAGGACCTTTTGCAGACAATGTACATCAAGATTAGACTGCACAGAAAGTGTAGTCTGATCTTGGATCTACACTGTCCGACAAGGAGATACGTTTTCCGCCCAAAATTACCATTAAAATGGTAATATTTGGACTTTTACTATATGCTTGAAATTGAATGTTTCATTTCATATATGTCGCAGGATAAGGTTTACACTAACAAGGCCCATTCCTGTTATCTTGGAGTAAATGATAAAATATTTGTCACCGAAAAGTCGCCAAGCAGTATACTTTCTATTGTAGTTAAGGAGACAATCTGATTTATAAGCCGAAGCAATCAAATGTGATTATTTGGACGTCCCTGGTCTTTCCTGCAACTCGAAATCTAATTACGTTCCTCTCTTATTGACTAAATAAGACAAAACAAAGAGCTTACAATTCTCTTTATTACAGTAGACCTTACTGCTTTGCGCGAACGGCTCAAACAAAATGACTAAATGCTTACAATCGACCAAGTTACTCGGTAAAATTAAGAGCTTATCTGGCGATTTATGTTACGTTATGGGTTGTTTGAACTCTCGAAAAATAATGATGCTAGAAGGAGAGAGTTTACAAATTCCAATCAAACGAGAAGAGAGAGCAGCTATCGTTAACCAAGCGAAAACAGTTAAAATTCTGGCTATCAAAAGAATAAATAGTCGGCTCGGAACATATCTTTGGACTTATCTATACGTATATGAGAAGTTGAGTAAAAAAACTTCGAAAAGATACCCCATTAATCTTCAGCTACACTTGTGGTGGGTTCATATATGACAAAAGTGACGGAAAAATGATTATTTTTACCTGTTTATCGGTGCATTGATTTTGTCGATTGATGCAATATGTACGACGTTTACAACATGATCCCGAAGACCACTGCAGTTCCGTTTATCCGACACGTCGTGTCATGTGATATTCTTGTCGTTTTTTTGCTCCATTACCAAGTTCAGTTAGGTTTAGTTTGGTTTCTTTACGATATCTCAAGGTATCCGTGACGGGTCATGGAGGGAAGGGGGTGCTCAGTTCCACGGGACGCAAAGACCTGCCACGGTTCGGCCTGCGTTCTACCATAGATGCATTCCTTTACGGGCTGTCAAGTTCTGATAAGGTCTCTCTCGTTTCTAACGTTCCTACCAAGGTTTGACGTTTTTAAGTGTTCTTTCAAGGTTTTCCAGAGATAGAACGTGGTGGACGGGCCTTTTTTGAGCACGTTTGTGTCCCCTGAGTACCTCCCAAGAACCGATTTTCATTATAGGCTTCGACTTGTCAACATGATATGCAAAGATGAAGGCTATTTTGTATCTGTGTATTTGCTTGGCACATACATACAAACTTTGTGTCGGCAAGATAGAGAATTAAAACAAGGACGCGACACCCTTAGCCACTGCTCAACATTTCTCACCAGAGAGTTTTGAACTAAAGATACCATCACCTTCCAGAACTATCTAAGAATGACTCCAGAGCTCTTTGACGAACTCCTGGAAAGGTCAACATCAGTCACTGAGAGACAGGTCATGAGGTACCGCTTTGCATTACAGTTTACTCTGAAGTTATTCCTTACTCTTAAACTTTGGCAATCAAGGACATATACTCATCGTTTTCCTATTCATTTCAGTGTATTAACGCAGCCAAGTTTGTCATATAGTGTGAGATGCCGTTTGTAGCGTTGCCTCACGTAAATCCCGTTTAGTCCACAGTCCTTAAACGGGGCTTCAATGGCCAAAGGGAACATGGTGAAAACGTGCCATTAGCTCTTTGTCACACACTCCCGCCTTTTAACGACTCTGAGAAAGAAGCCTTTTGAAAACAATGTGGGAAAAGGAGAAAATTCTGGTAACCAGCATTTTCTCTTTTTCCCACAATGTTTTCTTCCCTTCCCAAACTAATTTTCATTCTTTTCAGTCACATTTATTTTGTCGTCTGCAAATGCTTTCATTTTGGATGAGTCTAAAATTTTGTATTTTTGGTAAAGATTTAGGAGTATTTACAGTGTAAACAGCGCGGCTCGTACCGGATGTCACGTTTGCGCAAGGTATTAAGGTTCTTCTGGAATATCACGACTAGAGTACCGCCTCAGCGAAGCTCGCCGTCGCAAGATTTAACGCCTAGGCTGCCAAAATTAAAAAGAAAATATCCAAGTGATTTATTTTGATCGGATTCGAATTTTATCCCCAAACGGTGATAAAAAGGAAAACCGAAATTATCCAATCCATCTCACGACATATATGAACAAAAAAGGGTCTCATCATAACCGACATTTTATCATATACGATTCAAATTTCCGGAGCGAGACTAAGTGCCTAAAATTTCACCACTAGGCAATAAAAAAGATCGCTATGACGTAGATAGTAGGGTCATAAATACCAGGCAAACCGCTTATCTGTTCCTGGAAAAGTATGCAGATGTGTTCAGAGTCCCCATAAATACAAATATAACTGTCTCCGATAAGAGACTATATACGACTTTTATAGCGACATCGAATACTTTGAGCATACTGAGAAATACTTGGGTACTTTGACGGTTAATGAAGATCAAGATAAGACAACACTGGACGTCCTGTCTCATCATGGAAATACCGTGACTTTTCATTGTTTGTTTTGGGAGCACACGAAAATATCACAAGAGAGGAGAGATTTTAAGCCTTACATTTCTAAAGAGATCAAATTAAACAACTCTAGCCAATATTACAAAGCCAAATTATGCAAATTAAAAGCTGTTTTCACCTGTTCAACTTGGCCCGCCCGGGTACCCCAGTGATTAGCGTATCTGACTCGTGACGTGGTGGTTGCGAGTTCGATACCCGGTTGAGGCAAACTTTCTTTCCGGCGATTTTTCGCCTCTTACCTCTGATGCATGTGAGGAAAAGTAGTCAGTTGCTTTGGAAAGAAGTTGTGTCAATACTGGTGGAACAAGAAAGCCAGGAAACACATGAGTGCGTCACTGACCGACATGATATGACCTGAGCTGTTAGAATGGCGTTAAAAAGTCCCACGAATCGTAAAGTTTAGACCCAATATCAGACAGCTTGTTCTTTGCCGTCTCATTACGATCTACACGGTCCGATAAAGTGCACTGAGTAGCAGCCAAAGGGTTGATAGCGTTATTGACGTGTGGAGAAAAACAAGAAAAACAGTTTTATATCTTTAACCCTTATCCTGCTATATAACTTAAATGAAACTTTCAAGCCGATAGTGAAAAACCGAACAATGCTGTTACAAAGTTATCTTTTAGAGAAAAATATCTTCCAATCGGACAGTGTATATACAAGATCAGACTGCACATTCTGTGCAGTCTGGTCTTGTATCTACACTATCCGCAAAGGGTCAGTGAGTCGCGCTCGTACTGTTAATCTTTTTTACCTTTCAAGAGATATTACAAATTACACAGAGTACAAAAAAACTAAAGGAAAAGATTATATGGTAAAACGTTAATCAGTAAGGATCCAGTGCTTCTTATCTTTTAAAGCCAATGACTCCCCCCCCCCCCATTGTTTTTTTTTTTTCCTTAAAAAATGTGAAACTTCTGTAAAGGGAGGTAACTGTACTTGAGATCTAGTGAATAAAATGATTCTAATTTTGACTCTTGACGTATATGAAATGACGTCTATTTCGTAGCCATAAATCATCGTCAGTAGTGTGTATAATTATCTCCCAAGACAACATATAATCAGTAACTTCATATTTACAAAAAAAGAAAGAATGATTGTGTATTGATGTGAAAGTACTTTTTTTTTTTAATCTTTGTACATTAAAGGGGGCGTTAAGATGTTTTTAATCATATTTAACATAAAAAAAATGTCTCATCACAAGTATGGCAAACATTTGCAAATCATTAATAAATACCGCTTTAAAAGGTATTCGTAGATTTAGCACAAGGTTTTCCAAATGGCTTGAGGGAATGTCACCTAACAAATAATACTCGTCGATTGTGTGGAATCGTTTTTCAATCAGTAGAATGACGGCATATCTGATAAATAGTTTTGTATTAACGATCAGAGTTTTAAAAGAAAACGTTATTAAAAATCTAAATAATTTTAGGTCCCTCTTAAGAGAGTTATTCGTATTTTCTAAGGAAATATAAAGCAACACGAAGCCCTTATTTATCAACTCGAACAGACTGAATCTTTCAAGTGGCAGGGTGTTGGACTTATATCCCCCTTTAAGCTGTTTTATGGTTATATTTTCGATTCCTTGAGCATAATGTATAGGTATGATACAAGCGAACAATCGAAGAAAAACGCTACGATTATCCTCTAGAAATCCATTTTTGACGCAATTTGCTTGTTTAGCTCACCTGAGCACGAAGTGCTCAAGGTGAGCTTTTGTGATTGGGCTGTGCCCGTCGTGCGTTTCCGTAGTGCGGGCGTCGATGATAACTCCTTGTGCACTTTAGAGGCCATAATTTTAGTCCAATGAAAGTTTATTTGAATGTCTGTCTTGATGATATATCTCGGACGAATGTGAAAGTGGGTAGAGTTGGATGAAAAAGTAGGTCACTTGAACAAAGCTCGGAAAAAAACTTTTTTTGCACGCAAGAGTCCATATTTTCATTCCGATACCCATGAAAACTATGTCAGAATGACCGTCTCAATGACAACTCGGACGAGCTTGAAAATGGGTCACGTTTGGAAAAAAATAGGTCCCTTTGACAAATCCCCCCCAAAAAACCTTGTAGGCACTCTCAAAAAGGCCCCTTTTCAGTCAAGTGCTCATGAAAAATGGTCAGAATGTTTATCCAATGATATCTCAAAGGAGTTAGAAAAAGGGTCAAAGTTGGAAAAAAGTTAGGACAGTGGACAAATCTTAGAAAAACCTTATGCAACCTGTAACTGTCGCATTTTCTGTCCAATTCTCATGACTGTTGGTCAGAATTTTTGTCCTGATATAACGTATATCTGAAGAGTTTGAAAATTGGGAACATAAGGTAAACAATAGGTCACTGGGAAAAACCTAGAGGCATCATTTTCAATCGAATTCCCATGACATGAAAGTTAGGGCTGCACCCATGTCAGTTTATGTAACACACACAATGTTATATTGAGATAAAGTTCAATTCGAATCATGCTCTCTGAATGTATTTTGTATATGAGCCACGCTCTCGCAAAAGGCGGCTTAATGCATGTTCGTGATACATGATACCGAGCAAGTCACCACTTATTTATGGATCCATAATAGCCACTCTTTTTAACAACTGACTTAATCAGACCGGTAGACTGGTCCTTGGAGATACAGAAAATTGACCAATATCGAAAAGTTTCGGCCAAGGTCAGCCTGCGCGGACTGCGCAGGCTGACCTTGGTCGATACTTTTCGCATATGCATTAAGCTCCCTTTTCACAGAGCACGGCTCATATGTTTTACATCATCGCCCAAGGGTCTCTTCATTACATGAATCCTACACTCTTCACTTCTCATAGAATCCCACTTGACACCAATAAAATGGGCCAGTTTTAATTGTGGTTATTAACCCTTATCCTGCTGAATAAAAGAAATGAAACTTTATAGTAGATAGTAGAAGCCCAAAACTTTCTTGTTTCACAGGTATTTTTGGAGGAAAGATATCCCCCTATCGGACAGTGTAGATCAAAGATCAGACTGCACGTTTTGTGCAGTCTGATCTTGATCTACGCTGTCCGCAAAAGGTCGGTGGGTCGCGATAAGCAGCCTAAGGGTTAAAAAGCGAAGCTACATGTACACACATCTCAGCTGGCGACCTACAATAACCATCAATTTATAGAAATACGGGCAACAGAAACGTGATGATTTATGACAGCACGCTAACATACGGCACCTGCGGGTATATGCGGGCAAAGATTTATTATTAAAATGTTTTCACGCAGCTCGTACTAATAGGTCATTTAAAGAGTCAGTTTGTAGATTATTTTTTATTTGTTCTGCCTTACTTGATGTTATTTCTTCAGATGCCTTAAAACTTCGGGCGCTGAACCCTTTAAATCGTGACCGAACAGTCCGAGGTTTTAACAACCATAAAGAAAACCACTTTTCTTAAAACGTTAAAATCGTTCTCTTCCTTTTCCACAAAACAGAAGTCAGTTTTTGAGTTGCATTGTTTTTGTCGTCTGTAAATGCTTTCAGTTCGGACACGAGTAAAATCGTGTCCTTTAGGAAAGAGTTAACCCTTTACCAGACGACAAAATTTTAGACCTGTCCAAATTCAAAGCAGATGCAGACGACAATTTCAATGTGGCTCAAATGGTGCAATTTTTCTTTGATAGGGTAGAAAACATTGTGGGAAAAAGAGAAAGTGCTGGTTACCAGCATTTTCTCCTTTTCCCACAATGTTTTCAAAAGGCTTCTTTCCCAGGGGTGTTAAAAGGCGGCATTGTGCGGTAAAGGTTTAGCGCCAATACACTGGTATGTTGAAGACGTTGAAGACATCTTAACGGGAGAAGTATCTAAAAAGATTGCGGCTAGTGTAGATCAAAGATCACAATCTGCACATTCTTATTTCAATCTACACTTACCGCAAATCAATAAAAATTACATTCAGACAGAAACATTTAAATAATGCAGACGACATAGTGAGTTTGACCTACTGTATTTTTGGCAATGCACCGCCATTGATGTTGTGCCGAATGACCAAAGTCAACATTACACTTTTTACCCTGTAAAAAATAGTTCTTTCTTCCACCCATTGAAAAAAGGAGCCATGCTCTGGCTGAAGTAGTCTGGTGCCCCGCCGTACTTTAAGAGTAGGTCAGGCAAAGCGCAATAATGGTGGCCTCCGTTGGTAATATGAAGAGGTAACGGGATATTGTCATTTCAGTTGATCAAATCGGAGCATAGGCAAAATTCTAAACAGATCGCTTGCAATAAAGTACTGGCAGTTAGTTTTTTAACTGTCGTTTTTATTTAGCGTGAAAAACTACATATCAGAGATGCTTTAGGTATCCGAAATGTCGATGGACCTGTATGACGTCTGAAAAAAGGGCTACTTTTAAAATGATTCATAGTCAGATTTATGTTTAAACCATACCCCAACAGCACCTTTTTGATTCGGTAATGTATATTTTGTACAAAACTGATTTCATTTTATTCACTGATCAAACTGGACCACATGAAATTAGGAAAAACAGGAAAGCATGAAGGGCTACTCTTGAGGACGCCATGGAGGCGCTTTGCCTGACCCGATAACGTAGTGGTAGGGGCAGTTAATCCAGACTATGGCTGAAGGGGTTTAATGCATCTCCGTGATGCATGATACCGAGCAAGTCATCTTATGATTCGGAATCTATAAAATCCACTTTGTCCCACAACCATTCATGAGGTACACTGGCACTTTGATATGCAGAAAATGGAGCTATAGCAAAAACCTTCGATCAAGGTGAGCCTGCCCACAGTGCAGCGCAGGCTGATCTGACTCGATACTGTTTGCAAATGCAATAAGCCTCCTTTTCACAGAGCATGGCTCAAATATGAATTTATACTTTCCTGAGAAATTATGCTTATAGCAAGCAATTGCTAAGTTTCCTGCATCATGTTCAATGGCGCTAAATCAACATCTTGGCTAGTTTGATTTCCTATACTAGTCTCAATACCGTTACAATAGTGTTTAGCCCTTTACTACACAATCCCGAGTTTTAACGACCCTGTGGAAGAAGCTCTTTTAAAACACTGTGGGAAAAGTAGAAAATGCTGGTAACCAGCATTTTCTATTTTTCCCACAATGTTTATTTTCCCTATCAAAGCTAAATTTCGTCATTTGAGCCATGTTTAAATTGTCGTCTGCTAATGTTTTCAATTTGGACAAGTCTATAATTTTGTCGTTTGGTAAAGCGTTCCATGATCTTCAATTTTCTTCGTCTGACGTTTTAGGTTGGTCTCGAAACAGACTCCACAGTAGTTGGTTTTAACACTTTTCAACACAGCACAATTTTGAAAACATTATTGGAGAGGCAGAAAATGCTGATAAGCAGCTATTTCCCTTTTCCCCGCAATGGTTTCTATCCTTTCAAAGACCATTTCCATTACTTCAGACATATCTTATTTGTCGTCTGCAAATGCTTTCAACTTTGACAAGTCTAACATGATGTTGTCTGCTAAAGGGTTAACTCTTTACCACACGAGAAAAATTAATACTTGTCTGAACTGAAAGCATTTGAAGACAGCAATATAAATTTGACTCAAATTATGGAATTTGTCTTTGATGGAGAGGAAAACATGGTGGGAAAGGGAGAAAATGCTGGTTACCACCATTTTCTCCTTTTCCCACAATCTTTTCAGAAGACCTCTTCCTCAGGGTCGATAAAACTGGGGATACATGGATCTTAAACCCTATGTGTGAATGTGGTAACGAAATTGAAAATGCAGAACATTATTTCTTTAAGTGTTCCCGCTATATAGATATCAGATCCTCGCTTTTCAGGGCAACTAGGACTTTTCATCCTTTGAGTGTTCATAAATTATTGTCTGGAATTGCCAGTTTGAGCTACAACCAAAACTGTTTACTTTTTGAGGCAGTTCACTCATACATTAAAGATACCAAGCGTTTTGTGTAGCTGTTTTTTTTTGTAACAGTTTTACTTTTTACTGCCTATTGGAGCATCAGCATCCTACAGAGATCACCATCTTGTTTCCTATAAATTCTCTCTCTCTCCCTCCGTCTTTCTCTCCCTCTCTCTCTCTTCTCTGCATGTGTGTGTGTAATGCGTGTGTGTGTGTTTTTTTTTTTTTTTTCTTTTCTTTTATGTATATGCCATTGTAAAATTTGTACTGAATGTTTTGTAGGGGAAGGACCGTTTCTAAGTTGGAAGAACTTGTGGTCCAACCCCATTTCTATTTGTTGAAATAAAATATGTTTAAACTAACTAAAAACTTAAACTTTTTTACAGTGGAAAACAAAGGTAAAATATATGAAATACTAATAAAGAGAAAGTACTTTCTCTCAAATAGTTAATCTTGTTTAATAACATCTGCACATCCAAAAAGGGGCACGTGTCATCAATGTTTAAGTTTGACATTAACATTAACCCTTGGTATGTGAAGAATGCTGAATGTGTAGATACAGATCAGAGTGCAGTTTATTCTTGGATTCAAACCATCTGCTACTTAAATTAAGTACATTTACGTGTATTCTTACTGAAGGTACATGTAGATTTCAATCATGAAACAGAGTAAGTTCTGTTGTGTTTGGTTTTGGAAGTTCCACTCAAAAGGCAACTTATGTTAATTAAAGCAGCTTTTGACTTAGCCATATTTAGGTGGATTAGCACATCTGCCATTTCAAAGGGTATGTCGGAACTGTTAACTGATAAGATGTGTGTTTGATTGCCGCTGTAATCCACTCGACCACCCGTTGTCTTCAGTATATCATAAGATAAACTACCGCCAATCATATTAACAAGTTTGTTAATTGACAGCACACTTTACACTTTTTTAAAATCGTCAGGCAACCATTTTCCCGTAACTTGAAATTTAAACATTTCTCAGACTTCACCTCTCTGTTGAATGAGACAATCTATAAATATTTCAAAATGCTTGTAATATAGTGTAATCCATTATCGAATACGATGTTGAGACAACCCAACAAGCCTAACAAAATATTAATCATCTTTAATTCTATTATTTTTAAGCAAAAATGCGAGGATTATGAGTAGTGTCATTCTTTCTCGTAGGTGTTCAAAACTTTCCTGGCACATGTATTACATTGTCCGTAGCCCCTGAAATTAACACTGTTTGTACAAATCCTTGTGTAAATAAGCTCAAGTATCCATATATTTCTTGCCGAGAATCCATCATCGGCAGAAACATATGAAAAAAAGATTATTTTTCCGGAATTTAATCGAAAGAAAAAGGCATGACAGCACGATTTAAGTAACCTTTCTGCTATACTGTATATGTACGATTTACTGCGTATTTACTGCGTTTGTTTGTGAGCCCTCAACGACGGTAACCAAGGAAGTCGGTTTATCTCATCGCCACGGATCCATGTATTGCGTGATAAACAGTTAAGGACATACATCGTTTGAAATTTCTACTAGCTGATTCTGAAAATAGTTCGATATAGATCTATTTAATTGTAAACCTTTGAAGAACGTATAATAGAAACCCGATGCTGTCTTTGATCTCTTAACCCTTAGGCTGATATGCGCGACTCAACGACCTTTTGCAGACAGTGTAGATCAAGATCAGACAGCACAGAACGTGCAGTCTGATCTTTGATCTACGCTGTTCGATAAGGAGATATTTCTCTCCCAGAAATAACTTTAAAATAACAACATTTTGGTTTTTACTATCGACTTGAAGATATCATTCAACTTATTCAGCAAGATAAGGGTTAACTCTTTACCACACAATGACGACTTTTAAAGACCCTAAGACAGAAGCCTTTTGAAAACAATGTGGAAAAAGGAGAAAATGCTGGTAACCAGCATTTTCTCCTTTTCCCACAATGTTTTCCACCCTTTCATAGTTAATTTTCTCCATTTGAGCCACATTGAAATTGGCGTCCGCAAATGCTTTCAGTTTGGACCAGTCTAGCATTTTGTCGTTTGGTCAAGGGTTAAAGAACTTATAAGAGAACCCGATAGTGTTTTTTATCTCTTAATAACGACTAATTACTAAGATAACCCCTTTCAGTTCTGAGGACATTTCTGTTAGAATGAACTCTTCCCGCGCTACATTATTATTAACCCAACCTCTCTCGACATGTGAAAATACACTCCACTGAAACCCGAAAGGATTTTTATCCTACAGGCTTGACCAAACAAGTGGATGATATCGATACAAGATGAGACTGCACATTCTGTCCGCTCGGAAAAGCCGGTGTTTTTTTTTTTTGCCTGATGCCGTTCGCAAAAGCCTCTGTTTTTGCCTGATGCACCGAATAAAATCAAACGCTGAATTATGAGAACGATATCACAAATCGTGAAACATTTGGAACAGTGACTTCAGTGTTTTTTTTGGCGTAGCTGACTTCCTTGGCTTTTGACCTATTTCTTTGTATTAATTCGCGATAGGTAAAGTGAATGCGGACATGTTTATTCTGCGAACCCTTCCTGCCTATTTGCGAGCACATTTATGCCACAAATATACAAGCATTGCTACCGCTAATCGATACCCCTTGGCACTTGTTCACACCGTAACAAATGAATATGATAGGAGATAATCCCTTTTTTGTCGTAATTGGTTATTTAATATTCGCGTTGAGCTATAACCTATGACTGTATGTCTGAAATTTCATGTATTTTCAGACAGATTTTTGGCAACAACTTCTCCTTTTCCAAATGACTTGGATTAACATCTAATATTGAGAAACATAAACAAATGAGCCATGCTCTGTGAAAAGGGACCTTAATGCATTTGCGAAAAGTGTCGACCCAGGTCAGCCTGCGCAGTCCGCGCAGGCTGACCTGGACCGAAACTTTTCGCTAGTGGTCAATTTTACACGAGTGTCAAAGGACCATTCTACCTCATAATGCAGCTGGTTGTTCAAAGAAAGTGGATATTATGGATCCATAATTATGCCCCCCTTCGAAGAAGCGGGGGTATATTGCTTTGCACTTGTCGGTCGGTCCGTCGGTCGGTCGGTCCGTCGGTCGGTCGGTCCGTAGACCACATTTTTGTCCGGAGCATAACTCAAAAAGTATTTCAGGTATCATCTTGAAACTACATAGGTGGATAGATCTCATTAAGGAGAAGTGCAGTGCACAAGAATCATAACTCTGCCCATCATATTTATGGAGTTATTGCCCTTTGTTGATTTTCATACTTAATTTTTGTCCGGAGCATAACTCTAAAAGTATTTCAGGTATCATCTTGAAACCTCATAGGTGGATATATCTCATTAAGGAGAAGTGCAGTGCACAAGTACCATAACTCTGCCCATCATATTTTTGGAGTTATTGCCCTTTGTTGATTTTCATACTTAATTTTTGTCCGGAGCATAACTCAAAAGGTTTTTCAGATATCATCTTGAAACTTTACATGTGGATAGATCTTATTCAGGAGAAGTGCATTGCACAAGAACCATAACTCTGCCCATTATATTTTTGCAGTTATTGCCCTTTGTTGATTTTCGTACTTAATTTTTTTCGGGAGCATAACTCAAAAAGTATGTGAGGTAAAATCATGAAACCTTATAAGTTGATAGTTCACATAAATGGGAAGTGCAGTTCCCAAGAATTGTTAATTTATCATTAATAATTTTTGAGCAATTACCCTTTGTTCATTTTTACACTTTGAACTTAACAGTTTATAATCACATGTTATATGTAGAATTGGATGCCATTAGGGGGGCATACATGTTTTACAAACATCTCTTGTTATGTGATTGCTTGCTTGGTACCATGCACCACGGAGATGCATTAAGCTCTCTTTTCACAGAGCACGGCTCATGAATAGAAATTTTCACTTTTCAGTGATATGCAAAACAATAAGGAAAAAACAGACAACTGCTGGCGAGTTTACTTTTCATCCTTTCTTGTCATATTGAAATATAAAAGAGTTTCAATATTTCAGCGATTTCTTGTTTTAGCTCACCTGAACACGTAGTGCTCAAGGTGAGATTTTGTGATTGTGCTGTCCTTCGTCCGTCGTCAACTTTTACCTTGAGTACGCTCTAGCGGCCACATTTTCAGATCAATACTCATTAAACTTGATCAAAATGTTAGTCTTGGTGATATCTCGTTAGACTTTTAAAACGGGTCACGTCGGGTCAGAAACAAACTTTCACAAAGTCAAATCCTAGAAAAACCTCAGAGGCCACATTTTCGGTCCAGTACTCATGAAAAGTTGGTTGGAATATTTGTCTTGATGATATCTAAGACGAGTATGATAATGGGTTACATCGGACGAAAAACTAGGTCACCAGGTCAAATCGGAGAAAACCCTTTTGTACACTCTAGAGGCCAAATTTTCAGTCCAATACTCATGAAAAGTTGGACAGAATGTTTGTCTTGAAAATATCTTGGACTAGTTTAAAAATTGGTCACGTTGGCTCAAGAATTAGGTTACATGGTCAGATCTTTATAAACCCTTGTGCACTCTCTAGAAGCCATATTTTCAGTTCAATACTCATGAAATTTCGTCAGAACGCCTTAAGGATATTTAGGTTAAGTTTGAAAATGGTTCATGTTTGGTTATAAACTATATAGTTCACCAGGTCAAATCTTTGAAATACCTTCTGTACGCTGTAGAGGCCACATTTTATATCCAATAGCAATAATAATTGGTCAGAATTTTTGTCTCGATGATATCTTGAACGATTTTAAAAATGTAAAGTTGGTCACGGTGTATGTCTTGGTGGTATCTCATATTAGATTGAAAATGGGTCACCAAATCAAATTTTGGAAAAAACCTCAAGTGCACTCAAGAGGCCATATTTTCTCTCCTTTTTGCTACTCATAAAATATGGGCAGAATGTTTGTCTTGATAAAATCTACAACATGTTTGAAATGGGTCACGTGGTGTCAAAAAGTAGGTCCTTGAGACGAATTCAAGGAAGAGCTTGTGTACACTCTAGAGGCCTCAATTTTAGTCCAGTACTCATAAAAGTCTATAGGATTGTTTGTCATAATCTTTCGGAAGAGATCGGAAGTGGGTCATGTTCGGCCAAAAGGCTCAAGTGAGCGGCTTAAGGGCCATGATGGCCCTCTTGTTACTTAATCTTATCTGGTATCGTAGTGACGATTTATTTTAATGTTTTCTGTGCAGACTGATATTCCAAACTATTAGGATCAGCCCGAATTTTCGCGCATTTGGGATTGTGTGGATTCTGACTAAAACAACGGTCGCACGTGTGTGAGAACTGTTTATGTTAAGCTGCAAAGTTTGTGCAGTTCAACGGTGCACATGGTTGTGTGTTTATTTTACGCTTACAATAAATTGAGCCGTGCTCTGTGAAAATGGAGCTTAATGCATCTGCCAAAAAGGTTTCGGTCCAGGTCAGCCTGCGCAGTCCGCGCAGGCTGACCTGGGCCGAAACCTTTTTGCTATGGGTCAATTTTCTGCATGCCCAAGGTTCAATCTACCTCCTGATTCAGTCGAGTGTTAGACGAAATGGATTTAAAAGGATCCATAATTATTTGATGATTTGCTTGGTAAAATGCATCAAGGAGATGCATTAGGCCCCCTTTTGCCACAGCATGGCTCAATTAGGTGAGAGGCGTTCTGGGAAAAGGGGTGTGGTGCATCTTCTGAAGGTATTATAGTCAGGAAGCTGTTGTACAGTATAGATCCATTCTGTCTAAAAGCTGGCTAAATCATCGGTAGAAAGGTCTTTTGACATACAGAAAACTAAACTTGCTCCAAGCAAAAGGTTTGACCCATGTCAGCCTGCGCAGACTGCACAAGCCACCTTTTCACAGAGCGTAACTAACCCTTTATAGCGCATGTAGAGCAATCATGGCACTTTGGCTGATAAGGGTAAAAAACGGGTTAAATATCAGTTTCATGTTACAGTTTTGCGTCATTCCCCTTTTGTCACAAAGTTTTCTGTTAGCCATTTTATAAACCCATCCTCATGTGATAACAGATTAACCCTTAGCCTGCTTAACCCTTTCCCAATCGATGAATTTTAGACTGGTCCAAATTGACAGAGTCTGCAGACGACAATTTTAAATTTGATGAAAATGACAGAAAGTTCTCCAAAAGGGTAGAAAACACTGTGGGAAAAGGAGAAATTGCTCGTTACGAGCAATTTCTCCTTTTCCCACGGTGTTTTCCAAAGACTTGTACTGCAGACACGTGAAAACCAGGACTTGTTTGGGAAAGGGTTAATAATTAAAACTTTCAAGCCGATAGTAAAAACCCGAATAATGTTATTACAAACTCATGTTTTTGGTGGAATGCATCTCCGTATCGGAGTGGTCCTGCGTGGCTAAGTGGTAAAGTGTAGGACTCGCGACCTGGAGGCCCCGGGTTCGAGCCTCACTGGATCCACTGGGTTGTTTTGTGGGAGTGTCCTTGGGCAAGACACTTCAGAGCCCTAGCCTAGTACTGGTAGAACCCAGGACATACATGAATATGTGAGCTGTCGCCGTGATGTGACTGAAATAATGTTGAAAGCGGCGTAAAACACCATTCAATCAATCTCCTTATCGGACAGTGTAGATCCAAGATCAGACTGCACGTTCTGTGCAGTCTGATCTTGATCTATACTGTCCGCAAAAGGTCAGTGAGTCGCACTTAACAGCTTAAGGGTTAAGGTTGAATGAAACATGAAGAAGACCCCCCCCCAAAAAAAAAAAAAACCGCGGAGGGGTATATCACAGTCTTGCTTCATTTGGCCGGGATCAATAACATTTTCTCTTCCCAGATATCTTTCGTACGATAGTTTAATTGCTGCAAGTGTCTCCATTGAGCAATTTAGACCATTCACCTTTAGGCTGCGAAGCGCGGCTCAAAGCCCTTTTGCGGACAGTGTAGATCAAGATCAGACTGCACAGAATGTGCTGTCTGATCTGGTATGTACACCGTGCGATATGGTATTTTTTCTCCGATGAAATAAACTTTGCAATCGCAGTATTTTGGTTTTTACTATTGAGTGGAAATTTTCGTTTCATTAATTTAGCAGGATAAGGGTTTACCAAGTATTTACGTAGTTTTTTTTTTCCAAGTTCCAGATACGTTCCCTCCACTGAACCCTTTACTGAACTTTCCACCGAATAATGCTGTGTTGAACGATCCTTTTGGAAGTAGACTTCTGAAATTTTTTTCTTTTTTAAGAAAATACTGGTTACCAGCATTTTCTTCTTTTTCAACAATGTGATCTAGCCTTGAATAGCATTGAATAGGCAAATCAAAACAATTGCAGAGGTTTAGTTTTCCCTCTTTCTCAGGATTTTTTTTTTTTTCACTTTGAAGCCATAACTGTAAATGCAAAACTGTGCAGAAATTATGTACATATACAGGAGTACATGATCACGTGTACGAGATACAAGATCGTATTTCATCATTAACATCCCTGCATTTGAGCATATGTCGTTAGCGGCATAGATCAAAGATCATACGTACAAAAAATGCAGCCTGGTCTTGAATCCTCGTTTTCTGATTCTGATCGAAACTATGACCGAAAACTACATTCATTAGCTTCGTACGAATGTGGTTATATGCTGCTTTCTAAATTATTTTACTGATATCACAATGAAATCTCATTATACAAATTTTTGTCCAGGTTTCACCACTACTAGGCTGGAGCTCGGCAGTGCTTTGCCACAATAAATACGCCCACGTGACTAGCTCTACACCCACGTGAGTAGCTCTGACAAGGGTTATCGACAACGAGCTGTAACTCTTTCAGCGCCATAGACGAAAATAGGGGCTTTTAGGAATGCATTGATCCAGATCATACTTAACATAATGTGCCGTCTGATCTTGGATCTATACTGTCTGCTTATTTAGTCAAGCTTCTAAGCCAAACGTTTAAACATTGGTGCGAGAAAACTTGGCGGTAAAAACTTGAAAAAATAGGGGTCAAGGAAAACCCTAGTGGCGGACGATATAGATCAAAGATCAGACTGCACGTCCTGTGCAGTGTGATCTTGATCTATTCTGTGCGAAAAAGTATAGCCCATAGTAGTGAAAGAGTTTAAACACAGACAACATAACAATAGTATTCCGTGAAATTCGTACAAACGTGCAAAATCCAATTTCTGAACAATAATCCCAGACAGACCGTAGTTCCTTTGGGAATTCTGCCGTCTATTCCGAGACCTATCCTAATTTCATTTCAGCGGATAATTACGTCACTTTCATGATTGAACGTATTATCACGCCAATTCAATAAATGTAACTGGTACAAAACAGGTGAAGGTCATTTGTGGATTTGTAAATTTGTAAATTATGGTTCACCTTTGTATCTGTGAGTAATGGCTACTTTTTTCTATAACAGATTAAAGGGCCAGTAGTGGCCAAAAGAAAACAACCGAGGTGTAATAATGTACATCTTTAAATTTCGGAAATTTTTGTTAAGATGACAATCTGTTATTGTGCAGTCAGTCAAAGTGTTAGTCACCGGCAGAAAAAGAAAATGAGTTTCAAGACCAGGGTCCGTATTCACCAACCATTCTTAAGAATATTCTTGGTCTTGTTCTCCAAAATTTTCCAAATTTGAAAGTAACACACCTTCTGATTGGCTAAACCATTTGGTTTAGCCAATCAGAAGTTGTGTTACTTTCAAACTTGGAAAATCTTGAAGAATAAGTCTAAGAACGTTCTTAAGAATGGTTGGTGAATACGGACCCAGGTAAAAAGTAAACAAAAGATAAAGAGAACTGGCATTTTTTCTTTTTTACCTACATTCAACAATTATTTTTGTGCCAACGCCTAACACTGTGGCCGACCTTACGATATAAGTTTACCATTTTCACAACAATTTCCATACTTGTTTACCTTTGACTGCTATTAGGGCTAATAGCAAGGAAGGTTCCTGACAACCTTATAGGAAATGGGGAACATTCTGGTAGCCAGCATTTTCTCCTTTTCCCTCAGAATTTTCTAACCTGTCAAAGACAATTCTATTTATGTCAGCCATATGCACTGCACATATTTTCAAAATTATGGGGTAGTCTAATATGCTTTTGTCGGGTACAGAGTTAACCATTTATCACACAGTCACGATTTTAACGACACTGAAAAAAAAGCTTTTGAGGACATGGGAAAAAGGAGAAAATGCTGGAAAACAGCATTTTCTCCTTTTCCCACAATGTTTTCTACCATCCACGAAACGAACTTCAATTTTTGAGTCACGTTTATTTTGTCGTCTGCAAACACTTTGAATTTGGAGGACCAGTAGTCTAAATTTTTGTCGATCGGCAAAGAGTTAAAAGGGTCTTTAACCCTTTACCAGACGACAAAATTTTAGCCTTGTCCAAATTGAAAGCATTTGCAGACGACAATTTCAATGTGGCTCAAATGGTACAATTTTTCTTTCATAGGGTAGAAAACATTGTGGGAAAAGGAGAAAATGCTGGTTACCAGCATTTTCTCCTTTTCCCACAATGTTTTCAAAAGGCTTCTTTCCCAGGGGCGTCAAAAGGCGGCATTATGCCGTAAAGGGTTAAATCATACGATTATCTCTGTAGAAAGATAATGAGGACAAAGATCGATAGCTACTAACCATGTCCGTTTTTCTCCTTTAATCAGCAAAGTACATTACTGTTTACCTAGAATATATGACCTCAATTTAACTTCTTGATTTAAGCTTGTATGGAGATCTGTAAGTAAATTGATGTTCTGTTTGTTTCATAATAAATTATTTACAGCCTTAAAGTTTGATATATGGATATTGAAAGACGATGTATTACAGATAATGACGCATGAATCAGAGAGAGGGAGAGAGGGAGGGGAGGGAGAGAAAGAGGGAGAGAGAGAGAGAGAGACATAGTCAGAGAGAGAGAGGGGACGGGGACAGAGACGAAGACAGAGGGACAGAGAGAGAAAAAGAGCAGGTAAACTAGAAAACGTAAAAAGTATGTACGCAAGCAGAGAAGCAATATGGCAAATAAACAAACAAAAAAGGAAACGATAGGGCGATAATATTAGAAACGAAATAAACAAGTGAGAAAGTTCTGGTAAGTACATATATGGGCATGCAGTGCTTTATACGTACGTTACCATTTGTAAACAAGCAATTAGGCAAGTAGGTCCTACGTCAGGGAATAGAAAAGTAAACATTTTGTACCTTAGCCAGCGAACACGTGAGCTTGCAACTAGACATGCGCCCAAATACATTATGTAGCAAGGAAGCAAGCCAGTTAAAACGTTACCCTTTAAGCAAGGGGTACGTTAGCAAACAAGTAAGTAGGGAAGACAGGTGGATAGCATTTCACTTTACCTACATTTGCAATTTCCTTCGAACATGATGCTTTTACGGAGCTCAAACGATGTGTCATTATGTACTTATAACGAAGAGTCGTGCCAAGAATCTGGTGTCATAATCTGATATCACGTGATATATTTTAATTACAATTAACCATTAACTATCAACGCAAACATTTTAAAACTTGCTACTATAAACTGATCACACCATGACGTAAAAATATGACCTTAACTGGCATTTAATTTTGAAATTATAACCATGCCCATCATATGGTTATTTCCGAGTCTCGCCTACGTTGGTAGGTCAGTAAGCAATTAAAGGTACACTTGCGACCAAAAGCGAACGATTTGGGGATCTTATTGAAGGTAAATTTTATTCATACAATTTAAAAGTATGGATATTACACAGGCGTTGGTTTTGTGACGAACTTCACCATCTATATAATGTAATATATAAGACACATTACATTATGTAGATTTCAAGTTCGTCACAAAACGAACGCCTGTGGGATATTATCATGAATCTGGCTATATACTGTCTTTCAAAGTTCCAGTCTCTGGAAGAAAAAAGAACTATAAAACTACAGACTACAGCGATAGTTGCAAACTTTAATTCTAGTTTGAAGATTCATTTTTCTGCCAGTGACTGGAATTTAATTTGCCTTCAAGTTGACTCGAATCGACCGCTAGTTTTCCTTTAAATAAGCAAGTAACGATCCTTTCTATAGTGACGTACAAGAAACAAGTAACAAAACCTCACTTCTTCTCACAAAGCGATGCAATTTATGTGGAGACATTCCACCCGGAGCTGAACAAATACACGTGACTTCTTGAACTAATTAAAACTGGGCTATTATTTCAAATTAAAAGAGAAACGTTACGACTCGTGATCAAGGCAATATTCATGTCAGGGATTTCTACAGGGCATTTAACCGTCTCCAAGGCGCTTTCACATCATTACATTAATTGAATGCTATTTTGTTAACCCTTTCAGGGCAATAGGCTGAAAACATGGGCTTGTGCGGACGGCATAGATCAAGATCTGAATGTACAGAATGTGCAGCGTGATCTTGAATCTGTACCATCTCCTTATTTACCCTTAGGCTGCTGAAGGCGACTCAAGGTTCTTTTACGGACAGTGTAGATCAAGATCAGACTGCACAGAACGTGCAGTCTGATCTTGGATCTACACTGTCCGACAAGGAGATATTTTTCCTCAAAAAATAATTTTGAAATAGCTAGAAAGTTCCATTTAATTTATGTAGCAGGATAAGGGTTATATAGTGAAACCTTTAAATTAAAAATCTTTTGGGGTCTCAGTGACTTGTATTTTTCAACCATCGACAGTGGTCGAGGTTACATACTTTGCGCTGAAGGAGTTCAACCAATCAAATGAACCCTGTTTAAAAAGAAGAACTCTCGTCCTTGATGAATGACCGATATGCCGATGTTTTAATCTTTACGAGATGAAAAAAAAAATAGACTTGTCGAAATTCAGAGCTTTAAATTTGCAGACGACACATGAAAGGTGTCTCAAATGCTGGAACTTGACTTGAATAGAGAATAAAACGTAATCCGTAAAGAAAAGAAAAAAAAAAAAAAAAAATTGGTTACTAGCAGACGGAGAAAATGCAAGTTTCCAACAACGTTTTCAGAAGCTCCCTTTTTTCAGGGTCGTCAAAACTCAAAACTGTATGGTGCAGGATTAACCCATTACGGTACAAGCTATTTTCAGACATAGCAAAACTCTTTGACACAAAATACAAGCAAATGAAGAAAAAGATTTTTTTAAACTCTTCCAGCCGCAAAATATACGAGTGGCTCTTTGGCAAAAGGGGTTTCAATGCATGTCGGTGTACGAATATACCAAGCAAGTCATCACATAAACCCGGATCCGTAAAATTAATTTTGTATAACAACCAACTAGATCATGAGGTGAAATACAACGTCCTGTTGTATACTGTTGATGACACTGGTTATAATGCAAGCTGTAAATCAAAGTGTGGCTACACAGAATGGTACAAAAGATGCAGACATATTTGTGAGAAAAAATATGGAAAAGTAGCGTACGGTGTCGATACAAAACCGTATCTAAACTCTTCAGTAAAACAAGCGCTATCGGGTTCAGAGCCTCGAGGGTATGCTTTGTGCAACACATGCTGATCTGAACTGTCTCTTGTTTGTCAGGTCATTGTGACCGAAAAGCACTTTATCTAATTCCGTATGTAAGCCCGTCGTTAAACGACCCAGAGGGAAAAAAAGCTATTGGAGACTTTTTTTTGAGGAGAAAAGCTGGTAACCAGCATTTTCTCCTTTTGCCATATTATTTTCTTCTCTATCAACTCTATGAACTCTGTACCATACAATCCCGACTTTTAACGACCCTGTGAAAAAAAGCCTTTTGAAAACATTGTGGGAAAAGGAGAAAATGCTGGTAACCAGCATTTTCTCCTTTTTCCACAATGTGCTCTACCCTTCCCAAAACAAATTTCAATTTTTCAATCACATAAATTTATTGTCGTCTGCAAATGCTTTCAATTTGGACAAGGCTAAAATTTTGTCGTTTGGTAAAGGGTTAAAGTCAATCTTCTTCGTTTGAGCAACACTGAATGTGTCCCCTGCAAATGCAAAAAAAAAATGTGTTTCTATAGGTATAGAAGAGTTTATTAATCTGTTCAGAAGCCGAAAGGTTAACCAAATTTTAATGAGAAAACGGATTTCTTTTTCTTCGAAAATGATGTATATCAGTCTTTATTTAAGTCACAATTTACAAGAAGAAGAAGTAGAAAGAAACCTTATTATGTGCGAAACTCAATTTGTACGCAATCAGTTTCTAGATATTCTAGATACAGTTTCAAACCCCTTGATATTTCGCTGTACATAACACATACATGTAGATACGAGATGGTACTCGTAACAACTCGGCCGGTTCCGTAACTAAATCTAGCCTTAACCGAATCAAGGTTTCCATCTAAACCTACTCCAAGTCACATGATTTTTGTGGCATTTGTCGAAGACAATGCCACTACGAGTTCTATACGGCATTTTGAAAATCATGTATCGTAGTTTGTGCGAAACCGAAGGAAGTAAACCCAATTAAAATCATTTTTTTCTGAGACAAATAAATGTTTCGACTGCACTCAGATATAAAGTTAAAAATGGCGTATTACAATTAATCGGATTAGGCCATCGATCGTGGAAATACTTCCTTTTTATCGAAAATAGCTTGATCCGCTATGGCCTTCTGTAGTGGCGTAATGATACACACAAACCGTGCTTGTTCGTCCTAAAACCAGTTCGTTCCTGGTCTTATTCGTCCCAGGGCTGATTCGCCCGGACTTGTTCGTCCCACAAGATTGCATCCTTCTCTATCAGATTTTGCATGACTATATAGTAGGTTGACTTTCAAAGGAATATTTTGAAACTATTTCTGTTGTTTATTTTTCAAATTATTAATTCCACACAATGGCTGCCGTGACAGATGCCACACCAGTGTTTTCAACGCTTTGATATAATATGGCTCCACCCGTAGTTTAATCTTCATACTCCCGATAGCGAAAATTGTAGTAAAGTTACTAAGATGATTTAATCTGTCCGCGAAAACTTCAGTCGAAATTCACAAAACAAGGAACAGAAGCAAGGAAATAACAAACTGCTTTTGAATGTAAATGCGCCATGCTCCATGAAAAAATGGGCTTAATGCATCTGCGAAAAGTATCGACCCAGGTCTGCCTGCGCAGTTATGCATCACGGAGATGCGTTAAACCCCCTTTTGCCAGAGCATTGCTACTGAAAAATATTTTGGAACGATTGCGAGTAAAAACTGTGACTCGGGTATCTTTAGTCGAGTCTAACGGTTTTAAGAGCTATTTCCTACGAAGAAATGTAAAGTATTTGTGAATATTATACTACGTGATACAGTCGAGGGATATGATCAAAGGAACCAACAGAGAACGTATAACACCAACCACCGTAAATCTTGATTCAGAGACTAGCCACCTGATCGATGAGGCTTCCTGTAGTATGCAAAAGTGTTTAAACATATTAGCCATGCTGTCTGAGAAAAAGGGCTTAATGCATCTGCGAAAAGTATCGACCCAGGTCAGCCTGCGTAGTCCGCGCAGGCTGACCTGAGCCGAAACTTTTCGCTGTTGGTCCATTCCCTGTATGTTACAGGACCAGTCTACCACCTGACTCAGTCGGTTCTAAAAAAAAGTGGCTATTATGGATCCATAATTATGCGATCATTTAATTGGTGGAAAACATTATGGAGATACATTAAGCTTCCTTTTGCCAGAGCATGGCTCATATATTTAAGTGCCCCTCTGACTATTAATGGGGTTTAATGCATCTCCGTGATGCATTGTACTGAGCATGTTATTATGTAATTAATATACATTTACTCCATTTTGTCTAACAACCGACTAAATTGTGGGGTAGAATAGTCTTTCGGCATGCAAAAAATTGACCTATAGTAAACAGTTTCGACCCAGGTCAGTCTGCGCGGACTGCGCAGGCTGACCTGGGTCGAAACTTTTTTGCAGATTCATTGAGCCCCTTCTCATAGAACATGGCTCATTTATAATATATATGCAGGCTGACTGGGTCGATACCTATTGCTGATCTATGCATTAAAAGCCGTTTTCACAGAGCATGGCCCATTGAGATGTCGTTAGATCATATAATATGGCCACCATTTGGCTATTAAAAGGTTATTGTTTGACAAAATTAAACCAAGACATTTGCATATTCAGTCACCTTACCTCGGTATATTGGTTACAACCTCATACCGTGACTGGAAATTACGAATACAATATTGGGAAACTAATTAAGTGTCAGGTTGATTATAACTTGATATTGCCATATAATACAAATTCCACCGCAAAATGACACAAACAAATATTTTACACACATGTATTTCATGTTATTGTACTCGATGAAAAGCAATCTTTGCGCACACACACACACACACACACACACACAACGTCTTTTACAATGTGTTTTTGGTTTAGTGTACTTGGTGAGATGCAGTCTTTGCATAGATCTACTATGTAGTTGTTTTTTGTTCGTTTTGTTTTTAGTCTTGTCTAAATATTCAGAAGTAAACATGCATACTTAAGGCTTCAACATTTATCTGACATGTCAGATTTAATGGTTCTTTGGCACGTAACGTCTGACGGTGTCCCATCTAGTTTTATATAACCAAACGGAGCTCTTTTAACTGGTACAACGTTTTATCTAAAAATATTCAGCCGCTCTGTCGCTGAAAAATTGCCAGATTCATTCAATTATCAAAGTACTGAAAGTACTGACAGACTAGCGAATTTGATTGATTGTCTGATGTTTAACCCCATTTTCAACATCATTTTAGCTATATAGCTGCGGCCAGTGCACATATCCATGCTTTCCTGGAGTATCTTTTACCAGTACTCCGCACAATATTCTTTCCAATCTACTGGCTGCTTTCCCACATAATCACCGTTGAAACTTGAGAGAGGAATTAATCCTGTCGTAAGGACTATCCTCAGTCCTCGGAAAGAAATTGGCCGAACCAGCGACCTCCTGTTCTCATGTCCTGTATGCTACCGACTGAGCTACCGGGGCTATGCATGGTATTGGTTGACTATCATCCAGTTTAAGTTTAACCCTTAACCTGCTAGAAAAATTAAATGAAACTTTCAAGCCAATGGTAAACACCTGAATATTGCTATTTCGAAGTTACATTTTGGAGAAAATATATCCTCTTATCGGACACTGTAGATCCAAGAAAAGACTGCTGTTTTGTGCAGTCAGATCTTAATACACACTGTCCACAAAAGGTCACTGAGTCGCGGTGGTGCTGGTAAAAGAAACTCCAGGAAAGCATGAATAGGTGCACTGGCCTTCATTATATCACCGAAATAATGTTGCAAACGGCGTTAAACACCATACAATCAATAAGTCAAGATCCATTGGTGCAAGATTTAGTGAACTATTTAACTCTTTAGGAAACGAAATTCAAAACTGTTACAGACCACAAATTAAATGTGGCTGAATTGATGAAACCTGATTCCAAAAGGGCAGAAAACAATGTGGGAAAAGGAGAAAATGCTAATTACCAGGGATTCTTCCCCAGTGTCATTAAAATTCCGGATTGTGTGGTAAAGGATTAATATTCTAAACGTAAAATAACAGTTTAACATAACATTTTAACTGTACACAATGATCTAAATAATGAATGACTGAAGGAATGATAAGGGTTCCCTGTCCAGTGAGAGTTATTGCAGCTGGGATTTGCTACAAGTTACCTAGGTGTATCTAATTTTAGATTCATTCATAATGTTACAGCGGTGTAGGAATAACTGATAATAGCCTGCTTTGCATAGGTCACTTAATTTACATACATGTATAAGCAAAGATCTTGTACCTTATAAATGACATCTTGTTCAGTCTATTACTTTGTAAGAAGACATGTTCAAATTGGAGTGGTAGAGATTTCGTGGTTTTTGTCAAAATTGTCATATATAACAGAATTAAGATTTTTGATGGAAAGAAGTATTTTATTGTGAGGCAGTATTTGGCAACTGTGGGGTTTTTTGTTTACTTTGACTCTGGGTCAATCATGATGCCTATAGACTACCTTCGCTAGTCTAAAAACTGTATCATGCCGAATTACAGAGCCAGTCACTGCCATGTTTTTATATTATGCAGACAGTTGCATATTTAAAACGTAACAACACACTATAAGATGCATTACAAATCTTCTTAGGAACGATTGCCTCCATTCGACCGTCATTCATAATGAAACGGAGTACTGTAGAATAGGAGCTGATTTAATTGATAAATAGGCAATTTTTTTACAAGCGTCTTTCATTGAGAAATAAGGTATTATACTTAACTCTTAAGTTCCTAAGCGCGACTCGCTGACCTTTTGCGGACAGTGTAGATTCAAGATCAGACTGCACAGAACGTGCAGTCTGATCTTGAATCTACACTGTCCGGTAAGGAGATATTTTTCTCCAAAAAACAAGTTCGAACGAATATTAGTCAACTCTTTTACCATCGGCTTGAAAGTTTTATTAAACTTATTTGGCAGGATAAGGGTTAACTTAATTCTGATGTAAATTCTTTCGAACAAATTCAGTTACAAGTATGCAAATTTGTTGTTCAAAGAGCGGTATAATTCGATGATAAAGAAAACTATGAATGAATCAGTAAAGACCCTGCGTACATGTTGAATGCCAAGATGGAAAAAAACGTTCTCGTACCTCGGCGCTCATAGATGGGACTTGCGTTACATTCAGAACTTACATGTTCCAACTTTACTTACCGTACATTCATGTAATCTGAGTAATCCGCATGTCTGTTGCACAGCTGTTGCATTTTTTTTTTCCTTCTTAATGAAACCTTTGCCAAACAATCGCGAGTTTTCACGACTCTTGAGAAAGAAAACATCATGGGAAAAGAAGAAATTGCTTGTAGCAAAGAGTTGCTCCTTTGTTCCATATGCTTTCAAATGTTGACCACAACAGGAACATGAAAGTAATTGTGACTGAATTTGTTCCATCATTTTATTGTAAATAAAGGTCATCGATACAAAAAAATTCACTTAAATGATAATTAAAAGTAAACCAAAGAATTGTGTGAAACATTGAAACGGCATCATTTTTCATTTCTGCCCGGTCATCACTATCACAGATAGGTAATGACGTCCGGGGTAGGTCGATATCAGAATGCGCTAAACATGATTGTAGCCTGATCTTTGATCTACGTCATCCAATACGGTGAGATTTCCTGGTCAAAAGATCTTTACAATTTAAATTCTTGGACTGTTGCTATCGGCTCGAAATTTCTATATAACTGATTAATTATGGGATGGGGGCTTACGTTCGTATTGTGACAATGAGAAATAGATCATGAAAAAAAAAAAATCTTAGAGAACAAAAAAAAAAAAAAAAAACTGGTAAAGATGGTGAAGTGACCCATAGGTCTTTGTTCACACACACACACACACACACACACACACACAATCTTCAATTTTAGTCCTAACTTCCCAGACGATTCTTCTGATTGGCTGGGAAAGAACGTCGCAGCCACTGACAAGCAATGTCACGGAAACTGGAACTAAAATTGAATTTATAGTGGCGTATGAATACTGTCTATGGTATCGTATTCATTCGGTTTGCATGATATAGAGCTGTTTAAACAGAATATTCTTTTCAAATGGGGGTCTGAATTTCTGCTAACAGGAAATAGCATCGGAAGCTTTTAGCATCGCCTGCATAACGCCGAGTTTCTGAAAATTAAAACCCATATTTTCCCCATGGATGGTAATCGGCGCCGATATCAACCCTTATCCTGCTAAGTAAGTGACATGAAAGTTTCAAGCCTATTGTAAAAAAACCAAAATAATGCTATTTCAAACTATCTTTTGGAGAAAAAAAATATCTCCTTATCGGACAGTGTAGATCCAAGATCGGACTGCACGTTCTGTGCAGTCCGATTTTGATCTACACTGTCCGCAAAAGGTCAGTGTGTCGCGCTTAGCAGCTTTAGTGTTAAGGATGACAAAAGAGGTTTCATGTCATAAATAGGTCAAGTCACATCCATAGACAGGAATAATTTGTCCATTATACACAATAAATGTGCGGGTCAAATTTAACTGACAATCATTTTTAAAGCTACTGTAAAAGGCACCGCTGAGATTAATCTTTTAACAAACAATCCTGAGTTTTAACGACCCCGAGGAACAGGGCGTTGAAAGACATCGTTGGAAAAATGGTTACCAGCATTGTCACCTTTTGCCACAATGTTTTCTACCCTTTTTAGGGACAAATATTTACCTTTTAGACGCATTTAATGTTTAGTCTACAGATGCTTTAATTTTCGTCGAGTCGAAAACTTTGTTTTCTGGTAAAGTGTTTAATTTGTAGCATTGCTGCCTTTTACCCTTATTTGACCCGTTGAACTACTGTAACAAACTAGTTTGCTTTGTGAACGGTTATAGGTCAAAACTGCTCGGTTAAGACCAAACTGCACAGAACGTGCAGGCTCATCTGAAATCCCACTTCCGGTATTCGTCATCAGCGTCAAATATTCTGAAAACCAACAACAGCAAAGAACCTTGAAATTGAAATATGCGTGTTAGTTATAAAAATACATTTGCATTATTTTTGACTACATGCCTTTGAAAACAAAGACCAATTTGGTATAAATACGACTTGGTAACCAGCATTTTCAATTTTTACAATGATGTTTTCTACCCCTGGAAGAGCAAATCCAATTATTTGTGTTACGGTTAAATTTTTTTTTTTGTCTACAAAATGCTAGCAATATGGTGAAAAGGTTAATTAACATGTAGACTGCAAAATTTTTTTAAAGGGGCCTTGAATCAGATTTCATCTCGCAAGTTTTTTCTAGAAAACCTGAACATAGATTGCTTAGTTTTATTCGCATGCAGAGATGGCTTTATGATTAAAACATACAAATAGCAATAGAAAACTCGAGAAATTGCCGTGTGTGTGTAGGTGTTTTCTTTTTAATCGGTCGGTAGACCGATTAGAGAGATGGCAAACTTCGGAAACCCGTCCGCTCAGGGCAAACTGGTGTAACTGCAACACGGAACAGCTTTTACTTACAACGTTTTAACGCCTATATCTGCTGTGATGACCGTATTACAAAAACCACTTTTGACCCAGATAACCGCACTTTTGTCCCAGATAAGCGCAGGAATAGTAATTAGCGGTAAACAGGCGTTAAGTAATGTCAAGTAATCCCACAATAACTTTTAAATTATGTAA
Source organism: Tridacna gigas (assembly GCA_945859785.2). Taxonomy (NCBI): domain Eukaryota; kingdom Metazoa; phylum Mollusca; class Bivalvia; order Cardiida; family Cardiidae; genus Tridacna; species Tridacna gigas. The sequence continues at coordinate 56,057,422 of OX244035.2, forward strand.
TAAACGGCGGTTACAATTTGTTTAGTATTGAAGTATGTCATAATTACAGTATTATCAAAATCTCTGGCTAGCAAAAACCGGAGCAGTTTACTTTCAACACGATTATAAGAAATAGGGTCAGTAATTAGCAGCAACTTTATGAATGAAACGAGTGCGAATCAAGTGTATCGGGTGATGTGAACATATCTTGTAGTCGTCTGCTGTCCATGTCATTCCGCAAATTTCGAGTGATCCGTTGATAATAATACGTAGTTACGGGATCGGCCGAGTTAAGACGAGTGCTCTCCGTATATGTAGCAGGTGTTGAAAAGATAATAGGTCATTTTGGTCTTCAGAGGAATAAAATCGCAACAGAAAGGAGTTTGTAAGGAAACATTGCTTGAAAAGAATTTGAAAATTTAGATTGCTCTGACTAAGAGAAAACTGATGTAAATGCAACTCGTAACAGCCGTAAGTTTAAAATAGTAATCGGCCGTTGGTCGTTTAATGTTAGCGAGGCGAAGCGTGTGAAGCTGTGGGGACAGAGGGTGTACAGTTGTGTAAAGGTTATGGCCCTCGCGGAGAGGCCATTACGTAAACATTTTCAGAATGGACTGGCAATTCACCGCTTGCAACCTTAGTATCCAGACTGACCATTCACAATACTGACTGATTATGCATCTTTCAGCGTATGATGTATTAAACCTTAGGCTGCTAAGTGCGACTCTCTGACCTTTTTTGCGGATAGTATAGATTAAGATCAGACTGCACAGAAGGTGCAATCAGATCTTGAATCTATACTGTCCAGTAAGGAGATATTTCTTTTTCCAAAAAAGAGTAAGTGTGACATAGAATTATTCAGGTTTTACTACCGGTTTGAAATTTCATTTCAATGTTTTAGCGGGATAAGGGTTGAATTGTTTTCACAGTCCCGTTTCCTCTTCTTCCAGCCATGGCACTACCATTTTACAAAGTCACTTACATGTTTCTTCTTGGTGAGTTTCTACAGACTGGAATCAGTCTGTTAACCCTTGACCAAACAATCCTGTGTGGCTTTGAAAATATAGTTGGAAAAACTGTATGTATTCAGCATGTTCTCTTTTTTCCACAGCGTTTTTCACCCATTTGAAAGATTTTCGAAGTTTTGTCAAATAGAACATTTTCATCGAGGTTAAAAAAACCCTAAAACGGTAATACAAATAAGCTCACTTACTGTTAAATTCTCCATATCTGAATCAACGGACCAGGGAAAAAGTCTTTGCAGAGAGTGCAGATTCAGACCAGACTGCTCAGAACATGCAGTCAGATCTTGGATCTGTCATGTCAGTTTTTCGAGTTATTCTACTGAAGACAGCAATTGTCCTGCAAGATTAAGGCTGCTTTTCTAAGCTTAACATGTCTATTTTAACAATTTAGCGCTCTAAGCGTGCAAATGTCAGCAACATGTTTGTCTCATCAGCGATTCCATATTGGTCGATTCTCATCCTTTCCACATTTCAGATAAAGAGATCAAGGCTACCGCAGTTATGCTCTTGCTGATTAGAATGACTTAAATACAATTACCTGTGTTGGCTATGGACAAGTAAAGTCGCTTTTGAAGACAATAAAAGATAAAGACCAGACTGTCCTTTGAACGCAATGCAATTCAATATCACAGACGTTCATATCTTAGATCTAATTGTTTGTTTATTTGGGATGTATATGGGGAAAAAAGAAAAAACGACCATGAAATTGTAGCCTAATGTTTGATATTGTTTTCCTGACTGTAAAAGGCTAGTCGATTAACTGAGTGTTTTAACTCTTAACCAAACTATCCTTTGTTAATGCCCATGAGAAAGAAGTTGAAAACATTGTGAGAAAAGGGGAAAATGCAGGTTACCATTTTCTCCTTTTCCCATGTTTTTTTTACCCTTTCAACGATTCAAGTCATCATTTGGTCTACGTTTAATTCGTCATGTGCAGATGCTTTTGATTTGGACAAGTCTAAAATTTTATCATTTGGTAAAGAGTTGACGGTTAGGGAGCTATTGGTTATCTACATTCTTTGAAAGTATAATGTAGGAGAAATTTGCCAGCAGACGTTTGGACTGGACGATTTGGCCCGCTAAAAAATATGTAGGACAGTTTGTCAAGATGAATACGATGTCTTGTTAAAAATCGCAAAATGAAAGGCCTACAAGCAGCCAAAAGTAAACAATTCCAAAGTTATAATGCAGACATATTTCATACGGCTTTTATATGTTACAATACAGTTACCAAAGTTGCCAAAGTTACAGAAAAGAATATATGTATTTTTTTCACTTTTTTAAAGGGTTGGTAGGTAGGCCTACTGCTTTTCATGATGAGTGATATCTAAAACTTGATAATGGGTATCGCTGATCAGAACGGTCACATATTTTTTACGTTCTATTGCTGTCGGCTGGCAAACATAGCCTATATTTTAACCAATCGTTAAACTACTAATTTGTAAAAGACAGTTTAAAAAAGTGGGATCCTACGCGGCTCATTTGTAACGGTGTAGGATTTTTTGTCCAATACATAGTTCAAACATCTACCATCTGATTTGTGATTTCAAACCACTGTAATTATTCAGTGTCGACCGATTACAGTGCTTACAGCACTTTGGCTTGGTATTTTTACTGTAAAATTTTCTATTTCGTTAGTAACGGTAAAGCCATTTTTACATAACAATGGCTTAAAATATTTTCAACACGGGCAGTTATCGGTTGCCCCTGAGCTTGGTTGGTAGACTTGGCAAATATGAGTTTGAAGATCGTGGTTTCGAGTCGCTGTGGGGCACATTTTTGGGACCACAAACATGTTTTGTCTCCAAAGTGAGGGAAGTTTGTGTGATGTAACCGTTTACCAAATAATTCTGTGTTTTAACGACCCAGAGAAAGAAGCCTTTTGAAAACATTGTTGGAAAATGAGAAAATGAGCTGGTTATCAACATTTTCTCGTTTTCTCAAAATGCTTTCTTTTTTCCCAAAAAAACCTCAGTTTATTTATACCGTTTCCGATTTTGTCGTCTGCCAATATTTTCAGTTTGTAAGCATCTAAAATCTGTTGTTTAGGGAAGGTTTAAGCTTGTAATTTATTTATTCGTGAGTTAAAAGAGAGTCAACAACAATAAACCAGCTGTGTTTGATTCTTTCTGTGTATATAAACAGCGCAGAAGTACTTGATCGATTACAAACGGTCAGCATCTGCAAGAGTTACTTTTTTTTTTTTTATTTTTCCTTATATTGGCTACTTCACGCTGTCGGGGCGGGCATAGGACGATTTCGATCGCGTTTGGTAATAGGGTTGAACGAGATCAGAATACAAAGTACTTGCAGTATGACTTTTATCTATATATATTGTCTTATATTTTCGATATATTTAATAATGAAATTCAAATAAGAAAAAGAAAAATTGAAATGAAATATCTCTCTCTTCCCCCCCCCCCCCCCCCCCCCACACACACACCAATATATCTCATTCACCGACTCACCGCTTTGACATAAGTGTATCTTCAGAATTAAGATAGTTCCAGACAAGCTGACATATACTTACTTGTTCTTAAAACTGAAAATGATACAAAATCTAGCTGTACCATAGTCATCAACTTCACCCTAGACTTGACCGCAAAATATGTGTTGGAAGTTGTTTTAAGAGATATCGAGCAAATATACGATGCTATAACGAGTGACGTCAAATTATCCTACTTTGACATCACAAAATATCATCTCAAACGTGTGTAGGATAAGAAAATTCATATTCAATATATTGGACTGAAAACAAAGAAGGTTATGTGATGAAATATGGGTTATTTATAATTTGCTTGAAATTTCCATTTAATTCATTATGCACTTGCGCGGTTAGTAATCAAACTATTGACGATTTAACTCTTTCGCTGTCAATGGTGAATTGAAAAGCTTGTATGGCGGACGGTGTAGATCAAGCTCAGACTGCACAGAACGTGCAGTCTGACCTTAGATCTACAACCTCCGCTCTCTGATGCTAAACTGTATTTGAAATTGTCTTTACTTACAGTGATAATCTTATTTTAGATTTCAAAAAAGTTCTTTTTTTATTGTGTTGGCATCGAGAAAGTAAGCCTGCCTAAGGCTAGATATGACTGTGTCATTTCACAGGCAGTGTATATAAAAACCAGGCTGCACGGGAAGAACCTTTTGGTCCCGAATCTACACTGGTTGACACCTTCTGATATTACTGTGGCAAAAACGGACCTCAAATCGCAATATCTTGGTCGTTACTTCTGCAGGCACCAAATACATGTATATCACCTCGACCGCTTCCGACTGCTGAAAATACAACCCACTGAAACTCAGATAGAGTTTTTATTTTTCCATCTGCTTGGCTTGACTAAACAAGTGGACAGTATAGATCCAAGATAAGATTGAACGTCCTTTGCAGCCTGATCTTGATCTATGCCGTCCGCAAAAGCCCTGTTTCCGCCTACGGTACTGAAAAGATCAAATCTAAATAAAAGAAATTCGTTTAGTCTATTCAGCATTTACAAGAGACGATTAAGTTTCTGTCTGGTTAAGGTCATAAACTAATCGTAAACCAATAATTACTTTTGTCTCAAAGTGTTATGTACCTTTCAAATCCTTTTTAAATCTTTTGTTTTTCATTCATTGACGATGCACTTCGAACGGCGCATCGAGAGCCTGGTACTTGGTTGGCAAACCATAAAAGTGATACAAGGATTGTGAGTTTGAAACTCGATTCGATCCACAGAGAGGTTTGCTGGTAGTCACCGCGACAGGGACTTTCTTGTGAGTCGCTGATTCTGCCAAATGTGTAAAATTTATGCAAATCATTATACTTTCTATCACAAAGAGTGGAACTCTTAAAATTCATAGGGTGCGTGTTACACTTACTACTGGAACAAGACATAGTCAAACATAGAATCATACCTCATTGCAATCGAATGGAAAGATCTGCAATAAAAATGGTGAATTTCAGTGTAAGGTACCGTGTTTTACAGGCACATGTTGACTTTCATATCTCAGTGCCTCTGTGCAGTCTGATCTTGATCTGTGCCATCCGCGAAAGCTTCACATATTATCGATGGCGTTGAACTACATGTAATTACATGTAGATATGAGCCATGATGTAGCAAAAGGGAGCTTATTGCATCTCCGTGGTGCAGCATACCAAACAAGTCACCACATAAATATGGATCCATAAAAGCCATCTACCCTAACAACCAACTGATTCACGGGGTACAGTGGTCCTTCCACATACAGAAAATTGACCAATAGCGAAAAGTTTCGGCCCAGGTCAGCCTGCGCGGACTGTGCAGGCTGACCTGGGTCGATGCTTTTTGCAGATGCATTAAGCACCCTTTTCACAGAGCATGGCTCATATATACATGTATTTTGGTACTTTTACTAAAGGCGTTGTGCTGTGAATCTCTCCAAGTTTCGCCCACACTGTTTCATAATGTCACCGTAAATACGGCATTCAGAATCAATAAAACACCATTAAAGCGAATGTTAAAAGATTTAAATAGAGAGAGAAAATTAACATGCGCAATTTCAGTTACTCTAAGACTGAAATTTTACAGCATGAGTCCTGCTGAACTGCATATCAAAGAGACAGTCTGTTCACCCATAACCTTTTTCGAGCCACAGGCGGCACTGTTTTTATTTTGCAGAGAGTTAGGATCAAGATACGATGCATATACGCTAGTCTGATCCTCGTCGAAACTGTCCGATTCTTTATTCTATCCATCCCAGTAAGGGTACATACACATCAAAGTAAAGGGAACACACTAAAATAAGATTGTCCGTCCGTCTGTCCCTCCGTAGACGCAATTTTGTGCCTTCTCCTCCTGGAGTTTTAAACGACTTTGGCAGGAATTTTAACCCTTTACCACACAATGCCGCCTTTTGACGCCCCAGGGAAGGACGCCTTTTGAAAACATTGTGGGAAAAGGAGAAAATGCTGGTAACCAGCATTTTCTCCTTTTCCCACAATGTTTTCTACCCTATCAAAGAAAAGTTGCACCATTTGAACCACACTGAAATTGACGTCTGCAAATGCTTTCAATTTGGACAAGGATAAAATTTTGTCGTCTGGTAAAGGGTTAATGGAAGCCTTCGTATTGTTGGAACTTGTTCACCTGCCATCCTCTGGCAAAATGGCGTTTAATTCATCTCCATGACGCATAATACCAGAGAAGTCATCACGATAATATATCCTTAACATCTTTTTTGTATAATAACCGATTGAATTATGAGGTATCCTTGGAAATGCAGAAAATTTACCAAAAACAAAAAATCGGACTGTGCAGGCAGACATAAGTGTATACATTTTGCAAATGCACCAGACCTCCTTTTCACAGAGCATGGCTCATCATGATTGGTCGAGGTTTACATGAGTACTTGTCCTTTGAACTTTGTCCAGAAAATGTTTGACAGACTCAAGTTTAAAATGATAAGCATGACGTTTTTGTTTCTCATACTTCGATATTTCATTTATGTCTTAACAAATTTGGTCCAATCTGAGATTGTCACTTTAAATACCAGCTCAGACATACTCTTTTTGAGGATTGATGGTAGTCAATGCACCGATATTCATCACTCTATTACTAATGAATAAATTTTCGACAAAGTTTATATGGAAAAGTAGCCAATAGTTTGGAAATGCCTTGTGCGAAGTTTCGAAAAGAAATTCTAAGAACGCATGGATAGGTACAGTGGTCGCCTCGATACATGAGTGTTGGAAAAGACGGCAAATGACATCACAAACAAACTGTACAAATTCACCGATTTGTCTTCAATCATTTGGCCTTTTCCCCCTGAAATATTACTGACAGAGCAAAGATCGTTCTCCATCGATTTCTTTTGATGCCATTTTACAACCAGTCCTATGTAATTCTGACACCATAAAAGTATGCTCTGTGAAAAGGGGGCTTAATGCATCTGCAAACGTATCGACCCGTGTTAGTCTGCGCAGTCCGCGGCTGACATAGGTCGAAACATTTTGCTATGGTCTATTTTTTACGTGTCAAAGGATTAGTGTTATCTTATGATTCAGTCGGCTGCTAGACAAGTTGGATCTTAGTGCGCCATAATAATGTGATCACTTGCTTGCACTAAGGCATCAGGAAGATGCATTAAGACCCCATTTTGCCAGAGCATGACTCACTGAGACATGAGGGAAAGCGAGTGCGGGATTATAAGATAATAAAGATCAAAAGATATCAAAAATCATCCATGCATATTCTTCTGAGCGCCCGTAAAATGGCTTTTATCCATTTTGTCATATGAAAAATTAAAAAGCTGAATTCTCTTTGACGTATACCAGTGTGACCTTTCCCATTGTGCACTGCTAAATTATAGAATTCAATGAAATTATTGAATTCGGATTCCCTTTCTTGTTTTCACTTGGGTATATTTCAAATGTTGCCCAATCGACCCTCCCCCTTTAAAAAAAAAACCTCGGGAAGGACCTAGTTTTGAAATTATTACCGGAGAAGGAGAAAATGAGAGATAATGCTGGGAAGAAGCATTTCCTCCTTCTCCAACAATGTTTTTTACGTTTTCGGAGACAAATACCATTGTTTTTATGACGTTGCATTTATAAGTTGTAAATGCTATCAATATAGGCATGTCTAAATTCTTATCGTCTGGTAAAGAGTTCAATATGCATCCTAACTGCGCGTAAAATTGCATTTTTTCAGTCCGTCACTTGAAAAAATCTAAAGGTCTAAATGCACTTTGATCCCAATTAGTGTCTAACATTGTCATTCAACTGAGTTAGAGTGAACGGCGATGTCAATAATTCAGTTTGATCTACTTTTATGTTTTAACCCTTTTCTACACAATCCCGAGTTTTAAGGACCATGTTTGGGGGAAAAAGCGTTTTTAAAACTGTGGGGAAAAAAAAAGCAGAAATGCTTTCACAACTTGAGCGTAACACAACTTCTGATTGGCTAAACGATTTGCTTTAGCCAATCAGAAGTTGTGTTACCTTCAAATTTAGAAAATTTCAGATAATAAAAACTAAGAATATTCTTAAGAATGGCTGGCGAATACTACCCCGATATAATTCATAAACAAGTCCGAAAACAGGATCAACTGAAAACTTCGCGGATAAGTTTCTACTAGCTTTTATATGTTTTTTTTTCGCGTATTTATTTTAGAACAAATATAAACAGTTCAAGGTCCAATATTCGGATGCGCCTCCGACAAACTATGAAAGGCAGATGAACTAATGAGCTATGTCAATGACAGACTATTTTGAGATCGAATTGTCTCCATTTCTATAGCCTCTCATTCAGTACACGTATGGTTGGTTGTATCATGCTGAGTGTCATCTTTGTTAGCAAGGTCCTTATTGTGTAACATTCCGGCGCTACAGGCCGATTTTTCGACTTTTCGATAGAGACGTTTATCGAGCTAAGTAAAAGGTCAAAATTAGTGGATGCTAATATCTAGTTTTCGAGTTAGAATATATTTGGGGTATGACCAGTCATCATTCAAAATCCTGATTGTGAACATTTAAAAATGTCCTGGTTGGCATGGTAGTTTTGCTATCTAATCCTAAGTGGTAGGTAGAAAAATGAAATTTAATACACGTAGTAATAAATTTCGACTTTTCTCGGTAAGCACAGCGGTTGCAAAGTTGAAATATTTTTTAAAAGTTGTCAATGTGATAATTTACGAGTGCTCTCCTCCCATTTTGATTTTTTTTTTTTTTTTTTTGGGGGGGGGGGGGGGGGGGGGGAAGGAACAATGCAACTAGAGAAACGGAAATAAGAGTGCCTAATTTCTAGTTTTGCGCTCAGTTCAGGTTCACAAAGTCGATGGCGGAAACATGGTTTCGTAATAACCTGCTTCATTAGCGGTCGCTCTTTGCACACCTACCCCATTCAAACGTACAACAATTTGTTTGTTCGTTTGGCAATTAATGCCGTTTTCAACGATATTTCAGTCATACCGTGGCTTCTGTCCTTGCGTCCCAGCTGTTGTTTCCTTTTTACCAGGACTATGTGCAACATTCTGTGGCTGCTTTCCTACGTAAAGATCGACGAAACAAAGCCCGTCAACAGTGTAACGAACGGGTTATAAACTATCGATGAAGCTCTTATCGAGCAAATCAAATTACAGGCATGCCGCAAGCATAATCGTTTATAAGCCTTCTTACCATTATTTCTATCAGCGTCATGTATATGAGCCATGCTCTGTGAAAAGGGGGCTTAATGCATCTGCGAGAAGTATCGACCCAGGTCAGCCTGCGCAGTCCGCGCAGGCTGACCTGGGCCGAAACTTTTCGCTATTGGTCAATTTTCTGTTTACCTTATGATTCTGTCGGTTGTTAGACAAAATGGGCTTTATGGATCCATGATCATTTAATGACTCGCTAGGTATTATGCATTTAAGCCCCCTTTTGCCAGAGCATGACTCATATGAATTCGACCTTTTTCGACTGCTGAAATACAATCCACTGAGTTGCGGAAAGTACATGGTAGGCTTAACTCTTTACCCAACGACAATTTTTTGACCTCCACGCAATTGAAAGCACTTGCAGACGACAAAATAAATGTAGCCCAAGTGATGATTCCTCTCTTCGATGGGGTAGAATACATTTGGGGAATTGGAGAAAATGCTTGTTACCAGCATTTTCTCCTTTTCCAACAATATTTTCAAAAGACATTTTTTTTTTTCTCTGGGGTCGTTAAAAGTCGGAATTGTGTGGTGGGATGCTTTTTCTACATGTAGGTCAGAGTGTGCAATCTGATCATGGTCTACATGATCTGCTATTTGATTTCAATCCTTAGGCTGCTTAGCGCGACTCAAGGACCTTTTGCGGGCAGCGTAGATCAAGATCAGACTGCACAGAACGTGCAATCTGATCTTGGATCTACACCGCCCGAGAAGGAACCATTTTTCCCCAAAAAGTACCATTGAAATAGCAAAATTTGCGTTTTCACTATCGGCTTGAAAATTTCATTTCACTTATTTAGCAGGTTAAGGATTAAAGTTTGCCGCAAAACTGTCTTTTTACGACGGTGAACTTTTGTTTCTTGGTCTAAGAGAGAGAGAAAAAAACCGTTTTCCATAGGCAACAAAAAGGTTATATATATATAATATTATATATATCAAGGTCATTAAGGGAAGTACTAATATGCACTTATTAAACCCAGGTTAATTAGATCTGATGAAAAAGCGGCTGTCGTTTTATCTGTTCTGCCGATGTTATTAACACTTCACAACCTCCATACAACGTTTTGCGTCTTGCAGCAGCACTTTTGAAAACGTTGTGGCAAAAAGATGAAATTTTTCGTCACAAGCAATTTCTCCTTATTTCTGGTTGGATAACGTATTAAACATTTACTGAACGATACTTGATTTTAACGACGCTAGTTGACAAAAAAAAACCAAAAACTTTGGGACATTTGAAAAATGCATGATGCAATATGAAGAACCAGTATTAATCAGACTCTGTACCAATTTATACAGATGAAAGTCATCAAACGACAGTCTTTTAATTGTCCTAAGTGAAAGAATTTGCAGGCGACAATTTAAATGATGATCTTTGTCTCGGAAAGATTAGAAAACATTGCGAGAAAGTCATTTCTTGGGTCGTTAATACCTACTGTGATTGGAACGGGCAAGTTGGCAGACCCCCTCATCAAAAAACAGACCTATCAACCATATTGTTACATCCTGTACTTTTTATCAGTGCCATCATACATGCACAAGTACGTTTTGTATACGAGCGTACGTCAGTTTAACTGCAAAACGCGCCGTTTAGATCAGCTGCATAGACAAGTCAAAGCGTTGAAAGCACTGGTGTGGCATTTGTCAAGGGAGCCATTGTGCGGAATTAATAATTTAAAAAATAAACAATGCAAATAGTTTCAAAATGATCGCTTGAAAGCCAACCTCCTATATAGTCATTCGCTTGAAAGCCAACCTACTATACAGTCATTCGCTTGAAAGCCAACCTACTATATAGTCATTCGCTTGAAAGCCAACCTACTATACAGTCATTCGCTTGAAAGCCAACCTACTATGTAGTCATGCACAATCCGATAAAGCAGCATGAAATCTTGTGGGACGAACAAGTTCTGGCGAACAAACCCAGGGACGAATAAGCCCAGGAACGAACTGGGTTTTGGAGGAACAAGTACGGAATCGGGCGGTCGGGAGACAAAGATTGTGTGTATCATTGCGCCAATAGAAGGCTATAGCGGATCACGCTATTTTCGATAAAAAAGAACTATTTCCACGATCGATGGCCTAATCCAATTTATTTTAATATGCCATTTTCCAATTTCATACCCGAGTGCAATAGAAACACTTATTTGTCATAGAAAAAATGAGTTTGATTGGGTCTACTTCCTTCGGTTTTGCACAAACTACGATACATGATTTTCAAAATGATGTATGGAGCTCATAGTGGCATTGTCTTCGACAAATGCAAAAAAATAAAGTAGGTGTCATACTACCTTTTATGCGCCTAGAGTTTTCGTTTCGCAAGAAAGAAAAGCCCTAGATCTAATGCCATTTGATGCATTATATAAAAATATCCATCGAGAAATGACAAAAAAGCATGGTAACACAACTCTTATCTGCATCATTCATGTATCATTCAAGAACATTTTATTTCTATAGAACCCTTATCCTGCTAAATAATTGAAATGAAATTTTCAAACTGATAGTAAAAACCAGAATAATGCTGTATAAAAGTTATTTTTAGGGAAAAAAAATATGCTAATCGGACAGTGTAGATCCAAGATCAGACTGCACGTTCTGTGATCTACACTGTCCGCAAAGGGTCAGTGAATCGCGGTTAGCAGCCTAAGGGTTAAACTTGTCCCGCAAAATATCGGTCAGAAACATCCTACACCGTTTGTCTAAAAAAGTACCCAATGCTACGCTCAGCATTGTCTGAGTTTATTGCCAGAAGAAATTAGGGGAGATGCAGTTTTGACGTATTGCAAAAAACTTTATCTGTGTTTCTGACGATTTCCGATTACTTCTAAAGAAAACGTTCGACTTAATGGCATTTAATTCTTTCGTCAGACAAACATTTATTACAATCAAAACATTAACAACAGCATGGACGACAAATGAAATAAATATTGACTTTCCAATTGGTCTGACACGTTGATGCATTGGTTTCGTTCCTCAGGAAATTATCTGTTATAATACAAATATTTCTCTTTTAGACATCACCTTGACAGAAACAAAGTCTATCATGCGCAAATTTTAAACCGTCCTGTTATACTAGACGTACAATTTGATATTCTATAGAATAAAAGAAACAAGGGTCCGTATTCACCAACCATTCTTCAGAACATTCTTAAACTTTTTTTCTCCAAGGTTTGCTGAATTTGAAAGTAACACAATTTCTGATTGGCTAAACCAAATGGTTTAGCCAATCAGAAGTTGTGTTAATTACAAATCTAGAAATTTCTGGAGAATAAGACTAAAAACGTTCTTAAGAATGGTTGGTGAATATGGCCCCAGGAAACCGCAGAGCTTTGCTTGCCCAGAATGCATTTTTCGTTCTAGTTCATTCCAGGAAAAAAAAAAGTAAACAATAACATTTGCCGGTACATTTGTTACGATTTATTATTTAGATTATAAAGTTATATGGTAAACAATAGCCCCCAAACAATGTAATTAATCACTTGTCACTACCCAAAACCTTTTGCCAAACAATATTGTGTTGGCACTGATCCTAGGGAAGAAGGTTTTTATAAACATGAAACAGAGATTCTTGTTACTCAATGTATTCTTTTACCAGACCTCACAACTAAGGTAGAACAAGCGAAAATGAGGTCCGAAATGGATTTTTCTGTACATTCTTAGGTATTCGACGAGCATTCGTAATGTATTACAGTCAATATGAATCTTGATGTTGATCAAAACCTTTGAGTTGTACCCGAAGGAAAGAACAATTGGCTGGGTTCTAAGTGTATCCTCGCTGGTTTCTAAATTCAACCTTAAATGTTCAGAGAGTATTCCCATCGTATTTGAAACATTTTGACTGCATTCGGTGGAGATTGGAAACTGTGAGTAAGGTTAGGCCAAGACCCCAACAACAGGTCGCTCATTAGGAAGAAGTAGAGATAAACAATGTTATCCCAAAACTCGTATCCTGCCGTGTTCATTTTTAGCTCCACTGGCCGAAGGCCAGCGGGCTTATGTCATGGCCCGGTGACCGTCGTGCGTCCGTCCGTGCGTCCGTCCGTCCGTGCGTTAACTTTTGTTTCAAACATCTTCTTCTCTGAAACTACCCATCCAATTTTCATGAAACTTCACAGAAATGATCCTGCCATGGTCCTCTTCAGATTTCTTGAAAGAATTTGATTCCTTCAAAAACTCTGGTTGCCATGGCAACAAAACTGAAAAATATTGGAAATCTTTAAAAATCTTCTTGTCTGAAACCATAAGGCATAGGGCTACCAAATTTGGCATGTAGCTTTATGTAGTAGACCTCTATCAAGTTTCTTCAAATTATAGCCCTGGGGTCAAAATTGGCTCTGCCCCAGGTTTCACAAATTTTACATAGGCTTATATAGAGAAAACTTTAAAAGTCTTCCTGTACCTACCATAAGGCCTAGAGCTACCAAATTTTGCATGTAGCTATATCTAGTGGGCCTCTACCAAGTGGGCCAAAACTTTAGCCCTGGGGTCAAAATTGGCCCCGCCGCAGGGGTCACAAGTTTTACATGGGCTTACATAGTGACAACTTAAGAAATCTTCCTGTTTTGATTTTTTTTTTGAAATTAGCCTTGCATCAGGAGTCTTATGTTTTACAGAGGCTTGATGCATCAGGAGTCTTATGTTTTACAGAGGCTTCATATGGACAAAACTTGAAAATCACTTTATCTATAACCATACAGCATAGACTTGTATTATTTTGGCATGTGGCTTTATCTTGCGGACCTCTACCAGGGTTCAAGTAATTATAGCTCTGGGATCAAAAATGGCTTTGCCCTGCGGAACTCAACTTTCACATGGGCTTTTACAGAGAAAACTTTGTAAGTCTTCATTTTGAAACCATTTCGCTCAGAATTGAAATGTTTAGTATTTATGGTTTATATTTATAAGCCAGTGGAGCGATACAGGGCCATCATGGCCCTCTTGTTATTTTTTTCAACAAAACTATATCCCGTTAAGTTTATTGGCCGTTAAGTTTATTATTCACATGACCGAAAACACCGATAGAGAAGGCTGATCTTGCTTTTCACTCTTCGCACAATACAGCAAAAGGAGAAGAGTTAGATATAGCAACTTTCTCTCGATAAAGATATCCGAGTATCTTCAGGGTTTGGGATGAACTGCATAGCCATTCCATCAGCTTTGCAATGCTTTAAAATGATGTTTCAAATCTATAATACATTTCAGACAGTAAAACTAGTCAATTCAACCATCTATTTAAATAGTCATGCACAGAAACAGATTAAATAGCAAAGGTAGCAATCGCACTAAACCTCTCATGTACATGAGTATGACAACATTAGCAGGGGTTTCTGGCGCGTGTTATACATATACTTTTTTGTGTTATCGAGATTTTCATTACGCCATGTGAGCAATTTTCTCGAACTTGCATGTAATCATTGGCTTTGATAAGCAAAGATGTAAATTTGTTGTGTATCTGCAGGGGTATATCACGAAACCCAATTATTCAGTCTGAATAACTTCATGTTTTACTGTAGAAAGACCGTGTAAGGCATGATGAAATAATTAGAAGTCCGTAGTTGAAAGCAAATATTCCATTGATTTCATACTGTCTTAGTTGCCTAATTTGTCTACCGTATGTGTAATCAATCTTACTGTGTCACGTGATCGATTTTGCTTAAAGCGAGTTTGCGGATGATTCGATTTAAACTTTATCCAAACAATTTAGGTTTCCGATTTAAATCATGAAAAAAAGTAGAAAAAACAGAGTTTTATCCTTCCCTTTTTTTTTTTCTATTATTATTTCTTTAAAGGAATATGCCTGTGGCCGTTAATAGACGATTCCTGTGAGGCATGGCATCTTGGAAGTAAAAACCCTTGTCCTAGCCCCTTGCGTCCGTGATGTGCTCCTGCAATCTATCTGGGCATAATATTATGTCAGGCCATGACAGTTTTATTCCCGTTTACTGCATCAAAATCGGTCAATAAAACATTCATTAACGTCTACTGGTACTTATAAAATTTGCACCTTGTAGTCGCAGACACCTACCGGATTTACTATAACATCAGCCTTGAGATTCATTTCCCCATTAGTTTATTACGAACCCACGTTTTCCGTGTGAGAATGACGCTTTCTGGGAGCTTGTTAATAAGCCAAAAACATAAGTTATTTAGAAACCGTCTGGATCAACATTGTCTCGGCTTCTAGGGGATTTTCTATGCTTTACGAAACACAGCCAGAATAAATACAAATGTCGTTTTTCGTAGCAATGGCAAGAGACCGCGTATTATAGAAACATAGTATTAACCGTTTGCCTAACAGTCTCATGCTTTAACGAACCCCAGGAAAGGGTGCTTTTAAAAACATTTTGGGAAAATGAGAACTTTTTTTCCTTTACGTACAAGTTTTTTTTTAAATTCAGATACAGATAATATCATTTGAACCACATTGAATGTGTCTTCATATGCTTTTAATTTGGACACGTCTAAATTCTTGACATCTGGTAAAGGATTAAAAGCAAATCTTCCTAATGATCACAACGAAATATTAAAATTTTGAGCCATGCTCTTTGAAAAGGGGGCTTAATGCATTTGCGAAACGTATCGATCCATGTCGAAACTTTTCGCTATCTTTAAATTTTCTGCATCTCAAAGGATAATGCTACCTCAAGGTTCAGTCGGTTTTTTGTCAATTTTTATGGATCCATAAGTAGGTGATGACTGGCTTGGTATAATGCATTACGGAGCGTTTTGCCAGAGCGTAGCTCATTTACTGAAGCAGCAGTGGATTTCGAATGTATGACAGATTTCTTGAAGATTTTCTGATCTTTGCAGATAAAGGACTTCAATTACGTCATCTTTGAACAACTCTCATGTAGCGGCTGTATGGCTTCACCTATTAAAAAAACAAGATTCGTTTTTTACCCATTAACTATACAAGTCTGACTTAGGCCGAGTCAGGTAGCGCAGTCGGTAGTGTACAGGATTTGAGAGCAGGGGGTCGCTGGCACAAATCCCGAGCTCGGCTAATTTCTTTCCGGGGATTGATGATCTAGCGAAAGGATTCATTCATCTCTCATCACAGATCATTGTTTCGACGATAGTTAAGTGGGAGAGCAGCTAGTGGCTCGGGAAGAATACTGTATGTAGTTATGGTAAAAAAAAACTCTAGGAAAACATTGATATGTGCACTGGTCGCTGCGATATATCTGAAATAATGTTAAAAAACGGAGTTAAACACCGTACACAAAAACAAACGTGTGAAAAAAAAAACCAGGATTCGTTTTAACTCTTAACCAAACGACACCGTTTTAGACATCCAAACTGAAAGCTTTTGCAGACGGTAAAGTAGAAAACGTTTTTGCAGCATTTTCCCATTTCCCATGTGTTGAAAAGCCGCCTCTATCAGGGTCGTTAAAACTCGGGATTGTGTGGTAAAAGTTCAACTCTTTACCAAACGACAAAATTTGTAACATAACCAAATTGAAAATATTTGCAGACGACAAATTAAATATGGCTGATATGGTGAGATTAGCCTGTAAAAGGACAGAAAAGATAGTGGGAAAAGGAGAAAATGCTGGTTACCAGCTGGTTACCAGCATTTTCTCCTTTTCCCACATTGTTTTCAAAAGGCCTCTTTCTCAGGGTCGTTAAAACTCGGGATTGTGAGGTGAAGGTTAAAAGCCAGTACAATACGTGTACAAGTCTGACTTCAGCCCAATTACTGTAGAAGTAGGACTGTATCCAAATTCATGTAGCTGAAATGTCATAAGCTAGTTACCAAAGTATAGGTCTTTACTTCTACTGCTTCAGATTACATGTTGGAAAATACTTTGGAAAAAGTAAACGATCGCTTAGAAAAAAAAATCGCTTCTTTTTCCCACACTGTTGAATAATAATAATGACGATACATGTATCGTTGAACTCTTTTTTTTGAACAACAAAATTTTAGACGTGTCCAAATTGAAAGCATTTTGCAGACGACAGTTTAATGATGCACAAGCTATGAAATATGTCTTTGAAATGGTAGAAAACATTGTGCGAAAAGGAGAAAATGATGGTTACCAGCATTTTGCAGACGACAATTTAATGATGTACAAGCTATGAAATATGTCTCTGAAATGGTAGAAAACATATTGCGAAAAGGAGAAAATGCTGATTACCGGCATTTTCTCCTTTTCCACAATGTCTTTCAAAAAGTTCTTTTCCTTGGGGTTGTTAAAAATCGGGATTGTATGGTAAAGGGTTAACTCTTTTCTGAACAACAAAATTTTAGACGTGTCCAAATCGAACTATTTGCAGATGGCAAATGGAAATGTAAGTTCAACTGCTAGAATTTGTCTTTATGCGGTAGAACACATTGTAGGAAAAGGAGGTTATGCTTGTTACCAGTTTTGTTTCCTTTTCCAGTTATGTTTTCAAAGAGCTCTGTTTCTCAGTCGTTGAAATGCAGAATTTGGTGGTACATGTAATGAGTACCTCGAACGAATCGACCCTGAAAACCCTAAATTTAGAAATACTGAAAACTTGTCACATTTCAAAGCAAATCAAATAAACCTAGACACCCCTTGTTGTTTGGCATTTATCTTTCTTAACACTTAAGTCACTTTTTAAGTAGTGAATCTGTTTTTGTCTTGAATGTTTCCTGTCATACAATCTTCATTTAGCGGTTTTGTAGCAGACGGATTAACTCTTTTCCAAACGACAAATAATTCAGACTCAACCAAATTGAAAGCAGTTGCAGACGACAAAAATGGGTGTGGCTCAAACCGTGGAATTTGTCTTTGATAGGGTAGAAAACATCATAGGAAAAGGACAAGATGCTGGTTTCCAACATTTTCTTCTCTTTCTACGATGTTTTCAATAGCTCTGTTCTTCAGGGTCATTAAAACTCGTTAATACTTTGTAAAGGGTTAAAATAGTGTGTGCGACCTTGTTGGTGTCTTGAATCTTAGGGGGAACTCTTTTCAAAAATCTCGATCCTGTTAATGACAACCAGAATCACTCGTAATTTGATGTACGTTTTTTCTTTGTTTTGTTTTCTTGCTATCCTAATACCACGTGATTAATCGTCCACGTCATCAGTTTTTGTGTGCATTATTTTCTGCGCATAGTGGAAAGACTCAATGTGGCATTAGAATACGTCGATGCAGAATCTGCAAAGAAACTGACCTAAAGGTTACAACATGGAAAGAAACAGTAAACAGCGTTTGGTTAATTTGTATGCAAGAACATGGGCTTGGTTCTTTGACTGCAAAAGAAAAAGTAAACAATAAGTAAGACGGGATTTTCAGTTCCAACAAACGGATAACTGCATCATTGAAGATATGGGCCTTGTTCTGTGAAAAGAGGGTTTAATGCATTTGTGAAAAGTATCGACCCAGGTCAGCCTGCGCAGGCTGATCTGGGCCGAAACTTTTCGCTATTGGTCAATATTCTGTATATGGTAGGACTATTCTACCTCATGATTGAACTGGTTGGGAAAAATGTGGGTATTATTGAGACATAATTATGTGATGTCATGCTTGGTATCATGCTACACGGAGATCATGGCTCATATAGATATGGGAGGGCTGCAAGTTATACATTTTCTGTGTCTACTGAAAAATGTCCTTAATTTAGCTGAGAGTTGAAAAGGTGAATTCACACGTTAAACATTTGTTACAGCCTCAGAGGTTTTTGGACTAACAGATGGTGCATAAACACTTAGGCTGCTAAGCTCAACTCAAGGACCTTTTGCGGACAGTGTAGATCAAGATCAGACTGCACAGAACGTGCAGTCTGATCTTTGATCTACACTGTCCGGTTAGGAGATGTCTTTCTCCATAAAATACCTTTGAAATAGCAAAATCTTGGTTTTTACTACGGGCTTGAAAGTTGCATATCACTTATTTAGCAGGATAGGGATTAAAGTCCGTTGTTTTCCTGTGATTTGACATTCATTTATCAATTACTTGAAATCAGCTTCATTTTATCCAAAGTCAGGTAGCTGAAATGTCATAAGCTACCTACTAAAGTACAGGTCTTTAGTTCTACTGCTGAACTACTTTGCGGTCAAAGTTTCTGATGAAGTTGCGGACGCTTTAATTCAAGATCAAATTGCACGTTCTTTGAAGTCTGATCTTGTATCTGCCTGTTCTCCAAAGCGTCTTTGGTAGCTCTTGAGGGTTAAAGGGTGAAAATGTTACGAAATCCTAATTGTGTTTGATTGGCTGACATGTGACAATATGCAGGCAGTTCTAATGTTATAGTGTCAGCATTCGATAGCGGCGTGTCATTTTCTATCGTGGATGTAATGCACTGTCGTGTCGTGCAGACTAAACAAATGGTTTGAACAGTTCAGCTTGGCAGTTTTCGGAGAAAACGTCGAGGTATTGTCATATTTCTGCCGCCGTCGACTGCGTCGTCATAATGGTGCGAAATCTGATAAATTTCTTATATCAGAAAGAATAAACATTTGCATGAGCCATGCTCTGTCTAAAGGGGGTTTAATGCATCTGCAAAGAGTATCGATTCATGTTAGGCTGACCTGGCCCCCCCCCCTTTTTTTTTTCTTATTTCCAAGGACCATGCTACCTCATGATTCACTCGCTTGTTAGCTATAATGGATTTTATAAATCTATGATTATTTGATAACGTCCTTGGTATGATGCATTACGGAAATGCATTCAACCCCCTTTTGTCCGAGCATGACTCATACCTTTAGATAATCGGGAATAAGATTTGGGCTCATACGAAGGTAACATTATACCTACCATTAGCTCGCTTATAATTGTGTAATAATTGGCGTGCAACACACAAAAAGGGGACAAATGCGTAAAGTGTTGTCCCGGATTAGCCTGCGCAGGCTATTCCGGGACAGCACTTTAGGACTACATAAGATTTTTTCATACAGTAGACTTTCGTGAAATAGAAAATCGCACGAAAACAGGAAGTGTCGTCTCGGATTAGTCACAGGCTGCACAGGCTGATCTGGGACGACACACTTTTACGCATATGCCCTAAGGCCCATTTTCGTGTGTTGCACGCCAATTATATCAAGCCTTTTTCCGTCAGTTCACAAGGTTTTTTAATTGACTGTTACCCACATACTCAATAAAATTACTCAAGGGAAATCAAGCAGCTTCATTTTGTCCTAGTTTAAATGTCTGCGATAGTTGAAACCATATACCAACGTTCTAATTCACCCACACAACAAAATCAGAGTCAACCCATTAACACAGGTCGACTCCTTTACAAAACCTTTGTGACGTATTTTAGTATTTTTGGGCACTTACCGTTTTTTTTGATTGTCAGTTACTACCTTACATAAATTTTCTTGTCTTTCGAGATTTTATTTAAAATCAGATGAAGGAGAGCAAATAACAACAACAACAACAATAATAATAATATTGAGCGCAATATCTAACAATGGTTATCGAACATCATTTTGAAGAATTTCTTTAATTTTCAAACATTTTTGTCACAAGTTGCTGTCTTTGGTGACCCGATTTTGAGACAATTAAAACAGGCTCCAATTTACCATTTTTTCCATTTGCAAACTATCTCAGAAAACATCTTGCTAGACTCATAAATACGGATTATTTCGACTGAAAGCTCTAGCAAACATGACATAATTTGCCGTTAACTTTTATATGATCTATGACCCGAATGTCTTTAGTATTTGGGATTGACTTTCCAACCAGTTTCGCCACAGGGGTCATGAAAATAGTATTGATTCTGTTAAATGATTATTGGTTGCATATTTGTACAGACAACTGTGCTAATACTAAAATGAGGTCATTTGTAAAAGCAGAACCGTTAAAATCCTCATTGAAATGGTGCATTACCATGATGAATTTATTATGATTTTGTTGCCTTACAATACAGATACAAACTCACATGATAGGGCTGATCAATGAGTTGAAGAGAACTGAAGGACAGTTCAACCAAAACGGTAGGTATCTTTTTGCAGCCGCTTCACTTTTAAAATTTCTCTTAGTGTTATATGTTCCGTAGTTAAAAAAAAAAAAAAAAATTATCTTGAAGATTTTTTTTCTCAATAACACTGGGTATTGAAGTCCATTCCATTCCATTACACCGATGGCTGCAAGTGGGAAATAGACATGAGACTGCAGAGCAGCTTGTTGCATACAAAACTTTAAGCATTCAGGAAAGTCTGGTTCTAATGTATATTAGCGTACTGAGGGTTTATTTACCTACAGTGCATAAATAATTTTGTGTTTCTATACATTTCCCGAATAAAACAGATGAACTGCGGTAGAAGGTTCAGTTTGAAGTATTATAATGTTTCTTAATTCTTGCTTCCATGCATTTAATTCCTGTTCAGCAAGTGACGTTTTAGTATTGCCCCTCCCCTGCAGTACTTTCAGTACTTTGATTTCTCGCCCCACCCTGAAATGGAAGTATACATCGGTGTGTGTATTGTAAGAATCTGATTGATAAGTTAAACTTAGCTATCTCCGTTTTAAATAACAGAGAGCTGCTGAAAATCGCACTGACCAATCAGAGTCGCACAATGTATTCATCGTGGTATTAAAGTTTCCATTTCACGGTGGGAAGAGAAAAAATGTCCGTTCCCAAAGTTTTGACCTTTATAATTCTTTTACTTTTATCCATTTATTCCTTCCTGTACACCAGTTCCAAGATACCTAACTGCAGAACAGGATACAATTAATAAAGTTTTCCATTATTCAGTCTAGATATCCATGCAGGCGCAAAGCTGCCTATACACAAACACGCAGTTGCGTGTATTTTGCATAGAAATGTGAAAAATAAAACACTGCATTAAAAACATGCTGCGTGCGCGAATGATCTTGTACTCTTAAGTTATTTACTTTCTGTACGTGAAAGCTCATCGTGAAGGGCATAGCGAGCATTGTTGCCCGGGCACCCCATCTGCACTCTTCCCTGTCTTTGCGCCTCGGGTAATACCGGTACCTTAAGTATAATTTTATTATTTATTATGTTTTGCATATACTTTATCTTGGGCTAGCTACGCCCCTGACATATATTTAAAAGATACAAATTACTGGAGGTCTAGTTCTGCAGTTTGGTACAGTTTGATACAACTTCATGATCCATTAAATCAAGCAAGTCATCACATAATTATGGATCTATTAAATCCATTTTGTCTGACAATTGACTTCAAATTATGAGATAGAATGGTCCTTGGACATGGAAAATCACCAAACGCAAATAGTATCGACCCACATCATTTTTTTTTTTTGCAGATGCATTAACACCCTTTAAACAGAGCGCGGCTGATATATATGGCCTTCGAAATGAGACTTTCAGACATTTGCGTAAAGTGTCGTCTCGGATTAGCCTGCGCAGTCCGCGCAGGCTAATCCGAGACGGCACTTTACGACTACGTAAGAATTTTTTACATACAGAAGACGTTCGTGAAACAGAAAATCGCACAAAAACGGGAAGTGTCGTCTCGGATTAGTCACAGACTGTACAGTCTGGGATGACACACTTTTACGCATATGTCCGAAAGCCCCTTCTCGTATGTTGCACGCCATATTGGGTCATATCGTGAAGGAATTCCCAAGGTTTGACTGCATCAAATTGCCGAGTCCTTTCATCAATAGGTATCAATGCAGACTACATATTGACTCTCTTTGCATTGACCCTGTACCACTCAATCCCGAGTTTTAATTGTGATAATATTGTGGGGTAAGCTGAAATGCTCATAACATGCATTTTCTCCTTGTCCCAATGTTTTCTAACCTTGAAATACATATGAAATACAAATCCCAGTAGTTGAGTCACATTTAATATGTCGTCTGCAAATACTTTCAATTTGGACAAGCCCAAGATTTTGTCGCCTGGTAAACAGATAAATCAGCCGGAATAGACAGGCTATTGTGCATTATAGATATTACATGGACATAAATCAAGTGGCAATAACCATGTTATTCCATTCTTATGACGGGAGATTGTAGATAACTGGGTATTATGTAGTCTGTATATTTAATTAATATTGGGCAATGCATTATCTTGATTGCATGCCCACTCAGGAGGATACCTGTCCCCTGTAGCGGTGAACCCAGGTTTAATTGCTGAGGTGGACGTTATCGATGAAGATCAGACTGCACAAAACGTGCAGACTGATATTAGGTATACACTGTTCCACTCTTTGCCAGATATCTTGACAAAAACAGCTTCGAAATTGCTTTATCTGCATTGTTTGCAATAAATGAGAATGCCCTTTTCATTATTGTAGCTCTTCTTAGTTTAACAAGGAATTGCCCGCCCCCCCCCCCCCCCCCCACTTGAATATATGTAAGTGAAAGCTTTCCCTTGAGGTAACAAACTGAGTGAGGTTGTTATCGGTGATGCGATCATTGCAATAATTTATCTGAATTCCATAATGACCAACAATAAATCAATGATAAGTCGCTGTAAAATCGGAGATTGTTTTCGCCAGTAATCTACTTTTGCTTTGCAGCATATTTGCCACTGCTCGCTTTAGTATTTGTCCTTGCATTATCACGCACTACTCCCCAAAGGATCTGTATCAGCATTATCATTTACTGCTTGCTTTTCGATCTGTCTCCTTGTTATTTTTTAATGCTCACTATAATATCTGTCTTCGCACTGTCAGCACTCGCTGCATCATCAGTCACTACTTGCGTTTTCTGCCTTCGAAATGTCGGTCTTTACTTGCTTTAGGATGTCTCTGCATTATCATTCGCTGCTTGCTCAGAGATCTGTCTCTGCGTTTTCATTAACTTCTCGCTTAAGGATATTTCTTTGTACCATCATTCACTATTTCCTTAAGGATCTGTCACGGCATTATCATTTACTTGTTGCTTTAGGATATGTCTCCATATTACCATACACTACTCACTTTAGTATCTGCCTCGGCCTTATCCGTAACTATTTACTTAGGGATCTGTCTGAGCATTATTATGTACATGCTTTAGGATCCGTTTAAGATCATCATCCACTTATCTCTTTAAGATCAGCCTTCGCATTATCATTCACTCCTCACTTTAGGATCTGCCCTCGCATTATTATTCACTCCTCGCTTTAGTATGTCTTTCTGCATTATCATTCACTACTCACTTAATGATCTGTCTCCCCATTATCATTTACTACTCACTTAAGAATCTCTACTCGCATTGTCATTCGCCTCTCGCTTTAGGATCCTTCTCAGTAATATCATTTACTGGTATAGTATCTGTCTCCGCTTTGTCATTCACTACTCGCTTTTGGATATGCATTTTCTTCCCATACTTGCTTTTGGATCTGTTTCCACATCATCATTTACAACGGGCTTAAGGATCTGTCTCCCTATACTCATTTAATACTCGCTTCAGTATCTGTTTCTGCAATATCATAACCTACTTTTTAGAGATCTGTCTCCGCATTATCATTTACTTCTCGCCTTAGGATCTGTCTCTGCATCATCACGTACGTCTCGCTTTAGTATCTGTTTTCCCTTATCACTCAGTATCTGCTTAAGGCTATGTCTTTACATAACCATTCACTACTAGGTTTAGGATATGTCTCCGCATTATTATTTACTACTAGCTGTAGGATCCATTGCTGGATTATCATTCAATACTGGCTTAAGTATCGTTCTTCCTATTACCACTGACTACGAGTACTTGCTCTAGGATTCATCTCTACATTATCATTTACTACTCACTTACTGCTCGTCCCCGCAGTACCATTCGCTCCTCGTCTTATGATCTGTCAGCGCATTATCATTTGTCAATCAATTACCTTCCAGAGTTGCGTCGGAGATATAGTATATGGTAGGTCGTCGATAGGTCCCAAAAAGGTTGGAAAATAATGAGTCAGTCTGCTTGAAACCGATCCCTGGACAATGGAAGCAATCTGTGACTTTTAGATACAATCGACTGCTTTCTCGAAACTAGTCCGTCATTACAAGCTGGTCGCGATGGGTCTTTTCTGCTTGCGAGCTCACATACTCGTAGAAGGAATATTTATATATACATTCATTGAATTTGATTGCAAACACACAAAAAAGAGACATATTTTTCTCTTTTATTACGGATAGTATTCATTGTTGGGATGTTCACGGCTGGATTGGTGTTTCATGTCGTAATGACTAACGTATCCATCTTTATTTCCAGGACGAAAGATACAACGACGAAGTAGACCGAATTACGGGATACAAAACAGCTTCCCTTCTGTGTATGCCTATCCGAAATGCTGCGGAAGAAATCGTAGGTGTCGCTCAAGTCATTAACAAGACGACTGGAGTAGGATTTACCAAAGATGACGAAAAGGTGAGTTTCTGTGTCCTTTTTAAAGCTTTTCTTGAAATGGTCTGATTTGGTGTATTTAACCCATTAATACACAATTTACTTAATGTACTTCCAAACCAACAAAAATGTAGTACAGTGACACAATGACAAATGAGGAAATCTTTTGGAAAGGAACATTTTTGTCGAAAGCGATGACTTCTCTTCCTTCAGTCTTTACAACATGTAGAAACGCAGGAGTTTAAGGTCGTACGTGTGTGTTAATGTGCTTAAGAAATCACACATCTAAATTATGTTTCAAGAACTCGGGTCATTCTTCATGGCTTTTATCAAACCTTTAAAAAACGCTTTTGAAAAAAAAATGCTAGTTACTTGCTTTTCCCACATTATTCTTTACTTTTTCAAAGAACCCCCCTCCACACACACACACACACAAACACAATTTGACATATTTGATTTGCTGTCTGCAAAATTAACGCTTTTGATTTGGGGAAGTCCAAAATATTGTCGTTTGGTGAAAGAGTTAAACCTTAATCAAACGATTACGAATTTTTACAACCTTGATAAAGACGGCTTTTGAAAACCAAAAGAACAACGTGAAAAAAACGATAAGTTGTTGGTTGTCAGCATTTTCATCTTTTCCCACATTGTTAAGGCTGTGTGGTTGAATCGGGTTATTCATCTGTCTGTCAGTCTTTACATCCGTAGGCACATTTTTACTTTTTTTCTACTACTTTTTCCCACAGGTTTGGTTGAAATTTAATGGAAACCTTCTTTAAATAGGACTTTGTAAATCACAACTTTTCATAATAACTAGTCGACTATTACAGAAATTATAGCACTTTGAATTTCTGTGACCCTTTTGAACAGAGCCTTAGGCAAAAACAATGACTTTTGCGGACGGTATAGATCAAGATCAGACTGCACAGAACGTGCAGTCTGATCTTGGATCTATACCGCCTGCTTGTTAAGTCAAGCCTAGAGGATAAAAAAAATCCTTCTACGTTTCACCGGATGTATTTTCAGTCGTCGAAAGAAGCCGAGTATATACGAGCGATACTCTATGAAAAGGGAGCTTAATGCATTTGCAAAAAGTATCGATCCAGGTCAGCATGTGCAGTTCGCGCCGGCTGACCTGGGCAGAAACTTTTTGCTATTGGTCAATTTTCTGCATGCCAAAGGACCAGTGTACCGCATGACTCAGTCGGTCCTAAGACAAAATGGATTTTATAGATCCAAAATTATGTGATTATTTGTTTGGTAATCAAGCACCACGGAAATGCTTTAAGCCCCCTTTTACCAGAGCATAGCTCATATATTTGGCCCCGAAAGAGTTAATTATCCGGTGACAAGGCAGCTGATCGTGGGTATACGTCGGAATATGATAATTCTGTTTAGAGCTAACTTCTCGATCCTTTTCGTCGAGCTCGTATACCTTGTCAGCGATAATGCGTCCTTTAATGCCGATTTGATTACCATAGCAACAGAAGACTTAAGCTTTTCTAAAGCTGGGAATGACTTGCATTATGGACATTTTGATGACACATTCATTGCTACAGCGTCAGGTTTATTATAACATTATCTAATGGAAGACTGCTCTGAAAACACTTTAAGTCTTTCCCAGACGACAAAATTGTAGACTTGTTTGTACAAAATGAAAGCAGTAACAGACGACAAATTAAATGTGATTCATAGGCGAAAAATACCTTTAATAGAGAAAAAAAAAAAAACGTTGTAGGTAAGGGATGAAATGCTAGTTACTAGCATTTCTCATATTTCCACAAAATTTTGAAAAGCCTGTTCCTTCAGGGTCGTTTATATACGGGATTTTTTGGTACAGGGTAAACTCTTTGACGACACCATCTCAGACCTATCTAAATAGAAAGTTTTTGCAGTCGACAAATGGCGGAAAAAGTTTGAGAAATGTTCTCTGAAAAGGGGGCTTAATGCATCTGCAAAAATATCGACCCAGGTCAGCCTGCGCAGTCCGCGCAGGCTGACCTGGGCCGAAACTTTTAGCTTTTGGTCAATTCTGTGTATGTTAAAGGAACAGTGTACCTCATGATTCAGTCGGCTGTTAGAGGAAATCGCTTTTATGGATCCATAATTATGTGATTACTAGCTTGTTTTCCTGGATCACGGACATGCATTAGACCCCCTTCTGCCAGAGCATGGCTCATTTTTAGAAAAGAAGAACATGATGGTTACTGGCACTTTACTCTTTTTCTTCAAATGTTTTTGGAGCCTTCTTCTTCAGGGTCGAGACTGGCCAGTTACCTCAGCGGTATCTGACTCGTGACCTTGTGGTTGCAGGTTCGATACTTGGTTGAGACAAACTTTCTCTCCGATGATTTTCGCCTTTCACCTCTGATGCATGTGAGAAAAGTTGTCGGTGGCTTGGAAAGAAAGCTGTATCAGTACTGGTGTGATAAAGCCAGGAAACAAATGTAGGTGCACTGACCGCCGTGATATGATCTGTGTAAAAACGGCGTTAAACTCCAATATACCATTATTTGACTATTTGTTAACCCATAGGCTGCTAAGCGCGACACACTCACCTTTTGCGGACAAAGTAGATCAAGATCAAACTGCACAGAATGTCCAGTCTGATCTTGGATCTGCACTGTCCGATAAGGAAAAAAAAAAAAAAAAAGATAATAATAATAATAATAAAAACAATAAATAAATAAATAAAAATAAATACATAAATTAAAAAAAAAAAATAATAATAATAAAAATAAATAAATAAATAAATAAATTAGAAAAAAAAAATAGATAGATAAATAAATAAATTTTCGTAGGATAAATTGGCCGCGGGACCGGTGACACAGGAATTTTTAACCTAAACTGGCAGCCTGTTATCGATCTTTATTTTATGGTCTATCGGACGGCCACGGGAGATACAACGGGTACCAGTTTATTTTCACCCCTACACCGGCTCCAACATTATTCTGTGCTGATAAACAAACATCCCGTGATAATCAGTCCTAACTAGAAAAGTGGAAGTTTTAATCGGCTAATTTCGACTTTTCGACTTACCGACTTTTCAACTATTTGACTTTTCTAGGTCGAAAAGTGGAAGTTTTATTGATAATTGTCATGTGAAAAGTTTCCACTTTTCTACTTTTCGACCTAGCAGTTTAACGCGAAAAGTTGAAGTTAGTACTTCCTAATTTCTACTTTTCTAGACAAACGTGAGGTCGAAAAGTCGAAAGTTTTTTGACAATTGTCAGGTCAAAAACTTCAACTTTTCGACTTTTCGAGGTAACTTTTTTGCTAGAAAAGTGGAAGTTAGTGTGCCTAATTTCTACTTTTCGAGTTCCTCGTAGGTCGAAAAGTGGATGGCGGAAACAGGATTCCGTAATCTATGCCATTTAAAGTTGTATGTAGTCCTATATAAAAAGAACCTGACGGAACACGTAAAGTTTTTTATTTATCCTGTAAAAACCAATGCATGGACATTGCGGTAACTACATATACATGATAATGATAATTACTCTTCAGCTATTATTTTTTTTTACTTTAGATCATACAGAAATAGTCAATTAAATAGAAAACAAATCCAGAAACATATACAAATATGCATCATTTTATTGAAAATTTATTCAGTTGTGCACAAAAACGTATAAAAGCATGGTTTTGAGCATGGGAAATCCTCAGATAAAACTTATATATAGACCATTGAGTAAAATAGAGAGATCATTTGACCGAACTAAGGCTTAATTTATTGAAAATACATACTTTCTTATGGACAGATTTTTCTAAAAGTTTCCACAGTTGTATTATTTATAATTCTGAACAATAAGAGGAAATTAAAATGGTACCTATCCGTGCTTATTTCTTCAGAAAACAGTGATGAAATTCACTGTGAAAATTTATTTTTCAAGGAAAATTAGGACTCGTTCTTAAAAAAAAAACATCGTACTTTAGACGATCCTTACTTTTTTTAACAAAAAACTGGAATCGGTTGTGCGAAAAAGAGCTATAGCCCACATGAACAGTGAATTCTTTGTCCGCAATGTCTTCAAAGGTTTCAGTGCCTAAGCTCTGATAAAGTAATATTTTGGCAGTTCTACTCCAGTTCCATTTCGGTTTTGAGGCATTTTAAAGTGGAAAATATTGTGATAAAAGAAGTCATTGCTCATATAAGCAACGATATCTCTTTTCAATTTGTTTTCAAAAGTATACTGACTAATGTTCGGTTTGAACCTTGATATTTTCGTGCCAGTGTGTTCCATTCACTTAGACGTTGTCAATGCATGTTTGAGAAAGTACTTTTTTCATCCACAATATTTTAATATTCTAGATTTTGAAAATGTAGGAAAAAGAGAAAATGCTGCTAACCAGCGCTTTTTAGCTCTACTTGCTGTAAGCCAGCAGAGCTTATGTCCTTGCGTGGTTTCCGTCGTCCGTCCGTCTTTCCGTCCGTCCGTTAGTCTTTTTCTTGTTTACGCGATAAAGTCCGCATTTGTGGTCGGATTTTCGTGAAACTTGCACAGTTTCTTTATCTTATCAATAGCTTGAACCCTCTTGATTTTGAAAAAAATCTGACAATCAGTATGGGAAAAGTAGCCATTTAAAGTTCAAAATGTTCATTTCTTGTTTACGCGATAAATCCAGCATTTGTCATTAGATTTTCATGAAACTTGCACAGTTGCTTTGTATCATCAAAAGCTTGAACGTTATTGATTTTGACAAAAAAATGACAATCAGTATGGGAAAATTAGCCATTTAATTAAAAAAAATACATTTCTTGTTTACTCTACGACTCGGCATTTGTGGTCGAATTTTCATTAAACTTGCACAGTTGCTTTATATTATCAATAGCTTGAACGCTATCGATTTTGAAAAACATTCGACAATCAGTATGGGAAAAGAAGCCATTTAAAATTCAAAATTTACATTTCTTTTTTACGCAATTAAGTCCGCATTTTAAATCCAATTCTTTTGAAACTTGCAAAGATTATTTGTGTCATTAAGGGATTGAACTCTAATAAAAATGAAGAAAATCTAGCAATCAGTTAAGAAAAAGCAGCCATCTGAAGACTTAGTATTGTTTACTCAACACAGTCCACATTATTAGTCCATTTCGTTTTTTTTTTTTTAAATTTGCAGGGATTGTTTAATACAATGAGTACTGAAACCCTATCAAATTTGGCTGGATTTCAAACAGTTGGTTTTGAGAAATTGTACTTCATTTTTTTTTCCACTATTTGTTCAATTCAACATGCCTACTTGTGCTTTCTTAGTGGGTTCAAGCCCAGTTGCAACAATACCTCCGTTCTTTTTTTTTTGGGGGGGGGGAGGGGGGTTTGTTTGTCTTTCATCTTTTTGCATCATGAATTCATGATGTATTCTAGAAAAAAAGCAAACTCACTGCCAGTAGAGCGATTTCAGGCCCTCAGGGCCTCTGGTTTCCTTTTCCGACAATGTTTTTTCTGGCCTTTTTAGGACATATACTACCATTTGAGTAACTTTTCAAGTTTTGATTTTTCGTTTTGCAGATGGTTTCAATATGGATACGTGTAAAGTTTTTTCGTTAGGTAGATCATGAGAAGAGGAAATTGTTGACAAACACCAAGACTAAGATCAGACTGAACGTAATGCTTTCAATACGGTCAGGTGTTAAATGTTGCGGTCTTGTAAAGCAACGAGAAAAGTGTAGACAAAGATCAGACTGAATGTAGGGTCAAGGGTAAATTGCGTACATCACGAAAGCATTTCCTATTGTTTCTTGTAATTCGTCGATTGTTCGAGACCAACTGTATATTATAAAACAGCTGCATCACGTCATATTCTCGTCTAGACATCGTAAATTTTGAAACAACCACCTACACGCATATATTTTCCGACAGGTTAATACATTTTCGTATCCTTCAGCGACCACGGATGAATTTTGCGGAAGGTGTGAATCAAGATCAGCCTGCAACCACTAACAGTCTGAATTTGATCTACACTCTCCGCTTCTCTATTGATCATTTAAGTCAAACAAATCTCAATAACGCTTTTAAAAATTGAAAACAATTGCAGAAGTTAAATGTTGGTAAAATGATTGGTTTTCTTCTTGAAAGGATATGCCCAGCCGGGCAGCTCAGTGGTTAGCGCATCTGACTCGTGACCTTGCGGTTTCGAGTCTGATACTCGATTAAAGCAAACTTTCTTTCCGGCGATTTTTCGACTCTCACCTCTGATGCATGTGAGAAAAGAAGCCAGTGACTTGGAAAGGAAGATGTGTCAGTTCTGGTGTGAGAAATCCAGGAAAAACATGCGTAGGTGCACTGACCGCCGTGATATGACCTCACGCTGTTAAAACGGTGTTAAACTCCTTTCGCTGCATCAGCCAGAATTCTTGGTTACATTATCTCTGACAATATGTCGCTTGATACACATGTCATGAGTGTATGTAGATCTGCTTATTGTGCTATTCGTCAGATCAGTTCAATCCGTAGGTTTCTTACGACAGATGCCACAAAAACCTTAGTGTGTGCATTTGTTCTTAGTCGACTTGACTATTGCAATTCCCTTTTGTCAAATGCCCCTAAATATATCATAGACAAGTTGCAGAGAGTTCAAAACTGTGTAGCTCGACTCATAGTTAAGGCACGGAAGCGTGACCATATCACGCCCATCTTTAAATCATTACATTGGCTTCCAATTGAAGCACGTATTGACTACAAACTCTGTGTTCTTTGTCACAATTATTTTTCGGGGCTATCCCCAGTATACCTGAGTAGTCTTCTAAATCAATATATGCCTTCTAGAAACCTGAGGTCCTCGTCAGATTCCCGTATATGAAATGTCCGAAGAGTCCGCACAGAGATGTACGGTGAGCGAAGTTTTGCATTCTGTGCTCCAGAGCGGTGGAATTCACTTCCATATAGCATAAGGCATATACAATCATCTGAAGCCTTTAAAAAGGCACTAAAGTCACACCTATTTCTTATTCATTACAGCTAAATTGTCTCCACAACATGATAAGCGAACCTTATGATGTAGTTCGTGTGAATTTTATGTAAGTTTCTGTGTGAGTTTTTGTATGAGATTGTACAGCGCTGTGAGCCTGGTTTGTCCGGGATATAGCGCTATATAAATGTACATTATTATTATTATTATTAAACTCAAATACAACCGATTAAAACCTTGGATGGACACACAATAGTTCACCAGCATCTTCACCTTTTTCATAATGCTGTTTAAATGTTTTATTTTTTTTAAATATGGGATCCTGTGTACCTAGCTTAGTTTATTGTAACACAAGTTCAACAATTTTATATATTCATCACTCTGGATGGCTGCATCCTGGAAATCTTATCCAGTATCTGCGCCGTACTTTGCGTAGTTCCAAGGGTTGACCAACGCTTAACCACCTGTCAGATAGCTTCAGGTGCAATATTTGATTTGTCGTTTTTGAATGCATTCATTTCGGTAGAATTTAAAACAACTTTGGAAAGAGGTTGAAAGAATGCTCACGGCTCACAAGAACTAAATAGAGGTACACCGGAAAAAAAACATGAGGACCATGATGGTCCTAAATCGCTCACCTGCAATGCAACTGAGCTCAACACCATAATGCTACATGCCAAATATGAAAGCTCTAGCCCTTACGGTTTGGACAAGAAGATTTTTAAAGATTTCCTTCTTTATCTCTATGTGAAATCCGAGAACCCACAACATAGGGCCAATTTTTAACACCAGGGCCATAATTTGAAGTATTTTGGTAGAGGGTCACTAGATGATGCTACATGCCATATATGAAAGCTCTAGCCCTTACGGTTTGGGACAAGAAGATTTTTAAAGATTTCCTTCTTTATCTCTATGTGAAATCCGAGAACCCACAACATAGGGCCAATTTTTAACACCAGGGCCATAATTTGAAGTATTTTGGTAGAGGGCCACTAGATGATACTACATGCCATATATGAGAGCTCTAGCCCTTACGGTTTGGGACAAGAAGATTTTTACAGATTTCCTTCTTTATCTCTATGTGAAATCCAAGAACCCACACCATAGGGCCATTTTCAACACTAGGGCCATAATTTGAAGTATTTTGGTAGAGGGCCACTGGTGATGCTACATGCCAAATATGAAAGCTCTAGCCCTTACGGTTTGGGACAAGAAGATTTTTAAAGATTTCCTTCTTTATCTCTATGTGAAATCCGAGAACCCACAACATAGGGCCAATTTCCACACTAGGGCCATTATTTGAAGTATTTTGGTAGAGGACCACCAGATGATACTACATGCCATATATGAGAGCTCTAGCCCTTATGGTTTGGGACAAGAAAATTTTTAAAGATTTCCTTCTTTATCTCTATGTGAAATCCGAGAACCCACAACATAGGGCCATTTTCAACACTAGGGCCATTATTTGAAGTATTTTGATAGAGAGCCACTAGACGATGCTACATGCCAAATATGAAAGCTCTAGCCCTTATGGTTTGGGACAAGAAGATTTTTACAGATTTCCTTCTTTATCTCTATGTGAAATCCGAGAACACACAACATAGGGCCAATTTCAACACTGGGGCCATAATTTGAAGTATTTTGGTAGAGGGCCACTAGATGATCCTACATGCCAAATATGAAAGCTCTAGCCCTTACAGTTTGGGACAAGAAGATTTTTATAGATTTCCTTCTTTATCTCGATGTGAAATCCGAGAACCCACAACATAGGGCCAATTTCCACACTAGGGCCATTATTTGACGTATTTTCGTAGAGGGCCACTAGATGATACTACATGCCATATATGAAAGCTCTAGCCCTTAAGGTTTGGGACAAGACGATTTTTACAGATTTCCTTCTTTATCTCTATGTGAAATCCGAGAACCCACAACATAGGGCCATTTTCAACACTAGGGCCATAATTTGAAGTATTTTGGTAGAGGGCCACTAGATGATCCTACATGCCAAATATGAAAGCACTAGCCCTTACAGTTTGGGACAAGAAGATTTTTACAGATTTCCTTCTTTATCTCTATGTGAAATCCGAGAACACACAACATAGGGCCAATTTCCACACTAGGGCCATTATTTGAAGTATTTTGGTAGAGGGCCACTAGATGATACTACATGCCATATATGAAAGCTCTAGCCCTTAAGGTTTGGGACAAGACGATTTTTAAAGATTTCCTTCTTTATCTCTATGTGAAATCCGAGAACCCACAACATAGGGCCATTTTCAACACTAGGGCCATTATTTGAAGTATTTTGGTAGAGGGCCACTAGATGATGCTACATGCCACATATGAAAGCTCTAGCCCTTATGGTTTGGGACAAGAAGATTTTTAAAGATTTCCTTCTTTATCTCTATGTGAAATCCGAGAACCCACAACATAGGGCCAATTTTTAACACTAGGGCCATAATTTAAAGTATTTTGGTAGAGGGCCACTAGCGGATGCTACATGCCAAATATGAAAGCTCTAGCCCTTAAGGTTTGGGACAAGAAGATTTTTACAGATTTCCTTCTTTATCTCTATGTGAAATCCGAGAACCCACAACATAGAGCCATTTTCAACACTAGGGCCATAATTTGAAATATTTTGGTAGAGGGCCACTAGATGATACTACATGCCACATATGAAAGCTCGAGCCCTTATGGTTTGGGACAAGAAGATTTTTACAGATTTCCTTCTTTATCTCTATGTGAAATCCGAGAACCCACAACATAGGGCCATTTTCAACACTAGGGCCATAATTTAAAGTATTTTGGTAGAGGGCCACTAGATGATACTACATGCCAAATATGAAAGCTCTAGCCCTTACGGTTTGGGACAAGAAGATTTTTAAAGATTTCCTTCTTTATCTCTATGTGAAATCCGAGAACCCACAACATAGGGCCAATTTCCACACTAGGGCCATTATTTGAAGTATTTTGGTAGAGGGCCACTAGATGATGCTACATGCCATATATGAAAGCTCTAGCCCTTACTGTTTGGGACAAGAAGATTTTTAAAGTTTTTTCTTTCGGTTGCCATGGCAACCAGAGTTCTTCATGGAATTCAAATCTTTGAAGTATTCTGAAAGTGCATCACCTAAGGATCATTTCTGTGAAGTTTCACTGAAATCTGTTGGGCGGTTTCAGAGGAGAAGATTTTTTAAGTAATTGTTCACGGACGGACGGGCACACGGACGGACGGACGGACGCCGGACAACGATCGATCACAATAGCTCACCCTGAGCACTATGTGCTCAGGTGAGCTAAAAACCCAAACGACTATTCGAGCTCAAAAGTTTCTTTGTTCTTTGATAGAACATATAGGTATATAGTATGAACAAAAAGTGAAATTGTTCGATTAAAAATGTGAGCTTCTTAACTCACCTACTCGTCCTCGTCAGTTTAGTTTGTAATTAGTGTTATACCCTATAGCCTCGTTCTGACCTTGTTAGATTTGAACAACTGCGAAATGAACATCGCCAATAAATTGTTTACTAGGAAACAAAAGACTTAATTGTCCAGGATCTTCACTGTGCGATACCGGGATGTTTTGTCTTTTTTGAAAAATATTTTGAAAATGCAATGCTTTCGTTTTTTTACTTCTGGTACGAAGTATCCGTTTAAAAATGTCGACCTACGTCAACCTGCACGGGCTGTGCAAGCTAACATGTCTTTATGTTTTTTTTGCAAATACATTAAGCCCCCTTTTCAGAGAGTATGACTCATTTATTATTGTAAACAGTACGGTCTTGCAAAGTCAAAAATATAGTCTTGCCCACCTCTCTCTGTACATTCTGTTCACGGATGTCGAAGACTATAGTTGCTTTTTCAGTAAATGTACTTCGTCGATAAAGGGTAAATTTGTGTCAGAAATATTGTGATGGTGACCTGCCTTCTGATATGTGTTTCCTCACCAGAGTTAACAGGTAGTCCATGTTTGAAGTCAAATATCATTAGTAATGACAGAAACCTTAGAAAATGTCAAGATTTCTGATTGACGACGACGTAGCCACAGACAACAATCAGCAATAGTATAATACATCGACTTTTTCTTCGAAAACGGCTTAGCCAACAAAACGTGGTGATAAATAAGATACTGCGACCAGAACAATTGAGCCATGCTGGGGTGTGTGAAGTTGGCAGTAAGTTCGACAATCGGAGTTCGATATTCAATGTACAAATGAATATGCTGTTAAGTTGAATTTCATGCCGCTGTAGATTCGGTATTTTTGTCAAACTCAAAGGACAGTTACGTATAACATGGAATAACGATTTGAATATCAAAATAAATTTCATGCGAGCAGTAAATTCGCGTGGTTTCTTTTATAGATGCATGCAGATGATGTATGATCTCGAATATAGATTTGAATATCGATATGAATTTCATGCTAGCAGCAGATTTGCAAAGATTTCTATATAGGCATGTAGACGTTGTATGAGATCCAATTTAGAATTGAATATTTAACTGAATTTCATGCTAGCAGCAGATTCGCTAGAATTTTTATATGGGCATGTAGATGGTGTTCATATGACATCGAATGTAGATTTGAATATCGAACTGAATTTCATGCAAGCAGCAGATTCGCTGAGATTTCTGCATTGGCACGTAGATGATATATAAAATCCAATGAAGATTTGAATATCGATCTGAATTTCATGCTAGCAGCAGATTCGCAAAGGTTTCTATCTTGACATGTAGATATTGTATCAAATCCAATGTAGATTTGAATATCGAACTGAACTTCATGCTAGCAGCAGATTCGACAAAATTGCTATATGGGCATGTGGATGGTGTATGATATCGACTGTAGATGTAAATATCGAACTAAATTTCATGCTAGCAGCAGATTCGCTAGAATTTCTCTATGAGCATGTAGATATTGTATGTAATTCAATGTAGTTTTGCCAAACTGAAATGAATTTCTTGCTCGCAGCAGATTTGCTAGAATTTACTTTATGGGCTTGTAGATGGTGTATGATATTGAATGTAGATCTAAATATCGAACTGACTTTCATGCTAGCAGCAGATTCACCAAAATTTCTACATTTGCATTTACATGGTGTATGATATGGAATACAGATTTCTATATCGAACTGAATTTCCTGCTTGCAGCAATTTCTTTATGGGATTGTAGATTGTAAATCTGCTACAAGCAGTTAATTCAGTTGGATATTCAAATCTGTGTTCCATATCTTACACCATGTACATGCCCATTTAGCAGTTTTGTCGAATCTGCTGCTAGCATGAAATTCAGATCAATATTCAGATCTACATTCGATATTATACACCATCTACATGCCCATGCAGAAAACTCAGCGAATCTGCTGCTAGCATGAAATTCAGTTCGATATCTGAATCTATATTCGATATCATATACACAATCTACATTCCCATTTATAATTTTTTTGTGAATCTGCTGCAAGTATGAAATTCAGTTCGATATTCAGATCTGCATTCAATACTATACACCATCTACAAGCCCATAAAGGAAATTCCAGCGAATCTGCTGCTAGCATGAAATGTAGTTTGATATTCATTTCTACATTCGATATCATACACCATCTACATGCCCATACAGCAATTTTGGTGAATCTGCTGCTAGTATGAAATTCAGATCGATATTCAGATCTACATTCGATATTATATAAAATCTACAAACACATAAAGAAATTCCAGCGAATCTGCTGTTAGCATGAAATTCAGTTTGATATTCATTACTACATTCGATATCATACACCATCTACATGCCTATGTAGCAATTGTGTCGAACCTGCTGGTAGCATGAAATTCATTTCGATTGAAATCTACATTCGATATTATACACCATCTACAAGCCCATAAAGGAAATTACCGTGAATCTTCTGTTAGCACAAAGTTTATTTCGATATTAAAATCTGCATTCGATTTCGTAACAATCTACTGGCCTATATAGAAATTCTAGAAAATCTGCTGCTAGCATGAAATTCAGTTCGATATTCAAATCTATATTCGATATCATACACCATCTACATGCCCATACAGCAATTTTGGTGAATCTGCTGCTTCATGAAATTCAGTTCGATATTCAAATCTACATTTAATATTATACACCATCTACAAGCCCTGAACAAATTCTAGCGAATCTGCTGCTAGCATGAAATTCAGTTCGATATTTCAAATCTACATTGGATTTCATACGATATCTATCTCAACATAGAAACCTTTTTGAATCTACTGCCAGCATGAAATTCAGATCGATATTCAAATCTACATTGAATTTCATACAACATCTACATACCGATACAGAAATCTCAGCGAATCTGCTGCTAGCATGAAATTCAGATCGATATTCAAATGTATATTCGATATCATACACCATCTACATGTCCATATAGACATTCTATCGAATCTGCTGCTAGCATGAAATTCATTCCGATATTTAAATCTAAATTCTATTTCATGCAACATCTACATGTCTATATAGAAATCTTTGCGAATCTGCTGCTAGCATGAAATCCAGTTCAACATTCAAATCGACATTCGATTTCATACATATATACATGCCCATATGGAAATCTTGGCAAATCTGCTGCTAGCATGAAATTCATTTCGATATTCAAATCTATATTAGAGGTCATACATCATCTGCATGCCCATACAAAAAGACCTCGCGAATTTACTGCTGGTATGAAATTCATTTCGATATTCAAATCGTTATTCCCTGTTATTCGTAACTGTCCTTTGAGTTTGACAAAAATACCGAATCTACTGCTGCATGAAATTCAACTTAACAGCATATTCATTTTTACAATGAATATCGAACTCCGATTGTCGAACTTACTGCCAACTTCACACACCTGCCATGCTTGTCGAAAAGGGAGTCTAATACATCTGCAAAAAGTATCGATCCAGGTCAGCCTGCGCAGTCGGCGCAGGCTGACCTGGGTCGAAACTTTTTGCATTCTTGTAAAATTTCTGCATTTTCTGACCAGTCCACCTCATGATTCAATCAGTTGTTAGACGAAATACATTTGATATAGATCCATAATCGTGTGATGACTTGCTTGGTATAATTCATCAAGAATGTCCTTTTGTCAGAGCATGGCTCAGTCGAATTTACAACATATCGTGTTTTTTCCTGGACTGAAATGCCCATACTTTTTGCATTCTTCTAAATTTTCTGTATGTCCAGGGATCAGTCTACCTCATGATTCAGTCGGTTGTAAGACAATTACATTTAATGAATTAATAATTGTGTGATGACTTGCTTGGTATAATGCATCAACAACCCCCTTGTCGAGAGCATGGTACATTGAGTTTGAAACGTTTCGTGGTTTTTTTTTTCCTTAACTAAAATGTCCATATCAGTCATTTATATGTTGTTCTCTATGGAATAGGCAGGGCGGCATACTCCGTCTGTAATCCGAAGTGAACACTAAATATTTTATGAGCCGCAACGCTGCATTAACTGAAAACTCTGTTAGGTTTGTATC
The DNA here is from genome assembly GCA_945859785.2 of Tridacna gigas. NCBI lineage: Eukaryota > Metazoa > Mollusca > Bivalvia > Cardiida > Cardiidae > Tridacna > Tridacna gigas. The sequence continues at coordinate 56,097,212 of OX244035.2, forward strand.
TTTCGCTGTGGTAAACCACTATTTCTCTGAGACTTTCGACGTCACAATATCGGAAAGGAGCGTTAATTTCAGGATAAAAAATCATATGATCAATGGCACATTTCGCGTGTTTTATTTTTTTCATTGAATCCATTCTTTGTTTTGCTTGTCATTAGCCCTTTTTTTCTCTCTTCTTCTAAATCCTTTTCGGAGATATGATTTTCAGAAATTTTCCATCTTTTAAATTTTCCTTCGATTGTAAAGGTAATATTAAAATGTCTTTTTTTACAGTGCAGTACAGTATTACTAGAGGAAGCATGCAAAGATGAAGGTTTTTTTTCCCCAGCTTGGACAAAGTTTTCTTCATTCTTACCAAACAAGAGGACCGTGATGACAATGTAATCCACAAAATATGCCGTCTGATCTAGACCTATACCGTGCAGTTGTTTGATTAAGACTATTAGATAAAAATCTAAATTTCAGTTGATTGTATTTCAAGCTGTCAAAAGATGTTGAGTTTATGTATTTAGGGCTAAAGTAAAACACAGAATGGTTTAGTAAAGGCTAAATAGTTGCCTTTTAGGCAACGGATTTCATTTAATTTTTTGTAAACGTCGATCGTAAACTGCCAAAGCTAAAAGAAACACGGATAGGAGTGATGCAATCTTTTTTAATAAAGAGGACGGTTTTTAGAAAATACCAAAATGTTGCAATTTTAAAGCATCATCAGGGGATTGCTTGGGCATTATTTATTTATTGCAAATTGCTTATCTGAATATGCAAAAGTAATCCAATCAGTTTAAATACATATTAATCATTTTAAATACATGTGAATCAATCTATCACATTTGACAGACTTTTGATGTTATCGATGTTGAACTCGATATGGGCGAACATAAAAAGAAACTAATGTCAACCATGACAATTCGTCTATCCATGTGGTTTTCTGAACATTTGGCTATATTTTATCCCTTTCTGGAGCGTTATTCGGGAAGTTTAGGCTTCATGCGTGGAAGGTTGTTGATTCAAGCCATCACAATACGACGAAATATTGCAGACTTGTAGGTACTCGTACATTCCATACCTCGTATATATCAGTTACTTCGAATTAAGCGACAATTGATTGCTGGAGTGTTAGTTTGGTTGCCTACAACCTAGTCTACATTATACAGTAAGTGGAATGCGCAGCGGACGTTATTTTCCGTAGTTAAACGTACTAGGCGACGCTTTTTGTACTTTAAATAGCGTAATTAAACGTTCTTCCTGGCGTGTTTTAATCATAGTTTGTGGAACTTTAACGTTAAAACTCTTCAAATTACCGTTCTTACGTTATGCTACGGTCATATGCTTTACAGTGATTGATTGCGAAGTTGTAGTTCTCGTAAAATAGTACATGATTTTATTTCTTTCTATCAGTTCCGCACATGGCATTTATCAAGAAAGAAAAAGGAAACAGGCCTACGTTTCAGAGTGTTTGAATTAATGAAGTACAGTGTAACTTAGAGTGTTTTTAAAGGTATCAAGTCGTAATACAATATTATAATCAAAGAGAAATGATTTACTTTTAACAATGCTTAGCTTTCTTTCCGCTACGATATCGTTAACATTAAACTTGTATCGGTACAAATTTTAAACCATTTAACCTTTTCGACGCTAAAATATTTTTTTCCTTCAGTCTAGATCAAGAACCGACTGCACAGATTTGTCAGATATGTTGCCAGCTGTTCGAGCCATTGCAACAAATATATTCTAACCCGGTATAATTCTTGAGATATTTCTATGTTGAGTTGAATAGTTGAATAGCATAGCAACGTCGTGAATTTGGGCGTTGTGGCAGCCGATTACAGTTTTTAAGATATTCACCACGTGGTTCCCGGAAAAATAATCTAGATTGAAAGGTCGTGACTGAAGGTATCTTCCAATTCTCTGGATAAAGACCGTTCAGTTTAGCCGTACTTAGGCATAGATAACCGTATGACCTTTATCTTCAACTTTATCGTGTTCATCAGAAACACAGTGTTCATCAGGGAACTAGGCAGACATGCTGAAATCAGATATCCGAAGTTTTACTCACTAATAAGTCGAATAATGAATGTATGTGTCATATATCGTTCATTTTGTGGTTACACGCCCTTTACCAAATGTTACTTTGGTTGTACTACCATGAAAATGTTTTTTTTTTTTTGAAAACATTGTAAGATAGGATGAAAGTACTGGTAACCAGCCTTTGCCTCTTCTTTTCAGACAAAGTTCTCTAACCTGTAAAGGACAAATCCTATCATTAGCCCGAAATCTAGTTTTTCGTATGAATCGATATGAAAATGGTGTCGTTTGTTATAAAGTTGAAATGTCTTATACACTGGACCCGCAAAAAGTGAAATGCATGGAAGCTGATGTTTTGTAGTGTACGTTATTGACATGAAATATCTGAAATAACGTTTTTTTCCAGGAAAGTGAAGGGAAAATAACAATGCTGATAGCGATTTAACTTTTTAACATACGAGAGCATTCTAAACACGTCCAGTAGAATTTATAGACAAAAAACTCTAAACGAGGTTCAGTGATAGTATGTTTCTCAGACCGAGCTGAAACCATGGTCGGAAAAGGGGAAATACTGGTTTCCGAAAGCCTTTCCTCCATGGGTCGTTAATACACGGTTTGTCTGGTAAAGGTTTAAACCATTTCTTTAAGGTTTTATTGCAGATTTAGCAAAAACTTGTGCAAAAAAATGAGAAGATTAGGAAAATGTTCTTTCTTGATGAAATGGAATAAGTATTGGAAACAGAGCAGTTGCTAGTTACAAGCTACTGTTGCGTTTTTTTTTTTTTTTCTTCTTCTTTAAGAAAAATGCAATAATTGTAATGTACCGGTGATTGGTCAGTATTTTCCAGGGAAAAACAGTTGATTTTTCCATGAGATGAAAATTGGAGCATTCATCTCAGTCTTGCACTTGCATGTGGACCCTTTTTGTTATTCAGTGATTTTCTAAGGTTTGTAAATCAAGTTTCTTTTAAAAGTTTTACTTTCAATGAATGAATGAAACTTTTCTCGTTATTTGGTTTAAAAACGCACATAAAATGAACCAAGAAATGCAAATTAAACTTTTAAAGAAGCACATTATTATTATTTTTTTTGTTTTTGATACGTGACTCGAAGAATTATAAACCACTCTTTTCTGAAGAATAAAATCTCATTTGCATACAAGGATTGCGTTTCTAAATTTGTTATCTTATCGGAATTATGGAAACTTGAAGCCTACCGGTTTGACGACAGTGCGTCGCAGAGTTAACGGAACTATACTTCTGATTTTCATTTCATTTGATTTATTATTTCTGCCATGCCGAAAAAGCTGTTTATCTTAAACAAGAGAAAAAGCATCAAAATGTCAGTATTATCTTTTTTTATTTTAATTTATATATTAATTTACCGTCTCCTTAACAACTTTGACCTTCGTTCTGGTATGTAAAAACAGTTGCAAATCATTTGGTACCATAATGTATGATCTGTTTTCTGTATTGGAAAAACTTAACATGACCCGATTTTATTTTTCACCGATCGATCTTTACTTTGGCCTTAATAGAACAAAATATGTTTATTTTGTTAGTATGGAATAAATGCACTATGGAAGTACTATAGGAGAAAGCATGAGAGTCGAGCAGACAGCGTAGATCAATCAAAGCGCTGAAGGCGCTGAAGGCCTGGACATCAGAACGGGAGAAGAGGTAGGAAAATGAGGCCCAGACGCTCAAAGTTGCTATCACATTTGCACAGGCTTAAAAACTACTATCACATTTGTACAGACTAATAAAAAGTATCTACATGTCTCACACTGACAGTCTGTGGAGTTGACAACAGAATGGAAAAAACATAAATTTGTAAAGGCCGATATCATGAGTATTTTTGTATAGCCTTGGCCTCATGGTCTTTTATGGATTGAAAGGAGATAATTTTCAAAGGATTATCTGTTTCCTATTTTCTTCCTTTACGTTGCTTTGGCAACAAATCAAAATGGTAAAAAACCAAAATGAGCAGCGTGCTAGAGGACAAGTCCAGGGAACATTTCTGAAAAGTGCAAAAAATCCGCAGTGGACAAGCAATGAATTATATTTTTCTTTCATTTTACAAACTCAGTCTGTAAGTTGAAATAGTAACAATATCCTTTGAGCAATGACAAAGAAAAACACAGTCTTTAAAGGCTAATATCACAGAGCATGATTTGGTGTCATAGAAAACAATTTTTTAGGCATTTCTGTTTATTTTTGCACTTTGGTTTCTATGGCAAATAAAAAGGGCGCCATTGCAGGGCAAAAGTTGTGTTTGGTAACAAGAGCACCATATGCCGGTGTCAACACTCGGTTGCAGTTGCTTCATTTTCTTTGAAAACACAACGTTGAAAAAGGGGCATAACTAAATAGTTATTTACCATTATTGTTTATATTTCCCTTTTGATAATTAACAATTTGGCCAAATTTGAAGTAAACATCTTCAGTAACAACAAAGATATTGTAAAATGTCAAAGATTTTGCATGACGACGACACAAATGACGAATATGGTGACACTAGGGCTATGAAAATAACATGTCTAAAAACAGCTAAGCTAAAAGTTCTTAGTCGAAAAAGAGGCATAACTAATTACTTTACCAAAAATATTTGATGGTTACCTGCCTATGTTGTACTATTATAAATTTCCCCTATAATAGTTAACAAAAAGTCCAAGTTTGAAGTAAGTATCTTCATTAATGACAGATATGATAAAATGTCAAAGGTTCTGAAAATTTGACAATGACGCATAGGCTTTTACTATAGCTTGACGTTTTCTTCTTAAACAGATGAGCTAAAGACTACCAGTTGAATAAAATCATATGGATTATACAAGACTGCTCAAGGAACATTTCTATAAAAGTTTTTTCAAAATATCTGCTGTAAATGCCACTTTTCAATTTTCCCCATTGAAAGTCTATAGAATCTCTAAGTTGCCATGATCAACCAAGTTCGAAAGCCGATTTTCATAAATAAGAGGGCCGTTGGACCTAAAGCCTTCATCTGAGTAAAGTCATCTAGGTTTGATAAATTTGAAGAGCTCCTGGTTGTGATTAAGGAAAACACTAATGAGCCATGCTCTGGCAAAAAGGGGGTTTAAAGCATCTCTGTGATATATCATTCCAAACGGCCCGTCATATATTTATGGATCTATAATCCATTTTGTTGAACAACCGACTGAATAATGAGGTACACTGGTCCTTTGACATGCAAAAAATTGGCCAAAAGCAAAAAGTTTTGACCCAGGTCAGCCTAAATACCTCTGGAGATCAAGATCATATTGCACTGAATGTCAAATCTGATCTTCGATATAAAACGCCCACCAGTTACTTAACTCTTTACCACACAATCCCGAGTTTTAAGGACTCTGTGGATATAGCCTCATGGAAACCTTTTTGAAAAAGAAGAAAATGCTCTCTTTTTTCCTACAAGGTTTTCTGCACTTTCACAACCATAACCAACATTTCAGTTAAATCTAACTTGCCGTCCGCAAATGTTTTCAATTTAGAAAAGTCTGAAATTTCCTCGTTTTAAAAAGATGAACTGGTTTTCAATAGCTCATGTTACAAACTTTAATACAATCAATGTATTTGATGTATTCACCGAGTTTGCTATGGTTCGAAATGGTTATGGGCCGAGATGTCATATCTTGATAACTCTGACAGGACGAAATAAGGCATATATACCAATAAAATACCTCAGACACGAAGTGCACAGTAATTTTACGAAAATTACAATCTTACCGAGGTTTGGAGACACCTATTTTCAGAGAAAGAGCACACCGTCTGCGTACAATACCCTATCATTATTTGTCATTCACATGCTGTCTAGAAAAAGGACATACGAACGATCCCGATTAGTGCTCGGCAACAGCACTCGTCACAACTCGGTCGATTGCGTACCTATATCTGAACATTTGATCAACGATCACCCAAGGTTTGCCAATTGTTTCTTTCACTGTTAAGCGCACGAGTTTGCAGTTATGAATGAGCTCACCAGGGCCCAAAATTCTCAGTCAACACTTTCGTACGATTAAAATCGCACATCTATCAAAGTTTGCTGTGAAATTAAACCTTACTATGACTTTCAAATCGAAATATTTTTATTATTTTAATGGGCCGTTTCTTTCAGCGTAGTGAGATGGATTGCAGGCGGTACTTTTCACTTTTACTTGGGTTTTTCCGTAAATGCTTGGATGGGGTTGAAATTTTGATACACGATTCCTATGGTCTTGAGCTTGGCAAGCCAAGCCCAGGCCAAAAGTCAGACTGCAACCGATATTACATTCTGATCATGAACTAAATTTTTCCGCTTTATAAGTATTTGAAAAAAAAAATTTTTTTTGGGGGGGGGTTGCAGTGGGTTGTATTTTCAGCCGTGCGTTCTTTACAGGCTGATGTTAACCAATACACTTCTTTACCGTGTTCGATTATGGCTACCAGATGATAAAAAATTAGGCTCATTCAGTTCGAAAGCAGTTGCAGATGACAACTTCAGTGTGGTTCAGATGATGGGATGTAATTATGAAATGGTAGAAAATATTGTGGGAAAAGGAGGAAATCCTCGTTACCAGTATTTTCTTCTTTTCTCATGATCTTTTTAAAATCTGTCTACCTGCGGGTCGTTAAATCTTTGGATTGTGTAGTGAAGGGTCAAACCTATACTCTCAATATGTTGACAACCTCAGTGCCGACGACGCTTTGATTTTCGTATCCTCGGACAAGTGTCCTTTTTTCTGGCGGCAAAAGATCATCACTACAAAATGGTATCGCATTTGTATCACGCCAATGAACAATGAATATTTTATGACGTGTTACACGGTGGTAACAATATCAAGTAGGCCTAGTGTTTTACATTATATTGATGTTTTTCCTGTCGTTACATGGAACGGTCAACAAAATACATGTAATAACCCCCTCTTCACACCTACCTGTCTTCCAAAGAGACTTGTACGGACGTCTTACACTGCTTATGTCAACCATGTATTAGATAAGGACATTGGTAATGGTATATTACATTGAAAACCGTGATTATTTATCAATCTAATATCGAATGTTTATCCGCATTAAAAACATTTGAGCCATGGTCTGTAAGAAGGGGCTCAATGCATCTACAAAAACTATTGACTAATGTCAGCCTGCGCAGTCAGCGCAGGCTGACATTGGTCGAAACTTTTTGATATTTGTAAATTTTCTGAATGGACCATTCTACCTCATGATTTAGTCGGTTGTTACACAAAATGAATTCTATGGATCGATATAATTTTGTGATGACTAGCCTGGTGTAATGCACGGACATGTATGCAACCCCACTCTAGCCAGAGCATGGGTCATTGAACAAAACAACATTTATTACATGTGGCTCGAGTCAGGAGGTTTGTCACTGAAAGTGTAAAAGATATTGTTGGAGGAAAGGAGACCAATATTTGGTTACTAGGATTTTCTGCTTTTCTCCCACTGTTTTCAAAAGTCTTCTTCCCCAAGGCCCGCAAAATTCGACACCCGGTTAAGGCAAACTTTCTCTCCGGCGATTTTTTGTCTCTGACCTCTGATGCATGTGAGAAAAGTAGTCAGTAACTTGGAAAGAAAGTTGTGTCAGTACCGGTGTGAGAAAGCCAGGGAACACATGCGTATGTGCACTGACCGCCGTGATATGACCTAAGCTGTTAAAACGGCATTAAATCCCAATACAATCAATGAAGGTCCCTAACCTATCGAATTGTTTGATAAAGCATTAAAAGCCATACGTAGAAAAAATCCAAAGATGGGTTACATCTATTCAATTCGATCGAAAATAGGTAAGAGGGTGCAAAGGACTTTGATAAGGACACAGTGATAGTTACCTTTTAACCATACGACAATATTTCGGACTTGGCCTGATAGACAGCATTTGCAGACAACAAATTTAATGTTGTTCTAGTACTGTAATTTGTCCTAGAAAGAATGCAAAACATTGTTGGATAAAACAGAGTTTTGAAAATCCTTTTCCGTCGGAGTCGTTTAACCCTTTCAGCGCCATAGGCGAAAACAGGGACTTTTGCGGACGGCATAGATCAAGATCAGACTGCACAGAACGTGCAGTCTGATCTTTGATCTATACCTTCCGCCTGTTTGGTCAAGCCTTTATGATAAAAATCTTCCGGAGACACAGTGGATTCTATATACAGCCAATAAAGGAGCCGAGTTTGTTTATTTGGCGCAGAAAGAGTTAAACACTTTTTTTTGTTTAGAAAAGGGTAATACACGCAGTAATCAGCGCTACTTAAGGCAAAATTCGATATGTATGTCTAAATCATCTGAGAGGCTACAATAAAATTGTAATTAAGAAACATTAGCGTCAGGGCACTGCGGTTATTCCACAATTTATAAACGCCATCTTAATTAATCCTTTAGCAAACGATCCCGAGATTTAACTACCCTCTGGGAGACAACTTTAGAAAACACTGTGGGAAAAGAAGAAAATGCTGGATATCCAGCATTTTCTTCTTTTCTCACAATATTTTCAGTCCTATTGAGGAACTCAAGGTCATCTCTGCCAATACTAAATATGTCATCTGCAGATGTTTTTATTTTGGAAGAGTCTAAAATTTGTCCTGTGGAAAAGGATTAACGTCAGCTAATTATTCCGTTTCTAACCCAGAAGCTCGTCCAACGTCCTTGGTTAGTTGATCTTGATACAAGACTTCTGTTTTTTCTTCGCCACCGGTGATTTGTTGGAGATAACAGACAAAGAGAAGTTTCCGGCGTCAGATATAACTGATAATGAGCACCTCCGATGGTTCAAGAGCCACAGAAGCTCTCTGGAGAATTTTAATAGAATTTAAGATTACTTCAATTGAAAAATATTTCTGTGAATGTAGTACAATGGATGTGAGGGCTTTATTTTATACTTCAAACTGTCGGGAGGGATGACCATCAGACAGTTTTCAAATAAATAAAAAGTATCGACGTTGTTAATTGCGACCATTGCTAATCTGGATTTCGAAACTAACATCTAAAGGAGCACGTGGTTTGCCTGAATTGCCACTGTATAGCAGATTGCACCAAAGTTAATGTTCTTACATCTATACCGTGTTATTTGTGTAAAGTATTCAGACCAAAAGAGACTAAAATATCAATTTTGCTGTTTGCGGCCAGCCGAAATTTCCATTCTAGGGGCATTCCAAGGATGAAGTAATTTCATGTCACCGTATTTACCATTCCTTATGCCTCTCATGAAGATTGGCTTTGTGATTGATCAAGGTTAATTTAATAACAAGAATTAAGAAATTAATTATGAATGTCCAATGACATGAATTAGTTCTACAGTTTTATTGGAAATGCAAGTATGTAAAACCGGCATTGCCAGCGAATACGAAATGTAGGTAAAGCATTTCGCCAGACGTTTTCTGTACGTCGGGATATATTTACAAAACAACCTTCTTGCAAACCTCGACAAACCTGCAGAATATCTCACAACAGGGTCGTCTTACACAATAGTGTAAACATTCGGTACTTGCATATAAACAAAGCTGGTGGTTGTCCAAAGTTTTATATGGAAAGACCTGGGTGTCTGATGATGTTGCAGTTCATTTGCGGATACATCCTTACAGCTAGAGAAAAAAAAAAAACGTTGTAAAAAATTTGATAGACTATCAAATGGTTTAAAATTTAGTCAGCTGTATGAACAAAGATAGATTACCGATATATATTGTTTACGGAATAAATACATACATCATAAATTTTCTGTTAAAAACTGGAAACTTCACAACAGTAAATCCTTTGACGGTGCCAAGAAAAGGAACAGCTTGGTCCTCGGAGGTTGAACGGTTCAGGGTTCCGTCGTAGCTGGTGGTGCTGTTGGCGTTGAAGTGTCCTTTGACAGGGCAGTTGAAAGCCCTAGCCCAGTGATTGGAATGAGCCATGCTCTGGCAAAAAGGGGCTTAATGCATCTCCGTGATGCATTATGGGAACCTTGTCTTCACATGCTTATGGATAAATAAAATCCATTTTGTCTTATAACCTACCGGGTCATGAGGTACAATGACTATTTGACATGCAGAAAAGTCAAAAATAGAACAAAGTTTCGGCCCATGTCAGCCTGCGCGGACTGCGCAAGCTGACATGGGTCGACACTTTTTGCAGATGCATTAAGCCCCCTTTTCACAGAGCACGGCTCAAATCAATGTTACACGTCAATGATAGAAAAGCTTGATGAGATAACGTTGAAAGCAACGCAAAAAAATACCGTAAAATAATCTCTCTTATTTCAGAGAAACAAATACAGAAAATAAAACACCCACGAAAGCCGATTGTGACGCAAACAGATGTAAAAATTGTTTGCCAGCAAACTGCAAGAACAATTTCTCATTAGATCTCTCTTGTGCACTAAATGAAGTCTATGATTAATTTATTGATCAAATCACACTGCTGAAATAATTGCGAGAACGAAAAAACGAGCAATTTTCACGGACAATGAAGATCAAGATCAGTACTTCACAAAATGTGAAGTCTGATCTGGAATCTACACTGTTCAATATTTTGTGCTATATTCTTTTCAATAACAGCTCAAAAGTAGTAGGAATTTAATCTTATCAAATGACAGAAAATCTCCATTTTGTTAATATTTAACGACAAGGAGTCAGACTCGGGAGTGAGCGTGACCCGTTCTATATAATGCTGTGTTTGGGCCTATTACGATACAAAGAATGGTCAGGAAATTGAATTTTTCAAATCGTACGTTGAATATGGATTGGGTAGCGAATGTGAACTGTTATGCAAGTGCATTGAGACAGAATAGCGTAATTTGATCGTTAACCCTGACTTTGTTAGTGGCGACTCAATGGCCAATTGCGGACAAGGTAGATCAAGATCAGACTACACAGAACATGTAGTCTTATCTTGGATCTACACTGTCCGATAAGGAGATGTTTTTCTAAAACAAAATTAAGGTTGAAACGAGCACTGTTCGGGCTCTAACTATCGGCTTGAAATCTTTATATAACTTATTTAGCAGGTGAAGGGTTAATTTACTCTGGGGTTCTTCCATGGGAGTTAGTCACCACCTCCTGCGGAGAAATTTTTTTAAGCCTGCAGCGGGCTTTTTGTACTTACTTACAACAGAAAACATTCAAAAGAACATTGTAAAAAAAGGCGAAATTATTCATATCCAGATATTTCTCTTTTTTACAATTATATTTTCTCCCGTTGGTTGCTCATGCATTGTATTCTGCCTTATTTTGTGCATCCTGTGTGTGTGGGGGGAAGGGGGGTTTAATTTGTACTCTCGTATTTTCGCAGCTATGACTGTTGCTAATAACAGATGGCTTTCTGCAGCGGCGTGCACCAGGCCACATTGAAAACTTTGTGGCAGCAGAAGAAGTTAGCCCGTAATGAGCAATTTCTTCCAACATCGCAATGTTTTCACATGCAGTTATATACTTTTTAAAGATGAGTCGTGCTCGTTGAAAAGGTGGTTTAAATATCGACCTATGTCAGGCTGCGTAGTCGAAAGTTTTTGCTTTATTTCTTTACCAAACGACAAAATTTTAGACTGGTCCAAATTGAAAGCATTTGCAGACGACAAAGTAAAGGTGGTCCAAATGATGAAACTTGTCATTGATAGATTAGAAAACATTGTGGGAAAAGGAGAAAATGCTGGTTACCAGCATTTTCTCCTTTTCCCACAATGTTTTCAAAAGGCCTCTTTCTCAGGGTCGTTAAAAGTCGGGATTGTGTTGTTAAGGGTTAAGTAAATTGTCTGCATGTCAAAGGAATATTCTCACCTCGTACCCTAGCTGGTTTTCGGAGAAAAGGAGTCCATTCTATACGACTTGTCTTGTATAATTCCTTACGAAGATGCGTTAAACTACCCTTTTCCCAGAGTGCTACTCAGAGTTGTGTCTCATATATTTCATGGCTGTTTTCAAAATCTTCGTAAAAATGCCCTTGGGCAAGACACATCACAGCCAAAGCGTAGTACTGGTGAAACCCAGGACGTTCATGAAAATGTGAGCTGTCACCCTTATATGACTGAAATAATGTTTGAAAGCGGCGTTTAAATTCAATCAATCAATCAACCCTTTAGCTGCTAGTCAAGGACCTTTTGCGGGCAGTGTAGATCAAGATAAGACAGCACAGAAAGCGCAGTCCGATCTTGGATCTACACAGTCCAATAAGAAGATATTTTCCCAAAAGATAACTTTGAAATAGCAAAGTTCAGGTTTTTGTGGCATTTGTCGAAGACAATGCCACTACGAGTTCAATACGGTATTTTTAAAATCATGTATCGTAGTTTGTGCAAAACCGAAGGAAGTAAACCTAATTAAACTAAATTTTTCTAAGACAAATAAGTATCTCGATATATAATAAACTGGATTAGGCCATCGATCATAAGAATACTTCTTTTTTTTTTAAGATATCTATACCTGCTATGGCCATCTATTGGCGCAATGATACACACAACCTGACCGTGTTCGTCCCAAAACCAGCTCGTCATTGGACTTATTCGTCCATTGGCTTGTTCGTCCCACATTATTGTTTGTTTATTTTTCAAATTATCAATTCCACACAATGGTTCCCTTGACAAATGCCACACCAGTGCTTACTATAGGCTTGAAAGTTTCATATCATTTATTTAGCAGGTTAATAGTTATTCAAAGTTTTCAGTTACAAGGGTCCAAATGATAACTACTTCAGTGTTGTCGTTGCCATTCTTTGCCATATAGCAAATACCTGTAGAATTAATCATGTTTGACAAGCAAAAATGTTCTAAATATGCATTTGAATTGCCAATTAACCATTGTCCTGCTAAATAACTTACACTTTAAAGCCGATGGTAAGACCAAAATGTTGATAATTCAAAGTTATGGGGTTGGGAAATATCTCCTTATCGGACAGTGTAGATCTAAGATCAGACTGCACGACGAAATGACACTGATTTATGAGATGGTTGGAAAAAACGTGGGAAAAGGGGAAAATTCTCGTTACCAGTATTTTTTCTCTTTCTAACAATGTTTTCAAAACCCTGTTTCTTCTGAGGTATAAAACACGAGATCATGGAGTAAAGGGTTACGACGTCTTGAATTTATAGATTTGCTCGTCGCTGCCCTCCATTTATGGTATACCGGTAACTTTTTGGCGTTCCATGGCTGTACCACTTTGCAGAAGCCTGGGACGTCTCTGAGATTGCAACAGCCGAAGGGTTGATTATAATCTCGTGGCATCCAGATCTGACCTTTACATCGACAGAAAAATGTTTTTCTCTCTAACGAACCGGTAAATCAACGTGTTCCATCAATAAGGTCGATCGGAATTTACTACATGACAAAGCTGTGTAGCAGTATCAATACTGTGGTAAATGTACAGAGTCACTAAGGACACATACAGTTTTATGGCTTTAAAATTTACTAACGAATGAACAGCAACTGATTAGCCTTATTACGAATTCAAACCAGACCACAGCTGATTACATGATTATTAATTCTTATCCTGCTAAATAAAAGAAATGAAGCCGATAGTAAAAACCCAAATATTCCTATTTCAAAGGTATTTTTGTAGGAAAGATATCTTCTTATCGGACAGCGTAGACACAAGATCAGACTGCACGTTCTGTGCAGTCTGATCTTGATCTACGCTGTCCGCAAAAGGTCAGTGAGTCGCGCTTAGCAGCTTAAGGGTTAAACTACGTATTCAAATTAGACAGGAAAAACAGTGTTTTCGTTACCATAAAACTTCGATATTCCACCGTGCTTCCTCTGATTTCACCAAGATAACCGATTTTGGGGAATGTTTTTCATTTTTTACCGACATCAACCCTTCGCTGAATGTATTATTCTCAGTAAGTAATTACAATCTGGAAAATATTTGAATCAGAAGACATTAAATGATTGTATATTGTTAAACGCCGTTTTCAACATTATTTCAGAAGACATTAACCCTTTCCCAAACAACAAATTTTGGACTGGTCCAAATTGAAAGAGTTTGCAGACAACAATTTTAAATTTGATGAAAATGGCAGAAAGGTCTCAAAAAGGGTAGAAAACGCTGTGGGAAAAGGAGAAATTGCTCGTTACGAGCAATTTCTCCTTTTCCCACAGTGTTTTCAAAAGACTTATACTGCAGACACGTGAAAACCAGGGCTTGTTTGGGAAAGGGTTAAAACAATACTGTAATGTATGGATTATCAGTTGAGTGGCGATTTGGAAAAAAGGGGGTTTAACGCATCTTTAATGCGATGCATGGTACCAAGCAAGTCATCGCATAATTAGGGATCCATAAAATCCATTTAGTCTGACAGTTGACTGAATCTGGAGGTAGACTGCTCCTTTGAAATGCATAAACTTTACAAATAGCAAAACATTTCTACTCATGTAAGCCTTCGCTGGCCCAGGCTGACATGGCTCGATACATTTTGCAAATACACTAAGCCTTTTTTGCACGGAACATGACTCATGTAAGATTATCAGATTATTTTAAGCGACAACAGCTCAGTCGGTATTAAACAGAGCTTGAAACTCCTTGAGTTGCTGGTTCAAATTCCAAGCCTAGCCAAGTTCTTTTTGAGGTTTGATTGATAGTAACTGCGGCAAGACGTGTTTCTTTCTCATCCCTGAACATTCTTTCGACGATGTCTTTGTAGGAAAGTAGCCAGTGGCTTGTAAAGAATGTTGTACTTAGTACTGATGAAAGAAACTCAAGAAAGATGGAGGAGTGCTCAGGCTACCGCGATATAACAGAAATAATGTTAAAAACAACATAAAAACACCAGTCAAACAAACAAACAAATCATAGGAGAACAACGTTGCAAAATGTTTGCAAGTTTTAAGGTTGAAATGTTTTTTAATGCCAAAAAAAGATCAAATTTCAGGCGATTCTGTGACTCTCTGTACAAAAGTACGAGCATTGCCAATTCGTTTCATATTTCAGATGATTTCTATTCAAGCTGGAAAATTGTGATCTATTTATTACTCCACTGACGCCATTTACTATTTATGAAGGACGTATCTTTTACAAACAGAAATGCACAGGCTACTGAAATCTAAATAATTTATAGCCGTTTATAGGGCACTATGATCGTCCTTGCCATGGTATTCAACACTTTTGCATCATGCTAACGAGAAACAGGAGCTGAATTGCATGTGAACTTAACCCCTAGGCTGCTAAGTGCGACTTAGAGAAGGTAATTCAAGCCCAGGGGAAACAGGATCCATGGCATTTCGTCGAAAGATATTTTCGTCGAAGACTTATCTTGCCGAAGTGACGATTCGCCGAATACGACGCTTCGTTGAACTGACACTTTGCCAACTTGGTTGGTTTATGTCGAAAATGGACGAAAAGAAAAACAATGTCCAAAAGTTGATAGACAATCAGAATGTATGCATAAAATTTTACCATAAATCCATAACTGTAACATTTCAATTCGACCTGTCCAGAATTGGTTAGGTTGAGTTTGATTTATAGGGGTAAAACCGAGAACAGTAATATTTTAAGCTGCATCTACAAATACATGTATAATCAACAAGTAGTCCATTAAGAAATAAATAATCTAACTCTGTTTGATCATTCTGTTCTACATGAACATTTACATTTAAATCAGTCGCGAACTTAAGAGCATTCCCGTTTCAATAGTCCATTGCAGATCGAGGATACATAAACAAATGCACACAATCAATAGCGGTAAACATAATTAGCCGTCTCTAAAGGTAAATGGGAAATATGAAAAAAAAAAAGAAAAAAAAAAAAAGATGATTCACATAAATATTTTTCGACAAATTGTCATACTTAGAATAAAATTTTGGTCACTTTTGGCATTGTCGCATTGGGCGAAACGTCGATGGCAAGATGGATATTCGACGAAAATGTTTATCGACGAAACTTGCAGGATGGGAAGCAACTGTAAAAAATTTCCCTTTCATTGTATATACAAATACTAACAACAAAATATTGCAGTTATGGACAACTTTATTGCAAAACGGTAACAAACACTTGTTTACTGAGTGAAACCTTACAACTTTTCATAAATAGTGGATGAATATTATCACGTTACCTTTTCAATGAATTTGGAAGCAAGTATATGCAGATAATTATGCTACAATTTTTTTTCCTACAGAAAGATTTTTTTTTCTTTTTGCTAAAATGATAATGTTATGTATGCGAAGTAAAAAAGAAAAAACATCATATGTTGTGGAGCAAAATACAAAAATACACTTCTTCTGAAAGGGGTAACTCTTGTAAAAATTCCAGAAAATAGGCTTTAATTTCAAACCTAAAAAAAGGTTCTTAAAGTAACGAATACTGCTCAATTAAATGTTTTTTCTAAGAAATGTTACATTTACCAATAGTAGGAAAATGAATCGAAAGAAAGAGCACTAGACAGATCACATATAGCAATTAGAAATGTTCTTACGTGTCAACAAAGCGTTATTTTCTGATAAAATTTTTACAAAAAAAAAACAAAAAAAAAAAAAAAACGAATCAGTGTACAGATTTTTTTTCTAGATTTTGCACAGAAATAGTGCTTTCTAATATTTGTAAAAAGGTAAAGAAAGTATATCAAGCGGGCCATTTTAAAGAGACATAGTAAATCTTTTTAAAGTTATTGACATAATGAAGGACCTACCTTTGTTTTAAACGTCCATTTTGGCGTGATTTTTCAGTCTGATCATTTATAAAGTTCCTTTCTTTTTTCTCTGCGATTTTTAAATATTTAAAAGGCAACCGACATATCACAGATAAAAATATACTATACAGATAAAAAATATACTATCTCTCTGTCATACCGACCCAGTGGAATATAATAGAGTTTAGCAAAAAGGAACATGCGAAAACTTGGGAGCAGAAAAACTGTGGCATATGTCCTTTAAATAGTCTGTAAGCGGGTTCCGGGACAATACCCTTTTTCGGACTGTATTTCACGCTGTCAGATATTGATTGTTTCCCGTGACGTCTGGTTATACCAGTGTGTGGTGCATTCACGTATTTGAGCCGAAAAATGTGTAGGTATCTAATAAATTACGGTATGCTCTAACACTTTGATACAGTCAAGTCTCAGATATATGAGCCATGCTCTGTGAAATGGGTTTAATGCGTCTCCAGAAAGAATCGACTCAGGTTCACCTGCGCGGTCTGCGCAGGTTGACTGAAGTCGAAACAGTATGCTATTGGTCAATTTTCTGCATTTCAAAGGACCAGCCGGTTGTTGGACAAAATACATTTAATGGATCAATAATTGTGTGAAGACTTGCTTAGTTTAACTCTTTACCACACGACAAAAATGTACACTTGGCTAAATTCAAAGCATTTGCAGACGACAATTTAAATGTGGCTCATATCATGGAATTTGTCTTTGATAGGGTAGAAAACATTGTGGGAAAAGGAGAAAATGCTGGTTACCAGCATTTTCTCCTTTTCCCACAATGTTTTCAAAAGGCTTTTTCTTCAGGGTCGTTAAAAGTCGGGATTGTGTTGTAAAGGGTTGCATCAAGGAGATTCACTAAACACCCTTTGTCCTACATCGCCGCTCATATAGTACATGAATTGGTTCCAAGCGATGGCCTTGACAATATCATTGTCTTTACTCTTAACAGAGGACAAGACTATTGAAATTTTCTATAATTCAAATGACTTACAAATGACGAATCAAATATGGTTCAAAGGGAATTTACCTTTAAAAGAGTTGCAAACATCGTGGAGAAAAGAAAAAAGAAATGCTGGTTAACAGCATTATCTCCTTTTCGACAGTGTTCTAAAAAACTTTCTTCCACAGACTTGATTATGCCGTTGATAAAGGGTTAATTCTTTACCAAACGACAGAATTTTAGACGGGTCTAAATTGAAAGCATCTGCAGACGAAAAATCAAATGTAGCTCAAAAATTAAAATTTGTTTTGGGAAGAGTAGAAAACATTGTGGGAAAAGAGAAAATGCTGGTTACCAGCATTTTCTCCTTTTCCCACAATGTTTTCAAAAGGCTTTTTCTTCAGGGTCGTTAAAAGTCGGGATGGTGTGGTAAAAAGTTAAAGTTGACTTTGTATGGACGAAACAGTTTATATTGTCCTTTCCTTATACTTTTCTTTATTTTCTCTTTATATAGATCCTGTCCGCCTATCTTGCCTACTGCGGAATCGCCATTCACAACGCAAAGATATTCGAAGCCTACAGCAGTGAATATGAGAGAAACAAGGTAGGTACGGTATTATGTCACGTGATATTGTGGTAACGTATGGATCGTATGTGTGTATATTTAATCGAAAAAAAAAAATGCGTACATCCATACAGTTAAGTGAAAGGTACCCTTGTTCCTTAATTATTTTTACTTTTTTTTTCACGATGTAACGCAAGAATATATAAAAGTAAATATGAATCAGAATGGAACCGAGGCTAGAGCCAGATGGGACCTTGCAACATTAGTTAAAGAAAAGTTAGTTCGGATTCCAGCCAGACAAAAGTACATGTGGGTTCATGGAACATGCAGGTGTCTTATTTAAATCTTGTCAACCAGTATTGGGATCTGAACACATATTAACCATCTTAAACTTTACCGCACAATCCGACTTTTAACGACCCTGAAAAAGAAAACTTTTTTTTGAAAATGTTGGTAACCAGCATTTTCTCCTTTTCTCACAATCCTTCTCAAAACAGATTTCAATTATAGAGTTACATTTTTTTTTCGTCTGCAAATTCTTCAGTGTAGACTAGTCTAAAATTTTGTCATTGGTAAAAAGTTAATATATCTTTTAAGCTTTATTCTCAAGAATTTCTTCATTTTCAAAGTAACACTTTTTTGATTAACTAAACCAAATGATTTAGTCAGTCAGAAATTGTGTTACCGGTACTCCTTAACCTTCAGGCTACTAAGCGCTACTCAAGTTTCTTTTTGCGGACAGTGTAAATCAAGACCAGACTGCACGTTCTGACCAGACTGCACAGAACGTTCAGTCTGATCTTGGATCTACACTGTCCAATAAGGAGATATCTTTTCCAAAAAAAGTACTTTTGAAATAGCAATATTTTGGTTTTTACTATCGGCTTGAAAGTTTCATTTGATTTTTTTAGCAGGATACTAACAAGTTAATATGGAATGACTATGCATTTGAGAGAGGTTGGTGAATATGGACTTTGGGCTTACTTTAACGCGTTCCTTTATCAGCTGATCCTAAATATGACAGGCTAAACATTGAATTCTTCGGCATAGTGTGCAAGATCAGACTGTACAAAGGTCAGTTCGATGTTCGATCTGTCCGATAAAATTTCCTTTCGAAGTATTACATGGATTTGAGCTAGATCTTTAAATTGAAATATTCAGGTTAGTTTCTATTTATGTATGCATTCAGTGCACTTGACAAAAAAAAAAAACCAATATGCCTGTTCCTCTAAAGGTAGATTTAAAATTTCAGAATGTATGGATTGTATAAGAAACCCCTTAAGATAAACATACGAAGCCTTTTAAGTTTTAACAGTTCCCGATAATCTTCAAGTTCACCCATAGGTGTAGACTGTGAATTCTTATTTTAAGGTAGTACGATTCTAATGAAAAACAGCTATTTCCATAATAATATTATCCTAAAAAATGTGCTATGATTAAAAGTGAGTATTATTGTAATACTTTGACCGAGCCACTTTTTCCAATTTTTCCTTCTTAGAATTATCATTTATAAATCTAAAGCCACTCTATTCTCAATACAAAGAGAGATAATAATTACCTCCCTTTTCAGAAAACTAGCAAAAATATCATCAAATAATTTCAAGATAGACAACAAATGAATTTCTGGTCGGTTAGAAATGTTCAAAAATATTATATCAGTATAAATCCTTATTCGTCAACTAATAAGAAATTTTATTCCGTGTTACACTAGAAACGTTAGGATGGTAACACCTTAAAACTTACATTAATAAATGTCAAGTAACTTTTACTTCGGTTTTTACAGATAAAACATATAAACCATGCTCTGTGAAAAAGGAAGTTTAATGCATCTGTAAAAGGTATCGACCCGGGTCAGCCTGCGCAGTCTGCGCAGGCTGACCTGTGTCGAAACTTTTTGCTCTTGGTCAAGTTTCTTTATGTCAAAGGAGCAGTCTACCTCATGATTCAGTGGGGTTGTTATACAAGATGGATCTTAGGGATCCATAATTATGTCATGACTTGCTCGGTATCATGCATCACAGCCATGCGTTGAACACATGGCTAATTTATTTAAAAAAGAGAGAGAAAAGATGGCAGGAAATTTACGTATGAACTTAAATCTCGATATCTCCCTGTAATAATCCACTCAGGCGTTTTCACCTTATTTCAGGGATCTGGGATTTGTTTCATCAGCTTTGCATGCATTACTTAGAACATATCGAATGCCCGAACACACCACCCCCCCCTCCCCCCGCTCCTACTAAATTTCAGTCTTTCACAATGTTAGATACAACTTGAGAACGGCCTCTGCTTGTGCTCCCAAAAGGTAAATAGAATCAATAAGCTTTTATGCTGTCTTTTTTGGCTGCAGGATCTCTCAGACAATTCGGTCGTATGTCATCCCTTAACCTAACCCTGAAGCTGTTATGCGCGAATGAAAGCTTTTTTGCGGTCTGTGTAGGTCCAAGGTCAGCCTAACATAGACTGTGCAGTTTGACCATGGATCTTTACTGTCCGATAATGTGGGATTTGTGCAGTGAAATGAAGTTTTGAGCACGCAATATTTTTTTTTCTTTTTTTTTACGATTGATTGGAGATGTATGTTACACTTATTAAGCAGTGTAAAAGGTTAAGTATGGCCTGTCCAGGAATCGGCCTTTGTATCGATCGGATTAGACTGGAATCTACCTCTACCTAATGTAGAGTTCTTTTTTGTTTTCATTTTTGCTGATTTCAATAACAAAACACCGTATACTGCAATCGCTCGAACCAGAACCGAGCACTGTCATATATATGTATGCTCTACGGATTTTAAATTTATTTCAGTAGAGCTCAACTTCACAATAGGCGCTACGGTATGTACTACATAAGTGTAAATAATTCAACTTTTAATAACAGCACAAGATCGCGTCAGATATATGCACTGGCTTATCGGTCCACGACTCGTGTTTAGGCTACCAAATGTAATTGAGCCATGCTCTGACAAAAGGGGGCTTGATGCATGTCCATAATACATGATTCCAAATGAATTATCACATAATTAGTGATCCATAAAATCCATCATGTCTAACAACCGACTGAATCATGATGTAGACTGGTCCTTTGACATACAAAAAAATGACCAAAAGCGAAAAGTTTCGGCCCAGTCTGCGGCGTGTACTATACTTTTCGGAGATGCATTAAGCCCCCCATTCACAGTGCATGGTTCAATTATTTTTGCTTCCCTACTAGTGCTATCGTGTAATTTTGTAAACAAGTAATAGACGTGATGAACGCCATATTTTCCCATTGCAAAACTGAGCGTCAAAATCCACTTTTAGGACTGTTAGACTCTTTGACTTCTGTTACCTCTTGAGTTTCTGGAATATTATTAAGATGAATCTTTCCCAGTCACTCTTGAGGGACGAGCACAACTACAGTTGCTTATGCGAACAGGTTAGGCGCAGATCAGAATGCACGGAAATAGCACAGTATTTAAAGTGTTCGGTACCTTATTGAGATTTACTACAGTAGCCGCAATCTGTTGGACTGGTTTACTGATAAGTAAAAAGGTTGTTGCGGTTTTGTAGGGCGCTCTCGGTGTCACACCGGTAACTTTTTGGCTAATTGAAAATAGAGTAAAAATCACTCGCTTCGACTGGCTGCTGCTGATTTCCTGACGAAGCGGGAGCCTAGCAGTTTTTTTCTATCACATATATGTCCAGTGTCCTTCACAGAAAGGTGCAGAAAATGGCATCATGAGCAATGAACTTTTTTGCTATTCCTCTTCAAACACATCACCCCTCGGAAAATGGCTGTCAGTTTAGGCCCTCACTGGTGTTAGACCATGCCTCTTTGCCAAGTCACAAACAAAAAATAGTCCTGAAAGAAATGCAAAAAAGGCATTTATTCTCTGCAGAAATAATCAAATCAACTTCAGAAACACATTTTAGACTTGCCCTATCATCTTTCATGATAAAACAGTGTGGCAGAAGTGCTAGATATCAAATTTTCAAGTGGGACTACTTTTGGGTACTACGACCCGGAAGCATTCCGTTCCGGTGTTACACCTATTTGTAACGGGATTTTATGAAAATTGACCACTCTTTGGCTTTAATCGATGAAATGGACTGAAACAAGATTAACACAGCTTACGGAATTGAAATCTGACCATTGTACGGAAAATGAGACCAGTTTTCAGACATCTAGTATTTTGCGGCCAAGACAAGACAAAACACTAATTTTAAGTCCCATTCACTATCAACTGCTAAAAAGCCATATCTTTCACAAAACTTCATGGATTTTAATGAAATAAAGAGTATTTTATCCCCCAACCTTGCTTCCTTACAACAAATACCAAGAAAACTCATTTTGAAAGAAACAGTGTATGAAAAGGAGCCCCCATGAGGCAAGAAATGCATAATTTGGGGTTAAAATCTGGCAATTTTCATTCAAATTTTGCTAACAAGTCTGTAGAAAAGGGACAAATGGCCAAAAACGTCTGTTTTCAATACCATGAATTAGTTTTAGACTAGGAAATAAAAAAAGATTTACATTTAACAGTATTTTTCCATGTTACAGTGTGATTTCTCCTACTAATTTCTTGAATCAAGCAAATCTGACATCATCAGTGCAACACTAAAGAGCTAAATAGCCCTAACTATGCCTTATCCTTGAAGAATAACAACAACAACAACTATTACTACTACTACTTCTTCAACAACAATAGTAAAAACAACAACAACAACTACAACTACTACTACTCATATTGCTACTGCTACTAAGTATGACGGGATAATTTATCGAAAAAATGGTGTTTTGCGCTGATCTGAACAGTATTTCAGCATATCACAGTGATAGCTGACATATTTATGTATGTCCTGGGCTCAACCAGTTCTAGGCTGGGGCTGTATAGTGTCTTGCCCAAGGACACTCCCACAGAAAACCCACTGCTTCCAGTGATGCTTGAACTTGGGGCCTCCAGTGTACAAGTCCTACACTTTACCACTGAGCCATGCCGGACCCCATGACAGGATAGGGTGGTGTAGGTAAAAAAAAAAAGCAAGAATTGAGACAGAGCAAGACATAATGATCATGCAAGTGACTGCACTGCCTGGTGTATAGCAGCAACATTAACAATGGCCTGATGCTGACCAAAACAAAGAATTCAATGAGAAGGGCAAACAAAATTATTGGACTTCCACCACAATGTTTAGTCACACCCAACCCTAATTCCAGGTACCTTACCAAACTGTGCCATGAGAGAGAGAGAGAGAGAGAGAGAGAGAGAGAGAGACAAACAGAGAGAGAGAGACAGAGAGAGAGAGAGAGAGAGAGTGTGTGTTTGGGGAAAGAATGAGTTCTACCACAGCGTTTACTCCTTCTTATGTCCTACCATAACCCGATTCCCTTGTTAGAGACTGATGACAGATTCAGCTTCTGCCACAATGTTGAGTCCCTTCACCTTGAAAATCCCAAGTGAGAGAGTGAACTTGTTCAATACTGAATCCTCACCCCAGTCCATTCCACTGACCTTAACTATTATACCATTTTCTGAGAGAGAGAGAGAGAGAGAGACAGATAGACAGAGTCAGACAGACAGATAGACAGACACACACACTGACACAGACACACATAGACACACACAGACGGGGGGGTAAGGAGAGGAAGATGCCCAGAGAGGGACAAAGAGAGAGAGAGAGGTGCAGAGAGAGAGAGAGAGAGAGAAGCATAGAGAAAGAGAGAAAAGACAGAGAGACAGACAGACAAACACAAAGATAGACAGACTGATTGACTGACTGACAGAGACAAAAATTGAGTGTGGCCTTGTTCCTTATTCTTGTTAGAGCTTTGCAGACGACGGGATAATTACGTCACTTGCAAGAACATTTGCACAGCAGATGCATTAAGGTAGTTTCAGTTGTAAACAGAACTAAAGAAAATTAAATTCTAATAAAATTCTAAAATACCTGTTGATGGTAATTTTTGTTTAAAATCCATATTTAGTGTCATAACAGCTGCTTGTGTTCCAAATTTCGTCCAGTTCTGCCACTTGATAAGGTCACAGTCACCATTTCCTGTTTTCGGATCTCGGCTTAACTAGGTGTCACACCGGTAACTTTTTGGCTAATTGAAAATAGAGTAAAAATCACTCTCTTCGACTGGCTGCTGCTGATTCCCTGACGAAGCGGGAGCCTAGCAGTTTTTTTCTTTCACATATATGTCCAGTGTCCTTCACAGAAAGGTGCAGAAAATGGCATCATGAGCAATGAACTTTTTTGCTATTCCTCTTCAAACACATCACCCCTCGGAAAATGGCTGTCAGTTTAGGCCCTCACTGGTGATAGACCATGCCTCTTTGCCAAGTCACAAACAAAAAATAGTCCTGAAAGAAATGCAAAAAAGGCATTTATTCTCTGCAGAAATAATCAAATCAACTTCAGAAACATATTTTAGACTTGCCCTATCATCTTTCATGATGAAACAGTGTGGCAGAAGTGCTAGATATCAAATTTTCAAGTGGTACTACGACCCGGAAGCATTCCGTTCTGGTGTTACACCTCTCGCGGTAAAACTTTCACATTTTAAAAACCATGCTTATTGCGGCGTTTTTGAGCTCACAGAGTAATTTTCATGGTAGTCATTTCAGTCGAAGATTAGGAAAAGAAAATGTTTGATAATTCATAATTCAAAAACGTCCCATGGGTGTAAAATGTCTGTTTTGCAGCAGTGGTGATTTAGAAGAATTAAATTCATATTACCAAACGCAGCGATGATCTGAAAACAAGATATATTTGAATTTTGGCACTCAGAATAATATTTCATATAGTGTTATGGTAGGTTTTTCTCTTGCGCCTTAATTAGGCCAGCGTCACTGTCAAACTAGAGACCAACTTTACACTGAGCCTAACCCTAACCCAGTGTAATTTAAGAGCAGATTGCACGTTCTTGATATACAGTGTCTGTATAGGTTTAATTATATTCATCATCTCTATTGTAGAATAAGATATTTTTTCGAAAGAGATTGGTATTTTAGAGGAAACATTCAGACCGTCTGTAATGCTTGCAATAAAATTCGTGACGAAGGTAAAATACTCGTATACCGTTGCCGATGCTTTTTCAATTATTATAATTTACACTCGTATAGAAACGGAAATTAGATGGAAATGAATTTTTGAGATGTCCTATTCTTTATCGACCGTGCTAGTTTCTGCTAACGAAAGAATACTGAAGAAACACACATACATGTATTTAAGTTCGTGGTAGACGTACTGGGTTAGACATAGAAATCGGATATTTGTGCGGAGGGAGAGATCTGAAGGTCCAAAATTATAACTTCACTGTAAACAAGACTCAATAACCGTTTGACTGTCTGCTAAGCGTCACTTTTGACATTTTGCGATAATGCATCGGTTACACAAGACGTGCAGTCCAATTTTGTAGCTACACTTTTAGAAATGGTGAGCTTTTTCAAATTATGTGATATGAAAACAGCTTTGAAACTGCAATACTTTTTTATACTGGTTGGAAATGTTCAGTTAACTTATTTAGCATTCCACGTGTTCCGGTATTTTTAATCTCAAAGCCTTATGGTAGAGGGGTGTAGAAAAGAAACAGAGAAGTAATTTACAGCGCAACCTTTGAATCCAAGAGGGCACTGATACCCCCAACTCCCCTCCCTAGGTAGCAATGCATAACAGTCATTGGAACCTCACTCGAGTCTTCAAAGCGGGTTTTTATGATAAAAACGCCCCGGTCCATTTTTCTTTCAACTCTTTCAAGTGCCTAATATTGGAACCCGATCTGTGTCGACGGTTGAAAATACAATCCACTGAAACATAGAAAGGCGTTTATCTTGTAGGCCTAACATAACAAGCGCACGTTAAAGATTTCGATCACTTTTATCTCAGGCGTAAAGTATTATCCCTATATCAACGAAATTACTTTAACGAAAAAACATAGAATGAAGTAGCGAATGATGTAGACCCACGTTCTGTGCAGACTGATCTTGATCTATGCCTGTTGTCAGCTATGGCGACGAAAGGGCTTGAGATGTAAGTTGTAAATATTCTTCGGTTAGTTTTATCAACGGTCGTACGCTTATTTTTGTCGTACGCCTATCAATGAGCTGCTTGTATCATGGACATCATTATTCATACAGCGCTTGTGCAAGAACCGTACTTTTAGAGAGATCATTCAGCTTACGCTTAACGTGCGATATCCCTAGTAAAACAGGCGTGCGTTTGGTCCTAGGACAATGGAAGGATACAATTTTACTACGAGATGTTTATAATCGTACAAATGATAATAAATCGTAACCCTATTCTCTTCCAGCAACTCCTCGAAGTCGTACATGACCTATTTGAAGAACAGACATCACTGGATGACGTCATACTGAAAATTATGCAAAGGGCCCAGGTGTTATTGAAATGTGAAAGATGCTCTGTGTTACTTCGAGATCCCAACTCCGAGGTATGATATAGATACAGAATACAGGGAACCTTTTCATCATACGTTTAATTGCAGGCTTGTTTATGTTGACAGCATCTGCTGATAACGAATTAAGTGTGGCTAAAAAGATGATACTTGTGTAAAGAAGAGTACGAAACATTGTTGGAAAAGGAGAAAATGCTGGTGACCAGCATTTTCTCCTTTTCCCACAAAGTTTTCAAAAGCTTTGTTCCTCAGGGTCGTTAAAACTCTATCTTGTGCGGTACAGCCTTAAAAAAGTTCGGATGAAATGCTGATGCTTTAGTCTGTTGCGTCTATTTGATGCTCGAGGTAAGGGCGGCAATGGTGTCGTATTAGATTGCTCTCGTTCAGTTGCAAGTATTTGATGCTAGAGTAAGGCAATGTCGTCGCATTTGACATTTGCTTGTATTAGTATCCCTGGAGTAAGTTTAGACCTACAGCACCCCTGGAGGTCATGCAACAGTGAGCTTTACTCACTGATGAACCATACTCTTGCCAAGTATACCATGTTAACTTACTATGCCTTTATATATGTGTGCAAATTGTTTTTCTTCACAACTTGGAGTAAGTCGGATGTCATCAATTACGTGTATATATTTTGCTCCATCTGTTTTAAATTTACATTAGGTAGGCACGTATACCATTTTAAAATATGTGCAATTATATGAATTTATTTCGAATATTGATAAAACAATTCTTTTACGTACATGTATGTGTCTTTATTTACTCAAAATAACAAAATACATTCGTTTCTCACCTGGATGGTGCATGTGAAAAGTGTCGTAGGAATTTCGGTTCTGAATTAGTTTTTTCATTTTTTCTAAAATATACAAGCATGCGTATACTTTGTTCTCTATCGCAATTACTAAGACTGCATTACCGCCGGAAACAGCCGATAGTTTGTCTGGAATGTTTATTTCATCTCAAAGCCTCACTTGTTTTTACTGTAAAATCGCAGTTGCGATTTTCCTTTTCGTACACACGTTTTAGGAAAGCATTATGTGGCGTCATATGTTAACATCATTTTATACTACTTTCAGAGAAGTTAGCGGGGTTTTGCTGACGGCAATTCCCACGTGTGCGTGTTTGGTTTTGCATGGTGTGGCCTACAATTCGAGAGATATCTTTATTTGATAAAAATAATCTGACATTCCCTGGTTATCTACATAACTTTTTTACCAAACTCGTCTATAAAAAAAATATCTTAAGACTGTCTTGCTTGATAACATTTTTCAGACATCGTTTAATCAAATTTTATTTCAAATACCAAATTATGTTAGATACAACAGACCATGTCGTTATTGGGTTTTTATCTGAAATTCTAAATTGAAAAATCGTTACGGTCTGTTTAATTTTTTTTTACTAATTTCAGGTAAAACTTTAGCATTTCTTCATTTTCAGAAATCGTTCAACCGCGTTTTTGATCTCTCCTACCCAGTGAAAAATGGCCACTCAGCAATCAGGTGAATATAGTTTTATTTAACTGTTGCATTTTTTGTCGTAACATCAGTCATTCTTTATCAGGTGGTTATTACTCTATTGGGTTCATGGTCATGCTTAACTCTTTATAAAACGACAAAATTTTAGACACATCCAAAATGAAAGCATTAGCAGACGACAAATTAAAGATGGCTTATCTGATGACATTAATCTCTGAAAGGATAGAAAATATTGTGGGGAAAGAAGAAAATGCTGGTTACCAACATTTTCTTCTTTTCCCACAATGTTTTGAAAAGGCTTCTTCCTCATGGTCATTAAAACCTGTGATTGTTTGGTAAAGGGTTAACTCTTTCACAGCCAAAGGCAACAGAGATAGCTTTAGCGGACATCGTGCAAAACGTGCAGTCTTATCTTGTACCTACATCGTCTACTACCTGATGCTAAGCTATAACCAAATTTATCTAGAGCAGCAGACGAATTATCTTCTTAGACCTCGAAAGAAGTTAAATGTTTCATTTGGCAGCGAAAGAGTTAATGATCGATAGGTAGTTGCTATGTCAATGAAATCAACATTTGAGTCCGAGGTGCAAAAAATGTCCTAGCCAAGGCGGTTTCGGTCAGGATATCTACATTTATATAAAAGTATAGGACAGTACAGACCAGGATGAGATTGCAAATTCCACGTCTTTTGAATCTGGTTTCCGTTTGTGCACTAAAAGGAACTTAATGCTATGAGTCTGCTTCTAGTTATCTCGTAAATTATACTTTTGGAAGAAGTCATTTGAAAAAAATGGGAACCAATAGTAGTGATGTATAGGCCACCAGGTCATGATCTATGTGACTGCTTTGTCTGGAATGTGGGAACAGTTTTTTTCTCTACTCTTCTCTTTTAATATCAACTTAATATTAATTCCACTTTGTCTAATCTTTGTGACTTCACTGTGTAAAGTTCATTTTTAGGTTTTGACTGTTCGACTGAGTGAAACCAAGAAATTATATGCAATTCGAATACTGTATTACTGATTATCAAAATGTAACTCAAAACGTTAAGACGCGCGCAAAGAGTATGTACACTGTTTATGGAATTTCTTTTCCACACACCAATTCAGAAATAAAATTTTCACAACGGCTGCTACCTCGGTGCCTTCAGACGGTTCTGACCCCTCCTTCAAACAGTTCGAATTAACTGATATGCTCGACCAGATTTATGTTTATTGGGGTTTAACCTTAGCCCTTTCAACTTATATAGGCTTATTTTCAAGGACTCGTAATCTGGAGGCCATAGGGTTCTAGTCTCACAGGACGCACTGTATTTTTCGTTGGAGTGTTCTTGGGTAAGACTCTTAAAAGCCCTAGTCTAGTCCTAAGGAGACCCAAGACCTAATGAATATGTTTACTGTCGCCGTGATATGACTAAAATAGTGTTAACAGAGGAGTAATACACCATTTAGTCAAATACTTAACGTTGAAAAGATTTGCGTTTGTCAGAATTTTATCACTAGACAATTGAAATACAGTTGCCACTGTACTGGCGTACTCCAGATGAACCCTAATGCATCACTTTGTAAAAAGATATGTCTTAATGCATAGAAAAATAGATGAAACCCAACCTGCCAATAATGTGAGGGCAAAAGTTCATACTTAAGGAAAAATGCAATTTCACATGATATATCAGAAATATATACAGTTCATAAGAGTTTTTGCAATGAAAAGATATAACAAAGAAAATGTTTCGGGGGACGTAAACAACTTATTAACCTCCATAAACCTTTTCCCTAAATCTTATTAATGCGGTGAATGACCTGGAACATATAACAATATTGGCCCCCCTTCGACTCTGAAACATATACACAGTACAACGTTCTAGAGGACACGCTGAAAGCATTCTAGAGGACACGCTGAAAGCGTTTGTGGCCATCGATTGCTTTGAAGCTTTTTGATAGATTGGTTGTTGACAGTAGATGTTTGGAGGCCACTGACGAGTGACATTTATGTCTTACATAAAGTATCTAAAGATGGAATTCAAGGTTCATTATTTCCAAGAGAAAAAAATGACGTTTTTGTTTTTGTTTCGTTCTGTTTGCGAGACATAAAGTGGAGTGCATCCGTAATTCAAGGACCATACCCTGTTATCACAGATCTAGAGAAAAACGTGTTTTCATAGATGTAACTGAAAATAATTTATCGTCTCCTATCTAAATGTCACGAGGAACAGACCACAATTGTAGGAATTGGGCATTTTCTATTAATCAGATTTCCATTCCCGTAAACGATTTATTTTACCAATTTTGCGACGAATCAATTTTGCTCTGGGCCAGATTAGTCTAAATAGACTTCATAAGCAGACGAAAACGATGGAATGTTCTTGTTACTGTTACGTTACAAGCTACATGACAATGCTGTGCCAGACATGACATGAATTCAGAAAGTCATTAAGGTTGCTGGATCAGAGGAGCACATAGGTTTATACTGTATGACTAAAAGGCTTTGTCCAGTATACTATGTCTGTTCTTTTTCAGAGATTTTAGACTGCTGTCTCTTGAAGCCATTTCTTCTTTTATTAACCCTTATTCTGCTATATAAATGAAATAAAACTGGTAGAAAAAACCGAATAATGCTATTCAAATTTATTTTTAGGGAAAATACCGGTATCTCTTTATCGGACAGTGTAGATCCAATATCAGACTTCACGTTGTGTGCAGTCTGATCTTGACCTACACTGTTCGCAAAAGGTCAGTAGGTCGCTTTTAGCAGCTTAAGTGTTAACGCAATTTTAATTGTTTTCCTGTTAGATATTAAAAAAAAAAAAAAAAAATCTGGTCCAGCATTGGAACTTGTTTTGTTTTCGCTTGAAAGGAAAGCTCAGAGTGCCAGTTTTTTTTAAACAGATAAGGCGCTGGAATCAGAAATACCATAAAACTCCAATCTTGCAAAGAGCGCCGAGCTGCCTGATCATCATTGGACCAAGTTTAGCCTTAGTGCGTGACTAGTAAAGCATTCGTGAACCAATCTTCAGACTTTAAATCTCACTTTTGAAATGTGGAGAATGATCAACATAATTTACTCTTATTGAGCGAAATACCCACAATAAATTCCTCCTCAACATCACCTAGGACATAGGACCCTCATGTACCGATTGGCGTAGCAAATAAAAGCTTTCAAAAGAATGCAGTGATTCGAATCGGAATTATTGGTTAATTTTAAATACTAGTACTCATGTTGGTTTGGAAACAGTCTGGCAGCAGATGTGACTATTTATTTAAAGTTCGACTACTAATACCAGTACTAATTACTAATACTTCTGTCAGTAATAAGACTACTTCTACTTGTAAGTATAATGATTAGTAAGGAAAATAACGGACCTATATAGTGAACTTGGGTAGCTCGAACACCTTTGGGGTTGAGTAATTTGTTCGAAATATCGGTAGTTTGACGGATCCATATTCAAAGTGCATGTACAAACCTCCAGATAAAAGGGAGTGATTGTATTCTAAATCCATCATTTCTCTTCCAACTCCTATGTTATGGGTACTCGTTAGCATTGTCTCAGTGAGACGATTCTAATGGGTACCCATAACATAGGGTTTAGTGGAGAATGATTAATATTTTCAATTTTGAAATCAAAATCACTTCCTGTAATTGGAGCTCTGCATGTATATCTATAGTTATATGTAAATTAACGCCCTTTTTAAATTTTAGGATCTACATTTAAACCATGGTATTTTGAAATCTCGGATGTCTCTCCAATAAACCATTCTTAAATAATTTCTTGGTTCAACTCCATTTCAAAGTATCAAGATTTGGTGGTACATGTGTTTCTACATAGTCTGAATGTGTAATATACTCTCTTGTTTTGTCTTGTTATTATTGCACTATTTACAACACTTCACAATATATGCGATCTAGGTTGAAGGAATCTTGAAGCATAAAGACCAAAAACTTGCCTACTATGCTGCGCTTGCGCAGTGACCCTAACTTCCATGAGATTTTAAGTGATTGAACAAATAAAAGAAAAACTAACAATTACTCGGTTTGTTGTCGATGCAGTCATAACTCCATATACAGTGTGCGTATATTATTATTATGCCCTGAGTCCGTAGTCACGAACCATTCTTAAGAACGTTCTTTGTCTTATTCGACAAAATTTTCTAAATTTGAAAGTAACACAACCAAATGGTTTAGCCAATCAGAAGTTGTGTTACTTTCAAATTTAGAAAATTCTGGAGAATAAGACTGAGGACGTTCTCAAGAACGGTTGGTGAATAAGGACCCTGGTGTTCTACTTGATGCAGAGGATCTCGCGTTGATGTAATTATGGCGGTTATCAGGAGTCTAACGTATGGTTGAACTTTAAGTACGGTTGGTCAAGCGTCCAGTCACTTGCAGAACAGTTAATATTATACACACATATTATTCTTACATTTGACCGCTTTTGGACCTTAAAACCCATCAAATCGTCTTCATCCGGAGGTTGTTTTAAAGAAGCTAAGACGAGGACAAAACTGTTTTCTGATTTAGCGCTTAAATCTCCTGACTCTCTTCTGGTAGAAAGATCTAGAAATACATACATAAAAGCTTAGAAATAAAGACAAAATGTTGAATCTGCCATCTTTTGATTGAAAATGGAGATTATTGAAACGATGTCGTCTGGCTTTGCTTCAACACCATGGTCTAACAATAATAGAAAAAAAGTATCTTAAGCAGTACAGTGGCCGATTTAATCCTGCGTGATAAACCAATAAACGAATATTTGTATTTGTTTGTCTTTGTCTGACAACTAATAACTCAAAATCTAATCAAAGAACCTCTGAATCGGATCATTTACTCGAGTGCGAGTAGTTTTTGTTAACTAATGAACTAATGAACTGGGAAACAGCTGCATGCCTGTGATTATTCTTTCATATTCTCTGTATGTGTGTTTCTAACAATTAGTTAGTCTTCAGTTACCCGTTCTCTCTCTCTCTCCTTCTTTTTCACCTGTTCGATTTGTTTGACCAAATCGTGTCAGTTCCTAAAGTTGATTTTAATTTATCATTGTAGTCAGTAAGCCTGAATCTAGCAGAATTCTACCTTCCTTATTTAAACCCTCAACCTGCTAAATAAACGATAATTTTCCTATTTCAAAGGCATTTTTGAGGAAAGATATCTCCTTATCGGACAGTGTAGATCCAAGATCAGACTGCACGTTCTGTGCAGTCTGATCTTGATCTACGCTGTCCACAAAAGGTCAGTGAGTTACGCTTAGCAGCCTAAGGGTTTAAAAAGATCTTGTTCTGTTCTTTTGGAGGCGACGACAACAATTTTCTCGTGCAAAAATGGAAGGCAGTGCACGCAATCGATCACACAGTGCACCTTGCTGTACGTTTCCTAGGTAATACAACTTGATATAACCTGACTTTAGCACTTAGATAACACAATTTTACCAAAACTAGTGTAAGATATATATAATATAGATTGCATGATTTAGAATAGATAATACATTTGTTCTGTGAAAAGGGTGCTTAATGCATCTGTAGAAAGTGTTGACTCAGGTCAGCCTGCGCAGTCTGCACAGGTTGACCTGAGCCGAAACCTTTTTGCTTTAGGTTAGTTTTCTGAATGTCCAAGGACCATTCTACTTGAGGATTCAACCAGTTGTGGGCCTGAATGTATGGTATGAATCATTATTGTGTGATACTTGCTTGATATCATGCATCACGGAGAAGCATTAAGAGCTCCTTTTTGCCAGGGCATGGCTCATATAGTAACGCAGCTAGGTAGACCAGAGCTTACCATATTGTTAATGCATTTTACCAAAGCTACTGTAATCTAGTATAGGATGCATGTTTAAGACTTTGCCGTACCCTTTGGTAAACTTTGGCCTGCACGGAAACCTTTTGAGTGCGAGCTAAGTTAGATGAAAACATGTAGCAAGTAAAGGAAGACACAAACAACTGCAAGGTGAAAGCTGTTTTGGTCAGAATGGTCTGTCACAAATGACAGGAAAGTGTAGATACAATATTTGACCACACAATTTGTGCAGTCTTTTGAACCACTCTGTCCGCAAAAAACACTGAAGCCTTTTATCGCTTTAGGTGAAAACACGGGCTTTTGTGCATTGCATAGATCAAGATCAAACTTCCAAGAAAGCTCAACGAGTCAATCGTGGTTTTTTTTTTTTTGTGTGTGTGTGTTCGAATCTTTTAACTCTTTACCAAACAACCCCGTGCTTTGACCACTCTGAGGAGGAAGGCCTTTAAAAAGATTGTGAGAAAAAGGAAAAAAATGCCGCAAACCGACATTTTTTGCTTTTCCCATGAGGTTTTTCTGTCATTTTAAAGTTTTAAAGACAAATTGCTTTCAACACGAATAAGTCCAATATCTTGTCGTTTAGTAAAAGGTTAAACATATTTTACACACACTGACTTGTAGTTTAGACAGATAGAATGCATTTTTTAGACAAGAGGATTCCCTAATTAAGATAGTAGTGTCAATTTTTTGTTTACAGCGCCGGTGATAACGAATTTTTATACATGTCAAAACTTACTAGAATTTAAATCGATTTCTCCTTTTAGCTGATATCATAGGTGTTATATATCGAAAGTAACTGTTTTTCTGCGAAAAACAATTGATATTTCCCTGCAGCTCAACAGACAAACTTAATGAATCATCGAAACTGGAATTTCCAAAATAATTCTTGCATTATTTATAGATTTAAAAGAGAAAACTGTATTCTGGTATTCATCGAGTTTTTTTTTAACAAATCAAGTAACACTTTTACTTAATATAAGTTCTTTCAAAAATAGTCTGAGCAAACATTCGAAGCACCACTATTGCAATTAGCAGTGCAGTGCTGCGCACCAAGTTAAATAAATAGATGGCAAGAACAAACATGGATCTTTAGAAGTCTGTTGCTTTCCATCGCCCCGTCAACGTAAGAAAAAACTATTGATCTTGATCATTCTGCAATATTCTGCAAGTCAATGTTGGAAGATTCAGAAATAAGCAGAAAGTGCTTGCCGTGGGGGGGGGGGGGGGGGGGGGGGGGGGGCTTGATTATTACGGGTATTTCTCTGCTGTTTCATTTTGGAAATATTGGCATATTGAAATATTGGAATTCTAAAGTATTGGCATTTATGGACGGCCAAAAAATGGTGGCAACGAAGACATGTCTGGCTGTATGATTCCACTCAATCAACCGCATGTGAATCAAATAATGGTATCTGTATTTTAATGGCAATTTCTTATCGCGTTAATGGAAGTATATCACCCATACTGTCAAAATAAAGAAGAGCAGACCTCCCAAGTTTCGCATAATAATAGGCGATTTGAGTTTTCAATTTGTTGAGTGGAAGTGCAATGTGAATTACACTTTTCACTCATGCTTTCGTTGGCGTCACCGTCAGCCCTCCTCATTTATTTCCCCCCCCCCCCCCCCCCCCCCATAGAGAATGCCTAGCACAACCTGCTATGCTTCTGCTGTCGGTTTAGTTTTAGAAGCAGACTGGACGTTGTTGGCTATATGATACTGAGTCAACACTGTCCGAAAACCACGTTACCTCACTTTCAGCAGGCTTACGAATACATTTGTTGTGTGTTTCAGTCTGAAAGCAAGTTTAGCAAACCAAAACATACCCAGGAATCAGCCTCCAATTCCTGTTTACCTTTCTTTATTTCTTTTACTTCTCTCTTCATCAAAGTTAGATTAATCCATTTTTCAAGTCGTCAGGTAAATTCTGTGTAAACAGGTTGGTAAAAACTAGGCAAATCGTGTAATCAAAGCGGTGAAAACTGACTTGGATGACGGCTGCCACTATGAATATGTAATAGGCCAGATTGGAATCTAGGCAGATCTGAAATCTGCCTAGACCAAATTAGAATTCTAATTTAGTCTAGACAAAAATAGAATTCTTGTTTGGTCTAGGCAGATTCTAGTAGAATTCCGGTTTCGCTGGGCAGATACAGGATCTGCCTAGACCAAATTGGAATTCATTTTTTATTAGAGCTTTTTCAGTGGATGTCCATTTTAACACAAAAAAGCAAACTATATTATTTGTATTTTAATATATAAACTTTTTACCATACATGTAACTTTAGTAAACAGATTTATATGAAAGAAAAAAGAAAAATGGGTTACACTGATATATTAACACAGCACATTTAAGACTTTTCAAATTGAAAAAAAAAAAAAAAAAAGAAAAAGAAAAAAATGCAGACAACACATAAAACATTGCTTATTTTTGCCATCTTTTCCAGATTAAAAAAAAAAAAAAAAAACACTGTGATGTTAGAAACCAGCATTTTTGTCTTTACCAACATTGTTTTTCAAAGCTTTCTTTCGCATTTAAAAAAAAAAAACTGAGGACTACCCGCTAACGGAATAGAGACTGATTTATAAGGAAAAAAAATCTTAACCCATAACCAAACGAAACAAAATTCGACTTGTCCAGATTGAAAGCAACTGCAGACGACAAATTAGATATAACCTAAATTCTGAAATTTGTATTGAAATGAGTAGAAAACATTGAGGAAAAGGGAGTCAATGCTTGATACCAGCATTTTCCTCTTTTTCCACAGTGTTTTCAAAAGCCTTGTTTACAAGGTTGCTAAAACTTAGGATTATGTTGTTAAGACTTCTCGAAACTGGAAAACTTTGTTGGAAAAGGCACAACCATGGATTCCATCATTTTCCTCCTTTCCAGCAATGTCTTCTTTCTGTCGCATGGTTATTAAAACTAAGGATTACCTGTTAATAGGTTTGACATTGGGTTATGCGAAAAAAAAAAAAAAACTATTAAGACTTGTCTAAAGTGAGAAAGATCTGCAGACGGCACAAGACATATGGCTAAAATTTTACAGTTCATATCAGAACCCTTTGTTGGAAAAGGAGAACATGTTGGATACCGGCATTTTCTTCTTTTTCAACTTTGCTCTACCGAACTTCAACTCACCCTCTACATGCTATCACAATTATATTGAGTTTCCAAATTACATTTTGTTTTGACAGCACAATGCATTTGAAGAATGACACTTTGTTGAATATTTTATTCCAGCTTTTCGGCACTACACTGTTTAGTGATACAACTTCCACTACATGAACACAAAGAAATACCTGTCGTAGCACTGTAGTCTCTAGATGGCCCTTATTACAGAAACTTCCTTAAGATCTGTAGGATCGAGATTGTCGAGTTCAGGAAAGACTACCTGACGCAGATCTAGCAGGTCGTCCGAGGAGTAGTTAACGCTTAGAATATCTGATGTTGTGTAGAGTTTGTAAGCACATTTTACGTTTGATTTCACAGATAACATTTTACAGGGGAGAACACTTGCAGCTGTATTGATTCTGTCAATTTTGTCTATCTTGATGCCAACCGTATCAACATTTTGGTAGGTTTTCTGTAGATGGGCTACTTGGTTCTGATATTTCTCTGTCTGGCGTTGTGCTGTAGCTAGGTACTTTTCTCTCGCAACATTTCGCACCTTTGCACCTTGGAGTTTTTATTTCTTCAGCTAATAGGTTGGTCTTTCCCCAACTGAGGAATTGACCTTCTTGTAGTGGTTCTTGAAAAGGGTTATTTTCAGAAGGGATGTAGCTGGAATCAAATACATTTTGAACTTCTATGTTCACGTGTGTGTCTGTATTGATTGGTCTTCCATTAAGGATAGATGAGCAGTGTGTAATGTAACCTTCAGCAACTATATTTCCATCACCGTAAAGTCGGTGCATTCTGGATCGTTTCTGTGTAGGTAACTTCAGTTTGCTCGATTTCGTTCGTCGGATTGTCAAATGTGAGGTGTTTTGTGTGGCTCGAACTTAAGTCTGCGTCATCCGTTTGAGGAAAGTCTATAGTAGAACCAGAACTCAGCTGGAGAAGTAAGGTTGCTGCCTGTGAATCTGCGTCTATATTTCTAATGGGTAGTATCAATAAAAGTACTATCAACAGGAATCGCAGCAGTCTGATCATGTGTTGGCTCTGTTTTGATGGCTTCTTGGAGAATGGCTGGATCAATGTCCTCTTCATTGAGAAAGTTTTGTTCAGCTAAGTTCTGTAATGTGAAGTCTTGTCGTGGTCTTTGTCCAAACACCAGTTTATACGGAGTTTTGTCTGTTGCTTTTGCAGTCGATGTGTTGATGGCATATACAACAGACTTGAGTCCTTTACTCCATTGGTCAACATTTCATCGACCAATTTACCAAGATTAACGTGCAAGTCACCATTTCCACCTGTAAGGCAACCCTGGCTCTGGGGATGTCTTGGACGCCCATGTATCATGACAAGTCCAGGCCATAGATTTGCTGTCTGGTTGATGACATTGGCAACAAATTCTCTTACTTGTCGGACTATAGTATCTTTGCAGGACCAAACTGACAAAATATGTCTGTTAACTTCTCGGCAACCTCCTCAGTTCGATTGGACGTTAGAAGATGTACTTGGTAAAGTGATCTCTGGCATGTAGAATCCATTCTTCATCTAGCCTGCTTTACATGTCTACGCGGTCAACATAAACTCTACCTGTATGACCGGCTCTCGGATGGCAACGTGATATCGTGTCAAACATGTCTTCTTTGGTGGTCACTGGTAGCGCTGTTTTGGAACAGTAAAGACTATTTCTAGAACCGATTGTCTCCAGCTTGAATTGATTCTTGCATTAGTGCTTAAACTTTGCACCGTCGTCACATTTAGTTCTGGTTTTGTGACAATAAGGCCTGTACTGCCTTGTCGTACACTTCTTAAGAGATAACACATTTATCCTTCTTTTTTTCTAAGAGATGAAGAATACCTTTCCAAGAGTTCATTAAATTTATCCTTTTGTTCCAACATTGTAAAGCACTAGTATACTGTTTGATCGAACAATCTAAAATGAATGGAATAGACTTGATCAGATGACCCAATGTTTGATTTTCGCACATTCTTATCTAGCCATGCCTTATGCATTATTCTATTATGACATACTAGTTTATTTCACACATTCACACTTTTATGGCCAACAAATTTGGCTTTTGACAATATTTTGGAAATTTACAACTTTCACAAGCCTTCACACATCATTTGCCAGGTGGGCAGTTTGGTATCAGGAAAACTGCGCCCTGAAAACTGCCTCCCTGGAGATCTACCCCCCCCTCCACGAAAACTACCCCCGGGAAATTTTTAACATTGTGATACTGATGCTGATGTTGTTGATTATTAATTTAATGCATTTATTTCCATTGATTGAATTTATTCTACATGGATGCACATTTCTCGAGACATAAAGATTCCCTTTGAAAGGTTTAACCCTGTTAAGGAGAAGTGATTCCTTTAAAAATTTAATCCTATTATAGCTAATTGATTTCTTTTAAGTATTTACTGTAAGGAATTTTGCGCTTCAAACTGTACTGTGTACAATTAAAAATGCATTGTAAATACAATGTTTGATAAAGATGATAGTACTAAAAAAAGGAAAAAAAAAAAAAAAAAAAGATGTGTACATTGCCTAATAGGAAAAAAGGTAGATGCAACATATCATTCTTGAAAAGTGCTTATATTTCTTTTGTATGTATGTTCCATTTTCTTTAATGTTTCCATAACAACATTAGAACTAAAACAATAAATAAGATAATTAAAAAGATAAAACTTGATAAAGCTGTGATATCTATGGCAATTTCTATCTTTTTGACAGAACTTACCATTACCCCCTGATGAGGCTTGTAGATGAGGCAAAATAGTTTTTTAAACAAGAAATACGCATAAAAAGGTGGGCAGGGGGGCTTCCGGGGGGGGGGGGCAATTTTCCTAGAACCGGGCATATTATTTATTATCATTTATTGGAAAACAAATTAAAGAATATACAGTACTAATGTACTAATATTCTCCTTTTCCCACATTAATTTCTAACTTGTTTCATGAATCGTTTTTCTCATTGTTATAATCATATCAGCCGTAAAAAAACAGGTTTACAACTCTGAGGTTAAATTCTTAGGAAATTTAAACATTTTCTCTTTCTCCTAAAATACTTACTCAATTATTATTTGATTATTTTCCTGATTTTTTATTCATATTAATCCACATATGTTTACGACAGAGAGGAATTTTTAATTAAAACAATTTTTCCCCACAATTGCTCCGTTTCCCACATTATTTCCGATTAAGTGCAAACCATTCAAAATTTATTCTTACTCTGAATATCTCATTGAAACCTCTTTTATTTTTGGGTTTAGATTATATCAGATGGTTTGTTTGCAGTCACACTATATTTAACGATAAAATATTCCAATTTGGTTTAGGGAGATTCTGTATCTGCCTAGCCAAACTGGAATCCTAATTTGGTCTGGACAGATCTGGAATCAGTCTAGAACAAAGTAGAATTCTAATTTGGTCTACACCAAAATAGAATTCAAATTTGGTCTAGGCAGATTACGGATCTGCCTAGATTTCGGTTTGGACTACGACAGATTATATTGTTATGTTGATGGTTTGATTGATTTTAAGTAAGAAAAGAAAACTAATAGTTTTGGAAAAACCTCCTAAAGAACGTAATACATCGAAATTACTAAAGTACAATACCTCAAAGCATTTTCGTCTTAATGTACAATTACTGACAGCGAAGATCAAATTCTAGAGAATAAACACGTGCTGGCTGATGATGTTTTGTTTGAAACTCGTACCAAAGATAATTACAATAAGAAATGCCAGAGTCTTTCGGCGGTCAGAAAATTCCAGTTTTCTTTTTTTTTTAGTTTTAACCATCGAAGAGAAAGTTACCAGAAAACCAGAACGCTTCATCATAAGAGAATAGTTGTTTTCAGTGTATTCTTATCATAATAAGTATTATTATTTTACACACGTTTTAGATATGGAAATAGTGATGTAAAAGGACAAATCTTGTCATTATTCGCCTTCTTTCTAAAACATTGCTGACCAATATTATCCCGTTAATTCAGC
This sequence comes from Tridacna gigas, assembly GCA_945859785.2. Lineage (NCBI taxonomy): Eukaryota > Metazoa > Mollusca > Bivalvia > Cardiida > Cardiidae > Tridacna > Tridacna gigas. Next base: position 56,138,124 of record OX244035.2, read on the forward strand.
TGTGATGCCTGAATCTCGTGGCAAAGATAACGTTTTTTTCTTTATTTTCTTTATCGTGAGAATCTAAAATAAAGGCGTGATATATAAGCTTATTTGAACCTTTTTTGTTTTCCGGGATGTATACATGTGTCAAAGTGAATAAGGCTCATCTATGTAAAGGTCAATACGAATAAGGCATGCTGTGGCAAAAGGGGGCTTAATGCATCTCCGTGATGCATTAGACCAAGCAAATAATCATATAATTATGGATCCATAATGACCACTTTTTTAACAGCTAACTAGATCATGTGATAGACTGATCCATGTACACGTAGAAAATTAACCGATAGCGAAAAAAGTTTTTGGCCAAGGTCAGCAGTGCGTAGGCTGACATGGTCGATACTTTTCGCGGATGCATTAAACCCCGTTTTCACAGAGCACGGCTCAAATGTATGTACATATTGTAGGTCTTTGTTTTCGTAAATTATGAATTTAGAATTATTTAGATAGAGTTCTTTGAAAAAAGGATTTTTACGTGCGTTGGCTTTTGAAGTAAGATATTTTCAAAATTTTACTGAAGTTAAAATAAAATGTTATGACGCTCGTCAAAAGTTTGCTTCATTACATTTTTCTAGACTTTTCTAGACTTTTCATAAATGTTATCTCAATGACAAGTGTTGGCATTGATCCTGTACATAAATGTATCCTGCAGCAGACGTGTAAATTTAGCCTAAATATTAAGTTGAGGCTGCTTAGATTTTACCTTGTATAGTTCAATAGTACCGGTGGCTCTGCAACTGCAACAGTTAGGATTCGACATAGCATGGTGTGTGGCTCGTACAGCTTTACCCGCTTTACTTTCTGTAGATGCATGTTTCCACTTGCTGGCCTCTGTCTGTAGTGTTTAAGATAATCAGATATGTACGATATTTGATAAATATTGGGATGTAAGATTTCAAAGGCATTGTTTTGCTACTTGTACGTATTCAATAAACCTGTGTTTTGGATAGTCAACAGAATTGCCTGATCGATACATTTATAATAAGCACTGGCAGTACAGGCTTTAGATACATAAGAATATAGCACAAGATACTCCACTTTTTTGGTGTGATGTAATGAATTATAAAATAAATTTCAAGCAATGAATGATCTCCCTTAAACCCCACCTTTCTATCGTATAATAGTTTTTGCCTTTTACAAAATAGTCACATGTTTTCACGACTCTTAGAAAAAAAGGCTTGGAAAAATTGTCGAAAGGAGAGACAATGCTCGAAACCATCACTTGGGAAACATTTGACTTGTAGTCTACAATTGCTTTCAATTTTAGCGACTCTGAAGGTTTTTAGTCTGTTAAAAAATTAATACGATCGCCCCAGCTTATCTTCAGCTATAAAATTTCTTCAGCATATGTCCATGAATGTAACTCGTTTACCATAATAATATCCTATTATCATAAAAGATTTATGCTCCTGTGGTAGGCAGGGTTTGGAAACATCGACGAAAAAATGTTTAGGTATATAACAAGTAGTTGGTCTTTTTTTTTTTTTTTTTTCGTGTCTTTTATATAATTCAAGGTAAGTACTGTACTGCGTATCCTTTTATAAATTTATCCCTTCTGTCACCGATACCAGTTGGTCCTATGTCTTGAAACTAGCATCTTTAGCAATGGTTGTGAAAATAGTAAATATCTCATATATAAATAATACATGTTGACATATTTACTACAATAACTAAAATTAACTGCTTCAAGATGAACATGAAGGAAATCTACGCCGAATCTACGTATACATTTGTACTCGTTTCACGTTTCGTGTCAGGTAAGGGTTTCCCTTGATATGTATAATATCATTGAACGGCCTCATACGAGTTAGGGTGCAAAATGTACGCCTGAAGATTATGTTTTTCATGGTGTTGGCTAAAATGACAAAAGTTATTTAGTTTCCAAGAATTGTTTGCCTAGAAATATTTTACGAATCCAGCAGGTTATTACAAGGTACACATCGGTTTCAGTGATAATGATTATAGTTATGATAATTACTCAAGCAATTTTAGAGGTTGACTAACTCTGGTTATCATAGATCATAAAAATCGGAAGGGTAATGGAATACTCTACCCCATAACTGGAAATAATCCGTTCAAACATAATCTAAATATTTGGGAAAACCTTATCCGAGACGAATCATGGACTTATCCACAATGTATATAATACAGTTTCACACTTCATTTTATTTATCTTACAGCTCGGACCCATGTGCTGATCTACAGTTAGGGAACAAAATCGCTGAACTGGTACTTCTTACAGAAGAAACTGTAAATATATCAGACGCATACTCAGACCCAAGGTTTGATAGAGATGTAAGTTTCAAAGATAGAGCTCTAGATAAGTAGCAGTTGTAAAACTTTAAAAACATAATTATTTCTTCGCGAAAGCATCTATAGTGAATACTCATTAAAAATTGTCTCGGGTGAGACAGTTCTAGTTAGGCTTACAACTAATGTTTTCCAAACATGTAGAATTCCTCATCACTTTTTTCTACTTGCTGTCACCTGAAGCTATATTAATGGTTTCTTTCAGGTACGAAATAAGTTTTATGGTGGGTGGCGAGAATACGTGATTCTATTGTAAACCGCCATGAATTGCCGTTATTGTTGTTATGATGATGATGATGATGATTATTATTATTATTATCGTTTACTTGTTTTTTCGTTTGTTTGTATGTTCGTTCGTTTCAAATACTGATAAAAGAGTGCTACCAAAATGATAGCCATTCGATTAGATTTTCAAGAAATAAAATACATGTAAATAAAACAGCATTCCAATCTAATACTTCTCACCACAACTGTGAATATATCTTTTCTTCCAATATCATTTTTAGGGAAAAAATGCTGTAAAATGGAAATAGAGCTTGTCATATAAGCAACTTTGATTATGAGCCGTTCGTCCACGTACTCTGTTTGAAAACGTGAAAAACAGTCTATCTACGAGTACAAATGTCTTGGGCCCATAAAGTTGCTTACCGCAACGTATGGTACTTTTGCGGACATTAGAGATTAAGACCAGACTGCACAACTTGTGTTGCCTGGTTTTAGCTCTGCAATGTCTGATAAGTTTTGGTATTATCGAGTGAATAAATCTTTGAAATCGTAGTTCGTGATCTATTTTACCTGACTGAAAATATCTGTTCGTTTATTTAGCACTTAAGCAAACTGTGCCTTCAGTGCTTTAATCTGTATTTCGTTTCAGTCTGATAGTTTAAGCGGTTTTCAAACAAGATCCATTCTATGTAAGCCGATACGGAATAGATATGCACAAATCATAGGTGTGTTTTTCTACTCAATTTGTGTTGATTGACTGATTGATTGATTGTATGGTGTTTAACGCCGTTTTCAACATTATTTCAGTTATTTCGCGGCGGCCAGGGCACCTATCCATGCTTCCCTGGAGTTTCTTTTACCAGTATTCCGCACAATATCCTTTCCAAGCCACTGGCTGCTTTCCCACATAACCATCGTCGAAACAATGGTCAGGGGTGAGAGAGGAATGAATCCTGTCGCAATGACCATCATCAATCCTCGGAAAGAAATTGGCCAAGCCGGGGATCGAAGCAGCGACCTAATTTGTGTAGACATACTTATCTCCCCTTGAGTGTGATATTCTAAAAGGCTGTGGATATTGGATTGCACATGGATTATTTAGTTAATTGCATAGCTCAGTTGCCACTATTCAAAGGCAGTTATGCCAAAATTGTGAAAATAACATCGTGGTCTGTATATAAAAGATCAAACTTTACTGTAACTTAAGTCTATTTTTTATCGATGCTGGATTTAGAGACGCCAAAAAAAACTCTTAACCTTCTGTGAATTTCGATATTCGTTAAATTGAAGGTAGAACGAAATCTGAACAATCTTTATCCCTGTATAACTGATCCAAATTCAATTCTGAACTAAATCGTAGGAAAAGGACAAAATGCTGGTAACCAGCATTTCCTCCTGTTCCCCAATGGTTTCTATCCTATCAGAGAGAGAGAGTCCGAGTCTGTTCGCTATCCACTAAAGGTACTTGATACAGACGAGGATAGATGTAGTCACGGAATTGGCCGAGTTGTGACGAGTGCCATAACAACACGACCAGCCCGTTATTTAGATGCAAAAATCGCTCCTTTTTACTGACTATGACCGTCAAGTTTTGTTACTCTTACAGTTTGTAGCAGTTATCAGTGTTGTACCAATACAAATGAGCTATGCTCTGCCAAAAGGGGGCCTAATACATATCTGCAGTGCATGACACAAAACAAGTCATCACAGTGTAGTACATTCCTAAAATCCGTTTTGTATAACAACCTACTGCATCATGCGGTAGGAAAAGAAGAATACGTTCGTTATAAACATCTTCTATTTTTCTTAAAATGTTTTGAAAAAAACTCTTTTCTTCATTGGTGTTGATTGGTTGGGAAAAGGTTCAGATTTTAAAATCCGACTGTGTTTCCAAGGTCACAGCTAGCCTCCACCGCAACGTAAATTTATTAAGTCTCACTTTTGACATTTCATTGCATTCAAAACGCCTACGAGACAAATTTTATTAGGAATATAAGGATTTCTAGAAGGAAAAACAATCCTCGTGCTGAAATTAGAGATGTCTCGATGAACATTTTATTGGCGGAAAAAATATTTCACATACAAGACGTTGTATTAGTTTAGAATTCTATGTCTTTGATGAACATTCGTTAACTCTTTACTAATCGAGAGACTTTTTTAAGGATTCTTTTTCCTTAATCTGCTTTAGAAACTACCGGACCGGAATGAACTTTGACCAGATCCCCTCCCCTGTCGGAGCATCTAGCCTCGTCTTTATCATGGAAGTTTCCATTAGAAATACTTTTAACCTTAAAGCTGCTAATCGCGACCCATTGACCTTTTGCGGACAGTGTAGATCAAGGTCAGACTGCACAGAACGTGCAGTCTAATCTTTGATCTTCACTGTCCGATACGGTATTTTCTTTCCGGTGAAATCTACATTGAAACCGCAATGTTTGGGCGTTTAGTAGTGAGTAGAAATTTGCGTTTCATTTATTCAGCAGCTTAAGTGTTAAATAATCACTTGATCTTAAACATCGTGGCGCCCATGGATTTCAATGATAACAGCACAGAACTCGCAGTTTAAGTTTGATCTATACTCTTCGATACCGTGAGGGACCTACCTGATATAACAGCTACCTACCCGTACCCATCTGTAGTTCATACACTTCTTACTGGCGACTAGAAAAGAAAGTGAGGACATAAAATGTGGTGGATTCGAAATTAGACTTCGAGAAGTGCTTTCATTCGGCAAACCTCGGATGATCCGTTAGTTCAGTACCTCGGCTGTGATATTTACATACACCTTGCAGTTCTTTGCCGGAAATAGGCCTCTTAACTGCTCTTGAAATCATACCAAAAATATCAAATTACAATTTTCAGCCCAAATCGTTCTGAAACATTTCCGTTGAAAATCAGTTTGTTCTTTTCATTTTTAAGGTGATTTATCGTTTTCGATGGAAGTTTCTCTGGCAGATTCATAAACAACTTGCAGCTGTTGTCGTTGATTAAAAGAAATTAATTTCATGGGCATCACCAGTTTAAAGATCAGGTCACTAAAAGTATTTCTGATAAAAACTACCTTGATACGGTCAAGGTTTAGGTATAGTGAAAGAATCGGTCAAGTTGCGACGAGTGCGGGCAGGGTAAAAGTTCACTTCGGGTTGAGTATAGTCCCACACAAATTATGAAAGAGTTCCTTATTATTAGCCAGGTAAGTATTTCTAGTTTGAAACTCTAGTTTGACAGATGAACTTTCTAATTTTCAGGTGTTGCAGAAATAATAAACAGATCAGACGGGTTGCCTTTTGACGAACATGACGAGCAGCTATTTGAAGTATGTTATTCCTTGATATACTGAAATACCTGAACCTGTTAAGAATAAAAGTTCTGAAAGCACTGAGAAACGTTTTTAGCGCAAAATTGTAGTGTCGCAATTAAAGGTTGATCTGTTATATCTGACTAGTAATGCGATTACAACTGAACCATGTTCTGTGAAAAGAGTATTTAACGCATTTGCAAAAAGTATTGACCAAGATCAGCCTACGCATTCCGCACAGGCTGACCCGAGTCGAAACATTTTGCTATTTGTCAACTTTCTGCATGTCAAAGGACCAATGTACCATATGATACAGTCGGTTGTTAGACATTGTGGATTTTATAGGTCCATAATTATGTGATGCCTTGCTCGGTATAACGCATCACGGAGATGCAGAAAACCCCAGTTTGCCAGAGCATAACTCAGTTCTGTTGAGTGCCGGGAAGGACGGGTTTAACGCATCTTCGTATTACATTATACCGAGTTAAGTTGTCGCCTCATTCAGATCTATTTCGTCTAAAAACTAACTGATTCATGAGGTAGAATGGTCCTTTGACGCACAGAACAGAAATTACCGATAGCAAGCTATTTTCGATACTTTTTGCAGACGCATTTACTGCATTTTCAAAAAGCATTTATAGAATTTTGAATATAGACCACTAGACCAGCGCACATCCCTATCTCCTCAAAATAAAGCTTGTTATTACGTGAAACAACATTTAACTGCTGATAGCGTCCGTTTTATCGCTTCGGGTACCACTGGCTATGAGATGAGAAAATTGCGTGTATTTCCCGATAATTGCAACACCATAATACATTAAAACCATTTTATGAAATACAGACAACATTCCTTTTATATTTAGAAGTAATAACAGAAATAAAATAAAACAAATCATTTTCAAATCAGACTCTACATTTCAGGCTTTTACGATATTTTGTGGATTAGGAATCAACAATGCTCAGTTGTATGAGGAGGTCTCACTATCTGCAGCCAAACAAGCTGTAGCCTTGGAAGTGAGTACATTTCTTTGGTCACGTGAGTTTTATATACCAGTTTTATCCTTGTTGTGACGCAGCAAAATATTTATGTTCAGTCCATTACTTTAATAACATAATAAATGTTCCGAATCGCGAGTAACCTCGGCAATAGATAACAAAGTGTTATACTTGTCTTAATTAAAACACTTGCAGACAAAAAATTAAATATGGCTGAACTGATAGGATTTGTCAGTGAAAGGATAGCAAAGGTCCTTGGAAATGGAGAATGGTTATCAAAAAAGCTTTGCTCTTCTTCATTGTCAAACGCTGGATACTTTAGTGGGGACTCCGAGTAATTCCACTTATTTGTCTCTTTTACTCGGAAACGAAAACCACTATGAACGACTTGTTTCCTTAAATCACAACTCAACTATACATATTCAGATATAATATTTTTAGAAGCACATATTAAAGCTATCAGTACCATAATTTGTTCAAACCTGATGTTTTTGACTGTTTGTTGTGTGTGAAACTGAAATGCTACTGTAAGATTACGATTTTTTACAGATGTTATCATACCATGCAGGTGTGGAACCAGAGGAAGTACTCAAAATAAAGGTAGGTTCTGTAAACCTCTTTCCCGTGCAAAAAAAATTATTAATATTAAAAAAAAATAATCTCAATTACATGCCGATAAGTTTGAGTAAGTTATTTCTTGGTACAGTAATTTGTAAACGGGTATCCAGTAAAAGGTGATACAAACATGGGAAATCAGGCAAATCCTTAAAAAATCTTTTTGTCCAGTCATAGGGCTTAGGGCTACCAAATTTGGTATGTAGCTTTATCCAGTGCACTTCTATCAAATATGTTCAAATTACAGTCTGGGAGAGAAAATTTGCCCAGCCCTGCAGATTACGATTACAAGTCTTTACATGGGCTCAAGCTTATGTACTGGAAACTTTAAAAATCTTGTCCCTGAGCACAAGGCTCCCGACTTTTAACGACCCTGAGGAAGAAGGCTTTTGAAAACATTGTGGGGAAAAGGAGAAAATGCTGGTAACCAGCATTTTCTCCTTTTCCCACAATGCTTTCTAGCCTTCCCAAAACAAATTTCAATTTTTCAGTCACAGTTATTTTGTCGTCTGCAAATGCTTTCAATTTGGACCAGTCTAAAATTTTGTCGTTTTGTAAAGAGTTAAGACTACTTAATTTTGCATGTAGCTTCATCCAGTGGACCCCCACCATGATTGTTCTAATTATAGCCCTGGGATCAAAATTGGCCCTGCCAGGGAGTGACTTATGTAGTAAAACAATTACAAGTCTTCTTTTTCTCAACCACAAGGGCTAGGGCTACCAAAGTTTGCACGTGGCTTCACCTGAGAGACCTTTACCAATATTCTTCAAATTATAGCCCCCAGATTTTTTATATGCTTCGAGGGTCATATGTTTAACATTGGTTGATGTATTAGTGAAACTTAAAAAATCATCAAGTCTGAAACCATAAGGCCTATGGCTACGAAATTTGGCGAGTAGCCCTCTATAGTAGACATCTACAAACGGTGTTTACACTTTAGCCCTGGGGTTAATATTGACCCTGCCGTAGGGGGTCATAATTTTTAAATAGTCTTACGTAGTTTAAACTTTAAAAAATCTCCTTGTTCCCTACAAGTAGGCCTAGGGCTACTAAATATTAAATGTAAGTTTATCTTGTGGTCCTGCGTGGCTCATTGGTAAAGTGTTGAACTCGTAACTTTGAAGCCCCGGGTTCAAGCATTACTGGAAGCACTGGAGTTTTCGTTGGAGCGGCCTTGGGCAAGACTCTTCGAGCCTTGGCCTAGTACTGGTAAAACCTAGGACATACATGAGTATGTGAGCTGTCGCCATAAAATTACAGCAATAATGTTGAAAGCGGTGTAAAACACCATTCAATCAATCTACCAAGATAGTTCAGATATATATGCATTTTTGTCAAAATGACCATGCCCGGGGGGGGGGGGGGGGGGGGGGGGGCTAAAAGCTTTAATGTGGAGGAGCTCTGCCAATATAAGGCCTTAGGTCGAAATTCTAACATTGTTCAAAAAATATTCCTGATGTGTAGCCAGTTGGCAATTATTGTGCATCACTATCTATAGTCTCAGGTGAGCAACTAAGCGCCATTTTGGCCCTCTGGTTTTAAATTTCAGTCGCAGAGGGTATTTTTTTTTCTTTGTATTTTAGTCGCAGAAGTTTTAATTATTTCTTTTATATCACAGGTGCATAAGGTATTCATTTTAATTTTATTCACAGAACACTGCTTATTCTTTTAATTTTCAGTCACAGAAGATCCCAATGGCGTGCGAGCTTCGCTTGAATGAGTTGAGTTTCAACGACTTCTCTCTAACCAATGACGAGATGATCATCGGGGGCATTCGGATATTTCGTGACTTAGGATTCTTAAAGAATTGTAAAATTAACTTTGACGTAAGTTCTCTGTAATTTTCAAACTTTATAACTGAGCCGTGCTCTGTGAAAAGGGGGCTTTATGCATCTGCGAAAAGTATCGACTCAGGTCAGCCTGCGCAGTCCGCGCAGGCTGACCTGGGGCGAAACTTTTCGCTATGGGCCAATTTTCTGTATGTTCAAGGACCAGCGTACCTCATGAATCAGTCGATTGTTACACAAAATGGATTTTATGGATCTATAAGTATGTAATGGCATGCTTGGTATCACGTATCACGGAGATGCATCAAGCCTCCTTTTACCAGAGCATGGCTCAACTAAATGTACAATGCTGAAATACAAAACTGACTTTTAAGTAAATGCGTAAAGGAATTTATAAGTAGGTTATATCATGTTATTGCGTGATTAATCTTTGCTTGAACGTCACCGCCAGTTAGCGACTTTTTTTTTTCATTCTTCTGCAGACCTCTTCTTAAAACAAGGTGACAAAAGGAGAAATCGCTCGTTACTTTTATATGGAATGAACAAATCCGTGCCGATATGGAATAACTGCGGATAAGAAGTAATTAATTGTTCAAAGAATTTTTTTTTCTAAAAAATGTTTTGCAATGCTATCTAAAATCAAAGAATATACTTATGGCATTCTGACTTAACTCTCTACTTCCATTGTTATATTTCAAAGACATTAATTCGATGGCTGACCACAGTAAAAAAGAACTACAGGAATATTGCCTACCATAACTGGAGACATGCCTTCAACGTCTGTCAACTCATGTTTGCAACAATGCAGGTTTGTATTTCGGCCATTCTCTGTAAAAAAATGGCGGGGGGCAATGCATCTGCAAAAGTATCAAACCAGTCCGTGCAGGCTGACCGGGGTCGATACTTTTTACTGTTGGCCAGCTTTCCTACATGTCAAAGGACCAGTCTACCCCAAAGTCAGTCGATTGTTAGACTAAGTGGATTTTATGGATCCATAATTACGTGATGTCTTGCTTGGTATAATGTATTACTGAGATTGTTACGGAATGTTCGTGAATAATCTAGTTATGTTTTTTTTTGTGTGTGTTCTAATGTTAGTAACAGTGTCAAGATATTGTGAGAAATGGAGAAAATGCTTTTTAGCACTGTTTTTTTTTTTTTTTTTGCACAATACTTCCAAAAGCCTTTTTTCTTTGTAGTACGTTGGAAAAGATTGAAAGAAAAATTAAAATGAGTTATGCTCTGGCAAAAGGAAGGTTTAATGCATCTTATTACGGTGCTTTGGATACCGAATGGCTACGGCTTAAATGACGGTGTAATAGTTTCAAAAAAGAACAGAAGAGTTCTACTAAACTATGTCTTAAAATCTAATAATTGAAAGCACAGTAATTTATAATAAAAATGATAAATTCCTTCTTACGCTTCACAGAGTCTAAACAATTCAAAATGTCCTAAATATCACAGTTCTGTTGATCCGAAAACCGAGTAAGTCACGAAGAACAAATAAAATTCCTGGTCTCAACAGATCTCCAAAAGCTGAGAACCAAACGATGACAATGACAACGTATGTTTCAACGGTGATGCCAAGTATTTTATCCTTTTCAAACTTCAGTCACAATCACCAACCCTTTTGACCAACTGACAACAATGACAGATAAAAACGACACTAAATTTGAAACGAATAGACATTGTTAACTGACCTAACAATAAGGAAATCCCGGGAAAACATTTTTGGAAAATGAGATATTTCTTTAACCTGTAAATGCACTTTCCAACAATGGTTTCAGTCCTACTTTATTCTAGAAATAAGATCTTAAGAAAAGAAATTTCAAGATTGTCCATGTACCGAATCTCTTAGCAGAGCGGATAGTGTAGATGCAAGATCCGGGTCCGTATTCACCAACCATTCTTAAGAACGTTCTTAGACTTATTCTTCAGGATTTTCCAAGTTTGAAAGTAACACAACTTCTGATTGGCTAAACCATATGGTTTAGCCAATCAGAAGGTGTGTTACTTTCAAATCTGGAAAATTTTGGAGAACAAGACCAAGAATATTCTTAAGAATGGTTGGTGAATACGGACCCAGGGTCCGTATTCACCAACCATTCTTAAGAATGTTCCTTGTTTCATTCGCCAGAATTTTCCAAACCTGAAAGTGACACAACTTCTGACTGGCTAATCAGGAGTTGTTTAAAATTTAGAAAATCTTGGAGAATAAAACTAAGAATGTTCCTGAGAATGGTATGTGAATATGGCGCCAGACTGCACTTTTTGTGAAGTACGATCTTGATTTACGCAGGGCGCAAACGGGAAGTAAAGTAAGGACTGTAAATTATGTTAAATTGGGTATTTGGTGATGCTGTTTTCTTTGAATACACTTTTAACCTTCAGAATACAGAGCCTTTAATCCTGATTGGCTAAACAATATGGTTTAGCCAATCAGAAATTGTGTTACTTTCAAACTCAGCAAAGTCCTCAGAATTAAATATGTTATTAACCCTTAAGCTGCTAAGCGTGACCCACTGACCTTTTCCGGACAGCTTAGATCAAGATCAGACTGCACATAACATGCATTCTGATCTTAGATCTGCATTGTCCGGTAAGAAGATACATTGCCTCCAAAAATACCTTTGAAATAGGACTATTTCAGTAAATGCTATGGGCCTGAAAGTTCCATTTCTCCTATTTAGCAGGATAGGGATTAAGAATGATTATTGAATTCGACCTCCGATTTCGGACCTAAACTCTCTGCTATTTCATGAGGTATCTTTGCCAAAGCGATCCCTAAAATTAAGAAAAGATGTTGTTTTTTTTATGAAAGCCTTACTTAGTGACAACATTTATCTAGCATTCTACAGAGGTAAACATCGGTTTTCTGTAAATATGCATCAGTTTTCATATTTCTACGAAAGATTAACCTGTCACTATTCCTTATAATTCTATTGGCAGCTGTCAGCACTGACGTGCTGACGTTTCTCTTTTTCCACATCACATCCTGCAGACGAATTTTGCGTCTGGCGGCAGACGAGGTCTTGATAACATTGCATCCCTGGAAGAAACTGCCAAAAACGGAAATTTACTGTTTTGCCACATATCTTTTTGATAGATACCGATGTTTCGAAAATTTGTTAATGCTGACCATCCATATTCACAGAGGTAGCTTGCAAAGTATCCTGCTGCGAGTTCGTGACAAGACCTAACTCTTTACCACACGACAAAATTATGAACTTGTCAAAATTGAAAGCATTTGCAGACGACAATTTAAATGTGGCTCTACTGGTGGAATTATTCTATGACAGGGTAGAAAACATTGTGGGAAAAGGAGAAAATGCTGGTTACCAGCATTTTCTCCTTTTCCCTCAATGTTTTCAAAAGGCTTTTTCCTCAGGGTCGTTAAAAGTCGTGATTGTGTGGTACAGAGTTAAATCTGTACCCAAATAATACCTCGTTTTGACGACCCTGACCGAGAAGTCTTTTGAAAAAATACTGTGGGAAACGGAGAACTTTCTGGCTATCAGCAATGTGTTCTATCTTTTCAAGGACAAATACCATTAAGCTGTCGTCTATAAATGCTTTCAAATTTAACACGTCCAAGATTGTATCGTTTCGTAAAGAGTTAATCCAATATTCTGCAGGAGCTGTCATCAAGAAGTAGTCATATTTCCGATGTTTTATCAATTCTGGTCTTGGGCTGTCTCTACTGGCTAATTGTAAATGACAACGCTTTGGAACTTGTTCGGTAGATAATTTCCTTTAGGGCGATATGGCCATGTCTTTCCGAATCACAAATTTCTTGTTTTTCAGTGTTTCAAATGAGCTTTTTTTACCCATTACTAGATGATAAAATTTAAGACTCGTCTATGTTGGAGACTTTTGCAGACCACGCTGAGTGTAAACTCATGAAAATAGAGTTTTGCTTTTGTAAAATCCAAGCAAAAGTACGCCGTTCACGTTGTGCAAGAACTGAGCGAAGGACCAATACAAAGAACTGAAAAGGAATAAAAAGAAGAAATTCTTTCAAAGCCTAGTACCAAATCCTAATTAACCCGTTTTGAGAGAAATTTCGTTATTCATTTTGCTTATCTTCTCTTTTAACCACAAATGCACAAATGTCTTTATTACGTAACCTCCATTGTATCCAACGTAATATAGACATTACGAATATTCATATATTAGACACGTTTGAGACAAGCAAATAATGCAGTTAGTGGTCAAAGGTCTGTAATCATCAGCCTTATTTCTAGAGTAATGCTGACCTACATTTCCCTGTTAATTCAACTGTCAAAATTGATGACCAAGACAAAGTTACGAGTGTTATATCTTAAGACCTCAAACTTAGGTCTCTATATGTAAGATTCTTTTCATCTAGTTTTCTTCCATGTCCTACACACTAGTCAAAGCAGCGGATAGGTTCATTTATGTAAATTTCAAAACATATGTACACCGTCAACATGCGTGTAGGCGCATGTTGTCGAATATGAAGGGCGATAATCCTTGATACACAGTTTTATGTGATAAAGAGAATGTTACGTTTATTGGCTTTTAAGTAAAATTTTGTTGAACTAGTCGAGAAAGGCCTTTTACACTCCTTCACCAAAACTTTATCTCAAATGCCAACTTTTGTTAGATCCTGTGTGTCTGCCTCTATAATATTATATTTAGATAAGACTATATGGTTTTCGTTGTGGTTTTACTGTTTTGTTTGACCTGTCTTAACTCTCTATATTTCAGAAATGCAACACCAAACCATTGTTGTCACGCATGGAATGTCTGGCGCTAATTGTGGGCTGTATTTGTCATGATCTTGACCACCGGGGCACAAACAATGCATTTCAACAAAAGTAGGTTTTGCCACTGAAAAATCATGGTAAAGTACGGGCAGTTCTGAGGCAGAATTTGCCAGTTCTTTACTGCCTCCATTTCAATACTCGCATAAATGTCAAAGTCAATCTACATAAGGAAACGTACGAGTAGTGAAAAGCCTTTGAAAAAAAAAATAGCGGAAAAAAGCTATCTGTTCTCTTGTCACAATGTCTTGTCTTTAGTTAAAAAACCGGTATTATTCTTCACGTTTTCCTTCCTTTTTTTCCTCCTCTCTCTCTAGGACTCGTGCTCTTGTATGTTTAAAAGTTGTTTTTTTTTACGTTACGGTTCAAAACCAAGCAAAATGATTGTTGACAAAATCATCAAGGCATTTAAGGTATCATTACTGAATTGGACTTATATGAGAAGACATATGCCACTACCCCAATAAGTGATGTGAATTAACCCTTGGGCTGCTTATCGCGACTCACTGACCTTTTGTGGACAGCGTAGATCAAGATCAGACTGCACAGAACGTGCAGTCTGATCTTTGATCTACACTGTCCGATAAAGAGATTCTTCACGTCAAAAATCCCTTTGAAACAGGAAAGTTTTGGGCTTATACTATCGGTTTGAAGGTTTCATTTCTTTTATTCAGCAGGATAAGGGTTAAGTACAAAGAACAGCCTTGTGCTTTTTATGGCATCTTTTTTTCTGTCTATTCAAGGGTATCTACAAATTCGCTAATACAAATCTTGTGAATGGACGTCAAGATAGAAATCTTCTAAACGAATCTCGGACGTATATTAGATAAATCTGATCCATTTCTTCCTATTTCAGGACCAGTTCGGCCCTAGCCCAGCTGTACGGTACCAGAGCCACATTGGAACATCACCATTTTAACCATGCAATTATGATTTTAAATAGCGAGGTAAGACCTTTTTGTTGTTGGCTTATGCTTTGTTTTGCAATTAATTTGTTGGCATCGGTTTAAGTTATAATTAAAAAAACGGTATACAAAAACATTGCAAGAATGTAACATTAAGCACTTGCAAAAGCAATCTCTATAGCTCTGTGTGCAAGACAAACCATTACGCCTGAAAAACTCGCAGAAGCTTTGTCTCTCGGCGTACCAAATTCTGCTCAAAATAAGTCTGTTGTTATTCTGGAAAAGCCATCATATCCGGTAAAATGGTGTACAAAATACAAATAAGTATTTAAACATGCCTCAAACATGGGTGTTTTGAAATGCTTGGAACAAATCCGCAATTAATAGGTCTCTGATTCATAGAAACACCAACACTGTATGTCTGGGCGTGCATTGAACGCGACTAGTAATAGGTCTCTTGGACATACCAGAATGGCCACTAACGCCAGGGTCCGTATTCACCAACCATTCTTAAGAATATTCTCAATCTTATTCTCCAAGATTTTCTATATTTGAAAGTAACACAATTCCTGATTGGCTAAACCAAATGGTTTAGCCAATCAGGAGTTGTGTTACTTTCAGACGTAGCAAAAATCTGGAGAACAAGACAAAGAACGTTTTTAAGAATGGTTGGTGAACCCAGGCCTCCTTGCGTGTGAGAAAAAAACACTGATACTAGGTGTCTTTGTGCATCAATATTAGCCACAAAAAAAAAAACTAAGTACCTCGGCATGCCTTGAAAGAAAACAACCCATAACTGGTATCTTCGATGGTTGTTAAAAACGCTTTCAATGTGGCTATGTATGTCAAAAACAACAAAAATGATTGATATGGCGTGCCCGAAAAACTAACAGACGTGTAGAATCTTCATGACGGTTGCTTGGATAACTTCCCAAAAGATGGCAGATAATCAAAAATAACACTCCTTGCACAATAAATTGACTAGATGCATACCCTGAGCTTCTTGCCTTTCTCCCTATGAAGAATGATCTTTTTTGTTATTCAATTGCAGGCAACAAATATATTCAGCAACTTTAGCTCTGAAGACTACAGCCAAGTGATTAATTTATTGAAACATGCCATTCTAGCTACCGATCTGTCACTCCATATTCAGTAAGTATACAAACTCTATTGAATCTTATTTCATGAACAATCTTATAAAAAATGAAATAGAAATTTACCCTTGACCCTTAGACTGCTAAGCGCGACTCAAGGACCTTTTGCGGACAGTGTAGATCAAGATCAGACGGCACAGAACGTGCAGTCTGATCTTGGATCTACACCGACCGAAAAGGAGAATAAAAAAAAAAAAAATTTGAAAATGACAACATTTTGGCTTTTACTATCGGCCTTAAAGTTTCATTCACTTATTTACTACGATAAGAGTTAAGATTCATGTATATACATTCCCATTTACACTAGCATTCTTTTGGTGGTTACATATTGAGGTTTGCAATACAAAAAAGAGAGGGTAGAAAATTACCCGACCTCAATGAGCCAATGTGAAAATTTAACCTGCAACTTTACGAAAAATCTTCGGAAAAAAGAGTAAATTACTTTGCAAGCAATCCCTGACGCACAAACAAATTATTCTTCATATTGATCAGTTAGATAATTCATTTTAATTTTCCTTCATAGGTTTTTTTTTTTCATTTTTTCTACCCGCACTAAGAGTGGTTGTCTGAAAACAATCTTTACGTTCGTCAGTTTAATGTAGTGATGTGCATTTTGATGATATTATAGTTAGGAAAGAAAACGCGAAAGCCTCGGGAAATTTCACCATACATTACAGTTCTTCTGAATTTAAGTTGAGATGTAAAACAATGTGTTTAGATTTCTTGATTCATAAAATATAAAACTGGCATGACGTGTAAGTAATTATCTGCACGCTTCAACATAAAGTGCGTGTAGTCAGTTATCAAATGAAATTGAATACTGCTTCAACTGCAGCCTGAAAACGTACACAATGCAATTTTCAGAAATAGGAAAATTATTCGAGCTTTTATTTGTAGAGAAAATCTCTGAAATTTAGAAAACCAGCCATTTGCAATTAATTGGAAGTCTGTTTGTTTTCACTCACTACCGACTAGGACAAATTTGTGGCAAGCGACTCTGAAAACATTATTGTGTAATCTGATCTGGATATACACTTTACAACCAAGAATTTTTTTAACCTTCATAACTTTACACTGGCCTATTTAGATGAGCTATGCTTTGTAAAAAGGGGGTTTAATATATCTGCAAGAAGTATTGATTCATGTCAGCCTGCGCGGACTGTATTGAAATGTTTTGCTATTTGAAAGTTTTCTACATTTCCAAGGAACATCCTACCTCATGATACAGTCCGTTGTAACCAAAATGGATTGTACGGGTCCATAATTGTGATGACTTGCTTGGTAAAATGCATCACGAAGTTGCATTATACCCCCTTTTCCAGAGCGCCGCTCGTTTTTTGCTGTGCCATGGATTTAAGTTTCTCGTAAAACACTGATACACGTACTAATCATATTCTTTCTTACTAAGTGTAAAGAAACCGGACAATTCCATTCAGTGAATCAAAGGACTCAAAGTTCTGGAAAGCGGATTTGTGGAGTAGCATAAAGCTCTAATATGCTGGAATAAAAAAATAACATCACATGCAACACACGTGCAATCATTTTAAATTGGAGTTAGCAAGGGTAGGGACAGTCAAAATTTCCGAGCGGGCCGCGCAGTAACTTTTATTCTATTACATTTTAAGGAGTAGTAATTTGATCTGTCAATCTTACGCAGTTTTTTTTTTGCTGGTGTTAGATCTCGAAATAAGTATGTATACGCTTGTAGAATAGTATATACGGTAGTGACAAATGCGAGGTTCGGGTGTATTAGCTAAAACTGAAGGTAGGATGAGCGCAAGCGTGAATGACAGTATATTTGGTTCAGGTCCAACCGATATCATAGTACAGTGTGAGCGCGCATGCGTCGTCACGCATGATGTATTTGGTTCCTGTCAGAACGATCACAGTAAGCGGATTTACTATACAAATCCGCTAAAAAATACCAAGTTGGCTATAGAATAACCGGTAGTTGTTTTGTAATCGGAATACTTGCATATTGGTAAAGTGTTTTCTTAGCCTTTAGGCTGCTAAGCACAACTCGAGGACTTTTTACGGACAGTGTAGATTAAGATCAGACTGCACAGAACGTGCAGTTCTGTGCAGTCTGATCTTGAATCTACACTGTCCGACAAGGAGATATTTTCCCCAATTGATAACTTCGAAATAATAATAATTAGATTTTTACTATCGGCTTGAAAGTTTCATTGAATTCATATAGCAGGATTACGGTTAGTATACTCCTTTTCAGGCTACGTAATAAATGGTTCGTCATGGTAGAGGAAGGAAGGATAGACTGGGATGATAAAGAGTTAAAAGAGATCTTTCGAAGTATTTTGATGACCACGTGTGATATAGGTGCCATAACTAAACCCTGGGAAATCTCTAGAAAGGTATATACAGGCTTTCGATGATTGTTCTTTTTCAGTTTTTCCGTTCAATACTTTTGCGTTTTCAGAAAACATTTGGATAATAATTAACCCTTAGGTGCTAAGCACGACTCACTGACCTTTTGCGGACAGTGTAGATCAAGATCAGACTGCACAGAATGTGCAGTCTGATCTTTGATCTACACTGTCCGATAAGGGGATATCTCTACCCCAAAAATACTGTTTGAATGGCAAAATTTGGTTTTTTAAATGCCGTCTTGAAATTTTCGTTATACTTATTCAGCAGGATAAGGGTTGGACCCTTTTAGAGCAGCTGTCCTAGGGAAATCATAAAATTGGTTGTTTCACACATACTGTATTTGTACATTGAACACTATTATTTGAATACTTTAGATAATGATTGCTTTACCTTTTACGAATCAACCACGAGTTTTTCACGACCTTGAATAAGAAAGCTTTTGGATTTAAAAAATCATTGTCCTAAAGGAAGAAAATTCTGGTAACCAGAATTTTTACCTTTTTTCCGCAATTGTTTTGCCGTATTAAAAGACAAAACAGTGACCGAGTCACAGTTTTGTGTGTGTGCCTTAAATATCGAAGAGTTTAAGATTTTATCAAATGGTAAAGAATGTTAGACTAATCCAAATTGAAAGCATTTGCAGACGACAACATGAATGTGACTCCAGAAATTGAAATTTGTTTTGGGAAGCGTAGCAAACAATGTGGGAAAAAGGAGACAATACTGGTAACCAGCATTTTCTCCTTTTCCCACAATGTTTTCAGAAGGCATTTTTCTTTGGGTCGTTAAAACTCATGATTGTGTGGTAAGGAAATAATACAGGTGTATACTGTGTATTGTTGAACAAAATGTCCGACAAAGACCTGCTTGGCTGTATCTCATCGTAGCCACTGCACATATCTATGCATTCTTTGGTGTTTCTTGACCAGTAATATGTGTAGTTGCCTCTCAAAATCCTCTTGCAGATTTCCTTTTCCCTTTTCACACATACTAGCCTCGTACTGGTGAAACCAAGGAAATACATGAATATGTGAGCTGTCGCCGTGATATGACTGAAAAAAATGTTGAAGGCGGCACTAAACACCATTCAATCAACGAGTCAAAACCCTTTTTAAACAATTCCTTGTTCTAACGACCTTGAGGGAGAATGCTTTTAAGGAAATGGAGGACGGTGAAAATGCTGGTAACCAGCATTTTCAACCTTTTCAACAACGTTTTCTACGCTTTCAAGGCAAATCCCACTGCTAAAGCCACGCTTAATATGTCGTGTGCAAATGCTTTAAATTTGGACAAGTCCAACATTTGGTCGATGGGTAAAGAATTAAAAAGGTCAATTTTTCAACATTGAAAGAGGATTGTCTCCTAGAAACGTTAGAGAAATTTTTAGGAAATGTAGAGCAACAAGGGAATTCAAGAGGTGCAACTCTTTCGGAAGCCATGCTTGCTACTCTGTATAAATGTTAAGAATAAGACTAACAATGTGGTGTCTTGTAAATACAGAAAAATAGCCTACTTTAGCATAGCATACTTTTCTAAAAGATACACATTGTACAGAAGAAAACAAATCAAGATGAAGTAAAAGTCACGTTTTGATGGAAACGCGATTTTCACAGGTTTTGCCAGTGTAATTTTTTTGTTAGTCGGAAGGGGGGAAAGATTGAATAGATTGATTGAATGGTGTTTTACGCCGCTTTCAACAATATTTCAGTCATATCATGGCTACAGCTCACGTATTTCTGTATTTCCTGGATTCCACCAATACTAGGCTAGGGCTCTGAAGTGCCTTGCCCAAGGACACTCCCACGAAAAAATCAGGGGGGGGGGGGAATCCTAGAGAGATACTTGTATTCATATCACCGTGTCTTTCATCTTTGGTCGAAAAGGTTACTAACACGGGAGACTACTCTTCCCAATAAATATCGAAATTCGGAGTTCAAGCCTCTTGCTGAAAAGTCAAGAACCGAGCCTCTGGCATCGTCATGAAAAATCCATATATGGGACACTACAAAGTCTAATTTGGATTCAGATACTCACCTGGTAGATTCAAAGCGAGTTCTCTTGTCGTTATTACGTAAATGTAAATAAAAGAAATGTTTTTGTCAACATTTTTAAACGTTATTTCTGTTCAGATAGCTTGTCACGTAAAGATAAATTCTCATCAGGAATCCCTAGACGATCTATCTGATTGGCTGATGTTGCTTTTCAAAATCTAAATGTGAATCAGTATCATAATATGTTATTGGATTTTCCCTTGTAGAAAGCTTCTGTGGAACTCTTCAATTTAAAGGTGCGTTAACTCTTTACCAAATGACAAAATTTTGAACTCGACCAAATTGAAAGCATTTGCAGACGTCATATTAAATGCCACTCAAATGATGATTCTGTCCTTGATATGGCAGAAAACATTGTGGGAAAAGGAGAAAATGCTGGTTACCAGCAAAGGCCTCCTCCTCAGGGTCGTTAAAACTCGGGATTGTGTGGTAAAGAGTTAAGACCTGTTACCGGAACGACGTATATACAAAACATTAATGGAAACATATACGAGATACAGTCAAATTCACTTACCTTTACTGAAGTACATTTCATTGCGATGCATTGTCTCATAAGTATACTGAGGCTTTTAAATTTTTCATTCCCTATTCTCGATATAGGTTAATTGGTGCTTTGTCAAAGTTGGGGGCACCGTAACTGTGCTAATGAAATCGTGCTGTCTCGCGAGACTCGTTCTTTTTCTGACCGAATATGCAGAAGAGTGCTCAAAGAAAGATAACTCTTTCGGACTGGCGATAATAAGTACATGTATAGGAGAAGGCACAATCACTCTGTTTTGATACCAAAAGCAGTATCCATCTTTATGTTGGAAATTTCAATGAAAACAAATTAAACAAAAACAAAGCATGAAAATATCGCACCCTAAACAAATTCCATTCTTCACTAAGATAGATCTGCTGGGAAATCATGCCCTCACGGCACCGTGAAAATGCATGTTCCGGAAGGGATGAATATTGTCAATAATTTTTTTGTTTGTTTTATGTAAGAGAGAGAGATAATTTGTTTCTTTTTGAAAGGCCAATCCTTTCTACTTAAGCGGATTGCTGTCCATGGTCATATCTGCACGAAAATCTATATGTTTATTGTTCCCAAAATTGCTTGGCATACTGCAGCACTACAGAATTTATTTTGAAAATGCAAAAAAAGTTAAAACTTTTTTCTTTGGTTTCCCCAATTTCGACCAAACTCGATAAAAATTCGGTGGTGATATTTGCTGTGATCGTGTTTTGAATAAAGTCTTTTGAAACAAAAAACTTAAGATATCAAAGAACAATTGCTAGGGCGCCTTTAGATCGTTTATTTTATTTCTGCCTCCGCGTAGTCTTTTGACCAATTAACTTTTTACGCGGGCGACAAAACGTTAGACAGATCTAAATTTAAGCATTTGCAGATGGCAATTCAGATTTGGTTGAATTAATGACACTCGGCATTGAAAGACTATAAACTAATTTTGGAACAGAAGATTACCAGCATTTTCTCCTTTTCTCCTGGTGTTTTCAAAAGGCTTCTTTCATATGGTCTTGAATACAAAAATGGCTAAAAGACTTTTTATCACATGACTACTACCGTTGTTTTTAATATAATAAAGCCATTACGATTTTTTTCTCCTCTTAAACACGTTTAAGATAAGACTTTGTGACGTCATAGAGGAGCGTTACGTGACACTATTTTTTAAAACACTATTTCGTTGCCAGTTAATTCGAAAAACAATGCATCTGCGAAAAATCTCGACCAAGGTCAGCCTGCGCAGTCCACGCAGGCTGACCCAGGCCGAAACTTTTCGCTATTGGTCAATTTTCTGTATGTCCAAGGACCAGTCTGCTTCATGATTAAGTCGGTTGTTAAAGAATGGTTATTATGGATCCATAATTATGTGATGGCTTGATTGGTATCATGCTTCACGGAGAAGCATTAAGCCCCCTTTTGCCAGAGCATGGCTCATTATTATTTATGTCAAAGCAGTGAATCGGACTCGTTCATGGACTATGTTAGTTTCTAAAAGAGATTTAACGATATTTGAAATATTTCTTGAGAAATAGTTATTTGATGAAAAGCGTCTGCCTTTCTTTGGCGTTTAAGATGAAATTCTATTAAACTCGTCAAGAACATTGTTATTAAGCTCGCCAAATGCCAACTTATGTCCTACATACCCTTACATCTTTTCGAATCTGCAATGAAATGTATCCACAGGTTGCTGATCTTGTGATGACCGAATTCTTTGACCAAGGCGACAAGGAGCGGTCTGAGCTTAAAATACAACCACAGGTACATGTAGTTTCCTACAGAAATCTGTCTTTGAAGTGCAACGGCCTCTGTCTGTCTGTCTTCCTGTCTGTCTGTGTCTAGATCGTCTGTCTGTCTCTTTGTCTGTCTGTCTGTCCGTCCGTCCGTCCGCCTGTCTGTCTGTCAGTCCGTCCGTGTGTGTCTCTCATTCTTTCTGTCTGCGTCTTTCTCTCACTCTCTTTCCGACTATCTGGCTGCCTCTCTGCCCCCCCTCTCTCTATCTCTCTGAATTAAGTAGATATCCTTCAGAAAAACTGGAATCTATGAACGATTATTCACCAGACAAGAGTATTTAATTTATAAAAAAGGAAAAAAAAAAAGTCCCCACCACAAGGGACATAATTACGACGTTCCAGAGCGCTAAACTTAAGACGTAATTATTGAACGTTGCTGTTATGGTTAATGGTTGAAACGTGATGAATGAAACATTTAATGATTGGGGGGACTCTTTCTGTGTCAAAAATGGTTGCAGTTGTCTTTATGGCGACAGAGTGAGACCAAGATCAGGCTACAGAAAAAATAACAGTCTGATCTTGTATCTACACTGACAATTTTCAAAATAATCTTGACCAAAAACAGCCATATATAACGACAGTAAATATAAGCCATGCTCCGACAAAAGGAGGTTTGATGCATTTCCGTGATGCATAATACCAAGTCTCCCCATGATCATAGATCCATAAAATCCATTTTGATTAACAACCGACCGAATTATGAGATATAGAGGATATTTGTTTTTTTCGGTGAAAGATCGAAATTTATTTCATCGAGTGAACATCATCGGTAATATTTTCACGAGTGGCGCAGCAGCCACTCGTGGAAATATTACCGATGATGTTCACTCGATGAAATAAATTTCGATCTTTCACCGAAAAAAACAAATATTCTATTTATTTCATGCTTCTAACGCCTTTTTTTGTCGAGACTTCCATAAAAAAAAAAAAAATGAAATCGGTATTCTCATTGGTCGTACCCGTGTAATATCGAAAAATATTTTCACCGCTATTTCTCGATATCCTACCGGAAAGCATGAAATAAAGACTGGTCCTTGGGCATACAGGAAATTTACCGAAAGCAAAAGCTTTCGACAGGTTAGGCTGCGCAGGCTGCACATGCTGACCTGGGTCGATACTTTTCGCAGATGCATTAAACCCCTTTTTAACATAGAATGGCTTATAAAGCAGACAGCGACAACCCAACTGATGCGAATTTGTTTGTAACATTTTTTCTATCAAGACACACATGGACAGAGAAAAACAGGATCAACTGCCGGCATTACAACTCGGGTGGATAGATGGAATTTGTTTGCCATTATACACGGTAAGGTTTATACAGACTTAATCCTTTACCGCACGATCCCGAGCTTCAACGACCTCCGGGGAAAGGGACTTTTGAAAACATTGTGGGAAAAAGAGAAAATGCTGGTAACTAGCATTTACTCCTTTTCCCACAATGTTTTCTACACTCTTAATGACAGTTTTCATTATTTGTGCAACATTCTAATTTGTCGTCTGCAAATGCCTTCAATTTGGACCAGTCTAAAATTTTGTCTTTTGGTAAGGGGTTAATCACTTAACTCTTTACTGGACGAAAAAAAGTAGGTTTGACCAAATTGAAAGCATTTGCAAACGACAAATTAAATGGGGCTCAAACAGTCAGATATGTCTTCGGAAGAGTGGAAAACATTGTAGTCACAGGAGAAAATGTTGATTTCCAGAATTTACTCCTCTCCCACAATCAAAATCTTCTACTTAAGGGTAGATAAAACTCGGTATTGTGTGGTAAGGGTTAAAGAAGAACCCAAACAATTCCGGGTACGCAAATTAATAAATCAATCAATCGATCGATTGATCAATCGATCAATCAAGCGAGCAATTTCATGTTGTTAATTTACATATTTATAGGGACTTACTCCCCCCCCCCCCCCCCCCCCCCTTTCAGTGCAATCAGCAGAGACGCAGGCTTTTACGGATGGTGGAGGGTTGAACAAGATCAGACTGCACAGAATTTGTCTTTCTTAGTTTCAGTGGATTGTGTATTCAGCCTTCGAAAGATAATGAGCCATGCTCTGGCAAAAGGGGGCTGAGCTCTTTACCAAACGACAAAATTTTACACTAGTCCAAACTGAAAGCATTTGCAGACAACAAAATGAATATGA
The DNA here is from genome assembly GCA_945859785.2 of Tridacna gigas. Lineage (NCBI taxonomy): Eukaryota > Metazoa > Mollusca > Bivalvia > Cardiida > Cardiidae > Tridacna > Tridacna gigas. The sequence continues at coordinate 56,163,122 of OX244035.2, forward strand.
CTCCAGAAATTGAATTTTTTTTTGGGAAGGGTAGAAAACATTGTGGTAAAAGGAGAAAAGGCTGGTTACCAGCATTTTCTCCTTTTCCCACAATGTTTTCAAGAGGTTTTCTTCTTAGGGTCGTAAAAAGTCGGGATTGTGTGGTAAAGGGTAAAAATCCATCCTCGTGTCGCATTCTACCAAGCGGGTCATCAGATAGCTATGGATCCATGCAATTTATTTTGTATAACAGCTGACTGAATCATGAGATGGTATGGTCCTTGGACATACAGAAAATTGTACCAAAAGCAAAAAGTATCGGCCCAGGTCAGCCTGCGCGGACTGCGCAGGCTGACCTGGGCCGATACTTTTTGCAGATGCATTAAACCCCTTTTTCACAGACCACGGGTCGTATATAACGGTATTATGTGGCGCAGACGGAGCTGGGATTGATATCCATTGAACCGTACTTTAAAACTAAATAATTCTCGACATTTATGTTAAATTCTATACAAGACAACACAATTTTAGACTCTTCCAAAATGGAATCATTCGGAAACAACATATTCAGTGCGGCTGAAATGACAAAACATGACTCTGAAATGGTTGGAAACACTATGGAAATAAGAGAAAATACTGGTAACCAGCATTTTCTCTCTCTTTTTTTTTTCAGTGTTGTCCAGTCTTTTCCCCTCGCGTTCGTTTCAACCCGAGAGAGTTAAACTGTCTCTTTTCTATAGAACCACTGCCGAAGCCCCTAGCTCTGATGGTCACTTTCAGACCTGGAGACCCACCCGACTCGCTGGTTCGATTCCCGGCAAGGCCAAATTCTTTCCGAGGATAAAAGAATTTCATTTTACTGGTGGTGAAGGATATATACAATTTACGCTCTACCCACGTTTATTGTAATGTCGTGTTTAATAATCTGAGATAATTCATATATGGATACATTATATGGATAAATGTCGTTTATCGTCAATATAAAGATTTCATGCCTGTCGCCTTTAATAACAGATCGACATTGAGTTATTTCCATGTTTGGAAGTAACGTGTCAACCTAAAGCTCTAATGATTCCCCAGTCATATTACATTTTGACATGAAAATAACACGGAAAAAAAAGGCTTATAATGAAATGTCGCTGATCCTGTCACTCTGTTTCACCACTTTACACTGTCAGGCACTATCTTGGGCCACATCAGGTATATGTACGTCCTTTGCAGGCTACACTCAAACTTCATTTTGTATGATGTCTGTTCTAGGATGTACAATGCATTCACGGCCGTTAAAGATACATCAATACTCGTGTTCAGCCAGTTTTATTAAACCCATTTCATCTTTATTTATGAAAACTGTGATTATTCTTGCATCTTCATGCCAAATTTTCCCCCTGACGGCTGCAAGGTTGCACAGATTACGACGTATAGAAAATGCATTTCATTTTCTGGAGGCCTTCAAAAAATCAAATAAATCTCTGTTGTCATTTCCGGTTTTAAATAAGAACAAATCCTTTTAGTTTCTCTGTCCCTTACACCATATGTATTAGTAATTCATCTATGTTTACACAGCTGGCTAAATTCTGAGTCATTATACACAGTATCAGGTTCTAACAGCGTGTGTTCTCTCTGGCTGCAAGGATAAATCTTTAAATCTACCGCTGACCTTGTCCACTCAACATATTTAGCGCACTAGCGACCAATGTAAGCAATTCCTTGTTTAAAATAATGTTACCAGTGCCATTTAAAAGTATGGCGAATACCAGGAGCAGGACGATCTGTGTCTGTACGGCTGGTCAAGGTTCATGTCACTGGCAGCAAAATAAATGAGTCGTGCTCTGGTTAAAGAGGCCTAATGCATTTCCTTGATGCATTATACCAAGCAAGTCATCGTATAATTATGGATCTATGAAGTCCATTTTGTCTGACAACGACTGAATCACGATGTAGAATGGTACTTGGACATGCACAAAATTAACCCTTTCCCAAACAATGAATTTTAGACTGGTCCAAATTGAAAGAGTTTGCAGACGACAATTTTAAATTTGATGAATATGACAGAAAGTTCTTCAAAAGGGTAGAAAACACTGTGGGAAAAGGAGAAATTGCTCGTTACGAGCAATTTCTCCTTTTCCCACAGTGTTTTCAAAAGACTTGTACTGCAGACACGTGAAAACCAGGGCTTGTTTGGGAAAGGGTTAACAAAATCGCAAAAAGTTTCGACTCGTGTCAGCCTCATGTCACAATCCAAAAGGCCATTGCAACCGGTAAGCTCGAAAATAAAAATAAATCAACATGCTCTGTATCCCGCTAGGGATATACCACCCTTTTTACATTTACTATTAGGTTTTATTTATGGTAGGATAGGTAGACCTAATAATTCACATTGTCTAGACAGACATTTTTTCCAGAGTATGTTTGAATAATGAAAATGAGCCACGCTGTCTTAAGAGTGAGGTTAATGCCTCTGCAAAAAGTATTGATCCAGGTCAGCCCGCGCAATCCTCGCAGGCTTGCCTGGGTCGAAATTTGTTACTATCGGTTAATTTTCTGCATGTCAAAGGACCAATCTACGTCATAATTTAGTCGCATTTTAGACAACATGGATATTTGTTGATACGCAACTCCATGATGATTTGTTTTGTATATAATACATCACGGAGACGCATGAAAACCCCTTTTTGCCAGATCGTCGTTCAAATGTTGATATCTTTCTTTTAAAAAATCGCACATTGGTTGGGAGATAAATGTTGGCATAGGTATTTTTGGCTGCTTTAGCACTATCTTTCTCTCTAAGGTACATTTTTTCCAGTTAATTAAAGCAATTGACTTTAATAACTGGACTATGCACTAGGTAAAATTTATGTATACAACTCGCCTTATGAAAACACTGTGACAAAGTGAGAAATTGTCAGTTAGTAGGAAATCGAATGTTTTCACTTTTATCCATCTATTCACTCTGTATTCGTGTTAATTATTCATATTTTTCCCGTATATTTTCAGTGTCGTCTGCTTAACCCTTTCCCAAACAAGCCCTGGTTTTCACGTGTCTGCAGTACAAGTCTTTTGAAAACACTGTGGGAAAAGGAGAAATTGCTCGTAACGAGCAATTTCTCCTGTTCCCTCAGTGTTTTCTACCTTTTTGGAGAACTTTCTGTCATTTTCATCAACTTTAAAATTGTCGTCGCAAACTCTTTGAATTTGGACCAGTCTAAAATTTATCGCTTGGGAAAGGGTTAAAACTTGTCTCTGGCGAGGAAATGAATGAAAAACCCTGAATTTTCGTGATCTTGCAATTACTGTTCTCCTTTTCTGTTAACAGAGCCTTGTCAAGTTTGATAGAAGTTTTCAGCCAATGCTAGACGGTGTTCTTGCCAATCGGGCCAAATGGGAATATCTGGACGCAGAACGTTTAAGCAAGCAGGTTTCCCGGGAGTCTTGCGTGTGATTATTTACACCTTGGGATACAGACGAAATCGTTTCTCTCCATTACAGCATGGAAATGAGGAGTAAATCTACAAGTGACCATTTGGGATATGGATAAGGCTTACACTGCATGGCACGATGTTTATTGGTTGATTCATTCTTTACCAGACGACAAAATCTTGGTATTGTAGTCTCTAACGAAAGCATTTTGCAGATGACAATTTAAATGCAGCTAATATGATTTGATTTGCCATTGAATGTGTAGAAAACATTGTGGGAAAGGAGAAAATGCTGGTTACCAGCATTTTCCTCTTTTCCCACAATGTTTTCAAAAGTCCTTTTCTTCGATGTCGTTAAATCTTGGAATTGTATGGGGTAAGGAGTTAAGAAAGACTTTGACTCTCTGTCATGACAAGAAAATAACATTTTGATGTATTTCTGACTGTGCCATTAATTTTTTGTATGTTTTGTTCGAATATGTTTACATCTCTTCGATAAACTGCGGAGCCCTATCGGCGCCCTCAAGTTTTCTACTAATGAACACATCTCCTAAACCTGACATATGCGCCTAATTTAACTTTTAACGCTTTGCCAAAAAATCCCTGAAAAAGAAGCCTTTTGAAAACATTATGGGAAAAGGAGAAAATGCTGGTTACCAGCATTTTCTCCTTTCCCCACAACGTTTTCTATCCAATCAAAGACAGAAATCATCATTTGAGTTACATTTAAATTGTCGTCTAAAATTGCTTTCAAACTGGATCAGTCTGAAATTTTGTCGTTTGGTAAAGAGTTAATCGATGCAAACGTCTACATTGATCAAACTATGTAGAAGATCAAACTGTGTAGAAGATCCGTCATATGCCAATCAGCCAATCACTGACGAACAAATATTTACGACGGCATTGGTACGATATTATCGCTACGATATTGTGGAATGATTTATTTAAGCCACGGTCTGGCAAAAGGGGGCTTAATTCATCTACGTGGTCCATGATACCCATCAAGCCATTACATAGTTATGAATCCATAATAGCCAATTTTTTTTTAACAACCGACTTAATCATGAGGTAGAATTGTTCGTGGACATACAGAAAATTGACCAATAGCGAAACGTTTCGGCCTAGGTCAGCCTGCGCGGACAGACCTGGGTCTAGAATGTGCGCAGATGCATTATACCCCCTTTTCACAGAGCATAGCCCATTTATATGATATCACTGGCACTAGTTTTACCTGTGTAGTTTGGATTGTAATTCTGGCACCTTAAAATGTAACAGTTTAATCAGCATAGCGTTTCAAAGATTCTGATTGGACATAAATGATGCAATTTTATCCATTGATTAAAATACGAGTCTTCATATCCGTTATATATCATTTAACATATGTTATAAGAGGCGTAATAATTTACAAAATTTACTGTGACGGGCAATTATCGCGATAATATCAAGGTTGATTAAATTACAGAGTACTTAATATTTCTGGTACAAGTTTAACCTGTGCCAGAATGTGATTTTTAAATGTTTCATTTCACATAACCGTTCTATAAACCCTGATCGGAAATTAACAAAAGACAACTAGCTTAATGCCCGCCGTATCGCGACTTCAAGTTAGCAGGACAATCTAGTTCTTCTAACAATTTCGCAGTTAATTTAGAATGTTTGCATTTTATTTTGCACATATTTCGTATTTTGGATAAAATTACAGCCATAAAAGTTGAAACACACCGGCAGATAATATTGATATTATATTAATAGTCCCAAGTGTAATCCTCTAAATGCCAAATATAGTGTATTAACTCGACCGCTATCGACGGCAAATAATACAATCCCCTGAAATTCAGAACGAGTTTTATTAAATAGGCTTGACTAAACAAGAGGGTGGTATAGATCCAAGATCAGACTGCACATTCTTAGCAGTCTGCTCTTGACCTTTGCAGTTGGAAAAAGCCTCCATTTTCGCCTGTGGTGTTGAACTGGTTAAAGATTTCTTTTGTGTCGAACACGTGATGGCTGTAGTAAGTTTCCGTAACGAATAGACTGTCGAAAATGTGACAGTAATAAGTTTCCATAACAAATAGACTATGTGAAAAACGTGACGGCTATAGTAAGTTCCCGTAACAAATAGACTGTTGTAAACGTTCTGGCTATAGTAAGATTCCATAACAAATAGATTATGTCGAAAACGTGATTGCTACATCAAGATTCCGTAGCAAATAGATTGTGTTGAAAACGTGATGGCTGTAGTAAGTTCCCGTAACAAATAGACTATGTCGAAAACGTGATGGCTATAGTAAGATTCCGTAACAAATAGACTATGTCAAAAACGTTCTGGCTATAGTAAGACTCGGTAACAAATAGACTTTGTCGAAAACATGATGGCAATAGTAAGATTTCATAACAAATAGACTACGCTGAAAACGTTCTGGCTGTAGTAAGATTTCATAACATATAGACTTCGTCGAAAACGTTCTGGCTACAGTAAGATTCCATAACACATAAATTGTGTGGAAAACATGATGGCTATAGTAAGATTTCATAACAAATAGACTACGTTGAAAACGTTCTGGCTGTAGTAAGATTTCATAACATATAGACTTCGTCGAAAACGTTCTGGCTACAGTAAGATTCCATAACACATAAATTGTGTGGAGATTCCGTAACAAGTAGACTATGTCGAAAGCGTTATGGCAGCAGTAAATTTCATTGAAAAATAATCTGTGTCGAAAACGTGATGGCTGTAGTAAGTTTCTGTTACAAATTAACTATGTCGAAAACGTTATGGTTGTTGTAAGTTCTGTGACAATAGACTTTATATGTCGAAAACGTGATGGCTGGAATATGGAAAGGTGATGGCTTTAACAAGTTTCCATAACAAGTACACACCCTTACAGACCATTTCTTGCAGCTCGCTATGTATTTGGGTTTGACTAGCTTTGGGTTTTTTTAGTTTTATGCAGTGACGGTCAAGATCAGGCTGCGGTGGGAGACAGTGTAGTAGGGGTGAAGGGTTGGCTCTTACATCAAAGGTTCTTGGCTCGCATCTCGTTATGGGCAGGCTCATTCTTTAGAACAACTCAGCGCAAGCGTTGGATAAGGTTTCCAGGAAGTGATTATCGAGAGTGATTAATATAAGTTGTGAGAACTTTGTAGTCAGTCGATGTAAACAAAGATAAATGAGCCTTGCTCCGTGAAAAGGAGGCTTAATGCATCTGCGAACAATTTCGATCCAGGTCAGCCTGTGCAGTCCGCGCAGGCTGACCTGGACCGAAACTTTTCGCTTCTGGTCAATTTTCTGTATGTCAAAGGACCTGCCTACCTCATAATTGAGTCGGTTTTTCAAAGAAGTGATTATTATGCATCCATAGTTATGTGATGGCTTGATCTGTATTGTGCATTACGGAGATGCATTAAGCCACCTTTTGCCAGAGCACGGCTCAGATGTAATGGAACTGAGTGCACCTATCCATGTTATCCTGGAGTTACTGTAACCATTAGTTAACACTGTCCGATAAGGAGATATCTTTCCCCTAAAAATACCTTTGAAATTGCAGAATTTCGGATTTTGCTGTTTGCTTGAAAGTTTCATTTCACTTATTGTAGCAGGATAAGGATTCAAAGATTATGGGTGGAGTTATACACGCTTAAAAATGTTCTGGTGGAAAAAGTGTTTCAAAACTCTTAAAAAAAAGGCAATAGCCGAAATATTAAACAATACTGTTTTTTTTTATATAATTTAAAATTCCAGACTCGTCCAAATTGAAAGAATTTGCAAGTGAAATATCAAATATGACTCAAATGATTAGATTTGTTTTTGAATGACCACTAAACATTGCGGAAGAAAGATACAATGCTTTCTTCTTTCCTCACCATGTTTGATAAAAGCTTTTCCCCACAGGGTCGGTAAAATGCGGGATTGCGTGGTATAAAGGTTTAACCCTTTACCACACAATCCCGAGTTTTAACGACCCTGAGAAAGAAGCCTTTTGAAAACATTGTGGGAAAAGGAGAAAATGCTGGTAACCAGCATTTTCTCCTTTTCCCACAATGTTTTCTACCCTTCCCAATAACAAGTTTTACATTTTTCATTTGCATTTATTTTGTCGTCCGGAAACGCTTTCAATTTGGACCAGTCTAAAATTTTGTCGTTTGGTATAAAGGGTTAAAACCTTAACCCTTATCCTTCTGATTAAGTTAAATGAAACCTTCTAGTGGATGGTAAAAACCCAAATTTTGCTACTTCAAAGCCATTTTTGGGGGAAAGATATCCCCTTATCGGACAGTGTGGACCAAATAATCAGACTGCACTTTCCGTGCAGTCTGATCTTGATCTACACTGTCCGCGAAAGGTCACGTAGCAGCCTAAGGGTTAAACAACTTGGCATGACTCAATGTTTGTGGATAGTATAAATCAAGATCAGACTGCACGAAAGGAGTATCTGTTTTTGATTGAACACATGCTGATAAGTGGAAATTTTTCAACCAAAATAATTTTAGTCATGCTCTGTGAAAAGGGATCTAATATATCTGCAAAAGCTATAGACCCATGTCAGCCTTCGCAGTACGCGAAGGCTGACATGGGTCGAACTCTTTTGCTATTTGTAAATTTTCTGCATGTCAAAGGACCATTCTGCCGTACTATTAAATCGGTTGCTGCACAAAATGGATTGTATTGACACATAATTATCAGATGACTGGCTTGGTAAAATGCATCACGGGAATGCATTAAAACCTATTTTTAGCACAACGTGACTCATTTTTAAATCGCGCCATTTTAGTCTCTACTGTAGGCTATTTTCATGTAAGTTTTTTCCCCAGTTTGAAGCTCGAGGGTATGTGTGTGTGTGTGTTTCCTCTTGTATTGATGAGCCATGCTCTGGAAAAAGGGGGCTTAATGCGTCTCCGTGATGCATTATACCAAGCAAGTCATTTTACGGTTATGGATCCATAAAGTTCATTTTGTCTAACAACCAACTGAGTAATGAGGCAGACTGGTCCTTGACATGCAGAAAATTGACCAATAGCAAAAAGTTTTGGTCAAGTTCAGCCTGCGCGGACTGCGCAGGCTGACCTGAATCGATACTTTTTGCAGATGCATTAGGTCCCTTTTTCACAGAGCACGGCTCATTTATTTTTGCGTCAACATAAAATGATCTTCGTTTAGACTTTTTATATGTAATAATTAGCAATTTCAGTGTAATAATCATTCGTTAAACTGACATGAAATAAAATTTAGAACCAAACGAATGTTGTTAAGTGTCATTTCTTTTTAAAATCCACAAGAATCCCCTTTATTTCAAACAGCAAGTCACATCCCCCGCCCGAAAACTTTGAAGTAAAAAGTGGCATAAATGAGAATTACTTAAGAATAACGAAAGCAAAACACTTGAGAAATGCTCTGTGAAAAGGGGGCCTAATGTATCTGGGAAAATTTTCAACCCAGGTCAGCCTGCGCAATCCGCGCAGGCTGACCTGGGCCTAAACTTTTCGCTACTGGTCAATTTTTTGTATATCCAAGGACCACTCTAACTTATGATACAGTCGGTCGTTAAACATAATGAGTTTTATGAATATCTAATTATGTGATGTCTTGCTTGGTATAATGCATTAAGATGCAGTAAGCCCCCTTTGCCAGAGCATGGCTTCTTTATATTATTATCATTATTATTATTATTATTATTATTTTTGCACAGCGGTAACCTGCTGAATCCTGACAAAGAAATTGTTAATACCATTTCTTTGCAAAAGAGAAGTAAACTATGAGTACCATTTATGGATATTTCCGGACCCTAGTAAAGAGTTATCTACCTTGGATGTCCAATAATTCTAAATCGATAAGCCGTTTTGTAATATGACTATGTCAGCTTAATTCAGCGAAATGCACTGCGTAGTCTTTTTAAGTTGTGTGCATCTAGGCGCCAAACTCCCATGATGTTTGTATTTATTAGACGAAGGAATGTATTAAATCCTGTAAGCCCATTAATTGCCTAGAAGATCTACTTAACTCGGCTGTGAAGACGTAGGATTATATCAGGTCCAATGCTCGCTAGCTGTGATAAGCGTCTGTGAAACTTCTTTGCCATATACAAGTGACATCCAAAACATACGCGATCAGATGAGCTGTTGCAATGACAAAAATACCATGATGCTATTATACAGCAGTGTAAAACAGTGTATTTTTAAAAAGAATATTAGAAAGATGTATTACTTAAAGAGTTTTGTTGAACACTGCATTCTTTTTATCAGCATTTCGGATTTTATTCCAGTCAGATAGAATCTCGATTAATTTATCAATGCTGTGATTCGAACTCGGTGCTTAAACGTTACCGAATTCTTCCGCTTTTGATAGAGAACGTTCAAAAACATTATTGCCGTGAGTTGCATTTAATTTGTCGTCTGCACATATTTTCATGGATAAGCGTAAAACTTGGCCATCTAAGTGTAGGTACAAATAGAAACCGACGTGTTTCTGGGAAAAAAAACAAATACTATAATAGTTATGGTTGCTCATGAAACTATCGAAATGGCTTTCCGAGTAGTTTTCTGGGAAAAAATCCTCTATTAAATTCATATCTCGAATTCACAAGATAAATAACTTGGTAATTGTGATGCATTTGTATTGACAGTTTCGACATAAGAATCTGCTATTATTCTCATCTCTGTTTTATCGAAGCTCACATTCTTCATCGAAGGGGACAGATGTTGACAAATGCATATGAGGCATGCTCTGTGAAAAGGGGACTAAGTGACTGCGAAAAGTATCGACCGAGGTCAGCCAGCGCAGTCCGTGCAGGCTGATCTGGACCGAAACTTGTCGCTATTGGTCAACTTTCTGTATGTGAAAGGACCAGTCTACCTTATGATACAGTCGGATGTTAGATATAATGGATTTTATACATCCCTAACCACATGTATGTGACGTCTTGCTTGTTATGATGCACTACGTGGGGGGGGGGGGGGGTTAAGCCCCCCTTTTGCCAGATCATGGCTCATGCATTGCTAAAACATTTTGACATCTTAAGTCAGTGACTCCTGAATTCAATATACATTTTTGTAGCACCCGGTGGCTTTGAGGGCAACCGTTGAATGATGAAATACGATCTTGTATCTCGTACACGTGATCATGTACTCCTGTATATGTACATAATTTCTGCACAGTTTTGCATTTACAGTTAGGGCTTCAAAGTGAAAAAAAATCCTGAGAACGAGGGAAAACTAAACCTCTGCAATTGTTTTGATTTGCCTATTCAAGGCTATTCAAGGCTAGATCACATTGTTGAAAAAGAAGAAAATACTTTAGCAAACGACAAAATTCTAGATTTGGCAATATATTGAATGGATTTGTAGACAAAAAATAAAGTGTGACTCAAAGGATTGGGTTCGTTTTTCAAAGGGGAAGAAAGCAATGTTAGAAAAGCTCAAAATGCTCCATTGATCACAATTTTTTTTATAAACCTTCTTCCTCGGGGTCATTAAAACACGGGATTGTTTGGTAAAGAATTGAATAAATAATTATTATCATTTAAAAGAGTTAATATATGAGCATAAGAACGAGTGTAAAAACCATTTGAGCCATGTTCTGGCAAAAGGGGGCTAAATGGATTTCTGTAATGCATTATACCAATAGATCTATAAAAGCCATTTTGTCTGATACTCGACTTAATCATGAGGTAGACTGGTCCTTTGGCACACAGAAAATTGACAAATAACGAAAAGTCTCGGCCAAGGTCAGCCTGCGCGGACTGCGCAGGCTGACCTAGGTAGATACCTTTCGCAGATGCATTAAGCGCCTTTTCTCAGAGCACAGCTGTTTTAGTTTTACTTGGAAAGGCACAGTCGTTTACGGTTCGACCATCGTGCCCGTCAGCCCTTTGATTTTTGATCGCTAAATCAGTACGTGCAAGCTTGTACAAGTCTTTGATAAAAATGGATCTTAAAATAGCGAAAGTAATTTTTGAAGAACCCTTATAGAAATCTAGCACATTTCAGACCTTAAGTTGCCTTTGTCGCCAGTGTAGATCAAGATAAAACTTTATAAAACGTTCTAACTGATCATTAATCGTACATTGTCCGCTTTTCTGAGACATTCTGGACATAAGGAAACATTCAACTCCCAATCGGAGTCTTATTTTTAGATTGAAAATTTTTCTTATGTTTATTCGGCGCTCCAAGGGTTAAATCGGAAAATTACAATTATTTACTAATTCATTCAAGCGAGCTGTCGCCGCGATATATATTAAAGGTTCGTAGATTATAAATCGGGCATTTTTTGCAGTTATATGCAACATCCGTTCAACCCGTTCTGTATAACGCGTGACTAGCCTGCATATACTGATTTTGAGATAAAAAGTCAAAGGGCTGACAGTTCGGAATGCCGAAATGTGACAACACTTCAGACGACAAATCAAATTTTGCTCGAATTATGAAATTAGTCTAGCAGATGATTATTTATTCATTTATTTATTTGCTATTATATATATATATATATATATATATATATTTTTTTTTTTTTTAAAAAAGGTGAAATCTGTCATTTACCCATTTTTTTTTACTCAAAGGCTTTTTCTTTTCCCAGATTCGTTTAAAAATGAGATCATGTGGTAAACGATAAAGAGGAGCCTGTATGTTAGCTTCAAAGATCGGGCCTAAGGCCATTAATATTCCCGAAGCATATTTATTCAGAAATAATATTGTCTGTTATCCAGGGCCCGTACTCACTCACCATTTTTAGTGACATTCATACTCTAAATGTCAAGGATTTTCTAAATTTCAAGGTAACACGTTCTCTGATTGGCTAAATCTAGACTAAGAATGAAAGTTAGAATGGTTGGAAAATACGATTTCGCTGTATTTTTCTTCGGAAATAATCCATTCTGTCAGCGAGAATAACTTTGCCATATCTTACCATAGAAACTATGCCATTTGTCATCAACAAAATCTTTGCCGTATTTTGTCTCTGAGGCGACTCTTTCTGTCGTCAAAAATACCCCTGACTAACCTGATATGTACATGCCCATCATTAAGATCAGTTATAAATGCACGACAATTATGATTACTTTTTCCATAAGCAGTCAAAAAACAAAGCCATAGCAGAGATCTCACTGATTTCGTTTGTAATGGTGATGCCTTTTACACTGCTGATAATAATTACACAGCCACTGCTGCTGCTGCTGCTGATGATGATGATGATAAGAAGGAGAATGAGGAGTAGCGGCGACAATGATGGTAGTTGCATTATAGATTTTTTGTTTAAACCTTCCCCACTTCGAGAGTTCCTTTAGTGAATAATAGAGAACTGTCGTATCTTATATTTGGCTCACGTCGGTCTACATTAAAAGCAAACTAAGGCGCGTGTTTTACCTAATTTTAGATAAAAGTAAAAAACGTAGCAGTTTATTTTTAATCGATGTATGACATGTTGCCTGGTTCAGTCATATGTGAATAGACTTAAATTTTGAAATGCACTCTCTTTTCACATGTCTTTTACAGTGTAGTGCAAACCTTGACGTAGTATGGTTGATTACAGAAGGTAGGTGGCGAACGCGTGTATCAAATATTCATTTATTAATCATTTGAACTTTGCAAAACATTTCTATGTTTTGATATTCTCAGGAAGGTCGTCTGAAAAGATTAAGGGATAAGGGGAACTGCTGCTTATGGCATTTTCTCCCTAGTCCCCCTACAATGTTTTCTTCCACCCTTTGACAGATAAATCCAATTGTATGATCCACACTTTGTTCAAATTTGGAGTAAATATTTCTTTAGATAACCGAACTTTTCTGGTTTCACTTGTAAAGTTGTGAAAATTGTAACAAATTGAGCAATGTCTTTAAGTAAGTAACGCGATTGGTCACTATGGCTTAAAATGTTTCACATTATGATTGTATATGTTTTCGGAATTTCAAAATTCGTTACACTGTGATTATTTGCACCACTTTCCTAGTTTTACTCTTATGGACAACAAAATGTCGTCTGCATTTGGCAGGAGGGAAAATAAAACCAAATATTGTTTGTGATTTCTAGGTCAGAGAACAGAGGTCTTTGTCCTCCCACCCCCAACTCCAGCCTTTGAAAGCTGCGGAAAGAGCGTACCGAAAACCAAAACTGTGACAGGCCAAGAATATGTTGCTCGTATGGTTGTGCATATGATTTTACTAATCAGTCTTTATCCACCTGGTATGAACTTTGATATTTGAGCCAATATGAGGTAGAAAATATAAATATGTTCAAATAAAACAAAACTCTGTTTAATTTCTAGGTGAAAGTAGAGAGAACCGAGGCCTCTGCCCCCTTTTTCACCTTTTTAAATCTGCAGAGAAGAGTGCACCAGGTACAATCACAGTGGCGGGCCCCAAATATGCTGTTCGTATGTATGCACGAACTTAGTCGTTATCAAGAGATTTGGTATATGAGTACTGATCTCTTGAACTATGTGAATAATTAATTCTCTCCTGAAATTATTATTAAAAATAGTCAGTTAGACAGTATTTTCAAAATGTGATGACCTTTCAGATCTCACATACAAATGTCAACCGTCAGAATGAAAATCCCATAATGCCGAATCTCTCCTCTGTTTTAAGGAAGGTAGGTCCTAACATATTAGTGAACAGAATAGTCTGTGTCATTTGATATGTGAAAATTATAATGGGGTTGATATACTATGGAAGCCAATTACAAAAAAAAGACCCTCTGAGTTAAATGCAATAGATTTAACTCTAGATTAAAAAATGCCCTAGTTTGGCATTTCTGACATGACACAGCGTCAAGACGCTACATGGCCGAAGCATAATCAAATCCATTTATGCAGTCGCTTCCCCTGTGTGGTATTTTTCTCCTTAGAAACTATTTTCGTGTAATGAAAACCAACGAGGTCGCGGCGCCGAATTTATCAGCTGTCCGATTGTATTTACCACTTACAATCGTTTGTGAACACATTGAGTCTAGAAAACGACATTAACTTGCGTTTTATTTTCAACGTCAAAGGCATTTTTTGGTGGAAAGGTAAACAGAAATAATACAATGATGTTGAACTACCTTCGTGAGTATAAAAATATCTTTATATTTCCGTATAAAAAAGTCCTTCAGAAATTTTCATGAAATGGTCCAATGTTAAAACCCATTTGCTAGCATATTTCTAAGGCCAACCTTAAGTACTTTCAGTGCTTTGATTTCAATTGTGAAATTTTCTGGTAGTAAAAGTGCGAATTACACGATGAGTGTCATTTATGTCCTTTTTTCTGGTAGAGACAGTTCGAGTTGCATGATTATTATACATTAAATGAGCCATGCTCTGGCAAAAGGGGGTTCAGTGCATCTCTGTGATGCTATATACCAAGCAAAGCATCACGTGAGAAGAGGGATCCATAAATTCCATTTAGTCTAACAATCGACTGGATCTGAAGGTAGCATAGTCCTTTGACATTCAGATTAGACGATTGCCCCGGAGCAACATGTCGAGCCCGCCATGGGGAAGTTAGTAAAGAATCTCATAAGCTGCACTTGGAAAAAGAGTAATCACTCAATGTACATCTATCTTAATTCAGATCCCTTTGTTTTCAAATTTGCATTGGGATAGGAGCATTCCCCATTTATGAACAAGTTGAAGTTTAATTTATGACCTCAAGTATGACCTTCACCTTGAAACTACTGAAGTGAATAATTCAGAGACATTTACTACTCATTAAGCAGGAAAGATATCAATTTTTTTATCATTTGACCATAAAGTGTGAAGTTAACCTTAGACTTCTGAACAAATTTTTAGACTGGCACATCTACTCATAACGGAGAAGAATTTTGCAAATTCATTGTCAAATTCATCCATATGTGTAGAAGTTATGGCTAAGACAAGATCTATTTATGATAATTTTGTAGTTTGACCTTAGATTGTGACCTTGACCTTGGACATGTATGATCAAATATTTTAAATGGCACATTACTTTAAAATCTATCTAAAATGTAGAATGTGTGGCTCGGACATACTCTATCAATGACAATTTTATCATTTGACCCTTCAGTGTGACCTTGACCTTGGACCTAGCCGAACAAAGGATTCAAATGGCTTTTCTAATGGTAAAGTAGAACGCTCGTGGAAAGTTATTCTTAAATCCACTGATAAAATTTCAGTGTAGGGTTTGTACCTCGGACAAGCTCTATCTATGACACTTGTGTCATTTGACCTTGAAGTGAAACCTTAACCTTGGATCTGCCTGAACAAATCATACAAACGACATATCTACTGGTAATGGATTACAACTGTGCCAAATTATCTTTAAATGTATAATGTAGAAGTTATGGCTCGGAGAAGCTCCATTTATGACAATTTTATCGTTTGACCTTCAGGTGTGACCTTGACCATGGACCTACCTGAACAAATGTTTCAAATGGCACCCTTTTTAATGAAGGAGAATAACTGTGCCAAATTATTTTCAAACCCATCCATTAATGTAGAAGTAATGGTCCGGACCAAATCCGGACTGACGCACGCACGCTCACCGTCAGCAGGCTAGACAAAACTTGACTAGTAGCGAAAAGTTTCGATGCTTTTTTTTTTTTTTTTTTTCAAATTCATTAAACCTCCTTTTTCACAGAGCATGGCTCAAATCAGTAACTTTTTTGTACTGCATTCATGGTAGAAATGTTTGTAGGGAGCAATTTCTACTTTTTGCCATAATGTATTCATATGAATTAAACGTCAGTTTACATACACCCTTCCCATTTTACAAGGAAAAGGAAAGCTACAGCTTTGTTTCAGGTAGCTATGAATTAACCCGTAGGCTGCTGAGCGAGACTCAGGGCGCTTTTGCGGACAGTGCATATCAAGATCAGACTGCACAAAACGTGCAGTCTGATCTTTGATCTACACTGTCCGATACGGTATTTTCTTTCCGGTGAAATCAACTTTGAAACCGCAATGTTTGGGGTTTTACTATTGAAGAGAAATTTTAGGTTCATTTATTCAGCAGCTCAAGGGTTAAAATGAATACATGCATTTGAAACGAAGACATGCGAAAATACAGAAACATTCTTTTTCGTAGGTGGCTGTTCGTCGATCAACTGTGAAAAGGCAGTGTGTGAAAGCACTTTTGTACCAGAGGGAAAATGTTGTAAGGCGTGCCAGCCGGGTAAGCTAATATATGGCTCGATTTTGTATGTTTGTTTGAGTAGAGTTTAATACCTCTTTCAATGGTATTTTTATTATATAATGGCGACGGTGTACTTGTCTACGTCTTTCCAAGTTTTAACAACAAAAAATTACTCATGAAAAAACTTTGGGGAAAGGTTACCAGCATTTTCTTTTTTCCCCTACAATGTTTATCGTGCTTTAATGGAGAAATTTGATCTGTTAAGTCACATTTAATCTGCATTATATTTTTTTGAACTGGATAAGTCTAATACTCTGTCGATTTATCAAGGATCTAACTGGACCTACTGTCTGACACAAAAATGGATATTAATTCACTTTGTTCTATTTTTAGATTGTTCTGATGTCCGATGCGTCGAGCCACCATGTGAAGAGAGGAACCGCTTTACACCTAAAGGGGAATGTTGTCAAAGGTGCAAAAAAGGTAAAAAACACTTACTCTTAAACAAACAGACCGTAAACAAAACTTTTGGTGTTGTTTTTGAAAGTGTAGATCCAGATCAGGTTGTATAAAGGGTATAATTTGATTCTTAATCTATTCTTTCCGGCAAATCATTATTATTGTCAAAGATTACTTTAAGAGGGGGAAAAAATTATATTGCAAGGGAGTGTTCACTATCATTGACTATGAAGAAATGTAAACACATCTGAGACAAAATTGTCGTCAAGAGCAACTTCTCTTTTGCCACTATGTATTCATAATTGGTCCCCCAAACGAAATGTATCTACAGGTGTCAATATTGTCATAAACTGATAATTTCTACGAGATATAGAGGATATTTGTTTTTTTCGGTGAAAGATCGAAGTTTATTTCATCGAGTGAACATCATTGGTAATATTTTCACTGCGCCACTCGTGAAAAAAAAATATTACCGATGATGTTCACTCGATGAAATAAATTTCGATCTTTCACCGAAAAAAACAAATATTCCATTTATTTTATGCTTCTAACCCCTATTTTGTTGGGAATCATCAAAACAGTACAGTTATTTCGGCAATTCCCCGTGGCGTCTCCCTCATATAACAGCGCATTATGTACAATATTACGTCAAGCGCGAGAAATATAGCGTAAATCACTTCATATTTCCCTCCATTTGAATGGCACGTGCTGATTACCTAGGTAACTAGTGCGCGTGAAATACTATTTCTGCCTTCAGTTGGAGAGTTAGAAAATATAAAATCGGTATTTTCACTGTCTTAACCATGAAATATCATACCATAATCCACCATTATTTCTCGATAAACTACCGCAAAACATGAAATAAAATTCAGTACATCAACCTGACCTACCTTTCTGGATCAGGCTCAGTTGTTTTGTGCTCAACTGAGCTGAACATGAAATTTCAATGTTATATAAAATGATCCATGCTCTAGCAAAAGGGGACCTAATGCATCTCCGTGATGCATTATACCAAGCACGTCATTACATAATTAGGGAACAATAAAATACATTTTGTGTAACAGCTAACAGAACCAAAAAGGTGGAATGGTCCTTTTACATGCAGAAAATTTACGGATAACAAAAAGTTTCGGTCCATGTCAGCCTGCACGGATTTGCGCAAGCTCACAAGGATCGATACTTTTTGCAGATGCATTAGATCTCGTTTTCACAGAGTATGGCTCCTTAACCCTTTACCACACAATGTCTACTTTAAACGACCCTGATAAAGAAGCCTATTAAAAACATTAATAGAAAAGGAGAAAATGCTAGTAACAAGCATTCCCTCCTTTTCCCACAATGTTTTCTACCCTATTAAAGGCAGAAATCATTATTTTAGCAATCCTGGGCCAACTATAACATAACACTGTCTCCCACAAAATGTATTTCCGGTGCGCCCTGGGAACACGTGGTTTTATGCATCTTTGTAAAGCATTATACCAAGGAAGTTCTGGCACATATTCCATCCATTTTGTTTAACTCTTTCGGCGCCAAGTAAACAAACTCGGCATCTTTTGAAGGCTGTAAATGGAATCCACTGAGTCTCCGGAAGATTTTTATCATATAGGCTTGGCCAAACAAGCGGAAGGTATAGATCAAAGATCAGACTGCACGTTCTGTGCAGTCTGATCTTGATCTATGCTGTCCGCAAAAGTCCCTGTTTTCGCCTATGGCGCTGAAAGGGTTGAATCACCACTGAAGCATGTGGTTGAATGGTGCTTTGAAATACAGAAGGTTTACTAATTCTCCAGGCTGAAACTGGTTGTTATTTTTGGCTGATACATTAAACCACTTTTTCATAGCGCATAATTCACTTGTTTTTGTTTACAGATTGTTCTTATGTCGAGTGCACCCAGCCACCATGTAAAAGGAAAAACCGTTTTATACCCGAGGGCGAATGCTGTCAAACATGCAAAGAAGGTAAGAAAAGGATGTATGACTTCTTAAAGTCGGAAAGACAACTCTTTTTTCTCCTGTTTTGTTGCTGACAGTGTAGATAAAGATCAGACTGATTTTTGAATGTATTTGAATCTTCAATGTATATATTTACCCGTCATAAATTATGACTAAGTGCCAAAAATAGCTCCATGAAAGCAATAACTATTGGGGAGAGTTTAAAATGCAAGACAAGAGAATTTTGCTCGTCACAGCAATTTCCCTAATCGTCAATATTTTAATTTGGTCCGCTGCACGAATAAATTTTTATCACATAATTTAATAGGTATCTTGTTTTCAGTGTAATGTAGCCACTACAATTTTCTTACCTTACACGCGCTTGAAAAAAGATTTCGTTACGTCACCAGATCATTAGGTGACGTCATTTATCACAGCAAAGCAGTTCTGGACAAACAAAGTCAGACATTCTTTATTTGTTTTTCATTTAGTGAACTGCTAAAATTGATGACCGTTGTAAAGCTAAGTTTTGTTTTGGTTTTAGATATAAAGTCAAAAAGCTATTCGTCTGTTACATGTACTTTTTCATAACAAACCTACACTCTTGTCAGAGCAATGAGTAGGTCTTATTCATGAATATACATGTAGGTTTCACACACAAATATGTTTGAGCCATGCTCTGGCAAAAGGGGGCTTAATGCATCTCCACAATGCTATGAAGCCATCACATATTTATGGATCAATAATAGCTTTTTTTTTTTTTTTTTAACAACAGACTTAATTAAGAGATAGACTGGTCCTTGGAAATACAGAAAATTGACCAAAAGCGAAAAGTTTCGGCCCAGGTCAGCCTGCGCGGACTGCGCAGGCTGACCTAGGTCAAAACTTTTTGCAGATGCATTAAGCCCCCTTTTCAAAGAGCATGGCTCATTTATATATGTTACTCTTGAGAACCAGTGTCCCTGGTTATAAAAAAAAAACTTGAGTGCATACTCATACTCAGACTTGAAGTCACATTTATGCTTACAAATGGTATGGAAATCTGAAATGAAGACTTTGATTAAATAGACAGAGACAAAGAACAGCTCTTAAAGTTGTTCGTCAGAAGTTACACCATAAGGTTTATCAAATTACATTTATACAACTTCGAAATTTCGTGATCAGCTGAGTTGAGCACAAAAAACGTTTTGTAAGCAATGACACAAGTATCTGATAAAAAGAATCTGGCATTCGGTGCCTATTAAGATATTTCTAATATAATAAAATCTAACTTGGGCACTTATTACAATTAACTCTTTACCAAACGACAAAATTCAAGACTTGTCCAAATTGAAAGCAATTGCAAACGACAAAATAAGTGGTACTCAGAACCTGAACTTTGTTTTGAAAAGGGTAGAGAGCATTGTGGGGAAAGGAGAAAATGCTGGTTACCAGCATTTTCTCCTTTTCCCATGATGTTTTCAAATGATTTATTTCTAGGTCGTGAAAAGTCGAGATTGTGTGGTAACGGGTTAAACAGACAGAGATATCGGACATTTCAACAGAAACGCTTGAACTTAAACTAATATACTTACAAAGGCACTCTTACGCTTTGTGTAGCTAATCTTATCTACATTTATTTAACTCTTTACCAAACGACAAAATTTCAGACTGGTCCTAATTGAAAGAAATTGCAGACGACATATTAAATGCTACTCAAAAAATGAAATTTGTCTCTCATAGGATAGAAAACATTGTGGGAAAAGGAGAAAATACTGGTTACCAGCATTTTCTCCTCTTCCCACAATGTTTTCAAAAGCCCTTTTTCCATGGGTCGTTAACAATAGGGATTGTTTGGTAAAGAGTTTAGGGAAGTGATTGAGCGCGTGATACTTCGACGGTAATGAACATGTCTTAAAAACTTTTCTGTTATAGATTGCACTAATGTCACCTGTCCAATCGCATACTGCAACAATACGTATGTTCCTGAAGGACTTTGTTGCGAACAATGCAAGGAAGGTAAGTCGACTTAATGTGTGTAAACATCGTTGCCATTTGCTAGATGTCACTTAGAGCAAATTCTCTTTAACCTCCTCTATGCAAACTTGGAAAAAATCTATGCCCACCTACAATTCAATGGCGGCTAGCTACCATTTGCCAGTCTATTGTTTCATAAAAAAATCGGACCTGTTCCTGAATTGTAAAGTTACCAGCTGGTTGCCAAATCGAGTATAATCTCTTTTTACCCATGTGTAAATTTACAGATAGCAGCCAATTGACTAGTCTGGATTACCTGCCCCTACCACTACGTTATAGGGTCAGGCAAAGCGCAATAATGGCGGCCTCCATGGCGACCTCAAGCTTAGCCCTATATGCTTTCCTGTTTTCTTCAATTTCATGTGATCCAGTTTGATCAGTGAATAAAATGAGACTAATTTTGTTGTACAAGATATACATTACCGAATCTAACACGTGCTGCTGGGATATGGTTTAAATATAACTTTGACTATGAATCATTTTAAAAGTATCACTATTTTCGGACGTTATATCGATCCATTGACATTTCGGATACTCAGAGCATTTCTGATATGTAGTTTTTCTTGCTAAATAAGAACGACAATTAAATAAACTATTACATAAATTAACTGTCAATAGTAGGATTTGATCAAGTGAAATAATAATAATCCGTTACTTCTGCATATTACCAAAGGAAGCCACCATCATTGCGCTTTGCCTGACGTACTTTTGAAGTACGGCGGGGTACCATGCTACGAATTGACAGTTTACGATTCGCATAAGTATTTATTTTTGCATAAAGTGAAAGTATAGCTGATGTGAAGTTACGATGAGGTAAGCTGCCTGTTGCTATTCGAAGATTTAATTATTCTTAATCAGTATTAAAGGCCAGCAGCGTGCTGTGAAACTTGAATCGGTAGCTACGTGTGGAATAAGCCGACGGATCTTAGTTGCTGATTGAACTGGCAGCTGTAAATCTAGCTTCACGAAGTTGGATGAAAGATTCATTGATATAGAAAATCGTCTTTTTTCATGTATAAATCTGATTTTTTTTTTTAGAAAATCAAACCAGAAGAATCTTCAAATCAGAAAGTCTTTGCCTTTTTACAATATACTGGTCATAACTGTATGTAGCTTGTCCTCAACTCGTTCATAGATGACACAAATTTAGACTTTTCTAAATTGAAAGATAAACAATTTGACGTGTCTCAACTGACAGAAGCCGTCTCTGAAATGGTAGAAAACATTGTTGGAAATAAAGAAAATAGTGTCGACAAGCATTTTCTTTTTCCCAAAATGCTTCGGAAAGCCGTCAGGCCATCAAAACACGGGAACCCTTTCGCAGCCAAACAAATTTCTTATGAATTCGACTTTTTTGACGACTAAAAAAGGAACTCCACACTTACCTAAGATATGAGTAGCGGACAGTGTAGATTAAAGATCGGACTGCACTTTTTGTGCAGTATGATCTGAATCTATACCATCTGCAAAAGTAATCTCAGTTACACCAGGCGTTGACAGTTTGGATTGCTATCTTTTTCTAGATTGCTCAAAGGCAAGGTGTCCAAGACTTAATTGCAAGGGTAAATACATACCAAGGGGGAAATGTTGCAAGAAATGTCGGAAAGGTAGGTCATAGGAAATAAAAAAAAAAAATGATGATGATGAGGAGGAGGAGGAGGAGGGAGATGAGAAAGACGACAACGACTTCGGTGATAATGATGATAATGATGATGATGACCAATAGGATTCACTGGTGTACCGAAGAGGAGCAGATGATCAAATTACACAGGCTAATCTTTGTCTAGGCTATATTCACAAGTCATGATAAGCAGCATATGGATTGATCAGGATTTATACTCTGTTTGTCTGTCTGTCTGTCTGTCTGTCTCTGTTGTGGGTGGTTAAGGTAAAACACGAGTTACTAGCATTTTCTTCAATCCAACATTGCTCGTAGAAGTCGTCTTTCTCAGGGTGTCAAATTTTGGTTAAAGTTTATCAGTTTTGATCGCTTTACCAAATGTCATCTAGGTATACAATAGATACACACAGAATAGAAATTTTAATCAAGAACGAATAGACTACATATTTATTTATCGTGAAGGTAAATACAACAAAGCACCACATTTCGATGCCAACGCCAATTGGAAGATGGGGCATAATTGTGTCAAAATATATTGAGTGTTCTTGCCCGTCTGTTATTGGTTACCATTTTCATTGTTAACAATTAAGTTTGACGTAAATATCTTCAGTTATGACGACGATATCGCACGACGGCGATGATGACTGCGACGACCTTGACGACGCAGACGAAAAATGGCTATGGCAATATCTCGAAAACAGCCGAGCTAAAGATGCTTACAGTAAAATTTCAGTCGAAATCAATTTTACTTCTGTAAATGAGCCATGCTCTGTGAAAAGGGGGCTTAACGCATCTGCGAAAAGTATCGATCCAGGTCAGCTTGCGCAGTCCGCGCAAGCTGACCTGGGACGAGACTTTTCGCTATTGGTCAATTTTCTGTATGTTCAAGGACCAGTGTACCTCATGATTAAGTCGGTTGTTTAAAAAAAAAGGTTGCTATTATTGATCTATAATTATGCGATGGCTTGGCTGGTATTATACATCATGGAGATGCATTAAGTCCCCTTTGGTCAGAGTATGACTCAAATGCCTTGATTACTGAGTACAAATAAATGTCCTGTATTGTAGTAGATTTTACCAGATCGCAGGCAATGTAATAATATCTTACAGACAGGGTATGCAGGCTCCGAACAGAGACAGAGAAGATTATCTGTGACGAAAACACTGGTTTCTTGTGTCCTGGGGGAACTTCCTGTACGGCCCTTCCGTCGGATGACGCTATCGCTGATAGTTCCGGGATCTGCTGCAAGAATGCTCGAAGTATATCTTTTGCAATGTTTTTTTCCTTAACCCTTTCAGCGCCATAGGCGAAAACAGGGAATTTTGCGGACGGCATAGAGCAAGATCAGACTGCACAGAACGTGCAGTCTGATCTTTGATCTATGCCCTCCGCTTGTTTGGTCATGCCTATATGATAAAAATCTTCCGGAGACTCAGTGGACTGTATTTACAGCTATCAAAAGAAACAAAGTTTGTTTATTTGGCGCCGAAAGAGTTAAAGACTCTGGACATCTCGCATTTGATAACCTTTTAAAACATTGTGGCGGAGAAAGCAATTGCACTTTACGAGCACTTTCATCTTTACCTAAAATGATTTCACATATTCTCTACGTATTTAGCTTGAATTAAAGATGATTACCCATCCTTTACGCGAATGATCGTTCAAAAAATGTCTGGTACAAGTAAAGCGTGTCGTATAGGGAAACATAAAGAGGGCATGCAGGAAAAGAAAATTTATCACGCCTCCACCAAATAGAATTAATTTGCAGACAACAAATTAAGAGCAGCTCAAAAGAGCCGAAAATAATAATATTTTAGCTTTCTCTCTTTTTTCGGACAACATTTTCAAACGTCTTTTGCCTCTGCATCGTGAAGCTACGGGATCGTTTGCCAAGGGTTTATATTTGCAATAAAAATAGTTATATGATATGTAGGATTTGACATAAGTTTGCGTTTGACATAAGATTTTATTTAAGGGGTCTAGAAAATGCCTCCTGTGATCTTACTAACGTTCTTTTGTCAGGCATGTTTGATCAAATTTCATCTTAATAGCCATATATATATATGACAAGATATAGGCTGTAAGAATTGACCTGGCAGGAGGAGCTTTGATACAGTTCGCTGCATTTTAGATTAAGATAGAGTGGGTAAGCATGAACTGAATAACATGACATGTTATTCATGAATGCATCTGAAAATATTGCGAAAAAATGTGCTTCGTATACATTGTATACGAAGCACATTTTATCGCAATATTTTCAGATGGTAAAAGAGTATGCACTTCATGTGTCCACAGAGCAAAAAAATCGATAAAGAACTGTTAAACTGATGCATGTGTTTACAAAGGTTTACAAGGAACAATTCCGAATTGGTTCGAGGCCACTGAAATGAAAAATAAACAGGTCAACTTCTGTCAAAAGATAGCCACGCCCTGCCAGGTCAATTCTTACAGCCTGTAGAAGTCATTATAAACAGAACCATACATGCACACGCGGGATTCTCCATGACAAAATATATTTTGCTTCTTTAAAAGAAGAATAAACCACGTCACATATGAAGTTACATGATGCTTATCTCAGACGAGTAAAAGATATAAAGGATCCGACATAAGTTGGCGTTAGATATAAAATAAAATCTTACTAAACGATTCTAAAAATAATATTTGTATGTCGAGCGTCTGGTGAGTTGAAAAAAGTATATATCTCAAAAAAAACTATTGAATGTCAGATCGCAAACTATATGTCAGAATAAGGTAAAACATACATGCATACGTGGCTATGTCCATGAATATAACCCGATTTAATTTTTCCAAGGAAATATGAAAAAAAAGAAACTTGCGTAAGATAAGAAGGTTTGTAGTGGATATTTCAAACTGGAAAAAAAGGATTTACGTGAAAAACATAGGGTCGGACGTAAGTTGACATTTAGGGTTCTTTTACCCCGTGGCCTTGATTCATGCCAAAGCAAATTAATGTAATGGAGAATTATTTCTATGGATGCAGCAGAAAACATAAAGAATAACGATGATGCTCGAAACTGATATTTATTTCTCGCCATTCGATTTCAACAAGCACGTGAACAAGGCAAGTTATTCTACATTTCAAAAAGGGAGTAAAATACATTTGTTTAAAACTGGTATGCATGACCAGGGTCCGTATTCACCAACCATTCTTAAGAATATTCTTGGTCTTGTTCTCCAAAATTTTCCAAATTTGAAAGCAACACACCTTCTGATTGGCTAAACCATTTGGTTTAGCCAATCAGAAGTTGTGTTACTTTCAAACTTGGAAAATCTTGAAGAATAAGTCTAAGAACGTTCTTAAGAATGGTTGGTGAATACGGACCCAGTTGTCCTTCAAATTTTCTTCAGAGCAAGAATGGTCCTTTTTTTATTTTGAAATTTAATATTTCATAAGCGTTTCCCAATAACTCAATAGTCTACAACCTTTCAACAAGATGCAAAACGGTGAGGAAAAAGAGGCAATTTCTCGTGAGGTTAATTTTCATTATTTGAACCACAAAAGAGTTTCAATGTTCATATACCAGTATCTTATGCTGTCTATCTTTTTAATGGTATTTCTGGTTTTACTGGCTGTCTCAGCCTACATTGGAAACAACTTAAGTCATATTGTAAATTTCAATATAAAGGCTGTTTTGGTTGACAATCAAAATATTAAACGGAACAACAAAAGGACATTCAAGATTTTTTTTGCAATAAACACAATCTACACAATGTTTATTTGAAAAAAAAAATACTAAAATAAAATGGCCTGAAAGTATGTACAATATGACTAATCAGTTAACTAGAACCGATTTTCTTTTATTTACTTTGAAAAATCACCAATATTTCTTCCTTTCTGAGGAAAAAGTTGACAAAAAATGAAAAGGGTAACAATGAGGCTTTAAAAGTGTCTCATATATGGCGTGCAACACACGGAAAGTTGGCCTTCGGACATATGCGTAAAAGTGTGTTTCCCAGATCAGCCTGTGCAGTCTGTGACTAATCCGAGACGACAATTCTCGTTTTTGTGCGATGTTCTGTTTCTCGAAAGTCTACTGTGTGAAAAAATCTTATTCAGTCGTAAAGTGCCGTCTCGGACTAGCCTGCGCGGACTTCGCAGGCTAATCCGGGACGACACTTTACGCAAATGTCCGAAGGTCTCATTTCGCATGTTGCGGGCCATAATTACACGTACTTTGTATGAAACACTCAGTATATATGTTCGTTTTCCCCAGATTCCTGCTATTACAAAGGGGTGATCTACCAACACAGGGAAGTATTCTGGGACGAGTCAAGCAAATGTAATTGTAGAAGAAGTAGCGTGACATGTGAAGAGGGGGAATCTGGTGAGGGATACGTTAACCATTCACTCTTTATATCAAAAATATCAAAATTGTTCAGGGGTACAAATTAAAACCATAATTTAGACAACAGTTTAATATTGCTAAATTACAAGGTCTTGTTTGTAAACATGTAAAAAAACACTCTGAGAAAAGGAGAAAATGATGGTTACTAGCATTCTCTTCTTTTCCCATAATGTTTTTACAAGGCTTATTCCTCACGGTCGTTAAGTAACGGGATTGTTCGGTAAAGGATTCAACTACGAACAACTGCTATCGTCAATATGGCGTCATATATTGCTTAGTCTTTTTGAACAAAACTGCGTAAAAGTTAGTAAAATTTCTAAATTGCTTTCTTTACATTTCAGAAACCACTCCGTAGAAGTAAACAAGAGATCAAGTGGGGCAACAAACAGATACACACGAGGGCTTGTTGATTGTAAAGCGTTTCTTTTTATAGGTTTTTTTTTTTCTTAAATTAGCACTACTCTTCTTCTGCCGTTTCATTGATTTATCGCATAACGTCCCTTGTTGTCAGTGTTATGTAGCCAATAAGAATGTTCTTATTTTACAAAAAAATTGACATAAGATTTTGTGACGTCATAGTTCATAATTTGAAATAATTATTTGTTAAAGCAAATACGAAAATTGTATTTCTGTCCGTTTTTTTCCCCCAAAACAACAGACAAGAAATTCTCGGTCAGTGCAACTGTCAAATCTTATTGTTGTGGAACAGCTGAAGTTTGTATGATTTACATATTTAAAATCAAGAAGTAATATGCCACCTTCCTTTAGACTATTTTTGTCTCTAGCGCACACTCCTGTAAAATTAATTAGTAGGTCTCACCCATGAATATGTAGCCTGTTTCGCTTAGATCTGTTAATCATACTTGTTAATTCTTAAGGTGAAGTCATGTGATTAAAAAAAATCGGATATTCCTTGGCTTTTGAGATAAGATTTTATAAAACATGTCAAGAAAGTGTTATTAAGCCTGACAAAGGCTCACTTGTTAACATTTTCTAGACTTGTTTAATTATTTTTAATTATTTCTTATCTTAAAAGCCAGCTTAGATCTATGCCAGAACCTATACGTATTATCTAGTCTGTTTGGAATATATATCGTATATCCAAGCTGTTCTTTCTCTGTCTGTCCGTTCCTCAGTATTTTTGGCTTACCATACGATCCTTAGTTTCAACGACCTTGAGGAAAGAATCTTTTGGAAACATTGTAGAAATAGGACAAAATGCTGGTCACCAGCGTTTTCTCCTTTTCCAATTATGTTTTACGCCCGTTCAAAGACAAGTAAAACTAGAGGCGCTTGAGCGCCTGTATCGCTCCACAGGCCTGATATTTCTATAATGGCGAAAAGAAGTTTTTAACAATTACCATTCAATCCTGCATTTTAGCTCACTAAAGAAAAAAGGTATGGAAAAAACTTGTGAGAAAAGAAGAAAAAAATGGTAACCAGCATTTTGTTAGTTTCCAACAATAATTTCTATCCTTTTTTATATATGTCTTACTAATTTGAAGATATGTTGTCTGCAACAGGTCCTTTCACAAACCATTTTGGGTGGGGAAACATCAAAATATAGAAAATATGTCTTTCTCAGGGTCGTTAAAAGTTGTGATTGTGTGGTAAAGGGGTAATCTAAAAGAACAGTTAGGAGGGCAAATGAATGAATGTTATAGCAATATAGATCAACTTACATCAATACACCAGATAGAATGAAATATGCTGGCATACAATGAACACCTAATCCCTAATAATCAACTTTTCACAGTTAGAATGTCTTCTGTGGCAAACAACACAAAATGGTCTACAAATGCATTTACATAAATCAAATATCCTGCTCCAGGGCACAGATTAATTCTGGTGTACTGAAGTTGCGGGATCAGTTTGACTGGGTAACATTAATGCTTTATCACAAATGTAAAGCCCTGTCCCACTGTGTACCAGGTCACCAGGATTTACACCCCTTCTCTGTCCACTCTGCATTTACTCATTAGTAGGTCAACAAACCTTTACCAAAACTAATAAAAGTGCAGAGGTTCTCTTGTTCTATATCAAAAGGACTATAAAGTACCTACAACATAGGGGTTTTGTTATTAAAATACTTTTTCTTTTTTATCTTGGCATGGTTACTCAGGCTTAGTAATAAGGCAAAATTGAAAAGCTCAAGTTGTGAAAGGTGCTCAAGCTTTTATCTTATTTATGGCCAGTGATATTTCATTACTAGTACTAACTAATAGCATATCATTGGAGTAAATTGTGATCTTAATACCAAGGAAAATGTGTGGGCTTAAATAGGACAGCCCTGACTAGGTCAAGTCAATCCAATTTTCTTCCTTTTTCTTTGTTAGTCGATAAAACTAACACAATAAATAGTTTTGGAGAAGAACATTTTTTTTTGAAATATAAGCCTTGTCTATAAAAAAATGTGTTTTTAGGTGTATCATTTTTTTAAAAGGAATTTGGTATACAACCACCATAGAAACAATTTGGCAGACAACCACCATAGGAACTTACCTGCAAAACAACAATGAAATCCAATGAATAGTTTTAGAGAAGAAATTTTTCAAAGATTTTACTTTATACCATAAAAGGAAAATGAGTCTCCCATAAAAGCCATGTTTTTTGACAGATCATTTTTTTTTAAAGGAATTCTGTAAACCTGTATCTAAGGAACATTCCTGCAAAATAATAATGCTATCCAAATAGCGGTTTGGGAGGAGAAGATTTTTAAAGGTTTTTTACTTTGGTTGCCATGGCAACCAGAATTCTTCATGGAACACAATTATTTGAAGGAATTTGAAAGAGGACCACCAAAGGAACATTCCTGTGAAATTTGGTAAAAATCCAGTCAATAGTTTCTGAGGAGAAGTTTTTTAAAGAAAAAGTTTACGGACGCACGCACGGACGAACGGACGGACGGACGGACGGACGCACGACGGACACAACGCCATGACAATAGCTCGCTGGCCTTCGGCCAGTGGAGCTAAACATTTGAACCACGTTTAATTTGTCGTCTGCAAATGATTGAAAAAAAGTGTCGTCTGGTAAACCGTTTAACCCTTTAGCAGATAGCAAAATATATGACCTGTCCAAATTGACAGCCTTTGCAGACGACAAAATAAAAACTTATTTTCTTCTGTGTAAAGTTTTTGGTTCATGTTGCCTATCTTAATTTCAAATGCTCCTAACGAGCATCTCTACTTTTTTGTATAATATATTCAAAGTTTTCTGTACAAAGTTTTGATTCATGTTCCTTGTATTGATTTTTTATGCTCCTAAGGAACATCTCTACTTTTTGCATAATATATTCAATATCATTGTGTAAAGTTTTGATTTATGTTGCCTATCTTAATTTCTAAATGCTCCTAACGAGCATCTCTACTTTTTGCATAATGTATTCAGAATCTTCTGTGTAAAGTTTTGATTCATGTTGCTTGTATTGATTTTTTATGCTCCTAACGAGCATCTCTACTTTTTGCATAATATATTCAGAATCTTCTGTGTAAAGTTTTGATTCATGTTGCCTATCTTAATTTCTAAATACTCCTAACGAGCTTCTCTACTTTTTGCATAAATTACATGTATTCAAAATCTTCCGTGTAAACTTTTGACTTATGCTTCCTATTTCAATTTTAAACGCCCCTAACGAGCATCTCTACATTTTGCATAATATATTCAAAATCTTCTGTGTAAAATTTTTGATTCATGCTGACTATCTTGATTTTACAAAGTTTTCAAAGTCGTCTGCTGCAAATTTCTTTATTTTGGAATACGTTTAAAGAGGATTTTTTTTTTTTTCTTTTATACATAGCTTCTCCTAAAATTAGTGTACTACAGCCATTACAAATTAACTACCCTTATATTAACCCTTTCCCAAACAAGCCCTGGTTTTCACGTGTCTGCAGTACAAGTCTTTTGAAAACACTGTGGGAAAAGGAGAAATTGCTCGTAACGAGCAATTTCTCCTTTTCACACAGTGTTTTCTACCCTTTTTGAGACCTTTCTGCCATTTTCATCAAATTTAAAATTGTCGTCTGCAAACTCTTTCAATTTGGACCAGTCCAAAATTTGTCGTTTGGGAAAGGGTTAAACATAATACAACAAATTTCTCATCTTCGAAAAGTTTCAGAAATTGCAAATAGTGGCGTATTTGGTCAAAGCTATGTAATTATACGCCTCACATCTGAAACATTCCTGCTGACCTAGATTTCTCTGTGAAATAACTGTCAAAATTGATGATATTGACATAGCTGCGAATTTGACCATTTTTACATGCTGAACAAAATCATTAAATGCAAGTTTCTACGGAAGTGTTTTTCGTCCCTGATGTACCCGTGTATCAAAGATAGCGAACATGCTTCCTGTAAACTTTAATACACGTGTACATGTAGACATATGTTTTAACCCTTTCCCAAACGACAAATTTTGGACTGGTCCAAATTGAAAGAGTTTGCAGACGACAATTTTAAATTTGATGAAAATGACACAAAGTTCTCCAAAAGGGTAGAAAACACTGTGGGAAAAGGAGAAATTGCTCGTCACGAGCAATTTCTCCTTTTCCCACAGTGTTTTCAAAAGACTTGTACTGCAGACACGTGAAAACCAGGGCTTGTTTGGGAAAGGGTTAATACATCATAAACTACAATTCTTGAGACACATTTATGTTTTAAAAAAAAGTCTGACATTCATCGACTTTTGAGGTAAAATTTTATCAAACTCGTATACAAAAAAATGTCAGATCCTACATATATTTTATTTACGTAATTATCTTGTCATTTTATCCTGATAGTTGCAAATGTGTGAGAATAGTCGGACAGACACCAGACTAAACACCGGACAGTTTTATCAAGGATCTGACAGCCGACTATGTGCAGGCTGATTTCAGATCTACAATCGATACAAATACAGCTGAAAAGGTCTTTGGATGCCTAGTGGGTTAACTCGAATTCACCTAAATAGATTTACCGTGTTTCGGATACCTAGAGTATCTTTTCTTAACCGTTACACCACAATCCCCAGTATTAACGACCCCCAACTAAACATGGCCTTTAAAAACACTGCGGGAAAATGAAAAAAAATGATGGTAACCGGCAATTTCTCCCTTTTCCCACAATGTTTTCTATCATTTCAAAGGCAGAAATCTTTTTTTTAAACTAAATTGAATATGTCGTCTGCAAATGTTTTCAGTTTGGATGATCTAAAATTTTGATGAGTGGAAAAGGTTAAACATGAAAAACAAATGACCCTGAAAATAATATATTGTAGACGTTGGTCATTGAACCGGGATCCAATTGCTTATGCGAACAGTGTAAATCAAGATCAGCAAAGAACGAGTAGTCTCATCTTGGTTCCACACTTTCCGCTTCTTTGCCAATTTTATCGCAAAAAACAGCTTTAAAATTGCAAAACCTGCATCTTTTGTACTGGCTGAGAATGTCCTTTTCATTTTTACCATGCTCTGAGAAAAGGGGGCGGGGTAATGCATCTGCAAAAAGTGCGGATCCAGTTCAGCCTGCGCGGACTACGCAGACTGACCCAAGTCGAAGCTACGTGGTAATGGTCAATTTACTTCGTCTCAAAGGACAGTCTGCCTCATGATGCAGTCGGTTTTTAGACAAAACGGATCAAAATGGATTTTAAGGATCCATAATTATGTGATGACTTGCTTGATATCATGCATCATGGAGATGATGACCTCTCCAACAGTGGTGAGTTTAAAAGGCAGAATGGCTCAGAAATTGCTGCCTAACTCCATGCTTTTCTGCGAAATCGTTCTGATACACAGTCTGTTTCGTCATGGTTTTATGAATAAACCGAAATCAAAAAACTGAAATAGGAAATAGACGTGTTTTGTTTTTATATGACGGATTTCAAAAAAGATTTTTTATATTGATTTGATTGCAAATGAACTTTCCAGTGGTTGTAATTTTTCATTAAACAAATAAAGCTACACACACAAAAAAAGAATTTCGTTAAGAAAGAGAACACCGCGGGAAAAGATCACGCGACTTGAAAACGTAGGAAAAAGGTCACGTGTCTGTCATGTAATGCATAAGAGGTTTCTCCTTTTTACACAGCGGCGATTATTTGTTTATATGTACCAAAATATGTTGAAATTAAAAGCAGTAAGCTATTTGAAAACATTGATGCTGACCTCTCCTGGCTTCTTTTTTAAAGAAGCCAACTGGTTTATTTAGCACCATAAAGGTTGTTAAATAGTGCTTCCTCCCAGAATATGAGTCATTTCAAATGCTGGCTCTACCGTGTAGTTAACTCTTCACCAAACGACAAAATTTTAGACCAGTCTAAATTGAAAGCTTTTGCAGACGACAAAATACATGTGACTCAAAAACTGAAATTTGTTTTGGGAAAAGTAGAAAACATTGTGGGAAATGGAGAAAAATTTTGGTTACCAGCATTTTCTCCCTTTCCCACAATCTTTTTAAAAGGCTCCTTTCTCAGGGTCGTTAAAAGTCGGGATTGTGTGATAAAGAGTTAATTAATCAACCCTATACCAGACATTCTCGTGCTTTGACGACCTGGAACAAGACGGTATTTGAGAACATTGCAGGAAAAGTAGTGAAATGCCAGTGAAGAACTTTTTTTCCTTTTCCTATAATGCTTTCTATGCCTCGAAGACATACTCGTCATTGAAGCGTATATTTTGTCCTCTGCAAATGGTTACAATCTGGGCAAGTCTAACATTTTTGCGATAGGTAAAGTATTAACTTTCAAACGAGCATATCCTCGTTACCTAGATTGGTTACCTCCCCTGATACAGCAAGTGTAGAGGGGTCGGTACAGGCTATAAAATTGGGCGGCATTCTGCCCGTCTGTTTGTAGAATAGCCATGCCTCTAGACTAATAGAGATTCAGAGTAGGTCACTCTCAATTCCAGAGCAGTAGATTTTCCGATAGTTTTGACCTTTTGAATAAATAAGTGAATCGTATTTTTAGTATCACCTTTTATGTTTATGTCTGCTAATATTCTGTTCAGTTTCGATTACCCATTTCAAAAATTGTGCAAAAACTCGCACCTTTACCTCTACAGCCAAACTGGAAATTGTGTATACTGCTCGGATTGGCTATTCTGTGATATACATGTTGTCCAATGAAAAGCAACGACAAAATAGCCTGTGCCAGTTGTAATATGTATATCTACAACGGGTACCAGTTTAGTGCTCTCAATGATTGCGTCTTCGAAACCAGTACTCGGGCCGATGATGCAGGCACTTCAAGGGTCGACCCCGCTCTTCACGGAGATTCTATCCGAGAAAATTTAGTGACAATAAAATTCCATCTAAGTCCAGTAATCATGATATTCTATTTCGACCTGTAATACCGGCGCTGGTACCGTGAAATGTCCATGGGCAAGGCGACACAGAGCCCTCGCATAGCCGTGATGAAGCCCAGGAAAGACAGATAGTGGTGCGAGGCTGCTGCTATGGTATAACTAACCGTTTACAAAACAATCGAGTTGTGTTTCAACAACACCACGAGAAAAGTCTGTTTAAAACATTGTTCGAAAAGGAGAAAATGCTGGTAACCAGCATTTTATCCTTTTCCAACAATGTTTTCTGCTCTGTCAAAGATTAATTCTATAATTTGAGCCCCACTTGATTTGTCGTCTGTAAATGCATGCAAAGTAGACTAGTCTAAAAAGTTTACTTTTTCATGGTGTTCTTCGGGTGTATTACTATTGAAAGCCGGTAAACCCAAACATTCGTCTCTCAGATAAACATTTGTACAGCATCGTGCAGCTGTTCCACCGAACTTTGTCAGAAATACTCAAACGTCAGCAACTAACATGCAATAGCTGCCGTTGACTAAAATGATTGAGCCATGCTCTGTGAAAAGGGGCTTGATGCGTTTGCAAAAAAGCATCGATCCATGTCAGCCTGTGCAGTCTGCGCAGGCTGACATGGATCGAAACTTTCCACTATCTTTAAATTCTCTGGATGTCAAGGGATAATTTTATCTCATAATTTAGTCGGTTGTTTGACAAAATGGACTTATGGACCCATAATAAGGTGATTTCCTATTTGGTATAATGCATCACGGAGATGCTTTAAGCCCCCTTTTGCCAGAGCACGGTTCAATTATAAGTAAACAAAGGACCAAAGTGATGGCACAATGAGTGCTTAAGGATAACGCCGTGGTAGTCCAAACGCTTGCAAGCTGTTTCCAGTGATATTATTCTTATGTAAGCGCCTAGTCAACCGGAAGCGGGACAACACGTGTCTTCTGCTGGATCTCACGCAAGACGCTGAAGAAACGCGTAGTCTAGCTGCTAATCTTTGTTAAGTCTCTTGTTAGAGCAAGTCGACAAGAAACACGGCGTCGGAATCCCGTTATCTGTTTTGAAAAATAGTGAAAAAAAAGATCCACTCGAAAGCAGTTTAGCCCAGAGATTTATCTTTCCCTTCTTGTTCACTCTTTACCAAATGACCGAATTTTAGAGTTGTCTAATAAGAAAGCATTTGCAGACAACGAAATAATTGTGGCTCAAACTATGGCATTTGTCTTTGAATGGTTTAAAAAGTTGATGGAAAAAGGGAAAATGTTGGTTACCATCATTTTCTCCTTTTTTCCGCAATATTTTCAGACGCCTCCCTAGCCAGGTTTGTAAAATCACATGATCGAATCGTAATGGACTTAACAATGAATGTAATAAGGCATTACCCTTCTAACACCCAATAAAAAAAAAAAGACTTTTAATTGGAAAAATAACTTCTAATAAGGCATTTTCGCAACTGCTTTCCAGCCAGAAAATCTCAAAGCAAAGTGGACAACGGAGATCAAAGATCAGGATACACGTTTCGTGTAGTATGATCGGGATTTATACTGGCTGAGAAAGCGATAAAAGTGTGAAGGTCACTCTCCGCATTAAAGCTTGACATATGTGGCCTCAAAAAAATTTCTTAATCCTTAGGCTGCTGAGCGCGAATTACTGACCTTCAGCGGATAGTGAAGATCAAGATCAGACTGCACAGAGCGTGCAGTCTGATCTTGGATCTACACTGTCCGAGAATTAGTTTTTTTCCCAAAACATAAGTTTGAAATGGCATCATTCGGGTTTTTAGTATCGGCCTGAAGGTTTCATTTAACTTGTTTAGCAGGATGAGGGTTAATTTTGTAACATCTGCTTCACCCATGACATTTGCGATAGATGCTGAATATTAAAGAATTTCTTTCGCTCTTTACCAGTTGACAAAATTTCATTCTTGCCCATATTGAAGGCATTTGCAGACGACAAATTGAATGTGGCTGAACTAATAGGATTTGTTTTCCAAACGGCAGAAAGCGTAATGAAAAGGGAGAAAATGCTGTCGATGATTTTTTCAAAAGCCTTCCTCAGGGTCGTGAAAAATCCGGGCTGTTTGGTATTGGGTTTAGCAGCACGTTCATAAAATAGATGCTGCACCGTGTTTCTACTTCTCATGGGGCAGGTTTTGGAATGATTTTCCTTCAAAATAAATTCTTCAACTTATTCTGTATTTAAAATGACTATAAAATTGTTTGAGAACATTTCTATTAATATGAGTTTTAGTCATTTTGAAAAATTAAATTGTGATTATTGAAAGCATTTCCAAACGATAAATCTAATTAGCTAAAATAAATGTTTTTGTCTCTGAAAGGGTAGAAAACGTTGTGGCAAAAAGAGAAAATGCTAATTATCAAGATTTTCTCCTTTTTTTTTCCAAAGACTTTTCCATCAGGGCCGTTAGAATACGTAATTGGTAAAGAGTTAAGGTTGAACGCAAGACATGTGACACGTTCCAAGCAATACTTCTCTCGCCTCGATGCTTTACAAATCGTTTGGCTGTGAAACAAAGTCGTCTGCAAGCGATAATGTGTTTACCCAATCAATTAAAAAAAAATATTCGACCCTAACGACCGGATATCAGTTCGTACAGTTCTTTTGACAACCACTCCGAACTGCTTAAAAGTAGTCCCGATTGAAAATTTTGACACCAAGCAGTTGTGCCGCACTAATTCAGTGATTTCACTTGACCACATAAAGGAACATGGTCTTCAACCAGAAGGGACCTTTTTGTCTCTGTCATTTTTCAAGGGTAGAAGTATTCAAAATTAAATAGCTAAAAGTGCTGTCGGTTGAGGTGCCATTTTACCTTCAGTTTGTTCAGGCAACTGGACATTTTTTTTATATATATATAAGCACACAGCAAAGCTCGGGCTTTGCCTATAAAAGTAGATCAATATGTAAAAGATATTGATATTCATTATATTCGAGCCATGCTCTGTGTCCGAGCAGGCTGTTCTGGGTCGAAATTCTTTGCTATTGGCCATTTTTTTTTTTTTTTTGCATGGCAATGGACCATTTGACCTCGGGAATCAGTCGGATGTTAGTTAAAATGTATTTTGTAAATGGATCCATAATTATCTATATCTTGGTATGATACATCACGGAGATGTATTATAGACCCCTTTTGCAAGAGCACCGCTCGTTTTCAATTCAGCAAGACTGCAGTTGTATGACACAAAACCAGCAGAGTCACGTAGCTTGTTTGCTAACTTAAGTGGTGAGTAGTCCAGGGTCGTGAATCAAATCTCGGTCAAGCTCTTTTCGAAAAATGGTTATGGTCATTGCAACAGGATTCATTTCTCCTCCACATTGTGTTGACTTCGCAGTTGCGAGAGCACAGCCCATGGTTTGGACAGGGAACTGTGAAAAGTATTGACTGGTTAAAGAAACTCAAGGAACGCGAGGATACCTGAATGATATTGATATCGGTATAAAACCGAATCTCAGCAGTTTCGGAATATAATACCTGTGATGCTACGTAACAATTTTCTAACTAAAAAATTTGAAGGATAGAAACGTAAAAGATTGGCATCCCTTTACTCTAGCCAGGAAACCATAAAAAGATGACATCGAGTGGCACGTATAAATGGAAAACAGCTTTACTTGAATAATGTGAGAATACTGCGCGAAAAGGAGCAATAGAATGTTCCGGTTACAAGCAATTTTCTCACATTTCTGGCAATATTTACAAAAGATATTTTCTATAGAAATAAACGGGAAGGCAAGAGCAGGGACCTAATTTATGCACTTTGAACGTCATCCAGGTTACAGGGGACAATCAAACTCAAACGAAAAAATAAATCTTTGCACTTAAACCTATGTTGCGGGTATCCATTAGAATTGTCTCAATAAAACAATGGTGATGAGTACCCTCAACACGGATTCTAATGAAGAACTAAAGCGACCCTACAGTCTGGGCCCCAAAATACTCATTTTATCTATTCCAGTTAATAGTTTAATATTCTACTTGCCATGCATGTCCCCCGAACCAGCTGTTGTTGTTAATCTCTTTATATCCAGAGATAATTACGGCGATTAGCATTTCTATACAATCAGGAATAGACCTGCCCAATCTCAAACATTGTTAAATCGTAATGAAAGTAATATAAAGTGGGACAAGTTTAAGTAAAAACTTTTTGAACCAGTGCGGTAACAAGAACAAGAAAGAAGCACTGACGGTCAAAGGACTGCTTACAGTGTTCAGTGTATTGGTCGATTGTCTGTTCTCCCATTTTTTGTCCAATCGACTAAAGTCATATGCATATGTCATTATAGCACCACAGGCCCTTGTTGCTCCACAAACGTGGCCCTCTATAATCTACTATTTAACACTTAGGTTACTATGCGCGACACAAGGATCTTTTTGCGACCAGTTTTGATCAAGATCAAATTGCACAGAAAGTGCAGTCTGATCTTGGATCTACACCGTCCGATAAGGAGATATTTTCCCCCAAAATACGTAGTAATAACAAAACTGTGGGTTTTACTATAGGTTTGAAAGTTTCATTTCACGTATTTAGCAGGAAAAGGGTTAGGACATGGTGTCCAACTGTATTACTTCCAGAAAACCACCCCAATTCACTTATCAGTATTTTTACATCTTTATAAACGCGAATAGAGATCTCCGTTACTTTTATCGTAATTGGTAATGCATCTGACTAAATTTTTAAACGGATGTTGTAACTTTTGAGTCATTGTTATCTTTGGCGTTGGGCAATTTTTTCCCCTTTCTGTCTTGAAATGTGAATTTTAATACCACGGTGAATATAACGAACAAATCTGACTGGTCAATAAGACTTAGCAAGCGGCTTTCGAAATAAATGTGAGCTCCTTAAAATAGTATTGATCATTTGGCTGATTTGTCCAATACATTTAATATTATAATAAAATTTCAATTTCAGGGTGGAAAGAGACACATTTGTCCATCTTCAAAGTTTTATAAATCTCAATAGTTATCTGTTTATTGCGTCCTACGTTCTAGATCGAAGATGTGTTACTGCATAAACGATAAAAGTAACGACTTTGTCCTTTCCACTGTAAAAAAAAAAAACAATCTGAAAAATATTGCCAGATTATTAGGAATCGTTTGCGGTAGGTAATACAGTGTTGGACACATAACTTTATGTATTACGTTAAATTGGGCGTAGAATGTCAAGAACAAGTACCTGTGGTTCGCACATATAAAGTCGACTCTGTACCACTAATTCGTCATTCGATAGAGATATCTCATGGATAGCTGAGGTAACTATAGTAAATGCTTTGTTTCTCTATTATACCTACTAAAACATGAGAAATTTAAATTATTCGAACTACTGACGAGCGATTGTTGATCATTACGAATTTCTGGCGGAAACAGATTTGATTCAAGATTTAGTGTCGCACCAGTTCTAAGCGGCTTCTTCTGCACTATCTTTGCATAAAAAAAAAAGACTTATAGTAAACAGTATTTACCTTTTACCCCAAAATGTTTTCTATCAAATGAAAATTAAATAACATCAGTTGATGTTAATTTGGCGTCTACGATTGCATACATTAAAGACAATTCTTAACTGTTTTCGCTTGGATGAGAGATGATGTTTATAAAAATATTAAGTTCTTATCTTTCTTTGAACAACAATCTGGTAATCGAAATATATTCATAATTTTTAACTCAGAGATTTCATGATACTGTTTCCCTGACTTTAGTGTATATTGTTTTTCTGATAAATCATTTTATTTTAACCCTTTAGCTGCTAAGCGCGACTCACTGGCCTTTTGCGGACAGTGTAGATCAAGATCAGACTGCACAGCACGTGCAGTCTGATCTTGGATCTACACTGTCCGATAAGGAGATATTTTTTCTCCAAAAAGCAAGTTTCAGATAACATTATTCGGGTCTTAAATATCGGCTTGAAAGTTTTATTTAACTCTTTACCAAACGACAAAAATGCAGACATGTCCAAATTGAAAGCATTTGCAGACGACAATTTATATGTGACTCAAATTGTGGAACTTGTCTTTGATCGGGTAGAAAACATTGTGGGAAAACGAGAAAATGCTGGTAACCAGCATTTTCTCCTTTTCTCACAATGTTTTCAAAAGACTTCTTTCTCGGGGTCGTTAAAAATCGGGAGTATGTGGTAACGAGTTAACTTATTTAGCAGGGTAAGGGTTAATTTCATTCTTTTTTTCCATGCGGTCAGAAGTACTTTTAGTGATCACACATTACTCAAAAGTCAGACAGGAGGAAGAAACACTCTGTCTAGTATCATAGCCTGAACATAACTTAATTGTGTCTTCCCTAAATAATATTGGGGACATAATTGTTTTCGGTAGAGTTATCTCTCCGTCCGTGCGTCAGTCAGTCACGTCTTCTTGTCCCGTCTAAATGTCATGAACTTTCGTCCGTTTTGGAAAATACTACTAAAATAGTCTGACAAATATGCAGAATATACCAGCAGTCCCTACTTATATTTAATTTGATGCTTGCCAAACTTCAGACATTCAAACGAAACGCATAATCCAAAGGTATTGCTTTAACAAAAATCACCTAAAAGTAATGCCACAATGCTGATGTTGCACTTCCACCGAAATATTGAATTAAAAACTTTCTGTTTGCATTGTGTAGGACTTAATTTGGAACAGAAAAGCAAGATAATCCGCTGGAAGGCAATCATTTATAACGGTGTATTCAGTACGAGAAAAGACGCCCCCTTGCCTGCGGTGCGTCAGCACTTTGATTTTTCACCGAGTTCAGATGTACATTAGAGCTTGAAAAGTAATCCTTACACTCTTACTGGCGTAGCCAGGCAT
This sequence comes from Tridacna gigas, assembly GCA_945859785.2. Lineage (NCBI taxonomy): Eukaryota > Metazoa > Mollusca > Bivalvia > Cardiida > Cardiidae > Tridacna > Tridacna gigas. Next base: position 56,204,099 of record OX244035.2, read on the forward strand.
ACGCTCGTACGCAAATGCATAACATCAAAATTCGCGTGCATGCTTTTAATTGAAAAATAAAGTAATGATTTACAAATTGTCGAACCCATTAACGCCAACAACTAAAACTATGCAGATTCTTTTCTTGTTAAAGATTAAAATCATGTACCAACAAAGCCGATTCTTGAATTTCAAGAATGCGTAAATTCGATTCTTTCTGGGGGCTCTTCGCCCCCCCCCCCCCCCCCCCCCCCCCAACCTTTCCACATTTGAGTAAGTTCAAAAAAGGCTCAGCTATGCCCCTGACTCTCAATGTAAAAGTACTCGAACAGTAGGCAATCTATTTGTATTAACTGTAAAAAACATGTAAGGTTAAGTCATCATACAATTTTTTATCCATCTAATCCATTTTGTCAGACAGATGACGACATCATGAGGTGGACTGGTTCGTTGACATGAGAAAATATACCGATAGCAAAAAGTTTCGACACAGGTCAGCGTGTGCGGATTGCGCATGCTGACCTTTGTCGAAATTTTTGCAGATGTATTAAACCCCCTTTTCACAGAGTAGGCTTATATCTTTTCAGATGTCTCCGAGATTGCTTTGCACGTTGTTGGTCCTGACATACGTTTTCAGCGTAAAAGCAGGTAAGTGTAGCCCCCCCCCCCCCCCCATCCCTCTACTGGATTGTCTTCGGAGTAACGCTTTGCCAGACAACAAATTTTAGACTCGTCGAAATTGAAAGCATTTGCAGACGACAGATTGAATATAGCACAAATGATTATATTTATCTTTGAAAGAGTAGAAACTACTGCAGAAAAATGAGGGTTACTAGCATTTTAACATTTCCCACGATGTTTTTAAAAGCCTTCATCGTTTTAAGGTCGTTAAAACGTGGGATTGTTTGGTAAAAGGTTAACACTTTGCTTGACGAAACAAGAAATATCTTTAAAAAGATAGACGGCGTAAATTTTCCCCCAGTATGTCTGCAGTGGCCCGCATAATAAACATATCCGTATTTTTTACCAATCGTAAATTTCTATTTATTCATGCAAATATAATTCCAAAAAGTAGGTCAAAAGCCAGCGCATTCAGCTACGCAGAAAACTGTTAGACTTGTCCAAATGGGACGCATTTGCATACGACGTAGAATTTGTTATAAATGATGGGTAGTGTCTTTTAAAAAGTAGAAACTAATGTTTGAAGAAAAAAAAAAAATGCTGGTTTCCGGTATTTTCTCCTTTTCCGAGAATGATTTTAAAATGTACTTTTTCAGGATCGTAAAACAACAATTTCCTGACGGATAAAACCTGTAGACTTAACACTTTCACAAAAAAAAAAAGAAAAAAATAGACTCGTCAAAACTAAAAGCTTTTGCAGAACACAAATTCAATGTGGCTAAAATAATGGTATTTCTATTTAAAGGGAAAAAATGTGGGAAAAGGAGAAAACGCTGATCACCTGGTTGCCAACATTTTCTCCTTTTCCCACAATATTTTCAAAAGCATTTGTTCTTGAAGTCGATAAAGCTTGGCATTGTATGGTACAGGTTTAAACATGACTGCATTTGCGGATAGTTTAGACCAAGAAGAGTACCGGAAGTATTTCGGTTTATTTTGTCGTCTGGAAATGCTTTCGAATTGAAAATGTCTAGCATTATGTCGTCTGGTTAAGAGTGAGTCATGCCTCTGATGAGCCTGAATAAAATCAAGACAATGTTATGTGTCTGATCTTAGGTGTACACTGCTCAGTATCCTTATCAAAACAACCTCTAAAAATCTGGATATCTGGGTTAACATTCATTGACTGTGGGTTTTATTTCGTTGACATTGTGTTATGAAATCATTATCAACAAGTTGGCTTCTTTAAAAAAGAAGCCAGGAGAGGTCGGCATCAATGTTTTCGAATAGTTTATTGGCTTTTGATTTCAATATTTTGGTAGATGTAAACAAACAAGTTAGGCATTAATGAACGAAAAAAAAAAATTTTTTTTTTTCAATTTTGCTGGTGTTAAGGCGCAAAACAGTACATGTTCCACATTCTTCTAATATTCTAGGAATTGTAGGCCATATGCTATTAACATGCTCAGAAATGCATATTTTTTTCAAAATTCAAGGACACAAAACTGAAGATGATGATCCAATTTGGCTCATTTTCAAAAGGAACAAACCTCTAATGAATGTTTGTAATGTGCGCTCAGATAAGCCAAAATACTTTTGGAAAGAAGAAATCGTTCAATTAAAATTTGATACAATTTGCTAATTCCACTGAATAGGCAAGAATCTTATCTGATGACAAAAAATAAAGGTGGCCTATACATAACACTAGTACCAGACATGTTAAAAATAAATGTAACATTTTTTAATCTTTTAACAAACAGCAATTTTGGACTGTCCCAAACAGAAAAAGCATGCAGACAACAAATCAAACTTTGATAATTAATGTGGAAGATGGTGCTTTGATGTGATGGAAACCATTGTGACAAAGGAGAAATTGCAGTGACTAGCAGCATCTCCTCTTCCCACAATATTTTGAAAAGTTGTCTGCTGCAGACATGTAAAATGAAGAGGTTGTTTGTCTAAACGTTAAGAATTTAAGAAAGTAGATAAATGATCCATGCTCTGAGAAAAGGGCGCTTAATGCATCTGCAAAAAAGTAACGACCTATGTCAGCCTGCGTAATCCGCCCAAAACCAAAGGACCACGGACTCTTTTGAGGTGTGCGGTACGTAGGGCGAAGAGGCACGACTTTTTTTTCCCGCTTATAAGTTGATTTTCGCGGGATTCTCGCAATCCCGCATAATAGAAGCAACTCTGTGTGTTATTTCATCAAATCTATAATTATCATTATAAATCCATAGAATTTTTGTATAAAACTGAGAAAAATGCTAGAGTCTAGTCATTTTTGAAAAATAGAACTTGAAAACATACTGATCAACGTATTTATATCTATTTGTTGGGTACGAGTTCTCCAGAGAACTCGTGCTCTCTAGATTAGGGTACGAGTTCTCCAGGGTACGAATTCTCCCGATAGTATCAAGTCACGTGATCTTTTCCCGCAGTGTTCTTTCTCTTTTTTTTAAGGATTTTTTCCCCCTCTTTGCTTAAGTTTATTTGTTTAATGAAAAATTGCAATTATTGGAGAGATCATTTACAATCAAGCTAGTATAATAAATCTTTTTGGAAATCCATCATATAAAAAAAAAACGTTTATTTCCTATTTCAGTTTTTTGATTTCGGTTTCTTTATAAAACCATGACGAAATAGACTGTATCAGAACAATTTCGCAAAAACAAATGGATTTAGACAGCGATTTCTATGGCAGTCTGCCTTTTTAACTCACCACTGTTGGAGAGGTCTGATGACCTCTCCAATGATTCCTATATTTTTTTATTCATAACAATACTTACGTTCCAAAACTTATTATTCATTTTGACGTTCTAACTTCGTATTTGTCTGGTTTGACATTATTATTGCGTACCAGAGACTGTTTAGCAGACACGGGACTTCCTATATGAGCCGTACTCTATGAAAAGGGGGCCTAATGCACCTGCGAAATGTATCGATCCAGGTCAGCCTGCACAGTCCGCGCAGGGTGAACTGGGCCGAAACTTTTCACTATTGGTCGATTTACCGTATGTCTAAGGACCAGTCTACTTCATGATTCAGTCGGTTGTTTAAAAAAGTGGCTATTTTGGATCCACACTTATGTAATGGCTTGATTGGTATCACGGATCACGGAGACGCATTAAGCCCCCTTTGGCCAGAGTACGACTCATATTCATTCGCACAAGAAGGTACCCGATTTTTCGGTCTACGCAGGATGTAGAAATATTAATGATCGAAGGATTGAGTGAATGATCCTTTCTCGAATGGGTGTATAGGGCTTGAAACGATTGATGGACGTTAATCCTTAACCTGATAAAGTGACAGAAAACTTTCAGGCCGGTTGTGAAACCCAAAATTTTGCTATTTCTTTGTATCTCCTTATCGAACAGTATAGAGCCAATATCAGATTGCACGTTCTGTGCAGTCTGATCTTGATCTACACTGTCCGCAAAAGGCCCTTGAGTAGTGCTTAGCAGCCTACGGGTAAAAAAACGGGCAAAATATTTTAATTTTAGAAAATTATCTTTCCTGACATGTTTATTTAAAATAAATACATATATGCCCATAACAACTTGACAACTACTTTGAATAAATTGCTGCCTTATTCATTTTGACGTTCTAACTTCGTATTTGTCTACTGTGGCATTAATGCATTTTACTCGTAAATGGCACTTAGTATCGTGGTGAGATTATAGAATGAACACTAAGCTTAAGCCTTAAGCTGCTGAATAAATGAAACGCAATTTTCTACTCAATACTAAAAGCTCAAACATTGCTATTTCAAAGTTGAATTCACCGGAATGAAAATACCGTATCGGACAGTGTAGATCAAAGATCAGACTGCACGTTCTGTGAAGTCTGATCTTGATCAGCACTGTCCGCAAAAGGTCAGTGGGTCGCGATTAGCAGCTTAAGGGTTAAAGATTAAGCACCGTCAAATCTGTTTCAATGGTAATAGGTGTTCGAGACGATAAACAGCCAGAGAAAATTGGAAAATGTCCAGAACCAGAAGGCTTTGGTATTTGCGTTGAGCTGTGCAGCAGTGATTTCGACTGCGAAGGAAAGCAAAAGTGTTGTTCGAATGGGTGTGGCCACGTTTGTACGAATCCTGTGATGAGCATAAAAGGTATGTGAAAGTACCCAGCTGGCTTCTGGATATTTTTTCTATATGAATAAAACCACATTTTAACTCTTTTTTGACCTAACAGACATATTCAGTATAGAAATATGAGTCCCAAATATTTGCAATTTCAAGGTTTCTTTTGTCCGGAATGTCTCGGTTAAACGGAACAGTGTGGAGTAAAAATGAGGGTCCGTATTAACCAACCATTCTTGAGAATATTCTTACTCTTATTCTCCAAGATTTTCTATATTTGAAAGTGACACAACTTCTGATTGGCTAAACCGAATGGCTTAGCCAATCAGAAGTTGTCTTACTTTCAAATATAGAAAGACTAAGAAGACTAAGAACGTCCTTAAGAATGGTTGGTGAATACGGACCCTGGCTGCACATTTAGTGCAGACTGCTCATGCTCTAAACTGGTCGCAAAGACAAGTGAAGTTCTGAAAAGGTACAAAAAGACTTAACACTGGTGGTTTTTATTTTCTTATCCGCTTTCGCAGTTTCACTTTTGCTTCTTCGCAAGTTTTATAATTGAGCCCTGCTCTGGCAAAAGGGTGTTTAATACATCTCCGTGATGCATTATACCAAGCAAGCTGTCACATCATTATTGATCCATACAACCCATGTTGTCTAACAACCGGCTGAATCCGGAGGTCGGATGGTCCTTTGACATGCAGAAAATAATTGAACAAAATCAAAAATGTTTTGACCCATGTCAGCCTGCGGGGACTGCGCAGGCTGACATGGGTTGATATTTTTTGCAGATGCATTAAGCCCACTTTTAACAGAGCATGGCTTAATTTTTATTAACCATCTTTTTTCGATATTCATTGTAACTTAATTCAACGTACGTCTAAGGGAACCCGACTGTAGTCTTGCATTATTTTGGCGTTTTTTTTTTTTCCTGGAAAGTGTAACTCTAAGACCAGACTGCAAAGAGCGCATAAATGTTTTATCTGAACTGGCCGACCTCTTGTGCTGACTATCAAAGAGCACATAAATCTTTTATCTGAACTGGCCAATATTTTGTGCTGCACTATCGAAATGTACTTTCAAAATGAGAAGAACTTTGTAAGCTTCAAGTTTTCATCCATGTCGTTTTGCTGCAATTTCTAAATAAAAACAAAATGTATTTTTTAAACCATTTCTGCGGCATAGGCGAAAATATTGGCTATTGCGGAAGGTACAGATCCAAGACCAGACTGCACAGAACGTGCACTCTGATCTTGAATCTTTACCATCCTCCTGTTTGGTCAAGCTTACAAGATAAAAAATTGAGTTTCAGTGGAAAGTGAATGTCTTTGTCTCCACTTAAACTCAGAGATCTTTGATAGGCCTGACTAAACAGATCATGGTCTATGTAGTCGACAGTAGCGGATATTCTCGTCTATGACACAGAATGGAGTAAACTTTACAATATTGGACGAAGGTTTTTAGCTTTGTCTTTATATAAGGTTGTGGTTTTGTCATTTTTCTGGACTCTCCGGTTTTTAATTCCTGTGTTATACGAGCCACACCCAACTACCAAAGTTGTAACACGCACAACTACTTACTTAGGCTTGTAAGTTGAAACCTTGGCTTTGCCTTGAAAATTGTGTCCGAGGACTTATCAAAGTACTGGTGATTGCTGCAATATATGATTCGTTCCTCTCTAACGCCTGACTACTGTCTTCAGTGGTCTTGTCTTTGGGGAAAGAGTGTTCTGTGCGGTACTAATTGAAGAAATATTAGTATGGAAAAGTGAACTGCGCGCAGGGATACTGGTACCACTGCAATAGGTGTGCTGTTTGGATGGGGAACCAAACAGATTCCAGTACATAAATTGTTTACCTCTGACTCTTCCATCGCCTTTGTGGGAGACAGAGATCATGATCAGACTGCACAGAACGTACAGACTGATCGTGAATCTACACCGTTCGCCTGTTTAATTAAGGCTATATTTATCTGAAAGACATGCCCTTAAAGTAAGGCATTGGGAATGAAGAAAAAAGTATGTAAGTTAGGACATCATTAAGATATGTTGATCCTTTTCAAATTTGAAAATAGAATCCATACACTTGATAGGGCAACATATTGGGTTTGACTTTAATTCAATGATCGTTTATAAATACATGGCCTCTTTATTTTCACAACAAATGTGGCTACTAGTTGGTAAAAATAATTACCCACCTTTGAAGAAAATTACAAAAAAAAAAAAAGGATGGAAAAAAGCAATACTATTATTGCGGAAAACTACTTACTGATATGTCCAAGTATTGTCCGTATGATAACACAGTAAAGATTTCAGGTGAAAAGATCTTCTTATCGTGATAATTCTGAAAATAATGGCTTGCTAAATTGTGCAGTCTACCTCTATGTCAATTGACCTGTTGCATGCATGCAATATACAATCATACAGATATGCGAAGGATAAACAGACAGGCTTGCCCAAAACCATTTGGAAACGGTACCTGTGATCAGCTATGTGAGAAGCACAAAGACTGCGAATGTGACCAGAAATGTTGCTTCAATGGCTGCGGGCACGAGTGTATGGATGTCACGTGGGGTAATTCCAGCTTTACACAAATTGTTTGAAATCACATGTGAAATGAAATTTCGATTACACAACAATGTACTAATTCAAATATATCGGTTATTTCTAGTTATCGTCTTTAAAACAATGTTTTGAAACTTTTGAAGTTACACAGAGAAAAGGGGACTTAATGAATCTGCCAAAAAAAAAAAAAAAAAAATATATCGGCCAGGTCAGACTGTGCAGTCCGCGCAGGCTGACCTGAGTCGAAACCTTTTGCTATTAGTCAATTTTCTGCATGTCCAAGGACCAGTTTACCATATGATTCAGTCGGTTGTTAAACAAAATCGATTTTATGGATCTCTAATTATGTGATGACTTGGTTGGTATAATGCATTACGGAGATGCATTGAATCCCCTTTTGCTAGAGCGTGGCTAAGATATTGTTAATCCTCATACTACAGAATAAGAACTAATGAATGGAACAAACCATTGTTCTGTATCCACAAACTGGTTTTGAATAAGTACGGTAAGACTAAACCAATCCTTTTTCACTGTCTATCAAAGAAAGTTGACCAAGATAAGAATGCATGGACGTGCAGCCTAATCTTAGTAATAATCAGAACAATTTTAGAATGGACTGTGAATACGAGTCCATGTTATGACATGTTTAGACAGGCGTTGTTCAAAATAGATCAGCGAATACAAGACTTGGTAGATAAAAGAAACTTATCACTGAAATTCATGTACATGTTTGTGGTCATGGTGTTTTTTCTCAGAATTTCTCTTCCTATTCCCCGTTTTTACATGGTTTTCAGGGTTTATTTATATTACTAATATCCTTTGCCTTTACGTCCGTTTTTTATTCAAATCTTTCACCGCTATAGGAGGCGTAAATTAAGATCAGAGTGCAGAGAACCTGGGCCCGTATTCACCAACCATTCTTACTCTTTCATTCTTTGACTTATTCTAGATTTAGAAAGTAACACAACTTCTGATTGGCTAAACCAAACCCTTTAGCCAATCAGAGGTTGTGTTACTTTAAAATTCAGAAAATTCTTGAGAATAAGACTAAGAATGTTCTTCACTAACAATGGTTAGTGAATACGGAACCTGCTGTCACTTTGACCAAACACTTTTCTGTATTTGCATGGAGTCTCTGTGTGTTTCATTTAGTGTATTTAGATCAGTATGTGTATCTTGTATGTACTGTCAACTGGAAACTGTGTCAGAATTCTAAATACATGTATGTAGGAATAAGAAGAAGAAGAAGAATGGACATTAAAAAGGCGCACTCTACATGTATATCATACATGTAAATAAGACCCATGTGACTGTCTTACATGTTTTTTTTTTTACGAACACCTTCATGGGAATGATAATCATATTAGAGATAAGAGAGAAAATGATAAATGATAACATTTTCATAGATAATATTATCATTAATTCAAGATTACGACTGCGATTATACGTATAAATGTGGAGGTAAAAATGGGAAGGAATGTCCGCCCGGATTTATGTGTAAATTACCCTTCAAAGGAGTTGACGTCAGTGGTGTCTGCTGTAAAGACAGACCTCAAATGCCAGGTATTATATTTCGTCGACTGTTGCTAAATCTGTAACACACATAATTTGTTCAAGAGTGTAACCCCGATATATACACTGACCCAAAAGCAAGGTATTTTGTTTCGTCGATTGTAGCTCAACATATAACACACAGGATTTGTTCAAGGGCGTAACGCCGATAATACACTATATCCTGAGAGCCAGGTAAGATACTTGGTCGATTGTAGCCAATCTGTGACGCACAGGATTTATTCAAGGGCGTAACGCCGATACTATACACTATCCTTAAAGCCAGGTAGGATATTTTGTCGATTGTATCTAAATCTGTACCGCACAGGATTAATTCCATGGCGTAACGGCGTTACCGTACACGATCCTGAAAGCTAGGTGCGATATTTGGCCGATTGTAAAGCACATGATCTATTCAAGGGCCTAACACCGATATAATACACTATTCCAAAAGCCAGGTGCGATATTTGGTCGATTGTAAAGCACATGATTTATCCAAGGGCCTAACACCGATATAATACACTATTCCAAAAGCCAGGTAGGATATTTGGTCTATTGTAGCTCAATCTGTAAGGCACAGGATTCATTCGAGGGCGTAACACCGATAATATTCACTATCCTTATAGCCAGGTACGATCTATGACATATGAGTTGTTAAAGGGCGTACACTATCTCAAAAACCAGGTACAATATTTGGTCGATTGTTGGTTGCTCAGTCTGGATCTAAACACACTAAATTTGTTCAAGAGCGTAACACCCATACCATACCATATATTACCCAAAAAGCCAGGTACGGTATTTCATCGATTGCATTTCAGCTGAACCCAGGAGCTGTCTTTCTGTTCAAGGACGTAACATTTATAACGTACGCTATCTCGAAAATCAGGTACTATATTTGTTGACTTTATTTTAGCCAAAAAAGACAGATGTTGTTGACATACACGATTCATTCAAGGGCGAAACGCCCATGACGCATTATATCCCAAAATCCAGGTACGATATTTCATGGATTGCATTTCAGCCGAACCAGGGAGCTCAATCTATAACACATAAGATTTGTTCGGGGTTGCAGGCCTACCGCTCATAACACACAATATCACACACACACACACACACAAAAAAAAAAACAGGTAAGATATTTCGTCTATAGCATTTTAGCCAAATCCCGGAGCTAAGTCGATGAATGGATTTGTTCAAAGGCGTTACGCCGATAACGCACAATATTTCCGAAGTCATGGTATGATATTTCATCGAATAGTGTTTCGGCAGAGCCCTTTTGCCCATTCGATATAACACAGGATTTGTTCAGTTTTTGATCTGCTAAACGATTCTAAAATTAGTCTAGCGAAACTAAAGCTAGAAGAAAAGAAGACAATGATCAGTCTACAAGATCCCGCACACGCATCTTGTTCTTCTTTCTCCACAAAACAAACGCACTGGTTAAGTTCCGCAGGATATAAAACATACTCAAGTGTTTGAACGACTCTTTGAAAATATCATGGGAAAAGAAGAAAACGCTGGTAACCAACTGTTTCTCCCTTTCCCATCATGTTATCTACCGTTTCAAAAGGCAAACTTGAGCAACATTTAACTTGCCTGCTGAAAATGTTTTAGATTTGGACAAGTCTACAATTTTGTCGTTTGATTCAGAGTAAACTCCTACGCTAAAAAAATAATGTGAGTGATCTCGCCCCGTAGAAATAAGAAAAGGATGCTTTTATGTAAAATTAGTCGTAGGCCTACTTTGGATGTTAAGTGCGATTTTATGCGCTTCAGAGGACAGTTAGATCAAATTCAGACTGCACAGAGCAAGCAGTGTGATCTTGAATCTACTCTGCCCGACATGATGGTATTCTTTCGGCGAAAATAATTTTGATAATTTTGAATTCGCAACATTTGGGTTTTCTGTCTGCTAGAAATTTGTATTCAACTTGTTTGAAGCAGTTGAAGGATTAGATTCATACACTTGTATTTACATTGAACTTTGCAAACTTTGTCGCTTGCGATATGTTAAGAAACCTTTTAGAGAAAATGATCTCATTTTTTTCGGATTCAGATTGCTCGAAAGTGATATGTCCTAAGCCAGACTGTCCAAATGCCTACACACCTGAGGGAAAATGTTGCCCCGAATGCCCAGGTGAGACAAATTTTATAAATACATAGACTCGAATTCAGTTGCGCACATTACATTTAATATCACTATTTTTATTAACCGCTTGATGTAAAAGAACATTTATGATGATGCTGTTAAATCTACATTTTTTAAACGACATTTTACAGTTCAATGCTTGTTTTATTGTAAGTTACCAACGAGACTCTGATTAGATATTGAACCTTCATTTGGTGTCACACCACTTTATGCTACATAGAAAATATATTGAGAAGCATTTCTTCTTCGACCCTGTAATGTACGTTTTTTACTGGCAAACCCAGAGCCTTGCTTTTTGCCTCTATCAACTATATATACGTCCAGTGGCCTAATCGTTTTTTTTTTTTTGCTTTTCCGTCTCAAAAACAACAGCCATTTAAAGAACCACTGTCAAAAGACCTATTTTTTCATGTGATCAGAGATACAAAGTAGTTCCTCAAGAAATGATAAATTTGCACTCAGTTTCAACATAATCTAGCAAATCAACACTAAAAACAAATGTCTGATCTATCCTTTTATTTTCTGCAATAAAACAGTGCAGCAGAAATGCACGCTGACAGATTCTCAAATTGGACGACTTTTTGAGAACTTCGACCCGGAAACACTTCGGAGACTAAACTTGTCGTCTGCAAACACGTCAAAAAGCTGTAATTTCATCTTTATGTAGAAAAGTTAACCCTAGAACTGCTAAGCGCAACTCACTGACCTTCTGTGGACAGTGTAGATCAAGATCAGACTGCACAGAACGTACAGACTAATCTTGGATCCACACTGTCCGTTAAGAACATAAAATCTATCGTTCTCCAAAAATGTAGAGGTAAGTTTGAAATAACATTTTTTGGGTTTTACTATCGTCTTGAAAGTTTTATTTAAGTTATTTGGCAGGATAAGGGTTAAGGTAATGGTTCATATCTGGCTAATAGAGGATGATCTTTACCTTGCAGTCTGCGACTTTCCGTGTCCGGAAACAACATGTTCGAATCCAGTTTTCCCACCAGGAGAATGCTGTCCACAATGTGAACCAGGTAGAACTGTAGACTATCATGTAGATCTAGATTGATTGAATGGTGTTTTACGTCACTTTCAACATCATTTAGTCTTAACAGAAAAAAAAAAAAAATTCTTGAATCACATTTACTTTGTCCTTTTGGTGAAGAGTTAATCAATAACTTTCAATGAATTTGAATGATGGATATTTTACCTTTCTTTTGTTTCGGTTACAGACTGCTCCAATGTACCTTGTCCACTGATATTCTGTGAAAACCCTGTCTTTCCTCCTGGTGCGTGCTGCCCTCTCTGTCCCCCAGGTAAGATGGAAAAAATCCTCACTGTTCTAGGCAAAGGAAAACCCTTTAACTGCAAAATAAATTAAATGAATTTTTCCAGGTATTATATTTCAAAAGGTCTTATTTTTCATTATATCTGACAGTCTCCACATTCTCTGCTGTTTGATCTTGATCTAAATTGTTGGCAAAGGCCCATTGAGTCACAATTAGCAGATCTAGGGCTTTACTCGTTACTGTTAGCAGACAACATTTGCAGCAAACTACCTAGTGTAGGACCGGAAGTATGCATTGTTTGTGACTTGGGATTCTGTACTGCAGTTACGATCTGTCACTTGGTGTTAAAAATTTTGTTCACACGGTAATTCAAGCTGGTGATTTTTCAGTTATTTTGACAGTTATTATAAAATATTCATATCCAGTTACTTCTTTGTTATGTATAGACCATATCAGGAACAGATATGTGCCCTGTGAACCTTCCTTAGAGCAATGGGGATGCCTTGATCATTTGTCTGTGCTAAAAATACGGATGATTTTTGTCCCTAAACAATGCCGTTTTTTCTTGATTACTCGGCGTTAAAACCCTGTCATCTCAATAGAAAATGTATAAACAGTTTCTTTATTCATATTTTTGTGAAAACATGTCAAAGTTTGTTAACAAAGTCGATTGCAATATTCCTTATCCTTCGTTTAAAACTGCATGTTGAGAAAAGAAATTTGTATAGTCACTTGTACATGGTTAATAGATCTCAGGTGACTGTATAAACAAAAGTTTCTCAACGTGCCATTTTAAAAGAAGGATAATGAAGATAGTAGTTGACTTTGTTACTAAACTTTAACATGTTTTCACAAAAAAATGAGTACAGAAATTGTTTATGCATTTTCTGTTGAGAAAATAGGTTTTTAACGTTGAGTAATCAAATAAAAACGGCATCGTTTTGGGACAAAATCATCTGTAATTTTGGCACGATCAACTGTTCAAGGCATCGCTATTGCTATACGGAAGGTTCAAAGTGCACATTCCTGTTCCTGATATGGTTTACACAAAACAAAAACATAACTGGATATGGATACTTTATAATAACTGTCAAAATAAATGAGAAATCACCTGCTTCACTCACTGTGGGAACACAATTTTTAACACCCAAGTGACAGATAGTCACAGTACAGAATCCCAAGTCACATACAATGCGTACTTCCGGTCCTACACTGTGGACTACTTTCAAAAACTAATGGGAAATTTGTTGTAAGCTGAAGTTGAATCGGCTGAATGTACTGCAAAAACTCTTCCTTCCCCACTAATGCTGTTTGCAGTGCCACTGACACCAGATGAGGAAATTCTTTGCAGGCAGTCAGAGTTCACGTATCTGGTGCAATCAGCTTTAAACACCTCAACAACAAAAAAATTAGCCTTATATGTGACAAAGTTGATAGAACTAACTTGATTTGACAAAAGTCCACAGATGTATTAAATATATATATGTATTGTGGGCTGGAAGCCTAATTATGCAAATAAAATATTGTATTGTATTGTATTGTATCTGGTGCAAGATAGTTGCAGAGATTGAATACACAACAAATCACATTCTAGAAAATATAGTGGTATATGTTTGATCTTGGCTTGCTATTAGATTAATTTCCGAATAACTGGATTCAAATTCCAGGATGACCAGGGTTGCTTTTTTAAAGTACAATAATCTTAAGTATATCTTAGGCTGTAATGAAAATTGAGAACAATGTATGCTGTTTGTTCAACGATTTAACCCTTTACCAGATGACAAAATTTTAGCCTCCTCCAAATTGAAAGCATTTGCAGACAACAATTTCAATTTGGCTAAAGTGGTGCAATTTTTCTTTGATAGGGTAGAAAACATTGTGGGAAAAGGAGAAAATGCTGGTTACCAGCATTTTCTCCTTTTCCCACAATGTTTTCAAAAGGCTTCTTTCCCAGGGGCGTCAAAAGGCTTCATTGTGCGGTAAAGGGTTAATAAAATAATCATTATTGTTATTTGTTTTTTTAACCCTTAAGCTGCTAATTGCGACCCACTGACCTTTTGCGGACAGTGTAGATCAAGATCAGACTGCACAGAACGTGCAGTCTGATCTTTGTTCTACTCCGTCCGATATGGTATTTGCTTTCCAGTGAAATCAGCTTTGAAACCGCAATGTTTGGGCTTTTAGTATTGAGTAGAAATTTGCGTTTGATTTATTCAGCAGCTTAAGTGTTAAGAGTATGTAGCTCTAGATGTGTACTGACCCTTTGTTTGTGTTTGCAAACACCAAGTTTCCGCACCATATGTTTTGCATTCATGAAAGAGGTATCCATAATTGTTTGATCAATTGAGCCCATTGTTCACAATCCAGCTGGTCCATCCATAACCTTACATTTTTTTGTTGTTACCAGCTACTTTTTACTAAACGATAATTTTTGTACGCGACCAGATTGAAAGCATTTGCCGATGACAAACTAACTATAGCTCAAGTGATGATTGCTGTCTTTGATAGGGTTGAAAACTTTGTGGGAAAAGGAGAAAATGCTGGTTACTAGCATTTTTTTCCTTTTCCCACAATGTTTTCAAAAGACTTCTTCCCCAGGGTTGTTGAAACTCAGGATTTTTTCGGAAAGAGTTAAAAAGGGGTTATCTGGTAATGGGTTTCAAAAGGCCTAGGTATCATTGCCATTTTACTGTTCCAGATTGTTCAAAAGTCCTATGTCCAAAGCCATTGTGTTCCAACTCCTATATACCTGATGGTGAATGTTGTGCTGTATGTCCAGGTAATTCTGAACTTTATACAGAGGATTATAATTGTTTCTTTGTGTAAAATTGGAATATAATTTCACAAAGTGAAGATCAAAATAGATATTTTCATAATGTGGTCAAGTTCCTGGTGAAAAATCACTCACTCACTCACTCACTCACTCACTCACTCACTATGAAACTCACTCACTCTGAAACTCACTCTGAAACTCACTCACTCAATCTGAAAATCACGCACTCTGAAACTCACTCACTCTGAAACTTGCTCCTAAGCATTTGTTGACAGATTGATAAGCAACATGATTAAGTCTTTACCACACAATCCCAACTTTTAACGACCCTGTGAAAGAAGCCTTTTGAAAACCTTGTGGGAAAAGGAGAAAATGCTTGTAACCAGCATTTTCTCCTTTTCCCACAATGTTTTCTACCCTTTCCAAGACAAAATTCAAATTTTCAATCACATTTACCTTTAGACAGAAAAATCAAAGTACTGAAAGTACTGACAGACTAGCGAATTTGATTGATTGATTGTTTGTATGGTGTTTAACCCTGTTTTCGACATTATTTCAGTTATGTAGCGGTGGCCAGTGCACATACCCATGCTTTCCTGTGGTATCTTTTACCAGTACTCTGCACAGTATTCTTTCCAAGCCACTGGCTGCTTTCCCACACAACCATTGTGGAAACGTGAGAGAGAAATGTATCCTGTCGCAGTGACTATCATCAATCCTCGGAAAGAAATTTGTCTAGTCGGGGATCGAACCAGCCACCTCCTGTTCTTAGGTCCTGTACGTTACCAAATAAGCTGCCAGGGCCATGCGTGCTATTGGTTAACTATAATTTAGTATAAGTTTAATCCTTAACCTGCTAAAAATGTTAAATGAAACTTCCAAGCCAATGGTAAACACCTGAATATTGCTATTTCAAAGTTACTTTTTGGAGAAAGTATATCCTCTTATCAGACAATGTAGATCCAAGATCAGATTGCACCCTCTGTGCAGTCTGATCTTAATCCATACTGTCCGCAAAAGGTCATTGAGTCGCGGTAGTGCTAGTAAAAGAAACTCCGGGAAAGCATGGATAGGTGCTCTGGCCACCGCAATATCACTGAAAGAATGTTGAAAACAGTGTTAAATACCATGCAATCAATTAGTCTATGTCCAATAGCACAAGATGTAGTTTCATGTAACTATTTAACACTCTTTACAAAACGAAAAAATTTACACTTGTCCAAATTCAAAGCTGTTGCAGACCATAAATCAAACTGATGAAACCTGATTCAAAAAAAAAAAAAAAACAATATGGGAAAAGGAGAAAAAGATGGTTACCAGCATTTTCTCCTTTTCCCACAACATTTTCAAATTAATTCTTCCGCAGTGTCTTTAAACCTTGGGATTGTTTAGCAAAGGGTTAACATTCAAGATGTAGAACAACAGTTTAGCATAACAGTTTAACTGTACACAATGATCTAAAAATGAATGACTGAAGGAATTACAAGGGTTGCCTGTCCAGTGAGGGTTACTATGGCTGGGATTTGCAACAAGTTACCTAGGTGTATCTATTAATAGATTCATTCATAATGTTACAGTGGTGTAGGAATAAGTAATTCTCTGCTTTGCATAGGTCACTTAATTTACATATAAGCAAAGATCTTGTACCTTATAAATGACATCTTGTTCAGTTTATTACGTTGTAAGACGTCACGTTCAAATTGGAGTGGTAGAGATTTAGTGGTTTTTGTCAAAATTTTCATATATAACAGAATTAAGATTTCTGACAGAAAGAAGTATTTTCTGTGAGGCAGTACTTAGCAACTGTGGCATTTTTTGTTTACATTGACTCTAGGTCAATCATGATGACTCGCTAGTCAAAAATGAGAAACTATGGAAACTTTAAGTTGTCCGAGTTTCCCCACTATTTTTCAGATGTTGCATAGATTCTGACTGGCACAAATTCTAGCCTATGACAAAACTTGCAATCAAGTAAAACTTAATATGCTGTATTCTTTTGTAGATTTAATAACATTCTCTCTCTGATTTTTACAGATTTTTGGGTCAACTTGTATACAAGTGCTAGGGAAAAAATAGTCATCTGCAAATTGTTTTAATTTGGGACAGTCTAAATTTTGTCATTTGTAAATGGATTAAATGAGTCACAAATTACAACAATAGACAAAAAAGGACAGCAGTGAATATATTACAGAAACTATACTCTTGCCCTTCTGTTTTAATCTTTACCTTAATCTTAAAATTAAGGTATTAATTGGTATTAACCATAGCTTATTATTAGGGTTTATTCCAATCGGTCTTTCCAAAAACCCTTTTGTAGTAAATATAACAAAACTCGTTGCCTGGAGAGGGGTTGATAAAGGTTCATTCTAATTTTGATATCAAATTGTTCAGGAAAATCCTTGGAGTAATAAGTGGATTCAGTAACAATTATTGTTATCAATACAGTAATTGTATGTCAATAATCAACTGTTAGAGTAGCATATTAGCAGATTGATAATTCTTCGACAGATTCTAAAATCTCTGATTGAGGATTTAGTTTTTTTTTAAAAAGTCCAAATTTTACCCTTTGATTGTGGACAAGTCGGGGTTTCCCCTCTTTTGGGTCTGTATTTTAATCTATCGGGTTCAAGTCTACCTGCTTGGCAGTAGGCTCAAAAATCAAACTTTTTCAACATCTTAGCCCATATTTCACCAGACATTTTGCTAATGAAATGCAAGTGGAATGATAGTCGGAATGAGTAACAGTGGACTTGTGTGTGAGTTTCACTGCATTACAATATAATTAAGCCCCCATGAGGGTGCTGCAAAAACCATCCAAATTTACCTGGTTTTCCCAAATCAGAAAGTATTTTCATTTTATTACCGTATTTCATGCATTTTATTATTATAGTGCCTTAGTAGTTGAACGGAAATTTGATTTCAATTTAATATTTTATAATCATTTACCAAATCTGCTCTTGTAGATTGCTCCCTTGTATTGTGTCCACCCATTTTCTGTGAAATCAAGTATATTCCCCTTGGAGAATGCTGTGCACAGTGTATTCCAGGTAAGACCAACAGATTTGGTATATCTAAGTGTAATCATGCACAAGTCAATTTTAGCAGCTTCTTGTAACCACAGATGAGGACAACAAGTCATTATTCTGCATCATAGCTTCATCTAGCCTCGTCCATATCAAGGAGCTTTCCATTGGAAATGCTTTCAGTCATATAAATCTTAAACATGGTGGTGCCCACAATGTTAGAAATTAACATATTTTGCATATAGCAAGTACTTGCTACCTGGTTTAAAATAACTTAGCGAAAGGAACGTTTCTGGTGGCAAATAGGGGCAGACAAATAACGGCCCTCCCTCCCACTCATAGAATGATGCTTGAATTACTGCCTTTGCCCATGAATTGCTTGGCAGAAGCAAAAAGAGCAAGTATTCAAAGACATGAGCATAGAGAATGTGCTCTTTCACAATTTCCATTTCAGGTGGCTCATTTATACTTGCATGTTTTCGCCCATTTGCTATAATGCAGACCTTTTTTTAAATGGACATTAGCAAAGATTCACCGGAAGTTAGCCATAAATATAGATCAAGCGCAGACGTGTTTGACTGCAAGCTGACTCAGTTATGCCTGCATGTTTTTGTACCTATGCGGACAATTGGGAAGATCATTTTAACAGATTTCTAAATTAACAAGTGGAAGATTATTTCATTTAAAATTGGCAAAACACTTCAAGCAGACAGGATTACCAGTTGGCAACCTTTTGCCACTGCTTTTGTGTCCAGGTAGTAAATTTGCTACTTGCTACTGCTAATTTCGAACCCTGTGCCCATTAACATTGTTTTCAACTCCGGCAAATGCCGTAGTGTAGTTATTTACATCTATCAATCTACTGGTCGAAACTACCAATGAAATTTATAAATCAAGTTGGAAAGGAATTTAAAATATATAAACTATCTGTTGACATAAATGAGTTCAGAAAGATGTTGGTAGAAAATTCTGCTCATGTAATCTTTTTTTGAAGAGTTTTAGAATTTTATAAGCTGTCAGGTGGCCTATTTTGTAATAAAGCCAGAGGATTTGATCAAAGGATCACTGAGGTTAACTGAATGACCTAGTTTTGTTTAGGGTAATTCCATGCTCCATCCAGGGTGTTGCACATACAAAATGAGGAAATACTAGGCTGGTGAAAGATTTCATTATATCCCTTTACCGGATAATCAACAGTTTCTGAAGAACATGCCTTGGAAATGGAGGAAATGCTGGTAACCACCATCTTCTCCTTTTCCTACAAAGTTTTCTAGCCTTTCAAGGACAAAATCTGTAATGTGAGTCATATTTGTCATTTACAAACACTCTGAATTCGGAAAAGTATTTTTTTTTATTAAACATGCTTTTTTAGGATTTTTTCACACATCTGCAGGAGATCATAGCCTGGTATTTTGAGTTTTTTGATTCCATGTTTTGTCTAGGGTGTTGTACATACCAAGGAAGGAAGTACAAAGCCGGTGAAAGATTTCAAGATGACTGTAATATCTGTAGATGTCAAGATGATGGATCTGTTTCCTGCACTGAGAGAACTTGTGGTATATAATTACATGAATTATTACCTCTGTATAATCAAATTAGCACCATTCATAGAAAAAAATCCTGCCTTTTAATGACCCTGAGGAAGAAGACTTTTGAAAAAATTGTGGAAAAAGGAGAAGAACTAGCATTTCCTCCTTTTCCCTCATTGTTTTCTACCTTTTCAGGGACAAATTTCATCATTTTTGCCACACTTTACTTGTCATCTGCAACTTTCAATTGTGTAGAGTGTAAAATGTTGTTTGGTAAAAGCGTTAATGTGATATATATAAAGAATTTGGCCAAATCTTTGAATTGCTATATTCTGTCTATATTTCTATTCTTTGCCATGTATCTATAAAGTCCACATGACAGAAATATCATTTGCTACAGGTACCTTCAGAGATATCATATCATGCCAGCAGAGTTGTATACATAGTGGCTATGATACCTCGACCCTTTACCACACAGCCCTGAAGAAAAAAGCTCCTGAAGGCATTGTTGGAAAAGTAGTAAATGCTTGTAACCAGCAATTTCCCACTTTCCGAAAATGTTTTCAACCATATCAAAGACAATCCCATGATTAGAATAACCTTGCATTTGTCCTCTACAAATGCTTTCAATCTTAACAAGACAATTTCATCATTTGGTAAATTGTAAAAGGTATAGTCAACAATAGCTTTTGATAAATTCCTATCAATT
The DNA here is from genome assembly GCA_945859785.2 of Tridacna gigas. Classification (NCBI taxonomy): domain Eukaryota; kingdom Metazoa; phylum Mollusca; class Bivalvia; order Cardiida; family Cardiidae; genus Tridacna; species Tridacna gigas. Next base: position 56,224,360 of record OX244035.2, read on the forward strand.
TTCTTACATAAAAATGTCTGTAAATACAGAAAAAAATTACTCATACCTATCTTGATAAATAACAAGTCATTCTTGCAGTTGCTTTACAGATCAGACACAAGCTAAAAACATTGAAACAACTGGAAAATAAATGAATCATGCTCTGTGAAAGGTAGCTTAACTCTTTACCAGATGACAAAAATTTAGCCTTGTCCAAATTGAAAGCATTTGCAAAACACAATTTCAGCATGGCTCATATGGTGCAATTTTTCTCTAATAGGGTAGAAAACATTGTGGGAAAAGGAGAAAATGCTGGTTACCAGCATTTTCTCCTTTTCCCACAATGTTTTCAAAAGGCTTCTTCCCAGGGTCATTAGAAGGCGGCATTATACGGTAAAGGGTTAATGCATTTGTGAAAAATATCAACTCATGTCAACCTCCACATTCTATGCAGTTTGACCAGGGTAAAAACCTTTTGCTATTGGTGAATTTTCTGCATGTCAAAGTACAATTGTACCCCATGATCCTGTTGTTTTTTACTTAAAATAGATGCATATTATGTTACAGTTTGTATTCTGAAGATGCAATATAAACCTCCCTTTTCTAGACAGCTTAAGTATTTTAATCTCAGCTTATGCACATATCACAAATACTCAAACACTTTGTTCAAGTATACTGGTTGACTAGCATACATGATGCAGGTTATGCAAATGCACATAAGAGATTGACTGTAACACTGTTCAAGTATTACTTTTTTACCAATGCACTTGCAGCAATTGATTGCTTAGGAAAAAAACCAAGCCTGTGATAAGCAATAATCTCCTTTTCTGAAAAAAGTTTTGTCCATGTAGAAAAAAAAAACTTAATTGTTCTAGGATACGTACACAACATTATGTTGTAGTAATATTCCATGGGCTTGTATTTGCTTTGCCCTGCACTGAAAAAAAATTCTTATGAAGTAAAACACCAAAGGTCTCGTGAGATACCAGAATTATTTTATGCAGCCTGGCAGTGTTTGGTCCCTTTTAAGTCTGGTTGTGTTAACTTAACCCTTTCCCAAACAACAGATTTTGGACTGGTCCAAATTGAAAGCGCTTGCAGACGACAATTTTAAATTTGATGAAAATGGCAGAAAGGTCTCAAAAAGGGTAGAAAGCACTGTGGGAAAAGGAGAAATTGCTCGTTACGAGCAATTTCTCCTTTTCCCACAGTGTTTTCAAAAGACTTGTACTGCAGACACGTGAAAACCAGGGCTTGTTTGGGAAAGGGTTAATAATTAGCTAGCCTTTTGGCTATATGATGAGACTTCAGGCATTGGCCAAATGAAGGGTTACACAAGGAATGAATGGATCATTTGTCACATAGAGCAATGTATTTACAGTGACCTGTACCTATAAAGGAAAGACATACCAAGCTGGTGAGAGTTTTCGTGCTGATTGCAACTCGTGCCATTGTACTGAAAAAGGATTGGTGGTTTGCACTTTGAAATACTGCAGTAAGTATAGTTGGCTTTTATTGTCTAGTAATTATTGTCCATCTATGTGCCTACCTGTGTACATGCACATAAGTATATTTGTGTTGCAAGCCCCTCTATCAGTTGTGCTGTCTTTGAACTGAAACTTAGTACAAGCATTAACTCTTTACCCAACAACAGAATTGCAGCTTTGTCCAAATTGAAAAAAGTTTGCATGTGACAAAATAAATCTGGTTCAAAACATTAATTCTGTCCTTCAGATAGAAGACAATACAGTGGGAAAAGGAGGAAATGCTCTTAACCAGCATTTCCTCCTTTTCCCCACTACGCTTTTAAAAGTCTTCTTCCTCAGGGTCCATAAAAGTTTGGATTGTGTGGTAAAGTTTTAACTTAAACTGTAGACATAGAAGGCACAATTTTTTATGTATAAGCCTTGAAAGAATTATATCCTGTTGGACCTAGATAAAATTATATTTATACCAGCTGGCATTCTTGAATTTCGTAACCCTTCACCAAACGATCCAGAGTTTTAATGACTCTGAGAAAGAAGGCTTTGGAGAAAATGCTGGCCACCAGCATTTTCTCCATTTCCCACAAAGTTTTCTACCCTTTCGTTGATGCTTTTCATTATTTGAGCCATACTTGATTTGTCATCTGCAAATTTTTTAAGTTGTACTAACTCAAAACTTTGTCGCTTGGTAAAGAGTAATTAACCAATAAGTCTCAATTCTCTCTCATACAAACACAAAACAATACCTTTGTTTTGCGCAGACGAGACGCATATATTCTAGCAACTTGAGGCATTTGAAATACATGAACATACGTTATTTACAAGAATACAAGTTACGACCCATAAAGAAATGTACTTTCTTGAAATTCATTATGCATCCTTTCTAGCTGAATGCTAACGTTAGATCAATTAACTTCATAAAAAAAAACAAACGAAGTGATATTCATCATCGGAATACTGGCCGTACACGAAAAACCTCTCCCATTTTTTCTCTTCTTTGAATTATTCTTTTGTTTTGGAAGGAGAAGGAAACGTGTGTCCGCAACATGCGCGAAACATGACCGGTGATCGGCATGCTTCTCAGATTATTCCTAGAATATCGGACGTGCGGATCTTACGCCCTTCATGCTACACGAATTCAAATGGATTTGTTACATATATGAAAAAACTGATAAATAACTAAATCTAATCCCACACCAGAATTGAATTTGAACGTAAAACGATGTTGCTAGTCGAAAGGTCTCGCTAGAAGTGACCACGTATGCACAATATCTCTATAATTAGAACCCGCTGACCAAAACCCGCAGAACTGGTTTTGGTCCGAACGATTGAGACAACAATTCTCCGCTATACGGTGTAATGCGGAGAATAATATGTCTCAATTCTCTCTCATACAAACACAAAACAGTACCTTTGTTTTGCGCAGACGAGACGCATATAGAACAAATACAAAGCATAGAGAGAAACGTTCAAATTCAATTTTCATAATAAAGAATTATGTTTCTTAACATCAAGAAGTGATCATTAATATTACAATCCAAGGGATTTCGAAACTAACAAACGCTTATCTAAAGAATCAGCAATATAACTGTCCTTTGCAATATCGGTTTTCCATCTACCGTGCACTTTGAGACATCTTTCTGAAACAGTACCTGTATTAGCAGCGGACGTTGCCCCGCTAGCTCTTAACGAGTGCGTACCAAGCTTCAAATCAGGGGCTACTAATTTCAGTTTACTTACTATACATTCTTTCGCTCTGGTATAACTGAGCTTCTTATTTTCGGAAATCAATCTGCTCTGATTTTTTGTCTTCAACATTGGTCTAAATAAAAAAGTATCCATGGTAACTGAAAGATCTGCTGATGTCATATACCTTTGTAGCATTCTGTAAGGACAAGCTTTAGTTTGACCTTTTGCAATTAGGACCTCCTTACCCTGTCTGAAAACATCGGTTTTGCTTTCTCTGATTCTCAATAAAATGTGATCATCTTTGAAACATACGTCTGAACAAAGCAAAGAGTTCATTTCACTAAACCTAAGAAAACCGGCAAAACAGACCAATATCATTGATAAATCTCTAATGTTAACAAGTGACATATCATTTTCGAACAAAACACAAAGGTCTAACAACATTTTTGAATCTATCAAATCTTTTTTCCTCGTAGGTGCTGATCTAAGTCTTTTGGCTGCTAACAAAAGGTTTTGTACGATAGAGTTCTGTGTAGGATCACTGTACCCGTGAATAACATGTACCCATTTGATGGCGTATGCTGTTGAAGATACCACGTGACTCGATTTGCCGTCATCTAGTAAAAACGTTAAAAAAGTAGCTACTGTCATTGGATTTGCGGGATTTTCACTTAATGAATGCATGTTACAGAATTGCTTGAAAGTGTTGAAATAACCTTTGTATTTCTTCACTGTACTATTTGCGTGGGACTGTAGAACATAACTAGCCATATGGTCTGCAATTTCACTGTGCGACTGTATACCAGCGTCCGTCATCTTTTGCTCGTAATGTGACTTTAGGTCAAAACCTGTTGGAAATGAAACCATTTTAAATATATCAAAATAAATAAAAAACCACTGTTTACACAGCGAAATCTATTCTTAGAGCTATAAGATCTAGCTGCAACGGGTTGTTTTGAAAAATCCCGTTGTTCCCTTTTCCGGCTTTTACTGCACTGTATCTGGGCAGAAATCGATAATCTGTGACAAAGCGATTGAAATTTCCACCACTATCACACAAAAGTGGCCAGTATGGAGCCGAGTTCCATTTTGGAATGACCAGTGTACCAGTAGCTCTTTCCTTTTCTAGCTTGTTCAGACATTGAACTACCAGGCTTGGAGGAGGCACTAACCAATTGTTTTCTCCATACCAGAGTTGATCAAAAGCGTTAACTGCCTCCGTGTTTGGGACCCACCATCTAGAATTAAAACGAGGACAATGTGCGTTATAATGTGAAGAAAATCGGTCAACAGTATGTTTGCCCCACAACTTGTCTAAAAACATAAAACAAGGCTTGGATACAGACCAATCATCACTATCTCTACACCTACTAAGATGGTCAGCTATCTGATTTTCCTCTCTTGGAATCCATTCAATGCTAAAATTTATGCCATTTTTGTCACAAAAAGAACGAAAAGAAACAGTAATTTTCTGTAAATCACTCTTTGTACTACCGTTTGACAAAACAGACGGCACGTTTTTGTTATCGGTGTGAATGTTGACGGAGCTGTTTTTAAGAATGTGTGCGTTACTTTTGATAACTCTATAAATAGCCTCTGCTTCCCGCCAAGTAGAACTCTTAAGTATTTCTTCTGCACTCCAGTCCCCATTGATCTGAAAACCTATATCTAATCTTAAACAATCGCTTTCTAAATCTAAGTAAGACCTAATATTCCTTCCCGAGGACCCTTTTTTAACATACCCTTCTTTATCATGACACAATGCGTTCAACTCTGAGTCCTTACACTCAACAGTGCTCCGAGCTGTCTCGTCCCACGAGACGCTCGAATCCGAGGGCATTTTACCAAAATGTTTTCCAACCGTCTTGTCCCAAGAGACGCTCGCTTCCGGGAGCTTTCTATCAACATGATCTTTACCTGTCTCGTCCCACGAGACGCTCACTTCCTGGATCTTTCTACCGAAATGTTTTTCAACTGTCTCGTCCCACGAGACGCTCACTTCCGGGAGCTTCCTACCAACAAGGTTTTTTCCCGTCTCGTCCCACGAGAAGCTCACTTCCGGGAGCTTTCTACCATGTTTTTTACCTGTCTCGTCCCACGAGACGCTCACTTCTTTGAGCTTTTTACCACAATGTTTTTTACCTGTCTCGTCCCACGAGACGCTCACTTCTTGGAGCTTTTTACCAACAACGAAGAGCCCGTCTAACGAGAACTCTTCAAGCTCTAACCCATTCACTTGAGGCTGATAACTACCTGTACAAAAGTTTCTTACTATAAATCCGCCATAACCGAAAGCGCTAGCGTCACTGAACAATGCGTATTCATATAAGCATGCACCGTGCAATGGCTTCCCGACAGTATTGAGCGTTTCCACGGCATCTTTCCAGTACCGTAATTCCTTGACCGCCTCACCGGACACGATCACAGGAGAATTCCAGCTTGCCCTTGTCGAGATGCAATTGTACAATGCTCTAGTCTTAAACCGGACTCTGTTTCCTAAAACCGTGTGCAACGACATGATCTGCCCGACCACGGACGCGAGCGTTCTGACTGATAAAAGACTATAGCGGTCTAAAGCTATTGCCCGTAAGGCCAATTCTACGGCCTCTAGTAATCTACAGATTCGTTCTTGTGTGATAAACAAACGATTTGATTCAAAGTCAAAGATATGACCCAGCCACGTGACCTTGCGCGACGGCAACCATGAACACTTTTCCTCGGCAATAAGAAAACCGAAATCCAACAAAGCCGATCTAGTGAACCGACTGCAGTTTTCTGCTTGCTCATAAATGTCGCTTCCGCCTATGCCATCATCCAAAAACATGACAATCTTATGACCGTGAGAACGAATGTATGCGACTACTACACGCGTGACTTTTGTAAATATATGTCCTGCTGAAGCGATTCCGAAAGGGAGAGAATTGAAAACATAAAAAGATGTTTTTCCGTCTGCACTCCATGAAAAACCTAAATATTTTTTGTGCTCCGGAAATATATCAATATGATGGTAAGCACTTTTCAAGTCAAAAGTGAACAAAAATGAATCTTTGCAAAATAAATTTTCAGCCACTTTCGTGTCTTCAAACTTAATTTTGAACAAGTGCAGATGCTCGATAATGTGCCTACAGTCCAATACAAGTCTGGGTTTTCCTTTCCGGTTGTAAGCAACAGTCAACGGATTAACGACGTAAGGTTCGTCTTTTACTATGGAAATTACACCTTTGTCTTGCAAACACTCAATTTCCTGCTCTACAAAAGAAGGATTGTCCCTAGCCGACTTATTGTTCCTCAAGAAAGCTTTACTAGGTAAGGTTTTAAAAGGAATTCTATATCCTGACATGACTACCTCGACGACATATGAACTGCCAGCGACAGCTTTCCATTTCTCGGCTTTAGACCTTAGTTTTCCTACTGGTGACTCTACAAAAGGATCACTGTTGCATACTGATTGTGTCTCATGCTTGCTTACTTGACATGGGTCAGCGGTGATAAAGCCGCAGCTCGAATGATCGCACTGACTAAAGTCAGAATAGAGATCAATACTTATCTTATTATTGGATGAATTACCCGGGCATTCATTTTTCCAGTGGCCTGCCTTACCACAGTGAAAGCACAATCCAGGTTTCGGAGTAGGTACTGGGGCTGTCGCAGTAGCAGGAGTTTGACCATATACTTTACGATAGGGCGTGGTTCTGTTTCGTTTGAATTTCCGTGTCCGCTCTGCCTTAAGCTTTCTGGATGCTCTGGCTTCAGCCTTATACATGCGCCGCTCGTCGTCTGAGTCATCAGCCAACGGGTTAGACTCGTACTCTTGAACCATCTTCCAACCCAGATCGTTCGAATCTGCAATTCGGATGAGCTTTTGTCTGTGTGCTATCATCTGTTTCGCTAAAAATGAAAATATAGAAGAGATTGGACTCTACACAGCTTTAATAAAACTGAATATGATTAATTGATGCTATACTCCGCTTTCAACATTATTTCAGCCATATCACGGCGACAACTTACATATTCATGTATTTCCTGGGTTTCACCCAAAAAACCGAGAATTTTTTTTTTACCAAGAATAATCTTTTAAGCACGACAATTGCATGTGCTTTAACCAAAATTATTAAATTCGAATTCTTAGAGAATATGGCCATACGAATCTATAGACACGGTTTATGTTACTTTTAAACATGAAAATAAAAATGTTGGTTGCAAAAAAAATTTAAAATACCTTCCGTTAATTTTGCGATCGCACTCGAAGGATTGGACTCGACGGCTTGCTCTGCCTCAGTCAACTTTATGGATACTTTGGCATTGTGCTGGTATTGGTTCTCATTACTCTTCTTTTTGAATTTGGGTGTGTCCGTAATTATCATTGAACTAATTTTATCTAACTGAGATGAATTATTATTATCACTTATCTTTTCAAATAATGATCCAAGATCCCTCAAAAGTTCTTCCTTGTGCGTCTTAAAGGCCGCTTTCATCTTTGTGTCTATCAAATTTTCCATACCACCATCGTCTTCCATGTCTGTACCGCTCATAACGTAAAACGATGTTGCTAGTCGAAAGGTCTCGCTAGAAGTGACCACGTATGCACAATATCTCTATAATTAGAACCCGCTGACCAAAACCCGCAGAACTGGTTTTGGTCCGAACGATTGAGACAACAATTCTCCGCTATACGGTGTAACGCGGAGAATAATATTTAATACAAATCACTTGCTATCTTCCTTGAATTTGAAAATTATTTATCAAACGTAAGGGATGAAAAACTAAGAAAAACGTTGACACACTTTAGACTTGCCTCGCATAAGCTTGCAATAGAGACCTGAACTGGAGAGTCGAAAATTTTGACTGAAAGAATCGACTTTGTAGACTATGCAATGACAACAGAATAGAACCAGAATATCACTTTCTGTGTCTTTGTCCAAAATATCACCATTTGAGATCAAAATACTTACATAATTATATCCATTGTTTACAATTGCTAAATTTAATAGAATAATGTCATCAAGAAAAAGAAAAGTTCAATTAAATACAGCAAAATTTATTAAAAGGGCACTAGATTTAAGAGACAGCTTTCTTAATAACCTTTAATTGTTTGATATTATTGATACTCCTATAAGTTCTGATTTTTCTATATTATGAGCATGTTTAAGCTATATTAAATTTTCATGTTGTTATTTTCGTAAATGTCAATAGCAAAATCTTATTTGCCAAATACCAAAATAAAATTATTTGAGCTTGAGTTTTATAAACATCATATAACATTGTTCAAACAAGCCCTGGTTTTCATGTGTCTGCAGTGCAAGTCTTTTGAAAACACTGTGGGAAAAGGAGAAATTGCTCGTAACGCGCAATTTCTCCTTTTCCCACAGTGTTTTCTACCCTTTTGGAGAACTTTCTGTCATTTTCATCAAATTTAAAATTGTCGTCTGCAAACTCTTTCAATTTGGACCAGTCTAAAATTCATCGTTTGGGAAAGGGTTAAGAAAAGGATGAATCATACAACAATGATACTCATTAGTTCTCAGCTTGGCTGAGCAACAAATTGAGCTGCTGGGCTCCTCAACAAATAAAGTTACAGGTATTTGTAAATCCATGTGCCTGTTCAGAAATAAGCCACTAAAGAGCTAAAAAAGAAAAATGGACAGTTTTTGCTCTGTATGAAAAGAAGAAAAAAATTATCAAAATTTGTGATTGTTCTCACAAATTAAACTTACAATCTGTATTGAAGATCAGACTGCATGTTCTATACAGGCTGATCTTAATCTTAACTCTTGAAAAATCACCATAATTTGTTCCCACCAGGTTATCCTTGTCGCAAGGCCTTTGAAAATATCACTTGAAAAGTTGAAAATGCTAGTAACGAGCATTTTCTCATTGACCCACAATCCTCTCTACCTGTTCAAATACAAATCCTACCATTTTTTCCACATTTGATATATGCTATGCTTCTATATGAAATGAATGGTAATGCTTACGTCAGGTTAAGGTTACACTAGGGTAACAGTTTAACACAAATAAACCCTTAACCTGTTAAATAAGTGAAATGAAAATTTCAAACCTGGAGTAAAAACCCAAATTTTGCTATTTCAAAGGTATTTTTGAGCTGAAAAATCTTCTCTTCGGACAGTGTATATTCAACATCAGACTGCACATTCTGTGTAGTCTGATCTTGATCTACACTGTCCGCAAAGGTCATTGAGTGGTGCTTAGGAGCTTCGGGGTAAGGGTAATGGTTCATGCTTTATTACAGGTCCATGCCAATACAAGAATTTTACCTATGACTCTGGTACAAGATTTGCTGTCAAGTGTAATACATGCACATGTTCTAGTGGCTCAGTTGGATGTACAGAAAAAGCTTGTAGTAAGTATCAGAGCTCAGATTTTGAATATATGCTCCACTTGCCAAAGGTCAGCAACCTTATGTAATGGCCCTGTGTATGTTGTGTGTTTGTAATTGTGCATGCGTGTGCCTGTATGTGTATTGACTTATACATGTACATGACGGTGTATTTCAGATATTTTTATTTAGTCACTATCACCATGATTCTTATTTCAAAATTCTAATTCTCTCAATGAAAATTCTCAAAATATAATTGGGTCTCTGACTTCCCTTTTTTTTCACCTGTTACCACACAACAAAGATTTACACTTGTGGAAATTAATAGCATTTGCAAATAATGAATTAAATGAAACTCAAAGTACGAGAGTTGTTGTGAAAAAAGGAAGAAAACATTGTGGGAAAAGGAGAAAATGCTGGTAACCAGCATTTTCTCCTTTTACTACAGTGTTTTCACGGGGCTTATTTCTCTAGTTCATTAAAATTGGGGATTATGTGGCAAAGGGATAATTCCTGTATGTTTTCAATAAGAACGATAATATTTTGTCTTCTGATAAATAAGTACTATAATAGTAGTATTGCTAATGTTATTTTTTGGACAAATTATTTTCAAGTCACAGCTTACAAAACTTATGTGATAATAGATTGTCCGATTTTATTCTTAAGAGGCTGAAATGGTTTGGTAGTATATTTTTCAATTAGCTTATGCAGTTTGCCATTTCTTTAAACATAAGCAAGTGTTCTTTCTTTGTTTTCTTATCAATAAAGTCGGACTTTGTGCAAATGGACAAAAGCCTTTGCCTAAAGCAGTCTGTGGTGGGAAAAAGGATCTGAAATGCCGCAAAAGGGGCTACCAATGTGACTTTTCAAATGTTATCGGAGAAGTAGAGGATCCCCTTGGAATTTGTTGCAAGGGTAAGAATTCCATTTTATAATGTTACTGTTAACCCTGTTACCACACAGTTCCATGTTTTAACACTCCCCTGAAAAAAGGCTTTTAAAAAGTTGTGGGAAAAGGAGAAAATGCTGGTCATCAGGATTTTCTCCCTTTTCCCACAATGTTTTCTCCCCTTTCTAAAATAAATTCAAAACAATCTAGCCACATACAGATTTTTATTGGCAAATACTTCAAGAATAAAAAACAAGTCATCTCATAATGAATTTACTACTTACCATTTAGAAATGTTAGACAAATTTTACCTCAATGTTGCCAGTCCCCTAGAGTTATCTCTCCTTGAGCTCTCCTTTGCCTTTGTTAAGAAAATGAACGAGTCTCGCGAGACACCATGATAATTATGATTAGGTCATACATGTGCCACTACCTTAGAAAAAACATTAACTAAGCCATAACAGATGAGAAATGAAAGCCAAGATATCCCTATTAGACACTGCACCACAATGAAATGTAATTGATTCAATAGTATTTAGACTACTTTCAACATTATTCCAGTTATATCATGGCTCTAGCTCACATATTCATGTATGTCTAGGGTTTCAAAAGTGCTAGGCTTTGGCTCTGAAGTATCTTGACCAAAGACACTTCCATAAAAAAACAGTGCTTCCAGTGGGGTTCAAATCCAGGCACTCCAGGTTAGTAATACACTTAACCACCGAGCCATGCAGAATCCCCAACATGAAAATTGCCTCCCTTAGAAAAAAAATTGTTGCATATGATTGTACTTCATAAATGATGCCATTTTTGTGGCATTTGTCGAAGACAATGCCACTATGAGTTCAATGCGGCATTTCAAAACTCATGTATCGTAGTTTGTGCAAAACCGAAGGAAGTAAACCCAATTAGAATAAATTTTTCTGAGACAAATAAGTGTTTCGATTGCACTCAGATAATTATGAAATTGAAAATGGCGTATTACGATAAATTGGATTAGGCCATCGATCGTGCAATACTTTCTTTTTATCGAAAATAGCTTAATCCGCTATGGCCTTTTATAGTGGTGTAATGATACACACATACCGTGCTTGTTCGTCCCCAAACCAGTTCGTTCCTGGACTTAATCGTTCCAGGGCTTGTTCGCCCGAACTTGTTCGTCCCACTAGATTGCACCCTTCTCTATCGGATTTTTAATGACTATATAGTAGAATGACTTTCAAGGGATTATTTTGAAACTCTTTCTGTTGTTTACTTTTCAAATTATTAAATCCACACACTGGCTCCCTTGACAAATGCCCCATTGTTTCGACGATGGTTATGTGGGAAAGCAGCCAGTGGCTTGGAAAGAATATTGTGCAGAGTACTGGTAACAGAAACTCCAGGAAAACATGGATAGGTGCACTGGCCGCCGCGATATAACTGAAATAATGTTGAAAACGGCGTTAAACACCATACAATCTATCAATCAATCAACTGACAAATGCCACACCAGTGTTTTCAACGCTTTGATTACTTATGAGTGGTCCTGGTCATAAGTCCACATGCACCTTTAACTTTAACCCTTTACTGCACAATATCGACTTTTAACGACCCCGGGAAAGAAGCCTTTAGTAAACATTGTGGGAAAAGGAGAAAATGCTGGCAACCAGCATTTTCTCCTTTTGCCACAATGTTAACTACCCTATTAAAGAAAAATTGCACCATTACAGCAACAGTGAAATTGTCGTCTGCAAATGCTATCAGTTTGAACAAGGCTACTATTTTATCGTCTGGTAAAGGGTTAAGAGTTCCCTTGATGAAAATAAAAAGTATTTACATGAACTGGTATCTTTTGTACTTCCCAACAGTTCAAACGTGTCCCAATGGATTGAAAGGACTGTCATACACTTACTGTAATGATGACCTGGTTTGTCCACATGGATATACTTGTGAGAAATCAATGGACGCGAAAGAGACAAATAAAATTTGCTGTTTAGGTAGGTAACCTACATAACCCTTTACTACACAATCCTGAGTTTCATCCCTTAACCCTTTCCCAAACAAGCCCTGGTTTTCACGTGTCTACAGTGCAAGTCTTTTGAAAACACTTTGGGAAAAGGAGAAATTGCTCGTAACGAGCAATTTCTCCTTTTCCTACAGTGTTTTCTACCCTTTTTGAGACCTTTCTGCCATTTTCATCAAATTTAAAATTGTCGTCTGCAAACTCTTTCAATTTGGACCAGTCCAATATTTGTTATTTGGGAAAGGGTTAAGTTAAGCGCTGAATAAATCCAAAGGACAGTTTCATTTTAGAATAAGTCCAAGATGATAGCAATTTAGTGGGTGCCTTTTGTCTGTAGTGTTTCAGCAAAGCAGAAAGTAGAGATCAGAGATCAGACTGCACAGTTTGTGCAATCTGATCTTGATCTATGCAGGCGGCAAAGGCAACTATAGTAGTGAAAAGCGCCTTAAGGGTTAATGAGGTGCTGCAGACAGCTTTTCAAAACGGTGCTGGAGAAGGAGAAAATGCAGGTTACTGGCATTTTCTCCTATTCCTGTAATGTTTTTTTCCCTTTTCAAAGACAAAATCAAAACAGTTCAGCCACATTTATATTGTTGTTTGCAAATGCTTTCAGTTTGGTCAGGTCTTGCATTTTGTTGTTGTGTTTGAGATGTTAAAGTTGTCTTTGTTGCTAGTGTTGATCAAGATCAGATTGAACAGAATGTGCATTCTGATCTTAGATCTATATTTCTGCAAATGCTGGGACAGTCTACTGTTGTCTAGGTCTTCATCTACATTGTCTTCCAAAAACTTTGACATTTTACAATATATAACAGCTCTGTTATTACTGAAGATATTTGCTTCAAACTTGGACAAGTTGTTAATTATCAAAAGTGGAACCTATACAACAAGGGCAGGTAACCATCATAGTATTTTTACAGAGTGATGCCCCTGTTTTGACTTAGAATTTTCACTGAATATCAAGCATCTGCAGCTGAGCATTGGCACCTGCCTGCTGTGTTTGTTTCAGGGTTAGGATATCTCGTATTCCACTGAAATGTTTGTTTCCTAATAGAACTTTTTTTTATCATTTGTGTGCTTAGCTCTTGACAAACACCACTGAGTTTAAACAACTCCAACAAAGAAGGATATTGAGTTGAGAACATGCCGAAATGAAAAAACTGGTTACCAGTTTTCTGTATTTTTTTCTACTCTTTCAAAGACAATTCCACCCTTTCAGCTACAATAAAATTGTCTGGTGCAAGTCCTTTAAATATGGACAAGTCTTAACATTTTGTTATCTACTATGGGCTTGATAGATGAGTATTTGTTAAAACATTGTTGCAAAATGAGAAATTGCTCATTACTAGCAATTTTCAATTTTTCAGTCACATTTAGTTTGTTTTCTGCAACTGCTTTCAATTTGGACATGTTTAAATTTTGTTATTTGGTAAAGGTTTAAGAAATGTCGGAAAGTTTAGATTCAAGATAAGTCCTGCATGTTTTGTCAAGTCTTTTTATGAGCAATAATTTCCACAAAAATTCTAAGCATGACAAAGGTTTATCTTCAATTCACAAGAAAAAAAGTAAAAAAAAAATCACATATTATTTGGCAATTTGTTTACAAAATCTTAATAATGAACAAACAATTTGCTTGCTTATTTTCATAGATTGTACCAATGTTACATGTCCAGAGACACCCTGTCGTGGTTGCCATACAACAGATCGACAATGCTGTCCAGTTTGCCCAGGTAGGTCATGGTATTAATCAGCCCTTTACCTGAAACAAGCCCATGTTTAACTCTTTACCAAGCAATCCTGGGTTTTAACTACCCTGAGGAAGAAGGCTTTTGAAAACATTGTGGAAAAAGGAGAAAATGCTTGTGACCAACAAATGCTTTAAATTTGGACAAGTTTAAAATTTTCTCATCTGATAAAGAGTTATTAACTGTTTACCACACAATCCCGACTTTTAACGACCCTAAGATAGAAGCCTTTTGAAAACATTGTGGGAAAAGGAGTAAATGCTGGTAACCAGCATTTTCTCCTTTTCCCACAATGTTTTCCACTCTATCAAAGAAAAATTGCACCATTTGAGCCACACTGAAATTGTCGTCTGCAAATGCTTTCAATTTGGACAAGGCTAAAATTTTGTCATTTGGTAAAGGGTTAAAAGCAGTTTATTGACTTACTGGTACCTGTAACATTACCTCTTACAATTTTTTTTTTTCTTGTTTTCATTATATTCAAATATCTCTTTTTTTTTCATTTTCTTACAGGTTATTGTCTTTATAAAGGAAGATATTACAGAGCCGGCAAAAGTTTTAAAGATGATTGTAATACATGTACTTGTGGTAAAAATGGTGATGTTGCATGCACAGATGCCTTTTGTCGTAAGTTTAGTGGTTTTTTTTTATTTATGCGGACTTTAGATTTCCCCCCCCCCCTGATTCTTTGGGTTCATTTACCACTTTGTAAGGCCAATTGGCCAGATGATCACTGTAAAAAAAAAAAAACAATGTTCTCAAGATCTGCCTCAACTTTGAGCATATATAAATTTGTAAAGCTGCCCTATATTCAACCTTTTACCACACAATGCTGACTTTTAACAACCCTTAAAAAAGGAAAATGGTAACTAGCATTTCTCCTATTCCCACAATGTTTACTATCTTTCCCAAAGCAAATTTCAATTATTTCACATTTATTTTGTTGTCTGCAAATGCTTTTAATTTGGACAAGTCTAAAATTTTGTTATTTTGTAATGAGTTAATTCTCATCTACTTGAGTCAGTTCTTTTACCTATGATGTTTATAAATTGAGGATCTTGTATGAGTGTTTATGTATTATCATTTCTTATCAAAAGAGTTTACTAAAAGTATATGATGCAAACCTTGGCGAGCGTCATACATATTTTAGTCAATGAGATTGATAAAAATGATGATACATAAACACTCATGTGAGATTCTATTTATCACATAAAGCGAATGACAGACACATAAGTATCCTTTAAGTAGGCCTTTATACTGTTCACAGGTCCATGTTTACAGATGTAGCTCAGTTTGAAATGTTTACATACACAAGGAAATAGCTCTGTGACTTTTAAATCAAAGTAGAATGAAACATTCTGTAGTTGGCGTAGATCAATATCATACCTCAATTTTGTTGATTTTAAACTTCTATTTCATTTCTTGTTGTTATTAAACATGAAAATCATAGCATTTTCCACATGTATACGTCTTAGCAACAACAACATCATTTTCCCACGAAATGACAAAGCTGTGGTTGGTTTCGCCAGCTTCACGAACTCATAACTACAGATAATAAACAGTATCAGGATCAAAAAAAATGATAATACACTGTATTATCCAAAATAAGTCATCTGTTTAATACACTGCTGGAGGAGGTTTTATGTGATAAAAGCCTTTTATTTCAGGATCATAAAAATTCAAAATGGCTTGGTAAAGGGCTAAATTGTTATATATTCCAGCCCCATGTGAATATGAGGGTATGGAGTATGAGTCGGGGACATCATTTAAAGTGAAATGTAACAAATGTAGATGCTCCAGTGGTAAAGTATCCTGTACTAAGAAGAGCTGTAGTAAGTAATCTTCTTTTATGCTTTTCTGTAGTTTATAAAACAGTGAATTATATCCTTACAGTTCACCACTGAATGTTATAACCTTTATTTTTGACATGCCACTGATATATATAGAACATTCATGAATGAATTTTTAGCGGGTGAACGTCATGTTTTATGACGTAGTCGACATCACTTATGATGTCATCATTATAAGTTGTCCATATCTGATGAGATTGAATAGATCTATTTCGCTTGAAGAACTAATATGTATATTTTTCATGATGAGCAAGATAGAGACGTGAAAAGAAAGGTTAAAAAGAAGAGCATAAAAGAAATAGGATAAATGTTTGTTACAGTGTATGAAGTGTAGATCAAGATCAGACTGTACAGAACAATCTGATCTTGGATATGCAATTTCAGCTGCTTTGTTAAATATTCTGGCCAAATAACAATGTCTGGAATATTTTGCCTGATTGAAAAAGCCTATTTCATTAATTCAGCACTTTGACCCTTAGGCTGCTAAGCGCGACTCACTGACCTTTTGCTGACAGTCTAGTGATCAAGATCAGACTGCATAGAACATGCAGTCTGATCTTGGATCTACACTGTCCGATAAGGAGATGTTTTTCTCCAGAAAAAAAAGTTTTGTAATAGCATTATTTGGGGTTTCGCTATCGGCTTGAAAGTTTTATTTAACTTAGCAGGTTAAGGGTTATGACTGTATTTGTCTGTCAATGTGTATTGCCCATCAGTTTATGCAGCTTTCTCCCACATTTTTAACTAAACTGCTTTCCCTATGTAACTTTTTACCAAAACAACAAAATTTAAGATGTGTGGTTATAAAAAGCATCAATTTTTGCAGAAAATAAATTAATGAGAATCAATTGGAGTTTGTCTTTGAGAAGGTAGACCTCATTGTTGAAAAATGGAAAAAAAAAAAATGCTGATTTACAGCATTTTGTTCTTTCAGAAGGTTTTCAAAAGTCTTCTCCCTCCCGGTCACTAACACTCAGACTTGTTAGGTAAAGGGTTAAAAAAAGAGACACTTTCCTTTCCTTATTAGCTCAGATTGTTAGAAAGGCCAGCATTGCACCTTTTATGTCTTTTTTGGTAACAATATTTTCTTATTACAGGCAATAAAAGATCATCAAACAAAACAATAGTCAAAAATCAAATTGCTTCATATTTGAAATCCTGTCTTGATCGATTATTGCATATAGCAGGCCACTGTACCAACAGACAAATTTTCATACAGGTCTTTCCTAATTTTCAGAGGGCTTATGCGCAAATGGGCTAAAACCACTACCTGATGAGATTTGTGGTGGTATTGCTGGAGTACAGTGTAAAACTGAGGGTTACGAATGTGACTACTCCAATGTACCTAAAGGGGGCGCTGACTTCTTTGGCATTTGTTGTAAAGGTATGCTTTAACCCTTTTATCGTTAGGTAAAGAGTCAAGGTTTTTGTGGTATTTCTCTCTTTTCTTTCCCCAAATATGAGTACTGTAAAGAGTCATGCCCCTATTATCGATTTTACTATATATGCACATCAGTTTTCGTTTAAAAAAAGATCCCATATTGTCTCTTTTAAACCCCCTCAGGCATTACATTTTCTGAAAGGGGATGATCATGATTCATTTGGACATAAAATAGCATTCACATTTAATATGGAACAGTGGTCTTTGATACTTTTGCTTTCATAAAGATATTCCAAGTTAAATAAAATATAGTCACTCAGTTGTTCAATATTTCGGCCAGCGGCCTTTCTCAAGAAAAGAAACGTAAATTTATCTACTTTGTAGATGCACGTCGTATGCCATTGTTGTATACAGGATGTGACGTCATTGTGAAATACACAGAGAGACAAGCCGATTAACGGTCATTTTTCAAAGAAAGACCATTCAGAAGAGGATGCTGTTTTTTCTATATTACAACAAATAAAATCAGGCTGCAAGACAGAGAGACTGATGTACGAATCAACTTGGATACAGAAATTACGGACTCACCGGCCGGCGGGGTGTAACGTCAAAGATTCCCGCTATCAATTAACGTTAATTTAATTAGTGCGGGATCAAACGTTGTGTATTTCACAATGACGTCACATCCTGTATACAACAATGGCATACGACGTGCATCTACAAAGTAGATAAATTTACGTTTCTTTTCTTGAGAAAGGCCGCTGGCCGAAATATTGAAAAACTGAGTGACTATATTTTATTTAAGTGTTGAATTCCCTACGGAATTATTTGTATTGATATTTTTACTCACTCCTTACAAAAGGAATATGGATTTATCAAAAAAATTACACCGTGTCATTAGAAAACGAATACAATACCAAAGCCATGGTGAGTTTTTGAAACAATGTCTGAAGATGTCATTGATACCAAACGGCTTTAGAATCAAATGGAATTTGCAGCTTGATGTTGACAGTAAATTCATCGACAGAAATAACAGCATTAAGGAAGATGTCTCTCTCAGATTCATGGACATAGCTTCCGAGGCATGTGAACAGAAAATTAGGGACTTAGATATCGAGATCGAAGAAATGAAACAGAAGCTAAATGAGGTCCCAGGAAGTAAAGATGAATGGGTCATAGACTATATTAGACAGGTTAGTGAAATAAAACATAAAAAACTTATGAAACTCAAGAAGCAACAAAAACAGCGTACAAACAGTTTCTCAGTAGTAAGAATAGTTAAAGATGGCAACTGTTTTTATAGATGTCTGAGTCAAAATCTGCATGGTACGCAAATGCGACATAGAGTGATAAGAGACAAGGTTGTTCAACACATGTCATTAAATAAACAAAAATATGCACCGCTCATTGACGGAGATATAGAAATGCATTTACGACTTCAAAGGTTTAGTGACGGTCGAACCTCATCATGGGCAACAGAGGCTGAGATTCAAGCAGCAGCTGATACATATCAAGTTAATATACTAGTTGCGATCGATGAGTCATTTCGTACATGGAATACGTTTCAAGGTGATCATGATTTGGAAACAGACACCATTGATGCAAACATATATTTGCTGTGCAAAAACTCCCATTTTTCATTGGTGAAAAAAGCCAAGAATAACCCTGGAAATGATGATTTGCCTTTGCGCTCCATACCTGACTGGTTCGAACCTGAAGAAACAGAACTCACATACCCAAAATGTGTCGATACACATGAAAATATGCCAACCAAAGCGACCCATAGCTCATTTCACAAAATTAAAACCTACAAAGCAAATACAGATAAGAAAAATAATAATCTTAGAAGTGGAAATATTCAGTGCAATGCTAACCGGAAATATGGTTGCACGAATGAACATACATATCAAGAACCAAGATGTTCAGTTGTTAATCTTTCAAAACATAAATTAACTGACGCACAAATTTCTCTTCTTGAAAAAGGACTTAAATTCATTCCAACCAATGGCAAGATAAATAAGATAAAACTTCTATCGGATTTAGCTGAGTGGGAACGTAGAATGAGACTGAAAGAATTCTTTTATGACAAAGAAGGAAATCTGAATGATGCATGTAATGTGCAAACGAAATTCCAATCGAAGCAGAAAAGTTATTTTACGCCCAATCCTGGGAGAGATGTGCACCTTGACCTATATATAGAACTTGTAAAGACAGATCTAATAGAAAATTTGAAAAAGAAAGGAAATTTCAACGTAACGAAGGAAGAAAAGGCGGCTTTTTTTGAGCTTCTAAACAACCCAGATATAGTGATTCGCCCAGCCGATAAAGGATCGGGTATAGTCGTAGTAGATAAAAATGAATACATAAGTGAACTATTAACCGAAATGGATAGAAGTGATATATATGAGAGGACGGGGCAGAAGTAAATTGAGGACAGTTATAAAGAAATAAAAAAACTGGTAGATAAAATGCATAAGGAAGGGGTGATCACAAAGGAAATGAAACAATATCTAATGCCAAAATATGCAACTGCTGGAAAACTTAAAGGGAACCCAAAAATACACAAAAAGGACATACCGTACAGGACAATTGTCAGTGGTATAAACACACCTACTGAGAGAATAGCAGAACTAGTAGAACATGAACTAAATCAGTACGTCGAATCTTCACCAAGCTATATACAAGACACAGATGACTTTATCAATAAACTTGCAGATTTTAATGTCAGAATACCAAAAGATAGTATTTTATTCTGCTTTGATGTTTGCAAGCTTTACCCATCAGTTCCTAGGAAAGAGGGATTGGCTGCATGCAAAGAAGCTTTAGAAACGCGCTCAACAAAATTAATTGACACCGAAAATGCTATGAAACTGATCGAGGCTGTACTTGACAACAACATATTTGAATTTGGCGACAACTATTTTATTCAAAGAAAAGGGGTGGCTATTGGTTCCAAATTAGGAAAAAACTTTGCATGTTCCTACATGCGAAAATGGGATGAGGAACTTCTGAAATATTCAAAACAGCCACTCTTCTACAAGAGATTCATTGACGATGGTTTTGGTATTTGGTGTGGGAGTGTAGAAGAACTTCAGGGGTTTGCAAAACATGCCAACAGCATACATAATGACATCAAGGTTGAGTTGAGAATGTACACGAGACAGATAGAGTTCCTAGATACTCTAGTGAAGATGGCGGATGGTAAGATCTGTACGGACCTATACGTCAAACCAACTGATAAACAACTTTATTTGAATAGCAAATCTTGCCATCCTCCATCAACAAAGAAAGGTCTGGTATTTGGATTGGGTTTACGACTAAAAAGAATATGCAAAAAACCACAAGACTACGAATATCAAAGGAGAATCCTGATAAAGAAATTAAGACAACGTGGTTATAGTGGCAAAACAATAAATTCACAAATGGCGAAAGTAGACAAACTAGATAGGGGCGAACTATTAAAGAAGCGTAAACGTAGAAAAGAATCAGACAGAGTGCCGATGACTGTAACCTATTCAAACCTCCTCCCAGACTTGAACCATATCATCCGTAAACACACGAGAGTATTATATAAGTCAGAGAGAATGACGAAAGTGTTTCAAGAACCTCCTATGGTTGCATACAGAAGGGACAGAAATCTTGGCGACTCTTTAGTTCATGGAAAGACGAATAAACAGGTTAAAAAATCAAGTAAACCATGCAAATTAGATTGCGACAAATGTGCCCGCATTTCCGACAGCGATAAAATTATTAGTACAACGGGAGAAGGGTTCAAAATCCCGAATTACAACAATTGTAGACAGCACAGCGTAGTCTACTCAATAAGCTGTAAGAAATGTGAAACGGTAGTATATGTTGGAGAGACTGAACGACAACTAAATGAGAGGATGACGGAGCACTTGCGTGACATCAAATTGCAGAGAGACAAGCCGATTAACGGTCATTTTTCAAAGAAAGACCATTCAGAAGAGGATGCTGTTTTTTCTATATTACAACAAATAAAATCAGGCTGCAAGACAGAGAGACTGATGTACGAATCAACTTGGATACAGAAATTACGGACTCACCGGCCGGCGGGATGTAACGTCAAAGATTCCCGCTATCAATTAACGTTAATTTAATTAGCGCGGGATCAAACGTTGTGTATTTCACAATGACGTCACATCCTGTATACAACAATGGCATACGACGTGCATCTACAAAGTAGATAAATTTACGTTTCTTTTCTTGAGAAAGGCCGCTGGCCGAAATATTGAAAAACTGAGTGACTATATTTTATTTAAGTGTTGAATTCCCTACGGAATTATTTGTATTGATATTTTTACTCACTCCTTACAAAAGGAATATGGATTTATCAAAAAAATTACACCGTGTCGTTAGAAAACGAATACAATACCAAAGCCATGGTGAGTTTTTGAAACAATGTCTGAAGATGTTATTGATACCGAACGGCTTTAGAATCAAATGGAATTTGCAGCTTGATGTTGACAGTAAATTCATCGACAGAAATAACAGCATTAAGGAAGATGTCTCTCTCAGATTCATGGACATAGCTTCCGAGGCATGTGAACAGAAAATTAGGGACTTAGATATTGAGATCGAAGAAATGAAACAGAAGCTAAATGAGGTCCCAGGAAGTAAAGATGAATGGGTCATAGACTATATTAGACAGGTTAGTGAAATAAAACATAAAAAACTTATGAAACTCAAGAAGCAACAAAAACAGCGTACAAACAGTTTCTCAGTAGTAAGAATAGTTAAAGATGGCAACTGTTTTTATAGATGTCTGAGTCAAAATCTGCATGGTACGCAAATGCGACATAGAGTGATAAGAGACAAGGTTGTTCAACACATGTCATTAAATAAACAAAAATATGCACCGCTCATTGACGGAGATATAGAAATGCATTTACGACTTCAAAGGTTTAGTGACGGTCGAATCTCATCATGGGCAACAGAGGCTGAGATTCAAGCAGCAGCTGATACATATCAAGTTAATATACTAGTTGCGATCGATGAGTCATTTCGTACATGGAATACGTTTCAAGGTGATCATGATTTGGAAACAGACACCATTGATGCAAACATATATTTGCTGTGCAAAAACTCCCATTTTTCATTGGTGAAAAAAGCCAAGAATAACCCTGGAAATGATGATTTGCCTTTGCGCTCCATACCTGACTGGTTCGAACCTGAAGAAACAGAACTCACATACCCAAAATGTGTCGATACACATGAAAATATGCCAACCAAAGCGACCCATAGCTCATTTCACAAAATTAAAACCTACAAAGCAAATACAGATAAGAAAAATAATAATCTTAGAAGTGGAAATATTCAGTGCAATGCTAACCGGAAATATGGTTGCACGAATGAACATACATATCAAGAACCAAGATGTTCAGTTGTTAATCTTTCAAAACATAAATTAACTGACGCACAAATTTCTCTTCTTGAAAAAGGACTTAAATTCATTCCAACCAATGGCAAGATAAATAAGATAAAACTTCTATCGGATTTAGCTGAGTGGGAACGTAGAATGAGACTGAAAGAATTCTTTTATGACAAAGAAGGAAATCTGAATGATGCATGTAATGTGCAAACGAAATTCCAATCGAAGCAGAAAAGTTATTTTACGCCCAATCCTGGGAGAGATGTGCACCTTGACCTATATATAGAACTTGTAAAGACAGATCTAATAGAAAATTTGAAAAAGAAAGGAAATTTCAACGTAACGAAGGAAGAAAAGGCGGCTTTTTTTGAGCTTCTAAACAACCCAGATATAGTGATTCGCCCAGCCGATAAAGGATCGGGTATAGTCGTAGTAGATAAAAATGAATACATAAGTGAACTATTAACCGAAATGGATAGAAGTGATATATATGAGAGGACGGGGCAGAAGTAAATTGAGGACAGTTATAAAGAAATAAAAAAACTGGTAGATAAAATGCATAAGGAAGGGGTGATCACAAAGGAAATGAAACAATATCTAATGCCAAAATATGCAACTGCTGGAAAACTTAAAGGGAACCCAAAAATACACAAAAAGGACATACCGTACAGGACAATTGTCAGTGGTATAAACACACCTACTGAGAGAATAGCAGAACTAGTAGAACATGAACTAAATCAGTACGTCGAATCTTCACCAAGCTATATACAAGACACAGATGACTTTATCAATAAACTTGCAGATTTTAATGACAGAATACCAAAAGATAGTATTTTATTCTGCTTTGATGTTTGCAAGCTTTACCCATCAGTTCCTAGGAAAGAGGGATTGGCTGCATGCAAAGAAGCTTTAGAAACGCGCTCAACAAAATTAATTGACACCGAAAATGCTATGAAACTGATCGAGGCTGTACTTGACAACAACATATTTGAATTTGGCGACAACTATTTTATTCAAAGAAAAGGGGTGGCTATTGGTTCCAAATTAGGAAAAAACTTTGCATGTTCCTACATGCGAAAATGGGATGAGGAACTTCTGAAATATTCAAAACAGCCACTCTTCTACAAGAGATTCATTGACGATGGTTTTGGTATTTGGTGTGGGAGTGTAGAAGAACTTCAGGGGTTTGCAAAACATGCCAACAGCATACATAATGACATCAAGGTTGAGTTGAGAATGTACACGAGACAGATAGAGTTCCTAGATACTCTAGTGAAGATGGCGGATGGTAAGATCTGTACGGACCTATACGTCAAACCAACTGATAAACAACTTTATTTGAATAGCAAATCTTGCCATCCTCCATCAACAAAGAAAGGTCTGGTATTTGGATTGGGTTTACGACTAAAAAGAATATGCAAAAAACCACAAGACTACGAATATCAAAGGAGAATCCTGATAAAGAAATTAAGACAACGTGGTTATAGTGGCAAAACAATAAATTCACAAATGGCGAAAGTAGACAAACTAGATAGGGGCGAACTATTAAAGAAGCGTAAACGTAGAAAAGAATCAGACAGAGTGCCGATGACTGTAACCTATTCAAACCTCCTCCCAGACTTGAACCATATCATCCGTAAACACACGAGAGTATTATATAAGTCAGAGAGAATGACGAAAGTGTTTCAAGAACCTCCTATGGTTGCATACAGAAGGGACAGAAATCTTGGCGACTCTTTAGTTCATGGAAAGACGAATAAACAGGTTAAAAAATCAAGTAAACCATGCAAATTAGATTGCGACAAATGTGCCCGCATTTCCGACAGCGATAAAATTATTAGTACAACGGGAGAAGGGTTCAAAATCCCGAATTACAACAATTGTAGACAGCACAGCGTAGTCTACTCAATAAGCTGTAAGAAATGTGAAACGGTAGTATATGTTGGAGAGACTGAACGACAACTAAATGAGAGGATGACGGAGCACTTGCGTGACATCAAATTGCAGAGAGACAAGCCGATTAACGGTCATTTTTCAAAGAAAGACCATTCAGAAGAGGATGCTGTTTTTTCTATATTACAACAAATAAAATCAGGCTGCAAGACAGAGAGACTGATGTACGAATCAACTTGGATACAGAAATTACGGACTCACCGGCCGGCGGGATGTAACGTCAAAGATTCCCGCTATCAATTAACGTTAATTTAATTAGCGCGGGATCAAACGTTGTGTATTTCACAATGACGTCACATCCTGTATACAACAATGGCATACGACGTGCATCTACAAAGTAGATAAATTTACGTTTCTTTTCTTGAGAAAGGCCGCTGGCCGAAATATTGAAAAACTGAGTGACTATATTTTATTTAAGTGTTGAATTCCCTACGGAATTATTTGTATTGATATTTTTACTCACTCCTTACAAAAGGAATATGGATTTATCAAAAAAATTACACCGTGTCATTAGAAAACGAATACAATACCAAAGCCATGGTGAGTTTTTGAAACAATGTCTGAAGATGTTATTGATACCGAACGGCTTTAGAATCAAATGGAATTTGCAGCTTGATGTTGACAGTAAATTCATCGACAGAAATAACAGCATTAAGGAAGATGTCTCTCTCAGATTCATGGACATAGCTTCCGAGGCATGTGAACAGAAAATTAGGGACTTAGATATTGAGATCGAAGAAATGAAACAGAAGCTAAATGAGGTCCCAGGAAGTAAAGATGAATGGGTCATAGACTATATTAGACAGGTTAGTGAAATAAAACATAAAAAACTTATGAAACTCAAGAAGCAACAAAAACAGCGTACAAACAGTTTCTCAGTAGTAAGAATAGTTAAAGATGGCAACTGTTTTTATAGATGTCTGAGTCAAAATCTGCATGGTACGCAAATGCGACATAGAGTGATAAGAGACAAGGTTGTTCAACACATGTCATTAAATAAACAAAAATATGCACCGCTCATTGACGGAGATATAGAAATGCATTTACGACTTCAAAGGTTTAGTGACGGTCGAATCTCATCATGGGCAACAGAGGCTGAGATTCAAGCAGCAGCTGATACATATCAAGTTAATATACTAGTTGCGATCGATGAGTCATTTCGTACATGGAATACGTTTCAAGGTGATCATGATTTGGAAACAGACACCATTGATGCAAACATATATTTGCTGTGCAAAAACTCCCATTTTTCATTGGTGAAAAAAGCCAAGAATAACCCTGGAAATGATGATTTGCCTTTGCGCTCCATACCTGACTGGTTCGAACCTGAAGAAACAGAACTCACATACCCAAAATGTGTCGATACACATGAAAATATGCCAACCAAAGCGACCCATAGCTCATTTCACAAAATTAAAACCTACAAAGCAAATACAGATAAGAAAAATAATAATCTTAGAAGTGGAAATATTCAGTGCAATGCTAACCGGAAATATGGTTGCACGAATGAACATACATATCAAGAACCAAGATGTTCAGTTGTTAATCTTTCAAAACATAAATTAACTGACGCACAAATTTCTCTTCTTGAAAAAGGACTTAAATTCATTCCAACCAATGGCAAGATAAATAAGATAAAACTTCTATCGGATTTAGCTGAGTGGGAACGTAGAATGAGACTGAAAGAATTCTTTTATGACAAAGAAGGAAATCTGAATGATGCATGTAATGTGCAAACGAAATTCCAATCGAAGCAGAAAAGTTATTTTACGCCCAATCCTGGGAGAGATGTGCACCTTGACCTATATATAGAACTTGTAAAGACAGATCTAATAGAAAATTTGAAAAAGAAAGGAAATTTCAACGTAACGAAGGAAGAAAAGGCGGCTTTTTTTGAGCTTCTAAACAACCCAGATATAGTGATTCGCCCAGCCGATAAAGGATCGGGTATAGTCGTAGTAGATAAAAATGAATACATAAGTGAACTATTAACCGAAATGGATAGAAGTGATATATATGAGAGGACGGGGCAGAAGCAAATTGAGGACAGTTATAAAGAAATAAAAAAACTGGTAGATAAAATGCATAAGGAAGGGGTGATCACAAAGGAAATGAAACAATATCTAATGCCAAAATATGCAACTGCTGGAAAACTTAAAGGGAACCCAAAAATACACAAAAAGGACATACCGTACAGGACAATTGTCAGTGGTATAAACACACCTACTGAGAGAATAGCAGAACTAGTAGAACATGAACTAAATCAGTACGTCGAATCTTCACCAAGCTATATACAAGACACAGATGACTTTATCAATAAACTTGCAGATTTTAATGACAGAATACCAAAAGATAGTATTTTATTCTGCTTTGATGTTTGCAAGCTTTACCCATCAGTTCCTAGGAAAGAGGGATTGGCTGCATGCAAAGAAGCTTTAGAAACGCGCTCAACAAAATTAATTGACACCGAAAATGCTATGAAACTGATCGAGGCTGTACTTGACAACAACATATTTGAATTTGGCGACAACTATTTTATTCAAAGAAAAGGGGTGGCTATTGGTTCCAAATTAGGAAAAAACTTTGCATGTTCCTACATGCGAAAATGGGATGAGGAACTTCTGAAATATTCAAAACAGCCACTCTTCTACAAGAGATTCATTGACGATGGTTTTGGTATTTGGTGTGGGAGTGTAGAAGAACTTCAGGGGTTTGCAAAACATGCCAACAGCATACATAATGACATCAAGGTTGAGTTGAGAATGCACACGAGACAGATAGAGTTCCTAGATACTCTAGTGAAGATGGCGGATGGTAAGATCTGTACGGACCTATACGTCAAACCAACTGATAAACAACTTTATTTGAATAGCAAATCTTGCCATCCTCCATCAACAAAGAAAGGTCTGGTATTTGGATTGGGTTTACGACTAAAAAGAATATGCGAAAAACCACAAGACTACGAATATCAAAGGAGAATCCTGATAAAGAAATTAAGACAACGTGGTTATAGTGGCAAAACAATAAATTCACAAATGGCGAAAGTAGACAAACTAGATAGGGGCGAACTATTAAAGAAGCGTAAACGTAGAAAAGAATCAGACAGAGTGCCGATGACTGTAACCTATTCAAACCTCCTCCCAGACTTGAACCATATCATCCGTAAACACACGAGAGTATTATATAAGTCAGAGAGAATGACGAAAGTGTTTCAAGAACCTCCTATGGTTGCATACAGAAGGGACAGAAATCTTGGCGACTCTTTAGTTCATGGAAAGACGAATAAACAGGTTAAAAAATCAAGTAAACCATGCAAATTAGATTGCGACAAATGTGCCCGCATTTCCGACAGCGATAAAATTATTAGTACAACAGGAGAAGGGTTCAAAATCCCGAATTACAACAATTGTAGACAGCACAGCGTAGTCTACTCAATAAGCTGTAAGAAATGTGAAACGGTAGTATATGTTGGAGAGACTGAACGACAACTAAATGAGAGGATGACGGAGCACTTGCGTGACATCAAATTGCAGAGAGACAAGCCGATTAACGGTCATTTTTCAAAGAAAGACCATTCAGAAGAGGATGCTGTTTTTTCTATATTACAACAAATAAAATCAGGCTGCAAGACAGAGAGACTGATGTACGAATCAACTTGGATACAGAAATTACGGACTCACCGGCCGGCGGGATGTAACGTCAAAGATTCCCGCTATCAATTAACGTTAATTTAATTAG
Source organism: Tridacna gigas (assembly GCA_945859785.2). Lineage (NCBI taxonomy): Eukaryota > Metazoa > Mollusca > Bivalvia > Cardiida > Cardiidae > Tridacna > Tridacna gigas. The sequence goes on from OX244035.2 coordinate 56,252,802, forward strand.
CGCGGGATCAAACGTTGTGTATTTCACAATGACGTCACATCCTGTATACAACAATGGCATACGACGTGCATCTACAAAGTAGATAAATTTACGTTTCTTTTCTTGAGAAAGGCCGCTGGCCGAAATATTGAAAAACTGAGTGACTATATTTTATTTAAGTGTTGAATTCCCTACGGAATTATTTGTATTGATATTTTTACTCACTCCTTACAAAAGGAATATGGATTTATCAAAAAAATTACACCGTGTCATTAGAAAACGAATACAATACCAAAGCCATGGTGAGTTTTTGAAACAATGTCTGAAGATGTTATTGATACCGAACGGCTTTAGAATCAAATGGAATTTGCAGCTTGATGTTGACAGTAAATTCATCGACAGAAATAACAGCATTAAGGAAGATGTCTCTCTCAGATTCATGGACATAGCTTCCGAGGCATGTGAACAGAAAATTAGGGACTTAGATATTGAGATCGAAGAAATGAAACAGAAGCTAAATGAGGTCCCAGGAAGTAAAGATGAATGGGTCATAGACTATATTAGACAGGTTAGTGAAATAAAACATAAAAAACTTATGAAACTCAAGAAGCAACAAAAACAGCGTACAAACAGTTTCTCAGTAGTAAGAATAGTTAAAGATGGCAACTGTTTTTATAGATGTCTGAGTCAAAATCTGCATGGTACGCAAATGCGACATAGAGTGATAAGAGACAAGGTTGTTCAACACATGTCATTAAATAAACAAAAATATGCACCGCTCATTGACGGAGATATAGAAATGCATTTACGACTTCAAAGGTTTAGTGACGGTCGAATCTCATCATGGGCAACAGAGGCTGAGATTCAAGCAGCAGCTGATACATATCAAGTTAATATACTAGTTGCGATCGATGAGTCATTTCGTACATGGAATACGTTTCAAGGTGATCATGATTTGGAAACAGACACCATTGATGCAAACATATATTTGCTGTGCAAAAACTCCCATTTTTCATTGGTGAAAAAAGCCAAGAATAACCCTGGAAATGATGATTTGCCTTTGCGCTCCATACCTGACTGGTTCGAACCTGAAGAAACAGAACTCACATACCCAAAATGTGTCGATACACATGAAAATATGCCAACCAAAGCGACCCATAGCTCATTTCACAAAATTAAAACCTACAAAGCAAATACAGATAAGAAAAATAATAATCTTAGAAGTGGAAATATTCAGTGCAATGCTAACCGGAAATATGGTTGCACGAATGAACATACATATCAAGAACCAAGATGTTCAGTTGTTAATCTTTCAAAACATAAATTAACTGACGCACAAATTTCTCTTCTTGAAAAAGGACTTAAATTCATTCCAACCAATGGCAAGATAAATAAGATAAAACTTCTATCGGATTTAGCTGAGTGGGAACGTAGAATGAGACTGAAAGAATTCTTTTATGACAAAGAAGGAAATCTGAATGATGCATGTAATGTGCAAACGAAATTCCAATCGAAGCAGAAAAGTTATTTTACGCCCAATCCTGGGAGAGATGTGCACCTTGACCTATATATAGAACTTGTAAAGACAGATCTAATAGAAAATTTGAAAAAGAAAGGAAATTTCAACGTAACGAAGGAAGAAAAGGCGGCTTTTTTTGAGCTTCTAAACAACCCAGATATAGTGATTCGCCCAGCCGATAAAGGATCGGGTATAGTCGTAGTAGATAAAAATGAATACATAAGTGAACTATTAACCGAAATGGATAGAAGTGATATATATGAGAGGACGGGGCAGAAGCAAATTGAGGACAGTTATAAAGAAATAAAAAAACTGGTAGATAAAATGCATAAGGAAGGGGTGATCACAAAGGAAATGAAACAATATCTAATGCCAAAATATGCAACTGCTGGAAAACTTAAAGGGAACCCAAAAATACACAAAAAGGACATACCGTACAGGACAATTGTCAGTGGTATAAACACACCTACTGAGAGAATAGCAGAACTAGTAGAACATGAACTAAATCAGTACGTCGAATCTTCACCAAGCTATATACAAGACACAGATGACTTTATCAATAAACTTGCAGATTTTAATGTCAGAATACCAAAAGATAGTATTTTATTCTGCTTTGATGTTTGCAAGCTTTACCCATCAGTTCCTAGGAAAGAGGGATTGGCTGCATGCAAAGAAGCTTTAGAAACGCGCTCAACAAAATTAATTGACACCGAAAATGCTATGAAACTGATCGAGGCTGTACTTGACAACAACATATTTGAATTTGGCGACAACTATTTTATTCAAAGAAAAGGGGTGGCTATTGGTTCCAAATTAGGAAAAAACTTTGCATGTTCCTACATGCGAAAATGGGATGAGGAACTTCTGAAATATTCAAAACAGCCACTCTTCTACAAGAGATTCATTGACGATGGTTTTGGTATTTGGTGTGGGAGTGTAGAAGAACTTCAGGGGTTTGCAAAACATGCCAACAGCATACATAATGACATCAAGGTTGAGTTGAGAATGTACACGAGACAGATAGAGTTCCTAGATACTCTAGTGAAGATGGCGGATGGTAAGATCTGTACGGACCTATACGTCAAACCAACTGATAAACAACTTTATTTGAATAGCAAATCTTGCCATCCTCCATCAACAAAGAAAGGTCTGGTATTTGGATTGGGTTTACGACTAAAAAGAATATGCAAAAAACCACAAGACTACGAATATCAAAGGAGAATCCTGATAAAGAAATTAAGACAACGTGGTTATAGTGGCAAAACAATAAATTCACAAATGGCGAAAGTAGACAAACTAGATAGGGGCGAACTATTAAAGAAGCGTAAACGTAGAAAAGAATCAGACAGAGTGCCGATGACTGTAACCTATTCAAACCTCCTCCCAGACTTGAACCATATCATCCGTAAACACACGAGAGTATTATATAAGTCAGAGAGAATGACGAAAGTGTTTCAAGAACCTCCTATGGTTGCATACAGAAGGGACAGAAATCTTGGCGACTCTTTAGTTCATGGAAAGACGAATAAACAGGTTAAAAAATCAAGTAAACCATGCAAATTAGATTGCGACAAATGTGCCCGCATTTCCGACAGCGATAAAATTATTAGTACAACGGGAGAAGGGTTCAAAATCCCGAATTACAACAATTGTAGACAGCACAGCGTAGTCTACTCAATAAGCTGTAAGAAATGTGAAACGGTAGTATATGTTGGAGAGACTGAACGACAACTAAATGAGAGGATGACGGAGCACTTGCGTGACATCAAATTGCAGAGAGACAAGCCGATTAACGGTCATTTTTCAAAGAAAGACCATTCAGAAGAGGATGCTGTTTTTTCTATATTACAACAAATAAAATCAGGCTGCAAGACAGAGAGACTGATGTACGAATCAACTTGGATACAGAAATTACGGACTCACCGGCCGGCGGGATGTAACGTCAAAGATTCCCGCTATCAATTAACGTTAATTTAATTAGCGCGGGATCAAACGTTGTGTATTTCACAATGACGTCACATCCTGTATACAACAATGGCATACGACGTGCATCTACAAAGTAGATAAATTTACGTTTCTTTTCTTGAGAAAGGCCGCTGGCCGAAATATTGAAAAACTGAGTGACTATATTTTATTTAAGTGTTGAATTCCCTACGGAATTATTTGTATTGATATTCAAAGTTAGTTGATAAATTTTGTGTTACCAGATAATGCTATTGGAAGAGTGCATGATTGTATGTAATTTTATTCAGATAGTCAGGTTTAATGATATCAATTTGTGCAGTAATGTAAGGACTATGCCAATGCCATAAGTTTATTCTAGCTGATTTATTAGTCCCCTACCAGCGAAGCCGAAGGGGACTTTAGGTTTGCACTCCGTCCGTCCATCTGTCCATCAGTCTGGCAATTCAGTTTTCCGGACTTTTTTCTAAACGCTGGTACATATTGAGCTGAATTTTGGTGTGTAAGTCACCCACCATCACTTACAGATCAAGTTTGACTTTCGTTCCGGTCCACTGGTTTTTCACGGATTTACGGGCCTTGGACTTACAAAATTTCACTGATAAATCAGTTTTCCGGACTTTTTTCCTAAACGCTGGTAGGTATTGATCTCAGATTTGCTGTGTAACTCAACCACCATGACTTACAGATCAAGTTCGACTTTTGTTCCAGTCCACTGGTTTTTCACAGATTTACGGGCCTTGGACTTACAAAATTTCACTGATAAATCAGTTTTCCGGACTTTTTTTCTAAATGCTGGTAGATATTCACCTGACTTTTGCTGTGTAAGACAACCACCATTACTTACAGATCAAGTTCGAGATTCGTCCCACTCCACTGGTTTTTCACGGATTTACGGGCCTTGGACTTACAAAATTTCACTGATAAATCAGTTTTCCGGACTTTTTTTCTAAATGCTGGTAGATATTCACCTGACTTTTGCTGTGTAAGTCAACCACCATTATTTACAGACCAAGTTCGAGTTTCGTCCTGCTCCACTGCTTTTTCACGGATTTACGGGCCTTGGACTTACAAAATTTCACTGATAAAACATTTTTCCACACTTTTTTTCTAAACGCTGCAATATGTAGAGCTGATTTTTGGTGTGTACATCAACCACCATGACTTACACATCAAGTTCGAGTTTCATCCCACTCCACTGCTTTCTGACGCATTTACAGGCCTTGGACTTTAAAAATTTCACTGACATGCCAGCAATACATACGGCAGGTAGGGGACTGTGTATTGCTATGCAATACTATCAGAATGCTTGTTTAAATTTAATTGATGGATTGGCCGTCTGCTTAGCCCATTTTCAGTTAGAAAAAAGTTAGTGAGTGTTAATAAGAAGAGGAGTGTCAATAAGGGACATTATGGTATTCTACCAAAATCAAGTTTTATGCAGCCTTGAGTCACTGTATCATGTTTCATTTTCCCCTGGAGGCTGACTGTGTTTATTTCAGGAAGCAGCCAGAAGCTTGACCTGTACGAGCTGTTCACCATAAAAATTGCTTATGTAGCTAGTGTAGATCAAGATCAGTCTGCACAGCATGTGAAGTTGGATCTTCGATCTTCAATGTCCCCTAAGTTTAGAATTATTCTGGCAAAAGGGCCAACTAGAAAATGCAAATACAGTAAAACCTTTGTTTGTCCAATGCTCATGAAACTTTGTAAGAATCTTTCTTGATGACACTTTAATACATTGAATTGTGGTTTAACCCCTTACACACAATCCAGCGTTTCAACAACCTGGAGGAAGAAGGCTTTTGAAAACATTGTATGAAAAGGAGACAATACTGGTTATCAGCATTTTCTCCCTTTCCCATAATGTTTTCTATCTATTCAAGTATCATCGTTTGACCCTCATTTGAATTGTTATCTGTAAATGCCTCAGATTTGGATGGGTCCAATTTTTATTTTGCTTGGTAGAAAGTTAAAGGTCGTTTTTTCTGGACAATGATAAAATTATGTCTGTAACTTGATATTAATTGCTAAAAGATACATTGGCCCAGATGAGTGATTCAGGGCTACCATGGCCTTCTTATTGTTTTACACAGCTCTAGTATGTCCAAACAAACTGAAACCACTTCCATACACACTATGCAGCAAAGGAATGGTATGTCCAAATAACTATACATGTGAATCACCAGAAGAGGGCATCCAACCCCAGGGAATATGCTGTTTAGGTGAGCCCACATCACTGATTTTGACTTTGTTATGTTTTCTGATAGTACTAGAGTTGTAGGCTTTAGCCATGGGTTTGTCACAGCCATTGATCATTATGTTATGAATCAGTTACAGTTTTTCTGGGAGGCAATTTTAAAAATAAATACATATAAATGTAAATAAGTGCTGATTTTGATTTCTGTTTTTGTTTTCTTTTTGTAACGAATAGATTGTTCCAATGTGAAATGTGCAAAGCCAGACTGTGAAAACTCTTACGTGCCTGAAGGGCAGTGTTGTGCCATATGCCCAGGTAAGTCTTACAAACAAAAATGTATAACCCATGCTCTGTGAAAAGGGGTTTAATGGATCTGCTAAAACTATTGACCCTTGTCAGCCTGGGCAGGCTGACATGAGTCAAAATTTTTGCTGTTGGCCAATTTTCTGCATGTCAAAGGACAATTCTTCCTCAGGATTTAGTTGGTTGTTTGACAAAGTGGGTTTATGGGTCCGTAATGATTTGATGACTTGCTTACTATAATGTGTCACAGGGATGTATTAAACCCCCTTTTGCCAGTGTGTGGCTTATATGAATATTTTCAAATTTTAGATTGGCTGTTTTCGAAGACATGTAGAGGTATTGGTATAAGCCTGGTGTCATCTACATCCTTCTAGGTCTTATGCAGAAACTTTCTACATTTTGTGATATCTCTGTCATTACAATGGATAGTTACTTCAGAGTCAGGCTAGTTGGGAACTATCAAAAGGGGTACCCTCTTTAAATTTAAAATTTTCACATAAAAAGCAACTGCAGCCAATGGTTGGCTACCGCATGCAATGCTCTTGTTCAAACAGTAACCACATACAGTGTAGATATAGAGGATCTTACACTTGTTTTTATATAAGTGTTGTCATTTGTATTTTTCAAGTTGACTGAAGTACATTGTATGAATAACACTTACCTTTTTTTAGTCAATACATACGATACTAAATTAGACTCTATTTTGAAACATGAATCGTAAATAAACATAAATTTCATGTAGTATTATATAATATCTCTACAGAGCTCCAGATAGAGGGAGTGATATTGATTTCAAAATTGAAAATATTAGTTATTCTCCACTAAACACTGTGTTGTGGGTACTCATTAGAATTGTCTCATCGAGACGATTCTAATGAGTACCCACAACATAGGGTTTGGAAGAGAAATAATGGATTTAGAATACCATCACTCCTTATCTGGAGCTCTGTCTCTAGCATATTAACCTTTTACCAGACAATTCCGACATTTAATGAGTCCGAGAAACAATTCTTTGCAAAACACTATGGGAAAAGGAGAAGATACTGGTAACCAGCATTTGTTCCTTTTCTCACAATGTTTTCTACCATATCAAAGACAACTTCCACAATTTGAGCCACATTGAATTTGTCATCTGCAAATGCTTTGGCTTTGGAAAAGTCTAAAATTTTGCCATATGGTAAGAGGCTAACAGGTCAATGTTCACAGGCACCCCTTGCTTGGGAATGTATTCATATCCATGTAAATATTCGCATGACATTTTCAACAAAACTTAAATGTAGAAGTTTCTTGAAGGCATGATTTAGAAACAAGAAATATCTTTGAAAAAGATAGACAGCATAAATTGGCCTGCAAATGGGCAGGGACCCTAAAAAAACATTTCTATTTATTCATTTCTTGTCAGAACCAAAATGTAGGTCAAAAGCCGAAAATAAAAAACCGAGCAATTTTGTTTTTTGTAGATTCCTTCTTAACTCTTTACCACACACTCTAGTAGTAAAGATCCTGAGGAAGAAAGCTTTTCTTCATAAGTCTTTTGCCCACAATGTTTTTATCCTTTCAAAAGCAGATTCCATTAACTTAGCTACATTTAGTTTGTTGCAAATGTTTTAAACTTTGAAAGATCTAAAATTTTGTCCTCTGGCAATTTATAGTTGATACATTACCACCCAAGATTACTTTCCAGAATGTTGTTGCAAAAGCAGATATTGCTTATAAGTCAATCATGTTCACTATTCACACTCTAAAAGACTGTGTTCAGTGTCATCTGCTGTGTCATCTGCTGTAAGTTTGTTTGAATAAGTAATGACTTAACATAAATTGATCCTTCAGACAATATTCCATATTACTATTTACTAAACAATCACATGTTTTAACTCTATACCAAACAACAAAATTTTGGACTGGACCAAATTCAAAGCATCTGCAGACTACAAATGAAATGTTGCTTAACACTTTACCACACAATCCCGAGTTTTTAAGACCTTGAGGAAGAATGCTTTTGAAAACATTGTAGGGAAAGGAGAAAATGCTGGTAACCAGCATTTTCTCCTTTCTCCACAATGTTTTTTACCCTTCCAAGGGCAAATTTTAGTCTTTGAGTTGCTATTTAATTTGTTGTCTGCAAATGCTTTCAATTTGAAGCAGTCTAAAATTTTGTGTTTTGGTAAAGAGTTAAATGGTAATTTCTGTATTCATAAGGGTAGAAAACATTGTGGGAAAAGGCGAAAACGCTGTTTACCAGATTTTTCTCCTTTTTCCACGATTCTTTCAAAAGCTTTCTTTATCAAGGTCATTAAAACTCGGGATTATGTGGTAAAGGGTTAATGATCCTTAGGAGCAAAGTGTTAGTAAGCACTGTTTGAAAAGGAGAAAATCCTGTTGGTGCATATTCTGCTTTTCCAACAATGTTTTCTACCCTTTCAATCACATATATCACCATTTTAATAATATGAGCCATGCTGTGGCAAAAGAGGGTTTAATGCATCTCCGTAAAGCGTGATACCAGTTAAGCCATCACATATTTATGGATCCATAATAGTGGCTTTTTTGAACAACAGCCTGAATCATGGGGTAGACATGGTCCTTTGGCATACGGAAAACTGACCAATAGCGAAAAGTTTCGGCCCAGGTTAGCCTGCGCGGACTGCACAGGCTGATCTGGATCGATACTTTTCGCAGATGCATTAAGCCCCCTTTTCACAGAGCATGGCTCATATTCAATTTGTTTTCTTTGAATGCTTTGAATGTTTAACTCTTTACCAAACAAAAAAATTCAGACTGGTCCAAATTGAAAGCATTTGCAGACATGTTAAAGGTGGTCCAAACAACGAGGTTTGTCCTTGATATGTTAGAAAACATTTTGGGAACAGGAGAAACTGCTGGTTACCAGTATTTTCTCCACACTGTTTTCTAAAGCTTTCTTCTCGAGGGTCGTTAAAGATGGGATTGTGTGGTAAAGGGTTGATAGGTCCGATCCTGTATACAAATACATAACATGTTGAATGGATTCTTTAACCCTTTACCACACAATTCCAACTTAAATCGACCTTGAGCAAGAAGCCTTTTGAAAACATTGTGGGAACAGGAGAAAATGCTGGTGACTATTTTCTCTTTTTTCCCACAATGTTTTCTATCCTTCCCAAAACAAATTTCAATTTTTTTGTCACATTTATTTTGTCATCTGCAAGTACTTTCAGTTTGGAATACTGTTGTCTAAAATTTTGTCATTTGGTAAAGAGATGAAAGACTGTCTTATTTTCACAGGAAGTTGCATTGTGGATGGGGTTGTGTATAAGAAAGGAGAGAGTTACTATGCTGATTGTAACACATGCACATGTCAAGGAGGAGAGCTGTCAATTTGCACACTCATGGCATGCGGTAATTAATATAAAATAAGCTCACCGGGACAATGTCCTTGGAAAGCTATTAGATTGGGGTATGTTGTTGGGAGATGTGTATGTGTGAATTCAAATGGTGTGTTTTTGCTCATGTTTGAACAAACAATTATTAATGAAACTTGTTTTGTAAGATGCTAACATAACACAACACAACACAACACAACACAACACAACATAATCTTTATTCACCCAGTAATGGTTTAACATTAAACATGGGGTTGATATACATAAATTGTACAGTACAGTTTGGTGGAGAGAATTTCAAAACTTAGCGGCTACACGATAGTCACCATACTTTGATACCACTCTAACTATCCTGTGAACTTGTCATCAGTATCACGGGACAGTGAGAGAAGCGTGAGAGCACAAGGAGGCATAATGTTTTGTCTAGCCTAGTTGGTTTTGCAGTAGACCAGGTAACTTTTCATTTTGCACGAGGGAACATGATTACATGGTAAGAAACGGATATTAATTCATTCACAAATCTGTCAGTGGCAGAGCAATAAGGTAAAATTATATTTTCTTGTACGAGGTTTCAGAACACTGTGGAAAAAGGAGGCACTGTTAACCAGCACTTACTCCTTTATTCACAGTCTTCTCTAATAAATTTCCATTTAATGAGAAAGAAATTATTGGCATCAGATCTATTCAGCAATTAGGGCATTTTATATGGTATTACTAATTAGGAATTTTGTTATAAAGAATGGGAAACACAGGATTTAATGAATGAGAGGTAATCAACCAGTATTTGTCCATAGCTCACTAGAATTCAGCTTGTAGTGGTGGCCCAGTTAAGGGTGCACAAACTGTTCAGACCAAACCGGACCACCACCACATGCTTGACAAATGATTGATCCTTGTTCAATCCGTCAATGTCCCACTTGTCCGAAACAAAATGACAAGGTGGACTGCAGAATGATCAAGTTTAGATACTTATATGTTGCATGAATAACGCTTGTATAAAAGCCAGTTTGGGCTTGACTTTGGAGTCTATGCACCAATGATCAAGGCCATTATCAGTAAAACTAAAAAGTGTTCTCACCCATGGAATGACAGTCATTTCGACACCCGGTCATTTCGACACCTGGTCATTTCGACACTTTTTGGTCGTTTCGACCCCCGATGAAATTTTTTTTGCAAAATTTGGTCATTTCGACACCCAATTTTTTTTTGAGCATTATTTATGATTGTGTTCACAGAATTAAATTACTTTAAATGTTTACTTTGTCGTATTGTATTAATGTAGTGTCAAGTGTGTGTTTAAAATAGGTTTTTGTTTTACACAAGGTTTGAATAATGGACAAAATTAGTTGATAGTTAGTTTATGATAATTATTAGGCAATGTAGACAGTGATAGCGGGTGTTGAAATGACAAATGTCTTGTTTTGTTCTCCCTCTTTCCTCGACAAATGTAATTGTTGTATTGACGTTCTGTGATCAGGTATGTCGCAGCGACCAGTGCACCTATCCACACTTTCCTTGATTTTCTTTTACCAGTACTAGTTACAATATTCCTTCCAAGCATATGATTCATAGATATATCCGCACTTGTCAGGGTATGAGTTTAACGGCGTTTACAACATTCTTTCAGTTATATCGCGGCGACCATTGCACCTATCCATGATTTCTTGTAGTTTCCTTTACCAGTATTTCGCACAATATTCTATCCAGGTCAGTGGCCGCTTTCCCGTAACAATCATCGGAAGACTGGTCAACGGTGGGAGAGGAGTTATCCCTGTCCCATTTACCTTCATCAATGTTGGGAATGAAATGGGCCGAGCAGGGGCTGGGATTTTTTTTTTTTCCCTTAAATGAAGAGTGGGTCCACAACTTGCAATCTCTTTCTTTCTCATTTTGCGTCAACATTTTCAAAAATATGGTTTCAACCAACCAATGTGAATTATGACAAGGACACAACAAACACAACAAAACATATCATTTATTCTTTAATTTTAAGAAAAGAACGTACCATCGAAGCACACAAAGTTAATAAATAACATAAATATATTTGTTTGTCATCTCTCCCCCCCCTCTTGTCACCTCCCCCCCCCCTCTCTAAAAGGAAGTACCGGTATATCGGAACAAGAAATTATAAAATAAGAGATATGACCCTACAATTCGTTTCTGAGTCGATACATTTTCGCAGATGTATTAGTCCCTTTTTCACAGAGCATGGTTGGTATACTTTATCTTTTGTCCATTTTAATGATCAGATAGTTTAAACATTTAAATAATTTTAACTGCAAATTACTGATTCAAGTGATTACATGATTATGGATCCATATTGGCCACTTTTCTTTAACAACAGACTAAATCATGATGTAGACTGGACCAACTGACCAGTGGCGAAAAGTTTTGACCCAGGTGGGCGTAGGCTGATCTTTGTCGATACCTTTATCAGATGTAGGCAGCTGGACTTTAGACATACTGAGAATTAACGAATAGCGACCCACGTCTGATAATCTCTCTTTGCGAAGTTTTGGCGCGAATTGTGGGGGGGAAATCAAGTTGAGTTGGTCGCAGTATATGAGATGCGCTCTGTAAAAATGGTGCTTAATGAATCTGCTTGATGCATTGTACCAATCAAGTGATAATATAATTATGGATCCATATTAGCCACTTTTCTTTAACAACTGACTGAATCATGACGTAAACTGGACTTTAGACTTACAGGAAATTTACCATTGGCGAAAACTTTCGACCCAGGTCCGTGTAGGCTGATCTGTGTTGATACTGACCACTGTTTGCAAAAAAATTTTTTTGGGTGTCGAAATGACCAAAATAGGGGTCGAAACGGCCAATAGGTGTCAAAATGACCGGGTGTCGAAATGACCGGGTGTCGAAATGACTGGATACCCACCCATGAACTCTTTTAGGAATTCACATTTATGAAAGAAACTTGCTCACACTTCTATGAAAAGCTGATTTCAATTGATTTTGGGGTCAGTTCACATTAGGTCATCATCACTGTTGCTTGATAAATTCTGACAGGAAAAGATATGTTACTTGGGAATAGTACATCACGTTAACCCTTTACCAGACATCAAAATCTTAGACTTACCCAATTTAAAGAACTTGCATATGACAATTTAAATGTGGCTCAAAAGATAGGATTTTTCTTCCATAGCATAGAAAACATTGTGGGAAAAGGGGAAAATGCTGCTTACCAGCATTTTGTTCTTTTCCCACAATGTTTCAAATGCAGCCTTCAACAGGGACGTGAAAACACTAGTTGTTTCATAAAGAGTTAAAATACATTTTTTTTTCTCTTTGTCAAAGTCCCCTTTCTGTCAAGTTATCACGTAACCCTTTTACCAGACGACAAAATTTTAGACCTGTCCAATTTGAAAGCATTTGCAGGAGACAATGTCAGTGTGGCTCAAATGGTGAAATTTTTTTTTTTGATGGGGTAGAAAGCATTGTGGGAAAAGGAGAAAATGCTGGTTACCAGCATTTTCTCCTTTTCCAACAATGTTTTCAAAAGGCTTCTTTCCCAGGGTCGTGAAAAGGCGGCATTGTGCGGTAAAGGGTTAAAACGTTGAATAAACCCGATGGACAATTTTTTTTCTAGAATGAGACTGAATGCAAGATGTGGATCAAATTGAGTCTTCAGCTACATCTTTCGATTTGAACAAGTCTAGAATTTTTTGATCTAGTGTAAATATTAACACTGTACCAAACAATCCCTATTTTTAACAACCCTGATGAAGAAGGCTTATGGAAACAATTTTGGAAAGGAAGAAAATTTGAGGATTTTCTTCTTTTCTTCTTCTCCCTGTACAAGATAAATCATTTCAAAATCCCATCATTTTAGCCACCTTTTGTTTGTCGTCTGTATATAGTTTAAATGCCACCTGCAAATACTCTCAATTTGGACAAGTCTAAAATTTTATTGTCTGGTAAAGAGTTAACTTGAATGGTCATTACATACTACCTGTTCTTAGAGGTCACAATCATTACTTACAAAGATCTTATTTAAATTGAACAAGTTGTGCTCTGGGAAAAAGGGAGTTTAACCCTGTACCACATGACAAAATTTTAGAACCATCCAAACTAAAAGCATTTGCAGATGACAATTTCATTTCTATGTGGCTCAAATAATGTGTTTTTTCTTTCGATAGGGTAGAAAACAGTGTGGGAAAAGGAGAAAATGCTGGTTACCAGCAATTTCTCCTTTTCCCACAATGTTTTCAAAAGCCTTTTTCCTTAGGGTCGTTAAAAGTCGTCACTGTGTGGTAAAGGGTTAATGTATCATAGTAATGAATTATACCAAGCAAGTCATAATATAGTTATGGATCCATGAAATCCATTTTGTCTAACAAGAGACGGAATCATGAGGTACAATGGTCCTTGGAGATGCAGAAAATTTACTGGTAGCAAAAAGTTTTGACTCATGTCAGCGTATGGGGACTGTGCAAGCTGACATGGGCAGAAACTTTTTGAAGATGCAGTTAATTTTAACCACTTGTCACAGAGCTTGATTCAAATGTGGGAGCATTTCATTATTTTTGTATCATTTCAGAACCTGCTTGCTACAAAGATGGTCGTCCATACAAAGACGGTTTGATATCACTTACAGTTTCATGTTTATTTTTTTAATTTAACCCTTTACCACACAATCCCAACTTTTGACGACCCTGAGAAAGAAGCCTTTTGAAAACATTGTGGGAAAAGGAGAAAATGCTGGTAACCAGCATTTTCTCCTTTTCCCACAATGTTTTCTACCCATCCCAAAATGTTTCATTTGCATTTATTTTGTCATCTGCAAACGCTTCCAATTTGGACCAGTCTAAAATTTTGTTGTGTGGTAAAGAGTTAAGATGATAAAATGTACTTTCACTGTACTTAAGTTATGATAAGGATTTAAATCCATGTTACCCAAGAGCTTGCAAGAAAACCCACTTTGACATATATCACTGTCCCATGGCCATTTGGGATGGCGTGATGTCATGTGACTTTACGGATTATTTTGAAAAAAACAACTGTAGTCACAGAGCTGCAGATAAAAGGGAGTGATAGTATTCTAAATCCATTATTTCTCTTCCAGACCCTATGTTGTGGGTACTCATTAGAATCGTCTCGATGGGATGTTATTTCAACGATATTGCTTGTTTTCCGCTGTAGTCTATCAAAGCTCACACAGTTGGAGAAGTTGTACTTTTCATCCTCCTAAGTGGCAGACATACATGTAGTACATCTTGTGATAAATTAGAATTTTATATATATAAACTTGGAGCATATTGTTTTTAGATTGCAGGAAAGAATACTTGTGAAAAGAGAATGATTTTTTTTTTTTGTTATTACTGAACTATAAGGATTGTGGAAAAGGAAGCATTTGCAATTATGATCTGATACTACTATCTTGTCAAATTTAGGTGAAAACGTACCAACAGATGATCCTTGTGAAAGGTGCACATGCTTCTTTGATAACACAACTGGCAAATTTGAAATAGTTTGTGCTATGATTGGTTGTCCACCACCTCCTTGTGAATTTCCTCGATATAAGAAGGATGTGTGTTGCCCAGTATGTGATGGTATGTCAGTGAAAGATATCTACATGTTTATCACATTACATAGTGACTGTAACAATCTTTGTAGTACACCTGAGCAGGAAGTGCTTAACTCTTTACCACACAATCCAGTGCTTTAACGACCTGGAGGAAGAAGGCATTTGAAAACACTTAAGGAAAAGGAGAAAATGCTGGTTACTAGCATTTTCTCCTTTTCCAAAATATTTTCTACCTTTTCAAAGAAAGTTTTACTGTTTAAGCCATATTTGGTTTGTCGTCTGCAAATGCTTTGGATTTAGGCAAGTCCAAAGTTGTATCTTTTTGTAAAGAGTCCATGTGAGCTTAAAAAAATTAAGGATAAACCATGGTTCTCTCGCTTATACTTTCCAAGTATGATTGAACAAAGGAAGCATTGTCACATATAAAAAACACAGGTATTCATTAAGATCATTCTTGATTTGTGCTTAACTCTTTACCAAAGGACAAAAATATGGACTAGACCAAATTGAAAGCATTTGTAGACGACAAATTACATGTTGCTGTGATGATGTTCTTTCTTTCTGATAGGGTAGAAAACATTGTGGAAAAAGGTTTCTTTCTAAAGGTCGTTAAAACTTGAGGTTGTGTGGGTTAAAATGAAGAAGTGTTTTTTGCTGTCTTAATTGTCAGTGTCTCATAAGCAACTATACTTAATCCTTTACAACACAATGCTGAGTTTTAATTAACATCCCTAAGGAACAGGACTTTTGAAAACATTGTGGGAAAAGAAGAAAATGCAGGTAACCAGCATTTTACCCTTCTCCCATGCTGTTTTTTACCCTTTCAAAGACAAATTCCATAATTTGTTCAACATTAATTTGTTGTCCGCAATTGCTTTCAATTCTGACCAGTCTAAAATTTTGCTGTCTGGTAAAGAGTTAACCCTTTACCACACAATCCCAACCTTTAACGACCCTGAGGAGAAAGTCTTTTGAAAACATTGTAGGAAAAGGAGAAAATGCTGGTAACCAGCATTTTCTCCTTTTCCAACAATGTTTTCTATCCTACAAAGACAGAAATCATCAATTTAGCAACATTTAAATTATCACCTGCAAATGCTTTCAATTTGGTCCAGTCCAAAATTTTTGCCATCTGGTAAAGAGTTAAATAAGGCACTCTAGGGCAAAATTTAATAATTTCATTTTGGCGTACATTATTTTAACAGAATATCTCAGAAAATAGCTGAAAGTTTACATAAAAAATTACATGTCATTATGTATAATCTGATCCTGATCTACACAATCAGCTCAAAGTACTAAAAGTTGTGTTGAGCTCTCTAAGCATCTTTGCCACACAATCTACAATTCTAACCCTTTGCCACACAATCCCGACTTTTAACAACCCTGAGAAATATGACTTTTGAAAACATTGTGGGAAAAGGAGAAAATGCTGGTAACCAGCATTTTCTCCTTTTCCCACAATGTTTTCTACCCTATCAAATACAACTTATACCGTTTTTGCCACTTTTAATTTGGCGTCTGTATATGCTATGGGTTTGGGCTGGTCTAAAATTTTGTTGTGTGGTAAAGGGTTAACTCTTACCCTACTAAACAAGTTAAATGAAACTTTCAGGCTAATAGTAAAAACCTGAATGTTGCTATTCAAATTTATTTTTTGTATAATAACATCTCCTTATCGGACAGTGTAGAATCAAAATCAGAGTGCATGTTATGTGCAGTCTGATCTTAATCTAACCTGTCCGCTAAAGGTTATTGAGTCAGGCTGAGCAGCCTAAGGTTTAATATTTCAGGAACCTGCACTGTGGATGGAGTTACCTATGAGGATGGAGAGAGTTTCTATATAGAATGTAATGGGTGCACCTGTGATAATGGGGTGCCAGTTTGCACACTTATAGGATGTGGTGGGTATCACGTTTAATCAACAACTCCCTCCCCAAGCCATTTAGCTGAGTTTGTATAGGGGTTAAAACCAAGGGTTTGCTGGTGTGATTCTCAGGTCAACCAAATTCTTGCAAAGGACTGATGATAGCCATTTTGACAGGATTCATTCTTCTGTTGCTGCTGACCATTCTTTCACAGATGTTTGTGTGGGAAAACAGCCAGTGGCTTTAACAGAATGTTCGGCAAACCACTGGTAAAAAAAGCAACAGTTCAATGTGGATAGGTGCACTGGCCACAAAGAATTGACTTAAATGAAAGTAAACAAAGCATATGGAAATATTGTAGCAAAAAGTACAAATTACTTTTTGGGGAGAGTATCCTTTTTTGGGACAGTATCTCCATTAACCACATTGTGTTCAAAAGTGGTTTGCTGCAAGACTAAATCTGCAATCAATAACTCTATACATGTACCATATGACAAAATTTTTGACCAAAATCCAATGCTTTTGCAGACAAGAAATTGAAGATGGCTTAAGAAGAGGAAACTGTCTTAGAAAGGATAGAAAAGATTTTAGGAAAAAAAGAAAATGCTGGTTATCTGTATTTTCTCCTTTTCCATGATATTTACAAAAGTCTTCTTTCTCAAGGTCCTTTGAACACTGGTTTGTTTGGTAAAGGGTTAACACTTTATCAAATGAAGCATCTTATTGGTTGAATTTTCAAATTGATTTAACTTTTGAGACTCAGTTTAATTCATGAGTCTTTGCTGAATTCCAAAAAGCAGTTCAGCTATGACTCTATGGAAGA
Organism: Tridacna gigas; assembly: GCA_945859785.2. Classification (NCBI taxonomy): domain Eukaryota; kingdom Metazoa; phylum Mollusca; class Bivalvia; order Cardiida; family Cardiidae; genus Tridacna; species Tridacna gigas. The sequence continues at coordinate 56,270,360 of OX244035.2, forward strand.
CTAAATGCTGACTGCATATTAATCCTGTGCAGTCTGATCTTGATCCACACATATTCCAAATTCATCTAATTAGAATGTTATTCTAAAAGCTGGAATGTGCTATATTTTTATTGAAACCCTGCTTCAAAAAGAAAGAATCTTTACCAAAACATTGTTTTCTTATTTTACCATATTTCAGCTCCAGGTTGCTATAAAGACGGTGTTCGATATTTAGATGGTTTGTTATCTTTTCTGCTGTTCTGTTGTACCTAAACTTTTACAAAACAGCAAAATTTTAGGCTTGTGAAGCTACTACTTACACAACTAAACTACACTCATCAAAACTTCTACACTGCCACTTTTAATCTGTAATTTCCCATAGACCCTTTTTTTTCGAATCACAGTCCAGAAAAGGGACATTTCATTTGGTTTGATTTTTCACAGAATAATTTACCAGTGTAAAAACATTTATCAGCCTAATTCTGAAAAGAATTTATTGACTTATTCTTGCTAAAGAAGCTTACATAATACCAATTCACTCAACACTGAAATTTAAATTTTCTTGAAAACTTGATGTTCATTTTCTCCGATTTTTTGTGTGTGCAGAAAATAAAGTTCATGTTTTTTCCTTATTGCTGACAAAATTCCATTAATTTAACTTCTTTTTTTTACCTGTTTTGGCTGATAGACACCACACATCTGCAACCGATGTGTTGTCCTTCTTATTAAAAAGACATGCCTTCTGTTGATAGAATCGAGAATCTTTTCATTACAATACTAGGGCAAACATCAAGATATATTTTACAATTTGTTTCCATTTACTTGTCTAATACTTGGTCAAATTTGCAGGAGAAAAAAAAATAGCAGTTTAGAAGTTTTGTTGAGTGTAGTATTGATCCTCATCCGATATTGAATGGTGTTACTATTCCAAGAATTATGGCGATGTCGCCATTGACATTAATGTAGAAAATGTTTTTTGAAATTTGATTACTTTTAAACAGCAGCATTTTTATCAATTTCTCAGTATCAAGTCTTACACTATAAATATCAATGTCAAATCCATTTTGCTTTATTTTCATCTAACTTTTATGATGATAGCTTCAGACTTTAGCCCACAATCAGTTCGAAAAGTATAACATAGAAAGATATGTGAGTCAGTGGGAATTTCAGAAAGTGATGAAATATTTTTGGCCTTTGACTGTGTATTACAATGTCACCTGACAAAGAGGTAGACGGTGTCAAACTAAGATAAGACTGCACACGTTGAGCAGTCTTATCTTCATCTACACTGTCTGCATAAACATTTAAATCCACATTGCAATGAGCACTACATGAATTACTAGGTTATATACCCAATACATCTATTTCTTTTTACAATACAGGTCAGACAGTACCATCAGGTGACCCTTGTGTAGATTGTACATGCCATGAAGTGGAAGAGGATAAATTTGAGATACTCTGTTCTTCAGTTGGTTGTCCCCCAATTCCTTGTGAATTCCCACGTTATGAAAAGAATGTATGTTGCCCAATATGTGATGGTAAGTCAGTTGTTTGTACCTCATTTTTAGCTTGGCTGTTTCTGAAGAAAACATTGAGGTATAACATGTAGTCCTAGCCCTGTTTGTGTCAGTGTGTGACATGCATAAACCTTCATAATTATCTGTCATTACTACTGAAGGGTTCTAGGAAAACTGCTCCTAGTGCTCCCAGAAAACTGCCCCCCTTTTTTTTTTCTTTTACAACAAAAGAGAAAACTATTTCAGCTCCTCCACGAGCCAAATCAAGTGCTGATGGCAAGTACTATCAAAAAGATAGAAATTACCATAAATATCCCTGTTATAGTTTTTTTTTTAATTATTTTATTTTATATTTTTAGTTCTAATACTGTAATGGGAAGATAAACAAAAGAGAACACATACATGCAGAAAGAAATTAAGTACTTTTCAGATGAACGCTCAAAACACTTATCAAAGACTTTTCTTTTCTTTTTTTGTTTATTTTTAATTCACCACATCTTTTAATTGGGCAGTATACAAATCTTGTGTTCATCTTTTAGTATTATCATCTTTATTAAGCCTTTACCACACAGTGCTGCCTTTTAATACCCCTGGGGAAAAAGCCTTTTGAAAACATTGGGGGGAGATTTCCGGGGGGGGGGGGGGTGTGTGTGTTAGTTTTCTGGGTGGAAATCTGGGGAGGGGCAGTTTTCCTGATACCCTACTTAAGATATTTGCTTCAAACTTATGACAGCATTAATAATGAAAAGTTAAAATGAAATCAGAAGGGCAGGTAAACTGAAAAATGTCTTTGACAAGGTTATGCCCCTTTTTTAACTTAGAATTTTCATTGAAAAAAGATGCAGCAAAACCCTGGCACCTGCATGTGTGTTGTTGTTGTTACTTTATAATTTTGTCTTTTATTCTTGCCTGATAGTTTCTAAGTATGCTGTGGTAGTAGCTGACAATGAGCTTTTGCCATTGGAACATATTTTTTTTTTTTTAACAAAGTCAAACTTGAACAAATCATAATGTTTAATCCTCTAACCCTCTACCAGACAATCCTGTGCTTTAATGCCCTTGAGAATGAAGGCTTATGAAGACTTTGTGGGAAAAGGACAAAATACTAGTTACCAGCATTTCTTTCCCACAATATGTTATTATTTATGCATTTATGCATTTGTCATCTGCAAATGCTTTTAATATGGAAAAGCCTAAAATTTGGTCATTTGGTAAAGACTTACGATGAAAGGTTTTCCTTTTAATTCTGATTTTTAGCTCTACTGGCTGTAAGCCAGCAGAGCTTATGTCATGGTGTGGTTTCCGTCCGTCTGTCCGTCCGTCCGTCAGTCTTTTTCTTGTTTACGCAATAAAGGCCTCATTTGTGATCAGATTTTCGTGAAATTTGCACAGTTTGTTTATCTCATCTATAGCTTGAGCCCTATTGATTTTGAAAAAAATCTGACAATCAGTGTAGGAAAAGCAGCCATTTAAAGTTCTTAATTTTAATTTCTTGTTTACGCGATAAAGTCTGCAATTGTGGTCAGATTTTCGTGAAACTTGCACTGTTTGTTTATCTTAATCAATTAAACCCTATTGATTTTGGAAAAAATCTGACAGTCAGTGTGGGAAAAGTAGCAATTTAAAATTCAACATTTAAATTTCTTGTTTACATGATTAAGTCTGCATTTGTGATCAGATTTTCGTGAAACTTGCACAGATTATTTATCTCATCAATAGCTTGAAACCTTCTGATTTGAAAAAAATCTGACAATCAGTGTGGGAAAAGTAGCCATTTAACTCTTTACCAAACGACAACATTTTAGACGTTTCCAAATTAAAAGCATTTGCAGACGACAAAAGTGACTCAAAAACTGAAATTTGTTTTGGGAAAGGTAGAAAACATTGTGGGAAAATGAGAAAATGCTGGTTACCAGCATTTTCTCCTTTTCTCACAATGTTTTCAAAAGGCTTCTTCCCCATGGTCGTTAAAATCGGGATTGTGTGGCAAAGGGTTAAAGTTCAAATTTTTTTAATATCTTGTTTACGCTATCAATTCAGCATTTGTGACTGGATTTTCATGAAACTTGCACAGTTGCTTTGTATCATCAAAAGCTTGAAGCCTACTGATTTTGACAAAAATTTGACAATTATTATGGGAAAAGCAGCCCTTTAAATTAGAATATTTACATTTCTTGTTTACGCTACAATGATTCTGCATTTGTGGTCAAATTTTCATTTAACTTACACAGTTACTTTATATTATCAATAGCTTGAACCTTATTGATTTTGAAAAACATTCAACAATCAGTATGGGAAAATGAGCCGTTTAAAATTGAAAATTTACATTTCTTGTTTACACAATTCTGTCTGCATTTTAGATCTAATTCTTTTGAAACTTGCAGAGATTATTTGTGTCATAAAGGGATTGAACTCTATTAAAAATGAAGAAAATCTAGCAATCAGTTGAGGAAAAGCAGCCATTGGAAGACTTAGCATTGTTTACTCAACACAGTCCAGATTATTAGCCATATTTCTCTGAAATTTGCAGGGATTGTTTAATACAATGTGTACTGAAACCCTATCAAATTTGGCTGGATTCCAAATGGTAACTGTTGGTTTTGAGAAATTGTACTTTAATTTTTTTTTCACTATTTGTTCAATTCAACATGCCTACTTGTGTTTTCTTAGTGGGTTCAAGCCCAGTTGCAACAACACCTCCTTTTTTTTGCAGGGGGGGAGGGGGGTGTTTGTCTTTCACCTTTTTGCATTTTGAATTCATAATGTATGCTGGAAAAAAAGCAAAATCACTGCCAGTAGAGCGATTTCACTCCCTCAAGGGCCTCTAGTTGTTAGTTGCGTCATAATCCAAGTTTTAATGACCCTAAAGAAGATTTTTGAAAACATTGTGGAAAAAGGAGAAAATGCATTTTCTCCATTTCCAACAATATTTTTAAAAGCGTTTTTCCTCCTCCTGGTTGTTAAAACATGGAATTGCTTGGTAAAAATTTTATTTAATTTCACAGGTACTTGCACCGTGGATGGAGTAACTTACCAGCCAGGGGAAAGTTTCTACATTGAATGCAATGGGTGTACCTGTACAAATGGGGTTGCAATTTGCACCAAAAAAGGATGCTGTAAATATACATCTATCACTCCTAACTTTTTAGCTCACCTGGGCACAAAGTGTTCAAGGTGAGCTTTTATGATCGTGCTGTGTCCGGCGTGCGTCGTGGGTTGTCTGTTGTGCATCATGCGTCGTGCAGTCATCAACATTTACCTTGTGTGCACTCTAGAGGCCACATTTTCAGCCAGATCCTCATGAAACTCGGTCAGAATGTTTTTCTGGATAAAATCTTGGACAAGTTTGAAATTGGGTCACGTGGGGTCAAAAAGTAGGTAACAGGGACAAATCTTCCCAAACAAGCCCTGGTTTTCACATGTCTGCAGTACAAGTCTTTTGAAAACACTGTTGGAAAAGGAGTAATTGCTGGTAACAAGCAATTTCTCCTTTTCCCACAGTGTTTTCTACCCTTTTTGAGAACTTTCTGCCATTTTCATCAAATTTAAAATTGTCGTCTGCAAACTCTTTCAATTTGGACCAGTCCAAAATTTGTCGTTTGGGAAAGGGTTAAGGGCCATATTTGAAGCCTTATATTCATGAAACTTGGTCAGAATGTTTTTTTGGATAAAATCTTGGACAAGTATGAAATTGGGTCACATCGAGTTTAAAAGTACGTCACAGGGCAAAATCTTAGAAAAACCTTGTGGGACTCTAGAGGCAACATTTTGAGCCAGATTAGAAATTCAAAAAAAGGCTAAACCAGTCAAAAAGTAGATCACTTACACTCATGCCTTTTACATCATCATGACCATGAACTTCTCAGCCTTATCAAACCTAGATTACCTTACCCAGGTGAGCGCTTAAGGGCCAATGGCCCTCTTGTTAACTTCATGTAGCTGACTTACAATTATCACTCCTGACTTTTTAACCCTTATGAAGCTGACTTACAATTTCTTACAAAAGGCAGATGACTTTGTAGCATGCTTCTCCTTGGAATCCAAATGAGCAACATCTTCTTTATCCACAATGTTTTCAAATGTATCTGTATTTAACCTTAAATCAAGTTGAAACTCGATACCCTTAAAGGATTTCTTCAAAGATTTCTGCTGCAAGTAGGATCCACAAATTAATTTTGAATAGGTGCTGGGAGGGGATTCCTTGAACCAGTTTACCCATTGGATCAAAGGATTCTATATTTTTAGGTTTAACCCTTTACCACACAATCCCAACCATTAATAACCGTGAGAAATATGACTTTTGAAAACATTGTTGGAAAAGGAGAAAATGCTGGTAACCAGCATTTTCTTCTTTTTCCACAATGTTTTCTATCCATCCAAAGAGAAAAACCTTTGATTTAGCTACATTAAATTTGTTGTCTGCAAATGCTTTCAGTTTTGATAAGTCTAAAAATTTGCCATTTACCTGGTAGAGAGTTAAGATGAACTATGATTATATATGTACCTGAATGTAGATGTGACAGAAGATGGAAGAATTTTGAACTCATTACAAGAAAAGGCAATAATTCTTGGTAAATTATTGGAAATGATGTACTGATTTTTATGCTGTTTTTAGCTCTGTTATCTAGTTTCTGATTGCTCTCCTAGCATTGCCTGAATCGTGATATATCAATGATTTTGTTAAACGTATGTTATATATCATTAAAGCTTTAATCTTCTGTGTTGAATGCATCAATAAGAATTGGTTAACTTATCCATTTCTACTTTTTTGGAGACAGATTATTGTATTTCATTCTAAGATATATCTTATTTATTTTTCAGTCCCAGGTTGCTACAAGAATGGAACTAGATATGAAGATGGTTTGTTTTTGTTTTCGTTTTGTTTAAATGTTGTGTGACATTATGCCTATCTAAAATATTATAGTCGGGTAGAGTTATATGTTTTTTGTATGTCTCACTACAGTATGGACAGTAAAGGATTACCCTTATGTACATGTCGTAAATGGGGAAATTCAGACTTTTACAATCTGACTAAACTTAAAATTTGATTCATCACTGAATTTAATAAGGAGATAGCTTACAAACTATAACACAATTTGACCCATAACAACCCTGAGAAAGAAGCCTTTTAAAAACATTGTTTTCTACCCTTCCCAAAACATATTTCAAGTTTTCAGTCACATTTATTTCTCATCTGCTGATGCTTTTGATTTGGACTGGTCTAAAATTCTGTTGTTTGGTAAAGAGTTAAGAAAGACAAAAGCAAAAAATATCAATTGGTATGGTACTTCCTTAATAGGCCGTGTGGACTTAAAAGGTACTTTTAGATTAATTTTGTGCCAGAATTTCACAAGTTTCATAGGATTGTCACATGATCTGGTCAATAGGAACAAAGATTATATGGGAATCATATTCTTATTAGGATGATGATGTTATATTTGATCTCGTAAAAATAGACGAGCATGCCGATTTCAAAGTTAACAAAACGTTATTCAAATGCCACAATTGCAACTTTTTACATAATGTAACTGTCCAGTTTTTACAAATGCAGAGAAGAAAATAATTGTTCGTCATTATTATCAGTGATTAACAAAAAATATGATTAATAAAAATTAAAATCTGAAAAGGACCCTTACCCCTATATCAGACTTTCAGTACCCTGAGGAAGACAGGTTTTTTTTTTCAAAAGAAAAAAAACATGGTAGGAAAAGGAGAAAATGCTGGTACGAAGTATTTTCTCCTTTTCCCATGATGTTTTTGACCCTTCCAAAACCAATTTTTGATTTCTGAGTCACATTAATTTTGTTGGCTGCAAAATGCTTTCAATTGGGACAAGCCAAAAAATTTGTCTGCTTTGTTTACCAGTTACAATTACCTTATATCTCTTACAACAATTTAGGTGAAACAGTACCATCAGGTGACCCTTGTGTAGATTGTACATGCCACGAGGTGGAAAAGGATAAATTTGAAATACTCTGTGCATCTGTTGGCTGTGCCCCTATTCTGTGTAAATTTCCTCGCTATTTAAAAGATGTTTGTTGCCCAATATGTGATGGTAAGTGGCATGTTTTTACCTTCATTTTTGTCAGTATATAGATTACATGCTTTTTTTGTATGTGTCATATGGTAACTAGACATGCTCAGTCATTACTGAAGAGATTTACTGTTGGAATGTAATTCTCCATTTTTACTTTAACAACATAATGCAGCCAAGAAAAAGATTGACTGATTAAAAGCAAAAACAAAGTAGGTTAACTTTTAGCTCTGGTGTTTTTGAAGAAATGTTTAGGTACTGTCATAATTCTGTTGTCATTGTTGTGCAAAAACTCAGAATTTTGAAATGTCTCTGTAATTACTGAGGCTGTTTTCTTCAAACTTGGAATATCAAAAGGGAAAAAATACCAGTACAGCTGGTTACCAGCAAACTATTTTTGACAAAGTTATGCCCCTTTTTTGACTTAGGATTTTTCACTGAAAATCAATCTATTTCTACAAGCAACTAAAGCTGAGTGATGGAACCAATATGCTGTGTTCTTGTTTAATTTCCTGCCTTTCTGTTGTTTGGTAGAGTGGCTGGTTTTTCGGAACCCTGGTTTTAAGCTACCTGTGACATTTTATGTAGATCTAGGTTTTTGGAATGGATAGATTTAGTTTTCCTTTCAGGGTATATAATTTAACAATTACCTTACTGCATTATTCTTATGTCTAACTTAAATCCATTGTGAAATAATTATTTAATAATCCAGTCTTCTATGGTTAAAACAAAAAGAAAAAATTGCATTGTCTGTCAATAGTAAAGTCTATCACTTTGTCTGACTCTTTTGTTTTCATTACATACTGCATTTTGATTGGCTGATAGGACCTGTCAATCAATATCGGCAGAAAGGTCAATTGTTTCTGGTCATCTGGTAGCCCCTTACAAACCAATACATTGTTTTAATTACATGGAGATATAAGGCATTTGTGAACCTTGTGGGAAAAAGAAGAAAATGCTTGTAACCAGCATTTTCTTCTTTTCCTACAATATTTGTTACCTTTTCGAAGACAAATCACATCTTTTGGGCCACATTTTATTCATCACCTGCAAATGCCTTCAGGTTGGATTTGGGTAAAATTTTGTTGTTTGGTGCATGTAAATAGCAGATTTAATTTTACAGGAACTTGCACCGTGGATGGAGTCACTTACCAGGATGGAGAGAGCTTCTTCATAGAATGTAACAGGTGCACCTGTAGAAATGGGGCGCCACTTTGCACGGATGTGGAATGTAGTAAATAGATTTACATTATTTCTGACTTTCAAACATTATCCTACTCAACCTTTTTCCAGATGACAAAATTTTACCCTTGTCCAAATTGAAAGTGTTTGCAGATGACAATTTCACATGGCTCAAATGGTGCAATTTTCCTCTGATAGGGTCAAAAACATTGTGGGAAAAGGAGAAAGTGCAGGTTACCAGCATTTTCTCCTTTTCCCACAATGTTTTCAAAAGGCTTCTTTCCTAGGGTCAGCATTGTGCAGTAAAGGGTTAATTAGATCTTTGTCTCCCGCAGATGACTTTTCATCACATAGTAGACAGAAGGATAAACTGCTAATTACCAATTTTTTTGTCCTTTACCACAATGTTTCCACCTGCTTTTGTATTAAAGTTTCATTTTCTACAAAATGTTTTCAAAGACATCTGCTGAAAATTTGCTTCCTGTAATAATGGTTACAGTCCTCTTTTACCACACTGACACTGAGGAAAAAGTTTTTTAACTCTTTACCAGAAGAAAAAAATTTCAACTTATTCAAATTGAAAGCATTTGCAGATGACAATTTACATGTAACTAAAATGATTTGAATTGTCTGCAAAAGGGTAAAACATATGGAAAAAGGAGAAAATGCTGGTTACAAGCATTTTCTACTTTTCCCCCAGTGTTTTCAAAAGGCCTATTTCCCAGGGTCTTTAAAACCCTGCATTGTTTGTTAAAGGGTTAACCTTTTACTACACTATCCTATGTTTTAACAACTCTGAAGAAAAAATGTTAGCTGAATTTTGTCCTTTTTCCCACAGTGTTTTCTACCCTTTCAAAGACAAATCCTATCTTTCAAACCAGATTTTGTTGATTGACTGCAAATGCTTTGAATTTTAGCAAGTCTATAGATTTGTTGTTTGGTAAGGAGTTAAAACCTCACGGGAAAAGGGGAGAATGGTGGTTGCTAGCACATTGTGTGCAGTTTGATCTTGGACTACATAGTAGCAAAGGTTATTATTGTAAAAAACGCTTTAAAACACCTAAAATTTGATTCTTCATAGGTTTTGAACACTGAAATTTTTATTTTCTTCCTTCAAAGTATTCACCTTCAACAGATATACAAAGTTTTAGTCTCTGGATCCAATCCTTGAAGGTATTTTCAGTCTTTTTTAGGTATACCATGAAGACACAGGAATTCATTTTGTGTCAACTCTATTTCAACATGTGTAAATCCTGAGTTTCAGTCAGTGTCTTTTGTACGAGGTGCAAGACTTTCTGAAGCAGGAAAAAGTTGTGCTCCACCTCCCTCCATATTCACCTGACCTTGCCCCTTGTGACTTCTTTTTTCCTTTTTGTCTCCAAAGCGAAAAAAATACTTTTTAGGTCGAAAATTTGTTCAGCACAAACACCTCGGTTGTGCAGTATTCCAGTGTGTTCAGAGTATACCTAAAAAGGACTATCAAAATGTCTTCAAAGATTGGATTTGGAGACTGAAACTTGTATAACTGTTGAAGGTGAATACTTTGAGGGAACATAAAAAATTCAGTGAAAGCTATGAAAAATCAAATTTTAGGTGCTTAGAAGTATGCATATTTGAACACTCCTTGTACCTACCTATAAATGACCTAACTAAAATATGGACGTCATCTAAAACATATACACTATAGACCAGGGCCCGTATTCACCAACCATTCTTAAGAATATTCTTAGTCTTATTCTCCAAGATTGTCCAAATTTGGAAGTAACACAACATCTGATTGGCTAAACCAAATAGTTTAGCCAATCAGAAGTTGTGTTACTTTCAAATCCAGAAAATGTTGGAGAGTAAGACTAAGAATGTCCTTAAGAATGGTTGGTGAATACGGACCCTGAATATGTTGTCTGTATCACCCATGTACTCAGTGTACCTGGTCACACACCTGGAACAACACAATGTTCATGGTACTACTTTTTTGTATTTATGTTCAGCTCTTTCTGTCAAATCCCCAAAGTATGCAGCTCTCTAATTTGTGTCATTATTATTTGATTTATTTTGTGATGCTTTTTACACTTATAAAGGAAAAGTATATAATAAAAGGATGTTACAACAGTCTGCATTTCTGTGTGGTTTGATCAGGTCCAGTTGCATGTGTAAAGAGGTTCGTATCAGATTTAGACCTTAATTAAATCTTATTCAATATGCACCTCTTTTCACATAAAATATATCCCATCCAAGCATACAGAAATGTAGACTGTTGTAAAATTCCATTTGCATTCAACATTTTGCATAATTTGTTATACTTGTTATAAAATGTATTGGCCGGTATCAGTAAGGTAATTCAGGCCCTGATTTTTTTTCATGATTTTTTTTTTTTTTAAATTTTTAAATTTTCTTTCTGTCTGTTTTCAGTGCCAGGTTGCTACAAGGATGGAGTGAGATATGAAAATGGTGTGTTATTATTGAACTACTGTAATTGAGTCTTAATAAAAATCCTTTATAGAAGATTGAAAACATTATCGAAAAATGAGAAAATGCTTGTAACCAGCATTTTCTCCCTTCTCCACAATGTTTTTTTTTTACCTTTTTAGCAACAAAGTCCATCATTTTAACAGTTTTTAAAGTGTCATCTGCATATGCTATTGGTTTGAAATTTTATCGCTTGGTAAAGATTTCGTCTGTTTGTATATAATGACTTTATCACTGGTTTCTACCAAGACAGTCATTATTTTTCTTTAATCTCTTTACATCTTTCTCCTGTTACAAATATTTTTTTTTGGCTCAAATTGTCAAAAAACAACCCGCATAATGGCCTGTTTTCTGCCATTTGTCCATCCATATGTGCATGCATTTGTCCATGCTTTAAGTTTTATTTTAAATATCTTAACTTGCTTCATAACGTCTTCCCAGAGATGTTATTTTTATAGCCCTCTTCAGACATTCTTTAAAGAATTTATGTCAATGATGAGCTTTGGTTGCCCTGGCAACATGACAAAATAACATGGAAAATCCTCTAAAGTCTGAAAAGGAGTAAGTTCGATTCCAAAAATGAAATGATCATTCAATGGACTTTCTTGATAGAATCATGACCACAAAAGAAAACCTTGTCAGCCACATGCACAGCTATTTTTTTTTCATTGAGCTCTTTTACTTCAAAATAAATGTAAATTTGCAGCCATAAGTACAAACCCAGATATTGCAATTTAAAAGCCCTTATTTTTGTTGGAAAAAATCCCACCGTGGCAGACAGTGTGGATTTAAGATCACACTGCACTTTCTCCTAAGTTTGATCTTTATCTACACTGTCTGCAAATCTTTTCAATTTGGGTTAGTCTAAAATTTTTTTCCCCTGTTATGAGTTACCATGATTAAAGAGCTTCCCACTTTTATTCTGCAGGTGACATCATAGAAACTGATGACCCTTGTGAAAATTGTGAGTGTTTATTACAAGACGGAGAGTATAGAATTGATTGTGCCATACTGGGCTGTCCAAAGCCCACATGTGATAACCCACGTTTTCCAGAGGGGGAATGTTGCGGAATATGTGATGGTATGATTATATTATAAATGAGACATGCTTTGGCTAAAGGGAGCGTAACTCTTTACCAAACGACAAAATTTTAGACATGTCCAAATTGAAAGCATTTGCAGACGACAAAAACATGTGACTGAAAAACTAAAATTTGTTTTGGGATAGGGTAGAAAACATTGTGGGAAAAGAAGAAAATGCTGGTTACCAGCATTTTCTCCTTTTCCCACAATGTTTTCAAAAGGCTTTGATCTCGGGGTCGTTAAAGGTCGGGATTGTGTAGTAAAGGGTTAATGCATCTCCTTGATTCATTGTACCAATCAAGCCATCATATAATTATGAATCTGTAATAGCTGCTTTTTTAAAGAACGACTTAATCATGAGGTAGACTGGTCCTTGGACAAACAGAAATTTGTGGACTGTGCAGGATGACCGGGGTCGATACTTTTTGTGGTTGTATTAAACCACCTTTTCACAGAATGTGGCTCATATAAAATTGAGATAATTTCAGAATGCAGGTTTACATTATATTGTAACAAGTATCAGCTTTGGATCAATGCTTGAAGAACTAAACACTTAGCATGCAGCTTAACCCTTTCCCAAACAAGCCCTGGTTTTCATGTGTCTGCAGAACAAGTCTTTTGAAAACACTGTGGGAAAAGGAGAAATTGCTCGTAACAAGCAATTTCTCCTTTTCCCACAGTGTTTTCTACCCTTTTTGAGACCTTTCTGCCATTTTCATCAAATTTAAAATTGTCGTCTGCAAACTCTTTCAATTTGGACCAGTCCAAAATTTGTCGTTTGGGAAAGGGTTAAAAAGCCTTTCACAACTATAGTTGCTTTTGTGGCCAGTGTAGATCAAGATCAGACTGCACAAAACATGCAGTCAGATCTTTGATCTGCACTGTTTGCTTTCTGGTCTTATTTCTAAACTAAAACATTTGTTGGGTTTATTTGGCTCTCTAAGGGTTAAAATTCTAAATTGATAAAACAAACTTTTGAATTTGAAGAAAAAAAAATCCAAAAGATTGCAACTGGTATATGAGAATACAGATATATATGCGCAGTCTGATCTGATCCTACAGTCTCCACATCCTTGGCATTTTCTCCCTTTCCCTCAATACTTCAAAAAGCAGAATGCGCAGTCTGATCTTATATCTTCACTGTCTGATAAGGAGATATTTTTCCCAACAAATACCTTTGAAATAGCAGTATTTGGGTTTTTACTATCAGCTTGAAAGTTTCATTTGAATTATTTGGCAGGTTAATGCTTAAAACATTGCTTGAAAGAGAACAAATCTTAGATTATGGAATTGCATGATAATTATGTCTGATAGAATAGCCTGTAGAATTAACGAATCATTTTTGTATTCACTTCTTCTGTAGAATTCTGTGATATCAGATGCATACTAGCCATTGGTTTGTTTTTTCTTGTACAGGTTGTGTAGAGAATGGAGTTTACTATGAACTTGGTGGGTATGATTTTGAGACTTTCCTTGTAGTTCTTTTAACCGTTTACCACACGATCCTGGCTTTTAACTACCCCAACGAAAGGCACTTTTGAAAACATTGTAGAAAAAGGAGAAAATGCTGGTAACTAGCCTTTTCTCCTTTTCCCACAATGTTTTGTAATCTTTCAAGGACAAGTTTTATAATTTATGCAATATTTAATTTGTCATGTTCAAATGCTTTCAGCTTGGATCAGTCTATAATTTTGTCGTTTGGTAAAGAGTTAATGGATTTTAATGTAAGTTAGAACCTGATGAAACAAATTGCAACTGAATACTTAGAAAATACACCATGTATCCTTTAACTCTTTACCAACAACAAAAATTTAGACTATTCCAAATTGAAAGCATTTGCAGACGATAGAATAGATGTGCCTGAAAATCACAATTTGTTTTGGAAGGGTAGAACACATTGTGGAAAAAGGAAAAATTGCTGGTTACCAGCAAGTTCTCCTTTTACCACAGTATTTTCAAAAGACTTCTTTCACAGGGTCATCAAAAGTTGAGATTGTGTGGTAAAGGTTTAACTCTTTACCTCATGACAATACTTTAAGCTTTCCCAAATTGAAAGCCTTTCCAGATGATAAACGAAATATGCCACAGATGATGGGACTGGTCTTTTAATAAGAAAAAAATGTTGTGGGATAAGTAGAATGTGCTAGTTATCAGCATTTTCTTCTTTTGCCACAATGTTTCCAGAAACTCTGTCCTTCAGGGCCATTAATAACTTGTGATTGTGTTGTAAGGAGTTAAAGCATGGATATTCCAGAGGAAAAGATTTTTCCAAATAAATACAATGTGATAATATTCAACAAACTGACAAATTTCACGCTAATGAGCAATAGTTCCTCTTGCCACAGTCTTTTCAAAAGTAGTCTGCAGCAGGACAAAAAGCATTTTTGGCAGATTTTAATTACGTAAAAGACTTCGAAATTCCATTTAGATAACAAGAATTTTATCCCTTTACCAAACAACAAAATTTTACACTTTTCTGTATTGAAAGCATTTGCATATGATAAATTCATTGTGGCTGAAATTATGAAATCTATCTATAACAGGACAAAAAAAAAAAAAAATGTGGGAACGGAGAAAATGCTGGTTACCAGCATTTTTATCTTTTCCAACAGTGTTCTCAAATGCCTTCAGGGTCATTAAAACTTGAGATTGTTTGGTAGAGGGTTAACAATTTTGTTCACCTTGACGCTCCAAAGTTTGCTCAGTGAAATGGAAAGAACAACATGCTCCGTGTCCAAAATGTATTAATTCTGCTTAATTCTGCAGAAGCACTCTGCTGTAATTGATTAAAACATTTCCACCTAAACGGAAAAATTGTCCATTTCATGCTTTACCAGACAACAAAGTTTTAGACTTGTCTAAATAAAAAGGATTTGCACCTCACACATTAGATGAGGCTAAAAGGATACAATTTGCCTTTGATAGTTAAGACAAGAAATATCTTTAAAAAAGATACACAGCGTAAATTTGCCAGCAAATAGGCTGGAGCCCTTAAAGAAAACATGTCTACATTTTTGACTGATCAAAAATTTCTATTTATTCTTTTGTTAACAGTACCAAAAAGTAGGACAAAAGTCAGCACATTAAGCTATGCCAAAAAAAGTTTCTGGAAAAGAAGAGACTAGCATATTTTCTCCTTTTCCTACCATGTTCTCAGAAGCCTTTTTCCCTGTAGGGTCATTAATATCATAAAATTGTTTGGTAAATGTTTAATTACTGCCAATACTCCAATGTTCATGCTGTAGACAAAGTATTTATTTCCACAGAACATGCTTTGGACTCAGATCAGACAGTGCATTTTGCTAGTGCATTTTGAAGTGTCTGGTCTGGATATAGTGTTTGTCCATCTGCTTTTTAACCCTTTATTACAAAGTAGTGTGTTTTAATGGCCGTGAGGAAAAAAACCCATTTGAAAACATTCGGGGTAAAGGAGAAAATGCTCACGAGTAACCAGCATTCTCTCCTTTTCCAACAGTGCTGTCTCATTTTGCAAAGATAAATGACAACATTGAAGCTAGATTTTATTTGTTGTCTGCAAATGCTGTCAATTTGGACAAGTCTGTTTTCGTTTTGTTCGGTAAAGGGTTAATAGACAAGAAGCATTATTCAGTTTACTCTCTCAACATGACAAAATTTGGACTGCTTCATTTTCAAAGAACTTACAGACAACAAATGAAGCTAAGACTATTACAGGTCAAGTTGTCTTGGAAAGGGTAAAGGACAATGAGTGACAATGACTAAATGTTTGCAACCAGTATTTTTTTCTTTTTCCTACAATGATTTTCAAAGTCTTCTTCCAAAGGGATGTGAAAACATGGGTGCTGGATGAAGGGTTTTGCTGTAAAAAGTAATGTTTATTGTAGGTGAAAAGGTCCCTGATAGAGCTCTATGTGAAATTAACTGTATATGTGTAGAGAATGGGTTTGTAGCCTGTGCCATTGTAGACTGCCCCCCTTTCTGTGAAAATCCTCAATATGTGGAGGGTCAGTGTTGTCCTATATGTGTTCCAGATGGTGAGTATTTGCTCTGTTTTACCACAATGTTGGCATATGCATAGAAAATGTATATAGCCTAAAATGGTGTTTCGGTTTATCCACTGTATACAAAGATTAAACTTAAGGACATTCCCTACAGTAAAACGCAGCGGTCTATGAAGAAGTATGTTGCACCGTTTATTAGTTTACCGTATCACCGTTTTCTGCCAATTTGATATCAGTTCGGGAATACAAAGGTTCGGATGATCGTTAAAGTCTTGATCTGAATGTTATTTTTCGTGGTTGTTAAACACTTTTTCGGCTGATGAAAGGAAATAGAGGTCGGTTCATTTCACGGAGATGCGATGATTAATTACAATGGATCTTCCAATCATTTGAGAAACAGGCAAAGAATAAGATCGTCGTCTGGCAACACTAGTTTGGAAAGTTCTTCTTCCAAAAGGTTGTATCAAATAAGGTGAAATCTTACGTATGGAAATCCTATGAAATGTCCCCACAAGCAAGAAAAAGGTATGTGTAAATCATTTTTCTTCTTTTGATGCCCGGAATGAGGGGGCATATTGAAATCACACTGTAAGTACGGGTGTTTGTCTATCTCTTTTTTTGTCAGTTTTTCCATCCAAAATAGTTTCTGCTTTACAACTCATTTCTTGTCATTTCTTGATGCATATTAGAAATTTTGTAAAAAATATTTGCCAGTTAGCAGTGTAACCTGAGGAAGAATTGTAATTCTGTCTTCTTGGTTTAGGAGTTATTGCCCTTTCAATTTTTTTTTTTTTTTGATTCGGTCAATTCATGATGCATAGTCATGAAATGTGGAAGACATATTCATCGCTGCTCTGGCTAGGGAGGTGTAATGAGAAAAAAAAAACATAACACTACCTTTCCCATGAAATTTTTGTTGCCCGTATTAAAGTAGCTTGAGGGGGAGGAGGCTTGTTTTCCTTTTTTGCTTCAATATTATCTTGTTTAGCACTGCAGCTTAAAACGTATTTATTGAGCTGGTTGGCAGCAAAGGATGATTGAATGGTGTTTTACACTGCTTTCACCATTATTTCAGTTACATCACAGTTCACATATTCATGTTTTTCCTTATTTTCAGCAGAACTAGGCTATGACTCTGAAATATCTTGGCCAAGGGCACAGCAATGAAAACTCGGTACTTCTGGTGAGGTTCAAACATGGGGTCCAAAGTAACAAGTCCTTCACCTTACCACTGAGTCATACGGTACCAGTATTTAAAAGGATAACCCTGGTCTAATCTTGTCAACTAGCTAAACCTTTCTAGTGATATATGAATTGAATGGACATCCTCATGCCATGCTTAAGACGCAGATTTATCCTGTTTTTGTTATTTACACAGACCTAATAAAGGATTAAACTAATAAACTTAGCTTTATTCAGCAGTTGTGTATTCCTACACACTATATAACAGACTAGTGCCCAAAATTTGAAAGTCCAAAAACAAAATGGCTGACCTCAAGTGTGAATGAGCTTTAAAAAACAAACTGTTTAACATATTCAAAACCAACTTTTCGTACTTTAGTCTTTTGTAATGTCTCTGTGATTTTATTACATTATGTATCTCCCTTGGTATGCTGGAATAAAAGTTTCTGACACACTTAATAGGAATGTTTGTGCAGATATCCCTTAATGGCTTTCTCAAGTTTAAAATGTTGCGTGTCAGTGATTTCAGGCTAATTTTTCAGTTGTCTTTTAAGTCTATGCCATTAGTTCTCCATAATATTCAAGTCCACACTTTGAGCCCGGCAGACCATCAAACTGAATTTCGAGGTGGGTGGAGAAGCGAGGTGACACAGTAACACTCTTTGCCTTCCTTTCTCCAAATAAAAAATCTTGTTGTCCGTTCCAATAATATCCTTTGCTATACAGTGTTCTTCGAAGAGTCTGTTTAGAAACTGCACAGTAGAGTTTCTAGCCTGAGTAAAACTTCCCGTTATGTTTGATAATGTTTGTTACTGTTTTGTTTTACAATTCGTAATGTTCAATGCCCGACCATCACATTCACTCATTTTTGCCGGGGCGTGACATTGTAAATTTTAAACACTATTTCATAAAGGATATCTGTTAATATATCTGTTAATTGTAGTCCGTGGTATGTCCAGTCTATGAGATATTTCCGATTTCTGAATACACAAATAATATTATGTCTGTTTACAACAACATTTCTGCGAGTGATTACATAGTATTTAGAGAAAATTACGTCATGTGATGTCACCATACATTGGATAAATTATTGAATACAAGAAGGGATATAACCCCTAAAATTTCCCTCTAGTTTGACGTTATCTATTTGCTGCCCTTATTAATGTCGCTATAGCTGGAGCAGCTTGGACACTCACCTGGTTGAATGGCACAAGACTGTATATGACGTTGCATTCACAGTCGGCATGAACGGAACATGTTTAGAACTCAGAATATTGATAACCCGCTAAAGATTGTGAAAAATGACTTATTTTTGATGAGATATTGGATGACGGGAACTATTGCTTTGCTGGGATCACTAGAACAAGTGCATACATGTACTTAGGCTGCTTGAACACCGAAGTCGCTCTGGGACCTATTGTAAACAAATCAAATCATTTTAATAAAACATGGGGAGAAGAAATATGCTTTTACCTTTAGAAAACAGAATAAATTGAATATATGGTTGGTGCCGAGATGGATAAAATTGATCCAACTAGGCTCGAAAACTGAAAAGGGAGAGCTCTCATTTTTCTAAGCCTCACATATAAATAAACTTTATCCATCTTGGCACCAACCATATATTCTCTATATTGTGATTTCAAAGCTGTTTTTGTCAAAATATCTGGCAATGCACGTTCCAATCGTGATCTACATTGTTCACATAAGCAATCAAGTCTTGGATCAGTGCTACAAGGGTTTATATATAGTCAATTTAGAACTATTTACCTTCATCAGCCTTTATTTTTTTTTCATTTCAGTGATTTATGTTTATTTCAAAGACTCATTTTTGGCTCGGCTGTTTTCGAAGAAAGCATCGAGCTATTGTTGTAGCCATAGCGTCATTGTCGTCATCTGCTTCTGCATCACTACATGTAAACATGGGTACGGATAAGTAGTAGTATTTTGATTTCTGTAATTTTTATAACTTCATCTCCACCTGCAACAGCCAAGTAGAAGGGTCTATACTAGTTTCAACATGTCCGTCTATCTGTTAGTCCATCCATCTTTTTCACAAGCTGCAGACAAATTGTTTCCTAACTCATTAACTAGTTGACCTAGGGTAAGGAAACTTCAAACAAGTGTTGCCTGTGACGCAGGGAAGTTTTGAGGTCATTAGGGTCAAATTTCAAGATCATGATCTTTTTTCAAAATCTGATTTTTGTGCTTTAATCTAAAAAGATTTTGATCTCGGGCAAACAATTTTTCACAAAATTGATGCTTTTGACTCTAGACGAACCCTAATGATTTCTGGTCATAAAGGTCAATGCCACTGATAAATTTCCTTCAAATGTAGCACTGGTCCTGTGACAAGACCCCTCTGTGGGGGTTATTCATCTGCCTGCCATAGCTCCAGTGAGATGTACTACTAAATTTGCCTCCAAATGCTATGCTTTGGGACCTGTGGGATACTCATTAGAAATGATATTTTAGCTCCATTTAACAATAAACAACAACGATAACGGCAGCAAACAACAACTTCAGAAATTGTTAACTTAGCTCTACCATTAAATCTTTATTGTTGTCAGCTTTGCTGCCTTTTTTTCTGCTTTAGTAGTAGCATGAATTGTATAACATAAACTTGCTGTATTGTTGAAACAGTGAGTATAGCCTACATTTTGTGCCAAAACAAGGAATTAAGGAATACATCGATATCATTTCATTTTTTTTTTTCAGAAAAGCTAGTATTGTGATCTGTTTTTTCTTTTTATATTTTTTTTATATTTGGAAAGAGAACATCATTAGCTACTCACTTTTTCTGACAGTTTAAATGAATTTCAGCTTGTTTACATTGAGAAAATTAATATTTTTGGTATTATAGTCTACAGGGCCAAAATACTGCCATATCCGCACCATTGGCTACAACAAAGGGCAACCACAGGGTTTCATTAGAGTAGATGCATTGAGCTGTCGATAGGATTTTATATGAAATAACATTGTTCATACAACTTTTACATATCTTTTTGTTATTTGTGTTGTTTTATAGCAAGCAATTGAAGTGATTACTATTTAAAGGTGCATATCTCATGTCCAAAACTGAACTCAATGCCAGTAGCTGGTCATGTTACAAATTATCAGATAGACAAAAATTGAAGTCTGTGACTCTCATTTTTTTCTCTTTTTTTTTTTTTTCATAAATGATTATATAATATCATACTACAAAAAAAAAAAAAAAAAAGAACAAATTCTAGTATTGGAAAAAGGGGGTTAATTGTGACGAATGCTTTAACCTTTGACCAGACAATCCATGGTTTTAACGATCCAGAGGAAAAAGCCTTTTGAAAACATCGTGGGAAAAGAAAATAATGATGGTAACCAGCATTTCCCCTTTTTCCACTACGTTTTCTACCCCCATTAAAGGCAAATTCCATCATTTAAGCCACATTTAAATTGTCTTCTGCAAATGCTTCCAATTTTGACAAGTCTATAATTATTTTTGTCGTTTGATAAAGAGTTAAGTTACAATGATAATTACTTTAACATAGCATTTTGAAAAAACAATCTGAAAGTAGTCCACAAGCAGGTTTTATGTCTTCGTATTCTTAACCATGTTTGACACTGTGTGGAAAAAGATTTTTTTCAGTTGTGTCTGAATTTATCTGCCTGCGATGTAATTGTTTGAGCTGAAAAATTTGTAGATATATAATACAATATGAACCATGCTTTGTTAAAGGGGGGGGATTCAATGTATCTGCCAAAAGAATTGACCTAGGTCTGCCTAGGCTGACCTAGCACAGGCTGACCTGGGTCAAATCTTTTGCTATTGGTCAATATAAAGCATGTCAAAGGACCATTCTACCTCGTGAATTAATCAGTTATTGGACATAATGGATGTTATGGAGCCACAATTATGTTACGACTTGCTTGGTGTAATTCATCAAAGAGATGCATTAACCCATTACCAGACGACAAAATTTTAGCCTTGCCCAAATTGAAACCACTTGCCGATGACAATTTCAGTGTAGCTCAAATGGCGCAATTTTTCTTTGACAGGAAAGAAAACATTGTGGGAAAAGGAGAAAATGCTGGTTACCAGCATTTTTCTCATTTTCCCACAATGTTTTCAGAAAGCTTCTTTCCCAGGAGCATTAAAAGGCGTCATTGTGCAGTAAAGGGTTAAACCATCTTTTGCCAGCTGCTCATATTTATATTTTTTTTTTCTCAAGAATATTTTGAGGTTTTTATTGGTTGGATGTACCTTGTGAACTTAACAATATGATGATGTTGTTACATGTTTTTTGGTAGGATGGTCTCTACACTGTATGTTTAAATTGCTGCTATCTCTAGGGTACTGCTTTTACAAAGGAGAGGTATATAAGCCGGGCGAAAAATTTGCAGATGATTGCAATACATGTTTCTGTGCAGAGGGTGGGTCCGGATCAGTTGGATGTACCGAGATGTTTTGTGGTAAGTGTATTAGACTATTCAAAAGATAGAAGAGAATATTGAAATCAGTTTGCTTTTTGTATGAAGTGGTTAACACTGTACCAAATAGTCCTTTTTTGATGACCTTTGTGGACTGGATCGTATAGTTATAGTTATGAAAAACTATGAAGGCGCTGTGTGGTATGTCGATCTGTATTGACTCTCTCGTATCTAAAAACTAACGTATTAATAATACCAATGTGCAGAGGAAGTGACGTCAAGCGTGGTAAAACGTTAGGCAAATAACGGCGTTATAAAGAATGCATCTATATTACGGACATACTAGGGGCCGTGAAATGATAATTAAGCATGTACAGCGTAAAGTCTTATAACATGAAGATGCGAACTAGTGAATTGAAATTGCTGATTCAAATACTTCGTAAATGAAAGTCAAGTCTCTTATATGCACTACTAATATCGAGTTAAGATTGGCGAAGTACTTTATTATTAGCATCTTAAAAGAATAAGTATTGTTTTATAAGTCAAGCTTGATAATTCTCAGTGCTCTTGAATTAAGCACTGTAAGTAATACGCGTGGTTAATTAATCTAGAAATCACAGTCTCTTGATTAATGTTCTGAAACTTCCAAAGGGAATAATTTTACTGTGGGTCTGTTTGTAATGCCACCGTCTGTCCTAATTTTCGCCGACCGAACGAATCAATCTTTCCCGGGCATGAGTTCCTCAACGACCGTCAGTTTCCATTGCGCACGTGGAACGTCATTGAGGACTTGTACTACGTCGCCGACTGATATGGACTGTTGATTGTTCCCTGAAGCACGGTGTTGCTCTCGAACAGCGATCAGGTAGTTGTGTCTCCATCGCTTGCGGAAGTCATCTGTGAGTTTAATCTGAACCCTGGCACCTTGTGAAATGTTATGGTGCTTGCCAAGGCTCGAACTTAGGTCAGATTCACCTGTCGTGTTGTAATACGGTAACGTGGTAATGCGTCTGCGGTATAGAAGGTGGGCTGGCATCAACAGTTCTGGTTCTGTATGCATGCTCGACGAAACGTATGTTAATGGTCGATCATTCATAACGGCTCTATTTCTACGTAAAAATGGTCTGTAACGTGTCGAATGTAACGTAGGCACGTCCTAGGGTCTTCTGAAGTGCTGTCTTGGTGAGACCAGTTAACCTTTCCTACCAGCCGCCGTACCAAGGAGCTCGCTTAGGTATTAACTTCCATGTTGTTTCTTGACTTGTCGAGGTGTCTTGAACATGCCGGGACTCGAACAAGCGTGTGGTCTGGTTTGATGCTGCTATAAACTTGGCAGCGTTGTGGGAGAGCATGATGTGTGGTAAGGATTTTCGGCTGCAGAATCTTCTGAAGGCTTGTAAAAAGTCAAGTCTGGTACGACCTCTAGATGTACTGCTCGTGTAGAATCACATGTAAATAAACAAATGTAGGCCTTTGACTCAGTTCTAGAGCTCTCGGTCAGCGGGGCATTGTGGATACGCCCCCCGCAACGGATTCCTCCGTCTTTATCCATAAATAATCAAAGTTGCCTTATTATCTGTGAGCGGGATTTACCGGATCTCATGTTATCAATCTCTGTCTGGTAAGAACTGGACTGACAGTCTATTAGGCATGTTTCTCTGCTCTTTGCAACTCATGGGAGGTTAGGGGTTCGGGTTTCTTCTCGGAATTGCTACAGTTCTCCATGAAACTCATCACAAAGGAAGTAACACGTAATAGTTTCTGGTAAGAACTTTATCTGTCTATACCAATTACTTGATGGATACCGTGGGAAATATGCGTGGCAACAGTGCTGGGGTCTGTACTGAAAGTGTCGATTTCATCATTGGATATGTCGTGAAGGGAACATGTCAGCACTACTGCGTCTTGTGGATCCCAAGTAGGCCACATTGAAGGGGTTTTGACCCAGGAGGGTTCCTTTTGCCATAGGTGGTTGTTTGCAAACTGCATGGCTGTTATTCCACGGGTTAAAAAATCTGCGGGATTGTAGTTCGTTGGGCAGTATTTCCATTTTTGGTTTTCTGGAAGGTCTTTTATTTCTTCGACTCTGTTCTGGACGAAGCGGGATAAAGGCTTCTTTGTTTCTAACCAGTGTAGAACTATCTGACTGTCTGACCAAAGATAGAAGTCTGTGACTGTCAATGTATTCTGTATGTGACTGAGAAGTCTGGCACCAATTGTAGCCGCCATTAATTCCAGGCGAGGTAATGTCAATTTTTTAAGTGGTGCCACACGATTCTTTGCCATTATAAGGGATGATTTTTGACCTTTGCAGAGGTAAGCTACGGCTTCATACGATAACTGGCTAGCGTCTACGAACACGAGCAGCGTAGTGGGTGAATTTTTATCTGCTTCGGGGTCTGTTAGGTAACATCATCTGTACTCAGTTGTTGAAAGCAATTTCAAATCTTGCACTAAGTTCTGCCATCTCCGTTGCATATCTGGTGGTAGAGGTGTATCCGAGTCGAACTTTGCTTTCCAAATATCTTGTAACATACTTTTGGCCCTCACAGTAACCGGACTAAGTAGACCTAAGGGATCGAACACTCTTGACGTTTGTCGTAAAATTTCTCGCTTTGTGGTAACATCCGTTACGGGTATAATTGTTTGTTGAAATGCCAACATGTCTGTTTCTGCAGTCCAGCGCACTCCAAGTATCTTTGTGATTTTGTCTGTATCTTGCACATCATGGGTTAAGGCTAAAGCACGCAGTTTTTGACTGTTTGAGTTCCACAATCATAAATTAAAGTTTGCAGACGACAAAAGAATGCGGGAATCATGGAAGTAGGTAAGTATTTGATCTTCAGTTTCAAAGCTTGACAGAACGTTGTCTACGTACAAATCTCGTTTTAGGATGTCGCTGACCCATTGATCTCTGTTACTGGCCAGATGTTTTAGAAGTGTTGCATTTAGGATGAATGGGGAACACGTTTCGCCGAACAAAGTTGCTCTGAACCTATATGTAATCAAAGTACTGTCGGGATCGTTGGGGTCACTTAACCAAAGGAATCTCGTAACATCTCCGTCTTCTTCTGCGAGCTGTATCTGAAGAAAGGCTTTCTCAATATCGATAATGGCAGCGTATTTGTGTAGTGGGAAACGGATGAGAATGTGGGTAAGGTCGTTTAACTCTGGCGGGGTTGACATCAAACAGTCATTTAGGCTTGGGTAGTCACGTGACTGATGACAGCTACAGTCATACACGATGCGTAACGGTGTTGTGGCCCAGTCTTTCTTAAGGTAGTGGTGAGGGATATAATGTATCGGGTGCTTTGGTTCAGTACATTTATCGACCTTCTCAATGAAATCGCTTCTTTCTTGATCCTTGATTATTTCCCCATCCTTCTGGAGGAATTGTGGGTCTTGGCATATGCGTCTGATTACATTTTCCGCACTTTTGTTTGCGAGGTCGTAATTTGTTGGTAATGCCGCAGGGTCTTCTTTCCAGGGTAATTTGGCTGTATAACGTCCATTGTTGTAGGCCATTGAATCATGCTGGTAATTTTCTAAAAAAGTAGATTTAGGGATCTTCTTTTCATCTTCCGATATGCCTAGGGACTCGAGCTTCCAGAATCTTTCAATATCATAGGGATCTGGGGATGACTTCAAAACGTTCACTAAATGGGTGGGGGTATCTTGCAAGGGATCTAAAGACTGTTGGGTTGGGGACGTTATTTTGGACACTGGAAGTTGTTGATATCTGGATGCTGGAAGTGCGGGAGTTTGAATGGGACCGGATAAAGGATATCCTATTCTTGCCTGTACTGCGGTAGGACCGTTCCCTCGTATGACACTGTCTTGAACGATTTTCCAATAGGAATCTGCTCAAATCAGCAGCAATATCTCGAATTGTCTGTCATTTGTTATCGGGTGAGCTAGCATTAAACCACGTAAGTAATGGAGTGTTGAAATATTCTGACTAGTACATAAATTGATTAGCGGAGCGGCAGTTTTGGATACAATTAAAACATCAAGGCTCAACTTCTCCTTGTCGTCTGTGATGTGATGAATAGTACATTTATCCATATGTCGGACTCCCTGGATTGTGTCACCAAACGATGCTAAATGAACGACTTCACTGCCGGTCTTTTCAATTTGCAATTTTTCTGCCAATTCTTTGGTGATGAAAGAACGTTGTGCTCCTTCATCGAAAAGAATATTCTTAACCAAGGATACGCTATCAGAACATACCCTAGCGACGGCTGTCTGAAGTAGCACGTCATGTCTGGGCTGGGACTTGGAGTGAAAATTGCTGTCTCGGGGCGGGGTTGGGGATCAACGTCGGTAGTAGCAGGTAGAGTGAAACTTGCGGCATTTGGGTTGAGTGTTGAAGTTGAAATGGGTTGCTTTGCGACTTTGTTGCATATACTCGAATGATGTTTGCGCTGACAATGACGACATCTATTTGTTGAACGACAGGACGCTACTTGATGTTTGCGTAAACAGTTTTAAACACAGACGATCTCTTTTCACAATGGATATTCGGGATTCGTAAGACGTAACCTTTTTACATTCGTTCGGGAAATGTTCACTATTACAAAAAGGACACATTTTCTTGAAAGATTTTCCGTCGATGTTGTTACTCTTGTGATCATTCTTCTGTTTGTTCGTTTTTGATTTGGATGCAGCAGAGAACGACGCTGTGGGGATTGAACGTCTGGTTCACTGTGTGAGTTGCTAAATGTACTTGCTTCCATGAAGGAAATCTCTCGGGATATTGCCGATCTTAAATCTTGTAATTCCCAGTTTACACTACGATGTTCTTGAGCCATGTTTTGTTTCATAATGCAGGGTAATTTGTCGAAAATTATTGGTGGTAGCATACACCCATAAGATTCATATGATTGTCCGAGTGATTCTAGGCCTCTAATAAAAGTTTCCATCTTATCGTAAAAACATTGTAGGCTTACCATGTCGTCTTGGTAGTTCCAGTAAAGACTGTATGTATGTAGGAATGATTTTCTGTGGTTGTCAGAAGCGCTCCTTGAGTAGACTCACTGCCTTTGAATAGTTCCAATTTGTTGAAGGAAACCCGTCTGTACACTGTGCTGCTCTACCTTGAACTAAAGATCTCAGGTAGTTGAATTTCTGTACGTCAGATGAATAGATGACTCATAAGGTTCCCAGAAAGTTTGCCAGTTGATTAGATCTCCGTCAAAAGTAGGTATTGTAAGTTTTGGTAGATTATGGTGTGGAGATGAATTCGTACTCATTTGTTGTGGTAGCATCGGGTTTTCGTCACGATCTACGGAACCGTTGTTTGTGATGTTTTGAGTCTGTTTCCGGGAGGTCACACGTAGTTTCTGAATTCTGAGATGTAAGTTGAATGAATATTCCTCACATTCCACGATTTCAGTTTCGATATATCCACTCTGGTTGATGATTTTTTTCATTCAGTCCTTTGATGATCTCAGCTCCGTAAGATAGTCTATCAGCTATGAAAGTTCTAGTGGCGACATTTCTTCATTTCAATTTATATCGTCTAATTTTCTCTGGTCACGGCACCGATGTGGGCTGGATCGTATAGTTATAGTTATGAAAAACTACGAAGGCGTTGTGTGTATGTCGATCTGTACTGACTCGCTCGTATCTAAAAACTTACGTATAAACAATACCAACGTGCAGAGAAAGTGACGTCAAGCGCGGTATAATGTTAGGTAAATAACGGCGTTATAAAGAATGCATCTATATTGCGGACAACCTTAAGGATACAGGCTTCTTAAAACATAGTGTGGATTCAGGAGTAGTTATTGTTAACCTTTTACCAAATAATCACAAGTTTTAAAAACCCTAACGAATTAAACTCTTAAAAACATTGTAGAAAAATGAAAAAAAAAAAAAAAAAAAAAAAAATGCTTGTAACCAGTATTTTCTACTTTTCCCGTGATGCTTTCTATCCTTCAAGAAATAAGCTTCACTTTTTTATTAACATTTATTTTGTTGTCTGCAAATACTTCCAATTTGGACAAGTCTAAAATTTTACTGTTTAATAAAGAGTTCATCACATGCATTTCCTTGCTTTCCCATGATGTTTTCTACTCTTACAAAGAAAACTTAAGTTTTTCATTTGAAAATACTCTCAATATTGATTAGTTTTAAAAGATTTCGTCCGGTAAAGAAAAATGTCACAACCTCCTGAAACAAATTTGCAGCACATAATTTTGAAGACATCTGGTTCAAATATTGGTGCTCAATACTTGTACCATATCCACTGGTGCAGGAGTGAATAATAATATGATTGCACAACTTTTGTTCTACTCCACTAGCCGTACAACATCTCATGAATATTCTACAACATAAAGATCTGTCACAATCAAGTAAAATCTTCATCAACATCTTAATACAAACAAGTTTTTAACATGACGAACATCTTGAAAATACATATATTTATCTTTTGTTAGTTCAAACACATAAACATGCTTTTTCAAGCAAGTATATAAATCTATTTTGTATAACAAATGCTGCTTTGGCATGCAGAAAATTTAACGAAGACAAAAAGTTTTGATCCAGGTCAGCCTGCATTGACTGCAAAGGCTGACATGGGTGGATACATTTTGCAGATGCATTAAACCCGCATTAAAACATTTTGGGAAAAGCAGAAAATGATTGAAACAAGGACTTTCTCCTAATACACATGTTTTCTATCCTTTCAAAGACAAATCTCATCATTTGAGCCACATTTAATTGTCGTCTGCAAAAGCTTTTGACATGGAAGAGTCTAAAATTTTGTCACCTGGTCATGATATAACCTAATATTAATAGCTTAGCTGTTTTCCACAAAAAAAAAAACATCAAAGTATTGTCAGAGCCCAGTAGTTGCCTCCCTTGTGGTGGAATAACTTTAATATTTTCTCCTATCACTGATTTGAAGAAATTTAATCCTTTATCATACAATTCAGTGTTTTAACAACCCTTACAACCTTGAGGAAAAAACGCTTTTGAAAACATTGTGGGAAAAGGAGAATATGCTGGTAATAGGCATTTTCTTCTTTTTCCACAATGTTTTCTACCATTTCAGAAACAGAAAGCTTCTCGTAGGACACTTTGAAGTTGTCGTTTGCAAATGCCATCAATTTGATTGAGTCTAAAATCATGTTGTTTTTTATAGGGTTCAATTGCACTTGAGCTACCCATACAAGAAGGGCAGGGCACTATCAACACTTTTTTGACATAGTTATGCCCCTATTTGGGCTTGACATTTTCACTAAAATAGCAACTCCCGAGCATTAGCATACACATATGGTGCACATGTGAAAGTTTGTCATATTTTTTCCTTGTTCAGTCCCTTGTACCTATGAAGGCGTTGTTTATGACTCCGGAACATCATTTAGAGTACAATGTAACACCTGCACCTGTTCAAGTGGAAATATTAAATGTACACAAAAATCCTGTGGTGAGGAACCTGAAATTTCTATATATTTTTTTTATATGAAACCTTCACCAAACAATTATGTGAGGGTGAAAAAAGCCTTTCGAAAACATTGTTGGAAATGAAGAAAAATCTGTTAAGCAACATTTTCCCTTTTCCAACAATGTTTTCTACCATTTCACAGACAAATCTCATCATTTGAGCCACATTTGATAGTTTTGTCAGCAAACGCTTTCAACATAGAAATGTCTAACTTCTGTTTTGTAAAGAAGTAACGCAATACTCTTGGAAATAACTCTTTGCATCTTGCAGCAAACCTTAGTTGGAAACATTATTGCAAAATGAGTAATTGGTTTGGACAAGCAAATACATCTCTTGCTTCTATGCATTGTTATTTATCTAATCATTAAAGGAGCCTTTTCAGATTGTTTCACTGTAAATAAAACTTCCTGTAAAACTTTGCAAGCATATAGAAACATAATGGATGCAACATTAAAACAGATGCAATTTTGTGCATTTAAAAAACCAAATAATTGGTTTGCTCAGTAAGTCTATTTTAATGAAACTAGTCGTGATGTCATGCTATCCCATGTCTGGGGAAACTCTGGTGCTAAATCTGAAAATACCTTAAGAAGCTGTGAGCCTACCAACCATTATTTTTTTTCACTTTTTCGTCTTTCTACTGTGCTAAGTCTTTACTAGGTATCTCTCTACTTAATTCAGTGATGAATGATGTTTTAAGGACATATGCATATGCCACAGTTTTTTCCTATGATAGATTTTTAGTCCCCTACCGGCGAAGCCGAAGGAGACTTTAAGTTTGCACTCCGTCCGTCCGTCAGTCCGGCAATTCAGTTTTCCGGACTTTTTTTCTAAACGCTGGTACATATTGAGCTGAGTTTTGGTGTGTAAGTCACCCAACATCACTTACAGATCAAGTTCGACTTTCGTTCCGGTCCACTGGTTTTTCACGGATTTACGGGCCTTGGACTTACAAAATTTCGCTGATAAATCAGTTTTCCGGACTTTTTTCCTAAACGCTGGTAGGTATTGATCTCAGATTTGCTGTGTAACTCAACCACCATGACTTACAGATCAAGTTCGACTTTTGTTCCGGTCCACTGGTTTTTCACGGATTTACGGGCCTTGGACTTACAAAATTTCACTGATAAATCGGTTTTCCGGACTTCTTTTTCTAAATGCTGGTAGATATTCACCTGACTTTTGCTGTGTAAGTCAACCACCATTACTTACAAATCAAGTTCGTGTTTCGTCCCGCTGCACTGCTTTTTCACGCATTTACAGGCCTTGGACTTACAAAATTTCACTGATAAAACATTTTTCCGCACTTTTTTCCTAAACGCTGCTACATACAGAGCTGATTTTTGGTGTGTACATCAACCACCATGACTTACACATCAAGTTCGAGTTTCGTCCCGCTCCACTGCTTTTTGAAGCATTTACGGGCCTTGGACTTTAAAAATTTCACTGACATGCCAGCGATACATACGGCCTGTAGGGGACTGTGTATTGCTATGCAGTACTATCAGAATGCTCGTTTTTTTTTCATTTTTCACTCAGATAATAATATATATGCATGCAGAGTGGAAAAAAAAAAAAAAAAAAAAATGAAAAAAATCATATGTTGTGAGAAAAATACAAAGATGCAGTTCCTCTAAGGAGATGACTCTTGTAGTAAAACTATAGAAAATAGGCTTTAATTTAAAACTAAAAAAATAGGCTCTTAAAGTAAAGTACTGCTCAAATAAATGATTGTTTTTAGAATTGTGATGTTTGCCAATAGTAAAATGGATTAATCAGAAGAATAACGGCAGTCGACAGATCACAGTAGCAAGTAGAAATCTTCTTACATGTCAACAAAGACTTATTTTCTGATCAAAAAAAAAAAAAAAAAAAAAAAAAAAATCAGTGCACAACTTTTTTATTTTTTTTTCTCAAAAATTTGCACAGAAATAGTGCCTCCTAATGTTTTGTAAAAAAAAAAATCAAGAAAAGTATGAAGCGGGGCTTTTGTAAAAGATAGGGTGCATTTTCATAAGTTATTGACATAATGAATTACCTTACTTCATTACAAATGTCTATTTTAGCGTGATTTAATTGGCATCACAATCATTTATAAATCTCCCATTTTTATTCTGTGTCTGTAGTTTCCAGATATGTAAAAGTCAACCGCCATATTACAGATGCAAATATACTATCTCTCTGTCATACTTACCCAGTGTAATTTGATAGAGTGTACAAAAAGGAAACGTGCATAAATCGGTGAGCACAACCAGCCTTCATAGCTCAAGTGGTAGAGCATAGGTCTTGTAAACATCAAGTTTAGCGTCAGCTGAGGGTGTTGGTTTGATTCCCATGACTGGTCATCAAAATTACTAATAGTCTTTCGGATGAGACGTTAAGCCAGGGTCCCATGTGACGGTGCTATACACCAAGCATGTTAAAGAACCAGGTGTAACCTACAATGGGTTTTGTCCTGTATCTGCTCTACCCTCTGTAACAAAACTAACAGCCTTAAAGGTGTATTGCCCATATGGGCAACCAGTGGCGACGATGAATGAACACAAAGTCAGTCAATCGGTGAGCAGGGAAAACTGTGGCATATGTACTTAAGTTTGGTGAGATTTTTAAAAATATGGATAGACTCCTTTAGACCTTAACCCGTGTTGGTTGTTGATATTTTAAAGCGAAATTAATTTACAACCAATTTACCTTGTTTTTTGATGTTTTTCAGTATATACAGTTAATGCATGAACGGTTTTAACTTCTCTTTCCTGTATCAAAGCACTGGATAGGAGAATAAAGTTACGCTTCTATTTTTTTCCAGTCCATCCCTTTTCCTTCTTCTCTTCCCCCATCAAACTTTCCAATCTCTCTCACACTTTCATTCTCACTTATTAAGAATACTTTACTTTCCTGTTCTGTTTACTGTAGATCAATATTGTGGGAATGGCTTAAAACCATTACCTGATGAAATTTGTGGAGGTATAGCTGGCCTGGAATGTAAAACAGGGGGATACGAATACGATTTCTCAAATGTACCTGAGGGTGGTGCAGACTTCTTTGGGCTATGTTGTAAAGGTAAAAAATTAATTCTTTACCAAACAAAATTTTAGATTCAATGTTTAGATTGAAGGAGTATATTGGCAACAATTCATTTTTGTCAAATTTTCGTTGAATAGGCAGAAAGCATCGTGAGAAAAGGAGAAACCAGCATTTTCTCCTTTTCCCACAATGCTTTCTACCTTGTAACCCTATACCAAACGATCGTATGTATTAATGACCGGGGTCCTGCATGGCTCAGTGGTAAAGTGTGGGACTTGTAACCTGGAGGCCCTGGGTTTGAGCCCCACCCGATCAGCTGGGTTTGTTGTGGTTGTGTCTTTGGGTAAGACACTTCAGAGCCCTAGCCTAGAACTGGTAAAACCCAGGAAATACATGAATATGTGAGCTGTCGCCATGATATGACTGAAATAATGTTGAAAGCGGCGTAAAACACCATTCAGTCAATCAATCAGTATTAATAACCGTAAGGAAAAAGGTTTTTTAGAACACTGTGGGAAAATGAGAAAATGATGGTAACCAGCATTTTTTGCTCGGCTGTTTTTTTTTGTAGAAAACGTCAAGGTATTGCCGTAGCCTTTGGTATCATCATCTGCGTCATGGTCGTCTGTGTCATTGTTTGGAAAACTTTAACATTTTATGATAATTACGTCTGTTATTACTGAAGATATTTGCTTCAAACTGCGGCAAGTTGTCAATTATCAAATTGGGAACCTATACAACAAGGGCAGTATTTTTGACAGAGTTATATCCCTTTTTCAACTTAGAATTTTCAATGAAATCATGTGTCCACAGCTGAGCGTTGGCACTTGCATGCTGTGCTCGTGTTATTATTTTTTACCCACAATGTTTTATCTCCTTTGAAAGACAAATCTCATCACTTGAGTCATATTGAATTTATGGTCTGCAAATGTCTGTAATATGGACTAGTCTAGCATTATGTTGTATGGTAAAGAGTTCAGGCAAATATCCTATGATTTTTGTCACATTTAATAAGTCTGCTTCAAATACTTTATATTCAGAATGACCTGAAGGGTTTTTTTGCATGGTAATGAGTTAAAACACTTCAGACAATATGTTTATTGTCTGGCACTGGACAGTTTTTGAGAATCGGGTGTGAAAGTAGTCCTACTTTTTCCTACTTTTCCTACTTTTTTGACCTGTTACAACTTTTTTTGTACCTTTTTTTTCAAGAATATTCCTATTGTTCCTACTTTTGTAATGAAAATGAAAATAGAAAATGTATCGTTCAGAATATGTAAGTATGTTGCAGAATGAAACATGCAAAATGATATAAGGACAGATGGCATATAATACGGATAAGGTTCTTGCAGAGTCTTTGAACATGCCACTCTTGACCTCTTATGCAAGCTGCATGGTGCCTTTCTGGAAAATGTGTCTCAACCACTGGCCGTTCATATGTAAGAGGTTGACAGCAGCATGTACAGTAAGATCTCAGAGCCTGTAGCAGTAGCAAATAGCAGTAACAGTGTCTGTCGGTTCCAAATGTCTTGTCCTCATAAATACATTTATTAGGCTTTTTTTCAGCATACTTTCACAGAATAGATTAATAGATAGTTTCTGGTTGGCTCATATTTAAAGGAATTACTGCCTTTTAAGATAAATCTGCACTGATTTTCAGACAGTTTTAAACCCAATTCGTCTTTGTTTTATCAAACTATAATCATTCTTGTATCTTCATGCCAAATATTGCCCCTGAAGTTGCAATTTTGCATAGCCTATGACTGATAGACAATGAATTTCATTTTTTTTAGGCCATGAAAGAAATCTGTGTTGTCATTTTTGGTTTTTAATCAAAGATTTCTGATATATGTCCATAATACCCTTGGGTTATTGCATGATAATCATGCATTCAATCTCGTGGCTGTATTTTATCTTCGCCTTGTGTCTTATGAGGTAAACAAAGTAAATGGATACTAAAATGTGTGGAAGAAGGTACATGTATGCCAATTACATTGTAAATTTCTGTGACACACCACCATTGTTTACAGCTTTGACCATAAACCAGTTTTCTACTTAGTCAAGATTCGGTTCCTTTAGCAAATCTCTTTTATTCCTTTACACCATATATATCAGTAATTTATCTATGCTTACACAACTGACTAAACTCTGTATCAGTAGTCTATCAAATTTTAACAGCGTTTTTTCCTGTCTGACTGTAAGTTTGTATCTTTAATTTTTTAACATTTATTGCTTCTGTCATTGTCATTTCTCCCATAATTCTTACGACGATAAGATTTTCACCCAACTTTCACAGAATGATCAGTATCAAGTGTTAAAGTGCATATTTTTGGCCGAAGGCCAGGGGGCATATGTCATGGCCTGGTGTTTGTTCTGCGTCCGTCTGTATGTGCGTCCATCTGTCCCTCTGTGCGTGCGTTAACTTTTTTTTCAAACATCTTGTCAGAAACCATAAGGCCTAGGGCTACCAAATTTGGCAGGTAGCTTCATCTAAGAGACCTCTACCAAGTTTCTTCAAATTGTAGCCCTTGGGTCAAAATTGGCCCATATGTAGTTTTACATGTGCTTATAAAGGGAAAACTTTAAAAATCTTCCAGTTCGTAACCATATGGCCTCAGGCTACCAAAGTTTGCATGTGGCTTCATCTGATTAACCTCTGCTAAGATTCTTCAAATAATAGCCCTGGGGCCAAAATTGGCCCTGCTCGGGGGGGGGGTCATATTTTTTACATGGGCTTATATAGGGAAAACATTTAAAATCTTCTGATTCTAAACCATATGGCCAAGGGCTGACAAAATTGCCATGTAGCTTCATCTGATGGACCTCTATTAAGATTTTTCAAATTACAGCTCTGGTGTCAAAATTGGCCCTGACCAGGGGGTCACAAGTTTACAAGGGCTTTATAGTGAAAACATTTAAAAGCTTTTTGTTCCTAACTCTAAGACATACCAAAGTTTGCATATAACTTCATCTAGTATATCTCTTTTGAATTTGTTTGAAATTTAGCAGTTGAATCGAAATAAATCCCGCCTTTCATGTTTTATTAAGGAAACTTTCAAAATCTTCTTGTTTATAATCATATGGCCTAGACCTATATTATTTGGTATTTTGCTGTATCTTGTTGACCTCTTCCAGGATTCAAGTAATACTCATAATTATAGCTTGAAATTATACTCTTACGTCAAAAATGGACTCGCACTGGGGTCACAATTTTCACATGGGCTTTTACAGAGAAAATTTATCACCTCCTTGTTCGTAACCTTTCAGCCTAGAATTGTATTGCTTGGTATGTATGGTTAGTATGTATTAGCTAGTGGAGCGATACAGAGCCATCTTGGCCCTCTTGTTCCTTTTCTTACAATATTTTCTACCATATTGGAGAATTCCAGCCCATTGTTCCGAATTTCAGTTTTGAAAGATTTTGTTGTTTGGGAAAGGGTTAAAGGGCATATTTAGATTTTCCTCCAAATATTTTCTTAAAATATTTTCTACCATATTGGAGAATTCCAGCCCATTGTTCCGAATTTCAGTTTTGAAAGGTTTTGTTGTTTGGCAAAGGGTTAAAGGGCATATTTAGATTTTCATCCCATGAATCAATAAAAAAGGCAAGTAAAAAAAGGCGAATCTGATCTATGTAAAAACTTGTAGCTTTTGGTAAATTTTTTGCTTGTTGTCTAAGGACCATTCTACCTCAGGAATCCGCCAGTTGCTAGACAAGAAGTATTTTTCTTTATCCATAATTATGTAATGACTGCATCACGGAGATGCATTAAACCCTCTTTTGCCAGAGCAATCATTTTTCTTATTCATTGATGGTTTTCAAACTGGGGCCTAAAATTATACATGCATTCAGCAATACAACAAATATGAAGTGAGGTATGATAACAAAAATCTAAATGGCCCCAATTAACTCTTGGTATTGTCTAAACTGGAAAATTTTGCAGAAGACAAAATAAATGTGACTGAAAAATTAAAATTTCCTCTTTGGACGGTAGAAAACATTGTGGGGAAAGGAGAAAATGCTGGTTACCGTTATTTTCTCCTTTTCCCACAATGTTTTCAAAATGCTTCTTTCCCATGATTGTTAAAAGTCGAGATTTGTGGTAAAGGGTTAAACTTTAATCTACAAAATGCAATCTACCCAGAAACAGTCACGACATTGCAAAACTACAGATGTATGTATACGTCATGTAACTGTTTACCACATTATTCCACTCAATTCCAACTTTTAAGGTCCCAGAGAAAGAAACCTTTTGAAAAAAATGTTGGGAAAGGAGCAATTTCTCCTTTTCTGAAAT
This sequence comes from Tridacna gigas, assembly GCA_945859785.2. Lineage (NCBI taxonomy): Eukaryota > Metazoa > Mollusca > Bivalvia > Cardiida > Cardiidae > Tridacna > Tridacna gigas. The sequence continues at coordinate 56,306,959 of OX244035.2, forward strand.
GTCAAAGCTGTCATTGCTGTGGTCAAGCAGGTGCAGCATGGGTAGAACCACCTTTTTGGACAAGATGCTATTGGCTGTATCACTTTATTTTTCCCTTCTCAGCCAACCTTTCTTTCTTGTTAATCTGTGATTTTATTGAATCACATCGTCAAAAGTGCCGCAATTTCTGGTGAAATAGGCAATTATGAATGCTTGTTGCTTGTGTCAACAATAGATCTTGCCAATGTGTGAAAACAAGCAGTTACACACCATGCAAAACAACAGTTATTACAATGATACTGTGAAATAGTAGGCTAACCGCCCGAATTAATGTCGCAATTCACGTGATCCCGCAAGTAGCACGAATGGGCGGACACATTTCATTAGACTCTATCACTCTCTGAAATTCCCCCCCTTCTTCTTTTTTTTTTTTCCCTTTTCCCCTCCTACCTCTTAACCGAAAACGATATTCAACAATGGATCTTCTTTCCTCTACTATATTTATCTCTTCTACTTTTTTTTATCAGACTGATTAAGTTGTGTATTTTCTTGACCCCTTGTATAATGTTTAACATTACGGGGTGAAATAAAGTGAATGTTATGTTATGTTATTATAATGATACTTGCTTGATTGATACTATAATATTGTTAAAGGATCAGTTTATGAAATGAGAGGACAATTTATGAAAGACATGATAAACTTGTTTTGATTTTGTATGCTAACAATGGTGTCATAAACAAAATACAGGGGTATGTTTTTCTCGGCACAACAGAGGAAGATTTTAACCCCCTTTTGTTCTAGTTATTTTTAATAAAAGAACATGTTGGGCAGCAAATTCTGTCAGGGTTGTTTGGTAAAGGTGAGGTAGTTGCCAAGCTGAAACGGTCTTAATCAGACTCTTTGCTGTCAAGTTGTTTTTTTTTATTTCAGTGGAAGAATGTCCAGATGGACGAAGGCCTCTGAATTACACACACTGTAACAAAAATCTGGTTTGTCCACAGAGTTATGCTTGTAAACCTTCAGAAGGTGCCAAGAACTTGTATGGGATATGTTGCTTAGGTATTTTCTTACTGTCGTAACTGTATACTAAAAATTTTGTTATAGCATCTCTGAAGAAGACTTTGGAAAACATTGCGGGAAAAGATGAGAATGCTGGTGGTAACTAGCATTTTCTCCATTTCCCACAATTTTCCCATCCTTACAAAGACCGATTCCATCATTAGCATCATATATTTTAATCTGTCAATAGTAAATGTTTTCCATTTGGAAAAGTCAAAAATTTGGTTGTCTGGAAAAGAATTAACTCTTTGCCAGACATTGCTCTTTGACCCTTAGGTTGCTAAGCGCGACTCACTGACCTTTTGCCAACTTTATAGATCAAGACCAGACTGCACAGAATGTGCAGTCTGACATTGGATCTACACTGTCCAACACAAAGGTATATTATCTCCAAAAAAGAAGTTTAAAATAGCATTATTCGAGTTTTTACTATTAGCTTAAAAGTTTCATTTAATTTATTTAGCAGGATAAGGGTTAAAACCTGTCTATAGGGACAAAATTGCAGTGAGGCTCGTAAGTTTGGATTCATCTTTCAAAGAGTAAAAAGCTTTGTGGGAAAAGGAGAAAACGCTGGTTACGAGCATTGTCCCTTTTCCCATATTTTTTTCAAAAGCATTCTTTGTAAGTGTTATTAGAAATCGGAACCGTTAGCTAAAAAGTTAATTAGAGGTATGACTGACAAAACAAAACATGGAGTATTTGCTTTCCGCCTCAGGTATTTATTTAAGTTGACCAGGGCACTGTTTTACTTACATTTGCAAGCTTTTTTGTTTTGCACAAATTATTATAACTAAACGCCCAACTTCAGATTAACAAAATAGGTAAATGTGTTTAACTATATTTTTCGAAACTCCTGACCAACCTTGATTTTCACACCTTTTGATTGATGTTGTCGATTGGTACCAATATGTGGCTGACTGCGAATGCAATTAAAGGCGTTGTTTTTGTATACCCTCAATTAACCAATCAAAGTGACAATTTGACTTTTTCGAATTTCCTTAAAACATTTGGGATAAACGAATGGTAACATTCCCTAGCCATCTGGGCGATTTGATCTCCAGAAGGTGAAATCATTCCAACGGAATTGAAAAAAAAATGCAAAAATTTGTTTCATGTGTTTATTATAATACATATACTGGTAAATATATCTATAGATGGATACATTGTAATGGCCGCAGCATACATGTATGTGCCAGAGGATGTTATATGATAATTTCTTATCTGAAATATGTTTAAAGTGAAAGGGTTTGGCCTGTACAATCCAGCTGCTTATTGTCCGGAAAGTGCAGCTATAAACTTATATAACTTCGTGAATTTTTGCACATAAATATTTGTACTTCTTCAATTGAACACAGGTACAGTAAGATGTGCATGCCTGCCACCAATGTCAACAGGCATCATTTCAGCTCATATGTCAGCTGCTACACCTGAGGTTGAAAAAAGTGCCCCCATATTTACGTTTGAACTTGAAAGTCTTCTTTTCATAATTGAAGTTATACAAAAACAACTACGATTGGCTATGCAAATATCAAAACATAAATCTTTTATCGACGAAAAAAAACCACCAAAATTTGAGACTTTCTACCACTGAAGTTTTTAAATAAAGTAATGCCATGATCACTGTATGATGTTTGGAGGAATTGTACTGCACTGAGAATGAAGGGTGTTGAGAGCATCATTAGGATAAGGAGAAAACGCCCATGAAAGGATTTACTCCTATTTCCACAATGTTTTCTACCCTTTCACACACTAATTCAACTATTTGAGCGGAATTACTTTTGGTGTCTGCGAATGTTTTCAATATAAAATAACCCTTAGGCTGCTAAGCTGCTAAGCACGACTCACTGAACTTTTGCAGCAAGTGTAGATCAAGATCAGACTGCATAGAATGTGCAGCCTGATCTTGGATCTACGTTGTCAGACAAGGAGATGTTTTTCCCCAAAAATACCTTTGACAATGCTAAATTTGGGTTTTTACCACCGACTTGAAAGGTTGTATACGTATATCTTCAGAGAATACAACTCTTTCGAAACTTAATTCCAGTATTTTGACCACATTTAATTTCTTAATTGCAAACTCTTTCAAAAAAAAAAAAAAAAAAGGCTTGAGATTTTATTGTCGGGTGAAGACTTAACCCTTTACCACACAATACCAATTTGTAACGACCATGAAGAAGAAGGCTTTTGAAAGCACTACGAGAAAAGGAGAAAATGCTTGTAACCAGGATTGTCTGCCTCATAAAAAAACTACAAATCTAATTATTTGAGCCACAATGACTTTTTGTTTACAATGCTTTCATTTTGGACAAGTCACATAAATCTGTGCATTTTGTAAAACATATTTTACAGATTGTTCAACTGTTAAATGTGGTAGACTTGACTGTGAAAACCAATATCTACCAGAAGGTGAATGCTGTCCCATTTGCCGAAGTAAGCCTTGCCTTAAGATTTGAATAATGTATATTCTTGTGCTTTATTTCCTTAAAACAACTAGGTAACATTTCCTTGTCTGTTGGACTATCAAAATTGATACCTGTGGCAAAGCTGTCAGGGCGTAACCTGGATTTCAGAATCATCACACACGCCGCATTGAGCTGTCTCACCTTTTGGCTGCTAAGCACAACACAGTATGCCTTTGCAGACTGTGTAAATCAAGATCAGACTGCACAGAACACATAGTTTGATCTTAATCTACATTGTCTGATACAGTGAAATTCACCATCGAAAAGAAATAGGAGGAAATGACAATGTTTGGCTTTTTATTATCAGTTGAAAGTGTTAATTTTTTTAGCAGTTTTAGGCTTGATTATAAAAATTGTGTTGTTCTACAAAGTGATAAAAGAATTTTTTTGCCTATGCCTATTTTTTCTAAATTACGCACATGGATAGTGTATCTAATGAATGCTACCCCTTTGACTATGAATTTTTATTACAATCTCACTTGAGCCAAAAGTGCTAAAATTGGATGTGTGTAACCATGCAGTTTTCAGCTTCAGTAGTATGTCATGCATCATGAACTTCTACCTTGTATGAATTGTGGGGATCATAATTTTCATACCAATACTTAAAAAAACTTTGAAATTCTGTCTCTCTGAAATATGGGACTTGTTCTAAAATGATGATCTGAGGTCAAAAGCAGTTCAAAAGGTCAAAGGATAAGATTCATAAATAGTGAAAATTGGACCTGTCTCAGAGTTTGATAAAATCTATATACATTGTATTTGCCTGAGCACGAAATTTTAGACTTATCTCAATTGAAAACATGAATTGTATTATTCACCCTTTGTAAACGTTCAACTTGTGCCTACACATTCGGTAGGGATCTCATTTATGTGAAATTTGCTTGGCTTTTTTTAGGTTTTATCATGGAAAGATAGAAAACATTGTGGAAGTGAGAAAGTGCTGGTTACAGGCATTTTATCCATTTTCCACAATTTTTTTCAAAAACTTTTATTGTCATGGTCATTAAAAAACAGGACTGTTTGGTAAATGGATAAAAGAAATTAAATAACTGCCAATGCCCATGGGAATTACAGCTCACAAGTGTTATTAGGCAGTGCAGAGTAACAGGGCCATCATGGTCCTCAAAGCTAACCCTTCTCTAAACAATCCTTGGTTATAATGACTTCAAGAAAAAAATATTTTGGGAAAAGAAGAAAATGCTGTTTCCCAGCAATTTCTCATTTTCCCACATTGTTTTCTAATCTTACAAAGATATCATATGATTTGTCTTCAGCAAAATGCTCCTGCTATGGATAATACTACAGTTGCATCGTTTGATAAAGAGTCTTAACACTGAAAGCACCTTTCACAACTGTAGTAGCCTTTGCAGCTAGTGTAGACATAATGTGCAGTCTGATCTTTGATCTACTTTGTCTGCTTTTCTGAAACACTATAGACAGATGCAATCATGATGAAATTTAAAGAGAGGATCTTATATGAGTGTTTATGTATTATCATTTTTAATTCCACTGGTCAAAGGTCAGCGAGCTAATGTCATGGTCCTGTGTCCGCCATGCAGGCGTGCATCCATGCATCCGTCCATGCATGTGGTAAGTTTTATTTCAAATATATTCTCTGAAACTACCCATCCAATTTTGACCAAACTTCACAGAAATGATCCTGCCATGGGCTTCTTCAGAATTTCGTGAAAGAATTTGATTCCTGTAAAAACTCTGGTTGCCATGGCAACAAAACTGAAAAATATAGGAAATTTTTGAAAATCTTCTTGTCCAAAGCCGTAAAGCCTAGAGCTACCAAATTTGGCATGTAGCTTCATCTAATAGACCTCTACCAAGTTTCTTTATATTATAGCCCTGGGGGCCAAAGTTGTCCCCGCCTTGGCGGTCACAAAAATTTACATGGGCTTATATGGGGAAAACTTTAAAAATCTTCTGGTTCTAAACTATATGGCCTTGGGCTACCAAAATTTGCATGCGGTTTCATCTGCTGGTCTTCTACTAAGATTCTTCATTTTATAGCCCTGGGGCCAAAAGTGGCCCCACCCCGTGTGTCACAAGTTTTACATGGGCTTATACCGGGAAAATTTTAAAATTCTCCTGATTCTAAACCATATGGCCAAGGACTACCAAAATAGGCATGCAGCTTCATCTGATGGATCTCCACTGAGATTCTTCAAGTTATAGCCCTGGGGCCAAAATTGGCCAGTCCCGGGGGTCACACGTTTTACAAGGGCTTTATAGTGAAAATAAACCCCGGCTGTTTTATTTAGGAAACTTTGAAAATAATCATCTTGTTTATAACCATATGGCCTAGACCTATATTATTTTGTATGTGGCCGTATCTTGTTGACCTCTATCAGGATTAAGGTAATAACTCGTAATTAACAAACAGACAATAGATCGCTCCTCCCATTGATGTCACGTGACCAGCGAATCTAAAAACCTAGACATATTAGCCAGACACGAGGCCTTAGCTGAGGAGACGTATGCAACTAACCAGAAGATATCTTAACACGAAATAATTGTTCAAGATAAAATAAACATAGGAAAAAATTGAGAAAAAGGTAGTTACATCTTTTGGATTTAGGTTTTCCAAGTTTTATAGGGAAAAATTGAAATAGAGGCTGTTTATTTCGAAGTCAGTTGACTTACATCTCTTACGCCACTTACGTTTGATAATGCAGGTACAATTCGTGAACATGTAACTCGTGCCCCCTAAATATTCCTTAGAGTCATTGGCCTTCTAATACAATTCATGTTTTACCTAGACAAAAATAAGCTTTTTTCAAAGTTTAGACTTCACTTGCAGAGATTTTTCCATTACGTAGCCCGCCATATATAGTTCAATAATTTCACCACAATTGCAAGACTTTTACACTACCAAACGATATATACATGTTTTTAACAGGGTAATATGATTACCAGATGTTTCAGTTGAAATAAGAAGATACATTAACAGATAATAGGTTACCGAATTGATTTTTTCAAGTTCGAGGAAAAAACCTGAGGAGAACAATATAAAGAATAAAAACATGAATATATTTCGAAGCATTCGCCGCTAAATACTATTCTGTAAGAGTAATAGGAAAATAAACTGACTTACAAATTTAACATGTATAAACCAAATTTCAATCACTAATAATCATTGAAAGGGGTTATAGACGGCCACATGGAGTCAGACTGATATAACACGTGCGTGTAATTTTACAAGTAAGGCAATACCGGACGCTTTTGGGGTGATATACCGATATCAAATGAATACCCCATAAACCGTTCCTCCACGTTTTGCGTAAAAAGTGGCAACATGTACAACAAATCAAACGAAAACGGCTTAATTGATTTCTCTTTGATTTTCGATATATAAATAATAGTTTAAGGGAGATTAAAAGATTACAAATAAAGGGAGAGGGGAAGATGGTAATATATAGGGTGGCATATCGTCTTTAATTTAACAGGCTTTAAGCTTGCATTCATAAATATGTTAAAATACAGAGACCAATGAGAACAACGTTTTTAATGGTTTATTGGTGGACGAAGATGGCATTTGTTTTTAATTTAAACAAACGTCTAAACTGTGCCTACATTGCATTTTATTTTAAAAGCAGGGAGGGAGCTGTTTAGGTTTGATTTCCATGAAGACTATATGAAAAACATTTTACCTCCTAATGATTCAGAATATCTAGGTTTTGTAATGGTAACACGGCTTTCGCTCTGAATGGAAAAATGGTGATCGGTGATTGTCGTATAGATTTTTATGATTGACAGCTGTCGTTTGGTCAATTACAGCTTGAAATCATAATTTTAGTAAAAAAAAGAACTTGTCCTGGGGTCACAATTTTCACATAGGCTTTTATAAAAAAAACTTTATCAGGCACCTTGTTCGAAACCTTGTTTGGTATGTATGGTTGTACGTATTAGCCAGTGGAGTGAAACAGATTTATCATCATGGCCCTCTTGATATCAAATGAGTTGACTAGAAATGCAGGACGGAAGCCTTGGTGAGTATCAAATACATTTTAGTCATTAAGTTTAATAAAAATGATAATACATAAATCCGAATGTGAGATTCTATTTATCACATAAAACGAATGACAGACAAAGAAAATTCTGCATCATCCGAAATGCGTCGTGGCTGGTTTCTCCGGCTTCATGCGCTCATAACCAAAAACTGAGCAGAACTCGGACCCCAAATACGATAATACACTTGTTTATTATCAAAAATAAGTCATGAGACACACTACCGGAGGAGGTTTTATGTGATAAATTTATTGAGATTTATTTTATGGGGTCTTATTTCTGGAATTATCTCTCTTTACCACAAAACAAAAATTATAGACTTGTCCAAACGGAAAGCATTTGTAGACAAGAATTCAAATGTGGCTGAAACGGTGAAATTTGTTTTAGACTGGATAGAGAACCTTGTGGGAAATGGAGAAAATGCTTTTTCTCCTTTTATCACTATGTTTTCAAAATGCTTCGTCCTATGAGTTGTAAAAACTCGGGATTGTGTGGTAAAGGGTTTATGTAAAAAAAGTTATGTTTGGTTTATTGGACTCCTTTTGGTTAGTTCGTGTTATCCAGACATTTTACAAAAACTGTTCATGTTGCCGACGGCCTTTACCATAATCTGGATTGAAAAAAAAGCCATCTTTTTCAGAGCCGTGCATAGAAGATGGAATTACTTACTGGTCAGGAGAATCTTTTTTCCAAAAGTGCAATAGATGTACCTGCGGGAATGGACTAGCTGCGTGCACATTGATGGCATGTGGTAAATGATGACTTTCCAGGTCTTTGCCCTCTGAAATAGTCAGTTTTGCAGCAGATGACTTTTAACTGTTTAGCAAACAACAAAATTTAAAACTTGGCTAAATCAAAAGAATTTGTAAGCAACAAATTAACTGTTGGCTTAATGACGGAATCTTTCTTTGAAAAGATAGAAAACATTGATAGAAAAGGAGAAATTGCTAATCCTTTCCATTTCTCAAAGTGTTTTAAAACTTTCTTCTGCAGAGTCATTAAAAAGGGATTGGTTAAATTCACAACGCTATAAGACGAACGAAAACAAATTACATGTAATTTACCAAATAATTCCATCTTTATACAAAGCTTTATACGAAGCTGAGGCAAATGTTTTGAAAAGAACTATAGGATTGCCCTTGAGAAATGGAGAAAATGCTGATCACCAGTATTATCTTCTATCATTTTCTAAGATGTTTTCCACCCTTCCGAAGAAACATCTTATTGTCAAACCTTTTGCTGCTAAGGGCGACTCACTGACCCTTTGCGAACAGTACAGATCAAGATCAGACGGCACAGAACGTGCATTCTGATCTTGTATCTATACTGTCCGATATGGGGATATTTTCCCTCTAAGAAATACATATGAAATAGCAAAAATTGAGTTTTTACAATCGACTTGAAAGTTTCGTTTCAATTATATAGCAGCTTACGAGTTAAAGTTGAGTTTCATGGGTCCATATGTCATTTGCAAATGCAAAACAATTTGGATATGCCTAACTTTTTTTGGGGCATAGTTTCAGCCTAACTTACATTGATTATTCCAAGTTTACATGAATATTCCAAAAATTATCTGAAAAAAGTTTGTTTCATGAGGTATTAAGTCTTAACACTGTCTCACATCATAATAATTAGTTCAGCTGTTTTCAGAGGAAGCATAGACTATTTGTATAATTCCTGTCATTGTCGACTGTGTCATAATTTTTGACATTTGACATTTTCTCAAATCTCTGTTATTACCAAAGATATTTACTTCAGACTTGGTTCTCTTATGAACATCTAGAATTTGTAGATCAAATGGTCAGACTACACTTTAATGCAGTCTGATTATGATCTAAACTGTCCAACAAAATGCATTTATTTATATGGGCAAATGATGATATCAATCCATTATCATATCTTTTTTTATTGCAGCTCCTGGTTGCTACAGAAATGGCACTCGCTATGATAAAGGTTTGTTAAATCCCTACTAGATGACAAGAGTTTAGATTCATCAATATTAAAAAGCATATGCTGACAACAAATAAAAGGTTGTCCAAGTGATGGTATTTATCTTGCAGAGGGTAGAAAAGATTGTAAGAATAGGAGAAAATGCTTTTTTTAATTTTTTCTACAATGCTTTTGAAAGCTGGCTTCTTCAAGGTTTTAAAACAAAATATTATGAGGTAAATGGTTTGGCAATCAAATGATGATTGTTGTTAAGGATAAAGATAAACACTTTATGCCACCTGAAAAAAATAAAGCTTGCTTAAAAGCCCATATATGTGGATCTAGCAGAGCTGGTATCATTGATTATCATAACGACCGACAAGCCTAGGAAGTTATGTTCTTGCACAGAGCTAATTGCTGACTCCAGACTGATTCGTGCACAGAGTTTGATTACTGATGATTCTAGACTATGTGTATCGAAAGTCTTTCATGCAGGCACTCAGCTACAATCATCTACTTATGTTTGATCAATGTGCATCATCTCAATACTGTAAAATCTGTTTTAATGGGCAGTTATCATCATGCCATGGATTTTCAATATCGCATTATTATTCAGCTTGAATAGATCATTTGAAGTGGTCGGGCATAAAACTTGTAAGGAACAAATCGCGGGGCACTTATGGATAAGGGTTCAATCCTGAAGGCAAGCCATCTAAAATATTTACTTACAGTCTTTCGGATGAGACGTTAAAGGTAGGACCCATATTTAAAGGAAAGAAACTTGTCCTATTTGAATGAATTGGGAAAGAGTGTGGGCAAATAATTGCTCTTTTCCCCGCCATGATATGCAAAATCTTTAAATCTACTAAGGCAAGATAAATTGCATTCAGTAATGCGTTATAATAGATATTTTTGTTTATTCTACATTAGGTGATGATGTACCGAGTAATAATGAATGTGAAAAGAACTGTAAATGTTATTTGGAGGGAAGTGAATATAAAATAGGATGTGATATTGACAGTTGCGAGGGTGAGTAAAATTCAACACACCTTAGTACAAAGTAAATGGTGATCTTTTTTACGTCTAACTATAAACCACTGTGCATCGATTGTCATCAGTAATTGGCTCGTTTATCCCTGCCTTAAGTGTTTATTAAATATTTAATTAAGAAACACAGCCAAGGTATTGCAATTTTAATTGTGTTGTAATATCAGTTTCAGAGGAGGTAAGAACAAATTGTTACATACAATTGTAAAAATTGTTTTCATGCCTTACTTTCATTTGTATTTTTGAGTTCGCATTGTTACACACACAGCAAATGTTTGATACCAAATTTCTGTTAGTCATCGTTATAGACTGTAAGCTATGTTGGGGTCATATTTGTAAGCCCCGCAGGTGCAAGAAAATTCAGCCCTTCTTTTTTTATTGTGTTAGTTGTCTTCTTTTGTTAATTTGCAAAAAGTGACAATGGGAATGACAGTTTGGAAAAAAGAGGCTAACGGGAATCTTTCATCATATAAAAGCCAAGTTATTGGCGCTACAGGATAAACTAACACGAAAGGGTATTTTTCCGAATTTCTTGAAGGTTTTTATGAATCAAAGCAAGGGGCAGAGGTATGATGACTTACTATGTACATAGGAAGTATGGCAAAAGGTTGTCTGCTTCTTCCTGAAAAAAAAAGAAAAATAAAACGTACAAAGAGACAAACCTTTCTGAAAACTATTTCTTCTTTCTTTTTTCAGAGCCATGCGTAGAAGATGGAATTATCTATCAGTCAGGAGAATCCTTTTACCGAGAGTGCAATCAATGTACCTGCAGGAATGGGTTAGCTGGGTGCACAAAGAAAGGATGTCGTAAGTGATGACATACTTATCTCGTGACCCCCTGAAACAATTTTGTAGCCGACGACTCGTAAAGCTGCGGCGAATTTTTTCCAATCTGAATAACATGTAATTTACTAAACCGGTTCATGTAATCACCGCACTGAGGCAGAGACTACTACAATAAAAACATTAGAATACTTTTGAAAGCATTGTGGGAAAAGGAGGAAACGCTGGTCGCCATCATTGTTTCTCATTTTTCCAAGGTCGTTTTCTACCCTTTCAAAAACAAGTCATATCATTTAAGTTACGTTCTGCAAATGCAACCAATTTGGGGAAGTCCAAATTTTCTGGTATAGTAAGGGTTGCATCTACATGTAATTTTCTGTTGATTATCTCCAACTTACAGCATATTGCCTGAGTTACCTGAAACAAGCTTGTTACAATAGGTATTGAGTCTCAGCTGTTAAAAATAGCAATATATCACATCCTATTTTATTACCTTTGCGGTTCTCAAAGAAAACATAGACTATTTGTTACAGCTCTGTCATTGTTGACTGCGTTGTCATCAATTTTTATATTTTACATTTTCTCAAATCTGCGTTATAACCAAAGATATTTACGTCAGAATTTGGCTGGTTGATATCAAAAGAACAACTGGTACCAGAAGGACAGGTAGGTCTCAAATTATTTTTGACATGGTCATTTCTCTTTTCAACCTAGATTTTTCATTTAAAAAGCAACAGAAGCCAGGCATCTGTATCTGTATGTGTTGATCTTATCACCATCTGGAAATGTTTTTCAAATCAAATGGACAGACTACACTTTTTGAACACAATGGCCTAAACTGAACACCAGTTTTTAACATCGTAGTAAGGGCAAATAATGATAATCTTGAGCCAGTATTCTTTTTCTGTCTATTGCAGTTGCTGGTTGCTACAGAAATGGTATTCGCTATAACAAAGGTTTGTTTACTCTTTACAAGATGACAAGAGTTTGTAACATCCCTAATGAAAGACTTTGCTGACAACAAATTAAATGTAGCCCATGTGATGGTATCTGTATTTCAGAGGGTTGAAAACGTTGGGGGGAAAGGACAAAATGCTGTTACCAGCATTTGCGCCTTTTTCCATAATGTTTTTAAAAGCTGACTGAAACAGAATATGCTGGGGTGACGTATGAAGCACAAAAGATGGGAATAGTTCTGAATGATATAGATCCCTGCTGATGACACTTTGGAAAAATCGTGCTTATAAGCATATACAGGGTGTCCCAAAATACATGTCCCATTTTCAGCGTTCAATTTTGTAAATAAATATTCAATATGTCTGGATGGCTCTTCATAATATTGTTGAAAAATATCTAAACTTTTGTATGAACAGTAATTTTAAGGACTAGATTACCGTTGTTCCGACATAACACATGATCAGCACGTCCATTCTTTTTCTGAGAAATGACGTCGAAAATTATTTATGACGTTTTGGCAAGTGCGCTCTGTAATCTTCCATATTTCCCTACGAAGAGCAGTTCTGAGTTCATTTAAACATGCTGGTTTATGACCATACACCTTGTCTCTATTGAGTCCTCGCAGAAAAATTCTAATGGTTTAATTCAGGCGAGTGAGGTGGTCGCTCTACTGCGGTCTTCAATGAAGTCAAATGGCGTCCCAAAGTATCGGTCAGAAAATTCATAGCAGCTCTACTTGTATGGGGTGGTGCTCCATCTTATTGAAATTGACAATCATTTAATGAGAAACCTCGTTTTGAAAGTTTAGGCACAAGCTTATTTTTTAAAATATTGATGCAGTAATCAGAAGTGACCGTGACAGTCTCTCCGTTTTCCTGGAAGAAATAAGGAACGACGATGTCTTTACTGCTTAAAGCAACCCAAACTGTGACTTTTTTGTCGTGCAGGGTGTATGAAAAGGTGTATGATTATAAACCAACATATTTAACTCCACTTAGAATAGCTATTCATAGGGAAATACAGTAGATTGCAGAGGGCACCTGCCTAAACGTCATGAGCAATTTTCGACGTCCTGTCAGACTCATACAGCAAAAAATGGGTGGACATGTAGAGCATGTTTTCTAATGGAATAAGGTAAACTAGTACTTCAAATTACTATTTATACAAAATTTTACATATTTTTCAAAGTATTATGAAGAGCCATATAGTTATGTTTAATATTTAGTATCAAAATTGAACATTGAAACCGGGACATATATTTTGGGACACCCTGTACATACGTGGATCTAGGCGGATTGCTATTACTGATTACTAAAACAGTTGATAGCGTTATTGGCTAGATCACTGAATGTGGCCATTTTTTCGTGGTCTTCTTGATCTATGCTTTCTTTAAAAGCAACTTAAGTTGTGAAAGGTAATTCATTGATTTAGTTTATAAGCAATAAATGGGAAATGTGTATCTGTAAATATCAAAAGGAGGGTACCAGCTAAAAAAACAAACCTGCATTTCTTCCTTTTCCTACAATGTTGTTTTTCCAAGTGTTAATCCGATTATTTGAGCTACTTTTCTTTTACGGCCAGCAAATGCTCTCAATTCAACAATCCTAGATTGTTAGGATCTTTCACAGACTTAATTGCTGATCCCTACCAGGGTTATCGTGTCATTCATGTAGTTATTCGGACAGCTATAAACTTTTTCTTCTCAGTTTGATTAAAGGGCATCATGTACAAACTTATGTATGTGCTGATATCATTATGATATGAATTTTAAACATTACTGGGGTCCTGGGTGGCCCAGTGTTAAAGAGCAGGACTCGTGACCTGGAGGCCCCGGGTTCGAGCCTCGCTGGATCCATTGGAGTTTTCGTGGGAGTATCCTTGGGCAAGATACTTCAGAGCCCTATGCTAGTACTGGTGAAACCCAGGGAATACATGACTATGTGGCCTGTCGCCATGATATGACTGAAATATTGTTGGAAGCGGCGTAAACCGTCATTCAATCAATCAATCAATCTAAACATTACTTAATTGGTTGGCTGGAATAGCTCAAGTGGAAGGGCATCAATCTTGTAAGTGACAAATCGGGATACTTGATGGTGTCGTTTCCATCCCCAAGGTTGTCCAACCAAAAATTACTGACAGTCTTTCGAATAAGATTTTAAACGTAGGTCCAGTGTGATGATACTATACACTCAGCACTTTGAAGAACCAGACATAACTAAGGATGGAATTTGTCTCGTATCGTACATTATCTTAGTAGTCTAACAAACAGACTTATGGGGCATCGCCTACTTGAGCACATTTTTTTTTCAGTTCAACCAATCAGAGAACATGTTTTAGAAATCTTTGGTTTATTCCTTAAACTGACGAACATCAACTTAGTGTGATAAAACATAGGTTTTACATGGCCTGCAGATTTTAAATGTTTTTTTTTTTTGATAATCTTGATCTACCATAGACTTTCCTTTTATGAAAACAAGTTGCAATATGACAGTGATTTGTCTCGTATATTGGGCTATCTCAGAAATATAACCAACAGCCTTATGGGTTCATCACCTACATGGGCAACATCTGGCAACAATAAAAAACGGGAAAATCAAATCAACCAGTATCACCTCTTTTCAGTTCAGCCAATCGGAAGACACGTTTCAAAAGTTGTTTGGTCCATTTTTAAAATGGAACACACTTTATGTAGTGTGATAAAACATAGGTCTTCCGTAGCCTGCAGTTTTTATAGCAATATTTTTCATAATCTACTCTAGACTTTTGCCTTTTGAAATGAAATTGAAAAAGAAATACAACAAAAAAACAAACAAAAGAATTGATGACTGGTTCAAGTTTTAAGGAAGAAAATCATTTGGAGAAAAGAAACGTGTCGTATTTGATCGAAAACTGATTACAAATGGAAATCAGTATGGGCAAACAACTGCTCCTTTTCTCTCCATGTTATCCAAAACTTTCAACTACAGTGGTGAGATAAAGTGTATTTAGTAATAGATTAAAATAGATGCATTTGTTCATTCTACATTAGGTGATGATGTACCTAGTAATAACGAATGTGAAAAGAACTGTAAATGTTACATGGAGGGAAGTGAATATAAAATAGGATGTGATATTGACAGTTGCGAGGGTGAGTAAATTTTAGCACACATAAACACATTTCATATAGTGATCTTCTTTAATGTCCTACTGTAACCTACTTTACCCTATGTATCGTGTGCAACTTTTCATCAAAGATGGACTTGTTTATCCCGCCTGTAGTGCTTATCAAATGAAACGGAACTTCTTACTTAAGAAATACAGCCAAGGTATTGCAATTTCACATGTGCTGTAATATAAATATCAGTGGGAGGTAAATTTTTAGAAAGTTGTACGTTCCTGGCACAAATGATTTTGAACATACGCCTATCTGTATAAATATCTTACTTTGTCCATACTTGCGTGCTAAATCTCTTAATACAATTGAAACAAAAAGATGTAATTGTTTTCATGAATCATCTTCTTTTGTTTTATTGAGTTTGTTTTGTTAGATACACAGCAACATTTGATACAAGAATTTATGGAGCAATGGTTGCCGACAGCAAGCTATGCTGGGTTTAAAATTTGTTACAAGGCTAGCACCCAGGCTACATAAAAATTTAAAGCGCCACTTTTCATATCTTGTCCAGCTTTTGTAGGACGAGAGCAAATAAATCAATCATCTGCAGTTGTCTTAACTGGCCATAGTGTTATTTTGGAAAAAAAAAAAATGACAATGGACTTATTGTTATTTCACATTATATAAAAGCCAAGTTATTGGCGCCATTGGAAACTAACAGGAAATTGTCTTCTTCCAAAAAGAAAAAAAAAAGGCAAAGAGATAACCCTTTTTAAAAACCTTCATTCTTCTATCTTTTTTTCAGAGCCATGCGTAGAAGATGGAATTATTTATCAGTCAGGAGAATTCTTTTACCGAGAGTGCAATAAGTGTACCTGCGGGAATGGGCTAGCCGGGTGTACAAAGATAGGATGTCGTAAGTGATGGCATTCTTTTCTCATCGCCTCCCCATGAAACAAATTTGCAGCAGATGAATTAAAAGTTGGTGAAATACGGTTTATTAAAAAGAATAACATCCATTTTAGTAAACTGTTCCATGTAATCACCGCACTGAAGTAGGTTTTGAAGGCAACCGTACGGCTACCTTTAGAGCGGGCTACTACAAATATCATGATCCCACAAAATTTTGAAGATCATTCATCACTGAATAAGGTGAATAAGGTCAAAAAGTAGGTCACTGAATCATATCTGAGAAAAAAATTGTGCGCACGCTGGAGGCCATAATTATGTTCTATCCGATAATAATGAAAGTTAATCAGAGTGTTTGTTTTAACAATACCTCTGACAGGTCTGAAATTAATTTGGTTGCATAGGGTAAAAAGACCTTGTGTGTACTCTAGAGGCCACACTTTCATTCTTATACTAACGAAGTTGATCAGAATGTTTGTAATGATAATATCCTGGACGAGTCAAAAGTAGGGTCACTGCAGGTAAATAAGGAGGTTGCAGGGACTAAAAAAAACATCTAGAGGTCAAATTACCAGTCGAATACGGAAAGTTGGTCAGGATGTTGTCATTTAAATTCTCATGTATGTTTGGGGTGCACTCAAGTCAATTAATGTCACACACACCATTGTTATATTTAGAAAATGAACTTACTTCCCATTATCCATTCTGAACAAAGTTTGTATTTTTATTTCGTCATCACCAGCAGAATCTTTTAATTTAATGAATTCTAAAACACATTTCTGATTTTAGCGCTTTAGGGCCAATGGCCCTCGTAGTGCGGTATTTTGTACACTAACTGATTTTTATCTCTCCCACGAGTCCTATAGTTGTAAGATTCCATCTACGGTATTCAAAACAGGGATTCAAAACGGCATTTTTTTATTAGCTCACCTGAGTACAACGTGCTCAAGGGGAGCTTTTAGGATCACCCCGTGTCCGTCGTTCGTCGTGCGCCGTTCGTCGTGCATCGTTACAATTCTTTAAACATCATCTCCTCCTAAACCACTGGGCCAATTTGGACCAAACTTGGCAGGAATGTTTCTTGGAAGGTCCTCTTTAAAAAGTGTTCACAAAATTTGATTCCATCAAAAACTCTGGTTGCCACGGCAACGAAATGGAATTTTCTAAGAAATTCTTTAAAAGTCTCCTCCTCTGAGACCGCTGGTCAGATTTTGAAAAAAATTCAAAGGAATGTTCCTTGGGTGACCCTTTTAAAAAAATGTCCGCGAAATTTTGATCTGTCGAAAAACATGGCTCTGGTGAATGGGGGCTACTTGCACTATACGGCCATGAAGAAATTCTTAAAAATTCTTCTTCTCTGGAACCGCTGGTGAGATTTTGAAATGATTTCACAGAGATGTTCCTTGGGTGACCCCTTTCAAAAACTGTTGGCGAAATTTTGATCCGTCAAGAAACATGGCTCTGGTGACTGGGGGCTACTTGCACTACACGGCCATGAAGAAATTCTTAAAAATTCTTCTTGTCTAGGACCGCTAGTCAGATTTTGAAATAATTTCACAGGAATGTTCGTTGGGTGACCCTTTTCAAAAACCGTTCGCGAAATTTTGATTTGTCGAAAAACATGGCTCTCGTTAATGGGGGCTACTTGCACTATACTGCCATGAAGAAATTCTTAAAAATTCTTCTTCTCTGGAACTGCTGGTCAGATTTTGAAATAATTTCACAGAAATGTTCGTTGGGTGACCCTTTTCAAAAACTGTTCGCGAAATTTTGTTTTGTCGAAAAGCATGGCTCTGGTGACTGGGGGCTATTTGCACTATACGGATATGAAGAAATTCTTCTTCTCTGAAACAGCTGGTCAGATTTTGAAATGATTTCACAGAGATGTTCCTTGGGTGACTCTTTTCAAAACGTGTTCGCGAAATTTTGTTTTGTCGAAAAACATGGCTCTGGTGAACGGGGGCTACTTGCACTATACGGAAATGAAGAAATTCTTAAAAATTCTTCTTCTCTGAAACGGCTGGTCAGATTCTGAAATAATTTCACAGAGATGTTCCTTGGGTGACCCTTTTCAAAATTTGTTCGCGAAATTTTGATCCGTCAAGAAACATGGCTCTGGTGACTGGGGGCTACTTGCACTATACGGCCATGAAGAAATTCTTAAAAATTCTTCTTGTCTGGAACCGCTAGTCAGATTTTGAAATTATTTCCCAGGAATGTTCGTTGGGTGACCTTTTCAAAAATTGTTCGAGAAATTTTGATTTGTCGAAAAACATGGCTCTGGTGAATGGGGGCTACTTGCACTATACGGCCATGAAGAAATTCTTAAAAATTCTTCTTCTCTGGAACCGCTGGTCAGATTTTGAAATAATTTCACATGAATGTTCGTTGGTTGACCCTTTTCGAAAACTTGTTCGCGAAATTTTGTTTTGTCGAAAAACATGGCTCTGGTGAATGGGGGCTATTTGCACTATACGGATATGAAGAAATTCTTGAAAAGTCTTCTTCTCTGAAACGGCTGGTCAGATTTTGAAATAATTTCACAGAGATGTTCCTTAGATGACTCTTTTCAAAAGTTGTTCGCGAAATTTTGATCCGTCAAGAAACATGGCTCTGGTGAACGGGGGCTACTTGCACTATACGGAAATGAAGAAATTTTTAAAAATTCTTCTTCTCTGAAACGGCTGGTCAGATTCTGAAATAATTTCACAGAGATGTTCCTTGGGTGACCCTTTTCAAAATTTGTTCGCGAAATTATGATCCGTCAAGAAACATGGCTCTGGTGACTGGGGGCCACTTGCACTATACGGCCATGAAGAAATTCTTAAAAGTTCTTCTTCTATGAAACTGCTGATCAGATTTTGAAATAATTTCACAGAAAAGTTCCTTTGGTGACCCTTTTCCAAAATTGTTCACAAAATTTTTTTTCCGTCAAGAAACATGGCTCTGATGGGGGGGGGGGGCTACTTGCACTATATGGACATGAAGAAATTCTTAAAAATTCTTCTTCTCTGAAACGGCTGGTCAGATTTTGAAATAATTTCACAGAAATGTTTCTTGGGTGACCCTTTTTGCAAATTGTTCGAGAAATTTTGATTCGTCAAGAAACATGGCTCTGATGGCTGTGGGCTACTTAGACTATACGGGCATGAAGAAATTCTTAAAAATTATTCTTCTCTTAAACTGCTGGTCAGATTTTGAAATAATTTCACAGAAGTGTTCCTTGGGTGACTCTTTTCAAAAATTGTTTGCAAAATTGTGATCTGTCTAGAAACATGGCTCTGGTGGTGGGGGCTATTTGCACTATAGGGACATGAGGAGGAATTTCTTAATTCTTCTTCTCTGGAATGGCTGGTCAGATTTTGAAATAATTTTACAGAAATGTTCCTAGGGTGACCTTTTTCAAGAATTGTTAGGGAAATTTTTATCCGTCGAAAAACAACAGCCAATTGTTGGTACCTGCATGTGGTGCCTTTGTTTGACTTATGATTTTTAGCTCACCTGAGCACAAAGTGCTCATGGTGAGCTATTGTGATCGTGCTGTGTCCGGCGTCCGTCGTCAACTTTTTACCGTGTGTACGCCCGAGAGGCCACATTTTCGGTCCGATCCTCATGAAACTTGGTCAGAATGTTTGTCTTGATAAAATCTCGGCTCAGACGAGTTCGAAATTGGGTCATATGGGGTCAAAAACTAGGTCACTAGGTCAAATTTCAGAAAACCTTGTGTGCGCTCTAGAGGCCACATTTTCAGTCAGGTACTTGTGAAACTTGGTCAGAATGTTTGTCTTGATAAAATCTCGGACGAGTTTGAAATTGGGTCATCAGGGGGCAAAAACTAGATCACTAGGTCACATCTTAGAAAAAACTTGTGTGCACTCTAGAGGACACATTTTGAGTCAGATACTTGTGGAACTTGGTCAAAATGTTTGTCTTGATAAAATCTCGGACGAGTTCGAAATTGGGTCATGTGGAGTCAAAAACCAGGTCACTAGGTGAATTCTTAGAAAACCTAATGTGCGCTCTAGAGGCCACATTTGCAGTCAGATACTTGTGAAATTTGGTCAGAATGTTTGTCTTGATTAAATCTCGGACGAGTTCGAAATTGGGACATGTGGTGTCAAAAAATAGGTCAGATCTTAGAAAAACCTTGTGTGTGCTCTAGAGGCCACATTTTCAGTCAGATACTTGTGAACTTGGACAGAATGTTTGTCTTGATAAAATCTCGGACAAGTTCGAAAGTGGATCATGTGGGGGCAAAACCTAGGTCACTAGGTCAAATCTTAGAAAAACTTTGTGTGCGCTCTAGATATAGATTTTCAGGCTGGTACTCATGAAACTTGGTCAAAATGTTTGTCTTGATAAAAACTCGGACGAGTTCGAAATTGGGTCGTGTGGGGTCAAAAACTAGGTCACTAGGTCAAATTAAAGGTATATACCTTGTGGGCACTCTAGAGGCCATATTTTTCGCTCAATTGACTTGAACATTAGTCAGAATGTTTTTCTTAATTAAATCTCAGATAACTTTGAAATTGGGTCACCTGGGGTCATAAAGTAGGTCACTAGGTCAAATTAATTCATTACCAAACGACAAAAATTTAGACTGGTCCAAATTGAAGGCATTTGCAGACGACAAAATAAATGTAATTGAAAAATTGAAAATTGTTTTGGGTAGGATAGAAAACATTGTGGGAAAAGGAGAAAATGCTGGTTACCAGTATTTTCTCCTTTTCCCACAAGGTTTTCAAAGGATTTCTTTCACAAGGTAGTTAAAAGTCGGGACTGTGTGGTAAAGAGTTAAAGAAATACCTTGTGGACACTCTAGAGGCCACATTTTTCGCTCAATTGACTTGAAATTGGTCAAAACGTTTGTCTTAATTAAATCTTGGATGAGTTTGAAATTTGGTTACCTGGGGTCATAAACTAGGTCACTAGGTCAAATTAAAGAAATACCTTGTGGACGCTCTAGAGGCCACATTTCTTACTCAATTGATCTGAAAATTGGTCAGAATGTTTGTATTGATAAAATCTTGGATGAGTTCGAATTTGGGTTACCTAGGGTCATAAACTAGGTCACTAAGGTCAAATTAAAGCAATACCTTGTGGGCACTCTAGAGGCCACGTTTTTTGCTCAATTGACGCGAAAATTTATCAGAATGTTTGCCTTAATTAAATCTTGGATGGGATTGAATTGGGTCATCTGTGGTCATAAAGTAGGTCACTAGGTCAAATTAAAGAAATACCTTGTGGGCACTCTAAAGGCCACATTTTTTGTCTTGATGATATCTCAGAGGAGTTCAAAAATGGGTCACATAGGGTCATAAACAATGTCACAGGGTCACATTGAAGAAATACCTTGTGGGCACTCTAAAGGCCACAATTCTAGCTAAATTGACCTGAAAATTGGTCTACATATTTGACTTGATGATATCTCGGACCAACTAGAAATTGGGTCTCATAGGGTCATAAACTAGGTCACTATGTCAAATTAAAGAAATGTATTGTGGGCACTGTAGAGGCCACATTTTTTGCTCAACTGACCTGAAAATTTGTCAGCATGTTTGACTTGATGATATTTTAAATGGATTTGAAATTGGGTCACATAGGGTCATAATCTAGGTCACTAGGTCATATTACAGAAATACCTTGTGGGCACTCTAGAGGCAGTCAGTTCTTGCCCAATTCACCTGAACCTTGGTCAACAAGTTTGTTTTGATGTCTAGGATGAGTTTGAAATATGGTCACATAGGGTCATAAACTAGGTCACTAGGTCAAATTGAAGAAAGACATTTTGGACACTCTGGAGGCCACATTTTCAGCTCAACTGACCTGACAATTGGTCAGAATGTTTGTCTTAATAATATCTCAGATGAGTTTTAAATTGGATCATTATGACCCTGGAGTGAAATTTCGCCTATTGACTCAGGTGAGCGATCCAGGGCCATCATGGCCCTCTTGTTGTAATCTTGTTCATTTAATTCATAACGCTTTATCCTAAGACATAATTTTCAGTATTGTGTGGTAAAGGGTTAATTGAGGTAAGTGTATGTTTGGGCTGCACTCACGTCAATCATTGTCAGATACACCATTGTTATATATAGAAAATAAACTTACTTCTCATTATCCATTCTGAATAAAGTTTATATCTTTATTTCATCATCACCAGCAGAATCTTTTAACCTTATGATTTCTTAAACACATCCTGAAGCGCTTTCGGGCCAATGGCCCTCGTAGTGCGGAATGTGTACAATAACTGATTTTTTCTCTCCCCGAGACCTGTATATGTAAGATTCCATCTAGGGTATTCAAAACGGGGATTCAAAACAGCATTTTTTTTTTAATTGTAATCTTGTTTCATTTAAGTCATAACTCTTTACCCTAGAACATGATTTTGGGTGTTAAAATTCAGGATTGTGTGGTAAAGGGTTAATTGAGGTGAATTGAGACCTAAATCTTGCAAGATGACAAAATTTAGATCGGTTCAAGTTGAAAGCAGCTGCAAACGACAAATGATGCCATTTGTCATTTAACCCTTTCCCAAACGACAAATTTTGGACTGGTCCAAATTGAAAGAGTTTGCAAACGACAATTTTAAATTTGATGAAAGTGGCATAAAGGTCTAAAAAAGGGTAGAAAACACTGTGGGAAAGGAGAAATTGCTCGTTACGAGCAATTTCTCCTTTTCCCACGGTGTTTTCAAAAGACTTGTACTGCAGACACGTGAAAACCAGGGCTTGTTTGGGAAAGGGTTATAGAATAAAAAGGTTTTTGGAAAAGCAGGAAATGCTGGTCAACAGCATTTTCTCTTTTTCCAGCATTGTTTTCAAGTGCCCTCTCCTTTCAGGGTTGTTAAAACACGTAATGTTTAGTGAAGGATTAAGTCTTTAACAGATGACAAATTGTAGATTGTCCAAAATTGAATCTATTTTAGGACCATATTTTCCAACTTGGAAGAATTAGACTGAAGTTCTGATAGGGTAAAAAAGGGAGTGATAAAACAGAAACTGCTTGTAAAAATCATTTTGCCATTTACCACAATGTGTTGAAAAAAGTCTTCTGTAGACGCAGCACTGGGTTGTTTTGATGTGCAATTTCTTAGCTTTTTGATGTGTGTCCATTGTACGTCGTCCGTTGTCCAGGCGTCAACAATGGCCTTGTGTGCACTCTAGGGACAAGACTTTCTGTTGTATACTGTCAGAATGTTTGTCATCATAATAACTAGAACAAGTTGGAAATTGGGTCACATTGGATTAAATAGTAGGGACAAATCTAAGGAAAAAGCTTTTGTAGAGGCCGTATTTTCAGTCCGATACTGATAAAGTCGGTCAGAATGAATTACTGTTTTGAATTATCACTTTCTACCTCCTCCCCCCCCGCCCCCTAAAAAATGTGACTCAAAATCTGGTTATGTGCCCTTTTAAGTTATTAACCTCATAGTTTGGGCAAATGATATCTACCCGATATATTTTCTTTCTGTTGCAGGTCCTGGTTGCTACAGAAATGGTACTCGCTATGATAAAGGTTTGTTAACTCATTACCAAATGACAAGCGTTTAGGTTTGTTCAAATTGAAAGCATTTCCTGACGAAAAATTAAATCTAGCCCAAGTTATGGCATTTATCTTTTAGAGTACAGAAAACTGCGGGAATGGTAACTAGCATTTTCTGGAATAAATTTTCATGCAATTTAGTGGGATCGTGTATCTGTAAATATCTAAAGCCTTTAGAAGGCAGGAAATAAAACAGGGTGTTTTCTTCTTCCACAGAGTTAATAACTGATTCCTAACACTTCATCTCTACTATTACAATGCAGGTACTCGGCTACAAATTTCTATTTCCATTTGACAAAAGCGCATGATCTTAGTACTGTAAAATCTGTTGTATTGGCTGTTATTACTACATTATGCCTTTTCAATATCACTTCATTTGTCTGCTGGAATAGCTCAAGTGGTAGGGCATGAGACTTGTAAGCGACAAAATGTGGGATATTTGAATGTGTGGGTTCGATCCCCAAGGCTGACCAACGTAAAGATAGCTATATTTCTGATGAGGCGTTAAATCTTGGTCCTGTGATGATGCCATACAGCTAGGACTTTTAAAGAACAAAGCATAACGTAGAATTGGACCTGTCCTGTTTCTGGTGAGCCTTGTGGGGGGGGGGGGGGCATCGGCTATATAGGCAATGGGTGGTGCCAATAAATAAACGGAAAATCATTCAAGAAATATTGTAATGAAAATACTCCAAGTACTTTGATTTTCATTTGGATCACTTTTGGATCTTTTTCTGTTCGTAACAGGTAGTTGCTAGGTATTACAGGTAAACACTATTTTGCTTATCAAGATTATTTTAAAGCTTTTTAGAAGTTGCATGACAATCTTTCCTTTGGGCACTCATTGTTCAGACATGTTAAAACTGCGTACGTGGCATTGTACCATCTGGTATAAATACGGTCCGCTCAGCAAAAATTAGTGAGTCTGGCTGTTGAATTCGCGGAGTCAACATCAATGCGAATTAACAGGTTACTATTATTTTATAACCCGTGGTTGGGTTATAGGTATTTGCTCCAATTAAATAGATTGGTTTTAGACTTGACAGGTAAGATCACTGCAGATAATGCCCATAGTTTCCATTGATGCCCAGCGTCTTGGGTCATAGGGGAGACGTTTATCAGTCAGTGGATGAGTGCTTGTCATTCTGTTCTCATTTATTTTGGATATATTGGAGGTGTGTCAGACTGGGCACGAGCTGTGTTAGTTTTAAGGAGACGAGGCCCATTTGATGGATTTTTATGTACATTATCGTAAATCATTGCAAATCTAAATAGACAGTCTAGAAATCACTATACTTAATTTCTATTGTTGATTATTGTCTCCGATTACGCTGTTTTCATTTATATCCTACCGCTTATACAATCATATAGCTGGTGAAAAATGTTATAATCAAGATGTAAATTTTACAAAGTAATTTCGCTCGTCATTTCATTTCTTTTTAAACATCTGTATAGAAGTATCATCTATAAATCACCGTGATTCGCATCCGCTCGGCGAAAGTACGCTACAATATCATTCCTTTAGTCTAGCCTACCAGAGAAGATGTTTTAAAAGTTATTTGGTTCATCCTTAGAAATTGGCACACACACACATGGACATAATGTGATATAACATAGTTGTATAATAACGTGTAGTTTTGAGAGCAAAAGATTTTTTGTCAACAGAAAGGTAGACAAAGGATAATTAACCCTAACCCTGGGCTTTTGTCTGATAAAATGAAGTTGAAAATAGCATTTAACAAGAAACAAACATACAAAATTGATGACTGCGTCATGTTTTATGAAAGAGAATATTTTTTTAAAGAAAATAAACTTGTTCTATTTGTGTGAAATGGAAAACAGTATGGGCAAGAAACAGCCCTTTTCCCTCCATGTCATCCAAGGCTTTCAGAATATAATGGCAAGATAAAGTATATTCAGTAATGGGTCAAAATAGATATTTTTGTTTATTCTACATTAGGTGATGATGTACCGAGTAATAATGCATGTGAAAAGAACTGTAAATGTTACCTGGAGGGTCGTGAATATAAAATAGGCTGTGATATCTACAACTGTGAGGGTGAGTACATGCAATTATCAGCATACCGGAGTGCAAAGTTGAAGGTAAACTTTTGTTATGTCCTACTGAAATCCACTTACCGTAATTGCACTTTGCGTCACTTGTCATCCCTGATTTGCTTGTTTATTCCGGCCTAAAGTGTTTATTAAATGAAATGGAACTTTTTAATAAAGAAATACAGCCAAGGTTTTGCAATTTCACATGAGTTGTAATATAAGTATCTTGGGAGGTAAAATTTTACAAAATTGTACTTTACTGGCACAAATTGATCTTGAACAAAAGCTTTTCATTATGAAAAATCTTACATGTTCATACTTAACTGTCAAATCTCTGAATGAAGTGGGTAAAAAGAGACTGAAATTGTTTTCATGCATCACCTTTGTTATAATATTGAATGTGCATTGTAACAAACACAACAAACGTCTGATTACAGAATTTTGGAGCCTTGGTTACAATCTGCAAACTATAAGGGGTCAAAACTTGTACGAAGGTCAGCACTTAGGCTGGAAAAAAGTCAGCCCATCACTTTTCCTTACCAATGTTGACCAATTGTTTTAGGAGAGCCTTTCTAAATTAATCGAATATCTGTAGTTGTCTTAACAGGCCATGGTGTTACTTGTCTAGGCTGCGGAAAACGGTAATGCCCATGCTTAACTAACAAGAAATGTCCATTGGAGAGACAGAAAAAGTTTGTGTGAACTGACGCAAGAGGTTGAGTTATGGCGACTTATTATGTATAGACAATATAGCAAGAGATAGTCTACTTCTTCATGAACAACTAGGTATTTTAGAGGTAAACCTTTTGCACGAAAACGTTATATTTTCTATCTTCCTTCAGATCCCTGCATAGAAGATGGAATTACTTATCCTTCAGGAGAAACCTTTTACCGAGAGTGCAATAAATGTACCTGCAGGAATGGACTAGCTTCCTGCACAAAGAGAGGATGTCGTAAGTGATGGCAAACTTATCTCATATCCTCCTGAAACAAAATACGTGTAGCAATTGATGACTTTGGAAAATTCTCTTTGAAGTAGGGTTTTTCCAAAATGAATACAAAGTAATTTACTGAACAGATCCATTTTTCACTAGGCTGTGGCAGAAAGGTTTTGAAAGCAAACAGTAGACAACCGTCAAACGGGGCTGTTAGGAATATCAGACCTCACCAAACTTCAAAAATGATTCATCACTGAATAAGGTTTAAAATAGGTGATAGCTGACAAACCATCACTGAAGAAAAAAAAAAAAAAAAAAAAAAAAAACAAATGTTAGAAAAAATTGTTGTCCAGTGGTATCTCCTTAAATTGTTATAAAACATTAATTTCTTGGACTTGTCCAGATTCAAAACATTTGCAGAAGAAAACATCTAATGTAGCTTGAAAAATTTCTGTCTTTGAAAAATAGAAAACTTTGTTGGATAAGGAGAACATGCTGGTTAACTTACCTTACCGGAATATTCTCCTTCCACCTGTAGGTTTTCAAAAGCCTGCTTCTACAGGTCAGGACTAGGAATATGTAAGAATCTTCTGGTAAAGCGTTGATCTGAAGATTGCTTTCCTAAACTGTACCAGACTGCTTTCCTGAACTGTACCAGACCTTATCTTCTCGTGCCTGGCAATAAGGCTTAGGGATACCAAATTTGTCATATATAGGTTCATCTAGTGGACCTCATTCAATTGTAGCCTCGGCTTATATGTACTGAAATCATTATACAAATCGTCTTCTTCCTAACCAGGAAAGCTAGAACTGTAATATTTTGTATGTGTTAAAATCTAGAAGACCTGTACCGATATTGTTCAAATTATAGTCCAGGGTAAAATTTGGCCCAAACCCATGCATCTTAAGTTCAACAAAGACTTATAGTGAAAACTTGAAAATCGTTCAGTGTCCTGAATGTAAAAACTAGGGCCACGAAATATGGCACATACGTAGCTTCATCTATAGGACTTTTACTAAGTTTTGGATCTTAAAATCCTGTGGTCGAAATTGGCACCACCACGTAGGTTTTGAATTTAAAGAGGTTTCATATGTTTGCAAATTTAAAAGTTTCAAGCTTCAAGTTTATTGCAAAAAAGTCAGTATTGAATATTCATACATTAACAGTGTAATATTTCTGATATTCTTATTTATCGATTAATGGAAGAGAGAGAGGGGGGAGAAAAGCATGCACATACATGATTCATCATCAGTATAGCATAGTGTTATGGTTAACGAGATGCAAAAATCTACATGAAGAAAATAATTACAAATAGACCTTGAAAACATACGACTTAACATTGAAATCAATGAACTTCACATGGCTTCCAGCTGTTTTGATGAAAGGAGAAAATGCCTGTGATGAGCAATTTCTCCGTTCGCCACAACATCCTCACATATATTCATATTGATGTATGAATTCAAAATTTGCATTGATCCTTCTTGTCTGCCGAAATTGTTTCAAGTTGGCGATGTTCCGTTTTTTTTTGTTTTTTTTTCGGAGGCAATGAGTTCATTCTTTTACAAATACATACATACATATACACGTATGACAAATGTTGACTAGGTAGATTAAAAAATACTTTTGTAACGTGCATGTTCTTTTTGCTTTTTATTTCAATATATATATATGCGCAAAGTTTCCTTATCACAATATTATTTGTAGTTGTTAAAACTTTATGATTTTAGGGATAATTAAAAGTTTTTAACGTGTAATGTTCCGATATCATTGTAAAATGGACATTGTAATATTAAATGAGATTTGTCTTCCAGAGTAATACAATTTCTGTATTTGCCTCCATTTCTGGGAGTTTTTGTTTTTTTTTTTTCCAATGACCTAATTCTGTCTCTGATGTTGATAAAGATAATCAATACTTTTCACTTTTATCTCGTCTAAACAGTTTTTGTAATTAAGATTTTAATAAATTGTAAAATGTGGCTCTCGATTTTAGTTCATTTTCCCATGTTTAAGGATAGCTATATGAGCATCCAAATTTTCTACTCCTTATACATCACAAAATCCAGTTTTGCCAAATTTTCAATATTTTCATTGTCATCTAGGATCATCTGTTCATAAAGTAATGTATTTACTAACCTGAGAATTTGTAATCTTCTACTGAAACTGTATAGTGCGTGACGTTAGTTGAACTATTAAAGGGACTTTTCCAAATTCGCCATATATGAAACTATTTGGAGTCTGTATTTTTAGCTCTCAGTTATTATTTACAAACTTGTGTATGTGTTTTTTTCAAGCCTTTAACCATCATTAATGGCCCAAACCTCAGACTTGTACTGTAATATAGGAGAAATTAACTTGACAAGAAGTTCTAAAGTATGACTAACAGATATGTCTTCAGAAACTGCAAGATATTGCTTTAATGTCAAAATAGCCATAAGTCCTTCACCCTGCATGACTTCAAAAGCATATCTGTAGGACACATCGGAAGAGAGTGCTCTAGATAGGTATAACTATATTTCAAAAATTCATGTTAAATATATCTTGTTAATAACCCCTTGGCCTAGACCAGTATAATTTTGTATGTAGCCACATCTAGATATCTTTCGTATATAGCCATTTGGCCCTAGATCTGTTTTAGTTAGTATGTAGCTTCGTCTAGAGGTCCGTTATCAGGATTCAGCTCATATAGCCCTTGGGTAAAAAATAATCATGCCATGGAGTTCACAGCTTTGACATGGGCTTTTTTTAGAGAGGAGTGAAGAAATATTTTTGTGCCAAAGCATTTGGCATAGAATTGCAGTAATTGCTATGTAGCAAGATAACAGAGACCTGTAGCAAGAATGTAAGGTTATTACCATTTAATCAAAATTGGCCCCCGGGGGCGGGAAGTGTGCGCAAGATTTCAGAGATTGTTTTCTGCAGTGAGCAATTAAAAGCTCTTCTGGCCCTGCTGTTTCTGGTTTGGTAAAGAGTTACACATTAATTCTTGCTGATTGTCCAACATTACAAGATTATTTCCAAATTTATTTGCTGCAAATTTGTTTCTAGAGGAACTGAGTCGTACATTTTCAGCAGTACTACCTTTCATCATAATGATTGACACCTGGAATGATTGTAGATCCGAAGGTCAGACTACTCATTATTCATATTTATGTAGTTTGATTATGGTCTAAACTGGTCGGCAAAGCACTAGAAATGGGCATTAAAACATATTTTTTTAGAAAATCTTTGCAAAGATAGTGAATTTTCATTTTCATAAAGAAATTACTTTTAACTTAATTCACAAATAGAAATACATGTAGAACAAAGAATTACAGAAGTTTTTGTATTCAAAGTTTCTAAATGTATATTAGTGATTGCATAATAAGGGATCAATACATTTTAAAAAGCGTCATTTCAGTCACCTCGATAGCCGCGTTGGTGGAGCCGTTGACCCTGGTTTTGAGGGTGGTGGGTTTAAGTCCAACCAGAGATATTTTTTAACCAATATTGTTTTCTTCAGTCTGGGAATAGATAGTAACATCTTTAAGGTTTATTTTTAAAGCATCAACATTCTACCCTGAAAAAATGTTGGTCAAAATCTAGTTTGTTGCCTCTTTAAAGTGTTAACCTCATGTTACAAACACATGATATCTACCACGCTCATGTTTATATATTGTCTTTCTATTGCAGCTCCTGGTTGCTACAGAAATGGTACTCGCTACGATAAAGGTTTGTTAACTCCGTACTAGATTACAAGAGTTTAGATTCATCCATATTGAATGCATTTTGTGATCACAAATTTAGCCCAAGCAATTGTAAATATCTCTCAGAATAACAAATTGTGGGAATATGAGAAAATGCTGGTAACTAGTATTTTCTCCTATGTACACATTGTTTTTAAAAGCTGTCTTCCTTAAGGTTGTTAAAACATAATATCTTGAGGTTAAGGGTTAAACACAACGGCGGGGAACTCTTCTCAAGGGTATAAATCTACTTTTTTTGAAATCTTAAAAAATGCGTACTGACAAACCGATGTATATGGATTTAGTAGAGTTGCTATCGTCGATTATCACAATAATTGTTGTTTAACTTTCATATCAAAATAATTGTTGTTTAACTTTCATATATTTGCAACAACACTGAATGTAGTCATTTTGTGTGGTCTGATCTCGATCTATGCTTGATGTTAAAACAACTAAAATTGTGAAAGGTACTTAAAGTATTCAGTTATAGGCAATTAATGGGAATTGTGCATCTGTAAATATCAGAAGGAAAGCAGCGAATAAAATAAGGCTAGCATTTTCCTCTTTTCGTACATTGTTTTAATTCCATTTTGAGGACGAGCCCATCATTTAAGTCACTTTTTATTTATTGCCTGCCAATTCTCTGAGATGGACAAGTCTAGACTGTTACCTACTTTTATCCATAGTTTCATTCATTAAGGTACTCAGCTACAAATGACTAATTCCGTTTGACTTGAGCGCATGATCTCGGCACTGTAGAATCTGATATATAGTCATTATATTATGAATTTTCAATATCACGTAGATATACCTCAGGTTGCGAGTTCGATTCCCAAGGCTAGCCAACAAAAAGATAACTGATAGTATTTCCAATGAGACGTTAAACTTGGGGTCCAGTGTGATGATGTGATACACCTAGCATGTTATAGAACCAGGTGTAACTTAGGATGGGCTTTGTCTCGTACCTTGCTCTATTCCTTTATCATAACTATCAGCCTTATGGAGGCGTCGCCCATATGGCAGTATCTTTCTCTATCCCCCTGTCATAACTAAAAGCCTTATGGGGGCATCGCCCTTATGGCAACCGTTGAAGTAGAAAGTAAACAGAAAGTAGATCAAACAATCAGCAAAGAAGTTTTAAGTGTTACATGTATTTCGTTCATCCTTTGAAATGGCACACACACATGGATGGACATAGTGTGATGAAACATAGATTTTTTTCTAGCTGGGTGTTTTGAAAGCAATGTTTTTTATGTACTAACAGATGGGTAACAAAGCATAATCTACACTTGGCTATCGAATGAAATGAAGTTAAAATGGCATTCAACATAAACAAAGAGACTGTTTAAGGTTTAAAAAAGGGAAATATTTAAAGGAAAGGAACTTGTCCTAATTGAGTGAAATGGAAACGCAGTATGGTTAAAAAAAACTGCCATTTCTCTCCATGTTATTGAAAACTTCCAACTACCAGGGAAAGATAACCTTTATTCGGAAATGGGTTAAAATAGATATTTTTGTTTATTCTACAATAGGTGATGATGTACCGAGTAATCCATGTGAAAAGAACTGTAAATGTTACCTGGAGAATCGTGAATTTAAAATAAAATGTGATATCGACAAATGTGAGGGTGAGTAAGCTTTTGTATATCTGAGTATGTACAAAGTTTGAGGTGAACGTTTGTGATGTCCTACTTCAACCTACTGTCCCCAATGTATTTTCATCACTTGTCATCAATTATTGGCCTGTTTATCCCTGTCTAACACACCTATTTTGAAATGAAGTGGAACGTTTCAACCCTTTACCAGATGAAAAAATTTTAGCCTTGTCCGAAAATCAGTGTGGCTCAAATGGTGCAACTTTTCTTTGATAGGGTAGAAAACATTGTAGGAAAAGGACAAAATGCTGATTACCAGCATTTTTTCTCCTTTTCCCACAATGTTTTCAAAAGGCTTCTCTCCCAGGGGCGTCAAAAGGCGGCATTGTGCAGTAAAGGATTAATTGAGAAATACTGTCAAAGTATTGCAATTTTAGTTGTTGTTGTTGTTTTAATATGAGTAATGAAGAAGGTTAAACAAAAGACATTTATACATTTATTTTGGACATGCGCATATCTATTAAAAAAATCCATTTTTTTCATACTTGCCTGACTTTTCCCTGAATAATTCAATGTTTGTTGTTTTCTTCAATATTAGCGAGTTCTGATGGGCTGAAGATTCTTTCTCAAAGCTTCATGCAGTTTTGCTGTCAAACAAATGTAAACAAGCATGTTATCTTTAATTCATTATGTTTCTCTCTCTAATCTCATACCGAGTCCGAAGCTCAAATGCTAGCTAAGTATATTTTCTCTGAATATCATTAATTGGAAAAAAAATATCGAACAATTAATTTAAGAGAGAACTTAAGTCATTGTCAGTTTACTGGGTACGAATAATCCGATTTCCAACTTTCTTCTGGCATTTTAGAATTCTAATAATAGATCTATTTAATCGCAATTTCCCTATGCTATGATGATGTCATGAATTACAGGCATTCAATTGACGTCACAGGCAGGAATTACGTAGGCAAATAATCGGAAAATAGTGCCATGACATCATTCTTTATTTTTTTCGCGGAATTTCTAAAGTAATAGTTACCATAGTTGGAATACATTTCATTTATAAATGGTAAATGGCGGCGGAGTCACTGGAAGATACGGTTCTATAAATATCCGTGGTATATCAAAAATCTATAAACACCGTGGTATATAAAAAAATGAATATCGAATAAGTGTTATTGCATGGACTTCCGGTTAGTGAAAGATTGATTTGTTTTCATGCATCACTTCTTTTGTAATATTAAGTTCGTATTGTTACAAACATAGCACTTTTTTGGTACCAGAATTTTTGAAGCCATGGTTAAACACTGCAAGCTATGTAGAGGTAAAAATTCTGAAGAAGAAAAGCACCCAGGCTGCAAGAAAAGTCAGTCAATCAGTTTTATTATTAATGTTGTCCAAGTTTTTTAGGGTAAATAAATCAATCAGCTGTATGTGGTTGTATTAACAGGGCATGGTGTCATTTGTTTTCAGTATTATTTTGCATAAACATGACAATTAGACTTACCGTTTCGGAATAGATAACTAGGCCAACGGCAATCTTTCATTACATGAAGGCCAAGTCATTGATGCCTACATGATAAACTAACATAAAAGTGTCTATTCCAGATACTTTCAAAGTGTGTGTGGACTGAAGCAAAAGGCTTGTTATATATAGAAAATATAGCGAAAGATAGTCTGCTTCTTCCTTAAAAAAAACAGGCAAGGAGATAAACCCTAAAAAAGAAAACTTCTTTCTTCTATCTTCTTTTAGAGCCATGCGTAGAAGATGGAATTATTTATCAGTCAGGAGAATCCTTTTACCGCGAGTGCAATACATGTAAGTGCATCAATGGGGTAGCTGGATGCACAAAGAGAGGATGTTGTAAGTTATGACATTTTGATTTCATTGCCTCCTGTAACAAATTGACAAAAGATGACACGGAAATTCCCTGTAAAATAAGTTTTTTTTTTTTTTAAATCGCGAATTAATAATTTACCAAAGAATTGCATGTTTTCAAGGCTTTGTGGCAGAGGTGTTTTAAAGACAGATACATCCTTAAGTTATATTTTGCTAATGTAATCAAATTGGGATTCAGCTGATGCAATCATTTTTTGAAGGTCCAGTTCTAACTCGGCTGTTTTTGAAGAAAACCGTCGATGTATTGTCGTAGCCCTGGCGTTGTTCTCGTTGTATGGGTGGTCGTCGTCGGTGTCGTCTGCGTCGTTGTGCGAAAACTTTGACATTTTATAATATCTCTGTTATTACTTCTGGTAACCATCAAATTATTTAGACAAAGTTGTGCCCCTTTTCCGACTTAGAACTTTCTCTGAGAATTAAGCAACTGCAGCCAAACGTTGGTACCCGCATGCAGTGCTTGTGTTTTTGTATGTGTTTTTTAAAGAGTTACACCGCACAAACTTCTATTATTTCCAAAGATGATTACTTCAGAATTGGGATAGTTGATAGCTTTCAAAGACGAACCGATACAAGAAGGGCAGGTTATTCTTGAAATAGTTTAGACAAAGTGATGCCCCTTGTTCAACCTATATTTTGCACTCAAAGAAAAAACAAACAAACAAAGACACGCACACAAGTTAAGCATTGGGATCCACATGTGGTGTCGTAATGAACATCTGAAATAGTTGTTGTTCATCTGGTTGGACCACTTTTTGAGCAGTCTGATATACGGTCTAAACAGTCCACCAAAAGGCCATAGCTTGTAAACATCATATTTCGGGCAAATGACTAGAATCAACCTAATTTTCTTTTTCTTTCTATTGCAGTTCCTGGTTGCTACAGAAATGGCACTCACTATGATAAAGGTTTGTTAACTCTTAACCAGATAATAATAGTTCAGCTTTGTCTTTTTTGAAAGCATTTCCTCATAGCACATGTAGTCAAAGCGATGTTATCAGTATTTCAGAGGGTAAAAAACGTTGTGGAAAAAGGAGACAATGTTGGTAACCAATATTTTCTCCTTTTCCACATTTTTTTTTCAAGGCTCACTTCCAAGGGGTTTAAAAAATCGGACTATTTTAAGGTAAAGGGTTAATAATAACAAAAGGGAAATACTGTCAAGGATAAAGATCTACACATTATGAAACCTTTGTTTGAAAGGCCATATATATGGATCTTGCAGAGTTGCTGTCAGTTATTATCATAACATTTGATATTGTTTAGCATACATATATTTGCTAGAAGACTCGATGTAGCCATTTTGTGTGGTCAGATCCCGATCTATGGTTGCTGTAAAGGCAACTAAATTGGAGAAAAACACTTTAAGAATTAGGTTTATGGGTAGTTTTTGGAAATTGTTTATCTGCAAATGTCAAAAGCACGGAAGAGACTGAAATATGCCCAGTATTTTCGTCTTTTCCTTCAATATTTCTCTACCCTTTCAAGGACAAGTCCCATTATTTGAGCCATATTTTATTTGTTTCTGGCAAGTCCGCTCAAGATGGACAAGTCTGGGGTTTTATCTTTTTGCACAGAGTTAATCACTGATTCCTGACCGTTTTTATCCTTAGTGTTATTTATGTAGTTATCCAGCTGTAAACCTCTAATTCTGTTTGACTAAAGCTCCCGATCTTATTACTGTAAAGTCTGACGTATGGGCCGTTATTATTATGTAATGAATTTTCAGTATTACCGCGTTGATCAGCTTCAATAGCTCAAGGGGTAGAGCATAGGACTGGTAAGTAAGAAATGATGAATTTTGTTCCATATCGTGCACTGTCCCCGTGATCTAACTTACAACCTTAGTGGGGCATCATCCTCATGGGCAATCGATGGCGACAATTCATAAACAGAAAATCGTTCAATCAATATCACTTTGTTGGTCAGCCAATCAGACAAGATATTTCAAAAGTTATTTGGTTCCTCTTTTAAAACGGCACACACACACACACACACAAACACACACACGTATACATAGTATGGTAAAACATTTTCTACAGCCTGTAGTTTTGAGAGAATTTTTTCTTTTTTTGACAGAACGGTAAACAAAAGATAATCTAACCTAGGCTTTCTTCTAATGATATGAAGTTGAAAATGGCATTCATCAAGAAACAAACAAACAAAACTGATGATGGGTTCAAGTTTTATGAAAGGGAAATATTTGAAGAAAAAGAAAGTTATCCTATTTGAGTGAAATGGCAAATAGTATGGGCAAGCAAGTGCTTCATTTCCCTCCATGTTATCCAAAGCTTCCAACTACAAGGGATAGGTAAAGTGTATTCAGTAATGGATGAAATAATTATTTTTGTTTATTCTACATTAGGTGAGGATGTACCAAGTAATAATGTATGTGAAAAGAACTGTAAATGTTTCTTGGAAGGGCGTGAATATAAAATAGGATGTGATGTCGACTCATGCGAGGGTGAGTACATTATTTCAACGTGAATTATTGTGAGATCCTTCTGTAACCAATTGTCCCCAATGTATTTTGAATCATTCATGAATTGTCATGAATGACTGGCTTGTCTAAAACTGCCTAAAGCGCATATAATTAAATAAGTTATTTAGTGAAACGGTACCTTTTGAATACAAAGCACTGCCAAGGTATTGCAGTTTCGCATGCGTTATTAAATTTGTATCAAGGGATGTTAAATCTGTACTTTACTGGCTTGTCTAATACTGCCTAAAGCGCTTATAGTTAAATAAGTTATTAAATGTTGTTTATGCTAAAAATCTTTCTTTGTTCATGCTTGCCTGCCAAATCTCTGAATAAAGTGGGTAAAAAGAGACTAAATTTGTTTCATGCATCACTTTCATTCTTAGTATTAAGTTCACGTAGGTACATGCACAGCAAACTTGATACCAGAATTTTGAAACCTTAGTTACAGACTGCAAGCTCCAACGCGGACAAAATTTGTAACAAGGTTGCAAGAAAAGTCATTAAATAATGCCTTTCGCTAGTTTATCAGGAAATGATGGTGGATTACGGTTTGATAATTTCACCAGTTTCGACCAGTGAATTTACTGATTGATAAACTCACTGGTACGGAAACACCGTGAGCTCCAGTGTACTTCGTAAGTCCGAACAAAAAAGTTAGAAACATGAAATGTTTGTCTTTTTTTCGATGAATGATCGAAAATAATTTCATCTTATGAACGTCATAAGGTAAGATTTCCATTTGAGGCTGCGCCACTCGTGAAAATACTACTGATGATTTTAACTCGATGAAATAGATTTCGATCTTTCACCGAAAAAACAAAAAACAAATAATCCTCTGTGTCCATCACTTTTCTTAGTAATGTCAAAACTTTCTAGGAAAACTATGGAAAATAAGTCAGTCATCTGCAGTCATTTTGACAGGCCATGATATGGTGCTATTTGTCTTCTTTTATTATTTTTTTGAAAAAAAAATACTAGGTTTGCTGTAATCCTTCATTATATGAAGGCCAGCTCATTGATGCCACTTGATAAACTAATATGAAAGTGTCTATTCCAGATACCTTGAAGGTTTGTGTGAACTGAAGCTGAGGCTGGGGTGTAATGATTTATTATGCATAGAAAATATGGAAAGAGGAAGTTTGTTTCTTCCTGTAAAAACAAGTCAAAGAGATAGGCCTTTCTAAAAACTCTTATTCTTCTATCTTCTTTCAGAGCCATGCGTAGAAAACGGAATAATTTATCAGTCGGGGGAATCCTTTTACCGAGAGTGCAATATATGTAAGTGCAAGAATGGGCTCGCTGGATGCACAAAAATTGGATGTCGTAAGTAATGATATTTTGTGACGGTAGGTGCCATGAAAATTCACTGTAAAATAGGGTTTTTCAAATTGCAAAATTAATTTACCGATCAATTAAATGTTTTCATGGCTCTGAGGCAGAGGTGGTTTGAAAAAGAACAAAAAAAAAAAAAAACGCATAAGACCGCCTTTGAAAACATTATTGAAAACAAGGAAACGCTGGTCAGTAGCATTGTTTCTCTTTGTCTAATAACGGTAATACCCTTCCAAATATAAATTTAAGTTATATTCTATAATTGCAATCATTGTAGGGAAGTTCAGAAAGGGTTTTATATTGAAATGAGTTAACACCCACATTTAACTTTCCAGTGGTTCCAATTTACACGGATATTGCCAAAGTTATCTGAGACAAGTTTGTTTCAGTACGTATTATGTCTCAGCTTTAAAGCTCAGAGTTTTCACTGAAAAATCAAAACAAGCCAAGCTTTGGCATCAGCATATGGTGCCCTAATGAACATCTTGAATAGGTGTAGGTCAAATTGTTAGTATACAGTTTTTATCCGGTCTGATTATGAGTCACCAAAACACCTTAAGTTGTTAACATTATTGCATGGGCGAATGATGATAATTTATCCAATTTTCTTTTTCTATCTATTGCAGCTGCTGGTTGCTACAGAAATCGCACTCGCTATGATGAAGGTTTGTTAACTCTTAACCAGATGACAATAGTTCCATCTTCAATGCATTTGCTACTGACAAATTTAGCCCAAATTGTGGTATCTGCATTTCAGAGGATGAAACATTGTGGGGAATTGAGAATATGTTACCAGCATGTTTCTCTTTTTTCACGATGTTTTAAAAGCTGTCTTCCTCAAGGTTGTTTCAACTGAGTATTGTGAGGTAAACGGTTAAGCACAACAAATGGAAATTATTCTCAAGGATATAGATCTTACCGTTATGACACCTGGAAAAAAGCTTACTTTAATGCCCAAACATATGGATCTAGCAGAGTTGCTATCATTGATTATCATAAAATTTGATTTTGTTAGCTTATTTGCTAGGACACTCGATGTAGCCATTTTGTATGACATGATCTTTATTTATTCTGGTTGTAAAAGCAACTTTAATATCTGTGAAAGACATTTCAAGGATTAAACATATAGACACGCAGGCACTTAATGGGAATTGTGTATCGCTAAATATCAAAAGCAAGGCAGAGACTAAAATAAGGCTAGCATTTTCTTCTTTTCATACAACGATTTTCAACCTTTTCGGGGACAAATCCCTTAATTTGAGCCACATTTTATTTATTGCCAGTTAATGCCTGCAAGATGGACAAGTCTAACATGTTGCCTTCTTGCACAGAGTTAATCACTGATTCCTGATCACTTTTATCCTCAGTGTCATTCATGCAGGTACTCAGCTACAAACATGTTATTCCGTTGGACTAAAGTGTGTGATCTTAGTACTGTAAAATCTGATGTATGGGCTGATATCATTATGCTATACATTTTCAAAATCACTTCATTTGTCAACTGGAATAGCTCAGGTGGTAGGGCACGAGACTTGCAAACGACAATACTTGCAGGTGGGGGTTTCGATCTCTAGAGCTGGCCAATCTCTAAAGCTGGCCAACCAAAAAAAATATTTATTAATAGCCTTTTGAATGAGATGTTAAACGTAAGTCCCGAATGATGATACTATATACCTAGCATGTTGAAGAACCAGGCGTTACTTAGGATGACTTTTGTCCCATATCTTGCACTATTCATGTAACATAACTAGCAACTAAGCAGTTAATGGGAATTTTTTATCTGTAAATATCAAAAGCAAGGCAGAGACTGCAATAAGGCCAACATTTTCTTCTTTTCATGTACTTTTTCTCAGTTCTTTAATTGAAAAAAAAAAATCCATTTAATCTGTTGCCAGCTAATGCCCACAAGATAACAAGTCTAGAATGTTATCTTATTGCACAGAGTAAATCACTGATTCCTGACCACTTTTATCCTCAGTGTCATTCATTAAGGAACTCGGCTACAAACATTTATCTAAGTTTGACTAAAGCGCATGATCTAAAAGGTCTGATGTGTGGACTGTTATATGTCATATATTGTCAATATCACTTCATTGGTCGGCTGGAATAACTCATGTGGCAGGTCAAGGAACTTCTAAGCGACAAATCTTGGGATGCTTGAGTGTGTGGCTTCGATCCCCAAGTATGCCTGACTAAAGAATTATTTGTACAAATAGTCTCTTGGATGAGACATTAAACTTGGGTCCGTTGTGATGTTGCTATACACCTGGCATATTAAAGAGCCAGGCGTAATGGGTCTGATCAGTCCGAGTAGTTCATGTCTTAAAGCGTAGGACTTGCAAACATCAAGTTTCGGGCCACTTCATGGGTTCGAGCCACATGGTTGGCGATCTGAATTACTAGAAGTCTTTCGGATGGGACGTTAAACCGAGCACGTAAGAGAAATAGGCATGAGTTAGGAAGGATTTCATCGGATATCTTGCAGTATCTCCCGTAACATAATTTGCAGGCTCATGAGGGTGTCGCCCATACGGGCAACGGGTTACGAAGATAAATAAATGGAGAATCAATCAATTAGGGTAGGTCTTGTCCCGTATCTTACCTTTTCCCCATTACACGAATGGTTCAAGATTTATGGAAAGAAAATATTTGAAGAAAAGAAACTTCTATTTGAGTGAAACAAAAACAGTACGGACAAACAACTGCTCCCTTTCCCTCTATGTTATCAACGCTTTAAACTACAAGGGCAAGATAAAGTGTATTCAGAAACGGGGTTTAAGGACGTTTTCTAGAGTTTTAATTTTTCCATAGACTTTTTTTATTTTCTCATATATTACGTAAAAATGTTATGCCGAATACAGAAATGAAAAGATGATGTGTTGACACATTCGTTTATTGTTAAATGCCTGTTTCCATGCTAACAGTATACCCCGAAATTCTAAAAAATTGTGATTTTTGCTTGAAAATGATAACATTGTCAGACGGCTTTGGTTTTGTAATTTATATAGAATCATCTCTAAATACATGTATTTCATAAGTCAAACTCAAGTGACAGATCACCTGTTCTCAGAGACCATCCATAAGTGGAGATCGGTTTGTGTAAACATGGTAAATTTTCAAATTACTTTAAATGGAGCCCCTAAAAATCTTTGAAGTAAGTAAGGTGGCTATAATATGCATTACTTAACATCAGGTAAGTATAACCCTGGATAAGAAACTCCACTTTATTCTTTCAGCCTCATAGGCTAAAAAGGGGCTTTTGCTCTTTAGCGGATTGCATAGATCCAGATCTGACTTCACAGAATGTGCAGTCTGATCTTGAATCTATACAGACGGCTTGTGTAGCCAAGTTAGTTGGCTAATAATTCAAAGTAGACTACTAATTCGACGACCGTTTCTCGATGCCTTTTTCGACGATGTTGATTGCTCATCGGCGTAATACGCTTCTGTACACTTTGCATTAGAAGAGGTGGGTAGGGAACTGATAGTTACCTTCATTTCTTCTGCCTTGCTGTTTGTATTAAGTTGGTATTTCTTGTTGTATCATTACTTGGCAACGCAGACTGAACACTTGGAATACGGTCTAACCTAGATTTCCTCGAAAACTAAAATGTCTTTTAGAGCAAAAGAGCCAAGGGATGAAAAAGCCTGTCCTAGTGCGCACTAAGTTACGAAGAAAACTCCGAAAACATCCTTAAATAGATATTTTTGTTAATTCTAAATTAGGTGATGATGTACCAAGTAATAATCCATGTGAAAAGAACTGTAAATGTTTCTTGGAGGATGGTGAATATAAAATAGGCTGTGATGTTGACTCATGCGAGGGTGAGTACATTTTAGTACACCTGAGTACAAATTCAAGATGAATTTTTGTGGGTTCATTCTTTAACCTACTGTCCCTAATGTTTTTTTAGCTCACCTGAGCACAACGTGCTCAAGGGGAGCTTTTAGGGTCACCCAGTGTCCGTCGTCCGTCGTCCGTCGGTCGTCGTGCGTCGTGCGTCGTCAACAATTCTTTAAACATCAACTCCTCCTAAACCGCTGGGCCAATTTGGACCAAACTTGGCTGGAATGTTCCTTGGGAGGTCCTCTTTAAAAATTGTTCGCAGAATTTGATTCCGTCAAAAACTCTGGTTGCCATGGCAACAAAATGGAATTTTTTAGGAAATTCTTTAAAAATCTTCTTCTCTGAAACCGCTGGCCAGATTTTAAAATAATTTCACAGAGATGTTCCTTGGGTGACCCTTTTCAAAAATTGTTCGCGAAATTTTGATCCGTCAAGAAACATGGCTCTGGTGAATGGGGGCTTCTTTCACTATACAGAAATGAAGGAATTCTTAAAAATTCTTCTTCTCTGAAACCGCTGGCCAGATTTTAAAATAATTTCACAGAGATGTTCCTTGGGTGACCCTTTTTAAAAATTGTTCGCGAAATTTTGATCCGTCAAGAAACATGGCTCTGGTGAATGGGGGCTTCTTGCACTATACAGAAATGAAGAAATTCTTAAAAATTCTTCTTCTCTGAAACCGCTGGCCAGATTTTAGAATAATTTCACAGAGATGTTCCTTAGGTGACCCTTTTCAAA
This sequence comes from Tridacna gigas, assembly GCA_945859785.2. NCBI lineage: Eukaryota > Metazoa > Mollusca > Bivalvia > Cardiida > Cardiidae > Tridacna > Tridacna gigas. The sequence continues at coordinate 56,349,351 of OX244035.2, forward strand.
AATTGTTCGCGAAATTTTGATCCGTCAAGAAACATGGCTCTGGTGAATGGGGGCTACTTGCACTATACAGAAATGAAGAAATTCTTAAAAATTCTTCTTCTCTGAAACCGCTGGTCAGATTTTGAAATAATTTCACAGGGATGTTCTTTGGTTGACCCTTTTCAAAAATTGTTCGTGATATTTTGATCCGTCAAGAAACATGGCTCTGGTGATCAGAAGGAAAAAGTAAAACTTATTCAGGTGAGCGCTTCAGGGCCATTTTGGCCCTCTTGTTTTTTTTTTTTTTTTTTGAATCACTTGTCATCAATGATAGGGTTTCAGCCCATCACTTTTCTTATCAATGTTGTCTAAATTTTCAAGGACATCTAGAGTAAATAAATCAATCATCTGTAGTCGTTTTATATGGCCATGGTGTCATTTGTCTTCTTTTTTTATTTTTCAAAATATAACAGTGACTTGCCATTTTTGACAAGATAGGCTAATAGTAATCTTTCATTATATGAAGACATACTCTTTGCGCCAGAGGATAAACTATCATGAAAGTGTCTATTCCAGATGACCCAAAGATTTTTGTGAACTGAAGCAAGAGGATTAGGTATGGCAATATGTAGTCTCTTTCTTCCTTAAAACTCAGTCAGAGCGATAAGTCTCTTTAAAATCCTTCGTTCTTCTATCTTTTCTTAGAGCCATGCGTAGAAGATGGAATTATTTATCAGTCAGGAGAATCCTTTTACCGAGAGTGCAATACATGTAAGTGCAAGAATGGGCTAGCTGGATGCACAAGGATTAAATGTCGTAAGTATTAACATTTTCGACTCATTGCTTCCTGAAACAAATTGACAGGAGATGACATGGAAATTCCCTGTAAAATTGGGTTTTTTAAATCGCGAATTAACTTACCAAACAACTCAATGTTTTCATGACTCTTGACTCTGAGGCAGAGACGTTTCGAAAAAAAAAAAAAAAAAGAAACGTATAAGATTGCCTTTGAAATAGTGTTGGAAAAGGAGGAAACGCTGATCAGTAGCATTCTGGTCAGTAGCATTTTTTTCTGTTTTTCTAAGAATATTTCTACCCTTCCAAAGACAAATCTCCGTCATTTAAGGACATATGCCACAGTTTTCCTTGGTCACCGGATTGCGCATGTTTCTTTACTGTAAACTCTCTTATATTCGATGGGCTAGAATGACAGAGAGATGTTATACTTTTATCAGTAATATGTCGTTTGCCTTTTAAGTATCTGAAAATTCAAACGCGGAAGAGAAATGGGAGATTTACATTTATAAATGATCAGGATGCCAAACCATGACAAAATAGACGTTTTTAGTGGTGGGAGGTATTACGGTGTCTTACATACCGAATGGCTACGGCTTAAAGGACGTTGTAATAGATTCAAAAAGGAACAGAAGAGTTCCACTAAACTAGTTTTTTTTAGATTTAATAATTCAAAAACACAGTAATTTATAACACAGATGATAAATTCTTACTTACACTTCAACGAGTCTAAACAATTTAAACTGTCCTAAATATCACAATTCTGTTGATCCGAAAACCGAGTAAGTCACGAAGAACAAATAAAATTCCTGGTCTCAACAGATCTCCAAAAGCTGACAATCCAACGATGATAATGACAGCGTATGTTTCAACGGTGATGCCAAGTATTTAATCCTTTTCAAACTTCAGTCACAAGCGCCAATCTCACACCCCCTCTTACACCAACTGGGGGGGGGGGGGGGCTTTATATATCTCAATCGAGTGCGCCTAGAAACTCACTCGAGAAAAATACAGGGGAATTCACAGTAAACATATAAGCTGGATTACTCAATAACAACATCAATTTTTCTTTGAGGCCAGGATATGGACCTATCATACATCATACATCAGTTAAGTACCTATCTTACTATCGATTAAAATCATTCGCTAATTACAAAGTAATTATGAAAATTGAAATTCATTCTAGACTATTCTGCATTCATCATGTTTTGTAAACAAAACATCGAAAGCACTCCAAATAAACATAACAAGATATTCACGAACATTCCGTAACAGAGGTAATTCATTATGTCAATAATTAAAAAAAAACAACACCATATTCTTTAAAATTCCCCGCTTGATAAACTTTCTTTATTCCTTTTAAAAGATATTAGTAAGCACTGTTTCTGTGCAAAAAGAAAAATCTTTTTTATTCAAGAAAAATGATCAGAAAATAAGTCTTGGTTGACACGTAGGAACATATTTGAATATTTCTGTGATCTGTCTAGTGCCTTAATTTTTTTATCCTCCGACGAATTCGCCGGGGGGGGGGGGAATATAGTTTTTGCGTTGCCCGTCCGTCCGTCCGGACAGATATCTCCTAAAGTCCTAGACGAAAATTGATGAAACTTCACATATGTTTTCCTTATGATAGTCCGCCGATATACTTCTTTTATCTAACGCCGTGTCATGGAAAAGGGCTGAATGCATATTTCTATTAAGGACCAATATCTCTTTAACTACTCGACACAATTTTATAAACGTTCATATTTTTATTGTTTATCATGAACTAGAGACAATCATCATTTGTTTTTATTTAATGGAATGCCATGCCACGGAAAAAGGGGGCTTAATGTAAAATTTCATTTAGAATCAAAAACCGTCTGTTCATCCGTCCGTCCGGACAGATATCTTCTAAATTCCGTTATGAAAATTGATGGAACTTCATACAAGTGTTCCTTATGAAAGTCCGCCAATAAAGTGTTTTTTTTTTCATTTAATGTGATGCCATGGAAAAGGGGGGTTTGATGTATATTTCCTTTGTGTAGCAATATCTCTTTAAGAATGGGACAAAATTCTATGAAACTTCATATTTATAGTGTATCATAAGCCACAGACAATCATTATTTGTTTAAATTTAATGAAATACAATGTCATGGAAAAAGGGGTTTAATGTATAATTTCATCATGGACCAATAACAAAGAGGCAACGTGTACATGCAAAACAATACCACTTAATATTTCTATTAAAAGAAGTATTTTCCGGCGGGGGATATCATTTCAACAAAATAACTTGTTTCATTAATCCTATTTACTATTGGCAAACATCACATTTCTAAGAATAACCATTTAATTGAGCAGTATTTGGTACTTTAAGGATTTTTTCGGGATTTTTTTTTTCGCAGCCTAGTGAGCATGGAAACGAGCTTTTTCGTCCGCGGGCTTGTTTGCCCGTGCTTATTCGTCTGGGCGTATACGTCCTTTTGAATGATTACATTTCTTTTCAAATCAAATCTGGATCACTAAGAGGGCATATTAGTATAAAGGACGATATTTGACTCTTCATGAAGGAAATAGTAATACTCGAATAGTTTCACGGTACGGCGCGAAATCATAAACGACGTAAACATGTTTTGCTTTAAAGGACATTTTACGAGGAAATCTAAGTTATACCGTATTTCAAGGGTTCAGCCTACAATTCCAAGAAATGATACCACAAGAAATACCGACTGTATGCAACTAGCGAGGCAGAAGAAACAAAGGTCACTGTCAGTTCTCCATCCACTTCCTCTCATGCAAAGTGTACAGAAACGTATTCTCGCGATGAGAAATCATAATTGTCGAACGAGCCATGGAAAAGTGGTCGTTGAATTAGTAGCCTACGTCGAATTATTAGCCTACAGACTTGACTAAACCAGCGGTCGGTATAGATCCAAGATCAGACTTTACATTCTGTCATCCGCTTCAGCCCCTGTTTTCACCTATGGCACAGAAAGGGCAAAGTATTTTTTTTTTAAATCCAGGGTTATACTTGTACTTACCTGATGTTAGTAATGCATATCATAACCAGCTGATTGCCTATTTCATCTAACCTGATCCTGACCTTTATGCTAAATATATAAGTAAGCATATAAATAGAAATCCAACTGTTATTCGGAAAGTTTAGTTTGCATCCGCATAAACAATTTAATTCGTTCATACCATACGAATTACTTCCGTGTGATTCCGAGAGTGAAAATAGAATTTTACTTTACGTAAATGAAGTTGACCTGGGTCAGGTTAAATGATGTGGACACTACATACTTCAAACATTTTAGGAGCCCTATTCAAAATAATTTGCAAATTTACCATGTTTACACGAACCGATCCACACTTCTGGGTGGTCTTTGATAATAAGTGTTATGTCACTTACATTCTACATATCAAATGTTTTGTTGTTTTTACTAATACATGACTACGCTTGTATGTTTTCAAAAACGTTTTGCGTAGTCAGTTTTTAGTAAAACTGGGAATTTGTGCGTAAAAATGTTTTATGGTCACCATGGAAACTGTAATTGAACACGTCAACCTATTACTTTTTGTTAAATTTGAATAGACGATACTTCAAGGATTCTATACAGAAAAAATGGACAAAATCTATAGACAGGTATTTTTGATAACTCAGTTTTACTTGCAGAACTCGTAATTTTTTTCTGCATTGTTGTGAACACAAAATTGCGAAAAATGACCCTTTCTAAAACAATCTGAATGGAATTCAAATTTTCTGAATGTTAGATAAGGATATACAAATATGAAGCTCTAATTTTATATAAATTATAAAATGAAAGGTGTCTGACAATACTATTATCATTTTGAAGCAAAAGTCACAATATTGATAATTTTAGGGTATACAGTCATCATGGAAAAAGACATTTAACAAGAAAACGAATTCGTCAATATATCATTTTCTTTTTACCTTTGTATTCAGCATAAACTTTTACATTATGAATGTGAAAACGAAGCAAAACAAAAACAAATCTATTGAAGAATTAACACTATAGAAAACGTTCTTAAAAACCTTTTTTTCCAAGTTTGAATATAAGGATGTTATCTGTAATTTTGACACATGTTATCCCCTTAGAAGAACTGTATCTTTGTTTTTTGCTCCGCAACATATTTTCTTTTTTGCATACATTATAGTATCATCTGAGCGAAAAAATCCTTCCATAGGAAAAAACTGTGGCATATGTGCTTAAGTTACATTCTGCAAATGCAATAAATTTGGTGAAGTCCAAAGATTTTTTAGTACGGTAAAGAGTTGCACCTTCATGTAACTTTTTAACATCAAATCTCCAATTTACTGGAATATTGCCAAAAATATGTTTGCTTCAGGAGGTATGAGTTGAAGCTGTTTTAGTAGCAGTATCTCAAATCATATTTATTAGCTCAATCGTTTTCAAAGAAAATATCGACTTGTAAATTTTGTCACAGCCCTGTCATTATTGACCATATTGTCATCATTTTTGACATTTGTCATTTTCTCAAATCGCTGTTAATACCAAAGATAGTTACTTCAGATTTGGGCTAGTTGATAACTACCAGAAGAAGAACTGATACTAGAAGGGCGGGTAACTGTCAAATAATATTTTTGATAGTCTTGCCTCTATTTCAACCTAGTGTTTTCATTGACTACGCAACAGAAGCCAAGTACTGGCATCTCCGCATACATGTTGTGGTAATAGACCTGTACGAATTATGACGAGCGCGTGAGTGAACATCGGACGACGAGGTCTTGGCGAGGGAAAATCTCAAAGTGATCCCGAAATAGTCACCGTTTACAGTGGCGTGGCAAACTCGTGGGAAATTCGGTGTAATTTGAAAGCCCGAAACGTCTGTTTATAATTTATACAGAGATTTAGTTAATTTGCGGTAATCTGATTTATGAGGACCATTCATTGATAGAATAGTATCTAGCAACATCGGGAATTATCGACTGTCTGCAGTATTGCTACTCTGCTAGAAACGAGTTTTGAAAACAACGGTGGAAAAATGAAACATATCCAGCTACGATCAATTTCTCCCTTTTCCGCGAGATTGTTTTAAGTACACATTACGCTCTGTTACATTAACCCTTATCCTGCTAAATAATTTGAATGAAACTTTTCAAGTTGATAGTAAAGTCCCAAATATTGCTATTTCAAGTTCATTTTGGGGGAAAGTATATCTCCTTGTCGGACAGTGTAGACCCAAGATCAGACTGCACGTTCTAAGGGTTAAATAAACTCTACGGTCCTTGATATGCCAACGTTAACCTTAATGATTTTCACGTGCATTGGGCTACCAGATTTAAATGTATACGTGAAGTTTACTTCAATGAATTAACACAAATAGATCTGATTAAAAACAAAAGTTTGTGCAAGTCAATTATGTATTACTGGTGTTGAATGATTTTATTACATTATTGTATTTTTCTCGTTTACTAGCCTGTGAAAAGCTTGGCTTGCTCGTGGATCAAGTACATATAGGCCAAGCCTATTTATGTCTTCATTTAAGGTTAAAGTATAATATTTAAGAAACACTATTGATTTTCAATAACCTACTCCAAAGTAAGAATAATTTAGTTAAAGTAGGTAAGGTTGAGACATAGCTCATGCTAAGGTCATACATAGCCCAACAAACACAATTGGCGATATGTTGCCCAACATCAGGGAGAACTTGGACAAACTGCCAAAGGATGCCAGAGAAAGGTACAGACACGGATCCTTTAAAGAGCTTATGACAGATATCTCAAAAACTAGGGAATTTGATTACTGCTTAAGATAAAGACAACGAAGATATAAGTAAGCATCTATGTAATCTCATTTGCTCCTCGAAATTTACTGATATTTTAAATGCAAGCAGTGTATTTACCCGTCCATCCATTTCTTTGACTTGACTGCTTATAGTTCCATTTGACCGAAGGATTTGAGACGCCTGAAGTCTTACTAACATTTCGTGATAATTCAAGTCCTGGGTTCAAAACTACTGGGTGTTTGGCTGCTGTCGGATGCCGTTCTGCAATACTGATGATTAAAAAAAAAAAAAAAAAAAAATGAAAAAAAAAAACTGAGGGGAAAAGAGCGGTTTCTTACATTCAGCGATTACTCAAGCCTATTTGATTTCCAACTCGAGTATAACCTAGCAGCCATATCAACTAGCCCGACATTGAAAGTAACGAAAACATGCGAAGGTTTACTCATCTCATCATCGGCCCTTAAAAGGGGCTGTTTTGTTTTTATGCCGCAAACCAAAATTTCTTGTAAAATACTGATAAATACAAAAAGATATAATTTTCTTTGCAGCCGTATGCAATGCATAATTCTAATCGGTAACTGTGTCTAATTTCATTACATCAGATATGATGTCCTCATTACGTTATCATACTGATTTGAATATAAATCCTCGAAATCGACGCGTGTTATTGATCATGTGACAATCCCAGAAGTCTTTACGAAACTGTAACGAAATCTAAATCTAAAATTACCGAAAGAGTCTATTCGTCACTTTTGTCTTTCTTCTTTATTGGTAATTTGCCAGCTAATGGCCTACTGATTTCAGTGATACAGCCTTTCTGAGTCGTTATTTACTGTTGTTTTACATGGCCTATTTCACTAGCGATGGGGCAGGTTTAGAAAGAAAAAACTTGTACTTAGACGATCAATTAAGATCAATAATACATTAACCACTAGTTTCTCCTTTTCAGACAATGGTTTCCTCCTACCTATCAAATAGAATTATCAAATGGACGCTCAAGTGCATTTTAGCCTATCGAGTATATACTTAGATTGGTCCACGTTCTAGGAAGACCGGTAGAAACGGGATAAATAAAATATTAATTCTTGTCATTTCCATTTGGGGGTGATGTAAACCGACATTAACATTTTGCTTGGCCTTTTTTTGCATTTTGCCCAAATAGGTTGAGAACGCCCCCTTATCGAGTCTGCTACTCACTGTCGTCATGCACAGTCCTCGTACAGGTCTAATATGAACGTCTGGAATAGTTTAGATCCATTGTTCAGACCCCACATTTTGAACAGTCTGATGATTGTCTTGACTGTCCACCGTAATACCTTTAGTTGTTACCATTGTAAGAGCAAAATATGATAAACTACTCAAAATTCTTTGACTGTGTATTGCAGGCCCTGGTTGCTACAGAAATGGTACTCGCTATGATGAAGGTTTGTAAGTCTGAAGATGAATGTGTTTACTGCTTGCCATACAACAAATTTTAGCCTTGTCCAGATCAGAAGCATTTAGAGATAATAAATGTTGCTCAAATTGTAAGATGTGTTTCTTCAAGAGCTGAAAAAATTGTAGGAAAAGGAGAAAATGCTGGTTCCTCAAGTTGTTGTTATAAAACACAGGATTGTTTGATAAAGGATTAATCTTTCCCAGGCAAAAGCTTTCCAACTTTCAAACAAAGAGCTTTTGCAGGCAAAAAATTAGACTTCGCTCGAGACGTGGCTATCCAACCAAAAAGAAAAAAAGATTTGTCTTTAAATGTGCAAATCCGGTTTGCTTTAAAAAAAAAAGCTCATCTGGGCAACGTTGAGCCTTTTTAAGGCCAGACCAATTGGCATGTTAAAGACAAATTGTAATGTCATATATTTATGAACCATACTCTGTGAAAAAAGGGCTACATGCATATGTACAAAGTATCGACTAACGTCAGCCTGCACAGTCCGCGCAGGCTGACCTGGGTTGAAACCTTTTGTGTTCGGTATATTTTACAGTTCACAAAAAAAAAAAACAAACAAACAAGTATACCTCATGATTTAGTCGGTTGTCATACAAAATAGATTTTGTGGCTCCATAGAAATGTGATGGCTGGCCTGGTATCATGCAACATGGAAATGCATTTAACCCCCTTTTGCCAGAGCATAGCTCATATTATCTTTCCTTCTCTCTCTCTTACTCTCTAGCAGAGCTGTTGTCATTGATTATCATAAAAGTTGATTTTGTTAACCTTTTCTGTGAAAATATCCGAAAGGAGCCATTTTGTCGGGCCTGATTTGCGATTGTTGCTTGCTCAAAAATCAATTGTAGTTGTACAAAACACTTTGAACCTTTACCAAACAATACCGAATTTTACTGATTTGGAGGAAGAAGGCTTTTGAAATAATTGTGTACAAAGGAGAAAATGCTGGTAATTAGATTTTTTTTTCCTTTGGCCACAATCTGTTTGACCTTTTGAAATATGAAATGCCGTCAAATTAGGCAATACTAAATCTTGTCGTTCAGGTAAATCTCTTGTGTCTCGTGTTTGTTATGACAGAAACAAACACAACGATAGTCAATTTCAGGCTTTCCTCTGCTTAAAGAAAGCTGAAAATGGCATTCAACAAGAAACAAACAAACACAGCTGATGACTGATTCAAGATTTATGAAGGGGAAAATACTTGGCTTGTTTTAGCGAAATGGAAAATAGTATGGGAAACAAATGCTCTTTTTACTTCCGTTTTAAGTTATCGAAAGCTTTAAACGACAAGGTCGGGATAAAGGGTATTCAGTAATTGTTTAAAATAGATGTTTTTGTTTATTCTACATTAGGTGATGATGTACCAAGTAATAACCAATGTGAAAAGAACTGTAAATGTTATTTGCTTGGCCGTGAATATAAAATTGGATGTGATATCGACAAATGCAAGGGTGAGTAAGTTCAAGGTGAGATGTTGTGACCTCCTGGCATCCTAAGTTTGCACAGTCATTGCCACAAGATTCAATCTTATCACTGCCAAACTTTGGTTTGACTTTCTATTAGACAAAGAAACCAGTTGAATGGACAAAGGTACTGGTAAAAGAAACTTTTAGGACGCTTTGATAGGTGCACTGACCACCGGTGTATTTGATAAAAAAATGTCTTTTTAATCCTTAAGCAAACAATTGTATATTTTAATGTCCCCAAAACAGACGCTTTTTCGAAACATTGTGGGATAAGGAGAAAAATCTGGTTACAGCACTTTCTCCTTTTCCAACAATATTTCTACCCTTCCAATTCTTATCATTTAAGGGACGTTAAATTCATAGCGTGCAAATACTTTCAGTGTCTAGAATTTTGTCATTTAGTAAAGACGTAAGACTCTACAAGGCACATGTGGTTTTGCTTCTTTTTCGTTAATCTAGACGTAGCAAGTGAAATGAATCTATTTCAGAACTACCTAAATTTAGGTTACTTGAAATCTTCTACCTTCACTATACTATTTCTAGTTTCAATGGCCCTAACAGAAAAGGCTTTTGAAAACATTGTGGGTAAAGGAAAAAAATGCTCGTAATCAGCATATTCTCCTTTTTCCATGACTTTTCTTCCTTTTGCAAAGGAATTCCATAGTTTGAACCACATTGAATACGTTCTTTGAAGGTGCTTTCGATGCGGACGAGTCCAAAATTTTGTCATCTATTCAAGTGTTTAAAAACGATAACATACCCAAGATAGGTCTTGTAGGTGTATTCAGTGTATATTTCTTCACCTGTCTTGGAAAAATTTATTTGACACATGTAACACTATTTCTGTTTAAACCCTTTACCACACAATCCAAAGTTTTAATGAATTTGAGGAAAAAGCTCTTCAAAAAATTGTAGGAAAAGGAGAAAGTGCCGGTAAACACTTTACTCCTGTAAAGACAAATCCCACCAATTGAACCGCATCTATTTTCGACATCTGATAATGCCATGGATTTAAACAAGACCAAAACGTTTTTAAAGGGTAAACTTATCAAGCTTAAAACAAATTTACAGCAGCTGACTTTGAAATAGTTCTTGTACAGTCTGATTTGGTTTTGTTTCCTTTGAAATTCAAAGCCATTTTAACAGCTCCGGTCGTATCTTAGGGGTCAGTGACGCACCCATGTGTTTTCTGGCTTTCTCACACCAGTACTGACACAACTTTCTTTCCAAAGCCACCGACTACTTTTCTCACATGCATCAGAGATGAGAGGCGAAAAGTCGCCGGAAGAAGACAACTAGGGTAAATGAAGCAAATATTGTCTTATTTGGCCATGGTGCTATTTGTCTTCTTTGATTGCTTTGCAAAAAAAAAACAAAAAAAACAAACAAACAATGAAACGGACTTGCTGTTGTGGAATACATAACTAGGTTTACGACAATCTGTCATTATATGAAGGCCAAGTTATTGGCGCCACATGATAAACTTACATGAAAGTGTCTATTCCACATACCTTTAAAGATTCTGTAAGCTTAAGCAAGAGGATGAGGTATGGTGACTTATTATTAGTATGCATATGAATTATATCAAAAGGTCTGCTTCCTACTGTAAACCAGGCAGAGATAAACCTTTTTGAAAACCTTCATTCTTCCACCTTCTTTCAGAGCCATGTGTAGAAGATGGAATTATTTATCAGTCAGGAGAATCCTTTTACCGAGAGTGCAATAAATGTACGTGCATGAATGGGCTAGCCGGGTGCACAAAGATAGCATGTCGTAAGTTATGACATTTTAAGTCCATCTCCTGAAACGAATTGGCAGTAGGTGACTTGGGAAAGTTGTCTGTGAAATAGGGGTTTTCCATAATGAATTACAGGTAATTTACTAAACAGTATAGGTTTTCAAATCAAACTGTGAGACTGCCTTCAAAGGGGGCTTTTAAGAATATTATGATTACACCAAACTTCAAAGATGATCCATGACCGAATCAGGTTAGGTGATAGCTGGCAAACCATTAGTGAAGAAGAAAGACAAGTGTTAGAGGAAAAATGTTTTCAGTGTATTTCCTTAATTTTTTACCCAACGTCAAAATTTTAGCCGAGTCCAAAATTGAGAGGATTTGTGGAAGACAAATGAAGCTAAAAAGATTTCTCTCTTTAAGATACTAGGAAACATTACGGGAAATGGAAAAATATACAAGTTTCCTTACATTACCACTATTTTCAACTTTTACCGGGAGGACTCCTAACGCCTTCTTCTACAGGGTTATAAAAACATGGAATTGTTTGGTAAAGGATTAATCTGAAGTTTGATTTCCTCAACTGCTTACCGGACCGTACCTTGTTTCTCACAAATAGGCCTAGGCCTATCATATAGCTTCATCTAGTGGACTCCTTTCAAAGTTTTCAATTTGTAGCCCTGGATGAAAATTTGCCCTTGACTGGGGGTCACAAATTTTGGATGGGCCTATATAATGAAAGCTTCATGAAAATTTGCTTTTTTTGTAACCCTGGGAGCTGTAATATTGTATATTTTGTATGGATAATAATCTAGAAGACTTTAAACAAAGTTGTTCAAATTACAGCCTTTAGGTCAAATTTGGCTCCATCCCATTGGTCACAAGTTTAACAAAGGCTTATATTCAAAGTTTGAAACTGTTTTTTTTTCCTGACGATGAATACTAGGGTTACCAAATTTGGCACACAGCTTTATCTAGTAGACCTTAACCAAGTTTTATTTTACTTTTAGCCCTAGGGTCGAAACTGGCTACGTCACGGGTGTCACAGCTTTTATAGAAGTTCCATATGTTTGAAAACTAACCATAAGGCTGCTAAGTGTGACTCTCTGACCTTTTGTAGACAGCGTAGATCAAGATCAGACTGCTCAGAACGTGCAGTCTGATATTGGATCTACACTGTCCGGTAAGGAGATATCTTACCTCTAAAAACACCTTTGAAACAGGAAAACTTGGGTTTTATTATCGGCTTGAAAGTTTCATTTCTGTTATTTAGCGGGATAATGGTTAAAATATATTCTTGTTTATAACCGTTTGACCTAAACCTGGATTATTTGGTATATAGTTGCATCGAGTGGACCACTTCTAGGATGTAACCATAAGAGCCCTTGGGTCGAAGTCGGACTTTCCCTTGGAGTCATAAGTTTTACAGGAACTTTATCTTGTGTAAAGTTTTAAGTGTCTTTTTATACATAATAACATTTGGCCCTAGACCTGTGTTATTAGTACGTAACTTCATCTAGTGGACATGTATCGGGGTTTCACTAATTATAGCTCAGGTAAAAAAAAAATATCCTGCCAAGAAGTACAAAACTTTTACATGGGCGTTTTTAGAGAAGACTTTAAAATCTTCTTGTTCAAAAGCATTTAGCCTAGAATTTGCAATGTTTGCTATGTAGCATGATATCGGCAACCTCTACACAAAGAATGATAGGTTAGAGCCTTTGGTCAAAATTGGTCCCGTCAGGTGGCGGGGAAGGTTACAACTTGTTCTGCAGTCCGGCCCTTCTGTTTCTTGTTTGGTAAATAGTTACACCTAAATTCTTGTTGATTATTTTTGATTTTCAAGAAGATTCCCAAAGTTATCTGCTGCAAATTTGTTTCTAGAGAAACTGAGTCATCTTTTTTTTTTCAACAGGACTATCTCACATCATAATTATAGACATCAGAAAGAGTTTTTGATCCAAGGATTAGACTATACTTTTGAGTGCAGTCTGTTCACGGTCCAAACTTTCCAGCAAGGCACCTTAAAGGGGCATTAAACCAGATTATTTGCAAGGTCTTTTGTTTTGAAAATGGTACAATTATGGCTAATTTTCATTCGTGTTCAAAGATGGATTTAAAATTAAATCATATATAGATATATTTGCAGAAAACACCAGGAATTACAGAGATTTCTGGAATTAAACTGTAAAATTTCTGACGGTATAGTCGTTACTGCGTAACAAAACATTTTCAACCTTGTAATTTGTCTCGAAAGCTCCGTTGTTAAAGCCGCTGACTCTGGATTTGAATGTCGTGGGTTCGAATTCCACCTAAGACAAGTTTTTGTCTAGATTGTTTTCAATTTTGTTTTGTTTATCCCTGTCTGAGGATTAGCAGACACATTTTCTTTCAAAATTTCAACTTTCTACCACCAATCAATTTTGGGTCAATATCTGGTTTGATACTCCATTTAATTTTGTTAACGTGATGGTACGGGTAAATGATGATATCTGCTCAATATATTTTCTTTCTATTGCAGGTCCTGGTTGCTACAGAAATGGTACTCACTACGATAAAGGTTTGTTAACTGTTTACCAGATGAGAAAAGATTAGATTAATCCATACTGAAAGCATTTGCTGACGACAAATTAAACGTAACACAACCGATGGTATTTATCTTTCAAAGGGTAAAAAAAACGTTGGTAAAGGTGAAAATGCTGTTTACAAGCATTGTCTCGATTTTCCACAAGCTTTTAATAGAACATTATGAGCTAGAGGGTAAAGGACAAAAGATCGGAATTGTTCTCATGAATATAGACTTACACTTTATGACACCTGGAGAAAAAGCTTGCTTAAAAGTGAAGCCCAGCCCCGGTAGCTCAGTCGTTAGCGTATAGGACTTGAGAACAGGTCGCTGGTTCGATCCCCGGCTCAGAGGATTGATGATTGTCATTGCGAAAGGATTCATTCCTCGCTCATCGATGTCCATTGTCTCGACGATAGTTATATGGGCTGGAAAGAATACTGTGCGGAGTACTAGTAAGGGAAACTCCAGGAAAGCATGGATAGATGCACTGGCCGCCGCGATATAACGGAAAATAAGGTTGAAACGGTGTTAAACACCATTCAATCAATTAATCAGTTGCTTAAAAGCAAGTATATAAGGATCTAACAGAGTTGCTATATTGATTGTCATTACAGTTGATGTTGTAACCTGATTTGCAAGAAGACTGAATATAGCCATTCCGTGTAATATGTGGTTTGGCAATCAAATGACGATTGTTGTCAAGGATGAATATGTAAACTTTATGCCACCTAAAAAAATAAAGCTTGCTTAAGACCCATATATGCGGATCTAGCAGAGCTGGTATCATTGATTATCATAACAGTTGATTACCAAATTTGCAAGAACACTCAGTGTAGCCATTTGTGCTCTACTCTATGCTTTTTGTAAAATCAACTGTACTTGTGAAAGGCACTTTAAGGATTTAGTTTATAAGCAATGAATGGCAAGTGTGTATCTGTAATTATCAAAAGGAAGGAAGATACTAAAATAAGACCAGCATTTTTTGAATCACATTTTATTTGTTGCCACCAATTGGTCTCAAGGTTGACAAGCTTCGGAGGTTTTGTTCTAGCGCAGAGTTAATTACTGATTCCAGACTGATTCGTGCACAGAGTTAAGTACTGATTCCAGACTATATTTATAGAAAGTCTTACATGCAGGCACTCAGCTACAGTCATCTACTTCTGTTTGATTAATGTGCATCATGTTAGAATTGTAAAATCTGTTTTAATGGGCTGTTTTTACAATGCCATGGGTTTTCAATGTCTCATCATTATTCAGCTTGAATAGCTCATTTGAAGTGTTCGGGCATAAAACTTGTAAGGAGCAAATCGCGGGGCACTTGAGGATAATGGTTCGATCCTAAAAGCGAACCAACTAAAGATTACCTACAGTCTTTCGGGTGAGACGTTAAATGTAAGTCTCATGTGGTGATGGAAACACATTTATAAACGTTAAAGAACCAGGCTTAACTTAGGATGGGTTTTGTCCCGTGTCTTGCACTATTCCCATAATACAACCAACAACCTTATGTGGGCATCGCCATTATAGGCAACTGTTGGCGTTATAAAATGAAAGGGAAAACAATCAAGGAATAATCGCTTCTGTTAGTTCAGCCAATCAAAGAAATGTTTCAAACGTTGTTTTATTTATCATGTTAAATGGACATGGCATTCGACAAGAAACAAACAAAAATAATAGCTGGCTCAGATTTTATGAAGATAAATATTTGAAGGAAAGAAACCTGTCCTATTCGAATGAAATGGAAAAGAGTATAGGCAAATAATTGCACCTTTTCCCTCCATGATATCCAAAGCTTTCAAACTACAATGGCAAGATAAAGTGTATTCAGTAACGCATTATATAAGATATTTTTGTTTATTCTACATTAGGTGATGATGTACCGAGTAATAATGAATGTGAAAAGAACTGTAAATGTTATTTGGAGGGAAGTGAATATAAAATAGGATGTGATATTGACAGTTGCGAGGGTGAGTAAATTTCAGCACACCTGGTTACAAAGTTTATGGTCATCTTTTGTGATGTCCAACTGTAAACCACTGTCCCAAACATATTGTGCATCGCTTGTCAACAATAATTGGCTTGTTTATCCCAGCCTTAAGTGTTTATTAAATGAAATGGAACCGCTTTATTAAGAAATACAGCCAAGGCATTGCATTTTCAATTGTGCTGTAATATCAGTTTCAGGGGAGGTAAAAACTTAACAAACTGTACTGTTCCTAGAAATTATTTCCATACCTCACGTTCATATGTAGAGTTCGCATTGTTACATACACAGCAAACTTTTGATACCAGATTTCTTTTAGTCATCGTTACAGACTGTAAGCTATGTTGGGGTCATAATTCGTGAGCAACAAGAGTGCAAGAAAAGTCAGCCTTTCTTTTTCTAATTGTGTCATTGGTCTTCTTTTGTTATATTGCAAAAGAAACAATGGGCTTGACAATTCGGAAAAAAAAAAACCAGGCTTAAAGGAATCTTTCAATATATAAAAGCCAAATTATCGGCTCTACGGATAAACTAACATGAAAGTGTATTTTTTCTAAAACCTTGAAAGTTTTTATGAGCTAAAGCAAGGGGTAGAGGTATGATGACTAACTATGTAGTCTGCTTCTTCTTAGAAAAACCAGGCAAAGACACAAACCTTTCTAAAAACCGGCATTTTTCTATCTTTTTTTTCAGAGCCATGCGTAGAAGATGGAATTATCTATCAGTCAGGAGAATCCTTTTACCGAGAGTGCAATAAATGTACCTGCAGGAATGGGCTAGCTGGGTGCACAAACAAAGGATGTCGTAAGTGATGACATTCTTATCTTGTCGCCCAATGAAACAAATTGGCAGCAGACGACGCGTAAAGCTGCTGCGAAATAAATTTTTTCCCAATATGAACATGTAATTTACTAAGCCGACTCATGTAATCACTGCACTGAGGCAGAAACTTTTCGAAAAAATAACATCATTAGATTGTTTTTGAAAGCATTGTGGGAAAAGTGGGAAACGCTGGTGACCAGCATTGTTTCTCTTTTTTCCAAGATCGTTTTCTACCCTTTCAAAAACAAGTCATATTATCTAAGTTACGTTTTGCAAATGCAATCAATTTTTTGTGTAGTTAAGAGTTGCACCTACATGTAATTTTCCCTTGATTATCACCAATTTACAGCATATTGCCTGAGTTACCTGAAACAAGCTTATTTTAAGGGGTATTTGTGCCGCGGCTAATTAAATAGCAATATCTCACATCCTATTTGTTACCTTAGCTGTTTTCAAAGAAAAGACAGACTATTTGTCATAGCTCTGTCATTGTTGACTGCGTTGTCATCAGTTTTTATATTTGACATTTTCTCAAATCTGCGTTATAACCAAAGATATTTACGTCAGAATTTGGCTGATTGATATCAATTGAACAACGGATACCAGAAGGACAGGTAGGTCTCAAGCTATTTTTGACACAGTCAGTTCTCTTTTCAACCTACGAGGGACACTTTTTAAGTTCGTAGAGTAAGCCTATAACTTTTTAACGCAATTATGAAATTGCACGATTTTTTACACAGAACTTGCGTAATCATTCCTCTCTCGAACGGTGCCACGGTATGCGGTGTACGAGGTCCACGTGCGCGCTGCGCTGGGTATTTTCAACACGTGGTTTTATACACTATAGTAAAATATAGCGTTCAATATGGATGTAAAAATCTGTGAACAGAGAGCATATTGTAAGATTCGAGCACAGCTCGGGTTTCCGCCAACAGAAATTCATGCTGATTTGCAAAAAGTTTATGGGAATGGTGCTTTAAAATATGCTACAGTTTGCAAGTGGGTACGTTGTTTTAATGATGGTCGGGAGTCAATTGAAAATGACCCTCGGGTGGGTAGGCCGGTTTCCGTTTTGACGGAAAAGAACGTTGCTACTATGAAAACGTTAATTGAGGAAGACACACGTTATACCGTGCAAGAGATAGAAGAATTAAGTGGCATTCATTCGTCAAGTGTTTTGAAGATCTTACGTGAACGACTTGGGCTACGTAAGATCTGTGCGCGTTGGGTGCCCCATTTGCTCACTGACGAGCAGAAACAAAGTCGGGTTAGACTTGCATCGCAAGTTATAGAAAATATGATAAATGTGACCCACGTCGTTTGGAAAAGATAGTTACAGGTGATGAAACCTGGATCTATCATTTTCAAGCCGATTTTAAGGCTAAAAATAAGGTTTGGGTTTCATCTGAGGGCGACAGACCTGTCATTGCGGGCCGTTGCAAAACATCAAATCGCATGTTGTATGCGATATTCTTTGATTCGAAAGGTCCAGTCCTTCACATTCCAGTCCCGAAAAGTAGTTCTGTCACTGGAAAGTTTTACAGAGAAAGTGTTCTTACTCAACTTGTTAATTTCTATCAGAAACGCAGACCGCGCACCGGTGTCTGCAGCATCAAATTACTCCATGATAACGCACCAGCCCATAAATCCGCTACGGTACAGGAATATCAGAAAGAATCTGGGCTCGATGTCTTAGATCATCCCCCATACAGCCCTGACCTGTCCCCCTGTGACTTTTGGTTGTTCCCAAGACTAAAGGAAATGCTGGCAGGGCACCGTTTTGAATCCCGTTGTGGTATAGGCAGTGCGGTCTACCAGTGTCTGCAACATATACCTAAAGAGGACTACCGGGCGGCGTTCCGGAAATGGGTAGATCGCATACCGTAACACCATTCGAGAGAGGAATGATTACGCAAGCTCTGTGTAAAAAATTGTGCAACTTCATAATCGCGTTAAAAAGTTATAGGCTTACTCTACGAACTTAAAAAGTGTCCCTCGTATATTTTTTATTTAAAAAGTAACAGAAGCCAAGCATTTGCATCTGTATGTGTTGATCCTATCAACATCTGGAAATGTTTTTCAAATCGAATGGATAGACTACACTTTTTGAGCAGTCCGATATATGGCCTAAACTTAACACCAGTTTTTAACACCATAGTACGGGCAAATGATGGTGAACTTGAGCCAATATTCTTTTTCTTTCTATTGCAGTCGCTGGTTGCTACAGAAATGGTACTCGCTATAACAAAGGTTTGACTCTTTACCAGATAACAAGAGTTTGGATTTATCCATATTGAAAGACTTTGCTGACAACAAATTAATTATAGCCTAAGCGATGGTATCTGTATTTCAGAGGGTTGAAAACATTGGGGGTATAGGACAAAATGCTGTTACCAGCATTTGCTCTTTTTTCCATGATATTTTTAAAAGCTGACAGTGTTAATGAAACAGAATATGGTGGGGTGTGAAGCACAAAAGATGGGAATAGTTCTGAATGATAAAGATCTGCTACAGATGACACTTTGGAAAATCTTGCTTATAAGCATATATAGAGGAGGATTGCTATTACTGATTATGGAAACATTTGATATCGTTATTAGCTAGAACTCTAAATGTAGCCATTTTTGTGGTCTTTTCTTGATCTATGCTTGCTTTAAAAGCAACTTTCGTTGTGAAAGGTAATTCATTGATTTACTTTATGAGCAATAAATGGGATATGTGTATCTGTAAATATCAAAAGGGAGGCACCAACTAAAAAGCAAACCCGCATTTCTTCCCTTTCCTACTATGTTTTTTCCCCTTTCAAGGATTAATCCTATCATTTGAGCTACTTTTCTTTTATGACCAGCAAATGCTGTCAATTCAACAATCCTAGATTATTATGTTCTTGCACAGACCTTATTGCTGATTCCTACCACGTTTTTCGTGTCATTCATGTAGTTATTTTGACAGCTACAAACATTTTCTTTTCAGTTTGACAAAGGGGCATCATCGCATTACTGTACAAACTGATGTATGTGCTGATATCATTATGATATGAATTTTAAACATTACTAGGGTCCTGCGTGGCCCAGTGGTAAAGTGCAGGACTCGTGACCTGGGGGCTCCGGGTTCGAGCCTCACTGGATCCATTGGGCTTTTCGTTGGAGTATCCTTGGGCAAGGTACATCAGAGCCCTAGGCTAGTACTGGCGAAGCCCAGGGAATACATGAATATGTGACCTATCGCCTGAGATTTTAAACATAGGTCCAGTGTGACGATACTATACACTCAGCACTTTGAAGAACCAGACATAATAATGATGGAATTTGTCTCGGAATTTATCTTAGTAGTATAACTAACAGACTTATGGGGGCATCACCTACTTGAGCAACTTGAGAAAGCCATTCAATCAATATCACTTGTTTTCAGTTCAACCCAATCAGAGAACATGTTTTAAAAATCTTTGGTTCATTCTTTAAACTGATGCACGTCTACATAGCTTGATGAAACATGGGATTTACATGACGTGCAGGTTTTAAAGGATTTTGTTTATAATCTAGATCAACCGTAGACGTTCCTCTTATGAATATAAGTTGCAATATGACAGACGATGGGACTTGTCCCGTATCTTGGGCTTCCACAGTAATATAACCAACAGCCTTATGGGGGCATCACCTACATGGGCAACATCCGGCAACAATAGAAACAGGAAAATCATTCAATCAGTATCACTTTTTTTTCAGTTCAGCCAGTCAGAGAACATGTTTCAAAAGCCGTTTGGCCCATTTTTAAAATGGCACACACATTACATAGTGTGATAAAAAATAGGTCTTCCATTGCCTAAAGTTTTTATTCAGCAACATTTTTTTTATAATCTACCCTAGACTTTTGCTTTTTGAAATGAAACTGAAAAAGAAATACAACTAAAAACAAACAAAAGAATTGATGACTGGTTCAAGTTTTAAGAAAGAAATATGTTTGAAAAAAAGAAATGTGTCGTATTTGAGTAAAAATTTATTTCAAATGGAAATCAATGTGGGAAAACAACTGCTCCTTTTCCCTCTTTGTTATCCAAAAATTTCAATTACAATGGCAAAATAAAGTGTATTTAGTAATAAAATAGATGCATTTGTTTATTCTACATTAGGTGATGGATTAAAACATGTGTACTTGTTTATTCTACATTAGGTGATGATGTACCTAGTAATAATGAATGTGAAAAGAACTGTAAGTGTTACTTGGAGGGAAGTGAATATAAAATAGGATGTGATATTGATAGCTGCGAGGGTGAGTAAATTTTACCACACAGAAGTTAAATGTAAATAGTGATCTTCTGTAATGTCCTACTGTAACCCACTTTACCCAATGTATCGTGTGCAACTTTTCATCAATGATGGACTTGTTTATCCTGCCTGTAGTGCTTATTAAATGAAACGGAACTTCTTAATTAAGAAATACAGCCAAGGTATTGCAATTTCACGTGTGCTGTAATATAAGTATCAGGGGAGGTAAAATATTACGTTCCTGGCACAACTGATTTGGAATATACGATTGTCTGTATAAATATCTTCCTTTGTTCAAACTTGCCTGCCAAATCTCTGAATACAGTTGATACAAAAAGATGTAATTGTTTTCATGAATCACCTTTTTAGCTCACCTGAGCACAAAGTGCTCATGGTGAGCTATTGTGATCATGCTGTGTCCGGCGTCCGTCGTGCGTCGTCCGTCGTCCGTCGTCAACTTTTTACCTTGTGTATGCTCTAGAGGCCACATTTTCAGTCCGGTACTCATAAAACTTGGTCGGAATGTTTGCCTTAATGATATCTTGGACGATTTCGAAAACGGGTTATCTCCGGTCAAAAGCTAGGTCACTAGGTCAAATCTTAGAAAAATCTTGTGTGCACTCTAGAGGCCACATTTGCTGTCCAATACACCTGAAAGTTGGTCAGAATGTTTGTCTTGATGATATCTCGGATGAGTTTGGAAAATGGGTCATATTGGGTCTAAAACTAGGTCACCAGGTCAAATCTTTGTAAAACCTTGTGTACGCTCTTGAGGCCACATTTTCTCTTGAAAGTGGGTCAGAATGTTTGCCTTGGACGAGTTCGAAAATGGGCCATGTGGGGTCAAAAACTAGGTCACCGGGTCACGTCTTAGAAAAAGCTTTTGTACGCTGTAGAGGCCACATTTTCTGTCCAATATTCTTGAAAAATGGTCAGAATGTTGTCTTGATTATATCTCGAACTAGTACGAAAATGTGCCATGTTTGGTCAAAAACTAGGTCACCAGGTCAAATCTAAGAAAAACGTTGTGTATGGTCTAGAGGCCATATTTTCTGTCCAGTACTCTTGAAAGTTGGTCAGAATGTTTGCCTTGATGATATCTCTGACTAGTTTGAAAATGAAAGTTTGTTAGAATGTTTGTCATAATACATATATCTCACAAGACGTTCGAAATCGGTTGTGCTCGGTCAAAAGGCTCAGGTGAGCGACACCAAGGCCATCATGGCCCTCTTGTTTATTTCATTGAGTTTGTTTTGTTACATACACAGCAACCTTTGATATCAGAATTTATGGAGCCATGGTTGCCGACATCAAGCTATGCTTGGATAAATATTTGTAACATGGCCAGTACCCAGGCTACATGAAAATTTAAACCATCACTTTTCGTATCTTGTCCAGCTTTTCTAGGACAAGTAGGGTTAATGAATCAATCATTTGTAGTTGTCTTAACTGGCCACATTGTTATTTGGCTTTTGTTATTTTGAAAAAAAAAATGACAATGGACTTGCCGTTTTAAAAATGATTGACTTACTCTTATTTTACATTATTTAAAAGCCAAATTATTGGCGTTATTGGAAACTAACAGGAAATTGACTTCTTCTTGGAAAAAAAAAAAAAAAACAGGCAAATAGATACCCTTTTCAAAAACCTTCATTCTTCTTTCTTTTTTCAGAGCCATGCGTAGAAGATGGAATTATTTATCAGTCAGGAGAATCCTTTTACCGAGAGTGCAATAAGTGTACCTGCAGGAATGGGCTAGCCGGGTGCACAATGATGGGATGTCGTAAGTGATGACATTCTTTTCTCATCGCCTCCCCATGAAATAAATTTGCAGCAGATTAATTAAAATTTTGCCCGTGAAAAAAGGTTTATTAAAAGGAATGACATCCATTTTACGAAACAGTTTCATGTTATCACCACTCTGAGGCAGGTTTTGAAGGCAACCGTACGGCTACTTTTGGAGCGGGATACTGAAAATATCGTGATCCCACCAGATTTTTAAGATCATTAATCACTGAATAACGTCAAAAAATAGGTCACTGAATCATATCTGAGGAAAACATTGTGTGCACTCTGGAGGCCACATGTTCAATCTGATAATAATGACAGTTGGACAGAATGTTTGTCTTAACAATACCTCTGACAGGTCTGAAATTTGGTCGCATAGGGTCAAAAGCTTAGAGAGACATTGTGTGTACTCTAGAGGCCACACTTTTATTCTGATACTTACGGAAGATGGTCAGAATGCTTGTAATGATAATATCCTGGACGAGTCTAAAGTAGGGTCACTGCAGGTAAAAAAGCAGGTAAAAAAAAGGTCGCTGGGACAAATTAAAAAAAAAGTCAGGGACAAATTAAAAAAAAAAAGTCAATCACTCAAGTCAATCAATGTGACACACACCATTGTTATATTTAGAAAATGAACTTACTTCCCATTATCCATTCTGAGTAAAGTTTGTATCTTTATTTCGTCATCACCAGCAGAATCCTGTAACTTAATGAATTCTAAAACACATTTCCGATTTGAGCACTGTAGGGCCAATGGCCCTTGTAGTGCGAAATATGTACCGGTACAATAACTGATTTTTTTCTCTTCCACGAGTCCTACATTTGTTAGACAATTTTGGGTGTTAAAATTCAGGATTGTGTGGTAAAGGGTTAATTGAGGTGAAGTGAGACTTTAACTCTTTGCAAGACGACAAAATTTAGACCTGCTCAAGTTGAAAGTAGTTGCAAACGACAAATGATGTCATTTGTCATTTAAAGGATAACGTTTATGGAAAAGCAGAAAATGCTGGTCAACAGCATTTTCTCTTTTTCCAGCATTGTTTTCAAGTGCCCTCTCCTTCAGGGTTGTTAAAACACGTAATGTTTAGTGAAGGATTAGGTCTTTAACAGATGACAAATTGTAGATTGTTCCAAATTGAATACATTTTAGGACCATATTTTCCAACTTGGAAAAAATAGACTGAAGTTCTGATAGGGTAGAAAAGGTAGTGATAAAACAGAAACTGGTTGTAAGAATCACTTCGCCCTTTACCACAATGTGTTAAAAAAGTCTTCTGTAGACGCAACACGTGGTTGTTTTGTTTTGCAATTTTTGTTTAACTTTTGTGATTGTTCTGTGTCCGTTGTACGTCGTCCGTCGTCAAGGGCGTCTACAATGACATAGTGTGCACTCTAGGGACAAGATTTTCTGTCGTATACTGATACAAATTTGTCAGAATGTTTGTCATGGTAATAACTAGAACAAGTTCGAAATAGGGTCACAATGGCTAAAAAAGTACGGACAAATCTTAGAAAAAGCTTTTGTGCACTGCAGAGTCCATATTTTCAGTCTAATACTGATTAAAGTCGGTCAGAATGAATTATTGTCTTGAAATATCACTTTCTACTCCCCCCAAAAAACGTGACTCAAAATCTGGTTATGTTCCCCTTTAAGTTGTTAACCTCATAGTTTGGGCAAATAATATCTACCCAATATATTTTCTTTCTGTTTCAGGTTCTGGTTGCTACAGAAACGGTACTCGTTATGAAAAAGGTTCGTTAGCTCATTACCAGATGATAAGAGTTTCGGTTTTTACAAATTAAAAGCATTTCCTGACGACAAATTAAATCTATCCCAAACTATAGCATTTATCTTTCAGAGTGTAGAAAAATGTGGGAATGGGGTAACTAGCATTTCCTGGAATACATTTTCTTGCAATTTAGTGGAATTGTGTATCTGTAAATATCTAAAGAAAGGCAGCAAATAAAATGGGATGTTTTCTTCTTCTGAAGAGTTAATAACTGATTCCTTACACTTTATCCCTAGTGTAACAATGCAGGTCCTCAGCTACAAATTTCTTATTCCGTTTGAAGAAAGTACATGATCTTAGTATTGATGTATGGGCTGATAGTACTACGTTATGCCTTTTCAATATCACTTCATTGGTCAGCTGGAATAGCTCAAGTGGTAGGGCATGAGACTTGTAAGCGACAAATCATGGGATATTTGAATGTGAGGGTTCGATCCCCAAGGCAGACCAACTTAAAGATTACTATATTTCTGATGAGACGTTAAATCTTGGTCCTCTGTGATGCTATACACCTAGCCCTTTTAAGAACAAAGCATAACTTAGAATTGGCTCTGTCCTATTTCTGTCAAATATGATTTTTAAGGAGCCTTGTGAGGGCATCGCCCATATGGGCAATGCGTGGTGTCAGTAAATAAACGAAAATTGTTTGTTTGTATTGGAGTTTAATGCCAATTTAACAGCTTAGGTCATATCATGGCGGTCAGCGACGCACCTATGTTTTTCGTAGCTTTCTCAACCAGTATTGACACAACTTTCTTTCCAAAGCCACTGTCTACTTTTCTCACATGCATCAGAGGTGAGAGGCGAAAAATCGCCTGAAAGAAACTTTGCCTCAACCGGGTATCGAACTAGCAACCACCAGGTCACAAGTCCGACACGCTAACCACTGAGCTACCCGGGCGGGCAAAAAAAAAAAAAAAAAAACCCACAGAAAATCATTCACGAAATATTGTATTAAAAACACTCCAAGTACTTTGATTTTCATTTGGATCACTTTGTTCCGTTCGTAACAGGTAGTTGCTAGGTAATACAGATAAACACTGTCTTGATTATCAAGACTATTTTAAAGGTTTACGTTGCATGACAATCTTTCCTTTGGGAGCTCATTGAAACATGTTAAAACTGCATTTATGCTAAATAGTAGGCGTTGTACCATCTGGTATAAATACGGTCTGCTCAGCAAAAATTAGTGAGTCTGGCTGTTGAATTCGTTGAGTCAACATTAATGCGAATTAACAGGTTACTATTATTTTATAACCGATGGCTAGGTTATAGGTCTTTGCTCCAATTAAATAGAGTGGGTTTAGGCTTGACAGGTAAGATCACTGCAGATAATGCCCATAGTTTCCATTGATGCCCAGCTGGTGAAAAATTGTTATAACCAAGACGTAAATTTTACAAAATAAGTTGGCTCGTAATTTCATTTCTTTTTAGCTATCTGTATAGAAGTATCACCCATAAATCACCGTGATTCGCTTCCGTTCGGCGAAAATACGCTACAATATCACTTTCTTTAGTTTAGCCTATCAGAAAAGATGTTTTAAAAGTTATTTGGTTCATCCTTAAAAATCGGCACGCACACACACATGGGCATAACGTGATATAACATAGTTGTTAAGTAGCCTGCAGTTTTTAGAGCAAAAGATTCTTTGTCAACAGAAAGGTAGATAAAGTATAATCTACCCGAGGCTTTCCTTTGATAAAATGGACTTGAAAATAGCATTTACATGTAACAAGAAACGAACATACAAAATTGATGACTGCGTCAAGTTTTATGAAAGGGAATATTTTTAAAAGAAAATAAACTTATTCTGTTTGAGTGAAGTGGAAAACAGTATGGGCATAAAACTGCCTTTTCCCTCCAAGTTATACAAAGCTTTCAGAATACAATGGCAAGACAAAGTGTATTCAGTAATGGGTCAAAATAGATATTTTGTTTATTCTGCATTAGGTGATGATGTACCGAGTAATAATGCATGTGAAAAGAACTGTAAATGTTACTTGGAGGATCGTGAATATAAAATAGGCTGTGCTGTCTACAGCTGTGAGGGTAAGTACATGTAAATATCAGCATACCTGAGCACAAAGTTGAAGGTAAAGGTTTGTTATGTCGTACTGAAATCCACTTTCCCTATTAGCACTTTGCATGACTTGTCATCAGTGATTTGCTTGTCTATCCTGGCCTAAAGTGTTTATTGATAAGATGGAACTTTTTGATAAAGAAATACAGCCAATGTTTTGCAATTTCACAGGAGTTGTAATATAAGTATCTTGGGGGGTAAAATCTTACAAAATTGTACTTTCCTGGCACACATTGATTTTGAACAAAAGCTTTTCAGTATGAAAAAAAATCTTACATGTTCGTACTTGCCTGCCAAATCTCTAATGAATTGGGTAAAAAGAGACTGAAATTGTTTTCATGCATCACCTTGTTTTTATTGAGTGTGCATTGTAACATACACAACAAACGTATGATTCCAGAATTTTGGAGCCATGATTGCAGCCTGCAAACTATAAGGGGTCAAAATTTGTAGGAAGGTCAGAACTTAGGCTGGAAGAAAACGTCAGCCAATCACTTATCTTGTCAGTGTTGGCCAATTTTTTCAGGACAGCTTTTCTAAATTAATCAAATATCTGTAGTTGTCTTTACAGGCCATGGTGTTATTTGTCTAGGTCGAGGGTAACGGTAATACACATGCTTAACTAACAAGAAATGTCCATTCCAGAAACACAGAAAGTTTGTGTGAACTGAATCAAGAGGTTGAGGTATGGTGACTTATTATGCATACACAATATAGCGAAAGATAGTCTGCTTCTCCATGAACAACCAGGTATTTTAGAGGTACATGTAAACCGTTTGTAAGAAAACCTTATTGTCTATCTTCTTTCAGAGCCATGCATAGAAGATGGAATAATTTATCCTTCAGGAGAAACCTTTTACCGAGAGTGCAATAAATGTACCTGCAGGAATGGACTAGCTTCGTGCACAGAGATAGGATGTCGTAAGTGATGGCAAACTTATCTCGTATACTCCTGAAGCAAAATACATGTAGCAAATGATGACTTGGGAAAACTGTCTGTGAGACAGAGTTTTTCCAAAATGAATATCAAGTAATTTACTGAAGAGATCCATTTTTCACTATGCTGTGGCAGAAAGGTTTTGAAAGCAGACAATAAGACGACCTTTAAAGGGGGCTGTTAGGAAAATCATATCTCACCAAGCTTCAAAAATTATTCATCACTGAATAAGGTTTAGAATAGGTGATAGCTGGCAAACCATCACTGAAGAAGAAAAACAAATATTAGAGAAAATTGTTCTCCACTGGTATTTCCTTACATTTTTACAAAACATTACTTTTTTTGGACTTACCCATATTCAAAACATTTGCAGAAGAAACATTTAATGTAGCTTGAAAAAGTAGAAAACTTTGTTGAAAATGCCAATTACCTTACCTTACTAGAATTTTCTATCCCCCACGAAGTTTTCAAAAGCCTGCTTCTACAGGTCAGGACCAGGAGTATAGAAGAATATTTTTGGTAAAGCGTTAATCTGAAAATTGCTTTCCTAAACTCTACCAGACTGCTTTCCTATACTGTACCAGACATTGTCTTCTTGTTCCTGGCAATAAGGCCTAGGGATACAAAATTTGGCATATATAGGTTCATCTAGAGGACCTCTTTCAATTTCAAATTGTAGCCTCGGCTTATATATACTGAAATCATTATAAAAATCGAGAGATAGAACTGTAATTTTTTGTATATGTTAAAGTCTAGAAGACCTGTACCAAGATTGTTCAAATTATAGTCCGGGGGTAAAACTTGGTCCAAAACCCTGCGTCTTAAGTTTAACAAAGGCTTATATTGAAACCTTTGAAAATCGTTCAGTTCCTGACTATATATACTAGAGCCACCAAATTTGGCACAAGGCTTCATCTATAGGACTTTTACTAACTTTTGGAACTTTAAGCCCTATGGTCGAAATTGGCACCACCACGTAGGTTGTAAGGGGAGGTGGGAATCAAAGGTTTTGAATTTAAAGAGGTTTCATATGTTTGAAAATTTAAAAGTTTAAAGTTTCAAGTTTATTGCTAAAGAGTATTGTTTATTTTATACATTGCCGGTGTAATATTTTTGATACTCTTTTTTATCGATTAAAGGAAAAGAGAGAGATGATTCATCAGCAGTATAACATAGTGTTATTGTTAACGAGATGCAAAAACTACGTGAAGGAAATAAAGAAAAATTGACCTTGAAAACAAAAGACTAAACTTTGAAATTAATGAACTTTACATGGGTTCCTGCTGTTTTGATGAAAGGAGAAAATGCCTGTGATGAGCAATTTCTCCATTCGCCACAACATCCTCACATATATTCATATTGACGTATGAATTCAACATTTGCATTGATCATCCCTGTTTGCCAAAAGCTTTTTTTACATTGGAGATGTTCCGGTTTTTTTTTTTTTTTTTTTTGAGGCAATGAATTCATTCTTTTACAAATACAAATACACGTATGACAAATGTTGACCAGTTAGATTAAAAAAAAAACTTTTATAAGTTGCATGTGCTTTATGCTGTTTTATTTCGATATATGAATATGCAAAGTTTCCTTATTATAATATTATTTGTAGTTGTTAAAACTTTATGATTTGAGGCATATTTAATCTTGAACATTAAAAGTTTTTAACGTGTATTGTTCCGATATCATTGTAAAATAGACGTGGTAATATTGAATGAAATTTGTCTTCCAGTGTAATACAATTTTTGTGTTTGCTTCCATTTCTGGGAGTTTTATTTTTTTTAAATTTTTTTCCAGTGACCTAATTCGGTCTCTAATGTTGTTAAAGATAATCAATACTTTTCATTTTTATCTCGTCTAAACAGTTTTTGTAGTTAAAAGATCTTGTTAGATTGTAAAATGTTTAGTTCATTTTCCCAGGTTTGTATAAAAAATCCCTGATCTTTTGTTTAAAGGTAGCTATATAGGCGTTCAAATTTTCTACTTCTTGATTTAACAATATATTTCCAAATCCAGTATTGTATGATAGATCGTTTATTTGTGTTGCCAGGTTTTCTATATTTTCATTGTCATCTTGGATCATCTGTTTACCAACTAATATATTTACTATCCTGAGAACTTGATATCTTCAACTAAAACTTTATAATGTGTGACGTGGGTTGAACTATTAAAGGGACTTTTCAAAATTCGCCATATATGAAATTATTAGGAGTCTGTATTTTTATCTCTCAGTTATCATTTACAAACTTGTGTTTGTGTTTTGTCCAAGCCTTTTACCATCATTAATGCCCCAAACTCCGGACCTGTAATTTAATTTAGGAGAAATTGATTTTCCAAAAAGTTCCAAAATATGACTAACAGAGATGTCTTTAGGAACTGCAAGAGATATTGCTGTAATGTCAAAATAGCCGTAAGTGCTTGATCCTCCATGACTTCAAAAGCATATCTATTGGACACACCTGAAGAGAGTGCTCTAGATAACTATACTTTAAAAAATCATGTAAAATATATACTTGTTAATAACCCCTTGGCCTAGACCAGTATAATTTGGTATGTACCCACATCCAGTGGACCTCTACTAGGATTTAACTAATTGCAGCTCCTGCGTCCAAATAGCCCTACCCATGTAGTCACAAGTTCTATCGAAAGTTAATATGGCGGAAACTTTAAATATCTTTTGTATATAACCATTTGGCCCTAGATCTGTTTTATTTAGTATGTAGCTTTAGTGGACCTTTGTCAGGATTCAGCTGATATAGCCCTTGGGTACAAAATAATCATGCCCTGGAGTTCACAACTTTGACATGGGATTTAAAAGCCAGGACTTTAGAAATATTTTTGTTCCAAAGTATTTGGCAGAGAATTGCAGTGATTGCTATGTAGAAGATAACAGAAACCTGTAGCAAGAATGTAAGGTTATTACCATTTAATCAAAATTGGTCCCCGGAGGGGGTGTGCACAAGACTTCAGAGATTGTTTTCTGCAGTGAGCAATTAAAAGCCCTCCTTTTTCTGGTTTGGTAAAAAGTTACACCATAATTCTTGCTGATTGTCCCAAATTACAATATTTTTTCCAAGTTTATCTGCTGCAAATTTGTTTCTAGAGGAACTGAGTCGTGCATTTTTCAGCAGTACTACCTTGCATCATAATGATTGACATCTGGAATAATTGTAGATCCAAAGGTCAGACTACATAATATTTATGTTAGTGCAGTTTGATTATGGTAGAAACTGTCTGGCAAAGCGCCAGATAGCGGCATTAAAACATATTTATTAGTCCCCTACCGGCGAAGCCGAAGGGGACTTTAGGTTTGCACTCCGTCCGTCCGTCTGTCCGTCAGTCCGGCAATTCAGTTTTCCGGACTTTTTTTCTAAACGCTGGTACGTATAGAGCTGAGTTTTGGTGTGTTAGTCACCCACCATCACTTACAGATCAAGTTCGACTTTCGTTCCTGTCCACTACTTTTTCACGGATTTACGGACCTTGGACTTAGAAAATTTAACTGATAAATCAGTTTTCCGGACTTTTTTCCTAAACGCTGGTAGGTATTGATCTCAGATTTGCTGTGTAACTCAACCACCATGACTTACAGATCAAGTTCGACTTTCGTTCCGGTCCACTGGTTTTTCACGGATTTACGGGCCTTGGACTTACAAAATTTCACTGATAATTCAGTTTTCTGGACTTTTTTTTCTAAATGCTGGTAGATATTCACCTGACTTTTGCTGTGTAAGTCAACCACCATTACTTACAGATCAAGTTCGAGTTTCGTCCCGCTCGTCCCGCTCCACTGCTTTTTGACGCATTTACGGGCCTTGGACTTACAAAATTTCACTGATAAAACATTTTTCCGCACTTTTTTTCTAAACGTTGATTTTTGGTGTGTACATCAACCACCATGACTTACACATGAAGTTCGAGTTTCGTCCCGCTCCACTGCTTTTTGACGCATTTACGGGCCTTGGACTTATAAAATTTCACTGACATGCCAGCGATACATACGGCCGGTAGGAGACTGTGTATTGCTATGCAATACTATTAGAATGCTTGTTTACAATTTTTTTAGAAAGTCTTTGCAAAGATGGTAAGTTTTCATTGTTATAAATAAATTCCTTTTAACTTAATTCACAAACAGAAACACATGTAGAACACACAAACAAAGGTTTTTGTATTTAAAGTTTCTAACTGTATAGTGTTGATTGCATAATAAGGGATAAATGCATTTCAAAAAGGGTAATTTCAGTCACCTCGATAGCTGCGTTGGTGGAGCTGTTGACTCTGGTTTTGAAGGTGGTGGGTTTTAAGTCCAACCAGAGACATTTTTTAACCAATTTTGTTTTCTCCAATATGGGAATAGATATTAACATTTTTAGGGTTTAATTTTGAAAGCATCAGCATTCTACTTTGAAAAATTGTTGGTCAAAATCTAGTTTGTTGCCTCTTTAAAGTGTTAACCTCATGTTACAGACACATGATATCTACCACGTTCATGTTTATATATTGTCTTTCTATTGCAGCTCCTGGTTGCTACAGAAATGGTACTCGCTACGATAAAGGTTTGTTATCTCCGTACTAGATTCATCAATATTGAATGCATTTTTTGATAACAAATTTAACCCAAGCAGTTGTAATTATCTCACAGAAGAACAAATTCTGGGAATATGAGAGAAATGCTGGCAACTAGTATTTTGTCCTTTGTATATATTGTTTTTAAAAGCTGACTTCCTCAAGGTTGTTAAAACATAATATAATGAGAATAAGGGTTAAACACAACGGTGGGGAACTCTTCTCAAGGATATAGATCTACTTTTTTTGAAATCTTGAAAATAGCGTGCATATGTGGATCTGGTAGAATTGTTATCGTTGATTATCATAATAGTTGATGTTGTTTAACTTTCATATATTTGCTAAAACACTGCATTTAGTCATTTTATGCGGTCGGATCTTGATCTATGCTTGCTGTTAAAGCAACTTAAGTTGTTAAAGGCACTTTAAGTATTCAGTTATAGGCATGTAATGGGAATTGTGTATCAATAAATATCAAAAGGAATGCAGCGAATAAAATAAGGCCTTATTCCGTATTCTTTTCCTTTATTATTTTTCTTTCCATTTTGAGGACGAGCCCATCATTTAAGTGACTTTTTATTTGTTGACAGCCAGTTCTCTCAGATGGACAAGTCTAGACTGTTATCTGTTTTTATCCCCAGTTTCATTCACGAAGGTACTCAGCTACAAATGACTAATTCCATTTGACTTCAGCTCATGATCTTGGTACAATAAAATCTGATGTATGGTCGTTATGTTATGAATTTTCATTATCACGTCCGGATACCTCAGGTTGCGAGTTCGATTCACTAGGCTAGTCAGTTAAAAGATAACTAATAGTATTTCCGATAAGACGTTAAACTTGGGGTCCAGTGTGATGATGTGATACACCTAGCATGTTAAAGAACCAAGTGTAACTTAGGATGGGCTTTGTCTCGTACCTTGCTCTATTCTCCTATCGTAACTATCAGCTTTATGGAGGCGTCGCCCATATGACAGTATCTTGCTCAGTCCCCCTATCATAATTAAAAGCCTTATGGTGGCATCGCCCTTATGGCAATAAGTAAACAGAAAGTAGATCAAAACATCAGCAAAGAGGTTTTAAGTGTTACATGTATTTAGTTCATCCATTCAAGTGGCACACACACACATGGATGGACATAGTGTGATGAAACATAGATTTTCTCTGGCTGGCTGTTTTGAAAGCAAGGTTTTTCATGTACTAACAGAAGGAAAAGAAAGCATAATCTACACTTGGCTATCGACTGAAATGAAGTTAGAAATGGCATTCAACATAAAACAAACAAAGACACTGTTCACAGTTTAGAAAAGAGAAATATTTGAAGAAAAGGAACTTGTCCTATTTGAGTGAAATGGAAACACAGTTTTGTAAAAAAAAAACTGCCATTTCTCTCCATGTTACTGACAACTTCGCCTACCAGGGAAAGATGAACTTTATTCAGAAATGGGTTAAGATAGATATTTTTCTTTATTCTACCATAGGTGATGATGTTCCGAGTAATCCATGTGAAAAGAACTGTAAATGCTACTTGGAGAATCGTGAATATAAAATAAAATGTGATGTCGACAATTGTGAGGGTGAGTAAACTTCAACACATCCGAGTATGTACAAAGTTCAATGTGAACTTTGGTGATGTGCTTCTTCACCCTATTGTCCCCGAGCCGAGCCCCATAGCTCAGTCGGTAGCGTACAGGACTTGAGAACAGGAGGTCGCTGGTTCGATCCCCGGCTCGGCCAATTTCTTTCCGAGGATTGATAATAGTCATTGCGACAGGATTCATTCCTCTCCCACCGCTGACCATTGTTTCGACAATGGCTATGTGGTAAAGCAGCCAGTGGCTTGGAAAGAATATTGTGCGGAGTACTGGTAAGAAGAAACTCCAGGAAAGCATAGATAGGTACACTGGCCGCCGCGATATAACTTAAATAATGTTGAAAACGGCGTTAAACACCATACTATCTATCTATCTATTGTCCCCGATGTGTTTTCAATCACTTTTCTTCAATGATTGGCCTATTTATTCCTGCCTAACACACCTTTTTGGAAATGAATTGGAACCTTTAATTAAGAAGTACTGCCAAAGTATTGTAATTTTAAATTTTTTTTTTTTTTTTTTTTTAAATATCAGTATCGGGGAAGGTTAAATAAAAGAAATTTATACATTTATTTTGGACATGCTCATGTCTATTAGATATTTTTTTTTTTATATACTTGCCTGCCTATTCCCTGAATAATTCAATATTTGTTGTTTTCATAATGTGCAGATCTTTCGTGAGTTCTGATTGGCTGAAGATTTTTTTTTTCTCAAAGCTTCATACAGTTTTGCTCTTAAACTAACGTTATCTTACACCGAGTCCGAATCTCAAATACTAGCTAAGTATAGTTTCTCTGAATATCATAAATTGGAAGAATAAATGGAACAATCAATTCTAAGAGAGAGCTTATAAGTCTTTGTCAGTTTACTGGGTACGAATAATCTAATTTCCAACTTTCTTCCAATATATTAAATTTCTAATAATAGATCTGCTTAATCGCAATTTCCCAATGCTCTGATGACGTCATGAATTACACATTTTTACGTCACGAACAAGCCATTCTCCCGCGCTATGAAATACCAATGAAATGCGCATTAGAAATAGAGAATACGTACATAGTGTTGTCATACAGGGTGTTCATAATATTTGTCCCTTTTCTAAACATTAATGTTGTCTACATATGTTTGTTTAAAATAAAATGAAAAGTACCATCTTTTTGTAGACATAATACAGTTTTGTTTGATATATGATACACAGACCTTACTTAAGCACTCGTTGATATATTACAGTATTATTTATAAAGTCCATCTCACGATAAGTTTTCTAAATAACGTCATTTCTGGGAACTTGAATAACGTCAACTCTTTGTTTAAAGAATATCCTAGAAGCGTACAGATTTACAAGCAGTAAAATGGGTTTAGGGCAGCAGAGAAATCAGACTTTCATATCGAAAAGGTGCGACGTAAAGAGACAACTACCTCATGGACTGCTTTCAATACAGACGATATTGTGTTTCCTATGATTCTCGAAGATGATGAGGGCAATGTCGATATTGTAAATAAGGAGGGCTATCAGATCACTCTGCGAAAAATATTCATTACGATGCCGAAAGGAAAAGCAATAACATTAAAAATGTGTACTAGTCCATGCATGTGGTTTTAGCAAGGTGGAGCCACACAACAAATCACCGATAGCATAATTGAACAACTGTCAAAAGCACTCTGGTGAAAGTCCATTTCTTTCAGAAATGTCAACACACTTTGGCCCTCAAGTATTTTTCTGAATAGGTGCATCATGAAAGGTGCACAGCTTAATGTCATGGGATACTTAGGACTTTAAAGCTGCAACCAAGAAAGAAATTTATTGAAATAGCAGAAGGACGTGCAGACATGAAATGAAGCACAGTAAACTTGGCATCATAACTGCTCAGATTGGACGTCAGCTGTTGTTAAACGGACTTGTCAGAAAGAGAGCAGTGTATTAACTAGTATTAAAGTAATCCATATGTTGTACATATCAAATGAAATTTGATTATATCAACAAAAAGTTAGCAGCTTTCAATTCAATTTCAATTAAAAGTAGTAGAATGTTTTGACGCTTAGAATAGGGACAGATATTATGAAACACCCGGTATGTCAAAAATATCTTGCAAGGTTTGGAAAATTGATGATTTATTGAGCCTTTGCGAGACAATTATCAATTCTAATAACCGGCTTAGATATTTTGATGTACGACAAAACTGTATGTTTACGTGTTCTATTTATCTTTTAACGTCTTATTTGTATTCATCTCGAAAAAGATGTGAAAAAATGTGGATGACAAATACAATTTGAAAGTCATTTCTATCGGAACTCCCATTTTAAAATGGCATTACCCACATACAGTACATTACCCACATACAGTGTTTCAGGAGATCACTCCTTCCTTACAGGATAGTTTCTTCCCGTATAAAATCAATACATGACAACCGTGTTAGAGAGAATTCCTTTTAGCTCAGGGGTTAGTGTATTAGTCTTTTAAACCTCAATAAATGAGGATCTTTGCCGCACGGGTTCGAATCCCAGCCGGAGCGGTTTATAGTTGAGCTATGCATTTGTTGCGAACTTTCATGTTCGTAAGATGGGGGCTCGTCCGGGATTGGCCTTTGAGCCATTTGTTGTCTGCCTGTTATTGGCCATTGAACCATTTGTTATCTAAATAATAGGCATACTGCCTAATAAGGCTTTCCGTCATCAAAATGATGACTTCTCTTAAAAGGGGGTATGTTACGGGAGATCACTATTTCCTTACAGCATAGCTTCTTCCCGCATAAAATCAATACCTGACAACGGCGTTAGAGAGAATTCTCTTTAGCTGAGGGGTTAGTGTATTGGTCTTTTAAACCTCAATAAATGAGGATCTTTGCCGCACAGGTTCGAATCCCAGTCGGAGCGGTTTATATTTGAGCTATGCATGTGTTGCGAACTTTCATGTTCGTAAGAATGTGTGTAATTAAACGTTCGAAAATTGCAATTGAGATCGCTTTGGATGATTCATTTGAGAAAGCGCGGTAAACAGGTATTCAAATGAAGTCGCAGGCAGGAATTACGTGGGCAAATAATTGGAAAAGAGTGTTTGTGTGACATCATTCTTTTTTTTCGCGGGATTTCTGAAGTAATAGTTACCATATTTGGAGTACATTTCATTCATAAATGGTAAATGGCGGCGGAGTCACTGGAGGATACCGTTTTATAAATATCCTTGGAATATCAAAAATCTATAAACATCGTGGTTATATCAAAAATGAATATCGAATAGGTGTTATTGTATGGATTTCCGGTTAGTTGAAAGATAGATTTGTTTTCATGCGTCACTGTTTTGTAATATGAGGTTCGTATTCTTTCAAACATAACACTTTTTTGGTACCAAAATTTTTAAGCCATGGCTAAACCCTGTAAGCTATGTAAAGGTAAAAATTCTGAAGAAGAAAAGCACCCAGGCTACAAGAGAAGTCAGCCAGTCACTTTTATTATTAATGTTGTCCAAGTTTTCTAGGACAACTAGGGTAAATAAATCAATCATCTGTATGTGGTTGTCTTAACAGGGCATGTTGTTATTTGTTTTCAGTATTATTTTGCATAAACATGGCAATTTAACTTGCCGTTTCGGAATAGATAGCTAGGTTAACGGTAATCTTTCATTACATGCAGGCCAGCTCATTGATGCCTACATGATAAGCTAACATGAAATTGTCTATTCCAGATACTTTCAAAGTGTGTGTGGACTGAAGCAAGAGGCTTATTATATATAGAAAATATAGCGAAAGATAGTCTGCTTCTTCCTGAAAAATTAGGCAAAGAGATATACCTTTTGAAAAAAAAAACAAAACCTTCCTCCTTCTATCTTCTTTTAGAGCCATGCGTAGAAGATGGAATTATTTATCAGTCAGGTGAATCCTTTTATCGAGAGTGCAATACATGTAAGTGCATCAATGGGGTAGCTGGTTGCACAAAGAGAGGATGTTGTAAGTTATGACGTTTTCACTTTATTACTTTATTGCTTCCTGTAACAAATTGACAAAAGATGACACCGAAATTTCCCTGTAAAATATTTTTTTTAAATCGCGGAACTAT
Source organism: Tridacna gigas (assembly GCA_945859785.2). Lineage (NCBI taxonomy): Eukaryota > Metazoa > Mollusca > Bivalvia > Cardiida > Cardiidae > Tridacna > Tridacna gigas. The sequence goes on from OX244035.2 coordinate 56,386,975, forward strand.
CAATTATTTACCAAAGTATTAAATGTTTTCAAGGCCTTATTACAGAGGTGTTTTAAAAAAGAAATATATCCTTAAGTTATACGTTGCTAATGCGATCAAATAGGGATTTAGCTTACGTAATCAGTTTTTGAAAGTCCATTTTTAACTCGACTGTTTTGTAAGAAAACTTCGAGGTATTGTCGTATCCCTTGCGTCGTTCTCGTTGTCTGGGTGGTCGTCGTCTGTGTCGTGTGCGTCTTTGTGCGAAAACTTTGACATGTTATAATATCTTTGTTTTTACTTCAAAGACATTTGCTTTAAACGTAAAGGTTGTTAACTATCAAAAGGGAAACCAATACAACCAGAGCTGGTAACCTTCAAAGTATTTTGACAAAGTTATGCCCCTTTTCCGACTTAAAACTTTCTCTGAAAATTAAGCAACTGCAGCCGAACGTTGGTACCCGCATGCGGTGCTTGTGTGTGTGTGTGTGTGTGTGTGTGTGTGTTTGTTTTGAAAAGCGTTACACCACTCAAATTTCTATTATTTCCAAAGCTGATTACTTTAGAATTGGGATAGTTGATAGCTATCAAAGAAGAACCGATACAAGAAGGGCAGGTAATTCTTGAAATAGTTTTGACAAAGTGATGCCCTTTGCTCAACCTATATTTTTCACTAAAAAAAGAAAAGAAAAAGCTAAGCATTGGCAACCACAGGTGGTGCTGTAATGAACCTATGAAGTAGTTTTTGTTCACTGGTCGGACCACACTTTTTGAGCAGTCTGATATACGGTCTAAACTGTCCCCCAAAAGACTGTATGTTGTAAACATCATATTTCGGGAAAATGACTACAATCAACCTACTTTTCTTTTTCTTTCTATTGCAGTTCCTGGTTGCTACAGAAATGGAACTCGCTATGATAAAGGTTTGTTAATTCTTAACCAGATAATAATTAAATAGTTCAGATTTGTCCATATTGAAAGCATTTTCTCATGGCCAATATAGTCAAAGCAATGTTATCAGTATTTCAGAGGGTAAAAAACATTCTGGGTAAAGGAGACAATGTTGGTAACAAAAATTTTCTCCTTTTTCCACATTTTTGAAGGCTAAATTCCTCGGGGTTTAAAAAGCAGACTATTTTTGGGTAAAGGGTCAAGAATAACAAAAAGTAACTATTGTCAAGGATACGGATCTGCACATTATGAAACCTTTGCTTAAAAGGCCATATACATTCATTTGGATCTAGGAGAGTTGCTATAATTTATTATTATAACATTTGGTCTTGTTTAGCGTACACGTATTTGCTAGAACACTCGATGTAGCCATTTTGTGCGGTCAGATCTTGATTCGTGCTTGCTGTAAAGACAACTAAAGTGGAGAAAGGCATTTTAAGAATTGGGTCTATCGGCAATTTTTGGGAATTGTTTATCTGTAAATATCAAAAGCAAGGTAGATAAAATAAGGCCAGCATTTTTGTCTTTTCCTTCAAATTTTCAACCCTTTCAAGGACAAGACCCATTATTTGAGACATTTTATTTGTTGCCAGCAAGTGCTGTCAAGGAGGACAAGTCTAGGGTGTTGTTATCTTCTCGCACAGAGTTCATCAGTGATTCCTGACCTTTTTATCCTTAGTGTTATTGATGTAGGTACCCAGCCACATACCTCTAATTCTCTTTGACTGAAGCACATGATCTTAGTACTGTAGGGTCTAACGTATTGGCTGTTATTATTATGTAATGATTTTTTCAGTATCACTGTGCTGGTTAGCTTAACTAGCTCAAGGGATAGGGCATAGGACTGGTAAGCAAGAAGAGGATGATTTTTTTCCATAGAGTACACTATCCCCATAACCTGACTTACAGCCTTAGTAGGGTATCACCCTCATAAGCAACTGGTGGCGACAATAGATAACCAGAAAGTCGATCAATCAGTATCACTTTTTTAGTCAGCCAATCAGAGAAGATGTTTCGAAAGTTAATGGTTCACCCTTTAAACTAGCACAGACATGTACATAGTATTATAGTATGTAAAGGGGCAGGGTTGCATCTAGAGCGCGGCCTTGCGGGATTGGTTACTACAGGAAGCCGGCGTAAATGAATAATGTCAAAGCACTCCCTCTACATTCCTATTGTATTCCTATCTGTGACGTCATTTAAGCGTCTGTTACCCGTGTTTTCTCAAATAGTATAATGCAAATACATAAAAGGGTGTCTAAAAAGAATTCAGGTATAATTTTTGTAGTGTGTTCTGAAACCTACATGTTGAGGAAAACTACATGATTAGATCCTCATCTGCAGGCGATTGCAGAATTTACTGAAAATTTTGAATTTAGAAACGGTGTCTGACTTAAAGAACCCTGGTTTTTATTTTACAGATGCATACCAGAACAAAGTGTTGGTTTTTGTTCTTCAGAATGATTATGAAATCACCCAGAAATACCTTGTCTTAGAGAGTAATTACACGAAAAATAGATCGATGTAAAACACGAAAACCCATGACAAAAATGTCAATTTGAAATCGCCCGCTCATAGACACTTCAAGCGGCCGTTTAAGTTTTTTATGGTTACTGTTAACAGATTTACATACAAAGCAGCTGAACTGAATGATATAATATGTTCAATGTCATCACAATGAAAAGACTTAGGTGTTTATAAAATCAGAAATATCAAACAACCAACAAGAATGGGAGGGGGTTCTTGTTCTTGCAGCATGAGAGCACAAAAAACGAGTGTAACCAAAGAAAGCAAGGGAAATTAATGAGGCATCTCTCACTGCTGTTGAATTGCATTCAAAACAAAAGATTGTTCTTGAACTGGTTTTGTCTGGTGCCACCAACTCTCCAGATGAGATGGGTATCTACTTACTTTAATCTTGATAAGTTTCTCTGTGGACTAAGGTGATACCTGTGATGTTTGTGCTTGTTAGAATCATTTCTGTGGAAAATCTTATTAGTACCCACAACATAGTTATGTGCTTATAGTTCTCTGCTATTCATATATTAAAAATTTTGGTTTTAAATTGCCAACTTCGACTTTCAAATCAGTCCACTTTTTTTGAAAGGGTTGGAAAAGTTGGCCCATTGTTTTTCAATTCAAGATTCAACTCTGACCAAGAACAATCAATACTGGATGTATAAAGTCTATAAAAGTAGCATTTATACATTCTTTATGGATGAATATAGTATAAACAACCTCAAAGGCTATAAAACGGTCTTGATGTTCATCCTCCCCCCTATTTTAGAAATTATTGGGGGGGGGGAACTAATCCTCCTAAATTGCCAATTTCTAGATGCATCATTTGAGGGGTATACTGGTTTCACCATGTCTGTCTGTCCGTCCGCCCGCCTGTAAATCCCTCCATCTGTTCGTTTCCGTGCTCTAACTCAAAAGCACTTTAACCAAGGACACTGAAACTTTATATAAGTGTTGCTCACGACCAAAGGAGGTGCCTTATTTTTCTTCGGTCGCATGGGTCAACAGTCAAGGTCACGGATTAACTTTGTTCGAAAATCGTTTGCGTGCTCTAACTCAAAAGCTGTTTGAGCTAGGACGCTGACACTTTAAACAAGTGTTGCTCACGACCCAAGGAGGTGCCCGATAGTTTTTGGTTAGCATGGGTCAAAGGTCACATGTGAACTTTGTTTAAAACTCGTTTCTTACTCAAAAGCGATTTGACCCAGGAACCTGAAATTTTATACAAGTATTGCTCATGGTCTAAGAACATGCCCTATTATTTTTGGATTACATGGGTCAAACGTCAAGGTCACAGGTGAACTTTGTTTTGAAAATCATTTCCGTTCTCTGATTGTGGTGATTCCGTGCTGGTGGGGGTATTTGTCTGCTTTTCGACATTTCCAGTTTTTGTCTGACAAAGGGTAAACAAAAGATGATCTAACCTAGGCTCTCTTCAAATAGTATGACGTTGAAAATGGCATTCAACAAGACACAAACAAACAAAGCTGATGACTGGTTCAAGACCTGTGAAAGAGAAATATTTGAAGAAAAGAAACTCGTCCTATTTGAGTGAAATGGAAGATAATATTGGCAAGCAAGTGTTCCATTTCCCTCCATGTTATTCAAAGCTTCCAGCAACCAGGGACAGATAATGTGTATTGCGTTATGGATGAAAATGTTTTTTTTTTGTTTACTCTACAATAGGTGATGATGTGCCAAGTAATAATCCATGTGAAAAGAACTGTAAATGTTTCTTGGATGGAAGTGAATATAAAATAGGATGTGATGTTAACTCATGCGAGGGTGAGTAAATTTCAGCACATCCGAGAACAAAGATCAAGGTGAATTATTTTGAGGTCCTACTGTAACCTACTGTCTCCAATCTATATTGAATAACTTGTTATGATAGACTTGCTTTTCTAACCCTGCCTAAAGCGCTTATTAAATGGATTCGAACCTTGTGATTAAAAAGCACAGCCAGGGTATTTCAGTTTCACATGTGTTAGTAAACTCGTACCAGGGAATGCTAAATCTTAGAAAATTGTACTTTTCCTGGCACAACTGGTTTTGAACATCCGCTTTTCTGTATAAAATTCTTACTTTGTTATGCATGTCTGTCAAATCTCTGCATTTTTAAAGTATTGAGTTCACATAGGTATATTCACAGCAAACTTTCGATACCAGAAATTTTGAAACCAACGTTACCAGCTGCAAACTACGACGGGGTCTAACTTTGTAACAAGGTCGCAAGAAAGTATTTGTGCATGCTTTGCGGTAGTTTATCGGGAAATATTGATTGATTATGATTTGATAATTCACCATGTCGACCAGTGAATTGGCCGATCGATTCACTGATAAGGAAATACCGTGGGCTCCATATTTACTTCGTTAGTCCAAACAAAAAAGGGTTAGAAGAATGGAATAAATAGAAGATTTTCTTTACGATGAAAGATCGAAATTTATTTCATCTTGTGAACATCATACGGTAATACTTTCACGTGAAAATATCAACGATGATGTTAACTCGATGAAATAGATTTGGATCTTTCACCGAAAAAACAACAATCCTCAGTGTCCATCACTTTTCTTATCAATACTGTCTAAACTTTCTAGGACAACTAGGGAAAATATGTCAATCATCTATGTTAATTGTAACAGGCAATGGTGTTATTTGCCTTCTTTTATTTTTTCCCCGCTTCGGAAAAGATTACTAGGCTAACGGTAATCCTTCATCATATGAAGGCCAATTCATTGATGCCAAATGATAAACCAACATGAAACTCGCAATTACATATACCTTGAAGGTTGTTTGAACTAAAGCTGAGACCGAGGTACATTGATTTATAACGTATAGAAATACAGCGAAGGTAAGTTTTCTTCTGCCTGAAAAACACGTCAAAGTGATGAATCTTTCTAAAAACGTTTATTCTTCTATCTTCTTTCAGAGCCATGCATAGAAGATGGAATTATTTATCAGTCAGGGGAATCCTTTTACCGAGAGTGCAATATATGTAAGTGCAAGAATGGGCTAGCTGGGTGCACAAGGATTGGATGCCGTAAGTATTGCCATTTTCACCTCATTGCTTCCTGAAACAAATTGACGGTGAGGTGACAGGAAAATTCCCTGTAAAATAGGTTTAATAAATCGACTCTGAGGCAGAGGAGTTTTGAAAAAAATATGCTTAAGACTGCCTTTGAAAACATTTTAGGAAAACGAGGAAACGCTGGTCAGTAGCACTGCTTCTCTTTTTCTAAGAACGTTTCTACCCTTCCAAATATAGGTTTAAGTTATATTCTTTAACTGCAATCAGTGTAGGGAAGTCAAGAATGGTTTTGTATTGAAAAGAGTTACAGATACTTTTAACTTTTCATTGGTTCCAATTTACACGGATATTGCCAAAGTTATCTGAAACAAGTTTGTTTCAGAATGTATTTTGTCTCAGCTTTAAAACCTAGATTTTTCATGCAAAAACCGAAACAAGCCAAGCCTTGGTATCAGCATATGGTGCCCGTATGAACATCTTGAATAGGTGTAGATGGAATGGTCAGTGCATTTATGATTTAAAACACCTTTTGTTGTTAACATCATTGTATGTGCAAAAATTATGATAATCTATCCAGTTTTCTTTTTCTTTCTATTGCAGCTGCTGGTTGCTACAGAAATCGCACCCGCTATGATAACGGTTTGTTAACTCTTAACCAGATGACAGTAGTTCAGATTTATCCATTTTGAATGGATTTGTTGTTGACAAATCAAATGTAACCCAAGTGATGATGTCTGTGTGAAACATTCTGAGAAAAGAAGAATATGTTACCAGCATGTTTTCCTTTTTCCACGATGTTTTAAAAGCTGTCTTCCTTAAGGTTGTTAAAACTGAGAAGTGTGAGGTTAAAGGTAAAGTACATCAAGTGGGAATTGTTTTCAAGGATATAGATCTAACGCTTATGACACCTGGAAAAAAGCTTACTTTCAAGCACAAAATATAAAATAGTATGGATCTAGTTGCTATCATCGATAATCGTTAAAACTTGATTTTAAAAGTTAATTTAGTTTGCCTTATTTGCTAGAACACTCGATGAAGCTATTTTGTGTGACCTGATCTTTATTTATGTTTGTTATATAAGCAACTTTAGTAGCTGTGATTGACATTTTAAGGATTAAATTTATAGAAACTTAGGCACTTAATGGGAATTGAGTATCGTTAAATATCAAAAGCAAGGCAGAGACTAAAATAAGGCTAGCAGTTTCTTCTTTTCAAACAACGTTTCTTCTACCTTTTCAAGGACAAATCCCATAATTTGAGTTACATTTTATTTATTACCAGCAAATGCTCTCAAGATGTACATGTATGTAACCTTCCCGAACAGAATTAATTACTAATTCCCGATCACTTTTATCCTCAGCGTCATTCAGCTACCGACATCTTTTTCTGTTTGACTGTTTAAAGCGTATGGTCTTAGTACTGTAAAGTCTGATGTGTGGGCTGATATCATTGTGTTATACTTTTTCAATCAATTAGGGTAGGACTTGTCCCGTATTTTGCACTTTCCCCACAACACGAACGGTTCAAATTTTATGGAAAGGAACTACTTGAAGAAAAGAAAACTGTCCTATTTAGTGAAAAAAAATGACAAACAACTGCTGTCTTTCCCTCTATGTTATCCAAAGCTTTAAACTACAAGGGCAGAATAAAGTGTATTGTGAGACGGGTTAAAGGACGTTTTCTAGAATTTTAATTCTTCCATTGACTCTTTTTTTTTTTTTTTTTTCAACAATTATTACGTAGAATTTTATGCCGAATACAAAAATGAAAAGAAAATGATATGTTGACGTATTTGTTTTACTGTTAAATGCCTGTTTTCATGGTAGCAGTATACCCCCAAATTCTAAAAATAATGACTTTTGCTTGAAAATGATAATGTTATTGTCAGATAGCTTTTGTTTTATAATTTATATAGAATCAGACGTAAATATTTGTATATCTTTGTCTAACATTCAGAAAATTTGATTTTTATTTGCGTTTTTTTAGCAAGGTTCATTGTATCGCAATTTTGTGTCAACAAAAGGCCGAAAAAGTAAATAGTTCTTTAAGTTGTCAAAACTGAGTTATCAGAAATACCCTTCCATAGATTTTGTTCATTTTGTTTCTGTATAGAATTCTTCAAGCATCTTCTCTTCCGATTTAACAAAATAAGAATAGGTTGACGTATTCAGATTTTTTTTGAAAATTGCAGTTTCCATGGCAATTATTATACATCTTCCACAAACAAATCCTAGTTTTACCGAAAACTGACTACGCATTTTTTTTAAACATACAAGCATGGTCATCTATTAGTAAACACAATAAAATATCGATCAGTGATGAATCACCTGTTCTAAAAGACCACCCATAGGTGAAGATCGCATTGGGTAAACATTGTGAATTTTGAAATTTATTTTAACTGGGGCTCGTAAAATCTTTGATGTAAATAAGCCGGCTATAATATACATTGCTTAATTTACATCTGGTAAGTATAACCCTGGATAAGAAACACCACTTCACCCTTTCAGCGCCATATGCTAAAAAGGGGCTTTAGCGGATGGCATAGATCAAGATCAGACTTCAAAGAATTTACAGTCTGATTTTTGATCCATACCGACTGCTTATTTGTCAAAGTTTGTAGGCTAATAATTCAACGTAGAAAACTAATTCGACGACCGCCTTTCCATGGCTCCTTCGACGATGTTGATTGCTCATAGGGAGAATACGTTTCTGTACATACTGCATAAGAAGCGAGGGGTCGGGAACTGACAGTTTCATTCGTTTCTTCTGCCTCGCTAGTTGTATACACTCAGTATTTCTTGTGGTGCCGTTACTTGGAAATGCAGACTGAGCCCTTGAAATATGATCTAACCTAGATTTCCTCGAATAATGCCCCTTAAATCAAAATGTGCGTGCGTAATGATTTGCGCATTAAACGGTGAAAATATCCGACTTCTGCTCAAATATTTCCTTCATGAAGAGTCAAATATCGTCGTTTATACTGTTATGCCACTTGGTGCTCCAGATTTGATTTTACAAGAAATGAGATCATTCAAAAGGACGAACACGCCCGAATGAACGAGCCCGGACAAACAAGTGCGGGCAAACAAACCCAGGGATATAAAAGCTTGTTCCCATGCGCACTAGGTTGCACAAAGAAAAGTCGCAAAACATTCTAAATGATATTTTGTTTACTCTGAATTAGGTGATGATGTACCAAGTAATAATCCATGTGAAAAGAACTGTAAATGTTTCTTGGATGGAAGTGAATATAAAATAGGCTGTGATGTTAACTCGTGCGAAGGTAAGTAAGTTTTAGCACATCTGAGTACAAATTCAAGGTTGATTTTTGTTAGGTCATTCTGTAACCTACTGTCCCTGATGTATTTTGAATCACTCGCCATTAATGATTGGATTGTCTATCCTCGTCTAAAGTGCTTATTGAATGAAGTGGGATATATTAACTAAGATGTTTAGTCAAGGTATTACAGTGTCATTTATATTGAAATATTAGTATCAGGGACGTAAAATTGTACTTTTCCTGGCACAACTGATTATGAGCCTGCGCTTATCTGTATAGAAATCATAATTTGTTCATACTTGCTTGCCAAATCTGTAAATGAAGTAAGTAAAAGGAGACTTAATTTGGTTTCATGCATCATTAATTAATTTTTTTTTTGGGGGGGGGGGGTGGTATTATTAAGTTCAAATATAGTTACATGCACAATCTTTTAATACCCGACTTTATGAAATAATGGTTACAAGAGGCTGAGGTATGGCAAAATGTAGCAAAAGGTAGTCTGCTTCTCCCTGAAAAACCAGGCAAAACAAAAATCTTCATTTTTCTATCTTCTCTTAGAGCCATGCGTAGAAGATGGAATTATTTATCAGTCGGGAGAATCCTTTTATCGAGAGTGCAATACATGTAGGTGCAAGAATGGATTAGCTGGGTGCACAGGGATGAAATGTCGTAAGTATTGGCATTTTTAGCTCACCTGAGCACGTAGTGCTCAGGGTGAGCTATAGTTATCGATCACCGTCCGGCGTCCGTCCGTCCGTGAACAATTACTTAAAAAATCTTCTCCTCTGAAACCGGCGAACAGATTTCAATGAAACTTCACAGAAATGATTCTTATGTGATGCACTTTCAGAATACTTCAAAGATTTGAATTCCATGAAGAACTCTGGTTGCCATGGCAACCGAAAGAAAAAAACCTTTAAAAATCTTCTTGTCCCAAACCGTAAGGGCTAGAGCTTTCATATATGGCATGTAGTGTCATCTAGTGACCCTCTTCCAAAATCCTTCAAATTATGGCTCTGGTGTGGAAATTGGCCCTACGTTTTTGGGTCTCGGATTTCACATAGAGATTAAGAAGGAAATCTTTAAAAATCTTCTTGTCCTAAATCCTAATGGCTACAGCTTTCATATGTGGCATGTAGCATCATCTAGTGGACCTCTACCGCAATACTTCAAATGATGGCCCATGTGTGGAAATTGGCCCTTTGTTGCACGGATTTTACATAGAGATAAAGAAGGAAATCTTTAAAAATCTTCTTGTCCCGAACCTTAAGGGCTAGAGCTCCCATAAAAATGTTCTCCTCTGAAACCGGCAAACATATTTCAATGAAACTTCACAGAAATGATCCTTAGGTGATGCACTTTCAGAATACTTCAAAGATTTGAATTCCATGAAGAACTCTGGTTGCCATGGCAACCGAAAGAAAAAACTTTAAAAATCTTCTTGTCCCAAACCGTTAGGGCTAGAGCTTTCATATATGGCATGTAGCATCATCTAGTGACCCTCCACCAAAATACTTCAAATTATGGTCCTTGTTTGGAAATTGGCCCTATGTTGTGGGGTCTCGGATTTCACATAGAGATTAAGAAGGAAATCTTTAAAAATTTTCTTGTCCTAAAACCTATGGGCTACAGCTTTCATATGTGGCATGTAGCATCATGTAGTGGACCTCTACCAAAATACTTCAAATGATGGCCCCTGTGTAGAAATTGGCCCTTTGTTGTGGGGTCACGGATTTTACATAGAGATAAAGAAGGAAATCTTTAAAAATCTTCTTGTCCCGAACCTTAAGGGCTAGAGCTCTCATATATGGCATGTAGCATTGTCTCGTGGACCCCTTCTAAAAGACTTCAAATTATAGCCATAGTGTCATAATGAGCCCTATGTTGTGGGTTCCCAGATTTTACATAGAAATAACGAAGGAGATTTTTAAATTTTTTTTTGTCCCCAACTGTAAAGGCTAAAGCTTTCATATTTGGGTTGTAGCTTTGTCTAGTGGATCTGTACCAAAATGCTACAAATTTTGGTCCAAGGATGAAATTGGCCTGCTGTTGTGGGGTTCAGGAATTTACAAAGGGATAAAGCAGGAAATCTTAAAAATCTTCTTGTCCTCAACCGTAAGGGCTAGAACTGTCATATTTTGCATTTAGCATCGTCTAGTAGACATCTACCAAAATACCTTGAATTATGGACGTTGGATGGAAGTTTGCCCTATGTTGTGGGATCCTTGATTTTCCTGTACGTCCAGAATTATTTGCCCTTGAATTTGAAAAATCGCTTAAATTTGCTGTGTTTACACTTAACTCTTTACCAAACGACAAATTTTTAGAGGATTCCAAATTGAAAGCATTTGCAGACGACAAAGTAAATGTAACTCAGAAACTGAAATTTGTTTTAGGAAGATTAGAAAACATTGTGGGAAAAGGAGAAAATGCTGGTTACCAGCATTTTCTCCTTTTCCCACAATGTTTTCAAAAGGCTTCTTTTTCAGGGTCGTTAAAAGTCGGGATTGTGTGGTAAAGAGTTAAACTCCTTTAATTTTTCACCAAACCTAATCATATTTTAACAGAATATATTTGACGATAAGATGTCAGATGAGTTCCTTTTGAGCGTGATTGGAGTAGTATGTCCAGAGTTATTTGCCCTTGAATTTTTAAAAATTGCAGAATTTGACTTCCTGTAGACTCTAGCTCCTTCATTTTTTTCTTCAAACCTAATCACGTTTTAACATAATGTACACCAAACCTAATCATATTTTAACAGAATATATATGACAATAAGATGTCAGATGAGTTCCTTTTGAGAGGGATTGGGGTAGTATGTCCCGAGTTATTTGCCCTTGAATTTTGAAAAGTGCTTTATATGACTTTGTTTACACTCTAGCTCCTTCATTTTTTCACCAAACCTAATCATCAGATGAGTTCCATTTTGAGCATGAGTGGACCAGTATGTCCGCAGTGGTTTGCCCTTGAATTTTGAAAATTTGCTAAATTTGATTTTGTTTAATCTCTAGCTCCTTCACTTTTTCACCAAACCTAATCATATTTGAAGAGAATTTCCATGATCGTAAAATCTCGGATGAGTTCCATTTTGAGCATGATTGGACCAGTATGTCCGCAGTGATTTGCACTTGAATTTTGAAAAATTGCTTGATTTAACTTTGTTTACTCTCTAGCTCCTTCATTTTTTAATTAAACATAACTATATTTGAAAAGAGTTTCAGTTCATGGCAACACAACTGAAAAAAACACTTGAAAATTGGTGAGAATTTTTTTCTTAGTGGTATCTCAGACCAATACGATAATAGGGTTAAAAACTAGGTCAAAAGGTCAAATCTTAGAAAAACTTGTGTACAATAGAAAATGGATTAATTTGGTCAAAAGACTCAGGTGAGCGACTTTAGGGTCATCATGGCCCTCTTGTCATCTAATTGCTTCCTGAACCAAGTTGACAGATGACATGGAAATTCCCCCTAAAATAGGTTGTTCAAAACGCGAATTAATCTACCAAACAACTAAATGTTTTTATAACTCTTAGACACGTTTCTAAAAAAAAAAAAAAAAATACTTAAGACTGTCTTTGAAAACATTGTGGGAAAAGGAGGAAACCCTGGTCAGTAGCATTGCCTTTCTCTTTTTCTACACTTCTATAGACAAATCTCGATCATTTCTGGGAATATGCCACAGTTTTCCTTGGTCACCGGATTGCGCTTGTTTGTTTTTAGTAAACTCGATTGTATTCCACTTGGTTAGAATGACAGAGAGGCAGTATATTTTTATCTGTAATATGTCGGTTGCCTATTAAATATCTGACAATTACGGACGCGGAAGAAAAATCGGAGATTTTCTTGGATAAATAATCGAGATGCCAGATGATGCCAAAGTAGACGTTTATTAAAGAGGGATGTAATTCATTTTGTCAATAACTTTTAAAAGACCATATCTCTTCAAATGCCTCGCTTGATATACTTTCTTTATTTCTTGTAAACGATATTAGAAAACAATATTTCTGTACAAAATGTAAATAACAAAATCTGTCCACTGATTTTTTTTATTTGCAGGAAATTGATCGGAAAATAAGTCTTAATTGATACGTACTTGTGCGAACATTTCTGATTGTAACTGTTTTCCGTAGTGCCTTAATTCTTTCCTTTAATCCATTAAACTATTGTCAAACATCACATTTCTGAGAATAATAATTTATTTGAGCAGTATTTATTACTTTAAGAACCTTTTTTTAGGTTTGAAATTAAAGTCTATTATCTGTAATTTTGACAAGAATTATTCCTTTTGTATTATGCTCCGCAACATATCATTTCCTTTTCATATTTTTACTTCACATGCATTATGTTATCATCTGAACGAAAATGGAAAAAAAAAAAAAAAACTTTCCACGGGGAAAAGCAATGGCATATGTCCTTACGTTACATTCTGCAAATGCAATCAATGTGGAGAAGTCCAAACATTTTTGGTATGGTAAAGAGTTCCACCTTCATATCACTTTCTATTGTGGAATCTCAAATTTCCTGGAATATTGCCAAAATTATCTGAAACAAGTTTGCTTCAGGAGGTATTGAGTTTAAGCTGTTTTAATCGCACACTATCACAAATCATATTCATTAGCTATTGTGTTTTCAAAGAAAACATTGACTTGTATTTTTTTCCCATAGTCCTGTCATTATTGACCATCATTTTTGTCACCTTCTCAAGTCTCTGTTATTGCTAAAGATATTTACTTCAGAATTGAGCGCTAGATGATAACTATCAAAAGAAGAACTGATACTAGAAGGGCGGTAACTCTTAAATAATATTTTTTCCAGTTATGCCCCTTTTTAACCTTGTTTTTTCATTGAATACGCAACAGAAGCCTAGTATTGGCATCTGCATACATATGGTGGTCTTGTGAGCATCTGGAATAGTTGTAGATCCATTGGTCAGACCCCACATTTTGAGCAGTCTGATGATTGTCTTGACAGTCCAACAAAACACCTTCAGTTGTTAATATTGTAAGAGCAAAATATGATCAACTACCCAAAATTCTTTGACGTTCTGTTGCAGGTCCTAGTTGCTACAGAAATAGTGCTCGCTATGATGAAGGTTTGTAAGTCTGAAGATGGATTTGTTTACTGCTTGCCAGACAACAAAATTTAGCCTTATCCAAACCGAAGCATTTAGAGACAATAAACTAAATGGTATTCAAATGATAAGATGTTTCGGAAAGAAATGAGAAAAAAAAAAAAAAATTGTAGGAAATGGGGAAAATGCTGGTACCTCATTTTCTTTCAACACATGATTGCTTAATAAAGGATAAAGTCTTTCCCAAACAAAAGGTTTCTAACTCTTTTAAATAAAGATAACAAATTAGACTTTGCTCAAAAATTGAGACTGTAATTTGTCTTTAACTGTGCTAATCCGGTTTGCTTTATAAAAGCTAAAAAAAACCAATTAGCATGTTAAAGACAAATTGTAATGTCATATATCTATGAGTCATACTCTGTGAAATAGGGGCTTAATACATCTGTAAAAAATACTAAGTTCAGGCTGCCCTGGGTTGAAACCCTTTGCTTTCAGTAAATTTTCTGCTTGACAAAGACCACTTTGATCTAAGCCAAGTAGATCAGCTGGTAACATACAGTGCTTGAAACCGGGGGGGGGGGGGGTCTGTGGTTTGAATCTCTAGCTCGACCAATTTCTTTCTTAGGATTGATGATAGTCATTGTGACAGGATTAGCTTTCTCTTACCCCTGATCGTTGTTTCAACAATCGTTAAGAGGAAAGTAGCCAGTGGTTTGGGAAGAATATTCTGCTGGTAATCAGCATTTTCTCTATTGCCAACAATCTTTTTTTTTTTTACCTTTTAAAATTTCTATTTGAATAAGAATTGATTCGTCTCCTACAAATGCCATCAAGTTAGGCAAGACTAAATTTTGTCGTTTGGTAACAAGTGAAGGAATAAGGTTTAAGAGTAAAGGATTTAGGTTATTCGGAATTGTGTACCAGAAAATAATAAGAGGAAAGCAGAGACTAAAATATGGCTATAATTTCCTTCTATTCCAATAACGTTTTCTACTCATTCGAGATTAATCCTATTATTTAAAACAAACTGAATTATTTGCCTGCAAAATTTATTGCTCCAAATGTACAGGTGTAGCGTCTTGTTAGCTGGTAGAATGTTAATAACGAATTCCCGCCCGCTTTGATCTGAGCCAAGTAGCTAAGTTGGTAACATAAAGTGCTTGAAACCAGGGGGTCTGTGGTTTGAATCCCTAGCTCGACCACTTTCTTTCTGAGGATTGATCATATTCATTGTGACAGGAATAATTTCTCTCACATCCTTTATCGTTGTCTCAACAATTGTTAAGAGTAAAGGCAGTAATTGGCTTGAGAATAATATTGTGCAGAGCACTGGGAAAAGAAACTCTAGGACAAGCATTGATATGTGCACTGGTACCTATAATAATGTTGAAAAGAGTGAATTTTAAAAGTGCAAGATCTCTGTTTAGACAGATCTCACGTATGGGTTGTTTGTTTTATTTTATGACAGAAACATACACAAACGATAATCAACCTCATGCTTTCCTCTGGTAAAAAAAAGCTGAAAATGACATTCTAACAATAAACAAACAAACACAGCTGATGACTGGTTCAAGATTTATGAAGGTTAATACTTGTCTCATTTGAGTGAAATGGAAAACAGTATGGGAAAACAACTGCTCCTTTTACCTCCGTGTTAACTTGTCCAAAGCTTTCAACGACAAAGTCAAGATAAAGTGTATTCAGTAATTGTTTAAAACAGATATTTTTGTTTATTCTACATTAGGTGATGATGTACCCAGTAATAACCAATGTGAAAAGAACTGTAAGTGTTACTTGGACGGCCGTGAATATAAAATAGGATGTGATATCGACAAGTGCAAGGGTGAGTAAATTTCAGCACACCTGAGTACAAGTTTAAAGTGATATGTTGTGACCTCCTGCCACCCACAGTTTGCATAGTCATTGCCACAAGATTCATTCTTATCACTGCTAAACTTTGGTTCAACTTCCAATGAGGTAAAGGAGCCAGTTGATCGGACAAAGGTACTGGTAAAAGAAAACTTTGGATAACTTGGATAGGTGCACTGACCTCCAGAATATTTGATAAAAAAAATGGCCTTGTAGCCCTTCAGGAAACAATTGCATATTTAATGTAAATGAAATGGACGATTTTTCTTAATACTGTTGGAAAAGGAAAAAGTGCTGGTAACAGCACTTTCTCCTTTTCAAACAATGCTTGCTACCCTTTCATTTCTTATCATTCGGAGAACATTGAATTCATAATATGCACATGCTTTCAGTGTCTAGAATTTTGTCATTTGGTAAAGACATAAGACCCCATAAGGCATAGATCTCATCTTATCGTCATGAAACTTAATCAGGATGTATGTGATTAGGCTTCTTTTTGTTTATCAAGATGTAGCAAGTGAAATGAACCTATTACAGAACTACCTATATTTAATTTGCTTGAAATCTTATATTCTTCCTTCACAACGCAAATCCTAATTTCAATGGCCCTGACAGAGAAGGCTTTGTGGGAAAAGAAAAAAGAATGCTTGTAACCAGCATTTGCATTTTCTCCTTTTTGCATGATGATTTCCTTTTTTTTTTTTGCAGAGTAATCCCATAGTTTGACCCACATTGAATATGCTGTCTGCATGTGCTTTCGATGCGGACGAGTGTAAAATTTTGTCATCTTGTTAAGTGTTTAAAAACATGCACATGCCCAAGATAGGTCTTTTAGGTGTATTCATTGTGTATTCATTCACCCATCTGTGACAAGTGTATATGACACTTTTAACACTGGTTCTTCTTTAACCCTATACCACACAATCCAAAGTTCTAATGACCTTGAGTAAAAAGCAATTCAAAACATTGTAGGAAAAGGAGAAAGTTCCGGCGAAACACCTGACTCGTGTAAAGACAAATCCAACCAACTGAAGCGCATCTAATTTTTACATCTGAAAATGCCATGGATTTAAACAAATCCAATGTGTTGTTGTTTGGTAAAGGACTGGCTTCTCACAGCCTGAGACAAATTTAAAGCAACTGATTTGAAATCGTTCAAAGATCAGTGTTTACTGAAGTTAAGTACATGAATACATTTGAAAACATAGTGACTAAAGGTGATAAAAATCAATATCACCAATTTCTCCTTTTGCTTCAATATCGTCAAAAGTAGTGTCTGTCTTAAAGAAAACAGTCCTCTGCAGAAAATATATCGTAAATCAAAAGTACTTGATATAAGTTTAACTGAAGCAACAAAAAATGAAGTTGGCCGAACTGAAAACAATTGCAGACGACAATTTAGATGCGACTGGAGTTATTCTTTTGTGCTGTGAAGGGGTAGAAAACAATTTGGGAAAAGGATGTTTTCAAAAGGTTGAAACTCGGCATTATGTGGTAAAGGGTTAATTAGAATTATCATATGCAGGTAACAACGAAGTTAGTTGATAGTATATTGGAGTCAAGTTTGCTGTCTGTCTATCCATACATGCAATTGTGGGCCCTCCTCTCCCTGTAGTTTTCAACTTTTTTGGCTGGAAATATATCTCTTTTACCAGACAACAAACCTTTGGCATCAGTCAACTTTTGCCTACAAAGATTAAAATTCAACTCAAAACATGAATCGTGTTCATGACAGCGTAAAGAAACATTGTGAGAAAAGGGAAAAGTACTGGTATCAGCATTTTCTTCTCTCCACAATGTTTTGAAAAGCGTTCTTCCACAGGGTCCTGGAAAGTCGGAATTGTTTGGTACAGGGTTAATGGATTCCTTCCTTTCACAGGGATTTGTTGCATCTGGGATTTCATTATGATAGCTTCTTTTACTAAATCTGTTTAACGTTTCCAGCGCCATGTAATGTTATGATAGCTTGTTTTACTAAATCTGTTTCACGTTTCCAGCGCCATGTAATGTAAGTGGTATTCTTTACCCGTCTGGAACAAGTTTCTGGGATAAGTGTAATAGATGCACATGTTTCAATGGACTAGCAAGTTGTACACTGGCATTATGTCGTAAGTATGTCCATTTTTTGTTCGCTTTTTTTTCTAACGGCTAAACCAAACAATCACTTGTTTCGACGATCTTTGGGGACTATAGATACCATCTCTTTCCGACAATATTTTCTGTCCTTTGAAAAACAGATTTCAGTTGTTTAGGCATACTTTTTTTGTTTTTTGGAAATGTGCCGGATTCGGACAATTCTAAAAAGAACTTTCTGAGCCCCGGTAGCTCAGTCAGTAGCGTACATGACTTGTGAACAGGAGGTCGGTGGTTCGATCCCCAGCTCAGCCAATATCTTTCCGAGGGTTGATGATAGCCATTGTGATTGGATTCATTCTTCTCCCACCGCTGACCATTGTTTTGACGATGGGTATGTGGGAAAGTAGCCAGTGACTTGGAAAGAATAATGTGCGCGTTACTGGTTAAAGAAACTCCAGGAAAGCATGGATAGGTGCACTGGCCCCGGGATATAACTGAAGAACGTTTAGAATAGCAATAAACACCATATAATAATAATGATAATAATAAAACTTAGTTGTCTTGTAAAGAGTTACCAGACAACGAAAAAAACCTAAACTCATCCATAATGAAAGCATTTGCAGCAGCAAATTAAAGGTGGCTTGACTTATTGGATTTGTCTTAAAAGGGGTAAAAAATATTATAGGATTGTATAATAAAATGCCGTTAACCTGCATGGTCTCCTTTTCCAGCAATATTTTCAAATTTTATTCTTTGGGGTCCTAAAAATGAGTGTTCAGAAAAATTTGTATCTGGACAACATGTACCAGTGTAACTCGTACCTATGATAACTCATACCAAGAATAACTCGTATCTAGAGCAATTTCATACCCAAATCATATCTAATAGAATTGTACTTGGGAGAACTCATTCCTTAGTATAATGACTATAGGGTACCCAGGACAGCTGGTACCATGACAATTCAGTACGAATTGTAAAGGTACACATTGCACTTTTACCTGTAATACTCATCTTGTAAAGACTTTACTCATTGCCACCGGCAATAATATGGAAGCAAACAACTTTGTAAACATATTTAAGAAAAAAAGAAAACAACGGACATGAATTCTGTATAAATTTGAAACACTGTGGCAAAAGGAGAATTTTTTTTTTTTTTTTTTTTTTTTTGACAGACGATTTATTCCTCTTATCACAAAATTTCTAAATGTGGCCTGTTGTTCAACATTGAACAAAAAGGTTTTCAGACGGGAGTAAAGTGCTACCTCTTCAGTAAACAATAGAATATTAAACTTGTACAAATGGAAGAGATTTTCAAACTTCAAATTAATTGTGGCTCAAATGATGATATTGGCTTTGACAAGGTAGAAATCATGGGAACAAGAGACCATGATGGGAAGCAGCATTTTCTCCTATTCCCAATATGTTTTCAAAAGACTTCCTTTTTAAGGTCGTTAAGACATGGGATCGTTTGATAAAGACCTTTAGTTGTGGCTAGTTAAGGCATTTTAGTCTTCAGGAAAGCTCCCATTTTTGCATTTTTAGGCCTGTGTTGGCTAGAGCACTGCTTTGAAATATTGGGACCCTGCAGGTAGTAGATCAGAATTCACATTCTACAGTTTGATCTTGCTTTACTCTGTCAGCAAGGGTAATCAAATTGAAAGCGGACAGTGTAGATCAAAGAATAGACTGCACAAAATATACTTCATTAGATCTACATTGATCTTAATCCACACAAGCTTCAAAGGCAACTTAAGTTGTGAAAGTACTATAAGGATTAAGACTATAAATATGTATTGTGCATTTGTGTCACAGAGAGCCCCTATGTATAAAGGTGTATGATGTATAACAACCTAAAACCATTCTTGTTGTTGAGCAGTATATGTTGTTTTTAGTGCTTGGACGAGTGACCAATCCTTAGCACCAAGTGGTAGCACCAAGTCATAGCACATTGCTATTTTCAGATGCATCCTTTTTTTTCAGCATCTTCTCCTTTTCAGCAATGATTTGGATTTGGATTAACATTTAACTTTCACAGTTTGTTTATCTCATCAATAGCTTGAACCCTATTGATTTTGAAAAAAAAAATCTGACAATCAGTGTGGGAAAAGTAGCCACTTAAAGTTCAAAATGTCAATTTCTTGTTTACGCGATAGCGTCTTTACTTGTGGTCGGATTTTCATGAAGCTTGCACAGTTTGTTCATCTGATCAATAGCTTGAATCCCATCGATTTTGAAAAAAAATCTGACAATCAGTGTAGGGAAAGTAGCAATTTAAAGTTCAAAATATCAATTTCTTGATTATAATATAAAGTCTGCATTTGTGGTCGGATTTTCGTAATACATGCACAGTTTGTTTATCTCATCAATAGCTTGTACTCTATTGATTTTGAAAAAAAAAATCTGACAAACAGTGTGGGAAAAGTAGCCATTTGAAGTTCAAAATTTCAGTTTAGTCTGCATTTGTGGTTGGATTTTCGTGAAACTTGCACAGTTTGTTTATCTCATCAATGCCTTGAATCCTATTGGTTTTGAAAAAAATCTGACAATCAGTGTGGGAAAAGTAGCCATTTGTAGTTCAAAATTTCGATTTCTTGTTTACTTGATATGGGCTGCATTTGTCGTTGGATTTTCACGAAACTTGCACAGTTGCTTTTTATCATCCACAGCTTTAACCCTATTGATTGTGGGAAAAAAAATCAATAATCAGTATGGGATAAGTAGTCAATTAAATTCGAAAATTTACAATTCTTGATTACACGATAACGTCGGCAGTAGTGGTTGAATTTTTATGAAACGTGCACAGTTGCTTTTTATTATCAATAGCTTGAATTATATTGATTTTGAAAAAAAAAATCTTTTGAAACTTGCAAAGATTACGTGTATCATCGAGGGATTGAACTCTATTAGAAATGAAGAAAATCTAGCAATTAATGTAGGAAAAACAGCCATTTGATGACTTAGTATTGTTTACACAACACAGTCCACATTATTAGTCACATTTCTTTGAAACTTGCAAGGATTGTTTAAAACAATGAGTACTGATACCCTATCAAATTCGGATAGATTCCAAACAATTGGTTTTGAGAAATTGTACTTCAATATTTTTTTCACTATTTGTTGGATTCACCATGCCTACTTATGCTGTCTTATTGGGTTCAAGCCCAGTTGCAACAACACCTCCCCCTCCATTTTTTTCGTGTGTTTCCTTTATTTCCTTTTTGCATCATGAATTTATTATGTATGCTAGAAAAAAAGCAGAATAAATGCCAGTAATGCAATTCAGGCCCTCAAGGGCCTCTAGTTCCTTTAATTCTCCAAAAATTGCTCCATGTAAAACCTCTGACTTCTAAGATAGTGCTAATGTTTGAAAATATGGATATTATTGAACACACTTGAATAACAATCACATTGACTAAGGATCCCTATAGGTGGTGGTACGTCAAAATATATCCTTTGTAGACCTTGCTGTGTTAGAAAAGAAGATTAATGATGTTTTCGTGATATAGATCAATAAAATGTCGTAGCCAGAGTTTACCTATCCAAAAGTTTGTCAAAAGTTATCCTTAGTCAATCATTTTAAAATAGTAGACCTTGTATAGCACTCCTGATAGGTGTAATAAATAGAAAGACTGAACGGCATCTGACTCGCTATTCGACTAGAGATCATTTGTAAAGGTTTCTGATAAATATAGTATCATCGGCTATCTTTGTAACGTGACAAGGACCATTTAAAGAATTATTTCTTGGTAATATCCAACAGAAGTCATTAAAGATATTTGATTTGGATTTATCAAACAGTATCTGAAGAGAAATACTTTAAGTAATGGTAGACGGACGGGCGGACAGACGAACGATGGACAGCAAGCGATCACAATAACATATCTAAAGCATTTTTTCCTATGTAAGCTTATAAAACCGGATTAATATGTACTAACAGTTTCTGATATCTCCATGCAGATGGTAAAGAGTGCACGTGCTTTTTAAGGATAGTATATTCTCCATTTACTCGGGAAGTGCAAAGGCATTTTTTGCACATAAAAGGTGCTCATCAGTCTGCTCTTATGTCTGAAATAGGACCAAATGAGGAGCTCTTATTCATAATGTGTCTTGGAACAAGTTTCAATATCGTTTGACCTAATCTACACGTGGAATGACGATGAGCTGAACTGCTAATAACTTAAAGTATTTACTTTGACAATAAAACTGGAAACAGTCTCCCTTTAAATACAGCAATATTCGCTTTGTGATTTTTTGAGACAACCCAGCATAAAAGTCCGCTAAAAAACTCTTATAAGAGCAAATGTTGATAATCTATCCAATCTTCATTTTCATTCTATTTCAGCTCCTGGTTGCTACAGAAATGGCACTCGATATGATAAAGGTTTGTTTACTCTTTACCAGAAGAGTTTGGATTCATCCATAATGAAAGCACTCGCTGACAACAAATTTAACGTAGCCCAAGCGACGGTATTTATCTTGCAGAGGGTAAAATTGTGGGAAAAGGAGAACTTGCTCTACACCAGCATTTCCTCCTTTTTCCACAATGTTTTTAAAAACATGTCTACCTCAGGTTTGTTGAAACAGAATATTGTGAGGTAAAAGCGTTAAGCACGACGAATGGGAATTGTTCTCAAGGCTATAGAATGTACTGTAGGTGGCCATTACTACTTCATCAAAGGCCGAAACCGTACTGACTTACCTGTATTTTCAAACTTTACTTTTTTTGTAAATTTGGGAAGTTTCGAAGTGGGCCCTATTTGTCCTTCTTTTCCCTACTTTTTTCTGTCCCCCTACTTTTCCCTACTTTTTTCTGAAAATGCCCAACTATCCCTACTTTTTTTGTATAGGAAAATGAAAAATATTTCCAAAGAGGGTAAAAAGGTTGAAATGTCACGGGTGAAAGTATTTATATTATGATGGAATTCCGTATTTTCAGGATCCAGCGAGGCCATTTTTCCAGTTTGTCTAAATTAATCTTGTATCTATAGTATATTGCAAGTTAACTGATCTCCAGGTGTTGTATCAATAAAGTATAAAATTTATTTCCTTTCTGCATTTCCTTCGAGGCTATTCCTGGTCATTTATGGCTCTCGTCGAACATCTAGTAACAGAGATTCCATTACAGAATCAGATGGCTGGAATACTTATAACCCCCAGCTGGGCGGGGGTATAGAAATAGCCTGGCTGGCGCACTACAGAATAGTAAAACCCCACCAATGTGCCTGCTCGTTTGCCGTGAGCTGCGACCTGTGTCGCTTGATGAAGGGGTCCTGGTGGTTGGAACACACCACTTTGGCCTGGAGTTGAGTTAAACAGGAGGTCAGGCGGGCCCGACCTGATCAATCGGCTGGTCATGCCAAGCCCTAGGGCACTTGCTTCGTTACTCTGCATCTTTATAAATATTTTTTTGATCGTACAAATAGTTAATAAACCCTTAGCTCTACCATAATGCCTTAGAAGGCGGTGGCTCAAGGGTCAATCAAGTGAAAGTTTTGGCGTTCGACAGACAATTGTATTGTCCTTGATTATGTTATAGGAGCTTGGTATAGCATCTGACGGGACAGCAGTTGTCCAGTCTAGCCCTTTTGCTTGAGTATACCACCAATGTATCCCTGGCTTGTCCTGTGATAGGCTTCCCCAGGACAGGTCTCCATGTTGGGCTCCGGGGCGGGTGGGGAGCATTGGTGCTGAATTCTTATTAATTCATGATGGACACCAAAAAAAAAAAAAAAACCTAAGCTTGACGAAAATAAAAACAATGATGGAAAGAGACCTTTTTCAGAATCTGATTCTGAAACTGAGCAAAGAAGTTTTACTTCCTCATCATTCCATTACCCTAGTTTTATTATTATTGAATCTTTAGATCCTTTAAATCCTATCACAAAACTGTCACCTTTTGTTATAGAAAAACAACTCCTAAGTATTCTGGATACACCGAAGACTGTGAAAAAGCTTAAAAACAACACCATCTTAGTCGAATGCTTCACAAGGCAACAGTCAGAAAACCTTTTAAAGCACAAAAAGTTTTTCCAGTCAGATGTAAAGATCTACCTTCACAAGACACTGAACTCTTGTAAAGGAGTGGTGCCATGTAAAGAGCTTTCTTAATGCTCCATCGCTGAAACTGAGGACGGTCTTAGGTCGCAGGGAGTTACAGATGTAAAACGCATCTCTATTAGAAGAAATGGCGAAATGAGAACAACAAATACCTACATTTTAACTTTCTCGTCGCCAAACCTTCCTCTATCTGTGAAGATTGGATACATTTCTGCAAGGGTAGATCTCTATATCCCAAATCCTATGCGATGCTTTAAGTGCCAGCAGTATGGTCATCATATCAGTAAATGCCCTAGAGGTTCAGTTTGTGCTAAATGTGGATCAGATTAACAAAGCCATGATTATAACACATGTTCAAGCCCTCTTAAGTGCACTAATTGCAAGGGTACCCATGCAGCCTTTTCAAGGGAATTTCCTATCTTGAAGGAAGAGAAAGAAATTTTAAACATAAAATATACAAAAAATATAAGCCAGAGGCTAGGCAGCTAGTAAAGCAGCGTCAAGCTGATCAGACAAAATTTTCTTTCTCCCAATGCTACGCTGATGTGACAGCCCCTGCCATCCTTGCCAAACTCATTCTCAGGAAATTTCCTGAGATAAAAAATGAATTAAGAGACATTCTACCGAAGCAAACTTTTTCTTCAGTCTCACAAGAAACATCTACATCTACTGCACCTAAACATTCAAACTCTTCCTCCTCAGTCAAACCTCCTGCACCATCTACTTCTACATCCTCCGTTACAAGCTCAAAATCCGGCTCTCCTTCAGTTGCAAGCCAAAACCTAGCCCTTCCAGTTGTCTTGGTAAACCTAAAAAAAGATGCTCTAAAGACACCGTCGCGACCAAAGACACATATCCAGTTGGCGAAAGATACGCCGTCCTCGTCTACCTGTAAGGATAAGCCAAATAAATCTGACGATGAAGTTTTTGAAACCCGTGTCTATGACTCGGAAGTATCACAACTCGTCGATTCCGAAAAGTCAGAACCGGGAAAAAAGAAAAAAACCGGAAGACTCGTGAATGGAAAATCACGGCAAAAATTGGTAACCCGTCCATCTCGCTTTCAAATGAATATGACAAGCTTGAGAACATAACGGATGAGACAAATCAAGAAGACATTAATAAGAGTGAAGAAGAGATGGAGGAAGAGTCTGACGGCTCAGAGTGTGACTCTCCCTGGGCTCGTCATAAATCTGACTGGAATAAAGATCTACAGTCATGGCAAGACTCGATTCCTGAAACCAAATGTAATGAAAAATCGTAATAGCCAATATGTAGAGAAACATACTTCCTAGTTCATTTATTGTCTTAATCTTATGTACATTCACTATGAGTAATATTATAGTACAGTGGAATTGTCGTGGTTTCAGGGCTAACTTTGAAGAGTTATCCCTTTTGATTAAAGACAATAAGCCAGTAGCAGTATGTTTACAAGAAACGTTTTTAAAAGCAACTGACAAATGCTCTCTGCAGAATTATTCTTGCTACAGTACTTCTGGTGGAAATGCAGGAAGAACATGCGGAGGAACTGCACTCCTGATTAATAATGCAGTTCCGCATAAGTATCTTTCTTTGAATACAAACTTACAGGCTACAGCTGCCAACTTGTCCTTAAATAAGAAGGTGACATTTTGTTCCCTCTACCTTCCACCATGTAGTGTGATAAATTATGACCGACCTGGATAATCTTATTTCCCAACTTCCTAAACCGTTTATTCTTTTGTGAGATTTTAATTCCCATCATACATTATGGGGTTGCAATTCAACAAACCAGAAAGGTCAATTATTAGAAGATTTCATATCCAAGAACGATCTATGTTTCCTCAATGACAAAAGTTTTACATACCTTCATCCTGCTACTGGCTCGTATTCATCTCTTGATTTAACCATCTGCAGCCCTGAATTGTTCCTTGACTTTACATGGAAAGTTTTAGATGATCTTTGTGGCATTGACCATTTCCCAATTTTATTAAGGGAAAGTGGCCCTTCTGTCCTTGATCGCCCGAGACGATGGAAACTTCACAAGGCTAATTGGAACTTATTCCAAGTCCGCTGTGAACAGTCCATTGTAATGGATAAGTTTACAACCTGTCAGGATCCAACGCAACTCATCACTTCTCTTATATACGATGCTGAAAAAGAGGCTATCCCGCAAACCACGACTTCTCAAAAAAAATCCAAATAAGCCCTGGTTTACGGAAGATTGCAAAAAAGCCATTTCGCAGCGTAAATCTGCTCTCCAGGCCTTTAAGTTAAGACCTACACAAGAAAATCATAATAAATTCAAGATAGCTCGATGAAAGGCTCGTAGAACGATTAAACAATATAAACGTGCGTCTTGGCGACAGTACGTATCTGGACTTAATTCTAGATCGTCTGTCAAAAAGACCTGGGAAATGGTGCGTAGAATTCAGGGTAGAAGTTGTCCTACAAATGTAAATCATCTGAACTCGGCAGGAAGTGAAAAAAACTTCGAAAAAAGATATGGCAAACACACTAGCTGAAATTTTTTCCAAAAAATCCTCCTCTGCTAATTACTCTGAGACATTTCAAAGGTTTAAAACCCAAAGAGAAAAGGAAAGACTCAACTTCAAATCAAACAATAAAGAGTCATACAGTAGACCCTTCTCTATTAAAGAACTTCGAATGTCTTTAAAGAAATGTCATGACACTGCTCCAGGTTCGGATGATATTCACTGGCAGTTCCTGAAACATCTACCGTATAGTTCCTTACATTGTTTATTAGAGATCTTTATCCATATATGGGAAACGGGGATTTTCCCCGAATCATGGCGAGAAGCTATAGTTATTCCTATTCCCAAACTGGGTAAAGATAAAACAGATCCTGCAAATTACAGACCAATTGCGTTGACTAGCTGTATTTACAAAACCATGGAAAGAATGGTCAATGACGGGCTTGTTTGGTACTTAGAAAAGCACAAGTTAATTACAAATTTTCAGTCAGGTTTTCGAAAAGAAAGAGGCACAATTGATCACCTTATTAAATTCGAAACTTTTATTCGCGAAGCTTTTATTAGGAAGGAACATGTCGTATCCGTCTTCTTTGACTTAGAAAACGCCAACGACACAACATGGAAGTATGGTATCATGAATGATCTCCCTTTATTTGGCATTAAAGGTCGTCTTGCCAAGTTTATAACTGCCTTTTTAAACGATCGTCAGTTCAAAGTTCGTGTTGGAGACACTTTGTCTGATCCACACCAACAGGAAATGGGTGTTCCTCAGGTCAGCATCCTTTCAGTGACACTATTTAGTGTCAAGATAAATAACATTATAAAATCAATAAATCCAGGAGTTGATTGCTTTCTCTATGTTGGTGACTTCTGTATATGTTACAGATTAAAACATATGCATACGATTGAGAGACAATTGCAGCAAGTCCTAAACAACCTGCAGAAATGGTCGAATGAAAACGGTTTTAAATTTTCTAAAACCAAGACCAAGTGCATTTTTGTCAGATGAGAAAGCATCATCCCGATCCGAATTTAAAACTAGATGGAAGTCGGATTGAGGTTGTCCAGCAATATAAGTTCTTGGGTCTTGTTTTTGACAGCAAACTGACGTTCATACCCCACATTAACTACCTTAAGGATAAATGTCAAAAGGCACTTAACCTCATGCGTGTTGTTTCCCACTTGGATTGGGGAGCAGATCGGAAAGTTCTTCCTCGGCTTTACCGATCTCTTATTAGATCAAAACTGGACTAAGGATGCATTGTCTATGGATCTGCAAGAAAATCTCATATTCAAAAGCTAGACAGTATCCATCATCAGGGTCTACGCTTAGCTTTAGGCGCCTTCAGGACTTCACCTATAAACAGTCTGTATGCAGAAGCAAATGAACCGTCTCTATATTTACGGAGAGAAAAACTGGCCATGCAATACTTCCTTAAACTTAAGTCAAATCCAAACGACCCTACACATAATATAGTTTTTAATCCTCTTTACAAGGATTTATTTTTAGCAAAAGAAAGGGTTATACCACCATTCAGTTTACGCTGTTTCTAATTGTGACCCGGTCTGAAGTCCTCTGAGTGATTTGATCTCTAGAAGGGGAAATCACTCCGACGGAATTCAACAAACGCAAAAACAGTGGGTGAATTCGTTTCATGTGTTTATTATGATAAACATGTCTTTATAGATGGATGGAAAATAAAGATAAGTCAATTTTCTTGTTTCCGACGGTCACGTGACATTACCCCCGATTCGGGAGCTTGCTCCGATGTTTTTCTTTTAATGTGTCTTCGCTAGGTGAGCGGAGAAACAATCACAAAAATAACATCGGATCAAGCCTTCAAGTTGAAGCAACGGGAAATATACATGTATAATCGGTACTAGTTTAGGGTACTGCAAGATATGCAGCCTAAATCTGATAATCTATTTCCGTATATATACGGCACCGAAAACACCCGAACACAGTCACACTTTCTAGTTCGTACTACGCTTAGTTCGAATAAAATACTCCGGTTCCTTGCGCTACAAACTACTGAGATTTTAATGTATTTGTAATTCTCAAAAGTGGGGGCAGAGACTAGATTAAGGCCAGTTTTTATTTGTTGCCAGCAAAATATCCTCAATGTGGACAAGTCTTGACTGTTGTCCTCTAGTAAGAAGTTAATTGCTGACCCCTGGCCACCTTGACCAACAGTGTTATTCATGCATGCAATAAGCTATAAAACTCCGTTTCGCTTTGTCATTTTAAAGTGCATGATCTCAGTACAGTAAAATGTGATGTATTGGCTGTTAGTAAACATGTTATCATTTGAAGCACATTTCACAACTATATGTACCTTTTTAGACAGTGTAGATCAAGATCAGACTGCACAAAACATGCAATCTGATGTATGATCTACACTGTCTGCTTTGCTGAAACTTTACAGACAAAAGCAACCATGTTATTGCAATTACTCGGGTCTTATTTCTAGACTTAAAGAGTCTGCTGGGTTTATTTTGTAATCTAATGGTCAGGATTTTTTCAAAATCACTTATTTCAGTTCTGCTAATCAGAGAAGATGTTTCCAAATTTGTTTGATTCATCTTTTTAACCCTTTACCACACAATCCAGACTTTTAACGACCCTGAAGAAAATGCCTTCTGAAAACATTATGAGAAAAGGAGAAAATGCTGGTAACCAGCATTTTCTCCTTTTCCCACAATGTTTTCTACTCTTCTCAAATCAAATTTCAAGTTTTGAGCCAAATTTGATTTGTCATCTGCAAATGCTTTCAATTTAGACCAGTCTAAAATTTTGTCGTTTGGTAAAGAGTTAAATGGCACACACTTGTACAACATTGGTTTTGTTATAGCCTGCAGTTTTTATCCACAACCAAAGGAGAGGGGATGTATATAGTCTTTGCTTTCTTCGTCTGTCCATCCATCAGTCCATTCATTCTTCCGTCCATCCTGATAGATATTTTCTAAAATCCGTGACAAAATTAAATGAAACTTCATACATTTTCTCCTTGTGATAGTCCACGATGTGCCTTTATTATTATTTTTTTTTAATTTAATGCTGTGTCAGGTATAAGAGGGCTTGATGTATATTTCCATTATGGACCAATATTTCTTTAACTACTGGACAAAATTTTATGAAACTTCATATTTATATTGTTTATCATAAGCCACAGACAATTGTTACTTGTTTTTATTTGATGAAATACCATGTCATGGAAAAAGGGGGCTTTTTGTATAATTTTATTGTGGACCAATAACAAAAAGGCCACTTGTACATGCAAAACAGAATACCTCTTATATGTTTCTATCAAAAAAGGTCTTTTTCGGCAAGAGATATCATTTCAACAAAATAGCTTGTTTACACACTGACAGAAAGGTAAACAAAAGATAAATTATCCTACGGTGAGGTAGCATTCAACAAAAAACAAACAAACAAAAGGATGACTGGTTCATGTGTTAAGAGACAGAAATATTTGAAAGGAAAAAGCTTGTCCTATTTGAGTGAAGTGGAAAACAGTATGGCCATACAATTGTTCCTTGTACCTCCACGTTATGCAAAGCTTTCAATTATAAGGGAAATAAAGTGTTTTCAGTAATTGATTAAAACAGGTATGGGTCAAGCTCTGTGAAAATGGGGCATCATGCATTGGGAAAAAAAAAAAGTATCAACCCATGTCAGCCTGCACAGTCAGCACAGGCTTACATGGGTCGAAATTTTTAGCTATTTGCAAATTTTCTGCACATCCAAGAACCGCTCTTACTTCAGACTCAGTCAATGGATTATATAAATCCATAATTATGTTGACGATTTGCTTGGTATAATGCATCAAGAGCATGTATTAAGCCCCCTTTGCCAGAGCATGGCTCATATTTTTGTTTATTCTGCATTAGGTGATGATGTACCAAGTAATGATCCATGTGAAAAGAACTGTAAATGTTACTTGGAGGATCGGGAATATAAAATAAAATGTGATGTAGAAAAATGCCCTCCAATTACCTGTGAAAACCCAAGAATGGTGGAAGGGAAGTGTTGCCCTGTATGCAATGGTAAGTCATTTTCTGCTCACCTTACAAAATTCAAGATTAGATTTTGTGACGTCCTGCCACCCACAGTCCGCTTAGCCCCGAAGCTCCGTTGGTAATGCTCTTGGCGAATAATTAAGAGATTTGGGATTCAAATGGTAGCTTAGTCCAATTAACAGTTTTCAAGGATTGATAGTCATTGCCACAAAATTCATTCTTACCACTGCTAAACACTATTTCAACTTTTTATGAGAAAAAGCAACCAGTTGATTGGACAAAGTTACTGTCAAAAGAAACTTTTGGAAGGCATTGAGAGGTGCATCGGCCTCCAGTTTATCATAATGCATCGTTTGTGACCAATAATTGGCTTTTAACCCTTTAGCAAACAATCTCTTGTTTGAATGTCTCTGGTAAAAATCTTTTGAAAACATTAAGGGAAATGGACAAAATGCTAATAACAGCATTTTCTCCTTTTTCAAACGCCGTTTTCTACCCTTCCTATAACAATTCCTGTCATTTAGGAAACATTAAATTCAACATTTGAAAATGCTTTCAATGTTTAGAATTTTGGTTTGCTAGTATAGTTTAAAACTCTAGAACGCTCAAATCTCATCCAGTCTTCATGAAACTTGATCAGGATGTATTTGATTAGGCTTGTTTTTGTTTTTCTAGATGTAGTGAATGAAATTAATCTTTTACAAAACTACCTATATTTAGTTTACTTGAAGTCATTTATTATTCCAACACACAATTTTTAATTTCAGTTGCCCTGACAGACAAAGCTTTTGAAATAAAGTAGCTACAGGAAAACTTGCTTTTTCCATGATTTGTCCCTGCCCTTTTGCAAAGTAATCCCACAGTTTGAGCCTTATTGAATATGATGTCAGCAGGTGCTTTTGCTGCGTACAAACCTAAGTTTCTTTTTAAATGAAATGGAACCTTTTAATTAAGGAACAGAACCAGGATATTGTTGTTTCACATGTGTTGTTATATCAGTATCAGGGGAGGTAAAATCTTAGAAAATTGTACTTTTTTGGCCCAACTGATTTTGAACAAGCGTTTGGCCGTATTAAAGTCTTACATTGTTCATACTTACCTGTCATATATCTCAATGAAATGGGTAAAAATAGAAAAAAAATATTTTCATGCATCACTTTTTTGTAATACTGAGTTCACATAATTTCATAAACTTTTGATACCAGAATTTGTGAAGCCATGGTTACAGACAACAACCTGTGTGAGAGTCAAAATTAGT
The DNA here is from genome assembly GCA_945859785.2 of Tridacna gigas. Lineage (NCBI taxonomy): Eukaryota > Metazoa > Mollusca > Bivalvia > Cardiida > Cardiidae > Tridacna > Tridacna gigas. The sequence continues at coordinate 56,418,556 of OX244035.2, forward strand.
TAGACGGTCAACATCTAGGCTGCAAGAAAAGTCGGTTTGTCAGTTTCCCTAGCAATATTGTCCAAATTTTGCTGGACAACTAGGATAAATGAATCAGTCGTTTATTGTTGTCTTATCTGGCCACGGTGTTATTTGTCTTCTTTTATTATTTTACAAAAAAAAAAAAAAAAAAATATGACAATGGACGCCAATATTTTCTTATATAAAGGTCAAATTATTGGCACCACATGATAAACTTACATGAAACTTACACGCAAATCGTTAAAAGTTTCTGTAAACTGAGGCAAGAGGCTTAAGTATGGTGACTTACATATGAAATATAGCAAAAGGTTGTCTGCTTCCTACTGTAAACCAGGCAAAGAGAGAAACTTTAAAAAAGAAATAAAAAAACCTTCATTCTTCCATCTTCTTTCAGAGCCATGCGTAGAAGATGGGATTATTTATCAGTCAGGAGAATCCTTCTATCGAGAGTGCAATAAATGTTTCTGCGGGAATGGGCTAGCTGGGTGCACACTGATGGGATGTCGTAAGTTTTGATATTCTAAGTCCATCTCCTCCTGAACCAAATGGGCAGCAGATGACTTGGAAAATTGTCTACAATGCTGTAAGACTGCCTTCAAGGTGGGGGGGGGGGGCTTTATGTATATTATGATTACACAAAACTTCAAAAATGATTCCTGAATTGCATTATGTGATGGCTGGCAAACCATTAGTAAAGAAGAAAGACAAGTATTATAGAAAAAATGTCTTCCGTGGTATTTCCTTGATTTTTTACCCAACGTCCAAATTTTAGCCGAGCCCAAAATTCAGAGCATTTGTGGAAGAGAAATGAAGCTAGGAAGATTTCTGTCTTTAAGATACTAGGAAACATTACGGGACATGGAAAAAATGCAAGTTTCCTTACCTTCTTCTACAGGGTAATAAAAGCATGGAATTGTTTGATAAATGATTTATCTGAAGACTGATCTCCTCAACTGCTTACCGGACCGTACCTTGTTTCTTACAAATAGGCCTAGGCCTATCATATACCTTCATGTAGTGGACTCCTTTCAAAAGTTTTCAATTTGTAGCCCTTGGATGAAAATTTGCCCTTGACTGGGGGTCACATATTTTGGACGGGCCTATATAATGAAGGTTTATGAAAATTTTCTTCTTTGTAACCCTGAGAGCTGGAGTTGTGATACAATATATGTATAATAATCTAGTAGACTTTAAACAAGATTGTCAAAATTATGGCCTATAGATCAAATTTGGCTCCATCCCAATGGTCACAAGTTTAAGAAAGGCTTATACACGAAAGTTTGAAAGTGTTTTAATTTCCTGACTATGAATACTAGAATTACCAAATCTGGCACATAGAGACCTCAACCTAGTTTTTTTTTTTTTCTTTTTTTTTTTTTTTTTTTTAATTTTAGTCCCAGGGTCAAAACTGGTTACGCCACGGGCGTCACAGGTTTTATTGAAGTTATATATGCTTGAAAATTAACCCTAAGGCTGCTAAGAGTGACTCTCTGACCTTTTTTAGACAGTGTAGATCAAGATCAGACTGCACAGAACGTGCAGTCTGATATTGGATCTACACTGTCCGGTAAGGAGATATCTTACCTCTAAAAACACCTTTGAAATAGGAAAACTTGGGTTTTATTATTGGCTTGAAAATTTCATTTCTGTTATTTAGCGGGATAATGGTTGAAATATATTCTTGTTTATAACCTTTTTACCTAGACCTGGATTATTTGGTATATAGTTGCATCGAGTGGACCACTTCTAGGATGTAACCATAAGAGCCCTTTGGTCGAAGTCGGCCTTTCCCTTGGAGTCATAAGTTTTACAGGAGCTTTATCTTGTTGAAAGTTTTAAGTGTTTTTTTTACACATAATAGCATTTGGCCCTAGGCCTGTATTATATAGTACGTAGCATCATCCAGTGGACATGTATCAGGGTTTAACTAATTATGGCTCAAGTAAAAAAGATATCCTGCGAAGAATATCGTAACTTTTACCCGGGCGTTGTTAGAGAAGACTTTTTGAAATCTTCTCGTTCCAAAGCATTTATCCTAGAATTGCAAAGCTTGCTATGTAACATGGTATCGGGAATCTGTACACCAAGAATGAAAAGTTATCTAGAGCCTTTGGTCAAAATTTGTCCCGTCAGGTGGCGGGGAATGTTACAACTTGCTTTGCAGTGAGCAGTAATCAGCACAAGCGGCCATTCTATTTTTGTTCGGTACATACATGTAGTTACATCTAAATTTTTGGTTATTTTTTTACAAATATATTACCAAGGCTATCTGCTGCAGATTTGTTTAAACTGAGTCTTTCTTCAACAAGACTATCACACATCATAATTGTGGAAATCTGAAATAGTTTAGATCCAAATACTAGACTATACATTTGAGTACAGTCTGATCATGGTCGAAACTTTCCGGCAAAGCAACCAATAGGGGCATTAAACCATATCTATTTTTTTAGAGAGGTTTCTGTAATTAAACTGTTAAATTTCTGACGGTATAGTCGTTACTGCAGAACAAGTGATAAAAACATTTTCAACCGGGTAGTTGTAGTTGTCTAAATAGCTCAGTTGGTAAAGCCATATCTCCATCTGTATATCTTCGTCTGAGAATAAACAGACACATCCTTGTAATATTTTTTACTATGAAAATATTAACTTTATGCCCACCCACCCCCAAATTTTAGATCAATATCTGGTTTGATACTCGTTTAATTTGTTAACGGGATGGTACGGGCAAGTGATGATATCTACTGAAATTACTCTCTTTCTATTGCAGTTCCTGGTTGCTACAGAAATGGTACTCGCTACGATAAAGGTTTGTTAATTTGTTACCAGATGAAAAAAGTTTAGATTCAACCATACTGAAAGCATTTGCTGACGACAAATTAAACGTAGCCGAAGCGATGTATTTTTTTATCTTTCAGAGTGTAGAAAAACTGTTGGAAACGATGAGAATGCTGTTTCCACGCATTATCTCGTTTTTCCACAAGCTATGAAAAGTAGAACATTATGAGCTAGAGAGGAAAGTACAAAAGATGGGAATTGTTCTCATAGATATAGACTTACACTTTATGATACCTGGAGAAAAATCTTTCTTAGAAGCAAGCTTACATGGATCTAGCAGAGTTGCTATCATTAATTATCATAACAGTTTATATTGTTAACCTGATTTGTTAGAAGAATATTACATATAGCCATGTAATCTCTTCTTGGTATATGATTACCATAAAAACAAGTATAGTTGTGAAAGGCACTTTAAGGATTGCTTTACAAGCAATTTATGGAGATTGTGTATCTGTAAATATCAAAAAGAATGCAGAGATTACAGTAAAGCCAGCATATTTATCTTTTTCTAGAATGCTTTTTCTACCTTTTTTAAAGATGAATCCTAGCATTTGAGCCAAATTTTAATCTTCGGCTGCAATGGCTTTGAAAGTGGACAAGAATAGTGTGATCTTTTCCTTAATAACTGATTCCTTACTTGATGGGCAAGTCTCCTTGCACTGATTTAATTAATAATTCCAGACCACTTTTATCCTAAATGGTATTCATGCAGGCACTCAGATACAAACATCTATTACAGTTTGAGTAAAGTGCTTGATCATAGTAATTCTGATGTTTTGTATATTACTATTTTTATATTATAAATTTTCAATATCAGTTCGATTGTTTAACCCTTTACCAAACAATCCCGAATTTATACGATCCTAGGAAAGAAAGCTTCTGAAAACATTGTGGAAAAAACGAAAATGCTGGCATCCAGCATTTCTCCCCATTTCGCACAATGTTTTCTTCTCATTCGAAGAAAAATCCTATCATTTGAGGCATATTTCATTTGTTTTCTGGAAAGGCTTTCAATTTCGGACAGCTTAGAATTTTGTCGTGTGGTAAAGGGGTAAGTGGTGGGGCATGAGACTTGAAGGCGAAATATCTTTGAATGCTTTAGGATGTGGGTACCATACACAAGGCTGGTTAACTAAAAAGTATAATAGTCTTTTGGACGATCATCACACGACAGTGATGATTTTATATAGGTAGCACCAGGCGTACGCTTAGGATGGGCTTCTTACCATACCGTGCACTATCCCTATAACTAACATCCTTACGGGGTTCTCGCCTTTTTACAACTGGTGGTGACAATAAATAACAGAAAAAACAATCAGTATATCACTCCTTTTAATTCCACCAATTGGAAATTAGTTTGAAAAGTAGTCTTGTTTCCCCTTTAATATGGAAAACACTCAATTTTACATAGTATGATAATTCTTTTATTTGCTGATAGAAAGGTAAACTGTTTGACTGAAACAGAAAACAGTTTGGGCAAAAACTGCCTCTTTTACCTCAATGTTATCCAAAGCTTTTAACTACCTGGGCAAGATAATGTGTATTCAGTAAATAATTTAGCATTATTTTTTTTTTGTTAATTCTACATTAGGTGATGATGTACCGGGTAATAATGAATGTGAAAAGAATTGTAAATGTTTCTTGGAGGATCATGAATACAAAATAGGGTGTGATGTCGACAGTTGCGAGGGTGAGTAATTTTCTGCACATCTTAGTACGAAGTTAAACTTGTGAGCTTGTCACCAATGATTGGCTTGTTTAACCCTGCTGAAGCTGTTTATTAAATGAAACGGAACTTTTTTTTTAAAGAAATTTATCCAAGGTATTGAAATTCATCCACTGTATAACCCATCGTAAACTGCTTATGAAATGAGACGGAACTTTTTTACTTAAGAAATTCATCCAAGGTATTACAATTTCAATTGTATTTAAATATCAGATTCAGGGGAGGCGAAATCTTAGAAAACTGTACTTTTCCTGGCACAACTGATTCCGAATATCTGTATAAAATATTACTTTGTTCATACTTGCCTGCCAGACCTATGAATAAAATGAGTTAAAAAGACTGAGTTTGTATCATGCATTACCTTGTAATATTGAGTTCACATTTTTACATATACTGCAAACTTTTAATACCAGAATTCATGGAGCAAAGATTGCAGACTTAAAGCTTTGTGGGCGTAAAAATTTATGAGAAGGTTGAAAGAAAAGTCAGGCAACCACTTTTCATATCAATGTTTTCCAAATTTTCCAGGGCACTTAGATAACTTATCTGCAGTAGATTTTTTTTTTTCTGACCATGGTGTTATTTGTCTTCTTGTATTATTTTGCAAAAAAAAAAGAAAAAAAAAAAAATCAATGGACTTGCTGTTTCGGAAAAGATGACTGCTAACGGCAGTCATTCATTATATAAAGGCCGAGGTATTGGCGGTATAATGATAAACTTACATGACGTAGTTTTTTCCTGAAAGTTTGAAAGTTTCTGTAAACTTAAGCAAGAGGTTTAGGTGTGATTACTAGTTATGTATACGAAATAAGGCAAAAGTTAGTCTACTTCTTCCTCAAACCATGCAAAGAGATAAACTTTTTTTTTTTAAACATTCATTCTTCCGTCTTCTTTCAGAGCCATGCGTAGAAGATGGAATTATTTTTCAGTCAGGAGAATCCTTTTACCGAGAGTGCAATAGATGTAAATGCAGGAATGGGCTAGCTGGTTGCACAAAGATAGCATGTCGTAAGTTATGACATTCTCAACTCATCGCCTTCTAAAACGAATCGGATGACTCGGAGAGTTGTTTGTGAAATATGTTTTTACAAAATAAAAAAAACATATAATTTACAAGTCAGTTCATTGTTATCAACGCACTGACGCAGAAAGGCTTGGAAAGCAACCGTAATACTGCCTGTAGAGGGGACTTTCAAGAATGTACGATCTAACCAAACTTCAAAGATGATTCATCACTTACTTAGATGAGGTGATAGCTGGCAAACCATCAGTAAAGAAGAAAGACAAATGCGAGAGAAAAACGTTTTTCAGCCGTTTTTCCTTAAATATTAACTACACGTCAAAATTTTGGCCTCGTCCAAGTTAAAAGCATTTTCAGATGACAAATCAAATGTAGCAAGACTTGTATATTTTAAATGGTAGAAAACATTGTGGTAGAAGGGGGGAATTCAAAGGGAGGTTTTCAAAAGCCTACTTTTACAAGGTCATGAAAACACATAATTGTTTTGTAAAGAGTTATCTCAAGATTGATTTCCTCACCTGCTTACCAGACCTTACATTCTTGTTCGGACATTTAGGCCAAGGCGAACGTATTTGGCATCTAGTGGACCTCTACTAAGTTTTTCAAATGTTAGTCCTGGGGTCATCATTGGCTCCGCAAGGGGGGGGTGTCAAGGACTTTTATTAAGGTTTTATATTTTTGAAAATTTAAATATATACTTGCTTAAAACTATTTGGTCTAGACCTGGATAATTTGGTGTGTAGCCACATCTAGTGGGCATCTACTAGGTTTCAACCAAATAAAGCCCTTCGGTCAAAATTACCTCTACCTCTAGGGTCACAACTTTTACAGAAAATTTATGTAGAAGAAACTTTAAATACCGTTTTGTTTATAACCATTTGGCCCTTGACCTGTATTATTTACTAGTAGCTTCGTCTAGTAGAACTTCATCAGCCTTCAACTAATTGTAGCACTTGAAACAAAAATGTTTTTCCCTGGAAGCCTCAACTTTTAAATAGGCTTTTATAGAGATGATGTAAATAACCTCTTGTTGCTATGCATTTAGCCTAAAATTGCAATGTGTGATGCGATGCATGATATCGGGACCTCTACCAAAAATGTAAGGTTATTGAACTTTGGTTAAAAATTAGTCCCGTCTGGCGAGGAAGTGTGTGATGTCACAAAGTGTTCTACAATAAGCGATTGAGAACCCTTCTGATTCCCGTTTTTATTGTTTAGTAAAAAGTTACACCTAGATTCTTGCTGGTTATCCCAAATGTACAAACAGATTGACAACCATGTCAGAATGTTTGTCTTGATAATGATTCAAAATTGGTTTACGTCGCATCAAATCTTAGAAAACCTTTTGTGCACTCTAGAGGCTACATTTTCAGCCTGATACTCATGAAACTTAGGTAGAATGTTTGTCTAGGTGAGGTTTCGGACAGGTTTGGAATTGGGTCACGTTCGTCACAAAAAATCACCAGGTCAATTTATTGTACTCATAATTTGGGCAAATTATAATAATCTATTCTACCTAAATATCCTGTCTTTCTATTCCAGGTCCTGGTTGCTACAGAAATGGCACTTGCTATAATAAAGGTTTGTTTACTCTTGACCAGACGATAAGAGATTAGATTCATCCATATTAAAAGCATTTGCTCACTGGAATTAAATGTATCCCATGCGATGGTATTTATCTTTCAGAGGGTAAAGAAAATTGTGGAAATAGGGAGAATTGTGTTAACCAGCATTTCTCCTTTTTCCACAATGTTTCTGAAAACATTCTTCTTCGGGTGGGTAAACAGAATACTGTGAGGTAAAGTATCAAACATAACAAATGGGAATTGTTATCAAGGTAATATATATATACAGTTTATGACAACCCGGAAAAAGCTTGCATAGCAACAATATATATGGATCTAGCATTGCTATAATTGGTTATAGTAAAAGTTGATGTTTTAACATTATTTGCAATGAAACTCAATGTAGTCATTTTGTGTGGTCTGACCTTGATATATGCTTGCTATAACAGCAACTGTAGTTGTGAACAGTCCTTTAAGGATATAGTTTATAAACAGTTAATGGGAATTATGTATCTGTAAATGTCGAAAGGAAAGCTGTGACTGAAACAAGGTCATCATTTTCTTCTTTTTCTTCAATGTTTTTTCTGCCATTTCAAAGATGAATCCAATAAATTTAGACACGTTTTAGTTGTTGCCAACAAATGTTCTTAAGATCGACAAGTCTAGAATGTTATCTTTCGTGCAAATAGTTAATCACTGATTCCTGACTTTTTTAACCTCATTCTTTTTGCATGCATGTACCCAGCTGCAAATATCTATTTCAGGTTAATTAAAGTGCATCTCAAAACTGTCAAATCTGGTTTAAGGGCTGTTATGATTATGTTATGAACTTTCAATACCACTTCATTATAAGCGACAAATCCCGGTATACTTTAAGGTGCGGGTTCGATTCTCAAGGCTTGCGAACCAGAAAATTAGTGAAAGTGTTTCAATGAGATGTTAAATGTAGGTCCAATATAATGATGCTATACAACTAGCATGTACAAAATCCAGGTGTGATTGAGGATGTCTTTCTCCCCGTATCATGCACTATCCCCGTAACAAAACTATCAGCCTTATTCTTGCATCGCCTATAAATAAATGGAAAATCAATCAGGCAACCATTATGACTTCTTTTAGTTCAGCCCGCTCGGGTAGCTCCGTGGTTAGCTTATCTGACTCGTGACCTGGCGGTTGCGAGTTCGATACCTGGTTGAGGCAAACTTTCTTTCCGGCGATTTTCCGCCTTTCGCCTCTGATGCATAGGAGAAAAATAGTCAGTGGCTTTGGAAAGAAAGTTAGGTCAGTATTGGTGTGAGGAAACCAGGAAACACATGGGTACATCACTGACCGCCATGGTATGACCTGAGCTGTTAAAATGACGTTAAACTTCAGTTCAAACCAGACCAAATCTTTTACTTCAGCTTATCAGAGAAGATGTTTCACAAGTTATTTGATTTATGTTTTTAAATTGCAGAAACACATGTACATATTGTGATAAAACTTATGATTTTTTGAGCCTGCAGTTTTGGTAAAAGCAGAAAAAAAATGACAGGTAAACAAAATATAAACTTCGCTTGGCTTTTCTCTGATGAAATTAAGTTGAAAATTTCATTCAACAAGACGAGAACAAAGAAAACCGATGTTTGGTTCTAGTTTTATGAATGAGAAATACCTGAACATGAGAAACTTGTACTATCTGAGTGAAATGGAAGACTCTGTGGGCAAATAAATGTTCCTTTCCCTCTTTGTTATCCAAAGTTTTCATATGCCCTGATAAAGATAGAGCGTATTCAGTATTGGGTTAAAGAGATATTCTTGTTTATTCTTTATCAGGTGATGATGTACCGAGTAATAATCCATGTGAAAAGAACTGTAAATGTTACTTGGAGGATCGTGAATATAAAATAGGATGTTTTGTCGACAAATGTGAGGGTGAGTAAATTCAGTAAACATGAGTACCAGGTCCAATGTAAATGTTTATGTCCCCCTGTTACCAGCAGCTGGGTAACAATGAAAGAATGATAATAATAGAAATAATAATAATAGGCCGGGTAGCTTTGTTGCCCAATCTTTGTATGAAATGAGTAAAGAGAGACTAAATTTGTTTTATGCATCTTTTTTTTGTAATGATAAGTTCACATTGTTCCACGAGCAACAAACTTTTGATACCAGAAACTGTGAAGCCATGGTTACGGAACGTAAATTATGTTGGCGTCATAATTTATGAAAAGGTCCACATCCTGGCTGCAAATAAAGTCAGCCCATCACTTTTTTTTTAATCATTGTGGTCCAAATTTTCTTGGACATCTGAGGAAAACGAATCATCTACAGCAGTCTTAACTTGCTATTGTGTTATTTGTCTTCTTTTAATATTTTGCATAAAAATGACAAAGGACTTGCCGTTTTGGAAAAGATAACTACACGTCTTTCATCATATTGAGATCAACTTGCTGGCCCCACAGGTTAAACTAATATGAAAGTACTTTGTACTCCAGATTCCTTGAAAGTTTCTGTGTACAGATGCAAGAGGCTGAGGTTTATTAACTTGCTATTTAGAACAAATATAGCAAAAGGTAGTGTTCTTCCTCCTGAAAACCAGGCAAAGCGATAAACATTTTGTAGAAACTTTCTTTTTTCTATCTTCTTTCAGAGTCATGCATAGAAGATGGAATTATTTATCCTTCAGGAGAAACCTTTTACCGTGAGTGCAATACATGTACCTGCAGGAATGGAGTAGTTTCGTGCACAAGAAGAGCATGTCGTAAGTGATGACTAATTATATTTCATCACGTCTTGAAGTAAAAAACAGCAGATGAACTGGAAAAATCTCTTTGAAATCGGGATTTACCAAATTGGATTTCTTTTAACTTACTAAACTTTTGAAAGGTTTTGAAAGCAAACCCTAAGATTTTGTTTGAGGGGGCTATAAGGAATATCAGACCTCATAAAACTTCAAAAACGGTTTATTATTGAATTAGGTTAGGCAATAGTTGGCGAAAGATAAGTGAAAAGGAAGGACAAGTGTAAAAGAAAACCATTTTTCAGGTACTTTCCTAGTAGTATTTCCTTAACTTTTTACCAAAAATTGTGAATAGTAGGCAAATTTATACACTTACCTTAATCAAAGTATATCTTCTCGCAAAACCATATTCTTACTGTCTTTTATCGCCAAATTTTAGTTTAAATATCAGTCTGCATCAACAAATATTCAACAAGTGGCAGCCATGTCAAATTCAGTGAAGTCTGACGTCACTCCAATGTATTAATGCATTGTGGATTAATTTCGAAAAAAGACTATAGAGTCCAAACAGAGCCAAAATTAATAAACAGAAAGCACAGTCTCTGTTTAACAAGTTAATGTAAACATTTGGGGGAAAAAAGAACTCAATAACCTGTTGATAACTGCTAAATCCCAACGAAAATACTATTTACAATTTAGTTATGGTATTTGAAGTCGGTTATTATCTGAGCGACAGTGAGGACATACAAACTCGCTGTCATGGCGTAGGACACGCACGTTGCTGCAGAGCCACAAGTCACAATTGTTCCAAAAACTATGTCATTACATCAAATCTTGGAATGATTTTTATGCTCTTCAAAGGCCACATTTTTTTGTCCAATTTGAAAGTTGATCAGAATGTTTGTTTTGATGGTATCTTGGATGAGATTGAAAATTGGTAGTGTCAGGTCAAAAATTCTGAAGAATATACACGAAACTTGGTCAGACGGTTTATCTTAATGATATGTTGAATAAGTTGGAAAATGGGTCACATCCGGTCAAAAAACTAGGCCACGAGGTCATATCTTTGAAAAACCTCTAGAGGCAGAATTTTCTGTCATAAAACGTTGGTCATAATTTTTGTATTGATATTTAGGATGTGTTTGAAAATAGATGTAGGACATATTCGGTCAAAAAGTAGGTCACTGAGACAAATCCTAGCAAAAGCTTGTGACACTATAGAGGCCTTATTATCCGCCTAGTGCTCATGAAAATTTGTTAGAATGTTCATCTTTATGATATCTTGGTCGAGATTGGAGTTGGGTCTTGTTTGGTCCAAAAGGCTCGAGTGAGCGACCTTAGGGCCATCATGACCCTCTTGTTTTATTGAAGCATGAAAGTTCATAACGGTATAGTCGTTATTGCATAAGGAGGGATAAATTCATTTTCAACACAGCAAGTTCAGTGCATCGCTAGCCGAGTTGGTAGAGCTGCTGACTCTGGTTTTGAAGGTCGTGGGTTCAAGTCCCACCAGAGACAACTATTTTTCCCTGCTCTTTCTGTTGTTTTGCTTCTTTGTTTTCCATCTCTATGGATACACTATTTTGTCCCCATGACTTATGTTTTTGAAAAGATCATCTACATTTCTACGAAGCCTAGCCCCGTTAGGTCAGTCGTTAGCGTATAGAACTTGAGAACAGGAGGTCGATAATTCGATCACCGGCTCGGCCAATTTCTTTCCGAGGACTGATGATAGTCATTGCGACAGGATTTATTCCTCTCTCATCGCTGACCATTGTTTCGATGATATGGGAAAGCAGCCTTGGAAAGAATATTTTTCGGAGTACTGGTAAAAGAAACTCCAGGAAAGCATTGATAGGTGCACTGGCCGCCGCGATACAACTAAGATATTGTAGAAAATAGGGTTAAACACCATAGCATCAATCAGTCAATCTTTCTACCCTCCAAAAATTAGTGTCAAAATCTGGTTTGATACTCTTTTAAGTTGTTAACATCATAGAACGGGCAAGTGATGATGAGATATATTGTCTATCCATTGCAGGTCCTGGTTGCTACAGAAATGGCACTCGCTATGATAAAGGTTTGTCGTTTCTTTACCAGATGACAAGAGTTTAAGTTCATTCATATTGGGGATTTTGCTGACGACAAATTAATGTAGGGGGTCCTGCGTGGCTCGGTGGTAAAGTAGTGGACTCGTGAGCTGGAGGCCCGGGTTTCGGCCTCACCAGCTCCATTGCGTTTTTTGTGGGAGTTTCCTTGGGCAAGACACTTCAGAATCCTAGCCTAGTACTACTTAAACCCCGGAAATACATGAATATGTGAGCTATCACCGTGATGTGACTGAAATAATGTTGAAAGAGGCGCAAAACACTCCATCAACCATCAGCAAATTAAATGTAGCCCAAGTTATGGTATATATCTTTCAAAGGGTAGAAGAAATTGTGGGAGTATGAGAAAATGCTGGTAACTAGCAATTTCTCCTTTTCTTCCCCACAATATTTTCAAAAGCTGCTATCCTAAAGGGTGTTGACGAAGGTAAGGAATAAAATAAGGTAAGCATTTTCTTCTATTCTACAGTGTGTTTTTAGTCACTTTATTTAATGCCAGCAAACGCCCTCAAGATGGACAAGTCTAGGATGTTATCTTTTAGCACAGACTTAATTACTGAATCTTGATCACTTTTATCCTCAGTGTCATTGATGCGGGTACTCAGCTACAAAAACTTAATCCGTTTGACTAAAGCGTATGATCCTAGAACTTTAAAGTTTGATGTATATGCTACACGAGTTGAATGCAAACAGTATAGGCAAGCTGCTGTTCCTTTTCCCCCTTTGTTATCTAAAAATTTCATAAGCCCTGCAAGCGCATGATAAAGTGTATTCAGTAAATACGTGAGCCGTGCTCTGGCAAAAAGGGGCATAATGCAACTCCGTTATCAATGATACCAATCAAGCCATCAAATAATTATGGATTCATAATACCCACTTTTTTAACAACCGACTTAATCGCGGGGTCTTTTGACCAATAGAGAAAAGTTCCGGCCCAGGTCAGCCTACACGAACTGATCAGGCTGACCTGAGTCGATACTTTTCGCAGATGCATTAAGCCCCCTTTTTCTCAGAGCATAGCTCAGTTATTTTTGTTTATTCTACAATAGGTGATGATGTACCGAGTAACCCATGTGAAAAGAACTGTAAATGTTACTTGGAGAATCGTGAATTTATCATAAAATGTGATGTCGACAAATGTGAGGGTGAGTACAAAGTTCCAGGTGAACTTTTGTGATGATATCCTAGTGCAGTCCACTGTCCCTCATGTATTGTGAATCACATGTTACCAATGATTGGATTGTTTATCCATTCCCGAAGTGCTTATTAAATGAAATCGAACCTTTTAATTATAGAATACATCCGAGCTGTTGCCCTTTAAATTGTATTGTAATATCATTATCAGGGGAGGTAAAATCTTGGAAAATTACACTTTTTCTGACACAAATGATTTTGAACATGCGCTTATCTCTTATAAAAGCATACTTTGTTCATACTTGCCTGCTAAATCTCTAGATAAAATGGGTAAGGAAAGACAATGTGTTTTCGTGCTTTTTCTTTACAAAATGCAAGCTCTGTGGAAGTCAAATACGTAAGAAGGTCAGCACCCAGGCTGCAAGAAAAGTCAACCAGTCACTTTTCTTATCATTGCTGTCAATCTTTTAAGGACAACAATGGTAATCAAATCAATCATCTGTTTATCTATTTATCTTCTTTGCATACATGACAGTGGACTTGCTGTTTTGGAAAAGTAGGCTTACGGTTTTATCTTTTGTTATATGAAGGTCAAGATATTGACACCACATGATAACCTAATATAAACGTTTCTCTTCCAGATACCTTCAGTGATACTGTGAACTAAAGCTGGGGTCAGGTGTCTTATTATGTATACGAAATGTAGCAAAAGGAAGTCTGCTTCTTCCTGAAAAACCAAGCAAGGTGATAAACACCTTATGAAACTTTTCTTCTTCTACCTTTTTTCAGAGCCATGCGTGGAAGATGGAATTATTTATCAGTCAGGAGAATCGTTTTACCGAGAGTGCAATAAGTGTACCTGCAGGGAAGGGCTAGCTCGGTGCACAAAGATAGGATGTCGTAAGTGATGACATTCACAATTAATCTCCTCCTGAAATACATTGGCATCAGATGAATGTGTGGACTAGGGCTTCTTCAAAATGAATTACATGTAATTTTCAGTCCCATGTTTCAACCATACAGGAGCAGACAGTTTTGAATTCAAACTGAAGGACTGCGTTTAAAGAGGGGTATTAAGAACCATACAGGAGCAGACGGTTTTGAATTCAAACTGAAGGACTGCGTTTAAAGAGGGGTATTAAGAACCATACAGGAGCAGACGGTTTTGAATTCAAACTGAAGGACTGCGTTTAAAGAGGGGTATTAAGAATCTTATTAATGTAAAAATGACTCATCACCGAATTAGGTAAGGCGATAACTGGCCATCAGTGAAGAAGAAAGACAAATTTAACAGAAAAAACGTTTTTCAGAAGTATTTCCCAATCTTTATACAAGACGTTAAAATTTTTGCTTCGTTTAAATTCAAAGAATTTTGCTGACGAGAAATTAAATATAGCTAGAAAGATTTCTATCTTCGAAAGAGTAGAAAACATTATTGGCAATGGAGAAAACGCTTTTACGCTACATTACCAGCATTTTCTCTTTTTTCCATGAGGTTTTAACAGGGCTTCTACAGGGTCATTCAGTGTTGTAACACCGAATCGTTTGATAAAGGCTTTAACTGGGGACTGATTTCCTCCACTGCTTACTAGACCTAACTTTCTTTTTTCTCACAATAAGGCGTATGGCCATCAAATTTTGCATATACCTGCGAGTGAACCTCTTTCAAGAGTTATCATTGGTCCTGGGTTTATGACTGGCCCTGGCCTGGGGATCACAAGCTTCAGGTGGGTTTACGAATAAAATCTTAATAAAAACCTTCGTTTTCCTGATTTTGAAAGCTAGAGCTGTAAAATTGGGTATATGTTACAACGTAGAAGACCTCTACCAAGATTGTTCAAATTTTAGCATAGGTCTCTTCTTTAACCCCATTCCATGGGTCACAAGATTAACAAGGGTTATAGTGAGAACTATGAAAGTCTGTAAGTTTCCTTAATCTTAAGGCCATCAAATTTGACAGATGGCTCCATCTGGTGGACCGCCACCAAATATTGATATTTTAGCCCAGGAATCAAAATTGGTCACTCCATGGGAATGACATGTTTATAGAGGTTTTATATGTTTGAATATTTAAATTCATTCTTGTTTATATCTATTGGGCCCACACCTGTGTAATTTGGGATGTAGCTACATCAAGTAGACTCGGAATTAACTAGTAAGAACCCGTGGGTCATAATTACATGTACATGTAGCTCTACCGATGTGGTCACAAGTTTTATAGAATGTTTATACGGTGAAAACCTTTAATATATTTGTGTATATAACCATTGGGCTCTAGATCTAGATTCGTTTATAGCTCAATCTAGTGGACCTTTATCAGGACTAACCTAGTTATAGCCCTTAGATTAAAATTGTTCCATAAAATTGTTCCATCCCTAGAGGTAACAACTTTCACAACGTGCTTTTAAAGAGAAGACTAGACATCTTATTGTTCCAAGGCATTTGGCCTTGAGTTGCAATCTTTGCTGTGTAGCACGTTATCGGTGATCTCTATCAACAATGTAAGATTGTTGCCTTTTAATGAAAACTGGTCCCGTGGGGGAGGGGAGGATGCGGGCCAAGATTTCAGAGATTGTTTTGCGATGAGCAATTAAATGCCCTTATGGCTCTCCTGTTTCTTATTTGGTAAAGAGTTACTTTAGCGTTTCCAGTTCCCTTACATTATGCTTCAACAATGATCTCGTTGCACTGGTCACGATTCTCCTGCGCTGTTGTTGCGCTTGGGGTCTCTCCGAGAAGCCATTTTTACTACAATTTAACAAGGGCTTGAGATTACAGGCTACGCCTGGTCTACGCTTGCTACAATGCTGCTGGGACCTTGCTACGACTTATGCACTTTTAGAACGTTTCTATACAAAATAATTGTTTAGGCAGCAGTTTACCATCAGGCTTCGAAGAAAAAGGATTGCATTTTCCCCCAAAGGCTGTGCTCCAGCTTGCGATTATGAACAACAGATTGATAAGGTTGGATGTTACGAGACAAGCTAGATAGAGAAGGAGGGCCTAAGATTCTGGGTCTGTCTATGGTTTTGTCTTTTGTTTCTGAGGATGGCATTGTGAACCATTGATGTTGATCCATTGGTGTTTTTGGTTCTATGTGTGAGCAAGTTATTAAAAAGTGAAAGTGTTGCATATTTTACCGAGATCGGCAAGAGCGTGACGTGTGAGCCTAGGTAAGTCCCCAAGAGAAGCGCAGAGAAAACCCAACCCAAATGCCACAAGCATAATGAACGTGTAGCAGAAGCGCTGTGGTTGGTAATTCATATATGGTCGAATCACCATTGAAACACATTGATCGTCGCTGAAGCGTACAGACTATAGCCTGAATTTCTGTAGCGTAGCAGAAACGTAGCTGGATTGCAAAAACAAATAACTCGAAACTTTTAATATAATGCGACTGCGCTTGCGCCAGTTTCTAGTTCTGTGGCTACGATACTGCTGCATTTTTTAATTTCTTGCCGCATCCTTTCTATGCTTTTGTGGTCTACAGCAATTCCGCAACATAGATTTTGAGCAAGGTCAAAACATGCGGCATAAACTGGCGAACTGGAAGCTCCCGATATGCTTCTGCTATGATCAAGGCATCATTATGCTTGTGGCACTTGGGTTGGGTTTTCTCTGCGCTTCTCTTGGGGACTTAGCTAGGCTCATACGTCACGCTCTTGCCGATCTCGGTAAAATATGCAACACTTTCACGTTTCTTCTGCTGCTCCTGCTACATTTTGTAGAGTGTTGACCAGAATTTTGAAGCGGAGAGAAATCGCTACTCAGTGGAATGGGGGCTTTATGAAGATGGGTAATGTTCATTTACGTGCAAAGAAGGCTTTTAGATTTAATTGCAGAAAAGAAATACCCGTAGAAAACACATGGAATTACAAAGGTGTTTGTATTCTAACTGTAAAGAACCTAACGTTATTGTTGTAATTGCATAACAATACATAAACACATTTTCAACACGATACTCAGTTTCAGTCAACGCGATAGCTGAGTTGGTAGAGCCGCTGACCGATTTGGAATATCATGGGTTCGAGCCGGTCCAAATACTTTTTTGTCCAGTATGTTTTGTTTGTTTGTTGTTTTTCTCCATTTGAGGATAAACAGTCACGTTATAATCGTATGTTCTTTGAAAGTATCACCTTTCTATCCCAAAAGGTTTTAGGTTAAATACTGGTTTGATGCCTCAGTAATTTGCTGGCATCATAGAAAGGGCAAATAATGGAGATGGCTACCAAATATATTGTCTGTCTATTGCAGGTCCTGGTTGCTACAGAAATGGCACTCGATATGATAAAGGTTTGTTAACTCTTTACCAGATTACAAGAGATTATAACCACCCATATTGAGATTTTGCTGATGATAAATCAAATGTAGCTCTAGCGAAATTTATCTTTCAGAGGTAGAAATAATAGTTGGAGTAGGAGAAAATGCTTGTAACTAGCATTTTCTCATTTTCCCACATGTTTGGCTCAGCTGTTTTCGAAAAGAAAACTTCAAGGTATTGTCGCAGCCCGGGCATTATTGTCTGCATCATCGTCTGCGTCGTCCTGCGAAAACTTTTAATAATATCTTTGTTGTTACCGAAGGTGTTAGCTTCAAACTTAAAACAAGGTATTATAAATTGGGAACCTAAACAACAAAAGCAGGTAACCTCCAAAGGATTTTGACAGAGTTTTGCCCCTTTTTTGACTTAGAATTTTCACTGAAAATCAAGCATCCATAGCCAAGCGTAGGCACCTGCATTTTCTGCTCTTGTTTTTAGAAGTTATCTTTTGCAGGGTCGTTAAAACAGAATACCCTGAGGTAAAGGCTAACATACATTAAGTAATAACCATTTGTAGGGATATTTTGTGATACCTGAAGAAATGGTTGCTTATGAGCCTATATATATGGATCTAGCTATCATTGAAAATTGTAACTAGTTGATCACCTTATTTTCTAGAGAACTCAATGTAGACTTTTTGTGTGGTCTGATCTTGATCTGTGCATGCTGTAAAAGCAAATACAGTTGTGACAGGCACTTTATGTAAATAAATGTAGTTTGTAAGCAATTAATGGAAATTGTGTACTTATTAATATCATGACAGCAGTGACTGAAATAATGCTAGCTTTTTCTTCTTGTTCTTCAGTGTTTTTCTACCCCTCTAAGGACAAATCCCATCATTTGAGCCACATTTTATTTGTTGCCAGCCAATGCAAATGCTCTCGGGTTAGTCAAGCCTAAAATGATCCTGCACAGAATTAGTTACTAATTCTTGGTCACTTCAGCCTCAATGTTATTTATGCAGGCACTCAGGTTAATAACGACATTGGTCAGTAAGAATAGCTCAAGTGGTAAGGCATGAAACTCGTTAGCAACATACATGTATGTAGGGATACTTGAGTGAGTGGATGCCATCTTCTAAGTGGGCCAACTAAAAAAATACTAATAGTCGTTCAGATAAGGTGTTAAACTTGGGTCCCATGAGATGATACTATACACTTAACATGTTGTGGAACCAGGTGTAATGCAGGATGGGCTTTGTCCCGTATCTAACAATATCACTGTAATGTAACAAATAGCCATATGGGGGTGTCAACCATATGGGCAACGGTTACCGGCAATAAATAAATGAAAAAATCAATCAATCAGTCGATCAATCAATAACTGTTCTCATAGTTAAACCTATCAGGGATATCGTTTGATTCATCCTTTCTAGATTGCACACATACACACGTACGTAAGTAGTGTGATAGCAAGAAAATTTTCCATAGCCTGCAGTTTTGAAAGGTACATAAAAACAATCTACCCCAGGCTCTCTACTGATAAAATAAATTTGAAAATAGTATTCAACAAGAAACAACAAATAAAACAGATAACTGGCTGAAGGCTAATGAAAGAGAAATATTTGCAGAAAAAAAACTTGTCCTTTTTGAGTAAAATGGATTTAACAGTATGGGCAAACAGCCACTCCTTCTACCTCGATGTCATCAATAGTTTTCAACTACAAGGGCAATATAAAGTGTCTCAAGTAATGGACTAAAATAGATGTATTTGTTTATTCTGCATTAGGTGATGATGTACCGAGTAATAATGAATGTGAAAAGAACTGTAAATGTTACTTGGAGGCCAGTGAATATAAAATGGGATGTGATGTCTACAGTTGCGAGGGTGAGTAAATTTCAGCTCACATAAGTACAATGTACATGGTGATGTATTTGGTGTCCTACTGTAAGGCATTGTCCCCAATGCATTGTGCATCACTAGTCTCTGATTGGCTTGTTTATCCCCGCCTAAGGTGCTTATTAAATGAAACTGCATCTTTTAATCAAGGAATACAGTCAAGGTATTGCAATTTCACATGTGTTGCTTAATCAGTATCAGGGGAGAAAATATCCTAGAAAATTGAACTTTCCTGACAGAACTGATTTTGAATATACGCCTGTCTTACTTTTAAAAGTCTTACTTTGTTCATACTTACCTGTCAAATGTCTGAAAAAAATGTGCAAAGTGAGACAAAAGTTGTTTCTATGCATCACTTTTCGAAGTATTGAAATTTCCATTGATACATACATAGCACTTTTTTGATACCAGAATTTTTTGAGCCATTGTTACAGACTGCAAGCTGTGTGTGTGTGTGGGGGGGGGGGGTCATGATTTATAAGAAGGTCATCACCCAGGCTGCGAGAAAAATAAGCTATTGTAGGAAAACTATGATAAATAGATAAATCGTCTTTAATCGTCTTGTTTGGCTGTGGGTTTTTTTTTTTTTTTTTTAAAAAGAAAATGGTCTTGTCATCTTGGAAAAGAATGCTAGGCTGCAAGAAAAGTTTGTCACTTTTCTAGTCAATGTGGTCCAAATTTTCAAGGACAAGTAAGGAAAATAAATAAATCATCTATACAGCAGTTTTAACTTGCTGTGGTGTTATTTGTCTTCTTTTACTATTGTGCAAATAAAAGGGACAATGGACTTACCGTTTTTGAAAAGATAACGACGCTAACGGAATTTTTTCATCATATTGAGACCAAAAACTTGTTGGTGCCACGTGATAAACCTACATGTAAGTGTCTATTTCAGATACCTTGATTATTTCTGTGAAGCAAGAGGTTAAGGTATGGTGACTTACATGTATTTTGAATATGAAATATAGCAAAAGTAGTCTGCTTTTTCCTGTGAAACCAGGCAAAGGGATAAAACTTTTTAAAAACCTCCATTCTTCTATCCACTTCAGAGCCATGCGTAGAAGATGGAATTATTTATCCTTCGGGAGAATCCTTTTACCGAGAATGCAATACTTGTAACTGCAAGAATGGGCTAGCTGCGTGCACTAGGATTGCTTGTCGTAAGTGATGACATTGGTTCTTGAAATATATTTGCATATTAAATTCACTGTAAAATAGGGTTTATCAAAGCGAATTAATTTACTGCACAATTTTATGTTTTCATGACTCTGAATGAGAGAAGTTCTGATAAAACAGAACAAAAAAACAAAAAAACAAAACAAAACAGGTCTTTTTCTTAGAGCCCATTGTGGAAGAAGGAGGAAATACAGGTCTCACACACTCACACATTTCTTTTTTCTTATTTTTTTTAAACAATATTTTTTTCCCTTCCAAAGACAAATGTCAGTGTTTAAGTTACATTTAATCCGTCATTCTGTAAATGCAATCAATTTGGGCCCATAAGTCAAAAACTGTTTTCGTATGGTAAAGTGTTACGCTTAACTGTATATTAAGTACCCCCAATTTACTAGAACATTGCCAAAGTTACATGCAACATTTTTAACCCCTTACAGAACAATCCCAAGTAATAATGACCCTGAGAAAGAAGGCTTTTGAAAACTTTGCTGGTAACCAGCATTTTGTACTTTTTTCACAATGTTTTCTACCCTTGCAAAAATAAAAGTCAATTTTTGAATCATATGTATTTTGTTGTCAGCAAATACTTTCAAATTGGACAAGTGTAATATATAGCATTTTGTAAACAGGTTTAGAGCCTTTTATTCTCAAAAGTAGCAATAGCATGCTTCATAAGTATTAACTCTTTACCAAACGACAAAATTTTGGACTAGACCAAATCTAGCTCAGATGATGATTTCCGTCTTAGATATGGTGGAACGGAAAAGGAGAAAATGGTAGCTACAAACATTTTTCTCCTTTTCCCACTGTGCTTTCAAAAGGTTTTCTTTTTAGAATCGTTAACACTTTGGATAGTGTGGTAGAGGCTTAAGTAAGCTGTTTTCAAAGGCACCATTGAGTATGTGCTATAGCCCTGTCATTTGTGACCTGTTCTTGTCATCATTTTTTACATTTAGCTTATCCCATTTATATTTAACTTATCCCATATCTCGGCTAATACTAAAAACATTTATTTAACTTTGGCTACCTGCTAACTGTAAAAAGGGAAACCGTACGAGAAGGGAATATAACTCTCAAACATTTGGATAAAGTTATGTTCCTTTTTCCAACAGAGTTCAATGAAAAAGCAATTGCAGCACACCAATGGTACCCACGTCTGGTTCTCTTATCAAAACATTTTGAATAGTTGAAGAACAAATGGTCAGACTGCATGTTTTGTGCTGTCCGGTCATAGACTAAAGTGTTCACCAAAACATCTTAAGTTGATAACATTACTGTACTGAGGTGATAGTAACCTGCCCAATATATTTTCTTTCTATTGCAGGTCCTGGTTGCTACAGAAATGGTACCCCCTATGGTGAAGGTTTGTTAGTCTGAAGATTGATTTCCTCTACTATTTGCTGGACGAAATTCTAGACCTGTCCAAATCAGAAGCATTTTCAGACAGTACATTAAATGGTTCTCGAGCGATCAGACGTGTTTCTAAAAGAGTTGGAAAAATTGTGGGAAAAGGAGAAAATGTTGTTTCCTCAAGTTGTTGTTAAAACACAGGATTGTTTCATAAAGGATAAACTCGTGTCCAAACAACAAGTTTTCAACAATTAAATAAGAAGCACCTGCAGACAACAACTCAATATGGCTCAAACCATGGGATTTACCTTTGAAAAGGTAGAAAATATTGTTGGAAAGGGAGAAGATGTTGATTACCAGCATTTCCTCCTTTTTCAACATTTTTTTTCAAAAGCCTTCCATCTCAGGAGTGTTGTTTTGTAATGGGTGCAAATAAAAAGGACACCTGGAAAGAAGATAGCTTAAAGGCATGCATGTGTGTGTATATGCGTCTCTCTCTCTCTCTATCTCTCTCTCTTTCAAGTCTTTTAGAAAATTTGGGGAAAAGTAGAAAATACCTGTAACCATCATTTTCTCCTTTGCCCACAATGCTCTCTACCCCTTGAAATAGAAATTTCATGTTTTGAATAACATTTTGAATAAAGCAAGCATTCTCTTTATTCCTACAATTTTTCTCTACCTATTCAAAAGGAATCCTATTATTTGAGTTACACTGAATTATTGCCTGCAAAACTTATTGCTTAACCCTTTACTAAACAATCCTGGATTTTCACATCTCTGAGAAAGAAGCATTTTGAAAACATTGCGAGAAAAGGAGAAAATAATGGTCACCAGCATTATCTTTCTTTTCTCACAATGTTTTTACACTTCCAAAAACAAATATAATTTTTTGGGTCACATTAATTTCGTCGTCTGTAAACCATTTCAATTTGGAACAGTGAAAAGATTGAGAAGTGTAGAACGGCTGGTACAGAGTTAATGATGCCCGTCCTCACTGATCCAAGCGGAGCCACATGGCTCACTTGGTAACATACAGTGCTTGAAACCATTGGGTCTGTGGTTTGAATCCCTTGCTCGTCCAATTTCTTCCGAGGGTTGTTGATTTTTTCAATAGTTGTTATGAGGAAAAGCAGCCAGTGGCTTGGGAAGAATATTATGCAAAGCACTGGGAAAAGAAACTCCAGGACATGCATAGATAGGTGCCCTGGTAGCCATGGTATAAAACTGAAATAATGTTGAAAAGAGTGTTAAGCGTAGGCAAACAAAGATTAATCATAATCGTTTAATCGTACAGGAATAAGTGATAATAATGTAAGTAATTAGCTACAAACATCTATTTCTGTTGGACCGTTTGAAGTGCATAATGTCAGTAAAATAAAATCTCATATATCTGTAGTTAGCATTATGTTATGTAAGAAACATACGCAATAGTTCATCAATATAAGGCTTTCCTCTGATGAAATAAACCTCAAAATGGTATGGCATTCAACAAGAAACAAACAATAAAGCTGACGATTACTTGTCCACGTTTTATGAAAGAGAAACATTTGAAGGGAAGAAACCTATCCTATTTGTGTGAAATGGAAAACAGTACGGGAAAACTGCTGTTCCTTTTCCCTCGATGTTATCCATGGTTTAAAATAGATATATTTGTTTATTCTACATTGGGTGATAATGTACTTCGAGGATCGTGAATATAGAATAAACTGTGATGTTGACGCTTACGTAATGCATTATAAGAAATACCTTTTGTTTATTCTGCAATAGGTGATGGTGTACCGAGTAATAATCCATGTGAAAAGAACTGTACATGTTTCTTGGAGGGACGTGAATATAAAATAGGATGTGATATGGACGGATGCAGGGGTGAGTAAATTTCTGCACACCTGAGTACAAAGTTCATGGTAAGATGTTGTGACTTCCTGCCACCCCACCCACAGTCCGCATAATTATTGCAGATGAATCTAAAATTGTGTCATCTAAAGTTTTTAAAAACGTATGCATGCCCGAGATAGATCTGGAAGGTGTATTCCATGTTTATTCATACACCCATCTGGGACAAGTTCATATGACACCTGTGGCACTGTTTCTGCTTTAACCCTTTACCACACAATTCAACGCTTTAATTACATTCAGGCAAAAGCTTTTCAAAAATTGTAGGAAAAGGAGAAAGTGCTGGTAAACACTTTGCTTTTGTAAAAACAAATAACACCAATTCAACTGCATCTAATTTTGACATCTGAAAATGCCATGTATTTGAACACGACTGAAATGTTTTTCTTTTATAAAGGGCCCTCGAAAGTCGGGATTGTTTGGTAAAGGGTTAACGGAATCCTTCCTTCCAATTTGTTCCACCTGGGATTCCATGATGACAGCTTGATTATTACAGGAGCTGTTACAGGGTCATTTGAAACATTTTCCTAAACCAGTAACAGGGGTTAGTCCTCGGTCTATGACAGCTCTAGTTTTACCTAAATTTGTTTTACGTTTCCAGCGCCATGTAATGTAAGTGGTATTCTTTACCCGTCTGGAACAAGTTTCTGGGATAAGTGTAATAGATGCACATGTGGGAATGGAATAGCAGGTTGTACACTGGTATTATGTCGTAAGTATGTCCGTTTTTACTTCGCTTTTTTTTTTTTCCAGTGATTAACGTAACAATTGTTCTAACGACCTTGGGGGAGTTTGGAAAAATAGAAAGTGATGGTAACATTTTTATCTCTTTACGACAATTTTCTGTCCTTTGATAAACAAATTTCAATTGTTTCGGCACATATTTTTGTCATCTGCAGAACTTTCCAATTAGGACAAGTCTAAGAAAAATTAGTTGTCTTGTAAAGTTACCAGACGACAAAAAACTTAGACACATTCATAATGAAAGCATTTGCAGCAGCAAATTAAAGTTGGCTTGAATTATTAGATTTGTCTATAAAAGGTAGAACATTTTATAGGATAACTATAAGCTGCCGTTAACCGGCATTTTTCTCCTTTTTCATGTTCATAAAAATGAGTGTTATAGAGGAAAATTTGTATCTGGACAACATATACCAGTGCAATTCGTACCTATGATAATTCGTACCATGAATAACATGTATTTAGAGCAATTCATATCCAAGTCATTTCTAATAAAATTGTGCCTGTGATAACTCATACCTTAGTATAATGACTTTTGGGTACCCAGGACGGCTTATACTATGAGAATTTAGCACGAATTGTCCAAGTACAAATTGCACTGTTAAATATAATGCTCATCTTGTAAAGACTTTACTCATTGCCAGGAGCAACGATATGGAAGCAAACAAGTTTGTAGACATTCATTTGAGACAAAAAGATCAACATGAACTCTGTATAAATTTGAAAGGTTATAGTAAAAGGAGAAATTGCTCTCAAACATGCACAGTTGGTGTATATTATCCATAGCTTGAACCCTATTGATTTTGAAGAAACTTTGGCAATCAGTATGGGGAAAAGTAGCCATTTAAAGTTGAAAATTTACATTTTTGTTTATGCAATTAAGTCTGTATTTTTTATCTAATTCTTTTGAAATTTGCAAAGATTATTTGCATTACCAAGGGATTGAACTCTATTAAAGATTAAAGATGAAGAAAATGTAGCAATCAATTTAGAAAAAGCAGTCATTTGATGACTTAGTATTGTTTACTCAACACAGCCCACAAAATTGGTCACATTGCTTTGAAATTTGCATTATTTAATACAATGAGTGCTGAAACCCTATCAAATTTGGCTGGCTGGGTTCCAAGCAATTGGTTTTGGGAGATAGCACTTCATTTTTTTTTTTTTTTTTTTGTTAATCGTTGAATTCACCATGCCTACTTACGCTGTCTTAGTGGTTCAAGCTCAGTTGCAACAACATCCCCCACCCCCATTTTTTTGCGTGTTTTTCTTTTTCCTTGTTGCATCATGAACTCATAATGTATACTAGAAAGAAACAAGGAAAATCACTGCCAGTGGAGCAATTCAGACCCTCAAGAGCCTCTAGATGTATCATCTAATGTCAATTCAAACAACCAGCAGTCCTTATACCCTACCAGATACATACATATAGATACATCTATATTTGGTTTGGTAGTTTTAAGTCTTGTGCATCTGTTAAATTATTGAAGCACATAATTATTATATGAGACTAAATAATGAACAAATCTCTGTAAATGTACTTTGGAAAAGGCTTATATTTGTCCTGGTAAAACATGGATTGTAAAAGCAGGGCAATTAACTTAAGACATGTTTGGGGGGGGGGGGGGGGGGGGGAGGTATAAGTTAAATTTATTACAATATCAAATATTAGTGTAAGGTGGCATTTTTCAACTGACTTGGAAATAAACCAGTCTCTATTTCAATTTTTATCTCTATAATTTCAAAAAACCTAAATTGAAAAGGTGTAATTACCTTTTCTCAATTTTTCCCGCGCTTATTTTATCAGTAACAATTACGTAGTCTTCTGGTGACTTACACAGATCTTCTAGCTAAGCCATAATGGCATACATTGTTCCTGGATTTTTTTATTTGTGGACCATGTGACATCAGTAGGAGGAGCGATCTATAGCCTGTTGTTTGGTCAATTGCTGGCTAGGCTACCGTTCATTATCTCGCTTCAAATTGTACCACATAGGAGATTAATAACATGTATTCATATTCCAGTACCTCTTATATGCCTTTCTTTTTATTTCATGATAATTCTTGTTTTTGGTCAAGCTTAAAATTCGATTATTTAGGGCGGAAATCTAGGCGACTGATCCAAATTGCATGTAGTAAGAAAATAAAAAAATCGAGTCGACCTGATCAAATTGATGAAAAAGGTAGCTTTGACTAGATCACGTAAAAAAATTATTTCCTAAAGAATTCAATGTTTTCACGACTTTGAGGCAGAGACGTCCAGAAAAAAGTAACAACATAAGAATGCGTTTGAAAGCATTGTGACCAGAGTAAGAAACACCGGTCACCAGCATTGTTTCTCTTTTCATAAGAATGTTTCTATCCTTCCAAAGACATTTTTTGTCATTTAAGCCACAGCCTGCAAATGCAGTCAATTTTGGGAAGTCCAAAACTTTTTTATTTCATAAAGATTTACACTGATATTTAACTTTTAAATCCACAATTTGCAAGAACACTGCCAAACCTATCTGAAACCAGCTTGTTTCAGGAGGTATTGAGTCTAAGTTGTTTCAGTACCTATATATCACATCATATGTGTCAACTTAGCTGTTTTCAAAGAAACCATTGTCTGTTTGTTATAGCCCTGTCGCTGTTGAATGCATTGTCATCATTTTTTGACATTTAATATTTCCTCAAAACTCTGGAAAGAGGTTTATTCCAGTACAAGATGCTCAACAATACATAGTAAAACATAAATTCACATCCATAAGAACAGTATTATCACAATTAGTTACGATGTCTGCGACATTCATACCTAGGACAAAACAAAAAGAGATATGTAATCTTATTTCCATTGTGGTCTTACACATGTGTGTGGCTGATATAGAGAGACATGATGTGATATATGTCGTATGTTCCATTAAATATATCGCATGCTACAAATCCATATACCGGTTTCCAGGAAATATACACACACAATCTGACGATAAACATAACTGTTGTAACCTTCACAATAAGGCTAGTAGATAACTACCAAAAGATGAACTCATACCAAAAGGCAGGTAACTCAAATTATATTCGACACAGTTTTGCCCCATTTTCATCCTAGGTTTTTTAGCTTGGCTGTTTTTGCAGAAAAGATGGAGGAGTTGTTGTAGCCCTGGCATCTGCGTCATCGTGCGAAAACTTGGACATTTTATAATATCTCTGTTATTACTGAAGATATTTGCTTCAATTTTGGACAAGTTGATATATATCAAAATGGGAACCAATACAACTAGGTCAGGTAATCGTCAAATTTTTTTGACAGAGTTATGCCCCTTTTTTGACGTAGAATTTTCACTGCAAATCTAAGCATCCTCACCCGAGTTTTGGCACCCGCCAAAAAGGTGCATATCCTCTGGTCAGACTACACTTTTTTGAGCAACCTGATAATTGCTGTCCAACAAAACACCTTTAGTTGTTATAAACATAGTAAGAGCAGAGTATGGTAAACTAACTACCCAATATAACTTTACTCTCTATTGCAGCTCCCGGTTGCTACAGAAATGGTACTCACTATGATAAAGGTCTGTTCACTTTTTACCAACATAGTTTTATTTCATCCATTTTTATTGCATTTGCTGATGAAAAATTAACTTTAGCCCTGGTGATGGTATTTATCTTTCAGAAGGTAAAAAGGAATGAGAGATTAGGAGAAAATGCTTGTTACCAGTATTTCCTCCTCTTTCCACAGTGATTTTAAAAGCCTTTAGCTCAAGGCTGTCAAAACAACATATTGTTGGGTAAAGGGTTAAGCACATCCGATGGGAGTTGTTCTCAAAGGTATATCGGTAGAACTACACTGTATGGTGCCTGGAAAAAAGCTTGCTGAAAAGACCATAGATAAGGATCTAGCAGAATTGCTAACATTGATTATCATAGAAAAATGATTTTGTTAGCCTCTTTGCTAAAATATCTCCATGTAGCCATTTTGTAGTCTGATCTTGACCTATGCTTGCTGTAAAAGCAACTTGAGCTGTGAAAGGCATTTAGGGATTAAGTTTTAGCAATGAACTGGAACTGTATACATTAGAATTTCGTTAGTACGCACGTCTCTTGTTCGAAGCTATGTGTTGGTTCGTATGCTATCTCCGGTCCCGAAATTTATCCTTCTTTATAATTGTTAAATTCCGCAGAATACTGCGAATAACGGTGATCCGTAGTTCGTAGTATGTTTCATGCCCCAAAAGTAGTTTTTGAACACAAATTCCTACCTTTAATTGGTATATTTAATTAATCCGCTTGCAAACTTGCGAAGATGTGAAAACCCGTAACCAACCTTGATTTTCACACCTCTTGATTGACGTTGTCGATTGGTGTCATTCAGTCGTTAAGAGCAAGCGAATATAATTAAAGGTGTTATTTGGTTTGTAACATCAATTAATCACTCAAAACGACAATTAATAATTCCGAAATCCCTTAAAACACCTGACAAGGCATAAACGGATTACAGCCTGAAGCGATTACTAGATAGACCGGAAAACACTTTATGACCGGAAAACGCAGGAAAACGCCAATAAACGTCAGAAAATATAGCAAAATACATATCGAAAGGTGGAGGGGGTCGAAAGAGTAGGCTTATATGTTAAATAAGGGTACTGGGGAGAGAATTTGTCAACCTATACTCGCCGAAAAATACCAGTGGTATTTCCTCATCCTTTTCCATTTTTATCGCCGACAATCATCGCGTAGCCCCAAAAATTCGGGAAAAAGCAAATCATATACTGTACGTGGAAGTGTTTTGTTTATTAGGGTAGTCGGGTCAATAGGGATATGGGGCAGGATATTACCTCTTACTGGCCTAAACCACCTAAATATGCCGGAAAATACCATTAGGTGTTTTTGGGTGTTTCTAATTGTGACCCGGTCTGAAGTCCTCTGAGTGATTTGATCTCTAGAAGGGGAAATCACTCCGACGGAATTCAACAAACGCAAAAACAGTGGGTGAATTCGTTTCATGTGTTTATTATGATAAACATGTCTTTATAGATGGATGAAAAATAAAGATAAGTCATTTTTCTTGTTTCCGACGGTCACGTGACATTACCCCCGATTCGGGAGCTTGCTCCGATGTTTTTCTTTTAATGTGTCTTCGCTAGGTGAGCGGAGAAACAATCACAAAAATAACATCGGATCAAGCCTTCAAGTTGAAGCAACGGGAAATATACATGTATAATCGGTACTAGTTTAGGGTACTGCAAGATATGCAGCCTAAATCTGATAATCTATTTCCGTATATATACGGCACCGAAAACACCCGAACACAGTCACACTTTCTAGTTCGTACTACGCTTAGTTCGAATAAAATACTCCGGTCCCTTGCGCTACAAACTACTGAGATTTTAATGTATTTGCAATTCTCAAAAGTGGGGGCAGAGACTAGATTAAGGCCAGTTTTTATTTGTTGCCAGCAAAATATCCTCATTGTGGACAAGTCTTGACTGTTGTCCTCTAGTAAGAAGTTAGTTGCTGACCCCTGGCCACCTTGACCAACAGCGTTATTCATGCATGCAATAAGCTATAAAACTCCGTTTCGCTTTGTCATTTTAAAGTGCATGATCTCAGTACAGTAAAATGTGATGTATTGGCTGTTAGTAAACATGTTATCATTTGAAGCACATTTCACAACTATATGTACCTTTTTAGATAGTGTAGATCAAGATCAGACTGCACAAAACATGCAATCTGATGTATGATCTACACTGTCTGCTTTGCTGAAACTTTACAGACAAAAGCAACCATGTTATTGCAATTACTCGGGTCTTATTTCTAGACTTAAGGAGTCTGCTGGGTTTATTTTGTAATCTAATGGTCAGGATTTTTTCAAAATCACTTATTTCAGTTCTGCTAATCATAGAAGATGTTTCCAAATTTGTTTGATTCATCTTTTTAACCCTTTACCACACAATCCCGACTTTTAACGACCCTGAAGAAAATGCCTTCTGAAAACATTATGAGAAAAGGAGAAAATGCTGGTAACCAACATTTTCTCCTTTTCCCACAATGTTTTCTACTCTTCTCAAATCAAATTTCAAGTTTTGAGCCAAATTTGATTTGTCATCTGCAAATGCTTTCAATTTAGACCAGTCTAAAATTTTGTCGTTTGGTAAAGAGTTAAATGGCACACACTTGTACAACATTGGTTTTGTTATAGCCTACAGTTTTTATCCACAACCAAAGGAGAGGGGATGTATATAGTCTTTGCTTTCTTCGTCTGTCCATCCATCAGTCCATTCATTCTTCCGTCCATCCTGATAGATATTTTCTAAAATCCGTGACAAAATTAAATGAAACTTCATACATGTTCTCCTTGTGATAGTCCACGATGTGCCTTTATTTTATTATTTTCTTTTTAATTTAAGGCTGTGTCAGGTATAAGAGGGCTTGATGTATATTTCCATTATGGACCAATATTTCTTTAACTACTGGACAAAATTTTATGAAACTTCATATTTATATTGTTTATCATAAGCCACGGACAATTGTTTCTTGTTTTTATTTGATGAAATACCATGTCATGGAAAAAGGGGGCATTTTGTATAATTTTATTATGGACCAATAACAAAAAGGCCACTTGTACATGCAAAACAGAATACCTCTTATATGTTTCTATCAAAAAAGGTCTTTTTCGGCAAGAGATATCATTTCAACAAAATAGCTTGTTTACACACTGACAGAAAGGTAAACAAAAGATAAATTACCCTACGGTGAGGTAGCATTCAACAAAAAACAAACAAACAAAAGGATGACTGGTTCATGTGTTAAGAGACAGAAATATTTGAAAGGAAAAAGCTTGTCCTATTTGAGTGAAGTGGAAAACAGTATGGCCATACAATTGTTCCTTGTACCTCCACGTTATGCAAAGCTTTCAATTATAAGGGAAATAAAGTGTTTTCAGTAATTGATTAAAACAGGTATGGGTCAAGCTCTGTGAAAATGGGGCATCATGCATTGGGGAAAAAAAAAAAGTATCAACCCATGTCAGCCTGCACAGTCAGCACAGGCTTACATGGGTCGAAATTTTTAGCTATTTGTAAATTTTTTGCATGTCTAAGAACCACTCTTCCTCCAGACTCAGTCAATGGATTATATAAATCCATAATTATGTTGACGATTTGCTTGGTATAATGCATCAAGAGCATGTATTAAGCCCCCTTTGCCAGAACATGGCTCATATTTTTGTTTATTCTGCATTAGGTGATGATGTACCAAGTAATGATCCATGTGAAAAGAACTGTAAATGTTACTTGGAGGATCGGGAATATAAAATAAAATGTGATGTAGAAAAATGCCCTCCAATTACCTGTGAAAACCTAAGAATGGTGGAAGGGGAGTGTTGCCCTGTATGCAATGGTAAGTCATTTTCTGCTCACCTTACAAAATTCAAGATTAGATTTTGTGACGTCCTGCCACCCACAGTCCGCTTAGCCCCGAAGGTAATGCTCTTGGCGAATAATTAAGAGATTTGGGATTCAAATGGTAGCTTAGTCCAATTAACAGTTTTCAAGGATTAATAGTCATTGCCACAAAATTCATTCTTACCACTGCTAAACAGTATTTCAACTTTTTATGAGAAAAAGCAACCAGTTGATTGGACAAAGTTACTGTCAAAAGAAACTTTTGGAAAGCATTGAGAGGTGCATCGGCCTCCAGTTTATCATAATGCATCGTTTGTGACCAATAATTGGCTTTTAACCCTTTAGCAAACAATCTCTTGTTTGAATGTCTCTGGTAAAAATCTTTTGAAAACATTAAGGGAAATGGACAAAATGCTAATAACAGCATTTTCTCCTTTTTCAAACACCGTTTTCTACCCTTCCTATAACAATTCCTA
Organism: Tridacna gigas; assembly: GCA_945859785.2. Classification (NCBI taxonomy): domain Eukaryota; kingdom Metazoa; phylum Mollusca; class Bivalvia; order Cardiida; family Cardiidae; genus Tridacna; species Tridacna gigas. The sequence goes on from OX244035.2 coordinate 56,450,863, forward strand.
TCATTTAGGAAACATTAAATTCAACATTTGCAAACGCTTTCAATGTTTAGAATTTTGGTTAGCTAGTATAGTTTAAAACTCCAGAACGCTCAAATCTCATTCAGTCTTCATGAAACTTGATCAGGATGTATTTGATTAGGCTTGTTTTTCTTTTTCTAGATGTAGCGAATGAAATTAATCTTTTACAAAACTACCTATATTTAGTTTACTTGAAGTCATTTATTATTCCATCACACAATTTTTAATTTCAGTTGCCCTGACAGACAAAGCTTTTGAAATAAAGTAGCTACAGGAAAACTTGCTTTTTCCATGATTTGTCTCTGCCCTTTTGCAAATTAATCCCACAGTTTGAGCCTTATTGAATATGATGTCAGCAGGTGCTTTTGCTGCGTACAAGCCTAAGTTTCTTTTTAAATGAAGTGGAACCTTTTAATTAAGGAACAGAACCAGGATATTGTAGTTTCACATGTGTTGTTATATCAGTATCAGGGGAGGTAAAATCTTAGAAAATTGTACTTTCTTGGCCCGACTGATTTTGAACAAGCGTTCGGCCGTATTAAAGTCTTACATTGTTCATACTTACCTGTCATATATCTCAATGAAATGGTAAAAAATAGAAAAAGAAAAAAAAAATATTTTCATGCATCACTTTTTTGTAATACTGAGTTCACATAATTTCATAAACTTTTGATACCAGAATTTGTGAAGCCATGGTTACAGACAACAACCTGTGTGAGAGTCAAAATTAGATAGACGGTCAGCATCCAGGCTGCAAGAAAAGTCGGTTTGTCAGTTTCCGTAGTAATATTGTCCAAATTTTGTTGGACGACTAGGATAAATGAATCAATCGTTTATTGTTGTCTTATCTGGCCATGGTGTTATTTGTCTTCTTTTATTATTTTACAAAAAAAAAAAATAATAATAATATGACAATGGACGGCAATATTTTCTTATATGAAGGTCAAATTATTGGCACCACATGATAAACTTACATGAAAGTGTATATTACGCAAATCGTTAAAAGTTTCTGTAAACTGAGGCAAGAGGCTTAGGTATGGTGACTTACATATGAAATATAGCAAAAGGTTGTCTGCTTCCTACTGTAAACCACGCAAAGAGAGAAACTTTAAAAAAGAAATAAAAAAACCTTCATTCTTCCATCTTCTTTCAGAGCCATGCGTAGAAGATGGGATTATTTATCAGTCAGGAGAATCCTTCTATCGAGAGTGCAATAAATGTTTCTGCGGGAATGGGCTAGCTGGGTGCACACTGATAGCATGTCGTAAGTTTTGATATTCTAAGTCCATCTCCTCCTGAACCAAATGGGCTGCAGATGACTTGGAAAAATTGTCTACAATGCTGTAAGACTGCCTTCGGGAGGGGGGGGGGGGGCTTTATGTATATTATGATTACACAAAACTTCAAAAATGATTCCTGAATTGCATTATGTGATGGCTGGCAATCCATCAGTAAAGAAGAAAGACAAGTATTATAGAAAAAATGTCTTCCGTGGTATTTCCTTGATTTTTTACCCAACGTCCAAATTTTAGCCGAGCCCAAAATCGAGAGCATTTGTGGAAGAGAAATGAAGCTAGGAAGATTTCTGTCTTTAAGATACTAGGAAACATTACGGGACATGGAAAAAATGCAAGTTTCCTTACCTTCTTCTACAGGGTAATAAAAGCATGGAATTGTTTGGTAAATGATTTATCTGAAGACTGATCTCCTCAACTGCTTACCGGACCGTACCTTGTTTCTTACAAATAGGCCTAGGCCTATCATATACCTTCATGTAGTGGGCTCCTTTCAAAAGTTTTCAATTTATAGCCCTTGGATGAAAATTTGCCCTTGACTGGGGGTCACGAATTTTGGACGGGCCTATATAATGAAGGTTTGTGAAAATTTTCTTCTTTGTAACCCTGAGAGCTGGAGTTGTGATACAATATATGTATAATAATCTAGTAGACTTTAAACAAGATTGTCAAAATTATGGCCTATAGGTCAAATTTGGCTCCATCCCAATGGTCACAAGTTTAAGAAAGGGTTATACACGAAAGTTTGAAAGTGTTTTAATTTCCTGACTACTAGAATTACCAAATTTGGCACATAGCTTTATCTAGTAGACCTCAACCTAGTTTTGTTTTTTTTGTTTTTTGTTTTTTTAGCCCCAGGGTCAAAACTGGCTACGCCACGGGCGTCAGAGGTTTTATAGAAGTTATATATGCTTGAAAATTAACCCTAAGGCTGCTAAGTGTGACTCTCTGACCTTTTTTAGACAGTGTAGATCAAGATCAGACTGCACAGGTTGTGCAGTCTGATATTGGATCTACACTGTCCGGTAAGGAGATATCTTACCTCTAAAAACACCTTTGAAATAGGAAGACTTGGGTTTTATTATTGGCTTGAAAATTTCATTTCTGTTATTTAGCGAGATAATGGTTAAAATATATTCTTGTTTATAACCTTTTTACCTAGACCTGGATTATTTGGTATATAATTGCATCGAGTGGACCACTTCTAGGATGTAACCATAAGAGCCCTTTGGTCGAAGTCGGCCTTTCCCTTGGAGTCATAAGTTTTAGAGGAGCTTTATCTTGTTGAAAGTTTTAAGTGTCTTTTTATACATAATAGCATTTGGCCCTAGGCCTGTATTATATAGTACGTAGCATCATCCAGTGGACATGTATCAGGGTTTAACTAATTATAGCTCAAGTAAAAAAAATATCCTGCGAAGAATATCGTAACTTTTACCCGGGCGTTGTTAGAGAAGACCTTTTAAAATCTTCTCGTTCCAAAGCATTCATCCTAGAATTGCAAAGCTTGCTATGTAACATGGTATCGGGAATCTGTACACCAAGAATGAAAAGTTATCTAGAGCCTTTGGTCAAAATTTGTCCCGTCAGGTGGCGGGGAATGTTACAACTTGCTTTGCAGTGAGCAGTAATCGGCACATGCGGCCATTCTATTTTTGTTCGGTACATACATGTAGTTACACCTAAATTTTTGCTTATTTTTTTACAAATATATTACCAAGGCTATCTGCTGCAGATTTGTTTAAACTGAGTCTTTTTCAACAAGACTATCACACATCATAATTGTGGAAATCTGAAATCTGAAATAGTTTAGATCCAAATACTAGACTATACATTTGAGTGCAGTCTGATCATGGTCGAAACTTTCCGGCAAAGCAACCAATAGGGGCGTTAAACCATATCTATTTTTTTAGAGGGGTTTCTGTAATTAAACTGTTAAATTTCTGACGGTATAGTCGTTACTGCATAACAAGTGATAAAAACATTTTCACCGGGTAGTTGTAGTTGTCTAAATAGCTCAGTTGGTAAAGCCATATCTCCATCTGTATATCTTCGTCTGAGGATAAACAGACACATCCTTGTAATATCTCTTACTATGAAAATATTAACTTTATGCCCACCCACCCCAAATTTTAGATCAATATCTGGTTTGATACTCGTTTAATTTGTTATGGGATGGTACGGGCAAATGATGATATCTACTGAAATTACTCTCTTTCTGTTGCAGTTCCTGGTTGCTACAGAAATGGTACTCGCTACGATAAAGGTTTGTTAATTTGTTACCAGATGAAAAAAGTTTAGATTCAACCATACTGAAAGCATTTGCTGACGACAAATTTAACGTAGCCGAAGCGATGTATTTTTTTATCTTTCAGAGGGTAGAAAAACTATTGGAAACGATGAGAATGCCGTTTCCACGCATTATCTCGTTTTTCCACAAGCTATTAAAAGTAGAACATTATGAGCTAGAGAGGAAAGTACAAAGATGGGAATTGTTCTCATAGATATAGACTTACACTTTATGATACCTGGAGAAAAATCTTTCTTAGAAGCAAGCTTATATGGATCTAGCAGAGTTGCTATCATTAATTATCATAACAGTTTATATTGTTAACCTGATTTGTTAGAAGAATATTAAATATAGCCATGTAATCTGTTCTTGATATATGATTACCATAAAAACAAGTATAGTTGTGAAAGGCACTTTAAGGATTGCTTTACAAGCAATTTATGGAGATTGTGTATCTGTAAATATCAAAAAGAATGCAGAGATTACAGTAAAGCCAGCATATTTATCTTTTTCTAGAATCCTTTTTCTACCTTTTTTAAAGATGAATCCTAGCATTTGAGCCAAATTTTAATCTTCGGCTGCAATGGCTCTGAAAGTGGACAAGAATAGTGTGATCTTTTCCTTAATAACTGATTCCTTACTTGATGGGCAAGTCTCCTTGCACTGATTTAATTAATAATTCCAGACCACTTTTATCCTATATGGTATTCATGCAGGCACTCAGATACAAACATCTATTACAGTTTGAGTAAAGTGCTTGATCATAGTAATTCTGATGTTTTGTATATTACTATTTTTATATTATAAATTTTCAATATCAGTTCGATTGTTTAACCCTTTACCAAACAATCCCGAATTTATACGATCCTAGGAATGAAAGCTTCTGAAAACACTGTGGAAAAAACGAAAATGCTGGCATCCAGCATTTCTCCCCATTTCGCACAATGTTTCCTTCTCATTCAAAGAAAAGTCCTATCATTTGAGGCATATTTCATTTGTTTTCTGGAAAGGCTTTCAATTTCGGACAGCTTAGAATTTTGTTGTGTGGTAAAGGGGTAAGTGGTGGGGCATGAGACTTGAAGGCGACATATCTTTGAATGCTTTAGGATGTGGGAACCATACACAAGGCTGGTCAACTTAAAAGTATAATAGTCTTTTGGATGGTCATCACACGACAGTGATGATTTTATATAGGTAGCACCAGGCGTACGCTTAGGATGGGCTTCTTACCATACCGTGCACTATCCCTATAACTAACATCCTTACGGGGTTCTCGCCTTTTTGTACAACTGGTGGTGACAATAATTAACAGAAAAAACAATCCGTATATCACTCCTCTTAATTCAGCCAATTGGAAATTAGTTTGAAAAGTACTTTTGTTTACCCTTTAATATGGAAAACACTCAATTTTACAAAGTGTGATAATTCTTTTATTTGCTGATAGAAAGGTAAACTGTTTGACTGAAACAGAAAACAGTATGGGCAAAAACTGCCTCTTTTACCTCAATGTTATCCAAAGCTTTTAACTACCTGGGCAAGGTAATGTGTAATCAGTAAATAATTCAGCATTTTTTTTTTGTTAATTCTACATTAGGTGATGATGTACCGGGTAATAATGAATGTGAAAAGAATTGTAAATGTTTCTTGGAGGATCGTGAATACAAAATAGGGTGTGATGTCGACAGTTGCGAGGGTGAGTAATTTTCTGCACATCTGAGTACGAAGTGAAACTTGTGAGCTTGTCACCAATGGTTGGCTTGTTTAACCCTGCTCAACCTGTTTATTAAATGAAACGGAACTTTTTTTTAAAGAAATTTATCCAAGGTATTGAAATTCATCCAATGTATAACCCATCGTAAACTGCTTATGAAATGAGACGGAACTTTTTTACTTAAGAAATTCATCCAAGTTATTACAATTTCAATTGTATTTAAATATCAGATTCAGGGGAGGCGAAATCTTAGAAAATTGTCCTATTCCTGGCACAACTGATTCCGAATATCTGTATAAAATATTACTTTGTTCATACTTGCCTGCCAGACCTATGAATAAAATGAGTTAAAAAGACTGAGTTTGTATCATGCATTACTTTCTTGTAATATTGAGTTCACATTTTTACATATACAACAAACTTTTAATACCAGAATTCATGGAGCAAAGATTGCAGACTTCAAGCTTTGTGGGCGTAAAAATTTATGAGAAGGTTGAAAGAAAAGTCAGCCAACCACTTTTCATATCAATGTTTTCCAAATTTTCCAGGGCACTTAGATAACTTATCTGCAGTAGTTTTTTCTGACAATGGTGTTATTTGTCTTCTTGTATTATTTTGCAAAAAAAAAATCAATGGACTTGCTGTTTCGGAAAAGATGACTGCTAACGGCAGTCATTCATTATATAAAGGCCGAGGTATTGGCGGTATAATGATAAACTTACATGACGTAGTCTTTTCCTGAAAGTTTGAAAGTTTCTGTGAACTTAAGCAAGAGGTTTAGGTGTGATTACTAATTATGTATACGAAATAAGGCAAAAGGTAGTCTACTTCCTTCTAAAAACCAGGCAGAGAGATAAACCTTTTTTTTTAAACCTCCATTCTTCCGTCTTCTTTCAGAGCCATGCGTAGAAGATGGAATTATTTTTCAGTCAGGAGAATCCTTTTACCGAGAGTGCAATAGATGTAAATGCAGGAATGGGCTAGCTGGTTGCACAAAGATAGCATGTCGTAAGTTATGACATTCTCAACTCATCGCCTTCTAAAACGAATCGGATAAATCGGAGAGTTGTTTGTAAAATATGTTTTTACAAAATAAAAAAAAAAAAATTTACTAGTCAGTTCATTGTTATCAACGCGCTGAGGCAGAATGGCTTGGAAAGCAATCGTAATACTGCCTGTAGAGGGGACTTTCAAGAATATACGATCTAACCAAACTTCAAAGATGATTCATCACTTAATTAGATGAGGTGATAGCTGGCAAACCATCAGTAAAGAAGAAAGACAAATGCGAGAGAAAAACGTTTTTCAGCCGTTTTTCCTTAAATGTTAACTACACGTCAAAATTTTGGCCTCGTCCAAGTTAAAAGCATTTTCAGATGACAAATCAAATGTAGCAAGACTTGTATATTTTAAATAGTAGAAAACATTGTGGTAAAAGGGGGAAATTCTGGTTACATTACCTCATCAGCATTTTCTCCTTTTCACATGAGGTTTTCAAAAGCCTACTTTTACAAGGTTATGAAAGCACATAGTTGTTTTGTAAAGAGTTGTCTCAAGATTGATTTCCTCACCTGCTTACCACACCTTACATTCTTGTTCGAACATCTAGGCCAAGGCGAACTTATTTGGCATATAGCTGAATCTAGTGGACCTCTACTGAGTTTTTCAAATGTTAGCCCTGGGGTCAATATTGGCTCCGCAAAGGGGGTCAAGGAATTTTATTAAGGTTTTATATTTTTGAAAATTTAAATATATACTTGCTTAAAACTATTTGGTCTAGACCTGTCCAATTTGGTGTGTAGCCACATCTAGTGGACCTCTACTAGTTTCAACCAAATAAAGCCCTTTGGTCAAAATTAGCTTTACCTCTAGGGTCACAACTTTTACAGAAAATTTATGTAGAAGAAACTTTAAATACTGTTTCGTTTATAACCATTTGGCCCTTGACCTGTATTATTTACTAGTAGCTTCGTCTAGTAGACCTTCATCAGCCTTCAACTAATTGGAACACTTGAAACAAAAATGTTTTTTCCCTGGAAGCCTCAACTTTTAAATAGGCTTTTATAGAGATGATTTAAATAACTTCTTATTCCCATGCATTTAGCCTAAAATTGTAATGTTTGATGCGATGCATGATATCGGGACCTCTACCAAAAATATAAGGTTATTGACATTTGGTTAAAAATTAGTCCCGTCTGGCGAGGAAGTGTGTGATGTCACATAGTGTTCAGCAATAAGCGACTAAGAACCCTTCTGATTCCCCTTTTCTTGTTTAATAAAAAGTTACACCTAGATTCTTGCTGGTTATCCCAAATGTACAAACAGATTGACAACCATGTCAGAATGTTTGTCTTGATAATGATTCAAAATTGGTTTACGTCGGATCAAATCTTAGAAAACCTTTTGTGCACTCTAGAGGCAACATTTTCAGCCTGATACTCATGAAACTTAGGTAGAATGTTTGTCTAGGTGATGTTTCGGACAGGTTTTGAATTGGGTCACGTTCGTCACAAAAAATCACCAGGTCAGATTTTTGTACTGATAGTTTGGGCAAATTATAATAATCTATTGTACCCAAATATCCTGTCTTTATATTCCAGGTCCTGGTTGCTACAGAAATGGCACTTGCTATAATAAAGGTTTGTTTACTCTTGACCAGACGATAAGAAATTAGATTCATCCATATCAAAAGCATTTGCACACGAGAATTAAATGTATCCCATGCGATGGTATTTATCTTTCAGAGGGTAGAGAAAATTGTGGGAATAGGGAAAATGGTGGTAACCAGCATTTCTCCTTTTTCCACAATGTTTCTGAAAACATTCTTCTCCGGATGGGTAAACAGAATACTGTGAGGTAAAGTGTCAAACATAACAAATGGGAATTGTTATCAAGGAAATACATATCTACAGTTTATGACAACCCAGAAAAAGCTTCCATAGCAACAATATTTATGGATCTATCAGAGTTGCTATAATTGGTTATAGTAAAAGTTGATGTTTTAGCCTTATTTGCAATGAAACTCAATGTAGTCATTTTGTGTGGTCTGACTTGATATATGCTTGCTATAACAGCAACTGTAGTTGTGAACGGTCCTTTAAGGATATAGTTTATAAGCAGTTAATGGGAATTATGTATCTGTAAATATCGAAAGGAAAGCTGTGACTGAAACAAGGTCATCATTTTCTTCTTTTTCTTCAATGTTTTTCTGCCATTCCAAAGATGAATCCAATAAATTTAGACACGATTTAGTTGTTGCCAACAAATGTTCTTAAGATCGACAAGTCTAGAATGTTATCTTTCATGCAAAGAATTAATTACTGATTCCTGACTTTTTTAACCGCAGTATTTTTTCATGCATGTACTCAGCTGCAAATATCTATTTCAGGTTAATTAAAGTGCATCTCAAAACTGTCAAATCTGGTTTAAGGGCTGTTATGATTATGCTATGAACTTTCAATACCACTTCATTATAAGCGACAAGTCTCGGTATACTTTAAGGGTCGGGCTCGATTCTCAAGGCTTGCGAACCAGAAAATTAGTAAAAGTCTTTCAAATGAGATGTTAAACGTAGGTCCTATATAATGATGCTATACAACTAGCATATTCAAAATCCAGGTGTGATTGAGGATGTCTTTTCCCCCCGTATCATGCTTATCCCCGTAACAAAACTATCAGCCTTATTCTGACATCGCCTATAAATAAATGGAAAATCAATCAGTCAACCGTTATGACTTCTTTTAGTTCAGCCCGCTCGGGTAGCTCCGTGGTTAGCTTATCTGACTCGTGACTTGGCGGTTGCGAGTTCGATACCTGGTTGAGGCAAACTTTCTTTCCGGCGATTTTCCGCCTTTCACCTCTGATGCAGAGGAGAAAAATAGTCAGTGGCTTTGGAAAGAAAGTTAGGTCAGTATTGGTGTGAGAGAACCAGGAAACACATGGGTACATTACTGACCCCCATGGTATGACCTGAGCTGTTAAAATGACGTTAAACTTCAGTTCAAACCAGACCAAATCTTTTAGTTCAGCTTATCAGAGAAGGTGTTTCACAAGTTATTAGTCCCCTACCGGCGAAGCCGAAGGGGACTTTAGGTTTGCACTCCGTCCGTCCGTCTGTCCGTCCGTCCGTCTGTCCGTCAGTCCGGCAATTCAGTTTTCCGGACTTTTTTTCTAAACGCTGGTACATATTGAGCTGAGTTTTGGTATGTAAGTCACCCACCATGACTTACAGATCAAGTTCGACTTTCGTTCCGGTCCACTAATTTTTCACGGATTTACGGGCCTTGGACTTACACAATTTCACTGATAAATCAGTTTTCCGGACTTTTTTTTCTAAATGCTGGTAGATATTCACCTGACTTTTGCTGTGTAAGTCAACCACCATTACTTACAGATCAAGTTCGAGTTTCGTCCCGCTCCACTGCTTTTTCACGCATTTACGGGCCTTGGACTTACAAAATTTCACTGATAAATCAGTTTTCCGGACTTTTTTTTCTAAATGCTGGTAGATATTCACCTGACTTTTGCTGTGTAAGTCAACCACCATTACTTACAGATCAAGTTCGAGTTTCGTCCCGCTCCACTGCTTTTTCACGCATTTACGGGCCTTGGACTTACACAATTTCACTGATAAAACATTTTTCCCCACTTTTTTTTCTAAACGCTGCTACATATAGAGCTGATTTTTTTGTGTGTACATCAACCACCATGACTTACAGATCAAGTTCGAGTTTCGTCCCGCTCCACTGCTTTTTGACGCATTTACGGGCCTTGGACTTTAAAAATGTCAGTGACATGCCAGCGATACATACGACCGGTAGGGGACTGTGTATTGCTATGGAATACTATCAGAATGCTTGTTTGATTTATGTTTTTAAATTGCAGAAACACGTGTACATATTGTGATAAAACATGATTTTTTGAGCCTGCAGTTTTGGTAAAAGTAGGAAAAAAAATGACAGGTAAACAAAATATAACCTTTCCTTGGCTTTTCTCTGATGAATTCAAGTTGAAAATTTCATTCAACAAGACGAGAACAAAGAAAACTGATGTTTGGTTCTAGTTTTATGAATGAGAAATATCTGAAGATGAGAAACTTGTACTATTTGAGTGAAATGAAAGACTCTGTGGGCAAATAACTGTTCCTTTCCCTCTTTGTTATCCAAAGCTTTCATAAGCCCTGATAAAGATAGAGCGTATTCAGTATTGGGTTAAAGAGATATTCTTGTTTATTCTTTATCAGGTGATGATGTACCGAGTAATAATCCATGTGAAAAGAACTGTAAATGTTACTTGGAGGGTCGTGAATATAAAATAGGATGTTATGTCGACAAATGTGAGGGTGAGTAAATTTCAGTACACATGAGTACCAGGTCCAATGTAAATGTTTATGTCCTCCTGTTACCAGCAGCTGGCTAACAACAAAATAATAATAATAGAAGAAATAATAATAATAAGCCGTGTAGCTTTGTTGCCCAATCTTTGTATAAAATAAGTAAAGAGAGACTAAATTTGTTTTATGCATCTTTTTTTTTCTTGTAATGATAAGTTCACATTGTTCCACGAGCAGCAAACTTTCGATACCAGAAAATGTGAAGCCATGGTTACGGAACTTAAATTATGTTGGCGTCATAATTTATGAAAAGGTCCACATCCTGGCTGCAAGTAAAGTCAGCCCATCACTTTTTTTTTTATCAATGTGGTCCAAATTTTCTAGGACATTTAAGGAAAATGAATCATCTACAGTAGTCTTAACTTGCTATTGTGTTATTTGTCTTCTTTTATTATTTTGCTTAATAATAACAATGGACTTGCCGTTTTGGAAAAGATAACTACACGTCTTTCATCATATTGAGATCAACTTGCTGGCCCCACAGGTTAAACTAAATATAAAAGTATTGTATTTCAGATTCCTTGAAAGTTTCTGTGTACAGGAGCAAGAGGCTGAGGTTTATTAACTTGCTATTTAGAACAAATATAGCAAAAGGTAGTGTTCTTCCTCTTGAAAACCAGGCAAAGAGATAAACCTTTTGTAGAAACTTTCTTTTTTCTATCATCTTTCAGAGTCATGCATAGAAGATGGAATTATTTATCCTTCAGGAGAAACCTTTTACAGTGAGTGCAATACATGTACCTGCAGGAATGGAGTAGCTTCGTGCACAAGAAAAGCATGTCGTAAGTGATGACTAATTCTATTTCATCACGTCTTGAAGTAAAAAGCAGCAGATGAACTGGAAAAATCTCTTTCAAATCGGGCTTTACCAAATTGGATTTCTTTTAACTTACTAAACTTTTGAAAGGTTTTGAAAGCAAACCCCTAGATTTCGTTTGAGGGGGCTATAAGGAATATAAGACCTCATAAAACTTCAAAAACGATCTATTATTGAATTAGGTTAGGCAATAGTTGGCGAAAGATAAGTGAAAAGGAAGGACAAGTGTAAAAGAAAACCATTTTTTCTGGTACTTTCCTAGTAGTATTTCCTTAACTTTTTACCAAAAATTGTGAATAGCAGGCAAATTATACACTTACCTTAATCAAAGTATATCTTCTCGCAAAACCATATTCTTACTTTCGTTTATCGCCAAATTTTAGTTTATCTATCATTCTGTATCAACAGATATTCAACAACTGGCAGCCATGTCAAATTCAGTGAAGTCTGTCGCCACTCCAATGTATTGATGCATTATGGATTAATTTCGAAAAAAGACTATAGAGTCCAAACAGTGCCAAAATTAATAAACAGAAAGCACAGTCTCAACAAGTTCATGTCAAAATTTGGGGAAAAAAGAGCTCAATAACCTGTAGCTGTTGATAACTGCTAAATTTCAACGAAAATACTATTTACAATTTAGTTTTGGTATTTAAAGTCAGTTATTATCTGAGCGACACTGAGGACATACAAAATCGCTGTCATGGCGTAGGACACGCACATTGCTGCAGAGCCGTAAGTGGGTCGGGCGTGCACATTTATCACATTTATCACATGAAACTATGGTTTTAATTGGCCCGCAACAGGGGAAATGAGGTCTTCGGACATTTGCGTAAAGTGTAGTCTCAGAATAGCCTGTGCAGTCCGCACAGGCTAATCCGAGATGGCTTTTTACGATTACGTAAGATTTTGCCATACAGTAGACTTTTGTGAAACAGAAAATCACATGAGAACGGAATATGTCGTGTCGCGTTAGTCAATGCGGACTGCACCGGCTGATCTGGAACGACACACTTTTACATATGTCCGAAGGACCCTTTTCGTGTGTTGCACGCCAATACATTATATATTGGATATCATATATGGATATTTATCCAAATCTGTTGGTTGCCATTTATTGCATACACAGCATTTTTCATCATTAGTAATGTCTTCGTCAATGTGTGTGTCTTCTGCCATATCGCCAGGCCCCCTTAGCCCAGAGGTCGCTGGTTCGATCCCCGGCTTGGCCAATTTCTTTCCGAGGTTGATGATAGTCATCGCGACAGGATTCATTCCTCTCTCACCGCTGGCCATTCTTTCGACAATAGTTATGTGGGAAAGCAGCCAGTGGCTTTGAAAGAATATTGTGCGGAATACTGGTAAAAGAAACTCCAGGAAGGCATGGATAGGGTCACTGGCCGCCGCGATATAACTGAAATAATGTTGAAAACGGCGTTAAACACCATACATCAATCTTCTGCCATGTCATGTGAGATGGGGCCACTTTTCCTTCCAAGTCTAGATGTGCTAGGTGTTACTTCGCTTTGGCTAACAGTTACTTGTTTATCCTGTTTCAGTGATTTACTTTTGTCTGTAGTTGTAAGGAATTCAGTGTCTACTGTTGTAGTAGATTTCCACAAACTTTGAATGGTGGTATGAATTTTCTGGATTAAGGTTTTACGGCCTTTGTAATTGTTCTTGTTGAGAAGAAATCTGCAGATGCAGCGACAGTTGTACTTAGAACGGGCAGTGCACTTATCTGAGTACTTTTTCCATCAGCTATATCAGCTCCAGGATTAATTTTCGTGTATTTCTAGCATTCTTGGGAATATATCTATTTGAAAAGTCCAAATATACCACCGTCTAAAGGTTGGGTCACTTGGCTTGAATGTCGAGGTAGCACAAGTAATATAATATTAATTTGTCTTGCCCATTCTGTTAAAGTTAGAGAAATGTAAGATCATATAGTATAAAAGTCGGGTGTTCACTTCCATGTTTTGTATCATACCTCAGAAAATGTTTGATGATGTAATTTAGAAATATGGAAGAATTCGACCAACCTGTCTTAAACATCTCGCCAGCTGAACCGGGACATGACCCTGTAAGAAGGTCGTTGTTCCACCTCTGTCCACCCCTGTACGGAAAATACATAATATGGAGGTATACAGTCAAATCTGTGTACAGCAGCCAGTGAAAGGAAGTTCTGAAAGTGGCTGCTGTTCACAGATTGGCTGTTGTCCACAATATGCATTTCTCACACTATTTGAGTTGCGAATATGATGGTTTCAATAAGTAAAGGTTTGTTTGCAACGAACTTTCAATCCGTTTCTATTTAAAACACAAAAAGAAACCCCACAAATATTTTTTTTCTCTTATTTAGATCTATTACATAATTTTGTATGGCAAATAAAACATACTTTAAACATATATTTTAACTTTTTGTATACATGTACATGTATTTGTACTTTATTTTTGTACCACCATCTTTTGCCAGTCTGCATGGACACTTGTACATAAAAAAGTTTTCAAAAGTTTTCAACTACATTTGTAAAAAGGAGTTTAAAAAAATCATAAAATGAAAATACTGCTAAATTAAAGCAAAATCATTTTGCATCTTATGCAATATTTTAAAACCTTGTAGAAAATTGTACCTCATGACCATTTTGGGCCAGTCTGCATAGACACTGGACAGCTCATATTTGTCTCATTTGTCCATTCTCACAGTTTAACACAGGATTCAATAACAGATTATTTATCAAATTGTTTAACAATGATCAGTTAAATCAACCATTCAAATGATACATTTGATTTAAAACAGTGACTGGCATTAATCAGCTGTAATTCTTTAATCATAATAGTAATTATTGATTTTTTCAATAAAAGGCGTGTGAAAGTGTGATAAAGCTGGCTGTTGTGTAGTTGTCATAAACAGTTAATTTATACCAATTGAACTGGCTGCTGGCTGCATTTGACAGATTAGTGCTGTGCACATGGCAATTAAAGAAGAAATATTCACGGGCGGACTTGTGTTGGCTGCTGCATACAGATTGGCTACTGTTTATGTGTGGCTGCTTGCACAGATTTGACTTAATTTGGCCTGCAGCATTCCCAGCAGCTATCCCAGTGACTGGTGCTGACCTGGAAGACGTAATATTCCGTGGAACAGTTTCCTTCTTGTAGACTATTTTGGGTGGTAAATGTTCTGTGTTTACACCAGTTTCATCTATGTTAAAGATCTTCCAAGGCTTGTCTTTAATTTTATTTGTAGAGAGCAGAACCTCTAGCTCTTTATAATCACTGTCCAGTGTGTCTCTTGATACTGATCTGCCTCTAGCAATAGATAGTGTCTGGGACTTAACAGTCATCAGATCAGGCCACCTCTTCGTGAAACAGTAAAACTAGTTATCACTTAGCTTTTATCCCTTAGTAGGCTTATGTAATAGATCGACATAGTCTTTGGCCATGTACTGGATGGCTGTCTTGTTGTAGCCAAATCCTATTTCTGCCATGTAAGAAATATGACTGTACAATTTCTGTTCTTCTTCTGAGGTGAAGATAGTTTTCTGCCCAACTCCAGCATCTGATTCTGTCTCGTAGGGTAGTAGGAGGCACAGAATAAACCTTTGATGCGTTATAGGCAGACATGCCCTCAAGTGTAGCCTGATATGCCCTCTGTAGATTTGCCGTATCATAAAAGCATCTCTCCTCTTTTGTGGTGGCTCCTGAAAATGAACGATATGATATCCATGACTCTTTCCTGACTGCTGTTATGTCCAATTTCAACAAAACAGACAAACAACCGGGAATTTCTACTTGACATTCGTAACAAATACACAAGTGTAACACCATATTTTTATTTTTTGACAGCAAAGTCTCATGACTCGTGGGTATTTTTCTAGGTGCAGACGAGCATATTCATGTGTCTCGTTTCAATGTTTTTTTGGTGAAAATTAACGAAAAATAAGATGAAACGTACTTAAACATGTGTGGTAAGATATACGGGAAAATCGAAACCAAAAGAATCCCGTGACCTAGTTTTAATATAAATACTCGACAGGTGGCGCTCCGATCAAAGTATTGCGAGATTTGTAAAAAAAAAAAAAAAAAAATTGTAAATAGATCGATACAGTGGATATATCGATACAATGGGTTGGGACCATACTATCTTGCATCATAACGTTTGACATCTGGAATAGTTGTAGATCCAAAGATCAGACTACACATTTTTGTGCAGTCTGATCATGATGTAAACAGTCCAGCAAAATACCTTAAGGGTGTATCAAACCAGAATAATTTGCAAGTTTAAAAAAAAAAAATCCATACAAACATGACTAATTTTCAATTGCGTACAAAGATGGCTTTTAAGTTTCAGATTAAATCAGATATACATGTATAAAACACAAGGAATTACAGGTGTTTAGCTCATTTGAGCACAAAGTGCTCAAGGTAAGATTTTGTGATCGTGCTGTATCCGTCGTGCGTCGTCTCGTCGTGCGTTGTCAACTCCCCCATTGTGTACGCTCTAAGGGCCACATTTTAAGTCCGATACTCATGAAACTTGGTGAGAATGTTTGTATTGATTATATCTCGCACGCGTTGGAAAATGGAGTATATCAGGTCAAAAACTAAGTCACTAGATCGAAACTACTAGAAACCTTGTTCCACATGTTCCGTCCACTTCTCATGAAAGTTTGTCAAAGTGTTTATCTTTATAATGTCTCAGATAAGTTGTTAAATGAGTTCCGTTTGGTGGAAAACTAGGTCACAGGTCAAATGCTTAAAATGTACACTCTAAAAGGTCACATTTTTAGTGCAATACTCTTGAAAGTTGGTCAAAATGATTGTCATGATAATATCTTAGATATCTTAAAGGATAAGGAAAGTGGGTCCCGTCAGGTCCAAAAGTAAATTACCGGGTCAGATGTTAAGGAAACCCTGTTAACGCTCTAGATGCCATATCTCATGTCCAATACTCATGAAAAGAGGTCACAATGTTTTTCTTCGTGATACCTTGGACGAATTTGAAAATGGGTCATGTCTGGTCAGAACATAGTTTAGCAGGTCGAATTCCTAAAAAACCATGTACACTGTAGAGGCCACATTTCAGTCCAGTGCCCATAAAATTTTTGTCACGAGAGTGCGTGATGTCAGGTAAAAATAGGTTACCGGACCAAATTTGAGAAAAAACATTATGTAGGCTGTAGAGGCCACATTTTCTGTCCAAGTTTGTCAGAATGTCTGTCGTAGTGTCCTGGACGACTTGGAAAATTGATGATGTCGGGTCAAAAATTAGTTCACGAGGCCAAACCTTAGAAAAAGTTCGTGTACACTCTAGAGGCCACATTTTCCGTCCAATAACCATGAAAGTTTATCTGAATGTCTGTCTTGATAATATCTCTGATGACTTTGGAAATGGATAATGTCAGGTCAAAAACTAGTTTAATAGATCAAATATTAAAACAATACCTTGTGTACACTTTAGATGTCGGTTTCAATCCAAAACTCAAGAAAGAAGATCATATTGTTTTTCTTGTTAATATGTTGAAGAAGTGTGAAAATAAGTCACAACTGTTCAAAAACTATGTCATTGCATCATATCTTTGAATGATTTTATGCTCTTCAAAGGCCACATTTTTATCCAATATGAAAGTTGGTCAGAATGTTTGTTTTGATGGTATCTTGGATGAGATTGAAAATTGGTAATGTCAGGTCAAAAATTCTGAAGAATATACACGGAACTTGGGCAGACTGTATATCTTAATGATATGTTGAATAAGTTGGAAAATGGGGCACATCCGGTCAAAAAACTAGGCCACGAGGTCATATCTTTGAAAAACCTCTCTGTCATAAAACGTTGGTCATAATTTTTGTATTGATATTTAGGATGTGTTTGAAAATATATGTAGGACATATTCGGTCAAAAAGTAGGTCACTGAGACAAATCCTAGAAAAAGCTTGTGAATCTATTGAGGCCTTAATATCCGCCTGATGCTCATGAAAATTTGTTGGAATGTTCATCTTTATGATATCTTGGTCGAGATTGGAGTTGGGTCTTGTTTGGTCCAAAAGGCTCAGGTGAGCGACCTTAGGGCCATCATGACCCTCTTGTTTTATTGAAGTATGAAAGTTCATAACGGTATAGTCGTTACTGCATAAGGAGGGATAAATTCATTTTCAACACAGCAAGTTCAGTGCATCGCTAGCCGAGTTGGTAGAGCCGCTGACTCTGGTTTTGAAGGTCGTGGGTTCAAGTCCCACCAGAGACAACTATTTTTCCCTGCTCTTTCTGTTGTTTTGTTTCTTGGTTTTCCCTCTCTGTGGATACACTATTTTGTCCTTATGACTTATGTTTTTGAAAAGATCATCTACATTTCTACGAAGCCTAGCCCCGTTAGGTCAGTCGTTAGCGTATAGAACTTGAGAACAGGAGGTCGATGGTTCGATCCCCGGCTCGGCCAATTTCTTTCCGAGGACTGATGATAGTCATTGCGACAGGATTTATTCCTCTCTCATCGCTGACCATTGTTTCGATGATATGGGAAAGCAGCCTTGGAAAGCATTGATAGGTGCACTGGCCGCCGCGATTCAACTAAAATATTGTAGAAAATAGGGTTAAACACCATAGCATCAATCAATCAATCTTTCTACCCTCCAAAAATTAGTGTCAAGATCTGGTTTGATACTCTTTTAAGTTGTTAACATAATAGAACGGGCAAATGATGATGCCTACCAGATATATTGTCTATCCATTGCAGGTCCTGGTTGCTACAGAAATGGCACTCGCTATGATAAAGGTTTGTTGTTTCTTTACCAGATGACAAGAGTTTAAATTCATTCATATTGGGGATTTTACTGACGACAAATTAATGTAGGGGTCCTGCGTGGCTCAGTGGTAAAGTAGTGGACTCGTGACCTGGAGGCCCCGGTTTCGGCCTCTCCAGCTCCATTGGGTTTTTTGTAGGAGTGTCCTTGGGCAAAACACTTCAGAATCCTAGCCTAGTACTAGTTAAACCCCGGAAATACATGAATATGTGAGCTGACTGAAATGATGTTGAAAGAGGCGTAAAACACTCCTTCAACCATCAGCAAATTAAATGTAGCCCAAGCTATGGTGTATATGTTTCAAAGGGTAGAACAAATTGTGGGAGTATGAGAAAATGCTGGTAACTAGCAATTTCTCCTTTTCTTCCCCACAATATTTTCAAAAGCTGTTATCCTAAAGGGTGTTGACGAAGGTAAGGAATAAAATAAGGTAAGCATTTTCTTCTATTCTATAGTGTGTGTTTTTAGTCACTTTATTTAATGCCAGGAAACGCCCTCAAGATGGACAAGTCTAGGATGTTATCTTTTAGCACAGACTTAATTACTGAATCCTGATCACTTTTATCCTCAGTTTCACTGATGCGGGTACTCAGCTACAAAATCTTAATCCGTTTGACTAAAGCGTATGATCCTAGAACTTTAAAGTTTGATGTATATGCTGTAATCATTATGTTATGCAGTTGCAAAATCACTTCATTGGTCAGTTGGAATAGCTCAAATGGTAGGGCATAAGAATTGTAAGCGACAGATCTTGGGATACTTGAGTTAGTGGGTTAAGCAAAGTAAAGAATTACAGTTTTTCAGATGAGATGTTAAACTTAAGTCCCGTGTGATGATGGCGTACACTTAGGATATTAAAGAACCTGGCATAACTTAAGATTGGCTTCGTCCCGTATTTTGGACTATTCCTGTAACATAACTAACAGCCTTACGGGAGTGTAGCCCGTATGGGCTAAATAAATGGATTTTCAATCAATCGATTAATATTATTTCTTTTACTTTAGCCAATCAGAGAAGATGCTGCAAAATATGTTTGGTTTATCCTTTAAAATGACAAACACATGTGCATAGAATTATAAAACATATGTTCCATAGCCTGCTGTCTTGCAAACAAGATTTGTCTATTTTCTGACAGGGAGGTAAACAAAAGATAATCTACCCGAAGCTTTTCTCTGATGAAATGAAGTTGAAAATGGCAGTCAAGAAGAAACGAAACAAACAAACAATGCTGATGACTGGTTTAAGTTTTATGAAAGAGATGTCTTTGAAAAATAAAAATTTTCCTACATGAGTTGAATACAAACAGTATGGGCAAGCTGCTGTTCCTTTTCCCCCTTTGTTATCTAAAAACTTCATAAGCACTGCAAGCGCATGATAAAGTGTATTCAGTAAATACATGAGCCGTGCTCTGGCAAAAAGGGGCTCAATGCAACTCCGTTATCTATGATACCAGTCAAGCCATCAAATAATTATGGATTCATAATACCCACTTTTTTAACAACCGACTTAATCGCGGGGCAGACTGGTCCTTTGACCAAAAGAGAAAAGTTCCGGCCCAGGTCAGCCTACACGAACTGCACAGGCTAACCTGAGTCGATACTTTTCGCAGATGCATTAAGCTCCCTTTTCTCAGAGCATAGCTCAGTTATTTTTGTTTATTCTACAATAGGTGATGATGTACCGAGTAACCCATGTGAAAAGAACTGTAAATGTTACTTGGAGAATCGTGAATTTATTATAAAATGTGATGTCGACAAATGTGAGGGTGAGTACAAAGTTCCCGGTGAACTTTTGTGATGATATCCTAGTGCAGTCCACTGTCCCTCATGTATTGTGAATCACATGTTACCAATGATTGGATTGTTTATCCATTCCCTAAGTGCTTATTAAATGAAAACGAACCTTTTAATTATAGAATACATCCGAGCTGTTGCATTTTAGATTAAATTGTAATATTATTATCAGGGGAGGTAAAATCTTGGAAAATTACACTTTTTTCTGACACAGATGATTTTGAACATGCGCTTATCGCTTATAAAATCATACTTTGTTCATACTTGCCTGCTAAATCTCTAGATAAAATGGGTAAGAAAAGACAATTTGTTTTCGTGCTTTTTTTTTTTACAAAATGCAAGCTATGTTGAAGTCAAATATGTAAGAAGTTTAGCACCCAGGCTGCAAGAAAAGTCAACCAATCACTTTTCTTATCATTGCTGTCCATTTTTTTAGGACAACAATGGTAATCAAATCAATCATCTGTAGTATCTGGACATAATGCTATTTATCTTCTTTGCATACATGACTGTGGACTTGCTGTTTTGGAAAAGTAGGCTTACGGTTTTATCTATGAAGGTCAAGATACTGACACCACATGATAACCTAATATGAATGTTTCTCTTCTAGATACCTTCAGTTATACTGTAAACTAAAGCTGGGGTCAGGTGTCTTATTATGTATACGAAATGTAGCAAAGCGAAGTCTGCTTCTTCCTGAAAAACCAAGCAAAGTGATAAACACCTTGTGAAACTTTTCTTCTTCTATCTTTTTTCAGAGCCATGTGTGGAAGATGGAATTATTTATCAGTCAGGAGAATCCTTTTACAGAGAGTGCAATAAGTGTACCTGCAGGGACGGGCTAGCTCGGTGCACAAAGATGTTATGTCGTAAGTGATGATATTCACAATTAATCTCCTCCTGAAAGACATTGGCATCAGATGACTGTGTGAACTAGAGCTTCTTCAAAATGAATTACATGTAATTTTCAGTCCCATGTTTTAACCATACAGGAGCAGACGGTTTTGAATTCAAACTGAAGGATTGCGTTTAAAGCGGGGTATTAAGAATCTTTTTAATGTAAAAATGACTCATCACCGAATAAGGTAAGGCGATAACTGGCCATCAGTGAAGAAGAAAGACAAATTTAACAGAAAAATGTTTTTCAGAAGTATTTCCCATGACGTTAAAATTTTTGCTTAGTTTGAATTCAAAGAATTTTGCAGACGAGAAAGTAAATATAGCTAGAAAGATTTCTATCTTCGAAAGAGTAGAAAACATTATTGGAAATGGAGAAAACGCTTTTACGCTACCTTACCAGCATTTTCTCTTATTTCCATGAGGTTTTTACAGGGCTTCTTCAGGGTCATTCGGTGTTGTAACACCAAATCGTTTGAAAAAGGCTTTATCTGGGGACTGATTTCCTCCACTGCTTACTAGACTTAACTTTCGTATTTCTTACAATAAGGCCTATGGCTATCAAATTTTGCATATACCTGCAAGTGAACTCTTTCAAGAGTTATCATTGGTCCTGGGTTTATGACTGGCCCTGGCCTGGGGATCACACGCTTCAGGTGGGTTTACGAATAAAATCTTAATAAAAACCTTCGTTTTCCTGATTTTGAAAGCTAGAGCTGTAAAATTGGGTATATGTTACAACGTAGAAGACCTCTACCAAGATTGTTCAAATTTTAGCCTAGGTGTCTTCTTTAACCCCATTCCATGAGTCACAAGATTAATAAGGGTTATAGTGAGAACTATGAAAGTATTTAAGTTTCCTTAATATTAAGGCCACCAAATTTTACAGATGGCTCCTTCTGGTGGACCACCAAATTTTGATATTTTAGCCCAGGAATCAAAATCAGTTACACCATGAGAATGATATGTTTATAGAGGTTTTAGATGTTTGAATATTTAAATTTGTTCTTGTTTATATCTATTGGGCCAAGACCTGTGTAATTTGGTATGTAGCTATATCAAGTAGACTCGGAATTAACTAGTAAGAGCCCATGGGTCATAATTAGCTCTTCCGATGTGGTCACAAGTTTTATAGAAAGTTTATATGGTGAAAACCTTTAATATGTTTGTGTATATAACCATTCGGCTCTAGATCTAGATTCGTTTATAGTGGACCTTTATCAGGACTAACCTAGTTATAGCCCTTGGATTAAAATTGTTCCATAAAATTGTTCCATCCCTAGAGGTAACAACTTTCACAACGTGCTTTTAAAGAGAAGACTAGAAATCTTACTGTTCCAAGGCATTCGGCCTTGAGTTGCAATCTTTGCTGTGTAGCACGTTATCGGTGATCTCTATCAACAGTGTAAGATTGTTGCCCTTTAATGAAAACTGGTCCCGTGGGGGGGGGGGGGGGGGGCAAGATTTCAGAGATTGTTTTGCGGTGAGCAATTAAATGCCCTTATGGTTCTGCAGTTTCTTATTTGGTAAAGAGTTACTTTAGCGTTTCCAGTTCCCTTACAGTATGCTTCAACAATGATCTCGTTGCACATGTCACGATCCTCCTGCGTTGTTGTTGCGCTTGAGGTCTCTCCGAGACGCCATTTTAACTAGAATTTAACAAGGGCTTGAGATTACAGGCTACGCTTGGTTTACGCTTGCTACGATGCTACTGGGACCTTGCTACGACTTAAGCACTTTTAGAACGTTTCCATACAAAATTAATTGTTTAGGAAGCAGTTTACCATCAGGCTTCGAAGTAAATGGATGGCATTTTTCCCCAAAGGCTGTGCTCCAGCTTGCGATTATGAACAATAGATTGATAAGGTTGGATGTTACGAGACAAGCTAGATAGAGAAGGAGGGCCTAAGATCCTGGGTCTGTCTGTGGTTTTGTTTTTTGTTTCTGAGGGTGGCATTATGAACCATTGATGTTGATCCATTGATGTTTTTGGTTTTATGTGTGAGCAAGTTATTAAAGTAAAGGTGAAAGTGTTGCATATTTTACCGAGATCGGCAAGAGCGTGACGTGTGAGCCTAGCTAAGTCCCCAAGAGAAGCGCAGAGAAAACCAACCCCAAGTGCCACAAGCATAATGAACGTGTAGCAGAAGCGCTGTGGTTGGTAATTCATATATGGTCGAATCACCATTGAAACACATTGATCGTCGCTGAAGTGTACAGAGTATAGCCTGAGTTTCTGTAGCGTAGCAGAAACGTAGCTGGATTGCAAAAACAAATAACTCGAAACTTTAAATACAACGCGACTGCGCTTGCGCTAGTTTCTAGTTCTGTGGCTAAGATACTGCTGCATTTTGTAATTTCTTGCCACATCCTTTCTATGCTTTTGTGGTGTACAGCAATTCCGCAACATAGATTGTGAGCAAGGTCAAAACATGCGGCATAAACTGGCGAACTGGAAGCTTCCGATATGCTTCTGCTATGGTCAAGGCGTTTCTTCTGCTGTTCCTGCTACATTATGTAGAGTGTTGATCAGAATTTTTAAGCGTAGAGAAATAGCTACTCGGTGGAATGGGGGCTTTATGAAGATGGGTAATGTTCATTTACGTGCAAAGTAGGCTTTTAGATTTAATTGCAAAAAAGAAATACCCGTAGAAAACACATGGAATTACAAAGGTGTTTGTATTCTAACTTTAAAGAACCTAACGTTATTGTTGTAATTGCATAACAAGACATAAACACATTTTCAACACAACACTTAGTTTCAGTCAACGCGATAGCTGAGTTGGTAGAGCCGCTGACTGGTTTGGAATATCATGGGTTCGAGCCGGTCCAAATACTTTTTTGTCCAGTATGTTTTGTTTGTTTGTTTTTCGCCATTTGAGGATAAACAGCCACGTTATAATCGTTTGTTCTTTGAAAGTATCACCTTTCTATCCCAAAAGGTTTTAGGTCAAATACTAGTTTGATGCCCCAGTAATTTGCTGGCATCACAGAAAGGGCAAATAATTGAAATGTCTACCAAATATATTGTCTGTCTATTGCAGGTCCTGGTTGCTACAGAAATGGTACTCGATATGATAAAGGTTTGTTACCTCTTTACCAGATTACAAGAGTTTATAACCACCCATATTGAGGATTTTGCTGACGATAAATTAAATGTAGCCCAAGCGAAATTTATCTTTCAGAGGTAGAAAAAATTGTTCGAATAGGAAAAAATGCTTGTAACTAGCATTTTCTCATTTTCCCACATTTTTTGGCTCAGCAGTTTTCGAAAAAGAAAACTTCGAGGTATTGTCGAAGCCCGGACATTATTGTCTGCATCATCGTCTGCGTCGTCCTGCGAAAACTTTGACATTTAATAATATCTTTGTTGTTACCGAAGGTGTTAGCTTCAAACTTAAAACATGTTATTATAAATTGGGAACCTAAACAACAAAAGCAGGTAACCTCCAAAGCATTTTGACAGAGTTTTGCCCCTTTTTTGACTTAGAATTTTCACTGGAAATCAAGCATCCGTAGCCAAGCGTAGACACCTGCATTTTCTGCTCTTGTTTTTAGAAGTTATCTTTTGTAGGGTCGTTAAAACAGAATACCCTGAGGTAAAGGCTTACATACAGCAAGTAATAACAATTTGTAGGGATATTTTGTGATTCCTGAAGAAATGGTTGCTTATGAGCCTATATATATGGATCTAGATATCGTTGAAAATTGTTAATAGTTGATAACCTTATTTTCTAGAAAACTCAATGTAGACTTTTTGTGTGGGCTGATCTTGATCTGTGGATGCTGTAAAAGCAAATATAGTTGTGACAGGCACTTTATGTAAATACATGTAGTTTATAAGCAATTAATGGAAATTGTGTACTTATTAATATCATGACAGCAGTGACTGAAATAATGCTAGCTTTCTCTTCTTGTTCTTCAGTGTTTTTCTACCCTTCTAAGGACAAATCCCATCATATGAGCCACATTTTATTTGTTGCCAGACAATGCAAATGCTCTCGGGTTAGTCAAGCCTAAAATGATCCTACACAGAATTAGTTATTAATTCTTGGTCACTTCAGCCTCAGTGTTATTCATGCAGGCACTCAGGTTAACAACGACATTTGTCAGTAAGAATAGCTCAGGTGGTAGGGCATGAAACTCGCTAGCAAGATACATGTATCTAGGGATACTTGAGTGAGTGGATGCCATCTCCTAAGTGGGCCAACTAAAAAAATACTAATAGTCGTTCAGATAAGGTGTTAAACTTAGGTCCCATGAGATGATACTATACACTTAACATGTCATGGAACCAGGTGTAATGCAGGATGGGCTTTGTCCCGTATCTAACACTATCACTGTAATGTAACTAATAGCCATATGGGGGTGTCAACCATATGGGCAACGGTTACCGGCAATAAATAAATGAAAAAATCAATCAATCAGTCGATCAATCAATAACTGTTCTCATAGTTAAACCTATCAGGGATATCGTTTGATTCATCCTTTCTAGTTGGCACACACACTTACACACGTACGTAACTAGTGTGATAGCAAGAAAATTTTCCATAGCCTGCAGTTTTGAAAGGTACATAAAAACAATCTACCCCAGGCTCTCTACTAATAAAATAAATTTGAAGATAGTATTCAACAAGAAACAACAAACAAAACAGATAACTGGCTGAAGGCTAATGAAAGAGAAATATTTGCAGAAAAAAACCTTGTCCTTTTTGAGTAAAATGGATTTAACAGTATGGGCAAACAGACACTCCTTTTACCTCGATGTCGTCAATAGTTTTCAACTACAAGGGCAATATAAAGTGTCTCAAGTAATGGACTAACATAGATGTATTTGTTTATTCTGCATTAGGTGATGATGTACCGAGTAATAATGAATGTGAAAAGAACTGTAAGTGTTACTTGGAGGGCAGTGAATATAAAATAGGATGTGATGTCTACAGTTGCGAGGGTGAGTAAATTTCAGCTCACATGAGTACAATGTACATGGTGATGTATTTGGTGTCCTACTGTAAGGCACTGTCCTCAATGCATTGTGCATCACTAGTCAATGATTGGCTTGTTTATCCCCGCCTAAGGTGCTTATTAAATGAAACCGAACCTTTTAATCAAGTAATACAGCCAAGGTATTGCAATTTCACATGTGTTGCTTAATCAGGATCAGGGGAGAAAATATCCTAGAAAATTGAACTTTCCTGACAGAATTGATTTTGAATATACGGCTGTCTTACTTTTAAAAGTCTTACTTTGTTCATACTTACCTGTCAAATGTCTGAAAATAATGTGCAAAGAGAGACAAAAGTTGTTTCTATGCATCACTTTTCGAAGTTTTGAAATTTCCATTGATACATACATAGCACTTTTTTGATACCAGAATTTGTTGAGCCATAGTTACAGTCTGCAAGCTATGTGGGGGGGTGTCATGATTTATAAGGTCATCACCCAGGCTGCGAGAAAAATAAGCTAATCACTTTTCTAATTAATGCTGTCCAAATATTCTAGGAAAACTATGATAAATAAATGAATCATCTTTAATCGTCTTGTTTGGTTGTGGTGTTATTTGTTTTTGTTTTTTTTTTTTTTTTTTGTAAAAAAAAGAAAGAAATGAAAATGGTCTTGCCATCTTGGAAAAGAAAGCTAGGCTGCAAGAAAAGTTTGTCACTTTTCTGGTCAATGTTTTCCAAATTTTCTAGGACAACTAAGGAAAATAAATAAATCATCTATATAGCAGTCTTAACTTGCTGTTGTGTTATTTGTCTTCTTTTACTATTTTGCAAATAAAAGGGACAATGGACTTACCGTTTTTGAAAAGATCACTACGCTAACGGAATTTTTTCATCATATTGAGACCAACTTGTTGGTGCCACATGATAAACCTACCTGTAAGTGTCTATTTCAGATACCGTGATTATTTCTGTGAAGCAAGAGGTTAAGGTATGGTGACTTACGTGTATTTTGCATATGAAATATAGCAAAAGTAGTCTGCTTTTTCCTGTGAAATCAGGCAAAGGGATTAACCTTTTTAAAAACCTCCATTCTTCTATCTTCTTCAGAGCCATGCGTAGAAGATGGAATTATTTATCCTTCGGGAGAATCCTTTTACCGAGAATGCAATACTTGTAAGTGCAAGAATGGGCTAGCTGCGTGCACAAGGATTGCTTGTCGTAAGTGATGACATTGGTTCTTGAAATATATTTGCGTATTAAATTCCCTGTAAAATAGGGTTTATCAACGCGAATTAATTTACTGCACAAATTTGTTTTTTCATGACTCTGAATGAGAGAAGTTCTGATAAAACAGAACAAAAAAAAAAGGTCTTTTTTTAGAACCCATTGTGGAAGAAGGAGGAAATACAGGTCTCACACACTCACACATTTCTTTTTTCTTATTTTTTTAAACAATGTTTTTTTCCCCTTCCAAATACAAATGTCAGTGTTTAAGTTACATTTAATCTGTCATTCTGTAAATGCAATCATTTTGGGCCCGTAAGTCAAAAACTGTTTTCGTATGGTAAAGTGTTATGCTTAACTGTATATTAAGTACCCCCAATTTACTAGAACATTGCCAAAGTTACCTGCAACATTTTAAACCCCTTACAGAACAGTCCCAAGTAATAATGACCCTGAGAAAGAAGGTTTTTGAAAACTTTGCTGGTAACCAGCATTGTGTACTTTTTTCACAATGTTTTCTACCCTTGCAAAAATAAAAGTCAATTTTTGAATCATATGTATTTTGTTGTCAGCAAATACTTTCAAATTGGAAAAGTGTAATATATAGCATTTTGTAAACAGGTTTAGAGCCTTTTATTCTCAAAAGTAGCAATATCATGCTTCGTAAGTATTAACTCTTTACCTAACGACAAAATTTTGGACTAGACCAAATCTAGCTCAGATGATGATTTCCGTCTTAGATATGGTAGGACGGAAAAGGAGAAAATGGTAGCTACAAACATTTTTCTCCTTTTCCCACTGTGCTTTCAAAAGGTTTTCTTTTTAGAATCGTTAACACTTTGGATAGTGTAGTAGAGGCTGAAGTAAGCTGTTTTCAAAGGCACCATTGAGTATGTGCTATAGCCCTGTCATTTGTGACCTGTTCTTGTCATCATTTTTTACATTTAACTTATCCCATATCTCGGCTAATACTAAAAACATTTATTTAACTTTGGGTACCTGCTAACTGTAAAAAGGGAAACCGTACGAGAAGGGAATATAACTCTCAAACATTTGGATAAAGTTTTGTTCCTTTTTCCAACAGAGTTCAGTGAAAAGGCAATTGAAGCACACCAATGGCACCCACGTCTGGTTCACTTATCAAAACATTTTGAATAGTTGAAGAATAAATGGGTCAGACTGCATGTTTTGTGCTGTCCGGTCATAGACTAAAGTGTTCACCAAAACATCTTAAGTTGATAACATCACTGTACTGAGGTGATAGTAACCTGCCCAATATATTTTCTTTCTATTGCAGGTCCTGGTTGCTACAGAAATGGTACCCGCTATGGTGAAGGTTTGTCAGTCTGAAGATTAATTTCCTCTACTATTTGCTGGACGAAATTCTAGACCTGTCCAAATCAGAAGCATTTTCAGACAGTACATTAAATGGTTCTCGAGCGATCAGACGTGTTTCTAAAAGAGTTGGAAAAATTGTGGGAAAGGAGAAAATATTGTTTCCTCAAGCTATTGTTAAAACACAGGATTGTTTCATAAAGGATAAACTCGTGTCCAAACAACAAGTTTTCAACACTTAAATAAGAAGCACCTGCAGACAACAACTCAGTATGGCTCAAACCATGGGATATACCTTTGAAAAGGTAGAAAATATTGTTGGAAAGGGAGAAGATGTTGATTACCAGCATTTCCTCCTTTTCCCACATTTTTTTCAAAAGCCTTCCATCTCAGGAGTGTTGTTTTGTAATGGATGCAAGAAAAAAGGTCACCTGGAAAGAAGATAGCTTAAAGGCATGCGTGTGTGTGTATGTGCGTCTCTCTCTCTCTCTCTTTCAAGTCTTTTAGAAAATTTGGGGAAAAGGAGAAAATACTTGTAACCACCATTTTCTCCTTTGCCCACAATGCTCTCTACCCCTTGAAATAGAAATTTCATGTTTTGAATAACATTTTGAATAAAGCAAGCATTCTCTTCTTTTCCTACAATTTTTCTCTACCTATTCAAAAGGAATCCTATTATTTGAGTTACACTGAATTATTGCCTGCAAAACTTATTGCTTAACCCTTTACTAAACAATCCTGGATTTTCACACCTCTGCTGAGAAAGAAGCATTTTGAAAACATTGCGAGAAAAGGAGAAACTAATGGTCACCAGCATTATTTTTCTTTTCTCACAATGTTTTTACCCTTCCAAAAACAAATATAAATTGTTGGGTCACATTAATTTCGTCGTCTGTAAATGATTTCAATTTGGAACAGTTAAAAGACTGAGAAGTGTAGAACGGCTGGTACAGAGTTAATGATACCCGTCCTCACTGATCCAAGCGGAGCCACATGGCTCACTTGGTAACATACAGTGCTTGAAACAATTGGGTCTGTGGTTTGAATCCCTTGCTCGACCAATTTCTTCCGAGGGTTGTTGATTGTTTCAATAATTGTTTTGAGGAAAAGCAGCCAGTGGCTTGGGAAGAATATTATGCAAAGCTCTGGGAAAAGAAACTCCAGGACATGCATAGATAGGTGCCCTGGTAGCCATGGTATAAATGAAATAATGTTGAAAAGAGTGTTACGCGTAGGCAAACAAAGTTTAATCATAATCGTTTAATCGTAAAGGAATAAGTGACGATAATGTAAGTAATTAGCTACAAACATCTATTTCAGTTGGACCGTTTGAAGTGCATAATGTCAGTAAAATAAAATCCCATATATCTGTAGTTAGTATTATGTTATGTAAGAAGCATACACAATAGTTCATCAATATAAGGCTTTCCTCTGATGAAATAAAGCTCAAAATGGTATGGCATTCAACAAGAAACAAACAAATAAAGCTGACGATTACTTGTCCACGTTTTATGAAAGAGAAACATTTGAAAGGAAGAAACCTATCCTATTTGTGTGAAATGGAAAACAGTACCGGAAAACTGCTGTTCCTTTTCCCTCGATGTTATCCATAGCTTTCAACTATAAGAGCCCGATAAAGGACACGTATTCAGAAATGGTTTAAAATAGATATATTTGTTTATTCTACATTAGGTGATAATGTACTTGGAGGATCGCGACTATAGAATAAACTGTGATGTTGACGCTTATGTAATACGTTATAAGAAATACTTTTTGTTTATTCTGCAATAGGTGATGGTGTACCGAGTAATAATCCATGTGAAAAGAACTGTACATGTTTCTTGGGGGGACGTGAATATAAAATAGGATGTGATATGGACGGATGCAGGGGTGAGTAAATTTCTGCACACCTGAGTACAAAGTTCATGGTAAGATGTTGTGACTTCCTGCCACCCCACCCACAGTCCGCATAATTATTGCAGATGAATCTAAACTTGTGTCATCTAAATTTTTAAAAAACGTATGCATGCCCGAGATAGGTCTGGAAGGTGTATTCCATGTTTATTCATACACCCATCTGGGACAAGTTCATATGACACCTGTGGCACTGTTTCAGCTTTAACCCTTTACCACACAATCCCACGCTTTAATTACATTGAGGAAAAAGCTTTTCAAAAATTGTAGGAAAAGGAGAAAGTGCTGGTAAACACTTTGCTCTTGTAAAGACGAATCCCATCAATTCAACCGCATCTAATTTTGACATCTGAAAACGCCATGGATTTGAACACGACTGAAATGTTTTTCTTTTATAAAGGGCCCTCGAAAGTCGGGATTGTTTGGTAAAGGGTTAACGGAATCCTTCCTTCCAATTTGTTTCACCTGGGATTCCATGATGACAGCTTGATTATTACAGGAGCTGTTACAGGGTCATTTGAAACATTTTCCTAAACCAGTAACAGGGGTTAGTCCTCGGTCTATGACAGCTCTAGTTTTACCTAAATTTGTTTTACGTTTCCAGCGCCATGTAATGTAAGTGGTATTCTTTACCCGTCTGGAACAAGTTTCTGGGATAAGTGTAATAGATGCACATGTGAGAATGGAATAGCAGGTTGTACACTGGTATTATGTCGTAAGTATGTCCGTTTTTACTTCGCTTTTTTCCAGTGATTAAGGTAACAAATGTTCTAACGACCTTGGGGGAGTTTGGAAAAATAGAAAATGATGGTAACATTTTTATCTCTTTACGACAATTTTCTGTCCTTTGATAAACAAATTTCAATTGTTTCGGCACATATTTTTGTCATCTGCAGAACTTTCCAGTTAGGACCAGTCTAGAAAAAATTAGTTGTCTTGTAAAGTTACCAGACGACAAAAAACTTAGACACATCCATAATGAAAGCATTTGCAGCAGCAAATTAAAGTTGGCTTGAATTAATGGATTTGTCTATAAAAGGTAGAACATTTTATAGGATAACTATAAGTTGCCGTTAACCGGCATTATTCTCCTTTTTCATGTTCATAAAAATGAGTTGTATAGAGGAAAATTTGTATCTGGACAACATATACCAGTGCAATTCGTACCTATGATAATTCGTACCATGAATGACATGTATTTAGAGCAATTCATATCCAAGTCATTTCTAATAAAGTTGTGCCTGTGATAACTGATACCTTAGTATAATGACTTTTGGGTACCCAGGACAGCTTATACTATGAGAATTCAGTACGAATTGTCCAGGTACAAATTGCACTGTTAAATATAATGCTCATCTTGTAAAGACTTTACCCATTGCCAGGAGCAACGATATGGAAGCAAACAACTTTGTAGACATTCATTTGAGACAAAAAGATCAACATGAACTCTGTATAAATTTGAAAGGTTATAGCAAAAGGAGAAATTGCTCTCAAACATGCACAGTTGGTGTATATTATCCATAGCTTGAACCCTATTGATTTTGAAGAAAATTTGGCAATCAGTATGGGGAAAAGTAGCCATTTAAAGTTGAAAATTTACATTTTTGTTTATGCAATTAAGTCTGTATTTTTGATCTAATTCTTTTGAAATTTGCAAAGATTATTTGTATTACCAAGGGATTGAACTCTATTAAAGATTAAAGATGAAGAAAATCTAACAATCAATTTAGAAAAAGCAGCCATTTGATGACTTAGTATTGTTTGCTCAACACAGCCCACAAAATTAGTCACATTGCTTTGAAATTTGCATTGTTTAATACAATGAGTGCTGAAACCCTATCAAATTTGGCTGGCTGGATTCCAAACAATTGGTTTTGGGAGATTGCACTTCATTTTTTTTTTTTTTTTTTTATTAATCGTTGAATTCACCATGCCTACTTACGCTGTCTAAGTGGTTCAAGCTCAGTTGCAACAACATCCCCCACCCCCATTTTTTTGCGTGTTTTTCTTTTTCCTTGTTGCATCATGAACTCATAATGTATGCTAGAAAGAAACAAGCAAAATCACTGCCAGTAGAGCAATTCAGACCCTGAAGGGCCTCTAGTTGTATCATCTAATGTCAATTCAAACAACCAGCAATCCTTGTACCCTACTAGATACATACATATAGATACATCTATATTTGGTTTGGTAGTTTTAAGTCTTGTGCATCTGTTAAATTATTGAAGCACATAATTATTATATGAGACTAAATAATGAACAAATCTGTGTAAATGTACTTTGGAAAAAGCTTATATTTGTCCTGGTAAGACATAGATTGTAAAAGCAGGGCAATTAATTTAAGACATGTTTTTTTTGGGGGTATAAGTTAAATTTATTACAATATCAAATATTAGTGTACGGTGACATTTTTCAACTGACTTCGAAATAAACCAGTCTCTATTTCAATTTTACCTCTATAATTTCAAAAAACCTAAATTCAAAAGGTGTAATTACCTTTTCTCAATTTTTCCCATGCTTATTTAATCAGTAACAGTTATTTAGTCTTCTGGTGACTTACACAGATCTTCTAGCTAAGCCATAATGGCATATATTGTTCCTGGATTCTTTTATTTGTGGATCATGTGACATCAGTAGGAGGAGCGATCTATACCCTGTTGTTTGGTCAGTTGCTGGCTAGGCTACCGTTCATTATTTCTCTTCAAACTGTACCGCATAGGAGATTAATAACATATTAATATTCATATCCCAGTACCTCTGTTTTGCCTTTCTTTTTATTTCAAAGATAATTCTTGTTTTTGGTGTTTTTGGTCAAGCTTAAAATTGGACTATTTAGGGCGGAAATCTAGGCGACTTGATCCAAATTACATGCAGTAAGAAAATAAAAAAATCGAGTCGACCTGATCAAATTGATGAAAAAGGTATCTTTGACTAGATCACGTAAAAAAAGTATTTCCTGAAGAATTCAATGTTTTCACGACTTTGAGGCAGAGACGTCCAGAAAAAAAGTGACAACATAAGAATGCGTTTGAAAGCATTGTGACCAGATTAAGAAACACCGGTCACCAGCATTGTTTCTCTTTTCATAAGAACGTTTCTACCCTTCCAAAGACAATTTTTGTCATTTAAGCCACTGCCTGCAAATGCAGTCAATTTTGGGAAGTCCAAAACTTTTTTATTTCATAAAGATTTACACTGATATTTAACTTTTAAATCCACAATTTGCAAGAACATTGCCAAACCTATCTGAAAGCAGCTTGTCTCAGGAGGTATTGAGTCTAAGTTGTTTCAGTACCAATATATCACATCATATTTGTTAACTTAGCTGTTTTCAAAGAAATCATTGTCTATTTGTTCTAGCCCTGTCACTATTGAATGCATTGTCATCATTTTTGACATTTAATATTTCCTCAAAACTCTGGAAAGAGGTTTATTCCAGTACAAGATGCACAACAGTACATAGTAAAACATAAATTCACATCCATAAGAACAGTATTATCACAATTAGTTACGATGTCAGGGACATTCATACCTAGGACAACACAAAAAGAGATATGTAATGTCTTATTTCCATTGTGGTCTTACACATGTGTGTGGCTGATATAGAGAGACATGATGTGATATACATGTATGTCGTATGTTCCATTAAATATATCGCATGCTACAAATCCATATACCGGTTTCCACGAAATATACACACACAATCTGACGATAAACATAACTGTTGTTACCTTAAGAATAAGGCTAGTAGATAACTACCAAAAGATGAACTCATACCAAAAGGCAGGTAACTCAAATTATTTTCGACACAGTTTTGCCCCATTTTCATCCTAGGTTTTTTAGCTCAGCTGTTTTTGCAGAAAACATGGAGGAGTTGTAGCCCTGGCATCTGCGTCATCGTGCGAAAACTTGGACAGTTTATAATATCTCTGTTATTAGTGAAGATATTTGCTTCAATTTTGGATCTGTTGATATATATCAAAATGGGAACCAATACAACTAGGCCAGGTAATCATCAATTTTTTTTGACAGAGTTATGCCCCTTTTTTGACTTAGCATTTTCACTGCAAATCTAAGCATCCTCACCCGAGTTTTGGCACCCGCCAAAAAGTTGCATATCCTCTGGTCAGACTACATTTTTTTGAGCAACCTGATAATTGCTGTCCAACAAAACACCTTTAGTTGTTATAAACATAGTAAGAGCAGAGTATGATAAACTAACTACCCAATATAACTTTACTCTCTATTGCAGCTCCCGGTTGCTACAGAAATGGTACTCACTATGATAAAGGTCTGTTCACTTTTTACCAACATAGTTTTAGTTAATCCATTTTTATTGCATTTGCTGATAAAAACTTAAATTTAGCCCTGGTGATGGTATTTATCTTTCAGAGGGTAAGAAGGAATGAGGGATTAGGAGAAAATGCTTGTTACCAGTATTTCCTCCTCTTTCCACAATGATTTTAAAAGCCTTTAGCTCAGGGCTGTCAAAAGAAAATATTGTTGGGTAAAGGGTTAAGCACATCCGATGGGAGTTGTTCTCAAAGGTATATCGGTAGAGCTACACTGTATGGTGCCTGGAAAAAAGCTTGCTTAAAAGACCATAGATAAGGATCTAGCAGAATTGCTAACATTGATTATCATAGAAAAATTATTTTGTTAGCCTCTTTGCTAAAATATCTCCATGTAGCCATTTTGTAGTCTGATTTTGACCTATGCTTGCTGTAAAAGCAACTTGAGCTGTGAAAGGCATTTAGGGGTAAGTTTTTAGCAATGAACTGGAACTGTATACATTAGAATTTCGTTAGTACGTACGTCTCTTGTTCGAAGCTATGTGTTGGTTCGTATGCTATCTCCGGTCCCGAAATTTATCCTTCTTTATAATTGTTAAATTCCGCCGAATACTGCGAACAACGGTGATCCGTAGTTCGTAGTATATTTCATGCCCCAAAAGTAGTTTTTGAACACAAATTCCTACCTTTAATTGGTATATTTAATTAATCCGCTTGCAAACTTGCGAAGATGTGAAAACCCGTAACCAACCTTGATTTTCACACTTCTTGATTGACGTTGTCGATTGGTGTCATTCAGTCGTTAACAGCAAGCGAATGTAATTAAAGGTGTTATTTGGTTTGTAACATCAATTAATCAGTCAAAACGACAATAAATAATTCCGAAATGCCTTAAAACACCCGACAAGGCATAAACGGATTACAGCCTGAAGCGATTACTAGATAGACCGGAAAACACTTTATGACCGGAAAACGCCAATAAATGTCAGAAAATATAGCAAAATACATATCGAAAGGTGGAGGGGGTCGAAAGAGTAGGCTTATATGTTAAATAAGGGTACTGGGGAAAGAATTTATCAACCTATACTCGCCGAAAAATACCACTGATATTTCCTCATCCTTTTCCATTTCTATCGCCGACAATCATCGCGTAGCCCCAAGAATTCGGGAAAAAGCAAATTATATACTGTAGGTGGAAGTGTTTTGTTTATTAGGGCAGTCGGGTCAATAGGGATATGGGGCAGGATATTACCTTTTACTGGCCTAAACCACCTAAATATGCCGGAAAATACCATTAGGTGTTTTCCGGTGTTTCTAATTGCGACCCGGTCTGAAGTCCTCTGAGTGATTTGATCTCTAGAAGGGGAAATCACTCCGACGGAATTCAACAAACGCAAAAACAGTGGGTGAATTCGTTTCATGTGTTTATTATGACAAACATGTATTTATAGATGGATGAAAAATAAAGATAAGTAAACTTTCTTGTTTCCGACGGTCACGTGACATTACCCCCGATTCGGAAGCTTGCTCTGATATTTTTCTTTTAATGTGTCTTCGCTAGGTGAGCGGAGAAACAATCACAAAAATAACATCGGATCAAGCCTTCAAGTTGAAGCAACGGGAAATATACATGTATAATCGGTACTAGTTTAGGGTACTGCAAGATATGCAGCCTAAATCTGATAATCTATTTCCGTATATATACGGCACCGAAAACACCCGAACACAGTTACACTTTCTAGTTCGTACTACGCTTAGTTCGAATAAAATACTCCGGTCCCTTCCTACAAACTACTGAGATTTTAATGTATTTGCAATTCTCAAAAGTGGGGCAGAGACTAGATTAAAGCTAGTTTTTATTTGTTGCCAGCAAAATATCTTCAATCTGGACAAGTCTTGACTGTTGTCCTATAGTAAGAAGTTAATTGCTGACCCCTGGCCACCTTGACCAACAGTGTTATTCATGCATGCAATAAGCTATAAAACTCCGTTTCGCTTTGTCATTTTAAAGTGCATGATCTCAGTACAGTAAAATGTGATGTATTGGCTGTTAGTAAACATGTTATCATTTGAAGCACATTTCACAACTATATGTACCTTTTTAGATAGTGTAGATCAAGATCAGACTGCACAAAACATGCAATCTGATGTATGATCTACACTGTCTGCTTTGCTGAAACTTTACAGACAAAAGCAACCATGTTATTGCAATTACTCGGGTCTTATTTCTAGACTTAAAGAGTCTGCTGGGTTTATTTTGTAATCTAATGGTCAGGATTTTTTCAAAATCACTTATTTCAGTTCTGCTAATCATAGAAGATGTTTCCAAATTTGTTTGATTCATCTTTTTAACCCTTTACCACACAATCCCGACTTTTAACGACCCTGAAGAAAATGCCTTCTGAAAACATTATGAGAAAAGGAGAAAATGCTGGTAACCAGCATTTTCTCCTTTTCCCACAATGTTTTCTACTCTTCTCAAATCAAATTTCAAGTCTTGAGCCAAATTTGATTTGTCATCTGCAAATGCTTTCAATTTAGACCAGTCTAAAATTTTGTCGTTTGGTAAAGAGTTAAATGGCACACACTTGTACAACATTGGTTTTTATCCACAACCAAAGAAGAGGGGATGTATATAGTCTTTGCTTTCTTCGTCTGTCCATCCATCAGTCCATTCATTCTTCCGTCCATCCTGATAGATATTTTCTAAAATCCGTGACAAAATTAAATGAAACTTCATACATGTTCTCCTTGTGATAGTCCACGATGTGCCTTTATTTTATTATTTTCTTTTTAATTTAATGCTGTGTCAGGTATAAGAGGGCTTGATGTATATTTCCATTATGGACCAATATTTCTTTAACTACTGGACAAAATTTTATGAAACTTCATATTTATATTGTTTATCATAAGCCACAGACAATTGTTACTTGTTTTTATTTGATGAAATACCATGTAATGGAGAAAGGGGGCTTAATGTATAATTTTATTATGGACCAATAACAAAAAGGCCACTTGTACATGCAAAACACAATACCTCTTATATGTTTCTATCAAAAAAGGTCTTTTTCGGCAAGAGATATCATTTCAACAAAATAGCTTGTTTACACACTGACAGAAAGGTAAACAAAAGATAAATTACCCTACGGTGAGGTAGCATTCAACAAAAAACAAACAAACAAAAAGGATGACTGGTTCATGTGTTAAGAGACAGAAATATTTGAAAGGAAAAAGCTTGTCCTATTTGAGTGAAGTGGAAAACAGTATGGCCATACAATTGTTCCTTGTACCTCCACGTTATGCAAAGCTTTCAATTATAAGGGAAATAAAGTGTTTTCAGTAATTGATTAAAACAGGTATGGGTCAAGCTCTGTGAAAATGGGGCATCATGCATTGGGAAAAAAAAAGTTTCAACCCATGTCAGCCTGCACAGTCAGCACAGGTTTACATGGGTCGAAATTTTTAGCTATTTGCAAATTTTCTGCACATCCAAGAACCGCTCTTCCTTCAGACTCAGTCAATGGATTATATAAATCCATAATTATGTTGACGATTTGCTTGGTATAATGCATCAAGAGCATGTATTAAGCCCCCTTTGCCAGAGCATGGCTCATATTTTTGTTTATTCTGCATTAGGTGATGATGTACCAAGTAATGATCCATGTGAAAAGAACTGTAAATGTTACTTGGAGGATCGGGAATATAAAATAAAATGTGATGTAGAAAAATGCCCTCCAATTACCTGTGAAAACCCAAGAATGGTGGAAGGGGAGTGTTGCCCTGTATGCAGTGGTAAGTCATTTTCTACTCACCTTACAAAATTCAAGATTAGATTTTGTGACGTCCTGCCACCGACAGTCCGCTTAGCCCCGAAGCTCCGTTGGTAATGCACTTGGCGAATGATTAAGAGATTTGGGATTCAAGTGGTAGCTTAGTCCAATTAACAGTTTTCAAGGATTGATAGTCATTGCCACAGAATTCATTCTTACCACTGCTAAACACCATTTCAACTTTTTATGAGAAAAAGCAACCAGTTGATTGGACAAAGTTACTGTCAAAAGAAACTTTTGGAAGTTATTGAGAGGTGCATCGGCCTCCAGTTTATCATAATGCATCGTTTGTGACCAATAATTGGCTTTTAACCCTTTAGCAAACAATCACTTGTTTGAATGTCTCTGGTAAAAATCTTTTGAAAACATTAAGGGAAATGGACAAAATGCTAATAACAGCATTTTCTCCTTTTTCAAACACCGTTTTCTACCCTTCCTATAACAATTCCTATCATTTAGGAAACATTAAATTCAACATTTGCAAACGCTTTCAATGTTTAGAATTTTGGTTAGCTAGTATAGTTTAAAACTCTAGAACGCTCAAATCTCATCCAGTCTTCATGAAACTTGATCAGGATGTATTTGATTAGGCTTGTTTTTCTTTTTCTAGATGTAGCGAATGAAATTAATCTTTTACAAAACTACCTATATTTAGTTTACTTGAAGTCATTTATTATTCCATCACACAATTTTTAATTTCAGTTGCCCTGACAGACAAAGCTTTTGAAATAAAGTAGCTACAGGAAAACTTGCTTTTTCCATGATTTGTCTCTGCCCTTTTGCAAATTAATCCCACAGTTTGAGCCTTATTGAATATGATGTCAGCAGGTGCTTTTGCTGCGTACAAGCCTAAGTTTCTTTTTAAATGAAGTGGAACCTTTTAATTAAGGAACAGAACCAGGATATTGTAGTTTCACATGTGTTGTTATATCAGTATCAGGGGAGGTAAAATCTTAGAAAATTGTACTTTCTTGGCCCGACTGATTTTGAACAAGCGTTTGGCCGTATTAAAGTCTTACATTGTTCATACTTACCTGTCATATATCTCAATGAAATGGTAAAAAATAGAAAAAAAAAAATATATTTTCATGCATCACTTTTTTGTAATACTGAGTTCACATAATTTCATAAACTTTTGATACCAGAATTTGTGAAGCCATGGTTACAGACAACAACCTGTGTGAGAGTCAAAATTAGATAGACGGTCAGCATCCAGGCTGCAAGAAAAGTCGGTTTGTCAGTTTCCCTAGCAATATTGTCCAAATTTTGGTGGACTACTAGGTTAAATGATTCAATCCTTTATTGTTGTCTTATCTGGCCACGGTGTTATTTTTATTCTTTTATTATTTAAAAAAAAAAAAAAAAAAAAAAAAAAAATATGACAATGGACGGCAATATTTTCTTATATGAAGGTCAAATTATTGGCACCACATGATAAACTTACATGAAAGTGTATATTATGCAAATTGGTAAAAGTTTTTGTAAACTGAGGCAAGAGGCTTAGGTATGGTGACTTACATATGAAATATAGCAAAAGGTTGTCTGCTTCCTACTGTAAACCAGGCAAAGAGAGAAACTTTAAAAAAGAAATAAAAAAACCTTCATTCTTCCATCTTCTTTCAGAGCCATGCGTAGAAGATGGGATTATTTATCAGTCAGGAGAATCCTTCTATCGAGAGTGCAATAAATGTTTCTGTGGGAATGGGCTAGCTGGGTGCACACTGATAGCATGTCGTAAGTTTTGATATTCTAAGTCCATCTCCTCCTGAACCAAATGGGCAGCAGATGACTTGGAAAAATTGTCTACAATGCTGTAAGACTGCCTTTGGGGGGGGGGGGCGGGCTTTATGTATATTATGATTACACAAAACTTCAAAAATGATTCCTGAATTGCATTATGTGATGGCTGGCAAACCATCAGTAAAGAAGAAAGACAAGTATTATAGAAAAAAATGTCTTCCGGTGTATTTCCTTGATTTTTTACCCAACGTCCAAATTTTAGCCGAGCCCAAAATCGAGAGCATTTGTGGAAGAGAAATGAAGCTAGGAAGATTTCTGTCTTTAAGATACTAGGAAACATTACGGGACATGGAAAAAATGCAAGTTTCCTTACCTTCTTCTACCGGGTAATAAAAACATGGAATTGTTTGGTAAATGATTTATCTGAAGACTGATCTCCTCAACTGCTTACCGGACCGTACCTTGTTTCTTACAAATAGGCCTAGGCCTATCATATACGTTCATGTAGTGGGCTCCTTTCAAAAGTTTTCAATTTGTAGCCCTTGGATGAAAATTTGCCCTTGACTGGGGGTCACGAATTTTGGACGGGCCTATATAATGAAGGTTTGTGAAAATTTTCTTCTTTGTAACCCTGAGAGCTGGAGTTGTGATACAATATATGTATAATAATCTAGTAGACTTTAAACAAGATTGTCAAAATTATGGCCTATAGGTCAAATTTGGCTCCATCCCAATGGTCACAAGTTTAAGAAAGGCTTATACACGAAAGTTTGAAAGTGTTTTAATTTCCTGACTATGAATACTAGAATTACCAAATTTGGCACATAGCTTTATCTAGTAGACCTCAACCTAGTTTTTTTTTTTTTTTTTTTTTTTAGCCCCAGGGTCAAAACTGGCTACGCCACGGGCGTCACAGGTTTTATAGAAGTTATATATGCTTGAAAATTAACCCTAAGGCTGCTAAGTGTGACTCTCTGACCTTTTTTAGACAGTGTAGATCAAGATCAGACTGCACAGGTTGTGCAGTCTG
The DNA here is from genome assembly GCA_945859785.2 of Tridacna gigas. Classification (NCBI taxonomy): domain Eukaryota; kingdom Metazoa; phylum Mollusca; class Bivalvia; order Cardiida; family Cardiidae; genus Tridacna; species Tridacna gigas. The sequence continues at coordinate 56,492,191 of OX244035.2, forward strand.
ATATTGGATCTACACTGTCCGGTAAGGAGATATCTTACCTCTAAAAACACCTTTGAAATAGGAAAACTTGGGTTTTATTATTGGCTTGAAAATTTCATTTCTGTTATTTAGCGGGATAATGGTTAAAATATATTCTTGTTTATAACCTTTTTACCTAGACCTGGATTATTTGGTATATAGTTGCATCGCGTGGACCACTTCTAGGATGTAACCATAAGAGCCCTTTGGTCGAAGTCGGCCTTTCCCTTGGAGTCATAAGTTTTAGAGGAGCTTTATCTTGTTGAAAGTTTTAAGTGTCTTTTTATACATAATAGCATTTGGCCCTAGGCCTGTATTATATAGTACGTAGCATCATCCAGTGGACATGTATCAGGGTTTAACTAATTATAGCTCAAGTAAAAAAAATATCCTGCGAAGAATATCGTAACTTTTACCCGGGCGTTGTTAGAGAAGACTTTTTAAAATCTTCTCGTTCCAAAGCATTCATCCTAGAATTGCAACGCTTGCTATGTAACATGGTATCGGGAATCTGTACACCAAGAATGAAAAGTTATCTAGAGCCTTTGGTCAAAATTTGTCCCGTCAGGTGGCGGGGAATGTTACAACTTGCTTTGCAGTGAGCAGTAATCGGCACATGCGGCCATTCTATTTTTGTTCGGTACATACATGTAGTTACACCTAAATTTTTGCTTATTTTTTTACAAATATATTACCAAGGCTGTCTGCTGCAGATTTGTTTAAACTGAGTCTTTTTCAACAAGACTATCACACATCATAATTGTGGAAATCTGAAATAGTTTAGATCCAAATACTAGACTATACATTTGAGTGCAGTCTGATCATGGTCGAAACTTTCCGGCAAAGCAACCAATAGGGGCGTTAAACCATATCTATTTTTTTAGAGAGGTTTCTGTAATTAAACTGTTAAATTTCTGACGGTATAGTCGTTACTGCATAACAAGTGATAAAAACATTTTCACCGGGTAGTTGTAGTTGTCTAAATAGCTCAGTTGGTAAAGCCATATCTCCATCTGTATATCTCCGTCTGAGGATAAACAGACACATCCTTGTAATATCTCTTACTATGAAAATATTAACTTTATGCCCACCCACCCCCAAATTTTAGATCAATATCTGGTTTGATACTCGTTTAATTTGTTATGGGATGGTACGGGCAAATGATGATATCTACTGAAATTACTCTCTTTCTATTGCAGTTCCTGGTTGCTACAGAAATGGTACTCGCTACGATAAAGGTTTGTTAATTTGTTACCAGATGAAAAAAGTTTAGATTCAACCATACTGAAAGCATTTGCTGACGACAAATTAAACGTAGCCGAAGCGATGTATTTTTTTATCTTTCAGAGGGTAGAAAAACTGTTGGAAACGATGAGAATGCTGTTTCCACGCATTATCTCGTTTTTCCACAAGCTATTAAAAGTAGAACATTATGAGCTAGAGAGGAAAGTACAAAGATGGGAATTGTTCTCATAGATATAGACTTACACTTTATGATACCTGGAGAAAAATCTTTCTTAGAAGCAAGCTTATATGGATCTAGCAGAGTTGCTATCATTAATTATCATAACAGTTTATATTGTTAACCTGATTTGTTAGAAGAATATTAAATATAGCCATGTAATCTGTTCTTGATATATGATTACCATAAAAACAAGTATAGTTGTGAAAGGCACTTTAAGGATTGCTTTACAAGCAATTTATGGAGATTGTGTATCTGTAAATATCAAAAAGAATGCAGAGATTACAGTAAAGCCAGCATATTTATCTTTTTCTAGAATCCTTTTTCTACCTTTTTTAAAGATGAATCCTAGCATTTGAGCCAAATTTTAATCTTCGGCTGCAATGGCTCTGAAAGTGGACAAGAATAGTGTGATCTTTTCCTTAATAACTGATTCCTTACTTGATGGGCAAGTCTCCTTGCACTGATTTAATTAATAATTCCAGACCACTTTTATCCTATATGGTATTCATGCAGGCACTCAGATACAAACATCTATTACAGTTTGAGTTAAGTGCTTGATCATAGTAATTCTGATGTTTTGTATATTACTATTTTTATATTATAAATTTTCAATATCAGTTCGATTGTTTAACCCTTTACCAAACAATCCCGAATTTATACGATCCTAGGAATGAAAGCTTCTGAAAACATTGTGGAAAAAACGGAAATGCTGGCATCCAGCATTTCTCCCCATTTCGCACAATGTTTCCTTCTCATTCAAAGAAAAGTCCTATCATTTGAGGCATATTTCATTTGTTTTCTGGAAAGGCTTTCAATTTCGGACAGCTTAGAATTTTGTTGTGTGGTAAAGGGGTAAGTGGTGGGGCATGAGACTTGAAGGCGACATATCTTTGAATGCTTTAGGATGTGGGAACCATACACAAGGCTGGTCAACTTAAAAGTATAATAGTCTTTTGGCCGATCATCACACGACAATGATGATTTTATATAGGTAGCACCAGGCGCACGCTTAGGATGGGCTTCTTACCATACCATGCACTATCCCTATAACTAACATCCTTACGGGGTTCTCGTCTTTTTGTACAACTGGTGGTGACAATAATTAACAGAAAAAACAATCAGTATATCACTCCTCTTAATTCAACCAATTGGAAATTAGTTTGAAAAGTACTTTTGTTTACCCTTTAATATGGAAAACACTCCATTTTACATAGTATGATAATTCTTTTATTTGCTGATAGAAAGGTAAACTGTTTGACTGAAACAGAAAACAGTTTTGGCAAAAAGTGCCTCTTTTACCTCAATGTTATCCAAAGCTTTTAACTACCTGGGCAAGGTAATGTGTAATCAGTAAATAATTCAGCATTTTTTTTTTTTTTTGTTAATTCTACATTAGGTGATGATGTACCGGGTAATAATGAATGTGAAAAGAATTGTAAATGTTTCTTGGAGGATCGTGAATACAAAATAGGGTGTGATGTCGACAGTTGCGAGGGTGAGTAATTTTCTGCACATCTGAGTACGAAGTGAAACTTGTGAGCTTGTCACCAATGGTTGGCTTGTTTAACCCTGCTCAAACTGTTTATTAAATGAAACGGAACTTTTTTTTTAAAGAAATTTATCCAAGGTATTGAAATTCATCCAATGTATAACCCATCGTAAACTGCTTATGAAATGAGACGGAACTTTTTTACTTAAGAAATTCATCCAAGGTATTACAATTTCAATTGTATTTAAATATCAGATTCAGGGGAGGCGAAATCTTAGAAAATTGTCCTATTCCTGGCACAACTGATTCCGAATATCTGTATAAAATATTACTTTCTTCATACTTGCCTGCCAGACCTCTGAATAAAATGAGTTAAAAAGACTTGAGTTTGTATCATGCATTACTTTCTTGTAATATTGAGGTCACATTTTTACATATACAACAAACTTTTAATACCAGAATTCATGGAGCAAAGATTGCAGACTTCAAGCTTTGTGGGCGTAAAAATTTATGAGAAGGTTGAAAGAAAAGTCAGCCAACCACTTTTCATATCAATGTTGTCCAAATTTTCCAGGGCACTTAGATAACTTATCTGCAGTAGTTTTTTCTGACAATGGTGTTATTTGTCTTCTTGTATTATTTTGCAAAAAAAAAATCAATGGACTTGCTGTTTCGGAAAAGATGACTGCTAACGGCAGTCATTCATTATATAAAGGCCGAGGTATTCCGTCTTCTTTCAGAGCCATGCGTAGAAGATGGAATTATTTTTCAGTCAGGAGAATCCTTTTACCGAGAGTGCAATAGATGTAAATGCAGGAATGGGCTAGCTGGTTGCACAAAGATAGCATGTCGTAAGTTATGACATTCTCAACTCATCGCCTTCTAAAACGAATCGGATAAATCGGAGAGTTGTTTGTAAAATATGTTTTTACAAAATAAAAAAGAAAATTACTAGTCAGTTCATTGTTATCAACGCGCTGAGGCAGAATGGCTTGGAAAGCAATCGTAATACTGCCTGTAGAGGGGACTTTCAAGAATATACGATCTAACCAAACTTCAAAGATGATTCATCACTTAATTAGATGAGGTGATAGCTGGCAAACCATCAGTAAAGAAGAAAGACAAATGCGAGAGAAAAACGTTTTTCAGCCGTTTTTCCTTAAATATTAACTACACGTCAAAATTTTGGCCTCGTCCAAGTTAAAAGCATTTTCAGATTACAAATCAAATGTAGCAAGACTTGTATATTTTAAATAGTAGAAAACACTGTGGTAAAAGGGGGAAATTCTGGTTACATTACCTCATCAGCATTTTCTCCTTTTCACATGAGGTTTTCAAAAGCCTACTTTTACAAGGTTATGAAAACACATAGTTGTTTTGTAAAGAGTTGTCTCAAGATTGATTTCCTCACCTGCTTACCAGACCTTACGTTCTTGTTCGAACATCTAGGCCAAGGCGAACTTATTTGGCATATAGCTGAATCTAGTGGACCTCTACTGAGTTTTTCAAATGTTAGCCCTGGGGTCAACATTGGCTCCGCAAAAGGGGTCAAGGAATTTTATTAAGGTTTTATATTTTTGAAAATTTAAATATATGCTTGCTTAAAACTATTTGGTCTAGACCTGTCCAATTTGGTGTGTAGCCACATCTAGTGGACCTCTACTAGTTTCAACCAAATAAAGCCCTTTGGTCAAAATTAACTCTACCTCTAGGGTCACAACTTTTACAGAAAATTTATGTAGAAGAAACTTTAAATACTGTTTCGTTTATAACCATTTGGCCCTTGACCTGTATTATTTACTAGTAGCTTCGTCTAGTAGACCTTCATTAGCCTTCAACTAATTGGAGCACTTGAAACAAAAATGTTTTTTCCCTGGAAGCCTCAACTTTTAAATAGGCTTTTATAGAGATGATTTAAATAACTTCTTGTTCCTATGCATTTAGCCTAAAATTGTAATGTTTGATGCGATGCATGATATCGGGACCTCTACCAAAAATATAAGGTTATTGACATTTGGTTAAAAATTAGTACTGTCTGGCGAGGAAGTGTGTGATGTCACATAGTGTTCTGCAATAAGCGATTAAGAACCCTTCTGATTCCCCTTTTCTTGTTTAATAAAAAGTTACACCTAGATTCTTGCTGGTTATCCCAAATGTACAAACAGATTGACAACCATGTCAGAATGTTTGTCTTGATAATGATTCAAAATTGGTTTACGTCGGATCAAATCTTAGAAAACCTTTTGTGCACTCTAGAGGCAACATTTTCAGCCTGATACTCATGAAACTTAGGTAGAATGTTTGTCTAGGTGATGTTTCGGACAGGTTTTGAATTGGGTCACGTTCGTCACAAAAAATCACCAGGTCAGATTTTTGTACTGATAGTTTGGGCAAATTATAATAATCTATTCTACCCAAATATCCTGTCTTTATATTCCAGGTCCTGGTTGCTACAGAAATGGCACTTGCTATAATAAAGGTTTGTTTACTCTTGACCAGACGATAAGAAATTAGATTCATACATATCAAAAGCATTTGCACACGAGAATTAAATGTATCCCATGCGATGGTATTTATCTTTCAGAGGGTAGAGAAAATTGTGGGAATAGGGAAAATGGTGGTAACCAGCATTTCTCCTTTTTCCACAATGTTTCTGAAAACATTCTTCTCCGGATGGGTAAACAGAATACTGTGAGGTAAAGTGTCAAACATAACAAATGGGAATTGTTATCAAGGAAATACATATCTACAGTTTATGACAACCCAGAAAAAGCTTGCATAGCAACAATATTTATCGATCTATCAGAGTTGCTATAATTGGTTATAGTAAAAGTTGATGTTTTAGCCTTATTTGCAATGAAACTCAATGTAGTCATTTTGTGTGGTCTGACTTGATATATGCTTGCTATAACAGCAACTGTAGTTGTGAACGGTCCTTTAAGGATATAGTTTATAAGCAGTTAATGGGAATTATGTATCTGTAAATATCGAAAGGAAAGCTGTGACTGAAACAAGGTCATCATCTTCTTCTTTTTCTTCAATGTTTTTCTGCCATTCCAAAGATGAATCCAATAAATTTAGACACGATTTAGTTGTTGCCAACAAATGTTCTTAAGATTGACAAGTCTAGAATGTTATCTTTCATGCAAAGAATTAATTACTGATTCCTGACTTTTTTAACCGCAGTATTTTTTCATGCATGTACTCAGCTGCAAATATCTATTTCAGTTTAATTAAAGTGCATCTCAAAACTGTCAAATCTGGTTTAAGGGCTGTTATGATTATGCTATGAACTTTCAATACCACTTCATTATAAGCGACAAGTCTCGGTATACTTTAAGGGTCGGGCTCGATTCTCAAGGCTTGCGAACCAGAGAATTAGTAAAAGTCTTTCAAATGAGATGTTAAACGTAGGTCCTATATAATGATGCTATACAACTAGCATATTCAAAATCCAGGTGTGATTGAGGATGTCTTTCTCCCCGTATCATGCACTATCCCCGTAACAAAACTATCAGCCTTATTCTGACATCGCCTATAAATAAATGGAAAATCAATCAGTCAACCATTATGACTTCTTTTAGTTCAGCCCGCTCGGGTAGCTCCGTGGTTAGCTTATCTGACTCGTGACTTGGCGGTTGCGAGTTCGATACCTGGTTGAGGCAAACTTTCTTTCCGGCGAGTTTCCGCCTTTCACCTCTGATGCAGAGGAGAAAAATAGTCAGTGGCTTTGGAAAGAAAGTTAGGTCAGTATTGGTGTGAGAGAACCAGGAAACACATGGGTACATTACTGACCCCCATGGTATGACCTGAGCTGTTAAAATGACGTTAAACTTCAGTTCAAACCAGACCAAATCTTTTAGTTCAGCTTATCAGAGAAGGTGTTTCACAAGTTATTAGTCCCCTACCGGCGAAGCCGAAGGGGACTTTAGGTTTGCACTCCGTCCGTCCGTCTGTCCGTCCGTCCGTCTGTCTGTCCGTCAGTCCGGCAATTCAGTTTTCCGGACTTTTTTTCTAAACGCTGGTACATATTGAGCTGAGTTTTGGTGTGTAAGTCACCCACCATGACTTACAGATCAGGTTCGACTTTCGTTCCGGTCCACTAATTTTTCACGGATTTACGGGCCTTGGACTTACACAATTTCACTGATAAATCAGTTTTCCGGACTTTTTTTTCTAAATGCTGGTAGATATTCACCTGACTTTTGCTGTGTAAGTCAACCACCATTACTTACAGATCAAGTTCGAGTTTCGTCCCGCTCCACTGCTTTTTCACGGATTTACGGGCCTTGGACTTACAAAATTTCACTGATAAATCAGTTTTCCGGACATTTTTTTCTAAATGCTGGTAGATATTCACCTGACTTTTGCTGTGTAAGTCAACCACCATTACTTACAGATCAAGTTCGAGTTTCGTCCCGCTCCACTGCTTTTTCACGCATTTACGGGCCTTGGACTTACACAATTTCACTGATAAATCAGTTTTCCGGACTTTTTTTTCTAAATGCTGGTAGATATTCACCTGACTTTTGCTGTGTAAGTCAACCACCATTACTTACAGATCAAGTTCGAGTTTCGTCCCGCTCCACTGCTTTTTCACGCATTTACGGGCCTTGGACTTACACAATTTCACTGATAAATCAGTTTTCCGGACTTTTTTTTCTAAATGCTGGTAGATATTCACCTGACTTTTGCTGTGTAAGTCAACCACCATTACTTACAGATCAAGTTCGAGTTTCGTCCCGCTCCACTGCTTTTTCACGGATTTACGGGCCTTGGACTTACACAATTTCACTGATAAAACATTTTTCTGGACTTTTTTTTCTAAACGCTGCTACATATAGAGCTGATTTTTTTGTGTGTACATCAACCACCATGACTTACACATCAAGTTCGAGTTTCGTCCCGCTCCACTGCTTTTTGACGCATTTACGGGCCTTGGACTTTAAAAATTTCAGTGACATGCCAGCGATACGTACGACCGGTAGGGGACTGTGTATTGCTATGGAATACTATCAGAATGCTTGTTTGATTTATGTTTTTAAATTGCAGAAACACATGTACATATTGTGATAAAACATGATTTTTTGAGCCTGCAGTTTTGGTAAAAGCAGGAAAAAAAATGACAGGTAAACAAAATATAACCTTCCCTTGGCTTTTCTCTGATGAATTCAAGTTGAAAATTTCATTCAACAAGACGAGAACAAAGAAAACTGATGTTTGGTTCTAGTTTTATGAATGAGAAATATCTGAAGATGAGAAACTTGTACTATTTGAGTGAAATGGAAGACTCTGTGGGCAAATAACTGTTCCTTTCCCTCTTTGTTATCCAAAGCTTTCATAAGCCCTGATAAAGATAGAGCGTATTCAGTATTGGGTTAAAGAGATATTCTCGTTTATTCTTTATCAGGTGATGATGTACCGAGTAATAATCCATGTGAAAAGAACTGTAAATGTTACTTGGAGGGTCGTGAATATAAAATAGGATGTTATGTCGACAAATGTGAGGGTGAGTAAATTTCAGTACACATGAGTACCAGGTCCAATGTAAATGTTTATGTCCTCCTGTTACCAGCAGCTGGCTAACAAGGAAATAATAATAATAATAGAAATAATAATAATAAGCCGTGTAGCTTTGTTGCCCAATCTTTGTATGAAATAAGTAAAGAGAGACTAAATTTGTTTTATGCATCTTTTTTTTCTTGTAATGATAAGTTCACATTGTTCCACGAGCAGCAAACTTTTGATACCAGAAAATGTGAAGCCATGGTTACGGAACTTAAATTATGTTGGCGTCATAATTTATGAAAAGGTCCACATCCTGGCTGCAAGTAAAGTCAGCCCATCACTTTTTTTTTATCAATGTGGTCCAAATTTTCTAGGACATTTAAGGAAAATGAATCATCTACAGTAGTCTTAACTTGCTATTGTGTTATTTGTCTTCTTTTATTATTTTGCTTAATAATAACAATGGACTTGCCGTTTTGGAAAAAATAACTACACGTCTTTCATCATATTGAGATCAACTTGCTGGCCCCACAGGTTAAACTAAATATAAAAGTATTGTATTTCAGATTCCTTGAAAGTTTCTGTGTACAGGAGCAAGAGGTTGAGGTTAATTAACTTGCTATTTAGAACAAATATAGCAAAAGGTAGTGTTCTTCCTCCTGAAACCCAGGCAAAGAGATAAACCTTTTGTAGAAACTTTCTTTTTTCTATCTTCTTTCAGAGTCATGCATAGAAGATGGAATTATTTATCCTTCAGGAGAAACCTTTTACAGTGAGTGCAATACATGTACCTGCAGGAATGGAGTAGCTTCGTGCACAAGAAAAGCATGTCGTAAGTGATGACTAATTCTATTTCATTACGTCTTGAAGTAAAAAACAGCAGATGAACTGGAAAAATCTCTTGCGAATCGGGCTTTACCAAATTGGATTTCTTTTAACTTATTAAACTTTTGAAAGGTTTTGAAAGCAAACCCCTAGATTTCGTTTGAGGGGGCTATAAGGAATATCAGACCTCATAAAACTTCAAAAACGATCTATTATAGAATTAGGTTAGGCAATAGTTGGCGAAAGATAAGTGAAAAAGAAGGACAAGTGTAAAAGAAAACCATTTTTCAGGTACTTTCCCAGTAGTATTTCCTTAACTTTTTACCAAAAATTGTGAATAGCAGGCAAATTATACACTTACCTTAATCAAAGTATATCTTCTCGCAAAACCATATTCTTACTGTCTTTTATCGCCAAATTTTAGTTTAACTATCATTCTGTATCAACAGACATTCAACAACTGGTAGCCATGTCAAATTCAGTGAAGTCTGTCGCCACTCCAATGTATTAATGCATTATCGATTAATTTCGAAAAAAGACTATAGAGTCCAAACAGTGCCAAAATTAATAAACAGAAAGCACAGTCTCAACAAGTGCATGTAAAAATTTGGGGGAAAAAGAGCTCAATAACCTGTAGCTGTTGATAACTGCTAAATTTCAACGAAAATACTATTTACAATTTAGTTTTGGTATTCAAAGTCAGTTATTATCTGAGCGACACGCAGGACATACAAACTCGCTGTCATGGCGTAGGACGCGCACATTGCTGCAGAGCCGTAAGTGGGTCGGGCCTGCACATTTATCACATGAAACTATGGTTTTAATTGGCCCGCAACATGGGAAATGAGGTCTTCGGACATTTGCGTAAAGTGTAGTCTCAGAATAGCCAGTGCAGTCCGCACAGGCTAATCCGAGATGGCTTTTTACGATTACGTAAGATTTTGCCATACAGTAGACTTTTGTGAAACAGAAAATCACATGAGAACGGAATATGTCGTGTCGGGTTAGTCAATGCGGACTGCACCAGCTGATCTGGAATGACACACTTTTGCATATGTCCGAAGGACCCTTTTCGTGTGTTGCACGCCAATACATTATATATGGATATTATATATGGATATTTATCCAAATCTGTTGGTTGCCATTTATTGCATACACAGCATTTTTCATCATTAGTAATGTCTTCGTCAGTGTCTGTGTCTTCTGCCATGTCGCCAGGCCCCCGTAGCCCAGAGGTCGCTGGTTCGATCCCCGGCTTGGCCAATTTCTTTCCGAGGGTTGATGATAGTCATCGCGACAGGATTCATTCCTCTCTCACCGCTGACCATTCTTTCGACAATAATTATGTGGGAAAGCAGCCAGTGGCTTTGAAAGAATATTGTGCGGAGTACTGGTAAAAGAAACTCCAGGAAGGCATGGATAGGGTCACTGGCCGCCGCGATATAACTGAAATAATGTTGAAAACGGCGTTAAACACCATACAATCAATCAATCTTCTGCCATGTCATGTGAGATGGGGCCACTTTTCCTTCCAAGTCTAGATGTGCTAGGTGTTACTTCGGTTTGGCTAACAGTTACTTGTTTATCCTGTTTCAGTGATTTACTTTTGTCTGTAGTTGTAAGGAATTCAGTGTCTACTGTTGTAGTAGATTTCCACAAACTTTGAATGGTGGTATGAATTTTCTGGATTAAGGTTTTACGGCCTTTGTACTTGTTCTTGTTGAGAACAAATCTGCAGATGCAGCGACAGTTGTACTTAGAACGGGCAGTGCACTTATCTGAGTACTTTTTCCATCAGCTATATCAGCTCCAGGATTAATTTTCGTGTATTTCTAGCATTCTTGGGAATATATCTATTTGAAAAGTCCAAATATACCACCGTCTAAAGGTTGGGTCACTTGGCTTGAATGTCGAGGTAGCACAAGTAATATAATATTATTTTGTCTTGCCCATTCTGTTAAAGTTAGAGAAATGTAAGATCATATAGTACAAAAATCGGGTGTTCACTTCCATGTTTTGTAAAATGTTTGATTATGTAATTTAGAAATATGGAAGAATTCGACCAACCTGTCTTAAACATCTCACCAGCTGAACCGGGACATGACCCTCTAAGAAAGTCGTGGTTCCACCTCTGTCCACCCCTGTCCGGAAAATACATAATATGGAGGTATACAGTCAAATCTGTGTACAGCAGCCACTGAAAGGAAGTTCAGAAAGTGGCTGCTGTTCACAGATTGGCTGTTGTCCACAATATGCATTTCTCACACTATTTGAGTTGCGAATATGATGGTTTCAATAAGTAAAGGTTTGTTTGCAATGAACTTTCAATCCGTTTCTATTTAAAACACAAAAAGAAACCTCACAAATAATTTTTTTCTCTTATTTAGATCTATTACATAATTTTGTATGGCAAATAAAGCATACTTTAAACATATATTTTAACTTTTTGTATACATGTACATGGATTTGTACTTTATTTTTGTACCACCATCTTTGGCCAGTCTGCATGGACACTTGTACATAAAAAAGTTTTCAAAAGTTTTCAGCTACATTTGTAAAAAGGAGTTTAAAAAAATCATAAAATGAAAATACTGCTAAATTAAAGCAAAATCATTTTGCATCTTATGCAATATTTTAAAACCTTGTAGAAAATTGTACCTGATGACCATTTTGGGCCAATCTGCATAGACACTGGACAGCTCATATTTGTCTCATTTGTCCATTCTCACAGTTTAACACAGGATTCAATAACAGATTATTTATCAAATTGTTTAACAATGATCAATTAAATCAACCATTCAAATGATACATTTGATTTAAAACAGTGACTGGCATTAATCAGCTGTAATTCTTTAATCATATTAGTAATTATTGATTTTTTCAATAAAAGGTGTGTGAAAGTGTGATGAAGCTGGCTGTTGTGTAGGTGTCATAAACAATTAATTTATACCAATTAAACTGGCTGCTGGCTGCATTTGACAGATTAGTGCTGTGCACATGGCAATTAAAGAAGAAATATTCACGGGCGGACTTGTGTTGGCTGCTGCACACAAATTGGCTGCTGTTTATGTGTGGCTGCTTGCACAGATTTGACTTAATTTGGCCTGCAGCATTCCCAACAGCTATCACAGTGACTGGTGCTGACCTGGAAGACGTAATATTCCGTGGAACAGTTTCCTTCTTATAGACTATTTTGGGTGGTGAATGTTTTCATCTATGTTAAAGATCTTCCAAGGCTTGTCTTTAATTTTATTTGTAGAGAACAGAACCTCTAGCTCTTTATAATTACTGTCCAGTGTGTCTCTTGATACTGATCTGCCTCTAGCAATAGATAGTGTCTGGGACTTAACAGTCATCAGGTCAGGTCAACTCTTCGTGAAACAGTAAAACTAGTTATCACTTAGCTTTTATCCCTTAGTAGGCTTATGTAATAGATCGACATAGTCTTTGGCCATGTACTGGATGGCTGTCTTGTTGTAGCCAAATCCTATTTCTGCCATGTAAGAAATATGACTGTACAATTTCTGTTCTTCTTCTGAGGTGAAGATAGTTTTCTGCCCAACTCCAGCATCTGATTCTGTCTCGTAGGGTAGTAGGAGGCACAGAATAAACCTTTGATGCGTTATAGGCAGACATGCCCTCAAGTGTAGCCTGATATGCCCTCTGTAGATTCGCCGTATCATAAAAGCATCTCTCCTCTTTTGTGGTGGCTCCTGAAAATGAACGATATGATATCCATGACTCTTTCCTGACTGCTGTTATGTCCAATTTCAACAAAACAGACAAACAACCGGGAATTTCTACTTGACATTCGTAACAAATACACAAGTGTAACACCATATTTTTATTTTTTGACAGCAAAGTCTCATGACTCATGGGTATTCTTCTAGGTGCAGACGAGCATATTCATGTGTCTCGTTTCAATGTTTTTTTTTTTTTTTTTTTTGTTGAAAATTAACGAAAAATAAGATGAAACGTACTTAAACATGTGTGGTTAGATATACGGGAAAATCGAAACCAAAAGAATCCCGTGACCTAGTTTTATTATAAATACTTGGCAGGTGGCGCTCCGATCAAAGTATCGCGAGATTTGTAAAAAAAAAAAAAAGAAATTGTAAATAGATCGATACAGTGGATATATCGATACAATGGGTTTGGACTATACTATCTTGCATCATAACGTTTGACATCTGGAATAGTTGTAGATCCAAAGATCAGACTACACATTTTTGTGCAGTCTGATCATGATGTAAACAGTCCAGCAAAATACCTTAAGGGTGTATCAAACCAGATTAATTTGCAAGTTTAAAAAAGAAAAACAAGGAATTACAGATGTTTAGCTCATTTGAGCACAAAGTGCTCAAGGTAAGATTTTGTGATCGTGCTGTATCCGTCGTGCGTCGTCTCGTTGTGCGTTGTCAACTCCCCCATTGTGTACGCTCTAAGGACCACATTTTAAGTCCGATACTCATGAAACTTGGTGAGAATGTTTGTATTGATTATATCTCGCACGCGTTGGAAAATGGAGTATATCAGGTCAAAAACTAAGTCACTAGATCGAAACTACTAGAAACCTTGTGTTCACTCTCGACGCCACATGTTCCGTCCACTTCTCATGAAAGTTTGTCAAAGTGTTTATCTTTATAATATCTCAGATAAGTTGTTAAATGGGTTCCGTTAGGTCGAAAACTAGGTCACAGGTCAAATTCTTAAAATGTACACTCTAAAAGGTCACATTTTTAGTCCAATACTCTTGAAAGTTGGTCAAAATGATTGTCATGATAATATCTTAGATATCTTAAAGGATAAGGAAAGTGGGTCCCGTCAGGTCCAAAAGTAAATTTTACCGGTTCAGATGTTAAGGAAACCCTGTTAACGCTCTAGATGCCATATCTCATGTCCAATACTCATGAAAAGAGGTCACAATGTTTTTCTTCGTGATACCTTGCACGAATTTGAAAATGGGTCATGTCTGGTCAGAACATAGTTTAGCAGGTCGAATTCCTAAAAAACCATGTACACTGTAGAGGCCACATTTCAGTCCAGTACCCATAAAATTTTTGTCATAATATTTGCCTAAATAATCTCTTAAAGGGTAACGAGAGTGCGTGATGTCAGGTAAAAATAGGTTACCGGACCAAATTTGAGAAAAAAAATATTATGTAGGCTGTAGAGGCCACATTTTCTGTCCAAGTTTGTCAGAATGTCTGTCGTAGTGTCCTGGACGACTTGGAAAATTGATGATGTCGGGTCAAAAATTAGTTCACGAGGCCAAACCTTAGAAAAAGTTCGTGTACACTCTAGAGGCCACATTTTCCGTCCAATAACCATGAAAGTTTATCTGAATGTCTGTCTTGATAATATCTCTAATGACTTTGGAAATGGATAATGTCAGGTCAAAAACTAGTTTAATAGATCAAATATTAAAACAATACCTTGTGTACACTTTAGATGTCAGTTTCAATCCAAAACTCAAGAAAGAAGATCATATTGTTTTTCTTGTTAATATGTTGAAGAAGTGTGAATATAAGTCACAACTGTTCAAAAACTATGTCATTGCATCATATCTTTGAATGATTTTATGCTCTTCAAAGGCCACATTTTTATCCAATATGAAAGTTGGTCAGAATGTTTGTTTTGATGGTATCTTGGATGAGATTGAAAATTGGTAATGTCAGGTCAAAAATTCTGAAGAATATACACGGAACTTGGGCAGACTGTATATCTTAATGATATGTTGAATAAGTTGGAAAATGGGGCACATCCGGTCAAAAAACTAGGCCACGAGGTCATATCTTTGAAAAACCTCTCTGTCGTAAAACGTTGGTCATAATTTTTGTATTGATATTTAGGATGTGTTTGAAAATAGATGTAGGACATATTCGGTCAAAAAGTAGGTCACTGAGACAAATCCTAGAAAAAGCTTGTGAATCTATTGAGGCCTTAATATCCGCCTGATGCTCATGAAAATTTGTTGGAATGTTCATCTTTATGATATCTTGGTCGAGATTGGAGTTGGGTCTTGTCTGGTCCAAAAGGCTCAGGTGAGCGACCTTAGGGCCATCATGACCCTCTTGTTTTATTGAAGTATGAAAGTTCATAACGGTATAGTCGTTACTGCATAAGGAGGGATAAATTCATTTTCAACACAGCAAGTTCAGTGCATCGCTAGCCGAGTTGGTAGAGCCGCTGACTCTGGTTTTGAAGGTCGTGGGTTCAAGTCCCACCAGAGCCAACTATTTTTCCCTCCTCTTTCTGTTGTTTTGCTTCTTGGTTTTCCCTCTCTATGGATACACTATTTTGTCCTTATGACTTATGTTTTTGAAAAGATCATCTACATTTCTACGAAGCCTAGCCCCGTTAGGTCAGTCGTTAGCGTATAGAACTTGAGAACAGGAGGTCGATGGTTCGATCCCCGGCTCGGCCAATTTCTTTCCGAGGACTGATGATAGTCATTGCGACAGGATTTATTCCTCTCTCATCGCTGACCATTGTTTCGATGATATGGGAAAGCAGCCTTGGAAAGCATTGATAGGTGCACTGGCCGCCGCGATTCAACTAAAATATTGTAGAAAATAGGGTTAAACACCATAGCATCAATCAATCAATCTTTCTACCCTCCAAAAATTAGTGTCAAGATCTGGTTTGATACTCTTTTAAGTTGTTAACATAATAGAACGGGCAAATGATGATGCCTACCAGATATATTGTCTATCCATTGCAGGTCCTGGTTGCTACAGAAATGGCACTCGCTATGATAAAGGTTTGTTGTTTCTTTACCAGATGACAAGAGTTTAAATTCATTCATATTGGGGATTTTACTGACGACAAATTAATGTAGGGGTCCTGCGTGGCTCAGTGGTAAAGTAGTGGACTCGTGACCTGGAGGCCCCGGTTTCGGCCTCTCCAGCTCCATTGGGTTTTTTGTAGGAGTGTCCTTGGGCAAAACACTTCAGAATCCTAGCCTAGTACTAGTTAAACCCCGGAAATACATGAATATGTGAGCTGACTGAAATGATGTTGAAAGAGGCGTAAAACACTCCTTCAACCATCAGCAAATTAAATGTAGCCCAAGCTATGGTGTATATGTTTCAAAGGGTAGAACAAATTGTGGGAGTATGAGAAAATGCTGGTAACTAGCAATTTCTCCTTTTCTTCCCCACAATATTTTCAAAAGCTGTTATCCTAAAGGGTGTTGACGAAGGTAAGGAATAAAATAAGGTAAGCATTTTCTTCTATTCGTTAGTGTGTTTTTTAGTCACTTTATTTAATGCCAGCAAACGCCCTCAAGGTGGACAAGTTTAAGATGTTATCTTTTAGCACAGACTTAATTACTGAATCCTGATCACTTTTATCCTCAGTGTCATTGATGCGGGTACTCAGCTACAAAATCTTAATCCGTTTGACTAAAACGTATGATCCTAGAACTTTAAAGTTTGATGTATATGCTGTTATCATTATGTTATGCAGTTTCAAAATCGCTTCATTGGTCAGTTGGAATAGCTCAAATGGTAGGGCATGAGAATTGTAAGCGACAAATCATGGGATACTTGAGTTAGTGGGTTAAGCAAAGTAAAGAATTACACTATTTCAGATGAGGTGTTAAACGTAAGTCCCGTGTGATGATGGCGTACACTTAGGATATTAAAGAACCTGGCATAACTTAAGATTGGCTTCGTCCCGTATTTTGGACTATTCCTGTAACATAACTAACAGCCTTACGGGAGTGTAGCCCGTATGGGCTAAATAAATGGATTTTCAATCAATCGATTAATATTATTTCTTTTACTTTAGCCAATCAGAGAAGATGCTGCAAAATATGTTTGGTTTATCCTTTAAAATGACAAACACATGTGCATAGAGTTATAAAACATATGTTCCATAGCCTGCTGTCTTGCAAACAAGATTTGTCTATTTTCTGACAGGGAGGTAAACAAAAGATAATCTACCCGAAGCTTTTCTCTGATGAAATGAAGTTGAAAATGGCAGTCAAGAAGAAACGAAACAAACAAACAATGCTGATGACTGGTTTAAGTTTTATGAAAGAGATGTCTTTGAAAAATAAAAATTTTCCTACATGAGTTGAATGCAAACAGTATGGGCAAGCTGCTGTTCCTTTTCCCATTTTGTTATCTAAAAATTTCATAAGCACTGCAAGCGCATGATAAAGTGTTTTCAGTAAATACATGAGCCGTGCTCTGGCAAAAAGGGGCTTAACCCTTTCCCAAACAAGCCCTGGTTTTCACGTGTCTGCAGTACAAGTCTTTTGAAAACACTGTGGGAAAAGGAGAAATTGCTCGTAACGAGCAATTTCTCCTTTTCCCACAGTGTTTTCTACCCTTTTTGAGAAATTACTGCTATTTTCATCAAATTTAAAATTGTCGTCTGCAAATGCTTTCAATTTGGACTAGTCTAAAATTTTGTCGTTTGGTAAAGAGTTAATGCAACTCCGTTATCTATGATACCAGTCCAGCCATCACATAATTATGGATTCATAATACCCACTCTTTTTTAACAACCGACTTAATCGCGGGGCAGACTGGTCCTTTGACCAATAGAGAAAAGTTCCGGCCTAGGTCAGCCTACACGAACTGCACAGGCTGACCTGAGTCGATACTTTTCGCAGATGCATTAAGCCCCCTTTTCTCAGAGCATAGCTCAGTTATTTTTGTTTATTCTACAATAGGTGATGATGTACCGAGTAACCCATGTGAAAAGAACTGTAAATGTTACTTGGAGAATCGTGAATTTATCATAAAATGTGATGTCGACAAATGTGAGGGTGAGTACAAAGTTCCAGGTGAACTTTTGTGATGATATCCTAGTGCAGTCCACTGTCCCTCATGTATTGTGAATCACATGTTACCAATGATTGGATTGTTTATCCATTCCCGAAGTGCTTATTAAATGAAATCGAACCTTTTAATTATAGAATACATCCGAGCTGTTGCATTTTAAATTGTATTGTAATATCATTATCAGGGGAGGTAAAATCTTGGAAAATTACACTTTTTCTGACACAAATGATTTTGAACATGCGCTTATCTCTTATAAAATCATACTTTGTTCGTACTTATCTGCTAAATCTCTAGATAAAATGGGTAAGAAAAGACAATTTGTTTTCGTGCTTTTTTTTTTTACAAAATGCAAGCTATTTGGAAGTCAAATATGTAAGAAGGTCAGCACCCAGGCTGCAAGAAAAGTCAACCAATCACTTTTCTTATCATTGCTGTCCATTTTTTTAGGACAACAATGGTAATCAAATCAATCATCTGTAGCATCTTGACATAATGCTATTTATCTTCTTTGCATACATGACAGTGGACTTGCAGTTTTGGAAAAGTAGGCTTACGGTTTTATATTTTGTTATATGAAGGTCAAGATACTGACACCACATGATAACCTAATATGAATGTTTCTCTTCTAGACACCTTCAGTGATACTGTGAACTAAAGCTGGGGTCAGATGTCTTATTATGTATACGAAATGTAGCAAAGGGAAGTCTGCTTCTTCCTGAAAAACCAAGCAAAGTGATGAACACCTTATGAAACTTTTCTTCTTCTACCTTTTTTCAGAGCCATGCGTGGAAGATGGAATTATTTATCAGTCAGGAGAATCCTTTTACCGAGAGTGCAATAAGTGTAGCTGCAGGGAAGGGCTAGCTCGGTGCACATTGATAGGATGTCGTAAGTGATGACATTCACAATTAATCTCCTCCTGAAAGGCTTTGGCATCAGATGACTGTGTGAAGTAGGGCTTCTCCAAAATGAATTACATGTAATTTTCAGTCCCATGCTTCAACCATGCAGGAGCAGACAGTTTTGAATTCAAACTGAAGGACTGCGTTTAAAGCGGGGTATTAAGAATCTTTTTAACCTTAAAAAATGAATTCATCACCGAATTAGGTAAGGCGATAACTGACCATCAGTGAAGAAGAAAGACAAATTTAACAGAAAAACGTTTTCAGAAGTATTTTCCAATCTTTATACAAGACGTTTAAATTTTTGCTTCGTTTAAATTCAAAGAATTTTGCAGACGAAAGAGAAATTAAATATAGCTAGAAAGATTTCTATCTTCGAAAAAGTAGAAAACATTATGGGAAATGGAGAAAACGCTTTTACGTTACCTTACCAGCATTTTCTTTTATCCATGAGGTTTTTACAGGGCTTCTACAGGGTCAGTCGGTGTTGTAACACCGAATCGTTTGATAAAGGCTTTATCTGAGAACTGATTTCCTCCACTGCTTACTAGACCTAACTTTCTTATTTCTTACAATAAGGCTATGGCCATCAAATTTTGCATATACCTGCAAGTGAACCTCTTTCAAGAGTTATCATTGGTCCTGGGTTTATGACTGGCCCTGGCCTGGGGATCACAAGCTTCAGGTGGGTTTACAAATAAAATCATAATAAAAACCTACGTTTTCCTGATTTTGAAAGCTAGAGCTGTAAAATTGGATATATGTTACAACGTAGAAGACCTCTACCAAGATTGTTCAAATTTTAGCCTAGGTGTCTTCTTTAACCCCATTCCATGGGTCACAAGATTAACAAGGGTTATAGTGAGAACTATGAAAGTATTTAAGTTTCCTTAATCTTAAGGCCACCAAATTTGACAGATGGCTGCATCTGGTGGACCGCCACCAAATATTGATATTTTAGCGCAGGAATCAAAATTGGTCACACCATGGGAATGACTTGTTTATTGAGGTTTTATATGTTTGAATATTTAAATTCGTTTTTGTTTATATCTATTGGGCCTAGACCTGTGTAATTTGGGATGTAGCTACATCAAGTAGACTCGGAATTAACTAGTAAGAACCCATGGGTCATAATTACATGTAGCTCTACCGATGTGGTTACACGTTTTATAGAATATTTATACTGTGAAAACCTATATTTGTGTATATAACAATTCGGCTCTAGATCTAGATTCGTTTATAGCTCAATCTAGTGGACCTTTATCAGGACTAACCTAGTTATAGCCCTTGGACTAAAATTCTTCCATAAAATTGTTCCATCCCTAGAGGTAACAACTTTCACAACGTGCTTTAAAGAGAAGACTAGAAATCTTATTGTTCCAAGGCATTTGGCCTTGAGTTGCAATCTTTGCTGTGTAGCACGTTATCGGTGATCTCTATCAACGATGTAAGATTGTTGCCCTTTAATGAAAACTGGTCCCGTGGGGGGGGGGGGGTGCGGGCCAAGATTTCAGAGATTGTTTTGCGGTGAGCAATTAAATGCCCTTATGGCTCTCCTGTTTCTTATTTGGTAAAGAGTTACTTTAGCGTTTCCAGTTCCCTTACAGTATGCTTCAACAATGATCTCGTTGCACTGGTCACGATCCTCCTGCGCTGTTGTTGCGCTTGAGGTCTCTCCGAGACGCCATTTTTACTACAATTTAAGAAGGGCTTGAGATTACAGGCTACGCTTGGTCTACGCTTGCTACGATGCTGCTGGGACCTTGCTACGACTTGAGTACTTTTAGAACGTTTCTATACAAAATTAATTGTTTAGGCAGCAGTTTACCATCAGGCTTCGAAGAAAAAGGATTGCATTTTTCCCCAAAGGCTGTGCTTCAACTTGCGATTATGAACAATAGATTGATAAGGTTGGATGTTACGAGACAAGCTAGATAGAGAAGGAGGGCCAAAGAATCTGGGCCTGTCTATGGTTTTGTCTTTTGTTTCTGAGGATGGCATTGTGAACCATTGATGTTGATCCTTTGATGTTTTTGGTTTTATGTGTGAGCAAGTTATTAAAGTAAAGGTGAAAGTGTTGCATATTTTACCGAGATCGGCAAGAGCGTGACGTATGAGCCTAGCTAAGTCCCCAAGAGAAGCGCAGAGAAAACCCAACCCAAGTGCCACAAGCATAATGAACGTGTAGCAGAAGCGCTGTGGTTGGTAATTCACCATTGAAACACTTTGATCGTCGCTGAAGCGTACAGAGTATAGCCTGAGTTTCTGTAGCTTAGCAGAAACGTAGCTGGATTGCAAACACAAATAACTCGGAACTTTTAATATAATGCGATTGCGCTTGCGCTAGTTTCTAGTTCTGTGGCTACGATACTGCTGCATTTTTTAATTTCTTGCCACATCCTTTCTATGCTTTTGTGGTGTACAGCAATTCCGCAACATAGATTTTGAGCAAGGTCAAAACATGCGGCATAAACATAACATGCGAACTGGAAGCTTCCGATATGCTTCTGCTATGATCAAGGCGTTTCTTCTGCTGTTCCTGCTACATTTTGTAGAGTGTTGACCAGAATTTTGAAGCGTAGAGAAATCGCTACTCAGTGAAATGGGGGCCTTATGAAGATGGGTAATGTTCATTTACGTCCAAAGAAGGCTTTTAGATTTAATTGCAAAAAAGAAATACTCGTAGAAAACACATGGAATTACAAAGGTGTTTGTATTCTAACTGTAAAGAACCTAACGGTATTATTGTAATTGCATAACAAGACATAAACACATTTTCAACACAATACTTAGTTTCAGTCAACGCGATAGCTGAGTTGGTAGAGCCGCTGACCGATTTGGAATATCATGGGTTCGAGCCGGTCCAAATACTTTTTTGTCCAGTATGTTTTGTTTGTTTGTTGTTTTTCTCCATTTGAGGATAAACAGTCACGTTATAATCGTATGTTCTTTGAAAGTATCACCTTTCTATCCCAAAAGGTTTTAGGTTAAATACTGGTTTGATGCTTCAGTAATTTGCTGGCATCATAGAAAGGGCAAATAATGGAGATGTGTACCAAATATATTGTCTGTCTATTGCAGGTCCTGGTTGCTACAGAAATGGGACTCGATATGATAAAGGTTTGTTAACTCTTTACCAGATTACAAGAGTTTATAACCACCCATATTGAGGATTTTGCTGATGATAAATAAATATAGCCCAAGCGAAATTTATCTTTCAGAGGTAGAAATAATTGTTGGAATAGGAAAAAATGCTTGTAACTAGCATTTTCTCATTTTCCCACATTTTTGGCTTAGCTGTTTTCGAAAAAGAAAACTTCGAGGTATTGTCGCAGCCCGGGCATTGTTGCCTGCATCATCGTCTGCGTCGTCCTGCGAAAACTTAGACGTTTAATAATATCTCTGTTGTTACCGAAGGTGTTAGCTTCGAACTTAAAACAAGTTGTTATAAATTGGGAACCTAAACAACAAAAGCAGGTAACCTCCAAAGGATTTTGACAGAGTTTTGCCCCTTTTTTGACTTAGAATTTTCACTGAAAATCAAGCATCCATAGCCAAGCGTAGACACCTGCATTTGCTGCTCTTGTTTTTAGAAATTATCTTTTGCAGGGTCGTTAAAACGGAATACCCTGAGGTAAAGGCTTACATACATTAAGTAATAGCCATTTGTAGGGATATATTGTGATACCTGAAGAAATGGTTGCTTATGAGCCTATATATGGATCTAGCTATCATTGAAAATTGTAAATAGTTGATAACCTTATTTTCTAGAAAACTCAATGAAGACTTTTTGTGTTCTGATCTTGATCTGTGCATGCTGTAAAAGCAAATATAGTTGTGACAGGCACTTTATGTAAATACATGTAGTTTATAAGCAATTAATGGAAATTGTGTACTTATGAATATCATGACAGCAGTGACTGAAATAATGCTAGCTTTTTCTTCTTGTTCTTCAATGTTTTTCTACCCTTCTACGGACAAATTCTATCATTTGAGCCACATTTTATTTGTTGCCAGCCAATGCGAATGCTGTCAGGTTAGTCAAGCCTAATATGATCCTGCACAGAATTAGTTACTAATTCTTGGTCACTTCAGCCTCGGTGTTATTCATGCAGGCACTCAGGTTAACAACGGCATTGGTCAGTAAGAATAGCTCTAGTGGTAGGGCATGAAACTCGTTAGCGACATACATGTATCTAGGGATACTTGAGTGAGTGGATGCCATCTCCTAAGTGGGCCAACTAAAAAAATACTAATAGTCGTTCAGATAAGGTGTTAAACTTAGGTCCCATGAGATGATACTATACACTTAACATGTTATGGAACCAGGTGTAATGCAGGATGGGCTTTGTCCCGTATCTAACACTATCACTATAATGTAACTAATAGCCATATAGGGGTGTCAACCATATGGGCAACGGTTACCGGCAATAAATAAATGAAAAAATCAATCAATCAGTCGATCAATCAATATCTGTTCTCATAGTTAAACCTATCAGAGATATCGTTTGATTCATCCTTTCTAGATGGCACACACACATACACACGTACGTAAGTAGTGTGATAGCAAGAAAATTTTCCATAGCCTGCAGTTTTGAAAGGTACATAAAAACAATCTACCCCAGGCTCTCTACTAATAAAATAAGTTTGAAAATAGTATTCAACAAGAAACAACAAACAAAACAGATAACTGGCTGAAGGCTAAGGAAAGAGAAATATTTGCAGAAAAAAACTTGTCCTTTTTGAGTAAAATGGATTTAACAGTATGGGCAAACAGACACTCCTTTTACCTCGATGTCATCAACTACAAGCGCAATATAAAGTGTCTCAAGTAATGGACAAATATATGTATTTGTTTATTCTGCATTAGGTGATGATGTACCGAGTAATAATGAATGTGAAAAGAACTGTAAGTGTTACTTGGAGGGCAGTGAATATAAAATAGGATGTGATGTCTACACTTGCGAGGGTGAGTAAATTTCAGCTCACATGAGTACAATGTATATGGTGATGTATTTGGTGTCCTACTGTAAGGCATTGTCCCCAATGCATTGTGCATCACTAGTCTATGATTGGCTTTTTTATCCCCGCCTAAGGTGCTTATTAAATGAAACCGAACTTTTTAATCAAGGAGTACAGCCAAGGTATTGCAATTTGACATGTGTTGCTTAATCAGTATCAGGGGAGTAAGTATCCTAGAAAATTGAACTTTCCTGACAGAATTGATTTTGAATATACGGCTGTCTTACTTTTAAAAGTCTTACTTTGTTCATACTTACCTATCAAATGTCTGAAAATAATGTGCAAAGAGAGACAAAATTTGTTTCCATGCATCACTTTTCGAAGTATTGAAATTTCCATTGATACATACATAGCACTTTTTTGATACCAGAATTTGTTGAGCCATAGTTACAGACTGCAAGCTATGTGGGGGGGAGGGGGGGGATGTCATGATTTATAAGAAGGTCATCACCCAGGCTGCGAGAAAAAAAAGCTAGTCACTTTTCTAATTAATGCTGTCCAAATATTCTAGGAAAACTATTATAAATGAATGAATCATCTTTAATCGTCTTGTTTGGCTGTGGTGTTATTTGTCTTCTTTATTTATTTATTTATTTTTTTTTTTTTCTGCATGAAAGAAATGAAAATGGTCTTGCCATCTTGGAAAAGAAAGATAGGCTGCAAGAAAAGTTTGTCACTTTTCTAGTCAATGTGGTCCAAATTTTCTAGGACAATTAAGGAAAATAAATAAATCGTCTATATAGCAGTCTTAACTTGCTGTGGTGTTATTTGTCTTCTTTTACTATTGTGCAAATAAAAGGGACAATGGACTTACCGTTTTTGAAAAGATCACTACGCTAACCGAATTTTTTCATCATATTGAGACCAACTTGTTGGTGCCACATGATAAACCTACATGTAAGTGTCTATTTCAGATACCGTGATTATTTCTGTGAAGCAAGAGGTTAAGGTATGATGACTTACGTGTCTTTTGCATACGAAATATAGCAAAAGTAGTCTGCTTTTTCCTGTGAAATCAGGCAAAGGGATAAACCTTTTTAAAAAACTCCATTTTTCTATCTTCTTCAGAGCCATGCGTAGAAGATGGAATTATTTATCCTTCGGGAGAATCCTTTTACCGAGAATGCAATACTTGTAACTGCAAGAATGGGCTAGCTGCGTGCACAAGGATTGCTTGTCGTAAGTGATGACATTGGTTCTTGAAATATATTTGCATATTGAATTCCCTGTTAAATAGGGTTTATCAAAGCGAATTCATTTACTGCACAATTTTATGTTTTCATGACTCTGAATGAGAGAAGTTCTGATAAAACAGAACAAAAAAAAATCAGGTCTTTTTCTTAGAGCCCATTGTGGAAGAAGGAGGAAATACAGGTCTCACACACTCACACATTTCTTTTTTCTTATTTTTTTTAAACAATGTTTTTTTTCCCTTCCAAAGACAAATGTCAGTGTTTAAGTTACATTTAATCCGTCATTCTGTAAATGCAATCAATTTGGGCCCGTAAGTCAAAAACTGTTTTCGTATGGTAAAGTGTTACGCTTAACTGTATATTAAGTACCCCCAATTTACTAGAACATTGCCAAAGTTACCTGCAACATTTTTAACACCTTACAGAACAATCCCAAGTAATAATGACCCTGAGAAAGAAGGCTTTTGAAAACTTTGCTGGTAACCAGCATTTTGTACTTTTTTCACAATGTTTTCTACCCTTGCAAAAATAAAAGTCAATTTTTGAATCATATGTATTTTGTTGTCAGCAAATACTTTTAAAATGGACAAGTGTAATATATAGCATTTTGTAAACAGGTTTAGAGGCTTTTATTCTCAAAAGTAGCAATATCATGCTTCATAAGTATTAACTGTTTACCAAACGACAAAATTTTGGACTAGACCAAATCTAGCTCAGATGATGATTTCCGTCTTAGATATGGTGAAAGGGAAAAGGAGAAAATGGTAGCTACAAACATTTTTCTCCTTTACCCACTGTGCTTTCAAAAGGTTTTCTTTTTAGAATCGTTAACACTTTGGATAGTGTTGTAGAGGCTTAAGTAAGCTGTTTTCAAAGGCACCATTGAGTATGTGCTATAGCCCTGTCATTTGTGACCTGTTCTTGTCATCATTTTTTACATTTAGCTTATCCCATTTACATTTAACTTATCCCATATCTCGGCTAATACTAAAAACATTTATTTAACTTTGGCTACCTGCTAACTGTAAAAAGGGAATATAACTCTCAAACATTTGGATAAAGTTGTGTTCCTTTTTCCAACAGAGTTCAATGAAAAAGCAATTGCAGCACACCAATGGTACCCACGTCTGGTTCTCTTATCAAAACATTTTGAATAGTTGAAGAATAAATGGTCAGACTGCATGTTTTGTGCTGTCCGGTCATAGACTAAAGTGTTCACCAAAACATCTTAAGTTGATAACATTACTGTACTGAGGTGATAGTAACCTGCCCAATATATTTTCTTTCTATTGCAGGTCCTGGTTGCTACAGAAATGGTACCCCCTATGGTGAAGGTTTGTCAGTCTGAAGATTGATTTCCTCTACTATTTGCTGGACGAAATTCTAGACCTGTCCAAATCAGAAGCATTTTCAGACAGTACATTAAATGGTTCTCGAGCGATCAGACGTGTTTCTAAAAGAGTTGGAAAAATTGTGGGAAAAGGAGAAAATATTGTTTCCTCAAGCTGTTGTTAAAACACAGGATTGTTTCATAAAGGATAAACTCGTGTCCAAACAACAAGTTTTCAACACTTAGATAAAAAGCACCTGCAGACAACAACTCAATATGGCTCAAACCATGGGATTTACCTTTGAAAAGGTAGAAAATATTGTTGGAAAGGGAGAAGATGTTGATTACCAGCATTTCCTCCTTTTCCAACATCTTTTTTCAAAAGCCTTCCATCTCAGGAGTGTTGTTTTGTAATGGGTGCAAGAAAAAAGGACACCTGGAAAGAAGATAGCTTAAAGGCATGCGTGTGTGTGTGTGTGTGTGCGTCTCTCTCTCTCTCTCTCTTGCAAGTCTTTTAGAAAATTTGGGGAAAAGGAGAAAATACTTGTAACCATCATTTTCTCCTTTGCCCACAATGCTCTCTACCCCTTGAAATAGAAATTTCATGTTTTGAATAACATTTTGAATAAAGCAAGCATTCTCTTCTTTTCCTACAATTTTTCTCTACCTATTCAAAAGGAATCCTATTATTTGAGTTACACTAAATTATTGCCTGCAAAACTTATTGCTTAACCCTGTACTAAACAGTCCTGGATTTTCACACCTCTGAGAAAGAAGCATTTTGAAAACATTGCGAGAAAAGGAGAAAATAATGGTCACCAGCATTATTTTTCTTTTCTCACAATGTTTTTACCCTTCCAAAAACAAATATAAATTTTTTGGTCACATTAACTTCGTAGTCTGTAAACCATTTCAATTTGGAACAGTGAAAAGATTGAGAAGTGTAGAACGGCTGGTACAGAGTTAATGATGCCCGCCATCACTGATCCAAGCGGAGCCACATGGCTCACTTGGTAACATACAGTGCTTGAAACCATTGGGTCTGTGGTTTGAACCCCTTGCTCGTCCAATTTCTTCCGAGGGTTGTTGATTTTTTCCAATAGTTGTTATGAGGAAAAGCAGCCAGTGGCTTGGGAAGAATATTATGCAAAGCACTGGGAAAAGAAACTCCAGGACATGCATAGATAGGTGCCCTGGTAGCCATGGTATAAAACTGAAATAATGTTGAAAAGAGTGTTAAGCGTAGGCAAACAAAGAATAATCATAATCGTTTAATCGTAAAGGAATAAGTGATAATAATGTATAGTAATTAGCTACAAACATCTATTTCTGTTGGACCGTTTGAAGTGCATAATGTCAGTAAAATAAAATCTCATATATCTGTAGTTAGTATTATGTTATGTAAGAAACATACGCAATAGTTCATCAATATAAGGCTTTCCTCTGATGAAATAAAGCTCAAAATGGTATGGCATTCAACAAGAAACAAACAATAAAGCTGACGATTACTTGTCCACATTTTATGAAAGAGAAACATTTGAAGGGAAGAAACCTATCCTATTTGTGTGAAATGGAAAACAGTACAGGAAAACTGCTGTTCCTTTTCCCTCTATGTTATCCATAGCTTTCAACTATAAGAGCACGATAAAGGACACGTATTCAGAAATGGTTTAAGATAGATATATTTGTTTATTCTACATTAGGTGATAATGTACTTCGAGGATCGTGAATATAGAATAGACTGTGATGTTGACGCTTACGTAATGCGTTATAAGAAATACTTTTTGTTTATTCTGCAATAGGTGATGGTGTACCGAGTAATAATCCATGTGAAAAGAACTGTACATGTTTCTTGGAGGGACGTGAATATAAAATAGGATGTGATATGGACGGATGCAGGGGTGAGTAAATTTCTGCACACCTGAGTACAAAGTTCCTGGTAAGATATTGTGACTTCCTGCCACACCACCCACAGTCCGCATAATTATTGCAGATGAATCTAAAATTGTGTCATCTAAATTTTTAAAAAACGTATGCATGCCCGAGATAGATCTGGAAGGTGTATTCCATGTTTATTCATACACCCATCTGGGACAAGTTCATATGACACCTGTGGCACTGTTTCTGCTTTAACCCTTTACCACACAATCCCACGCTTTAATTACATACAGGAAAAAGCTTTTCAAAAAATTGTAGGAAAAGGAGAAAGTGCTGGTAAACACTTTGCTTTTGTGAAGACTAATACCACCAATTCAACCGCATCTAATTTTGACATCTGAAAACGCCATGTATTTAAACACGACTGAAATGTTTTTCTTTTATAAAGGGCCCTCGAAAGTCGGGATTGTTTGGTAAAGGGTTAACGGAATCCTTCCTTCCAATTTGTTCCACCTGGGATTCCATGATGACAGCTTGATTATTACAGGAGCTGTTACAGTGTCATTTGAAACATTTTCCTAAACCAGTAACAGGGGTTAGTCCTCGGTCTATGACAGCTCTAGTTTTACCTAAATTTGTTTTACGTTTCCAGCGCCATGTAATGTAAGTGGTATTCTTTACCCGTCTGGAACAAGTTTCTGGGATAAGTGTAATAGATGCACATGTGAGAATGGAATAGCAGGTTGTACACTGGTATTATGTCGTAAGTATGTCTGTTTTTACT
Organism: Tridacna gigas; assembly: GCA_945859785.2. Lineage (NCBI taxonomy): Eukaryota > Metazoa > Mollusca > Bivalvia > Cardiida > Cardiidae > Tridacna > Tridacna gigas. The sequence goes on from OX244035.2 coordinate 56,521,403, forward strand.
TCGCTTTTTTTTTCCCAGTGATTAACGTAACAATTGTTCTAACGATCTTGGGGGAGTTTGGAAATATAGAAAGTGATGGTAACATTTTTATCTCTTTACGACAATTTTCTGTCCTTTGATAAACAAATTTCAATTGTTTCGGCAGATATTTTTGTCATCTGCAGAACTTTCCAATTAGGACAAGTCTAAGAAAAATTAGTTGTCTTGTAAAGTTACCAGACGACAAAAAACTTAGACACATTCATAATGAAAGCATTTGCAGCAGCAAATTAAAGTTGGCTTGAATTATTAGATTTGTCTATAAAAGGTAGAACATTTTATAGGATAACTATAAGCTGCCGTTAACCGGCATTATTCTCCTTTTTCATGTTCATAAAAATGAGTGTTATATAGGAAAATTTGTATCTGGACAACATATACCAGTGCAATTCGTACCTATGATAATTCGTACCACGAATAACATGTATTTAGAGCAATTCATATCCAAGTCATTTCTAATAAAATTGTGCCTGTGATAACTCATACCTTAGTATGATGACTTTTGGGTACCCAGGACAGCTTATACTATGAGAATTCAGTACGAATTGTCCAGGTAAAAATTGCACTGTTAAATATAATGCTCATCTTGTAAAGATTTTACTCATTGCCAGGAGCAACGATATGGAAGCAAACAACTTTGTAGACATTCATTTGAGACAAAAAGATCAACACGAACTCTGTATAAATTTGAAAGGTTATAGCAAAAGGAGAAATTGCTCTCAAACATGCACAGTTGGGTGTATATTATCCATAGCTTGAACCTATTGATTTTGAAGAAACTTTGGCAATCAGTATGGGGAAAAGTAGCCATTTAAAGTTGAAAATTTACATTTTTGTTTATGCAATTAAGTCTGTATTTTTGATCTAATTCTTTTGAAATTTGCAAAGATTATTTATATTACCAAGGGATTGAACTCTATTAAAGATTAAAGACGAAGAAAATGTAGCAATCAATTTAGAAAAAGCAGCCATTGATGACTTAGTATTGTTTACTCAACACAGCCCACAAAATTAGCCACATTGCTTTGAAATTTGCATTATTTAATACAATGAGTGCTGAAACCTTATCAAATTTGGCTGGCTGGGTTCCAAGCAATTGGTTTTGGGAGATTGCACTTCATTTTTGTTTTTTTTTGTTAATCGTTGAATTCACGATGCCTACTTACGCTGTCTTAGTGGTTCAAGCTCAGTTGCAACAACATCCCCCACCCCCATTTTTTTGCGTGTTTTTCTTTTTCCTTGTTGCATCATGAACTTATAATGTATACTAGAAAGAAACAAGCAAAATCACTGCCAGTGGAGCAATTCAGACCCTGAAGGGCCTCTAGTTGTATCATCTAATGTCAATTCAAACAACCAGCAGTCCTTGTACCCTACCAGATACATACATATAGATACATCTATATTTGGTTTGGTAGTTTTAAGTCTTATGCATCTGTTAAATTATTGAAGCACGTAATTATTATATGAGACTAAATAATGAACAAATCTCTGTAAATGTACTTTGGAAAAGGCTTATATTTGTCCTGGTAAAACATAGATTGTAAAAGCAGGGCAATTAACTTAAGACATGTTTGGGGGGGGGGGGGGGGGGTATAAGTTAAATTTATTACAATATCAAATATTAGTGTAAGGTCGCATTTTTCAACTGACTTCGAAATAAACCAGTCTCTATTTCAATTTTACCTCTATAATTTCAAAAAACCTAAATTGAAAAGGTGTAATTACCTTTTCTCAATTTTTCCCGTGCTTATTTTATCAGTAACAATTACGTAGTCTTCTGGTGACTTACACAGATCTTCTAGCTAAGCCATAATGGCATACATTGTTCCTGGATTTTTTTATTTGTGGACCATGTGACATCAGTAGGAGGAGCGATCTATAGCCTGTTGTTTGGTCAATTGCTGGCTAGGCTACCGTTCATTATTTCGCTTCAAATTGTACCGCATAGGAGATTAATAACATGTATTCATATTCCAGTACCTCTTATATGCCTTTCTTTTTATTTCAAAGATAATTCTTGTTTTTGGTGTTTTTGGTCAAGCTTAAAATTCGATTATTTAGGGCGGGAATCTAGGCGACTTGATCCAAATTACATGTAGTAAGAAAATAAAAAAATCGAGTCTACCTGATCAAATTGATGAAAAAGGTAGCTTTGAATAGATCACGTAAAAAAATTATTTCCTGAAGAATTCAATGTTTTCACGACTTTGAGACAGAGACGTCCAGAAAAAAGTAACAACATAAGAATGCGTTTGAAAGCATTGTGACCAGAGTAAGAAACACTGGTCACCAGCATTGTTTCTCTTTTCATAAGAACGTTTCTACCCTTCCAAAGACAATTTTTGTCATTTAAGCCACTGCCTGCAAATGCAGTCAATTTTGGGAAGTCCAAAACTTTTTTATTTCATAAAGATTTACACTGATATTTAACTTTTAAATCCACAATTTGCAAGAACACTGCCAAACCTATCTGAAACCAGCTTGTTTCAGGAGGTATTGGGTCTAAGTTGTTTCAGTACCAATATATCACATCGCATTTGTTAACTTAGCTGTTTTCAAAGAAATCATTGTCTATTTGTTATAGCCCTGTCGCTGTTGAATGCATTGTCATCATTTTTTGACATTTAATATTTCCTCAAAACTCTGGAAAGAGGTTTATTCCGGTACAAGATGCACAACAATACATAGTAAAACATAAATTCATATCCGTAAGAACAGTATTATCACAATTAGTTACGATGTCTGCGACATTCATACCTAGGACAAGACAAAAAGAGATATGTAATGTCTTATTTCCATTGTGGTCTTACACGTGTGTGGCTGATATAGAGAGACATGATGTGATATATGTCGTACGTTCCATTAAATATATCGCATGCTACAAATTCATATACCGGTTTCCAGGAAACATACACACACAATCTGACGATAAACATAACTGTTGTAACCTTCACAATAAGGCTAGTAGATAACTACCAAAAGATGAAATCATACCAAAAGGCAGGTAACTCAAATTATTTTCGACACAGTTTTGCCCCATTTTCATCCTAGGTTTTTTAGCTCAGCTGTTTTTGCAGAAAACATGGAGGTATTGTTGTAGCCCTGGCATCTGCGTCATCGTGCGAAAACTTGGACATTTCATAATATCTCTGTTATTACTGAAGATATTTGCTTCAATTTTTGGACAAGTTGATATATATCAAAATGGGAACCAATACAACTAGGTCAGGTAATTATCAAATTTTTTTTGACAGAGTTATGCCCCTTTTTTGACTTAGAATTTTCACTGCAAATCTAAGCATCCTCACCCGAGTTTTGGCAACCGCCAAAAAGTTGCATATCCTCTGGTCAGACTACACTTTTTTGAGCAACCTGATAATTGCTGTCCAACAAAACATCTTTAGTTGTTATAAACATAGTAAGAGCAGAGTATGATAAACTAACTACCCAATATAACTTTACTCTCTATTGCAGCTCCCGGTTGCTACAGAAATGGTACTCACTATGATAAAGGTCTGTTCACTTTTTACCAACATAGTTTTAGTTTATCCATTTTGATTGCATTTGCTGATGAAAAATTAAATTTAGCCCTGGTGATGGTATTTATCTTTCAGAGGGTAAAAAAGGAATGAGGGATTAGGAGAAAATGTTTGTTACCAGTATTTCCTCCTCTTTCCACAGTGATTTTAAAAGCCTTTAGCTCAGGGCTGTCAAAACAAAATATTGTGGGCTAAAGGATTAAGCACATCCAATGGGAGTTGTTCTCAAAGGTATATCGGTAGAGCTACACTGTATGGTGCCTGGGAAAAAGCTTGTTAAAAGACCATAAATAAGGATCTAGCAGAACTGCTAACATTGATTATCGTAGAAAAATGATTTTGTTAGCCTCTTTGCTAAAATATCTCCATGTAGCCATTTTGTAGACTGATCTTGACCTATGCTTGATGTAAAAGCAACTTGAGCTGTGAAAGGCATTAGGGATTAAGTTTTTAGCAATGAACTGGAACTGTATACATTAGAATTTCGTTAGAACGCACGTCTTTTGTTCGAAGCTATGTGTTGGTTCGTATGCTATCTCCGGTCCCGAAATTTATCCTTCTTTATAATTGTTAAATTCCTCCGAATACTGCGAACAACGGTGATCCATAGTTCCTAGTATATTTCATGCCCCAAAAGTAGTTTTTGAACACAAATTCCTACCTTTAATTGGTATATTTAATTAATCCGCTTGCAAACTTGCGAAGATGTGAAAACCCGTAACCAACCTTGATTTTCACACCTCTTGATTGACGTTGTCGATTGGTGTCATTCAGTCGTTAACAGCAAGCGAATGTAATTAAAGGTGTTATTTGGTTTGTAACATCAATTAATCAGTCAAAACGACAATTAATAATTCCGAAATTCCTTAAAACACCCGACAAGGCATAAACGGATTACAGCCTGAAGCGATTACTAGATAGACCGGAAAACACTTTATGACGCAGGAAAACGCCAATAAACGTCAGAAAATATAGCAAAATACATATCGAAAGGTGGAGGGGGTCGAAAGAGTAGGCTTATATGTTAAATAAGGGTACGAGGGGAAAGAATTTATCAACCTATACTCGCCGAAAAATACCACTGATATTTCCTCATCCTTTCCATTGCTATCGCCGACAATCATCGCGTAGCCCCAAAAATTCGGAAAAAAGCAAATCATATACTGTAGGTGGAAGTGTTTTGTTTATAAGGGTAGTCGGGTCAATAGGGATATGGGGCAGGATATTACCTTTTACTGGCCTAAACCACCTAAATATGCCGGAAAATACTATTAGGTGTTTTTCGGTGTTTCTAATTGTGACCCGGACTGAAGTCCTCTGAATGATTTGATCTCTAGAAGGGGAAATCACTCCGACAGAATTCATCAAACGCAAAAACAGTGGGTGAATTCGTTTCATGTGTTTATTATGATAAACATGTATTTATAGATGGATGAAAAATAAAGATAAGTAAATTTTCTTGTTTCCGACGGTTACGTGACATAAACCCCCGATTCGGAAGCTTGCTCCGATGTTTTTCTTTTTCTTTTAATGTGTCTTCGCTAGGTGAGCGGAGAAACAATCACAAAAATAACATAGGATCAAGCCTTCAAGTTGAAGCAACGGGAAATATACATGTATAATCGGTACTAGTTTAGGGTACTGCAAGATATGCAATATATATACGGCACCGAAAACACCCGAACACAGTCACACTTTCTAGTTCGTACTACGCTTAGTTCGAATAAAATACTCCGGTCCCTTGCGCTACGAACTACCAAGATTTTAATGTATTTGCAATTCTCAAAAGTGGGGGCAGAGACTAGATTAAGGTCAGTTTTTATTTGTTGCCAGCAAAATATCCTCAATGTGGACAAGTCTTGACTGTTGTCCTCTAGTAAGAAGTTAATTGCTGATCCCTGGTCACCTTGACCAACAGTGTTATTCATGCATGCAGTAGGCTATAAAACTCCGTTTCGCTTTGTCATTTTAAAGTGCATGATCTCAGTACAGTAAAATGTGATGTATTGGCTGTTAGTAAACATGTTATCATTTGAAGCACATTTCACAACTATATGTCTGTACCTTTCTAGATAGTGTAGATCAAGATCAGACTGCACAAAACATGCAATCTGATGTATGATCTACACTGTCTGCTTTGCTGAAACTTTACAGACAAAAGCAACCATGTTATTGCACTTACTCGGGTCTTATTTCTAGACTTAAAGAGTCTGCTGGGTTTATTTTGTAATCTAATGGTCAGGATTTTTTCAAAATCACTTATTTCAGTTCTGCTAATTATAGAAGATGTTTCCAAATTTGTTTGATTCATCTTTTTAACCCTTTACCACACAATCCCGACTTTTAACGACCCTGAAGAAAATGCCTTCTGAAAACATTATGGGAAAAGGAGAAAATGCTGGTAACCAGCATTTTCTCCTTTTCCCACAATGTTTTCTACTCTTCTCAAATCAAATTTCAAGTTTTGAGCCAAATTTGAATTGTCATCTGCATATGCTTTCAATTTAGATCAGTCTAAATTTTGTCGTTTGGTAAAGACTTAAATGGCACACTCTTGTACATAGTGTGATACAACATTGGTTTTGTTATAGCCTGCAGTTTTGAAAGCTGGATTTTTATCCACAACCAAAGGAGAGGGGATGTATATCGAGGGGTGAATACGAAACTATTCCATCTGCGTTTCGAACAATTTTACAGGAGAGGGAAAAAAGCTTCTCATTTCTGTGAAAAGAATAGTTTGATCATCTTGTTTAGATATGTTGTGTTGAGCTGAGAGCATGAATTCAGCACAACATAATTAAACAAGACGATCTAACAACGCTTTTCACGGAATTGAGTTTTTTCCCCTCTCCTGTAATATTTTCCAAAATGCAGATGGAATAGTTTCGCATTCAACCCTCGATATAGTCTTTGCTGTCTTCGTCTGTCCATCCATCTGTCCATTCATTCTTCTGTCCATCCTGATAGATATTTTCTAAAATCCGTGACAAAATTAAATGAAACTTCATACATGATAGACCATTATTTCTTTAACTACTGGACAAAATTTTATGAAACTTCATATTTATATTGTTTATCATAAGCCACAGACAATTGTTACTTGTTTTTATTTGATGAAATACCATGTAATGGAAAAAGGGGGCTTAATGTATAATTTTATTATGGACCAATAACAAAAAGGCCACTTGTACATGCAAAACACAATGCCTCTTATATGTTTCTATTAAAAAAGGTCTTTTTCGGCAAGAGATATCATTTCAACAAAATAGCTTGTTTACACACTGACAGAAAGGTAAACAAAAGATAAATTACCCTACGGTGAGGTAGCATTCAACATAAAACAAACAAACAAAAAGGATGACTGGTTCATGTGTTAAGAGACAGAAATATTTGAAAGGAAAAAGCTTGTCCTATTTGAGTGAAGTGGAAAACAGTATGGCCATACAATTGTTCCTTGTACCTCCACGTTATGCAAAGCTTTCAATTATAAGGGAAATAAAGTGTTTTCAGTAATTGATTAAAACAGGTATGGGTCAAGCTCTGTGAAAATGGGGCATCATGCATTGGGGAAAAAAAAGTATCAACCCAAGTCAGCCTGCACAGTCAGCACAGGCTTACATGGGTCGAAATTTTTAGCTATTTGCAAATTTTCTGCACATCCAAGAACCACTCTTCCTCCAGACTCAGTCAATGGATTATATAAATCCATAATTATGTTGACGATTTGCTTGGTATAATGCATCAAGAGCATGTATTAAGCCCCCTTTGCCAGAGCATGGCTCATATTTTTGTTTATTTTGCATTAGGTGATGATGTACCAAGTAATGATCCATGTGAAAAGAACTGTAAATGTTACTTGGAGGATCGGGAATATAAAATAAAATGTGATGTAGAAAAATGCCCTCCAATTACCTGTGAAAACCCAAGAATGGTGGAAGGGGAGTGTTGCCCTGTATGCAATGGTAAGTCATTTTCTGCTCACCTGAGTACAAAATTCAAGATTAGATTTTGTGACGTCCTGCCACCCACAGTCCGCTTAGCCCTGAAGCTCCGTTGGTAATGCACTTGGCGAATAATTAAGAGATTTGGGATTCAAATGGTAGCTTAGTCCAATTAACAGTTTTCAAGGATTGATAGTCATTGCCACAAAATTCATTCTTACCACTGCTAAACACTATTTCAACTTTTTATGAGGCAACCAGTTGATTGAACAAAGTTACTATCAAAAGAAACTTTTGGAAGGCATTGAGAGGTGCATCGGCCTCCAGTTTATCATAATGCATCGTTTGTGACCAATAATTGGCTTTTAACCCTTTAGCAAACAATCTCTTGTTTGAATGTCTCTGGTAAAAATCTTTTGAAAACATCAAGGGAAATGGACAAAATGCTAATAACAGCATTTTCTCCTTTTTCAAACACCGTTTTCTACCCTTCCTATAACAATTCCTGTCATTTAGGAAACATTAAATTCAACATTTGCAAATGCTTTCAATGTCTAGAATTTTGGTTACCTAGTATAGTTTAAAACTCCAGAACGCTCAAATCTCATCCAGTCTTCATGAAACTTGATCAGGATGTATTTGATTAGGCTTGTTGTTGTTTTTCTAGATGTAGCGAATGAAATTAATCTTTTACAAAACTACCTATATTTAGTTTACTTGAAGTCATTTATTATTCCATCACACAATTTTTAATTTCAGTTGCCCTGACAGACAAAGCTTTTGAAATAAAGTAGCTACAGGAAAACTTGCTTTTTCCATGATTTGTCTCTGCCCTTTTGCAAATTAATCCCTCAGTTTGAGCCTTATTGAATATGATGTCAGCAGGTGCTTTTGCTGCGTACAAGCCTAAGTTTCTTTTTAAATGAAATGGAATTTTGAGCAAAAAGCTTTTCAAAAAATTGTAAGAAAAGGAGAAACTGCTGGTAAGACTTTACTATTGTAAAGACAAATCTCACCAAATGAACCGCATGTAAATTTGACAACACGACCAAAATGTTGTTGTTAGTTACTTTTGAAAGCCTGAAACAAATTTACAGCAGCTGACTTTAAAATCGTTCTTGTACAATCTGAAACAAAATCAAAGTTCACTGACACTAATTACAGGAATACCTGTGAAAACACAGAGACAAAACGTGATAAAAATCATATTAGCAATTTGTCCTTAAATATCTTCGAAAGTAGCGTTTTTCTTGATAAAACCAGTCCTCTACAGGAAATATATTTTAAACCAAAAGTACCAACTATGAATTTAATTCTATACAAAGCAACAGAAAAGTGAAGTTGTCCAAACTGAAAACAGTTGCAGACGGCAATTTAGATGTGGTTGAAATTATGCTTTTAGGATGTGAAAAGTTAGGAAACAATTTCGGAAAAGAAGAAAATTCTGGTTCCCGGCATTTTTTCTTTCTTCAACATTTTTTTTTTTCAAAAACTTTCTATATCAAGTTCGTTGAAATTCAGGATTGTGTGGTAATGGTTTAATTATAATTATCATATGCAGACAACAACGAAGTTAATTGGTAGTATATTCGAATCAGGTTTGCTGTCTGTCTGTCCCACCCTTGATCCATACATGCATTTTTTGGGCTTCCTCTCCCTTTACAGTTTTCAACTACATTTTGGGGAATTTTAAATCTTTATTAGACGACAAACTTTTGGCATTATCCAAATTTTAAAGCTTTTGTCGGCAAAGAATTAAAATGCATCTCTAAACATGAAATTTGTTTATCATAGTGTTGAAGACATTGTGGGAACATGGCAAAATACTTGTACCAGCATTTTCTCCTTTCGCCACAATGTTTTCAAAAGCGTTCGTCTTCAGGGCCCTCGAAAGTTGGGATTGTTTGATAAAGGGTTAACGGAATCCTTCCTTCCAATTTGTTACACCTGGGATTCCATGATGACAGCTTGATTATTACAGGAGCTGTTGCAGGGTCCTTTGAAACGTTTTCCTAAAACAAGTAACAGGGGTTAGTCCTCGGTCTATGACAGCTCTAGTTTTACCTAAATCTGTTTTACGTTTCCAGCGCCATGTAATGTAAGTGGTGTTCTTTACCCGTCTGGAACAAGTTTCTGGGATAAGTGTAATAGATGCATATGTGACAATGGAATAGCAGGTTGTACACTGGCATTATGTCGTAAGTATGTCCGTTTTTACTTCGCTTTTTTTCCTAGTGATTAACGTAACAATTGTTCTAACGACCTTGGGGGAGTTTGGAAAAATAGAAAGTGATGGTAACATTTTTATCTCTTTACGACAATTATCTGTCCTTTGATAAACAAATTTAAATTATTTTGGCACATATTTTTGTCATCTGCAGAACTTTCCAATTAGGACAAGTCTAAGAAAAATTAGTTGTCTTGTAAAGTTACCAGACGACAAAAAACTTAGACACGTCCATAATAAAAGCATTTGCAGCAGCAAATTAAAGTTGGCTTGAATTATTGGATTTGTCTATAAAGGGTAGAACATTTTATAGGATAACTATAAGTTGCCGTTAACCAGCATTATTCTCCTTTTTCATGTTCATAAAAACGAGTGTTATAGAGGAAAATTTGTATCTGGACAACATATACCAGTGCAATTCGTACCTATGATAATTCGTACCATGAATAACATGTATTTAGAGCAATTCATATCCCAGTCATTTCTAATAAAATTGTGCCTGTGATAACTCATACCTTAGTATGATGACTTTTGGGTACCCAGGACAGCTTATACTATGAGAATTCAGTACGAATTGTCCAGGTACAAATTGCACTGTTAAATATAATGCTCATCTTGTAAAGACTTTACTCATTGTCAGGAGCTACGATATGGAAGCAAACAACTTTGTAGACATTCATTTGAGACAAAAAGATCAACATGAACTCTGTATAAATTTGAAAGGTTATGGCAAAAATTGCTCTAAACAAACAATTTACTTCTTTTATCATAATGTTCTTAAATGTGGCCTTTTGTACAACAAAAAGTTGTCTGAGGGGAGTAAAGTTTAACTTCTTCAGCAAACAGCATATCAGACTTGTACAGATAAGAGGGATTTGCAAATTTCAAGTTAAATGTGGCCTAAATGATATGATTTGGCTTTCAAAAGGTATAATCAATGGGAACAGGAGAACATTTTGGTAGGCAGCATTTTCTCATATCTTCAATATGTTCTCAAAGACCCCCTTCTTTGTTTGGCTAGAGTACTGCTTTGAAATATAGGAACTCTGCAGTTACTAGATCAGAATTCACATTCTGCATTTTGATCTTACTCTAAACTGTCAGGAAGGGCAATCGACCACAAAGCGGATCAAAGATCACACTGCATAAAGTATACTTCACTAGATCTACACTGAAATGAATCCACACAAGCTGCAAACTCAGCGAAACTTGTGATAGTGCTGAATATATATCGTTATATTTTGTCACTGAGAGCCCAATATATAAAATATGTATAACCACCTAAAATCATTCTTCTTGTTCAGCAGCATATGTTGTGGATAGCGTTTGGACAGCTGACCAATCCGTAGCACATTACTATTTTCAGATGCATCTTTTTTTAGCAGCTACTACTTCTCTTTCAACGATGATTTAGATTTGGATTAACATGTAATCGTGAAAATAATAGACAATTGAAAATTCCACTTTTCAACTAAATGCAACACAATGAAGAAAATGAGGAAATTATTCAGCACCTCTAAACCATCTATCATTTAAAAAAAAAAAAAAAATTGTCAGGTTTGAAACTGGATTGTGTAGGACCAAAATCTAACTGACATGATCCAAATTACACGCAATAAGAAAAAAATCTAATTGATAAGAAAGGTGAATTTGGCAAGATCATTTAAACAAATTAATTTACCGAACAATTCAATATTTACATGACTTTGAGGCAGAGACTCTTCGAAAAAGTAACAATATAAACTGCATTTGAAGGCATTGTGGCAAAGAAGTGGAAAACGCTGGTCACCAGCATTGTTTCTCCTTTTCCTTAGATCGCCAAAGCCAGATCTCGTCATTTTAGTAGTTTTGTAAATGCAATCAATTTGGGGTAGACGTTTTTGTATCAAAAAGAGTTATATCTACATGTAACTCTCTATTGATTATTTCCAACTTACAAGAATATCGCCAAAGCTATCTGAAACAAGTTGATCGTATTATTAGCTGTTTTCAAAGAAAACATACACTTTTTTTCATAGCCCCGTCACCGTTGACTCCGTTGTCATCATTTTTGACATCTTGGGATTTTTGGGTTATTACTTAAGGTATGAATTTACCTAAAAATCGGACTAGTTAATAAACATCTGAATAGAAGAGATACAAGTAGCACAAGTAACCCTGAATTTAGGTATACGACAGTTAGGCCTCCCTTCAGCCTACATTCACAATTGAAAAACATCAGAAGCCAAGCATTGACATCAATTTGTGTTGCTCTTACGAACATCTGGATTAATTGCAGATCCACTGGTCAGACTACACCTTTTTAGCAATCTGATGAATAGTCTTAATTGTTCAACAAAATGGCCTAACTTGTTAAGACCATTATAAGAGCAAATGTTGATAATCTACCCAATTTTCATTCTTTTACAGCTCCTGGTTGTTACAGAAATGGCACTCGATATGATGAAGGTTTGTTTACTCTTTACAGAAGAGTTTGGATTCACCCATAATAAAAACACAACAATTTAAATGTAGCCCAAGCGACGGTATTTATCTTCCAGAGGGTAAAATTGTGGGAAATGGAGAAATTGCTGATCACCAGTATTTCATCCTTTTCCCACAATGTTTTTAGAAGCTGTCTACCTCAGGTTTGTTGAAACAGAATATTGTGAGGTGAAAGGGTTAATAATAACGAATGGGAATTCATGTATTTCCAACTTTACTTTTCAAGTAAATTTGGCTGACAAAGTGAAGGTGTTATTAAGAAATTCATACGAAGCTAATGCAAAATTAATTTTGCAACAAAATATATTTTTTAGACTCGATACATTGTGATATGACATAAATGTGGCTGTTTCAGAAGTGATCACAATTTTCAAGAGAAGTTTCTTACATTGCAGTCAGTAGTGATATCTACATAGTTCAGCGGAAAAATAACACCACTTGGTTTTAGAGTTCTACGACGCTGATGTAAGGTTACAAGCATTAATAGCATCTTAGTATGAATAGTTTTAGTATCAGTAATCTCGCTTTTTATCGGTATAGTTATCCTTAATGTTCAACTTAAGTGCATTTTTTTTTACAAAATCGGATAAAATAGTGCTAGAGAAAGTTCACAAAAATAATCTGAAATGCGAGAATTAAAGGTTCATTTTTTTTATTTTCACCTGTCTGAAAATCGATATTAAGAAGAGTTCCTGAATTCCGATAAAAATAATTAATCTACCGTGACGTCACTTGGGTGAGAAAGTATGGCCGCCATCTACGAACAAGCATAGAAAACTCATAAGTTTGCATGAAATTTGTATGGCTATAGATGGCTTCATCACTGTATAATCAAATATGTACTGTAGAATTGTAATCTCTATCTCCTTTACACTTTAGTAAAATGACAGGAAAGAGAGTTTAATGGATTATCCTATGGAGTTAGTGCTTTAATTAAAAAAAAAGAACTGTTTGGGAACAAAACTGTTTGATTTCATTTCTTGAAAATATATCGATTTCATCATGGCTTTTACTGAATACATAACTGGTTGTACCTAATCAACGAATTCAAATAAATGAGGAAAAATGATATAATGAATAGCTCAAGATGGTTGAGTCATTTGTTATCAGAAGTGTTTTTCGCTAATTGGTTGATGGAAAATTGCATAATTAATGTGTAAAGTGAAACATCCAAGAACAGAACAGTTCTAAGGTTATGTCAACCAAGTACGGGACACTGTGATTCAGTGACCGGACTACACATCCCTTGCAGTCTGATCTAGATCTACATCGTCCACATCAGTATTTTATATTTATTCGGCTTGTGGTCTTAATGATGAGATCTTTACCTTTACGAAGTTGATTGTCATACCTTCGGTATTTTCTTTATTCAAACGTTCTGACAAAAAACCAACCCATAATATCCTCGTAGAATTTTATCTTAAACCTCTCTCTCACAAACACAAACGCGTGGTGATTTCAATAAAGTAACGTCTGATATATTTAATGTTAGTGACTATGATTTTTAACATCATTTACATAAGTTCTGCTAATCAGAGAGGATGTTTCAAAATGTGTTCGATACATCTTTTAAGTGGTACACACATTTGAACAACATTGGGTTTTTCATAGCATGCAGTTTCGAAAACTAGATTTTTTACTTACTAACAAAAAGGTACTCCCCCCCCCCCTCTCAAAAAAAAAAAAAAAGAAAAAATGATGACTGGTTCAAGTTTTATGAAAGATAGTTTTTTGATAGAGAAAACGAATACTTAAATGAAATCGAAAACATTATGGGAATACAACTGCTCCATGCCCTCCATGTTATCCATAGCTTTCACCTACAAGGGCGAGATATAGAGTATTCCTTAATGGATTAAATAGATATTTTTATTTATTCTGCATTAGGTGATGATGTACCGAGTGATAATCCATGTGAAAAGAACTGTAAGTGTTACTTGGAGGATCATGAATATAAGATAAAATGTGATGTCGACAAATGTGAGGGTGAGTAAACTTCGGCACACAGGAGCAAAAGGTTGAAGGTGACCTTCAATTTTGTCCTAAAATAAGCCACCGTCCCTAGTGTATTGTAAATCACTTGTCATCAATGATTGGCTTGTTTATCCCTGTCTAAGTTTCTTTTTAAATGAAATGGAACCTTTTAATTAAGGAACACAACCAGGATATTGTAGTTTCACATGTGTTGTTATATCAGTATCAGGGGAGGTAAAATCTTAGAAAATTGTACTTTCTTGGCACAACTGATTTTAAACAAGCGCTTGGCCGTATTAAAGTCTTACATTGTTCATACTTACCTGTCATATATCTCAATGAAATGGGTAAAAATAGAAAAAAAAAATATTTTCATGCATCATTTTTTTGTAATACTGAGTTCACATAATTTCATAAACTTTTGATACCAGAATTTGTGAAGCCATGGTTACAGACAACAACCTGCGTGAGAGTCAAAATTAGTTAGACGGTCAGCATCCAGGCTGCAAGAAAAGTCGGTTTGTCAGTTTCCCTAGCAATATTGTCCAAATTTTGTTGGACTACTAGGATAAATGAATCAATCGTTTGTAGTTGTCTTATTTGGCCACGGTGTTATTTGTCTTCTTTTATTATTTTGCAAAAAAAATAATATGACAATGGACGGCAATCTTTCCTTATATGAAGGTCAAATTATTGGCACCACATGATAAACTTACATGAAAGTGTATATTACGCAAATCGCTAAAAGTTTCTGTAAACTGAGGCAAGAGGCTTAGGTATCGTGATTTACATATGAAATATAGCAAAAGGTTGTCTGCTTCCTACTGTAAACCAGGCAAAGAGAGAAACTAAAAAAAAAAAAAAAAAAGAACTTCATTCTTCCATCTTCTTTCAGAGCCATGCGTAGAAGATGGGATTATTTATCAGTCAGGAGAATCCTTCTATCGAGAGTGCAATAAATGTTTCTGCGGGAATGGGCTAGCTGGGTGCACACTGATGGGATGTCGTAAGTTTTGATATTCTAAGTCCATCTCTTCCTGAACCAAATGGGCAGCAGATGACTTGGAAAATTGTCTACAATGCTGTAAGACTGCCTTCAAAGGGGGGGGGGGGGGCTTTATGTATATTATGATTACACAAAACTTCAAAAATGATTCATGACTGAATTGCATTATGTGTGATGGCTGGCAAACCATCAGTAAAGAAGAAAGACAAGTATTATAGAAAAAATGTCTTTTCAGTGGTATTTCCTTGATTTTTTACCCAACGTCCAAATTTTAGCCGAGCCCAAAATTGAGAGCATTTATGGAAGAGAAATGAAGCTAGGAAGATTTCTGTCTTTAAGATACTAGGAAACATAACGGGACATGGAAAAAATGCAAGTTTCCTTACCTTCTTCTACAGGGTAATAAAAACATGGAATTGTTTGGTAAATGATTTATCTGAAGATTGATCTCCTCTGCTTACCGGACCGTACCTTGTTTCTTACAAATAGGCCTAGGCCTATCATATACCTTCATGTAGTGGACTCCTTTCAAAAGTTTTCAATTTGTAGCCCTTGGATGAAAATTTGCCCTTGACTGGGGGTCACATATTTTGGACGGGCCTATATAATGAAGGTTTATGAAAATTTTCTTCTTTGTAACCCTGAGAGCTGGAGTTGTGATACAATATATGTATAATAATCTAGTAGACTTTAAACAAGATTGCCCCAGGGTCAAAACTGGCTACGCCACGGGCGTCACAGGTTTTATAGAAGTTATATATGCTTGAAAATTAACCCTAAGGATGCTAAGTGTGACTCTCTGACCTTTTTTAGACAGTGTAGATCAAGATTAGACTGCACAGAACGTGCAGTCTGATATTGGATCTACACAGTCCGGTAAGGAGATATCTTACCTCTAAAAATACCTTTGAAATAGGAAAACTTGGGTTTTATTATTGGCCTGAAAGTTTCAATTCTGTTATTTAGCGGGATAATGGTTAAGATATATTCTTGTTTATAACCTTTTTACCTAGACCTGGATTATTTGGTATATAGTTGCATCGAGTGGACCACTTCTAGGATGTAACCATAAGAGCCCTTTGGTCGAAGTCGGCCTTTCCCTTGGAGTCATAAGTTTTACAGGAGCTTTATCTTGTTGAAAGTTTTATACATAATAGCATTTGGCCCTAGGCCTGTATTATATAGTATGTAGCATCATCCAGTGGACATGTATCAGGGTTTAACTAATTATAGCTCAAGTAAAAAAAAATATCCTGCGAAGAATATCGTAACTTTTACCCGGGCGTTGTTAGAGAAGACTTTTTTAAAATCTTCTCGTTCCAAAGCATTTATCCTAGAATTGCAAAGCTTGCTATGTAACATGGTATCGGGAATCTGTACACCAAGAATGAAAAGTTATCTAGAGCCTTTGGTCAAAATTTGTCCAGTCAGGTGGCGGGGAATGTTACAACTTGCTTTGCAGTGAGCAGTAATCAGCACATGCGGCCATTCTATTTTTGTTCGGTACATACATGTAGTTACACCTAAATTTTTGCTTATTTTTTTACAAATATATTACCAAGGCTGTCTGCTGCAGATTTGTTTAAACTGAGTCTTTTTCAACAAGACTATCACACATCATAATTGTGGAAATCTGAAATAGTTTAGATCCAAATACTAGTCTATACATTTGAGTGCAGTCTGATCATGGTCGAAACTTTCCGGCAAAGCAACCAATAGGGGCATTAAACCATATCTATTTTTTAGAGAGGTTTCTGTAATTAAACTGTTAAATTTCTGACGGTATAGTCGTTACTGCATAACAAGTGATAAAAACATTTTCAACTGGGAAGTTGTAGTTGTCTAAATAGCTCAGATGGTAAAGCCATATCTCCATCTGTATATCTTCGTCTGAGGATAAACAGACACATCCTTGTAATATTTTTTACTATGAAAATATTAACTTTATGCCCACCACCCCCAAATTTTAGATCAATATCTGGTTTGATACTCGTTTAATTTGTTAACGGGATGGTACGGGCAAATGATGATATCTACTGAAATTACTCTCTTTCTATTGCAGTTCCTGGTTGCTACAGAAATGGTACTCGCTACGATAAAGGTTTGTTAATTTGTTAGCAGATGAAAAAAGTTTAGATTCAACCATACTGAAAGCATTTGCTGACGACAAATTAAACGTGGCCGAAGCGATGTATTTTTTATCTTTCAGAGGGTAGAAAAACTATTGGAAACGATGAGAATGCTGTTTCCACGCATTATCTCGTTTTTCCACAAGCTATTAAAAGTAGAACATTATGAGCTAGAGAGGAAAGTACAAAAGATGGGAATTGTTCTCATGGATATAGACTTACACTTTATGATACCTGGAGAAAAATCTTTCTTAGAAGCAAGCTTATATGGATCTAGCAGAGTTGCTATCATTAATTATCATAAAAGTTTATATTGTTAACCTGATTTGTTAGAAGAATATTACATATAGCCATGTAATCTGTTCTTGATATATGATTACCATAAAAACAAGTATAGTTGTGAAAGGCACTTTAAGGATTGCTTTACAAGCAATTTATGGAGATAGTGTATCTGTAAACATCAAAAAGAATGCAGAGATTACAGTAAAGCCTGCATATTTATCTTTTTCTAGAATGCTTTTTCTACCTTTTTTAAAGATGAATCCTAGCATTTGAGCCAAATTTTAATCTTCGGCTGCAATTGCTTTGAAAGTGGACAAGAATAGTGTGATCATTTCCTTAATAACTGATTCCTTACTTGATGGGCAAGTCTCCTTGCACTGATTTAATTAATAATTCCAGACCACTTTTATCCTAAATGGTATTCATGCAGGCACTCAGATACAAACATCTATTACAGTTTGAGTAAAGTGCTTGATCATAGTAATTCTGATGTTTTGTATATTACTATTTTTATATTATAAATTTTCAATATCAGTTCGATTGTTTAACCCTTTACCAAACAATCCCGAATGTATGCGATCCTAGGAAAGAAAGCTTCTGAAAACATTGTGGAAAAAACGAAAATGCTGGCATCCAGCATTTCTCCCCATTTCGCACAATGTTTCCTTCTCATTCAAAGAAAAGTCCTATCATTTGAGGCATATTTCATTTGTTTTCTGGAAAGGCTTTCAATTTAGGACAGTTTAGAATTTTGTTGTGTGGTAAAGGGGTAAGTAGTGGGGCATGAGACTTGAAGGCGAAATATCTTCGAATGCTTTAGGATGTGGATACCGTACACAAGGCTGGTCAACTAAAAAGTATAATAGTCTTTTGGCCGATCATCACACGACAGTGATGATTTTATATAGGTAGCACCAGGCGTACGCTTAGGATGGGCTTCTTACCATACCGTGCACTATCCCTATAACTAACATCCTTACGGGGTTCTCGCCTTTTTGTACAACTGGTGGTGACAATAATTAACAGAAAAAACAATCAGTATATCACTCCTTTTAATTCAGCCAATTGGAAATTAGTTTGAAAAGTAGTTTTGTTTACCCTTTAATATGGAAAACACTCAATTTTACATAGTGTGATAATTCTTTTATTTGCTGATAGAAAGGTAAACTGTTTGACTGAAACAGAAAACAGTATGGGCAAAAACTGCCTCTTTTACCTCAATGTTATCCAAAGCTTTTAACTACCTGGGCAAGGTAATGTGTAATCAGTAAATAATTCAGCATTTTTTTTTTTCGTTAATTCTACATTAGGTGATGATGTACCGGGTAATAATGAATGTGAAAAGAATTGTAAATGTTTCTTGGAGGATCGTGAATACAAAATAGGGTGTGATGTCGACAGTTGCGAGGGTGAGTAATTTTCTGCACATCTGAGTACGAAGTGAAACTTGTGAGCTTGTCACCAATGGTTGGCTTGTTTAACCCTGCTCAAACTGTTTATTAAATGAAACGGAACTTTTTTTTTAAAGAAATTTATCCAAGGTATTGAAATTCATCCAATGTATAACCCATCGTAAACTGCTTATGAAATGAGACGGAATTTTTTTACTTAAGAAATTCATCCAAGGTATTACAATTTCAATTGTATTTAAATATCAGATTCAGGGGAGGCGAAATCTTAGAAAATTGTACTTTTCCTGGCACAACTGATTCCGAATATCTGTATGAAATATTACTTTGTTGATGCTTGCCTGCCAGACCTCTGAATAAAATGAGTTAAAAAGACTGAGTTTGTATCATGCATTACCTTCTTGTAATATTGAGTTCACATTTTCACATATACAACAAACTTTTAATACCAGAATTCATGGAGCAAAGATTGCAGACTTCAAGCTTTGTGGGCGTAAAAATTTATGAGAAGGTTGAAAGAAAAGTCAGCCAACCACTTTTCATATCAATGTTTTCCAAATTTTCCAGGGCACTTAGATAGCTTATCTGCAGTAGTTTTTTCTGACCATGGTGTTATTTGTCTTCTTGTATTATTTTGCAAAATAAAAAGAATCAGTGGACTTCGGCAGTCATTCATTATATAAAGGCCGAGGTATTGGCGGTATAATGATAAACTTACATGACGTAGTCTTTTCCTGAAAGTTTGAAAGTTTCTTCCGTCTTCTTTCAGAGCCATGCGTAGAAGATGGAATTATTTTTCAGTCAGGAGAATCCTTTTACCGAGAGTGCAATAGATGTAAATGCAGGAATGGGCTAGCTGGTTGCACAAAGATAGCATGTCGTAAGTTATGACATTCTCAACTCATCGCCTTCTAAAACGAATCGGATAAATCGGAGAGTTGTTTGTGAAATATGTTTTTACAAAATAAAAACAAAAATATTTACTGGTCAGTTCATTGTTATCAACGCGCTGAGGCAGAATGGCTTGGAAAGCAATCGTAATACTGCCTGTAGAGGGGACTTTCAAGAATATACGATCTAACCAAACTTCAAAGATGATTCATCACTTACTTAGATGAGGTGATAGCTGGCAAACCATCAGTAAAGAAGAAAGACAAATGCGAGAGAAAAACGTTTTTCAGCCGTTTTTCCTTAAATGTTAACTACACGTCAAAATTTTGGCCTCGTCCAAGTCAAAAGCATTTTCAGATGACATATCAAATGTAGCAAGACTTGTATATTTTAAATAGTAGAAAAGGGGGGAATTCTGGTTACATTACCTCATCAGCATTTTCTCCTTTTCCCATGAGGTTTTCAAAAGCCTACTTTTACAAGGTCATGAAAACACATAGTTGTTTTGTAAAGAGTTGTCTCAAGATTGATTTCCTCACCTGCTTACCAGACCTTACATTCTTGTTCGAACATCTAGGCCAAGGCGAACTTATTTGGCATATAGCTGAATCTAGTGGACCTCTACTGAGTTTTTCAAATGTTAGCCCTGGGGGTCAACATTGGCTCCGCAAAGGGGGTCAAGGATTTTTATTAAGGTTTTATATTTTTGAAAATTTGAATAGATATATACTTAAGGACAAAAGTCTTGTTCGGTTAGGGTTTCCTTACTAATGTCAAAACCAATGAAGGTATGACCTTGAAATTTTGCTTATTTTCTTTCAGCCAATTTCCAAACTGGTAAATCGGGTTTTGATTTCAAGGCTGCACCGAATTACCGAGATTCAGTAACGGCGACGTTTTTCACGTGCATCGTCATGTATGCAAAACTGTGTGTTTCACTATTGATTTGTTTATGTCAACACATCCTTATCGATATTCCAATCGAAAGACATCGAAAGTTTTCGAATTTCTTCAATTAATTCAGAAAAATGAAGCTTTCAAATGAACAGCGTACGCGCGTTTTAGGCCAACTTGAGGCAGGGGCCACAGCCGCACATGTAGCCCGTGTATTTGGTGTAAACGAAAGAAGTGTTCGACGTTTACGCCAAAAGTTCGCAGCTTATGGGGCCGTTGCGGACCTGCCACGCTCTGGACGGCCCCGAGTAACAACCTTGCGTCAGGATAGGCATATTCAGCTTACTCACTTACGCAACCGTTTTGCGGCCCCAAATGACACGGCACGTAACACACCGGGTCGACATAGACCTCGCATTAGTGCAAGGACTGTGTGGCGACGTTTGAAAGCAGTCGGCTTACGTTGCCATCGTCCATACCACGGATCTGAATTAACACAAAATCACAGACGTTTACGAAGGCAATGGGCTTTACGTCACCGAAGATGGCGTTTAAACCGATGGCAAACGGTTATGTTTACCGACGAGAGTAGATTTTGCATTGATTCGAGCGATCGACGACAGCGTGTATACCGGCGCAGTGGAGAGAGATTTGCGGACCCGTGTGTCGTGGAAACTGACCGTTGGGGTGGGCAAAGCATCATGGTTTGGGCAGGGTTTACCTACCATCACAAGACTCAGCTCGTGTTTCTTGACTTTGGTCGAGGACGGGGTCGTGGTCTCACTGCGCAGCATTATATCGACCAAGTTTTGCGTCCAATTGCTCTGCCATTTATTGTTGCCCAACCAGGTACTGTTTTACAACAGGATAATGCCCGTCCCCATGCCGCAAGACTGACCCAAAACTTCTTGACCACACATAATGTTCCAACATTACCTTGGCCAGCTTTATCACCCGACCTGAACCCAATCGAGCATGTATGGGATTACATGAAACGTAAGATCAGATCACGGAACGTAAACAACGTCCAGCAGTTAAGACGGGCAATTGCTGACGAATGGAACAATCTTCCTGTCAGATTTTTACGCAGGCTAGTTTGCTCCATGAGGCGAAGGTGCACTGCAGTCATAAGGGTACATGAGGGCCATACTCATTACTGATTTTGTCCTTACAGCATAATGCAACTTCCTAATTTATAGTGCCCTACTTTCTGGGGGTTTTGCATAGACGGTACTGATGCAAATTCTTTCAAAATTTTACCATGAAATGCGTCTTGAATTGTTCGTTTCATTGATACCTGATTTGTTTTTGTACTCTGAACAAAAAAATGAAATATTCAATATTTTGTGGACCGGACAAGACTTTTGTCCATTAGTATACTTGCTTAAAACTATTTGGTCTAGACCTGTCTAATTTGGTGTGTAGCTACATCTATTGGACCTCTACTAGTTTCAACCAAATAAAGCCCTTTGGTCAAAATTAACTCTACCTCTAGGGTCACAACTTTTACAGAAAATTTATGTAGAAGAAACTTTAAATACCGTTTCGTTTATAACCATTTGGCCCTTGACCTATATTATTTACTA
Source organism: Tridacna gigas (assembly GCA_945859785.2). Classification (NCBI taxonomy): domain Eukaryota; kingdom Metazoa; phylum Mollusca; class Bivalvia; order Cardiida; family Cardiidae; genus Tridacna; species Tridacna gigas. Next base: position 56,543,807 of record OX244035.2, read on the forward strand.
GTAGCTTCGTCTAGTAGACCTTCATCAGCCTTCAACTAATTGGAACACTTGAAACAAAAATGTTTTTCCCTGGAAGCCTCAACTTTTAAATAGGCTTTTATAGAGATGATTTAAATAACTTCTTGTTGCTATGCGTTTAGCCTAAAATTGTAATGTTTGATGCGATGCATGATATCGGGACCTCTACCAAAAATATAAGGTTATTGACATTTGGTTAAAAATTAGTCCCGTCTGGCGAGGAAGTGTGTGATGTCACATAGTGTTCTGCAATAAGCGATTAAGAACCCTTCTGATTCCCCTTTTCTTGTTTAATAAAAAGTTACACCTAGATTCTTGCTGGTTATCCCAAATGTACAAACAGATTGACAACCATGTCAGAATGTTTGTCTTGATAATGATTCAAACTTGGTTTACGTCGGATCAAATCTTAGAAAACCTTTTGTGCACTCTAGAGGCAACATTTTCAGCCTAATACTCATGAAACTTAGGTAGAATGTTTGTCTAGGTGATGTTTCGGACAGGTTTTTGAATAGTGTCACGTTCGTCACAAAAAATCACCAGGTCAGATTTTTGTACTGATAGTTTGGGCAAATTATAATAATCTATTCTACCCAAATATCCTGTTTTTCTATTCCAGGTCCTGGTTGCTACAGAAATGGCACTTGCTATGATAAAGGTTTGTTTACTCTTGACCAGACGATAAGAGATTAGATTCATCCGTATCAAAAGCATTTGCTCACGAGAATTAAATGTATCCCATGCGATGGTATTTATCTTTCAGAGGGTAGAGAAAATTGTGGGAATAGGGAAAATGGTGGTAACCAGCATTTCTCCTTTTTCCACAATGTTTCTGAAAACATTCTTCTCCGGATGGGTAAACAGAATACTGTGAGTTAAAGTGTCAAACATAACAAATGGGAATTGTTATCAAGGAAATATATATCTACAGTTGATGACAATCCGGAAAAAGCTTGCATAGCAACAATATTTATGGATCTATCAGAGTTGCTATAATTGGTTATAGTAAAAGTTGATGTTTTAGCCTTATTTGCAATGAAACTCAATGTAGTCATTTTGTGTGGTCTGACTTGGTATATGCTTGCTATAACAGCTACTGTAGTTGTGAACGGTCCTTTAAGGATATAGTTTATAAGCAGTTAATGGGAATTATGTATCTGTAAATATCGAAAGGAAAGCTGTGACTGAAACAAGGTCATCATTTTCTTCTTTTTCTTCAATGTTTTTCTGCCATTTCAAAGATGAATCCAATAAATTTAGACACATTTTAGTTGTTGCCAACAAATGTTCTTGAGATCGACAAGTCTAGAATGTTATCTTTCATGCAAAGAGTTAATTACTGATTCCTGACTTTTTTAACCTCGGTATTTTTTCATGCATGTACTCAGCTGCAAATATCTATTTCAGTTTAATTAAAGTGCATCTCAAAACTGTCAAATCTGGTTTAAGGGTTGTTATGATTATGTTACGAACTTTCAATATCACTTCATTATAAGCGACAAATATCGGTATACTTTAAGGTGCGGGTTCCATTCTCAATGCTTGCGAACCAGAAAATTAGTAAAAGTCTTTCAAATGAGATGTTAAACGTAGGTCCAGTATAATGATGCTATACAACTAGCATATTCAAAATCCAGGTGTGATTGAGGATGTCTTTCTCCCCGTATCATGCACTATCCCCGTAACAAAACTATCAGCCTTATTCTTACATCGCCTATAAATAAATGGAAAATCAATCAGTCAAACATTATGACTTCTTTTAGTTCAGCCCGCTCGGGTAGCTCCGTGGTTAGCTTATCTGACTCGTGACTTGGCGGTTGCGAGTTCGATACCTGGTTGAGGCAAACTTTCTTTCCGGCGATTTTCCGCCTTTCAATTCTGATGCAGAGGAGAAAAATAGTCAGTGGCTTTGGAAAGAAAGTTAGGTCAGTATTGGTGTGAGAGAACCAGGAAACACATGGGTACATTACTGACCGCCATGGTATGACCTGAGCTGTTAAAATGACGTTAAACTTCAGTTCAAACCAGACCAAATCTTTTAGTTCAGCTTATCAGAGAAGGTGTTTCACAAGTTATTGGTCCCCTACCGGCGAAGCCGAAGGGGACTTCAGGTTTGCACTCCGTCCGTCCGTCTGTCCATCTGTCCTTCTGTCCGTCAGTCCGGCAATTCAGTTTTCCGGACTTCTTTTCTAAACGCTGGTACATATTGAGCTGAGTTTTGGTGTGTAAGTCACCCACCATCACTTACAGATCAAGTTCGACTTTCGTTCCGGTCCACTGGTTTTTCACGGATTTACGGGCCTTGGACTTACAAAATTTCACTGATAAATCAGTTTTCCGGACTTTTTTCCTAAACGCTGGTAGGTATTGATCTCAGATTTGCTGTGTAACTCAACCACCGTGACTTACAGATCAGGTTCGACTTTCGTTCCGGTCCACTGGTTTTTCATGGATTTACGGGCCTTGGACTTACAAAATTTCACTGATAAATCAGTTTTCCGGACTTTTTTCCTAAACGCTGGTAGATATTGATCTCAGATTTGCTGTGTAACTCAACCACCATGACTTACAGATCAAGTTCGACTTTCGTTCCGGTCCACTGGTTTTTCACGGATTTACGGGCCTTGGACTTACAAAATTTCACTGATAAATCAGTGTTCCAGACTTTTTTCCTAAACGCTGGTAGGTATTGATCTCAGATTTGCTGTGTAACTCAACCACCATGACTTACAGATCAAGTTCGACTTTCGTTCCGGTCCACTGGTTTTTCACGGAATGACGGGCCTTGGACTTACAAAATTTCACTGATAAATCAGTTTTCCGGACTTTTTTTTCTAAATGCTGGTAGATATTCACCTGACTTGTGCTGTGTAAGTCAACCACCATTACTTACAGATCAAGTTCGAGTTTCGTCCCGCTCCACTGCTTTTTCACGCATTTACGGGCCTTGGACTTACACAATTTCACCGATAAAACATTTTTCCGCACTTTTTTTTCTAAACGCTGCTACATATAGAGCTGATTTTTGGTGTGTACATCAACCACCATTACTTACAGATCAAGTTCGAGTTTCGTCCCGCTTCACTGCTTTTTGACGCATTTACGGGCCTTGGACTTTAAAAATTTCACTGACATGCCAGCGATACATACGACCGGTAGGGGACTGTGTATTGCTATGCAGTACTATCAGAATGCTTGTTTGATTTATGTTTTTAAATTGCAGAAACACATGTACATATTGTGATAAAACATGATTTTTTGAGCCTGCAGTTTTGGTAAAAGCAGAAAAAAAATGACAGGTAAACAAAATATAACCTTCCCTTGGCTTTTCTCTGATGAATTCAAGTTGAAAATTTCATTCAACAAGACGAGAACAAAGAAAACTGATGTTTGGTTCTAGTTTTATGAATGAGAAATATCTGAAGATGAGAAACGTGTACAATTTGAGTGAAATGGAAGACTCTGTGGGCAGATAACTGTTCCTTTCCCTCTTTGTTATCCAAAGCTTTCATAAGCCCTGATAAAGATAGAGCATATTCAGTATTGGGTTAAAGAGATATTCTTGTTTATTCTTTATTAGGTGATGATGTACTGAGTAATAATCCATGTGAAAAGAACTGTAAATGTTACTTCGAGGATCAGGATCGTGAATATAAAATAGGATGTTATGTCGACAAATGTGAGGGTGAGTAAATTTCAGTACATGTGAGTACCAGGTCCAATGTAAATGTTTATGTCCTGTTACCAGCAGCTGGCTAACAATGAAAGAATGATAATAATAGAAATAATAATAATAAGCCGTGTAGCTTTGTTGCCCAATCTTTGTATGAAATGAGTAAAAAGAGACTAAATTTGTTTTATGCATCTTTTTTTTTCTTGTAATGTAAGTTCACATTGTTCCACGAGCAGCAAATTTTTGATACCAGAAAATGTGAAGCCATGGTTACGGAACTTAAATTATGTTGGCGTCATAATTTATGAAAAGGTCCACATCCTGGCTGCAAGTAAAGTCAGCCCATCACTTTTTTTTTTATCAATGTGGTCCAAATTTTCTAGGACATTTAAGGAAAATGAATCATCTACAGTAGTCTTAACTTGCTATTGTGTTATTTGTCTTCTTTTATTATTTTGCTTAATAATAACAATGGACTCGCCGTTTTGGAAGAGATAACTACACGTCTTTCATCATATTGAGATCAACTTGCTGGCCCCACAGGTTAAACTAAATATAAAAGTATTGTATTTCAGATTCCTTGAAAGTTTCTGTGTACAGGAGCAAGAGGTTGAGGTTTATTAACTTGCTATTTAGAACAAATATAGCAAAAGGTAGTGTTCTTCCTCCTGAAAACCAGGCAAAGAGATAAACCTTTTGTAGCAACTTTATTTTTTCTATCTTCTTTCAGAGTCATGCATAGAAGATGGAATTATTTATCCTTCAGGAGAAACCTTTTACAGTGAGTGCAATACATGTACCTGCAGGAATGGAGTAGCTTCGTGCACAAGAAAAGCATGTCGTAAGTGATGACTAATTCTATTTCATCACGTCTTGAAGTGAAAAACAGCAGATAAACTGGAAAAATCTCTTTCAAATCGGGCTTTACCAAATTGGATTTCTTTTAACTTACTAAACTTTTGAAAGGTTTTGAAAGCAAACCCCTAGATTTCGTTTGAGGGGGCTATAAGGAATATCAGACCTCATAAAACTTCAAAAACGATCTATTATAGAATTAGGTTAGGCAATAGTTGGCGAAACATAAGTGAAAAAGAAGGACAAGTGTAAAAGAAAACCATTTTTCAGGTACTTTCCTAGTAGTATTTCCTTAACTTTTTACCAAAAATTGTGAATAGCAGGCAAATTTATACACTTACCTTAATCAAAGTATATCTTCTCGCAAAACCATATTCTTACTGTCTTTTATCGCCAAATTTTAGTTTAACTATCATTCTGTATCAACAGATATTCAACAACTGGCAGCCATGTCAAATTCAGTGAAGTCTGTCGCCACTCCAATGTATTAATGCATTATGGATTAATTTCGAAAAAAGACTATAGAGTCCAAACAGTGCCAAAATTAATAAACAGAAAGCACAGTCTCAACAAGTTCATGTAAAAATTTGGGGGAAAAAGAGCTCAATAACCTGTAGCTGTTGATAACTGCTAAATTTCAACGAAAATACTATTTACAATTTAGTTTTGGTATTTAAAGTCAGTTATTATCTGAGCGACACTGAGGACATACAAACTCGCTGTCATGGCGTAGGACACGCACATTGCTGCAGAGCCGTAAGTGGGTCGGGCGTGCACATTTATCACATTTATCACATGAAACTATGGTTTTAATTGGCCTGCAACATGGGAAATGAGGTCTTCGGACATTTGCGTAAAGTGTAGTCTCAGAATAGCCTGTGCAGTCCGCACAGGCTAATCCGAGATGGCTTTTTACGATTACGTAAGATTTTGCCATACAGTAGACTTTTGTGAAACAGAAAATCACATGAGAACGGAATATGTCGTGTCGGGTTAGTCAATGCGGACTGCACCGGCTGATCTGGAACGACACACTTTTACATATGTCCGAAGGACCCTTTTCGTGTGTTGCACGCCAATACATTATATATGAATATTATATAATTATGGATATTTATCCAGATCTGTTGGTTGCCATTTATTGCATACACAGCATTTTTCATCATTAGTAATATCTTCGTCAATGTGTGTGTCTTCTGCCATGTCGCCAGGCCCCCTTAGCCCAGAGGTCGCTGGTTCGATCCCCGGCTTGGCCAATTTCTTTCCGAGGGTTGATGATAGTCATCGCGACAGGATTCATTCCTCTCTCACCGCTGACCATTCTTTCGACAATAGTTATGTGGGAAAGCAGCCAGTGGCTTCGAAAGAATATTGTGCGGAGTACTGGTAAAAGAAACTCCAGGAAGGCATGGATAGGGTCGCTGGCCGCCGCGATATAACTGAAATAATGTTGAAAACGGCGTTAAACACCATACAATCAATAAATCTTCTGCCATGTCATGTGAGATGGGGCCACTTTTCCTTCCAAGTCTAGATGTGCTAGGTGTTACTTCGGTTTGGCTAACAGTTACTTGTTTATCCTGTTTCAGTGATTTACTTTTGTCTGTAGTTGTAAGGAATTCAGTGTCTACTGTTGTAGTAGATTTCCACAAACTTTGAATGGTGGTATGAATTTTTTGGATTAAGATTTTACGGCCTTTGTAATTGTTCTTGTTGAGAAGAAATCTGCAGATGCAGCGACAGTTGTACTTAGAACGGGCAGTGCACTTATCTGAGTACTTTTTCCATCAGCTTTATCAGCTCCAGGATTAATTTTCGTGTATTTCTAGCATTCTTGGGAATATATCTATTTGAAAAGTCCAAATATACCACCGTCGAAAGGTTGGGTCACTTGGCTTGAATGTCGAGGTAGCACAAGTAATATAAGATTATTTTGTCTTGCCCATTCTGTTAAAGTTAGAGAAATGTAAGATCATATAGTATGAAAGTCGGGTGTTCACTTCCATGTTTTGTAACATACCTCAGAAAATGTTTGATGATGTAATTTAGAAATATGGAAGAATTCGACCAACCTGTTTTAAACATCTCACCAGCTGAACTGGGACATGACCCTGTAAGAAGGTCGTGGTTCCACCTCTGTCCACCCATCCCTGTCCGGAAAATACATAATATGGAGGTATACAGTCAAATCTGTGTACAGCAGCCACTGAAAGGAAGTTCTGAAAGTGGCTGCTGTTCACAGATTGGCTGTTGTCCACAATATGCATTTCTCACACTATTTGAGTTGCGAATATGATGGTTTCAATAAGTAAAGGTTTGTTTGCAATGAACTTTCAATCCGTTTCTATTTAAAACACAAAAAGAAACCTCACAAATAATTTTTTTCTCTTATTTAGATCTATTACATAATTTTGTATGGCAAATAAACCATACTTTAAACATATATTTTAACTTTTTGTATACATGTACATGTATTTGTACTTTATTTTTGTACCACCATCTTTGGCCAGTCTGCATGGACACTTGTACATAAAAAAGTTTTCAAAAGTTTTCTACTACATTTGTAAAAAGGAGTTTAAAAAAAATCATAAAATGAAAATACTGCTAAATTAAAGCAAAATCATTTTGCATCTTATGCAACATTTTAAAACCTTGTAGAAAATTGTACCTCATGACCATTTTGGGCCAATCTGCATGGACACTGGACAACTCATATTTGTCTCATTTGTAATTTCTCACAGTTTAACACAGGATTCAATAACCGATTATTTATCAAATTGTTTAACAATGATCAATTACATCAACCATTCAAATGATACATTTGATTAAAAACAGTGACTGGCATTAATCGGCTGTAATTCTTTAATCATAATAGTAATTATTGATTTTTTCAATAAAAGATGTGTGAAAGTATGATAAAGCTGGCTGTTGTGTAGGTGTCATAAACAGTTAATTTATACCAATTAAACTGGCTGCTGGCTGCATTTGACAGATTAGTGCTGTGCACATGGCAATTAAAGAAGAAATATTCACGGGCGGACTTGTGTTGGCTGCTGCATACAGATTGGCTGCTGTTCATGTGTGGCTGCTTGCACAGATTTGACTTAATTTGGCCTGCAGCATTCCCAGCAGCTATCACAGTGACTGGTGCTGACCTGGAAGACGTAATATTCCGTGGAACAGTTTCCTTCTTGTAGACTATTTTGGGTGGTGAATGTTCTGTGTTTACACCAGTTTCATCTATGTTAAAGATCTTCCAAGGCTTGTCTTTAATTTTATTTGTAGAGAGCACAAACTCTAGCTCTTTATATTTACTGTCCAGTGTGTCTCTTGCTACTGATCTGCCTCTAGCAATAGATAGTGTCTGGGACTTAACAGTCATCAGATCAGGCCACCTCTTCGTGAAACAGTAAAACTAGTTATCACTTAGCTTTTATCCCTTAGTAGGCTTATGTAATAAATCGGCATAGTCTTTGGCCATGTACTGGATGGCTTTCTTGTTGTAGCCAAATCCTATTTCTGCCATGTAAGAAATATGACTGTACAATTTCTGTTCTTCTTCTGAGGTGAAGATAGTCTTCTGCCCAACTCCAGCATCTGAGGAAAATCAAACACTGATTCTGTCTCGTAGGGTAGTAGGAGGCACAGAATAAACCTTTGATGCGTTATAGGCAGACATGCCCTCAAGTGTAGCCTGATATGCCCTCTGTAGATTCGCCGTATCATAAAAGCATCTCTCCTCTTTTGTGGTGGCTCCTGAAAATGAACGATATGATATCCATGACTCTTTCCTGACTGCTGTTATGTCCAATTTCAACAAAACAGACAAACAACCGAGAATTTCTACTTGACATTCGTAACAAATACACAAGTGTAACACCATACTTTTATCTTTTGACAGCAAAGTCTCATGACACGTGGGTATTTTTCTAGGTGCAGACGAGCATATTCATGTGTCTCGTGTCAATGTTTTTTTGGTGAAAATTAACGAAAAATAAGATAAAACGTACTTAAACATTTGTGGTAAGATATACGGGAAAATCGAAACCAAAAGAATCCCGTGACCTAGTTTCAATATAAATACTCGACAGGTGGCGCTCCGATCAAAGTATCGCGAGATTTGTAAAACAAAAGAAATTGTAAATAGATCGATACAGTGGATATATCGATAGAATGGGTTGGGACTATACTATCTTGCATCATAACGTTTGACATCTGGAATAGTTGTAGATCCAAAGATCAGACTATACATTTTTGTGCAGTCTGATCATGATGTAAACAGTCCAGCAAAATACCTTAAGGGTGTATCAAACCAGATTAATTTGCAAATTTAAAAAAAAATCCATACCAACATGACTAATTTTCATTTGCGTACAAAGATGGCTTTTAAGTTTCAGATTAAATCACAAATACATGTTGAAAACACAAGGAATTATAGATGTTTAGCTCATTTGAGCACAAAGTGCTCAAGGTAAGATTTTGTGATTGTGCTGTATCCGTCGTGCGTCGTCTCGTCGTGCGTTGTCAACTCCCCCATTGTGTACGCTCTAAGGGCCACATTTCAAGTCCGATACTCATGAAACTTGGTGAGAATGTTTGTCTTGATTATATCTCGCACGCGTTGGAAAATGGAGTATATCAGGTCAAAAACTAAGTCACTAGATCGAAACTACTAGAAACCTTGTGTTCACTCTCGACGCCACATGTTCCGTCCACTTCTCATGAAAGTTTGTCAAAGTGTTTATCTTTATAATATCTCAGATAAGTTGTTAAATGGGTTCCGTTAGGTCAAAAACTAGGTCACAGGTCAAATGCTTAAAATGTACACTCTAAAAGGTCACATTTTTAGTCCAATACTCTTGAAAATTGGTTGAAATGATTGTCATGATAATATCTTAGATATCTTAAAGGATAAGGAAAGTGGGTCCCGTCAGGTCCAAAAATAAGTTACCGGGTCAGATGTTAAGGAAACCCTGTTAACGCTCTAGATGCCATATCTCATGTCCAATACTCATGAAAAGAGGTCACAATGTTTTTCTTCGTGATACCTTGGACGAATTTGAAAATGGGTCATGTCTGGTCACAACATAGTTTAGCAGGTCGAATTCCTAAAAACCATGTACGCCGTAGAGGCCACATTTCAGTCCAGTACTCATAAATTTTTTGTCATAATATTTGACTAAATAATCTCATAAAGGGTAACGAGAGTGCGTGATGTCAGTTAAAAATAGGTTACCGGACCAAATTTGAGAAAAACCTTATGTAGGCTGTAGAGGCCACATTTTCTGTCCAAGTTTGTCAGAGTGTCTGTCGTAGTGTCCTGGACGACTTTGAAAATTGATCATGTCGGGTCAAAAATTAGTTCACGAGGCCAAACCTTAGAAAAAGTTCGTGTACACTCTAGAGGCCACATTTTCCGTCCATTAATCATGAAAGTTTATCTGAATGTCTGTCAATAATATCTCTAATGACTTTGGAAATGGATAATGTCAGGTCAAAAACTAGTTCAATAGATCAAATATTAAAAAAATACCTTGTGCACACTTTTGATGTCAGTTTCAATCCAAAACTCAAGAAAGAAGATCATATTGTTTTTCTTGTTAATATGTTGAAGAAGTGTGAAAAATAAGTCACAATTGTTCAAGAACTATGTCATTGTATCAAATCTTTGAATGATTTTATGCTCTTCAAAGGCCACATTTTTATCCAATATGAAAGTTGGTCAGAATGTTTGTTTTGATGGTATCTTGGATGAGATTGAAAATTGGTAATGTCAGGTCAAAAATTCTGAAGAATATACACGGAACTTGGACAGACTTTATACCTTAATGATATGTTGAATAAGTTGGAAAATGGGGCACATCCGGTCAAAAAACTAGGCCACGAGGTCATATCTTTGAAAAACCTCTAGAGGCAGAATTTTCTGTCATAAAACGTTGGTCATAATTTTTGTATTGATATTTAGGATGTGTTTGAAAATAGATGTAGGACATATTCGGTCAAAAAGTAGGTCACTGAGACAAATCCTAGAAAAAGCTTGTGACTCTATTGAGGCCTTAATATCCGCCTAATGCTCATGAAAATTTGTTAGAATGTTCATCTTTATGATATCTTGGTCGAGATTGGAGTTGGGTCTTGTTTGGTCCAAAAGGCTCAGCTGAGCGACCTTAGGGCCATCATGACCCTCTTGTTTTATTGAAGTATGAAAGTTCATAACGGTATAGTCGTTACTGCATAAGGAGGGATAAATTCATTTTCAACACAGCAAGTTCAGTGCATCGCTAGCCGAGTTGGTAGAACTGTGACTCTGGTTTTGAAGGTCGTGGGTTCAAGTCCCACCAGAGACAACTATTTTTCCCTGCTCTTTCTGTTGTTTTGCTTCTTGGTTTTCCCTCTATGGATACACTATTTTGTCCTTATGACTTATGTTTTTGAAAAGATCATCTACATTTCTACGAAGCCTAGCCCCGTTAGGTCAGTCGTTAGCGTATAGAACTTGAGAACAGGAGGTCGATGGTTCGATCCCCGGCTCGGCCAATTTCTTTCCGAGGACTGATGATAGTCATTGCGGCAGGATTTATTCCTCTCTCATCGCTGACCATTGTTTCGATGATATGGGAAAGCAGCCTTGGAAAGCATTGATAGGTGCACTGGCCCCCGTGATTCAACTAAAATATTGTAGAAAATAGGGTTAAACACCATAGCATCAATCAATCAATCTTTCTACCCTCCAAAAATTAGTGTCAAGATCTGGTTTGATACTCTTTTAAGTTGTTAACATAATAGAACGGGCAAATGATGATGCCTACCAGATATATTGTCTATCCATTGCAGGTCCTGGTTGCTACAGAAATGGCACTCGCTATGATAAAGGTTTGTTGTTTCTTTACCAGATGACAAGAGTTTAAATTCATTCATATTGGGGATTTTGCTGACGACAAATTAATGTAGGGGTCCTGCGTGGCTCAGTGGTAAAGTAGTGGACTCGTGACCTGGAGGCCCCGGTTTCGGCCTCTCCAGCTCCATTGGGTTTTTTGTAGGAGTGTCCTTGGGCAAGACACTTCAGAATCCTAGCCTAGTACTAGTTAAACCCCGGAAATACATGAATATGTGAGCTATCAACGTGATGTGACTGAAATAATGTTGAAAGAGGCGTAAAACGTTTCTTCAACCATCATCAAATTAAATGTAGCCCAAGCTATGGTGTATATCTTTCAAAGGGTAGAACAAATTGTGGGAGTATGAGAAAATGCTGGTAACTAGCAATTTCTCCTTTTCTTCCCCACAATATTTTCAAAAGCTGTTATCCTAAAGGGTGTTGACGAAGGTAAGGAATAAAATAAGGTAAGCATTTTCTTCTATTCTATAGTGTGTTTTTTAGTCACTTTATTTAATGCCAGGAAACGCCCTCAAGATGGACAAGTCTAGGATGTTATCTTTTAGCACAGACTTAATTACTGAATCCTGATCACTTTTATCCTCAGTGTCATTGATGCGGTCACTCAGCTACAAAAACTTAATCCGTTTGACTAAAGCGTATGATCCTAGAACTTTAAAGTTTGATGTATATGCTGTTATCATTATGTTATGCAGTTTCAAAATCACTTCATTGGTCAGTTGGAATAGCTCAAATGGTAGGGCATGAGAATTGTAAGCGACAAATCATGGGAAACTTGAGTTAATGGGTTAAGCAAAGTAAAGAATTACAGTCTTTCAGATGAGATGTTAAACTTAAGTCCCGTGTGATGATGGCGTACACTTAGGATATTAAAGAACCTGGCATAACTTAAGATTGGCTTCGTCCCGTATTTTGGACTATTCCTGTAACATAACTAACGGCCTTACGGGAGTGTAGCCCGTATGGGCTAAATAAATGGATTTTCAATCAATCGATTAATATTATTTCTTTTACTTTAGCCAATCAGAGAAGATGCTGCAAAATATGTTTGGTTTATCCTTTAAAATGACAAACACATGTGCATAGAATTATAAAGCATATGTTCCATAGCCTGCAGTCTTGCAAACAAGATTTGTCTATTTTCTGACAGGGAGGTAAACAAAAGATAATCTACCCGAAGCTTTTCTCTGATGAAATGAAGTTGAAAATGGCCGTCAAGAAGAAACGAAACAAACAAATAATGCTGATGACTGGTTTAAGTTTTATGAAAGAGATGTCTTTGAAAAATAAAAATTTTCCTACATGAGTTGAATGCAAACAGTATGGGCAAGCTGCTGTTCCTTTTCCCCCTTTGTTATCTAAAAAATTTATAAGCCCTGCAAGCGCATGATAAAGTGTATTCAGTAAATACATGAGCCGTGCTCTGGCAAAAAGGGATTTAATGCAACTCCGTTATCTATGATACCAGTCAAGCCATCAAATAATTATGGATTCACACTACCCACTTTTTTAAACAACCGACTTAATCGCGGGGCAGACTGGTCTTTTGACCAATAGAGAAAAGTTCCGGCCCAGGTCAGCCTACACGAACTGCACAGGCTGACCTGAGTCGATACTTTTCGCAGATGCATTAAGCCCCTTTTTCTCAGAGCATAGCTCAGTTATTTTTGTTTATTCTACAATAGGTGATGATGTACCGAGTAACCCATGTGAAAAGAACTGTAAATGTTACTTGGAGAATCGTGAATTTATTATAAAATGTGATGTCGACAAATGTGAGGGTGAGTACAAAGTTCAGGGTGAACTTTTGTGATGATGTCCTAGTGCAATCCACTGTCGCTCATGTATTGTGAATCACATGTTACCAATGATTGGATTGTTTATCCATTCCCGAAGTGCTTATTAAACGAAATCGAACCTTTTAATTATAGAATACATCCGAGCTGTTGCATTTTAAATTGTGTTGTAATATCATTATCAGGGAAGGTAAAATCTTAGAAAATTACACTTTTTCTGAAACAAATGATTTTGAACATGCTCTTATAAAACCATACTTTGTTCATACTTGCCTGCTAAATCTTTAGATAAAATGGGTAAGAAAAGACAATTTGTTTTCGTGCTTTTTTATTAGCTCACCTGAGCACGAAGTGCTACGGAGAGGTATTGTGATCGGTCATTGTCCGGCGTACATCTGTCCGTCTGTCCGTCCGTCCGTCTGTCCGTCTGTCCACAATTCCTTTAAACATCTCCTCCTAAACCGCAGGGCCGATCTTGATGAAACTTGGCAGGGATGTTCCTTGAATGAAGCTCTACCAAAGTTGTTCAAGAGATTGAATTCCATCCATAACTCTGGTTGCCATGGCAACAGAAAGGAAAAAATAACAGAATCTTTGAAAATCTTCTTCACTGATTCTAGAAGGCGTAGAGCTTTTATATTTGGTATGTAGCATCTCCTAGTGGACCTCTACCAAGTTTGTTCATATGATGCCCCTGGGGTCAAAACTGGCCCCGCCCCGGGGGTCACAAGTTCGAACATAGGAACAAAGACGGAAAAATTTAAAATTCTTCTTCTCTGAAACTGGAAGGCGTGGAGCTTTGATATTTGGCATCCAGCATCTCCTAGTGGACCTCTTCCAGTTTTGTTCATATGATGCCCCTTGGGTCAAAACTGGCCCCGCCCTGGGGGTCACAAGTTCGACCATAGGAACAAAGAAGGAAAACTTTAAAATTCTTCTTCTCTGAAACTGGAAGGCGTAGAGCTTTCATATTTGGTATGTAGCATCTCCTAGTAGACCTCTACCAAGTTTCTTCATATGATGCCACTGGAGTTAAAACTGGCCCCACCCCGGGGATCACAAGTTCGAACATAGGAACAAAGAAGGAAAACTTTAAAATTCTTCTTCTCTGAAACTGGAAGACGTAGAGCTTTGATATTTGACATCTAGCATCTCCTAGTGGACCTCTACCAAATTTGTTCATATGATCCCCCTGGGCTCAAAACTGGCCCTGCTGGCGGGGGGGTCACAAGTTCGAACATAGGAACAAAGCAAAGAAACAAAGCAAAGAAGGAAAACTTTAAAGTTCTTCTTCTGTGAAACTGGGAGGCGTAGAGCTTTGATATATGGTATGTAGCATCTCCTAGCGGACCTCTACCAAGTTTGTTCATACCATGCCCCTGAGGTCAAAACTGGCCCTGCTCCGGGGGTCACAAGTTCTAACATAGGAACAAAGAAGGAAAACTTTAAAATTCTTCTTCTCTAAAACTGGAAGGTGTAGAGCTTTGATATTTGGTATGTAGCATCTCCTAGTAGACCTCTACCAAATTTGTTCAAATGATGCCGCTGGGGTCAAAATTGGCACGGCCCCAGGGGTCACAATTTCGAACAAAGGAACAAAGAAGGAAAATTTTAAAATTCTTCTTTTCTAAACCTGGAAGGCATAGAGCTTTGTTATTTGGTATGTAGTGAACCTGTTCTAAGTTTGTTAGCCCACCTGAGCACACCATGTTCAGTCAGTTCGAAATTGGGTCACCTGGGGTCATAAACTAGGTCACTAGGTCAAATTAAAGTAATACCTTGTGGGCAATCTAGAGGCCACATTTATTCCTCAAATGACCTGAAATATGGTCAGAATGTTTGTCTTGATAAAATCTCACATGAGTTCGAATTTGGGTCATTTGGGGTCTTAAATTAGGTCACTAGGTCAAATTAAAGAAATATCTTGTGTGCACTCTAGAGGACACATTTATTGTTCAATTGATTTGAAAATTGGTTAAAATGTTTGTCTTGATGAAATCTAGGATGAGTGCAAAATTGGGTCACCTGAGGACATAATCTAGGTCAATAGGTCAAATTAAAGAAATACTTTGAGGGCACTCTATAGGCTAAATTTCATGCTTAATTGACTTGAAAATTGGTCAGAATGTTTGTCTTGATAACATCTCAGATGAGTTCAAATTTGGGTCAACTGGCATCATAAACTAGGTCACTGGGTCAAATTAAAGAAATACCTTGTGGGCACTCTAGAGGCCATATTTTTTGCTCAATTGACTTGAAGATTGTTCAGAATGCTTGTCTTCATAAAATCTCTTGAAAAAATCTAGGATGAGTTTAAATTTGGGTCACCTGGGTCATAATCGAGGTCATTAGGTCAAGTTAAAGAAATACCTTGTGGTCACTCTTGAGGCCACATGTCTTGCTCAGTTGACTTGAAAATTGGTCAATGTTTGTCTTGATAAAATATTGGATGAGTTTGAAATTGGGCCTAACATCATATTTATTTGGCATGTAGTACTTTCAATTATGACCCTGGAGTGAAATTTCGCCTATTGACTCAGGTGAGCGATCCAGGGCCATCATGGCCCTCTTGTTTACAAAATGCAAGCTATGTGGAAGTCAAATATGTAAGAAGGTCAGCACCCAGGCTGCAAGAAAAGTCAACCAATCACTTTTCTTATCATTTCTGTCCATTTTTTTAGGACGACAATGGTAATCAAATTAATCATCTGTAGTATCTGGACATAATGCTATTTATCTTCTTTGCATACATGACAGTGGACTTGCTGTTTTGGAAACGTAGGCTTACGGTTTTATCTTTTGTTATATGAAGGTCAAGATACTGACACCACATGATAACCTAATATGAACGTTTCTCTTCCAGATACCTTCAGTGATACTTTGAACTAAAGCTGGGGTCAGGTGTCTTATTATGTATACGAAATGTAGCAAAAGGAAGTCTGCTTCTTCCTGAAAAACAAAACAAAGTGATAAACACCTTATGAAACTTTTCTTCTTCTACCTTTTTTCAGAGCCATGTGTGGAAGATGGAATTATTTATCAGTCAGGAGAATCCTTTTACAGAGAGTGCAATAAGTGTACCTGCAGGGAAGGGCTAGCTCGGTGCACAAAGCTAGGATGTCGTAAGTGATGACATTCACAATTAATCTCCTCCTGAAAGACATTGGCATCAGATGACTGTGTGAACTAGGGCTTCTCCAAAATGAATTACATGTAATTTTCAGTCCCACGCTTTAACCATACAGGAGCAGACGGTTTTGAATTCAAACTGAAGAACTGCGTTTAAAGCGGGGTATTAAGAATCTTTTTAATCTAAAAATGATTCATCGCCTAATTAGGTAAGGCGATAACTGGCCATCAGTGAAGAAGAAAGACAAATTTAACAGAAAAACGTTTTCAGAAGTATTTTCCAATCTTTATACAAGACGTTAAAATTTTTGCTTCGTTTAAATTCAAAGAATTTTGCAGACGAAAGAGAAATTAAATATAGCTAGAAAGATTTCTATCTTCGAAAGAGTAGAAAACATTGTGGGAAATGGAGAAAACGCTTTTACGCTACCTTACCTGCATTTTCTCTTATTTCCATGAGGTTTTTACAGGGCTTCTACAGGGTCATTCTGGTGTTGTTAACACCGAATCGTTTGATAAAGGCTTTATCTGAGGACTGATTTCCTCCACTACTTACTAGACCTAACTTTCTTATTTCTTACAATAAGGCCTATGGCCATCAAATTTTGCATATACCTGCAAGTGAACCTTTTTCAAGAGTTATCATTGGTCCTGGGTTTATGACTGGCCCTGGCCTGGGGATCACAAACTTCAGGTGGGTTTACAAATAAAATCGTAAGAAAAACCTTCGTTTTCCTGATTTTGAAAGCTAGAGCTGTAAAATTGGGTATATGTTACAACGTAGAAGACCTCTACCAAGGTTTTTCAAATTTTAGCCTAGGTGTCTTCTTTAACCCTATTCCATGGGTCACAAGATTAACAAGGGTTATAGTGAGAACAATGAAAGTATTTAAGTTTCCTTAATCTTAAGGCCACCAAATTTGACAGATGGCTGCATTTGGTGGACCGCCACCAAATATTGATATTTTAGCCCAGGAATCAAAATTGGTCACACCATGGGAATGACATGTTTGTTGAGGTTTTATATGTTTGAATATTTAAATTCGTTTTTGTTTATATCTATTGGGCCTAGACCTGTGTAATTTGGGATGTAGCTTCATCAAGTAGACTCGGAATTAACTAGTAAGAATCCATGGGTCATAATTACATGTACATGTAGCTCTACCGATGTGGTCACAAGTTTTATAGAATATTTATACGGTGAAAACCTTTAATATATTTGTGTATATAACCATTCGGCTCTAGATCTAGATTCGTTTATAGCTCAATCTAGTGGACCTTTATCAGGACTAACCTAGTTATAGCCCTTGGATTAAAATTGTTCCATAAAATTGTTCCATTACAACTTTCACAACGTGCTTTAAAGAGAAAACTAGAAATCTTATTGTTCCAAGGCATTTGGCCTTGAGTTGCAATCTTTGCTGTGTAGCACGTTATCGGTGATCTCTATCAACAATGTAAGATTGTTGCCCTTTAATGAAAACTGGTCCCGTGGGGGGGGGGGGGTTGCGGGCCAAGATTTCAGAGATTGTTTTGCGGTGAGCAGTTAAATGCCCGTACGGCTCTCCTGTTTCTTATTTGGTAAAGAGTTACTTTAGCGTTTCCAGTTCCCTTACAGTATGCTTCAACAATGATCTCGTTGCACTGGTCACGATCCTCCTGCGCTGTTGTTGCGCTTGAGGTCTCTCCGAGACGCCATTTTTACTACAATTTAACAAGGGCTTGAGATTACAGGCTAAGCTTGGTCTACGCTTGCTACGATGCTGCTGGGACCTTGCTACGACTTAAGCACTTTTAGAACGTTTCTATACAAAATTAATTGTTTAGGCAGCAGTTTCGAAAAAAATGGATTGCATTTTTCCCCAAAGGCTGTGCTCCAGCTTGCGATTATGAACAATAGATTGATAAAGTTGGATGTTACGAGACAAGCTAGATAGAGAAGGAGGGCCAAAGATTCTGAGTCTGTCTATGGTTTTGTCTTTTGTTTCTGAGGGTGGCATTATGAACCACTGATGTTGATCCATTGATGTTTTTGGTTTTATGTGTGAGCAAGTTATTAAAGTAAACGTGAAAGTGTTGCATATTTTACCGAGATCGGCAAGAGCGTGACGTATGAGCCTAGCTAAGTCCCCAAGAGAAGCGCAGAGAAAATCCAACCCAGGTGTCACAAGCATAATGAACGTGTAGCAGAAGCGCTGTGGTTGGTAGTTCATATATGGTCGAATCACCATTGAAACACTTTGATCGTCGCTGAAGCGTACAAAGTATAGCCTGAGTTTCTGTAGCGTAGCAGAAACGTAGCTGGATTGCAAAAACTCGAAACTTTTAATATAATGCGACTGCGCTTGCGCTACTTTCTAGTTCTGTGGCTACGATACTGTTGCATTTTTTAATTTCTTGCCGCATCCTTTCTATGCTTTTGTGGTCTACAGCAATTCTGCAACATAGATCAAAACATGCGGCATGAACTGGCGAACTGGAAGCTTCCGATTCTCTTCTGCTATGATCAAGGCGTTTCTTCTGTTGTTCCTGCTACATTTTGTAGAGTGTTGACCAGAATTTTGAAGCGTAGAGAAATCGCTACTCAGTGGAATGGGGGCTTTATGAAGATGGGTAATGTTCATTTACGTGCAAAGAAGGCTTTTAGATTTAATTGCAACAAAGAAATACCCGTAGAAAACACATGGAATTACAAAGGTGTTTGTATTCTAACTGTAAAGAACCTAACTGTATTGTTGTAATAGCATAACATGACACAAACACATTTTCAACACAATACTCCGTTTCAGTCAACGCGATAGCTGAGTTGGGAGAGCCACTGACTGGTTTGGACAATCATGGGTTCGAGCCGGTCCAAATACTGTTTTGTCCAGTATGTTTTGTTTGTTTGTTTTTCTCCATTTGAGGATAAACAGTCACGTTATAGTCGTATGTTCTTTGAAAGTATGACCGTTCTATCCTAAAAGGTTTAAGGTTAAATACTGGTTTGATGACCCAGTAATTTGCTGGCATCATACAACGGGCAAATAATGGAGATGTCTACCAAATATATTGTCTGTCTATTGCAGGTCCTGGTTGCTACAGAAATGGTACTCGATATGATAAAGGTTTGTTAACTCTTTACCAGATTACAAGAGTTTATAACCACCCATATTGAGGATTTTGCTGACGATAAATTAAATGTAGCCCAAGCGAAATTTACCTTTGTTTGAATAGGAGAAAGTGCTTGTAACTAGCATTTACTAATTTTCCCACATTTTTGGCTCAGCTGTTTTCGAAAAAGAAAACTTCGAGGTATTGTCGCAGCCCGGGCATTGTTGTCTGCATCATCGTCTGCGTCGTCCTGCGAAAACTTTGACATTTAATAATATCTGTGTTGTTACCGAAGGTGTTAGCTTCAAACTTAAAACAAGTTCTTATAAATTGGGAACCTAAACAACAAAAGCAGGTAACCTCCAAAGCATTTTGACAGAGTTTTGCCCCTTTTTTGACTTAGAATTTTCACTGAAAATCAAGCATCCATAGCCAAGCGTAGGCACCTGCATTTGCTGCTCTTGTTTTTAGAAGTTATCTTTTGCAGGGTCATTAAAACAGAATACCCTGAGGTAAAGGCTTACATACATTAAATAATAAGCATTTGTAGGGATATATTATGATACCTGAAGAAATGGTTGCTTTTGAGCCTATATATATGGATCTAGCTATCATTGAAAATTGTAAATAGTTGATAACCTTATTTTCTAGGGAACTCAATGTAGACTTTCTGTGTGGTCTGATCTTGATCTGTGCATGCTGTAAAAGCAAATACAGTTGTGACAGGCACTTTATGTGAATACATGTAGTTTATAAGCAATTAATGGAAATTGTGTACTTACTAATATCATGAAAGCAGTGACTGAAATAATGCTAGCTTATTCTTCTTGTTCTTCAATGTTTTTCTACCCTTCTAAGGACAAATCCCATCATTTGAGCCACATTTTATTTGTTGCCAGACAATGCAAATGCTCTCAGGTTAGTCAAGCCTAAAATGATCCTGCACAGAATTAGTTACTAATTCTTGGTCACTTCAGCCTCAGCGTTATTCATGCAGGCACTCAGGCTAATAACGACATTGGTCAGTAAGAATAGCTCAAGTGGTAGGGCATGAAACTCGTTAGCGACATACATGTATCTAGGGATACTTGAGTGAGTGGATGCCATCTCCTAAGTGGGCCAACTAAAAAAATACTAATAGTCGTTCAGATAAGGTGTTAAACTTAGGTCCCATGAGATGATACTATACACTTAACATGTTATGGAACCA
Organism: Tridacna gigas; assembly: GCA_945859785.2. Taxonomy (NCBI): domain Eukaryota; kingdom Metazoa; phylum Mollusca; class Bivalvia; order Cardiida; family Cardiidae; genus Tridacna; species Tridacna gigas. Next base: position 56,564,479 of record OX244035.2, read on the forward strand.
GGTGTAATGCAGGATGGGCTTTGTCCCGTATCTAACACTATCACTGTAGTGTAACTAATAGCCATATGGGGGTGTCAACCTATGGGCAACGGTTACCGGCAATAAATAAATGAAAAATCAATCAATCAGTCGATCAATCAATATCTGTTCTCATAGTTAAACCTATCAGAGATGTCGTTTGATTCATCCTTTTTAGATGGCACACACACATACACACGTACGTATGTAGCGTGATAGAAAGGAAGTTATCCATAGCCTGCAGTTTTGAAAACAATCTACCCCAGGCTCTCTACTGATAAAATAAATTTGAAAATAGTATTCAACAAGAATCAACAAACAAAACAGATAACTGGCTGAAGGCTAATGAAAGAGAAATATTTGCAGAAAAAAAAAAAACTTGTCCTTTTTGAGTAAAATGGATTTAACAGTATGGGCAAACAGCCACTCCTTTTACCTCGATGTCATCAATAGTTTTCAACTACAAGGGCAATATAAAGTGTCTCAAGTAATGGACTAAAATAGATGTATTTGTTTATTCTGCATTAGGTGATGATGTACCGAGTAATAATGAATGTGAAAAGAACTGTAAGTGTTACTTGGAGGGCAGTGAATATAAAATAGGATGTGATGTCTACAGTTGCGAGGGTGAGTAAATTTCAGCTCACATGAGTACAATGTACATAGTGATGTATTTGGTGTCCTACTGTAAGGCATTGTCCCCAATGCATTGTGCATCACTAGTCAATGATTGGCATGTTTATCCCCGCCTAAGGTGCTTATTAAATGAAACCGAACCTTTTAATCAAGGAATACAGTCAAGGTATTGCAATTTCACATGTGTTGCTTAATCATTATCAGGGGAGGAAAAATCCTAGAAAATTGAACTTTCCTGACAGAATTGATTTTGAATATACGCCTGTCTTACTTTTAAAGGTCTTACTTTGTTCATACTTACATGTACCTTCAAATGTCTGAGAATAATGTGCAAAGAGAGACAAAATTTGTTTCTATGCATCACTTTTCGAAGTATTGAAATTTTCATTGATACATACATGTACATAGCACTTTTTTGATACCAGAATTTGTTGAGCCATAGTTACAGACTGCAAGCTGTGGGGGGGGGTCATGATTTATAAGAAGGTCATCACCCAGGCAGCGAGAAAAATCAGCTAATCACTTTTCTAATTAATGCTGTCCAAATATTCTAGGAAAACTATGACAAATAAATGAATCATCTTTAGTTGTCTTGTTTGGCTGTGGTGTTATTTGTCTTCTTTAAATTTTTTTCTGCAAAAAAAATGAAAATGGTCTTGCCATCTTGGAAAAGAAAGCTAGTCACTTTCCTAACCAATGTGGTCCAAATTTTCTAGGACAACTAAGGAAAATAAATAAATCATCTATATAGCAGTCTTAACTTGCTGTTGTGTTATTTGTCTTCTTTTACTATTGTGCAAATAAAAGGGACAATGGACTTACCGTTTTTGAAAAGATCACTACGCTAACGGAATTTTTTCATCATATTGAGACCAACTTGTTGGTGCCACATGATAAACCTACATGTAAGTGTCTATTTCAGATACCTTGATAATTTCTGTGAAGCAAGAGGTTAAGGTATGGTGATTTACATGTATTATACATACGAAATATAGCAAACGTACTCTGCTTTTTCTTGTAAAATCAGGCAAAGGGATAAACCTTTTTAAAAACCTCCATTCTTCTATCTTCTTCAGAGCCATGCGTAGAAGATGGAATTATTTATCCTTCGGGAGAATCCTTTCACCGAGAATGCAATACTTGCAAGTGCACGAATGGGCAAGCTGCGTGCACAAGGATTGCTTGTCGTAAGTGATGACATTGGTTCTTGAAATATATTTGCATATTAAATTCCCTGTAAAATAGGGTTTATCAACGCGAATTAATTTACCGCACAATTTTGTTTTCATGACTCTGAATTAGAAAAGTTCTGATAAAAAAAAAAAAAAACAGGTCTTTTCTTAGAACCCATTGTGGAAGAAGGAGGAAATACAGGTCTCACACACTTATACATTTCTTTTTTCTTATTCTTTTTATACGCCCGTTGAAGACGGCCCGTATTATGGGATCACCCATGGCGTACGGGCGGGCGGGCGTCCGGGCGGGCGGGCTGCGTCCAGTTCTTGTCCGGAGCATAACTTTGTCATCATCAATCCGATTGACTTAAAACTTGGTATTTGTGTTTGTTGCAATAATACGGACTGCAGTGCGAAAGAACCATAACTCTACCTCGTGCTGTCTTTGAGTTATTTCCCTTTGATTGTCATTTTTACAGCATTTTCTGCTTGTCCGGAGCATAACTTTGTCATCTTCAGTCTGATTGACTTGAAACTTGGTATTTGTGTTTGTTGCAATAATACCGAGTGCAGTGCGAAAGAACCATAACTCTACCTCGTGCTGTCTTTGAGTTATTTCCCTTTGATTGTCATTTTTACAGCATTTCTGCTTGTCCGTAGCATAACTTTGTCATCTTCAGTCCGATTGACTTGAAACTTGGTATTTGTGTTTGTTGCAATAATACCGAGTGCAGTGTGAAAGAACCATAACTCTACCTCGTGCTGTCTTTGAGTTATTTCCCTTTGATTGTCATTTTTACAACATTTTCTGCTTGTCCGGAGCATAACTTTGTCATCTTCAGTCCGATTGACTTGAAACTTGGCATTTGTGTTTGTTGCAATAATACCGAGTGCAGTGCGAAAGAACCATAACTCTACCTCGTGCTGTCTTGAGTTATTTCCCTTTGATTGTCATTTTTACAGCATTTTCTGCTTGTCCGGTGTTTAACTTTGTCATCTCTAGTCGGAACATCTTCAAATATGGTATGCATGATTGTTGAAAAATTACGGAGTGCAGCGCACAAGAACCCTAACTCTTCCTAGCACAAATTTTGAGTTTTTCCCCCTTTGATCTTCATTTTTTACAGCATTTCTTGCTCGTCCGGAGCAGAACTTTGTCATCTCTAGTCTGAACATATTCAAATTTAGTATGCATGATTGTTGAAAAATTACGGAGTGCAGTGCATAAGAACCATAACTCTTCCTAGCATGAATTTTGAGTTATTCCCCCTTTGATCTTCGTACCGCATAACTTAACCATCTTATTTGTAGTTTTTTTAATTATTTCACTATTTTCTTAGTAAACAATTCTGAGTAAGATTTATTCCAGGCACGTTTTGTAGCAGTGCAAGTTTGCAGTGGATGTCAAACTTTATACAAGTAGGTATCTGAGTGTTTTTACAACCTGTACAACAGTACTGTTGTGACGTTGGACGTAGCTTGCTTTGCACAAATATTATATGGGCGCTGCAGAGATGACAGTTTATATTTATGTAAATGGAAGTTAATATGTAGATAAATGGAAACAATTTAAAATGTTTACATGATATTATACAGTTAAGGACATCACTTCCATTAGATATGATGATATATTCACCAAATAGTGTAATATTGGTCAAGGCGCTAGCCGCAACTATTTTATTATATCAAACACATTTACATTCGGTGATTTGTTGTATGATTCGCACTGCCTTGTCAAATATCATTCCAAAATTTTCAAAGGGGAAATAACTCAAAATTCGTGCTAGGAAGAGTTATGGTTCTTGTGTACTGCACTCCGTAATTTTTCAACAATCATGCATTCCAAATTTTAAGATGTTCAGACTGGAGATGACAAAGTTATGCTCTGGCCAGAGACATTCATGCCTATTTCAATCACTTACATGATTTCTGCTGCACTACTATTTTCCTCTACCTGCCCTTTACGATTATTATCCCCCTCAACAACTGGCGGTGGGACGGGCGTATCTTGCGACAGTTTGCCGCTCTTGTTGAACAATGTTTTTTTTTCCCCTTCCAAAGACAAATGTCAGTGTTTAAGTAACATTTAATGTCATTCTGTAAATGCAATTAATTTGGGCCCGTAAGTCAAAAACTGTTTTCGTATGGTAAAGTGTTACGCTTAACTGTATAATTTACTAGAACATTGCCAAAGTTACCTGCAACATTTTTAGCCCCTTACAGAACAATCCCAAGTAATAATGACCCAGAGAAAGAAGGCTTTTGAAAACTTTGTGGAAAAAAGACAAAATGCTGGTAACCAGCATTTTGTACTTTTTTTTCACAATGTTTTCTACCCTTGCAAAAATAAAAGTCAATTTTTTAATCATATGTATTTTGTTGTCGGCAAATACTTTCAAATTGGACAAGTGTAATATATAGCATTTTGTAAACAGGTTTAGAGGCTTTCATTCTCAACAGTAGCAATATCATGCTTCGTAAGTATTAACTCTTTACCAAACGACAAAATTTTGGACTAGACCAAATCTAGTTCAGATGATGATTTCCGTCTTAGATATGGTGGGACGGAAAAGGAGAAAATGGTAGCTACAAACATTTTTCTCCTTTTCCCACTGTGCTTCCAAAAGGTTTTCTTTTTAGAATCGTTAACACTTGAGATAGTGTGGTAGAGGCTTAAGTAAGCTGTTTTCAAAGGCACCATTGAGTATGTGCCATAGCCCTGTCATTTGTGACCTGTTCTTGTCATCATTTTTTACATTTAACTTATCCCATATCTCGGCTAATACTAAAAACATTTATTTAACTTTGGCTACCTGCTAACTGTAAAAAGGGAAACCATACAAGAATGGAATGTAACTCTCAAACAGTTGGATAAAGTTATGTTCCTTTTTCAACAGAGTTCAATGAAAAAGCAATTGCAGCACACCAATGGTATCCATGTCTGGTTCTCTTATCAAAACATTTTGAATAGTTGAAGAATAAATGGTCAGACTGCATGTTTTGTGCAGTCCCGTCATAGACTAAAGTGTTCACCAAAACATCTTAAGTTGATAACATCGCTGTACTGAGGTGATAGTAACCTGCCCAATATATTTTCTTTCTATTGCAGGTCCTGGTTGCTACAGAAATGGTACCCGCTATGGTGAAGGTTTGTCAGTCTGAAGATTGATTTCCTCTACTATTCGCTGGACGAAATTCTAGACCTGTCCAAATCAGAAGAATTTTCAGACAATACATTAAATGGTTCTCGAGCGATCAGACGTGTTTCTAAAAGAGTTGGAAAAATTGTGGGAAAAGGAGAAAATGTTGTTTCCTCAAGCTGTTGTTAAAACACAGGATTGTTTCATAAAAGATAAACTCGTGTCCAAACAACAAGTTTTCAACACTTAAATAAAAAGCACCTGCAGACAACAACTCAGTATGGCTCAAACCATGGGATTTACCTTTGAAAAGGTAGAAAATATTGTTGGAAAGGGAGAAGATGTTGATTACCAGCATTTTCTCCTTTTCCAACATTTCTTTTCAAAAGCCTTCCATCTCAGGAGTGTTGTTTTGTAATGGGTGCAAGAAAAAAGGACACCTGGAAAGAAGATAGCTTAAAGGCATGCGTGTGTGTGTATGTGCGTCTCTCTCTCTCTCTCTCTCTCTCTCTCTTTTACAAGTCTTTTAGAAAATTTGGGGAAAAGGAGAAAATACTTGTAACCATCATTTTCTCCTTTGCCCACAATGCTCTCTACCCCTTGAAATAGAAATTTCATGTTTTGAATAACATTTTGAATAAAGCAAGCATTCTCTTCTTTTCCTACAATTTCTCTCTACCTTTTCAAAAGGAATCCTATTATTTGAGTCACACTGAATTATTGCCTGCAAAACTTATTGCTTAACCCTTTACCAAACAATCCTGGGTTTTCAGACCTCTGAGAAAGAAGCATTTTGAAAACATTGTGAGAAAAGGAGAAAATAATGGTCACCAGCATTTCTTTGCTTTTCTCACAATGTTTTTTACCCTTCCAAAAACAAATATAAATTTTTGGGTCACATTAATTTCGTCGTCTGTAAATGATTTCAGTTTAGAACAGTTAAAAGATTGAGAAGCGTAAAACGGCTGGTACAGAGTTAATGATGCCCGTCCTCATTGATCCAAGCAGAGCACATGGCTCACTTGGTAACATACAGTGCTTGAAACCATTGGGTCTGTGGTTTGAATCCCTTGCTCGACCAATTTCTTTCGGGGTTGTTGATAAATAATTGTTATGAGGAAAAGCAGCCAGTGGCTTGGGAAGAATATTATGCAAAGAACTGCGAAAAGAAACTCCAGGACATGCATAGATAGGTGCCCTGGCAGCTGTGGTATAACTGAAATAATGTTGAAAAGAGTGTAAAACGTAGGCAAACAAAGTTTAATCATAATCGTTTAATCGTAACGGAATAAGTGATAATAATGTAAGTAATTAGCTACAAACATCTGTTTCAGTTGGACCGTTTGAAGTGCGTAATGTCAGTAAAATAAAATCTCATATATCTGTAGTTAGTATTATGTTATGTAAGAAGCATACACAATAGTTCATCAATATAAGGCTTTCCTCTGAGGAAATAAAGCTCAAAATGGTATGGCATTCAACAAGAAACAAATAAATAAAGCTGACGATGACTTGTCCAAGTTTCATGAAGAGAAACATTTGAAGGGAAGAAACCTGCCCTATTTGAGTGAAATGGAAAACAGTACGGGCAAACTGCTGTTCCTTTTCCCTCGATGTTATCCATAGCTTTCAACTATGAGAGCACGATAAAGTACACGTATTCAGAAATGGTTTAAAATAGATATATTTGTTTATTCTACATTAGGTGATAATGTACTTGGAGGATCGTGAATATAGAATAAACTGTGATGTTGACGCTTACGTAATGCGTTGTAAGAAATGCTTCCTGTTTATTCTGCAATAGGTGATGGTGTACCGAGTAATAATCCATGTGAAAAGAACTGTACATGTTTCTTGGAGGGACGTGAATATAAAATAGGATGTGATATGGACGAATGCAGAGGTGAGTAAATTTCTGCACACCTGAGTACAAGGTTCATGGTAAGATGTTGCGACTTCCTGCCACCCACAGTCCGCATAATCATTGTAGATGAATCGAAAATTGTGTCATCTAAATTTTTTAAAAACGTATGCATGCCCGAGATAGATCTGGAAGGTGTATTCCATGTTTATTCATACACCCATATGGGACAAGTTCATATGACACCTGTAGCACTGTTTCTGCTTTAACCCTTTACCACACAATCCCACGCTTTAATTACATTGAGGAAAAATCTTTTCAAAAAAAATGTAGGAAAAGGAGAAAGTGCTGGTAAACACTTTGCTCTTGTAAAGACAAATCCCACCAATTGAACCGCATCTAATTTTGACATCTGAAAACGCCATGGATTTGAACACGACTGAATTTTTTTTCTTTTATAAAGGGTTAACTTATCACAGCCTGAAACAAATTTAAAGCAGCTGAAATCGTTCTTATAAGATCTGAAAAAATCAATGTTCACTAAAGTTAAATACATGAATACGTGTGAAAATATGGTGACGAAAGGCAATAAAGATCATTATTAGCAGTTTCTCCTTCTGCTACAATATCTTCAAAAACTTGTGTCTCTCCTGACCAAATCAGTCTTCTCCAGGAGATGAATCCTTAAACCAAAAGTAGGTAATATGAAATTAATTAAAATCATTATATGTACCCACAAAGAAGTTAGATGGCAGTATGCTGGAGTCATGGTTGCTTTCTCTCTGTCTGTCCCTTCCCATATCCATACATACAATTTTTGGCGCTCTTCTCCCTTTACAGTTTTTTAACTATACAGCGACTAAAATTTTAACGCTTTGTCAGATGACAAATCTTTGGCCTTCGCCAAATTGAAAGCATTCGCTGATGACAGAATTAATGAATGGTAACTCAAAACATGAGATTTTTCTATCATAGGACAGAAAACATTGTTGGAAAATAACCAACATTTTATCTTTTTCCCACGATGTTTTTAAAAGCTTCTTCAGGGTCCTTGGAAGTCGGCACTGTCTGATAATGAATTAATGGAAGCCTACCCACCATGGGATTTTGTTTCACCTATGATTTTCATTATGATTGCTTGATCAAATTACAGGAGATAGGGCCCTTTGATTCTTTGTCCTGAACCAGTGACAGAGGGAAGTTGTTGGTCTATGAAAGTACTAGTTTTACTTCAATATGTTTTACATTTCCAGCACCATGTAATGTAAATGGTACTCTATACCCTTCTGGAACAAGTTTCTGGGATCAGTGTAATCTATGCTTCTGCTTCGATGGATTGGCAAGTTGTACACTGGCAGCATGTCGTAAATATGTCTTTTTTACTTCCTTTATCCTTATCAAACTGCCCTGTGTTTTAATGACCAGGGAGGATAAAGCTTTTCAATATCATTGCAGGTGAAGGAGGAAATGCTCGTTATTTTTCCATCAATGTTTTCTATCCTTTAAAAAGAACATTTTCGATTAGAGAGGCACACTTATTTTATCATCTACAAATGATTCAAATAAAGACAAGTCCACAAAAAATTGTCTGGAAAGCAATCTTTTTAGTCTCTAGAAAACCCTCATCTTTGCATTAGATCAGGGTTCACATTCTACAGTTTGATCTTGCTTTACACTGTCCTGTCAGCAATGGCATGTAACCTGAAAGTGTAAATCAAAGATCAGATTGCAAAAAAACAAAATCACACTGCACTAGATCTTATTCCATACAATCTGCAAAGACAACTATAGTTGTAAGAGTGCTGGACATTTTGCTATAGAACCAAGCCATATCGCTTTAGACTTGTATTTCCGGACACATTTTTTTCGCAGCAACTGCCCCCTTTTCAATGATGATTTTGATTTTGATTAACATCTATCTTGGAAAAAAATAAATAACTGAAAATCTCACTTTTCAACAAAATAGCTGACAATCAAAAACAATCAATAAACAAATCAGCTATCGGCATTGTTTTCCTATTCAGAGCAGAATCCGTCTTGCTGCTTTTTACACAGCCCAGTCTGAATCAAGTATTTAGAAATGTATAGGATGTATGATTTAAAAAAGAACCCTGTTGTACTTGCATAACGTTGAACTACATATCCATCATTAATCCTTACAACCATGATTTCAAAATATGGAGTCATTCTAGTTGAAACTATTTATGCAGAAAACAATTTTAGATTTAAAAAAAAAAAGCAAAAAAAAATATCAATGAATAATTTCTGTAAAAAAGCTGTTATATCATCATAGATTTTCCAAATGTCCAATCCTTTGCAATAGATGCCCGTTTCTTAGCAAAAAGAAATGTGTACGATCATATTTTAGACAACTGATTTGATTTTTTTTTTCATTTAAATTTATTTGTGTATCTGATCTTATTTTTTATCTAAATATTCATTTATTAATTTGTTTTCTTCCCAAATTGTGTTGACTTATGGGGTGTCTGGAAAGTAAGGTGTTGGAATGTGTGCTTAAATTATGGTTTTAATTTAATTTTATTGTGCATGTGCGGCATGGAAAGAGCATATGAGAGAATCACATTAAAAACGTCATAAATTACTAAAAATGGTGCCAATGACAAAAAAGTACTTTGATTTGAAATTTGTATGCAAGTGTGTAATGTAATGAAAACAAATGAGTGAAATTATGACTCAAAAAACGTACATATTCTATGTAAATGTACGAAAGTGTTTCCTTAATTTTCGGACACCTTGTACTATACTGAATGCTGGTAAATGATTCTTTTGTTCGATTTTGTAACTCACCTGAGCACGAAGTGCTCAAGGTGAGCTTTTGTGATCGTGCTGTGTCCGGCGTCCGTCGTGCATTGTCCGTCATCTGTCGTCCAGGCGTCAACAATTACCTTGTGTGCACTCTAGAGGCCACATTTTCAGTCATATACTAATGAAACTTAGTCGGAATGATTGTCTTGATAATATCTCGGACAAGACTGAAATTGGGTCATGTCGGGTCAAAAAGTAGGTCACTGGGCCAAATCTTAGAAAAACCTTGTGTGCACTCTAGAGGCTACATTTTCAGCCTGAAACTTATGAAACTTGGCCAGGATGTTTGCCTTGATATTAATATCTTGGACAAGTTTGAAATTGGGTTGTGTCGGATTAAAAAGTAGGTCAATGGGCCAAATCTTAGAAAACCCTTGTTTGCACTCTAAAGGCCATATTATTTTTAGCCTGAAACATATGAAAGTTGGGTAGAGTGTTTGTCTTGATGATATATCGGACAAGTTTGAAATTGGGTCATGTCCAGTCAAAAAGTAGGTCACTTGGCTAAATCTTAGAAAAACCCTGTGTGCACTCTAGAGGCCACATTTTCAGCCTGAAACTCATGTAAGCTTGGTAGAATGTTTGTCTTGATAATATCTGGGACAAGTTTGAAATTGGGTCATGTCCAGTCAAAAAGTAGGTCACTGGGCTAAATCTTAGAAAAACCTTGTGTACACATTTGTAGTTTGATACTCATGAAACCTGGACAGAGTGTCTGTCTTGATGATATCTCAGACAAGTTTGACAGTGGGTCATGTTGGCAGAAAAAAGTAGGTCACTGGGCCAAATCTTAGGAAAACCTTGGGTGCTCCATAGAGGCCACTTTTTTAGCCTTATACTGATAAAGACTGGTCAGAATATTTATCTTGTCGATATCTCAGACAAGTTTGAAAGTGGGTCATGTCGGGGCAAAAAGTAGGTCACAGGGTCAAATCTTAGATAAACCTTGTGTGCAATCTAGAGGCTACATTTTCAGCCTGATTCACATGAAACTTGGTCAGTAAGTTTTCCTTGATAATATCTTGGACAAGTATCAAAGTGGGTCACATCTGATCGAAAAGTAGGTCACTGGACCAAATCTTAGAAAAACATTGTGTGCACCTTGGGGCCAAATTTTCAGTCTGATACTCATGAAACTTGGTCAGAATGTTTGTTTTAATGATATCCTGGACAGGTTTGGAATGAAAACACATTAGTTAAAAAAGTAGGTCACTTACACTCATGTGCTTTACATCATTAAAACCATGATAATATCTTGGACAAGTATCAAAGTGGGTCACATCTGATCAAAAAGTAGGTCACTGGACCAAATCTTAGAAAAACATTGTGTGCACCTTGGGGGCCAAATTTTCAGTCTGATACTCATGAAACTTGGTCAGAATGTTTGTTTTAATGATATCCTGGACAGGTTTGGAATGAAAACACATTAGTTAAAAAAGTAGGTCACTTACACTCATGTGCTTTACATCATTAAAACCATGATCTCTTCAGCTATATCAACTGTAGATGACTTTACTCAGGTGAGCGTTTTAGGGCCAATGGCCCTCTTGTTTTAAATAATTCTCAAGTAAATAGTGAATTGACAACATTCGTCAAAAACAATTAATGTCCTCTGTAAATGTTATTCATAAAGTCGTCTTCTTGAAAAGTCACCCTTACACAGCCCCCCCACCCCCCTTGCTTAAAAAAATGCTATGTGGCACAATTAAGATGATTGTTTAAATTAAAGACAAATTCTATCTTCGTTCGTTTGTAGAACTTTAAAAATGTACTATTTGGTTTTTGTATTCTATTATATTTATGTATGTAAACTTAAAGCCTGTTAAAGATGATATGCTACCCTGTATATTACCACCTTTTCCCCCCTCCCCTTTGTATTTAATCTTTTAATCTCCCTTAAGCCCCAATTGCAGTCAAAAGTAAACAATGCGGGTGTTAAAATGCATTGAAATTTATATTTTGCCATCAGAAAAATAAAGAAATTTTTGTAAGATGACAACCTGTTATTGCACAGTGGGCCCAAGTGTTAGCAGCTGACAGAAAAATGAACTTTAAAAGTTGGTCAAAAGTTGCCAGAACACTATCTTTTGTTTACTTTTTACCTGGTTTTAAAATTCATTGTTCTGCCAAAACCTAATACTTGGAGCAACTGTACAATAACAGATTGTCAAATTCACGGTAATTTCCATACTTTTAAAAGGTATGATTCAAATCTAAATGCATTTCAAGACAAGGATTGTTCGCTTTTGGCCACTATTGGAACTTTACATTGTAATTTATACATTAAAAATCACAGAAAAAACAATTAAGCTGTCTTCCACATGAGACACGATACATTGTATATTATACATGTTGCCAACTTATAAGCAAATCTTGGAGCAAGGGTTTATGCAGTATTCCTTTGATATAAGTATTCATTTGATATCGATAGGCTACACCACAAGCATCTGGAACTGTCCTGCTTGTAAAATTACATGCACATGTAATACTAGTCTGATTCTTTATTTGTGAACGTCTGTAACCCTTTTTGTTTTTAGTAATTGAGATTTAGATAATGCATGTTCAATGGGTAAGTCAAGTTAACTTCTGTTTTCGTTATTCTTACAGATTAGCATGAGCAGCAAAAGCTTAGAAATATGTATCTATTATTTTTATTTTTCTCCTCAGCTTTTAGCTCTACTAGCTGTAAGCAAGCAGAGTTTATGTCATGGCGTGGTTTCCGTCGTTTGTGCATCCGTCCGTCTGTCCGTCCGTCCGTTTTTCTTGTTTATGCGATGAAGTCTGCATCTTTGGTCGGATTTTTTTTTTGTGTGTGAAACTTGCACAGATTATTTATTTCATCAGTAGCTTGAATCCTATTGATTTTGAAAAAAATCTGACAATCAGTGTGGGAAAACTAGCCATTTAAAGTTCAAAATTTCAATTTCTTGTTTTCACAATAAAGTCTGTATTTGTGGCCTGATTTTTATGAAGCTTGCACAGTTTGTTTATCTCATCAATAGCTTGAATCCTAATAATTTTGAAAAAAATCTGGAAAAGTAGCCATTTAAATTTCAAAATTTCAATTTCTTGTTTACAGGATAAAGTCTGCATTTGTAGTCAGACTTTCTTGAAACTTGCACAGTTTCTTTATCTCATCAATAGCATGAACCCTATTGATTTTGAAAAAAATCTGACAATCAGTGTTTGAAAAGTAGCAATTTAAAGTTCAAAATTTCAGTTTCTTGTTTATCTGATAAAGTCTGCATTTGTGGTCAGATTTTTTTGTGAAACTTGCACAGTGTGTTTATCTCATCAACAGCTTGAATCCTGAAGATTTTGAAAAAAATCTGACAATCAGTGTGGGAAAAGTAGCATTTAAAAGTTCAAAATTTCCATTTCTTGTTTACGCGATAAAGTCTGCATTTGAAGTCTGATTTTTGTGAAACTTGCACAGTTTGTTATTTATCTCATCTGTAGCTTGAACCATATTGATTTTGAAAAATAATCTGACAATCAGTATGGGAAAAGTAGCTATTAAATATCAAAATTTCTTTTTCTTGTTTACGCAATAAGGTCTGTATTTGCGGTTGGATTTTCCTGAAACTTTGCACAGTTGCTTTGTATTATCAACAGCTTGAACCCTATTGATTTTGAAAAAGATTCAACAATCAGTATGGGAAAAGTAGCCATTTATATTTGAAAATTTACAATTCTAGTTTACGTGATGACGTCGGCATTTGTGGCTGAATTTTCATGAAACTTGCACAGTTGCTTTATATTATCAATAGCTTAAACCGTGTTGATTTAAAAAAAAAAAAAAAACAGATTATCTAACAATCAGTATGGGAAAAAGGAGGATTTAAAAATGAAAATTTACATTTCTTGTTTACGCAATTAAGTCATATTTTTTATTCAATCTTTTGAAACTTGCAAAGGTTATTTGTATCACCAAGGGATTGAACCCTATTAAGAATGAAGAAAATCTAGCAATGGGTGTAGGAAAAGCAGCCATTTGATGACTTAGTATTGTTTACTCAACACAGTCCACATTCTTGGTCACATTTATTTCAAACTTGCAGGGATTGTTTAAAACAGTGAATACTGAGACCCTATCAAATTTGGCTGGATTCAAAACGATTGGTTTTGAGAAATTGTACTTCAGTTTTTTTCACTATTTGTTCAATCTACCATGCCTACTTGTATTGTCTTAGTAGGTTCAAGCCCAGCTGCAACAACCCTTTCCCTCATTTTTTGTGTGTTTGCTTTTTTTTTACTTTTTGCATCATGAACTCATAACATATGCTAGAAAAAACAGCAAAATCATGCCAGTGGAGCCACTCAGGCCCTCAAGGGCCTCTAGTTTTTCTCCCAAACTGGAAAAATTCAATTTGATAATCAATTTTAGTTTATTAGCTCTACTGTGAGCCAGCAGAGCTTATGTCATGGCGTGGTTTCCGTCATCCATCTGTCTGTCTGTCTGTCCAACTGTCCATCCGTATGTCTGTTAGACCTTTTCTTGTTTACACGATAAAGTCTGCATTTGTTGTCAGATTTTCGCAAATCCCGTACATTTTCTTATCTCATTAATACCTTGAACCATATTGATTTTGAAAAAAGTCTGACAATCAGCATGGGAAAAGTAGCCATTTAAAGTTCAAAATTTCCATTTCTAGTCAACATAATAAAGTCTGCATTTGTGGTTGGATTTTCATGAAACTTGCACAGTTTGTTTATCGCATCAATAGCTTGAATCCTATTGATTTTGAAAAAAAAATCTGACATTCGGTATGAGAAAAGTGGCCATCTAAGGTTGAAAATTTCCTTTTCCTTTTCCTGTTTAGTCTGTATTTATGGTCAGACTTTTATGAAACTTGCACAGTTTGTTTATCTCATCAATAGCTTGAACTCTATTGATTTTGAAAAAAAGTCTGACAATCAGTATGGGAAAAGTAGCCATTTAAAGTTCAAAGTTTCCATTACTTGTTTACACGATAAAGTCAGCATTTGTAATATGATTTTCATGAAACTTACACAGTTGTTTTGTATCACCAACAGCTTGAACCCTATTGATTTTGAAAAAAAAAAAAAAAAATCCGACTATCAGTATTGGTAAAGTGGCCATTTAAGTTTGAAAATTTACATTTTTTGTTTCCTCAATAACATAGGCATTTGTAGTCGATTTTTCATGAAACTTGCACAGTTGGTGTATATTATCCATAGCTTGAACCCTATTGATATTGAAGAAAATTGGACAATCAGTATGGGGAAAAGTAGCCATTTAAATTTGAAAATTTACATTTTTGTTAATGCAATTACTGTAAGTCTGTATTTTTTATCTAATTCTTTTGAAATTTGCAAAGATTGTTTGTGTCACCAAGGGATTGAACTCTATCAAAGATGAAGAAAATCTAGCAATCAATTTAGAAAAAGCAGCCATTTGATGACTTAGTATTGTTTACTCAACACAGCCCACATAATTAGTCACATTGCTTTGAAATTTGCAGAGATTGTTTAATACAATGATTGCTGAAACCCTATCAAATTTGGCTGGATTCCAAATAATTTGTTTTGAGAGATTGCACTTTATTTTTTTTTTTTTTTTTTTTTTGTTAATAGCTGAATCCACCATGCCTACTTATGCTGTTTTAGTGGTTCAAGCTCAGTTGCAACAACAGCCCCCACCCCCATTTTTTGTGTGTTTTTCTTTTTCCTTGTTGCATCATGAACTCATAATGTATGCTAGAAACAAACAAGCAAAATCACTGAAGTAGAGCAATTCAGACCCTCAAGGGCCTCTAGTTGTATCATCTAATGTCAATTCAAACATCCAACAATCCTTGTACCCCACTAGATACATACATATAGATACAACTATATTTGGTTTGGTAGTTTTAAGTCGTGTGCATCCGTTAAATTATTGAAGCACGTAATTATTATATGAGACTAAATAATGAACAAATCTTTGTAAATGTACTTGGAAAAAGCTTATATTTGTCCTGGTAAAACATAGATTGTAAAAGCAGGGCAATTAATTTAAGACATGTTTGGGGGTGTATAAGTTAAATTTATTACATTATCAAATGTTAGTGTAAGGTGGCATTTTTCAACTGACTTCGAAATAAACCAGTCTCTATTTCAATTTTACCTCTATAATTTCAAAAAACCTAAATTCAAAAGGTGTATTTACCTTTTCTCAATTTTTCCCCTGCTTATTTTATCAGTAACAGTTATTTTGTCTTCTGGTGACTTACACAGATCTTCTGGCTAAGCCATAATGGCATATATTGTTCTTGGATTTTTTTATTTGTGGACCATGTGACATCAGTAGGAGGAGCGATCTATAGCCTGTTGTTTGGTCAATTGCTGACTAGGCTACCTTTCATTATTTCGCTTCAAATTGTACCACATAGGAGATTAATAACATGTATTCATATTCCAGTACCTCTTATATGCCTTTCTTTTTATTTCAAAGATAATTCTTGTTTTTGGTGTTTTTGGTCAAGCTTAAAATTGGATTATTTAGGGCGTAAATCTAGGCGACTTGATCCAAATTACATGTAGTAAAAAAATATAAAAATCGAGTCGACCTGATCAAATTGATGAAAAGGGTAGCTTTGACTAGATCACGTAAAAAAATTATTTCCTGAAGAATTCAATGTTTTCACGACTTTGAGGCGGAGACGTCCAGAAAAAGTAACAACATAAGAATGCATTTGAAAGCATTTTGACCAGAGTAAGAAACACTGGTCACCAGCATTGTTTCTCTTTTCTTAAGAATGTTTTTACCCTTCCAAAGACAAACTTGTCATTTAAGCCACTGCCTGCAAATGCAGTCGATTTTGGGAAGTCCAAAACTTTTTTATTTGATAAAGATTTACACTGATATTTAACTTTTAAATCCACAGTTTGCAAGAACATTGCCAAACCTATCTGAAACCAGCTTGTTTCAGGAGGTATTGAGTCTAAGTTGTTTCAGTACCAATATATCACATCATATTTGTTAACTTAGCTGTTTTGAAAGAAATCATTGGCTATTTGTTATAGCCCTGTCACTGTTGAATGCATTGTCATCATTTTTGACATTTAACATTTTCTCAAAACTCTGGAAAGAGGTTTATTCCAGTAAAAGATGCACAACAATACATGATAAAAACATAAATTCATATCCATAAGAACAGTATTATCACAATTAGTTACAATGTCTACCACATTCATACCTAGGACAACACAAAAAGAGATATGTAATGTCTTATTTCCATTGTGGTCTTACACATGTGTGTGGCTGATATAGAGAGACATGATGTGGTATATGTCGTATGTTCCATCAAATATATCACATGCTACAAATCCATATACTGGTTTCCAGGAAATATACACACACAATCTGACGATAAACATAACTGTTGTTACCTTCAGAATAAGGCTAGTAGATAAGTACCAAAAGATGAACTGATACCAAAGGGCAGGTAACTCAAATTGTTTTCGACACAGTTTTGCCCCATTTTCATCCTAGGTTTTTTAGCTCGGCTGTTTTTGCAGAAAACATGGAGGTATTGTTGTAGCCCTGGCATCTGCATCATCGTGCAAAAACTTTGACATTTTGTAATATCCCTGTTATTACTGAAGATATTTGTTTCAATTTTGGACAAATTGATATATATCAAAATGGGAACCAATACAACTGGGTCAGGTAATCATCAAATTATTTTTGACAGAGTGATGCCTCTTTTTTGACTTAGAATTTTCACTGCAAATCTAAGCATCCTCACCCGAGTTCTGGCACCCGCCAAAAAGTTGCATATCCTCTGGTCAGACTACACTTTTTTGAGCAACCTGATTATAGCTGTCCAACAAAACACCTTTAGTTGTTATAAACATAGTAAGAGTAGAGTATGATAAACTAACTACCCAATGTAACTTTACTCTCTATTGCAGCTCCCGGTTGCTACAGAAATGGTACTCACTATGATAAAGGTCTGTTCACTTTTTACCAACATAGTTTTAGTTCATCCATTTTTATTGCATTTGCTGATGAAAAATTAAATTTAGCCCTGGTGATGGTATTTATCTTTCAGAGGGTAAAAAGGAATGAGGGATTAGGAGAAAATGCTTGTTACCAGTATTTCCTCCTCTTTCCACAGTGATTTTAAAAGCCTTTAGCTCAGGGCTGTCAAAACAAAATATTGTGGGCTAAAGGGTTAAGCACATCCAATGGGAGTTGTTCTCAAAGGTATATCAGTAGAGCTACACTGTATGGTGCCTGGAAAAAAGCTTGCTTAAAAGACCATAGATAAGGATCTAGCAGAATTGCTAACATTGATTATCATAGAAAAATGATTTTGGTTAGCCTCTTTGCTAATATATCTCCTTGTAGCGATTTTATAGTCTGATCTTGACCTATGCTTGCTGTAAAAGCAACTTGAGCTGTGAAAGGCATTTAGGGATTAAGTTTTTAGCAATGAACTGGAACTGTATACAGTAGAATTTCATTAGTACGCACATCTCTTGTTCGAAGCCAAATGTTGGTTCGTATGCTATCTCCGGTCCCAAAATTTATCCTTCTTTATCATTCTTAAATTCCGCCAAATACTGCAAACAACTGTGATCCGTAGTTCGTAGTATATTTCATGCCCCAAGAGTATTTTTTTAACACAAACTCCTATGTTTAATTGGTATATATAATTAATCCACTTGCAAACTTGCGAAGATGTGAAAGCCTGTAACCAACCTTGATTTTCACACCACTTGATTGACGTTGTCAATTGGTGTCATTCAGTCGTTAACAGCAAGCGAATGTAATTAAAGGCCTTATTTGGTTTGTCACATCAATTAATCAGTCAAAACGACAATTAATAATTCCAAAATTCTTAAAACACCCGACAAGGCATAAACGGATTACGGCCTGAAGCAATTACTAGATAGACCGGAAGAAACAGAAAAATTTGAAAGGAAAAAGCTTGTCCTATTTGAGTGAAATGGAAAACAGTATGGCCATACAATTGTTCCTTGTACCTCCACGTTATGCAAAGCTTTCAATTATAAGGGAAATGAAGTGTTTTCAGTAATTGATTAAAACGGGTATGGGTCAAGCTCTGCAGAAATGGGGCTTCATGCATTTGAAAAAAGTATCAACCCATATCAGCCTGCACAGTCAGCACAGGCTTACATGGGTCAAAATTTTTAGCTATTTGTAAATTTTTTGCATGTCCAAGAACCACTCTTCCTCCAGACTCAGTCAATGGATTATATAAATCCATAATTATGTTGATGATTTGCTTGGTATTCAAGAGCATTCATTAAGCCCCCTTTGCCAGAGCATGCCTCATATTTTTGTTTATTCTGCATTAGGTGATGATGTACCAAGTGATGATCCATGTGAAAAGAACTGTAAATGTTACTTGGAGGATCGTGAATATAAAATAAAATGTGATGTAGAAAAATGCCCTGCAATTACCTGTGAAAACCCAAGAATGGTGGAAGGGGAGTGTTGTCCTGTATGCGATGGTAAGTCATTTTCTTCTCACCTGAGTACAAAATTCAAGATTAGATTTTGTGACATCCTGCCACCCACAGTCCGCTAAGCTGTGTAGCACCACTGGTAATGGCTAAAAATTAAGGGGTTTGGGGGTTCAAATGGTAACTCGGTCCAATTAACTGTTTTCAAGTATTTGTGATAGTCATTGCAACAAGATTCATTCTTACCACTGATAAACATTATTTCAACTTTGCATGAGACAAAGCAACCAGTTGATTGGACAAAGTTTCTGTTTAACCCTTTACCGCACAATGCCGCCTTTTAACCCCCCTGGGAAAGAAGCCTTTTGAAAACATTGTGGGAAAAGGAGAAAATGCTGGTAACCAGCATTTTCTCCTTTTCTCACAATGTTTTCTACCCTATCAAAGAAAATTTGCACCATTTGAGCCACACTGAAATTGTCGTCTGCAAATGCTTTCAATTTTGGCAAGTCTAAAATTTTGTCGTAAAGAGTTAAAGAAACTTTTGAAAGGCACTGAGAGGTGCATCGGCCTCCAGTTTATCATAATGCATCATTTGTGATCAATAATTGGCTTTTTAAGCCTTTAGCAAACAATCTCATGTTTTAATGTACCTGAAAAAAATCAACATGGGAAAAGAAGAAAATGCTAGTAACAGCATTTTCTCATTTTTCAAAAATGTTTTCTACCCTTCGTATGACAATTCCTATCATTTAGGAAACATTAGATTCATCATTTGCAAATGCTTTCAATGTCTAGAATTGTGTTATCTAGTAAAAACTTTTGAACAGACTCTAGCAGACACAGATCTCATCCAATTTTCATAATTAACTTAATGAGGATGTAAGCTTCCTTTTGTTTATCTAGATGTAGCAAGTAAAATGAATCTATTACAGAACTAACTATACATATACATGTATTTAGTTTACTTGAAATTTAATTTTCTTCCTTCAATACACAATTAGTAATTTCATTGGTCCTGAGAAGGCTTTTGAAAACATCGTGAGTAAAGTAGAAAATGCTTGTAACTAGCATTTTTTCCTTTTTGCATTATGTTTTCTGCCCTTTTGCAGATGAATCTCATAGTTTTAGCCACATTGAATATGTGACCTAAGGGTGCCTTCAATGTAGACAGGTCTAAAATTTTGTCATCCGAGAAAGTGTTTTAACTTTTTACCACACAGTCCCGACTTTTAATGACCCCAAAGGAAAGGCCTTTTGAAAACATTGTGGGAAAAGGAGAAAATGCTGGTTACCAGCATTTTCTCCTTTTCCCACAATGTTTTCTACCCTTTCAAAGACAGATTTCATAATTTGTGTGACGTTTATTTTGTCATCTGCAAAATTTTTATGCTTTCAATTTGGTTAAATCCAAAATTTTGTCGTTTGGTAAAGTGTTAACTCTTTACCAAACTACAAAATTCTAGTTCATATCGAAACGATTTGCAGAGAACAAAGTGCCGAAGATGGGTGAGATGATAGAATTTCTTTTGATAAACTATAAAACATTGTGGGAAAAGCAAAAAATGCTTGTTACCAGCATTTTCTCCTTTTCCCACAATGTTTTGAAAAGCCATCTTTCTCAGGGTTGTTGAAACTCAGGATTTTGTGGTAAAGGGTTAATTTAAGCTTTCCAACCATCGGAATTTGTTGCCCCTGCGACTTTCATTATGATTGCTTGATTATTACAGGAGTTTGGGCCCTTCGATTCTCTTTCCTGCAGGCAGGCCTGTCACAGTGTCACTTATACTTAACCCTTTACCATACTATCTTGAGTTTCAATAACCTTTGGAAAGAAGGCTTTTAAAAACATTGTAGGAAAAGGAGAAAAAGCTAGTAGCAAGCATTTTCTCCTCTTCCCACATGTTTTTCTACTCAGAAATGAATTTTAATTTTTCAGTCACATGTACTTGGTCATCTGCAGATGCTTTCAATATGGACAGCTCTAAAATTTTATCATTCGGTAAAGGGTTCTTCTGCCTTACAATTCCAGCACCATGTAATGTGAGTGGTACTGTTTACCCATCTGGAACAAGTTTCTGGGTTGAGTGTAATAGATGCTCCTGTGTCAGTGGATCAACAGCTTGTACACTGGCATTGTGTCGTAAATATGTCATATTTTACTTCCCTTCTTCTTAAAACCCTTTACCAGATAATTATGTGTTTCAATGACACAGAATACAAAAGGTGTTTGCTGTCATTGTGGGATGAGGTGGAAATGCTGATAACAAGCATTTTTTTCTTTTCTTTTTCCCACAATGTTTTCTCAACTTCCACAAACAAATTTCTATTTTTGACTCACTTTTATTGAGTAATCAGAATATGCAATGTATTCAATTTTGTCAGGTCAAAATTTGCTGTTTGCCAAAAATTTAGATTTGTTTACTTTTTTTTTTCCTTTCTCAAAAAGATTTTGAAAAGCCTTTGTTGGGAAATGGTCAGTAAAACACATGATTATTTGTTTGGTTTAGGGTTAAGGATAAAGACCCAGGAAATATTAGGATGTTTGTCTCCAACATTTCTTGATCACTTTGGAAACTTTATATGGCGAAATGAAAAATTAGTTTGTTTGGTCTAAAAATTCCAAAGCCAATACCGGTAGTTTAGATTCTAGAGATCTTGACACTCATTGAATTTCTGTGAACTTTGTCGCATTTTTTTTTTTCACTCTTTACCAAATGACGGAATTTTAGACTGGTCAAAATTCAAAACAATTGCAGACGGGATTTGTATCAGAAAGGATAGAAAACGTTGTTGGAAAAGGAGAATATGCTGGTTACCAGCATTTTCTGCTTTTCCCACAATGTTTTCTAAAGCCTTCATCCTCTGGGTTGTTACAAGTGGAGATTGTGTGGTAAAGGGTTAAAGTTCCTATGTAAATTTATCCAAGTTAATTCAAAAAGATAGCATTGACTACATCACTGTTTAGAATTAATGAAAAATAATCTTTGGGCCTTTAACTCTTTATCAAATGACAAAAGTTTAGCCTTGTCCAAATTGAAAGCATTTGCAGATGACAAAATAGATGTGACTGAAAAATTGAAATTTGGTTTGGAAAGGGCAGAAAACATTGTAGGAAAAGGAGAAAATGCTGGTTACCAGCATTTTCTCCTTTTCCCTCAATGTTTTCAGAAGGCTTCTTTCACAGGGTCGTTAAAAGTAGGAATTGTGTGGTAAAGGGTTAACCCGTAATCTGCTGAATAAGTTAGATGAAGCATATAAAGCCCATAGTAAAACATAGATATTGCTATTTCAAAGTCATTTTGGGGGAAAAACATCCTCTTATCATACAGTGTAGATCCAAGATCAGACTGCATGTTCTGTGCAGTCTAATCTAGATCTTTACTGTCTGTGAAAGGTCCTTGTCTTGTGCTTAAAAGCCTAAGGGTTAAGCTATGATTTCTAGGATCTTTTTTCATGATTTCCAAATCATGATTGAAATACATGTAGGTCAAACAAAACACTGTTGCCAGGCCAGCAATAATATCTTCAGTGTCCTCCGAAATTTATCAAGATGCTTGTCATCATCATCATCATCATTATCACCATCGAGTTATATTTTCAAATAAATAAAGGACACCAAAAAAGGGAAAGAGATTTACCTGGTTAGGAAGTGTCAAGATGTGTTGAACTGGAATATAATATTACATGTTCATTTACCTCTTATTTTTTTCAGCACCTGGTTGTTATAAAGATGGTGAAGGATATGAAATAGGTACATATCCCAAAGCTTTCTTTACTATTTATTAGCTAACCTGGGCAGGAAGTGCTTGGGGTAGCTACTGTGGTGAGTAAGGTGTTTGTCGTCCATTGTATGTCATGTGATGCGAGTTGTCCATCCTGAGACAACAACTGTGATGTCTCCTCACAAGGAAACTCTCCAGATATTATGCCTTGGTAGTACCACTAATTCAGTCATAGTTTGTAAAAAAGTGGTTTAATGCATTTGCAAAAAGTATTGACCCATACTGTTGAGCAGTCCTTGTAGGCTGACTTAGGTCAAAACATTTTGCTATTTCTAAATAATATATTCTGCATATCCAATATGTGATGATTAATAACATTTGCTTGGTATAATACATTACCAAGATGCATTGAACAGAGTGCTGCTCAAATTCATTTGAAAAAAATCTTGTCATGTTACCAAGGTGGCATGAGTTACCATATTAATCAAATATGTTAAAAAATCTCCAGAACCTAATGTCAGATGATTTTTATACTAAGCTTGGATAATCATTTTCTTGAGTTCTAAAAAGTTTGATACAGTGATTAGTGTAGGTTGACCTTTGCCCAAATTTTATTGGTAGGTCAAACTTTGGGCTACCAGAAATTCTTTTGCTTTCTATCAGGAAATCATCAAAGATTTCCTTTTCTGATTGTGAATGGCCCTGGGTCTTGATGTTTTGTGTGTTGTACAATTTAGACAACTTAAGTTAAGCTGCTGGAGCTATTTTCCCAGGATGAAAAATAGCCCCACCAAGGGGGTTACATGTTTTACTTAACTCTTTACCACATGACAAAATTTTAGCCTTGTCCATTTGCAGATGACAAATGTGGCTCATATGATAAAACCTGTCTATGAAAGAGCAGAAAACATTGTGGGAAAAGGAGAAAATGCTGGTAACCAACATTTTCTCCTTTTCCCACAATGTTTTCAATAGCCTTCTTCTTCAGTCATCAAAAGTTGGGATTATGTCGTAAGGAGTTAAAGCACTTTGTGAATAATTTAAAAAATAAGCAGTTGAAAATTACTGTTTATTTTCAGGGGATAAAATTCCGGGCAATACCTCGTGTGATGTATGTTTCTGTACAGAGGGTTATGAAATAGTTTGTGCCGTAATAGACTGCGTTTTTCCATTGCCTTGTCCCATACCAATTTATCTGGAGGATCAGTGTTGCCCAATATGCCCACCAGGTAAGCATGTTTCCTCCATCTAAATATGGAAAAAGCTGTCTCGGTGATCACATCTATTAACCCTTTGACAACAACAAAGTCTCAGACTTGTCCAAAATGAAAGCATTTGCAGACGACAAACGAAATGTGACTCAAACATTGGACTTTGTCTGTGATAGGGTAGAAATCATTGTGGGAAAAGGAGAAAATGCTGGTTACCAGCATTTCCTCCTTTTCCCACAATGTTTTCAAATGGCATCTTTCTTAGGGTTGTTAAAACTTGCGATTGTGTGGTAAAGGGTTAACTCTTTACCAACAACAAATTTTGGACATTTAAAGAGAGAAGTGTAAGTGTACTTTATATCAAGACTGTGCTCTTTGGATTTCGCAAATCATCTTTATTTTTTGCCCACAGAATTTCTGTTTATCTGTAACCAGTTGAAAAAAATTGTAGACCACTTGAAACCATTTGCAGACAAAAAAAATCACTGTGGCTTAAATGATGGGCTTTGTCCCTGTCTATATCAGATTTGACCAAATTGAAAGCGTTTGCAGATGACGAAATACATGTAACTGTAGGTCTAAAGATGATTTCTGTATTTAGAATTGTAGAAAATATTGTAGGAAAGGACCATTGGTTGCCAGCACTTTCTCCTTTTCCCATAATGTTTTCAGAAGTCTTCTTCATGTTCAGTAAAACCAAGATTGTATGGTGAAGGCTTAACAGGATGTGTGCACAGACTTACCTGATTCAAAGTTGTTTCATTATGTTAACCCCTTACCAAACAATTCCAACTTTCAAGAAGAAAATGGAAACCAGCATTTTCTTCTTTTCCCACAATGTTTTCTAACCTTTCAGTGTTTGAGTCACATTTGTTTTGTCATCTGCAAATGCTTTCAATTTGGACTAGACCTAGATTTTGTTGTTCGGCAAAGACTTAAGTCACATTTTTCCCCCTTTGGAAAGAATGTAGCAGCAGATCTTATTCCTCACATGACCATTCAGAACTATGGCTACAATATTAAACAGAAGTATGTCAGATTTAGCCTGTATTTTGAGTAAGCTCATAATTTCTTGAAAAATATTTGCGGGACATTTAGATTCTTGCTACAAAAACATTGATCATCAGCATGAGTTAACCCTTTCCCAAACAACAAATTTTGGACTGGTCCAAATTGAAAGAGTTTGTAGACAACAATTTTAAATTTGATGAAATTGGCAGAAAAGTCTCAAAAAGGGTAGAAAACACTGTGGGAAAAGGAGAAATTGCTCGTTACGAGCAATTTCTCCTTTTCCCACAGTGTTTTCAAAAGACTTGTACTGCAGACACGTGAAAACCAGGGCTTGTTTGGGAAAGGGTTAAGGTTGAATATATGTATTTGATTACCTATAACCCTTTACCACACAATCCCTGGTTTTACTGACCCTGACAAAGAGGACTTTTGAAAACATTGGGAAAGGAGAAAATGCTGGTAACCAACATTTTCTCCTTTGCCCACAATGTTTTCTAACCCATCAAAGACATATTCCTTCATTTGAGCCACATGTAAATGGTAGTCTGCAATTGCATTTAATTTGGACAAGCCTTCATTTTTTGTGTGTGAAAAAGAGTTATACATGTAACTCTTGTGGCAAAAATAGCAATGTTCCCTCTCGCCACCATGTTTTCAATAATGACAGTCTACTGGAAGACTTAAAGAGTCAAAGGCAGGTGATGTTTGTAGAGGTTTTTTGTTTGCATGCATATTATTTAGTGTTATTTCTGTGGGTAAGTGCAGCTATCCTTACTCTGTACACTACCAACTGTCAAACCGGGCTTGGTTTGTAAAAGTTGAAACTATTTCTTGTCTTTGTCATGGAATTTCCTATCTTTTTGATTTATTCATTTATTTATGTTTACATTTTATTTTTCTCTATTTTAGGCTGTGTTGACAGTGATGGCAAATTTTATAAGATTAGTAAGTAAAATTCTTCTCCGAAGAGTAAATATCTGTCTTTCTTTTTCTCTTTTCTATCTATCAGTCTGATTCTCTGTCTTAACTAGTTCCCATTTCAAAGTTCTGTAAACGTAATCTAAAGTTAAGATGTGGTAGATGAGAAATGGATGGAAAAGATGGAAATAAAACTCAAAATTAAAGATAGGTTTATCCCTCAAAAGGATTGAAAACACTCCCACTTAAGCCCCCTTTACAGCTGAAGCCCAACTAATTGCAACACTGTGATAGCATGACCAACTTTAAAAAGAGTCTGTTGCTATGGATTGCAAAAATCTTTCATGAATGCAACAGAAATTGTCTTTTGTAACTGATGCCAGATTTTTTTCAATGGAAATAATTTGGTAAAGCGTTTAAAGGACCCTATGGAAGAAAGTTTATGAAAGCATCATGGGAAAAGGACAAAATGTTAGTCACCAGCTATCTATCCTATCAGAGAATATTTGGCTAATTTGTATAAATTTGAATTTGTGGTCTGCAGGTGATTTCAGTTTAGAAATATTTAAAGTTTGCCATTTGGTAATGGGTTAAGTACATATAATCTCTAACTCTTTGTTTTGAAATCACATTATATAACAGCTGAAATAGTCTTGTGGTCTACTGGCAATAGTTAATGAATAAACCTTTACCAAATAATCCTATGTTTTAATGGCCTTCAGAAAAGCTGGCTTTTAAAAACAATGTTGGAAAAGAAAAAAATGCTGGTAAATAGCATTCTATCCTTCTCCCATATTGTTTTCTATCTTTTTATGGACAAATCCTATCATTTGAACCACAATGAACCTGTCATCTGCAAATGCTTTCAGGTTGGACAAGTCTGAATGTTTTCTTGTAAAGAGTTAAAGAGATTTTTCAGGTTTTGAGTTCTCTTGTTACCATAGGAAACTGTCACTGTCTTTTTTTTTTTGTACCCAAAGATGAAGAAATACCAACAGGGTCCCCATGTGAATCGTGTTTCTGTGCCGCACCCAATGCAGTTGCATGTAATATAGTAGAATGTGCAGCCCCACCATGCCCTAATCCAATTGTTAAGCCAGGTGAATGCTGCCCCATATGTGAATACGGTAATACTTTGTTACATATTTAATACATGTTTGATTATTCTCGTAAGCTTTTATTTCAAGACCTCCTGAAACAAGTCTGCAGGGTAAGGGCATTCGAAAAGCATCCGGAAAAGTGTCTTGACTTTTTTTAATGATACAAATTTCCATAAAGAATTTTGACTGAAGATTATTAATATTTGATAATTTTTATAGCTCAGCTGTTTTCAAAGAAAATATCTAGGTATTGTCGTAGCCCAGGCCTTGTGATTCTTGTCTGCACAATCATCTGCATTGTTGTGCAAAGATTTGGACATTTTCAAAGACTTTGATTTTTTACAATATCTTTGTCATTACTTAAGATATTTAGGTCAAACGTAGACAAATTGTTCACTATCAAAAGGGGAACCCATACAACAAGGGCAGGTCACCATCAAAGAATTTTTGACTCAGTCATGCCCCTTTTTTGACTTTTGAATTTTCACTGAAGATCAATCAATTGCAGCCAAGCATTGGCACCTGCATGCAGTGCTCTTGTTTTAACTCTTTACCACACAATCCCGACTTTTAACGACCCTCAGAAAGAAGCCTTTTGAAAATATTGTGGGAAAAGGAGAAAATTCTGGTAACCAGCATTTTCTCCTTTTCCCACAGTGTTTTCTACTCATCCCAAAACAAATTTCAGTTTTTCAGCCACATTTGTTTTGTTGTCTGCTAATGCTTTCAATTTTGACTAGTCTAAAAGTTTGTCGTTTGGTAAAGAGTTAAAGGTACAAGGAACAAACTCCACCTATTAAGTACACCAATGTGATTAGTCCAAAATTTGGCGTTTGGGAAAGGGTTAACCCTTTCCCAAACGAAAAATTTTGGACTGGTCCAAATTGAAAGAGTTTGCAGATGACAGTTTTTAATTTGATGAAAATGACAGAAAGTTCTCCAGAAGGGTAGAAAGCACTGTGGGAAAAGGAGAAATTGCTCGTTACGAGCAACTTCTTCTTTTCCCACAGTGTTTTCAAAAGACTTGTACTGCAGAAACGTGAAAACCAGGGCTTGTTTGGGAAAGGGTTAAATGCAAATCAAAGAATCTTTGCAAAAGATTTTACAGGAAAGTTTGTGTTACTGAAAAAGTTGTGACTCTCAGATAGATTTTGAACACACTGAAAAAATATAGGTATGCAATATAAAATTATCTCCTGGTACATGACTGTTTTTACAGCAGAAGTCTTGAAAAGCTTTTAACATTTGAAGTGCAAAAAAAGGAAAGGTACATAATGATTTCTTCTTAAAATGCTTTAGGACTTTTTCATTTCTTTTTCAGCTTGCTTTGATGAAAATGGAAATGGATACTTTGCAGGTAAAATTCAGCAAAAGAGACTCTAACCTCTCACTTGTTTTAACTCTTTACCAAACGACAGTATTTCAGACTGGTCCAAATTGAAATCATTTGCAGACAACAAATTACATGTGGCTAAAATGATTGCATTTGTTTCTAAAAGGTTAGAAAATATTGTGGGAAAAGGAGAAAAATGCTGGTTACCAGCATTTTCTCCTTTTCCCACAATGTTTTCAAAAGGCTTCTTTCTTGGGGTTGTTAAAAGTCGGGATTATGTGGTAAAGAGTTAAGCTAGCAATCATATGATTATAGTTGCATTAAATGTATTGTGTCAAACAACCAGCTGAATCATAAGGTAAATTGTTCCTCCTACATACAGAAAATTGACCTATTGCACTAAGTTTCAGCAGGCTGAACCAGGTTGATACTTTTTGCAGATGCATTCAACTCTCTTTTCTACGGTGGCACTGAGGTGACATGTGCATTTTTTTGTATCTATCTCGTTCCCACGGGATAATAATTTGTTTTCTTGAGTTCTTTTTATATAAAAAATTATGCAAGAAACAAAATTTGTTTTCTCGAGTTTTTTTTTTATAAAAAATTATGCAAAAAACAAAATTCTTTTTCTTGAGGTTTTTTTTTTTTCTAATAAAAAAGCTGATTATCTCGTTCAAACAAGATAGTATTTCGTTTTTTGCATAATTTTTTATATGAAAATAAATTGAGAAAATGAAAGTTGGTTTGTTTTTTTTTCAAAATTGTTCATAAAAAAAAAAAAAAGAAAACTCGAGAAAACAAATTTTGTTTTTTGCATAATTTTTTATTAAAAAAAAAAAAACTAGAGAAAACGAATTCTGTTTTTTGCATAATTTTTAGCTCCACTGGCCGAAGGCCAGCGGGCTAATGTCATGGCCCGGTGTCCGTCGTCCGTCCGTCCGTCCGTCCGGTCGTCCATCCGTCCGTCCGTGCGTTAACTTTTATTTCAAACATCTTCTTCTCTGAAACTACCCATCCAATTTTCATGAAACTTCACAGAAATGATCCTGCCATGGTCCTCTTCAGAATTTCTTGAAAGAATTTGATTCCTTCAAAAACTCTGGTTGCCATGGCAACAAAATTGAAAAATATGGGAAATCTTTAAAAATCTTCTTGTCGGAAACCATAAGGCACAGGGTTACCAAATTTGGCATGTAGCTTTATGTAGTAGACCTCTATCAAGTTTCTTCAAATTATAGCCCTGGGGTCAAAATTGGCTCTGCCCCAGGGGTCACAAGTTTTACATAGGCTTATATAGAGAAATCTTTAAAAATCTTCTTGTCGGAAACCATAAGGCATAGGGCTACCAAATTTGGCATGTAGCTTTATGTAGTAGACCTCTATCAAGTTTCTTCAAATTATAGCCCTGGGGTCAAAATTGGCTCTGCCCCAGGGGTCACAAGTTTTACATAGGCTTATATAGAGAAAACTTTAAAAATATTCCTGTACCTAGCCATAAGGCCTAGAGCTACCAAATTTTGCATGTAGCTATATCTAGTGGGCCTCTACCAAGTGGGCCAAAATTTTAGCCCTGGGGTCAAAATTGGCCCCACCGCAGGGGTCACAAGTTTTACATGGGCTTACATAGTGACAACTTAAGAAATCTTCCTGTTTTGATTTTTTTTTTAAATTAGCCTTGCATCAGGGGTCTTATGTTTTACAGAGGCTTCATATGGACAAAACTTGAAAATCACCTTATTTTTATGGCTTTATCTTGTGGACTTCTACCAGGGTTCAAGTAATTAAATAGCTCTGGGATCAAAAATGGCTTTGCCCTGCGGGTCCCAACTTTCATATGGGCTTTTACAGAGAAAACTTTGTAAGTCTTCATTTTGAAACCATTTGGCTCAGCATTGAAATGTTTATTATTTATGGTTTATATTTATAAGCCAGTGGAGCGATACAGGGCCATCATGGCCCTCTTGTTTATAAAATAAAAACCCGAGAAAACAAATTATTATCTCGTGGGAACAAGATAAATACAAAAAAATGCACATGTCACCTCAGTGCTACCATACTTTTCAGACAGCAAGGCTCATTTATTTTCAAAGTCAGGCTAGTTGTTTCTTATCAAAAGAAGAACACATAGTAGAAGGGCATGTAAATCAAAACGTGTGAGCCATGCTCTGGCAAGAGGGGACTGAATTCATCTCCGTGTTACAGTATCCCAAGCAAGTCATCACATAAATGTGGATCTATAAAATCCATTTTGTAGAACAACCAGCTGAACCCTCAAGTAGACTGGTCCTTTGACATATATAAAATTGACCTATAATGAAAAGTTTCCACCCAGGTCAGCCTGAGCAGACTGTGCAGGCTGACCGGGGTCGATATTTTTTGCAAATACATTAAGCCCCCTTTTCACAGAGCATGGCTCATATTTTAATGCAGATAGGCCCCTGTTTTTACTTAACCCTTTACCAAACGAGAAAATGCTAGACTGGTCTAAATGGAATGCATGTGCAGACGACGATTTCAATGTGGCTCAAATGAAGAAAATTGTCTTAGAAAGAATAGAAAGTATTGGGGGAAAGAGAGAAAATGCTGGTTACTTTCTTCTTCAGGGTTGTTAAAACTCAGGCGTATGTGGTAAAGAGTTAATAGAATTTTTACAGAAGAAGCAGCCAGTGATGTTTTTCCCCCGATGCTGTGCTTCTGTATTTACAGGCCAGGAAATACCTGATAATGATCCCTGTAAAAGTTGCATTTGTGAGGAAAATGGAAACATACTCTGTGCTGCTATGTCCTGTGCTTTGCCATTCCCGTGTGAGGATGTCTTTACGCCACCTGGAGAATGCTGTGCTATCTGCAGAGATGGTAGGGTACAAACAGTTGCTTCTTTTCCCATAAGATGTTATTTAAAAATGAAGAGCTCTTTTCTTCATAGTACATGTACATGTAGTTTGATTTTGTTTTTAGCTGTAACTAGCATGTACTGTAATGGATTAACCTGTTGCCACACAATCACCTAATCATTAACCCTGATGAGGGAGGTTTCTGAAAGCAGTATTTTTTTACTTTTCTTACATTCTTGTTTTGTTGCTGGGCGAGTCTTATATTTTGTCATTTCAGAAAGATTGAAACTCTTTACCAAACAACAAAATTTTAAATGAGTCCAGATTGGAGCCATTTGCAGATGACAATAATGTGACTAAAAAATTTAAATTTGTTATGGGAAGGGTAGAAAACATTGTGGAAAAAGGAGAAAATGTTGGTTACCAGCATTTTCTCCTTTTTCCCATGATGTTTTCAAAAGATTGCTTTTCAAGATCGATTAAAATAGGGATTATTTGGTGAAAGGGTTAAACCAAGAACATCACAAACAGAACAATATCAAAATGAGCTTTCTCATCCAAGACCTAGCCTGTCCCAGTGAACTGCAACAATTTGTCCATTGCAATGATCAGAATGAATTTAATATCCATTTCTCCTTTTTTCACAATGTTCTACCATGCATTCATTTCACAAATCTCAGTTGATCTCGATTATCCATTAAATATCACCTACTCCTTTGATTATCCATGTAAATATCATCTTCAAATTTTCTTAAGGGAAGTTTTCTGGTAAAATGACTCTGATTAACCTTTTACCACACAATCCTGAGTTTAGAAATGAAAACTTTTTAAAAGATTATTGGAAAAGGAGAAAATGCTGGTAACAAGCATTTTCTCCTTTTCCCAAAATGTTTTCTACCTTTTCAAAGACAATGACCATCATTATGCACCCCCCACCTACGAAGTAGAGGGGGTATACTGGTTTTACCATGTCTGTCCGTTCATCCGTTAATCCCTCTGTCACTTTGTCTATCTTTTCATTTCCGTTCTATAACTCAAAAGCTGTTTGACATAGGACCCTGAAACTTTATACAAATGTTGCTCATGACCCAAGGGGGTGCCATACTTTTTGGGTCACAAGGATCAAAGGTCAAGGTGACGGATGAACTTTGTTTGAAAATTGTTTCCATGCTCTAACTGTTTGACCTTTGACCCTGAAACTTCATACAAGTGTTGCTCATGACCCCAGGAGGTGCCCTATTGTTTTTGGATCACATGGGTCAAAAGTCAAAGTCACGGGTGAACTTTATTTTGGAAATCATATCGGTTCTCTGATGGTGCTGTTCAGTGACAAGGTGCTGGTGGGGGGTATTTGTCCACTTTGCGACAGTTCTAGTTTGAGCTACATTTATCAAATACCTTCGATTTGGACTATTCTGAAATTTGATGGTTTTGTAAAGAGTTAACTGTTAAAATAAACCCTACAGACATTTTTTCAGTCTAGAAGTAAGATCCAAATAATTGCACTATCCTGGTTTTGCTTTTGTCCAATACTTCTCTGCAAAAGGGACAGTGTAAATCAGAAATTTGGCTTCACAATTCGTGCAGTCTGGTCTTGATCTACATTGACCACAAAGGCAATTATCTTTGTGCTACATGTATTTCATGATTTTGATTTATTTACATATTTATTATTGTTTATCAATTGAAGGTTGCAGTAAGGACGGCGTATTGTACAGAGAGGGTAAGCTTTTGTAGTTATTTACTTCTATAACCACAAATTTTAGCTGCACTAACCAAAGGCCAGCAACCTGTATTGCAATCAGGGTC
Source organism: Tridacna gigas (assembly GCA_945859785.2). Lineage (NCBI taxonomy): Eukaryota > Metazoa > Mollusca > Bivalvia > Cardiida > Cardiidae > Tridacna > Tridacna gigas. The sequence goes on from OX244035.2 coordinate 56,597,514, forward strand.
CGTATTCACCAACTATTCTAAATTATATTCTTACTCTTATTCTAGATCAAGAAAGTAACACATTGCTTGATTGGCTAAAACCATTTGGTTTAGCCTATCAGACAATCTGTTACTTTAAAATTTAGAGGGGTCTTAAGAATTAGACTAAGAGAGATACTAAGAATGGCTGGTGAATACGACCCCTGGTGTCCTTCATTGTCTCTTTGTATGTTAATGGGTTTTTCAGCATTTTGTTTCAAATATCTTCTCTCAAACTAAAGGACTAATTTTACCAAACCAAGCACATAGCATTGGCATATGACAAATTGAATGTGGCTAAAATGATTGCATTTGTTTCTGAAAAGTTGGAACACATTGTGGGAAAAGGAGAAAATCTGGTTACCGGCACTTTCTCCTTTTCCCACAATGTTTCAAAAGGCTTCTTTCTCAGGGTCGTTAAAAGTCAGGATTGTGTGGTAAAGAGTTAACCCTTTCCCAAACAAGCCCTGGTTTTCACGTGTCTGCAGTACAAGTCTTTTGAAAACACTGTGGGAAAAGGAGAAATTGCTTGTAATGAGCAATTTCTCCTTTTCCCACAGTGTTTTCTACCCTTTTTGAGAACTTCCTGCCATCTTCATCAAATTTAAAATTGTTTTCTGCAAACTCTTTCAATTTGGACCAGTCCAAAATTTGTCGTTTGGGAAAGGGTTAAGCAAGTAATCATTTGATTATAGTTGCATTAAAGCTATTGTGTCAAACAACCAACTGAATCATGAGGTAAATTGGTCCTCTGGCAAGCTGCATCTCCATGATTCTATCAAAAAGATAATCAATGAAAGTTCATAACTCTTGAATATCTGGCGCAGCGATAAAATTGCTCAGAAATCCATCTTGATTTAGTAAAGCATATCAGAACGCAAAAAAAAAGCACCAGACTGCAGCGTTTATTTTAGATTTTTCCAAAGGTTGCAGGGCAGGAGAAGCCCACACCCCTCTGGTATCCACATGAATCTACAGGAATAGAAGGCTAGCTTTGCCCCTGCTCAGAAATAACCTTTTTTGGGTTTGTCTTTGAAGTTTCCCTTCAGAGAATTCAGTTCATGAAGAAATACTGTAACCATGGTTACAAAAAATCTAAAAGAGTGAAGATATTTCCTGTGATTTAGTATAAATGATCTTCACATAGACATCTTTGAAGTTTCTCAATTGTCTATCAAAAAGCCATGATTGTTGCTCACAATAATGTGTGTGTGTGTGGGGGGGGGGGGGGGGGGGGGGGGAGAAACATGTGAATCAGTTTATCTCTCTATAGATGCAAGTAAGTGTTCTCATCTTCTACATGTTCAACCAATTTGGCAGAACTTTTAATTGAAACCTTCCTACCATAGGTAAGCGTGCACCTGCAGTTTTCATTATGTCTGGTTGACTTTTGCAGGAGCTACAAGCTTTAGAACTGAATTTGAAATTCATATTGAGAAGGATAGAAAACATTGTGGGAAAAAGAGAAAATGCTGGTTACCAGCATTTTCTCCTTTTCCCGCAATGTTTTCTAATGCCTTCTCCATCAGGGTCCTAAAAACTCGGGATTGTAGGGTTAATTAATCTATAGAGTGCCTATCACAACTAAACTTGCTTTTATCAACAGAATAGATCAAGATCATAATGCAGTCTGATCAAAGATCTACACAGTCAGCTTTTTTGTGACAATTTCTGGCCACAAAAAGGGAAGGAAATGCCATATTTGGTCCCTTTTTACCTTACTGAAAATGTCCGTAGCATTTTTCTTACATTCTGAGGGTTTATCATAGTGAAGAAATGTTGTAGCTAAAAACGTCATAACACATTTATGCAAAATTCTTATTCAGGGGAGGAAGTTCCAGATCCAGATCCCTGTAAAACGTGCAAGTGTGTAGATAACCATATCATCTGTATCCCAAGTATTTGTCCCCCTCTGCCCTGTGATAATCCAGTACACCTGGCGGGTGAATGTTGTCCTGTATGCCTTGAACATGGTAAACAGTTGCTTCTGATTGCGCTTTGGCTTTAACTCTTTATCAATCAACACAATTTTAGACTTGTCCAAATTGAATGCATTTGCAGAAGACAAATCAAATGTGACCCAAATGATGATTTCAATCTTTGAAAGGGTAGAAAACATTGTTGGAAAAGGAGAAAATGCTGGTTACCAGCATTTTCACCTTTTTCCTCAAGGTTTTCAAAAGGCTTTTTCCTCAGGGTCATTAAAAATCGGGATTGTGTGGTAAAGGGTTAACTATACAAACCAGAGAAATACCCAATTAGGAAAGGGTTTTTGAAACATTGTTGGAAAAAGGAGAAAATGCTGGTATTCAGCATTTCTCCTTTTTCCACAATGTTTTCTACCCTCTTACTGACAAATTCCATTGTTTAGCACTTTACCAGATGACAAAATTTTAGACTTGTGCATATTGAAATCATTTGCAGCTGACAAGTACTGGTAGTTGGCCTTGATATCAAATACTCATAAAACATTGTTGGAACAGAAGGAAATGATGTTTTAAGTAACTAGCATTTTCTCTATTCACATAATGACATCAATGGCTTCTCCTTCAGGGTCATAATAACTTGGGGTTGTAGGATAAAGTGTTAAATCTCTGACTGACAGTCACCTTGATCTCGTCTTTCTTTTGAAAAGACTTGTTTGTTTTAGTTTAGAATCAACATATGAGCCATGCTCTGTGAAAAGGGGGCTTAATGCATCTGCAAAAAGTATCGATCCAGGTCAGCCTGCACAGTCTGCGCAGGCAGACCTGGGCCGAAACTTATCACAGTTGATCAATTTTCTGTATTTCCAAGGACCATTCTATCTCATGATAAAAGTTGGTTGTTAACCCTTTCCCAAACGACAAATTTTAGACTGGTCCAAATTGAAAGAGTTTGCAGACGACAATTTTAAATTTGATGAAAATGGCAGAAAGTTCTCAAAAAGGGTAGAAAAGGGAAAAGGAGAAATTGCTTGTTACGAGCAATTTCTCCTTTTCCCATAGTGTTTTCAAAAGACTTGTACTGCAGACATGAGAAAACCAGGGCTTGTTTGGGAAAGGGTTAAAATAAGTGCCTGTTATGGATCTATGATTATGTTATTAGTTATTATGCATCACAGAGATGCATTAAGCCCCCTTTTGCCAGAGCACAGCTCATAATTTCACTATGTGAGCAACAAAACTGACGTTTTCCAGAGTGGCAAAGCCACTTGTGAAAATACTGAATACATGTATTAGGTGTTTAGGAATTACTCTAATTGCTCTTACATCAAGACAAAAATCCTCTTGGTTAGATGTTACAAACATACAAAAATGAACATCTTAAGATTTTACTTAACCCTTTACTACACAATGCCACCTTTTAATGACTCCGGTAAAGAAGCCTTTTGTGAACATTGTGGGAAAAGGAGAAAATGTTTGTGACCGGCATTTTCTTCCTTTTCCCACAATGTTTTCTTCCCTATCGAGGAAAAATTGCACCGTTTGAGCCACATTAAAATTGTCATCTGCACATGCCTTTACCTCTTTAGCAAACAATAAAATTTAGACTTGACTGAATAGAAAGCATTTGCAGACCACAAAATTAATATGGCTTAAATGATATATCAGTCTTTCAAAAGGCAGAAAATATCATGGGAAAAGGAGAAAATGCTGTTTATCAGCATTTTTTTTCTTTTTTCAACAACCTTTTAAAAAGCCTTCTACATCAGGATCACCAAAAAAGGGAATTGTTTGGTTCGGGGTAAAAGGATATGTTTGCCTTGTTGCAGGTTGTACAGATGATGCTTCAGGTGTGTTTTATTCAATCGGTGAGTATTGTAAAGAAAAACTTAATCCTTAGGCTGCTAAGCACGACTCACTGACCTTTTGCGGACAGTGTAGATCCAAGATCAGACTGCAGAGAAGTTGCAGTCTGATCTTGGATCCACAGTGTCCGATGAAGAGATATTTTTGCCGAAAAAATAACTTTGAAATTGCCATATTATGCATTTTAACGTCGGCTCAGAAGGTTCATTTAAAGTTATTTAGGAGGATAAAGGTTAATTTTGGACTAAATTTTTACCCATAGATGTACAGATACCACTTTTTACTCCCATGAATTTGACAGCATATGAAAACATTCTCGGTAAATGAGCAAATATTGCTTTTAACAAGCAATTGCTACCTTTCCTGCTGTGTTTTATGTTAGTAATCAGTATTTTTCTTTCCTTCAATTTTTTTGGTTTTTTGCAAATGTTTGGTATTGATCTCTCTCTTGCTTTTTTTAACTGGTAACTCTTGACTATAAGATCAACATGAAAGAAGCATAAAAGTGAAAGTAATGAGGTAAAATTTTGAGATCTTGAAGTTATGAAGCAATAAAATGAAATGAAATAGTTTGAGACACATGTGTAAGTATCGGAAAAAAGTCACGGTGCGAGGGAGGCCCACAAAGTTTTGCGGACATATGGCTTTTAGTAGATGACTTAGATGAAAACAAGAATACACAGAACAAGGAGTCATATCTTGAACAAACACGATGCACAACCTGAATCTTAACCCATAAAGCGCCCTTAAAAACTTCAGTTGCTTTTTCAGACTGTACAAAACATGCAGTCTGATCTTTGACCTACACTATCTGCTTTTGCTTCACTCTGTACCAGTTGACAAGTTTTAGAATCATCCAATTTGAAAGCATCTGGAAATACTGATGATTTGGGTCCTATTTCTGAAAGTGTCCTTTCAGTTAATTTAGTGCCCTGTAGGAGAACTATACCAAAAATATCTCTTCAATTGCAGTATATTGGTGACTTTTAGGCTCTGATGACTTATTCTAATGATATTCTGTTAAATTTTTTTTGATAAGTCACAAGGCTTCAATCAAAATTTTGTGAAATATGGTTGTTTACCACAAAATAGTTTTAATTGGTGGCATTAGTCTACATCATTTATGATTATTCCTTGGTGACACAACAATTTCAATGAACAAGCAACACATGACATGCATGGGTGTATAAGATACATTTGAATTTTGTCTGCATATGTTATAATTTGCCCCCTTGGGTTCATGAATCTTTTCTATTTTTCATTAAAAGTATGGGGACATTGATTGACTGAACTAATTGATTGACCAACCTAATTTAGAATGAGTCTGATAAAAGATTTGCTGATTTAAATGGCAGACAGTATGTCAAAAAGAATTGGAAAGGTCTTTTTTTTTAAAAAAACTGCAGGAGCAGTTCTCACATTTTGATATATTTAATGGAGTGATCCCATGTTTGTGAAACCAATAGATATCCATTCAAGCTAATTAATACTTTGGATGAGGTGATTATATGTTTCTGAAACTGAAAGATATGAGCCATGCTCTGGCAATTGGGGGCTTAATGCATCTCAGTAATGCATGATACCAATCAAGCCATCACATAATTATTGATCCATAATAGCCACTTTTTTAAACAACGGACTCAATCATGGGATAGGCTGGTCCTTAGACATACAGAAAATTGACCAACAGCAAAAAGTTTTGACCCAGGTCAGCCTGCGTGGACTGCACAGGCTGATCTAGGTTGATACTTTTTGCAGATGCAGTAAGCCCACCTTTCACAAAGCATGGCTCATATTCATTCAAGCAGAATCTTTTATTGAAGTAATTGCATGTTTGTAAAAAAAACAAATTAGTTGCATTTTCTTCATACAGGTGCGATTGTGCTGAGTATTGACCCGTGTTCAAGATGTTTCTGTAACAAGTCATGTTTGATCGATTGTCATATAAAGGTAGAGTGTGAGGAACCACTGTGTGATAACCCTGTGACTTTACCTGGAACATGTTGTCCATACTGTGAAACAGGTATTTTACCCAATTCTTTTTTTGCCATTACTCATATATGAGCCATGCTCTGGCAAAAGAGTTTTTAATGCATCTTTGTGATACTTTAACCCTTTCCCAAACGATAAAATTTAGACTGGTCCAAATTGAAAGAGTTTGCAGATGACAATTTTAAATTTGATGAAAATGACAGAAAGTTCTCCAAAAGGGTAGAAAACACGGTGGGAAAAGGAGAAATTGCTCATTACGAGCAATTTCTCCTTTTCCCACAGTGTTTTAAAAAGACTTGTACTGCAGACACATGAAAACCAGGGCTTGTTTGGGAAAGGGTTACACCAAGTAAGTTATCACATAATCATAGATCCATAAAATCAATGTGCATCTGGCAAAAGAGAGTTTAATGCATCTCTGTGATTGATTATACCAAGTAAGTTATCACATAATCTTAGATCCATAAAATCCATGTAATCTAATAATCAACAAGATCTGGAGGTAAACAGTCCTTGGATATGCAAAAAATTTACAACTAGCAAAAGTTTCGACCTAGATCAGCCTGCACCATAATCTTGTCGACATGGATCGATACTTTTTGCAGATGCATGAAGCGCCAGTTTCACAGAGCTTGACTCATATACATTGTGGGTGCGCGGATTAAAAGAGAGACGGGATTCAGATCTCTCTCTGGGAAAGCAGCCAGTAGCTTTGAAAGAATGTTGTGCAAAGTACTAGTGAATGGAATTACAGAAAGAAATTGATAGATACATTGGCCGCTCCAATATAAATAAAATAATTTTGAAAATGGCATTTTATTTCACATCAAACAAGCAAATGAGAAGTGAGAATTATACAGTCAATGGCTATAAATATTTCATCGAACTCCAAATCCCCGTAGCATGATCAAGAGCAGGGTAATAGATTTTCACACTTAAAAATGTGTGTAATCAATGGGATTTCAGAGTAAGGTGAAATACTTATGGCTACTGACAGATGGTGTGCATGTCCTGTCAATGACCTATATAATGGCATCAAACATTTAGACTCATCCAAAATGAGACTATTGGCAGACAACAAATTTAATGTAGCTCAAATAATGGTAATCGTCTTACAAAGGATTGGAAGCATTGTGGGAACAGGAGAAATAAGCAGTTTCTCCTTTACCCATGGTGTTTTCAAAAGCTTGATTCCTAAGTTGTTATAGCATGGTTTGTTTGTTTGGTTGAACCAGTACGCATTCATCAAATTTCAGGATTTATTTCACAGTTTCTGGGCAATTGAGGCGTCTTTTCTATGCCATCAATCCCTTGCTCATTTTGCTCCAATTAGATCAGAGGTCTCAAGAGAAACTTTTGACTTGACATGTGGTGTGGTCTCATGATGGGGGAAATAGTGTAGGCCACTAGTAATATTGAGTTTCTGCCAGTTTTAAAACCTGATTGAAAACCTGATGAAATGTCAAGTTTTCAAAAAAGAAAATTAGTAAAAAAAGAAAATTTTAGTCTAAATCGCATAGTGACAGTTTACTTCTGTCAAACATGAATGATTAGGAAAAGGCAAGTTTTGCACCCAGGAGCACCCTACCATGCTGAAACGGTGGATGATGCAACACTGATATAGTCCCAAGTAAACATACAAAGTAATTGTTGACAGTAACTGAATTTACTCATTGTGTCATTCAATTTTGTAGGCTCCTGTGAATACAAGGGACACACTATCAATGCAGGTATGATATAATTTTTATCTATTTAAAATAACACTTTACCAAACAATTCCAAGTTTAACCCGCCTTAAGAAAGCAGGCTTTTGAATACCCGGGAAGAGAAGAAAATGCTAGTATCCAGTATTTTCTTCTTTTCCCATGTTTTTATACCTTTTCTTTACCAAATTACAACTTTTGGGTGACACTTTTTTTGACGTCTGCAAATGCTTTCAGTTTGGACAAGCCTAAATATTTGTCATTTGGTAAAGAGTTAATGGCAGTGGTGTGTCATCTGGCAAGGTTAAACAAGTTGATCTTTATATAGTGCATGTACAAAATGAGGCCAACAGAAATCTTACAAATGATGCATTACATTCCAAAATATTTACATACAAACACCCAGAATTCAAAATCAACCATCCCATGTTTTTATATTGGACGTTTATTTATGATATTGTGAAACTGCTTTGACTTGTCACTATTTTGTTTCCGTGACAGTGTTTGGTTTTCTGATATTCCCTCTTCTTAATAGAGCTAATATGTGATTTTGTTGCCGTGTCCATTCTTCAGAGAACTATAAATAGTTCATGTAAAAAGACGGAATATTCATTAAGTGACAAGTTAAGCCATTTCACTATATCACTGTATAAGTGAACAAGATATATTGTATAATGTCTTTATTCTATTCATGATCAATTAATAACCCTTTACAACACAATCCCAACCTTTAGCAACCCTGAGAAAGAAGCCTTTTGAAAAGATTGTGGGAAAAGGGGAAAATGCTGGTAACCAGCATTTTCTCCATTTCCTACAGTATTTTCTACCACATTAAAGACAAATTCCATCATTAGAGTTACAGTTAGTATGCTGTCTGCAAATGCTTTCAATTTGAACTGGTCTAAAATTTTGTTGTTTGGTAATGAGTTAAGTGCCTCACACACTGCTTTCAATAGGACAAGTCGAAAAATTTTATGTGGTAAAAAGTTAAAAAAGTTATGGCTTGTTGCCATAAAAGTGGAGATAAAAAGGTGCTATGTCTTGGAAGAAGTTATTGCTCTTTTTCCAACAAGGATATTTATGCAAAAAAAAATAATCTCTTTCCTTTCAAATGTCAGTATTTGTGTTACTTAGCCCATTACCAAGCAATCATGTGAAGGAGAAAAGTTTGATAACATTGTGGGGAAAAGGAGAAAGTGCTGGTAACCAGCATTTCTCCTTTTCCAACAATGTTTTCAACCCTGTCAAAGACAAGTTAGATCTTTTGACCAACAACTGAATTGAAGTCTGCCAATGCTTTCATTAGGGACAAGTTTGTCATTCAGTAAAGCATCCACCCTTTGCCACACAATCCTGTAAGTTAACGAACCTGTGGAAGAAGGCTTTTGAAAACATTGTGGTAAAAGGTTACCAGCATTTTCTCCTTTTACCACAATGTTTTCTGACCTTTATGATACAATTCTCATCATCCAAGCTACATTTGTCATCTGCACATGCTTTCAATTTGGAATTTCGAACAAAATTTCTATAATTTTGTCATTTGGTAAAGAGTTAAAATAGTAGCTGGTATACGGGAAAAAGCCTGTCTGTGTGTGTGTTAGCGAATGACACTTGTATATTTTTGCCACAGGTGAGCAGCTGGAGATTGGTTGTTGCACCTGTAAATGTATGTTTGGCGAGGCCCAGTGTTCATGTATTCAGTGCCCACCATGCCCAACTGGCTCTGAAAACCCACCACTTCCTCCACCCCTGGAATGCTGTGGTTGTCCATAGAGATGGCACCCATGAGTTGTTTGGTCAACCTTTTTTTCTTGAAAAGAATTGTTGTGGGCACTCTTGAGTTTTTGAAGTTGAAGATTTTTTTTTTGGAAAAGTAATTCAAGTAATTCAAAATAAATACATTGACTGATTTATGCTTGTTATCATTTTCACTCCTTATTTCATATGCTGTTGTAGATCTATCCCTCATATACGACAGTTGAAAACAAGAGGAATATAATGGTCTTGTGTATTGCTCACTTGAATAAACAAGAACAGGAATGGCAATGATGAATTCTTAATTACCTGTTTAAGAGCTTTGATCTTATTTTGTCTCAGTTTAGTAAGTATGGCCTATGGCCTTGACCTTTACCATAGCAGCACAGAATGTGCAATCTGATCTTTGATCTGCACTGTCTGCTTCTTATGTTACATATTCAGGCCAGAACTACCTTGAAATAACACTATTTTGGATACTCTTCCTGATTGAAAAGGTCCATTTCATTAATGCAGCACAGTAAGGGTTGAAACTCTGGATTGTGAGGTAAATGGCCAAGATAGGATAATGTTACTATTCACCGTCGGCCAGCTGTCTGCCACCATCAAGATTTACAGATTTTATTTCTTGGGAACAATTAGACTAATAAGGGTCAGATTTTCCGCACAGCCTTTCCAGATTGTGAAAAACATTGAGATGAAAGGATTATTTAAACTATTTACAGGTAGGCCATGAGGTAAACCAACATTTTCTCCTTTTTCCACAGTGTTTTCTACTCTTTAAAAGACAATCCCTTCATTTATGCCACACTAAGCAAATGCTTTCACTTTGGAGGAGTCAGATTTAGATGTCTGGTTCAGAAAGGATGTTTCCAAAATTGTCTGCTGCAAGTTTGTTGTACGAGATCATGCGCTTAACTCTTTACCACACAATCGCAACTTTTAGCCACTCTGATGAAGAAGGTTTTCGAAGACGTGGGAAAAGGAGAAAATGCTGGTAACCATTTTCACCTTTTTTCTCAATGTTTTTCTACTCTATTAAAGACAGAAATCATTATTTGCGCTATGTTTGATTCATCATCTGCAAATGCTTTCAATTTGGACCAGTCTAAAATTTTGCCTTGTGGTAAATTATTGAATAACTGACTCGTCTTAAATCTGAAAGGAAAACAAAAGTGGGAGAATTTTGATTCCAGCACTAACCTCTTTGTCCAAAATTTTGACTCGTCCAAAATTGAAAGCACTCCCATGTGATGCATGAAATGTTGCTGAAATAAAAATAATCATTGGTGGGTTAGAAAACTTCTACACATGCACCCCTTCACGCGATATATTTATAAGAAACTGATGCAAGAGGCCTGTGTATCTTCCATCTATTCATGTGATAAAAATAAGAAAACCATCTTGTTTTTTTTTTTTGTTTTATTTTCACAAAATTACAATAACAGAGTAAAGTAAGTATAAAGTATAAATGAGCCATGCTCTATAAAAAGGGCATTTAATGCATCTTCAGAAAGTAGTGCACCAGGTAAGCCTGCACAGTCCACGCAGGCCAACCTGTGTCAAAACTTTTTTGCTTTCGCTGAACTTTCTACATGTCCATGGATGATTCTATCCCATGATTCAGCGGGTTGTTAGAAATGTAATATATGCATCCATAATTATGTGATGACTTGCTTGGTATATTGCATCACAACAATACATTAAACCCCTCTTTTACAAAAACATGAGTGTAGTGTTTCAATTATCACAAGACTTAGTATAGCCGTAAACTGCCTAATATCTATTGGCTGTTATAAGTATTTTTTGTTTTAAACCTTTACCACACAATCCCGACTTTTATCGACCCTGTCAAAGAAGCCTTTTAAAAATATTGTGGGAAAAGGAGAAAATGCTGGTCACCAGCATTTTCTCCTTTTCCCACAATGTTTTCTATCCTTTCCAAACAAATTTCAATTTTTTAGTCACATTTATTTTGTCATCTGCAAATGCTTTCAATTTGGACAAGTCGAAAATTTTGTCGTTTGGTTAAGGGTTAAGAGAACAAAAAGAGGATTACACTGTAACCCTTTACCAAACAATTCCAGGTCTGAATAACATTTAAACAAGAGGGCCATGATGGCCCTGTATCGCTCCACTGGCTTATAAATATAAACCACGAAGAAAAGTCTTCACTATATAAGCCCTTATAAAACTTTGACCTCATGGCTACAGTCTGACTAAATGGGGAATATTGTATTAGAAGAATAACATGCCAAATGTGGGAGTTCTTGGCCTTATGGCTGGTAACAAGATGGTTTCTGAACTTTTCACTCCATAAACCCATGTAAAACTTGTGATCCCTGGTGCAGGGCCAAACTTGATCCTAGAGCTGTAACTTGGGCCCTCTTTGTAACTGTCCACTAAATAATGCTATAATTATATGCAAAATTTGGTAGCCTAAGCCTTATGGCTGTGTACACCAAGATTTAAAAGTTTTCCCTATGTAAGCCTATGTAAATCTTGTGAACCCCCCCCTCCAAGTATGAGGCCAAATTGACCCCAGGACTATACTTTGGACACTTTTGGTAGACTCCAACTAGATCAAGCTAAATGCCAAATTTGGTAGCTCTAGGCCTTATGGTTTCAGACAAGAAGATATTTAAAGTTTTCTCTATATAAGCCTATGTATAAAACTTGTGACCCCTGGGGAAGAGCCAATTTTGACCCCAGGGCTATAATTTCAAGAAACATGATAGAGGTCTACTACATAAAGCTACATGCCAAATTTAGTAGCCCTATGCCTTATGGTTTCAGACAAGAAGATTTTTAAAGTTTTCTCTATATAAGCCTATGTAAAACTTGTGACCCCTGGGGAAGAGCCAATTTTGACCCCAGGGCTATAATTTGAAGAAACTTGATAGAGGTCTACTACATAAAGCTACATGCCAAATTTGGTAGCCCTATGCCTTATGGTTTCAGACAAGAAGATTTTTAAAGTTTTCTCTATATAAGCCTATGTAAAACTTGTGACCCCTGGGGAAGAGCCAATTTTGACCCCAGGGCTATAATTTGAAGAAACTTGATAGAGGTCTACTACATAAAGCTACATGCCAAATTTGGTAGCCCTATGCCTTATGGTTTCAGACAAGAAGATTTTTAAAGATTTCCAATATTTTTCAGTTTTGTTGCCATGGCAACCAGAGTTTTTGAAGGAATCAAATTCTTTCAAGAAATTCTGAAGAGGACCATGTCAGGATCATTTCTGTGAAGTTTCGTGAAAATCGGATGGGTAGTTTCAGAGAAGAAGATGTTTGAAATAAAAGTTAACGCACGGACGGACGGACGGACGCACGACGGACACCGGGCCATGACATAAGCCCGCTGGCCTTCGGCCAGTGGAGCTAAAAAGCATCTGAAAACATTGTGGAAAGAGGAGAAAATGCTGATAACCAGCATTTTCTCCACATCCCATGATGTTTTCCAACTTCTCAAAGAAAAATTGCAACTTTTGAGCAACATTTGATTTCTTGTCTGCATATGCTTTCAATACGGACGAGTCCGTAATTGGGTTATCTGGTAAAGAGTTCAAGTGCTGAGGAAAACAAATGGACTTGTTGGTCCAGTAGAAAAGATACAAATCGTAATCAGCCAATACTTTTATGACAAGAATTTCTTTTTACATATCAAGATTGGTGTAAAAGTTTTGAACAGTCTGATCTTGGTCTACACTGTCCTAAACAGCATGCAACTTTCTTCCCCAGTTTATTACTTTTTTCACATACAGTCATAGTGAGAGAGTACATTTTCTAACATAAGAAAAATAACAATAGTACTACTGAGAGAGTACACTGTTTGACATAAAAAAAAAAATTAGCATTTACAGTGACTATGATTGACATTTCTTGGTTACAAGAAATTAATACCAAAATGGCAAAAAGATGGCTACAATATTCAAACATCAAAACAATGATCAACAAAAATTAATGAAACACTTCAGTTCTCCTTCCTAACCCTTTACCAAGCAATCCAATGTTTAAATGATCCAAGGGACAGAGGCTTTAGAAATAGTTGTAGGGGAAAATGAGAAAATGCTAGTAACCAGCATTTTCTCCTTTTCCCACGAATGTTTTGTCCCCTTTCAAAGACATCATATCATTTTGCCCTATCTACCTTGCAGTACGCACTTGCGTTTATATGAAGATGTGTTTAGTTGTCTGCTAGAGAGTTAGCAAAGGCTGAGGAATGAGTGAGAGTAACAGACAAATACTGTGGTTCAATAATACAATACAAAACACAGTTTACCAGCATTGGCTTCACAGCATAAAACAAGAGGGCCATTGGCCTAAAGTGCTCATCTGAGTAAAGTCATCTAGGTTGACATCCTAGTTGTGATGATGTAAACACATGATCATTAGTGACCTACTTTTTGATCCAATGTGACCCAGTTTCAAAATTCTGATCAAACGTCATGAGCCTCAGACTGAAAAGTGTGGCCTTTATAGTAAACACAAGGTTTTTCTAAGATAAAACCCTTGGCCTTCTTTTTTTCTTAATATGTTGACCTAATTTCCAACTTGTCTGTAATGTCATCAAGACTAACATTCTAAGTTTCATGAGTATTCAACTAAAATAGGTCTCTAGTGTGCACACAAGATTTATCTAAGATTTGTCTATGTGACCTACTTTTTAATCTGACTTGACCCAATTTCAAACTTGTCTGAAATAACTACGAGACAAACATTCTGACCAAGCTTTAAATGAGTATCAGACTGAAAACAAGGCCTCTAGAGAGCAGAAAAGGTTTTCTAACAATTGTCCCTGTGACCTACTTTTTACCCAGGTGAGACCCTATTTCAAATTTGAAATGTCATCAAGACAAACATTAGTTTCATGAGTATCAGACTGAAAATGAGGACTATTTTTTTGACCCACTGTGACTCAATTTCAAATCTGTACTGGATATCATCAAGACAAACATTCTGACCAACTTTCATGAGTGCAAGACTAAAAATGTGGCCTCTACAGTACACACAGGTTTTTTCTAAGTTTTGTCCCAGTAACCTACTTTTTGACCAGAAATGATCAAATGTCTAACTTAACCGAGATTCATGCAGACAAACTTTCTGACCAAGTTTCATGAGTATTAGACTGAAAATGTGGCCTCTAGAAAGCATACAAGGATTTTCTAGGATTTGTTCCTCTTACCTACTTTTTGACCTGAAGTTACCCAATTTCAAACTCGTCCAAGATATTACCAAGACAAACATTCTGACCAAGTTCATAAGTATCACACTGAAAATGAGGCATCTAAAGTGCAAACAAGGTTTTTCTAAGATTTGTCCCAGTGACCTCCTTTTTGACAAGGAGTTACCTCATTTCGAACTTGTCCAAAATATCTTCAATACAAACATTCTAAGTGTCTTGAGTATCGGACAGAAAATGTGGCCTCTTAGTCTAGAGTGCACGGAAGTTTTAGTAAGGTTTGTCCGAGTGACCTACTTTTTGACACAGAGTTACCCTATTTCAAACTTGTCCGAACTGTCTTCAAGACAAACATTCTAAGTTTCATGAGTATCAAACTGACAATGTGGCCTCTAGAGTGCACCCAAGGTTTTTGTACAATTTGACCTGGTGACCTACTTTTTGACCCCCCATGACCCAATTTTGAACTTGTCTGAGATATTATCAAGACAAACATTCTAAGTTTCACAAGTATTGGACTGAAAATGTTGCCTCTAAAGTACACACAAGGTTTTTCCAAGATTTGTCCCAGTGACCTACTTTTTGACCCATCATGACCCAATTTGAAACATGTCTGAGATATTATCAGTTCAACCATTCTGACCTAATTTCTTGAATTTTGGACTGAAGATGTGGCCTCTAGAGGGCACACTGGGTAATTGCTGATGCCTGAGCAATGCACAACAGACACAGCATGTCACAAAAGCTCACTTTGAGCATTTTGGGCTAAGGTGAGCTAAAAATGAGCGATGCCCAGTGAAAAGGGGGTTGAATGCATCTGCAAAACGTATCAACTCTTGTCAGCCTGCGAAGTCCACACAGGCTGACATGGGTAGAAACTTTCCACTATGGCCATTCAGCCTGTTGTTAGATAAAATCAATTCATCAATTTGTGCACTGGACCATAGTTCTAGTTGATAACCAATATTTTACAGTGATGTTAAAAGTCTGTCTGTGGCAACTTAAATTATTTAAAGATTTGGAAGTATTACTGCTTTTCTCTATATCCCTGTGATAGTTTCTTTTATGTTTAAAATTCAAGATTGCCTTTGTTACATAGTCATTGCTTTATTTTTGTTAACTACCTATATACCAAATGAAAAATAGCAAGCCTTTTGATTATCTTTGGCAAATCAAAAATACATGAACGTTAATCTATCTCTATGCAATGAATGAAATTTGAAACACTGACAAAAAAAATTTCCGATCAATCATCTATCGATCATAAAATTGCCAAACTTATATGAGCCATGCTCTGTGAAAAGGGGGCTCAATGCATCTGCAAAAAGTATCGACCCCTGTCAGCCTGCGCAGTCTGTGCAGGCTGACATGGGTTGAAACCTTATTGCTACTGGTTAATTTTCTAAATGTCAAAGAATGAGTGTACCCCATGATTGAGCCAGTAGTTCTACAAAATGGATTTTTTGGATCCACAATTATGTAATGACTTGCTTGGTACAATGTATCACAAAGATGCATCAAGCCCCCTTTTGCAAGAGCATGGCTCATATATACAGCTTCATGTATTTAGTTTTTATCAAATTTAAACATGATTTTGTCTCTTTCTTCTGTCCATTTTTTTGCTAAAGCTGATCGAACATTGCATGTGTTTTACAACTGGAGAAAAATTATTTGACCTGACGTGTTGAAAAACAAAGCAGAGAAACAAAATATCATATCGGTCATTTTGCTGTCAGAAGAAGATACTAAAATCACATAAAAATATGATAAAGAAAAAGGTGACAAAAAAAAGGAAAATAAAAACAACTCATCTGCTGTTTCCTGATCTGATCACATAGTTTTGAAGATTTTCTTGATTATAATAATACCTAGTCACCATGAAAGCACCGCATGTTGGTGCCAGTGGTCAGCTGAAACTCATTGAAAATTCTTTTCAGTGAAAATTCCAAGTCAAAAAGGAGCATGACAATACCTGGCTATTAGCCCCTCCCCTCTTAACCTTTTACTGCACAATGATGCCTTTTGACGCCCCAGGGAAAGAAGCCTTTTGAAAACATTGTGGGAAAAGGAGAAAATGCTGGTTACCAGCATTTTCTCCTTTTCCCACATTGTTTTCTACCCTATCAAAGAAAAGTTGCACCAATTGATCCACATTGAAATTGTCGTCTGCAAATGCTTTCAATTTGGACAAGGGTAAAATTTTGTCGTCTGGTGATGGGTTAATGCTTAGTTAATATAAAAGTCACTGTGACTTTGCCACAGTTCGGGTATCAATGCTTTATGAAACAACAAAATGTTAGCCTTGTCAAAATTTAAAACATTTGCAGATGAAAAATTAAGCATAGCTGAAATGATTGTTTTTATCTATGAAAAGTTGCAAATGTTGTTGGAAAAAGAGAAAATGCTAGTTGCCAGCATTCCCACAAAAGCGTTTCTCCTCAGGTTCATTTTTAGAGCATGGTCTTGTAGGCAGAGGGTTAAAAACTCTGAAATTATCTAATAAAACATATCATTCTTGATTAACTCTTAATCATTCACCATATGATAATTCTGAAATGGACAGAATCAAAGATATGTTTGGCAAAACTTATAACCCACCACTATATAAAATACCTCACAGCAATGGCTCAACAAAATTGAAAAATCATACTACATATTTATCTAATACATAGTTCTAAAAGTCTAAACAAATCACAAAATACAATGGAGATACCTCTCATAGCAATTTGTTGATTTTGTTTATATGTATTACCAAAATTCTTCAAGATAGGCGATGGCAGTTTCTAAGTTTTGCTCAAAGTATGCGTAAACATGTCAAAATATAGGAAAAAAGTTATAACATACTTTATACATACAACCAACAACATCCAACACTTGTTCTGTGGACGTAAATATTAACATAAAGAACAGGCTCATAGAAATATTATCATCAATTTTATACATCTGGTATTTCAGTTCAACTCTTCACCATACAATAACCTCAGACCTGTCCGTATAAAAAGCATTTGAAAACGACAAATAAAACATGGCTTAACTGCTGTGATTTGTCTGTGAAAAGTTAGAAAACATTGTGGAAAAAGGAGAAAATGCTGGTTACCATCATTTTCTTCTTTTCCCGCAAAAGTTTAAAAAAGCTTTTCTCCCCAGGGTCATTCAAACTCTGCATTGTATGGTAAAGGGTTAGCATACGCCATGGCTCATAAAAATTTTGTTATAAAATTTATACATTTGTATTTCAGTTTAAAGCATTAAAATACTTGTTCTCGTATCAGTTAGTTATTTTTTCCTCCAAAGAAGGAGAGAATGATCAGGAACAAATATACAACATCTATGTAGAGCTGAAGGGCGCCGTAAACATACTCCTCTGGGCTCATTTCATGTTTCCTCCCCCCTACAATCATCTGTGTATCATATACCAGAAACTGAAACAAAATGAAATATAGATCATTGTTTGATTGTTTGACTGGTGTTTCAAGCTATGTGACACATCATTTCAGTTATATTGCTGAGGCCACTGCACCTATCCATGCTTTCCTTGAGTTTCTCTCACCAGTACTTTGGTCAGTATTCTTCCCAAGCCACCTGCTGCATTCCCACATAATTGTTGAAACAAAAAACAGTAGTATGAGAAAAATGAATCCAGTCAAAATGGCCATCATCAATACTCAGAAAGAATGTGTTTGTATTGGTGTTCAACTCAACGCCATTTTAACAGCTCAGGCCATGTCAGTGGCACACCCATATCTCACTTTATCACCCATATCTGGCTTTCTCACACCAATACTGACACAACTTTCTTTCCAAAGCCACTAACTACTTTTCTCACATGCATCAGAGACTCGGAAAGAAAAGAAATTGGCTGAGCTGGTGAAGTGAACCAGAGACCCCCCTGCTTTCAAGCCTAGTGCGTTATTGAATGAGTGAGTTCAAATTTCTTTTCGTTTTGTAAAAAGCCAAGATCCCTTAGGTGGGACTCATGTGCCAACTGCAGAAAATCTATCTCTGTCTCTCCTTTAGCAGGTTCCTAATCCAGGCTTCTTTTTTTGTTATTCTTTTTCACATGCTGTCTTTACATCTCTGTATGTCTATGTATAACAATTGTTTGCTTCTTTTCTGTCAATGTTTTTATAAACTGTCGCCTTAACTCTTTACCAAACGACAAAATTTTAGACTGGTCCAAATTGAAAGCATTTGCAGACGATAAAATAAATGTGATTGAAAAATTGAAATTTGTTTTGGGAAGGGTAGGAAACATTGTGGGAAAAGGAGAAAATGCTGGTTGCCAGCATTTTCTCCTTTTCCCACAATGTTTTCAAAAGCCTTTTTTCTTTGGGTTGTTAAAAGTCGGGATTTTGTGGTAAAGCGTTAAGGGAAATGAGAAGTTAATTTGTGCCTGTTAACTTCTCCATCTTGACCAATTTTCCATTCAGTAAAATGTAACTTTTGTATTATGAAGCCAATTTTATCTTACCAGAGAGAAAACCAAAGCTGCCAGTCCTCCCCAAACACAGTCTAGGATCTATAACAGAAAATAAATGGAGAATAATCCAGTGTGTCAATACGTAAATCAAATATGAGTTTGTGGCAAAGAGACTTCTACAACAAAATTGTTTTACAAAACATATTTTCAATGCAGTCAATACTTCATAATGAACCGATATCCTTCAACTATTGCATATTCAATCTCACAGCATATATCCATCCTTATTCATTCAACCCTTTATCAAACAACAAATTCAAGACCCTTCAAAATTGAAAACATTTGCAGATGACAAATCTGAAAGCATTACATATAAACTGAAGTTCTCCGACAGGATAGGTAACACTGTGGGACAAGTAGAAAATGCTGGTTACCAGTATTATCTTCTTTTCCCACAATGTCTTCAAAAGGCCTTAACCTCAGGTTTGTTGAAATTTGGTAATGTTTGGTAAAGGGTTAAATAATTGATAAACATTTCTAAAAGGGTTCATGAAATATCTTGATAATGTTTCCTTAGTTGATTCTGTTCTTTGACCAAAACTAACTGAATAATCATTTTTTAATTATTTTACTTTTGTTCTATTTCTATCTCTCATCTAAGCAAAATACAATGAAAGTGATAGTGCTTCTAACATTAATGCTGTCTGTAAAAGCACCAAGGAGATTTTTTTTTTTTTTTTTTTTTTCTCTTTAAGTTAAAATACTGCATAAAAGCAAAGCAATAATCAGATTTTACCCTGTTGTACCCCGCTGTGTAATACACGATGAGACAAGAGAATCCAAAGAAAAAGAGAACCATGACTAGAGCAAACAGGAGTCCAGTGCACATTGTGAAGTCAATCTGTAAATATAGGACAGGTAATAATTAAATCATATCACCAAAGGTAAGTAAGAACTGTTGCAGATTAACAAATATCCCCCCCCCCCCAATGAGTTGCCCTGTCTGTGGATCAGGAAAAAAAATCAAAGGGCCATAATCCCTGTAAAAGTTGATCAGTTATACAAATTACAGGTTAACAAGTTCCCATTAGAGGAGGGGTTCCATTTAACCCTTTCCCAAACAAGCCCTGGTTTTCACATGTCTGCAGTACAAGTCTTTTGAAAACACTGTGGGAAAAGGAGAAATTGCTCGTAACGAGCAATTTCTCCTTTTCCCACAGTGTTTTCTACCCTTTTAGAGACCTTTCTGCCATTTTCATCAAATTTAAAATTATCGTCTGCAAACTCTTTCAATTTGGACCAGTCCAAAATTTGTCGTTTAGGAAAGGGTTGTTTCAGCCAGTTAGGAGAAAACAGTTTATACTTGCTCAAACTTTTATGTTTAATTTTCACTCATCTAATGAGAGACAATGACAACAATTTTGTTTTCTCATGTTAAGCTTTCATTACAGCCACTCACTACAGCCGCAATAAAACCTGTGATGAAATCTTACAAGCATTTGCAGACAAATTATCGATTGTGGCTCAAATGACAGTGTAAGAAACATTTTGGAAATGGAGAAAAAGCTAGTTACCAGCCACCGTGATTTCAAAGACCTTCTTCCTCTGACTGCTACTGATAAACAATCATGCTATTAGCAAATTCTGACATTAGCCAAATCTGACACAATTGGCAAAGCAACAGTTGCTACTTATAAGCAATTACTCCATTACAGAATTCTGACAAAAGAGGCAGAATTCAGAAGCTCCTTGCTACAAACAATTTCTCCAGTAACCAAGTCTGAAATTAGCCAAATCTGACATTTGTCATGACTTTTGGGATAAAATGCCAGCAATCAAGTCTTGGAAATTATTAACCCTTTACTACACAATGCCGCCTTTTCATGCCTCTGGGAAAGAAGCCTTTTGAAAACATTGTAGGAAAAGGAGAAAATGCTGGTAACCAACATTTTCTCCTTTTCCCACAATGTTTTCTACCCTATGAAAGAAAATTTTCACCATTTGAGCCACACTGAAATGGTCATCTGCAAATGCTTTCAATTTAGACAAGGCTAAAATTTTCTTGTCTGGTAAAGGGTTAAATGGGGGCCTATGGCTAAGGGTTGGATTCTTTTTTATCATACAACTTTGCTACTATCACCCATTTCAACAATTGAGTTGACAAATAAATGTGGATATAACATAAATTATTCTGAAGATGAGGGTAGAAACACAGTGGTTTGGTGTGATGCTTTTATAATATCATGAAAACTTATCTCAAACAAGAAAATATGTACAGGCTATATTACAGTAAACAAAATCTGTTATGTGATAAATACTAATCACCTCAGAAGTTAAGATTGAAGAAAATAGAACCTTTAGAAAGCAAGCTGCTGACATTACCTTTGTCTGAATGGCAAACAGAGATATAGCCAGACAGACAGCAGTTGTGATCCCTGCAGCAACCATCACACTCTGTGTTGTGTAGTAGCTATAAATAAAATAAACAAAGAAAAATTAACTTATAAGTAGGACAAAAAGACAGACAGACAGCTATTGTGATCCCTGTTGCAAATGCCAAACCCTGCAGTGTGTAGTAGCCATAAAGCAAAACAATTAAGAATTAATCCTCTATCATGGTTCATTGTTCAATAAACCACGGTTGTGAGTTATCGGGCAAATAAACCGTGAGGGTGATAGCCCGAGTGGCTTATTCATTGCGCCTAATAACTCACAACTGTGGTATAATGAACAATAAACCATGATAGTAAGAAGATTATTTCGATTCTAACATGACCGACACTTGAACAAAGGAAATAAAGTTGATATTTAGCATACAAAAGCAGATGTGGACTTTTGCCCTTGAATAAATCGTGGCTGTTCCAATAACTGACCAAACAAACCCAACTGCCCTGTCAGTAAATAAAAATTTCAATAAACCCTTGGGATTTAAACACAACAGAAATACCAACAATTTTACTATTTTATTTTCCATCTTTCAAATGACAAAGAAAAATGAATTTATCATTAAGTATTAGAGTCGCAGTCACTTCAAATGCTCTGAATATTACCCCATAACTCCCAATTCGAATTCAAATGCAACAGCAGCCAAATCTGATGTTAATCTTCAACATGAAAAGACACTTGATTTACATGTTCACTGGTACATTTCAAATAATTCCATCATTGTCAATTTTATTTTTATCAAAAACAGTAAATGCATGTATTAATAAATCCTTAATTTTTTTCTTCCTACTTGGTTGATTAGCGGAAAATGACAATTTGTTTATGTCAAGTGACTTTCATTGATAAAATATCTGTGGGCTGAGACATGGAACAGCCTCAGGCAACTTGCTTTACACAGTTTTACCATGCCCTCACTGCACTGTGTTTATAGAGCCAAATTCAAGTGCCATGTTAGAATGATAGTTGAACTTGTAAGTAGGACCAATCACAGCCAGACAGCTGTTGTCAACAATCAGTAACAAGAGGACCATGATGGTCCTAAATCACTCACCTGAAATGCAACTCAGCTCAACACCATAATGCTACATGCCAAATATAAAAGCTCTAGCCCTTACGGTTTGGGACAAGAAGATTTTTAAAGATTTCCCCCTTTATCTCTATGTGAAATCCGAGACCAACAAAATATGGCTAATTTTCACACCAGGGCCATAATTTTAAGTGTTTTGGTAAAGGGCCACTAGATAATGCTACATGCCAAATATGAAATCTCTAGCCCTTACGGTTTGGGACAAGAAGATTTTTAAAGATTTCCTTCTTTATCTCTATGTGAAATCCAAGACCCCACAACATAGGGCCAATTTTTAACACCAGGGCCATAATTTGAAGTATTTTGGTAGAGGGCCACTAGATGATACTACATACCATATATGAGAGCTCTAGCCCTTACGGTTTGGGACAAGAAGATTTTTAAAGATTTCCTTCTTTATCTCTATGTGAAATCCAAGAACCCACAACATAGGACCATTTTCAACACAAGGGCCATAATTTGAAGTATCTTGGTAGAGGGCCACTAGATGATGCTACATGCCAAATATGAAAGCTCTAGCCCTTATTGTTTGGGACAAGAAGATTTTTACAGATTTCCTTCTTTATCTCTATGTGAAATCCAAGACCTCACAACATAGGGCCAATTTTTAATACCAGGGCCATAATTTGAAGTATTTTGGTAAGGGGGTCACTAGATGATGCTACATGTCACATATGAAAACTCTAGCCCTTACGGTTTGGGACAAGAAGATTTTTAAAGATTTCCTTCTTTATCTCTATGTGAAATCCAAGAACCCACAACATAGGGCCATTTTCAACACTAGGGCCATTATTTGAAGTATTTTGGTAGAGGGCCACTAGATGATGCTACATGCCAAATATGAAAGCTCTAGCCCTTACTGTTTGGGACAAGATTTTTAAAGATTTCCTTCTTTATCTCTATGCAAAATCCAAGACCCCACAACATAGGGCCAATTTTTAACACCAGGGCCATAATTTGAAGTATTTTGGTAGAGGGTCACTAGATGATGCTACATGCCATATATGAAAGCTCTAGCCCTTACGGTTTGGGACAAGAAGATTTTTAAAGATTTCCTTCTTTATCTCTATGTGAAATCCAAGAACCCACAACATAGGGCCAATTTCCACACTATGGCCATAATTTGAAGTATTTTGGTAGAGGGCCACTAGATGATGCTACATGCCATATATGAAAGCTCTAGCCCTTACAGTTTGGGACAAGAAGGTTTTTAAAGTTTTTTTCTTTCAGTTGCCATGGCAACCAGAGTTCTTCATGGAATTCAAATCTTTGAAGTATTCTGAAAGGGCATCACCTAAGGATCATTTCTGTGAAGTTTCATTGAAATCTGATTGGCGGTTTCAGAGGAGAAGATTTTTCTTTGTAATTGTGAACGGACGGACGGACAGACGGACGACGGACATTGACCAATCACAATAGCTCACCTCGAGCACTTCGTGCTCAGGTGAGCTAAAAACTTCAATAAATCACTTGGAGGCATAAAAGCACATGTTTATATAGTCTTTAGTCTTATAAATATATGTGTTGATAAGGAGAATGTGAACATAAACTTATGACTGACTTTATATAAATTGAGTTGAAAAGTCTAAATTTTTTTTTTTCTACAGAGTTCAAGTATTAAAATCCTCTAGAGTAACATATTTGAGATCCTTCAAACAAATTTCTGGAGAATGAAAATTTCAAAACATGATGGAAAATATTTCACACTTTTAGACTAAATACATATGTAACAAATAAGATACCTTACTTGAACTAAATATTAACATACCTGCTTATTGTGGCCACCATGTAAGTAAATGCCAGAGTCTGCAATTAGACAAGAAACATATTCATAGTGGGGAAAAAATTATGCTATAAACTACCATATTTATTCAGAACTGTTTCAATCCTTTACTGCACAATCCTGAATTCTAACAGACCCTTTTAAAAACATTGCAAGAAAAGGAGAAAATGCTAGTAACCAACATTCCCCCTTCCCCAAAATGTTTCTATCCTTTTAAGAGCAAATCCCATCATTAGATCCATATACAATTTGTAGTCTGCAAAGGCTTTCAATTTGGATAGGTCTAATATTTTGTCACCTATTAACCCTTTACCACATAATGCTGATGTTAACGACCCTGAGAAAGAAAGACTTTTGAAAACATTGTAGGAGAAGGAGAAAATGCTGGTAACCAGCATTTTCTCCTTTTCCCACAGTGTTTTCCACCCTATCAGAGAAAAATCACACCATTTGAGCCAACTTGGATATGTCATCTGCAAATGGTTTCAATTAGGACTGGTGTAAAATTTTGTCATATGGTAAAGGGTTAAAGAGTAAGATAGATGTAAGGTTTCAAACTTTACCACACGACAAATTTTCAGACTTACCCAAACTGAAAGCATTTGCAGACGACAAAATAAGTATGACCACAGAATTGAAAATTGATTGGGAAGGATAGAAAACATTGAGGGAAAAGTAGAAAATACTGGGTACCAGCATTTTCTTCTTTCCCCATAATGTTTTCAAAAGCTTTCTTCCACAAGGCTGTTAGAACTCTGGATTCTCTGTTACAGGGTTGAGACTCATCCAAATTGAAGCTGTCTGCAGATCACAAAATTTACTGCGACTCTATTGTTGGAATGTGTGAAAGGGTAGAAATTATTATGGGAAAAGGAGAAAAATGCTAGTTACCAGCATTTTTTCCTTTTCTCACAATGGTTTCAGATGCCAACTTTCTCAGGGTTGTTAAAGCTCAAGGGGCAAGGCGTTAATTGCATTTAATATCCTTCAAGGGGGTGTCACGTAAATAACACTAACTTGGCCTTTTTGGATAGACACAGGTATTGCAGTGTCAAGGCTACTTTGGTAAAAAGATCCTAACGGAAAGGGCAAATAAAAAATCTCACTCAAAATTTTACACAATCTATCCTCAAAACAAGCTATTTCTCCTTTTGCAATAGTAGTGAGCTGCACAAAGAAAACAGTTGTCTGCAGAAGTAAATGGTTAACTCTACCAAGAGACAAAATTTTAGACCTGTCCAAACTGAAAGCATTTGCAGAAGACATGTTAATGTGACTCAAATACAGCATTGTGTCTTTAAACAGGGTACAAACTTTGTGGGAAGAGGAGAAACTGGTGGCTAACAGCATTTTCTACTTTCTCACAATGTTTTTTAAAAACCTATTCATAAAGATTGTAAAAACACAGGCCTGTTTGGAAAAGGGTAAACAAAGAAAGAAAACAAGTGATTTCAGTTTATCTCAAAGATACATCTATACTCAGATTTTGACCCATTTCATCTTTATTTTATGAAATTATGATCATTCGTGTATGATCATGCCAAATGTTGCCCCTGACGGCTGCAAGGTTGCACAGATTATTACAGATAAAAAATGAATTTCATTTTTTTGAGGGCTTCAAAGAAATCACTGTTGTTGTTTCCAGTTTTAAATGAGGAAAAATCCCTTGAGTTTCTCTATCCCTTGCACCATATATATTGGTAAATCATCTATGTTTACACAGCTGACCAACTTCTGAGCCAATCTACACACTTTTAAGTTTTAACTTGGTTTTTTTCTCTCTGGCTGTAAGGATGTATCTTTAAGCAAACTTTATCCTGGTTTACACAAGTAAAGCAAAAAATCTTACAAAGACTCCAAGGCATATCATGTTTCCAGGATGGTTCCTCCTATAAAGAAATACAAAACTGAAGTTGATCAAGTTGACTTAGTTAAATATTTACCAAAGGTCATAATCTTAGACTTCACCAAATTGAAAGCATTTGCAGATGACAAATTAAATGTAGCTCAAAATACGATTTACATATTTGAAATGGTAGAAAATATTGTGGGGAAAGGAGAAAATGGTGGTTACCAGCATTTTCTCCTTTTCCCACAATGTTACAGGCTTTGTCTTTTGGGTCATTAAAATGCAGAACATTTTGATAAAGGGTTAACCTTGCACCAGTAGAAAAAATTTTAGACTCACTTCCATTGAAAGAATTTGCAGATGACATTATTTAGCGGTACTAAAAAGATTAGTCTTTGAAATGCCAGGATTATGACTGCCATGTTTTTCTTTTTTTGACTAATCAAGATTCTATGATAACTCTAAGAATCATTTTCCCAGAGACCATTCGTGCAAACTATCACTGAATTCTGACCAACAACTGTTTAACTTAAAGTTTGTTGACTTTTCTCTTCAACAAACAACAAACACGTAGACTTGTTCAAAATAATAGCAATTGCAAACAAAAATTCGAATGTGGCCAATAATGATGGAATTTGTGTTCGCTAGAATACAAAATATTGTGGGAAAAGGAGAAAATGATCGTTACGAGCATTTTCTCCTTTACCCACAATGTTCCATAGACCAATCCCATCATTTGAGCAACATCTATTTTGTCGCAAATGCTTTCAATTTGGGCAAGTCTAAAACTTTGTTTCTTAGTAAAGAGTTAATACAGAGAGGATGCTCAAGGGATTTATTCAAGAGTCAAGATACTTTGTAAACACCAATCCATGATCCACCCTTAACCTGCCAAGGAGCAGATAAGCTAAGCACTTACCTAACTGAGGGACAACACACCAGGGCAATATAAGTAACAAGGAATGTGGCACTGAAAAAAGGAAATGCTACATATTAATTCTTATTCTGAGATAAAATTGATGTATGTATTACTGTATAAATATTTATAGCCTTAGAATATACTCTTGGGACAAGGAGCCTTTATTACTTTTAACTATTGCTGCTCTTTTTCCAATCATCTTTTTTCAAAATGACTCAAAAATATCCTTCAAATTTTAAACAGGAAGCAGTTTGTAAAACTTTGTGGTAGGCCTAAAATTAAGTCTGATGGGCATAAGGTAACAAAAAAAAGAAGAAAAATGAAAAACAAGATTATCAACAATTCATCAGAAATAAGAATGCGGATCATCATAACCAAGCTATGGTTGCTTTTGCAGCCAGCGTAGATCAAGATCAGTGTGCACAAAACATGCAGTCTGATCTTTTATCTACACTGTCGACCGACTTTGCTGAAATACTATACTGGTAGTCAAAAGTAGCCTTGAAATTGCAATTAGTTGGGTCTATTTCCTAGACAAAAATGTCTGCTGGGTTCATTTGGCTCCAAGGCTATTGCACACATGACTCTTTACAAACACTAGCAGGCAGCTTTTGAAAACGTTGTAGGAAAAGGATCTATTTCCTGTCACAAAGAACTGACCCTTTTTCAGTAATGTTTTCTATGCCTACCTCCCTAAAAAATAATTTTCTTCTCCTTCAAATATTTATTCTTTGTGCAATTTCTGCCAGCATTTGATTGGTCTAAAATATAGCTTCAGAGCTTAGTTAAGCCAGTATCAACAAGAAAGTCCAAAGCGACAAGAAAATGCCATCATGGGAAAGAAGCTACAACCCTGTTCCTTTTCTGTGTTTATTTTGAGTCTACCGTTAACCCTTTCCCAAACAAGCCCTGGTTTTCACGTGTCTGCAGTACAAGTCTTTTGAAAACACTGTGGGAAAAGGAGAAATTGCTCGTAACGAGCAATTTCTCCTTTTCCCACAGTGTCTTCTACCCTTTTTGATAACTTTCTGCCATTTTCATCAAATTTAAAATTGTCGTCTGCAAACTCTTTCAATTTGGACCTGTCCAAAATTTGTCGTTTGGAAAAGGGTTAATTCTATTAAAATTATTACAGATTCTTCAAAGATGAAACAATATAAAAATACATACTATGAAGTGTAATAAAATGCCATTCCCCCTGGATAGGACTGTACAAAGCCTTGTATTGGTTCACTGAAATAAGTATTTAAAAAACATAAGAAGCATGCTCTGGCACAAGGGGGCTCACTGCATCTCAATGATCCATTATACAAAGCAAGTCATTCACATAATGGGGGATCCTTAAAATCCATTTAATCTTACAATTGACTTAATCTGTAGGACGAGTGGTCCTCAAATATGCAGAAAATTTACAAATACATGTAGCAAAAAGTTTTGATCCATGTCAGCCTGCGCTGACTGCGCAGGCTGACATGGGTCGATACTTTTTGCAGATGCATTAAGCCCCATTTCACAGAGCATGGCTCATAAGTGTTTGAAAAGAGATGGCATCCAGGATCTAACTAACCTTTCACCAAAGAAACTCACATTTATGACAGTGAGAAAAAAAACTTTTGAAACATTTAGGCAAACAAGTGAACAAGAAAATACTCAATACCAGCTGTTTCTTACCATGTTTACTACTCTTTCATTCACAAAACCCATTGTTACCAGTAAAAGTTTTCAAATGTGGACTTTGTATTATTTTGTCACTTGGTCAAGAGATCACAATTTTGCAAAGATATGTCAGCAAACAAGATCAAGAATTGCCCCCTGCGAGATTTACTTGCCAAAATGAAATAAACAGACAACATGGCAGTGAGTGAGATGAAATCACATACGCACAAGTGCGCGAATGCAGACAACATGACGGTCATATACTCTGCCAAAACCCTTTCAAGGGGCATAAAAATCAATTTAAGCCTTTATCAAACAAGATAATTTTAAACTGGTCCAAATTCAAAGCATTTGCAGATGACAAATAAATTTATACTCAAGAGATGGGATTTGTGAGAAAGGCTAGGAAGTATTGTGGGAAAAGGAGAAAATGCTGTTTACTAGCATTTACTCTTTTTCCAGCAATGTTATTAAATGAAAAAGAAATAACTCTAGACGACAAAAATACAGGCTCATCCAAATTTGAGGCCTTTCCAGACAACAGATTCACTTTGGCTTAAATGGTGAAATATGTCTTTGAGCAGACAGAGAAAATTGTGAAAAAAGAAAAAAATGCTGGATACCAGCATTTTCTCCTTTTCCCTACAATGTTTTTAAAAGCCTTCTTACTTTGGGATTATCAGAACTTGGGATAGTTTGATAAAGGGTTAAAGACAAATACCATGATTTCCACCACATTTAACCCTTTACCACATGATCCCTACTTTTAATGACCCTGTAAAAGAAAGCTTTTGAAAACATTGTGGGAAAAGAAGAAAATGCTAGAAACCAGCATTTTCTCCCTTTCCCACAATGTTTTCTACCTTTAAAAAACAAATCTTAATCTTTTAGTCACTTTTATTTTGTCATCTGCAAACGCTTTCAATTTGGACTAGATTAAAATATTGTCGTTTGGTAAATAGTTAAATTGCAATCTGCAAATTCTTGAAACTGAGGACAAGTCTGAAAATTTCATTGTTTGGTAACTGATTAATTCCTAATGCATGGTGGTTATCCAAAGTTTACATGGATGTTTACATAGTTGTTGACTGGGTCCTGGTCTTGGAAGGCAATGACTTAACCCTTTACCACACAATCCTGAGTTTTAACAACCCTGTTAAAGAAAGCTTTTGTAAATATTGTGGGAAAAGGAGAAAATGCTGGTAACCAGCATTTCATCCCTTTCCCACAATTTGTTCTATTCTATCAGAGGCAAATTTCACGTATATGACGATGTCGTCAGTGTAAATGCGTTTCGTTTGGACAAGTCTGAATTTTTGTCGTTTAGTAAAGACTCGACACTTTACCAGATGACAAAATTTTAGGCAGGTCAAAATGGACAGCATTTGCAGATGACAAATGAAATGTTGCCCAGACGATTGATGTGGCTTGTCTTCAGCCGATACAACAAGACAAAATTTGGGCATATCCAACCTAAAGCATTTGCAGATGACTAATTCAAAGTGGCTCAAATTGTTGAAGTTGTCTTTGATGGGTTAGAAAACATTGTTCAAAACAAGTTGTCTTGGATAAGAAACAAAAAACACTGTTCGAAAAGGAGAAAATGCTGGTAAGTTGCATTTTCTCCTTTTCTAACAATGTTTTCAAAAGTCTTCTATCACAAGTAGTTTAAAGTTGTGGTTGTGTGGTAAAAGGTTAAAGGAAGAGAAAACATTGTCGGAAAAGGGAGAAATAACTAGCCACCTTCATTTTCTCCTCTTAACCACAATGTTTTCAAAAGCCCTTTTCCTCAGGGTCGTTAAAACCTGTAATTGTTTGGTAAGTAATTAAAATGTAACAATCTGAGAGATGTGACCTCCAAAAAATAAAGCATACATACACCAGTGAGAACAACATAGTGACACCAAAGGTGACCAGAAGCTGTGTAAAGAGGATGATGTACACCTGTAATATATAAATAAAAATGCTGTAAGCACAAACATTCTGAATGCTGATGTACAAACTGGGTTTCATTCCCCCCCCCCCCCCACAAAAGTTACTGTACATGTACAGGCTAATTTCAGATCAGTAAAATCAAGAACATTAGATGTGCATCCAGGTCCAAAAGCTCTGCTGCAGCAGAGTAAGTTTAACAAAGTATCATCTGTGTCAAGAAAAACCAGGGTAACCTGCCCTTTTGATAGTAAACAACTAACCCAAGCTTTAAATAAATACCTGCCAAGCCTTATAGCGCAGTGGGTATCATGCAGAAACTTCAGAACTGAGAGTTTCTGGTTTGAATCCCAAGATTGGCATATTTTCTTTAAAAGATCATCATTGGGATAGGTCACATTCCTCTCCAAAAATGTACAAGTATATGTACAACAACAATGACCACAACACAGCTGTGACAGTGCCTTTGGTTTCTTTGAAATCATTCAAGCTTATCAACTCTTTACCAGACGACAAAAATGTAGACTTGTCCAAAATAAAAGCATTTGCAGACAACAATTCAAATGTGGCTCAAATAATGGATTTTGTGTTTGACAGGGTAGAAAACATTGTGGGAAAAGGAGAAAATGCTGGTTACTAGTATTTTCTCCTTTTCCCACAATGTTTTCAAAAGGCTTTTTCAACAGGGATGTCATAACTAGGGATCATTTAGTAAAGGGTTCAGGAAGCCACAAGAAAAAATATTTAAAGGAAAGAAAAATATTTGGGGGGCATCTGCTTGTGTCACAAACTACTGCTCTTTTTCACACAATTTTTTTAAAAGATGTGTCCAATATGATGCAAATTAAAGATTATAGTTCTGCAGATCCAAATGAAACAAAGAAACCAAAGCAAACTCAAAGCAAAGCAATTAACCCTTTAACAAACAACAAAATTTTAGGCTGGACCAAATTGAAAGCATTTGCAGACGACAAATTAAGTGTAGCTTAAACAGTGATTTATGTAATAGATGGGGTAGAAAACATTGTGGGAAAAGGAGAAAATGCTGGTTACCAGCATTTTCTCCTTTTCCTACATTCTTTTCAAAAGGGTCCTTTCTCGGGTCGTTAAAAGTCGGGATTGTGTGGTAATGGGTTAATTTAATGTTTTTATACGGCCTTTTCCTGAGGGCCTTTATCCCTTTACCACACAATCCCAACTTTTAACGACCCAGAGAAAGAGGCCTTTGGAAAACATTGTGGGAAAAGGAGAAAATGCTGGTAACCAGCACTTTCTCCTTTTCCCACAATGTTTTCTACCCTATCAATGACAATTTCCATCATTTGAGTAACATTTATATTGTCGTCTGCAAATGCTTTCAATTTGGAAAGTCTACATTTTTGTCGATTGGTAAAGAGTTAAAAGGCCAGATTGTGTTGTAAATGGTTATAGTGAGATTCCACCTCAATTGATTTGAGCTGAACTCCGGTAGCTCAATTGGTAGCGTAAAGGACTTGAAGACAGGGGGTCACTGGTTTGTTCCCCTGCTTGGCCAATTTCTTTTTCGAGGATTGATGGTAGTCCTTGTTACAGGATTCATTCCTCTCTCACTGCTGACCATTGCTTCGATGATGGTTATGTGGGAAAGCAGCCAGTGGATTGGAAAGAATATTGTGCGGAGTACATGAACTGGTAAAAGAAACTCCGGGAAAGCATGGATAGGTGGATTGGCCACGATATATAATTGAAATAATGTTGAAAATGGCATTAACACCATTCAATCAATTGATTTGAATAATGCATACATCTAGTCAGAGCTTCAGATAAGAAGGAGTGATGGTATTCTAAATCCATTATTTCTCTTCCAAACCCTATGTTGTGGGTACTCATTAGAATCGTCTCGATGAGACGATTCTAATGAGTGCCCATAACATAGGGTTTAGTGGAGAATAACTAATATTTTCAATTTTGAAATCAGAATCACTCCCTCTATCTGGAACTCTGATCTAGTGATAATCTACTCTACCTTACGTATGAAGCCTCTTCGGATCACTTGGTTAGAAAATGTCCTGTCATCAAATATGTCATCCTCTGATGTCCCGTTCTTGAACGGATCGTTCTGTGGTTGTCCATAAGCATATCCTGTTGCAGGGGCAATTTGGACCCCGTATTGAGTGCCATAGTTATTCTGGGGCTGAGCAGGTTGGGGTGGTGGTATTGTGGCTGAAAGATTGGCCCGTATGGTTAACTCTTTACCACACAACAAAATTTTAGACTGGTCCAAACTGAAAGCCTTTGCAGATGACAGATTTGATGTAGCTCAAATGATGGCATTTGTCGAAGAAAGGTTTGAAAACATTGTGGGAAAAGGAGAAAATGCTGGTTACCAGCATTTTCTCCTTTTCCCACGTTTTCAAAAGTCCCCTCCTACATGATCACTGAAACTTGGGATTTGTGTTAAAGGGTTAAGTGAGTCTGACAAGGCTTGACAGATTTCCCCTATTCTTCAATGATCTTGTGTTTAAATAAGTTCCAGTAGGCAGCTTTTTTAAACATTATGAAGAAGGAGAAAATACTAGTTGACCCAAACAGCAGAATGTCTTGGGTAAGGTTGAACTCCTTGTGGATAACCAGCATTTTTTCCTTTCCCCATTATGTTTTCAACCTCATCAAAGACATATTCTGTCACTTGAGACACCTTTTATTAGTCATCTGTGAATCCAAGTTTTAACGACCATGAGGAAGAATCAGCTTGAAAACACTGTGGGAAATGGAGAAAATGCTGGTTACCAACATTTCTTCCTTTTCCTACAATGATTTCTACCCTATCAAAGACAGAAATCATCATTTGAGCTGCAGTACTATCTAGGTTAAGACAAACAACTTACATGTCCAATACACAAAAAAGGTCTGACATAAAAGTCTGACATAAAAGAACTGAAAAATAGGAAATTTCTTTTCAATACTACAGAAACAATTTTTGAAAATGAAGTCCTTGCAAGTCATAACAAGCAATTACTGTTCATTTCTTACGATGTGTACAAAATCAGTCAACTGCTTGCATGCAATGCATCAAGCCTACACTTTAAGAATCAAAGTGCAAATAGTTCCAAGATTAAATAATTTCAAGTTCAGGGTCTGTATTCACCAACCATTCTTAAGAATGTTCTTAGTCTATTCTCCATAATTTTCTAAATTTGAAAGTAACACAACTTCTGATTGGCTAAATCATTTGGCTTCACCAATCAGAAGTTGTGTTTCTTTCTGAATCAAGAATAAGAATATACCTTAAGAATGGTTGGTGAATAATGGGCCCAGGCTGACTAAATATTGAGTGTTGCCTGATCTTAATCTACACTGCTCAGTACAAGCAACTACAGATGTAACGTAACATAACATAAGCTTTCTTTGGCATGCAAATAATGATAACTTACAGCCAATACAGTTTATATAAACAATCAAAAATGCTTGTTATTTTTGATAAATTTAACTTATTTAGACATTTGCATATTCAAGGACCTTTCTTCAGCACAATGATTAAATCCCAATACATTGCAAGAGACCCTAGCAAGGTGATATGTAAACTAAATTGTCTCGTTTAATCATGCCATAGAACAACAGTTACTCTAGGTGTATTAACCCTTTACCACACAATCCCGACTTTTAACAAGCCTAAGAAAGAAAGCCCTTGAAAACATTGTGGGAAAAGGAGGAAATGCTGGTAACCAGCAGTTTCTCCTTTTCCCACAATGTTTTCTACAAATCCCAACACAAATTTTAATTTTTGAGTCACATATATTTTGTCGTCTGCAAAAGCTTTCAGTTTGGACCGGTCTAAAATTTTGTCGTTTGGTAAAGGGCTCAGTATTACAATTTGGTCACAAGGTTACAAAAGGTCAACAACTATCGTGACCATCTGATAATCATATGACATGTCTGATCTATAGTAAAAATAGTGACTCAATGATCAACACACAATTTTTGTCAAATCGTCACCAAAATAATCCTGTGTTTTGACAACCTTCAGGAGAAAGACTTAAAACCAACACAGGAAAAGGAGAAAATTCTGGTTTCCCACATCGTTTTCTAGATTTTCAGGATTGTCTGGTGAAGGATTAAGTCTTTACCAGATGAAAACATCTTAGACCTGTCCAATTTGAAAGGTTTGCAGACTGCAAACTAAAAATGGTAAAAGTGATGCAAATTGTCTTTCAAAGAGAAGAAAACATGGTGGGAAAGGGAGAAAATGCTGGTTACCAGCATTTTCTCCTTTTCCAACAATGTTTTCAAAAGTTTTCTTTCTTGGGGTCATCAAAACTTGGAATTGTGTGGTAAAGGGTTAAATATAAACACTACAAAGTTTCAGAGGAATGACAGCAGAACTCAATATAAACACAGACACACATTCCCCGAGACAGATAGACAGATTTATTCAAGTACACCCCACAAACATTTTGTGAGGGTATAAAAGTCAAACCTTGTGCCCAGGTTTTAAGATTGCATCATGCATAGGTAGAATTCAAAAGCAGTTTGAAGATTGTTAGTACAGTTAACCCTTTCCCAGACGACAAATTTTGGACTGGTCCAAATTGAAAGAGTTTGCAGACAACAATTTTAAATTTGATGAAAATGACAGAAAGGTCTCAAAAAGGGTAGAAAACACTGTGGGAAAAGGAGAAATTGCTCGTTACGAGCAATTTCTCCTTTTCCCACAGTGTTTTCAAAAGACTTGTACTGCAGACACGTGAAAACCAGGGCTTGTTTGGGAAAGGGTTAACTACAAGAATAGTACAGATCGAAATAGCTAATATGTAATTATCATTTCCCTGAGGTCCAGATAAGGGGAATCATTTGTGATTAAACACAATTACCATATTTTATGATTTAACAAAGCATCATCTTTCTTATTTTGGAGCAGACCCTTTTCAATTTTGAAAACATGATGGCAAAAGATTAAATTCTCCTTAGGTCACAATGATTGCATTCTAAGTCTTCTAACTTTTAACACTTTACCAAACGACAAAATTTCTGACCAATCCAAACTGATAGCATTTGCAGACGTTAAATATAACACAAACAATGGGATATGTGATGGAAAACGTGAAGAAAAAGTTTTCACAATGTTTTTAAAAGCTTTCTGTCACAGGTTCATTCAAACTCGGGATTGTGTGGTACACGGTTAACCCTTTATCACACAATCCTGACTTTTTAACGACTCTAAAGAAGGCTTTTGAAAACATTGTGGGAAAAGGAGAAAATGCTGGTTACTGGGAAAAGAAGAAAAATGCTGGTAACCAGCATTTTCTCCTTTTCCCACAATGATTTCTACCTATCAAACAGAGATATCATCGTTTTAGCAATATGTAATATGTCGTCTGCAAATGCTTTCAATTTAGTTGCATCCTAAATTTTGTCGTTTGGAAGAGATTTAATTCATGTTTATGAAACTTTTTCAAAGTGATCTGCTGCACAATTTCTACTGAGGTATTAATGCGTTTTGGATCACAGTACTTGATAAAGTCTTCACAACAACATGTGAACCTATGTTGTTGGTACCCGTTGGAATAACTTGCAAACAATGAGTATTCACAACATAATAATTATATATATGTAATTAGAATGGGTGCAAGTATTTCCGAACATACATGTATTACCGACCAAAATTTTCAACCTTTCATACTGTAAAAAAATGAATAATATCTCCTGATAATTATGATGTCATATACTTGATATCAAACCCTGTTGCGATGGAGTCAACATTTTAAAATCGTCAAATACATATAAACATTTGAGATTTAGCTACTGTATCACTCTGAGCATGTAAAAAGGTGATGACACTGTTTTTAATTCCTGGTGTCCAATATAATTGTTTCTCTATGGTCAGGTGACTTTGATAATCTATTTGGAGCTCACCATTTAAACAATCTATATGCATATCTTTCCAGGAAAATAACCCAAATTAAACCAGAATTTCGCCAAAAGAGGTTTTGTAGGGGTTCACTATTGGATGCAACAGAATTTTTATATGCATGTATTTTTACCATAAAATTTTTTTTTTTCTTTTTCTTTGAATTTCCTGTCCATGTAGTATACAAAACTAGCCTAAACATATAATAAGTAGGAATAAATAAGTCAATAGACTCCATTGAAAGCAGCAATTAATTCCGGTTTCATATTTCATCTTGCACATGTTTCTGATGAGCATAATATGACTGACAATGGATTGCCGTTCAAATAAAAATGCTATAAACTTGCTGAAATATGAGTTTCTTCAATGTTGTCCTCTGATCTTTGAAGGCATTCTAAATGATAAAGGGTAAATAATGATGTTTCAGCAGTCAGTTTGCTAAAAATGACGCAATGAAAAGCTCATTTCAGGTCTGTGTGATACATTTTTTGTAAAAAAAAAATGCATGGTGGTCTGTGATACAAACAATTTCTGGTCAACATTAGAAATATGTGGTTGAAAATACAAACATTAGTGCACAACATTTAAATTGTTGTTATTCATTCTAAAACCACTTGACAAACTCAGTATTGCTTGGAAATGTCAATTATTAGATATAGTTTTAGTGTGTCAGCTAATTTTAAATATCTATGAACAACCAAACAGTTTTTTGCTTTAGTTTT
Organism: Tridacna gigas; assembly: GCA_945859785.2. Taxonomy (NCBI): domain Eukaryota; kingdom Metazoa; phylum Mollusca; class Bivalvia; order Cardiida; family Cardiidae; genus Tridacna; species Tridacna gigas. The sequence goes on from OX244035.2 coordinate 56,634,657, forward strand.
CTGTCATACCCGCACCCGCCTATGTTTCTTACCTGTTACCAACCACAAAATTTTTGATATGCCAAAATTGAAAGCTTTTGCAGGTGACAAAATAATTGTGACTCAAAAACAGAAATTCATCTTTGAAGGGTAGAAAACATTGTGGGAAAAGGAGAAATGCTGGTTACCAGCACTGTCTCTTTTTCCCCTGAATGTTTTCCAAAGGATTTTCTCAGGGTCGTTAAAAGTCAGGATTGTGTGGTAAAGGGTAAAAGTACTTATCTGGACCTGTAATGAACAGACTATGCAATTTGCATATTTACCGGGTGGTTCCTCTCTAGACAGTAAACTTACGGATCCTACAAAAACATGCAAACAAACACGTAACATACATTTGCTCCTACCATGTTGACTAACCCATTGCCGTAACAGGCATTCTCTTTAGACCTACATGTACATTTTAACCCTTTCCCAAACAACAAATTTTTGACTGGTCCAAATTGAAAGAGTTGGCAGACGACAATTTTAAATTTGATGAAAATGGCAGAATGGTCTCAAAAAGGGTAGAAAGCACTGTGGGAAAAGGAGAAATTGCTCGTTACGAGCAATTTCTCCTTTTCCCACAGTGTTTTCAAAAGACTTGCACTGCAGACACGTGAAAACCAGGGCTTGTTTGGGAAAGGGTTAAGGACATATACCAGTCTTAAGCTCTCTGATCACTAGTCTGTGCATGTTTCCTTTTTGTAACTTTATAACATGTATATTCCAAAATATTCCATGACAGTTGGAGTATATTTTCATCTTTAATATTTTGGCTGCCTTTTAAACATCAGGAAATCACACACAGGGACAAAAAATTGGAGATTAACAAATGATCGGGATGCTAAATCACTTATCAAAATCATTTTATTTGAGTAGTATTTGTTATTCAAAACCTTTTTTTAGGTTTGAAATTAAAGAATATTTTCTGTAATTTTTAAGATTTATCTGATAATCTCCTTTAGCCCTTTACCACATCATCCTGAGTTTTAACGACCCTAAGAAGGACGCCTTTTCAAAATATTGTGGGAAAAGGAGAAAATGCTGGTAACCAGCATTTTCTCCTTTTCCCATCATGTTTTCTACCCTTCCAAAAGCATATTTCAATTTTTCAGTGAAAGTCATTTTGTCGTCTGCAACTGCTTTGAATTTGGACTAGTCTAAATTTTTGTTGTTTGGTAAAGAGTTAAAGAACTGTTTCTTTGTATTTTGCTCCGAGGGTCCCTATAAACTTAGAAACGGAACCAAAACGAAATGCAACGAAACAGAACGAAACGCAACGAAACGGAACGAAATGTTACGAAACAGAACGCAACGAAACAGAACGAAACAGAACCAACCCCAACGAAACGGAACCAGACCCAACGAAACGAAACGAAATAGGACAAAATGAAGCAAAAGTAAAACCTAAATTAGTTTTTTCTTTTAAATCATCTTCCTCTTGATTGCAATTAATGCAAACAGGTAAATATTAAAATTTGATAGCAGTTGTAAGCACGAAGATCAGGTTATTGCAATGAATCTGTATTATTGTTCACTTTGTTATGGAAATAAATCATCATTAAAATGTTCTTCAATTATAGGGCAACTGTCAGTGAAGCAATTACATCTCTGCTCAATCAAAGCAGAGGGACAATATGGGGGCCTAGATTATTTTCCTTATTTTCAGGGGGCATTTAAATTTCATCCAATAATGACGAGAGGGGCACAATACCCGTAAGCAATACCGCCCGCGCCATAACTGACCCCAGCCCCCAAAACGATCGCGTTGCAGTACGCAACAGTCAGCATAACGCTCATTTCTGCATCAGAACGATGGTACACAGCCATTAGCTCGAGACAATACAAACCTCGACTCGTCAGAAAAAAATACTAATTGTCTGTCAACGCTGTCTTGTCCGGTTTATGTGTCCCAAGGCCTATAATTGTGATGGCGGCGCGTCAGAACCGAGCAAACGTGCAGGCAACGTCTGAGCACACCGTTATCAGCTAAACAGTTCCGGGGATAACAGCAGCTGTAACTGTTGCTCGTAGGTCTCGTAGGTACTGATTAACGATATATTGGTCTTAGGCTCGAGTCGTAACGCGCCGTCTGCCGCTACGTGCAAGTCTTTTGTACTTCAGGTTGTGCGCAAATCACTGCAGATGGCTGCTGACTGCTTGCGCGAATGCACCAACATGAACTGCAACCTCTATAGTAGGTAGCCCAGCCTCCAGCATACCTGTGACTCTTTCTGGTAAATTTTCCTCAAGTCTCTGCATCGGTATTTCTGACCAATACGTGGACTGGATATGTCTATCCCTCACATCCACCAAAACGAACTTTGCCTTAAATAACCACCACGTCTTTTCGCTAGGAATTATCTGACCAATTTTGCAAACTATGAACGCTTTTAAATATTACCACACGTGTATACATAACATATATACATGTATGTACGTCTCAAAGGTAACCTTGAAAAGTTTGCACATACTTTATGAAAGTTTCTTTTTTGGTTTAGTATGTACAAAAATTGTTGGTCCCGGAGCAGCTGCAACATTTGCGGCCTTTGTTTGATAACGGCGTTTATCCTTAATTTTAACATGCATTATCATTTTTTAAAACGTGAACATTGTGAGTTCCTTCGATGTTGGGGGAAAAAGGGTTTGGGTTCTAGTTCAGTCAGTTCCTGATTTTCTTAAAGTAACAGTAGCTGCCAAAAGTAAACAAAGCAGGTATTGAAATACATTTAAATTTAAATTGTATCATTTAAAAGTATGTAAATTATTGTGAAAATGACAATCTGATATTGTACAGTCGGTCAAAGTGTTAGTCGCCGGCAAAGAAGCCAATTTCAAAACCAGGTTAAAAGTTCCCAAGTTTCTCCATCTTTTGCTTACTTTTTTCCTGATTTTAAAATTCATTTTTCTGCCTGTGACTAACAACTGGACTTACCATACAACAACAGATTGTCATCCTCACAATATTTTCCATACTTTTGATTTGGTATGATTTAAATTTATATTAACACCAACATTGTGTTTTTGGCCGCAAGTGGGCCTTTAACTCATATAATTTTCACATAGACAGCAATTTAGCATAAGAAGAGTGAATCTTTTACTCGATATTTTCATAAAAATCAACACAGTGTCATATTTTTCTTTCAAAGAAAACAATTACCTTACTGTTGTCGTGCGAATAATAATCATTATCCTTATCTGCTGTATGTCATGCGGTAAGGTTTCCTACCTGCCAGACAGCGGTGTTGCAACCTACTTAACCCTTGGGCTGCTAAGCGCGACTCACGGTCCTTTTGCAGACAGTGTAGATCAAGATCAGACTGCACAAAATGTGCAGTCTGATCTTGGATCTACACTGTCCAATAAGGGGGATACTTTCCCCCCTAAAATACCTTTGAAATTTATAGCAAAATTTGGGCTTCATTTTCAAGTATTTAGCAGGAAAAGGGTTAACATTTTCAGATGACTTTAAGATAAGCTACTGCTTACAGTCAGATCCTGTGCGAATGTTCGGATTCATTTGCATACATGCTGTACATTTATTTGTAACAAAGAAATGCCTTTGAAACTGAAGATGATTTCTTCTAGACTGAATTTATCTCCCTCTGCCAGTGTAGCCATTCACCTTTAAAGCAGTTCTAACGAACAGTCCTACCAATTTTCTCTTTTCAGGCCTAAATCCATCTCTTTATCTTACAGGTTCTGCCGAGATATTCATTACATTGATTTATCATTATGGGAAAAATGTACAAATGAAAAAGAAAAATCTGTGGGGACTCTATATACTGGCAAGGGTCGACTGAAAGCATCTTGAAGGGTTGGTTGATTGATTGATTGTATGGTGTTTAACGCCGTTTTCAACATTATTTCAGTTATATCGCGACGGCCAGTGCACCTATCCATGCTTTCCAAGAGTTACTTTTACCAGTACTCCGCACAATTTTCTTTCCAAGCCACTGGCTGCTTTCCCACATGGCCATTGTCGAAACAGTAGTCAGCGGTGAGAGATGAAAAGAATCCTGTCGCAATGACTATCATCAGTCCTCGGAAAGAAATTGGCCGAGCCGGGGATCGAACCAGCGACCTCCTATTCTCAAGTCCTGTACGTTACCGACTGAGCTACGGGGCTCGGCACATCTTGAAGTGCATCGACTGAAATCCTGTAAGGTATTCACGGCATAATATGGTGTTCGTGCAAAATATGACGGCTACCTGCGAGAGTGATATAATATCAAAATGAAACTGATTAATTGGATGATGTTTAAGGCCGTTTTCAACATTATTTCAGATATATCGCAGTGGCCGGTGCACCTATTTATGCTTTCCTGGAGTTTCTTTTGACAGTAACATGCTCAATATTCTTTAGAAGCCACTAGCTGCTTACCCACATAAACATCGACGAAAAAATGGTCACTGTGACACAGTGGAATGAATCCTGTCGCAATGACTGTCATCAATCCTTGGAAAGAAATTAGCCGAGCATCGAACCAGCGACCCCCTATTCTCAAGTCCTATACGTTACCAACTGAGCTACAGGGGCTGGGTACCAAAATGAAAGAAGAACAGAATAAAAAGAAAATATAACCCCATTTCCGTCCAAAGTCTTGCATCAAATATGTTGGAGTTTGTGCAACTTTCCCAAACACAGGCCCTGGTAATGGATTGTCGTTAAGATTAACTAATTCTGATTCTGACTAGATTTTCAAACCGGCAAATCACGCATGAGATGACGCAAAATTTCAGTTGTTTCAATGAGCTCTCCACATAAAATATGGGATAATCCAAGAAGAATGATACAAAAGAAATATGATAAATTAAAAAAAAAAAGAAAAAGTGGAATATTGCTAGATTTCGTTCTATTTCGTTCTGTTTCGTTCGATTTCGTTTCGTTTCGTTGGGTCTGGTTCCGTTTCGTCCCGTTTCGTTTCATTCTGTTTCGTTGCGTTTCATTCCATTTCATAACGTTTCGTTGCATTTCGCTGCGTTTCGTTTCGGTTCCGTTTCTAAGTTTATAGGGACCCTTTGCTCCGAAACATTATAAGAGCCATCTTTTAATTTTTATACTCTGGATACATCATACCATCATCTGAGCCAAAATGATAAAAAAAAAATCTGTCTGTGGGAAGAAACTGTGGCATATGTCCTTCATATTACATGTGAGGAGAAACTGACAGGAAACGTGGGTCCATATTCACCAACCATTCTTAAGAACGTTCTTTGTCTTATTCTCCAAGATTTTCTATATTTGAAAGAAACACAATTCCTGATTGGCTAAACCAAATGGTTTAGCCAATCAGGAGTTGTGTTACTTACAAATGTAGAACATTCTGAACAACAAGACAAAGAACGTTCTTAAGAATGGTTGGTGAATACAGACCCTGGCTTCGCTTTTATTTAATTCTCACAATCCCAAGTTTCAACAACCCTGACCAAGAGGGCTTTTGAAAACATTCAGGAAACAGGAGAGAATGCTTGTAACACGCATTTTCTCCTTTTTCCACATTGTTTTCTAACATTTCCAAGACAATTGTCTATGTCTGGGTCACACTCAATTTGTTGTCTGCAAATGCTTTCAATTTGGACAAGTCTATCATTCTATCATTTGAGTAAAGAGATCCAAGTTATTTCTGACTGTGACGGTCAATAAAATAAAAAATTGTTTCAATTTTTTTTTTTCTAGTAATTAATATAGACATTCTTTTGATTTCTTCATATTAACCCTTTACCACACAATCCCGACTTTTAACGACCCTCTGGAAAAAGCCTTTTGAAAACATTGTGGGAAAAGGAGAAAATGCTGGTAACCAGCATTTTCTCTTTTTCCCACAATGTTTTCTACCCTTCCCAAAACAAATTTCAAATTTTCAGTCACATTTATTTTGTCGTCTGCAAATGCTCCCAATTTGAACTAGTCTAAAATTTTGTCGTTTGGTAAAGAGTTAATTGATTCAATCCCTCTGACCATAAATCATTAGTATCTGATAATTCTTGGGTAATCTCTTCTCCATACAAAAGAATACTCTCAGCTGCAGTTACTTAATGTTCAGCAAAAAAAAAGACAAGAAAGGGGCATAACTGTGTCAAAAATACATGTACTCTGATGGTTACCTGCCCTTCTTTCATGGGTTTCCCTTTTGACCATTAATAACTTGTCCAAGTTTGAAATACATCTTCAATAATAACTGATCTATATATTATGAAGTTTTTGCACAATGACAATGACATAGACAGTGCCAGGGCGAGGACAATCACTCGACCTTTTTTTTTTGAAACAGCTATGCAAGTAGTAAGTACATTCCACAAGGAATAAAAACCTAAAAGATGCATAATCAGAGCTATTTTGACAGCATAGTGTCTTAGAGTAAATTCAAGATCCAATCATTGTACATTTGAACTGTCTACAATGTCTGTAAAATTGACTGGGATAAAGCACCTAAGTAAGACTTACTAAGGGTAATTAACTCTTTACCAAATGACAAAATTTTCGACTGGACCAAATTCAAAGCATTTGCAGACGACAAATTAAATGTTACTAAATAGATGGTCTCTGTCTTTGATAGGGTAGAAAACATTGAGGGAGAAGGAGAAAATGCTGGTTACCAGCATTTTCTCCTTTTCCCACAATGTTTTCAAAAGGCTTTTTTCACAGGGTCGTTAAAAGTCAGGACTGTGTGGTAACGGGTTTAATCAAAGACACAAGACTCCAAAATTTCTCTCAATCCTTTACCAAACAATCCTGGGTTTTAAAGATCCTGAGGCTGAAGGCCATTGTAAACATTGTGAGAAAATGACAAATATGCTGAAAATAAGCACTTTCTACTTGTCGAAAAATATTTTCTACTCTTTCATAGGATTTTGTTTTTAATGAATTTAGGCCATGTTTTGTCCTTTGCAACAACTTTGAAATTGGCGGAGTCTAAAATTTTATCATGCAAACACTTAACCTTTTACAACATGATATAGTATATCAACGGTTAATTAAGTAATACTAAAATCCATTCCTGTTTTTATTATAAATAACACCCATTCCTGCTTGTGTGCATATAAAACCCATTCCTGTTTTTATTATAAATAACACCCATTCCTGCTTCTGTGCATATAAAACCCATTCCTGATTTTATTATAAATAACACCCATTCCTGCTTGTGTGCATGTAAAACCAATTCCTGTTTGTTTATAAATAACACCCATTCCTGCTTGTGTATGAATAAAGCCCATTTTTGCTTGTGCAAACATAAAACCCATTCCTGCTTGTTTTTAACCCTTTACCGCACAACACCAACTTTTAATGACACTGGGAAATAAGCCTTTTGAAAACATTGTGGGAACAGGAGAAAATGCTGGTAACCAGCATTTTCTCCTTTTTCCACAATGTTGTCTACTCTTCCCAAAACTTAGGCCAAAGTTCACGTCTCGGAGATCGAAATTCAGGTGCAAATTATGGTTTATGTAGAAGGATGTATTTTTCAATTTGTAAGTCCATGAAATAACCAGTTCAGTATCCCTCGAATCAAGAAAGTAGGCTATAATGGGTCTGTGGTATCCCCACTTAAAGTTTCCCAATCTGTGTACTCTGGGTATGGGAGGGCATGGTATAATATCAAGATGGTCACTCAAGAAACTTGTTCTAATTTCTAAACAGTTTTCGCCTTTTTCTTCAGTAATGCCCCAAAACAAAATGTTATTTCTCCTGCTACGTGCCTCTAAGTCTAAAGACTTGTACTCAAGAAGGGTCAGTCTATCATCTTGAATGGATATTTTTTGATAAATATAATGGACATTGTTTTGTACCTCAATGCACTGGTTACCCTTTTCGTGTATTGCACGCATATCAGAGAAAATATCAGAAAGTCTATTATCAATGTTATAATTAGATTCAGTAGAATTATGACCACTTCTGGCTCCAGAACTCACTTTAGAATGTTTATTTCTGTCTGACTTTGCCGGGTCCCCCATTTCAAATTTTTGTTGTGTTGGGCATGATCAAAAACATCTCCGCTGCCACCATTTTGAGACACTGTCAGCACTTTGAAAGAGTTTTGTGTAGGAGTTGAGACAGTTTCGCTCACCATTATATCAGTGTAGTCACCAGCAATACCTATATTGTCATCCACATTCACTTTTTGACTCATTGCTATAGAATTCTACAGATATTTCGATAATTTTTTCAAAAAAAAAAAAAAAGACTGTAGGAAAATGACTGACCACTCTCTTGACCAGAAGTTGCTCAACTTGTGTACATATAAAACCTATTCATGCTTGTATATAAATGAAGCCCATTCATGTTTGTATACAAATAAAACCCTTTCCTGCTTCTGTATAATGTAAATAAAATCTACTCCTCCCTCTGTATAAAAAATAAAGCCAATTCCCACTTGTGGATAAAAGAAATCCATTCCACAACCAATTGCTTTTACAACGGTTCCCCATGCAAAACTGTACAATATCCAAGATTAAATCTTTCCCCAGATTACAAAAATCAGTTTGAAACATTTTCTTATTGAAAAACATGGTATGAAATGTAATTTGTAATTATCATAATCTGATTTATTACGAGGGAGGAAAAATGATTAACAAAGAACGAAGCTTTGTTTTATCAAATTTTACCCTTTACCAAACAATCCCAGGTTTTCATGACCCTGAGAAAGAAGCCTTTTGAAAACATTGTGAGAAAAGGAGAAAATGCTGGTAACCAGCATTTTCTCCTTTTCCCACAATATTTTCTACCCTTCCCAAAACAAATTTCAGTTTTTGAGGCCCAATTATTTTGTCGTCTGCAAATGCTTTCAATTTGGACAAGCCTAAAATTTTGTTGTCTGGTAAAGAGTTAAACTAAAAAGATAAGCATAACAGTCTTCTGGTTAACACATTAACCCTTTACTGCACAATGCCACTTTTTAAAAACCCTGGGAAAGATGCCTTTTGAAAACATTTTGGGAAAAGGAGAAAATGCTGGTAACCAGCATTTTCTCCTTTCCCCATGATGTTTTCTACCCTATCAAAGAAAATTTGCAACATTAGAGCCACACTGAAATTGTCGTCTGCAAATGCTTTCAATTTGGACAACGCCAAAATTTTGTCGTCTGGTAAAGGGTTAAGGACAAACACCTGCAGATGACATTTATTATCTGTCAACAAGTATTTCCGTAGTTTTCCACAATGTTTTCTACCCTTTCAAAGACAAATTTCATCAGTTTAAGCCAAACATATTTTTTCTTCTGAAAATGTCTTCAATCTGGAAGTCTACAAGTTTGTTGTTTGATAAAAAAAAAGTTAATTTTGATAAAAGGTCCTAGCTCCCTAAAATCAGACAATCATATTTGCATTTCTTTTTTGAAACTCCTAGGCTATAATACACAATAGTCATATTAACTCTTTGCCAAACGACAAAAATTTAGATTGGTCCAAATTGAAAGCATTTGCAGACGACAAATTAAAGGTGGATGAAATGACAATATTGGTCATTGATAGGGTAGAAAACATTGTGAGAAAAGGAGAAAATGCTGATTAACAGCATTTTCTCCTTTTCCCACAATGTTTTCAAAAGCCATCTTCCTCAGGGTCGTTAAAAGTCGGGATTGTGTGGTAAAGGATTAACAGGAAACGGATATTTTCCATAAGTTAACCCTTTGCCAAACAACCCCAGCTTTAATGATCCCGATGAAGGTGACTTTTAAAAACATGGTTAGGAAAAGTAGAAAATGCTATTATACAGCATTGTCTCCTTTTCCCAGTATGTTTTCTACCCTTTTAAAGGCAGCAGTTATCCTTCGTGCTACATATGAGTTGTCATCTGCAAATGCTTCCAATTTGGGCAAGTCCAAATTTTTGTTGTTTGTTACAGAGTTAAATTCATTTCATTATCAGAATGAACAAAAGAGAATTTCCAAAAATAGTGGTAGACCTGAAAAAAAAAGTGTAGAAAGGGAAAGACTTAGTATCCACAAAGAAACAAAGTATTCTTACGGTCTGTCATATCCATTGCTTCTGAAGGCAGTGATAAATAATTGCGAAATATTATAAATGATTACGAAACGCTGAGTTCAATCATTTACTCCAGGTTCACTATTTTATTGTGCTCCTACTAAAATTATGTGCCTACAAGAGAAAAGATTATCGGTTAACCCTTAGCCTACTAAGTGCAACTCAAGGACTTTTTGCAGACAGTATAGATCAAGTGTGCAGTGTGATCTTGGATCTACACTGTCCGATAAAGAGATATATCTCCACATCCCTCCCAAAATTACTTTGAAATAGACAAATTTGTGTTTTTACTATAAACTTGAAGGTATCAAATAACTTACTCAAAAGGATAAGGGTTAAGAATTGAAAATTTATCAACATGAAATCAAAATACCTGAAAATGAAAACATAATCAAATTTTTCAGGTCTAAGATACATGCAAATATTTCTAATTCTGATAACATTTTCAGTGTATAATTCTTATATTCACGACAAAACAGTGTTAATCCTTTTCCACACAATCCCGAGTTTTAACAACCTTGAGGGAGAAGACTTTTGAAAATACTGTGGGAAAAGGAGAAAATTCTGGTGGCCAGCATTTTCTCATTTTCCCACAATCTTTTCTATCTTATCAAGGGCAAATTTCATTACTTGAGCCACCATAAATTTGTCGTCTTCGAAACTTAATGCTTTCAATTTGGTTTAGTCTAAAATTCTGTTGTTTGGTAAAGAGTTAAACTGAAAAGAGGTCAAAGCTGGGGGTAATAATGTTTGATTGTATTAACCCTTTACCGCACAATGCCGCCTTTTGATGACCCTGAGGAAAAAGCCTATTAAAAAAATTGTGGGAAAAGGAGAAAATGCTGGGTAACCAGCATTTTCTCCTTTTCCCACAATGTTTTCTACCCTATCAAAGAAAAATTGCACCATTTCATCCAACTTGAAATTGTCATCTGCAAATGCTTTCAATTTGGACGGGTCTAAAGTTTTGTTGTGTGGTAAAGGGTTAAACAATAGTAGAACTTGTAGTAGCACTTGTCATAACTTGGCCAATTCTGAAACTACATGTATATCTTACCCTGTCCATAGTATGTATAAATCCTGTTTGAAAACGCGTATGAACAAAGTGTCAAAGGAAATGAGCCATGCCCTGGCAGAAGGGGGTTAACCCTTTACCACACAATCCCGACTTTTAACGACCCTGAAAAAGAAGCCTTTTGAAAAACATTGTGGGAAAAGGAGAAAATGCTGGTACCCAGCATTTTCTCCTTTTCCCAAAATGTTTTCTAGCCTTTGTAAAACAAATTTCAGTTTTTGAGTTACATTTATTTTGTCGTCTGCAAATTCTTTCAATTTGGACTTGTCTAAAAATTTGTAGTTTGGTAAAGAGTTTGCATATTTCCATGGTACATTACACCTATCAAGCCATCACATAATTTTGGATCCACAATAGCCACTTTTTTAACAACCGACTTAATCATGAGGCAGAATGGTCCTTGGACATACAGAAAATTGAGCAATAGCGAAAACTTTTGGTCCAGGTCAGCATGCGCAAACTGCACAGGGTGACCTGGGTCGATAATTTTTGCAGATGCATTAAGTCCCCTTTTCACAGAGCATAGCTCAAATGTATTTTGACCAATTTTGATCAAATGAATATTGGTGTTCAATAATTTCTTTAATAATGGAGTCTGACAGCGCAATTGATAAAACGTTCCAATTCAGGCTGAAAAATTTAAGGTGTATGTGTATATCACATGAAGTGATACAGCTAAGGCACTTTATCACCTGAAATTGGGCAAATGCTACTCTACAGATTAAAAGTATTACCTCTGTCTCCCTGCCCAGAATTCATTGCAGAACTGTATGTGGGTGGGGGTGGATACTGCTGTGACATGTCTGTGCTCTGCTAGATAAAAATAGAATTTCAGGATGATACATGCTGAAGCACTTTTTCTTCTTCTAACACTTACTTCAAAATTATAATTAAGCCTTTACCAAACATTCCAAACACTGAGATTTATCCGATTTGAAAATATCAGCAGATGACAAAGGGTTCCCATTCACACACATATGTGCGTGATTCACACACTTAATTGAATAATCACACACAAAAAAAAGAAGTGAAACATGCATGCACACACTGGCTTCAGGGCTCCCGCTGTCGATCACCAGTGGCGCCAATAGGGACAAGTTAGAAAAAATGCCTCCAAAACAGAGGCACTTGCGAATCTGCTAGCAACAACTATACAAGTAATGTCTTTACATGATATTTGAAAGATCTAGACTCTTAGATATACAATAGGTATCAAGTATGTAGGTCACTGTTTATCACCGCTAATCAAGCGGTTATTGCATTTATTTAAAATTATTAATGGTATTAAACCGCTTTTCTAGTGTAAATTACAGATTTTGAAGTTACTTTCTACCATCAATGACAAATTTATGTCAAATCATGCAGAAATACAACTCCAAAAATTAACTGGCCTTAAAAAATAGATCGCTGCAAAAAACACAAAAACCCATGACACAATAAAAATCAAATTGACATCATCCGATCATAGGCATTTAAAACTGTCTATTCAGCTTCATTAATGACTTTAAACAGTGAAATCACATAAATCTCTCTATAAAACAGTAAGTGAAAGCTACTTTGTGTATGATATTCATAACTGACAGTGAAATGGAAAATTCTACTGGCCATCACATTGTAAGATGTCCAGGCTCTGAACCTGGTCCAGTGAGTAAGGAAACATAATTACAAGCAACTTGTTTTTTAAATTACCCATATTGTCTTCAAGAACAGATGACTGCAGAATAAGACTCATCAAAACAAATTTTCAAAACAACAGATCCTTTCTTTCCTCCACAGAAGCTCTAAAATTCTCATTATTAAGTGCTCTACTGGAAGTTCTCTTGCACTCCCAAACTTGTCCTCCAGAGAATGCATGCACTCCGAAAAAAAGATGTGAGTGGGAACACTGTGAATTATCAACTATTGATTGAAATTATTTGTCCTTGATAGGGTAGAAAACATTATGGAAAAAGGAGAAAATGCTGATTGCCAGCACTTTCTCCTCAACCAAGAATATTTTCAACAGCTTCATTTCTCAGGGTCATTTTATTCTCTTCTTAATTTGTGATTTATTGTTGGAGACAGTTTTTTTTTTCCCAACCGATATGTAGTATTCTAAAAATATCTGAAATAAAGTGGAATAATTCGAAATCAACAGATCTAGAATTAGCAAAAAAAACCTGTGTACCGGTACACGAATCTGAACACTCAGAAATAAGAGGAAAAAAAAAGCCCATGCATACCTAGAAATTGTTGTTTATAACAAAAAGTGGCTTTTAAATAGACGTGGTCACGTTGACAGAACTTCCCAGATACTACTTCTTTACGATGACAAACGGGAAACCAGCTGACTGTAATCTAAAAATAGGTTTGAAATAAATATTACTATGAAGATCCCTATTTATCTCGGGTGACAGATGTTTCGGTAACAGACGAGTTCGGTAAATTGGACTTACAGAGTAAAGCGATTGGATGTTTCAGTAAAAAAAGTGACAAGTGAAGATGAAAGATCAGACTCCGTATTTGGCGCAGTCTAATCTCGATCTCACTGGCCGCAATGGCAACGAAAGTAATGACAGACGCGCTAAGGGTTAATGGCTGGTTTGGAAGTTTTTCAGGAAGAAAGTATTTTCACATTGAAATGTTCATAAAACATTGATTTAAAGGGAGATACAACAGATACAAGTTTAGGATTGGGTATGATTCATTACATCAACTATAGGGTTGAAATGATCAAAAATAAGACAAAGTGCTTTTAAGTATTATTTTACATACAGCATGACAGTAGCAACATAACAAAAATGTTATGTCTGAAAAATATTATGTGGAAAAAAATTAACATTGAAGGAATCAGAACCAGGACTTTATTATTTGGTGTGAAAAATGTCACGTTGCATTTATCATTATATAATTTTTACATGTAAAAAGTGCATGGTCAAAATGACACGAAGTATGCAGGAAAGCATTGTCGAGGCCTCTCTTTCTATCTCTCACTCCCTCTCTTCATTTGCCACAGTGTTTCAAATGCATTATCTTTATTTCTAAATTCATGTTAATTATCCATAAGTTCAACCCGTAGAGCACTGAATAAACCAAAGGCTATTTTAATTTTAGAAACAGAACATCTGATATTAGCTATTTGTTATGTTGTTCCTTCCATGCTCTATACATAAATATTTGAAATTAATAAATTTTTATAAGTGTCAGAAAATGAGTGGCAATTGCAAGTTAAAAAAAAAACATGATTGCACAAATGAAAGCCATGTATTGGGTGTGAAAAATGTCACGGCCCTATATTACTGCCTTGTTACCGAAACATCCAATCGATTTACTCTATATATCCAATTTACCGAACTTGTCTGTTACCGAAACATCCGTAAATCTTTATCCCTTTACCACACGATCATGAGTTTTAACAACCCGGATGATGAAAGCTTTGGAAAATATTGTTGATGCATTTAACCAGCGTTTTCTCCTTTCCTACAATGTTTTCTTTCCTGTCATTCACAAATTCCATCATTTCAGCCACATTTAATGTGTCATGTGCAAATGCCTTGTACATGGCCAGGATCAAAGTTTTGTCATTTGGTACGGGGTTTAAATAGCTTTTTTCATAGGGATGCCTACAGTCTACAGATATTTAAATAGGGGTATTGCATCTAAATTTCACAGCAAAACCCATTAGTATTTACTTCAGAAAGGACACCCAGCTTCCTCAACCAAAACAGTTTTGTTTTGTATCAGTGTTCAGTCTAGAGCGTGCCATTGCGCCCTAGGTCCCCTGAAGTCCTAGAAGGCACAATTCTAAACCAAACTTGGGCCCGTTGGGTGCACTCGATCGTAAAGGCACCAGAAGTTACGATTCCTTGAACTTCCGCTGATCATTCAAGATGGCATGAAGCGATTTTCTGAGTATTTTGGTAGTATCAATGGCGCCAAAAAGGCAAAACCTGTTGAAAGTATTACTTTGGAGAGCACAATCAGGCCAGTCCCTACCCCTAGTTCAAGCAACGAAAATAAAATCCCATAGTAACACGAGTTTCAACTAAAATGGCTCCCGGACAATCGGATCAAGATGGTTAGTTTATGACAAGAAAATAAACCGTAGTTTGAGTGATCAAAGGGAAAGTTCAACATCTTTGTGATTGGATGTCAAAATTTAAAAAATCTACCATTGACATATTTCATCATTTTTTAGGTTTAATGGCAGCAATATTTGCGTGAATAAACAGTGAAAAATTCTGCATTTTTATTTGCATAGTATTCATAGATACATGAACGGGAATACACTTGTTAAATAAGAAGGCAACACTTGCTAAAGAAAGAGGTAAACATCAGTATTAAAATAATTTTTGTGTGCAAGCTTCCCAACTCTCCCGATTTCATCGGGAGTCTCCCGATTCAAGACAAATTACCTGATCACCCCGACAGACAATTAAAAAATCCTGATTTGGAAAAAATCCGATATAAGGGTAAAAAGGGCGTGATGTTGTACCCAAGGTACATGTATATCCAAAGTTGATAGGTACTTGACACGTGTGTGTATTTCACAGTCAATCGGGTTCATTGTCTATAAATAGGAATCAAGGTACCGATGATCAATCAATGATTGTGAACCAATGAAATTTCAGAGCGGGCCGAGGTACTTTTTAGAGTGGAAATCAAAACGTCTTTTATCTGACGTTAACAGGTAAAATTAGTTGTTAAACTATGGATCTCTAATAAGAAAATACCGATGTTCATTGCGTCCCCAGAATGCAGACAAAACTGAGAGACAAAATAACGTTAATTGGTAACGAAAACAATGAAAAAATACGAAGTTTTAAACTTATAACTGCACAAATTGACCGCTGGAATTCCAATTCATCTAAAAATAGATTGACCCGCATGTGTATGTAGTTTTATTTAAATCAATGACATGGTAATATTCGACTGGTTACTTGTGATAGAGCAATATAGTAATCCCCTGGGGACTGATTAGAGGAATTGATTGTTGCCCAGTGCTACTGATGCTGAAGATTACTTCCAGAATTTTTTTTGTGAAGATTGCCTCAAGATTTTTTTCTTTCTGTTTTTGAACAGTGCAGTTTTTTCTTTTTTTTCTTTTAATTTCTTCCCGCTTTCAGATAATTTATTGATGATTTATGTTATTGTAGACAAAAATGGTACTCAGAAGGAACTCAATGGCAGTCACCTTTTTTTTTTTTTCCAGTGGCAAACAGTATGACAGTATGTCGTTTAAGATAGTTACCAGCAATTCGAGGCACCTGTTTGCAGTTATACAGTACCAAAGAGAATAAATAATAATAGGATAAAATGTGGTACTCTGTAGACTACATCTAAAGCTAAAACATTATTTGGTACAATATAAAATGGCAGGATATCTTTGAATAGTAAGTCAAGGTTATATGATATACTTACAAAACAATGAAAACACAATGGACGAAGTAGCATTTGATAATCAATATTACAATGCTTCTATACCATAGTCACTGATTTCTGTATATTTATGACAAATAATTGATATTGTTTTTGCTCTAAGTATTCACATACATTTTACAAACAATAATATTTAAAGAACAGAAAGAAATACATCATTAACCAGCCTTTTCTTCAATTATATGGATATTTGACCTAGAATGGTTTAAATTATCTTTAGAGAGACCTTCCGGTACGCTTCAAAAAGTCTCCCCCTTTGAAATTCTCAAAAAACCCCTTTGGTGTTAGAAAAAGTTGGGAAGCATGTGTGTGTGTGCCTGTGTGGCCCCCGGTTTTCTAAACATGGCCGCCTATTTCACTGTCTTTCGGCCCGATGGGCCTCCTTACAAGCAAGGCTAGACTGAACAGTGTCTGTCACGAATTCGCTTCAAACTGCAAGAGGGGAGCGATTTAGCAGCACTATAGACCTGGATAAACGTCACACTCACAGATTCGTCTTTCCATAAGCCTGTCGGAAACCCTTACACTGAATAAAACAACCATGAAACATATCAAGAAAGAAAAAAAAACTTACAGAAATGTTATTGACGAGTTAAAAGTCAATTGTGATATTTCGTAATTAATTTACCTCTCCCAGGAAGTAAAATAATTGCCTGTATGTTTTCGATATAGATCGGGTCAGGCAGTATAGGAACTATTGCTCTAATTGTTGAATAATTCAAACGAGATCCGTCATCCTTCTACTTTTTAAAGTGTTGAAACGTTGAATCGGCACTTATTCTGTAGAAATGTATTTAGATCAAGCTCTGCGCCTTTTGAGCGCTTGAAATATAAATATCTCTTAATTTGTTCTTGATTTGCTGGTCCATTACGATCACTGATTATGAACAAAACTAATTTTTTGTCCTGAACGTCCTTTGATAAGTACCGCGTATAGCTGTGTATATATTCAAAGTGCAACTTAGGTGGTGATTAATGAAAGCGCGGATTAGAAATATACTATTCATTTTATGTGTTTGAATTTTTTTTTTTTTGAAAACCAGACTGATAATTTTGTTCGATTAAACAGGATTCAGCTATTCGCAAAAAAATCGAGTACATCCATCTTTTTTTTGACGTCATAATTCTTAACTACTCCCCTTTCCACTCGTCACAACTCGGCCGATTCCGTACCTACCTCTAACGGGATTACCCGAGGTATGCCGAATGCTCCCCTTTCAACATACATGTAGTCTGGATTACCTGCCCCAACCACTACGTTTGAAGTACGGCGGGGTACCAGACTACTTTCAACACTGGTAGATTCTAACTGTTGAATTTTTACCACCGATCGAAATAAAGACCCAAATCAGTCAATATAAATTTTCAAATTAGCGAACTTTCGGTTACATGAAGCCATAGAATTTTGGTGTTGCGTTGGATGTTTGATATAGGCCTATATCCTCCTTTGGTTAGGATGTTTTCACTGCAAGCGGAATTTGGCTGGTTGAATACATTCAAAAGCATTCAAAAATTAAAAATAGTGTGCAATTTAAGAATACAGAATAAAAATAAAGATACATTTTCATGAATGCATCATGAATAAGAATACACATCACATTGCAACTATATTCTAATACTTTTTTGATTGATTGATTTCAATAAGAATGGCATGCATAATCTCTTGATATCGTCATCGTAAGTTCAGAAAGTCTTCATATGAGTAGCATTAAAGCAATGGGGAAAATAGCACAAAAAATCCATCCATCCATCCATCCATCCAATATTAATCTTTCTTCTTCTGACATATTATGCAGGCCATTGTTTGTGCTTATGGTACTAACCCTTATCCTGCTAAATAAGTCAAATAAAACTTTATAGTCGATGGTAAAAACCCAAATAATTTTATTTCAAGCTTATTTTTGGAGAAAAAATATCTTATCGGACAGTGTAGATCAAAGATCAGACTGCACTTTCTGTGCAGTCTGATCTTGATCTGTGTACACTGTCCGCAAAGGGTCACTGTAAATCGCGCTTAGCAGCTTAATGATTAATGGTCGAAGGGGAAAAAACGCGTACTTACTAAAGTTTCTAATATTACTAGAGTCGCGCCCATTATAGTTGTGAACAGCCTGAAACCTAAAACGAATAAAGAACATGATGCACGTTCCAAGTCTGCATAGGCGGTCGGTATGAAACAAATTCTTCCGTTGAGCTAAAATTGACTATTTTTCATGATTGTAAATGTTTGCAGTTCTGAAGTTATCTCTACATCACGCAAAATTGAAATAGCAACCAAAGAGTATGCGCGATATTTTTTTTAACGAGCTAGTTGTCTCCCTTGCATCTAGTCACATTATCACATTTATAAACACAACAACCGCCAAATTTAAAGTTGTAAGTAATGATTTGTTTGTGATGATGACGTTTAAGAAAAATATAAACTTAATTCAGATAGATCTAATAAAACATTCAATCAATATAAATCGATACGCGAAGTTCGATCAGATAGATTACTGCATGCACGTTTTGAAATAAACCATATCCACATTATCTAGGTCATGGTTTCCTTCATTTAAATTCATCGACAATCTCGTCAAACGCACCAAGTTATCCCCTCATTTCAAATTCAATAAACATTCGACTTGTAGAAAATCGAGAATAAAATTTTATCGTTCCCTTTGTGTTGAACGTCTGTGCCTTATTATCAAATCTTTCTCGGTGATTGTGTCAATGTCTACCCAAGTAAGTTGGCAATGTAAGTCTCGTCACGCCTGTAAGCAGGATTCAGTTAAAACCATAACAGAAATGGACATAGCTCAAGAGGGGAATCCTTGCGAAATTCTGGTAAAAAAATCAAAATGTTTCACATAACAAAAATGCTTTTTTTTTTTAACTCTTTACCAAACGACAAAATTTTACACAGGTCCAAATTGAAAGCATTTGCCGACGACAAAATAAATGTGACTTGAAAATTGAAATTTCTTTTTAGAAGGGTAGAAAACATTGTGGGGAAAGGAGAAAATGCTGGTTACCAGCATTTTCTTTTTTTCTCACAATGTTTTCAAAAGGCTTCTTTCTCAGGGTCGTTAAAAGTAGGGATTGTGTGGTAAAGGGTTAACTAAACAAAATAAATTGATTGTTGATTATTCCATGCATTTTGGTTCTTACAGCTTTTTATGCTTTGGGAGGAGGTGGTGGTCGAGGGGTAAATCGTCACATTAATGAATGTCACTCCTCATAAATTTGTTTTCATGATTGTACGAAGTTTCTCCCTGACACCATCAACGAAGAAAGAGATTCCATCGTTCACTTATTAATCCTCCGCTGCGAAGGAATGACCTTCGTCTGTCTGTCCGTAGGTCTATCCGTGCGTCTATCCATCCGTTATAGTTTTTGGTCTGCTCCATACATGCAGCTCCTGAATCCCTTGCTCGATTTTCAAAATACATTACACGTGTGTACACCTTGGTGGGACGATGGGCAGAGTGGAAGTTTCAGATGTCATCTCCAAGGTTAAGGTCACAGCAGGTGGTCAAAGGTCAGATGCTCATAAACCATTTCCGCTTCATATCTCTTGAACAGCTTACCGGATTTTTTAAATGTTTCACACATATGTACATCTTGATGTGACGATATAAAATGCGGAGGTTTTTATGCCGGGCTAAAATGTCAAAGTCACAGCAGGAGTTCAAAGGTCACATGCTCTTAAATCTGGTCCGCTCCATAGCTCTTGATTCCGTGGTCTGATTTTTTTAATGTTTAAATTCTCTTTTGTGAGCACCTTGATGAGACAACGTGCAGAGCGGAGGTTTCAGACACCAGGCTCCTAGGTCAAGGTCACAGCAGGGGGTCTACGGTCAGATGTTTGTAAATCCTGTCTGCTCTATTACGGTTGAAGCCCTGGTATGAGTTTTGAGATAGTTTGCACATGCTTGCACCTTGGTGAGATGATGTGCAGAGAGAGCAGAGTTTTCAGACGCCAGGCGCCAAGGTCAAGGTCACAGCAGCGGGGTCATTGCTCAGATACTCGTAAAGCATGTCCGCTCCATATCCCTTGAACCCCTGGCTTAAATGTTGGGATACTTTGTGTGTTCACCTTGAATGTGCAGAGCTGAAGTTTCACATTTCAGGCTCAAAGGTCAAGGTCATAGGAGATAGGTTAAAGACCACATGCTCTTAGCTTAAATTGTTTCCACTCAGTATCTCTTGAAGCCCTGGTCTTCACTTGAAATTGTTTCAGCGTTTGTGCACCTTGATGAAGCAACATGCAGAGTTGGGTTCCACATGCCAGTGTCAAAGGTCAAAGTCACAACAGGAGACAAGCAGAATGCATGGCCAAGATTTCATTTAAGGGTCAAGTGCGTGAGTCCCCAATTTCGTGTCTACTCTATATCTTCTTAACCCATAGGCTGCTAACTGCGACTCACTGACCTTTTGCTTGAGTCCCCAATTTCGTGTCTGCTCTATATCTTCTTAACCCATAGGCGGCTAAATGCGACTCACTGACCTTTTGCTTGAGTCCCCAATTTCGTGTCTACTCTATATCTTCTTAACCCATAGGCGGCTAAGCGCGTCCCACTGACCTTTTGCTTGAGTCCCCAATTTCGTGTCTACTCTATATCTTCTTAGCCCATAGGCGGCTAAGCGCGTCCCACTGACCTTTTGCGGACAGAACAGATCAAGATCAGACTGCACAGAACGTGCAGTCTGATCTTGGATCTACACTGTCCTATAAGGAGAGATTTTACTATCGGCTTGAAAGTTCTATTTAACTTATTTTAGCAGGAGAAGGGTTAAACTCTGTGGAGGGTTTTCAAAAAAAAAGTGGTTAAGTGTTTGGGTTCAGCAAGTTGATGTGCATTGCCCGTGATTATCATTTACCTCGAGTCAAATGTTGGGGATTACAGTAACGTAAAAAGATTTCCAAGAACCACAAACACTCTAATTTGTCATGTGGTATTGAAACCTTAAAATGCTGCAGTCAACCGACGGCGCTTTTGTGAACAGTGTAGATTAAGATCAGGCTGCATAAAAGTGCATTTCGATATATGTGTGAAACATTTCAGCAAAAAAGTACCCGTACTGTACTCATAAACATACTCACGAATACATGAATTTTTCAATGTATTTGAATATACCTACAAATATAAATAATGTTATTTCTAAAAACCCACAAATACAGAATACTTCATGAATACTCAGAGAATGTATCCGAAAAGTATTCGAATGAAATGCAGAGTATGGTTACCCGAGGCCTGACTGCAAAACGAAAAAAGAAGTGATCGGCTTGAGGTTATGTAATAACCCTTTATCACACAATCCATTCCGAGTTTTTACGAACCTGGGAAAGTCGGCTTTTGGAAACATTATGAGAAAATACTGGTAACCAGTATTTTCTCCTTTTCCCACTATGTTGTTACCTATTCAAGGACAAATACTATCATTAAAAAAAAAAAAAAAAAAAGAAATTGAATTGTTGTCTGTAAATTTCTCAATATGGATGAGTCTAAAATGTTGCTGTGTGGTAAAGAGTTCAGTTACGTTGCCAACGACAATTTTGACCCTTTGTAAAACAATCCCAAGTTTTGACGGTTATTTTCAAAAAACCTTCTTTGTGAAAAGGACCAAATACTGGTGATCATTATTATTCTTTTTCCCTCTGCGTTTTCTACCCTTTCAGAGACAAATTGTATCATTTAAGCCACATTTATGATCTGTAAATGCCTTCAATGTGAACAAATATAAGATGTATTTGTGTGGTAGCCTAAGGGTTAACCCTTATCTTGCTAAATAAGGGAAATGAAACTTTCAAGCCGATAGTAAAAACCCATACTTTGCTATTTCAAAGGTATCTTTTGGAAAACATATCTCTTTATCGGACAGTGTAGATTCAAGATCAGACTGCGTGTTCTGTGCAGTCTGATCTTGATTTACACTGTTCGCAAAAGGTCATTGGGTCGCGTTCAGCAGCCTAATGTTTTTTTTTTTTTCCGGACAGTGTTGTTTCGTATCAGTTTGCACAGAGCCAAAGGTGACGGTTGCGTGATTTAAAAAAAAAATGAAATTTGTGTTTCTTTAATTAGAAAGGTATACAAGTCCAAACCACGAACTACCTGGGTTCGGTCAATGTACATGACAAAACTCCAACAAAACAAATAAAAATCCTATAACTATGCATTTTATCAATAACACATATATTTTTTTTAAAACCCGCATACATGCATGGGCACCATTACGCTTAGATGACTAAAATAAATCTTAAAACTTAAAGAATGGTCAGGTCGCCGAGATCTGACCGACATACATGTACACAATTCACCAACAAATTACATTGAAAATGCACCAAATTACATGCCAATCTTTTGAAATATGCATGCATTCAATAGAAACAAACATACTGTTAACTAATCGATAGTTCCTCAGTCGAAAAATCTTTAAGTCGAGATGTAATAAACGATTTATCTGAAACCGTGATTCGTCGTCACCTATATCAAAATGGACTACCCGGTAATTAGCTGACGACGGCGCGCAGAGTGGAAAAATCGTCTATTACGCCTCAACTTCAAGATTTTTCGAGTGAGGAACTATCGGTCTATTACAAGTAAGTCTGTCTCTATTGAATGCATGACAATTTTAAAAGATTGGCATGTAATCTGGTGCATTTTCAGTGTAATTTGATGGTGAATTGTGTACATGTATGTCGGTCAGATGTCGGCGACCTGACCCTTCATAAAGTTTTAACATTTATTTAAGTCATCTCAGCGTAATGCGGGTTTTAAAAAAAATATATGTATCATTGATAAAATGCATAGTTATAGGATTTTTATATGTTTTGTTGGAGTTTCGTCATGTACATTGACTGAACCCAGGTAGTTCGTGGTTTGGAGTTGTATACCTTTCTAATTATAAAAATACACATTTCATCTTGTTAAATCAACCGTCACCTTTGCACAGAGCATGTGGTTTCTGTCGAGCAGCTACACACTCGTAACAACTCGGCCGATTCCGTAACTACATCTCAACTGAGGATTCCCGAATAGTTGCTACACTGACTTACAAGTATCCTTGTCCTAAAAGGCATCAGTTTTACTTCTTTGACTTAATATTTCCGTTTGAATCATTGCGCACGCAAATATGTAACCCAGCAGAGACTTCTTCTAGCATGCAGCAAACCACTTTTGAAAATTTTGTTGGAAAAGGAGAAATTGTTCGGGTCGAGTAATTTCTCCTTCTACAAAAGCGTTCTAAAACATGTGTAGGGCATATATATATATATATATATATATATATATACACTGTGAAAAGGGGCTTAATGCATCTGCGAAAAGTATTGACCCAGGTAAGCCTGCGCAGTCCGTGCAGGCTAACCTGGGCCGAAGCTTTTCGCTATTAATTAGTCAATTTTCTTTATGTACAAGGACCAGTCTACCTCATGACTAAAAAAAAAATAAAATGGCAATTATGGATGCATGATTAGGCGATGGCTTGATTGGTATAATGCATCACGGAGACGCATTAAGCCCCCTTTTGCTAGAGCATGGCTCATATGTATTTATCCATGGTTCAAGACTAAACATCTGTACTGTAACAGGGATATTTCGAAAGCGTCCGCTATAAATTTGTTTCAGGGGTTGATGACTTATACATGTATTTCATATCTGTATGAGCCATGCTCTGGCAAAAGGGGGTTTAATGCATATCCGTGATGCATTTTACCAAGCAAGTTATCACATAATTGTAAATCCATAAAATCCATTTTGTTTAACAACCGATTGAATCGTGAAGTAGAGTGGACATGCAGAAAATTTACAATTAGCAAAAAAAAAGTTACGACCAATGTCAACCTGCGCGAACTGCACAGGCTGACATGGGTCGATACTTCAAGTTTGCCGATGCATTAAGCCCCTTTTTCACTGAGCATGTCCTAATTATATTTAATCTTTGACATATATTGTCATTGACTGTGTTATCATGATAAAATCTTCACGTGGGGAGATTTGTCAAATGTACATGTACACGACTATCACAAGGATATGAATTCAACAATAAAATCTGATTGCTAAATTTTCAAGCACAATTGACAGATCACGTGATGAACTGCACGTATGAATATATTTCTATCGAGAGCCGTGATAATGCAGATTCTGAAAACTAGACCTACTCTTGGTACTCTTGGGATATTGAATATTTCAGGCAGCAGACATTAAAAAAAGCCTCTCTGGCCTGATTATCAAGTAAATATCGGATGGTTTAGATCTAAAATCAGATTGCACGTTCCGTTGAGCGTTATCTTGATCTCGATTGTCTTTGAATCACTCTAAATAAGGCGTGTCCACCATACGCTTCCGGTACGAAGCACAAAGCAGGATAACCTGAACACTCATTCGGCATACCTCGGGTGATCCGGTGATCAAATCCCTCGGCTGTATCACGTTGCTTGATATGTACCTACACGGTACATTTCGCACATCTCCGGAAGCACACCGCTTTACCGTTATTAAAATTGTAAGGCTCCTCTTAAAAAAGAAAACATGAGTAAATTTTCTATCGTTATCTTTCTAAGAATATTTCAGTCGGCAAACAGTTTGTACATTCAATTTTTTATCGTAGTTTATCAATTCCGTTGGGAGCTTTCATCGACTGATCGATAGAAGTGAATAATTTCATCGTGGTTGTTCATGTCGTTGCTAAGCGATTTACAGGGGCACCGCCATGTTAAAGATCATGTGATTGGTAGTTCAAAATGGAAGCCTCCTTTATACGGACGAGGTTAGATGTAGGTATCGGCTGAGTTATGACGGGTGCCTGAACACTAGGTCTGCCCGCCATATACTTCCGGTACAAACCAGTAAAGCCTCAAATATGGTGCGTGGCTTTCACGGTCGGTGTAGAGTAAATCAGCAAGATATTTCGACCAAAATGCATTGAAAGCTTATCTGCTCATTTATTTGGCGTTATGAGAGTTAACCCTTAAACTGCCTTTCACTACTTTAATTGTCTTTGCTACTTTAATTGCCAAAATCAGACTGCACGAAATGTATAGTCTAATCTTTGATATTTATTGTTCGTTCTGCGGGAACAGTATGGACAAGGGCAGTCTTGAAGAGGATCTTAACAGGTTCGTATTTCTATTTTCTAGATTGAAAATGCCTATTGGGCTTATCCGGCGCAATGACTGTTAATTTGTTATCGTCACAATATCCTCACGACAACCTCACGACAACCTCTTACACAACCTGGCGAGCTGTAACTGAAGATAAATTTTCATTGTCCATTGTAACAATCTTATTGCGTATGCGATCTGCAACAGTTTCGGACATAAAGTATTTAACATCTTTATTTTTTTTTTTCTTTGAACTCATTACATCCTAGTACTAAATCTGGTTTCTTTTTGTCGCTTACCAATCTCTAAAACCTTGTGGCGAAAGTAGAAATAATCGCTGGAAACGACCATTTTGTCATTTTGCCACAATGTTACACCCTCGTATATTACAGCTTAACACTTAAGCTGCTAAGCACGACTCACTCGGACCTTTTGCGGACAGTGTAGATCAAGATCAGACTGCACAGAACGTGCAGTCTGATCTTGATCTACGCTGTCCGATAAGGAGGTATTTTTCTTCACAAATAAGTTTGAACTTACATTATCCGGGTTTTTACTATCAACTTGAGAGTAGTAATTAACTCATAGAGCAGGGTAAGGGTTAAGGGTTACTCCGCAGTAGAGTTATATCTTCACACACATACGGACTGAACAGATTAATCAATGGAAGTCTTATATGGAATATAGGTAGGAAAAAAAGGAGTGATAGATTGTTTATGTGATTAAAAGAAGAAAAAAGAACCGACAAAGGTACAAGTTTACATTTGTGTATTGTATCGGTAAAAGGTATCAACCCCTACTGAAGCGCTAAACACAATTAAAAGTCATGGATACGCGTGCTGAATGACATAAGCTGTCGATCCTTCCTTCCTTTCCTTTCCTTCCTTCCTTCCTTCCTTCCTTCGCCCGTCCGTCCGTCCGTCCGTCCGTCCGTTTGCTCTTCCGTCTATCCGTCCATCCACTTTCGGGCGGACTGACGCACGGACGGGCAGACAGACAGACAGATAGACAGAAAAAGAGTCAGAGAGAGACAGACAATGAGATAAACTAGGTAGTCAAATTAACAAATAAGCAAACATAAAAAAAAAAAAAAAAAACGGTTAAGAAGACAGACAGAGACAGAGAGAAGGAGGTGATAGGACAGAGCGAGACTTTAGAACAGTTTGACAGACAAAAACACGAGAGAGAGAGGGAGAGAGAGAGAGAGTCGGTCAGTCAGATTGTTTATCTCACTAGACGTGTAAGATACCCTTGCATGTATTATCAAAGTTATCTTACAGGCATACAAGTTGCCATAAAGTAAACAGTCCACTGGTGATAGGACAGAGGGAGACTTTAGAACAGTTTGACAGACAAAAACACGAGAGAGAGAGAGAGAGAGAGAGAGAGAGGGAGAGAGAGGGAGATCAGTCAGTCAGATTGCTTATCTCAGTAGACGTGTAAGATACCCTTGCATGTATTATCAAAGTTATCTTACAGGCATACAAGTTGCCATAAAGTAAACAATTCATGGATCAAAATGGAGACCGATTTAATTCATACCATTTAAAAGCAGGAATATCATTTAGAGTCTGATGTCCCTTTACCACACAATCCCGAGTTTTAACGACCCCGTAGAAGAAGGCTTTTGAAAACATTGTGGGAAGAGGAGAAAATGCTGGTAACCAGCATTTTCTCCTTTCCCCACAAGGTTTTCTATCCTTCCCAAAACAAATTTCAATTTTTGGGTCACATTTATTTTGTCGTCTGCACATACTTTTAATTTGGACTGGTCTAAAATTTTGTCGTTTGGTAAAGAGTTAACAGACCCATTATGATATCCATACACCTAACACTTATCCTGCTAAATAAGTTGAATTAAGCCTTTAACCCTTAATCCTTTACCACACAACCACGACTTTTAACGACCCTCAAAGAGAAGGCTTTTGAAAACATTGTGGGAAAAGGAGAAAATGCTGGTAACCAGCATTTCCTCCTTTTCCCACAATGTTTTCTACCCTATCAAAGACAGAGATCATCAATTTTGTAACGTTTAATTTGTCGTCTGCAAATGCTTTGAATTTGGCTCAGTCGAAAATTTTGTCGTTTGGTGAAGAGTTAAAGCGCCTTTCACGACTATAGTTGCGATTGAACGTTCTGTGCAGTCTAATGTTGATCCACGCTTTCCTCAGAAGCTTCTTATTTCGAGCATGTCATCGCTGGATTAGACTTAAATCGTTTGTTTAATTAGCGTTTGTTGCTTAAAGTCAGTCCCAACACCATAACAGCTTACTCACTCGTGTCGTATATCGGCGTTCTTGGTACATTTCAAAAAGGTCTTGCCAAAGAGATTCTAAAAACAAGACAGTTTGACTTCATTTAATCTTCAAGTTGTCTTGTGTGTCTAAAATCATGCTTACCTTTCAAGGCATATGTAAATAATAGGTTGAACAGTAATGGGTTAATCACCTAAGACTTTATAAATACACGCAAACATTTATTTCGGGTGAGATTATTTCAGAACTTTGATAATCGTCTACGACGAATAACAGGATACTCCCTCTTGGCCCGAGGCAGACTGACAGTCAGTAGTCAGTAAGAAATGGTATTCGGCAGATGAACAGTTATTTATCTGTCTTATACCATTCTGACCCATTCTACTTTATCCTTCTTGTTCGTGTGTACTTAACCTTGTCAACTATCATCCTTCAATTTAACCACAGCCAGCCAACATTCATTCATTCATTCATTCATTCATTCGTTCATTCGTTCGTTCGTTCGTTCTTGCATTCATTCATTCATTCATTCATTCATTCAATCATTCATTCATTTGCTTCGGTCTAATTCGGTATTTTTTAGTAATCCACCATTCATTTTCTATTTATGCTCCATTTATCATCTAGGTGACATATAGGCCCATGGGGCCGGGTGTTGAAATTTCTATATCATGTATTTGTAAACTTGCATGTAATTGTATAACACATGTCACTATAATAAAAAAATTACTTACTTACTTACTAACAGTATTACCTTAGCAAAAATCCACGACTCATCTCGCTCTACTCCTCAGTACAGGCTGATCATAGTATACTTTCTGTTCATGTGAGCATAATGCCATAATGCTTCACCATATAATGTAAATAAGAACGTTTTGACAAAAACTAAGAAAGATAATCGTGCTACTTGCACAACAAATACTACGAATTACCTCCCTTACGTCTAGTCATTGGAGAGGTCATCAGACCTCTCCAACAGTGGTGAGTTTAAAAGGCAGACTGCCTCAGAAATTGCTGCCTAACTCCATGCTTTTCTGCGAAACTGTTCTGATACACAGTCTGTTTCGTCATGGTTTTATAAATAAACCGAAATCAACAAACTGAAGTAGGAAATAAACGTGGTTTGTTTTTATATGACGGATTTCAAAAAGGATTTGTTCGTATATTGATTTGACTGCAAATGACCTTTCCAGTAGTTGTAATTTTTCATTAAACAAATAAAGACACACACACACACAAAGAATTTCGTTAAAAAAGAGAACACCGCGGGAAAAAGATCACGCGACTTGAGAACATAGGAAGAAGGTCACGTGTCTGTCATGTAATGCATAAGAGGTTTCTCTTTTCTACACAATCATATAATGCCTTACTTATTTGTTTACATGTACCAAAATATATTGAAATTAAAGGCGATAAACTATTTGAAAACATTGATGCTGACCGCTCCTGGCTTCTTTTTTAATGAAGCCAACTTGGTTTTTGATAGTTTCTGCAGTCCTCGCTGACTAAACTGTTACCTTATGTGTAGACTTATTAGATTTTTCACTTGTTTAGGCGGCGATTCTGTCGTTCCACTGACCTGTTGACAGACGCAAAAAACAAGTTTTCTGCATGAAGAATTGTGCTACTGGTTTTCAAGACGCCAAGTGAAAATGCTGCAGAAATTTTACTTACATATAGGCTACTTTTCATGACAAAGCCTGAAAATCAGGAAAAAGAAATATGTGTCGGTGAAGGTAGATAAAGTCGCGACGAGTTACATTAGTTTGCTTCGAAATGCCTTAAACTGCGTTGTTGACGAGGAATTGGTGAGATCATGATAATCTTTGCTATATTTACAAGTGTACTCATTATTTCATTCTTGCACTGTATAATTCTATCACAGTTTTTTTTGTTCATCTCAGAAACATGGCCACCGACTCAACTTTTGACCGATCGCAATAATAAAGGCGCCAATAAATGAGGTACAAAAATGGAACGGGTGACCCTTCTAAAGATCATTGGGCTGGTTATAGGGTGTGCTGCGAAGTTCGTGACAGGCTCTTTGTTTGTATTCAATGTCTACCAGAATGACATCAAAGACACCTTTAATTACACACAGAAGGAAGGTAATAGTTCTTTTTGTAGAAAGCACTAAGCACCCAACCTCATTAAAACCGGCTGACCTGAAGTGGTCATTGGAAGGTCACCTTTGGTTGATAATTCTGTCAGCCAATCAAAAATCTGCTTTTCATTATTTTCTTTGAAAAGCGACAGTAGACCGTTAAAAATATTCTACATCCAGCTTCATGACTTTAACCATAAAATAACACTTGCAGTGGATTTCTCGTGGCCTACATGCACAGGGTCATCAACGGTTGACAATTCTGTCATAACACTGCTTTTTAAATTTTCAACGAAAAGATCTTTCTCTTTATATGTATGATTTTTACCTTAAAATAACATAAAATACAGCTTTACGGCTGTATAACAACGTATGGCACGCATTACACGCGTCACACTATCGGCTATTTACGAAGAAAACTGTCATAGTCAAGTAGTGGTCTGCGTCGTCATTTGAAACTTAGGAGGCCATTTTCTCCTATCTCTCTCATTACTGAAGATAATTTTTCCAAATTTCGGCTCGTTGTTAAATTCCAAATGGCGCGCACATACCGGAAGGA
Organism: Tridacna gigas; assembly: GCA_945859785.2. Classification (NCBI taxonomy): domain Eukaryota; kingdom Metazoa; phylum Mollusca; class Bivalvia; order Cardiida; family Cardiidae; genus Tridacna; species Tridacna gigas. The sequence goes on from OX244035.2 coordinate 56,665,155, forward strand.
CAGGTATACCTAACGTTTGAAATATGTTTGGCATAGAACTTATGCCTCTTTTCGGACTTTAAACTTCTCTTAAAAAGCACCTGCAGCGGAGTGTTTGCATCCCATGTGGTGCTCTTGGTGAAGAAAGAAACGAACGAAACCGTCAAACGACTTCTTTGATCTCGCAAGATCCAATGAAAGAAGCCATCGTCATATCTATCATTAACAAATAATGTTACTTGATACAGTTAGACCTAAACTCAAAAGAAGGGGGATAAAGCATTGTTATAGTTATAAATGATCTGTGAAAAGGGGGCTTAATGCAATCTGCGAAAAATATATATCTACCCAGGTCAGCCTGCGTAGTCCGCGCAGGCAGACCTGTCCCGCAACTTTTCACTATTGGTAAATTTTCTGTATGTCCACGGACCAGTCTAACTCATGGTTAAGACGGTTGTTAAACAAAAAAAAAACAAAAAAAAATAAACGACCATTAAGGATCCATAATTATGTGATGACTTGCTTCGTATCATGTATCACGGAGATACATTAAACCCCCTTTTGCCAGAGCATGGCTCATATACTTATGCAGTAAGCTGTTACATGATATGAGCGATGCATTATACCAAGCAAGACACCACATAGTTATGGATCAATGAAATCCATTTTGTCTGACAAGCGACTGAATCATGAATAGTCATTGGACATGCAGAAAATTTACAAATTGAAAAAAGTTTCGATTCATGTCAGCCAGCGCGGATTGCACAGGATGACATGCGTCGATAATTTTTATAGATGCATAATTAAACCCACCCCTGTTCACATAGCATGACTCATGTGTACCTATACATTTGTTCACTTGCTTTCATTGGCATCACAACTTACCCTTTAGTTTACAAGTAAAATATGATATCGACACACTCGTCACAACTCGGCCGATTCCGTACCTACATCTAACCTCGTCCGTATAAAGGTGGCTTCCATTTTGAACTACCAATCACATGACCTTAAACATGGCGGCGCCCCTGCAGATCGCTTAGCAACGACATGAACAAGCACTGTGAAGTTGTTTTCTTCTATCGATCTGTCGATGAAAACTCCTAACGGAATTGATAAACCACGCTAAAAATTGAATGTACAAACTGTTTGCCGACTGAAATACATGTACTCTTAGAAAGATAACGATAGAAAATTTACTCATGTGTTCTTTCTAAAGAGGAGCCTTACAATTTCAATAACGGTAAAGCGGTGTGCTTCCGGTGATGTGCGAAATGTACCGTGTAGGTGCTTATCAAGCTACGTGATACAGCCGAGTGATCTGATCACCGGATCACCAGAGGTATGCCGAATGGATATCGACATATACTTCTTTTGATATACATGTATTGTACATTTCTCATTTCTCCATCAGTTGAAGCAATGTCGTCCTTGCTGAATGTTGGCCTTGGTATCGGTTTTGTTCCTGGGATGTTTTATGACAGATATGGCCCCGGATGGACGTCAACTGTAGGTCTTGTTATATCCGTGGCGTCATACCTATTGCTATGGAGTACAACACGATCAATAAAATTCTACTCTTCAAATTCCTGGCTGATGGTGATTTACTTCTTGCTTTGTGGTAGGTGAAATAATTTAACTAAGTCGGTCAGGATTCTCTGTGTTTAAGGTTTTGAAATTGCGACCACAAAATCCTGGTTGCCTTTGCATGGATACAAAAGTAAGGACTCGGGAGGTAAATGTGCAAGACAAAGATATCTCATAGGTCAGATACTAGCTGGCCCTTTCAATATGATTGACGTAAATGAATGTTTAAATCGTTCTGGACTAAATACATAAACAGTCATCGAAAAATGTCAAATTCATAGATTTGGAGCAGAAAGAGTGAAAGGGTATTGAGGTTATATGTTATTTATACACCAATGATGCTAACTTATGGAGAGAGAGAGAGCATACACGATTTTTCATCCGCAAAGATAATGGTAAGGTTTTTAAGAAGCAAAAGACTACATCAAGAGAGAGAGAGAGAGAGAGAGAGAAAGAGAGAGAGAGAGCATACTCGACTTTTCATCGACAGCGAATTAAATATAAAATGAGCCATGCTCTGTGAAAAGGGGACTTAATGCATTTGCGAACAGTATCAACCCAGGTCAGCCTGCGCAGTCCGCGCAGGCTGACCTGGGCCGAAACTTTTCGCTATCGGTCAATTTTCTGTATGTCAAAGGAACATTTTAACGTATGATACATTCGGTTGTTTAACATAACTAGTTTTAAGGATCCCTGACTATGTGATGTCTTGCTTGGTATAATGCATCACAGAACGGAGATGCATTAAGCCCAATTTTGCCAGAGCATTGCTCAAATAGAATTGATTTACTGTTTCAGGTTTCGGATCCGTTTTCACTTACATGGTTGCCCTCAATACAAACATTATCAATTTCAACAAGAAACACACAGGAAAAATCGTCGGACTCTTGAATGCCTTTTTCGCCGGAAGCCCTTCCATATATTCCGTCATATACTATAACTTATTTCCGAAGTCAACGACTGTCTCAGTCGCCAGGTCTAATTTCGCTGGAGTGATGTTAATGTTTGCGATATGTTTTGGGATTGTAGACATAATGTGTATTATATTTTTGCGAAAATACGACGACGCAAATCCATTTACTATTATGGAAAACGAAGTGCCCGAGCCTATACAACGGACCAGTGAAAAGGACAAAAGAGCTGATATAACTGACTCTGTGCCGTATGACTCGATAAGTTTACCGAGGGAAGAAGTGGAAAAAGTGATGAAAAACTTTGCAAATCCGACTAATTCTCGTCGCGTAGAGGCATCTAGTCTTAAAGATACGCCACTTACTCTAAAACAAATTTTAACGAACGTAGACTATCAGATATTTATTTGGCTTGTTGCATTTGGAACTACTGTTGGGCTTGTGTTTATAAACAATGTTACTGTTATTAGCAAATCCTTGGCGCTGGACAAAGACGATAAATATCTTACCCTTATCATACCCATTACAAATACTCTTGTAAGCGCTGGTGTGGGTCTTTTATCCGATTTAGTCATGCACAGACTTCCAAGAATGTGGTTTCTCATCTTCGGTGGCCTTTTCATGCTCTTTTCCCAGATAATGGTTGTAATTGGTGCGGATAAGCTTGGTCTACTTATTCTCGCAACAATGCTGGTTGGCATTGGGACTGGGATATTTTGGTCTGTATCGCCCACGGTTGTGAAAGAGATGTATTATATCGGGAATTTAGGTAGAAACTGGGGTATCGCTATCCTGTTGGCCGGCTTGCTTGGTCTTGGTGCCCAGGAAATTTTTGGGGCGCTCTACGATGACGAAATCACGACTCCGGGGTCGACATACTGTTACGGAATGAATTGCATAAGAGGAGGAATTGGACTGTGCATTTCATTTGCAGCAATGTCTGTGATGTTAGGTATTGTAACACGAATTAGGAAATACTGCACACGCCAGTATACAGGTTGATAAACGCTAAAAATGGAAATATGAAACATTTCATTTTAGGTAACCCAGACTTAATTTCGTGTCCTGTTTTGATGAATGTACATTTACCCTAAGTGCCAGATGAATTAAATGTTAATATTCAGTCAATATCAAAACTCCAAATATGGCGGTTCCATACTTCTTTTTTCTGAAAAAAATATGCCAGTATTTGACATGATACATTCAGGAGGACAACAACAGTAACAGTTCATTCAACGTGGCGTATCAAGGAAAATTTAGACCAAAGGCTGTATTGCATGCCACAAAAATGCCACAAGAATAAATAGAATATTTTAGTGCAGGCAAAAATATTTATTTATTTATTTATTTATTTTTGTTAGGGGCAAAGGACAGGTTCAGATAAGCCCTCGAAATTTCGGATTGTGATCACGCATTACGTGCATTTTCATATCCATGGATCTACACTTTCAGTAAAGGCAGCTTAAATGCTGCTAATTTCCAAGAATGCTTGAGAAATTAAACTTTTGCAGGGTTGGAGATTTAGGAGGAGTCAGAGGTATTCAAGCAAATATTTTCCACCACATGACACGGTGTTTATTGTACACTCAGTATAAATAGAGCATTTTGAAGTCGCAGGCTCGAATATTGTTTAAACATAGCTGTGAAAATGGCAATATGGGTAATAACGATGGTAACAATGATAATATATGTTGATACCTGTAAACCGTTTTCGGTCGTTGATTTTCACTTTTTACCAGACAACAAAATTTTAGACTCGTTCATTTCGAGAACAATTGCAGACGGCAACTCAGAGGTAACTTTTTTTTTTGTAAAACGGTGTAATAAACTTTCGGGAAAACCTTTCAACATAAAGTCGTAAAAATGAGGGATAATCGTAACTTGTGCAATTTTACTAATTACTTCACTATCTTGGGATTTTATTTTTAGACCAAAAGAAAGAACGCTTTTGAAAACATCATTGGAAAAGGAGAAAATGCTAGTTCTCTTTTTCCCCATATTTTCTACCCAGTTAAAGGCAAGTTCCATCGTTTAAGCCACCTTTGATTTGTCTTCTGCAAATGTTTTGGATTTGGACCAGTCTGGTATAGAGTTAACTATTACCGGTGAAACATGTATACACATTATTGACATTATGTTTTATCAGTCCTATTGTGCCAATAAACTCGATTACATTTGTTTTTATTTGTTTTCAGTGTCTTGCAACTAGTCTATTCTACTACTTCTTTCCTGCTAATTCTTTGACCGAACATTTATTTTCGAACGTTTATCATTTAGTATACATATAGTGTAAATCCTGTTTATATAAACAGTATAATGGTTAACACGCTTTTCTTTTGTGAAAGAAAAGGACGTATAAAACGCTACTCTTAGCACCGAAAGATTTCATTTTATCACATAACCTCCATTGTATTCAATGTAATACAGCCATTACGAATTATAATCTTACACACCTTTGAGATTTATCAGTATGTGAAGTCATATGTGACGTCATTTTGTATTTTTTTCAGAGAGATTTTATGACGTCATTTTATTTCATGCTTTCCGGTAGTTTATCGAGAAATAATGGTGGATTATGGTTTGACATTTCATGGTTACGACCAGTGAAAATACCGATTTTATATTTTGTAGCTCTTCAAATGAAGGCCGAAACAGTAGTTCCCGCGCACTACTTACCTAGGTAATGAGGGCGTGCCATTCAAATGGAGGCTAATATGACGCTATTTTTCTCGCGCTTAACGTAATATTGTAATGTGTTGTTATGTAAGGGGGGTACACCACGGGGAATTACCGGAAACAACTGTACTGGATTTTAATGAAAGTTCCGACAAAATATGGGTTAGAAGCATGAAATAAATAGAATATTTATTTCTTTCGGTGAAAGATCAAAATTTATTTCATCTCGTGAACATCATCGGTGATATTTTTACTCGTGGCTCGTGGCACATGTATGTGTATGGTTTTGCATATTCTTACGTACGATCCGCGAAATATCTTTGTGTGATAAAAAGAATAGATTGGTTGGCTTTTCAGATAAATTTTAAAAACTCTATTAAACTCGTTTAAAAAATTGTTACTAGAAGCTCGCTCAACGCAGTGTACAGATTTTATCTCAAACGCCAAGTTATATCAGATCTTATCCATCTTTTAATAAGGAAGACGATTTCGCTTTCACATAAAGCATTCCAAGGATGACTGAAAATCGGGGATTTCCGGACTTTCTTGGTCAAAATATAGGACAGTATATACCCTAGTTCAGACTGCATACCGGTCGATGCATTCTGTTCCTGATCTACACTCCCCGTCCTCAATAAAATGTATGAGCCGCGCTCTTTGAAAAGTTTGTACCCAGGCCAGCCGGCGCAGTCCGCGCACACTTACCTGGGCCGAAGCTTTTCGCTATTGGCCAATTTTCTGTATGTCAAAGGACCACTCTACCTTATGATACAGTCAGTTGTTCGAAAAAATGGACTTTATGGACCCATGATCATGTGATAACTTGCTTGGTATCATGCATCACGGAGATGCATTAAGCCCCCCTCTTGGCAGAGCATGGCTCTACATTACATTCATATTTTTAGACTGAAACACCAAACAAACGATCAGTCTGCCCTTCATCAGCACCTTTGCCAAAAACAACAAATACTGCCGTTTTCGAAAATACCCAAAAATAAGAATTTCAAGACATTTTTTGTCAAAATATCAGTTTACCCAGAGTCCGACTGTGTGTTAGAAGATGTGCAGTCTAACTTTGATCTTTACACAAGTACTTAAAGCTTTTCCTGGCAAAACGGTTGGACAGCAGTATCTTGCTAAAAGATGACTGCTCTATCACCAGATACAAAAAGGTCGAAACGAAATAGCCTTGTAGAAATATAATAGCTTGTAGAATCACACTCACACATCAGTAGATCAGGGCCCGTATTCACCAACCATTCTTAAGAACGTTCTTAGTTTTATCCTCAAAAACTTTCTAAACTTAAAAGTAACACAACTTCTGATTGGTAAAACCAAATAGTTCAACCAATCACAACTTGTGTCACTTTCAAATTAAGAAAATCTTGGAAAAATAGATTAAGTTAAGAATGTTCCTAAGAATGGTTGGTGAATACAGACCCAGAAATTCAGCCTGTGCTGAGCTTTGCAGTCTGAACCTTATTCCCGACAAACGCATCTAAAACTGCATTCGAGGAATTTAGGGCCAAAGAGAGTTTCTCTATCACTCAATATGTGACTGAAACGGAGTATCTTCTGCTTGCAAAATCACTCACAAGCATATATTCATTAGTGCTTTCCATAAATAGAATTCTTTTGACCTAGCTGTTTCATACATTGTACGAAGCTAATGAATTGTGAAGCTTTGATGGCAGAAGACATTTTCTCCTATCTAGATTTCATCCTTATCGTGCCATATGGGGCTTGTTTTCGGCGTCGCTGAATGTGCTGGCTTTTGACTTACTTTTTGGTACTGATAGCAAATGAATAAATAGAAACCTGTGATTGGTCAGATATGTAGACATGTGTATTCTAAGCGCCCCTGTGGTAAAAAAAAAAACGTAGACATGTTTATTCTAACAACCCTGCCTATTTGCTGGCAAATTCACGCCGTCTACCTTTTTCAAAGATATTTCTTTATATATATATATATATATGGAGAGTTTAAATCAAGATCAGCCCAGAGTTTTCCCTGGACTTTCTCATACAGGAGTCACTTGACTTCTTTCAAATTAATTTAAGGAAGGCAAACATCTTAATTTTGGGGGACCATAAGAAAATTTCGGGGCCCAAATTCAAAGAAACGGGGTCAGGGAAAAGCTTTACCGGTAATTCAGCCTAAACCTAGGGGCAGTCTGATCTTGATACACTCTCCTTTTTTCTCTATGGAGGGATTCAGAGTTGCATTCTCCAGTGATTACCAATAGAAAAAAAAAAGAAAAAAACCGGCATCTGTTTGAGCCATACTCTGTGAAAAGGAGACTTAATGCATCTGCGAAAAGTATCGATTCAGGTCAGCCTGCGCAGTCCGCGCAGGCTGACCTGAACCGAAGCTTTTCGCTATTGATTAATTTTATGTATGTCAAAGGACCAATCAAAATGGATTTTATGGATCCCTAATTATGTGATGTCGTACATGGTAGCATGCATTACGATGATGCATTAGGCCTCCTTTTGGCAGAGCATGGCTCATTTACTATCGACAAAATAAGTTCAGAAGGATGAGAGGGTTAACTATACATCCGATTTTAAAAAAATATTTCGATTCATTTACCACACCATCATGACATGAAAAAGCATTTTCCCATTTTCCCAAAATGTTTTCTAAACTTTCAAGACGAAGCGAATCATTTAAGTCATTTTGAATTTGTAGCCTAAAAATGCTTTCATTTTAAACAAGTCTAAAATTTCATTGTCTGCTAAAGGCTAAAATTGGAAGCGTTCGGAGATCAACAGATCAAATATGACTAATGATCAAATGACATTTTGCTTTGAAAGGGAAGAAAGCATCGTGGGAAAATGGAAAAATGCTGCTAACTAGTATTGTCTCCTTATCCAAGGATATTTTCAAAAGACGTTTTCCTCGGGATCGCTGAAACACGGAATCATTAGGTAAAGGATTGAACTTTACAATGAAGAAGGCGGGCCTTGGTGCTTTTTGCGAACGGCGGAAATCAGACAATTCTTTTCATAGACAAAGCTGTCTAATCTTAACCCTTAAGCTGCTAATCGCGACCCACTGACCTTTTGCGGACAGTGTAGATCAAGATCAGACTGCACAGAACGTGCAGTCTGATCTTTGATCTACACTGTCCGATAAGGTATTTTCTTTCCGGTGAAATCAACTTTGAAACCGCAATGTTTGGGCTTTTAGTATTGAGTGGAAATTTGCGTTTCATTTATTCAGCAGCTTAAGTGTTAAATAAGAACCGTATCAGTAGATTCGGTGGGTTTCCTTTCGGTCAGTAAAACTACCGATGTCACATGATCTTGAGTCAGCTAGAATAGATCTAGTGGTACAGCACGAGACTTGTAATCGACAAATACCTGGATGCTTGAAGGTGCAGGTTCGATTCCCACGGCTGTCCAACTAAAACAGTACTAATAGTCTTTCGGACGATACTTGAGTCCTGTGTGAGTCCTGACATACAACTCTTTACCACACGACAATATTTTAGCTTTGTCCAAGTTGAAAGCATTTGCAGACGACAAAATAAATGTGATTCAAAAATTGAGATTTGTGTTCGGAAGGGTAGAAAACAATGTGGCATTTCCTCCTATTCCCACTATGTTTTCAAAAGCTTTCTTTCTCAGGGTCGTTAAAAGTCGGGATCGATAGGTAAAAGGTTAACCAAAATTTCTACCTGAGCTGATCACCAGCGATTATCTACAATGTTTTCAGAAGTTCTCTCCCTAGGGTCGTTCATACATGAGGCTTTTTGGGAAAGAGTAAATGGACACTTGCAGATCGAAGCCTCGTCCCAGATTGCCCAGGCTATCACATATATCAACAAATTAGGTATATCTGGTCACCACTGTAGCTTATAATCAAGCAATTATTCCAATGCTGTGTCTTCTATTATTCGGCATGTGGACAGCTACGACTGACTGTTCGATTATTTCGTGATAGCGTACAATTTTTTTGCCTGAAGATGTCATGAAAAATTATAGAAGAGCTGTTTTATGCACCCACGTTTCGCATAAAGTGCCCGACGAAATAGGTTGCCCTATCTCAACCACTGTCATGCCACATTACTTTTGTAGGATAGGGATCTAGATCTATATCTGGAGACCAATTATAACTGAGCCATGCTCTGTGAAATGGGGGCTTAATGCATCTGCGAAAAGTATCGGACTGAGCAGGCTGACCTGGGTCGATACTTTTCGCAGATGCACAAAGTCCCCTTTTCAGACAGCAGGGTTCATTTTTTCTTTTGCTTTAATAATACCTTAAGGGTTAAGTCTTTATTAGTTTAAGGTCTGTCCACATGAGAAGCATTCCCAGACTACATATAGAATATGATTCAGATCAAGGCGGATTGTCTTTGAAAGGGTAGAAAACATTGTTGGAAACAGAGAAAATGCTGGTTACCAACATTTTCACCTTATCCCACAATGTTATGATAAGCCTCCTTCTTCTGGACCATTTGAAGTCGTGAATGTTTTGTAAAGTAATTCAGAACTCGCTATGTAAAAAAGCATGTCCTTAAATGCATAATTGCTACAGTGTACGCGTCAGACAGACAGTCGTAAGCAGACAAAAGGCGCGGCCGTTTCTCTTTTTTCCACAATATTTTATAAGCATCCTTACTCAGGGCCATTTAATTCTTTCCTTGCCAACTACATAAACTCGACTCTTCTCAAAGATCCAAAAGTATATTTTCATTGAAACTGAGGACGCTTTTGGTCAACGTTTAGCATCAGGTAGCGGATGTTGCGGATTCAAGATCAGACTACACGTTTTGATCTATACCGTCCTCAAAAGCTATCCAAAGCGACATTTGCATTGAAAGATTTAAAGACGTGACTGTTTGTAAAAAAAGTTATTCAGAACCTTGCTATGTGCGAATGCGAGAAAGCTTGTCCTTGTATTCATTATTGCTACAATCCAGTCAGACAAAAATCGCTGTCGAAACTGTTCCAAATTAAATACCAACCCTTCATCCGTTTTCCACAATGTTTTCAAAAGCCCTTTCCCCCATGGCCGTTCAAACTTGTGCCTGTTTGGTACAGGGTTCATTCAGACCTCGCTATGTGAAAAAGCGTGTCCTTGGATTCATTACTGAGACAATGCAGTCAGACAAAAAGCGCAGTCAAAACTAATCAAATTTATAAGTTCTTTATGTTTCCTGCTTGCCGCCATGCCTTTTAGAAATCAGACGCGGTGTGCTTTTTTTCCCTGTGAGCGTCATATAAGTGAAAATTTAGTTAGTAAAATCTTGGAAATCAGACGAGTTTTCATTTTTATCTCTGTGAGCTTTATATGGCCCGCAACATGCGAAATGAGACCTTCTGACATTTGCATAAAGTGTCGTCTCGGATTAGCCTGCGCAGTCCGCGCAGGCTAATCCGAGTACGACACTTTACGACTACATAAGATTTCTGTCATACAGCAGACTTTTGTGAAACAGAAAATCACATAAGAACAGAAAGTGTCGTCTCGGATTAGTCAACACGGACTGCACAGGCTGATCTGGGACAAAAAACACTTGCGCATATGTCCGAAGCCCACTTTTCGTGCGTTGCACGCCAATATGGGGAAAATTTATTTAGTCAGAAAAGCAGACAAAGGTATCGAATTCTTTATCAGAATATCTCACAAAAAGGTTAGAAAGTGTAGGTCCAAGATGAGACAGTTTAGTCTGTGCGGTCTGATTCTGATCCACAAGCTCAGCAAAAACAATCAGGCTATGCTCTGGCAAAAGGGATTTAATATCTCTGTGATGCATATACCCAGCAAATCATCACATAATTATGGATCCATGAAATCTGTTTCGTCTAACGGCCGACTTAATCATGCGGTAGACTGGTCCCTTGGGGTGCAGAAAATTGTTCAAATAGCAAAATATTTCGATCCAGGTCAGCCTGCGCGGAATGCGCAGACTGACCTGGGTCGATATTTTTTGCAGAGGCATTAAACCCGCTTTTCACAGAGCATGACTCAATTACATTAGTCCTTGGTTTAGAAACCAGACGACATAATTTCAGACTCGTTCATATTAAAAGAAATTGCAGACGAAAAATTTAATGGGGCTCAACAGACGTAACTTGCGTTTTAAACGGTTAAAAATATTGTGGAGGAAGGAGAAAATTCTGGTCTATAGTACTTTCTTAATTTCCCACGATGTCATCAAGATCATCGTAAAACAGATTTCGTTTGGTAGAGAGTTAACCCTTTACAACGCAATCCCGAGTTTTGACGACATTGAGGAAGGTGGCTTTTGAAAACATTATGGGAAAAGGAGAAAATGCTGGTCAGTAGCGTTTTCTCCTTTTTCCCATAATTTTCTCTACCCTTTCAAAGACAAATTCCACTATTTGAACCAAATATGTCGTCCGCAAGTTCTTTAATTCTTCATACTGCGATAAGTCAAAAAGAAAAAGAGAACTTTCTTCAAATTATAGTAAGTTTTGGTATCGGGTACCGTTGACGATAGGAAAAGTCGAGGATGAGATGAGAAAAATATCCAGAGAATACTGCGGCCCCATGGACGGAATATTAATTTTCTACATTTTATTGAAACATTTTCGTATAAGACTTTTATATAGAGGATCTTACATGAGTGTTGACGTATTATCATTTTTATCAAACGTTGACTAAAAATTATGTGACGCGAGCCTTGGCAGGTTTGATAAATATGACAAGACATAAACACGAGTGTGAGATTCTATCTATCTCATAAAACGAATGACAAAGAAGTATACTACATCATTACCGTTAGCTACATATCTTCCACGGGTCAAGGTTTCACAGTGTGGGATCGGAAGTGTACAGCGTTTGGGACTGTATGTGATTTGGGATTCTGTACAGTGGCGGCATGTCACTTGGATGTGGAATATTGTGTTAACACGCAAAGTCAAGCAGGTGATTTTTCATTTATTTTGATAGTTATCATAAAAACCGTCATATCCAGTTATTTGTCTGTTGTGTAAAGAACATAGGAACACGTATGTGCACTGTGAATCTTCCTTAGAGCAACAGGGGTGCCTTGATAATTTGACAGGACTAAAATACAGATGATTTTGTCCCAAAACAATGCTGTTTTCATTCGATTACTCAGCATTAAAAACCGTTTTTTTCTGAACGGAAATTGTATAAACATTTTTTTTTTAAATCTATATTTTTGTGCAAACATGTCAAGATACAATAACAAAGTCAACTACAATCCTCCTCATCCTTCGTTTGAAATGGCACGTTTAGAAAAGACATTTGTACAGTCACTTGTCAAGCGGTTGTACAGTCTCTTTAAATCTTTGATGCTTTGTTTTGTACAGTGATTTGAAAAGCCTGTCTTTTACTGTTTATTTGAAGGGATATACGACTTTGACTAAATTTTAAGAAGATTGATTTGAGAAATGCCCCTCAGTTGCTATAATTCGAATACTTTATTAGATACTGAAAATCCCAGTAAGGTTATTATATTTCAAGGCAACAATAAGAGCAAATTTAGAGTTCTTTAAATGACTAATGCCGTAGTTTAAACTCTTTTACCCTGCTGCATAAAAGCATAAAATTGATACAGATCGCCAAACTTGGTTGTGGCATCGTGAATACCTAAACGAGAACAGAACATGGTTGGCTTAAGCATAAACTTCAGATAATTCTAATACGGTACCGTATTGAACTTTATAAGCGCAAATGCCTTTATGAGCATACCAAATTTTTAGATCATCGAAAATCGTCCGAATAAGCAAACATGAACCTGATGATATTTAATCTATACCGCTAACTGTGTAACTAACTTTGAATTAGTTGATTTATAATGTTATTTAGTGTGTGATGCGACCTTGGCAATTGTGTCTGTTGCTATGATACAAGCATTATACAAGATTACTTAATTATGGAGAGCGCTTAATTGGAAAGAAATGTGTCCCCTAATCGTCGGGCTTTGTCGAAAAAGTTGAGTCCATAGTGCGTTTAGTAGGTGAAATATGATACTGCAGAGCAATTAACTTTCAGGAGGCTCGTTCTGAACATTTGAAATATGCCTTAAACGCATGCTTGGATGATCTCCAAATCACGCTAGCACCATTACAATACCACACCTATGCAGTATAATATGTTCTTGTGGTTGAAAAAAAAAAAGATAATTTATTAGATTAAAAATAGTTTGCACTAAACAAGGTGGGTACTCGTTGGAACATCCTTGTACCCACAATCTGTGCTTCGAATATACAGTCTGATAGAATACATAAATAATCTGAAAAAGAGATAATACGGAAATACAGCATCCTATACATCATAACCGTAGATGCGATCTTATTGAGTGTGGAGACCTGTTGACAGCCGGCACATGGCAAAACGACAGCTGTAATGATAAGTATGCAAAGGCACGCGAATAAAATTGTTCGTAATGATGTCTTTAAAATGCATTTGGTCTCTTTTTCCAGATTTGTGAAGACCTTTAAATCGTCTAAATCAGTTCCTTGTTTTGGTTGTATACGCGCAGGTTTCCGGTTGTTCTGTTGACTTAGTTCAGTCTTTTTCAGCTCGCCTAAGAGCTATTGCACTACCCTGTGGTGTTGGCGTTCGAGTCGGCGTCCACATTTACGTGAAAACTTTTAAAAGCTCATATTTCCCAAGCCATACAATAGGATTTGGTTCATAGTTGACATGATGATAGATATAGGTACAAGATTTTTTCAACACAACTCCGCCCACGCCAATGACTTTAAGGTCAAGTACACAGACTTTGTAGTTCTACGTTAAAGCTTTTTAAGAACTCATATTTTCCAGGCCAGATTACGGATTTGGTTCATAATTTGCATGGTCAAAAGATTTGTCAAGCAGTACCCTGCCCATCTCAAGGTCAAGGTCACAGGCTTTCACATTTAATTTTCTTTGGAGCTTAGCCCATATTCCGGAACTATGTAGTTGATTTGGTTCATATCCGGTATGATGATAGATCCAGTCTAATTCAGCTACACCCTCGACCATGCCTATGACTGAAAGGTCAAGGTCAAAATTATATGTAAATTGTTTTTAAAAGCTCAGATTTCAGAACCTTACGATCGATTTGGTCCATATTTTGTTTACTAACAGATACGGGTCCAAAGTTCTATTCAGCAGTCCCCCATCCCACCATGCCCATGACCACAATGCCCCCGCATAGCCGATAGACCCAAGGGGGCATTTAGTCTTAAGGTCCAAGGGAGCTGTGATGTTTGTTGACAGCTCTCGTTACTATTCCTGTTTGTCTTTCTTGAAGATTTTTGTTTACAGCTTCTATTTTCTATATTTTCCAGACACACAACAATGGAGCATATAGAATACTTCAAGTGCTGCTACTTCTAAAATTTTACGAAAGATATTTTCAACGAAATTATTGACCACTGTGTCGCTGCTCATTTCGATACAGCTAAAACCTGCTTTAATGCTGAATTTTTCTATAGTATAAGCTCAAGCAAGGGAAGAATTTATTTTTCAGCCATTTTTTAAAATTCTTTATATTTCATCATGGATGCTCAAAATTAGCTCCTTATATCATCACAAAAAGAGAGGCCAACCCTCTGATTCTAGTCAACAGTTGGCTTAGTAGAATGCTTCTGATAATGGAGTATTTTCAATACGAAAGGCTTTGTCATTATCGACGTACACATCAAATAAAACTCTATAAACATTATAAGCACTTATTAAGTATACATTAGTACTTTATTCAATTTGCATTTGGTACGCTTGCTTATCTTTGTCTATTGTGTATGAGGGCCCACCATCGGAAGATGATCAATTTTCAGTCACAGGTCACAGCAGAAATGCAATAAAACTTGCATATCGATTTCGTTTCTCTGTTTCTATCATGTGGGTCAACACACTGGGTCAATGTAACCAAGATTTTGTTGTAAAGTGACGAAATTCCTTTTATGACAACGTAACGTGTTTTAAAACCGATACAGAGTCGTCTCAGGTGACTGTACAAATTTAAAACATTGCTTCTCCAAGTCACTGTACAAAAGTTAATTAGTAAGCATTAAAGAATTTCGATATTTTAATCGCTTTTGGTGTCACATTTGGAACTCGTTCATAAAACGAGAAACAGTGTACATGACCAGACCTTTTTATCGTGAAAGAACACTCTTGTGTGCGTGAATGCGACAATGCTGATACTTTTTGTGGTCAAAAATCATTTCAATTTTTGCACGTCAAGATGATCAAGACAATCCCATTGCTCTGAGGAGGTTACAGATCGCACGCCCATGTGCCTGGTATGTTCTATATATACCAGAAGCACAACTGGGTGAGAAGATTTTAAATCAAGTATCAAAATAACCGAAAGTACAGAG
This sequence comes from Tridacna gigas, assembly GCA_945859785.2. Lineage (NCBI taxonomy): Eukaryota > Metazoa > Mollusca > Bivalvia > Cardiida > Cardiidae > Tridacna > Tridacna gigas. The sequence continues at coordinate 56,680,625 of OX244035.2, forward strand.
TTTGACTGACCCTGTAAACACATTTTTTTAAAGATTCAAGTGACATACTGCCATTATACAGAATCCCGAGTCACATACAATCCCAAACACTGTACACTCCCGGTCCTACACTGTGGGTTTACAAATGTAGTTTGGTTTGAAATGTGTACATACGCAAGTAGATAGCTCTGAGACATTTACGTGGAAAGTAGAATGAAACAATTTATAGGTGGAGTAAATCGAATGATTTCCACGGTTTGTATAGATTTAAAATACCTTTCGCTACACGAAAACCATAAAACGTTCCATACGTCTTTGCAACAATAACGCTATTTTCTCGCGAAATGGCGAAGTACATGTAGTACAAAATCCAGCAGGTGCTGTGGTTGGTTTCACCGTTTTCAGGCGCTCATAACTACAATTTAGCCGGAACCCGGACCCAAAAAAACGATAATATGCTGGTGAATTATGGAAAATAAGTCAATGCTGGAGGAGGTTCTATGTGATAAAACTTATTGCAATCCAGGGAAGAGTTACCGCCTTATTAGTCACTAATCAAACGATAAGTAAGCAAATATCTTATTTATTATAAACTGGAGAAATCTCTTTTTCATTCGTCGAGCGGTTTCGGGATATATGTAAATCTAAAGAATAAAAAGAATCAAGTATTTAGGTAGAAAATACAAAATGACAAAATGACCACTGGACTTCTCTCAGTGCGATTTCAAATTTGTGTTTACTACCATTCTTTAACAGTTTACCGAACCACGCTTGGTTATTAGCATTTTCTCCTTTTCACACAATGTTTTCTACTATTACACTGATCAGTCCCATCATTTGATCTATTCTAAATATTTCTTGGATAAATATATTCAATCTGGACAAGTCCATAATTTTGACGGTTGGTAAAATTAAGATGAAAACTTTTTTGAGGGAAAGAATCTTGAAGAGGAAGGAAAAGAAAGAGAAAAATGTCTTGAAAGAAAAATTTAATGATCAAAACTGATGGAAACGAACTGCAAGTTTAGACCGTTTTTTATCATAACTTGTTTTCAGTGTAATAGACCAATTACGGATTTTCTTATCTTACACGCGTTTACGGTAAGCATTGAGTGACGTCATGTGTCACGTCATATTCTATTAGAGCCATACTCAGTGAAAAGGAGGCTTAATGCATCTGCGAAAAGTATCGATCCAGATCAACCTGCGCAGTCCGCGAAACTTTTCGCTAGTTAGTGGTCAATATTCTGTTCGTCCAAGGGCCAGTCTACCTCATAATTAAGTCGGTTGCTAACGTAAGTGGCTATCATGGATCCATAATTATGTGATGGCTTGGTTGGTGTCATGGATCACGCGGACGCATTAAGCCCCCTTTTGCCAGAGCGTGGCTCATTTATGTTAGAGAAGGGAATCGGGGTTTATTCATGGAAGCGTACCCCCGTCTGCATGTATCGTTTTGCATATTTTTGTAAGCTCGTCTACAGAAGTGTTATTGAGCTCGCCAGAGGCTCCCTTAATAACATTTTCTAGACTCATTTAACGCTTAAGCTGCTGATCGCGACTCGCTGACCTTTTGCGGACAGTGTAGATCAAGATCAGACTGCACAGAATATGCAGTCTGATCTCTGATCTACACTGTCTGATACGGTATTTTCTTTCTGGTGAAATCAACTTTTAAACCGCAATATTTGGGCTTTTAGTATTAAGTAGAAATTTTCGTTTCATTTCCTCAGCAGCTTAAGTGTTAATAAAATAAAATTTTATCTCAAATGCCAACTACAAGATATATTACCTACGGGAAATTTAAATATGAAATTATTCTCTGATTATTTACATGTAAATTTACTCCTTGTAAAAAAGAATCTTTTTTTTTTTATCCTAATGTGGGAAGTTATGGTGGAACACGTATTATTATTCATCAGTAAGTTGTGTAAATTCAAGATCAGACTGCCAGTGCAATCTTAACTTGATCTGCGGTTCCGAAATAGCGCATACAACCCGTAGTCTGCTAGTCATCACCCAACGCGCCTCTAAAGACAGTACAGATCAAAGCAGACTGCATAAAACGTGCAGTCTGATCTTCGATCTACACTGTCCTGTACATAGATTTTATTCCCCTAGAGAGAAAAAAATAATGAAATCTCGATATTATGATTTTTAGTTTTTTTTTTTATACCGACTTGAAATTTTCATTCAATTCATCGAGCAGTTTGACAGTTAACAGCTATCAATCATGCTATGGGCTGACATTATTCCTAAGGAAAGGTAGGACATAACACAGACAAGAACTCTGATCTATACGATTTGACATTTTCCTTATTGTAATCCAGAAATGAAAAGGACCAGATGTCCATGTAAACACGTAACAATGTCGGATAAACGGAAATTAGATCAGTATTTCTCGTCATGTCAAGTTTCATCAAGGAGTTTCGGTAGTGAGTACACCATTGTTGTTTTCTGTCCTACATGTTCTTTTTTTCTTGTTCGATGGACCTGTAAAAAGTGAGCATAACATAGTTTTCTGCCATTTCTTTTATTTCAGCGAAATTTCGAGCTACACAACCGACCAATCAAATGTGATATAGATGATGCAATAACAATGAAAATAATGCTTTGTTTCGGGCAAAACTGCGGTGTTAAAATACCAGTCACACTCAGACAAAGACGTAAAAGACCCGTTCTACGTTCTTAACCCTTAAAGTGCTTTCACAACTATACTTGCCTTTGCAGCCAGTGTAGATCAAGATCAGGCTGCACGTTTTGTGCAGCCTGATCTTTATCTACACTGTCTGCTTGGCTGAAACACTTTAGTCATGAGCAACTTTGAAATTGTGATCATTCGGGTCTTATTTCTTGAATGAAAATATATTGTGGGCTTATTCGGCGCTTTAAGGGTGAAAAGTTGACAAGCGCAGGGAGATCGGGATGCAGTGCAGCGAAAAACTCTGTTTTCTTCGCCTTCACTACTGCCCTGACAGGCTATCATTGTGTCTAACACGTCCAAAGTTTTCCTTAAGCACGCACCACATCCTTTGTGTTTTTATCACTTTCTTTCGTATCGCACTAAGCACTTTCTGTGCGTTTACTACGTTCTTACTTCGCCCGGCATGACCGCATACTTTCAGCCTAAGCACCCTACGTTCTCCTTGAATCTGTAAGTTTTCGTTAAGACGCAGTGCAATCTTTAATACCGTCACTATACCAGGTTTGTGCTAGGACAATGAAAACCATATCTGGTTCATGCCCAGTTTGTACTACGTTAGGGTAGTTGAGTTCCAATTGCGTCATGATCCGTCCAGGTACTTGTTACGTTTTTATTTTGAAGATGTTCAAAATTCAGCCACACCACACAAGACTATAACGATCGCATCACGTCCGTATCGGTTTCTACTTGGTTCCTTTTACGTCGAACAAGTTCATACTGCATCGGACCGGTTAACATTGACCTAGTGGGATACTTGGTCTAGAGTGGCAGAGTTTTAGCTTGATCTGCGGATATTTCCCCCCCCCCCCCCATTGTACCAAGTCACACCAGACCAAGTTCGATGCGATTTTTATGGTCTTGACTGGCGTGGGTGAATTTTAACACGTTTAATAAAGAACGTAGCGAGGACGTAATCGAATTAGTACGCAGTAAGCACGCAATATGGACGTCAAATCATACCGTCAAACAGAATTAAATTAGTCTAAATACGACAAGGTAATAATTTGCTTTACTGATCATGGCGAAAGCAGGAAATATTCTCAGATCCAGACGGAAGTCTGTTAGCGGCACCAAATCACAAACGACAAAAATGTAGATTTTGTCTAAATTGAAAGCATTTGCGGACGACAATTTAAATATTTGTCAAATGATCGACCTGGCCTTTGATAGGGTAGAAAACATTGTGGGGAAAAGGAGAAAATGCTGGCTGACAGCATTTTCTTCTTTTCCCACAATGTTTTCAAAAGGATTCGCCTTTAGGATCGTTAAAACTCAGTACTGTGTTGTTAAGGGTTAACCCTTATGATGTATATAAAACGGAAATTCTAATTCCATGGAGACCATCAAACTATAGTAAAGATAGTTTCGTTCTAGGGAGGGAGGCTGTAAATGTGTTACTTTGTATTGGACAGTGTAGATCCAAATTCAGTCTGCACGTTTTGTGTGCAGTATGATCTGGATTCTCGTATTATGTAAGCATGCAGTCTATAACACTTTCTGTGGCCATTATATACTCTCGATCTCTTTCAACGCCTGAAAATACGATACACTGAAACTCAGAAAGGTTTTCATTTTTATAGGCATAACTAACCAAGCGGAGAATATAGATCTTTGCAGTCTGATCTTGATCTATGTCGGCCAGAAAAGTCCCTGTTTTTGCCCATGGAACTAAGGATCAAAGCACACCAAGTAAAGGAAGAATTCAGGGTTTGAGTGTGATTGTCTCGTTCACACACTCTACAATTTCAGACAGTGTTCAAATGAACCTGAAGTTCGATCGTACACGAGAACTTGGCGCAAAAATTAACTGATTTTCTACATCTAAAACAAAATTTGTAACAAATAACTTTGACACAACTCTTTTAAAACCATGCATAACGTACACGCGTAATGATTAAATGGACATATGGCAATAAAAGAAGATATTGCTCGTAAAAATATTTAATTAATACTTACTTACACAATCCTCTTTGCCCAAAAGGTGGGCGTAGGGCTTTCATCGCTGCTCTCCAATCGTTCCTATCTTCTGCCTCCCTCGTCGCTTTGCCCCACGATAGCTCGACTGTCCGTATTCAGGATTCGGCGAGAGTAGATTGATCTGTCGACTTGTTCCATTCCATAGATCCCTCATTTGACCAGTGGTCTTGATTTCTGCAGCTAGTTTTTGTTTCTAACCCTTTACAATATAGTCCAGAGTTTTAACGACCCTTGGAAAGAAAGCCCTTGAAAACATTGTGGGAAAAGGAGAAAATGCTGGTAACCAGCATTTTCTCCTTTTCCAACACTGTTTTCTACCTTTTGTGACTTATCGTCAGCAAATGCTTTGAATTTGATCCAATCTAAAATTTTGTCGCTGGGTGAAGAGTTATGGGGTAGAGTTGCTAACACTACACCCAACCCTTTGTTTTCTCTTGGGGAACTTTGAACCGAGAATGGTAGCATTCTGTAATTACTGGTTATCGGTAATTTGTTAAAGATACATTCTTACAGCCAGGAGAAAAAAAAAAAACACTGCTAAAACTTGAAAGTGTGTAGAGTGGCTCAGACTTTGGTCAGCTGTGTAAACATAGATAAATATATACCAATATACATGTATATGGTGTAATGGATAGAGAAACCCAAGGGATTTGTTCTCATTCAAAACCGGAAAAGATAACAGTGATCTCTTTTAAGGCGTCCAAAAAATGAAATGCATTTTCTATCGTGGTATCTATGCAATCTTGCTACCGTCAGGGTCAACATTTGGCATGAAGATACAAGAATGGACATTGGCTGACAACGGGTATAGATGTGCATTTAAAAATAGCATTTCAAGGAAGCATGGCTTCCGATATTCGAGCAGACGTTAAGATTTTAATCATCCTCATGGGATTCGGTAATATAATTTAGACGATAATTTCCATTTATTATCTCGTTTTTCACTGCCTACTTTCTTGAATATAAGATAATGAGAGAACTGTTGTTATATGTAGTGTGATTAATCATGAGAAGAAAGAACAGTGTCAATTCCTTTTTTTTTTTTCTTAAGCCTTTCCCAAACGACAAATTTTGGACTGGCCCAAATTGAAAGAGTTTGCAGACGACAATTTTAAATTTGATGAAAATGGCAGAAAGTTCTCAAAAAGGGTAGAAAACACTGTGGGAAAAGGAGAAATTGCTCGTTACGAGCAATTTCTCCTTTTCCCACGGTGTTTTCAAAAGACTTGTACTGCAGACACGTGAAAACAAGGGCTTGTTTGGGAAAGGGTTAAGCTTAACGCTTTACCAAACGTCAAAGATTTAGACTCGTCTAAATTGAGGCCGTTTGCAGACAACAAATCAAATGTGACTTAACCCTTTACCATACAATCCCGAGAGAAGACTTTTGAAAACATTTTTGGAAAAGAAGAAGATGCTGGTAACAGGCATTTTCTTCTTTTTTCACAATGTTTTGTGACCAATTAAAGACAAGTCATTGTTTGAGCTACATTTCATTTGTCGTCTGCAAAGGCTTTCAATTTGATAGAGTCTATTAATTTGTCGTTTGGTAAATAGTTAAATGATGGTATTTATCTTTGAAAGGATAGAAATCATTGTGGGATAAGGACACAAGTGAATTTCATGTTTCGGTAGTTTATCGAGAAATAATGATGGATTAGACTTTGATGTTTCGTATTTTCTAACCCTTCAATTGAAAGCGGAAGCAGTAGTTCCCGGGCTCTAGTTACCTACGTAAACAGCGCGTGCCTTTCAACCAGGGAGCATTTACCCTTTATTTCTCGCGCTTTAGGAAATATCGTAATTCGTTGCTATGTAAAGGGGGTACGCCACGGGGAATAACCGAAAACAAATAAACTGGATTTTGATGAGAGTACCAACAAAAAAAAGGGTTAAAGCATGGAAAAAAAAAATAGAATATTTGTTGGTTTTTTTTTTTTTCGGTGAAAGATCGAAATTTATTTCATCGAGTGAACATCATCGGTAATGTTTCACTCATGGCTGCGCTACTCTTTGAAATATTACCGATGATGTTCACTCGATGAAATAAATTTCGAACTCTAACCGAAAACCAAATATCTTCTATATATTTCTTGAGATACAGCCGTATAATTACAACTAGGATCTGATATTCGTTGAACAAAGGCTCTCTCAATAATTTTTCTGGACTCGATTGGGGAACTTTTTTGTGCAGTCAACTTATGGCAGAACCTATTAGCCCTTAGGCTGCTAAGCGCGACTGCATGCTCTTTTGCGGACGGTGCAGATCAAGATCAGACTGCACAGAACATACAGTCTGATCTTGGGTCTACACCGTCCGACAAGGAGATGTCTTTCTCCAAGGAATAAGTTTGAAATACCAACATTCCTTTTTTTTTCAATTTCGGCTTGAATGTTTCGTTTAACTCTACCAAACGACAAAATATTTAGACTGGTCCAAATTGAAAGCATTTGCAGACGACAAATTAAAGGTGGCCCAAATGATGAAATTTGTCATTGATAGGTTAGAAAACATTGTGGGAAAAGGAGAAAATGCTGGTTACCAGCATTTTCTCCTTTCCCCACAATGTTTTCAAAAAGCCTCTTTCTCAGGGTTGTTTAAAGTCGGGATTGTGTGGTAAAGGGTTAACTTATTTAGCAGGATAAGGGTGAAACAAAAAAAAAAAAAAAAAAAATGCAGGATTATTCTCCAATTAATACATAAACATGCAGAGCATTGTGACAGAGAAAAAAGTGGCATACCTCTTTCGACATCTGATTATACGATCCACTGAAACTTAGAAAGATTTTAATTTTTTAGATCTTACCAAACAAGCGGAGAAGACTGTATATTCTGTGCCGTCTGATCTTGTTCTAACGTGATTCGCAAAAGTATTTTTCCACCTACGGCGCTGAAAGGGTTAAAGGTAAATTTACAGTTTAGACCTAAGTTTACTACCCATAAAATGGTGTCTGATTATCTTCTGTTCCTAAAACTGATGTAAAGATATTCTGGAAAAAATAGGTAATGAAATTGTAATTATTTAATTATATTTTCTTAATTTACTTAGTGAAAACATTAAGTTTTCTATGCGTTTGGAAGGCCCTAATAGGTACGCAAAGTGCAAATCTGGAATCGTCTTTAGTCCAGTACACAAATGTTTCTCATGGCTCCAAGTTAATAAGGAAGACATTACTTCTGGTCTACTAGTATTGGGATAATGTGACCAGTTAATTACTTGTTCAATATAGTTCAGTTAACGTAACTCTTTGATCTGTTATGTATCAACTGGTATCCTTAAGCAACATACAATTAGATTGACAAAAATCCTTGTTTAGGTGACTTTGTCCTTTTTCGTTAGCAATATGATATTTCGCCACAAACTGGAAGTAGGAAACGCCAGAAATAGACTTACTTTGATTCATGAATGGGAGCGAGATGTCAAAATTTTCTGAAGCAGCGAGAGGTAAGTACAAGCATCAATAAAGTTACTACAACATGATATACCCTTTATTATTGCACAAAATGTAAGTTTTCGGGCCGTTATAAGCATGCATTAACGGGAAAAAACCGGCCGTGAACGGGAGAAAACCTGTATTAATCAGTAAAATCACACGCCGTTAACGCCCGGCTTTGTACGTTCAATATCCTCGATCAGAGCCTACCTTGTAAACAATGTACGCTAAACGTTTGTTCTTGTTATACATCCCAGACTCCGACCAACAAAGCTGTAGGAACTTGTACCATACTAGTATTTGATGATATTAGTACGCCACAAAGGAAATCTTACCCAGTATCTCAGTATTATCGAGATATGAGCAAATCAAAGAACTGAAAGTACTGACAGACTAGCGAATTTGATTGTTTGATTGATTGTATGGTGTTTATTAACCCTGTTTTCAACATTAGTTCAGTTATGTAGCGGTGGCCAGTGCACATATCCATGCTTTCCTGGAGTTTCTTTTACCAGTACTCCGCACAATATTCTTTCCAAGCCACTGGCTCCTTTACCACATAACCATCGTCGAAACGTGAGCGAGAAATGAATCCTGTCGCTACGACTATCATCAGTCCTCGGAAAGAAATTTGTTGAGGATTAAACCAGCGACCTGCTGTTCTCAAGTCCTGTATGCTACCAACTGAATTGCCAGGGCTATATGTGCTATTTGTTAACTATAATCCAGTTTAAGTTTAACCCTTAACCTGCTAAAAAATGTTAAATGAAACTTTCAAGCTGATGGTAAACACCTGAATATTGCTACTGCTATTTCACAGTTACACTTTGGAGACAATCTATCCTCTTATCGGACAATGTAGATCCAAGATCAATGATTGATTGATTGAATAGTGTTTAACGCCGTTTTCAACATTATTTCAGTTATATCGCGGCGGCCAGTGCACCTATCCATGCTTTCCTGGAGTTTCTCTTACCAGTACTCCGCACAATATTCTTTCCAAGCCACTGGCTGCTTTCCCACATAACCATCGTCGAAACAATAGTCAGCGGTGAGAGAGATCCAAGATCAAACCGCACACACTGTCTGCAAAATGTCATTGAGTCGGGGTAGTGCTGGTAAAAGAAACTCGAGGAAAGCATGGACAGGTGCTCTGGCCGCCGCAATATCAGTGAAATAATGTTGAAAACAGCGTTAAACACCATGCAGTCAATTACTCAGTATCTAATAGCACAAGATGTAGTCAACTATTTAACTCTCCTTACAAAACGAAAAAATTTACATCAGTCCAAATTCAAAGCTGTTGCAGGCCATGAATTAAATGTGGCTGAACTGATGAAACATGATTCCAGGAGGGCAGAAAACAATGTGGGAAAAGGAGAAAATGATGGTTACCAGCATTTTCTCCTTTTCCCACAATGTTTACAAAGGGACCCTTCCCCAGTATCATTAAAACTTGGGACTGTTTGGTAAAAGGTTAATAGAATAACAGTTTAACATAATAGTTCAGCTGTACACAATGATCTATAAACAATGAATGACTGAAGGAATGATAAGGGTTTCCTGTCCAGTGGGGGTTAATATAGCAGGGATCTACTACAAGTTAATCTAGGTGTATCAATTAATAGATTCATTCATAATGTTACAGTTGTGTAGGAATAAGTGATTCTCTGCTTTGCATAGGTCGCTCAGTTTACATATAAGCAAAGATCTTGTACCTTATAAACGACATCTTGTTCAGTTTATTACTTTGTAAGACGACATGTTCGAATCGGAGAGGTAGAGATTTAGTGGTTTATGTCTAAATTGTCATGTATAGCAGAATTAAGATTTCAAACAGAAAGAATTATTTTCTGTGTGGCAGTATTTGGCAATTGTGGGGTTTTGAATCTATGTCAATCTTGATGCCTATAGACTGGCTTCGCTAGTCAAAAATCAATCGTAATGCACTCTACATCCCACCCACTTTCCTAACGTAGTCGGCAATTTCTTCGCTTGATATATCCCTTTGACGTCTTTCAGTTACAGAAATTTCATATCCACTCATTTATCCTAGTTGTAATAGATCCAAAAAATGTGCAAGTTAATCCCACCAAAGCCCGCTATGCATTTTAAATATCATTAGAAGTGAATTACAGCAAGAGTCCAAAACATTGGCACAGGACTATGGCCCTTCACTACGCATGACAAAAATTTCATCGTCGAATTCCGGTTTTGACCGGTATAAGTCCGGTACATTTCATGTCCGTTTCTTTGCATTTCTATGGAGATATTTTTTGCTTTCGTTGCAAGTTATTGCTAAAATACATTTATTTTATGCAATAATAGCGTTAATTTACGTCTTTTCGGTCGTTTACATTCGCAGAGGCCCTCAAAATTGTTAAACACCCTCGTGCTTCGCACTCATGCGTTAAACCATTTTTCGGGCCTCTGCGAATGTTAACGACCTCAAAAACGTGAATTAACCCTGTATTATATACCTACAACTGTCAACGACAAAACTTTGCATTTATTGACATTTTATTCGTAAACTGGTAAACAAAATAAGACAAACGATGATGTAGTGGCTAGTAACTTCGTTTTCATAGAAAGCGGATAAATATTACAGAGTAAATTTTGACCAATAAAATCGCAAACCAAAACGTATTTTTCCTGCGCGTGAGTAACGTCATCCTACCACATTTGGAACCGAAGTTTCACAGTGTATAGATACGGACTTTTTTCTTTTCCTGTCATGTGTGTTATTTTATTATATACCTAAAATAATTTCGGTTCGAATACAAGCGTCATACACGGATAAAGTATTAAACAAGACAGAAAAGAAAACGTATCTACAAACTGTGAAATACTATTCTAAATATCGTATGATGACGTAAAGATGACGTAACTCGCGCACGGAATATCTTTGTATTCTTTTGCAATTTGATTGGTCAAAATTTATCGCTGTAGTATTCATCCGCCATTCATAAAAAAAAAAAACGAAGTTACTGGATACTACATTATTTATTTACTGTTTTCGAATGAAATGTCATTATTTGCAAAATTTTGTCTTTGAAAGTGGCAGGTACAAAATAAGATGAATAATTTGTTGTAGTGACTTTCCTGGTGCTTGTATTTACTTCTCGCTGCGTAAGAAAAGTTTGGCATCTCGCTCGACCTTCGGTCTCGCACGATATGAAGTTTTCTAAAGCTGCTCGAATTAAATACAAGCGCCAGGAAAGTCGCTACAACATAACATTCCGTATTTATCCGCTTGCGAAGTTTCAGGTATATAATAAAATACATTTTATTGTATGTTTTTGAATATTCTTGCGGATAATTCGTGAAATATCGTCATGTGATTAAAAAGGATCTGAAAATCGTTGGCTTTTGAATTAAAATTTTAGTAAACTAGTCTTTAAAAAATGGTATTAAGCTCACCAGAAGTTTGCTTAATAATATTTTTCTAGACTTGTTTAACATTTTTTTTTTAACCTATAACCTCCCTTGATTTCAGTGTAATATACACGTCACGAATTTTTTTATTTTATAAACGTTTGATATCATGATTGTGTGACGTCATGAATGGATTCTTATGGCTATTACCGTGTGTACAACTATAGATGGTTTCGCATCTTCTTATCTATAACTTCTATAATTTGTAAAATATCGTTATATGATTAAAAAACTGACATTCGATTGCTTTTGAGATGAAATTTTATTAAACTTGTCAAGGAAAAATGTTATAAGCACGCCAAATGTGCGCTTAATAACATTTTTTTCAAGACTCGTTTAATAAATCTTTATTTCAAACGCCTAAAGCATGTTCTTAAGCACCCTGGATTCCTGGATTCATCTGTGAGGAGGATGGGTCGTCAGTCCATCTTTGCCGAGCCAACGGTCAACTAATACCGTAGCTGGCAATGCGTCTATGAACACATGATGCGTTTGGAGGTATTTTCGACTGAAGACCACTTTAGCACAATCTTGTGAGGAACGTTTAAGTGGATACACTGACCCCAGATAATCCTGGTGCGAAACTGGTTTGCTGTCGCAAAACAGTTTTTGCGAACCCCAGGTTCCTTATTACGTATTCACCAAGCAGTCTTAATAATATTTTCAGTCTAATTCTCAAGATTTTTCTAGATTTGAAAGTAATACAAGTTCTAATTGGCTAAATCATTTGGTTCAGCCAATCAGAATTTGTGTTACTGTTTTAAATCTAGAATAAGACAAAGAATGTTCTTAAGAATGGCTGATGAATATAGGCCCTGGATAATCAATAAACGGTCTTCAGTTACAGAAGTCGCCTTTCTCTGTTAGCATCATGCTGCCTGATAGGTGTACTTTACTGATCGAACTTAACACAGGCTCTGGTGATGAGAGTATGATGTACATCAAGGGCCTCTGCAACATTACATCTTGCTCCACAATCTTAATCGAGGTTCCATTAACCTGATAAATCAGTGAAATGAAACTTTCAAGGCGATAGTAAAAACCAAGAGGAGGGGGGAAGATATCGCCTTATCGGACAGTGTAGAACCAAGATCAGACAGCACCTTCTGTGCTGTCTGATCTTGATCTACACTGTCCGCAAAAAAAGTCATTTGGTCGCGCTTAGCAGCCTAAGAGTTAACTGCCGGCCAAAGCCCTCTCTCCGATAAATATCTTGCTACATTTTCACTTGCCACATTTCCTTCATAAAATGTCGTCCTTTAAAGTTGCTGAGTGCCAATGAATAACCAAAACCAATCGAGGGATGCATCATTTCACAATTCGATGAAAAGAAGCTTAATTTTACACTGGGGACCATCTGAATGCACCACCGAACAATATCCATTAAAATGGCACAAACATCATGCAAGCTTTACATCGATGGGCCAAATATTTGTTTCCTGGCAAACCTTGAGTTGCATAGATACATGTTAAAAATGTGACTGGCATTCTCTACTTTTCAAACAATGTCTAAAGTATTCTTTCTCGGAGCGTAGAATGACCCGCTCTGTTTTAATCCTATGCCATGCAATAGAGACCCTGAAAAACAAGGCTTTTGAAAACATTGAGTAAAAAGGAGAATGCTGGTAACCAACATTTTCTCCTTTTCCAACAATATTGCTCACCCTTTCAAATGCAAATGAGCCATGCTCTGTGAAAAGGGGGCATACTACATCTGCAAAAAGTATCGACCCAGGTCAGCCTGCGCAGTCCGCGCAGGCTGACCTGAGTCGAAACTTTTTGCTATTGGTCATTTTTTTTTTTTTTTTTTTCATTTCAAAGGACCAGTTTACCTCATGATTCAGGCAGTTGTTAGACAAAATGGATTTTATGGACTCATTTGATCAACTGCTTGTTATAATGCATCACGGAGATGCATTAAACCTCCTTTTCACAGAACATGACTGTTATTAGCTACGGCATCGTCTGGAAAAGCTTCTAATTTGGATGAGTCTAAAATTTTGTCGTTTGGTAAAGTGTTAAGGGTTGATTCATGAATACCCACCATTCTCCTCTGGTACTACGTAAAAGGAAGGCGTTATTGAATGAATTTGAATGACCAGCCTTTTTTCCCACAAAGTCCGATTTTCTTTCCCTGTAGCTTGTCCCCACATCGCGGACTTGGGACATCACTGAGTTAATCAAATAGTGGAAGCGCCAACACCATGTCATTTCATCAAATAATTGTTACTTGTGCTTGAAAGTTCGGTACAGTTGTGTACCAGACTTTGTGCGTGCAGGGTTGTACCCTCGTTCAACAAAGTCAATGGTTTTGAAAAGCAAAAACCTTATATATAGCGGTTCTTTTACGAAATTGACAGTATGTATTAAACTCAGACAGAGAAAAAGAGAGAGAGAGAGAGATCGATCGACTGCATGCTGCATTATATAGCTTTAAATAGTGAATTTTCTTCTAACAATGAGTTGCAAACCAAAAGACAAAATTGCAGAAATTAAGACTGGAAAACATACTTGCCCATAAAAGCGCTGGGCAGACATGTTTCTGATTCAGAGAATAGACTTAGACAGGTCTGACATTTATGTTCATTCCCAGAAATCCAATCATTTTCTATTTGCTTTTTATGCTCGGTTTTGTGTCAGATCACTTTAATATTGCAGTTTCAGTCAAGTCCATCCATAACCTGTTGAAATTATTTTATTGGTTCTAACAAACACAGTTTTGGTTGATTGATTGATTGTATGCTGTTTAACGCCGTTTTCAACATTTTTTCAGTTATTTCGCGGCGGCCAGTGCACCTATCCATGCTTTCCTGGAGTTTCTTTTACCAGTACTCCGCACAATATTCTTTCCAAGCCACTGGCTGCTTTCCCACATCACCATCGTCGAAACAATGGTCAGCGGTGAGAGAGGAATGAATCCTGTCGCAATGACTATCATCAATCCTCGGAAAGAAAACACAATTTTGGTATTTAATTTGCTTTGGAGGTAAATACGCGAATCATGACTTCTGGTACTGGTAACCTCGAGGAAAAACACTAATTAGATATTTGTTGCCCTGATATAACTGGACTAAAACTACTGCAGGCCGACGAATACCCCCAAAAGATTGCCTTGTGACTTGACCATGAGCTAAAGTCCATAGACGATTACTTCTGTATTTGTCGACCAAACACAGTTAAAATTACACGAGCACAAGTTCGCGTGGTAGAAAGGCTTCTATTAACCCTTACGCTGCTATGCGTGACTCTCTGACCTTTAGCGGACAGTGTAGATCAAGATCAGACTGCGCAGAACGTGCAGTCTGATCTTGGATCTACACTGTCCGATACCGAGATATTCCCCCCCCCCCCACCCCATACCTATGTAATAGCAAAAATTGGCTTTTTACAATTGACTTGAAAATTTCTTTTCATTTATATAGCAGCTTAAGAGTTAAAATTTCCGCATACCCCTCCCCTATCTTCATTTATGCGGTTAACAATTTTGGCTATAAGCTGCATAAACATCATTCGAAAATAATTTAAATTTTGATACATGACTTGATAGAGTAGTGGAAAATGCGGACTCAGAAACGACTGAACGTATGAACATGCCGATCGTGGTGTACATGATACGCCGTCAACATTTAGAGCCACTTACAGAGGCGTCAAGACATATATCATGAAACCGCAACCAAACATTCTAATACTAGCAATCTATACCGGATGAACTCCGACTCGTTTGCAGACTGTGACAATACATAAAGGGATGTTAGGGCGTTTATAGTAAATTTTGCCCTCTTCAGATGGTAAACAATGTGTGAATACGCAAAACGAAGCCCTATTTAGGCGACACAAAGTCCTTTCTAGAACAAACTTCGAAGAAGGTTAATCTCAGGAGAGAACTGGATAGACATCGAAGGAGAAACATATTCCGACCATCGACCATCGATGGCAAGAAATGCATGTCGTTAGAAACTAGTCAAGCAAATACGACGATATCGTCTAACAAGTGCACAAAATGTAGACAAAGGAATGATGTATCCGAATATCTCGGAAGGGTCCCGATTCCTACACTTCCATTCAGACAGGAGAAACCGTGTGAACCGTGATGGCTGTGAACGTTGTGTTGGCTCTTGCATGGAAGACCAGGATCGACTCGCAGGTATTGGGATCATGATACATGCCCTTATGTAGCAAGGATTTGTACCGACAAGCTGCAGGCAAATAAGACTGACGTTCAGCCCTGGCGGGCATTCAGTCATTGGTCCGTATTCAAGAATCATTCTTAAAAACATTCTTAATTTAATTTTCAAAAATTTTCTAAATTTGAAGTAACACAACTTCTGATTGGGTAAACCATTTGGTTTTTCCAATCTGAAGTTGTGTTACTTTCTAAATCTATAATGAGACTTAGCATTTTAAGAATTATTGGTAAATACAGACCCAGTATTTAAAGGACTTGCTGGATAGGGGTGTACGTAGACGAATAAAAATCTCCTAAATAAACTCGTAGATGCATTCGTGCCGAAATCTCTGCCAATGATGACCATACCAGGTATTGAGTCATTGTGTTGTGCTTTAATCCTGACTTTAAATGTAAAAAAGTCGTCTCAACTGGTGAGAAGCCAAAATTTTTCCTCTTGAAAAAATGTCAAGAAATTACACGTGTTTAAAATAAAGAAGACTGTACAATCATTACATGTGTAGCAAACCTGGAGCACAGTCCAAAATCTCGAGTTGCTTTTTGTTTCCGTCTGTATAGTTTGGTGGTATCTCACACGGCCAAATTTGTCCGCCTTGACCTGGAACATTGTATTGACCATTTGATGGCAAAATACATCAAGTGGAAATTTTTGTCTGTACGAAAGACCTAGATTCATATGGACCTTTGATATCAAGATTATGTTAATCAAAATGTCTCACCTATTATCGCACAGTTTAGATGCAAAATCAGACTGCACAGAAAACGAACAGTCTGATCTTGTTCTACAGTGTGCACGAAAACGTTTTAAGATTTGATATGCGTCCAAAGGGTAAAGGCCCATAATGAACCCGAGTGTCATAAATTATAAACTGCCGTTCCCCAATTAGGGGATAAGAAAATGTCATAGATTTCTAAATTGAACTAATATAACACTGTACATACGTCAGTTGGATGTCAGTTCATTACTAACGTCGACCTCTGTTCTTTTTCCTAGGGCGTAGCATTACCACTACAAAATGATGCCAATGAAAGATGGCACCCTATTGATTTGCACCGAATCTCGGACTTGCCTGATAGATTTACGGGGAGCACCTAGATGAAAAAATCGCTACCTATTGGCATAGTTATGCGACCCCTCTCTGGTTTTTTATTAAGAAAAATGGACCCTTAAATTAATGGGATGTAATGCTTTTATATAAATGTTCTAATTCTCATTCCAGCGAAGTTTCTCTTATTCAGTAAATAGATGGATAGATGGACAGACGGACAGACGGACGGACGGACGCAATACGCGCAGGCTGACATGGGTCGAAACGTTTTTTTTCTTTTTTTTTTTCTATTATTATTTCATGGCTAAGAACCATTCTGCCTCATGATCAATCGGTTATTAGACAAAATTGATATTTAGGATCCGTAACTTGTTGCTGACTTGCTTGGTACAGTGCAGCAAGGAGAAGCATGAAGCCCGTTTTTCTCAGAGCATGGCTCATTTTGTTTACAGGAGTAATCTACAAATATGAATATGAAGAAAAGCAAAATATCGGTCGGCACGCCATGGACAACAGATTCTCCGAATAACAACTACTGCTATTTATTGAATAATTGAATCCAAGAAAAAGTACAGATGCTTTACAAACTAAAGAAATATGTCGACTTGACGAAAATTGAGTTAGGCATGGGAATCGTCAAAAATGTTCAATGGTTTTCTTTCTTTCTTTCTTTCTTTCGAACCGTTACAGAAATAACAATAATAATATTAGAACGTTGTCTTAATTTTTGAAATCAGCAGGAGTTCGAATTTATCGGTAAGTATAGATGAAACAAAAAAAAAAAGTTTGTATATTTCATCAAGCAGGGACAATGAAACCTGTCAAGTCTCTCCTAAAGCTGTGCTGTTGGAGCCTAAAGCTATGTTTTATTGAGGAAATAAGAAACTAGAAATGAAAACTAAACCGCAAAATAAAGGCTTCACATGGGATTCGCAAGCGCAAACTTTTCTATTTCGCAACAATCCCCGTATATCTATATCTATTCTTTGGAACGGTTCATCAGCCTCGCCAGAATGACGATACGACAATATAACACCGAACAAACCATTTTTTATGAAGGAATTCAATTCCTTTTTCTTTCGATTATAACGATGACATTTTCTGCTCTTGTAGTCAAAAGCCCCTGAAAACATTGTTTTAGAGCATTTGAAAAAGCCAAGTCACGTTGAATATAAGATAATTTGAGTCGTACTCTGTGAAAAGGGGCTTTCAGGCATATGCAAAAAGTATCGACCCATGTCAGCCTGCGCAATTCGGGCATGCTGACATGGGTCGACACCTTTTGATATTGATAAATTTTCTGCATGTCCAAAAACAAGTCAACATGATAGACAAAATGAATGTTATGATTATTGATGACTCGCTTGGTATAATGCATCAAGGAATTGAATTAAACCGCCTTTTCCAGCGTGTCGCTCGTCTTTTTTTTTTTCCCACGTGATTTCTACCAACCAGCCAGTCCTAATATAGCCTGTAGAACGATGTATTTTTGAGTCTAGTATGTGAGCATGGTAACTTACGATCCATTAGACCAAATACATGTACATTCTGTCTCTTTCAGCCAAAATATACCCGACTTTTTTTTCGACCACTGAATAGGCATTATATTGCAAGTATGAGACATTTTTCGCCCTTGATCCTCTCCTGGTATTGTAATATCCGTTGTTCAGATTAAAAGCAGTCATAGATATAGATAATGCAGGTGTAAAAAGACAGGATGACTATGACCATAAGCAGATCTTGTCACCCTTACTAAAGCTACCTGACCATTTTGAAGCCCGGTGAGATAACTACACGTTTATGGATATAGATAGTTGTACAAGCCATGTTTTAACCCTTTCCCAAACAAGCCCTGGTTTTCACGTGTCTGCAGTACAAGTCTTTTGAAAACACTGTGGGAAAAGGAGAAATTGCTCATAACGAGCAATTTCTCCTTTTCCCACAGTGTTTTCTACCCTTTTTGAGACCTTTATGCCATTTTCATCAAATTTAAAATTGTCGTCTGCAAACTCTTTCAATTTGGACCAGTCCAAAATTTGTCGTTTGGGAAAGGGTTAAGGACTCTAACTATTGATGATTGGGTAACAGTCCGCGCAGGCTGACCTGGGCCGAGAGTCTTTGCCTTTGGTTAACTGTCGGCACCTCAAAGGACCATTCTACCTCCAGATCCTGTCGATTGTTCTAGACAAAACGGTTTTTATGGATCCAAAATTATCTGATGACTTGCGTATTATAATGCACCACGGAGATGCATTAAGCCCCCTTTTGCCAGAGCATGGCTCATATAAAATCGCTCACTGATAAAAGACTTAATCCGAAAAAAAAAAAAATGCCATTTCTAAAGAGGAAGGGGCACAACATAGCACGATTGCACGACCATGTCATTGCGGAAGACAGGGCGTCTAAGCTATTAATCAGCTTTCTAGGGCAGTCTTTTTTTTTTTAGAGAAGAATTATTGATCTTTCGGTCGTCGCAGCGAGATCATTTTTATAAGTGATTTTAAATTCAATTATACTTGCAATCTTCCTGTTGAGATATTCGAAATGTATTTTCAACCAAAATATTTACTGCATGTCGCCGTGTTTTAACGAGAGAACTAGCTTGTTTGGAAGCCAAACTTGCATTATCAGACACTCTCCATTTTTTATACAAGTCCGTTTATTTCTCGAGCCAAGGCTTTACTTCTGCACCTAAACTCATTCCAGATGCTCAAAATTTAAACATAGTGCTTACATACATTGAACTATGCTCTGTGAAAAGGGGGATTGATAAGTCTACGAAAAGTATGGACAAGGTTAGCCTGCGCGTTATGTCCAGGCTCATTTTCAGTATGACACAGGACAGGTCTACCTCATCCAGTTGGTTGTTAGATTTTATGGATCCATAATTATGCGATGTCTTGCTTGGTATGAAACATCGCGGAGATGCAATAAGCTCCCTTTTTTCAGGACAAGACTCATAGAAAGAAAACAGTGTTTTCTCTGTGTTCACATGATTACAGAATCCACATACACACGCTATTTATGACAGAAGGAGTCTATCAACAAATTGTTTAATATTCAATTAAAAATTAAAGCAAACACTCTTTATTCTTCCCAAGTCCATGATATGCCCGAGTACTCTCCATTTCCCCAAGTGTTTTCATATGTTTTCCCCCAGGATCGTTAAAACACGGAATGGTTTGACAAAGAGTTAAGTACATATTTTATTCAATCAATATAGGTAACTAAACCGCATTCCACACACAAGAATGTGTACTTTTCTCCAAGGAGTGTCATCAGATGAAATTGACACCAGAACAGTTTCGTGAGACATAAATTCCAAGACCGACACGTGGGCGACGAATTAGTAGATATTCTTCCATATTGGTATCTCTTTAGTTTAAACCTTTATCAAACCATCCTGTGCTTTACTATCCTGAGGAAAATGTTTTTGAAATAAGCAAGGAGCAAGGGGACTTGTCTTCGTAACGAGCATTTTTCAACAAATTTTGCCCATACGTAAACAAAATATCCATTCGTGTACAGGTATTACGTTTTATTTCGGGGTCTGCAAATGCTTTTAAAGTGTGTGTGTGTGTGGGGGGGGGGGTGTGAAGGAGGGGGGCAGAGCTCCAGACAGAGGCAGTGATGTTGATTTCAAAATTGAAAATATTAATTATTCTCCACTAAACCCTATGTTATGCGTACTCATTAGAATCGTCTCATCGTACCCACAACATAGGGTTTGGAAGAAAAATAATGGATTTACATACCATCACTCCCTCTTATCTGGAGCTCTGTGGAGTGGTATAAATTTTGTCGTGCCGTAAAGCATTGACAATTGCACAGCTGCCTAAGTAGATTTAGCAGTATTCTTGGAAAATGGTATTTTTAATGCATCATCGAAACACATTACACCAATCAAGTCCATGCATTATACATAGATCCATTTTGTCTAAAAACCGGCTGAATCATAAGGTCCTTTGACATGCAGAAAATTTCCATAAGTAAAAAGTTTCGATCCAGGTCAGCCTGGCTGACATGTATCGGTGCTGTATACAAATGCTTAAAACACGGCACGACTCGATTCTTTTCTGTACTTACGCCTCTTAAAGTCATTTTTTTTTTTTTTTTTTTAAATTTCCAGTCGTTTTCAAATGGACATCCGTTTGCAAATGACTGGTAAATTTGTCGGAATAATGAAATTGGATTAATATTTAGCACATAATCACCGTTATCTTCAGTGTAATACAATCATTACAAATTTTCTAATTTTACAAACGTTAAGCCCATGCAATGACCAACAGTTAACAATGCAGGTGTTAAAATGCATTTAGAATTAAATAATGCAGTTACAAAGTATTACAATAACAAATTGTCATCTTTACAATAAAACCCACTGGTATGATTTAAATCTAGATGCAGGTTAAATCCGCATTGTTTCCTTTGGCCTCTACCGCGCCTTTAAAGCTAGCATCATGCGACGTCATAATTATCTAATGCTATTTTATACTACTTTCAGAGAAGTCAGCTGGGTTTTACCCAGGGAAATTTCCAAGTGTGCATGTAGGATTTTGTAAACTCTGACCCATTATTCGCGAAATATCGTTATGTGGTGAAAGGAATCAGAGGCTCGCTGTATAGCATTTTTTTTTTTTATAGTCGTTTAATAAACTTGTACCTCAAATGCCAATTAAGGTCATATATATATATATCATCCAGATAGTATTAAAGTAACATCAAGTGCGACTGAACTTTCAAATTACATTTTGTAATTCTACTTTGTATTTCTTAGTAATGCAACTTTAATTTGAATTGATTAATGTTCCCTCCGGAATGATTATAATTAAAAAGTGTTACGCAATAGACACAACCTGTTTAGGTACAGGATGCCATCTAGTGCATTGTACTCTAGACGTAGTTTTTATCTGCCTTTCCTCCTAAATTTCTAATTATCGCTTTATGCCTTTGGGCAAAAACTTTTCACACCGATATTTGGTAAGCCATACATGTACCGGCAGTATGAAGATAATTTCCTATGGGGTCTTAGAGAAAATTTCTGATGTATCTATCAAAGAATATACCTCCTCCCCTGATATGTGAAAATGCTCATATTTATTCGTATCCCTTCCTCTTTCACAGACCTATCTCTGACATCATGGTTCGCGCACATGACGTTACGTGCTGTTGGTAGATCAGACTTGCCAGTTAAAAGTGTTTCATAATTATCATTAAACAAAGTTACTGCAAATAAGGCTGATTTCTGAAAACTGCGCAGCAGCAGTCTTGTAAAGGTAACGATAGATGCTACAAGACTATTTCCGTTTTTGTACTTTATTCAGACTCGTCATCACATAATAAACATGAGTTAATAATTATAACGTAACAAAGTTGATGGCGGCACATACGAGTACTCAACATTTGAAACACCCACACACAGTTTCATAAAATACGTATATATGAACGATACTCTGTGAAAAGCGGGATTAATGCATCTACAAAAAATATCGACCAAGGTCAGCCTGCGCAGTTCGCGCAGGCTGACGAGGGTCGAAACTTTTTGTTATTGGTCAATTTTCAGCATATCTTCGGATCGTCCTCAGACAAAGTGGATTTTTATAGATTTATGAATATGTGATGACCTGCTTGGTATAATGCATTACGGAGATACATTAAAACCCCTTTTGCAAGAGCATGGCTCATGTGTTAAGAATGAAAATCTCTTTGATATTTTGAAAGAGGATTTCGGTAATGGCATATTTCCCTTTTTTCACATCAGGACTTTGTCATTAAAGAGTAAAAAAGCTTTTGTTTAATTTCATGAAAAAAACATGGAAACAATCAGCCGGGAGCACTTTGTGCAGCCCGCCCGGGTAGCTCAGTGGTTAGCGTGTCTGACTTATATTCTGGTGGTTGAGAGTTCGATACTCGGTTGAGACAAACTTTCTTTCCGGCGATTTTCGCCTCTCATCGCTGATGCATGTGAGAAAAGTAGTCAGTGGCTTTTGAAAGAAAGTTGTGTCGGTGCTGGTGTGAGAAAGCCAGGAAACACATGGGTGCGTCACTGGCCGCCATGATATGACCTAAGCTGTTAAAATAGCGTTAAACTCCAATACAAACAAACAAAAGCACTTTATGTATCCTTGGGTGGCTGGTAGTTGATTGATTGATTGTATAGTGTTTAACGCCGTTTTCAACATTATTTCAGTTATATCGCGGCGGCCAGTGCACCTATCTATGCTTTCCTTGAATTTCTTTTACCAGTACTCCGCACAGTATTCTTTCCAAGCCACTGGCTGCTTTCCGACATAACCATAGTCGAAACAATGGTTAGCGGTGAGAGAGGAATGAATCCTGTCGCAGTGACTATCTTCAATCCTCGGAAAGAAATTGGCCAAGCCGGGGATCGAACTAGCGACCTCCTGTTCTCAAGTCCTGTACACTACCGACTGAACTACTGGGCTTGGCGGGTGGCTGATAGACCTATGTGATTTCATAGCCCTTCCAGACTCAAACATGTCAGCTCGACTTCTTTCGACGGTTGAAATTACACTATACTGAAACTCATTATCTTACAGGCTTGACTAAACAAGCGGACGGTATAGATCCAAGATCAGACTGCACGTTCTGTGCAGTCTGATCTTGATCTATGTCGTCCAGAAAAGCCCACGTCTTCGCATTTGGCACTGAAAGCGTTAAACTGTGGGCATGTTAACAAAATATGAATCTCGTCTCCTATTTCTTTACAGTACCCACAGGACCCGGAAACATTCTGTTCATGTGTTACACCCTTTGGTCGCTATCATCTGTCCACGCTTTTATAAAAATTTATACTCGGAGCCGCTTGTTTTACATGCAGTAAAATGAATGCGCGGAACAGCCTGTGTAATTGTTAATAGATTGCATGGTGTTTAACGCCGTTTTCAACATTATTTCAGTATATGGCGGCGGCCAGTCCACCTATGCATGCTTTCCTGGAATTTCTTTTACCAGTACTTTCCAAGATATTCTTTTCAAGCCAGTGCCTGCTTTCCTACATAACCATTGTCGAAACAACGATCAGCAATGAGAGAGGAATGAATCCTGTCGCAAGGTCTAGATCATCAATCCTCGAAAAAAAAAAAAAATCGCTGAGCTGCAGGTTCGAAACAGCGTCTCCCTGTTCTCAATTCCTGTAGGCTGCCGACTGCTCGAGACCCTGTTTAATGAACATTTCCAACCAAGGGTGCAAAAAAAAAAAAAATGCGAGTTTAAAGTAATTTTTTGCCGGACAAATCTCACTTGATCGGGCAGTGTAATTCAAAGAACAGACTGCACGCCCTGTGCAGTCTGATCTTGATCTACACTGTCTGCTAAAGTGCATTGAGTCGAGCCTAGGATTAATTCTCAAGGTCTTGCTTTCATAACGGGAAAAAAGGTGTCTTTCATTTATTTGTTCGTCTAAAACTTAAAGTGTGACTCAATTATAGCCTATGAAATCACGGCCCCCGTATCGTCTGTTCAATTTGTTCTTCATCGTTAATAAGGCTCGAATTGACGCCAAGGGAACTCTTCCTTAACCCTTGCCATAGACGAAAAACAAGAACTTTTGAGGACGGCATAGATCAAGATCAGACTGCACAGAACGTGCAGTCTGATCTTGATCTATACCGTCCGCTTTTTCGGGCAAACCTGTAAGAAAAAAAAAAAGTCTTTCAGATTTACAGTGGATTCTATTTTTCGCCGTCGAGAGAGGTCAAGTGCTTCAGTGCCGTCTGAATAGACTCGACCATTTTTCGACCTCAAAATGTAGAACGTCATTAAAATTAAAGATGACTTTTGGTTCTAGTATATTATCACAGTTGACGACGTTGTAAATCTAAGATTAGACTGCTGAGTCTGTGCATTCTGATCCTAATCCAATCCGTCCACAAAGTCGCCATTTGCAGTTAAAAGGGACAATGCTTAGACACTTTAACCCCTTCCAGCTCCCAAACATCCATTGATTAAATCTTATATTTAGCAATTTCAAGGTTTCTCTTTTAATTTTTGTTATACTATCTTGCAAAATTTTGAACAATGTTGATCCAGAATCAGAGTGCAAGTTCTGTACAATCTGATCTTGATTTATAATCTCATCTAAAGCAATATGTACACTTCCCTGTCAACCCTTGACCCCACAATCCCGTGTATTTACGACCCCGAAAAATAAGGCTTTTGTAACCATCACTTTCTCCTGATCCAACGATACTTTCTATCCTTTCAAGGCCAATTACCGTGATTTAAGCCTGATTTAAATTGTCGTCTGCAGATGCTTTAAATTTCCAGCGTACCAAATATTGTCGTCCTGAAAGATCTAAAATCAATTCCACTATTTTAAGCATCAAGGAAAATCTGAACAGGTCCGCTGATATTTCGCCTAGGTTGCTGTCTCCAATATAGAGTACTTATGCACTATCCTGAGTGATTGAATGACCAATCCACTGCTAAGCGCCATTGCTGGACCGTTTGCGGACAGTGAATATGAAGATCAGATTGTAAAGAACACGGTTTCATCTTTGATTTACAGAGCCCGCTTATTAAAGATTTTTTTGAGGGAAAATCTCAGGATCGTCCAGAAAAGTTAACATAGACATAGACATTTTATTTTAGTAACGTAAACTACACAGTTTCTTGTCACGTACAAATGGAATTACATATCGACATACGACAAACTTGCGCACCATAAAACTCCCGCTTTCACCATAACAAGTTTTTCCAAGTTATCTATCTATTATCACATAACTGCACTTATATTCAGTGTAATTACAGCTTATAGAAATTTAAATATGTTTTAGATTAGCATTATGTCACATCATATATTTGACATCATTTTTATGCTACTTCAGAGCATTGAGCTGGGTTATATTAATGGAAATTCCGCTTGCATCTAAGGTTTTGCATATTTTGACCAATAATTCGTGATCGCTGTTCGATAAAGAGAATCTGACATTCGTTGGCTTTTTGGGTAAACTTTCATTAAACTCGTTTAAAATAAAAGCTCGTCAGAAGCTCGCTTAATTACAATTTTACTAATATTACTAATTTTCTTATCTTTCACGTTATGTGACGCCAAATGTGACGTCACATTTTACTGTTTTTTTTTTCATCCCAGAACAGAGTCACGTTTTTTTCATAGAAAGTCCCACGGATGCGTGCATGTTTTTTGCATGTTTTGACCTATAATTCGTGTGATATTGTTATTTGATAAAAATAATTCGTTGACTTTTTAGATATAGTCTTTTTTTTTCCCTCTCTTTTTTTCTATTAAACCCAACTATGAAAATGTTATAATGCTACTCAGGGGCTAGTTTAATATAAGCCATGCTTTGTGAAAAGGGGGCTTAATGCATCTGCGAAAAGTATCGACTCAGATCAGCCTGCGCAATCCGCGCAGGCTGACCTGGGCCGAAACTTTTCGCTATTGCTTCATTTTCTACAAGTCCAAGGACCAGTTTACCCCATGATATAGTCGACTATTGAAAAAAAAAAAAATGTTTTTTTTTTATGTTTCCATAATTATTTAATGACTTGCCTTGCATAATGCATGACGGAGATACATTAAGCCCCCCTTTTCCAGAGCACGGTTCATATGATTTTTCCATACTCGCTTAATAGAAAGTTATTTCAAATGCCAACCTATGTCATTTTCTTTTTCTGCTTTTCTGGTTCGTCGCAATGACAGTCAATGTCCACAGCCGGTGTAATGCAGAGAAATGACCCTCCCCTACAAAATGACCCATGGGTCATTTCACTACGTAGAGGAATGACCCGGATCATTATTCTACGTAGAGAAATGACCCCAGACCGTAGAGAAAGGACCCCCCTCTAGCCGTAGTAGTAATAGTAGTAGAAACATCAGCAGCATCAACAGCAACAACAATGTTAAGGCAAAAAGGGGGTAGTAGAAGTACGAGTAGTAGTAGTAGTGGTAGTAGTAGTAATAGTAGTAGTAGTATCAGCATCAGCAGCAACAACAATGTTACAGGGGAAAAAAGGGGGGGGTCATTTCTCTACGGGGGTCCTTTCATTTCATGAGGGGGTCATTCTACTACAGCTAGAGTGGGGTCCTTTCTCTACGGTCTGGGGTCATTCCTCTACGTATTGAAATGACCCATGGGTCATTTTGTAGGGGAGGGTCATTTCTCTGCATTACACCGGCAGTCCAAGAGGTTACCTTTTTACCAGATGGTAACACTTTAGAATCATGCATACTTGAAAGCTGTTACAAACGACAAATAGTTCCTGGTTCGAATGATTATGAGAGTTTTCTTTTTAAGGGTAGAGAATACTGTGGGAAAAGGAGCAAATGCTGGTTACCAATGCAATGACACGGTAGAAGAGGGCTTTTGAAAACATTGTGGAGAAAAGTAGAAAATGCTGATAACTTTCAGTCATTACAAAACGATTCAGTGTTTTAAGAATTTTGAAGAAGAGAGATTCTGAAAAGCATTGTGTAGAAAGGAAAATAATGCTAGTAACCAACAATTTTCTCCTCTTTCCACAATGCCTAGTATTTCATATTGTATTTTGTATATAAACAAATCTAGAGACATGTATTTAACCCTTTCCCAAACAAGCCCTGGTTTTCACGTGTCTGCAGTACAAGTCTTTTGAAAACACTGTGGGAAAAGGAGAAATTGCTCGTAACGAGCAATTTCTCCTTTTCCCACAGTGTTTTCTACCCTTTTGGAGAACTTTCCGCCATTTTCATCAAATTTAAAATTGTCGTCTGCAAACTCTTTCAGTTTGGAAGGGTCTAAAATTTGTCGTTTGGGAAAGGGTTAAGGCACACTTAAATTGTAGGCTGAAAATGCATTCGAATTCGACAAGTCTAATATTTTGCCGTCTGGTCACGAGTTAAGCAGGCTCTTCTGACTTAGACACTTAGGCTGCTAAGCGCGATTCACTGGCCTTCTGCGGACAGTGTAGATCAAGATCAGACTGCACAAAACGTGCAGTCTGATCTTGGATCTACAATGTCCGATAAGTGAGATATCTTTCCTCCAAAAATACCTTTGAAATAGGAAAATTTGGGATCTTACTAATGGCTTGAAGGTTCCACTTCTTTTATTTAGCCGGATAAGGGTTAAGACTACTAAGCTTTGCAGATCGCGGTAAGTAGGGAAAAAATCTTCTTCCGATAAGCTTTATCGGATTGTTCTCTTTGACATTGTATTTCTCCTCTTCACAACGTCGTGGGAATAGAGTAATAGGAAATGCGTAGATTTGCTTGGAGAATTTAGTGAATCTAATAGTCCCTATAGAGAAATATGTACTTGCAGAACCCACGTGAGTCTTAGTTTATAGGGAAAAAGGGGAAAAATAACAAGGCTTTGTATATTTCCGTTCATTTGCAATATGTTGCGATTTAGTTCTTGGAAAGTGTAATCTATAGACTGAAATTTGTTCAGTTATATGAGCCATGCTCTGGCAAAGGGAGGCTTAATGCATCTCTGTGATACATGATACCAAGCAAGTCATCACATGATAATAGATATAGCCGCTTTTTTTTAAACAACCGACTAAATCATGAGGTAAACTGGTCTTTGGACATACAGAAAATTGACCAGTCGTGAAAAGTTTCCAGCGCAGGCTGACCTGAGTCGATACTTTTCGCAGATGCATTAAACCCCCTTTTCACAGAGCAAGGTTCATTTGGTTTTTGGCTCTTTTGTGTTTCGTTGACTCGTTAACGTAAAAAATTCGAGTCCCCAGGCCAATGAATACAATTTAATGGCAGTTCGAGCAATTTTCTCCTATCGCCTCAATCTATATTCTTGTTAATTCAATACTTGAAATTATTTGATACATCGGTATTTTGCAAGATGTTTTGAAATGCGTCTATTGCAGAAGGTAGCATTAGATGATATTGACAATTAAGGTACACAAAATTTGTCCATCCGATGACCTAAAGAAAAAAACAAAATACATGCAATAAGACAGTCACAAAGGTCCTGGGAGGGGGCTGTGTGTGTAACACGTTTAATCTGATACCAGGAAATCCTAGTTCGATTCCCCAGGATGCGATGATCGCGTGGAAGGACCCCACAGCATGAACCTACTGCCCCCTAGACTAGTGCTCGTGATACTCTTGAAGGACACAGCTAAGTAAAACATCGCAGACATGTATAAGTAAAACATCGCAGACATATATAAGTATAGATTGGTTACCTCCCCT
The DNA here is from genome assembly GCA_945859785.2 of Tridacna gigas. Classification (NCBI taxonomy): domain Eukaryota; kingdom Metazoa; phylum Mollusca; class Bivalvia; order Cardiida; family Cardiidae; genus Tridacna; species Tridacna gigas. The sequence continues at coordinate 56,709,571 of OX244035.2, forward strand.
GATACAGCAAATGTATATAGGGATCGGTACAGGCTATTAAAAACGGGTGGAATTCTGCCCGTCTATTTTTAGAACAGCCATGTCGCGAGACTATTAGAGATTCAGGGGAGGTCACTCTCACTTCCTGAGCAGGGAATTTTCCAATATTTTTGACGTTACGAGTAAGTGAATTGTTTTTTTGGTATCACCTTTTAATGTTTAGGTCTGCTAATATTCTTTTTAGTTTCGATTACCAATTTCAAATTGTGCAAAATATCGCAGTGTTACCTATACAGCCAAACTGGAAATGTGTAAGCTTCTCTGATTGGCCATTCTGTGATATACACGTGGCCCAATGGAAAGCAACGACACAATAGCCTGTGCCAGTTGTAATATGTATATCTACAACGGGGACCAGTTCAATATAAGTAAAACTTCGCAGACATGTATAAGTAAAACATCACAGTGATCTATCTAGAATACTGGAAGGAGCGTAAACCACAGTTTAAAAAAAAAAAAAACCCTTCACACAAATGCGATCCTTTGTTTCGAATTTTCCGTCTTTTATCTTGTAAAGTAAATATCACCAGGGAAAATTCTTTCGTGATAGTAATAAATATTTCTCATGAAAAAAAAACAACCGTCGTAGTACAATTTACACGCTTCTTGACTCGCAAGACTTTTGGCACGAAAGAGTTTTATAGATTATCAGGTTTTGCCGCAGCTGACGTTTCACTGTGCTTTCGATATGATTTTAGTTGTCAAGACGACAAGTTCCCCCCCTTTGAGCGCCATGTTACCGGAGCATATTTCAGCTAGTTTACCCCTTACCAAACAACCCATTTCCATCTATCAAACGTCTGTGCAAAAAAACTAATTGAATTTAAAGCAAACATGTTCACCTTACGTGTATGTGGTTGAAGGGTCATACTGTTATAAAACTACTGTTGCAAACCCATGTCTGCGTTACATAATTCAATCTACTTCTTATTCCAACCATGAAGAATTAATATTAGGTCTAATCAATGGTCTGTCATTTATCCTAGGAATTTGCTAAAAGCTGAATTTATTCCTTTCACCGCAAAAGAGTTCACCTTACGTGCTTCTACGTAATCATAGGAACTATTGTTACTTCAGTCTGCATTATGGTATTCTACCTACTTCTTATTCTGGCCACGAACCATAATATTAGATTTCATTTCGGAGAAATAAGTTATATCCTGTTTTTGTCTGCATGAGAGCAATACTAAAAAGTATGTCCTTATTTTATCACTGCGTTAGCCCGCTGAGAACGGGTTCGAGTTTCTCACGTTCGCCTTTATTTGCTTGAAAGGAGATGTACACCGCTTTAAGCATCGCGTAGATCTATGTGTTATAACCGCTACAGCTCGCTTCATCATGTATTTTCTGCATTTAGCCAGCACTCGACAGTGGTTCAGACGTGATCAGAAATGTCAGCAGGTCCTGAACCACGAAGGTTAATAATAAATCAAACACCGTAGCAACTGTACAGTGGAAGGCAATTCGAAGATAAGGCATGTTCCATCCTTTTTACGGTCAAGTCCGGACAAAAGAACCTAGAGTTTGCGCTACGCAAAATGAGCGTTATCCCGCGGCAAATAAAACATGCGATCGGATAATCATTTTAGGAACAACTATGACTGGTGTGTTAAAAAAAAAAACATCGTTTTTTCGTCGAGGCTAACCAAAAGACATAGGTATACCGCATGGATGCACATGCAGACTTTCGTAACGAAGTACGTGTGTTAACACCATCTGTGGTATACGTGTAGTTTGGCATAATTACCTGTTTTACAACAAACTAAATGGGCCTTGCTCTGTGAAAAGGAGGCTTAATGCATCTTCAAAAAGTATCGACCAATGTCAGCCTACGCAGTCAGTGCAGGCTGACCCGGTCTAAACCTTGTGATACTGGTCAATTTTCTGCATGTCAAAAGACCATTCTACCCCATAAGACAGTCGATTGTTCTACAAAATGGGTTTTATGGATCCATTATTATGTGATGACTTGCTTGGTATTATGCATCACGGAGATGCATTAAGCCCCATTTTGCCAGAGTAAGGCTCAGATGGATTCGACTTTTCTCAAAGGTTTACTTACTTTTGAAGATAATTTTGGTCATAGCTTAGCATCAGGTTGCAGACTGTGGAGATGCACGTCTGATATTGATATTCGCACTCCTCAAAAGCCAGCCAAGGAAGCATTAGCAGTAAAATAGCTAGACTGAAACAAATTTTATATCGGTACACACTTCATCAAGATCTCTTTTATATGTGGTTATACAAGGGTCAGATAAGTTTTTGTAACAATCGCAATAGTAAGGTCTTCAGTTTGAAAGACGAACATTTACAAAAAAAAAAAAGGCTCTCGGAAAATGCAGATATCTCTGTCAAATCTTGTCAGCCAATAATTCTTACGGAGTTTAAAACGTTTAGTAATTTTATTTGTTAATGTAACAACATTACAATCGTTAATGAACATGGGCATGCATAAAAGCCTGTCTTTGCAAAAGGCAACTTTTATAAGTAGCATGGCGTATGGCATAAATCAAATTCCGATCGCAGTCCATGCAGTTAGGTCTTTGACCCTCACCATCTATCTCTTGACTCTAAACAATGACAAAGGAGTTTTTATTTGCAGCAGGGGGTTTGCTTTAAGCCAGCAAAAGCATACGCATCAATTTAGGGTCATGCAGTTATGTCCAATTTCTAGAGAAGGTAACCTTGTACAAACTGAGCAGTCCAAACATACACATCTACCAGACCTATCTTGCTCCATCCAGTCATTCACATCCATTCATAGGGTTATCCGATCACAAACATCAACACAGAACATCCATGCTCCAAGGGTAGACTTACATGCAAAGATCCATCCGATTATAAACATTTATATACATTGTTCATTAACGCCGAAAGAGTTTAGTCCAACTGCAAGAATAGGCAGTCATCCATACACAGAGGACACGATCGTAAACGTCCATACATAGAGTCACCATGGACAGTCAATAATGACCCTTCTTGCAATAGAGTCATTCAGTCAAAAACCATCCGTTTAAAGATCCATCAAATCAACAACATATAAGCCATGCTCTGTAACAAGGGGGCTTTACGCATCTGCCAAAATTATCGACTCAGGTCAGCCTGTGCAGTCCGCACAGGCTGACCTGGGCCGAAACTTTTCGCTATTGGTCAATTTTGTGTTTATCAAACGACCATTGTACCTCATGATCCAGTGGGTTGTTAGACAGTATGGGTTTTATGGATCTATGTTCATGTGATGGCTTGCTTGGTATCATGCTTCACGGGGGTGCATTCAGCCCCCTTTTGTCAGAGCGTGGTTCATATATAAACAAATAGCGACTCAAATATACAAATTTACAGAAAAATCTATTATTCGCAAATACTGATAAACGAGTCAACCAGTCATTTAAGGACGTCCACGAACATTACTATCAACAAAAAAGAGAGAGAAAAACCTTTTGAAGGCCAGTTTGAGGGATCGTATGGGCTTTTCAACTTCCTGTCCATCACATAACAAAACTGTTAGGAACAGAACATCACAGAATCGTAACAAAAGAAGTGTACCACAAAAATTTTAACACTGATTGAAAAGTAGGCTCACCACTATTTATAATAGTTCACCTATCAGCGATAACTCTCAATAAATATTTTTGTTTATATCCATTTATCAATCTTTTTCACATCAATATCGAAATTTTTTTTTGCTCGTTTGAGAACAAAACAGTCTATTCAAATTGAATATTTTACCATCCACATCAGCAGTTTTACGCCTTTGGCTGATCTAACTTGAATCTTAGAAATCATCTTGGCTAATACCGTCTAGAATTAGAGATCATCTTCCGAGTAAGTTAAACTTTTCTCATTCTGTATTCGAAACCTCCAGTTTGTTGACAACACAGTAAAATAGCTCCTCTGAAACCATTCATTGGAATGTATGCTTTCTTCTGACACCATTTCAGTAGAATCACGTGATTTAAAACACAATTACAAACATACTCCAATGAATTACGTTATAGGCCTGTGACGAGGTCCAGCCCTACACAAATGTTTCTTGAAGAACCATGCTTGTTTCGATTTGTTGATTTTTGTTAACACTGGATGTTTTACCATTGATAGCCAATAGCCTTTCTCTTTCAGATCTGCCACGGGATCTTTTGTCTACTACTTTGATTCCAAATATCTTACAAAATGTATCTCGAAACTGTTGGCTTAATGTGCAGTATAACACAAAATTGAAGGCAGAATTAACAGCCAATAGCGAGTCAGTTATTTCGCGTATACCTTTCACTATTGGATCTTCTTCTATATAACCGAACCCGAAAAACATTGACATCACCGCATCTGGTGTGATACATACTAAGAAAACGATGATTATAATGATCATAATTAAAGTTATCCGATTTCTACCAGACAAACTTTTCCCTTTGATACGCTCCTTTTTCAATTCATTTATAATTCTTGCATTCAGCACAATCAATACGGCAAGGGGTAAAATGGACCTCACTAGATTTTGAACCCATGTGTAAGGAACCATGAACTTTTCGTTTAATCCTAGTTCAGTTCTTCTAACCAAATAACACGTGATATTTAACGTTGTATCTGTCACGTGTACGGCATGGTATCTAAGTGCTGATGGTATCGTTATGATGATAACTACGACAAATACGATAATACTAACATTCCGTGCTCTTGGTATAGAGCATATAGATATAGCTTTGGTTGGATGGCATACTGAAATGTATCTTTCTACAGCAATAGATACTGTCAACCATGCAGTTACACACACAGCAAAGTTGAAAATGTAGTGCGCGTAAGGATACATGTTGTTCATGATCATGTCTGCGTTATCGGCGTTCGTTCGTTTCAGTAAAATAACCATAAAGTATAATGCATCGTTGATTAACTTTATGGTATCTGAAATGGCCAGCGCAGCTAAATATACGTTTGTTGATGTGGCCATATCCTTGTGGAACAGTACAATGAGAGAGAGAACATTTCCTATGATTCCCGGGAAACACAGTACCGGGTAAATAATGAGCCCCGTTATGAATTGTGCAGCATCGTAAAAAGCCGCGGCTGAGTCGTTGCCAACAGTTGCCGTAGAGCACACACTTATCTCACTTATGTTAACAGCCATTGTGTTAAAGGCAAGACAGTTTATTGCATATCTAGATAAATGAAATTAATATCCGAGTCAAGCTGTCAGACATCGCAAACAAAGCCCTTTTTGAAGTATCAAATTTACATCACCACACTGTCCCAAGTATATCATTTTATACCATCATGTTATGGCCCGTCTAGACGATTGTACAGTTTCTTTATACTCCAGCTGTTTGGAGAATGGCTGTCTGTCTTTCTTTAATGGGTTCTTGGATATGTCTGGTTCGACGAGAAAGAAAATGCAGCTCCCGTGATTGGTTTATATTCAAAGACATGAATTGTCTATTGGCCCATTCTTAGCCTTGGCATTCTGAACAAATTTTCAGCAGTCTTATTGCTGTTCTTCTCCTGCAAAGGAAAAAAAATGAAATTAAATACATACAACAAAAATACCTATATTAAGAGAGAGAGAGAGAGACACACACACAGAGACAGAGAGACAGAGAGAGAGAGAGAGACAGAGACAGAGAGAGAGAGGGAGGGAGAGGGAGGGGGGGTCTATATAAGTGCAATAGCATCGAGTTGTGTGACAAGAATCCGCATCACACTTAAGAGAACGCTCAGTCAGGGTCTGTATTCACCAACCATCCTTAAGACTATTCTTAGTCTTATTCTCCAAGATTTTCTGCGTTTGAAAGTAACACAACTCCTGATTGGCAAAACCATTTGGTTTAGCCAACCAGGATTTGTGTTACATTCAAATGTAGAAAATTCTGAAGAACAAGACAAAGAACGGTCTTAAGAATGGTTGGTGAATACGGACCCTGATCTTGGATCGTTACCGTCCACTTGTTTAGTTCAGTATGTAAGATAATATTTCTTGATTTCAGAGGGGGGGGGGGGGGGGGTCGATAGAGGTCGAGTTTTTATATGGGCCTCGCTCTGGCAAAAGGGGCTTAATGCATCTCCGTAATGCATTATACCAAGCAAGTCATCACGTGATTATGGATCCATAAAAAAACATTTTGTCTGAAAACCAACCTTATCATAAGGTGGACTGGTCCTTTGAAATACAGAAAATTGACGAATGGCGAAAAGTTTCGGCCTAAGTCAGCCTGCGCGGACTGCGCATGCTGATCCGAATCGATACGTTTCACAGATGCATTAAGCCCCCTTTTCACAGAGCATGTCTCATACAGATTTATGGCCCTGAACGAGATAAAATAAGTACAGCAGCAGTCCACTGATTGCTGGCAGTTAGTGCTGTTGCTACGTACTGAAGGTATACTTATTCTAAAAGTGCCTGAGTTTGAATAGTGTAACTATATAGCCACTTTCCCTCTAGCAAAAGACGAAATCCTCAAAACATTTTTGTCAAATGGGAATCACCATGGATTAGAGTTAAACCTTTTGGTCGCTAGGCGCTACTCACTGACCTTTTGTGGACATTGTAGATCAAGATCAGACTGCACAGAACGTGCAGTCTGATCTTGGATCTACACTGTCCAATAAGGAGATATCTCTTCTCCAAAAATACCTTTGAAATGGGAAAATTTGAGTTTTTACTATCAGCTTGAAAGTGTCATTTCTTTTATTTGGCAGGATAAAGGTGAACAGATCAACAACCATAGTGTTAAAAGAAGAAACTGATAAAAAGAAATTTCTTCTAAAGCCACACTTTTTCAAAAGTATTCCGCTCCAAGACGACAGAGCTGGAAAGCCTAATGAGTTTGACTGCGAAATGATTATCTGTCTGGCGTTTTAAAAGACTTGATAACATCTGTATGGATTTGGAGTAAAGTACCTTTGACTGATGCGGAAGGCGTTATTTGCTGTGGGCTCTGCTTGAAGCTTGTCGCTAGATTTGACTGTTTTTAAGGGATAAAATTGAAAATCCCCAGCTAACTTCCCTAAGAGACTTGGTGGTTATATTGTGAATAAAATAGCTGAAAGGTTCGATATTAGATAAGACACGTATTTTGGTACATTCTGATCTTCATCTAGGTGGATCAAATGGCAAGTTTGTCAAAGAGTTAACGGCGTTAATATAAGCGGATCAGATTGAGTGGACAGTTTTATTGCTTTCCAGCGTCCCAAGAGCCTGACTTGGACGAAGTATGACCTGATTAATTCTGACATTACGATTCCTGCAATATGAATTAATTGGCAAAATCCGACATATTCCGTGCGTGATTGTCATGATCGATTTCTCTCGGCTTACTCCGTGCATGATCGTCAGTATTTACGATTGTGAACGGAATTTGACGAGAGACGTTGCAGGTCATGGTCAAATAACGTCGACATCGTCGATCTAAGTATTCCTCAAATGCGTTAATTCTTCCAGTATTCCACATTTAGAATTGAGCTTTTTTCTTGATAAACAGTTCGTCCGAGCATTGGGGCTCGTTATACAAAGTGAATATGTTAAATCTCATCTGTGAACATTGTACCAGCTTTGAATGCCTGGGACTGGTACTTTGGAGACATTGTTGTGTGGTACCGATAAAGTAGCCCAGTGAATGGTATTTCACGCCGCTATCAGCGATATTTCAGTCATACCACGACCACAGCTCATTTACTGACGCCAAATCTGGGTTTTACCAGTACTAGACCTAGTAAAATTATACAGTGCCTTGCCATGGTTCGCACTGCAAGAGACTGAGGGAGAAGAAACAAAATTTCTGCCGAAGTATTTCTATATGAGCCATGCTCTGTGAAAAGAGATTTTAATTCATTTGCAAAAAGTTTCGACCATGTCAGCCTGCGCAGTCCGCGCAGGCTGACATAGGTCGAAACTTTTTGCTCTTTGTCATTTTTTGCATGTCCCAGGACTATTCTACCTCATGACCCAGTCAGATGTTAGACAAAATGGACTTCATGGATCCATAATTATGTAATGACTTGCTTGGTATCATGCATTACGGAGATGCATTAAACCCCTCTTGCAAGAGCATGGCTTATATATATATATATATATATATATATATATATATATATATATATATATATATGTATATATATATGTGTGTGTGTGTGTGTGTGTGTGTGTGTGTGTGTGTGTGGCGTGCAACACACGAAAAGGGGCCTTCGGACATACACGTAAAAGTGTATCGTCCCAGATCAGCCTGTGCAGTCTGTGATTAATCAGAGACGACAATTCCCGTTTTTGTGCGATTTTCTGTTTCACGAAAGTCTACTGTATGAAAAAGTCTTATGTTGTCGTAAAGTGCTGTCTCGGATTAGCCTGGGCGGACTGCGCAGGCTAATCCGGGACAACACTTTACGCAAATGTCAGAAGGCCCCTTTTCGTGTGTTGCACGCCATATATATTCTCAACTAATCAAGTAAAGTATTTCCTATCCTTCAAATTTGTTGTCTGGTGTTTAATACTATTTTTAACATTATTACAGTTTTATTCGGCTGCAAATGCACCTACCCTTGCTTTCATGAAGTTTCTTAACCCTTAGGTTGCTAAGTACGACCCACTGACCTTTTGCGGACAGTGTGGATCAAGGTCAGACTGCACAGAACGTCCAGTCTGATCTTGGATCTACACACTCCGAAAAGGAGATATATTCCCACCTCCCTCCCCCCAAGTACCTTTGAAATGGCTAAATTTTGGTTTTTATTATCGGTTTGAAAATTTAGCAGGATAAGGCATAAAACAGTTCTTCGCAGAACATTCTTTACAGTCTACTGGCTAATTTCCTATAGAATCATCGTCCAAACAATGTTCAGCGGTGAGAGTGGAAGTACCCGTGTGGTACTGACTATCATCAATCCTCGACAAGAATGTGGCTAAGCTGGGAATCGAACCAGCTACTGCATGGGTTCAAGCCCTATACGTGACCCACTGAGCCAACTGATTTTCCGTTATGTCCCGTGCAAAAGATCTGAGTTTGTCTGAAATTACGCTGTGCCGTAATGAGGTGATGATGCGGAATAAAAGCGGGTTCCTTCCTAGTAAATGTCACCATCGTCATTCACGTAATTACCTCCTTCATTACATTGTACATTTTTTCTTAACTTTCATGTTGCTATACGCTTTACCAACACATTTAATAACCCTGAAGAAGGAGCCTTCTAAAACATTGCCGGGAAAAGAGAATGTTGGTAATCTGCATTTCGCCAGACAGTTTAAACATTTTTAATCATTTTAGATCGATTCTGGTACACTTGTTGCAGCTAGCACTACTTCTATATGTTTTTATTTAGGAAACGGTACTACAAAGCGCAAAGGTACGGATGCTTCCAAAGTTGCCCCCTCCCCTTAAAATGACATTTGTCCCCATAACCGTTGGTACATGTGTGTGAGCCTGCCTCTCTACCTTCACACGGCTGTCGATACAGTCAAGGTAACAGAAAAAACTTTTGTGGCAAGTGTTTGATCCGACTTGGCGTAAGTACAGCCTTGGACATCTCTAAGCTCAAGCGGTCTGTTTGTTGGGGCTGCAAGTGGTCTAAAAATTTAACCTTAATCTTTGAAAGTTTTTTCTTCCTTTATATGAGCCACACTCTGTGAAAAGGGCGCTTAATGCATCTGCGAAAAGTATCGACTCAGGTCAGCCTGTGCAGTCCTCACAGGCTTACCTGAGCCGAAACGTTTCGCTATTGGTCAATTTTGTGTTTGTCAAAGGGCCATTGTACCTCATGATTCAGTGGGTTGTTAGACAAAATGGGCTTTATGGATCCATGATCATGTGATGCATTGCTTGGTATCGTGCATCACGGGAATGCATTAACCGGCTCATATATGTATTCAGATGGTCCATTTCTAATGAATACTCGTAATTAAGTCAATTCAGTTTCGATGCATTTAAAAAAAGAAGATGTAATTATTATTGTCATGTGTTGACTCTCTACCACAAGTCAAAAGTTTAGACTCGTTCAATCTGAAAGCATTTGCAGACGAGAAATCAAATGTTGCTTCGCTGATTGGATTTGTCTTTTAAAGGAAAGAAAACATGGTGGAAAAATGAGGATTACCGCTATTTTTCACTTTCTCAGGGTCGTTAAAACTCTGGATAGTTTGGTAAACGTCAGAAATGCCAAATGTATACCAGTGCATGACGGTATTGACATGGCCAGGCTATGGAGAAAAGAAGTTGAAGTTGGGAGGGCGCAGAAGAAAATGGGGAAAGATAGATGGAAAACTAGAGAACTGCATTTGGATCGCAAACATGGGCAGATGTAAGAGTCTAACGTAAACAAGGAAGGTCTTTTTACAAGACAAACGGCTTATATGAATATTAAAAGACTTTTGTGGTTCAATAGGAAAATACTGACGAGGAAAAGCCTCACCAGCACTTGCCTCTTTTTCCTCATTGCTTCATATTGTCGAAAAGTGAAATTTTCAATTCGATATGGGCCATGCTCTGTGAAGAGGGGGCTTAATGCATCTGCAAAAAGTCCGCGCAGGCTGACATAGGTCGAAACTTTTTGCTTTCGTTCAATTTTCTACATGTCAAAGGACCCGTGCACCTGATGATACATGCCGGTCGTTCTACAAAATGGATTTAACTCTTTACCAGACGACAAAATTTTAGCCTTGTCCAAATTCAAAGCATCTGCAGACGACAATTTCAGTGTGGCTCAAATAGTGCAAATATTCTTTCATAGGATAGGACACATTGCTGGTTACCAGCATTTTCTCCTTTTCCCACAATGTATTCAAAAGGCTTCTTTCCCAGGGTCGTTAAAAGGCGTCATTGTGCGGTAAAGGGGTAAGGATTCCACAATTATGTGATGACTTGCTTGGTATTATGCATGAGGGAGATGTATTAAGTCCCCTTTTGCCAGAACATGCCCCATATTCTGGACAAGATAAACGTTAAACAAACTTATCGTCAGGAAAGGAGCAGTTGCTGGTAAAAATCATGGGTCTGAACTTGCATTCAGCGGTAGAGTATTGGATTATGGCTTAAAAATGTTACATAACAGTTAACCGTTTACCAAAAGACAAAATTTTAGATTTGTCCAAATTGAAAGCATTTGCAGACGACAAAATAACTGAGACTCAAAAAGTGAAATTTGTTTCGGGAAGGTCAGAAAACATTGTGGGAAAAGGAGAAAATGCTGGTTACCAGCATTTTCTCCTTTTCCCACAATGTTTTCAAACGGCTTTTTCTTCTGGGTCGTTAAAACCCGTGATTGTGTGGTAAAGAGTTAATACAAGAAAAGGATTATCCCCATCATATTAATTTGCAGAGGTGTGAATAAGCCCTCCGTGGTATCGATTAGTAGTGGCAACACCTTTATACCAATTAGTATCATACCCGTAAAAAATTCCAACATGGACCTGCAGAATAAACGTGTCCATATTTTACCAATCTCAAATTAATATTTAATCATTCGATAATATCAATACCAAAAAGTTAGTCAAAGGTAGCTTACATAGCTACTCCGATAAAAGGATTGAGTGAATAAATACCACAGAAGCCTTATAGTATGTGCCAGGCGGCATGCAGACGATAAATGATACGGTTTCGGATTCAAGCTATTTAAATGTGAAGGTTCGGAATAATGGTTAATTTAATCAATAAAACGTTAAACTTTTTGTAACCAAATTGTCTCGGAAACGGAATTTAATGGCAAAATTTTCTGAGGAAATTGTAATGTTACAATATAGTATCGTTTCCAGTTCAGCCTGAATAACAAAATGTTCTTTAATATCTTGAGAATTTATTTTTTATGCTGTAATATTGACATCCGTTTTTTTTTTTTGTTTTTTTTTCTAAAATACCAAATACAACAGACAAAATCTTCTATGTACGGAAAGATGGGCACAAAGATCCAGGCCCGGGTCTTCAGTGGTAAGCAACCCTTTTAAACTGCATTTTTTTGTCAAAATTCTCTAGAATAATCTAAGTTTGAAAGAAACATAATTTCTGATTCGCTACACGAAATGGTTTAGCCAGTCAGAAATGGTATCACTTTCTAAATTTAGAGTTAGGCTAAAATGCATTAATTATAGTTGGTAAATACAGGGCCCGTATTTACCAACCATTCTTAAGAAGATTCTAAGTCTAATGCTCCAGAATTTTCTAAATGTGAAGAAAACACAACTTCTAATTGGCTAAACCATTTAGTTTAGCCATTCAGAAGTTGGTTACTTTCAAATTTAGAAAATCTTGAGGAAAAAAAGACAAAGAATGTTCTTAATGGTTGGTGAATACGTACCCAGGGGCCGTATTCACCAACCATTCCTAAGAATATTCTTAGTCTTGATATTTGGAATTTTCTACATTTGAAAATAACACAAATTCTGATTGGCTAAACCAAAGGGTTTAGCCAATCAGAAGTTGTGTTACTTTCAAATTTAGAAAATCTTGAAAAGAACAAGAATGTTCTTAAGAATGCTCGGTGAGTACGTACCCAGGACTACAGTATTTAGCATCGCTCACTTCTATAGACAACAGATTCTTATGTAGTGAACACAGAAACACGTTATTGGCTTGAGAAAAAAAAAGACAACGACAGTCGCTCGTTTTTGAAGAAGTAATGACCATTTGTTCTGGCGCGAAATCAACGCAACAAAAGAGAAATTTATGGCGACCTTTAATGAGTTGCAAGAGCGGTCTGGCTATAAAAGAAAGACGATGTGACAAATTGATTAATGGTCATTTTGCCTGAGACATCATTGAAGTCTTCCTTGTGTGTCTATATTCTTTTCCACTTTTACATTAGCCACGAAATAAGATATGGTGAAAGGTATTTCTCCCTATTTCAACGACACTAGTGTTCTAAATAAGGAATTTCAATAGGAAAGGTTTGAAATAAACATCCTTTGCATCGATCTTAATATTTAGACTGATTTCTTTTAACCATATAATACCTTCCATAGTTCAAAGGACATTCTTTTTTACCGCTAGGGTTGGTTTCACCAAATGTTCTACAATCATTTTTTAATATCGAATATCAAAATATGAACGTGTCAGCAAATGATATGAGCAGTGCTCTGGCAAAAAAGGGTTTAATGTATCTCCGTGATCCATTACACCAAGCAAGTCATCACATAATTATGGGTCCATAAAATCCATTTTAGCTATAAACTGACTAAATCATGAGGTACGATTGTCCTTGGCCATGCGGAACATTCACTCATAGCAAGATGTTTCGACCCAGGGCGAACTGCGCAGGCTGACATGGATCCAGACTTATTGCAGATGCATTAAACCCCCTCCACCTTTTACAGAGCAAGGCTCACATGGTTTGTCCAGTTATAAAGAAGTAGTAGTAAAATCAGAATGGTTGGTAACCACAGACCCCGATCACAAAAATGCATTGTTATGATAAGCAGTATTACCTCCCTTTAATAAATTTAAATGAGATATGCCCGGCCAAGAATTGAGTGCCATACCCATGACCTGTTATATACATATACTGAGAACTAAATTCAATCTTGGTGAATTTTAACCCTAGTGTTCAAAGTAAAGTTAGAAAAATAAATGTGTAGGTATTGGTCGGATTAATGTAAGTAGTTTTAATCGACTGAAGAAATACGAAATTATCGAAATTCCATCGGACTAGATTTTTTCCGTACTTCTTACTATGCATTAAAATACCCTGTTAGTTAAGGGGAGATCAAAGAACGTTGAGGGGGAAAGACTTTCTGATAAGATAGACAACTACGAAGAAGCATTACTGAATGGCGTCTGAGGTCTACCATTCACCGCGAGAATTTTCTAGGATGTATTTTGCTTTGCACCTGCGGCTGAATAATTCAACAGCATCAAACTAAAGACCGGCTCATAAATCAATGATAAGCTTTGCCAGAAAATCAGCGTCAGTCTTCTAAATCATTGTATAGAACCGCTAGTTGAAGGATTCAGCGTGATATTGCAATATTACAGTGTCCCCTGTCGCCCCAAAAATGACTGTCAGTGGATGAATTATTAAAGACTCGCCTACTTTTGCAATTTGCAAACTCGCTAAGCAAATTCCCTAAACAAATCTGTAGCAGAGTGAATTCAGACATGAGAAAGAAAGACCCCGTCGATATGTATATTTGTATGTGCGCTCGAAGAAACACAATAGTCTTACAATTGTATTGTGTTTCATCTTTTAGCGCGATATCAAATGATTCGTCGAAAATACATAACTTGGAACAACTACAAGCAAAACAAAGCAACAAAAGTACCTTAAGACAGAAGTAGTTGTCTATATATGGACGGGCTAGTAACCAAGGTGTCCATTTTAACTGTCACTCTGCAGTTTTTGCACTCTTTCTGAAGGAACACAAATGAATGAGATGAAGTAATGATAAGATAAGAGCAGATAAAACCGATTCATTAAATAAGAAAGAGAAACGCACTTTGCACAAAATTCATCTTCAATGACTAAATACCACTCCGATATTTCTTTTTCCGTTTTTTTTTTTTTTCAGTATTTAATGGCTACCCGTCTCATTTTTCTTTAATTTTTCTCGTAGAAAATATTTCTTTTTCTAGATATATTTCTCATCAAACCATGGATGAGACGAAGGAAAAGCTACAGATGTAAAAGTGCAAAAAAATATATTAATGTAAGTTCTAAATACATGCTTCGGGTTTTGATAACGTATTAGGTTACGCCCGGAATTCTTTATTTATTTGATACATCTAAGACAGGTTTTTACTTTGAAAAACTTGTAATCATTTAACTCCAGAACGCCCAAGAACAGAATACAAAAGAAACGTATATCAAGTGCATGAAATATTTTTTTTTTTATTTTCAAATACTATAGTAGTAAACATCGAAGAGTATAGGATCTGACATGAGATGGCCTTTGAGGTAAAACTTTTTCCAACGAGTCTAGACAAATGTTATTAAGCTAGCCTCTATTGAGGTTTAAAACATTTTTGTACACGAGTTCGATAAAATTTTATCTCAAAAGCCAACAAATATCAGATTCTTGTACCACAATGATTTTTCATGATAGGTCACACTATGCCAAACTATACACACACACGTGGTAATTTCAATGAATAAAACCCGATTCAGTTCCCCGAAGAAGTATAAAAAAAAAAAAGTCTCATAATGTTTATTTCAAATGTGCGTAAGATCCGAAATTTTCTAATCGGTATATTACACTGTAAGAAAATGTGCAAAAATCTCTCAAAGGTTTCTTGGAATGTAACTGATCAATAAAACGTGTCAATTATGTGGGATCGTATTTAAAAGCACGATGGCGTACGAGGGATTTCCAGAAGTAACGTAGATTTTCTTGATAACTTTACACTGTCATAAAGCACGGTGACAGAAATTATGCCATTGTTTTTGTAAAACTTTTAAATCTTACTACCGAGTTTGGTTTAATTCTGATGACTTTGCGCAAAGTTATATGATCTAAAAGACAGTCACCTCCGTGAAATCGGGGCACGTCAACTGGGTTAACCCGACGTCAACGACGTCGTTATCTTTGGACTGATGAACGTCCTGTTTTACGTCGAGGAGTTCATTTTTTCTCAAAGTATTCCCGTTAAGTTCAATGCATCGCTTGTGCTGGGGTATCCAACAGAAGTCTTCCTTGGAGTCTCTTTTATTATTTTATATGCCTCTGTTAGAGTTTTCCAAAGATATCGGCAGAATTTGATAACTGCGGGATTTTGTATACGATCCATTAGATTTTGTATACGATCCATTATCGATATGACGTAACGTATTGACGTTAGTATCAGTGAACTTAATTTTTTTTTTCCCTTCCGTTTGCAATAGTCAAATTACATCTTTTTTTTTTTTTTCGAAACGCACAACGCTTAATTTTAGGGTAACTTCAAGCAAAATCATTGGTTAACAACTGTTTTAAAAGCTGTTAAAGGTATACAAAGAGAGCAAATAATTGGACTGTCCCAAGTCCCCGTTACAAATGTGAAATAGATAGCCCGTGTGCCTGCAGCATCAATATGATAGGTACAAAAATCACATCCTCTGATTACACACGAATTTCAAAGAAAAAATCATATTATATATTTTTTATCACTCTTTGTTGACTGGTGAGCTTTTCATAGCAAAATTCTATATCCCTCATAGTATTTGATCTCATAAAAAATAGACGGAGTTATCGATTGCGAAGCGACAGACCCGTTATTTGAAAGCCAAATCTTCACCTTTTTACTGCATGTTACCGTATAGTTTCTTTGTGTTTGCAGAGAAAAGAATATTTTATGTTTTTTTTTTTCCCTTTTTGCTACAATGTTTGCTACCCTCTCAAGGACAAAGGCCATTACTTGAGCCATGTTTAATTTGTCGTCTGCAGCTGCTTTGAATTTACAGAAGTTCAAAATTTTGTCGCCGTGTAGGGATAATAACCCTTGCGATGTTTTAATTTCAAAAGATCTCGCGAGGGCTGTTAAATCTCGCACGTAAACGTGTTTTCGAAAAAAAAAAAAAGCGATGCGATTGGCGTCTAAGTTCACAAGTATTTGTTTTAAGGTTATATAATTTTCACAATGCCGTGTTTAGCGGAAGCAAGATTCGATATGATTGGAGTAGGATACCACGTTCACGATGATAAACGGCGATATCCGAGAACATTAAACCCTTAGTATACCAAAGACAACATCTGTTCTTTTGCAAATGCTTATGACCAGGGTTAACCCATAGGTTGCTAAGCGCGATTCAATGACCTTTTGCGGACAGTGTAGATCAAGATCAGACTGCACGTTCTGTGCAGTCTGATCTTTGATACACAGTCCGATAAGAAGATATCTTTCCCCTCAAAATACGTTTGGAATAGCGAAACCTTATTTTTACTATCGGCTTGAAAGTTTCATTTCTCTCATTTAGCAAGATAAGGGTTAAAGTGCAATAAGATGCAGGTCTAGCTTTGAGATGCATTGTCCCACATCTTGTGAGGTATTCTTGATATAGAACGGCATTACACTTGTAATTGGCTGGCTTTTTTTTTCAGCTGAATAATTCGTGGTTGCTTATCTTTACAAAGGGTTGAAGAATTAATTGTGATTGCAGATAAATCAGGTCCATTATGATGGTGTGTTTATGTCCATATATACATATTGTCTCCGCAGAAAATAGACCTAGAAATTGTATGAAATAGATATTAATGATAGCCTATCATGGATCTGACATAGAAAATGACGCGAATGGCGTCCTTCTAGACCATAATGGCACTTGACCTACAAACACATTATTTAATACATGCTACACATGTGTTTCGTAATTCGAAAGAGGTCTGATTACAAGGTACATAAATGGATCTAGACTGTCCGTCATTAAGAATGGCTTTGAAGTGAATCATCCCGTCTATACAGTAGTTTACTGTTCTTAAAGCCCAGAATATGGAGTAAACATGTATGGACCTACAAATACTAAAACACAAGTATCGTTGGGGTATCCAAGACCGGCTTTATTTGCTTCTGCAAACTGATTAGATCAAGATAAGACTACACAACACGCTCAGTCTGATCTTGAATATAATCTTTCCGCTACTAAACTAAGCATGACAAATAAGATAAAGAAGCATTATATATTCACGTATTTCTTGAAAGTTAAAAGTTTAATCACTCTGTATGTTGGTATATATATCTACATTGTATGTCATTGGTATTATGGGCCAGAAGTTTTTATACTTTGAATAAATAATGTCATTGTTATTCTCCATTATGAACCGACCCTTCTCCTACAATACAACCAGTCACATTTTCACACTGTCATCTGTTTAATACAGCTGTTACCCATGTCATCTAAATGACAGCGAGAACGACAAAAAATATGAATATAAATAAAAAAAAAACTGTTTGGAAATAAAAGGAAATTGGATTGTATTCCTATGTGAAAGCAAGGTTCTTATATCCGAGTACCAATTTTTGAGCGACTTTTTGGGTCAAAGTGTTTAAACAAAAGTTTACAAAACTTCAGGTAAAAATTGCTAGATCTAATCAATGTGTGTAGCATTCCAGAACGACCCTTTTTAGTTGAGCCATGCTCTGTGAAAAGGAGGCCTAATGCATCTGCGAAAACTATCGACCCAGGTCAGCCTGTGCAGTCCGCGCAGGCTGACCTGGACCGAAAGTTTTCGCCATTCGCCAATTTTCTGTAGGCGAAAGGACTATTCCAACTTATGATACAGTCGGTTGTTAGACATAATGAATTCTAAGGGTCCCTAACTATGTGATGTCTTGTTTGGTATGATACAAAGATGCATTAAGCCCCCTTTTGCCAGGGCATGGCTCAGTTATTTAAGGTTATCAACATGTGGTAATCCAGTTCGAGTTTTACAAGTTGGTCCGATAGCACATTACATGCAATGTATTCAGCAAGTCGTGCGGTTTCCTTTTTTCTTTTTTTTTTAAATAAGCCCGGAAAATCAAGTAATCACATAACTTAACTCTTTACCAGACGACAAAATTTTAGACATGACTAAATTGAAAGCATTTGCAGACAACAAAATAAATGTTACTCGAAAATTGAAATTTGTTTTGGGAAGGGGAGAAAAGATTGTGGGAAAAGGAGAAAATGCTGGTTACCAGCATTTTCTCCTTTTCCCGCAATGTTTTCAAAGGGCTCCTTTTTCAGGGTCGTTTAAAGTCGGAATTGTGTGGTGAAAGGTTAATTCATCAATGAAAAACAAAGAATTTGTTGGAAAACATGTGATCACGTGATTTAATTCATCAATGGAATACAAAGAAATGGTAAATATCTATAATTAGACACAATTTACCATATTCGCCAATAACATGATAAGGACAGATTCAGGCAATTTTCATCAGGGCTGTGAAGTTTTCCGGCCTACTATTCGCGGTGACCTTGACGTGATGCATCAATAGTTTCATGTTTTAAAATTTATCTGCTGTGGTTAATGAACACTCTAAAGCACCTGGCTCGTATATGTTAGTTAAAGGCAAATACGATTTATATGAAATACATGTGTACAGTTCGATAGCAAACTGAATTAGCAGCTCCACAGCTCCATGGACCTTCTTAGATTGAAGAAAGGCATTTCGCAGAAGCAAGCAATAATCTAATTTTCAGAAATTTGTGACGGTGGAGAATTACCATGGATCCCCGAGGGAGTAATTTCATATATTGTCTGGCCAAGCGAACAGAAATCAAATGTTAACTCTGACAGTGCGGACTCTTCACCAAACAATTCCGAGTTTAAACGACGCTGAGTAAGACACAAGTCTTTTGAAAACATTTTGGGAAAAGGAGAAAATGCTGGTAACCAGCATTTTCTCCTTTTCCCAAAATGTTTTCTACCTTCTTAAAATAAATCAAGAATTCTTTCGATCTGGGTGAGTCTCAGATTTTTTTTGTCTGGTAAAGAGTTGAGATCAACTATAAAGTTAAGTACACTGTTGCAGTGTTGTATCCAAGGCGTGCCATCGCGCCAGTCTCGCTGTCTAGACCTTCAGTCCCTACAATTTTGATTTTGTATTTTTGGTGACAACTCTCGCGGAAACGAAAAGCATTCCTCACACAACAATATGCTGTGCGCAATAAAATTTCATTTAAAAAAGAAAAACTTAAAATGTACATAATGTATAATGGTATATACATGTTGAAATATTATCAGACATGGGTAATATTTTGATTAATAAGATAAAACCTTTAACTTCGTTAAAAAAAAAAAAACTTCAGGGGAAAGCATGGACAAAGGCAATGCCCGCCCCGATATTAATGAAATACATTGGAAAACGGCATTAAACACCTAAAAACAAAGGTAGAATCAGTGATAAAATATCGCACAAAACCGGATGTAGAATTTTGCCGTATAAATAGAAAACTGTTCATCTTCATTATAGACATTTACTGATTAATATATTCCCCAGAGAAATCTTCTTTATGACATGTACCTTTCTTTTTCTCTTAAAATATAGGCCATACTATCGTATTCTCAATTTACCTTGTTGTAAGATTATTCATGGTTGCTTATCGGAATACAAAACAAGTCTAAGAAATATCTTTAAAAAGATAGACGGCGTAAATTTGCCAGCAAATAGACAGGAGCTCTTGAAATAAACCTGTCTACATTTTTGACCACCGGGGCTTTAGAATAAACATGTCTACATATTTGACCAATCACAAATTTTTATTTATTTATTTTTTATCAGCACAAAAAAGGTAGATCAAAACCCAGCACATTCAGCTACGCCAAAAATTACATGTATAACCTTAAGTTCTACCCAGTCCTTATTGTTCTCTGTATACCTATATGTTTACGTTTACGTAACTGGTGGACGGCACTGATAAAATCTTCGCTTCGAAGGAAGGACGGCTGGTCAGAAGATCGGACAGACGGACACACAGACGGACTGACGGGAGGACGGACAGACAGATACATGAAAGTATGATAAAGGAGAAGTTGTTTGTAACTAGGAATTACTCGAACCTTGTTGGTAAGTCAGGAATGTACAGGGCCCGTTACCAAGGGGTCATTGGTTCAATTACCGGCCTTAACAAGGTCTTTGCGATAGTATTATTTTTTTCTCTAATTGCTTAACATTATCTCAGCCATATTTATGTGGGAACGTAGGCAGTAGCTTGGAAAACATGTTGTGCGAATAGATATAAACAGTAAATATCTTTAAAAAAGATAGTCTGCGTAAATTTGCCAGCAAATAAGCAGGCACACTTAGAATAAACATGTCTACATACTTTTTTTTTTTTGTCTACATATTTGACCAATCACAAATTTCTATTTATTAATATTTAATTTTTTATCAATATCAAAAAGTAGGTCATAAGCCAGCACATACATCTACACAGAAAACAAATCCTGGAACGCATGGGGGCCATAAGAGAAGTAACGCAAAATGCGAAACAATAAAACGACAACAAACAAAGCTTTACTTCATTGCTCCAAATTTTCAAGGTGTCAACTGTGGGGACGGAATACTTCGTACTTGTACAGCAATAACTAACGGCAATCAATATCCAAACTGCTGCGCTTTCAGTAAATCCCTAAGTACAATATAAGTTAGGATCAGCGCGCCAGTGTTGTATATAAAATTGAGCCATGCTCTGGGAAAAGCGAGCTTAACGCATCTCCGTGATATATTATAGCTATCAAGCTATCGCATAATTATGGATCCATAATAGCCAATTTTTTAACAACCGATTCAATCATGAGGTCGGCTGGTCCTTGGACATAGAGAAAACTGACCAATTGCGTAAAGTATCGGCCCAGGTCAGCCCGCGCGGACTGCGCAGGCTGACCTGGGTCGATACTTTTCGCAGATGCATTAAGTCCCTTTTTCATGGCGCACATCTTTCTTACTCGTTTTGTATTGTACCAACACTACTGCAAAGATATTACAGAACAAAGGAGAGAAACATTTAAAACTTCATTTATCACTTCTTCGACTGTACTCAATCATACGCAACATCTGTTTTGAGACGCCTCTCATGCTCAACGATGAACGATGGGCGTATTTCATTCGCCTGTTCTGGCATGCTAAACTGTGTTCCGGGATGCTCTTCTGGAGCGGGCGAAAGGAATATTTCAGCACACGTGCACTGTTCCGGAATGATGCTCTGAATAGAGCATTTTCGGAACATTGTTCTATCAAAGATGTTTTGTTTTTCATTTGTTCTAAACTTGATAACAACATTGCTAGTCTATGGTGCGTATATTTAACTCATCCCCTTTTCAATTTATTGTTGGCGATTAGAAAGCTATTCTAACCCATGTCATAATTAAGCTTCAAATCTCTTGAAAATAGGGAAATGGACCGACACAATAACTCACCTTAAGACAAATTGCTGAGAGTTAGTTGTTACAATCACATAACCCGTTACCAAACATCAAAATTTTAGACTTGTCCAACGTAAAAGCATTTGCAGATGACAAAATCAGTATGACTCCAAAAGTGAAATTTGTTCTTGGATGGGTAGAAAACAATGAGGGTAATGTAGAAATTGCTGGTTCTCCTATTTTTCACACAATGTTTTCAAAAGTATTCTGTTTCACCTATATTTAGATGATGACAAAGTCCCACTGGCTGTATTTTTTCCGCAGTGCAACTAATTGAGTGTCGACTGATACAGTGCTGACTGCACTTTGATTTATACTCCGGCCATATGGACTGAAGTACACTTAATTTTTTATAAAGTACATTTGTGCCAGGACACAAGGAAATGAGAAGAAAACTGAAACCAACAAAATGACTGCGTTCAACATGGATATAGAGTACCCTGCACATCTGTGAGGTCTGTTCCGGATCCATACTCTTTTCGCACTGAAAAATTGTTTGTCTTTCAGCCATCTTGTAACACGTAAGTACGCGTTAAGCAGGTGCGCTGTACCCCGGTTCATTTAGAACAGCCAGAACATGTTCTGAAGAACATAGCACCGTGTTCCGAGATACTCCATTGATCTAGAACAGGTTCGGAGTGTTAGGAGGAGCGAAAGGAATACAATACGCCCAATAAAAAGGGGGAGGGAGACAAAGAAATTGATTGTGATTGGATATTATTTTTGTAAACACGGTCATCGGACCATAATGCATGATTTACAAAGTAACACACATTGAATATTGTGATCGGCCGTCTCCCCATGTTGGACATCGACGAGTTTGTATGGTAAAATTATTCCCAGCGTTTAAGATACAGACAGACACAAAGACACACAGACAGACAGACGCACAGACACACAGACAGCCGGACACACACACAGACAGACAGACACACAGATAGAGATGTACATTACACATGTAATGTATTGATATCGAACTTGCATAGGAACACTTCCTATCAAGGCCGTTTCTCGTGGTAACCATGGAAGGAACAGGAAGGCGATAATAAGAAAGAGGAGATTGGCAATAATTTTCATGAACTTTATTGTCTTTGTTTTATTCTGGTTATAATATTCTTGTAATTGCTTTTTTTTTTTTTTGAGACATTAGCCTACCCAAAACGCTGAGCGATCTTGGACAGGAAATTTAACCTCGAGACTGCCCAGCACCACTCAGTGTGTTTTGCGGACAATGTAGAGCAATATCTATTCGAAGGCGTTTGAAAATTTACATGATGCTCGAATAGAGCAATTCATATATCTGAGCTAAGTTTCCTCAGTTTGGGACATTTCAGAACTAATTAGGGTTTACTCATTTCAATTTTTAATTTTGAATTAAATAGGTTATCAGATGAGTAAAAGAAATAAGCTGGTTTGCGTTATCTTCGTAGATACTTATTCAATATCATGACACATTTCTGTTTTAGTTTTGCTCAGTGACGACTGAAAATTCATGTGACGTTGAAAATGAGCAAGTGATATGAGCTTCGCCCTAGCAGAAGGGGGTCATATGATCATGGATCGATAAAATCCATTTTGTTTAACAACCGAATGAATCGTGAGGTAGACTCGTCCTTTGACATGCAGAAAATTGACCAAGAGCAAAAAGTTTGATCCATGTCAGTCTACGCGGATTCGCAGGCTGATATGGGTTGATCCTTTTTTGCAGATGCATTAGAATCCCTTTTCACAGAGCATTACTCATATCTCACTCCAGTGGGGAATCCCTCAGTTTTTGACATTATAGAATCAAATAATAATTAACTCATTTAATTTCTTTTTTAACTTTCATCTTAAGAATATGTTATTAGACAGGAAAAAAAAAAAAACTGTTTGGGTTCACTTCGTGGATATGATAGTATACATTCATTATCGCCTGGTTTTGTCCCATATGTTGTTAAAACGTTATCTTTAGCTAAACCCCTTAGCTTAACACAAAACCACCTGATGTTTTGTTTTTTTTCCTTATTCTTCTTGCAGCTGACCACATACTTGGTAGTGGTACCTCCGAGTTTTTTCTCCTTTCACAACGAAATATTCACAAACATGACTGTATAGCAAAGTAATAAACCAGCGATGACCATCCATATTTTACCATGTACTGTCATGCGGCTTTTACCTGAATAAACCTTATCTTATATTTGACAAAATTAAACGAGTCATGTTCTGTAAAAAATGTATCTGCAAAACGTATCGACCCATGTCAGCCTGCGCAATCCGCGCAGGCTGACATGGGTCGAAACTTTTTGCTATTGGTAAATTTACTGCATGGCAATAGACCATTCTATCTAATGACTGTGCTGGGTTTTGGACAAAATGAATTTTATATAATGCGTTGACAAGGCTTGGTATAATGTATTACAAAGATGCATGAAACGCTCTATTCCCAAAGGGCCGCTCATCTTTCTTTTCATTATTGAGAACTTTTTTACGTCAATGTTGGGACCAAGTATTAAGGGGGGAAAGGCGTATGACCACAGAGCTTTTAGCAATGGCAGAACATATGTAAGATAAGGCAGACCGTAATGGCTATGTCACACTGAAAATAAGGCTACTTATGTGGAAAAAAAAAACAGAACTTTCCCAATAAAACGCGATTTTCCTAGTCATAGGATTAAGAGATTTATGCTGTTGAATTTGGACCAGTGTAAAACTTTGTTTTCTGATGAAAATTTCAAAAAAAAATTCATTTCGAACCATTTGCGTATTCTTAACCTTTTCACTGGCAATTGCAACTATAGAAAGCTTTTGCGGACGATCATAGATCAAGATCAGATTGCACAAGACGTTAAATTTAATCTTGAACCTATACCATATGACAATAATTTACCATAATTATTTTCCTGTGCGAGGGAAATCTCCTCTTTAGATTAGAAATAGTTCATATTATTCAGTAAAATAAAAGAAATAACCCAATTGAGAGAAGGGGTGGAGGGGGAGAAGAAAGACGAACAAGCAGAAAGCGTAAGACAGCCAGAAATATGGGTTAAGAAAGCAAGAGACAGACATGCAGACAGGCAGGCAGGCAGACAGACAGAGAACCTGACGGACAGAGAGGCCTAGAAATCGATGTCTGTCTCTTGTCACTAATACTCATGTATGTGATTACCTGCCGTATTTTGATTTATAAAATCACTTTGACTTTTATTGCAATTTCCACGAACATAAAATATGTAATTCTAGAATGGCGTGCAAACATGTCGTATCGTGGAAGTGTCGCATTAGCACCCATCATCAGTTTTCAATTTGGCCTTGGTAATACCGTTCGAATAATTTATCTTCCGTGCACAAGTAAATCGCGTTTGCTACAGAAAAAAAAACATTACTTTAAAGTTTCCGTTTCGTTCATCTGAAGTACTTGCTGAATAGAAAAACTTGTGAGAAAATTAGGCGGTAGCAGTGCGGATTGTTCATACTAGCTGTTCAAATGAATTCTGGCCTGAGGAAAACAATTTTAAATCATTGTGTCGAAAAGAAAGGTTATTACGGAACCCTTAAAGTGACATGCTCGACTTTTTTTTTTTTTTTTTTAATATGCAAATTTCTCATTTTATTTCGTTTTTACGAAATAACATTTCGTATTTACGAAGTAGTATTTCGTTTTTACGAAATAATTATTTCGTATTTACGAAATAATTATTTCGTTTTTACGAAATATTATTTCGTTAAAACGAAATAAAGTGAGAAATTTGCATATTAAAAAAAAGTCGAGCATGTCCCTTTAGGGGTTCCGTAGGTTATTTCTTTGTCACTATGCTATATACAAAATTATAAAACCTATACTAAAGTTGCTTAACCCTTTCATGGCAAAAGGCAAAAACAGGGACTTTTGCAGACGGTTTAGGTCAAGATTAGACTGCACAGATCGTGTAGTCTGATCTTGAATCTATACTTTCTGCTTGTATAGTCAAGTGTATAAGATAAAGATCTTTCTAAGGTTCAGTTGGTAGAATTTTCAGTAGTAAATAGAGGTCGAGTTTATTTAACCCTAAATCTACACGATTCCAAGTTTTAACGACCCTGAAGAAGGAAGGTTTTGAAAACGTTGTGGGAAAAGGAGAAAATGCTGGTAACCAGCATTTTCTCCTTTTCCCACGATGTTTTCTACCATATCAAAGATAGGAGTCATCATTTAAGTTACATTTGATTTGTCGTCTGCAAATGCTTTCAATTAGTCCAGTCCAAAATTTTTTCGTTCGGTCAAGAGTTACTGTTAAAAATTTCCGCGCTTTTGTAAAAATAGACGTAACAACTAATGAAGTCTACGAATTGAATAAGAGAACTTCTTTTCTTTGCGGCAATATATTTTTTGTGACGGTACCTTGTCGTGCATTTCCGGTCTAGGTCATGGAAACAAAAAGCCTGGCTAAAGGCAAGAAGGAGAGAAGCCAATCAAGAAAGTTAGAACTGTAAATGAAAGGAAAAGACAACCTTTCGAGACAGAAAGAATACCAACGCACAATTAATCAATTTTGAATAATCCAGTCGTGTAAAAAACTTGACATCCGCTTGCTGTCTGTATTTCTGAATGGCGTTTCCGGCATTACAGAAGGAAATTTGTCTTAAAATGCATCTTGTTCAAAGTTTTAAATGTTAATGTTTTCTTAAGCCACCTTCCCCCGGGTCGTGAAACATCGGGATAGTACTGTAAAAGTAAATAATTCATCCTTTTGAAAACCAGGACATAACAAATGTTTAACTTGAATAAAGGAACTTCTGTTTGTTTGGCAATATAATTGAGCCATGCTCTGGCAAAAGGGGGCTTAATACATCTCCGTGATGCATTATACCAAGCAAGTCATCACATATTTACAGATCCTTAAAACACATTTTGTCTACCGATTGACTGAATCTAGGAGAGTGGTCCTTGGATATGCAGAAAATTTTCAATTAGCAAAAGGTTTCGACCACTATCAGCCTGCGCGGACTGCGCCGTTATGTGCCGGTGTTCTGTGGTGCATTTCTGGTTTAACCCTTTCCCAAACGACAAATTTTGGACTGGTCCAAATTGAAACAGTTTGCAGACGACAATTTTAAATTTGATGAAAATGGCGGAAAGGTCGCAAAAAGGGTAGAAAACGCTGTGGGAAAAGGAGAAATTGCTCGTTACGAGCAATTTCTCCTTTTCCCACAGTGTTTTCAAAAGACTTATACTGCAGACACGTGAAAACCAGGGCTTCTTTGGCAAAGGGTTAAGCCATTGAATCAAAGGCATGCTAAAAGCAAGTAAGACAAGAACACCGGGTGCCAATGCTCGACTGCAGTTACTATTTTTCATTGAAAATTCTAAGTCGAATAAATGGGGCAGACTGTGTCAAAAACAGTTTGATGGTTTAAACCTTTGCCCTTGTTTTATTTGCCTCCCTTCTGGCAGTTAACCACTAGTCCGAGCCTGAAGTAATGCCCCCGTCACACCAAACTAGTTCTTTAGAAGATTTTACCCCGTCCTAACAAAATCGTAAAACGGGTTGCGATCGGGGTAGAAAGTGTAATTTTGGCTTAATCATGCCAATATTGTACCACGTCGTAACACGTCCCTAATAGGATCGAAGTACGGCAGTTCCGTTTGTAGTACGTCCATCTCGTTTTAAGTACGTTGTCACTCCGTCTAATTACAGGACGGGATGGACGGCAAAAATTTTTGAGCAGGCTCAAAGTTCTGGAGCACCTTTCCCGTCCTAGCCCGCCCATGAAGTTCGTAAACAGATCGTAAAAGGTTGCTACTACGTCCGCTCCGTTCGAACACAGTTCGAGTTCGTTTGGCAACAATTTTCGGAACGTAGTGAGAACGAGTTCGGTGTGACGGGGGTATTAATATATTCAGTAGTGACAGAGATACTACAAAATCTCATTTTTTTGCACCCCACGACGGCGCAGACAATGACCGGGACATGACAATACCTCTACTACAGCCGAGCTAAAAATAGTCAGATGGAGTACATGTATCTGGACTTGAAAATAAGTAAACAAAGTTCAGAATAGAAAGTGCACAGTTAATTATTAATGAAATAACTCAGTCTCATAGAAATTGTAACATCCGCTCGCTGTCGGTACGTCTGAACAGTAATTCCGGCACTATATCAGAAAATTCTGCTTAAAATGCATCTTGTTCAAAGTCCCAACAATGTCACTTGTGAATTAAACTTTTCTTTTATACTTAAATTATTGACGTTTCAAAAGTGCTCCTCTGTCAGGGTCGTTAAATTTCTGAACTGCTAGATAAACAGTTAAAAATATTCCATTCTCGTAAAAGCCTACAGATAACGCCTGTTAAATTTCGCTAATTGGATCGTCATTGCGTTGCGGCAATATGTTTTCATAACAATAATGCACCGTGCATTTCCGGTAGAGGTCACCGAAATAAAACACTCGTCACAACTCGGCCGATTCCGTACCTACATCTAACCTCGTCTGTGTTAGGGAGGCTTCCATTTTGAACTACCAATCACATGATCTTAAACATGGCGGCGCCCCTGTAGATCGCTCAGCAACGACATGAACAACCACTGTGAAGTTATTCACTTCTATCGATCTGTCGATGAAAGCTCCTAACGGAATTGATAAACCACGCTAAAACTTTAATGTACAAACTGTTTGCCGGCTCAAATACTCTTAGAAAGATAACGATAGAAAATTTACTCATGCGTTCTTTCTAAAGAGGAGCCTTACAATTTCAATAACGGTAAAGCGGTGTGCTTCCGGAGATGTGCGAAATGTACCGTGTAGGTGCATATCAAGCTACGTGATACAGCCGAGGGATTTGATCACCGGATCACCCGAGGTATGCCGAATGCGAAATAAAAGTATTGCCAAAGGCAAGATAGAATAGTCAGTTTATAAAGTTATAACTGGAAATTAAAAATGAAAAAGAAAAAAGAACAGAAGTAAGGCAGTAATATATAAAAAAGAAATAACAAACGCTCGCTGTCTGTGATACTAAATGGTACTTCCGGCATGCTATCAGGAAATTCTGCTTAAAATGCATCTTGTTCAAAGCTTCATTCAACCTCTTATCTCAGTAAATCTTAATTAAACACTTAAAATTCGAAATGAATCAAATGAACATCCACCCCACAGCGAAAAGATGAAACATTGCTAGTTTAACACTTTACCACACGAGAAAAATTTAGACTCGTCCAAACTGAAAGCATTTGCAGATGACAGTTTAAATGTGACTCAAATAATGAAATTTTGTCTTAGATAGGGTAGAAAACATTGTGGGAAAAGGAGAAAATGCTGGTTACCAGCATTTTCTCCTTTTCCCACAATGTTTTCAAAAGGCTTCTTCCTCAGGGTCGTTAAAAGTCGGGATTGTGTGATAAAGGGTTAAACTCCGTTTTGCCTGAAACATCTCCGTAGTCTTAAAGTCTGATTTTTGATGTATGCTATCTGAGATGTGCTAGCTTTAACGGCACTAACCCTTAGACTTCCAAGCGCGACTTAAAGACCTTTTGCGGACAGTGTTGATCAAGATCAGACTGCACAGAACGTGCAGTCTGATCTTGAATCTACACTGTTCGATAAGGAGATAGTTATATATCTTTGAAAAAGCAATGTTTGGGTTTTTACGATTATCGGATTGAAAGCTTATTTAGCAAGATAAGGTTTATGTATAATTTCATCTCTTACCTCTGGGAGGCTAAACTCTACTGTATGCTATAGGCATTTTCTTAACCCTTTAACATACAGTCTCCGGTTCAAACAACCCTTCGAAAAAAAAAAAAAGCTTTTGAAAACATTGTGGGAAAAAGAGAAAATGACGTTAACCAGTATTAACCCATTTTCTTACAACTTTTTGTACCACTTCAGTGACAAGTCCCGTCGTTTGAGCTGCCTTTGGCGTCTGTTAATGCCATAAACTTAGACAAGTCTAATTTTCTGGCGTCTTCTAAAGATTTAATAAATCTAAGTTACAAACACTGACAAACAAAAATATATGAGGCATGCTCTGTGAAAAGGGGGCTTAATGCATCTGCTAAAAGTATCGACCCAGGCCAGCCTGCGCAGTCCGCGCAGGCTGACCAGGGCCGAAACTTTTCGCTATTGGTCAGTTTTCTGTACGTCAAAGAACCAGTCTACATCAGCGTTCTTTCGGTTAATAGACAAAATGCACTGTATGGACCCATGATCATGTGTTAACTTGCTTGGTATCATGCATCACGGGGATGCATTAAGCCCCCTTTTGTCAGACCATGGTTCATATAGGAGTTGCGGTAATTTCTTAAGATCAACGTTTTTCTTTTCTTTCTACAATGTTTTTTTTTTTTTTTTCTCTCTCTCTCTCTTTTTTCTTCACTTTCGAAAAAGGATAAGCTTTTCTATAATTAGTTTGCCTAGTGGTATAATTGTTTGATTGATAGATTGTATGGTGTGTGACGCCATTTTCAACATTATTTCACTTATATCGGGGCGACCAATGCACCTATCCATACTCTCCTGGATTTTCTTTTTCCAGTACTCCGCACAATATTCTTTCAAAGTCCTAACCATCGTTGACGCAATGGTCAGCGATGAGAGAGGATTGAATCCTGTCGAAATGACTACTAATCCTAGGAAAGAAATTGGCCAAGCCGGGGATCGAACCAGCGACCGCCCTGTTCTCAAGTCCTGTGTACGCAACGCCCGAGCTATCGGGGCTTGGCCGATATGATTGTTTGAGTTCGGTTTGTTTTACATCAGAAAATTCGTCATAAATGACGTCAATCGTGAAATGAACACGCATTGTTCGAGTTTACTAAAACTAAAGGTCCAACAGCGACCAAATACGTGTAAACAATACGGTGTATAAAACAGAGATAAATTATATAGATTTATAGCAGAAATTTGCAGCATTATTCTAAGTCTTATATTTATCGTCCTTAACCCTTTCCCAAACAAGCCCTGGTTTTCACGTGTCTGCAGTACAAGTCTTTTGAAAACACTGTGGGAAAAGGAGAAATTGCTCGTAACGAGCAATTTCTCCTTTTCCCACAGTGTTTTCTACCCTTTTTTAGACCTTTCTGCCATTTTCATCAAATTTAAAATTGTCGTCTGCAAACTCTTTCAATTTGGACCAGTCCAAAATTTGTCGTTTGGGAAAGGGTTAAGCCATCCTCGTTGATCCAGTTCCGAGGTATTCCGTAAAATACATTCATCGCCCCTGGGTTATCTCGCGTATGTTTTCTCGTTCTCATGAATTATTCATGAGGCACTTTGATTGGTAATCTCGGTATTTCAGTGAGAAAATTTACTCTATTTGTATCAACCATATGCCATCATTTCTATTTTTACCTCGTCTACAACCAATCAGATCACTTGTTTCAAATCAAGCTTGGCGATACTTAAAATATGGCTGAGTCCGTGAACATCACTGAAAAAAGTTTACAAACAACATTCGGCGTCACCTCGACATTTACGGAATACTTCGGAACTGGGTCAACGAGGACGGCTTTGGATTATAGTAAGGCAAATGTCACAGAAGGAAGGCCACCGGCGGCTGCCATATTCGTTGATAATGATGTGGGTATTACCCGGTTTACTCATAATAACGGCAGAAATATGATTATCCTCCATTACAAGAGAGTATCATTATGTTATCGACAATTCGGTTGGCTATTGGGTGTAATTCGCAATCTTACGAATATCCATAGAAACGACGGTGTCGCAATAAAATGTCCGGGGGGGGGGGGGGGGGGGGGCGGGGGAGGGGGTTGACGAATGGTAATTCTTCACACCTGGGTTAACGAAGGTGCCCCGAAGCAAAACGTTTCCGAATTTTTATAATCCGGAGACCGAGGGAGAAGGCTTTTGATAACGTTGTGTGAAAAGGAGACTATGCTAGTAACCATCATTTTCTCCTTTTTCCTTAATGCTTTCTGCCCTTTCAGAGACAAATTCCATCATTTGAGTCGCGTTAATTCTTTACTTCACAATCAACAGTTTTAACGACCTGAGGAAGAAGCCTTTCGAAAACATTGTGGGAAAAGAAGAGAAAATGCTGGTTACCAGCCCTTTCTCCTTTCCATACAATGTTTTCTACCCAATCAAAGACAAATTCCATCATTTGAAAAGGCAGTCGTGAGTATTTTACGGCAGTCCGTCTTCTTCACACCTATGTGACAATGTGGCTCCGAATTCAAAAGTCTACCGCCCTAATTTGGCTGTGTGAGAATGAAGCTCTGTCGCTGTTTGAAGTTTGTATTGGTCATTTCGTAGATAACTTATTATAGACATATTAAAAATAGTGTCGCGCTCCCTATGTTTGATTTTCTGGCGTGAATGATATAAAATGGGTTGGAAATTAGAATCTGGCTGCTGCATTCACCAACAAACCAGTCTGTTGCCTCTGAAATGATGTAAACTGAGGTATCCCTTGACCTCATGGCAGCGGCTACTAATCGAGCTGTTTCACCCTCTTGTGAGAGGTATGAGACGAAGACTGCAAGCTGTTCTGCAAGCCCTTGGAAGAAGTACGCAATATTGACTGATTGTTTGCATCCATTGTCTGCAGGTCACTTTCAACCTGTCGTAAGTTTTATTTCGACATTTAATTCCAAGTTTTAACCAAATTTAAAAGCTTCTCGTTTTTCTTAAATTTGAAAGCAGTATCTAAAGCAAAATAATTCCTACTTACCATGAGGGCAAGGGATACCTCAGTTCAGTTCAGTTCATACGAGCAAAAGACTGGTATGTTCCTGTTGGTGTATGCAGCAGCCTGATTCTAATTCCTAACCCATTTTTAATTTTTCACGCCAGAAAAGCAAAGTCGGTAAAAATCATAGAGGGTGCAGGACATTTTTTTACTGTGTATATTATGACCGGCTATTATGCTATAATGAATGAGTAATGGCCGCTTTGAATTACGTAATGTCGGCCATTGCTGTCTTTCTTTTCTCGTTATTTTGACAATAGTGTTTGATAAATATATTATGTACCAGACAAGTGATTACCCTCGTATTTGTCTTCTATTTGCATTCTTGTGATAACAGTAATATGTATGGCGGAGACTTGGCTACCGATTTGTTGTAAGGGATTTGTACAAACACGTAGGAGGAAAAGATAACTGAGCAGCGCTCTTGGAAAGAGTATTTTAGTGCCTCTTCGAAATATATGTTAACCCTTGTCCTGCTGAATAAAAGAAATGAAACTTTATAGTAGATAGTATAAGCCGAAAACTTTCTTGTTTCAAAGGTATTTTTGGAGGAAAGATATCTCCTTATCGGACAGTGTAGATCAAAGATCAGACTGCACATTCTGTGCAGTCTGATCTTGATCTACACTGTCCGCAAAAGGTCGGTGGGTCGCTATAAGCAGCCTAAGGGTTAATATATCGCTCCAGCCGCTATACAATATGCATCGATTTTGTCTAAAAACCGGCTGAATCATGGGATAGAATGGTCCTTTGACATCTTGTAAATTTACAAATGAAAAGTTACCAAGTTTCGATTCGGGCAAGCCTAGTAACCCCGAGTCTATAATTTTTGTGGATGCATTAACCCTTATCCTGTTGAATAAAGGAAATGAGAATTTCAAGCCAATAGCATAAGCCCAAAACTTTCCTGTTTCAAAGGGATTTTTGGAGGAAAAATATCTCCATATCGGACAGTGTAGATCAAAGATCAGACTGCACGTTCTGTGAAGTCTGATCTTGATCTACGCTGTCCGCTAAAGGTCAGTGAGTCGCGATAAGCATCCTAAGGGTTAAACCATCTTTTCACAGTCTGATAATACGAGTTTAAAGTCATTATCATCGAGGGCGGAGTACATATTTGTGGGTTATCAACAAGAAGCATTTAGACTAAGAAATATTTGCAGTCAGCATAAGAGTGATCCAATTTTCTTGAATCCCACGACAGTTTTGACAAATTAATCTGCGATTGTACACATCGCATTAATTCTGCTGCCATTAAATTAGAAAAAGGTACCTGTTTTAGATAGAAAATGCTATAAACGATTAAATGCTCCAATGCCTAAACTCTTTCAGAACCAAATATGTAAACACGAACTCCAGTGTCGGTTGAAAAAAACAATCCAATGAAACAAAGATTTTTTTTTTTCTTATAGGCTTGACAAATGAGGCGGACGGCATAGATCCAAGATCAGATTGCACGTTCTGTGCAGTCTGATCTTGATCTGTGCCGTTCGCAAAAGTCCCTGCTTTCGCCTATGGCGCAGAAAGGGTTAATCAGCACAGACTGTAGGCCTAATTAAAGGGAATAGCGAGATGTGGCGTCGGGCATAAAATTGTCTTGAGATCAAAGAACCGAAATTACTAGGAATGCATTCCAAAAATTGTGAGGTCTTTAAGATCTACAGTGGAATGAGTATTTAAGTCATTTAACCATTTAGAAAAAAAAGATCGACTTTTATCGATCCTAAGAAAGACCGCTTATGAAAGCATTGTAGGAAAAGGAGAAAATGCTGGTAACCAGCATTTTCTCCTTTTCGCACGATGTTTTCCGTTATTTCAACGCCAAATGCGGTAACTTCGGCCACTGTTAAGTTCTTCGTTTTACGAACGATTCGAATATGAAAGAGTCAAATATTTTTTCGCCTAGTAAAGGTTGCTATGTAATGACGACAGTTCAACTATTCACTGACCATGTACCTGAGGTATTAGTCATATGCATAATGAGAAAACCAGCCAAGTCATTGTGAAATTGTTGACTCAGGAGGGGAGACGGAAAATGAATTACTTGCTACGTACACGTACCCAACAAAGAATATACCTTCGAAAAATTGTTTTATTTAATCTTTTCGTTTTCCACCGAACTAATTCTTAGAACGTCTTGCCCTGTCCTAAAAAATCGTAAAACGGGTTGCGGTCGGTAGAATATGTAATTTTATTCGGTTTGCAAGCGTACTGCCAAATGAATGTCCACTGCACCACGTCGTTACACGTCCCTAAAAGGATCGAAATACGGCAGGTCCGTTTGTAGTACGTCCCTCTCTTTTTAAGTACGTTGTCACTCCGTCAAATTACAAGACGGCTCAAAGTTCTGGAGCACCCTTCCCGTCCTAGCCCGCCCATGAAGTTCGCAAACAGGTCGTAAAAGGTTGCTACTACGTCCACTCCGTTCGAACACAGTTTGAGTCCGTTTGGCAACTATTTTCGGAATGTAGTGAGAACGAGTTCGGTGTGACGGGGGTATTAAGAGAAAGCAAGGGCTTTTACTGACGGCGCAAAACGTTCGCTTTGATCTTAGACCGATACTGTTTACTTGTTTTAGTCAGGTATATAAAATAAAAATCTGTCTTAAATGAATTTTTACCGACAGTGTAGATCTAGATCAAACTGCACGAAACGTGCATTCTGATCTTAGATCTACACTGTCCGTACAGGAGCTATCCCCCCCCCCCCCCCAAAATAAGTCTGAAATAGTATTATTGGGGTTTTTATTATCGGTTAAAAATTCCATTTTAACTTATTTAGCAGGATAAGAGTTTACAAGTTTGTCCTATTAATATAGGACGTCTTAGTGTTTACTCTTTTTTCTATTCTCTGGGATTAGAATTACAAATTTCAAGACAGCAGAAAATTAACATCTCCGCAACCTATATAAACGTTTTATTTGTAAGATGGCTCAGTTACACTCAGGATTACACAACAAAATAATCGTTTGTCGTCTCGCCGACCAGGTTATCAATGAACACTTATCGAGGAAATCACTCTCTGTTGTATTCCATTTTAGCTTATTAGAGATAGGGAGAGTAGTAGATACGATAGCTTTCTCGGACAAATTAGGTACAAGTGAAGAGGTCTAACAAGCCGTGAATAAATAATACGTACATTTTTTTCTGGTAAAAAATGTCTTTATATAAAGCTTGGTAATTACATCAAAAGTTATTTTGCAGGCAGAGTAGATTCAAAGATCAGATTGCACAGAATCTATTACAATATTGTTTCCTCTAATACCATCACAATAGCGAAATTACAATCTTATGATTTTTCACCTGAAATACTTCATTAGTTTTTTTGGCGGTCAAGCGTATAAAATCTTGGTGGCGACAGTGAAGTTTTGGTTTGTCTAACTAATTCTACGCTCGACTTTCATTCATCTAAACAACTATTTGATAAGGAAAGTTCAATTTCGTGCTACTCTAGGCTGTATCGCAAAACCAGCATTGAATTACCAATAGTCTGGTTTAATTAAACACAAGGGGCATCAAAATTGAGACATGTGAACATACATAGCACAAATCTCTACTTTTCATGAATCGTCTGACAAACGGTAATTTTGAAACTCGTAACTTCTTCTGGTTCTAAAGTTTTTTTTATCTATAAATCTATAGATACCAGAATGAGTCTACACTGTCCAGTACTTGTCAGAATTTCCGTCTAAACATTTTTTTAATTACAAAATCTAGGGCTGTCAAGGTAATAATCCGATGATGCAATAGTTCTGCAGCCATTTCTTCTCTTTAAACTTTAAAATTAACCCTTTACTAAACAACCCTACAGAGATTTTTAAATCATTGTGGGGATAAAAGGGAAATACCGGTAGCCAGCATTTTTCTCCTTTTCACACAATGTTTTCTATTCTTTCTAAAACGAGTCTCACCATACAAGTCACCATTTGATTTGTCACCTGCAAGTGCGTTCAAATTGGACCAACAAAAAAGAAAATTGATATCTGGTACAGAGCTACTGGACTAAAAAACAGCCATGGTGCATATCTTTTTTGGTCTGTTTTCCCCATAAATCGTCATAGCACGCTTATGTTGGTTGTCTAATGTGCTGATACGATTCGTCGCGGTCTCACGATGGTAATGTAAGTTGCCGTCCCGGCTTTCCAAAGAGTTATTTCACTATGGCTGCACTCTGACGGATATCTACCAGAGACGCATACATATGAGCCATGCTCTGTGAAAAAGGGGATTAATGCATCTGCGAAAAGTATCGACCCAGGTCAGCCTGCGCAATCCGCGCAGGCTGACCTGGGCCGAAACTTTCCACTACTGGTCAATTTTCTGCATGTCAAAGGCCCAGTCTACCTCATGATTCAGTCGGTTGTTAGACAAAATAGAATTTGTGGATCAATGATAATGTGATAACTTGCTTGGTCTCATGCATCACGGAAATGCATTTAGACCCCTTCTGCCAGGGCATGGTTCATGTAGATATCATCACGCTAGCGGGTATTGAAGCTGTTCCTACCCTGATTCGCATTGGATTTGCGACGAATCTGCCAAGTGGGCGCAGATGGTTCTAAACATTTTCAGGAGCTCAAGGAAATCCATACCGATTCATTTCCGAATTATTCCGCTTTGAGCGCAATTCGTCCCAGATAATAATTGTTGAAGAATAGAGATGCCTATTTTGCATTTTATTTAATGAATCAGGGCATGCAAACATCCATAAAAATGGGTGGAACTTCAGTTAATTGTAAATAACTTAATTTGCACGGTACGTTGATTGGTTGATTGACTGTATGGTGTTGAACGCCGTTTTCAACATTATTTCAGTAATATCGCGGCGGCCAGTGCACCTATCCATGCTTTTCTTGAGTTTCTTTTACCAGTACTCCACACAATACCTGTATTCTTTCCAAGCCACTGGCTACTTTCCCACATAACCATCGTTGAAACAATGGTCAGCGGAATGAATCCTGTCGCAATGATTATCATCAATCCTCGGAAAGAAATTGGCCAAGCCGGGGATCGAACCAGCGACCTCCTGTTTTCAAGTCCTGTACGCTACCGACTTAGCTACGAGGGCTTGGCTTGCACGGTCCGTACCGGTACTGTCTAACATTTTCAAACTTTGATTGAGACGGCGGTACTGCATTCCATTACACCACAGAATCACTAAGCTGTTTTAGATCTCTTTACCAAACAACACAGTTTTTTTGTAACTGACCTAATCAAAGGCATTTGCAGTCGACAAATTAAAGGGGATCAAACACTTGAAAAAGCCTTTGAATTGGTAGAAAACATTGCAGGGGAAGAAGAAAGTTATTAACATTTTCTTCTCCTTTTCACACGATATTCTGAAATCCTACATTCTTCGGGGTCGTGAATACACAGGATTGTTTGAAAACAGTTTAACACTATCGTCGCCAAATGAATAAGCACGACCTCTTTCGACAACTGAAACCACAATTCACAACTCAAAAAGATTTCTATTCCATAGACTAGACAAATCAAGCGGACGGCATAGATCCAAGATCAGACAGCACTTTCTGTGCAGTCTGATCTTGGATCTATGCCATCTGCCTTTCTTTTCGCCTGACGTTATTTAAAGAGACGGCGTGTTTTTATGTCGCTGTTCTCCTAAAGGTTTCACTCTTACCATCTTTACTTTTGTAATCAATAATGGTGCCACCTTCCTCCTCTAGTATATCACAGATAATGGGACTCAGTGGTGTGTTTAATGAGGATTTTTTTCCCCTCTAGTTTCTTTTAATCCTTATCCTGCCGAATATATGTTTGTTAGTTTGTATAGTGTATGCCTTTTTTAATGTTATTTACGTTATGTCGCGCTCACCAATGTGCTCATCAGTGCTTTTCTGGAGTTTGCTTTACCGGTATTTCGCACAGTATTCTTCCTAAGCCACTTGCTGCTTTCCCATATAGAACTGTCTTAGACATAGACACAATGTTCAGCGGTGAGAGATAAATGAATCTTGTTGCTATACCTATCATCAGTCCTCGGAAAGAAATTTGCCATGTTAGGTAATCGAACCAGCGTCATCAAGGTTTTAACCCCTGCATGTTACCGAACAAGCTACAGCACTCGGTGCTGAAAGTTTGGTGTTGGATATCAGTAGAATCAGTTTCGTTTACAATTTATCAAATGACTGATTAATTAAGTGATGTTTTGCGCACCTTTCATCTTAATGTCAGTAATATCATGTCGACAGTTTACTTGTTCAAGTGCATCTTGAATTTCATCAGTACTAAGCCAGGCTTAACTCTTATCTACCTAAAGAAGTAAAATAAAACTTTCAAGACGATAGTTAAAAATTCGAATAATGTAATTTCAAACTTATCCTTTGGAGAACAATATCTCCTTATCGGACAGTGTAGATCCAAGATCAGACTGCACGTTCTGTGCAGTCTGATCTTGGATCTACACTGTCCGTAAAAGGTCAGTGATTCGCACTTAGCAGCTTTAGGGCTAATGTGTGTCTTGTCAAGTCCCAACTGGGCCAAATGTCACTTTACACCCGGAAAGAAAAGGGGGCAGGATTCTAGCATACAAACTTCTATCACTCGTCACAACTCGGCCGATTCCGTACCTACATATAACCTCGCCTGTATAAAGGAGGCTTCCATTTTGAACTACCAATCACATGATCTTAAACATGGCGGCGCCCCTGCAGATCGCTTAGCAACGACATGAACAACCACTGTGACGTTATTCACTTCTATCGATCTGTCGATGAAAGCTCCTAACGGAATTGATAAAACACGCTAAAAATTGCATGTACAAACTGTTTGCCGACTGAAATATTCTTAGAAAGATAACGATAGAAAATTTACTCATGTTTTCTTTTTTAAGAGGAGTCTTACAATTTCAATAACGGTAAAGCGGTGTGCTTCCGGAGATGTGCGAAATGTACCGTGTAGGTGCATATCAAGCTATGTGATACAGCCGAGGGATTTGATCACCGGATCACCCGAGGTATGCCGAATGAAACTTCTATCTGAAATCGCCTGTGTGCGTTACCAACAAAACCGCCAGCAGTAGGCTCGTAACTCCGTGCGGAGACTGTAATGAAATAGTGATGTAATGAACCTAATAATGTCCTTTTTTTCCTCTATCCACATAACATTGATATTACCGCTAATAAAACATCTTACGCTGCATTTATGTGTCTGGCTTTGTCACATTGACACAATAAGGTCTCAGCGGCCCTATTAACTCTCTTAGGGCAAAATACTGTAAAATCGACCTCTTTCGACGATTAAAAATACAATCCAACGAAACCCGTTTTTTTTTTTTTTAATCCTATAGGCTTGTCTAAATAAACTGACGGTATAGATCCAAGATCAGACAGCACGTTCTGTGCAGTCTGATCTCGATCTATGCCGTTTGCAAGAGCCCCTGTTTTCGCCTATTGGTCTGAAAGAGATATATTTTCTTAAGTAATGCAGAAATAAAGACATTTTTTACTTTCTCAGACCATATCCTATAATCCAAAAATGAGCTTCACTAAGTAGCGTATTTTTTTCCTTCTAAATCATATGAGTCATGCTCTGTGAAAAGGAAGCTTAACTCATTTGTAAAAAGTATCGAACGAGGTCAGCCTGCGCAGGCTGACATGAGTCGAAACTTTTTTGCAATCGGTGAAATTCTGTAGGTCAGATAATCATTCTACCCCGTGATTCGGTCCATTTATAGTCAAAATAGATCCATGTTGTGAGACTACTTGCTCAGTATAATACATTATGAGGATGAATTAAACCCCCTTTTCCCAGAACGCCGCTACAGTCATCAAGTGATTGATTGATTGTATGGTGTTTAACGCCGTTTTCAACATTATTTCAGTTATATCACGGCGGCCAGTGCACCTATCTATGCTTTCCTGGAGTTTCTTTTACCAGTACTCGGCACAATATTCTTTCCAAGCCACTGGCTGCTTTCCCACATAACCATCGTCGAAACAATAGTCAGCGGTGAGAGAGGAATGAATCCTGTAGCAATGATTATCATCAATGTCATCAAGTGAACATCATACGCTAATATTTTCACGAGTGCCTGTGGAAATATTACCAATGATGTTCACTCGATTAAATAAATTTCGATCTTTCACCCCCTCCCCCCCCCTCCCCTAAAAATCTTCCATATCAGGCCAATTGTTTTTGTTTGAACAATGAACGTGACTTCAGAATAAATTTTGAAGAAATGCTGTAAATGGACAATTAGATTGTAAATTTCTCCTTAGACCGCGGTGTTTCCAAAAGAGGGTTTTCCACAGGACGAGAAATGTTGTCTTCGGAAATATATATGTGTTGTTTCCTAGTCTGTGGGTCATTATCTTTATCATTTGATTCCAAGCATCGTGTTGCTAGTGGACTTGAAACTACATTTTCAAAGGACGGTCAACTGCACTTGTGTAATACCAATTAAAATAAGTCACGAAATTGGGTTATTAGCCGGATGAAAAAAGAGTTCGATGAACTAGTTATTTCCTAGCAACCCATTCAAGTGACAATAAACGAGTCACAATGCCAGATTCTTTTTATCACATAAATGTATTTCAAGAATTACTTAAAATTTTAATAGACCTCTATTAGAAACCTCCAAATTCATGAACGAGACCGACTAACTACAATAATAATTCATGGATAAACGTTCAGAATTAAAATAGTTCTAGAGAACCTGACATACAAAACCTGTTTTAAAATACGAAAATAAATCAAACATTGGCTTTACCATAATCATCAATTTTACGATTGAATTTTGTGGGAAACGTTTGTACGAAGTTCTGTTTCCAAAAATAACGGTCATGAATACAATGCTCCCATGACGTCACAATTTTTTTATTTCTTGACGTGTTTAAGATAAGAAAATTCGTAATGTCTATATCACTCTAGTTAACAACAAGGACAGGTTATGTGATAAATTTCAAATATAAAATTTGACTGCAGTTGATTAATTTGGATTACTTTTATCTTTTAAAAGAAAGCACAAAAAAAAAAAAAACAATAATAATAATAATTCAAACGCTGAATAGTGATTACTAAGTTAAAAAAAATCAAAGTACTGATAGTACTGAAGGCCAGGAAATCTAGTGATCTGTAATCTCTAAAGAACGAAGGATACGAACTCACACGAGACCTCATTTTCTAATTATCACTACCATACAGACAGTCAGGCCAATTCAATTATGCCAAAAGAATTCATTGGTAAAGGGGTACTGTCACGCATAATATGGAATAATACAATAATCAACAGGAAAAATTAAATTAATGCAAAAAAAAAAAAAACCGCAGTGCTCAGAAGCCAGATTCTATAATTAAACCGAAGCAGATAGTGGATACCAACGCTCGGCTATAGGGTGCATGATAATGGCTTTAAAAATTTCTAAGTCGAAAAGGGGCTTAAATCAAGCAAACTTATTTTTGAGTTATTTGCCTTATTGGTTAAGGTTGATCTTTATGATAACGCACATATATTCCAAGTTTCAAATAAATATCGTCAATGATAAGAAAAATAAGACACAATTTAAAATTGGACACAACGCGAATACCAACGCTTAATATCACGAACGCAGGGCAGGGTGATGTCAATACATCGCAGTTTTGTTCTCAAACAGTCGATCTAAATCTATTCTTTTGACTATATCATACAAAGACGTCCACTAGCCCTTAGAGAGAGAGAGAGAGAGAGAGATTCCAACGACGGCTTCTGGCGCTTAAAATGAATTTGCACATTCGGGATGTATTTCAAAATAAATATTCTTAAACTTTCATTTCTCCTTTTCAAACAATGTTTCGGAAACTACCAGTTATGTGAATGAAACTCTAGGTATGTAAATGTGATGAATAACTGATAAATTAAAACCTAATTTTTTAAACACACCTTTTATTTTCAAATTATTTTGTTTGAAAGTTAAAAAATGTCCAAGGATCGCACAACGCTTTCATGATTTCTAATCAATCAACAGTCATCACAAAAAAAAAAAAAAAAAAAATGAATATAAGCAGATAACATGGTTGATTATCGGAAAATGTAGATAGAACAAAAAATTCTTATTTTTCCATAATGTTTGCCTATTCTTCTGAAGAGAGATCTTTTAAATCGATTTACACAGAAAAAAAGAGAGTATAATTTCTTTTAATTTCTGCATATTTCTTAATATAGAGAAAATCAAGTTCAGTTCTAAATGATTAAAGAAAGTGATAATAAATGCAGTTAATACACCAATAATCTCATTCAACTATCGACATTTCCATGGAAAATCGTATATCTCAATCTTTTCACCAGGCAGTCAAAGGAGATGCGGAGTGCGGTTCCCTTTGATCTTTATTTGAAACGCGGACAGTAACTAGCAAGTGACAATGGAAACTAAAAATAGAAAACTGGTTCTCGGGTTTTTCCCTCGCGCTAGTACACTAGAAAGTGATATCAGGGGCTGTAATCATGTCTATAATACGAGAGGATTTCAGTATCCAATCACAGTGATGGAAAAGTTGGTAGAGGTTAAATGTACACCGAATAAGTCTGTACACTGAATAAGTCTGATGTCAGTCATAATACGGCAACGCCTTAATGCACAGTTCCTGACAAGATTTGTGTAACTATAAACTCCGCCCATAGGCGGTATCGGATAAAAATAGACATCAGACTTAAACGGTGTACAGACTTATTCGGTGGACGTTTAACTTTTACCTGGAAAAGTTATTGACCGTCTGTTGTGTATTCAACAGGGACACAACCCTTAAAGCACACTCGTTGGTTATTAAATACCCTTGCAATTCCATAGCACTATGCAGATGTCGGAAAGCTTGGAGGAAAGGAAAACATTCACGCCGTGTGATAAGCGATCTCTGTACTTACGAAACTAGTTGTTTTGGCGGACTCAGCGATATAGAGTGCACACACCGTTCAACATTTTGTCTGAAAGTAGTCCGAAAAGTCAGCTTACGATCGCTATAGGCAAAGGAATCCCTTGAGAGGGATTCCCTGGCCTAAAAAGAAACTTTCTGAGATCCAAATTGAGTGAAAGTATATTTTCAGCTGATATAATGAACAACTAAGAAACACAATTTCTATGCAATTTGTTCCAAATTCTTTGTAAACACTAGACAGAGTGGATCTAAGATCAGACTGCACGTTCCCTACAGTCTGACCTTGATCTGCCCAGCCCGTAGACAACAATAAGGTTCCAAGGTCATGCTCAGTACCCAAGGGTTAAACAATCTCAATCTTTATAATCATCTAAGGCTTCTGTTCTAAGACTTTTTTTTGTAAATTTATAAGACCTTGTAATCTCAGACAAATGTGAAGGAAAATGAATATTTCATTCTTGATTTACATATCTAGGGCTTCTACATCGAAAAATAAATCCTGAAATTCTAATTAACACTGAAGTCTGTCGTAAGTTATGATAAGGAAGCCTTTCACATGCGACGGGGGACACCACTGCATTGATTTAAAATTTTGAACGATAATTCATACTTGTAATGG
The DNA here is from genome assembly GCA_945859785.2 of Tridacna gigas. Classification (NCBI taxonomy): domain Eukaryota; kingdom Metazoa; phylum Mollusca; class Bivalvia; order Cardiida; family Cardiidae; genus Tridacna; species Tridacna gigas. The sequence continues at coordinate 56,753,544 of OX244035.2, forward strand.
GTTTAAACTCTTTCGCCAACAGCTACAGGTAAATGAGCCATGCCCTCTAAAAAGGGGACTTAATGCATCTGCAAAAAGTATCCACCTGGGCCGAAACTTTTCGCTATTGGTCCATTTTCTGTATGTCAAAGGACCAGTCTACCTCATGATTCAGTCGGTTGTTAGACAAAATGGATTTTATGGATCCATAATCATGTGATGACTTGCTTGGTCTCATGGAGATGCATTAAGCCCCCTTTTGCCAAAGCATGGTGAAAACATTCGACACTTCAACGAGGTCATACCCCTTATCCTGATAAATATGTTCAATGAAATTTCCAAGGCGAAAGTAAAAACCAAGCTATTTCAAACTTACCTTTTTGGGGGAAAAGTATGTCCTTATCGGAGATTGTAGATACAAGATCAGACTGCACGTTCTGTTCAGTCTGATCTTGATCTACACTGTCCACAAAAGGTCAGTGAGTCGCTTAGCAGCATAAGGGTTAAATGTAGTTTGACAAAGTTTAATACAAGTTAGCGAAAGTGCAGATCCTAGATCAGACGGCACGTTCTGTGTAGTCTGATCTTGATCTTCGGCTCCCGCAAAAGCTGTTTAACTTTGGCAACCAAAGCGTAAATCTGAATGTGTTGATTTGCTTTTCTTGATGGGAACAATTTGTTCTGTTAGAGACTTGGGACTTGCTGAATGAGAGTATTTGGATCCCATTGGAGGCTTAAAGGTTTCAACTTTAAGCTCCTTTTATCAATACGCTTTATTTCACTGCGATATTTCTTTTACCAAAATCCTGGTTTTAGGATTTTTTTTTTTCTCGAAATGATTTCTCTTTAGCACAAACCATAACTTTCAGATTTGCCCAGAACGTACAGTCTGAATCTTGATCTACACTGTCCGATAATGAGATTTTTTTCTCCAAATAAGAAGTTTGAAAAAACGTTATTTGGGGTTTTACTATCGGATTGAAAGATTTATTCAATTTATTTAACAGGATAAGCGTTAACAGATGCTAGCTCCCCGGGTGTAGGCGTCTAAAGATGGCCCTGGAAAAGTTAAACCACGTTTATAAAGGTCCTCTACATGGAGGATACGAGGGCTGTTCGATAAATTCGTGGAAATTTGTCGTTAAAACCACGTTTCTTAATATCTTATGCTAAAATTCGCCAATAATAGCAGGAACATATAAACTTGACACAGGAATTTTACCGTTTTAAAATATTTCAAACGCAAAATATTCGTAACTATAGTAACCTATGTAAGGCGAATTGCCCGGCTCAAATTTTCTACCGATTTGAAACATGTAATTTTGTGTAAAGTGTACATTCAGGAATGTGTAGAAATACCGCCAATTATGGAATCGGTCAAATAGCATCACAACGACATTTCTGTTAAACTTCATAGATGTCGCACTTCAGGTCACTGTATGAATATAGTTTTAGTCTTGTCAGTGCGAGGTAATTTTTGACACAGTGACGTCTTCATTGGAAGTTGAATTTCACGCATAAAAAAAATGTTTGACTCGGCAAAATACCAAAACGGACCATAGAATTGAGTTAGGAGTCAAGTTCCTGTAATATTTTATTTGTCTAAAAGTGGCATGACCGATTACGGAATGGTTCAGAACATCGCAAAGATGATCGTCGTGAAGGACGGCCTATTAGCGTAACGACGTCAATTTTGGCAACTGCGCATAGCGCGGTGAATAGTTATAGGCAGGTTACAGCGCGTGTCATACCGGGCGACTTTAGTGTGTCTTGTTCCACAGTACAAGTATTTCCAGGACCTAGAAATGTCTAAGTTGACCAAACGCTGGGTTTTAAAGGAGAAAATATAGAAAAGGTAAACCGATCTCTTGGCTTGTAATGAGGTTGACGTCATTCTTTCTTATACAGCGTCCGGCAATGTACGTTTACATGTATTTTGTAATTCTCTGTTGAAAATGTATTTCTCTATGAATTTGTACGAAATTTGGAGGATGTTTCGGGCACAGCTTGTCTGATACGTATGCTAAAAGTGATCTCAATTGGTCTCCTAGTTTTAATTTTACAACAAAATTCAACGAATTTATCGAACAGCCTCGTACATCCTTACAGCCGAAGAGAGAAAAAAATGATGTCAAAATTTGATAGAGTGTAGAGTGGTTCAAATTTTAGTCAGCTGAGTAAACATAGATGAATTACTGATACATATGGTGTAAGGGATAAAGAGACTCGAGGAATTTGTCTGCGATTTAAGACAGGAAACGACAACAGGCATTTCTTTGATTGCCCCAAGAAAATGAAATGCATTTTCTATCGATCGCAATCTGTGCAAGTTTGCAACCGTCAGGGGTAATATTTGGCATGAAGATACAAGAATGATTATAGTTTCATAAAATAAAGATGAAATGGGTTAAAAACTCGCTGAAAACGAGTATAGATGTATCTTTAAGAATTGCGGCGGTATGTTACAGTTGTCCTACTCCAAAACAATTATAAAATCAAATAAATCATCTTATTAACTGTCTATTAAATTATAAGATGCATGCGAAATAAATTGATTTTGTTAGGAGGCCTTCGATACTAATACGAGTCGTTGTTCTTGTGGTCCAAGATGAGACTGCACAAATCATGGAACTAATCTAATAGGAAATTTTGCCAAAAAGAGACTTGAAATAAGGATATCTGACGCGTTTTACTTAGCTCTTTCGGCGCCAAATAAACTAATTCGGCCTCTTTTGATGGCTGTAAATACAATCCACTGACTCTCCGGAAGATTTTTAGCGGAGGGCATAGATCAAAGATCAGACTGCACGTTCTGTGCAGTCTGATCTTGATCTATGCCCTACGCAAAAGTCCCTGTTTTCGCCTATGGCGCTGAAAGGGTTAATTTTCTTGCGTCACATAATTTGAAGCCCAAAAGGTAAGAAACGAATTTTTCAATGCCTTACCTGAGTTCATGATCATAATCCTAATCCAAATAGTCTTTCAATAGTGGACAGATTTTCACAGCAAAGAATCTGTTCTTGCTAAAACATATTTCCCCCAGATTTGTTGCTAATTTCCTTTTCCATTCATTTTTACGACAAAGCATCATGATGTATGTATCACTGTAGCACCAGAGAAATGTTATTTACTGTAATGAAATATTGATTTGATCTACAAATCACGAAAATGTATGTTACGTAGCTGAATTACCAGGACAAATCTCTCGAACTGTCATTAATTCCAGGAAAATTTATAACGAAAGCAAGTTTTATGAGAGAAACTTCAATACCATGAAAAAAAAAGAAACATGCTCAATTTTCAAGTCCAGCGAAATTTATAAGGAAGCGCAACAACACACCTACAGCGAATTTCCCAATATTTCCGCGAACAACACTGGTACGGCACCAGCTAACGCTGCTCCGATACCTATACAACATGGCTTCGACAAGCGCGATTAACCCTTTTAGCGCTAAAGGCGGAAAACACGGGCTTTTGCGGACGGCATAGATCCAAGATCAGACTGCACAGAACGTGCAGTCTGATCTTGAATCCATGACGTCAAGCATCTAGGATAAAAATCATTTTTGGTGTCAAACGATTGTATACTTAGCCGTCGAAAGACGTCAAGTTTATGTATACTCGACAAAAAAGTTAAGGATCATTGTTTTGTTATCAGCGATTTCTGCAATGTCTTTTCATTTTATGGTTGGGTGACCATATAAAAGCTAAGCGTGATAGTGTCAAAAAAATGTACCAGCACATGAAGCTGTTTCAGAAAATCCTCGTATTGAACTTTCTTGCGGCTGGTTTGAGTGTTTGAGTAAAAATTTGCCTCTTTGGTGATGACGCTTCTATTAACGAACCAGGAAGCCGCTCGAATGGTGGGTATGTTGCAAGGAGGCAAGGCTTAGAGGGCGGTAGCTGCGAGTTTTAATGTGCCACAGAGTGTCAACTCAAGATTTTAGAATTTTTTTTTTTTATGCTGGCAATAATTCGATCGCCCAGTAGCTACTTTCGCCCGTCAGGACTATTATCTTGCGACTACGGCCCGCAGACAGAGGTTTATGGTAGCTGTAAGGCTCAACGATGGCTTTCTTTCAGCAACTGAAGTGCAAGTAACGTCAGAGGCCATTGCAAACAGACTTCATTCTGCAAATCCTTGTGCTTACCGGTCGGTTGTTTGAGCAGTTTTGATTAGAGGGTACCGAATTGCAAGGTCAAACTGCCCGAAAGCACTTTGGCAAGCAACTCTTTTATTTGACCCCAGTTCTGTTTGCGTATGGGTCTCGCTTTTGTGTTGACTTTCATAATGGCCGTAGCCAAGTTTGGCATACAACTAGGGAATGATTCGCTGAATGTTGTGACAAAAAACATGAGCTCTTTGAATTTGGATCTGTCATGGTGTTGGATGGCATCAGTATTGATGGGCATACAGACTTACAGGAAGTTAAAAGCAGCCTTACTGGTGTCAGATACAGGGACGAGAGCCTGAAAATTGCATGTAGTGATTCATAGTGCATGTCTATATGGGCCGTGTACCGTGAAGCTGCAAAAAGTATCGACCCACACTGCTTTCAAACGTTTTTTTTCCCAGGATCGTTGAAAGTCGGGATTGCTTGGTAAAGGATTAAATAATGGCTACTGTCTGGTATACTGCTAAACGGAAGAGTTTTGAAAACAAGATATATCTTTAAGTGTATCCTTCACTTGTTTTCTTCAGAAATCTTTGAGAAAATAAACACAAAAAAGACAACATCAAAACCTCAGAACAAGACAAGGCATTGACCTGTATCTGGCTGTTTGCTAGAAGTAAGCAACAATAACTAAAAGTTCGAATTCATTGATAAACCTGCTTGTGTATTCTAAGGTATGGAATGTTTAGGCTTCGGCTTTTATCCAATAGATAGAATATTAGAATTTATATGACTCTTTGTTTATTAGCTGGTAAACATGTTTATGTATAGTAATTCGCCCACACACTTGGTGCGTGTAGTCACCTCTCATACCAAATGTTGACAGTTCTTATAAAGTTCAGTATCCACCTTCCCCCCCCCCCTTCCCCGGAAAGGACTGCTAATTAAACAAAATAGATATTTCCAGACCGTAGTATTAATCAAAGTTTTGCAAATGCCGTGTCCGTACAGATCTATCAACCCACTTCGTTTCAAAACTGTTATATACTGTAACATTATTAGAGAGCGTTTTGTAACACAGATCATATCTCAAATGATCGAAATCGCAAAAGGGGGGTCAAAAACAGTATGCGCGTCTCGTCTGCAAAAGATACCTTTGCAACTTTAACCTTCACCACAAAATCCCGTAAATTACAACACTGAGAAAGAAGGGTTACAGAAAACATTGTGGGAAAAAGAAAATGTCGGTAACCAGTATTTTTTCCTTTCCCACTATCGCCCTTCTTTAAATTTCAAAACAAAAATCATTATTTGAGTAACATTTAATTTGTCGTCTGCATTTGATTCGAATTTGGTCGAGTCTAATTTTTTGTCGTTTGGTAAAGAGTTGAGCCGTAGAGAAAGCGTGGAATCTCAAGACCAATCATTGTTACAATAAGATGTATCAATTATCAAAGAAAACACTCGAACTAAGAGCAAATATTAACTCTTAGGCTGCTTAGCGCGGCTCAAGGACCCTTTGCTGACAGTGTAGATCAAGATCAAACTGCACAGAATGTGCAGTCTGATCTTGGATCTACACTGTCCGATAAGGAGGTATCTTTTTCCCCAAAAAAATCCTTTGAAATAGCAGAATTTGGCTTTTTAATGTCGGCTTGAAAAGTTTCACGTCACTTATTTAGCAAGGTAAGAGTTAACCAGTTACCAACCAACAAACCGTGATTTAATGGGCCTATGGAAGAAGCCTTTTGTTAACCCTTAAGCTGCTAATCGATCGCGACCCACTGACCTTTTGCGGACAGTGTAGATCAAGATCAGACTGCACAGAACGTGCAGTCTGATCTTTGATCTACACTGTCCGATACGGTTTTTTCTTTCCGGTGAAATCAACTTTGAAAATGCAATGTTTGGGCTTTTAGTATTGAGTAGAAATACGTGTTTCATTTATTCCGCAGCTTAAGTGTTAACATTGTGGGAAAAATGAGAATATGCTGGTTACGAGCATTTTTTTCTTTATTCCACCACGTCTTTTCCCGCTCATAGACAGATCATTTTATGTGAGGAAGTTCAAACGTGCCGTCTGCAAATGCTGTCAATTCAGAGGAAAACTAAAGTTTTTGTCGTCTGGTGAAGGGTAACAATCTGTGATATCTGACACTTTTCTAGTCAATCCAATTGATTGATCTTTATAAGCAAAATTGGTCCATTATTTTTCCCTACGTGTCTAGATACGAAAGAGAACATTAGATATGTGAGCCATGCTCAGGCAAAAAGGGATTTAATGCATCTCCGAGATGCATGATATTAATCAAGCCAAACATAATCATGGAGCCATAATAGCCACTTTTTTTTAACAACCAACTTAATCGTGAGGTAGGCTGGTCCTTGGCCATACAGAAAATTGAGCAATAGCGACGATTTTTGGCTTAGGTCAGCCTGCGCGGATTGCGCAGGCTGACCTGGGTCGATACTTTTCGCAAGTGCATTAAGCCCCTTTTCACAGAGCGCAGCTCATATATGTGGAATCAAATTTAAGGAAACGCTTGTATTTATTTATTGAGATAATTCTTTATTTTATCGGAAATATATAAAAGATAAAGAATCCAAATCAATATCGGGTGTGACCTCCATGTGCAGCAACACCTGCACGACACCTGGCGGGTATGCTGGAGATGATACGGCGTATCGTTGCTCTTGGAATCTGCTGAAATAGTGAGAGGTAAAGTCACCCTGTCATATCATGTCAGAAGAAACAAGAAACAGAGTTCCCTTATTTTTGGCGCAGCGTGTTTGACAGACCAAATTATAATCTGCTTAACGTCATATCTTACTACAATACTTTTCAACTTGGCTAAAAAAAATTCAAGAAAAACTCAAGCAAACATCGAGTTGAATTCCGATGGTCCACAGGTAATTCAACAGAAAAATAGCTAGAATATCGCCTTCAATTTCACTCTGCTGGTCGCGACACAATACGTTCTTGTGGACAGTGAACAGCCAAGATCAGTCTGCACAGGACGTGCAGCCTGGTCGTTAGTCTACATTGTTCGTTACAGAGAGATTTTCTGCAAATAGAGAGAGAGAGAGAGAGAGAGAGAGCGGCTTTGAAATTCCATTATTCAAGTTCTAGGCCAATATTCTCCAACCATTCTTAAGAAAGTTCTTAGCCTTATACTCCAGATTTTTCTAAATTTGAAAGTAGCACAAATTCTGATTGGCTAAACCATTTGGTTTAGCCAATCAGAAGTTGTGTTACTTTCAAATTTAGAAAACCTTGAAGAAAGGACTAAGAACATTCTTAAGAATGGTTGGTGAATGCGGGCCCTATACTTCTTGCCAATACATAAAATTGTTCATTCAATTTACGTCGCATCTAAAGAGTTATTAGACAAATTCAGCAAAGACTAAACAATAATAAATCAATCTCCTCTTACCCACTACGAGCAATATCTACGACCAAGGTGAGAGTGCAGATCAAATACAGTTCAATACTAATCATTCGCGGTGCACCTTATCTAACAAGAAAAATGCGTTTCAGAAGACGCTGTATCAATCATTCTGACGAAAGTTTTCCTTGATTACGATGTCTGGCATTTAGCCCCGGTCATTAATCTTGACAGAATGAATTATAAAACAGGATGGATCATTTGGGTTCTTTGTGATAGAACTATTGAAATATCCTTCGGAAAGATGAAATTTTGTTCTAATCATTATTCGTTAACCGCACATCGGTTTGTAACGCCGGAATTTGAAGTTTACTTTCCTCCTGGTTGTGGCAAAATCTCGACAATTTATGGAATCTGGAAGGAAGCAGAATTTGACCAGACTGCATGGATCTTCAAGCTGATCCTACTCTAATATTCTTTACAAGTAGATGACATGATTTGTGAACACGCAGGACACAGTTTGCAAGTGACACAATGGGGCCACTCGTCCGATCCCTAACCTCGTCCGTATAAAGGAGGTTTCCATTTTGAACTACCAATCACATGATCTTAAAAATGACGGCGCCCTTGTAAATCGCTTAGCAATGACATGAACAACCCAACCACGCTGAAGTTATTCACATCTATCGATCTGTCGATGAAAGCTCCCAACGAAATTGATAAACCGCGCTAAAGATTGAATGTAAAAAACTGTTTGCCGACGGAAATATTCTCAGAAACAAATCGGCAGAAAATTGTGACTTCATGTTTTCTTTTTTAAGAGGAGCCTTACAATTTCAATAACGGTAATACAATGTGTTTTCGGCGAAGAAATGTACCGTGTAGGTGCATATCAAGCTGAGTGATACAGCCTAGGGACTTGATCGCCGGATTACCCGAGGTATGCTGAATGACAATGGCGCAACTTACATAGATGGATATTTCCTCTTGAGTCATGCGTTCATTCTAACAAATCAACCAGAATTGGGAACAACACACACACAAACTTAATACACCCGCGTGTTATCAAAGAAAGTCATGGGCTTAGCCCTTTACCGAACGACAACATTTTTGACGTGTCGAAATCGAAAACATTTGCAGACGACAAAACATGAGCGACTCAATAATTGAAATTTGTTTTGGGAAGGGAAGAAAACTTTATGGGAAAAGGAGAAAATGCTGGTTCCAGCATTTTCTCCTTATTCCACAATATTTTCCAAGCATTTTTTCTGAGGGTCGTTAAAAGTCGGAATTATGAAGTAAAGGGTTAATACCCAGCCGCTGTAGGAGATTAATATGATGAACAAAGTTTTCTATATCTTCAAACCAGCCCCCAGCTGGTCGGGGGGATAGAAATAGCTCAGCTGTCGCACTACAGCAGGGGTAAGACCCCCCCCCCCCCCCCCCCCCCACTGTGCCTGCCTGTTTGCCGTGGGCTGCAACTCGTGTCGTTCGATGACGGGATCCTGGTGGTTGAGTGAATTCAGAGCTCGGCCCTTTGATGGCTCTGTTTTCGCAACACACCACTTTGGCCTTGAATTGAATTAAACGAGGGGTCAGGAAGGCCCGTTCTGATCAATCGGCTGGTCATGCCGAGCCCTAGGGTGTTTCTCTGACTTTGTTTTCTTTTAATCATACACAGCTACATCATTTCTCTGTCATCAGTTGCTGTATGTCAATACCCTAGAAGGCGATGGCTCATGGGCTAATCGGGTGAAAGTTGGTGTTTGGTTGACACTTGTAACCGCCCAAAGTTAGTCTATGCTTGGTATGACATTCTGCGGGCCTACATTTGTCCAGTCTAGCCCTTTCACTTCGAGTATATTACCGATGTATCCCTGTCATGATCTGAGTTGGATTTCCCCAGATCATGTCCCCTTGTTGGACTCCGAGGCGGGTGGGGAACATCGGTGATGAATATACAACAACAACTATGGCTTCTCAAAAAAAGGCCAAGCGTGTACTCCCTGACTCTGATTCAGAGTCTGAACATTCAACACCTTCTTAATCATTTGCACGTTTTCTAGTTATTGAATCTGTAGACTCTTCCAAACCAGTTACAAAACTATCTCCTTTTATTATTGAAAAATCCATTTCGGCAATCCTTGGCACACCCAAATCTGTTAAAAAGCTTAAAAATGAAACCTTGCTTGTTGAGTGCTTCTCGCAACAACAGGTTAGAAATCTACTTGAACACAAGAAACTTTTCAATCTTGATGTCAAAATATTTCCCCACAAGACCCTTAATACCTCCAAGGGGATCATTAGATGCAAAGAATTAAGTTTCTGTGACTCTTTGGAGGAAACCAAGTCAAACCTAAAAAGCCAGGCTGTGTCTGATGTGAAAAGAATTTCAGTTCTCAGAAATGACATTCGTAGAGATACACATACATACATCTTAACATTCTCTACGCCAACTCTCCCTACTTCAGTTAAAATTGGATTTCAATCGGTCAAGGTCGATGTTTATGTGCCTAATCCGTTGCGCTGTTATAAATGCCAGTGGTACGGCCATCATGAAAGTAACTGCAGAAGCACACCTGTTTGTCCCAAATGTGCTTTTGAAGGGGAAAACCATGACCAAAAGACTTGCAATAACCCTCTTCTCTGTGTCAATTGCAAGTCTTCTCATCCTACCTATTCCAAAGAATGTTCAGTTTGGAAAGATGAGAAAGAAATCCTGTCAATCAAGTTTAAGGAGAATGTTACCTTTTTGGAAGCCAGGAAAACAGTTGAAAAACGCAGGTCTGATCAGGCATTGTTGAGCAAAAGCACAACATATGCAAATGTTGCATCTCCTTTGCCTGCAAATGGACATTGTCCAACCTGCGAACTGTTGGCTAAAAAACTTCTCCAAAAGTTTCCTGAAATGACTAGTGAACTGAAAGCTCTCATTCCCAATGTCGAGGTTACAACACCTTCCACTCAGACTCAGCCTGCGTCTGAAACAAACAAACCCTCTTCTGCACCCCCAAAACCCACAGACTCTCAAAGTATTCCTTCACAAAAAACCCCAAAGCCCTCTTCCTCTTCACAAAATATTTCTTCAAAAAAAGCTTCAAAGCCATCTGCCCCTTCAAAACAGCCTCCTAAGAAACCCCAACCTCCGTCTTCACAGTCTACAAATAAATCTAACGCTCCACATAAAGATAACAAATCTTATCATGTACCCCGATCACCAAAAAGATCTTCCTCGAAATCTAAACCACAGTCCAGAGATAACCATGGATCTTGTGAAATAGCAGTCACAGTAGATGATCCGGTCCCTACCTCCAACAGATTTTCGGAGCTAGAGGACATGGATGCAGATACTGACAATCTGGAAGGTGAGGCTTCAGATTCAGAAGCCTCTATCTGGTCCAGTTCTAAAGATCTTTGGAACAAGGACACTGACACTTGGCACTCGTCCAAACCCGAGACAACTGTAATTAAATCTTAATCTATTTTAAAATGTATTGGTTTACGGCCTCTTTTTTTACTTTAGCTTTTATACTCTCTTCATGCACTATGGATACCATAATCCAGTGGAATTGTCGAGGTCTAAAGTCAAACTTTGACGAACTTTCCCTTTTAATCAATGATCACAAACCAGTTGCTGTTTGTCTGCAAGAAACCTTCCTTAAGCGGGAGGATGATATTTCTGTCAAATATCATTCCATTTACAATAAAATCTTTACCGAAGGCGAGAAAGCTAGAGGTGGTGTTTCTATTATTGTCAATAACTACATTCCTCATAAAGTTATCTCTCTTAACACAAACTTGCAAGCTGTTGCCATCAGATTATCTTTACACAGTGCCGTTACACTATGTTCTTTATATCTCCCCCCGAGCACACCTATTAATGAGACCAATCTGAATGATCTCATTTCCCAGTTGCCATCCCCCTATATTCTTGCTGGGGACTTTAATGGTCACAATGTTATGTGGGGTTGCGATGACACTAACCAGAGAGGTTTACAGTTGGAGAACTTCATTTCGAACAACTCTTTGTCTTTCATGAATGATAACAAGTCCAAAACCTACCTACATCCAGCAACTGGATCTTACTCATCTATTGATTTAACCTTATGCAGCCCAGTCTTACTTCCCAATTTCAGTTGGAAAGTGAAAGAGGATTTGTATGGAAGTGATCACTTCCCTATTATCTTTTCATCTACACAACCATCCAGCAGCATAAAACCGCAGAAATGGAAGCTCTCCAAAGCCAATTGGAATAGATTTGAAACCCTCTGTGAAAAGACCATTACACATGACAAATTTGGAGATTGCGATGATCCCGCAAAACTTTTCACTTCCCTATTAATTGATGCAGCTAAACAATCCGTCCCTCAGACCTCGACAAATCCAAAACGTCCTGACAAGCCTTGGTACAATGATGATTGTAAACAGGCTGTCAGAGACAGAAAACAAGCCCTTAGAAAGTTTAACCTCAGACCTACCAAAGAAAATCATAACCTATTCCGTATTTCCAGGGCAAAGGCTCGTCGTACCATTACAGAAAGTAAGCGCAAGGCTTGGAGACAATATGTTTCTAAATTAAATAGTAGAACTACTACTAAAAAAACCTGGGACATGATCAGAAAGATCAATGGCAAAGGCCAACCCCCTCTTAGTCACCTTGAAGTTAACAATACTTCGTTGGAATCGCCCCAGGATATAGCTGATGCTCTTGCCGACACCTTTTGCAAAAAGTCCTCCTCTGCAAACTATTCTGAAAAGTTTCAGAGGAATAAAGCCAGAGAAGAAAAGAAAAAACTTAATTTCAATTCTTCTAATTCAGAGCATTATAATAAACTATTCACCTTTAAAGAATTAAAATCTGCTCTGAATAAAGCTCACGATTCTTCTCCTGGCCAAGATAAAGTTCATTACCAGTTTTTAAAACACTTACCTTTTACTTCTCTCTCTGTTTTACTTGATATTTTTAATGATATCTGGCAGTCCGGTGATTTTCCTTCGTCCTGGCGAGAGGCACTAGTCATTCCTATCCCAAAACCTGGCAAGGATGCTAATGACCCAGCCAACTATCGTCCAATAGCTCTTACTAGTTGTCTCTGCAAGACTCTAGAACGTATGGTCAACGACAGGCTTGTCTGGTTTTTAGAAAAAAACAACCTCATCGTTGATGTACAGAGTGGATTTCGTCGTCAACGTGGCACCATCGATCATCTTGTCCGCTTTGAAACCTTTGTCAGAGAAGCCTTTATTAATAGACAACATGTAGTATCTGTCTTTTTCGACCTTGAAAGCGCTTATGATACGACTTGGAAATACGGAATTCTTAAAGACTTACATGACTTTGGTCTTCGAGGCCGTCTTCCTCTTTTTATCTCAGCCTTCTTGGATGAACGTCTTTTCCGCGTCCGAGTTGGTAATACTGTCTCGGGAGCCCGTGAACAGGAGATGGGTGTGCCCCAAGGATGTATTCTCTCTGTTACACTTTTTAGTGTAAAAATAAACAGTATAGTTAAAGCTATCTGTCCTGGTGTAGACTGTTCTCTTTATGTTGATGACTTTGTTATATGCTTCAGATCTCGAAATATGAATATTATTGAGAGACAACTTCAACAGTGTCTCAACAAACTCCAAACGTGGTCTGAAGAAAATGGCTTCAAATTTTCAAAGTCCCAAACAAAATGCATGCACCTTTGTAATTTACGTGGTGTTCATCCAGACCCTGAACTGTATTTGGACAAAACTAAAATTGAAGTCGTTTCTGAGTTTAATTTTCTCGGAGTCATCTTTGACAGAAAGCTTTCCTTCCTTCCTCACATCACTGCACTTAAAAAGAAATGCAAGAAGGCTCTTAATCTTCTAAAGGTTGTGGCCCATTCTGATTGGGGAGCAGACCGTAAAGTCCTCTTGCGGCTTTATCGGTCTTTAGTTCGCTCCAAATTAGACTATGGCTCTATCGTATACGGATCATCCCGTAAATCTTACCTTAAAATTCTCGATCCTATACACCACGAAGGCCTGCGTCTTGTACTTGGAGCTTTCAGAACTTCTCCTGTCAATAGTCTCTATGTTGAGGCTAATGAACCTTCTCTTTCTTACAGGAGGGAAAAACTCTCACTTCAATATCTTTTAAAACTGAAGTCAAATCGTTTTAACCCAACTCATAAAGTTGTTTTTAAACCTCAATATAAACATCTTTTTGAAAGGAAACCAAATGTTATTCCCCCATTTGGTATTCGCATGGAGCCCATTGTAGATAACCTTAGCATAGACATTGAGTCTATTGCCAACTATAAAATCTCTGAAATCCCTCCATGGACACTAAACAGTGCAGAATTCAGATTTGACCTTGCATCCGACAAAAAGTCTGTCACGGATAGAACTGTGTTTCGTGCTAGATACAACGAGATAAAGGAGCATTATTTTTCCTTCAAACCAATCTATACAGATGGATCTAAAGAGGGAAATTCTGTAGCAGCTGCCGCTATTTATGGAGAAAGGAGCTTAAAGTGCCGCCTTCCAAACAATTCCTCTATCTTCTCTGCAGAAATTAAAGCTATTAATCTTGCCCTTAATCTAGCTGAACATTCTAATTCCAACCGTTTCATTATCTTTTCGGACTCTTGGTCAACATTACAGGCCCTTTCAAATCAACGACTTGAGAACCCCTTAATCTGTAGTTTACTTGAAAGGATCTCACAAATTTCTTCTATGAATAGATTGGTGTTCTGCTGGCTTCCAAGTCATGTAGGCATCAAAGGCAATGAAAATGCCGATAGGTCTGCCAAATCTGCACTTAACCTTCCCATTTCAGATTTTAAAGTTCCACATACTGATTTTAAATCCTCTGTTTTAACACATATCCAGTCTTCTTGGCGATCCCAGTGGGATGCTGGTGTTTTCAATAAACTGCATTCAGTAAAACCTTCCCTTGGTGAATGGTACCCCGTTTACAGGTCTGTTCGTCGAGAAGAAGTGATAATTGCACGACTTCGAATTGGCCATTCACGCATCACACATTCCTGGCTCTTGACCAGAGATGATGCCCCTGAATGTATTCCATGCAATGCATCCTTTTCTATAAAACATATCCTACTAGATTGCATTGACTTTCAACCAATTCGTTCAAAATATTTCAGCGTAGATAGTTTAAAAAATCTTTTTGATTCTGTCAGCGTTGAATCTATTATCGCTTTCATAAAGGAGACTGGCATTTACAATAAACTGTGATATTTGCTTTTTGAGTTTCTTACCCATCTTTTTACATTCTTTACACACTTTTCTCAATGTTAAGCTCTCATTTCCTTTAAGCTACTTTTCACAGTCTTAACCTTTTCATTCAAAACTTTGAGTAGGCAGGGAATGCCCAGCCACTCAATATTATATAAATAATATATTTTATGCAAATTAAAAGTTACACATAACCTTTCAGCATTTAAAGTCACACATAATACTTCTTAATTCAACTCTTTTATTATTATTGATGTATTCAAACTTTTTCAGTTTAAATAATTCCACTTTTATTATCTTTTAACAGAGATATGCGCGCTAAATGACCAAAGCTGTCGATGCGCCATAAAACAACATCCATTCATTCATTCATCTTCAAACCAGCCAATACTATGGCAATTATTAAACTGCAAAGAAATTTCTCGCGATCTGATTGGATAATATGCTCCGAATATATATTGCTGTACACTGGCAGCTACCAGGGTACAGCAAAGATGGCCACGTCGGATCGTCATGAAAATAAACCATGAAGTGTGAAAGATCATGCATTGTAACGTTAAGACACAGTAATGGCAAACTAATTGTCGTTCGAAACAACTAATGGTCGTTTACTTTTGCCAACAAAGCATAAAATTGATAGTTACTACCTTAGAGTTGTTTAATCCAAGTTTAAATAAAATACGTCGAATGTCTATCGCAGTGACTTCATACACCAAACTGGACGTTTTTCCTAGGTATCAGTGATGTCAGTTTTCAGTGACGTCATTTTTCAGTGTTTTGAGCACTCAGAAGGGAAATTGGATTTCGTAAACTTACTCGATTTATGAGGCCATAAAAGTCCCCTGCCACCTGACCGTACAACTAACAATTTCAACTTCTATCTACGTGAAACACCTTGCAAAAGCATGTGTTTGTCACGCAGCAAATAAGTATTTGACTAGTGCATGGAATCTTTGACATCTCTCTCATTTCAGTAATGTCTAATTCGATAAAACGGGCATTAAATCATTCATTCATCGCAATAAGCGCCAGTAATTTATCCGGCCCAAGACTGAACAGCGACAATTTAAAATTCAAATTTTCCTAATCAACGTTGATATTCATCTGGGAGTTTTCGATCATTAATCACTTTCGTTGCTTATGTCACGGTAACTTTACGTTGTCAGTGTCTACAGACAATTTTTGAGATCCTAAATCATTTCAGCTTTAAGAGAAAATCTAGAAGGTACAGTTATCTTTGTTACAAGATCTTATCTCTAGTTGAATACACAGTTACTACAAAGACGTCTCATTTGCCGATTTTTTTCCTGGTTTATTCCCCTACCAACAAATACCGATTCATATTTCACCATGTTAAAACACTGAATAAAACAAGTATTTTATGAGAGAAATATTTTTTTTTTTTTTGTCTAAATATAAAAGATTTCTGTAAACGGACCTTTAAACCCCTTTAGAACTTTTTCAAACTACAATAAAGACGATCACCTTTTTTGGTGTATATACATCGTAAAAACAGTGTTGAGCACTTGCTCAAACAACATTCACCAGTCATACCACATTTTGATCATTTTTTTCCTGAAATTCCGAAATCTTATTGATATAAAATTGACATATCTCATAAAAATTTTGCCAGTTGGCATTACCGTAGTTCTTCAAAATAGGCCATGGCTGTTTATACATATAAGTTTTGCTCGGTGTGTATTTTAGTACTTCCGATATGTATAAGTTTAAATAATATGAGCCATGCTCGGTGAAAAGGTACCTTAATGCATCTGCGAACAGTATCGACCAGGGTCAGCCTGCACAGTCCGCGCAGGCTGACCTGGGCCGAAACTTTTCGCTATTCGTCAATTTTCTATATGTCCAAGGACCAGTCTACCTCATGATTCAGTCGGTCGTTAGAAAGATTGGATTTTATGGATCCCTAATTATGTGATGTCGTGTTTGGTACAATGCATCACGAAGATGCATTTAGCCCCCTTTTCACAGAGCATGGCTCATATCTAAATGGACAATATTCTATCCTGAGAAGCACTATTTAACCTTTTCCCGAACAAGCCCTGGTTTTCACGCGTCTGCAGTACAAGTCTTTTGAAAACACTGTGGGGAAAAGGAGAAATTGCTCGTAACGAGCAATTTCTCCTTTTCCCACAGTGTTTTCTACCCTTTTTGAGAACTTTCTGCCATTTTCATCAAATTTAAAATTGTCGTCTGCAAACTCTTTCAATTTGGACCAGTCCAAAGTTTGTCGTTTGGGAAAGGGTTAATACCTTACTCAAGGTTTTCTTTGTGCTTCGCGGTTTTAGATGTAATACAAAAAAGTATGTCAGGGATTACCTGTATTTCCTTGAACTCGAAACAATTGATTTGTCTGTCGCCGAAGCCATAAATGTATTGTGTACCCACCTCTTTACTGCAAATCTCTTGGGAATTAAAGCTCTTGTGTGTCTTGTGTGTCGTGTTATGCCATTATGTCAATCAAGACGAGGCAACCTTTATATCATTTTAAAACATAATGCTTGTGCACATCTAGACCAGCTGTAATGTTCTGTATATATATATCCTAAAAAATTTGCTAAGCCCCAAATATTTCGCCTTTTGTAAAGTTGGCATGAGAAATGCTAATGATTTTTTCGTTGAATATGGTTCTATTGGGATGGTCGCTTGAGTACAAATCAACTATATGACAGAACTTTCCTGCAAGTCTTATAAAATTTAATGGTGTTCTGTGCACTGCATATATTTACATGGCACGTGAGGGGTATGAAACCTTCAACTCGAAAGACTTAAGTTTTATTTAAGAAATACGGCTGAATGCCATAACATCTTGTCGGAAGCAGAAACGTGGGGGGTAGCTGGGATCGAATGGTGGAGCAAGGGACTACTAAGCATGATAACGGCGATTTCCTTGGCGCATGCAATGCTATTTCCACCAGAATCTTGGATCCGTATCCACCAACCATTCTTAAGAATATTCTTTGTCGAATCTTCAAGAATTTTCTAAATTTGAAAGTAACACAACTTCTGATTGGCTAAACTAAATGGTTTAGCCAATCAGAAGTTGTGTTACTTTCAAAATATAGAAGACTATTCAACTTAGGACTAATAATATTCATAAAAATGGTTGGTGAATATGGACCTTGGTGAAGTTTAAACAGTACCTATTGTACAACTACCAGGTGGGCTGTTGGTAGCAGCGAAAAGGGCCCAAGTTTAAGGCCATTCATTTGAACGCGGTTCGTTACCGATCTTCAGAGAGGACACCTGGGATCGGCGTATCCGCCCGCGTATACCATCAGCACGATGTCGTCAAAAAGTAATCTTAGGTCGAGAAAATCGTGTATACGCATTCTGCTTCCTTGGAACCACTGCCGGCTAGGGTACAGGCGCGCGCAATCGACCATGTGGATAAGATCAGCATTTTGCGAGAGAAATGAATTTGTCGCAGTTTTCGACTCTCCTCATTACAGAGAAGTCGAGGCACTGCCTAGACTAAACAGACAGGCGTTCAAGGGAATAGCGGAGGTCAGGGGACAGCCAAAATATCTGAACATAGCCACTGTTGAGGTGCTCCAATATGGTATGATGATCTGTGATGGAATTAAAGGGATTAGGCATACACACTCCGTTTTTATTGACCAAGGCACACTGACTGCCAAGAGGTATGGAGATGATGCCATGGATGCTCAGGTGAGATTGTATGCTAGTGCTGCAGGTGATGGATTAATTCTTATGAAAAATACGGTCCGTCCGCATACATCCTTTAGAGAAGGAGTACCTGCAAAAGGAAGGTGTCACACGTCTGGACTGGCGATTCCGATGCCCAGACCTCAAATCCATCTCGAGTTTTCTGCCCGTCACGTCCAGCCCAAAAGTATCCGGAAGCTTAGTGCTATACTTGACCAAGAATGGATCAACATTCAAACAGCACGCAATACACCAGTTGATTTGAAGTACATGTAATTACTGGAATATGATTGAGAAAAGATGTAGCTGTAGTTTTGTAGTTTTTAAGCAAGAATTTTTTTTTTCTTTTGTTGGACAGTAATTTCAATCTTGTTCGTACTGAGACTAAGTCACTCGCTTAACCCATTTCCATACAGTGCCGAGTTTTAATGCCCCTGGGAAATTAGATTTTTGAAAACATTGTGAGAAAAGGAGGAAATGCTGGTTTTCTAACCTTTCAGAAACAAACCCTGTCATTTGATCTACATTTAATTTGTCGTCTGCAAATGCTTTGAATTTGGGCCAGTCTAAAATTTTGTCGTCTGGTAAAGAGTTAACGAAAGTACATGTACTAATGAAATCAATCTTAGCAAAAGACCACTTTTTGTGTCATTCGGGAGACCGTTATACGCTATTCTGGGACAAACCCTCGTATACCATATAATGGCACTGTGTCACTTTTGTATATACCAAAAATCTAGTACAACGGCACAGAGTGGTTATTTTAATTTAGGAAATAAATATGAGCCATACTCTGGCAAAAGAGGGCTTATTGCATCCCCGCGATGCATGAAACCAAGCAAGGCATCATAGTATTGTACATCCCTAAAATCCGTTATAACAACCTACTGAATCATTAGGTACACTGGTCAATTGACATGCAGGAAATTGACTAAAAGCAAAAAGTTTCGGCCCAGGTCAGCCTGCGCGGACTGCGCAGGCTGACCTGTGTCGATACTCTTTGCAGATGCATTAAGACCCCTCTTCACAGAGCATGGATCAAATGTATTTAAATACATTCCGGGACGAAGTTTTTTTTGTGTGTGTTACGACTTATGAAGTGTTGTACAATACATTTTCCTTTAAAAGACCATGTGGTTTAACCTTCACCAAGTGCCAAACTATCGTTGTTATACTATACCATGGAACGAAGTTAAAAAAAAAAAACAAGACGGTAAATTTGTATTCAAAGACAAGGAAGCTTGATTGATTGATTGTATGGTATTTAACGCCGATTTCAACATCATTTTAGTTATATCGCAGCGGCCAGTGCACCTATACATGCTTTCCTGGAGTTTCCTTTTACCAGTGCCAAGCGCAATATTTTTTCCAAGCCTTTGGCTGCTTTCCCACATAACCATCGTCGAGACAATGTTCAGCGGTGAGAGAGGAATCAATCCTATTGCAATGACTATCATCAGTCCTCGGAAAGAAATTGGCCGAGCTGGGGATCGAACTAGCGACCCCCTCCCCCCCACGTTCTCAGGTTCTGTACGCTACCGACTGAGCTACCGGAGCTCGGCTCAAAATGAAGCATTATTGACAACGCTGAGGCAGTCAGTTGGAATAATCTATTTACTGTCGGCACATGTACACGGTAAAATCTGAGATAGAATTACTCCTTCTGACTGCGGAACAGGCAAAAACTGGAGCTTTTGCGAGCGGCATAGATCAAAACGTGCAATCTGATCTTGGCTCTATATCATCCGCTTGTACAGTAAAGTCTCCAAGATTTAATATTTGTCTAATATTTCCGTCAATATTATTCCAGCCATTGAAAGAGGTCGATTTCATGTATTTGGCGCTAAAAGAGTTAAATCTTCTGTTTTATATGGCATAAGTCAAACGTGTTTTTTCGTCATTTTGAGTTGTGTGTCTGCCTTATCTTTATTATAGCAAGACCCAAGAAAAAATCAATGGATATCAATGAACAGGCTGCGACCCAGATTCATCAACCGGTCAAAATAACGTAAAATATGGATAATTCGGATACGAAATGGCCAGCAACACGCAAAAGGAGATCTTCGGACATTTGCGTAAAGTGTCGTCCCGGATTAGCCTGCGCAGTCCGCGCAGGCCATTCTGAGACGGCACTTTACGACTACATGAGATTTTTTCAAACAGCAGACTTTCGTGAATCAGAAAATCGCACAAAAACGGGAAGTGTCGTCTCAGATTAGTCACAGAGTGCACGGGCTGATCTGAGACGACACACTTTTACGTATATGTCCTAAGGTCCCTTTTCGTGTGTCGCACGCCTTTAATATGAGGTCAGGAAACACGTCGAATTGTCTATGTTGATCAAACTTCTGAAAATTATCCAGAAATGAATGGAATACGCATCTTAACCCTTTACCTAACGACAATAGTTTGGACTTTTCAAATTTCTATGCAATTGCAGATGACAAATAAACCGTGGCTTGAATAAGGGATATTGTTTTAGATAGGGTGAAAAACATTGTGGTGAAAAAGGAGAAAATGCTGGTTACCAGCATTTTATCCTTTTTCCAAAAATGTTCTCAAAGGCTTTCTTTCTCAAGGTCGTGACAATTTGGGATTGTTTTGTAAAGGGTGAACCGATTTCCTCCTGATCCAGTTCCTGAGCACAAGGCTCTGAAAAAAAATCATTATGAAAGGTGCATAATCAACGTGAATTAATGCTGAATACATCTATCGATAGAGGTGAAAACAAACAGCGTCTTTCCTAGCCACACTGTATTCAAAAGTGGCCCGTCGGAAGACTATAAATAAAGATACTACAGATGATTTGGTTATATGTACATGTTCATTTAAATATTTCTGAGATTAATTGATTGAATCATGTTTTTGAAGATTATCTCGGTCATATCTTGGCAACAGCTCTCTTATTTATGTTTCACCACTATAAGGCTAGGACTCTAAAGTGTCTTAACCCTTTACCAAACTACAAAATTGTAGACTTGTCCAAATTGAAAGCATTTGCAGACGACAATTTAAAAGTTGCTGAAATGAAGAAATTTATCTTTGATAGAGAAGAAAACATTGGGGGGGGGGGGGGGGAGAGAAAATGCTGCTTACCAGCATTTTCTCCTTTTCCCACAATGTTTTCAAAAGACTTCTTCCTAAGGGTCGTTAAAAGTCGGGATTGTGTGGTAAAGAGTTAACTAAAGTTACTCCAAAGAAAAAAGATAGTACCTCGAGCTCCTCCACAGTAGCTCCATAGCGGTTATGTAAGCGGAGTAATACAAAAAATCTCTGGAGTGCTATATTGAAACTTGCAGTGCCAGATAAATACTTTTATTTCTTTCAGTCGACAAGAGGAAAAATCTAAAAGATTTATCAGAATATGCCACGCCATATTGTCCGGAAAATTGGCTCGAGTTGTCGTTATAACGCTAAAAATCAAAGACTCAGACAGCGAATACCAGTAGCCATATTTTCCAACCGTTTTGAATTAATTCAAATTCTGAATATAATGGCTGGCCACCTGATTGTCTTGGAGGTCTTGAAGTCCAGGTTTAGAAATAATTTTAGGAATGGTATGTGTATACAACGTCAGGTCTACAAAGTACTAAATTACAATGCCACAGACTCAATGCATATACGAATGTTAATTCTTTCAGCGTCAAATACATAAACGCGACATCTTCCGACAACTGAAAATACAATCTGCATTGACGCTTCGTAAGGTTTTTATCATATAGGCTTTACCAGACAAGAGAACGGTAAAAATCCAGATCAGACTGCAAGTTTTATGCTGTTTGATCTTGATCTACGCCATTTTGCCGCCTGCAAAAGTTCCTTCTTCGCCTATGTTAATATTTCCACAGGCATACTACAGAAAAGAGCAATTTTAAAATGTACGTAAGACTTTTCTTCTCGCCTGTTACTTCATATAGAGGATCGATTGAATTTCTCTTTGTTCTTAGATTATTTAGAAATAGGTTACACTACATATATAAAGTTTACTCCAGTTCGAATAGGTAACGGTTTTCACTTGCACCTGTTTCCTCATATATAGCCCCCTTCCGCCTTAAAAAAAAAAAAAAAAATGATAGGGTCGTTGAATACCATGTAATATCGATGCTTTAACCATGCATTACATTAGAAATCACGTACCGTTCTAAGTGGATTTTGGTGTTCCTTTGTTGATCAGTTATTGAAGCCCATAATGATATACATTGTACCCTCTATTACTGGATCCTAGGAATTTTTACCGACGAGTCCATATTTTTACTTCACCGTTAGATTTGTAAGTCTGTTGTTTCAATCAGACTAAAGGTAAACTGTTTGATATTCAGTTCAGCTATAGTAACTGGCAACACACCACTCGGTTTTGAGAGTTTACCGCCCTAGGAGTATGCAATGTCTCACTGAAAATAGTCTTCCTATCATATAAGACTGAACTGCATCTATAAGTTTACATGTAATTTAGGACAAATACAGTTTAAAGTGACTTATAACGACATTCTGAATCTTTAATGTATTTGAAGAAATTTGATATTAGATAAAGTGACAATTACTGAGAGATGAATGTTGGATCTTTATCGGTAAAAGAAACATATAAGAACTCATACAGGAATTCTGACAAACTACTTTAAAATTACATTGCTTTAATCGTATATGTTGCAATGTTTTCTTGGAATCTGACATGCTTAGAATTTATCTTTTACTTGTCGAAGCTTATTGGTACGCCGTGATTGATGTAGAGAGACAATTAAATAAAAACAGATTGGAGATCTGTTATGTTTTCTACAGGTCTTGTTCATTGACAGATTTTAGTTTAAAGATCACATTTACAACTAACTGAAAGCTCTCAATTTTTGAAAAGGAAAAAAAAAACGATTCAAATTTTACCACATACACGTACACAATACAGTTCTATGCAAGTTGCCTCAACCCTTTCCTAAACAAGCCCTGGTTTTCACGTGTCTGCAGTACAAGTCTTTGAAAACACTGTGGGAAAAGGAGAAATTGCTCCTAACGAGCAATTTCTCCTTTTACCACAGTGTTTTCTACCCTTTTGGAGAACTTTCCGCCATTTTCATCAAATTTCAAATTGTCGTCTGCAAACTCTTTCAGTTGGGAAGGGTCTAAAATTTGTCGTTTGGGAAAGGGTTAAACGCAGACTTCATATATAAATCCGTAAGTTTATATCACATATAAACGGTAACTGGTGCAATATCTTCATTCATTCCAATCACGCCAAGTAAATCAAAGTCTAGAGAACTGCCCTTTATTTAATCTGTCACTCAACGGTACAAGAAACCATGTTCAATGACCCTGCAAACAGACCAAAGACGCAATATTGATTCCCTGACGTCTGCAACCGAACAGTCTTTTGTGTTTCTATATGAATGAGATAGGAAAACCAGGTTAACGAGTTTTCATAAAAATACACTCACTAATTATGTGTTCAAGAGGGTTTGAGGAATATCAGTCCTGTGGAAGCATTGGATCTCTTTACCAAACCACAAAAGGTTACCATGTACCATATTGAAAGCATTTGCAAACGAAAAATTAAATGTTGCTAAAATAACGATTTTTGTCTTTGATAAGGTAGAAAACATTGTGGGAAAAGGGGAAATGCTGGTTACCAGCATTTTCTCCTTTTCCCACATTGTTTTCAAAAACCCGGTCTTTCGGGTTCGTTAAAACTCGGGATTTTGTGGTACAAGGTTAAAGTGCTCTGAAAGACTTCGCAGATCAACATTTGACTGCACAGAACGTGCAGTCTCATCAACACTATCGGATATGAATTTTTCTGATCAAAAGCAGTTTTGAAATTGCAGTTTGAAGCTCAAATAACAATCGTTAAACGTTTCTTTATGGACATGAAAATGACCATTCCATTTACACAACGCTGTAAGGGTTGTCAAGTTTTATGTGTCCTTAATTAGACGATGATAAGGAAAGCATGTGGGGTGGATATTGCTGTCATAGTTCTTTGGTCTCTACTTTCAAGAAAGCGGTTTGAATTGTCAGTATATCTGGTTCCTCGCACACGTGTCAATCAATCAAATAGGCAAATAGCGTTATTCCACCAACTGTCATATATTTGTTTCAAACAAAATACCATGTAGTTATTTCCTTTGTAAAAAAAAAAAACCGTTTATTTATAAGAACATTACGGGAAGTTCTGGTTATACATATCTCTAGGTAATTTGTAAAATATTATATATTTTGCAAGCAAGCATGCATACGGCGGGGGCCACACTCGTTATAAAAGACAAAAAGTCAATCAATCAAATAGGCAAAGAAAATGGCGTTATTCCACCCACTGCCATATATTTGTTTCAAACAAAATACCATGTAGTTATTTCCTTTGTAAAAAAAAAACCGTTTATTTATAAGAACATTACGGGAAGTTCTGCACACGGCGGGGGCCACACTCGTTATAGAAGACAAATCCACCGCCTTTTTCATACATATTATACTCTCTTCATCCTTGTTGCTTCATCAGCGGCAGTAGCAAGATCTTGCAAATATTGTCTAACCAACACATGCAGTTATCACTTACTAATTATATGCCCACACCAAACGTATGTTTAGTATTTGGTTACAGGACATACTATATCTACAGTTTGTTGCAAAAGACCCACAGATAGCAATCACTAACGTTATCTACGCTGTACGTTACGATAGGGGATAATCCTTTTCTTGAACTACATCTAACTGATAGTTCAATATTTGAGCCATGCTCTGTGAAAAGGTGGCTTAATGCATTTGCGGTCCACGCAGGCTGACCTGGGCAGAAGCTTTTCGATAATGGTTAATTTTCTGTATGTCAAAGGACCATTCTACTTCATGATTTAGTCGCTTGTTTAACAAAAAAAAAAAAGCTCTAACTGATCCATAATTACGTGAAGGGTTGATAGGCTTAATGTATCACGAAGATACATTAAGCCCTCTTTTGTCAGAGCATGTATCACTTTTAAACGTTGCCATGTAATCCGTTACTGTATATCTACCAGTATCTTTAGATACATCATTGTGGGCAGCAGCTGCTCCTTTTCCAAAGGTGATTTGAATCAACATCTAATTTGAAAAGAAAAATCTTATTGAAGGTTTCACCTGTCAACGTGCAAAACATTTTTTTTTTTTCGGGGGGCGGGGTTGTGGGGGAGGAAATTGCTGCCAAGAGTACTTTTCATTATTTCTTTCATATTAACCCTTTACCAGACGACAAAATTTTGCCCTTGTCCATGCAAATTGAAAGCATTTGCAGACGACAATTTCAATGTGGCTCAATTGGTGCAACTTTTCTTTGAAAGGGTAGAAAACATTGTGGGAAAAGGAGAAAATGCTGGTTACCAGCATTTTCTCCTTTTCCCACAATGTTTTCAAAAGGCTTCTTTCCCTGGGGCGTCAAAAGGCGTCATTGTGCAGTAAAGGGTTTAGCCACAAAAGAGTTTCAGTATTGTTATTTTAGAACCTATTACGCCGTATATCATTTTTTTCTTTTTTTTTTTAAATATTTGAGCCGTGCTATGTAAAAAAGGGATAATGGATCCATAAAGTCCATTTTGTCTAACAATCGACTGAATTATGAGGTAGACTGGTCCTTTTAACCCTTTCCCAAACGACAAATTTTGGACTAGCCCAAATTGAAAGAGTTTGCAGACGACAATTTTACATTTGATGAAAATGGCAGAAAGGTCTCAAAACGGGTAGAAAACACTGTGGGAAAAGGAGAAATTGCTCATTACGAGCAATTTCTCCTTTTCCCACAACGTTTTCAAAAGACTTGTACTGCAGACACGTGAAAACCAGGGCTTGTTTGGGAAAGGGTTAAATACAGAAAATTGACCAATAGCGTTTGATAATAACTCATTTTCCTTCTTTTAAATTTCCTTTTGTTTGAAATGATTTGACTAAATATGCTATCAAATTTGATTTGACTAAATATGCTGTATTATTTTTAAACAGTTAACCCACTGAATTGTCAAATATATAAAATGCATAAGAAAGCGATAGAAAAATCCTTGCGCCGTGGAGTCATCAACGTATCGCACAGTGTAGATTTAGGATCAAACTGCACTTCTGTGAGGTTTGATCTTGATCTACACCGTCGTCGTTAAAACATATGATAGTTACAATTATCATTTTAGAGTTTATTATTGACTCACTTTTAACTTGATTTCATTCGTAAATGTCAAACTCGTAAAAATTTATACTATATGTTGGTAAATTTGTATTTTACCACCAAAGTGCTTAAGAATAAAATGAAAACTTTAGGGAAAGAGTAAAATTTAAGGTACTGCAAATTAAATTGTTTGACATGCAAAGTTATACTATACATTGTTGATCGATGATCGGATTACACATTGTGTGCGGCCTGATCCCGATTCACAATGTGTGTAGTGTTGCATTTAGGCGCGCTTAGCTGCTTTGTGATTTATCAGTGCTCTAACTTGCAAGTTTGTATTTCAACATAATTCCGACTGTTTATTACGTTCCTTCGTAAAACATGACTGAACTGCTGCATGTACTGCCTCATTCTTTTTTGTTTTTCAATTGCTCTTTCTTCTGTCTGTGTTCACACCTTGTGCTTATTTATATTATCAATTGTATTGGCTATAAATATGGTTTTTTTTTTTAATTTCAAGCCAAATAAAGATTATATCATGAAAAGTTTCGGCCCAGGTCAGCCTGCGCAGACTGCGCAGGCTGACCTGGGTCGATACTTTTCGCAGATGCATTAAGCCCCTTTTCACAGATCATGGTTCATTTATTGTTTAACATGTATACCAGTTCTACCCAATTCTTTATTTAATCTAATATTTTGAAATAATATCTTTTCCGACTAATTGAAATATCTACGTGTTTTCTCTCCGACCTAGTTTCGAAATATATAATATCTCCTATCATTGACTGACAGATCATTTCTCTAGAATGATTGCCAAACTTCAACGATGTTTTAGACACGAGGTGTGAGGAGTTTTAATCCTTTTTTTTTTTTTTTTCATCAACGAACATGGATGTATCAAGCAGGAGCCGGAAGTCTAGACCAAGATCAGACTGCAGTCTGATCTTGGCCTTCACTCTCCGTCAATCTTCCTTTCCGTAGTTACCTAATATGCCCCGCCCCTTGAAATGCCAAAACACTTCACGAATAAACGCTATCGTCAGGATATTGGTAAATATGTCAGTAAACGTCACACCTTGTCAGATTTCCGTTTTTAACACAAATCATCCGACAGCTCGGACGCCGATGAACTCAATTTTGTAATCAACAGGCCTTTGTCATATTTCATGAAACAGAAATTCAGATAGATCCGGGAATACTGAACAAGTAAGTAAACAGTTTATTTGAGTGGCAAGTCTATAATTCGATAAACACATACAAAAAATGATTATATGACTAATATATGTACACCCTACTCCCCACGTATATTTAAGTATCATAATATATAAACACAACCACCATGGTCATATGAGTGTCATATTTCCACCCAGTCCCCTTGGGCATTTAAATATCACATACAGACCTAGTCCCCACGGTCATTTAGTTACACTTACACCATGGACATCAGCCTTGCTTCCATTTTGATTTTTTTTTTTTCTATCTGTATATTCTGATGTTACTCTATCAAACATTTAAAAAATGCAATAATTACGAAAGGTATTAAGAGATTATTGTCAAAGATTTGTATAGGGCATTAGAAGGATACTGCAATTTAGAGTGAATTAGAAACAATTGTCGCATAGATCCAGACTGCATGAGCATGTAAGTCACCGACAACTTGTCAAGTTGATGTGTAATTTTACAAGGTACTGCAAAGTCCGAGCTATGTAATCAAGCAACTCAGAAAAGGCTGAGCTGTCACTGAGAAAAGTGAGCTATCTCTGTGATATGACTGGTTTACTGTTGTAAGGTACATAAAACTATTCTTAAAGGAACAGAAGATATATGACCATGTACATACACAAGAGGAACCAAAGAAATAAAATCTAACCACACATATTACCCATTCTCTGGCAAAAGGGGGTTTAATGCATCGTCATGATACATTGTACCAAGCAAGTCATCGTCTATGCATGTATCTATAAAATCCATTTTGACTTACAATCGGATGATTCCGGAGGTAGAATGGTCCCTGGACAAGCAGATAATTAACTAAAAGCAAAGAGGTTTCGAACAAGGTCAGCCTGCGTGGAGTGCGCAAGGTGATCTAGGTCGAAACTTTTTGCAGATGCATTAAACTCCCTTTTCACAGAGCATTACTCATACGTATGAGACGTAAACTTAAAGGTGCATCAACAGCACATAAGTTCCTTCAATAAGTTTGTTGTCAGATGTATTCATACATGTACCTGCTCGTTACAAGCAATGTGTCTCTTTGCCGCAAAGTTTTCAAGTTGTCTAATGAATACACTCAAGCTACATTATCTTCGAAACAATCTAGATTTTTACCGAATTAAACATGAAGTTTGGAGTGCCTGATCAAATTACATCTTGCTACCATATATGACAGCGCTAGACGTTAAAATGATCGTCATCTTGGTATTAACCCTTTACCACCCAGTCCCATATTTCATCGACCATGGTTAAAGTGTCTTAGAAAAACATTCTGGGAAAAGAAGAAAATGCCGATAACCAGTTTTTATTTATTTATTTATTTATTCTTTTTTTTTCACACAATGTTTTTTCACCCATCAAAGTTAAAACCTTAATCTGGGCGCCATATAGTTTGTCGTGTACAAATGCTTTGAATTTGAAAAAAAAAGCCAAAAATTTTCTTGTCTGATAGAGAATTAAATTACACATAAAAGACGTACCAGACGATAGTTGTGTTTCGATTTTTCATCTTATTGCGATGTATTAAGCAGTTTATCACTTCAGAGTTTCGTCGCCTCGATCCAGTCCAGTCTAGCATCGTACTTTCACTTATGTTCGTAACTGTAGTTGTTTGTTTCTATGGTGGTTCATATCCCGGTGGCAGCTCACGTCTTGATGTGTCCAGAGTACGTATCACCAACCATTTTTAAGAATAGACTTAGTCTTACCCCTATAGATTTTCTAAATTTGAAAGTAACACAACTTCTGATTGGCTAAACCAAATGGTTTAGCCAATCAGAAGTTGTGTAACTTTTAAGTTTAGAAAATTCTGGAGAATAAGACTAAGAACGTTCCTCAGAATGGTTGGTGAATACAGACCTTGGGCTTCAGCAGCACTAGGCTTGTCTGCTTTGCTCAAGGACACAAACATGTGACGGTCACCGTCAGCCACATAGCGGAGTGTTCTTGGGCAAAGTACATGAACTGCATAGCCCCGCCTGAACAGAAAAAAAAAAAAACTGTAGAAAAAAGAATAAGTAAGTTCTCTCGTGATATCACAGACGTATTGTTTAAGCGGCATAAAAATCACACGAGCTACAATGCTTTGATGATCAAAGATCCAACCAGGGACTCTTTTTAACCCTCATCCCGCGAAAAAAGTTAAGTAGAACTTTCAAGCGGATAGTAAAGACCCTATTAATGTTATTTCAAACCTCTTCTTTGGAGAAAAAAAAATCTCCTTATCGGACAGTGTAGATCGAAGATCAGACTGCACATTCTTGTGCAGTCTGATT
Source organism: Tridacna gigas (assembly GCA_945859785.2). Classification (NCBI taxonomy): domain Eukaryota; kingdom Metazoa; phylum Mollusca; class Bivalvia; order Cardiida; family Cardiidae; genus Tridacna; species Tridacna gigas. The sequence goes on from OX244035.2 coordinate 56,783,530, forward strand.
TTGATCTACACTGTCCGCAAAGGGTCAGTGAGTTGGGCTTAGCAGCTGAAGGGTTAAATTTGCATATCTGGAGACCATAGCCTAACAGATCAAAAGAGTCCCAGTAAATCCACCAGCAAGACAATGTTGTCAATACCAGCAAGTGAAGGATAGCCAGGATCAGTAGCAATGACGTTACATACTGGTTAGATAGAAATCAAATTACCCACAATTGACAGACCAGACAGACAAGCTGTTCAATTTGTCTTTTCTTTCTTATGTGAATTGAACGACTTACGTCTCAATGTTTTCCAGCTGTAAAATGTTGTGTACCGTTTGGTGATTTTGTAGGTAGTGCAGATCAAAAGATCAGAATGCACGGAGAAACGTGCAGTATGATCTTGGATCGATACTGTCTCACATCATGTCATGTGACATTTCTTGGTCACCACGGCCTTGATATTGTTATGAATTGGGCGTTTTCTCGAAAGACTAACCACGACTTGAGATAATTTTGTTGACAGCGTAGGTCAGGATATCACTACATAGAACTTAGATTTAGGTCATCGATCTTTACAGATCTATGTTTTGCGATATATTTAGGGTCAAAACAGTGTTTTAATTGCAAAGATTTTTTGTGTGTGCTAAGGTCTAATCATACTTTGTATCATTTATTCAGCGAATTAACGGTTAGGTGTTTGTCCTCTGTCTAAAACGTATCCACCCAATTTCTCTTTAAACAAATTATTTAAATGACCTAGTATTATATAAATTTATAAAAGATAAATAATAAATACACTGTGAGATTAGTATAACTCATGTTATTATATGCCTACACGAAAAAGCAGTATGAAAGATGAAGTACATTCGTTGTTATGAGAAAGGTTCATTTTCCTAAACATTTTTAAAAGTGTCTGTTAAAAGACAAAAACCGCCGTCTACAGGGGCTTGTGAGTAAAACTCGGAGGCGAGTTTTTAACTCATTTATAAACAAATCCCGTTATTTTACAATCCTGAAAATGGAAAGATTTTGAAAACAATGTGAGAAAAGGAGAAAATTCTGGTTACCAGCATTTTCTCTTTTTCCTACATCGTTTTCTATCGTGTCAAAAGAGAGATCCCATCATTTGAGCTAGAAAAAAATATAAAAATATTTTATGTTTGCAAATGCTTTCATACGGTCCAGAAGTCTGTTGTTGTCTTATAAAGAGTTAGCGATAACATATTCTTCCCTATTTCCACAGTGTTTACTAACTATTCAAAGACAAATCTCGTCATTGGAGCTACACTTAATTCTTTGTCTGCAAATTCTTCTCATATACTCGTAGACTTTTCTGAAATGTTCTAGTCCGGTTAAGTGTTAAAATGACGCTAACAAGATTTCGTAAGAAAGCCTTAAATACTTGACCATCAAGAACCAACCTCTCCAAGCTGGCTTACAAAATAACATACAAAAATAGCTGTTCTTGGTTAATTTTAAAGATCATGATTGAAATCCATATTGACGTAGTTTCAGCCACTTTGTGCTGAGAACTTGAACTGAAAAACTGATTAATTGCTTAGGGGCAGTTTTGACAGAGATTTCCGAACTTCAGTTATTTCTGGTGTCTCTACGCAATGGTGCACATGTAATGTGACGTTTTTTCTTAAGATCCAGGCGAAATTGGGGAGACAAGCGTAACAATATTGATATTGTTTTCTGACATTACACTGATCATTGTTCTCTTTAGATTTACAGTTTATTTGTTTTCTTATGAATTTGTTTTTGAAGCGGCGGTACTTTTAATTATGTCATGACCGTACCCTTCCTTCTCGCCGATGATTTTACAGTAAGAATAAGGCACGTCAGTCTTTCCACCAAACCATTCATTTCACAGAACCCAAAGCATTCATTACGTTTTCAATAGGATGACTGAACTTTAATAAGTACGCAAAAAGAGCTTAATTAAGTAGGTACAGTATGATCTTTCCCCCCCCCCCCCCCACAATGTCTGCTGCCTTGTAAGACAGTGGTCAGAAATTGCAATAATTATGGTTGTTGTCGACATTGTTTTTCTGTCTTTTTATGATATAAAATGTCAATTTTTAAAGAACTCTCAGGGCCTCGGTAACTGATTACATCCGGGAAAGTCTACGTGAACTGCTATCTGTTCACTACTTTTACCTTGATTAAAACTGTGTGGCAAAATACAGTGTTCAGGTTTACTGGTGTTCAAATCTTTATCTTCGTGTTCACATTTTACTGATTGTGAACTCTGACTTGATGCTATGCTAGACTACACAAAAATCGGAACTCACATATATATCTTGTTTTGAACTCTTATCCTGCTAAAGAACTTAAACAAAACTTTCAATCCGATAGTACAAACCCTGTTATTGCTACTTCAAAATTATTTAACTCTTTTGGTGCCAAATAAACAAACTTTGCTTCTTTTGATGGTTGTAAGTACAATTTACTGAGTCTCCGGAAGACTTTTGTCATATAGGCATGACCAAACAAGCGGAGGGCATAGATCAAAGATCAGACTGCACGTTCTGTGCAGTCTGATTTTGATCTATGCCGTCCGCAAAAGTCCCTGAAAGGGTTAATAGGGAAATACCTCCTCATCGGACAGTGTAGATCCAAGATCAGACTGCACGTTCTGTGCAGTCTGATCTTGATCTACACTGTCCGTAAAAGGTCAGTGAGTCGCGTTCAGCAGCCTAAGGTTTAATATTTTAGTTATGCTTTGTTGGATCATATTTGTAACAAATCATATATGTAACACCTGTTACATATATGATCACATATGTAACATGTGTTACATATATGACTCGGAAATCAAGCATAAATGTAACATATTTTGTGACGAATATGATCGATGCCGGTTTTTGATGTGACATGAAATCACATATGTCACAGGTCAATTTTGATTTAAAAACAGTACAAAAGAATGCATATTTACATCTGAAACACATTTGTAGCAGGTTTTTGTCTCTTTCGATGACGTCACCATCTTCGCGTGGGAAAAATGTATACAGTGGAGGTGCTAGTTTAGCAAAAGTGCTAGTCCCGTAAATGCTTACTTTCAGTCACAATTGAGAGTTTCCATACGCCCGGCGCGCGTTTGGGTTATACGCTACAGTGTGACTGCTGTTTAAGACTGTTACACCCTGAACAACATGTGGCGCATAGTGAACGGAATCACACCACAGTTACGGAATATATATGGCACCAAGACCCGGGATTTCCTGTCATCAAGTGATGTTGAACGCCGACTGAGATAAGAAATCTTTCTTGTTATCTTTTATTCAACAATTGATCGACAGTCAGTACGAGGCGCAGATTGTTGGAAGTTAAACTGTATGATGTGTGTTTTGCCTTGAGTTCCAATTTGCAGATCAATTTTCTTGCTGTTTGGATGTTGCTGGACACACTCACGTGCGCGCTCGAGATGCACTGGTACCTTGGGCAAAAAATCATTATTCCACACGTCCTCTCTCTCTCTCTCTCTCTCTCTCTCTGAGGTTGATTCAAGTTGGAGTGAGTCTCGAGAGCGATTAGCTTAATGTGCTAACTATTGTTTTGCAATCGAGAATAAAATCAATAGTGTAAAGAATATAATGATGTTGCTATTGCTGTTAATTGTTTGAATACAAATAGACAACTAAACCTGTTACATATATGCTTCTCATGTCAACCCCCATTTCGGACAAACACATTTGTAACACACTTTATCTGTTACGAATGTGATCATGTACGTAACAAATGTGTTACATATATGATTTGTTACAAATATGATCCAACAATGCTTCGTTGAATTCGTTTTCCTTATTTCGATTTTAGCAAAAGCAGTCATGCACCGTAAGAAATAACGCTGCTACAAACAATTTAGGAGTAGTTCTCTGGCAAAAATAAATAAACGCCAATTCGCTGTATTATTTGATAAAAAAAAGGACAGACTCGGTTAAATCTCCATTTTAGAGATCGTTTATGGTATCTGATGGGAATATTTCTTTGAATTTATATAAAAATCAAACCTTGTTTTTCTAAAAGCTTTTACACGGACAGCATTGGCCTATCAAATCGAAGGTTTCAGGTATGAGTCCCGTGACGAGCGGTGTCAGCCTTTGAAACTCCCTATAATAACGGTGCGAGCACTAAAGGTTTCCAGCAAGCAGTCCTCGAGAGTAATTAAATATGATGTTTTATGTGTTTGTTTGATGGATGGATGGATGGATGGGGAAAGAGATTTCTTTCTTTTACATTTGGTTTGTGCTGACCTGTTTTTTTTTTTACAGCAGAAAGGATATTGAAGAAGCCTATGAAATAAGGTGTTTAGATAAAATATGATTTTCTTTACTCAGTTGATCATTGAAGAAAACTCCATTTTCTAGCTCGATCCGACATGAAAGTAACTTATTTTACACTACTTGTAATAAAAGTCTATATAGAGGATATTTGTTTTATTCCGGTGAAAGATCGAAATTTATTTTACCGATGAAATAAATTCACGCGATGAAATTAATTTCGATCTTTCACTGGATAAAAAAAATATATTCTGTTTATTTTATGCTTCTAACCCCTTGCTTGTTGGATCTTTCATCAAAATCCAGTACAGTTGTTTTCGGTAATTTCCCGTGGCGTACCTTCCCCTCCACCCCCCCCCCCCCCAAAAAAAAAAATAAATAAATAAATAAAAAAAACGCATGACAACATTACGTAAAGCGCGAAAAATGTAGGGTAGATGCGTGTAAATTACGTCATATTTCCGGTCGGTTGAATGGCACGCACTGTTTACCTAGGTAACTAGTGCGCGGGAACTACTGCTTCCGTCTTCATTTGAAGAGTTATTGTTTTTTTTTTCTTTTCACTGGTCGTAACCATGAATTATCAAATCATATAATCCACCATTATTCCCCGATAAACTACCGAAAAGTATAAAATAAAAGGTTCTCTATCACTTGCAGAATGAAAAATAATTTGGAAAAAAAGTCCTGTAGTAGAAAATAATGTTTGTCTTGATGTTTCTTTTTCTTGCAAACAGTCGGAAAAAACAATTCAGGGTGTATTAAAAATAGGATTAGACACAACACTCAAAGATAAAGACACAAAAATTTGGGCAGCGATTCCTTAATCCTATGGGCGTAATTGTCTTAATTGAAGGACTTGGCAAATTGCAGCCATGATGTTTTTAACCCTTTCCCAAACGACAAATTTTGGACTGGTCCAAATTGAAAGAGTTTGCAGACGACAATATTAAATTTGATGAAAATGGCAGAAAGTTCTCAAAAAGGGTAGAAAACACTGTGGGAAAAGGAGAAATTGCTCGTTACGAGCAATTTCTCCTTTTCCCACAGTGTTTTCAAAAGACTTGTACTGCAGACACGTGAAAATCAGGGCTTGTTTGGGAAAGGGTTAACCGCTGTCTTCTCAGAATTAACCCAAATAACTCATTCCCAATGTTGGAGCCGTTTTCAAGTAAAAGCCATCGAGAGAAGAGTATCAAAACTAAAACAGCTATAAAGGAAATTCCAGAAAGCATTAAAGCTAATGTGGAAGAAAACTCTGATCATTATAAATTTTAATGATTTTTTAAATTTTCTCAGAAAAGAACATCAGGGTCCGTATTAACCAACCATTCTTAAGAACGTTCTTAGACTTATTCTTCAAGATTTTCTAAGTTTGGAAGTAACACAACTTCTGATTGGCTAAACCAAATGGTTTAGCCAATCAGAAGGTGTGTTACTTTCAAATTTGGAAAATTTTGGAGAACAAGACCAAGAACATTCTTAGGAATGGTTGGTGAATACGGACCCAGCTGTATACATATTAGGATTGGACTGAAAAACGCACGAAGATAATTTGACCACCATGACAATAATACGAGAAATCAATTGCTATGCTTCTAACTCTGATTCTCTAGATAATTGAAAGCTTGGTCTATCTTAACTCTTGAGCTGCTAAGCGTGACTCACTGACCTTTTGCGGACAGTGTAGATCAAGATCAGACTGCACAGAACGTGCAGTCTGATCTTGGATCTACACTGTCCGATGAGGAGATATTTTTCTCCAAAAAAATAAGTTTGAAATAGCATTATTCGAGTTTTTACTCTCGGCTTGAAAGTTCTATTTAACTTATTCAGCAGGAAAAGGGTTAATTCTTTTAGTTCCAAATATATGAGCCATGCTCTGAAAAGGGGGCTTAATGCATCTGCGAAAAGTATCGACCCAGGTCAGCCTGCGCACTCCGCGCAGGCTGACCTGGGCCGAAACTTTTCGATGTTTGTCTATTTTCTGTATGTCAAAGGAACAGTCTATCTCATGATTAAGATAGTTGTTCGACAAAATGGATTTTATGGATCAATGATAACATGACGACTTACTTGGAATCATCCATCGCGGAGATGCATTAAGCCCCCTTTTGCCAGAGCGTGGCTCATATAACATAGACCTCTATCGACAGCTGAAAAATACACTCCACTAAAACTAGAAGAAAAAAAACTTCATCATTTAAGGCTGACTCAACACGTATTTCCTACGCAATGGCCCCTGTTTGCACCTATAGTATGTTGTTGAAAGGGTTAATTTGTCCCTCCGTTTTGATACTTAATTGTCAGGCACTATACTTAGCCTTTGGAGGTTTTTCGATGTGATTTGTGACCCGTTTTTTCCTCTTTCTTATAATTATGTAGGCGACCTCAGATCTGAGTATAATGGCAGGTAAAGACGGGCACTGTTCGCGGGCATTCAGGCAGCACTGGGAAGCACTAGGAGCCGTTGCCTATTAGATTCGAGTTATGCTTTGTGGAAAAGGGGCTTAATGTATCTGCGAAAAGTATCGACCCAGGACAGCCTGCGCAGGCTGTATTGGGTCGAAACTCTTCGCTAGTGGTCAATTTTCTATATGTCAAAGGGCCAGTCGACCTTATGATTCAGTCGGTTGTTAGACAAAATGGACTTTATAGATTCACGATCACGTGATGATTTGCTTGGTATTATGCATGACGGGGATGCATTAAGCCTCGTTTTGTCAGAGCACTTTTTTTTTTTTTTTTTTTTAGGCTGGGGGGCGGTGCATTATTTTTTTCTCCAAAAGTCTTAGTCCTTTCCAAAACGACAAATTATGAATTTGAGAAGATCCAGTAGACAGACATCAAATTCGAAATAGATACAAATGACTTTTCTGATATGGTAAAAAACGTTTTCAGCAAAAAGGATAAAAAGCTGGTAATCAGCATTTGCTATATTTCACACAATGTTTTCAAAAGCCTTCTTTACTAGGGTCGTCAAAATTCGGGGTTGTTTGGTAAAAAGCTTTAGGCTTTCCTACCATTAATTTTCCGATTTATTATGAATAAACAACTGCTGGCCTCTAATGGAACGAAAACTCCAGTAATTGAGCGGCTAGGTACCAGTAGAAAACGATTTTGCAGTGAAAAAAAAAGTCAAATGTATACATAGTCAAAAAAGTGATGCACCCCCATATTAAAGCAGGGTCAGCAATGGGTACAAATTTAAATCCCTTGGAACATATTTGGGACATTTTTAGCTGCCTGATAAAAGGCAGGAATCCTTCTCCACAAAACTCTCAGGAACTTGAATCAGCATTGCACGATAAGTGGCAGCAGCTGCTCCTAGAGTGATTAGGTACGACGTCTTGTGAGGGGTATGAGACGATGTCATCAAAGTATTGGGAGGAAGTTCACGCTATTGACTGTTTGTGTCTGTCAAGTCTCTGCGTATGATGTTCAAGGTATCAGTGGTTTTGTTTAGTAGACTTTTTTGTTTCATTTATGACCGTACTGTAAACATTCTCGTTTTTAGGTGGATATAAGCGCGATAATTGAGCGCAAGATTCTTACATACCATTAGGTCAACGGGTACCCCGCTACAGCTCATGTTTTTGTCAAAAGACTGGGTTATTGGTGTATGCATCGAGCAGCTTCCGATTGTCATTCCCTTATCTCTTAACTCTTTAACAGACAACAAAATTTTAAACCAGTCCAAATAAAATCTGGTACAAACGACAGTGTCTTTGAGATTGTTGAAAACATTGTGGGAAAAGAAGAAAATGTTGGTTACCATTTTCTTCCTTTCCCAAAACGTTTTTAAAAACCTTATTCTTCAGGTTCGTTAAAACTCTGAAGTGTGTGGTAGAGTCAATCGCGCCGAAAACATCATTCATGTAGAACAGACGCGGGTGCAAACACTTGTTGACTTTGTATACGGTTTTACAACCTGAACCACCGTGTTTCCTCTCTTTCCCAATATTCGACTATTAGCCACGATTTTGGAGCTAAAATTACTGAGAGTTACTGAGGATTCGCAGCAGCTTAGAGTGGGGTCACATGACCCGCCGAATGCACCAGTTGGCGATGTTTGACTGAAACCATTGTTGAGCACTATTAGACGGAATATGATTAGAAACGAAGCATATCAAATTGACCAGTGTGGCTTTGGGGGGCGGGAATTAAACAGCAGTTAAGGGAGTAAGAGACATTTGCATATCATCCTAAACATCGATTTGGGTAATCTCCTCTAAGCAAAAACAAATTGGTTACATCTTTAAACCTGATTAGTCTCGTTAACTCGGCAAGGCTATTTACTTCATATTAGGAACGGGAAGTTTATAATCATCTTTAAACTTTTCTTCTGCTGATATATGTAGCATGCTCCTAGAAATTGCTGTGTCCATATCTTTGACTTAACCCTTAAGCTGCAAATCAAGACTCACTGACCTTTTGCGGACAGTATAGATCAAGATCAGACTGCACAGAACGTGCAGTCTGATCTTGGATCTACACTGTCCGATAAAAAAGTAAGTTTGAAATAACATTATTCTGGTTTTCACCATCGTCTTGAGAGTTTTATTGAACTTATTTAGCAGGATAAGGGTTAATATTGCTAAGAAAAACTTTGAAAACTTAATTACTCGAGCAAGACGTTGAACTTTCTCATATTCTGTCGAATATTATCAAGATTTGGCAAAAGGGGACTTAATGCATCTCCACGGTGCATGATACCAAGCAAGTCATCACAGTTTTTTAAATCCCTAAGATCCGTTTTGAATCATGATGTACACTGGGCCTTTGGCATGCAGAAAATTGACCAGAAGCAAAAAGTTTCGGCCAAGGTCAGCCGTTTGTTAAAATATTAGTCTTCTCAGTAACGGAGGATTGTATTTTCACCAAATGGCAGAGAGTTTTAAGTTTATATGAGCGGCCTTCTGGCAAAAGGGGGTTAAATGCATCTCTGTGATGCATTACTGGTATACCAAGCAAGTCATCACATAATATGGATCCATAAAATTGAAATCCTTTTTGTTTAACAACCGACGGAATCATGAGGTAGACTGGTCCTTTGATATGCAGAAAATTGACCAATAGCAAAACGTTTCAATCTAGAAAAGCCTGCGCGGTGTGCGAAGGCTGACATAAGTCGATAGTTTTTTGCAGATATATAAATCCCCTTTTCACAGAGCATAGCTCATTTATTTGGTATTGAAAAAGGTTTAAAGCTAATCATTTTCGTGGTGTTCGAAACCATTGTCCATTTAGGAAACAATCAAGCGTTTCTACAACCCTGAAAAATGCTTTTGAAACCATTGTTTATAAAAAAGGAAAAATGCTGTTTCACAAAGGCACTTCAATAAGGAGAAATGGAGAAATGCTAGTTAGCTAAAAACCATTGTCCATTTAGGAAACAATCACGCGTTTCTACAGCCCTGAAAAAAAGTTCTTTTGAAACCGTTGTTTTTAAAAGAAAGGAAATTGCTTATTCACAAAGTCTTTCTTTAAAAAAGAGAAATTAAGAAATGCGAGGTAGCTAAAGACATTAAGGGTAAAGATGTGCCCTTTAAGAAACATACATGTCCTATCGTTTTAGTCACATTTTATTTGTTGTCTTCAAATGCTTTCAGTTTGGCCAGGTCCAACAATTTGTCGTCTGGTGAGTATGTTACCGTACGACAAAATTTTAGACTCGTCCAAACTGAAAGCACTTGCAGACAACAAATTAAATGTGGCTATTATGACGATACTTTTCTTTGAGAGGGTAGAAAACATTATGGGAAATGGAGAAAATGCTGGTTACCAGCATTTTCTCCTTTTCCCACAATGTTTTCAAAAGTCTTTTTTCTAATGATCATGAAAACTCGGGATCGCCGGGTAAACAGTTATTAAAGCAATATGAATTTAAAGTACAATATCCGGATATATCCTGGAAGAGTCGTGAAATGAAATGAGTGCATTGTTTCTGTCATTATCCTCAGTTTATGCTTTGATCAGCACGATTTCACAAGTCTGTAGCGAGAATGACGTCAGTAACAGGAACTGTCAAAAGTTCATTCGCTTACTGTTTGATTATTTATCGAAGTCGACTGTAAAACATTGATAAGTTTGCTGTATTGTACAAGGTTATTGGCATCTGCGTGAATGCATGTATTTTTATTTTTCAAAGAAAATTCCATTTAATGTTATTTGATATTCGACAGACAAGTATGACAAAATTTCAAATAAAGCTTCTTTTTTAACAAAATGTTTTCTTTTTTTTTTTTCAGACCTTAAGATAAAAGGGAATGATAGTATTCTAAATCCATTATTTATCTTCTAAACCCTATGTTGTGGGTACTCATTAGAATTGTCTTGATGAGACGATTTTAATGAGTACCCATAACATAGGGTTTAGTGAAGAGTGATTAATATTTCCAATTTTGAAATCAAAATCACTCCCTCTATCTGGAGCTCTGATTTTTTTTTTTAATTTATTTAACATTTTAATTTTTTGTCGAAGATATTTCTGATAATTTGCACTTTTATGACAGAAAGCAAACGATGCTAGCTAAAACAATTGAATCATAATCTGGCAAAAGAGGGTTAAATGCATACCTTAGGGAGATCATCCCACAATTATTGATCCATAAAATCCATTTTGTTTAACAACCGACTGAATCATGTGGTAGACTGGTCTTTGAAAGTACAGAAAATTGACCAATAGCAAACAGTTTCGATTCAGGTCAGCCTGAGCGAAGCGAGCAGGCTGAACTGAGTCTGTACTTTTTGCAGATGCATTAAACGCCTTTTTTACAAATTATGGCTCGATTATAGTGCCACCCCTTGTTGAATGGGTTAGCCAATATTTGGCGTAACAACTATGTCATACACGATAACATCTCGATTCCAAACTTTTTATGCCAATGCATGAGAAAAGTAGACTTACAGTAATCTTTTCATGTATATAAAGGCGGCTTGCCACCTTAAAACATTACGATGACGCCTCACTTCACACGGTTTTAGAATCTTCGATCGTTTGCGGCGTAAGGAGATGGGGGATACCTTAACCCTTTCCCAAACAACAAATTTTGGACTAGTCCAAATTGAACGAGTTCGCAGACGACAATTTTAAATTTGATGAAAATGGCAGAAAGGTCTCAAAACGGGTAGAAAACACTGTGGGAAAAGGAGAAATTGCTCGTTACGAATATCTATTTCACGCGTTTCGATAGATTAGCGTGAAATATTTGTCTTATGCGTAACGTGTTGCAAAGAGTGATTTACTTAGACACGTACAGGTTTCTTCATAGTTGGTATTGGTCAGGGTTTGCACGAGTACTTAGGGTATATGTATCATGTATTGTGGTTACGTGTCGTTTTGTACTCATTCTACCAGACGACACAGCTGAAGCAGCAGCTTCAATTACGCGTTCTTCTCTAACATCAGACACGTGTCATGGCTACAGAGAACGATTTCTTATCGAAATTAGAACAGCTTATGTCCGCAAAGTTGGAAGCTTTTGAGCATCGTGTTTTAGGCTCACAGAGGCAACTATCTCAGACGGAATTAACGCGTATTCAACAGTCTATTCATCCAAGTGAGACTTTTAGTTTCCGGAAGAAGGGTAACGAGGAGCAGAGTAATGTTAACGTCCAGGTTTTGGAGAAGTTGAAAGTGGCTGAAGGGCATTTGAAGGAGGCCATGGAATGCGGTTCGAGCGAATCTATTTCTACGGCTCAGCAAAAGATTTCGGAAGGTATAGACATTCTTTTACATCGCTAGAAGCTTATAAAGCTCGCTGACTCTTCGGAAAACGGCTGGAAAGTTGTACAAGAATACGAGGCTCACCCACTAGCAGACGATTCGGATGACGAGAGGAAGATTTATAGAGCCGAGATTAAAGCAAATCGGAAACTGCAGCAGGAGAGACGACAGAGGACACAACGCTTTGCACCGTATGCCCAAGTTAGGGGGGCTAACTCACCTGTGACAACACAGGGGAAGGAACAAGCGTTTCAGGGGCGGGGACAGTACGCCAGTGGGAGGAAGCCTGGTTTGTGTTTTCGTTGCGGACGAGCGGGACACTGGAGGCAAGACTGTAAGGTTATGGTGCAGGAAAATGGCATACCAAGCAATGAGTCGCAGATAAGTACATTTGGTTTAACTGAAATTAATGAAAATTCATTTCAGGGTCAGAAAACAGTTACGCAAGTTGGTAGACTTGCGGCTTGTTTTGAGTACTGGGTTGACGCAGGTGCGAACGAATATATTCTTGATATTGTTTGTCAGGGATACAAATTGCCTTTTAGAAGTATTCTAAAGTCTGTTATTTTGCATAACAATAAATCTGCTCTAGACTCGCCTGTATTTGTGGCGGCAGAGATAAAAAATTTGCTTGCCAAAGGGTGCATATCAGAGGTAAAGGTTCCTCCACACGTTGTAAATCCGCTTACAGTGGCGTACGGTAGAACCGGTAAGGGTAGATTAGTGCTCGACTGTAGACACATTAATTTAGATTTGCTTAAATACAAGTGTTGTTTTGAAGACCAGTCCGTAGCTAAGCAGTTGTTTAATCCGGGAGACTTCCTGTTTTCTTTTGATATAAGGGGAGCTTACCACCACATTATGATTTATCCCAGCCATCGAACGTATTTGGGATTTTATTTCATAAAATACTTACCTAATATTACAATATGGATTTCCTTTTCGGGTCCGCATAATAAACCTTCCGGAAATACGGAAGTAAACAAACTTTGAGCATGCGCAACCTCACTACTTCCGTTTATCCTCGTGCTACTTCAGTTTTCCTTTTTCGGCGAAACAGTTCGCAACGTTTTTGTGTTTAGACCTTCCGTGTGGTGCCACGTGGTTTTCAAATTTAATTTTGGACTTCATTTTTTGGCGTTCATGTCGGAAGACGGTGAATTCTCGGACGCTGCCAAGCTTTCGGAGCAGGATAGTGACGAGTCGGTGTCACGGTCCGAGACAGTTTTGCACAAAGCAAAACGAAAGAAAAAGAAATCTAGGTATTCCGAGTTGGAAATGAGATTCAATAAATTGGAATCATTGGTCACAAAGGCCTTTGAAAAGACCGTACCCGAGACAAACTCGGCCGGCAGTAGTGGTGTGGATAAAAATTCTCGTCAATCCACGACAGATAGACACGATAGAACAGATACAGTGTCATTATTTGCCGATACAGACAATTTTGACTCCTCGGATAATAACGAGGCAGAGAAAGAGGATAGTTTGAGTGACAAAACACAGAAATGTCTCTTTGAAATGTTTGGAGAGGATGCCATGGTCAAGAAAAAGACTGATAAAGAAGGCATTGTTTTGGATAAATCACAAGTTGTGATTGAGAGCAGTTTCAGGTGTAATGAACCCAATTTTCTCACAGCTTTTTCGGAAGAGAATGTTGACTTATTTCCGTTAGATGAAGAATTTGAGAAGTTCTTGAAAGTTCCATCATTGGACTCTATAGTTGACTGTTGCTTAGTCAAAAGGTACGGTAATAAGGCTTCTTTTGCTAGGAGCAAGGGCAAGGTTCTGTACACTCAACCATGTAAAATGGTGGATAAAATTTTCTTTAAAGGCCAGCATGCTGCTAGATTGGGTTTGATAATGCAGTGTTATGTTCAACAGAGTCTGGGAAATTTGTTGCAATTTATTGAATCATCTTCTTTTGAAAAAGATTCTGCTATTAAGCAAGTAAAAGACATTTTCTCCATGTCCACCAAGGTATTAGATCAATTAGGAAGGACTGGTGCTTTGCATCATATCAGCCGTAGAACTGTTGCTATGACAGATACTGGTTTATATGACCAACACGACAGTTTAGAGTTCGCTAATTTGCCATTGTCGGGCGAGGTGTTTTTGGTCCTCAGTTAGAGACCTTGTTGAAAGAACGGAAAGAAAAGAAGAAACAAGTCGAGGACTTAGTACCAGATGTGCAGAGACATAAAAGAAAATTCAGTGGTCAATCAGATTTCAGTAAACGTTTTAACAATGACAAAAGTGCAGATAATGGAACAATTTCCGTATCCCTAAAGTGCAGAATAGACCTGCTCAGGAGAGTCGTGGATTTGGAAGACAGAGAGGTTCTTTTCGAAACTCCAATCCAAGACGTTCAGCAACAAGTACGGGAAAGAGTCAGCTGGAGAGACCAGTTGACAAATGACAAGGTAAACATAATTGCAAAGTTTCCGGAGATACCTGTTGGGGGCAGACTGGTTCATTTTCTAAGCGAATGGGAACAAATTACACAGGATCAATGGGTTTTGGACATCATAAAGGATGGTTACAAGTTGGAGTTGGAGTTCCAAAAGATACCTCCCTTCAATGGTGTGAAAGCAACCAATGTTCCTGTAAAACAACAAAATCTTATAAAAGAAGAAATAAATTCTTTGTTAGAAAAAAATGCAATAGAGATTGTTCCTCCAAGTCAAATTCAAGAAGGTTTTTACAGTACATTTTTTCTCGTTCCAAAGAAAACTGAGGGAATGAGACCAGTGATCAATTTAAAACCTCTCAATGTGTATCTCCAAAAACAGCACTTCAAAATGGACACTCTTACAAAGGTGATCAACATGGTAGAAAAGGGAGATTGGGCGATATCAATCGATCTAAAAGATGCATATCACCATATAATGATATTCAAGGGTCATCGGAAATTTCTGAGATTTCAATTCCAAGGATTGGCTTATCAGTTCCGTTGTCTTTGTTTCGGTCCAACGAGTGCCCCGAGAACGTTCGTAAAGGTGATGGCAGTAATTGTCGCTCATTTAAGGAAAAACGGGCTTCGTTTGGCAAGTTACATAGACGACTGGTTGAATTTAAATCAATTGAAGCAAGATCTTATCGAAAACAGAGATCTGTTGCTCAGTCTCCTTTATCGACTAGGTTTAATGATAAACAAAGAAAAATCCCTTCTAGTTCCTGTGCAGGTTATAACTTATTTGGGAAGTTCATTCGATTTAAAGAAAGGCCTTGTCTTTCCAACACAAGAGCGTATTTGCAGTCTGAAGAGAGCTGTACTAGAATTATTGTGGGGAAACATTACAGCCAGGCAATATCTAGTTGTGTTGGGAATAATTGCATCATGTCTGGAGTTAATTCCAAACTCGAGACTGTTTATGAGACCTCTTCAACTCCATTTGTTACAAAATTGGAACCCTGCTCGTCTGCCTTTTTCATACCAGATTGCTCTTACGTCACAAGTAGCTCATCATCTGAAATGGTGGTTAGATACTCAGAACATTTCCAAGGGCAGATCTTTAGTCAAACAGGTTTTTTCACTGACTCTAACCACAGATGCGAGTGGCAAATGGGGATGGGGAGGTCACATGAACAATCTAACATGTCAGGGTCAATGGTCCTTAATGGAGAAAATGCTTCATATCAATTGTCTAGAGATGAAAGCAGTGAAGAACTGTTTACAGCATTTCCAATTGCATATTCAGAGTCAAAATGTGTTGATTCGTTCAGACAATACGACTGTTTGTCAATATATCATTCGTCAGGGGGGAACGAAATCAACACAATTATGCAATCTGACAATGCAGTTGTGGGAATATGCTATAGCTCACAAAGTTACTCTGAAAGCGGTTCATATAATGGGGAGCAAAAATATTCTTGCAGACATATTAAGTCGTCAGAGAGTTCTTGCAACGGAGTGGTCTTTGAGCATATCAGTGGTAGAGAAGTTATTTCAGATTTGGGGAAAGCCAATGATAGGTCTTTTTGCCACAATAGAGAACAAGAAAGCGCCTCTGTTTTGCTCTTGGATTCATCATCCGGAGGCTTATGCAATGGATGCCCTGTCAATTGCATGGCAGAACATGTTTGCTTATGCATTTCCCCCAGTCCAATTAATTCCCCGAGTACTGAACCACTTTCAGCAGTATCGGTGCACAATGATATTGATAGCCCCAATGTGGCCAAGACAACATTGGTATCCACAAATTCTGAAATTTCTAATAGCCTGTCCTGTAAGTCTCCCGTGCCAAGTGGATCTGTTATCTCAGTGCAAGGGGAAAGTGATGCATCCAAATGTAGAGTCTCTACATCTGACTGCATGGCTATTATCGACAGAAAGTTCTCTTCAACAGGTTTTTCAGAAAAAACTAGACAGCTATTATCAAAATCATGGAGAAAAGGGACCCAAAAGGATTATAGGAGTAAGTTTAGACAGTTCAATAGCTGGTGCGTTGAACACAAAATTGATACCTATTCAGCATCTTTGGTAAATTGTGCAGAGTTCTTGACATTTTTATATGAGAAAGGTCTAAAATATAGAACTATAAATGGGTATAGGTCTATGCTTTCTTCTGTTTTAGCACCAATTGGGAATATACCAGTTGGTCAACATCCTCATATAATAAGATTGTTGAAGGGAATTTTCAATGAAAGACCACCTTTGAAAAGATTAGTTCCTGAATGGGATCTTCTCGTCATTCTAGGTTGTTTAAAAGAAAAGCCATTTGAACCCCTGAAAGATGCATCATTGAAGTTTCTTACCTGGAAGACTTGTTTTTTGGTGGCCATAACAACGTTTAGAAGATGTAGCGATTTACAAGCTTTGCAGTTAGGTGAAGGTTTAGTAAACGTTCAAAAGCAGGGTGTCACCTTTATACGAACAGGTTTGTCGAAGTCTGATAGACCCAGTCATATGGGAAGAAACATTTTTGTGCCTCACTTGGAGAAAGATAAGAAGCTGGATCCCAAGAGAGCTTTGACTTATTATTTAAAAGCAACAGAACAGTTTAGAAATCAGAAGGGTAAGGACATTGTGAAACTGTTTTTGGCTATAAATAAACCTCATCAACCAGTTTCTTCAGTTACTGTTTCTAGATGGCTGATAAGTTTAATAAAATATTGTTATAAAAAATTGAAGAAGTCTCATGGTAAAATCACAGGACATTCAACTAGAAGTGTAGGACCGTCCTGGGCCTTATTCAAGGGTGCATCTTTACAGCAGGTTATGGAGGCTGCAGATTGGTCAAGGGAGACCACTTTCACAAGACACTACTTGAAACCAGTGAATGTTGATTTCTTCGGTTAGTGGAGGCACACTAGAATCGAAACATTTTTGTTTTTTCGGCGGACCGCCAAGATAGAAACTTGGGTTATTTACAGTTTTTGGTGAATATTGTGTATACATTATGCTGTTTCAAGAAGGAAACGCATCTAGATGTTGTAAATAGGAGGGATCATGATTGAGTACAGAAATGAAGAAAGACCTTACTTTTTGGGAGAAGGTAATCATTTCTTTTTATTGTTTTAATTCAGTAGTATATAATCTACATTAGTGAATTAACTAAATAATCACTCGCTATTGTTGATACTGCTATGGAATCTACAGTAATCCATATTGTAATATTAGGTAAGTATTTTATGAAATAAAAATTTCAAATTTGTTCTCAAATTATAGTTTTATTAATAAATACTTACCTAATATTACAACTTTCCCTCCCTCCTCCCCTCGTGTTATTTAGTATATACTTTGGCGAACTGTTTCGCCGAAGGAATACTGAAGTAGCACGAGGATAAACGGAAGTAGTGAGGTTGCGCATGCTCAAAGTTTGTTTACTTCCATATTTCCGGAAGGTTTATTATGCGGACCCGAAAAGGAAATCCATATTGTAATATTAGGTAAGTATTTATTAATAAAACTATAATTTGAGAACAAATTTGAAATTTTTCTTGGGGTGCTGGTTACGATAAGAAATTTTACGTTTTTAACGTTTTACCCTTTGGTTTATCGACGGCAGGTTTCATTTTTACGAAACTATTAAGGGTTCTAGTGGCTAAATGGAGGGCAAATGCTTACCGAGTTGTCGTTTTTCTTGACGATGGGCTTGGTGGTGATAACAGCTTCGACAGAGCTAGCGAAGCCTCTAATTACATACACAAAGATCTTCAAAAGTTCGGGTTTATATTGGCGGAGGATAAATGCACGTGGGTCCCGTGCCAGTCCATTACATGGCTAGGCTATGTTTGGAATACGTTAGATAGTTATATATACGTGACTGAAGAGCGTTTAGAACGTGCGTTGGAACTGCTTAACTTTCTTATAGGAAACATTACTGAGGGTCAGCTAGTTTTTCCAGTAAGGAAAGTTGCATGTTTAGTTGGTCAGTTAACTTCAATGCAAAGCGCTGTAGGGCCTGAAGTGCGTTTGAGGACGCGAGCGTTGAATAATTGCATAGTTAGTAGAGTAAGTTGGAACTCGCCGGTCATTTTAAGTTCTCAAGCTCTTGATGAGATGACTTTTTGGCCCGAAAATATACGAGCTTTGAATAAAGGTACGCTATGCTCGGTTCAGGCAGATTCAGTATCAAATGAAATAGATAGAAAAGTCGTCTTTTGTGACGCCAGTGGAGCTGGTTTTGGGGGTTATATACAGGGGAATGACGATGGTCAAATAATTGGCTGTTGGTCAGAATCTGAGAGTGGTCTGAGTTCAACCTGGAGAGAGCTGGAGGCTATACACAGAGTGTTGAATAGTTCATTTAGGAGCCTGGAAGGGCAGAAGGTTTTAGTTAAGACTGATAATCAAAATGTTTCTCGGATTTTAAAAGTCGGTAGCAGGGTGCCTTTGTTACAAAATACTGTTTTGCGTGTGCTTGATGCATGTAAAAGTCGAAAAGTTAGTTTAGATTTAGAATGGATTCCAAGAAAGGCTAACATCGAGGCAGATTTCCTGAGTAGATGTGTAGATAGTGACGACTGGTCTGTCAGAGATTTCATTTTCACATTTCTAGACGAAAAATGGGGTCCTCATTCATATGATATGTTTGCATGCGATTATAATACAAAATGCTCAAAATTCTATTCAAAACACTGGTGTCCTGGCACAGCAGGGATCGATGCATTTAATCAGAGTTGGGCTGATGAAGTTTGTTGGTTAGTACCACCTCCTAGACTAGTGAGTCAATGCATATATAAGATTAAAAAGGAAAAGTGCAAAGGAACTTTAATTGTACCGATGTGGAAATCGGCGCCATATTAGCCTTGGTTGTTTCCTGATGGAAAAATAAAAGCCAGTTTTGTGCATGACTTTCTTGTCTACCAGCCTGATAAGCTGACAAAAAGGGGGCGGGGTAGGAACGGAATTTTCGACGGAAGACCGTTGAAATTCCCGTTATTGGCAATAAATTTGAATTGACTTCTTCAATATTTCTTCCATATTTTCTGTTTCCAGAATTAGACCTGAAGAAACGCGTGAACGAAGAGGTGGCGAAAAGTGGTCTGAATGGTCAGTACTTTGGGGATCTTTCGGCGAAGATGGCAGATTTACTGGTACTTTCAAAAAGCAGCTCTACGAATGTTAAATACTTTAGCTACTTCAAAAAGTGGGAGCAGTTCATTACTTCAAAGGAGGCTCAGCTTTGCCGGCATCACCGATTCACGTGGCCCTATTTCTTACAGAGCTGATTGAGAAGAAGGCTTCTTACTCGGTTATTTCAGCTACTGCATGTAGTATAAAATGGGTGCATTCTTTACACAATCAAATAGATCCTACAAACAACTCATATGTTACAAATTTATTAGAAGCCGCTAAGCGTTTGTGTTCTAAGCCAGTGAACAAAAAGGAGCCAGTAACCTCTGAAAGTTTGATAGAGTTGTGTAAAAAATATGTGGGTTGTACAGACCTTATTGTGCTAAGGGATTTAGCGATGATATTGCTTTCTTTTTCAGCATTTCTAAGATTTGACGAGTTGATTAACTTACGTTGTAATGATGTCAAATTCTTTGAAGATTACTTTTCATTATTTTTAAGGAAAAGCAAGACTGACCAATACCGTCTCGGAAATGAAGTTGTCATTTCGAAGGGCACGACTGAAGCTTGTCCATTTAGTATGCTAAAGCGCTATTTCGATTTGGCGAATCTGAAAAAAGAAGAAGAAATGTTTTTATTTCGGCCATGTTTTCGTTCAAAGGCTGTTTGCAAGCTTACTGGTAAAAACAAACCACTCAGTTATACGCGAACTAGAGAGTCTATACTTTCAAGGCTTAGGGAAGTAGTCGGCGAGCTTAATATCGGTATTCATTCCCTTCGTGCAGGTGGGGCTACGGCAGCTGCGAATGCGCATGTGAATGAGCGTTGTTGGAAGAGACATGGGCGTTGGAAAGGGGAAAACAGTAAAGACGGTTATGTCGTCGACTCCTTGGAGAGTAGGCTAGTAGTTACTAGTTCACTTGATCTTTAAAGTTCATTTTTACTCATTCTTAAGTGTTTCTCCTCAAGGGGAGGGGGGGTCGTCATTGTTTTTGTTTCATTCCGCCAGATTGCCGATCCAGCCCGCTCTTTTCTGTATTCTAAAGCGACCGTCTGGTATCGCAAAATGGAGTTTGTGTTTTTGTCTTTGATATAAAGTGTAGAAAAGACTATCTATTTCACGCGTTTCGATAGATTAGCGTGAAATATTTGTCTTATGCGTAACGTGTTGCAAAGAGTGATTTACTTAGACACGTACAGGTTTCTTCATAGTTGGTATTGGTCAGGGTTTGCACGAGTACTTAGGGTATATGTATCATGTATTGTGGTTACGTGTCGTTTTGTACTCATTCTACCAGACGACACAGCTGAAGCAGCAGCTTCAATTCCTTTTTGTTATTATTTCCGTAAATGAGTATATCTATTCGCATATAGGTGAATGCCAAGATAAAGCATGTATGTTTCCAGTACCGTTTTTTCTTTTAGCTTCTAAGATCTGCTGATTCTGTTTTGTGTGGTCATGTGGTACTATTGTCTAGTAAGACTGGTACAGATCGTTTGCACGACACAGATTCGGTACATTGAATTGGCAAGTACGTTTATTACAAGAGGGTATTAGTTTTCTTTTAGCAAGAACTTAAAAGACGATTCGCATACAGAGAACGAACCTGTCGTTGTGACTTGCATATCTGATACAGGTACAGGTTTCCATAGTTTTTCCTTATGTTGATCATGGAAGAAAAAGAGATAAAAAAAAAAAAGAAAATAAAGGGTTTTTATCTATGGTTTTTCCTGGGCGAGTTTGTCACGTTCTGTATGCGGATATTTGTATATTAATTTCTTTTTTTTTTTGCGGGATATTTTCTTTTATAATATTTGCTATGTTTACTACTTGATCCATAGTGGAAATTCCGTTTAGTGCCAGAGACACGCTATGCTTATTACCCGGGTTTATGGTGGAAAATTAATGTTGATATAGCCTACTTAACTAAGAATCCTCATGTGTCAAGTTCTAGATTACGGTGGACTCTTAAAAATTCCTCGTACTTCTCGTTCTCCATTCCAAGTACAAACTAACGTATTTGCATTAAGTTATTTCGGTCTTATTTCTTCGTGGTTTTGTCAAGAAAATCGATCACTCCTGTTTTCTTGTCACTGCTGCTCTCTCTCGTTCATTAAAGCGACCGTCTGGTATCGCAAAATGGAGTTTGTGTTTTTGTCTTTGATATAAAGTGTAGAAAAGACCAATTTCTCCTTTTCCCACAGTGTTTTCAAAAGACTTGTACTGCAGACACGTGAAAACCAGGGCTTGTTTGGGAAAGGGTTAAGCACGAAGGATTATGATTATACATTTAAGTATGATTCTAAGTTAGTTTAGTTCTTTGATCTTTTTCGTGTAATTAGAAATTAAGAATCTTTGTTTCTGTTTCCGACGATGTGGGAATGCATTTTTTTTTTCCACGGCATGAAATTAGCACTAAGATGATCAATCTTTGGAGGACGGAATATATTAGATGTACCCAAGAGATTCTTATTTTTTTTTTTTCCTCCATAAGAAAGACGACGTTTTTTCCCACTGCCTTATAAAAAATCGACAGCAAATGAAAGAATAGTTCGATAATGGCATAGATATGAAAACAGCCTTTACACGACGACAACAACTGCGCAGAGGTAGGCGACGCAGCCGCTGATGGGATATGACAATACCCCGCTTTTTCTTTATACAGAGCGGATTTATAAATGAACCGTGCTCTGTGAAAAGAGTATTTAATGTATCTTCAAAAGTATCCGCTCGAGCTGACCTGGGTCGAAACTTTTTGCTAACGGTTAATTTTTTGCATGTCATAGGACAAGTTTACTCCATGAATCAGTTGGTTGTTAGGAAAAAATGGATTTTTTGGATCCATAATTATGTAACTACTTGCTTGGATTAATGGATCACAGAGATGCAATAAACCCCCTTTTCCCAGGGTGGCACTCGAATGTCATTTGCAGTAGATTCGTTGATTAAGGAAAGAAATCAAATGTACTTATAAGGCGACGAAAGAGTTAAATCGACTTCTTGAAAAAGGAAAACAAATGAGCTAAAGGTGCTTTGTCCTTACTGGTGTCAGAAACCTAAAGAGGAAAGCATGCATTTAAAGTATGAGCGTATACACTGTAAAGTTCGTCGGTCTTCTTGTTTTGAAAACATCCTAATATCTACTGGTAAAGACGCTTGGATTTTGACCGTGGCAGCAGTCCCGTATGAAGTTGGCGTGTTGTTGGTAGAGATATGCATATTATCATGTCTAAATCACTCTAGGAGCCAGCACTTAGTGCGTACAGTTTTGTAATCCAGAGCTTATTGTAATAAGTTTGATCTTTCTGGCTGCGGTGGTTTCATCGGCAAGGTATTATTGAGCCTTAGTGCAGTACTAGTTAGACAAAAAGAGCAAGTGAGTGAACTATCGCCATTCGAAAAGGTAGTTAGGCAACAGTCAAACAGCCATTTACAAAATTGTTGAAGTTCATGTTAACCACTGACTAAACTACCCCGTGTTATCTAGATCCCGAGAAGGAAAGCTTTTGGTATCGAGAATTTCCTTCTTTTCCAGAAGTGTTGTCCGCACTTTTCACGACGAAATCTGTCATTTGAGCCACTTTCAGTTTGTCGTTAGGTAGATATTAAACATTGCACAATACCTCCTTGGAAAACGTCATGGGACTTAGTTGCCTCTGCAGACTGTATAGATCAAGATCTAAAGATGCAGGCACCATGCTAAAAGTTACTCTATCAAGTATTCATTGTGCAAAGACCCATGTTGAAGCTAATTTAATTCTCCCACTTGTTAACCCTTCGGCTGCTAAGCGCGACTCAAGGACCTTTTGCGGACAGTGTAGATCAAGATCAGACTGCACAGAATGTGCAGTCTGATCTTGGATCTACACTGTCCGATAAGGAGATATGTTTTCATCCCAAAACTTGAAATAGCAATATGTGGGTTTTTACCAAAGACTTTAAAGTTTCATTTCAGTTATATAGCTGGTTAAGGGTTAAAGAAATGCAGGGCGATTGATCTCAATCACTTGGACATACTACACAACAGACTCATTTGTCTTTTGCAGGAATAGTTCGGTACTTCACGTACAAACACAAGAAAACAAATTACCTTTGTCAGGTCTAATTCCGTTTCAAGATCTTTCTTGGAATTCTAATACAAAAGATCGGTTATTACATGATTTTTCATGTCCTCACCGATGAAAGATTGGGTACTGTATCTTGCCTAAGAATCCACGAGCGATGATAAATGGACATGAACCTTGGTTCCAAAGATCTCAGATCAAATTCTATTAAATCCTTTTACAAAAATGTAATTAAGGTAGCCAGAGGCTTAACCCTTTCCTAAACGATGAATTTTTAGACTGGTCCAAATTAAAAGAGTTTGCAGACGACAATTTTAAATTTGATGAAAATGACAGAAAGTTCTCCAAAAGGGTAGAAAACACTGTGGGAAAAGGAGAAATTGCTCGTTACGAGCAATTTCTCCTTTTCCCACAGTGTTTTCAAAAGACTTGTACTGCAGACACGTGAAAACCAGGGCTTGTTTGGGAAAGGGTTAATAACAGTTTTCTAGACTCTAATAAAAAATATATATCAAATGCCAACTTATGTCAGATCCTGTATGTATCGGGCAGGGGTATAACAAAGATCAGACGACCTTCTATGCAATCAAATATTGATTTACACTGCCTGCAAATGCATCTTATATTTGCCGGAAGCGCGCTAAGAGTTTGAGAACCCTGGCGTGATGAAAAACATAAGAGAAACGCAACCGAGCCGCAATCTCGGAAAACATGTAAATATGCTTTCCTGGAATACATGATTAATTTCATTCAGAGTGCAATCCCGACATTATATTTCAACAACAAGGAATGCAATCTCATCTGTTAAACACGGCCATGCCTCCCACTTCCCATGAGCATGGCTGGAAAATTCGGGAAGCATTTATTTTTAAGCCTGTTTTTGCTTGTTAGAAAAAGCCTTGACTTTTTTTTTCACTTTTTTGTTTGTTTTGAAAATAGTCGTGATATATTAGCATGCAAACATTAGGAGTGTTGGACAGGGCTTTTAGTTATCTTTACAGAAATGGCATGGCGCAATCGGTGAAATGTTCATATTCACAAAGTAAAAAAAAAAAGGCTAATTGAGCCATGCTCTGTGAAAATGGAGCTTAATGCATCTGCGAAAAGTATCGGACCAGGTCAGCCTGCGCAGTCTGCGCAGGCTGACCTGGGCCGAATCTTTTGGCTACTGGTCAATTTTCTGTATGTCAAAGGACCGGCGTACCTCATGAATCGGTCGGTTGTTACACAAAATGGACTTTATCCATAGTACTGTGATGATTCGGAGATGCATTAAGCCCCCTTTTGCCAGAGCATAGCACAATTATATGTCGCTAGTTCTCTGCTTTTTAGCTGCGATAAGATCACGCATTGACCCAGACGATAAATTCAAAGCCAGGCTGCAATCTCACTGTGGTTAGACATGAATCTTTCCTGTCTGCAAAAACCTCTAAAACGTGCCTCTTTGACCACAATGGTTGGATCGTTTGCAATCTGTAACGTCTATAAAGACGAGTCTTAAATTCACATGCAACAATATTTTGTTTGAATACTTCTGATTTTGATAACAGTGCGCCCATAACCTTTTACCAACTTTCAAGAATGTGATGTTACGCGTATATGGCATAATTCTAAACAAATGGGTCACGCGCTGTGAAAAATGGGTAAATGTATCTGCAAAAAAGTATGGATTCATGTCATCCTGCGCAGTTCGCTGACGTGGGTCGAACGTTTTGCTATCTGTAAATGTTCTGATTCTCAAAGGACCATTCTACCTCACGAATCAGTCGGACAAAAATGAATTTTAACACTTGAACTGCTGAATAAATGAACCGCAAATACTAAATACCCAATACTAAAAGCCAAAACATTGCGGTTTCAAGGTTGATTTCACCGGGAAGAAAACACCGCATCGGACAGTGTAGATCAAAGATCAGACTGCACGTTCTGTGCAGTCTGATCTTGATGTACACTGTCCGCAAAAGGTCAGTGAGTCGCGATTAGCAGCTTTAAGGGGTATGCATCCATTATTACGTGGCTTGCCTAGTGCCTTGCATAATAGAGATGCATTCAAACCCTTTGTGCCAGAGTCCAGCTCAATTGTTTGTTAATACCGACAGTCATAAAAGGAACAAAGGCACCAGAAGACGTTGATATCATCATGATGATACAAGTAATATTAAATCTTCACCAGACAACAATTTTAAGACTCGCCTATGTTGAATGCATTAGTAGACGACAGATAAAACGTTGCTCAAAATGCTCAAAAGCCGGGATGTTTCTTTAATGGAATGGAATACTTTCTGTAAATGGAGAAAAATTTGGTAACCATCAGTTTCTTCCTTTACATTGGAACTGGTAAAATAAGGATAGTCGATATAAGATTTATCTTTAAAAAAGTGGAAACCATCGAGAGAATGGGAGAAAATGCTGGTTACCAGCATTATCTCTAATTACCCACGATGTTGTCGAAGCCTTTCTCCTCAGTGTCGTTAAAAGAAGGCATTGTTTGGTAAACGGTTTTAACTCTTCACCATGGTCCTGCGTGGCTCAGTAGTAAAATGTAGGACTCGTGACCTGAAGGCCCCGGGAACGAGCCTCACTGGATCCATTGGATTTTTCGTGGTAATGTTCTTGGGCAAGACACTTCAGAGCCCTCGCCTAGTACTGTAAAACCCAGGAAATACATGAATATGTGAGCTGTCGTTGTGATATGACTGAAATAATGTTGAAAGCGGTGTAAAACACAATTCAATCGATTCAGTTCAAGACTTTACGAAACGACAAATTTTCAGACACATCCAAATTAAAAGCACAGCAGACTGCAAATTAAATGCTTCAATAATTGTATTGGTCCTACATAGGATAGAAAGTGTTGCGTGAAAAGGAGAAAATGCTGGTTACCAGCATTTTCTCCTTTTCTCACAGTACTTTCAAAACGCCTTCTTCCTCAGGGCCGTTAAAACTCGGGATTGTGAGGTAAAGGTTTAAAGCTTTCAGAGGCATGTCACCTGACAAAACTTGAGCTCCTCGTAGGACCGTCACGCTATTCTCTAGGAAATTAATCCGTAATGAAATTAGATTTGATCTCTTGCATTTTTTTTTTCATTTTTTTCTCCCCAATTTTGCAAATCGACATGCTGATAAAGTGTGCAAAAAAAATAAGAAGTTCAAATCTGGCGAAAATGACACGAAAGCGCTTTGTTAAAGAAGATAATGCATAAATTCAGTTTTTAAAAAAAAGCTTGCTTGTGGATTTAGTTTGTTACATGACAAGGGATTATATCACAAATTCTTTCATGGATCGTCCAGGTCTAGGTCATATTGTGCCGTCACTCGTCACAACTCGGCCGATTCCGTACCTACGTCTAACCTCGTCTGTATAAAGGAGGCTTCCATTTTGAACTACCAATCACATGATCTTAAACATGGCTGTAGATGCTTAGCAACGACATGAACAACCACGGTGAAGTTATTCACTTCTATCGATCTATCGATGAAAGCTCCCAACGGAATTGATAAACCACGCTAAAAATTGAATGTACAAACTGTTTGCCGACTGAAATATTCTTAGAAAGATAATGACAGAAAATTTACTCCTGTTTTCTTTTTTAAGTGGAGCCTTACAATTTCAATAACGGTGAAGGGGCGTGCTTCCGCAGATGTGCGAAATGTACCATGTAGGTGCATATCAAGCTACGTGATACAGCCGAGGGACTTGATCACCGGATCACCCGAGGTATGCCGAATGATTGTGCCGCGTGACCAGGCTGACAAGAAACTGGGCGTGCGTTAACTTTACCCAAATTTGAATAATTATGATCCCGAATAATCGACGCGTAATATTGATCAAACTTGTGACTTTCGCACAACCTACGGTTAAGTATGATTTCAAAAAGCAGAACTGCCTCTTTGAAGTTCTATTTCACATGGATTTCCTTCACTTTACATTTGAGACATGCTCTGGCAAAAGGGGGCTTAATGCATCATTGTGATGCGTGATACCAATCAAGCCATCACATAATTATGGATCCATTATAGCCAACTTTTTTAACAACCGATTGAATCATGGGGTAGAATGGTCCTGTGACATGCAGAAAATTGACCGCTAGCGAAAAGTTTCGGCCCAGGTCAGCCTGCGCGGACTGACCTGGGTCGATACTTTTCGCAGATGCATTAAGCCCTCTTTCACAGAGCATGGTTCATTTATATAAGTACATTTGTTCCCTTTTGTTTCCACAATGTTTTTTGCCTGTTTAGCGCAGGGGTTTAAGAAGAAGGACCTAGCCGTATGATACTGGAATAAAAAATCGCATTACTCATTAAAGCCTCCTTAAAACCTTCGTGAGTAATTTTTTTGTCTTTCACCATTTTTTACTGTCCTTGTTTTTATTTCAGTTTGAGTAGTTTAACAAGACATGACGTGTTTTAAGAGTCCATAAAAGCAGGGTTCTCATCCAGTTATTTGCAATGCACGAGAAAGCTTTGTAATGAAACACGTCATAAAAATAGCGCTGTCGCAGGTGACGTTTTCAAACCGGCATGAGACGACTTTTGAAAACATCGTGTCAAAAGGAAAAATTGCTCTTTTCGAGCAATTTCTCCTTTTGACACGATGTTTTTATATCTAAATTGAATCCGTTATGCTTATCCATGTATTCAGACTATAATTTCTGCAGACATCTATCACTATAGCCATGCTCTGTGAAATGAGGGTTTGGTGTATTTGCAGAACGTATCACCGCAGCTCAGCTTGCGCAGTTCGCGCAGGCTGACCCGCGTCGAATTTTTTTTTTTTTTTTTTTTTTTTGGTTTTTTTCTTTTTTTTTTTTTTTGGTTTTTTTTTGTTTTTGGTCAATTTTCTACATATCAAAGGACCCTTCTACCCCAGGATTAAGCCAGCTGTTGGACAAAATATGTTTTATGGATTCATGATTATGTTATGACTTATTTGGTATAATGCATCCCGGAGTTGCATTACCAGTAAATCTTTTTTTTGCCGGAGCATGGCTCACAAATCTGTTTAAGGAGGTGATGGGTTAATCCCATATTTCCGGGTCTAAATCTTATTGGCCTGGGTTGATACTTTTTGTAGATGCCTTAGGCTCCCTTTTTACAGAGCATGGCTGATATATTTGTTTGCCATAAACGGTCTGTCTTGGCCAGTCTTTGTTGGTCTTTAAGCTTAGAAATAGAATAGTGTTAATAATTGTTAGGGAATACGAATAAAGACTGACAGCGATCTGATATATAACAAAGTTTTATGTCTCTAGAATATGACTTGCCTTTTATCACTTTATTATGAGCGTTTAGAGGATAAAATGACAGTTTTGAAATTTTACGACTATATCTCCTAGATAATTCCCGTGACATTTCAAAAAGTTTACAGAATTCTAAAATGTCTTTGAGAAACAGACACCATAAAATTTAAATCGACTTACGTTGGCTTCTTAGTTGATATTTTTGTTTAAAATTGTCTCGAAAAAAATGTCATAACACGATCCTTTGCGAATTTTGTCACAAGTATTTTGACGAGAATCTCAAAAGCTCTACGGATGTAAAATTATTTTCTTCACATAAAATGGTCCGCCACATGCGAAATGAGACCTTCGGACATTTGCGTAAAGTGTCGTCTAGGATTAGTCCGCGCAGGCTAATCCGAAGACGGCACTTTACGACTACATAAGAATTTTTCATACAGTAGACTTTCGTGAAACAGAAAATCGCACCAAAAAAAACGGGAAGTGTCGTCTCGGATTAGTCACAGACTGCACGGGCTGATCTGGGAGTCATACTTTTACGCATATGTCCGAAGGCCCCTTTTCGTGTTTTGCACGCCATATATAGATTGATTGATTGTATGGTGTTTAACGCCGTTTTCAACATTATTTCAGTTATATCGCGGCAGCCAGTGCACCTATCCATGCTTTCCTGGAATTTCTTTTACCAGTACTACGCACAATATTCTTTCCAAGCCACTGGCTGCTTTCCCACATAACCATCGTGGAAACAATGGTTAGCGGTGAGAGAGGAATGAATCCTGTCGCAGTGACTATCATCAAACCTCGGAAAGAAATTGGCCAAGCCGGGGATCGAACCAGCGACCTCCTGTTCTCAAGTCCTGTACGCTACCGACTGAATTACGGGGCTTGGCACGCCATATATAGACTCAATTCATAACATGCGAAGGCAAACATGCATAGTAACACGTGCGGAACTTTTCATGTACAATACCATCTCACTTGTTTGATTGGTGTGTTCTTCCGGAATGAAATCTATATGAGCAATACTATGGTAAAAGGGGGCTTAATGCATCTCCTTGATTGATTGATTGATTGTCTGGTGTTTAACGCCGTTTTCAACATTATTTCAGTTATATCACGGCGGCCAGTGCACCTATCTATGTACTCCTGAGTTTCTTTTACCAGTACTCCGCACAATATTCTTTCCAAGCCACTGGCTGCTTTCCCACATAACCATCGTCGAAACAATGGTCAGCGGTGAGAGAGGAATGAATCCTGTCGCAATGACTTTCATCAATCCTCGGAAAGAAATTGGCCAAGCCGGGGATCGAACCAGCGACCTCCTGTTCTCAAGTCCTGTACGCTACCGACTGAGCTACGGGGCTTGGCACGCCATATATAGATTCAATTCATAACATGCGAAGGCAAACATGCATAGTAACACGTGCGGAACTTTTCATGTCATGTACAATACCATCTCACTTGTTTGATAGGTGTGTTCTTCCGGAATGAAATCTGTATGAGCCATGCTATGGCAAAAGGGGGCTTAATGCATCTCCTTGAAGCATGATACCATGCAAGTCATCACAGTATTATGGATAGGCCTACATTATATCCATTTTGTATAACAACTGACTGAATAACGGGGTAGAATGGTCCTTAGACATGCAGAAAAACGACTAAAAGCAAAAGGTTTCGGCACAGATCAGCCTGCGCGGACCACGCAGGCTTAACTAAGTCGATACTTTTTGCAGATGTATTAAGCCTCCTTTTCAAAGGGCATGGCTCATATAACAAAGAAGTTTTCATATATATCCACTTTTGATATTAAATAGTACAATAAAACAAACCTATGTGTTGTATTTATCGCTAATTTTGATTCTGGAGTTGTCACAAAGAAATGCTGTCAGCCATTGCTTGGGGAAAAAAGCGTAGGAATACAGTGCTATAACTCATTACGTAATATACTGCTTCTGTGAAGTAGCATAAAGCTTATTCAAACTTGTATCAGAGACAAAATGTAACTCTGAAAACAAGGGTATTTTTTGAGTGCATTAACACATTACGTAATATGATGCGTCTATGACGTATTATTGCATAAAATGTAAGTTTCCGGGCCGTTGTAAGCATGTATTAACGGAGAAAAACTGGGCGTTAACGGAAGAAAACGTGTATTAATCAGTAAATTCACGCGCCGTTAACGCCCGGCTTTGTACGTTCAATATCCTCGATCAGAGCCTACCTTGTAAACAATGTACGCTGAACGTTTGTTCTTATTATACATCCCAGACTTCGACCAACAAAGCTGTAGGAACTTGTACCATACTAGATCCTTATTATGGCTTGTATTTGATGATTTTAATACACCACAAACGAAATCTTACCCAGTATCTCAGTATTATCGAGATATGAGCAAAAAATCAATCGTGATGCACTCTACATCCCATCCGCTTTCCTAACGTGGTCGGCAATTCCTTCGCTTGATAACTACCCCTTTGATGTCTTTCAGTTACAGAAATTTCATATCCACTCATTTATCCTAGTTGTAATAGATCCAAAAAAATTTGCAAGTTAATCCCACCAAAGTCCGCTATGCATTAAATAATCATTAGAAGTGAATTGCAGCGAGAGTCCAAAACAGTGGCACATGACTATGGCCCTTCACTACGCATAACAAAAATTTCATCGTCGAATTCCGGTTTTGACCGGTACAAGTCCGGTACATTTCAAGTTCGTGTCTTTGCATTTCTGTGGAAATATTTTTTTGCTTTCATTGCAAATTATCGCTAAAATACATTTACTTTATGCAATAATGCGTTAATTCACGTTTTATCGATCGTTTACATTCGCAGAGGCCCTCAAAAGGATTAAACACCCTCGTGCTTCGCACTCAGGCGTTAAACCATTTTTCGGGCCTCTGCGAATGTTAACGACCTCAAAAACGTGAATTAACCCTATAGTATAATTTGCTTATTCAAACTTGTGTAAGAGGCGAGAGAGATATATAGATCTATAATATTATAAAAAGTACTAAATGCTTAAAGTCAGGTTTACTGGAAAATGTTTTGAAATAAGACAAGAAAATTATAATCATGTGCAGACATGCTTTCGAATCCCTTGTTCGTTAAACCTATGGCTACTCTGTCCACTATGTTGGTAGATATTGTGGCAAGAACGTCATTATGAGATAAATCTTGCAACGCTTTGGTCTGTTTTCCTGATCCAGAAAGTCGATTTCGATCACCTATCATATAAAAAGTTAATGCTTTCAATTCGGTCGAGTCTAAAATTATGCTTAAAACTGTTTAAAAAAAGCACCGATTTCAGGGGGATTTTTTAACAGTTTCTAAAATGTTCTCATTTTTCACCCAGCATTTGTTGAACGATTGAAATTTCTCTAGTTTTTAATTTGATGGTGATTTATGGATAGGAAATCGGTGATTTACAAACCTTTTAAGATTCATTTGGCATTTAACTTTCTAATGCCACTGCTTTATGCATTCAGCTGTCGGTTTAAACATATCTAATGGTGCCTGGTTAAAATAAAAAGTTCGATTTATTTCACAGATATGGAAATAGGCTTTTATATCAACTTCTTTACCAATTTACTGGTATCATGTCGTTCGCGACCTTAAACAGTGATACATGCGCTGTGAAACGGTGGTTTAATGTATCTGCAAGTAAAATGGGTCGAAACTGTTTGCTACTGATAAATCTTCTGCATGTCCAAGAACCACTCTACCTCATGATTTAATCGATGTTCAGCAAAATGGATTTTCATGGATCCTTAACTATCTGCGGACTTGCTTGGTATAACGCATCATGTAGATGCATTTAACCCCCTTTTGCCAGATATTATGGTGTCTTAGATACAGAATGGCTACGGCTTAAATGGCGGTGTAATAGATTCAAAAAAGAACAGAAGAGTTCCACCAAACTATGTTTTACAATTTAATAATTCAAAACAAAATAATTTATTATACAAATGATAAATTCCTTCTTACGCTTCACAGAGTCTACACAATTCAAACTGTCCTAAATATCACAATTCTGTTATTCCGAAAACCAAGTAAGTCACAAAGAACAGATAAAATACCTGGTTTCAATAGATCTCCAAAAGCTGAGAATCCAACGATGATAATGACAGCGTATGTTTCAACGGCGATGCCAAGTATTTAATCCTTTTCAAACTTCAGTTACAGTCGCCAATCTCACAACTTTTATATATTTCAGTCGAGTACTCCCAGAAACTTCCGGAAGTACATTCGAGAAAAACACGGGGGAATTCCCAATAAACCTATAAGCTGGATTACTCAATAATAACATCATTTTTTCTTTGAGACCAGGATATGGACCTTTCATACAAACAGTTAAGTACCTATATTACTATCGATTAAAATCATTCGCTAATTACAAAGTAATTATGAAAATTGATATTCATTCTAGATTATTCTGAATTCATCATGTTTTGTAAGCAAATCATCTAAAGTACTAGAAATATCTTGATGCTGATACTAAAATTAGAACACCAAATAAACATTTATGCATTAGCAGATTATTCACGGACATTCCGTAACACAGATATACGGCTCATATTTTTCGGATAGTATAAATCAAGATAAGCGTGCACATACGCGCAGTCTGATCTTGCGATACACTATTCGCTATCCTCTCAGTAGTGTCGGTCATGGCATATATAGATCCCATTTGATGAGTAAATTTTCACGAAAGCAATTTCTTTAACAGCCAACAGTTGAAATTCGGAAGGATAAGGGTAAATAAACGGCTGTTTAGAAATTTACAAAAAGAATAAGCAATTTTAAGGAACATGAATGTATTTTTTTTTTTTTTTTTAGGTCTCTTAAGACCTCCAGATAAGAGGGAGTGATAGTGTTCTAAATCCATTATTTCTCTTCCAAACTCTATTTTAATGAGTACCCATAACTTAGGGTTTAGAGGAGAGTGATTAATATCTTCAATTTTCAATCAAAATCACTCCCTCTATCTGGAGCTCTGGTCTCTTGAAATTTTGTAACACCAACAACAAATGCTGGAAAGGGTACCATTTATTGTTCCAGTCAATAGTGTTGGTCAACCTTTGGGTCGTAAAAATCGTATTTGTGAGTAATTTATTGAAAGGTTAGATATGCTGATAGCGTGAAACAACTACAATATAAGCCATGCTCTTTGAAAAGGGAACTTAATACGTTTCCGCCATACATGATACAAAGAACGTCATAACATAACTATAGATTCATAAACTTCATTTAGTCTAACAATCTGCCTAAATTTGGAGATAGAATTGTCCTTGAGCATGCAGAAAATTTTGGCCCATGTCAGCCTGCGCGGACTGGGCAGGCTGATATGGGCCAAAACTTTTTGCAGATGCATTAAGCCCCCTTTTCAAAGCTCAGGGCTCGTATGTTTTGTTATTTGACATAGATATTCGGAACGAAAATTGTCTATAGAAAACAATGTAGCAGCAATCCTAATTGCCAGTGCAAGCAATCCGAACAGCCTGCTGCACTCTTTTCCTCTTGAATACCATTCATATTTTTGTACAATTTTTTTTTTTCTTTTCTTTTTTTTTGGGGGGGGGGGGGGGAGGGGGTGGTGTCAGAAAATTGCACATTCCTCCTTGCGAAAAAGCTTTTACAGAAGATTGGACTTGTCCTTCCTATTTGCAAACTTAGATAAGCATTTAACCATTTTTCCTGGTAGATAAAGCTTACAAGACAAGTTACAAATACATTAAATCATTCGTCATTACAATTCAAAGTAACATGCACATCGCTCTGAAAGCTAAAACTTTAAATATGAGGTATCGAGCAACAGCTGTAAAACTGGCTTAAATGTCAAATTTACTTGAAAATGTATTGTACTGGCTTAAAGACGACCGCGAAAGTTTCATCAATTTTTTCAAAACATTCAAATTTTCACGAAACTTTGTGTGGTAATAGTATATTATCTGATCTACGAAAGTATGAGATAAAAACAGGGGGTCACCTGCTTTGGAAAAATTCGACGAATATTTCTTTTAATATATCCTGTATTGCGGCAGTTCGGAATGAAATTTCACCTACGAAAACTGAGTCTAGATATATTTTCTTTTTCAAATTATTACAATTATAAACAAATTCTATCTCATTGTATTGGCGAAACATCAAATTTAATGAAACAAAACGATTTAAAGTAAACCGAGTATCAATCTATCAGAAAATACCTTTACTCGTGGCTAAAACATACCTTCATTTCGGAAAACCCCAATAAAAACAAGAGTATTTCTTAACCTTCTTATTTTTCAATGTTGAAACCTTCAGATTTTTCTTATTTATTTCATGAATAATATCTAGATACTAAACTACAAGATTCAGGCTTAAAACAA
Organism: Tridacna gigas; assembly: GCA_945859785.2. NCBI lineage: Eukaryota > Metazoa > Mollusca > Bivalvia > Cardiida > Cardiidae > Tridacna > Tridacna gigas. The sequence goes on from OX244035.2 coordinate 56,818,719, forward strand.
ATAGGTCACCAGCCTTATTTATTTAAGAAATACATATGAAGTATGTGGATGGGGTACTAACTAATGAGCATTGTCCCCGACACAAAGACATTATATCAAGTACAATATTAAAATTTATCAACAAATAACAGTATTGATAAGAAGTAAGCTTGTTGCTCACAATAAAACAATACACAGCATATAAATGAAATACTAATGTAAACATTTTAAAAGCCATTATCAAACGACAAGCTTAGACTCTTTTAAATTTTGCTTCCCAAAACTAAGGCAGTGTTTGCTGCATTCATGTGAACATACATAGTTCCTTCCTTTAAGATGTATTCATATTTGTTATGGGAAATATATGCTCGATTATTTTATATGTAACCATATGTGTTGGAAGTATAACAAAACAGAAACTTTAATGCTCCTTTCAAGACGGGAAAAATGGTCTCAATTGGCTAAATTGACATAAAATTTATGTGTAAATAGCAATCTTATCGGTATATTTTTGACTACTTAGAGTTAACAGTAAGTAGCCAATTTTACGTCTTTCGGCTATTTTCAGTTCAATGATAACAGCCATTTTAACGTTTTTTTTTTATGTACAGTTAATTTAAAAGTTTACTAAACGAGTCCAGAAAAATTCTAGTACCCGAGCATCTCGCGAGCTTAATAACATTTTTTTTTTTTTTTTTTGTAGACGAGTTTCATACAGAATTATCTCATTTGAAAACGAGTGTCAAATCCTTTTTACTATATAACAAACTCTTGCAAATTTAAGGTCAACATATGCAAAAACATACATGAAAAAAATTGTAATTTCCATTAAGAAAACCAGGTTCATTTCTCTGAATGAAGTGATAAAATGACGTCACATATGACATCATACAATCCTTATCTAAAATGTCTGCAAGATAAGAAATTTCGTAATGGGTATATTACACTGAAAACAAGGGAGATTATGTGATAAATTTATGTCTTCTGCAGAATGTTATTTTTTAAAACTGGTGCAACATGTACATGACTAATGTAGTCATACGCAAATGTTATTTGACAAATGAACGGGGTTATTATCGTAATTTTCATGTATCAATTCACGGAAAAGTATGGTAAATTGATTTCTCAAGGCAATTTACATTTGCAAACATGAATTTGCATTTTGTGATACGGAGGAGTTCTTGGAAATTCTTTCATTAATCTTATTTATCGTTTTTAAAGTGGAATAATTCCACGTTGAGTGCACTGGGAATTCACTAGAGACGATCAGTGGAGTCATTAAATTGCTATTGGTAATCTTCGAGAGGGAAAACCTCTAGCATGTTTTTATATCGGTAGAAAACGAGAAGTACATTTCACCGAACTTTGTACTATTTGCTAAATCTTTACCAAACATAATCCTGAGGAGAGACCTTTTGAAGACGTTATTGGAAAAGGAGACAATGCTGGTAACCGGCAATTTGACCTGTCCCCACGTTTCTGCCATTCCAAATGATACAAATCATCATTTAGGCCACATATGATCTGTCATCTGCAAATTATTTCCATTTGGGAAAGACTAGATTTTTGTCGTTTTGTAAAGAGATATCAAAGTACGTAAATGACCAATCACATTGCTTGTAAATGATAGACGTTTTTTTTTTATATATATATGGCCCGCAACATGCGAAATGAGACCTTGTGACATTTGCGTAAAGTGTCGTCTCGGATTAGCCTGCGCAGTATGCGCAGGCTATTCCGAAACGGCACTTTACGATCACATAAGATTTTGTCATACAGTAGACTTTCGTTAGACAGAAAATCACATAAGAACGGAAAGGGTCGTGTCGGATTAGTCAATACGGACTGCACAGGCTGATCTGGGACGACACACTTACGCATATGTCCGAAGGCCCCTTTTCATGTGTTGCACGCCAATTATTATTCAAATACTCTTAGATATAGAAAGAATGCTATGGGTAAGTTTTGCCTGACTTCAGTTTGCACTGCTGCATCCTGTATTTCTTTAATCCTTTACCAGACGACAACATTTTAGCCTTATCCAAACTGAAAGTATTTGCAGACGACAATTTCAATGTGGCTCCATGGTGCAATTTTTCTTTGATAGGGCAGTTAAACATTGTGGGAAAAGGAGATAATGCTGGTTACCAGCATTTTCTCCTTTTCCCACAATGGTTTCAAAAGGCTTCTTTCCCAAGGTCGTTCAAAGGCGGCATTGTGCGGAAAGGGTTTTAACAAAAAGTTTTATCTTTAGTTTCAGATAATGTCAATGTTTTCATAATTCGAACTTTTCTATCTTTTCAGCACATTTTGAATTATCTAGGTCCAAAGTTTTCACTCTTATCGACATTGTAATGTTTTCTTTTTTTTTTCGGCGTAACTCTATGCTCTGGCTTTTGACCTATTTCTTGGTACTGATAAAGAATGAATAAATGGTAATTTGCGATTGGTCAAAAATGTGCACATGTTTATTCGGCGGGCCCTGCTGGCATATTTGCTCAGATACATGTATTTATGAAACCACTATTAACAAAAGTTAATACTGCCCTGGGGCCTTGATTGATTCATACCATAGCAAAATTACGTTGTAGAGAATGATTGTTTTCTTGTGCTATTTGGAAATTTAATATTTTCATAAGCGTTACCCAATAACTCGATACTACTTTTCAACAAAATGAAAAACAGAAAGGAAAAAGAGGCAATTGCTCGTGAGGTTACGTATTTTTTCGTTATTTTACTTCATATTGAGCAAAAAAAAAACAAAAAAGAGTTTCAATATTCACATGCCAGTATCTTTTACGCCGTCTATCTTTTTTTAAAGATATTTCTTGTTTAAACCAATACCGAAACTCTATGTTAATTTCAGGTAAAGTCAGTGTACTCAGAATTCGAATTTTTCAATCTTTCCTACCCATCAAATTATCGAGAATCAAAATATTCTGTCTTTCCTGCATGTTTTGATTTATTGAGACTTTACTACATTGACATGGTTAGTGACGGTGTTAACTGGAACCATCATTGAGGTTTATATGGTCTCCAGACAGGACTGTAAGGCAATTAATAACTCTGTCTGTTCTGTATTACCTGCTCTGTGATACACAAAATGTTCTCAACGATCTTCAAGCTGAAATCAGAACTAGTAACGTCTGGAGTTTGGGCTGCTCTAAAAGAATCAATTACCAGGCTTTTTGCGTCGTTTTCAAATGAGTCATGCTCTGTGAAAAGGGGACTTATTGCATCTGCGAAAAGTATCGACCCAGGTCAGCCTGCGCAGTCCGCGCAGGCTGACCTGGGCCGAAACTTTTCGCTATTGGTGAATTTTCTGTATGTCCAAGGACCAGCCTGCCTCATGATTGAGTTGGTTATTAAAAAAGTGACTTTAATGTATCCATAATTATGTGACGGCTTTGATTGGTATCATGCATCACGGAGATGCTTTAAGCCCCTTTTTCATGTCTAAAGACATGGCTCAAATACATTGTAATGTAGTATTCTGATAGAGACCAGCGCACTTAGGCATGCCCTTTTGGCGTATCACATGTACCTGGCTTCTTTCTCACACAATCAGGGTCCAAGCAGTGTCAGGCAAAGCGATGTTTGAACTCTGTAGCGATGGCTTTTTTTACCAGAATCTCGCCTAACAGGGATTAAAACTCACAACTCCTCAAACAATAGCCATGCTTATTACTGACTATGCTGCCGGGTAAAGGAAAAACACGTTATCAGCATAAAAATCGTCCAAAACTGCAACCTAGACACTTAAGATAGTTCTCAAAAGTTTCCTTTGTTGGTAGACAGGACATGGAAATAACGTACTGTGAAAATATCGCATGAAAGGCACGTTGTGTTTACACAGACAATACGATAAATTTGGTCGGTTGTTTACTCTTGTATTTATTGTATTTAGAAATGCAGATCGTCTGATGTGCCTAAAGTTGCAAATTCGGCGGCTTAGCTAGACTAGATATGTCTAGGAACTGCAATACAATTAAAAAAAACCTGTCATACAGCATCAATAAAAGTATTTCCCGGGTGAAAAAATAAAATGGACTATAGCATTTGCCGACGGCAAAGATTAAAGTCGGGTGCAAATGCGCACTCCTATCTTAACCCTTATCCTGCCGTTCGCGACCATGGGCTAAATTTGCGGAGAGTGTAGATCAAGATCAGCCTGCACATACGTACAGTCTGATCTTGCTCCACACTCTCCGATGCTCTATCAAAAGTTTCTGCCAGCGAAAGCCCATCAAATGCCATTCAACTAATTGAAATCAGGTTTCATGCTCGTCAAATATTTCAATTCGGCAGGATAAGGGTTAAATCCACACCGTCCTGTACTGTTTTCCAAACTAACATAATATCTATTTATTTCATGCTTTTCGTTAGTTTATCGAGAATTAAAGGTGGATTATAGTTTGATATTGCATGGTTACAACCAGTGAAAATACCGACTTTATCGTTTCTAATTCTTCAATTGAAGGCAGAAACAGTAGTTCGCGCTCACTAGTTACCTGGGTAATCAGCGCTTGCCATTAAAATGGAGGAAAATATGACGTAATTTACGGCCATATTTTTCGCCCGTAATATACGTAATATTGTAATGCGTTGTTGTGTGAGGGGGGTACGCCACGGGGAATTACCGAAAACAACTGTACTGGATTTTGACGAAAGCTCCATTAAAATAGGGGTTAGAAGCATGAAATAATTAGAATATTTATTTTTTTCGGAGAGAGATCGAAATTGATTTCACCTCTTGAATATCATCGGTAATATTTTCACTCGTGGCTGCGCCAATCGTGAAAATATTACCGATGATGTTCACTCAATGAATTAAATTTTGATCTTTCGCCGAAAAAAGACAAATATCCTGTATATCAATGGCTTCACTTGCTGTGGAGCTTTTCACTGTAGAGGCACTCTGGTGGCCGCCGAAATCTCTCACGCGAGACTCGTTGTCTGTAAAGGTATCCCCAGCACGGTTATTTGCAGGTTTTATGTTGAATTTTTTTAAACTTTTTTTTTGGGGGGGGGGAGAGGAATTTATTTCCAAATTCTATATATTCGGTTTCTAAAATCGTGAATTAGCAGTCTCTTGAAATCCTGGAAAGATGCGCATAAATTCATTCGGGACAGTCTATACACACATGGAAATCATTTGATCATTTTTATGACGTCGTTTTAATCATAATTATCGACGGAGGTTTTAATGACTACGATTTAATTTTAATCTGCACAAAAAATGTTTTAATGCTTTCATGACAACAATGAATTCGGGCAGAGAGAGTGGGGGGGGGGGGGGGGGGGAAGCAGACAAAAAAAGAAAGGCAAAGTTGGATTGGATTGTATTGGAGTTTAACGCCATTTTAACAGCTCAGGGCATACCATGGCGGTCAGTGACGCACCAATGTGTTTTCTGGCTTTCTCACAGCAGTACTGACACAATTTTCTTTCCAAAGCCACTGACTACTTTTCTCACATGCATCAGAGATTAGAGGCAAAAAACTCGCCAGAAAGAAAGTTTGCCTCAACCGGGTATTGAATTCGCAATCGCCAGGTCACAAGTCAGACACGCTAAACACTGAGCGACCCGGGTGGGCAACAGAGGCCGAGAGAGGTAGGGAAGGAGAACGTTTTTATGTCTTGATAGCATCGAGAAACATATAAAGAGAACGCGATGAAGCTCTGTAGTCAGTTCTGTGGTCAGTATATGATGGAAGCCACACTGTTTCAATTGCATACCTTGAAAAGGCATAATGAAGTGCGGCGATTGCCTGAATCCTTTTCGGGAGCAGACAATCTAATAAATTTGGTCTGGTTTTAGCCTAACGAGGCTAATATCGCAGAAATCTTAAAATAAGAAGTCCAATAGGTTTTTGGGACACAATTTTTAACCCTTTACCTAACAATTCTGTGTTTCAGCGACCCTGATGTAGACGGCATTTAATCTTTTACCACAATGTTTTCTGCTTCCTCTAAGACAAATCACATTATTTGAGAAAAAAAAAAAAAAAAAAAAAAAAAAAAAAATACATTTGAGCCATGCTCTGTGAAAAGGGGGCTTAATGCATCTGCGAAAAGTATCGACCCAGGTCAGTCCGCGCAGGCTGACCCGGGCCGAAATTTTTCGCTATTGGTCAATTTTCTGTATTTCCAAGGACCAGTCTACCTCATGATTACGTCGGTTATTTAAAAAAGTGGCTATTTATAATGGATCCATAATTATGTGATGGCTTGATTGATAATTATGCATCACGGAGATACATTAACCGCCTAAAGCATGGCTCACTTACTTTGTCGTCTTCAAATTCTACTTAGAAAAATCTAAAATTTTGTCGTTTGGTATGGAATTAACCCTTTCAATTCCATCGGCGAAAACAGGGGCTTTTGAGGGTGGCAAGGATCAAGATCAGACAGTACAGAGCGTGCAGTTTGATCTTGGATCTATATCGCCTGATTTTTCCCCCAGACCTATACATCAAAATCTGTCTGAGTTTCAGTGGATAGTAGTTTTAACTCTTTACCAAGCAACAAAAATTTAGACAGGTCCAAATTGAAAGCATTTGCAGACGACAAATCAACTGTGGCTAAAAAATTGAAATTTGCTGTGGGAACGGTAGAAAACATTGTGAAAAAAGGAGAAAAAATGTTGGTTACCAGCATTTTTTCTCCTTTTCCCACGATGTTTTCAAAAGGCATTTTCTTCATGGTCGTTAAAAGTCGGGACTGTGTGGTAAAGGGTTAAAGATACATCTATACTTGTTTTCAGGCAGTTTTTAAACCCATTTCATCTTTATATTATCAAACTATAATCATTCCTGTATCTTAATGCCAAATGTTGCCCCTGACGGTTACAATGTTACATAGATTACGACCGATAGAAAATTCGTTTCATTTTCTGGAGGCCATCAAAAAATCATTTTTTTTTTTTTTATATATTTCCGCTTTTAAATCGAAGATTTGTGAAAGATGTATTTAGCCCTTACACCATATATATAGATAATTTATCTTTGTTTACACAGCTGACTAAATTCTGAATCATTCTACAGGATATCAAATTCTAACAGTGTTTTTTTTTTTTATCTCTGGCTGAAAGGGTGTATATTTCAACTGTCGACACAGGTCGGGTTTACATGAGTATATTTGGCACGGACAGAGTAAATGGTTCCGAGTCCATTGTCTGGTAAAACCTCTTCCTGAAAGTTTTCGATCTTTGCCTCCCGACACACAAGTGCAGCCTGCGACACTGACAGTATCTTTGTAACATGTAGACGAACAATTGTAGTAGGCCTAAGGTTTAACTCATTTACTGCACGACAATATTATGGACTGGTCCAAATTGAAAGCATTCACAGTTGTACAAAAAAAAAAAAATGTGGCCCAAATGATTGAATTTGTTTCTGAAAGGTTAGAAAACATTATGGGAAAAGGAGAAAATGCTGGTTTCCAGCATTTTCTCCTTTTCCCAATATGTTTTCAATAGTCTAATTTCACAGGGCAGTTAAAACTCGGAATGCGGGGTACAGAGTTAGTTATCTCTTTCACTGACAATTACAGAAAATCGACGTCTTATGCCGACCGAAAATGCAATCCATTGAAACTCACGATTAAGCGAATTAAATGGTGTTTTACGCCTGCTTCAACATTATTTCAGTCACTGGAACTCATGAAAGTTTTCGCCTTACTGGCTTGACCAAATAAGCGGACGGTATTGACCCAAGGTTTCACGAAAATTCCTTGATCTTTTCAGTCCGCGAAAACCCATGTTTTCGATTATGGTGCTGCAACGGTTCATAAATCAACTTCTCAAAACTAACAAAGATAAAATTGTGTCGAAAGGGATCGATTTGAAAAAGATTATATTTGACACTTACAGAGCTAGATATTCACGTGGTATCAGAGAGAGCAGGGTTTGCTCTTCTGGTTCTTTGAAATGTTTTGTTTTACAGACAATGGAGGAAAGCTTAAATATTTTCAACAAGAGCCGGATGAAGAATGACCTTAATAGCGAACAGCCTTTGATAAACAATTTATCTGCACCACTTCAATCAGCGTGGGTAGATTTTCAAATCTAATTTTACTGAATTATACCCCTTAATTTATTTAGTGAAATGGCAGTAATACGAAATATGCAAATACCATTATAGGATTCTAGACAAAAAAGAATGCAACAGAAAACGAACGAAAAAAAAAAAATCTTCATCGAATACAAAACCATCAGATCTTTGATTTCTATCTCGACGTTCCCAATGGAATCCAGTAAATTTGTCGCAAATTGCGATAACATTTGCGTTTTGCTATTGTCGTGTAAAAAAGAAAAAAGTCCTGCCAACCGGTATAATCACGTGGTACGAAAACGCGGTATGTTGATGCCCAAAAGCTACACCAGCTGCAAGAACAGAATGACATTTATGTGTTGAGTCAGCATATAAAAGACAATAGTTCAACAAAATGGATAGACAAGAAGCTAACAAAATAAACATGCAAATACACTAAATGGCATTTTGTATTCCCAGACTTGGAATGATGAACGGTCCCAAGAGGGTTTCTGCATATCATTTGTCTTTGTAATACATCATAGTCCTCAATCAAGGTACAAACTTGCATTTTTTTTTGACAATTTTAAAAGTTATATGAACATGACCAGAACGCATTAAACAAAAAGTTAAACTCTTTACCAAACGACAAAATTTAAGACTACTCAAAATTGAAAGCAATTGCAGACGACAAAATAAATGTGACTGAAAAATTGAAATTTGTTTAAGGAAGTAGAAAACATTGTGGGAAAAGGAGAAAATGCTGGTTACCAGCATTTTCTCCTTTTCCCACAATGTTTTCAAAAGGCTTCTTTCTCAGGGTCGTTAAAAGTCGGGATTGTGTGGTAAAGAGTTGAAATGTTTTCACATTGCACTACACACTACATGAGATCAGGCGCTGACAATGTTATCGTCTGACAGGTCCCTTGCGAAAAGCTAGATTTATTTCATGACAAGAGCAAAGCAAATAATTTCGTCGGGACAAAGAAATTGGACAAATTGATGCCCACACGGGAAACTCTTACGTGAACTGTCGAGCTACTTAAAGTTTTCCATGCTGACGGCGATCCTCGGTGCTTTTGCAGACAGAGTGGATCAAGTCCACACAGCAGAGCCTGGTTTGGTAGCTCAGTGTTTAACATATTTGACTCGTGACCTGATGGTTGCGGGTTCGGTAACCGGTGCTAGCAAACTTTCTTTCCGGCGATGTTTCGTCTCTCACTTCTAGATACATATGAGAAAGTAGTCAGTGGCTTGGAAAGAAGCGGGCTGTGTCAGTACTGGTGTGAAAAAGCCAGGAAACACATGCGTAGGTGCACTAGTCGCCTTGATATGACCTAAGCTGTTAACTCCTTCAACGCCAAATATTTTAATTCGATCTCTGGTCTACGACTGAAAATGCAATTAACTGAATCTTGAAACTCTTTCTATCATAAATACTTGACCAAAAGATCCCTAATTTCCTCTATGGTGCTGAAAGGGTTAATACGGCGTTAAACTCCAATACAAACAAACCACACCGCAGAGCATGTTGACGCCAGACTAAGCATTCGACTTGAATACTTTCAGCGCCATTGGCGAACACATAAGGATATTGCGGACGGCGTAGATCAAGATCAGACTGCACAGAACGTGCAGTCTGATCTTGAATCTATGCCATCCGATTGCTTAATCAAGCTTATAGGATAAAAATGTTTGAGTTTCAGTTGATTGTTTTTTCCGACCGGACGAAAGAAGTCGAGTTTGTATATTTGACCCTGAAAGAGTTAGAAGTTCTTGGAACCGAGATAATATTTACAGTTATTATATAGGCCTATCTGAAAATTTTCCGGTTCAAATACATGCGTCGCACGCGGATCAAATAACACACGCGACGGAAAATAATTCGTATCTACACATAGTCTGGTACCCCGCCGTACTTCAAAAGTACGTCAGGCAAGGCGCATTATTGCGCTTTGCCTGACCCTTTAGCGTAGTGGTAGGGGCAGGTAATCCAAACTAATCTACACACTGTGAAATACGTTTCCAAATATGGTATGATGACGTACCTCACGCCCGTAAAACGCGCGTATTGATTCGCGATTTGATTAGTCAAAATGATACTCCATGATAATCATCTGCCATTCACAAAAAATGAAGTTTCTGACAACTTTACCATTTTTTGTTATATTCCGTTTAACGTTATCGAATAAAATATCAATAATTGTAGAATTTTGTCTTTGAAGGTGATAGGTATAATAAAGGGAATATAATGTTGAAGTAGTTTTCCTGGTGCTTGTGTTTACTTCTGGCTGCGTAAGATTGACATCTCGCCCGAAATTCGGTCTCGCGCGATATCATTTTTTTCTCACGCTGCTCGAATTAAATACAGGCATCAGGAAAGTAACTACAACATACTGTTCCGTATATATTCAAGAGAGTGTACCTACTGAACTTAATTGCAAAGCACCCAGCATTTTGTAAGGGGTGAGATCTTGGCTCGAGACTGTTTATAAGCTACGTTCACCGACAAAAAGTACAAGCTCGAACTCTACGGCTGAAAATATAATCCACTGATTTTGGCGTGCAACACACAAAAAGGGGCATTCGGACATATGCGTAAAAGTGTGTCGTCCCAGATCAGCTTGTGCAGTCTGTGACTAATTCGAGACGACACTTTCGTTTGTGTGCGATTTTCTGTTTCAAGAAAGTCTACTATATGAAAAAAAATCTTATGTGGTCGTAAAGTGCCGTCTCGGATTAGCCTGCGCGGACTGCGCAGGCTAACCCGGGACGACACTTTACGCAAATGTCCGAAGGTCTCATTTCGCATGTTGCAGTTACAGGGTTGATTGAAATGCGGATTGTATTAATCACAGATCAGACGACATGTTCCGTGCAGTCTGGTCGTCATCTATGCACTATTCAAAAACTCATTTTGGCCTATGACATGAGTACACACCATTCAGAATTTTTTAGATCCAGCGAAATCTAGTGTAGGAAACACGAAGATGGGACAATGAGGGAAATGAAAGTTTCTTTTGTGAATGTCATGGAAAATCTGTGTAAGGACAATGAAGAAAAAATTGTCATTTTCCCAAAATGTTATCATTAGCTATTTACTACAAAGGCATTTAAAGTCGTGTACTATCTATACTGATATAATGACTGCACCGTTCACTTATGACAGCAATACCATATCGAATTTCAAGCAGTTATGATGTGCCACAATTGCAAGGACTGAATCTGCAACAGACTATTTATCTCCTTAATTCGTAAAACGTAGGAGGAAAACGTCTGAGTCTATTTTCTTCCAGAAAACTATATATATACCCAGAGGGAATTATAAACGTTCTAGATTTAGATTTATGTGGCTACTTGTCAGCGTTGAAATTCTTCACAAATCACCAATTACAGCTAGAATTTGGATGCATTATCATAGTACGTTAAACTTAGACCGTTTAAAAAAACTCTTATTTCGCATTGAAAGAAGACACCAATTGTATGATGGGTGAGGTTGTCCTTTGGAAAGATACATGTTAATTCTAATATCATTGATATTAACGTACATGTATGCATATCCATAGGTCAATAAAAGGCTTTTACACTCTATTCTATTTTTACACTCTATATTTAAAATGGCATGCTCAAATAGATTATGTATGTAAAGGGCTGAAAAAGAAAATAGCTCTTTTCAAAAATATAACGTATTACTTATCAAAGGAGGTGAAAATGCTTTTTTACAATTCATACGTATTACCTATTTTTGATTACTGTTGTATAATATGGGGCAAAAACGAAAAGGGTTATATTAACAAAGTATCTACACTTCAGAGGCGAGTAGCTAAATTGATACTCGGCAAGCCCATAAGATCACCATCACTTGAATTATTCAAAGAATTGTGTTGGCTATCGTTCTCAAATCGATGTAAATATCATGCTGCAGTGCTTATCTATAAAACAATCAATCATAGAGCTCCGGAATACATGTTAGATATAATCCACGTGTCTAGAAATGATAACTACACATTAAGGTCTGGGACTAACAATGATCTAGTTTTAAGAAAAGCCCCCAAAACAAATATATACAAGGACAGTTTTTCTTATTTTAGTGTTATTGTATGGAACGACATTCCGATAGACATTAGAAATGAGCCACGACTTCAAACATTTAAGGAGAAATTGAAAAAGTATTATCTTTATCATAAACAGTAATTCTGTGTTTTAGCTAACTGTGAGTATCTGTCAGATTAACGAATTACAATATTACAATAAGTTTCATGAATATGTATGTATATATGTCTAATTATGTATATGTGCACACGTATGTGTAAGTATAAATGAGTGGGTGTATTTGAGGTAGTGTATATATATATATTTATTGCTTTTTTGGGGGGGGAGGGGTTGAGGGGGGGTCATGCTTGAATGAGAGAGTGAGTGTGAGTATTAGAGAGAGAGAGGGGGGGAAGGGGCATTGTGTGGCTGCGCAGGTGTGCTTTTTTTTTTTTTATACTTTATTAGAGGGCCATGTAGAATATAAGATATATATGGTTGTCTTAACATGCTACCTTCTATGAATAAAGTGATTATTATTATTATTATTATTATTACTATTCAACCCTACTCCAAAACGACGAACTACATTGATATCTAATCTGTAGACAAAATACCCCTGTTTCGCCAAATTTTAAACAACAGCTAAAACACCTACACCATCTTTTCTCGTAATGTACATGCATCACAGTGTATGACCGGAAGTATGCATTGCATGTGACTTGGGTTTCTGTACAGTGAAGGTCTGTCATTTGGGTGTTAAAAACTGTTCACACGGTAAGTAAAGCTGGTGCGTGTTCATTTACTTAGACAGTCATTATAAAATATTCAGAACCAGTTATATGTTAGTTATGTATATACCATACCAGGAAAACATATGTGCGCTGTGAACATTCCTTAGAGTAATGGGGGATGCCTTGATCAGTTGACCTTACTACAATACAGATGATTTTTGTCCGAAGACGGTGCTGTTTTTATTCGATCACTCTGCGTTAAAAACCTGTATTCTCAACGGAAAACGTACAAACAGTTTCCTTATTCATATCTCTGGAAAAACATGTCAAGGTTTGGTAACAAAGTCGACTATAATCTTCCTTATCCTTCGTTCAAACTGGCACGATGAGAAACTTACGGTTGCACAGTCGCCTGAGATTAAGTGACCGCTCACAAGCGACTGGACAAATTTCTTTTCTCAACTTGCCATTTCAAGCGAAGGATAGGGAAGACCGTCACCATACAGAATCCCAAGTCACATGTAATCCCATACACGGTACACCTCCGGTCCTACACTGTGTTTATAATGGTACGTACATTACTGGGTTGACGTCATTTCTGACAAGTTATTATCCCCTACCGAAAGCTAGAAGATAGAATTTTTGCGTTACCCGCCTATCCGTCCGTCCGTCCGGACAGATATCTTCTAAAATCCTTGACGAAATTCGATGAAACTTCATACATGTGTTCCTTATGATAGTCCGCCGATATACTTTTTCCTTTATAATGCCGTGTCATGGAAAAGTGGGGCTTTTGTCGGCGGGGGATGTCATTTTAACGAAATTGCTTGTTCGACAAGACTGTGTCGTTGGCCTTTATTCTGCGCACAGTTGAGCATTTACATATCAGACATTTATAATTCAGATATCTTCAAGTTAAAAATAGACGAAAAAAAAAATTCCTTATATTTAAAACACAGACAGTTGTACATAATTCTGCTGGCTATAAATTATACGGAATACTGTTCCTTGTGTGTTCAGGATAACATGAAAGATAGTCTAGATCTTTTTTTAACTGTCTGTTCGTTTAAAAGGATATACCTCTAAGAATTCCAGTATTTTCTTTTACTATTAGGATGCCAGGGAACACGTCTCACTTAGTTCGATGGTAAACTTAATATCTTGGTTAAGATTTTCGAAGGGTCAAAAAAGAGGTTTAACTCATGTCTTTATATATGACCCATGCCCTGGCAAAAGGGGGCTTAATACATCTCCGTAATCCATGATACCAATCAAGTCATCACATAATTATGGATCCATAATTTATGACCTGGGTCGAAACTTTTCTCAGATGCTTTAAGCCCCCTTTTCACAGAGCATGGCTTATATTTATTATTTATTTGTTTATTCCAAAAGACAAAGAAGTCATCCAGACATTGATTTTCCAGTCGGTTCAAGCACATCGCTAAAGTCGTTCCCAAAGTTTTCTTCTGCTCTACAATATATGAGCTATGCTCTGACAAAAGGGGGATTAATGCATCTCCGTGATGCATCCAACCAAGTCCATAAAATCCAGTATGTCTAACAACCAACCGTATCACAAGGTAAACTGGTCCTTTGGCATAGAGAAAATTGACCGATAGCTAAAACGCCCAAATATGTTTAAGTTTGTGAAATTATTAAATTCAAAAAACAGAAATAGTCTTTTAAATTTAGCCAAGTTTATTAAGCAAAGTTTTTCTCGAAGATCGGAAATTATTAACAACATAGAATAATGTTTAGGTAGTCTCGTGTGAGTCAACTTTTTCATTGTTCAACTATGTGCTTCGCTTCCTATAGTGTCATTTATTGTTGTTATTTTCTTCATAAATGAAGATCTACTTGCTTTCATTGTCAAAGTTGTCATTAAGATCTGTCTTTCTACCATTATCATTGTCATTGCATTATCTTTAACATCATTGATTTTTGTTCGACTATTCTATTGCTAGTCACTGTACTATTATTATCATTATTTTTTAACGTTTGACGAGAAACTGTAGAGTTTAAGTCGATAAAGTATTGTCTTGTCTTGCTAAAGATTTCGTCCCAGGTCAGTCTGCGCGGACTGCACAGGTTGACCTGGATCGATACTTTTCGCAGATGCATTAAGCCCCTTTTTCACAGAGCATGGCTTATATGTTTTCTTCCGGAAACCCTAAGACTATAGTTGCTGTGAATCTGCCGTTGATTAACTCTTTACAAAACAACCCCGTTTTTACCGACCCCGAGGTTTAAGGCTTTAGAAAACATCGTGGGAAAAGAAAAAAATGCTGGTTACCAGCATTTTTGACTCTTCTCACGATATTTTCAACCCATTTTAAAATAATAGTCTATTGTATCAAAGAATAAAATCATGAATATTAGAAAGATAAATTGGATCAAGAATACCATTGAAAACAATCACAACCAATCAAGATGAAATACAACGGGAGAAATAATGTCTATCAACCCGCTCGACGCTTAGAAAAACCTGCAATGGACGTATATGGCCCGCTACATGCGAAATGAGACCTTCGGACATTTGCGTAAAGTGTCGTCTCGGATTAGCCTGCGCAATCCTCGCAGGCTAACCCGAGACGGCACTTTACGGCTATATAAGATTTTTTCATAGTGTAGACTTTCGTGAAACAGAAAATCGCACAAAAGCGGGCATTGTGGTCTCTGATTAGTCACAGACTGCACAGTCTGATTTGGGGCGACTCGCTTTTACGCATTTGTCCCTTTGTGTTACACGCCTTATTCGAAAGCCAGATCTACATTGACAGATTTTCTTGCACATCTGTGGCTGAAACATCCCTGATATTACAACAATTTGGTGTTTGCCTTTGACTGAAGATATACGTTGTTAGATTTTAGGCCATGCGAAAAAAAAAAATCATCACCATCCCCAATTGTCAATGGGATCAACTAACGGTTATGTTTTATTCATTTACATCGTTTCTGATTTGAATAATCATCACACCTTTTTTTATGGATGTATGGTAATTTCAATGTTACCCCTAGAATATCGGTACGTTCATTTGCAATAATTTAGACGATAAGGGAGGATGGGGAAAAATACGGAAACAAAATTACCATTCATGATTATTTAATGCGTAAATTTTGAATTAAAAACGAGGATAAAATGTGATACCTAAGCGATCTTTAAAGTCAGGGGCGTAGCTAGGCCAAAATATAGTATACGCAAAGGCATTACCAAAGAATTATTCAAGGCGCGAAGTGCGAAGGGGGCGGGGGATCCAGGAGGGTCTGGGAGATCTCCCCTAGGAAATTTTTGAATTGTTGAAGCTATTTAGTGGCCTATGGTGACGTGTTTTTTTTTTTTGTATAATTGTCTTTCTTCTTTTTTTCGCAAAATATGCGCAATTGCGTATTTGCTTACAAGCAGCTATGCTCCTGAAAGTCGAACATTTCCTTGTTCAAATGAAATATATTTCATTCTTTCTAAATTCAGTTTCAGTAAGATATAATTTATTTTGCTGCTTTATGATTTTTCAAACAGCATTTAGCCATAAAATGACTACTAGTGCCTATATTTATGGCCTCTATCCATGTATCTTAGGTGTTTCTTTAACCCTTAACTCTTTACCAAACGACAAAATTTCAGACTGGCTCTAACTGAAAGCTATTGCAGACGACAATGTATATGTACACGATGATTTCTGTCTCTGATAGGGTAGAAAACATTGTGGGAAAAGGAGAAAATGCTGGTAACCAGTATTTTCTCCTTTTCCAACAATGTTTTCAAAAGGCTTCTTTCTCAGGATCGTTAAAACCCGGGATTGTGTGGTAAAAGGTTAACCTATTATATAAGATATAAATGTAACTTTCCAAGCCGATAGGAAAAACCTAAATATTGCTATTTCAAAGTTATTTTTGGGGGGAAAAATATCTCTTTATCGGAGATCGAGGATCCGACTTCACGTTCTGTGGAGTCGGATCTTGACCTACACTGTTTGCAAAAGATCCTTGAGTCGCGCTTAGCAACCTAAGGGTTTAGATGGTCCAAGTTTAGCCAACACTAACCAGTAACCATCCCGAGCATGTGGCTTCTTTCTCAATCAGAGTGAAAACAATGTTCCATGGTTCTGTGTGAATTACTTATTTCGCACTGTTTTTTCTCACTTCTCAGAGAGAATTTTGGCATGGCTGGAAGTCGAACTAGAGCCGAACCATTAGCCCGACATAACTTTTGGACTCTGCGAAATATGATCAAAGACATTTTAGTGTCCTTAAGTTTGTTGTCGGCGTCATTTATTCTGTTAATAATAAAAAATGTTCTGACCAGAAACCATGAATGTAGATATAAGCAGAAATGTTCTTTTTATTTACATATACAGAGTAAAAATAATGTTGCAACCCCTGTGCTTTTACCGGGTTTGATTTTCTGGCGTAAATGATACGAAATTGGTTGGAAATTATAGAATCTGTTTGCTGCATACACCAACAAACCAGTCTGTTACCTCTGAACTGAACTGAATTATACCTTGACCTCACGGCAGCGGCTACTGATCTAGCTGTTTCAAACTTGCGAGAGGTATGACACGAAGACATCAAGCTGTTCTGCAAGCCCTGGGCGGAAGTATGCAATATTGACTGATTGTGTTTGTCCATTCTCTGCAGGTCACTTTTAACCTGTCGTAAGTTTTATTTCCACATGAAATTCCCAATTTTAACCAAACTTAAAAGCTTCACGTTTTTCCTAAATTTGAAAGCAATATCTTAGCAAAAAAATTTCTACTAACCATGAGGTCAAGGGATACCTCAGTTCAGGTTATTTCATAGGCAAGAGAATGGTCTGTTGGTGTATGCAGCAGCCAGATTGTAACTTCTACCCCAGTTTATATTATTCACGCAAGAAAAACCAAACCCGGTAAAAAATACAGGGTGTGCAATTTGTTTTTTCTATGTATATGTCACTTGGCGACTGAACAAATTAAAAAGAAACGCTTAAAGAAAAAGTCGTGTCCTATGTTTTTGACCAGTACTGTCACTTCCACTTAAAAATATCAATATAAGTTGAAACCAAGCTAAATAGAAATTGGTTTACAACATAGTTTTAAGTGTGTTGTACTTGAGCCGCGCTCTGGCAAAAGGGAGCTTAATCCATCTCCGTGATGGATGATACCAAGTGTGTCGTCATGTTATTATGGATCCATAAAATTCATTTTGTCGAACAAATGTCTAAATCATGAGGTAAACTAGTCCTTTGCCCTATAGAAAACTGACAAATAGCGAAAAGTTTCGGCCCAGGTCAGCCTGCGCGGACTGCGCAGGCTGACCTGGGTCGATACTTTTCGCAGATACATTAAGCCCCCTTTTCACAAAGCATGGCTCATGTCTTACAGTAACATCTAAGCAGCGCTCTGGCAAAAAAAGGGGTTTGATATATCTTCGTAATGCGTCATATCAAGAGGGTCGTCTGAAAAAAAAAAAACGGTCATCTTGAGGTACGTTCATAGAATGGTACTTTGACATGAAAGAAACTTTACTGATAGTGACAGATCACACGATGTTATGCTGCAAGTGTAGGGAAAGTGTGACGGATTACGTGCTGAAATACAGTGTTGAAACTGCATGGTAACCAAGGACAAAACAAACACAAATTTTACAACAAGAGATGTGACTGATAGTCAGCCTACATGGAATTGACAAGAACCAATGTGGCGCATTTCATTATCCCTGAGGAAGATAAGATCGAATCCTTAGGTCGTGATTTTTTCCCAGATTGCCCAACAGTTTAATGCAGCCGAGGCTGAATAAAATCTGGGAAAAAGAATGTGTTTAGATTGTGGTTGTTATCTGAATGCAGCTTCAAGTGTTTTGCGGAAATAAATATTTCAACAAGTATTTATCAAGAAATCACAATTGTTCTATACAAGCTAAAATTTCCATCGTTTCACCCAATCGGTGTCGATACCTGACAAAAAAAACTTACTCTATCAAATTACCATACTTGCATGTTTTTATTTCCCGTAGAAGGTAAGTCTAAGAAGTACTGTAAAAATGAGTAACTGTCTGATATATTTATGAGCCACGCTCTGGTAAAAGGGGCTTAATGCATCACTGTAATGCATTGTACCAATCAAGCCATCACATAATTATGGATCCATAATAGCCACATTTTTTAACAAAGCGACTGAATCATGAGGTACACTGGTCCTTGGATATACAGAAAATTGAGCAAAAGCGAAAGGCTGACCTGGGTCGATACTTTTCGCAGGTGCATAAGGCCTCCTTTTTCATAGAGCAATGTTTTCAAAATAAGTTGAAAAAAAAAAAAAACAGTTCAATGTCTTTTTTTTTAACTATTCTTTTCGTGATGTGTGTCTTTTCGGGTAGATCTATACTTATCCTTTAATGATGAAAGGTTACGGGTCAATTTTTGCATTCATGCTAGGAATCCGAAACGATTTTAGACAATTAAGGCATAATTTTAAATGCAGCTAACGAAAGAAGAATACTTTGGGTAAAACCGTTTGTAATATATGTATATATTTCAATTTGTAAGATTCTAAAGCATCTAAATATTTCATTCGGAAAGGAAATGAAGATCATGCACTTCCAAATATATTACAGTACGCGAATGATCGTTGATTGGAGATTGTAAAGAGAGTCTTTAATAAGAGACATTATTTGAATCTATGATTGCGCCTCATCACCAACCGATATTATCTCTCTTTTTTTTTTTTTTTTTATTTTAACCCTTTCCCAAACGACAAATTTTGGACTGATCCAAATTCAAAGAGTTTGCAGACGACAATTTTAAATTTGATGAAAATGGCAGAAAGGTCTCAAAAAGGATAGAAAACACTGTGGGAAAAGGAGAAATTGCTCGTTACGAGCAATTTCTCCTTTTCCCACAGTGTTTTCAAAAGACTTGTACTGCAGACACGTGAAAACCAGGGCTTGTTTGGGAAAGGGTTAACCAATGTGAAATGAATTGACATAATGTACTGTCTGTCAAATATCGTGTTGTTCATTGTATCAGTTCCAATCCATTTTCCTATTAATTAACCCTTTACTGCACAATGACGCCTGTTGACGCCCCTGGAAAAGAAGCCTTTTGAAAACATTGTTGGAAAAGGAGAAAATGCTGGTAACCAGCATTTTCTCCTTTTCCCGCAATGTTTTCTACCCTATCAAAGAAAAGTTGCACCATTTGAGCCACATTAAAATTGTCGTCTGCAAATGCTTTCAATTTGGACAAGGCTAAAATTTTGTCGTCTGGTAAAGGGTTAATCTCTATTTATTGCGTGCATATTGATGAGTGACAAACCAACCTAAGGACAACAGAATTAAGTGCTAAATTATCATATTTTTTATTAGGTGAAGATACATCTATAATCTTTTTCAGCCAGTTTTTAACCCATTTCATCTTTTATCAAACTGTAATTATTCTTGTATCTTCATGCCAAATGTTACCCCTGACAGTTGCAAAGTTGCATAGATTACGACGGATAGAAAATGCATTTCATTTTCTGGCGGCCTTGAAATAAATCACTGTTGTGACCTTTTTCGGTTTTAAATCGAAGATCCCTGATATATGCATTTATTTCTTACATCAAATATAACGGTAATGTTTCTATGTTTACACAACTGACTAACTCTGAATCATTCTACAGTCTATCAAATTTTAACAGCATTTAACATTTTTCTCTCTGGCTATAAGGACGCATCTTTAATAACCTTTTGTAAGTACCACGACCTATTTCGACTTCGTAGACATCTTTAGCTCTCACAAAACATTTGTCTACTGAAAAAAAAAAAACCAACAAACACCTGTTTTGCATAGGCAAGACCCGCAGATTTGAGTCTGCATGGTGGGTGATACCCGTATTTTTCGGTTCGCAGGGGCGAGAACTTTATATTTGAGCAATACCTGGAGCATTGACAACTGCATGAAGTACACTCTAAACAAAAGATTGCCTTTCAAACCTCACTTCATAGTTTAAGGACAAATAGAAAGATATGCAAATAAGTATCCCTCTACCAAAGAATAGAACTGTAATTTTCAATTGTCAGTACGTATCAGACATAGCCAAAAACCATTATAATAAGTGTTGTTCGTGAACCCTGAAGACAACAATTCTGCGCCATACTTTGTACGACGCGTATCAAAAATAACCCGAGACTGCCGGAAGCCCAGGCCACTTTCAAGGTTATTGGAGTTACTGATGATTCAAATGGAACTATGTATGAGTCATGCTATGTGAAAAGGTGGTTTATTAAAGCATCCAACAATGTCAGTCTGCGCAGTGTCAGAAGGACCATTCTATCTCCTGATCCAGCTGTTTTTGGGACAAATTGGAACCATATTACGCGACAACTTGCTTAGTATAATACATTACGGCGATGCGATAACACCCCTTTTCCCAGAACGCTGCTCAGTATCTGGACATCAGATGTGGACCCTTATACTTATAACGAATTACAATAATACGATAAGTTTCATGAATATGTATGTATATATGTCTAATTATGTATACGTGCACACGTATGTGTAAGTATAAATGAGTGGGTGTGTTTGAGGTAGTGTATATATATTTATTTATTGCTTTTTTTTGTGGGGGGGGGGGGGGGGAGGGGTTGAGGGGGGTCATGCTTGAATGAGAGAGTGAGTGTGAGTATTATGAGTATTAGAGAAAAAAAGGGGGGAGGGGGAAGGGGGCATTGTGTGGCTGCGCAAGTGTGCTTTTTTATACTTTATTAGAGGGCCATGTAGAATATAAGATATATATGATTGTCTTAACATGCTATCTTCTATAAACAAAGTGATTATTATTATTATTATTATTATCATTATTATTATTATACTAGATCTTGCCCGCGGAAGCGGTTCCACAATGAACAAAATTATGCACAAATCAGTAAATCAACTCTTTTCACTCTACTCAATCAAACTTAATTGAACGTGACAAAGCATCAGAGATTAAAATAATGCAATATAATTCCGCAAAATTAGACTAGCGACATTATTCTGAAACTATATCTTCTTATCAGTGTTCATGAAAAATAAACGATGTCCGATCTGATGCGATCTTAATGAGGCATTGTTGCCGTAGGCTATTAAATCTTTACCGCAAAACAAAATTTTAGACTGGTCCAGATTGAAAGCATTTGGATACGGCAAACTAGATGTGCCTCAAATATTTGTTTCTTAAAGGTTAGAAAACATTGTGGGAAAAGGAGAAAATGCTGGTTACCAGCATTTTCTCCTTTTCCCACAATATTTTCAAAAGGCTTCTTCTTCAAGGTTGTTACAACGCAAGATTGTTTGGTAAAGTGTAAATCTCTACCAGTTGAATTTAAACTTGTCCAAATTGAAAACATTTGCTGCAGAGAGTTTAATGTGGCTTACACAACGCGTTTTGGTCATGAAAGGGTTGAAACATTGCTAGGCCAGTCAGCGTACCCCTATTTCGGGGCTCAGTTTTTACAACTAATTGCAAAAGTTTTGAAAGTCTGTTTTTCTCTTACTACCATGTATGTACAAGTATCCATTAAAAGTCCTGAACATTTGCTGAGAAAGAGTTTAATGTGGCCTAGACGACGGGCTTTTTTCCGTGAAAGGATTGAAACATTGCGGGGAAAAGGAAAAAAAATGTTGTAGACAGAACGCCTCAGCAGATCTCATTGCTTCATTTGGAGCTTACGCTTAAAACTAAATCAAAGCGACACAAGACGTTTTCCTAGGATCCTGGGAAAAACGCGTCTGTGTTTATAAAATTGAGCCATGCTGTGGGAAAAGGGGGCTTAATGCATCTCCGTAATGCATGATACCAAGCAAGCCATAATTAAAGATCCATAAAATCGACTTTGTGTAACAACCCACTGAATCACAAGGTAGAATGGTCCTTTGACATGCAGAAAATTGAGCTCTACCAGAAAGTTTCAGCCCATGTCAGCCTGCGCGAACTATGCAGGCTGACATGTGTCGATACTTTTTGCAGATGCATTGAGCCCCCTTTTTACAAAGCATGGCTCAATTATTTTGAGCTCGACTCGGGTGAGTATAAAAGTTAGCTGTTAAAGTGAATTTCACGTACTTCCTTGAACACCTTATTAACTTTCTGAGTTTGTCCTTTCTCACGATTAAATTCGAATCTTCGTTTCAAATTTTCTGACTCTCTGAAGCACAAATGACTTTAAGGATAAGCATAAAACCAATTAAAAATGAACTCAAGTGTTATATGTAAGAGTCACAAACTTGGAACAATAAGCTGATCAACATTTTTTCATATACAAGATGGCCTGACAAGCAGCGAAATTTGTCTGCAACAGCTCCAAACTGTCTATGCAAAAACGATATCCGGTTCATCGATTCAGTAATTGAAGAGTGAAGATTTAATGAGGTCACTGAGACATTTTACCGCTAGACCACCATTTGAACGAAATACGACTAACACTCGGGGCAGTTTCATCTTTTTCTATGCCTTCATTCCTATGATAGAAATTAATATCCCCTGAAAGTCCGATCGAATCGCTACGTTCCGGAGCTAACGATCAGCTTTAAAATCCTTTTTCACACAATGTATTACTGGGAGCCGATGGTAGAAGCATGACTTTTAGCCCTATCGCAGCAGACTTGTTACTAGTCTGGTTTTTGCTTAGCAAAAGTCGCTTAGGCAATTGATTGATTGATTGATTGTATGGTGTTTAATGCCGTTTTCAACATTATTTCAGTTATATCGCGGCGGCCAGTGCACCTATCCATGCTTTCCTGGAGTTTCTTTTACCACTACTCCGCACAATATTCTTTCCAAGCCACTGGCTGCTTTCCCACATAGCCATTGTCGAAACAACGGTCAGCGGTGAGAGAGGAATGAATCCTGTCGCAATGACTATCATCAATCCTCGGAAAGAAATTGGCCAAGCCGGGGATCAAACCAGCGACCTCCTGTTCTCAAGTCATGTACGCTACCGACTGAGCTACGGGGGCTTGGCGCGCTTAGGCAATACTCTAAGCTCTGAGAGTATTAGCCTTGCGACCAGAGAATAAACAGCTGAATATTGCGTGAACAAAGCAAACTCAAAAAAAAAAAACTACTAGTGTACTTTGCTCTCAATTTCGCCAAGTGAAAAGAGATAGAAACAAAATGTCAAGCCATGATTCACTAAACAATTTTATCCGTTATACATGTAGATAAATAAAATATAGTAACCTCTGAAAATAATGGCAAATGTTACACGATTTTTAAAAAAAATGACTGGATTGCCAAAAAACGTGAAGTTAAATGTAAATATGAAGGGGGTTGAATTTTGCCTTAACGTGTAATGCATCTGCGAAAACTATCGACTCAGGTCAGCCTGCGCAGTCCGCGCAGGCTGACTCTGAGCCGAAAGTTTTCGCTATTGGTCAATTTTCTGTATGTCAAAGGACGAGTCTACCTTATGATACAGTCGGTTGTTAGACAAAATGGTTTTTATGGATCCACGAGTATGTGATGACTTGCCTTATATAATGCATCACGGAGATGCATTAAGCCCCTTTTGCCAGAGCATGGCTCATATAAATTCGATAATGTCACGGAAGACTTTGCACTCTAGTAAAGTATACATCTACAACACAGACATCAAAAGTACATTCGCTTTGTGCTGGTAAAGGCCTGCAGCGCTCACTCTTCCCACCCTTTTTTGTGACGCAAAATGAAATGTCGGACACTTCTTTCTTGTTGCCTTATAGAATATCGTTACCCATTACTTGGTCTGTTGGACCATTTTTGCCATCATGTACCACGCCAATCTCTATAAGACCACCATCGCCAGTATCCGACGCTGTGGTCCCTTCTACAATTTTTACGGGATCTGACGCAAAAGCACAAGTGCCTTGGTTCTTTTTGCAGTACATACGATACTTATTGATTCCCCCAGTGTCCCTGGTAGAGAACGTCAGGTGTTCCTAAGCTGTACCACGTATACCTCCGCCATCTGTCTATAACTTGCCAAGCCCCCGTAGCTCAGTCGGTAGCGTACAGGACTTGAGAACAGGAGGTCGCTGGTTCGATCCCCGGCTTGGCCAATTTCTTTCCGAGGATTGATGATAGTCATTGCGACAGGATTCCTTCCTCTCTCACCGCTGACCATTGTTTCGACGATGGTTATGTGGGAAAGCAGCCAGTGGCTTGGAAAGAATATTGTGCTGAGTACTGGTAAAAGAAACTCCAGGAAAGCATGGATAGGTGCACTGGCCGACGCGATATAACTGAAATAATGTTGAAAACGACGTTAAACACCATACAATCAATCAATTAATCAATCTATCTATAACTTCCATTGACTTTAAACCTTAAAGCGCCTTTCACGATTACAGTTGCGTTTTTAGCCAGTGTAGATTAAGATCAGGCTGCACAAAACATGCAGCCTGATCATTGATCTACGCTGTCCGCTTTGCTGAATCACTGTAGAAAAAAGCAACCATGGAATTGCAATTATTTGGGTCGTATTTCTAGGTTGAAAATGTCTAGCAGGTCTTGCAGGTTTATTCAGCACTCTAAGGGTTAATAACATTGTAAACATTTAAAACGTCCTCTTCTCAATTGGCAACTTTTAACCTTTTACTACACAACAAAATTTAAGACTTGTCCATGTTGAAATCTTTAGCAGACAGCGAATTTCATGAGGCTGAAATGATGAAATTTGTCTTTGAAAGGGTAGAAAACATTATGGGAAAAGGAGAAAATGCTAGTTAACAGTACTTTCTCCTTTTCCTACAATTTTTCAAAACTTTCTCCTTCATAGCCGTTAAAAATGGGTATTTTGTTATAAAAAGTTAACACATCAGATTTTCTACGGCTGCCATTTTCCAGGATTAGTTTTGAGCCAGATGCTGGCGAAGAATTTTATGACATATTTTCTGGAGGTACTACACGTTTCCAATAAGTATCGTGTTCCTAATTATATCTAACAGTCTCGAGTTATAATCGAAAGAGCGTTTCCATATTTGGAAAATCATTCTCGAAATTGTTGTAATACTATTCTCTAAAATTATGCAAGGGAGCAATTATTGCGTGGGTGAAATGGATTTTGTTGGTCTAAACATTCACATAAATGTAGAATTATCTCTCCCGTAGAAACAAAAAAAGAAACGTATTTCATGAAAAACCTTGTCCGAACCCAGCCTTTCGATATGAGCCATGCTCTGTGAAAAGGGGGCTTAATGCATCTGCGAAAAGTATCGACCCAGGTCAGCCTGCGCAATCCGCGCAGGCTGACATGGGCCGAAACTTTTCGCTATCTTTGAATTTTTTGCATGTCAAGGGATAATTCTACCTCATGATTCAGTCGGCTGTTTGACAAAATGGATTTTATGGATCCGTAATTAGGTGATGTCTTACTTGGTGATCACGAAGATGCATTAAGCCCCCTTTTCACAGAGTACGGCTCATACAATTACATTACAAAACTTGAAATCGAGCTCCAAATGTACTATTGTGTCATACGGTTGATCATGGAAGTCCGTACTGTAAGAAACGACATTTACAGTATTTATCAAAGTGCAGTAGCGTCTATTTATCACCGAAAAAATAGACTGAAAATGTGTCACACGACACGGATGCCACCGATTAAGGTCACAGTTATGTTTTGGTTCCAAATTCAGGCAAGGACCTATTGCCATATTTATTTACAAAAACAGTTTAATACCTATATACACTGTATATGCGAAAATTTTCGCCAAGCACTGTGACATTGACCTTTGAGCTGGCAACACGATTTTGATCACGACAAGCTGTCTGTTCATGGCAATCATTGGTGCCAAATTATTTTGAAGTCCAACAATGCACGTCAAAGTCAAAGTTAAGGGCCGGACATGAACACCACCTTTCAAGAAACACACATACACACACACACACAGCGGTAACACTATATGCCCATCTGCCATTTTGTGGCGCTGGGAGGGGAGGCATAATAAGGGCAGTTGCCTGCAACGATAATTACTCTCGAAGCGTAAGTCTGCGAAACTCACTGTTGTGTTTGCTATTTAGTGATTGCCAACTAAGAATCCAAAAATCAATAGAAAAAAAAAACGGCCTACCACATGCACAACTAATAATCTGAATCCGAGTATAAGTAAGGGAAGTTACTCCAACAATCAGGTCATCATTATCCTTATATATCGTGACAGACCTATTTCAGGTTCTAACTACCATTAAAATGACTTCACTGGCCAAAGAATTATGATCTGCACAAGATTTTATCACTGAAAATAGATAGAGTTAGCAAGAGTTACAATTCTTAAATGCTCCTCTCCTTCCTAATCCCTAATCATTATCACCAAAATATCTGGTAGAGGAGTTTTGACTCTAAGAAAAAATATCAACGATGGGAGATAATTCAAATATAGAGTTAAAGTTGTCTTTCTTGTATGTGACATACCTACTTACATGTAATAACCTTTACAGCTTGGTGAAGCATAATGAAAATATAGCAACGGGTTAAAGGGCTATGGCCTGCAGTAATTTTAACAACTATGGGAGATAACTCAGGGAGTCAGCTTAGAATTGTGATCTTGACCGTTTGACGTTTCTTGCATGCGACACATCATCTATCCATGGTTATTTATTTTTTTTTTTTTTCCAAATAATTTCAAAATCCACCTAAATGGGCAGGATACGAACAACCATCATTACTATAAAAGTAGCAAAAATTCCCAAAGTTCAACGAAGCACTGTGACCTTGACATTTTAGCCCGCAAACGGTTTTTGCTCGCTACATATTGACTATCCATGGTGATCGTTTGAACCATATTATTCAGAAATCCAATCATGCATGTCATCCTTATGTGTCAGACAGGGATACTTGTCATCAATATCATTGTAGCGAATATTAACAAAGTTCAAATAAATACTGTGACCTTGACCTTCGAGCTTTCAACACAACAGTTGAACACGACACGTTGTCTAGCCATTGTAATCATTTGTGCCATATTATTTTAAAATCAGACCATGCACCTGGAAATTATTAGCCGGACAGGACTGCCTATCATCACTATAATTGAAGCAAATATTGACGATGTTCGACCAAGCATCGTGATCTTGATCTTTGAGCTGGTGACACGGTTTTGCACGCGGCACGATGTCTGTCCATAATTATTATTTGTGCCAAATTATTGTAGAATCGGACCATACACCGGGAAGCTATTTGCCGGACAGGAACACCTGTCATCACTTTAATTATAGCAAATATTGACAAAGTTCAACCAAGCACTGTACATTTACTGCATATCACAGGACCATTTCACCAGATTATTCATGCTGGTATTACACAAAATTGATCCGTATTATGCGACGAATTGCTTGGTATAATGCATCACGGAGATGCATTGGGCTCCCTTTTGCCAGAGCGCCGCTCAATTATACATGCAGGGACAATGGAAGGAGTACACTGTCGGTGTACAAGATGTCGACATATGATGGTCCTCACTGATCTGACTTGATAGAATTAGCCCTTATCCTGCTAGCTGCTAAATAAGTTAGATAAAACTTTCAAACCGATGGTAAAAACCCGAATAATGCTGTTTCAAACTTATTTTGTGGAGAAAAAATACCTCCTTATCGAACAGTGTAGATCCAAGATCAGACTGCACGTTCTGTGCAGTCTGATCTTGATCTGTACTGTTCGCAAAAGGTCAGTGATTCGCGCGTAGCAGCTTAAGGGTTAATGATTGGTAAGAATATGGTGAGTGTACTACAGACATGGTAAGGGCGTTGCTTATGCTGAAAGAATGAAGTAATACTAAGGCCGTCAAAACCATTTGGCCAGCGGCACAGTATTTGTGCTTCCAAGATAATTCTTAGCAAGGATGATTAATTTCTGGGTAGCTTTAGGATAATGTTTAAGACTAGTTTCTACATTACTTTACTATAAAATATAGAAATATTGGCCCTTAAACTTTTAACAGTCACCAATTTTACTACAATACCTAATGGCTCCTTGTCCCAAATAATCATGTTTTTTAAGGATCTTGACATCGGACATATTCCCAGACTCTAGAGTCTATGCCTCTTGACATTCTATGTGGTCTGACTTTATAAATCTATACTAAATGATCTCAACCCTCTGGAAATGACAAGAAAGCAATAACTTGTAATTACGTATTGGCACAATTCAGGTTTGCTAAGCGTTATTAGGTCTGTAATCAAATCATCCACTGTTTATCGATAAAGCCCAATAACGTGGAACGGTGTCTTTTGTGATAAACTCCAGTTATTAGTTCAGTGAACTATTAGAACTTGTTTCATTTGGCGTATTATGTAATATGTATTTGAAACGTGACAACGAGCCACATTAACACCTTGAGCCAACTGATGGAAAAACATAGGCCGTCACCAACTATTTAATGATTGATTGTATGGTGTTATAAACGCCGTTTTCAACATTATTTCAGTTTTATCACGGCGGCCAGTGCACCTATCCATGGTTTCCTGGAGTTTCTTTTACCAGTAATCCGCATAATATTCTTTCCAAGCCACTGGCTGCTTTCCCACATAACCATCGTCGAAACAATGGTCAGTGGTGAGAGAAGAATGAATCCTGTCGCGATGACTATCATCAATCCTTGGAAGAAATTGGCCAAGCCGGGGATCGAACCAGCGACCTCCTGTTCTCAAGTCCTGTACGCTACCGACTGAGCTACGGGGGCTTGGCACGAACTATTTAAACTTTGTGGCATTTTTTTTTTTTTTAAAGAAAGAATACATTTCATAAAGATCTGACGGCGTATCTATTTAAGACCAAACATATTCTTCAGTTCGATATCGATGTGTGCTTTCCATATTAGAAAGTAAGCTGTACTTAGTGCTCTAAAATTTAACAGGTACTGTACCCATTTTATGAAGCTATTCTTTTTACCTAAAGCTAAACACCAAATTCTGATTTGAAATGATTACCTCTTTGGTGTCAAAGCCAATGGTATTGCGTCTACGGACAAAGAATATCAAAACCAGACTGCAACGAGCGAACAATGCCTTTGAGATTGTCTGACCCAATGAAAAAAATTAAGAACTGAAAAAAAAAAAAAAAAAAATAGCCTGAAAGTCATCTGGTCCATTCATTCGATTCCAGAAGGGCTGATCTATTTCCATGATGATAGCCTGAAAGTCCGCTTGGTACACTTGAAATTAAAATAGGTGTTTTGTGAAATAGACTTGCACTAACTGCTGAGTTATACTCATGAAGAATCGAGACGCTGCAACCTCATTTATTTGAGCCATGCTCTATGAAAAGGGGGCTTTGTGCATCTGCGAAAAGTATCGACCCAGGTCAGCTTGCGCAGTCCGCGCAAGCTGACCTGGGCCGAAACTTTTCGCTAAAGGTCAATTTTCTGTATGCTAAATAACCAGTCTATGTTATGATACAGTCGGTTGTCAGACAAAATGGACCTTAAAGATCCATGATTATGTGATGTCGTGCTTGTTATAATGCATCACGGAGATGCATTAAGCCCCCTTTTGCCAGAGCATGGCTCATTTAAATACGACCAATTTTAATTTTCAGGAATCATATTCACCAGCTCCTGACAACTTTGTTCTAATTCTAAACCCTGTGAATACTCCAAAGCATCTGAGTCCGTATTTACCAGCTATTCATAAGAACATTTCAGTAACATTCCCAAGAATTTTCCGATTTTGAATATAACGCATTCTCTGATTGTGTTAGTTTCTAAATCTATAATAAGACTAAGGATGAAACTAAGAACGGTTGGTGAATACGGGACCCGATGGTTGGCTAAGATGGAATCCAGGCTTGCGGACTCGATGAAATAATGTCGAAGCTGCTTGGCTCGATGTAGGAATGAAAACACCAGATCTTTGGGATTATTTTGATTACATATTCCGGTCAGACATAAATATGCCATTTTTCGGATATGAGAAATACCAATAATCTTTCAATCACAGAAAAGGTTGTGTCATAGTTTAATAGAGTTTGATAACAGTTTAATAATAATTTGATTGAATCGTCTTAAATTCGTTGTCCTTTGGGAGATAATAGTAATAATGATTACAGAAAGATCTTAAACTCCTGCTGGTTTCTTGTGCTGTCTTTTCAATTCGCAATTGGAAAATTTTGCCTTGTTTGAATTCGACCGTATCAGATACCGTTGTAATGTCCATGCTACCCAAATAAACAAAGGACGCTTCTGGTCGTGTCTCACGAGTCTTGTGGAATTCTTGTTGGAAAATCTAAACCTTTTTACCTGGATAACTATTTATCATGTGACAAAAATATGATTCAGCTTGCCAACGGCTTGCTCAATAACATTTCATTTTCTAGTCTCGTGTAACAGAATTTTATCTCCAATGCCAAGTCATGTCAGATCCTCGGTATGAGCCATGCTCTGACAAAACGGAGCTTAAAGCATCTCCGTGATGCATGATACCAAGCAAGTCATCACATAATTATAGATCTATAAAATCCATTTTGTCTGACAACCGGCCGAATCCGTGGGTAGACTGGTTCTTGGATATGCAGAAAATTGACCAATAGCAAAAAGTTTCGACCCATGTCAGCCTGCGCAGTCAGCGCAGACTGACATGAGTCGATACTTTTTGCAGATGCTTTAAGCCCACTTTTCACAGAGCATGGCGCATATTTATCTAATAACTGTAGAGGCTACTTTGAATATAATGACGTGTATAAAAATTGTAGGTTTCAAAAGTACAAAAACTGTTCCATTCCCAATATTTTCTCCAAAGCTGTCAACAACAGGGACGCAAAAAGTTAAATCGACTTTGTGCATCTATGAAGTACCACAAACTTTCGCACTTCTTCCTCATCAATATGGATGGTTTACAAACTATTCACTTACGCTAAGTACTGGGTACTTTTATACTTTCCGAGTTTGGTACCATGCTGAAAAACTACAAACCCCCGATTTAAATATTTATCCAAGTAAGCTTTGTTCTACGTTTTCCATTCAAAAAAGAAAGAAGAAAAAATAGTTCTTTCATCCGCTCGTCTAAGAAGAGAGCTGACGGATTGTAATAAGAAGTTTCTGTTTATATAGACCTACTGTAATTTAACTGTCAAACACAGATGTCTATTATACACTATTTTAATTTACGAGATAAAATTCCTCCGGAGCTGCTTTATTTTTGTCCTGTTATGTCTTTGGTATTGACTTGTAACTTGAACAGAACAAAGACACATTTCTTTTTGTTTCGGTTTTCATCTAGGAGAATTGTTGTTGGCTATCTCCAAATCATCTCAGCACTGTTCCACAAACGTTTTATACAGTTCTGTATGTGTTAGTGTGTCTTTCTATGGCATGAAAGATTAGCCCTTAGGCTGCTAAGCGCGACTCACCTACCCTTTGCGGACAGTGTAGATCAAGAACACTAGATCTTGATCACTAGATCAGTGTAGATCAAGAACTGCACAGAACGTGCAGTCTGATCTTGGATCTACACTTTCCGATAGGGAGATTTTTTTTCCCTCTTAAAAAAAAAAAAATCTTTAAAATAACATTATTCCGGTTTTTACTATCGGCTTAGAAGTTCTACTGAAGTTATTTAGCAGGATAAGGGTTAAAGGTTCGATTGCACAGCTAAACCTTTGAAATGCAATTCCGAGTTTTTACAACCCTACAGTAATTGTGAGGAAATGAGAAAGTCCTGGTTACCTGTATTTTCTTACAAGCCTCACTAAATACTAGTAAGCGGACGGTATAAATCGTGATCGGGCAGCACGTTCTGTATAGCCTGGTCACCCAGGCCATCTGCAATAGCCTCTGTTCGCCTATGGTGCCGAGAAGGCTAAAGATATAAGGTTTTTCCTCTCATAAAAGAAATAGGAAAAATATCAAGAAAATACATAAATCGCACAAAGGCAGCTTCAGCGCTGAATTTTTTTCTAGGAAGATCTAAGATTTCGTCTGTTCATGATAACCTAGCGCACTATTTACTCAGGCGTACGAGTTTAATTAAATTATCATCCTGAATGAATTTGCTTCACGCGTATTGATCCAGTTGCGACAGCAAATTGGTTACATAGGATAGATTGGTCGCACAATTCCGCAAAAAAGCGGAGGTAAGATGAATACCTTGACGGCTTTTCACATACATTATACATTATTCTTGCACAGAATCATTTGCGCATGCCTGTGAAACGGCGTGCTTTAACATGTATCCTGCCGAATAAAAAATTTTAACGGTAACAAAAAAATATTTCTTTAAATTCATTGGCACTAGAATGGTTTCACATGACAAAGACTACTGATAGAGCGGGTAGAAGTGTACAGCAAGATCTTTACGACAGAATTATCATGCTTTTGTAGCAGACATTCCGATTTCAAATATGCAAATTTGGGCATCAACGTAAGTAATAGGCTTAGCTCCTACACAAGGTGAAAAGTAGTGGAGCAAAAGAAGTGAGAGGAAAGTTTTTTGTCATGCATAAATGCGAATAAAGTATGGTTTTCGTGCATTAAATTAACCCATAGGCTACTAAGCGCAGCTCAATGACCTTTTGCGGACAATGCAGATCAAGATCAGACTGCACAGAACGTGCAGTCTGATCTTGGATCTACACTGTCCGATAAGGAGGTATTTCTCCCCCAAAAATACCTTTGAAATAGCAAAATTTGGGTTTGTATACTATCGCCTTGAAAGTTCCATTGAACTTATTCAGAAGGATAAAGATTAGCATTCGCCATGTCCCTCGGAAGGTGCTGAAGAATCGGATCGAAACACGTGGACGGAACGCCTCAGCGTATTAATACAACATGGGTACCATCCTCAGAGTCATCCCGCTCTTGGCACCAATGACCATGTCATTCGCTTTTAATGGCAGAATAGATTAAGAACACACTTTGTAGACCATGAAGTTTGGTCTTTTGTTTCTTCTGCCAGATAACTTGTGATACACTCTGAATAAAGTTTCCACTTGGAATATCTAAGTCGACTATGCCACTATATTTGACGCTCGATGAGTTACTTCATATGACCCATGCTCTGTGAAAAGAGGGCTAAAGTATGGCCAACTCTAATGAGATCGTGAAACAGCGGCCATTGTCGGAAAATATCAGTATTCTACACACAACGATCGGATGTTACCATACCATGGTCTATCAAAGTATCTATCGCCATTTTTTTTTTACATATATGAGGGTATTTGATTTCAATTCGGTGAAAGATCGAAATTTATTTCATCACCGATGATGTTCACGAGATGAAATAAATTTCGATCTTCCACAAAAAAAAAAAAATATTCTATTTATTTCGCTTATAACCCCTTTTTTGCTAGGACTTTCATCAAAATCCAGTACAGTTTTTTTCAGTAATTCCCCGTCGCTTACCCCCTCACATAACAACGCATTACAATATTATGTAAAGCGTGAGAAATGTAGGGTAAATGCGCATAATTATGTCATAGTTTCCCTCTGGCTGAATGGCACGCGTTGTTACCTCGATAACTAGTGCGCGGGAATTACTATTTCTGCCTTCAGTTGAAGAGTTAGACAGTATGAAATCGGTATTTTTCACTGGTCGTAACTATGAAATATCAAACCATAATCCAGCATTATTTCTCGATAAACTACCGAAAAGCATGAAATGAACAATGATAGTTTATACATAAAAGAATATTTTTATCGTTCAATAATCGATAAACTTGACAGATTAAAAACGAACATTAAAACAACATAAAAGAAATTTTCGGTCACTTCCGGTTTTGATGTCATGCCATTTTGTGACGTCAAAGGACGCTTCCCGCAGAACAAATAAAAGAGCAAAGTTACCTTTTCTTGCCACCAGACCGAAATTGACTATTATTACTGTGCCCTGCCTGAGGCTGGTCTTCATGTGGAAGTAGAAGTAGATCGGTATCAAAGAGTACAGATCGAAAACGGCTTGCACGTAAAGGTCTGCTTATCTTCGTCGAACCCTTCCTAAAGGAAACCAGAGCTTCCTTTAAAATGGAGTTGTGCAAATACTAATCATTTGTAGATGACAAAATACATGTAAATTTAATCCTATTACTGGAAATCATCTTTGAAAGACTTGAAAACATTGTGGGAAAAGAAGAAAATGCGGGTCACCAGCATTTTCTTCTTTTCCCACAATGTTTTCGAAAGCCCTTCTCCTGGAGGTCGTTAAGAAATCGGGACTGTTTCGAGAAGGGTCAAGTAGGATATGTGTTTAAAAATTTCGTTATAGTGACTATGGGGCGCTGGGGATTAAAAATGATAGATCATATTTCCATTCCATTTGCAAGGCCTATATTCTTTGCGACCAAATGATTTCACAAATAGCTATTATAAGATTACTTTCGCGGAGGTTTACATAAAAGTAGGACAAAGAAGACAGAAATGCTGACTTGTCACGTAAGGACAATAGCATTTTATTTGATTTAGTAATACTCGTAAAGAGACTGCAGAACAAAGATTTTAATCAAAGGATCTGTGGCGATTCATAATGTACTACTCAGGGTTTACTCAGCACCAAATATTTCACACGGGGTCGTAAAGATTACATTGGATACATTTGTGATATCTTTATTTGATATGGTACAGTTTTGAATTGAGACTGTCTCAAGTGTACACATACTAGCTTTTCTGACATTCTCTTACAAATTGTAAAATATGATGTGAATCCAAATATGGTGGTGGCTGGAATGGTGGAGCGAGGAACTACCAAACATAATGTTAGTGAGGTCTTGAATTGCACCAGGTACTGTTAACACCGGAACCTGGGCGGGATTGTTACAATATGGCACTCCTGTAAGGCGGCACGATGTTAATAGAAGAAGTCTGTGCAGACCCTGTGTTGACCATCCATAGAGTGCAAGTACCAACCTACAGAATGTATCTTGAGTCAGCGCACTCTCGCAAATTTGCACGAAAATGGGTTCGGGTCAAGAAAACCCAGTATATTCATACCACTATACTAGAAGTACTGCCGGATACATTATGAATGTGTCATGATCCATGCTGGCTCCACCAAAGTGAACTAACAACCTGTTTTCGTTACAGATGGGTCCAGGCGCTCCGTTGACTACGCAGACAGGCATGATACGCTGTTTCAAATATCAGGAGGGGAGTGTCGTTCAGCTGACATTGGTGGTCAAAGCCGCCATCAAGGAAGCTCGCTCCATCCTGGTCTTGGGTGAAATCATCTAGGATGGACATATGGGCTTCCTTGTCTTTGACCAGGACAGGGGCACATTGCCTCCCCAGCAGTACCGGGATGAGGTTCAGGGCACCCAAGCTAGATTTTATGTTGTGCAGCAGGTTTGAGCATTTTTAAATCGACAATAATACCCACGTTGTGCAAGAGACTTAGAGTACTTTGAAATAGAGGCTATTACACGTCGGAGCAAGGCTGCCTGATCCCCTATATATTTTCAGTCCTCTTGTGCATTAGAGACAGGCTGGGAATTCGTTGATGTTTTTATTTTAGCTCCTTTCCAAATGACAAAATTTTGAACTAGTACAAATTCAAAACATCCGCAGACAGCAAAATAAACGTGACTAAAAAATTGATATTTGTTTTGGGACAGGTAGGAAACATTGTAGGAAAAGGAGAAATGCCGGTTACCAGCATTTTCTCCTTTTTTTGCAATGTTTTCAGAAGGCTTTTCTTCAAGATCGTCAAAACTCGTGATGCTATGGTAAACGGTTAAACCAATTTCTTGACATTTCTCAATCACGAGTTATTAGGATTTACGTCTCTTTTGTTGATCAAAGAATCATCTTCATTTACTCCGAAGAGAAATCCATAAACTGCACGTTAACCCTTAGGCTGGAAAGCACAACTCACTTACCTTTTGCGGACACCGTAGATCAAGATCAGACTGCACAAAACGTGCAGTCTGATCTTGGATCTACACTGTCCTATAAGGAGATATCTTTCCTCCAAAAATACCTATGAAATAGGAACATTTGGGTTTATACTGTCGATTTGAAAGTCTCATTTCTTTTATTTAGCAGGATAACGGTTAATAACGGACAGAGTCATTCATATCATTTCATTGCTGGGTAACAGTGTAGGTAATTATGATGAATCTTCAAATTGCCCTGTATATGACAGATTATCAATGTCTGCATTACTATTTAACTCTTAGCATACTGTTAGAAGATTTAAGTGATTTTTGCAGACACTGTAGATCACGATCAGTTGCACAGAAAGGGCGGTCTGATCTTGAATCTACAATATCTGATATTAGCTATGATGCTAGAGCTAACACGGCTGTAAAAGTTAGAGTTACGTTGGTATTTTTCATACAGAATGAATAAAAAAAATGTACCGTTTATTTACCATTTCAAGGGTAAACAATCTTTCTGGGTCAGAACCGATCTTGATCTGATCAATCATGATGTCTTCTGACCTTTTACTCTTTCACTGCCAAATAAATGTGAGCCATGCTCTGTAAAAAAGGGGCTTAATGTATCTGCGAAAAGTATCGATCCAGATCAGCCCGCGCAGTCCGCGCAGGCTGACCTGTGCCGAAACTTTTCGCTATTGGCCAATTTTCTGTTAGTCTACCTCTTGGTTAAGTCGGTTATTAAAAAATAGTGGCTATTATGGATCGATAACTATGTCATGGCTTGATTGGTATCATAGGTCACGGAGCTGCATTAAGCCCCTTTTTGCCAGAGCACGGCTCATGTACAAAATTATGGGGGGGGGGGGGGTTTCTGATGGTTGGAATTAATATGCCTGTTTTAAAATGAACAGATTTTTTTTTTTTTTCGTCGAGTAGATTGCTGTAGTTTATATTGCAGTTGAGGGCTGTTTTGATCAAAGATCAAACTGCGAATTCTATCCAATCTGATCTTAAAACTTTTTCGCCGCCCGAAAAAGCTATTGATGTTGCGGAAGGAAGTAAAAGAGTCAAACCGCTAAATGAATAAAATGGGCAGTTTGCCTCTGTGAAATATCTTAATACTGCTAAGTCCTGAACGTATTTTGCCAGAATATCTTAACAAATTCGACATATCATACCCAAGTTCAGACTATAATTTTTTATTATGTAAATGCAGTCTGGGCTTAGATCTACTGACTGCATATTGTAACCATTTAATCGTATTGAGCATTTTTAACAATATCATGCTGAACGACACGACATGCAAATTACGAGGGTCATCCAATAATTAGCGAGACTGTAGTTATTGAAGAAATACCTGAACTAATACTGATCCAATGTTCCTACATTCCTTCAATATAGGCTCCTCCCTTTTCAATGACAGACTTCCATCGGTGAGGAAGTCTTCTAATTCCCGTTGCTAGGCAACCAGAGTTAATGCGTCGAATTTGACCGGCCTTCCTTTTGCTTAAACAACGTTGATGTTTTTTTTTTTACCCTACGACAAAATTTTAGACTTGTCCAAATTGGAAGAATAAGCTGCACAACCCACAGCTTAACCCTTCATCAAACGACAAAACTTTAGACTAGTCCAAATTGAAAGCATTTGCAGATGACAAAATAAATGTGACTGAAAAATTGAAATTCATTTTGGGAAGGCTAGAAAACATTGTGGGAGAGGGAGAAAATGCTGGTTACCAGCATTTTCTCCTTTTCCCACAATGTTTTCAAAAGGCTTCTTTCTCAGGGTCGTTAAAAGTTGGTATTGTGTGGTAAAGGGTTAAATGTGGCTCAAAAGATGATAATAACCCTTATCCTAATAAATAACTGTAACGAAATTTTCAAATCAGACGTAAAGCCCCGAATAATGTTATTTCAAACATATTTTTAAGAAAAAAAATATGTCTCTTCTAGGCAATGTAGATCCAAGATCAGACTGCACGTTCTGTGCAGTCTGATCTTGATCTACACAGTCAGGGAGTCGCGCCTAGCAGCCTAAGGGTTAAAACAATTCAAGGCAATATTAAATCCTAAAGTATTCATATTTCGAAGCTCTTGTTTTTGGGAAAAATCACCGTATCGGGCAGTGTATGCCCAAGACTAGATTGCATGCCGTCCGCAAATACGCCTTGAGTTGCGCTTGGCGCTCTAAGCTTGAAATACTCACTTGGATCGATCAATATAAGACTGTACAAAGTCTGAAGTAAGATTTTAGACTGATGCTGTCTTATTTTTATGTTGCCAATGCCCTGTAGCGCTGTCGGTAGCGTACAGGACTTGAGAACAAGGTCTGTTGGTTCTCATCCCTACTTCGGCCATTTTTTTCCGAGGATTTATGATAGTCATTACGACAGGATTGATTCCTCTCTAATCTCTGATCATTGGTTCGACTATTGGTAAGTGGGAAAGCAGCCAGTAGCTTGGGAAGAATATTGTGCGAAGTACTAGTAAGAGAAAGTCCAGAAAAGCATGGATAGGTGCACTGACCGCCACGATAACTGAAATAAGGTTGAAAACGGCGTTAAACACTATAAAATCAGCCAATCCCGCATTTTCATAAACTATTAAAATATTGAAAAAATGGAAATGCTGAAGTTAAGAAAACAATAAAAAGCAAAAAGGACCTTCAAACTGGAACGTTCGTTCTTTTTGCCATTTGAAAAAAAAAAATGTTTATCTATTTTGCGCTCTAAAGGTTAATTACTGAATGTCCTAATAATCTGCAGCATCATTTAACCGGAATGCAATAGCGCGCTGCAATACAAATGATCGCGCCAATAACGCCTTCCTAATTACTGATCATTACAAAGTTCCAATAACAACAATTTTAAGCCTGTACTACATAATCCCGAGTTTTAACGACCCTGAGAAATAAGGCTTATGAAAACATTGTAGGAAAAGGAGAAAATGCTGGTTACCAGCATTTTCTCCTTTTCCCACAATGTTTTCTACCTTTCCAGAGAGTCCTTCTCCTTTTTGTCAATTTTAAATTTATCGTCCACAGACACTTTCAGTTATAAAGAGCCTTAAAATTGGTCGTTTGGGAAGGGTTAAAGAGCACGCTGTAGTTGTCTCTAACTGATTATAACTCTTTGCATACACAGGAAAACGTTGTTTTCTTATTGCGGCCAGTGTAGATCAAGATCAGAGAGCAGAGAACTGAGGTTGGATCGGTATTCTCTCCTTGTTTGGGCCAGCCCATTAGATTAGAATATTCCTAGGTTTCAGCGGGTTACAGATTCAGCTCTTCGGCTCTGAAAGAGATACTTACGTATTGGCACATGTATATCAAGCAATCCTAATGGGTAAAACATTTAAAAGTTTGAAAACTAAATGAACTATATACTTTTGTTTGTACGGAATCGTTACGTATGTCCCTTGTATACCGCAGTTTGAAGACCAACAGCCGTGAATCTTTTTCTTCAACTGAGTTGCCTGTGATTGCTCCCTTTCTGGTATCCCTCGAACTGGTTTGAGGGTCCTGCATGACTCAGTGGTACACTGTAGGACTCATTACCTAAAGCCCCGTGTTCCATCCTCACTGGAAGCATTGGGTTTTTCATTGGAGTCCTTGAGCGAGACACTTCAGAGCTCTAGGGTGGTACTGGTGAAACCAAGGACATACATAAATATGCGAACTGTCACCGTGATATGACTGAACAAAATGTTGAAAGTGACGTAAAATACAATTCAGTTATTCGATCAATCCGACTGGTGTTGGTGCAACCTCCTGAATGATGCATGGGACCTCGATTTGGGGCACCTGGGTCAGTATTCACCAACCATTCTTAAGAATATTCTCTAATTCGTAAGAATTTTCTTGATTTGAATGTAACACAACTTCTAATTGGCTGAACCATTTGGTTTAGCCAATCAGAAGTTGTGTTACATTCAAATCTAGAAAATTCTTGAGAGTAAGACTAAGAATGTTCTTAAAAAAGGTTGGTGAATACGGCCCCTGATTATGGAGACCATTACCTATGAACAAGGATGGGAGACCTCTGGGTTCGCGAGAGTTGAGCATTGCCTTAACTGTCCTTGTGTCTGCTTGAAGTTCCTCTTCTCTTAGTTGGCATATTAGATAATAGTGATCATCAACACATGACCCATGCTCTGGCAAAAGAGAATTTAATGCATCTCCGTGATGCATTATACCAAGCAAGTCATCATATAATTATGGTTCCTGAAGTCCATTTTGTCAAACAGCCGGCTGAATCTTGAGGTAAAATGGTCCTTGGACTTGCAGAAAACTTACCAAAGCCAAGAAGTTTCGACTTTGGTCAGCCTGCACGGACTGCGCAGGCTGAACTGGGTAGATACCTTTTTTGTAGATACATTAAGCCCCCTTTTCACAGAGCATGGCTCATATCATTCAAACAGACCAATATGAACCAGGGGCTAAAACTATTGTGATGAAGAAATAGGAAGAGCTTGGCCCTTTTTTTTTCCCCAGACGTAGATCTACAAGGGTCTTTCATATGTGAGTCATGCTCTGTAAAAAGGGGATTAAATGCAAAGCAAAAGTATCGACCCATGTCGGCCTGC
This sequence comes from Tridacna gigas, assembly GCA_945859785.2. Classification (NCBI taxonomy): domain Eukaryota; kingdom Metazoa; phylum Mollusca; class Bivalvia; order Cardiida; family Cardiidae; genus Tridacna; species Tridacna gigas. The sequence continues at coordinate 56,859,862 of OX244035.2, forward strand.
GCAGTCCGCGCAGGCTGACATGGGTCGGAACATTTTGCTTTTGGTGAATTTTCTGCATGCCCAGGGACCATTCTATTTCATGATTCACGAAGCCGGTTTTCAGACAAAATGGATCCCATTGTGCGACGACCGGCATGGTATAATGTATTGTGGAGATGCAATAAACCCCTTTTTTTCAGAGTGCCGGTCATATCATATTAGACATTTCCAGTCCTTTCGTTACTCATACGTAGGATATGAGCCATGTTCTGTGAAAAGGATTTGCAGTAAACAATGGTACCTTTTTAACAGTGGTATTTTTACGATTATTTTTCCCATTTAAAATTATTATATTTCTAAGAAACTGGAGCTACAAACAGGCTTGTTTTCTCCACAGACGTATCATTTATAGCCATTTTTCCGCCTGCTACTTTTTTAGCGGCAGAGCTGAGTTATGCGCACTGCGTATTTATATTTATCCTGTACAGGATAGTGATACGTCATGGCAACACGTCAATCTTAGAAAAAAAAAAATACGACAAGCACAGACAGCGGATATGACACCTTTTAGGGGAAATAGTTGGACGAAGGCTTACAGCATCGTTGAAAGACAGTAAATACATATGAGCCCCTGTGAAAGGAGGGTTTAATTGCATCTCCAAAAAGTATCGACCAGTATCAGCCTGCGCAGTCAGCCAAGGATGACCTGGGTCGCAAATGTTTGCTATGGGTAAATTTTCTGCATAGTAAAGGACCATTCTCCCTCATGATTCGGCTGTTTTTAGACAAAATGGATCGATGTAATGTGACGGCTTGCCTGGTATAATGCATTACGAAGATGCATTAAATCTTTACCAAACGACAAAATTTTAGACGGGGTCAAATCGAAAGCATTTGCAGACGACAATTTTAATCAGACGACAAATTTAATGTTGCACAGTGGATGGGATTTTAATGAGAAAGAGTAGGACAGCATTATGGGAAAAGGAGAAAATGCTGGTTACCAGCATTTTCTCCTTTTCCCAAAATGTTTTCCAAAAGCTGTCTTGCTCAAGGTCGTTAAAACACAGGATCGTGTGGTAAAGGGTTAATTAGAAGGCATTTGCAGACGACCAATTCAGTGTAACGCAGTGGATGGGACTTCAATGAGAAAGCGAAGTAAAAACACTATGGGAAAAGGAGAAAATGCTGGTTTCCAGCATTTTCTCCTTTTCCCAAAATGTTTTCAAAAGCTGTCTTGCTCAAGGTCATTAAAACTCATGATTGTGTGGTAAAGGGTTAGTTTTTTCATAAGCGCATCTCATGTCCATGTACTTGCTCCTTTGTGTGTTTATAAGGGTTTTGGGCGATCCCTCGATAATTCAAAATGACCGATAATTCGAAATGATTTATCCGTTCCTCACATTACAGATGTTTTTTCTGATTTTTCTCGTCGTCTGCAATGGCATTTATCAGTGCCAAAGAGTTTTAAGCAGATTAATTTTTTTTTTTTGCACCCGTTTTATCATATTTTTTGACAGTTTAATCCATCTCAATCGTGCAGACGAAAACAATTTTATTACCACAAATTCTCTCCTGCATCTGCGCTTTGGTGTTTTGTTTCAGGTTTAAAGAATATTGTCCCGGATTCTAACATCTGATAGTTATACTTTTTTCACAGGTTTTTCTGGTTGAAGAATAATGGTCATGACAACACTGCACTGCACCTAGATTGGTTACCTCCCCTGATACAGCAAGTGTATAGGGATCGGTACAGGCTACTAAAAACGGGCGGAATTCTGTCCGTCTATTTTTAGAACAGCCATGACGCAAGACTAATAGAGATTCATATGAGGTCACTCTCACATCGAAAGCAGAGGATTTTCCGATATTTTTGACCTCACGAATAAGTGAATTGTATTTTTGGTATCACCTTTTATGTTTACGTCTGCTAATATTCCTTTTAGTTTCCATTACCAATTCCAAATTGTGCAAAAAATCGCAATGTTACCTCTACAGCCAAACTGGAAATGTGTATGCTGCTCTGATTGGCTACTCTGTGATATACATGTAGTCCAATGAAAAGCAACGACACAATTGCCTGTACCAGTTGTAATATGTATATCTACAACGGGGACCAGTTCACACTGCACCATCTGATTCCGTATTCACCAAGCATTCTTGAAAACATTCTTAGTCTTATAATCAAGATCTTTCTAAATTTGAAAGTAACACAACTTCTGATTGGCCAAACCAAATGGTTACTTTCTAAATCTACAATTAGACAAAACACTTTCTTAAGAATGGTTGGTGATAAGGACCCGGGTCTTGTACGTCATGGAGTGCTCGCTTTATCATATACAAGACTAATAAAACTTCTAACTTTGAAGACCTTGTATATTTGACCGGTTGAATCAATTCATCTTTTTAAATCACGAAACAAGGTTAAGGCTACAGATACCAACAAAATCTTAGGCTTGCCCATGTTAAAAGCAGTTGCAGAAGGCAAATAAATGTAGCTCGGATTCTGTCTTCAAAAAGCTAATCACATTGTGGGGGAAAAGGTTATTCTGGTTGTCTCCAGCATTTTCCCCTTTACCCAAAATGTTTGTAGAGCCTTCTTCCTAGGGGTCGTGAAAACATGGATTAGCTTAGAAAAGGGTTCCCTGCCTTGCACAACATTTTTTTCACCTAGCCGCTGGCTACTTTCAAAGATAGACAGAGTCAAAGCAACGTGCTTTGTAGCAAAAGGAATTACACCTGGGTCTGTATTCAGCTTCCATTCTTAATTTTATTCTTAGTCTAATTCTTGGTTTAGAAAGTAATGCAACGTCTGATTGGCTGAACAATTTAGTTTAGCCAATGAAACACTGTGTTAGTTTCAAATCTAGAATAGGAAAGAAAAGCAACTTCTGATTGGCTAGACCATTTGATACAGCCAATCAAAGAGTTTGTTACCTTCAAGAATAGAACACTCTTGAGAATAGGACTAAGAATAATCTTAAGAACGGTTGGTGAATATGGACCCTTTTATCACCCCCAAAAACCCTTTCAGAGTCGTAGGTGAAAACAGGGCTTTTACGGACGGCACAGATCAAGACCAGACAACGCATAACATGCAGCCTGATGTTTGGTCCACTGGATTGGTCAGTGCTAAACTGTGTTCCCGCACTCCCTTGCCAAGGACACTAACACAAAGATCAGCACCAGAGGCGAGGACAGAATCCAAAACTTCTGTGATATGAATCCAGTATTAACCACCGACCTACAAAGGACTACTGCAACAATATAATCAAAATATTGAAAGTACTATGGGAAGTTGAAATGGTAGAAATTTTGCTAGCGAAAAAGTTTTAACCCTTAAGCTGCTATACGCGACTCGCTAACCTTTTGCAGACATTGTTGATCAACATCAGCATGCACAGAACGTGCAGTCTGATCTTGGATCTACACTGTCCGATAGGGAGATATTTTTCTCAAAAAAATAATTTCGAAAAAAAAAAAAACATTATTCGGGTTTTTACTTTCAGCTTGAAAGTTTTATTCAAATTATTTAGCAGGGTAAGGGTTAACAGTGAAGCATTTCATTAAAATTCATTCATCTGGCGGATTACAATGTTTATTCTAAAATTGATGGCATTATTTCATGGCTATTTTCCATACAACCGTGCATTTAAACGGTTTGCATGCGGTTTTAAGTGTCAGGAAAGTGGTTTAAGGTGTAATAAATGTAATTTTGGGCGTTTTTCGAGTGGTTTGGGGGTGTCTTAGGGTTTTTCTTTTACCTTTTCATCCCTGATGTAGACTTTATAAACTAGGCCATGGCAAAGCTGCGAAACGAGGCCAATTACAAATCTTGAGCTAATTCTATGACATTTGACTCAGAAGTTCATTGTTTGTGTAAATGGCTTGTACAGTTTTTCAATCCGCATTGTTAATTTCATGTATCAAATGACACAGACGCGTCTGTTCACTGATCTATGAGGACCTATTTTTCTTGAAACAGAGGAGTGATTCGTCGTCTCAGGATTTCAGTTTGACGGTTTACATAAGATGAGACCTGAAAGGACATCACCTTTCTAAAAATAATGGTTGGGCTTTGCTGAAATTCAATAATAAAGGTCATTCAAACATGTCATGGTTTTTCCTTTTCGCTCTCTCTCTCTCTCTCTCTCTATTTACTACTTAATAGTTAATTATAATATAATGTAGAAATAGAAACATTTTTATTTTCCCACCAAGAATATTTTAGTTTAACCCTTTTACTGCAAAAATGACGCCTTTTAACGACCCCGGGAAAGAAGCCTTCTGAAAACATTGTGGGAAAAGGAGAAAATGCTGGTAACCAGCATTTTCTCCTTTTCCCACAATGTTTTCTACCTTTGCAATGACAAATTGCGCCATTTGAGCCACGTTGAAATTGTTGTCTGCAGATGCTTTCAATTTGGACACAGCTAAAATTTTGTCGTCTGGTAAAGGGTTAAAAAAAATTTTAAAAAATCTGACATTAATTCTTCACCATACTTCAGACTCGTAAAAATAAAAGCCTGTGCAGATGACAAATTAAATGTGGTCAAAATGATAAGATTTGTCTGACACTGTAAAATACATTGTGGGAAAAGAAGATAAGGCAGGTTACTAGCTTTTTTCTTTTTTCTCCTTTTCCCACAATACCTATTTCCAATAGCCTTCTTGCTCAGGGTCGTTAAAACTCAGGATTGTGTGGTAAAGCGTTAAAAGACTTTAGAAAAATTTGTAACTAAACAGGAATACGAAATACATGTATGTGAAACATGAGCATTTTCGTACATATTCACACAAAGAAGAAAAAAAATGGACAAATATTAAAATGTTTATACTCGAAAAGGTGTTTTTTCTTTTCTTTTCTTTTCTTTTCTTTCACTCTATTTTTGTGACGAAGTAAATTCCCTGAATACTTAGGCTGCTCAAGAACCTTTCGCGGACAGTGTAGATCAAAGATCAAAGATCAAACTGCACAAAACGTGCAGTCTGACCTTGGATCGATACTGTCCGATGAGGAGATATTTCTTCCCATAAGATAACTCTGAAATAGCAACATAGATTTGTTTACTATCGACTTAAAAGTTTCATTTAAGTGATCCATGCTCTGTGAAAAGGGGGGCTTCATGCATCTGCGAAAAGTATCGACCCAGGTCAGCCTGCGCAGTCCGCGCAGGCTGACCTGGGCCGAAACTTTTCGCTATTGGTCACTTTTCTGTATGTCAAAGGACCAGTCTACCTCATGATTAAGTCTGTTGTTATACAAAATGGATTTTATGGATGCGTGACCATGTGGTGACTTGCTTGGTATCATGCATCACGCAGATGCGTTAAGTCCCCGTTTACCAGAGCATGGCTCATTAGTTATTGATCAGGTTAAGCGTTAAACTTATACCAAAATAATTCTCTACTTCAACGACCTTGAAGAAGTCTTTTGCATAGATTGTTGAAAACGACGGTTTTTTTGCTTTTACAGACAAATCCGATCATTTGAGCTAAAGTTTATTTTGTGTCTGTAAGGGTTTTCAATTTGGTAAAGTCTACAATTTTGTCGTATGGTAAAGGGTAAACAATACCAATGATCTAAAAAAAACGTCTCCTAAGTAATTACAGATAATTGCTTGTAATAAGCAGTCACTCTTTTTTTTACTGAATTCTGTTCGGTTATATACTATTCAAGGAAACCTTTTTTCCGTCAAATATTCATGTCTCTGAATCTTTTCTCTACGTTTGATTGGTAAAATAGTAATGAGCATTCCCTCCTCTTCACCAAGTGGGTAAGTACTATACAATTCAAGAAAACGTGTTTGTTTCCTTTAAATGCTAACCTCTGCGATATATTTTTTTAAGTTCTGATCAGCAATTCCTGAATCTTATACCACATAATGCCGTGTATTAATGAACCGGATAACAATGGCTTTTGAAAACATTGTAGGTATAGGAGAAAATGCTCGTAACAAGCATTTTCTCCTTTTCCCACAATGTTTTCTTTTTTCTATCCATCCTATCGTTTTAGCTATAGTTGTATTTGCATGTCGTTTGATGAAGTGTAAAAGAATAACAGAATCTGTTGGCGAGCACGACCAAGCCTTAAAGTTCCCCGTGACTACATAGTGCTCATTGAGCTCACAGGGCTGCTATCACACACACACACACACACACACACACATATATATATATGTGTGTGTGTGTGTGTGTGTGTGTGTGTGTGTGTATATACATGTATCAATCCGCAATACTCGTATGTACATCTGTTGCATAGTATGTAAGTTTCATATTGGTTCTCAATATCTCTAAACGCAAACTAAGCCAAGCTTTACCCACAGAGATTTACAATACGGCTAGAATAACTACAACGTAGTAACATGTATTAAAATTGTTAAAATTTTCGGTGTTTCGTGTTCGTCACACGTGTCAAAATACTGACATGAAGTGTCAAATAACACTATATAACCGAATTTTCTGTATTAAGTGGCTTTGTGGCGTTACATATTCGAGTAGAGTACAATAAATAGGGTAAAAATTGCAAGAACTGTTCAAAGATGACGTTATTGTTGTCCTTCATGTTTTAGACAATGCCTTCTGAGTAGATAGTCTTTGAAAATGGCTACATATCGATGAAAATTCTAATTACATTACTGGTTGTATATCCGACACTGAATTGGTTTGAGGGCTCCGTTCTTTGCTCGACTATCATGACAGTGGTATCTGTGAAAACGAATCAAACAAAAAACATCTGAGCGACGATTTGGAAAAAGGGGGTTTAATGCATCTCCTTGATGCATGTTATCAAGCAAGCTATCACGTAAGAGATCTATACAATCCATTTTGGCTAACAACCGAATGAATCATGACGTAGAAATGGTCAATGCAAACAAATTTATAAAAAACAAGAGGACCATGATGGTCCTATATCGCTCACCTGAGTACCAAACAGTAAAGGTCTACAATGAAGATAAATACCAAATATCGAAGTGCAAGGCCAAACCTCTAGGTCTTCTTGGTTTAGTTTAAACATATTTTATTCAATGAATGAAATGGGGTTGGACCACAAGTTCTACCAACTTAGAATCGGTCCGTCCCCTACAATGAAAAGAACAAAGTAATCTTTCTATGGCAACAAGCAAAAAAACAACAAACTAGGGAAACAAAAAAAGGTAACTGGATATAAGAGAAAAAAAATGAGGGATGAAAATGGGAGAAAAAAAAGAAGAAAGGAAATTTCAGTAATGAACATACAAGACAAAAGATGAAAATCAAGTTACATGCGAAAAGCAGGAGTGAGAGAGGATAGGTAAATACTCGATTGAGATGCTCTGGGATCTACGCGTGCAATTGGGATGAAATCGAAATTACGTAAAGCGGCCGGATTGTTGAATAAATAACTGAACTGATGCAAATAGCAAACAGTTATCGTTGTAATTTAAATGTTCATCGCCAAATAACAATTTGTTAGTGTTTAAAGGGTGAAATGCTATTGTCGATCGAAAAAGAATGGTTCTTTTATCCGAATTTCTATTGCATTTAAAAAAAAAAGTGTTCCGCATCTTCAGCACCAGTTCCACAAGCACATATTGGGTCTGATTTTAGATGATTTAAAAACAGGTCATTGTTTAAATTACTGCAATTGTTCCTTATTCTAGCATGAATTATCGACAGATGTCGGCTTCCGAAAAAATATAAATTGGGTATTCTTTTGGGTTTAGTCATACTAATGAGCTTTGATTTAAAAGAATTAAATGTCGTGATATTTTTGACATCTTGTTCGAGGTCATTCCATATCGGTATGGAAGAAGGTATACAAGACTTTTGAAACAGTCGCGTTCTTGCTTGTACATGTTCATAATTCTGGCTATTACGTAATTGATACTGCGACCTGTTACCAACTAGTGGGGGTATTAGTTCCTCTATGAATTGTGGGACGAGACCATTTGATACTTTATACATAAAACATAATTTCGAATTTTTCCGTCTCAATAATAATGCCTCCCACCCACACTCTTTGTATAGATTTTCAAGAGATACTGATCTTGTAAGGCCTGTTACAATACGGGCTGCTTCATTTTGTAGTTTTTCAATTGAGTTGGAGGAGAAGACAGAACATCCATCCCACACTATGGAAGAGTACTCTAAAATTGGTCGGACGTACGACAAGTATATTTGGTTTAATGCAGCCCTTGTAAGAGTAAAGTGAAGTCTGCGCATAATTTGCAGAATTTTCGATGCTGATTCTAAAATGTCATTTATATGATTGCTCCATTGACCGGTGCTACTTAAAGTAATTCCCAAATGTTTGTGATGATCAACAACCTTTATTGGTGTATTTCCGAAAAGTAATCGTGGTACATCGAAATCTTTTTTATTTGAAAAAATGACTGCCTCAGTTTTATTTGGATTAAAAACTACTAACCATTGCTTTGCCCATGACGATACAGATTTCAGATCCTGATTAATTATACCTTCTATGTCTTTTAAAGAAGTTGCCGAGTAGTACAGGGAACTGTCGTCTGCATACAATCTAGTAAGACTTAGTAAAGAGTCTGTAATGTCATTTACATAAATAAGAAATAATAATGGTCCTAAAACCGAACCCTGAGGTACTCCAGCACTTAAAGGTAGATAGTGTGATTCAGCTGATTGAATCACAACTTTCTGTTTTCTATTTCTCAGATAACTATTAAACCAAGTCAAGAGGCTGTCACTAAAGCCGTGCTCTCGGAGTTTGAATAGGAGACCACTGTGCCATACTCTATCAAATGCTTTAGATATATCACAAAAAACAATACAAGAAAATTGACCATGATCCATGGCTTGACATATATGGTGATATATATCTATAAGCTGGTAGGTGGTTGAATGTTTTGGTAAAAAACCAGATTGATATTTATACAGTAGCTTATTTGTATTTAGGAAATTATATACATGTTTAAAAATTATTCTTTCAAGGACTTTTCCACAACTGCTCAAAAGAGAGATAGGCCTATAGTTAGCTGGCAAGGACTTGTCGCCTTTTTTGAATATGGGCGTTACTGTTGCTTTTTTCCATAATTCAGGGAAAACACCCTCAGAAAGAGAACGATTAAATAAAATGTACAGTGGTTTGCTTATTGCATGGATACATCCTTTGAGCATTCTGTGACTTATATCATCAGGGCCGCTAGCTTTATTTATCTCAATAGTTTTGATGATGTCTTCTATTTCGGACTGTGTTACTCCGTCAATTGATAATTTGTTTGCGGTTTTCAATTGAATGTCTGGTAATATAGTATTAGTATCAACTACCATGGATATTGATGTAAAATAATCATTTAGGCAGTTGGCCTTATCTTGAGAGGAAGTGTACCACACTGTTTGCCCATTAGGATGTGGTTTGCACAGTGGTGGGAAGCACGATACAGATGAATCTTTTTTTAAAAAATATCTAATAATTTTCCAAAAACTTTTCTTGTCGTTGCATTGGAGTTCAGTTAGATTTGTCTCCAAGTTATTAAAGAATTCCTTTTTGGCATATTGTTTCATATTATTTACTGTATTACGTAGGTTTTTGTATTTTGACCAATCGTCAATTTTTCCTGTTTTCTTAGCAGTACTTTTCATTCTATCTCTTTTCCGGGAGACCCGTCTAATTGCACTATCATACCAAGGTTGATCATCAGGTCGGACACACACTCTTTTGTGTGGAATACATTCTTTAATCAATTTAATAAAAGTTTTAGTAAAAGTCTCACAACAATCATCCACTGAACCAACATGCAAAATACTCCAATCATAGTTTTCTATTTTCTGATTAAGAGACTCGAAGTTGGCCCTACTGTAAAGCCAAATATTTCTTTCATAACACTTTTGGAGCTCATATGAGAAGGGAATAGATATAAATGTTGCACAGTGATCACTTATAACTTGTGGTAGCGGTAGCGTACCAGAGTCTGAATACTCCATATCATTCGGGATTAAGATTGGATCAAGTAAGGCATTTTGTCTCGTTGGGACATTTATTACATTTATCATAGAATTTAGAAGCAGAATATCCTTGAGATTATGAAACGACTGATTCATTAGGTCCTCGTTAAGATCGCCCAATATAATTACATTTCTAGTTATTAGGAAGGCAGCTTCAATGTTAATATCAAAGTTTCTGAAAAAAATATTATCTGCCGTTTTCGGACTGTAGAAAACACCAATCAAATATATTTTGGATTTAACTATAATTTTAACCCAAATAGATTCATTACAGTATCCCTCAAGATCAGCAACTCTAGAATGGGCCAGGTCGTTATTTACATATACAAGAATACCCCCACCGTGGTTAGTTCTGTCCCTCCTGTAAGGTTCATCAAATGCTTGTGATAATAACAAATTGTCTTGTGAAATTGAATCATTAAGATGGGTTTCGGTGAAACATAAAATATTGAAATCTAAAAATTCTTCTTTTATATAATCAATCTTATTTCTGATGCTTCGTATGTTGCAATGGAGTACTGATAATAAGAAATTATTTTCCGATAAAGCAGGCCCTGGGTTGGTCTCAATATCTCCAGCTTGTAAAATGATTACACAGATTAATATGAAGAATGAAATGGACTGAAAATTGTTATTTATAATATTCCGTGCGTTCAAATCTAGGGTCCTTGACCACATAGAGAGAATCTTAATGAAATGCGATAGCAAACAGAAATTATTTGGATAAGTATGCCGCTTTTTTTTAGAACCAGTATAAATTCTGTTTTGGAAAAGCCCGATGGAAGCCCTCCAGGCACCCAAGTCACTATCCATTAGGAGATAGGATATTGATTACCAGGAGAACCTCCATCCGGGCTTGAGTAATCACATAGCACGCGCGAATCGCAGAGATACCAAACAGAGTAAGGAGATATAGAAGTATAGAGAATAGAGTATATAAGAAAGTGCAATAATAAAAAGGTATGTACATAATAATATTTAAACAATTATTGACAAATGTGACGATTTTGGAGTGTGAGGTTAATAATAATTGAGATATTTCCTTATAATACTTCGAATTCTGAATAGGTAACCCCTTAAACTCTCTATTGAAACGAAATATAGAGAGTTGTCAAGGTATCTAACAGCCAGCTTGATTGATCTTTGTATTCCAACTGTGTAAAACAAAAAACAGTCCACACATAATGCAGACTGATCAGTGATAACATATACATCAAAAATGAGTTTTAATTTGTTTTGAACTAAGTAGGTGTCTCAATTTATTAATATTAATTTTTGTCTAAGTAGGTATCTCAACTTATTAATCAACACAATGGCAAACAGTTACAGAAGGTAGTTGGTGAAGTATTGAATAAAGTAGAGAAGCAATAGGAACTTCTAGATTTGTTGAGTGAGCCCTGACTGTAATGAAACTGGTCAGCTAGCAAATATATGCAATCCGACCAGCACCAACACAATCAGAAACAACGGACAACTGTTAAGGCATATTAAAAAGTAGCATAACAGCAATCTCCTATTTAATTAATTGATTGGGACCCTGTTCATGGCGGTACGGATCAGCAGTACAGAATGTGCAGTCCTATCAGCACCGTCACAAACAGCATGAAAGAATAATTGGTGCACAGCAGCAGCTTTAGAGAAGTAATATAACAACAGACTAATATACATGATATTTATCAATAAAGCCCCTTGTTGTTGTGATATAAATCACAGACAGCAGTAAAAAATAATTGGAACAGTTGTAACCGTCAACAACATAAAACCGGCGTAGCTGTATCAAACCACCTAAAGTGTTATAGATTGACGTCTTATTTGTGATGGTACAGATCAGACAGCTTACGTGCAGCCCGATCAGCACCATCACGAACAGCCAAAAACGACATGTGTGAAGTAGGGCATGAAAATACTGCTACCAAAATTTATTGACTGAACCACCACTTGTGATGATACAGATCAGCCAGCATAGATGTGCAGCCTGATCAGCGTCAGCACAACCAGGGACAACCAACAAATTGGCAGGCTTATAAATCAGTAAAAGCTTAAAAAAAAAAAGAAGAATAGCAACAGACTAATTTATATAGTATATATAAATAGAGCCCATAATTGTGGTGATATAGATCAGCCCACACATAAGCGCAATTCGATCAGCAATGATAAGCAGTGTGGTAAAAATATAACAGCAGTAAACTAGTATTAGATTTCCTGATTGAGCCCCTGTTTGCTCTGTCACAGATCAGCCAGCATACATGTGCAGCCTGGTCAGCGTCAGCACAAGCAGGGACAGCCAATAAGTTGATAAGCTTATAAATCTGAAACAGCTTAAGAGAAAAAATAGCAACAGACTAATATATATAATATTTATAAAAAGAGCCCCTATTTGTGGAGATATAGATCAGCCTATACAAAAACGCAATTTGATCAACACCACAACAAACAGCAACAACAAGTAATAAACAAATATTTAAACACAGCAGAATGATAAAAAATAGAACAGCAGTGAACTTATTATTAGATTCATGAATGAGCCTCTGTTCGGGCTGACACAGATCAGCCTGTACACATGTGCAGCCAGATCAGCGTCAGCACAAGCAGGGAAAGCCAATAAAATGATAGGCTTATACTCAGCAGCAACTTAAAAAGAATAAATTTGCAACAGACTAATCTATATAATATTTGTCTATAAAGCCCGTAATTTTGGTGATATAGATCAGGCTACACATAAACGCAATTCGTTCAACACCACAACAAACAGCAACAACAAATGATAAGCAAGGATTTAAACACAGCAATGTGAGAAAAAAAAAATAACAGCAGTAAACTATTATTAGATTTCATGATTGAGCCCCTGCTTGTTCCGACACAGATCAGCCAGCATACATGTGCAGCCTGATCAGCGTCAGCACAAGCAGCAACGTCAAACAATTTGTAATTTATGGCGAGCAGCATTGTAATCTGATCACAAACAGCAAGGGCAAACCGATCTACTTCCCGCCTGTGATGATACAGATCAGCCAGCACACATGTGCAGCCTGATCAGCGTCAGCACAAGCAGCAACGTCAAACAATTTGTAATTTATGGCAAGAGCATCGTAATCTTATCACAAACAACAAACAATAAATAAATTGATGAAACTCATAATCAGCAGTAGCTTTGGAAAAGTAATATAGCAACAGACTAATATAGATAATAATTGTCAATAAAGCCCCTTGTTGTTGTGATATAAATCACAGACAGCAGTGAAAAATAACTGGTACAGTTGTAACCGTCAGCAACATGAAAACGGCGTGACAGCATCAAACCACTCTAAGTGTTATAGATTAAGGTCTTGCTGTGATGGTACAGATCAGATAGCTTACGTGCGCAGCCCGATCAGCACCATCACAAACAACGACATGTATGAAGTAGGGCATGAACGTACTGCTAAGAAAATTTATTGACTAAATAAGCCCCTGTTTGCTCTGACACAGATCAACCAGCACACATGCGCAACCTGAACAGCGTCAGCACAAGCAGGGACAGCCAATAAGTTGATAAGCTTATAAATCGGCAACAGCTTAAAAAAAAAAATGCAACAGACTAATATATATAATATTTGTAAAAGGAACCCATATTTATGGAGATATGGATCAGCCTATACAAAAGCGCAATTTGATCAACACCACAACACACAGCAACAACAAATAATGAGCAAATATTTAAACACAACTGAGTGGAAAAAATAGAACAGCAGTGAACTTATTATTAGATTCATGATTGAGCCTCTGTTCGGGCTGACACAGATCAGCCTGTACACATGTGCAGCCAGGTCAGCGTCAGCACAAGCAGGGAAAGCCAATAAAATGATAGGCTTATACTCAGCAGCAACTTAAAAAGAATAAATTTGCAACAGACTAATATATATAATATTTGTCTATAAAGCCCGTAATTTTGGGGATACAGATCAGCCTAGACATAAGCGCAATTCGTTGAATACCACAACAAACAGCAACAACAAATGATAAGCAAAATTTTTTAACACAATAATGTGAAAAAAAAGAACAGCAGTGTTAGACTAGTATTAGATTTCCTGATTAAGCCCCCGTTTGTTCTGACACAGATCAGCTAGCATACATGTGCAACCTGATCAGCGTCAGCACAAGCAGGGACAACTAATGAATTGATATTAATTTTTGGGTGGCGGCCCGGTTTTTAGGTTTCAAATTTACGATTGAGATTCGCTAATAATGTATTGTGTAAAGAAAAAAAACGTGTATACAGAAATATCCACTCTCGCACAATGTACACAAATTCTCTTTCAGTTTTTTTATCCTTTCTACTCAAACATTACTCAGAACACCCGAACATAGCATTCACCCATACAATGCATTTAACGGTAAACTATACTGGTTACAACGGAGAAATTAAAAATGATGATATATTGATAACACTGATGCTTCTGATGACCGAATATAGGTAGTTTGAAAATTTGTTCCTACAATTGTCGTGGACTGAACAATACTAAAAAACGATTTGATATATTCACACTCTTTAAAGAAAAGAACGTTGACATTTTATGTTTACAAGAGACTCACTTTTTTGAAGAAATTGAAAATAAAATTTATCAAGAATGGGAAGGAAATTGTTTCTTTAGTCATGGTAGTTCAAATTCAAAAGGAGTAGCTGTTTTGATAAAAAAAGGTACAGATATCAAAGTTTTGGCATGCAGAAAAGATACTAATGGACAGTTTATTGCTCTCAATATATCTTACAGCGACAAACAAATTATACTCGCAAATATATATGCACCAAATACTGATAACCCTGGATTTTTTATAAATGCTTTTAGTCATATTGATTCTTTCGGAAAAATGGATAATATCATTGTATGTGGTGACTTTAATCTTGTTCTTGATAGCTCAATTGACTATGAAAACTACAAAGATTCTAATCATAACATCAATTCGAGAAAACTTTTAATTAAGACAATCAATGAAAGAGAACTTATGGACCCATTTAGACATTTGCATGGGGAGACTCGGAAGTATACCTGGAAACGCTTTTCATCTTTACAGAGAGGGAGATTGGATTTCTTTTTAACGACAAAAAGTTTAATTCCATTACTCAGAAATTGTGATATAGACATAAGCTATAGATCGGATCACTCTATAATTGTACTTGAACTACAGTTTTCTAATCAAAAACATGGGAAAGGATACTGGAAATTTAATAATTCATTATTAAATGACATAGAATATGTTAATCTCATTAATAAAAAAATAAATAATGTTATCCTGCAATACTCTTTACCAGTTTATGATAGAGAAAATATTATCAATATTGATCGTTCAGAGTTACAATTCATAATAGATGATCAGCTTTTTATGGAAACTTTGTTAATGGAAATACGGGGGGAAACAATCTCATTTTCAAGTTATAAAACAAAAGCAAAAAACCAGAGAGAAAAACATATTGAAAATGAAATTTCTTTTTTAGAAACAAATTTAAATGAAACGAATAAAGATAGGTTATCTTCATTACAATCAGAGTTAGAAAACTTACGAAAAGAAAAACTACATGGCTCTTTTATTAGGTCTAGAGCAAACTGGGTCGACAGTGGAGAAAAAGTGACGAAATATTTCTGTAATTTGGAAAAACAAAATATTGCATCAAAAACTATTCCCTTTATAGAAACAGAAGATGGCAATCACTTATTTGACCAAAGGGAAATCCTTAAAGAAGCAAAACATTATTATGAAACTTTATATAATGAATCAAATAATTTGATTGACGTCAATTTAGAGGATGACTTAAAAAACTGTACTTCAAATAAGCTAGACGAAAAGCAGAAGAAGGAACTTGAAGGACTATTACAATACAATGAGGTAACACATACACTCAAAAACATGAAAAATGACAAAAGCCCAGGAGGGGATGGTTTTACTTCCAATTTTTATAAGGTGTTCTGGAATAAGATAGGTCATTTTGTTGTAAGAGCATTAAATCACGCATTTATTTCTAGATCCTTTTCACCAAATGTTAAATTAGGAACTATAACTTGCATACCAAAAGATAATAAACCAAAAAAGTTTTTAAAAAACTGGAGACCTATCACTCTTTTAAATGTTCTGTATAAGCTTGCATCTGGGAGTATTGCAAATAGGATGAAACACGTTTTGGATCATATCATATCAAGCGACCAAACTGGGTTCTTAAGAGACAGGTTTATAGGTGAAAACATAAGACTAGTTTATGACATTATGCAATATTGTGAAGAACATAGAATACCTGGACTTTTAATGTTAATAGATTTTGAAAAGGCCTTTGATTCTCTATCATTTAATTTTATTGAAAAGACGCTTGAATATTTTAATTTCGGTGTAATGTTCAAAGAATGGATTAAATTATTTCTGCACAATACTGAGGTATGCGTACAAATAAATGGTTTTCTTTCAGATTATTTCAAAGTCAGAAGGGGATGTCGACAACGTGATCCAATATCCGCTTATATTTTCATCCTTTGCACCGAAATTCTTAACATTAAATTAAAACACGATAGAAATATAACGGGACTAAAAATAAAAAAAGAAGAATATATCATATCACAATTTGCTGATGACACAACACTCTTTTTAGACGGTTCTGAAAAATCGATTAAAAGTACTCTTGAATTACTAGAAAAATTCTCACATATTTCTGGCTTGAAAGTTAATTTCGACAAAACAAAACTTATATGGATTGGCAGTTTGAAGTATAGTACAAGATCTATCAAGACGAAATGGAAATTAACATGGGGGGAAATAAAATTTAAACTTCTTGGACTGGAGTTCCATGTCGATCTAGATAAAATGATAAAGTTAAATTTTGAAAGCAAATTCAAAAGCATTAATAACATTATAAATTATTGGAAGAAAAGAAAACTAACACCAATTGGAAGAATAACTGTAGTCAAAAGTCTTTTATTACCTTTACTCACACATCTATTTATTAGTTTACCATCACCAACGAATGAATTTATGAAACAACTGAACAATACACTTTATGAATTTGTATGGGACGGTACTGCTAAAATTAAACAAACTGTCTTCACAAAAAATTATATGGAAGGAGGTCTAAACATGATTGATATCAATAACTATAATAAAAGTATGAAAATTAAATGGATAAGAAAACTAGTTGCTTGCGGTAAAAGTTGTCATAAATTCATGAATAATGTAATTGACACACACAAACTATTTAATTTTGGAATGATGTACTGTGAAAAAATTATTACCAACATAAGAAATGATTTCTGGATTGATGTTTTAAAATCTTTTATGGTATTTATCTCTAAATGTAGTTTTACAAAACTGCTGGATGTAGTTAACATGCCTCTGTTTTTTAATAGCAATATTTTGGTAGATTCTAAGCACATTTATAATAAAATATTATACGATTGTGGTATAAGATATGTAAAGGATCTGTTAAATGTAGATGGAAGTTTTAAAAATTGGTTAGACATAAAAACAATGACTAGAAACAAAGTGAATTTTTTAAATTTCTATAGCATTACAACATCAGTTAAAACTTTCCTTTCAAAAAATCACATTTTGATTAAAAAGGATGCTTTAAATGGATGTCATAATCCTTCTATTAGTTGTTATTTCTTTCATATGCTTACTAAAAGTAACATAAATAAACATGTTTATAATATTTTGACACACAACGATGAAATACCTTCGAGTAGAGTTAAGTGGGACTCATTATATAACCACATAAATATAGATTGGAAGCAAGTTCATGGAAATGTGTTTAAATGCACAAAAGACACTTATACACAGTGGTTTCAAACAAGAATAATACATAGAATAATTCCAACAAATTCTCTGCTTTTTAAAATGAAATTGATAAATACTAACTCATGTACATTTTGTAAACAATATGAAGAAACTATTCTACATTTATTTCATGACTGTGAACACACCAAATCATTAATTAATAATATAGCAACAATTTTAAGTACTTTTGACCATACACTGCAAATTGATAGTCGAACTTTACTTTTAGGCACACGTACATCAAACGTACCATTAGACAGGCTACTTTTAGAACTTAAGAAATATATTTATCACTGTAGGAATAAACAAAAAATACCCTCAATGATCGGTTTTAAAAATACTCTAAACTTGACCTTGAATATTCATAAATGCACAAACACGCATGAAATTGACAAATGTCACATGACAATTGTAGAACATGTTTATCAAAGTCTCCTTTGCCAGTATAGTGCACAGGTAGTAAATATTAACGAATTTCTATAAAATTTCTGAAGGATTCCAATTTCTTTACTCCATATGCACATATCCACTCACCCACACACACACACATACTTACATCTATTTCATTTTTTTTTTACCCTGATTTCTGATTCTCTCTCTCTCTCTTTCTCTCTCTCTTAATAAGGCCACATTCAAGTGATGGAATAAATCTACAAAAAATACAATTTTTGTTAGGTATATGAAACATCTTTTGTTTAAGAGTGCTAACAAATTATTTAGAAACCTACTAACATTGAATTGTAAGGTATGGTGGGAGATGGCCACGACTCCCATCATACCAGTTGACGTGGCTAATAAAATAAAAAAAAAAAAAAAAAAACTAATGAATTGATAGGCATATAATCAGCATAAGCTTAAAAAGATAAATTAGCAGCAGACTGATATATATAATATTTGTAGGTAGAGCCCATAATTGTGGCGATAAAGATCGGCCTACGCATAAGCGCAATTCGATCAACACCACAACAAACAACAAGTAATAAACAAGGATTTAAAGACAGCAGTGTAAAAAGAAAGAACAGCAGTAAACTATTATTAGATTTCATAATTAAGCCACTGTTCGAGCTGACACAGATCAGCCTGCACACATGTGCAGCCAGATCTGCGTCAGCACAAGCAGGAACAACTAATAAGTTGGTGAGCTTATAATCAGAAGCAGCTTAAGGAGAATTAAGATGCAACAGACTAATATATATAATATTTGTCTATAGAGCCTTTAATTGCAGTGATAAGATCAGCCGATACATAAACGCAGTTCGACCAACACTTCAGCAGACCGCAACAAAAAAAAATAAGCAGTTTTAAACAACAGTGTGGACAAAATAGAACAGCAGTAAACTATTATTAGATTTCCTGATTGATCCTTGGGTTGTGCTGACACAGATCAACCGGCACACATATGCAGCCTGATCGGCGTCAGAATAAGCAGCAACGACAAACAATTTATAACTTATGAAGAGCAGCATCGTAAGGAAAGAATAGGGTTTCAATATACTAATAACTATCAGATTTAATGGATTAGTCACTGCTCACGATGACACATATCAACCGGCACTTATGCATAGTCCGATCATAAACATCAAGAACAAATTAATTTACTTCCAGCCCGTAATGATTCAAATCAACCAGCACACGTATGCAGACCGATCAACACCAGCCCGAAAAGCATTTTCGAAAACCCGGAAATCAGTTAATAAACAAGGAAAACGGTTGGTGAATAATATAATTTTATGCCCGATTAATGTGCAGGCGCTCCTCCACCTCGTCAATGTGGTATACTTGAGTCGGTCTACTGTTCTCGTACCTTTTAGCGAGAACTCTGCCGTTTGTTGTCCAATAACTGTGAATTTGCCCTGATTTCTTTAGGGGCTGTAGCTTTTGGATGACACTGTAATTCAATCTGGTTAGGTCTTCACTTACGTAAATAGGAGTGTTCTTAAGTCGAGACTTGGCGCTGAACACAAGATGCTTGGTTTGATAGGACCGAAATTTCACAAGGATCTGAGGAGAATTAGACTTTCCTACAGGATGGCATCTTTCTATATCCTGAGTGATAATTTTCGGACCAGAGGTGAGCATATGCTCATTAATCTGATCAGCAACCTCCGACATTAGTTCAAGTTCAGGAAGTTTATAGTTAACACGCAAGTGTGAAAATCGAAGAGAATTACGCCTTCCGTACTGCTCAAGGTCATTCACAGAAGATCTAACTTTGTTTAATTCACCTGACACATTTTCTAGTCTGAGCTCTAAATCAGTGATGATTTTTGCTTTCTCGTCCAGTTGTGCAGCCTGGTCCGCTATTATCTTGTTTTGCTGTTCTATAGTATTCGCAAGTTCTTTGTTACTATCTTTGATTTCTTTTAAGATAGTTGACCGTATTTTCTCTACCGCCGTTTCAACGGCCTGGTTGATAGCACCTTGTATTGTTGGGGCAATCATGCATTTCAGCATGGGAGTTACAGCAGTTATAAAATCTGGGTCATTGAAGGCTCCAAGAAATGATTCAGAGGGAGATTGATTGCGACGAACAGTTGCCGATCTTCTGGATGGAGTTATCTTCTTAACAGCTGTTTTAAGTAACGGGGAGGCTTTTCGCTTACCAGTGTTTCCCTTTTTAGTGCAGACTGGAGACGATGAAGAAGGAATACCTGTATCTACCGAGTGGAATGAAATGTCATCAACATCAGCATCAGCATCGTTATCCACATTAAGATCACAACTTTCGTTTATATCACCCATTGTATTAGAAGTCATCCTTATATTTAGAGCACCCAGCTATGTAGACTGTACAATGGCCGACGAAAAAAGAAGGACTGACCATAAATAGAAAAATAGCGTTTCAACACGTTTCAGCACGTGCGCGTGATGACTAGTATTGAAAACTTGTCTGACCACTTGTTTGACAACTAGTTGTGTTGGACAACTAGCTTACACCCCTGAAATTATGTATATGTATGTATGTTCGATGAGTACTCGGCTCTTGGGTTAGGAGAATTGTGTAATTATCCTCAAAAGTTTTACAAACTAGAGGCGCTTGAGCGCCTGTATCGCTCCACAGGCCTGATATTTCTATAATGGCGAAAAGAAGTTTTTAACAATTACCATTCAATCCTGCATTTTAGCTCACTAAAGAAAAAAGGTATGGAAAAAACTTGTGAGAAAAGAAGAAAAAAATGGTAACCAGCATTTTCTTAGTTTCCCACAATAATTTCTATCCTTTTTTATATATGTCTTACTAATTTGAAGATATGTTGTCTGCAACAGGTCCTTTCACAACCCATTTTGGGTGGGGAAACATCAAAATATAGAAAATATGTCTTTCTCAGGGTCGTTAAAAGTTGTGATTGTGTGGTAAAGGGGTAATCTAAAAGAACAGCTAGGAGGGCAAATGAATGAATGTTATAGCAATATAGATCAACTTACATCAATACACCAGATAGAATGAAATATGCTGGCATACAATGAACACCTAATCCCTAATAATCAACTTTTCACAGTTAGAATGTCTTCTGTGGCAAACAACACAAAATGGTCTACAAATGCATTTACATAAATCAAATATCCTGCTCCAGGGCACAGATTAATTCTGGTGTACTGAAGTTGCGGGATCAGTTTGACTGGGTAACATTAATGCCTTATCACAAATGTAAAGCCCTGTCCCACTGTGTACCAGGTCACCAGGATTTACACCCCTTCTCTGTCCACTCTGCATTTACTCATTAGTAGGTCAACAAACCTTTACCAGAACTAATAAAAGTGCAGAGGTTCTCTTGTTCTATATCAAAAGGACTATAAAGTACCTACAACATGGGGGTTTTGTTATTAAAATACTTTTTCTTTTTTATCTTGGCATGGTTACTCAGGCTTAGTAATAAGGCAAAATTGAAAAGCTCAAGTTGTGAAAGGTGCTCAAGCTTTTATCTTATTTATGGCCAGTGATATTTCATTACTAGTACTAACTAATAGCATATCATTGGAGTAAATTGTGATCTTAATACCAAGGAAAATGTGTGGGCTTAAATAGGACAGCCCTGACTAGGTCAAGTCAATCCAATTTTCTTCCTTTTTCTTTGTTAGTCGATAAAACTAACACAATAAATAGTTTTGGAGAAGAACATTTTTTTGAAATATAAGCCTTGTCTATGAAAAAATGTGTTTTTAGGTGTATCATTTTTTTAAAAGGAATTTGGTATACAACCACCATAGAAACAATTTGGCAGACAACCACCATAGGAACTTACCTGCAAAACAACAATGAAATCCAATGAATAGTTTTAGAGAAGAAATTTTTCAAAGATTTTACTTTATACCATAAAAGGAAAATGAGTCTCCCATAAAAGCCATGTTTTTTGACAGATCATTTTTTTTTAAAGGAATTCTGTAAACCTGTATCTAAGGAACATTCCTGCAAAATAATAATGCTATCCAAATAGCGGTTTGGGAGGAGAAGATTTTTAAAGGTTTTTTACTTTGGTTGCCATGGCAACCAGAATTCTTCATGGAACACAATTATTTGAAGGAATTTGAAAGAGGACCACCAAAGGAACATTCCTGTGAAATTTGGTAAAAATCCAGTCAATAGTTTCTGAGGAGAAGTTTTTTAAAGAAAAAGTTTACGGACGCACGCACGGACGAACGGACGGACGCACGCACGACGGACACAACGCCATGACAATAGCTCGCTGGCCTTCGGCCAGTGGAGCTAAAAAGCACTTGTAAATCAACAATATCCCTGTTTACGACGACACCGAAATTCTCAAATGCTAATTCATGTACTAACCAAATACTACATTGCCTCAGAAGTAAAAATCCATATAAATAACATCCGTAACCTCACAAAATCCTCGGAGCAAATTTACGTGCGTCTTTCACTTGTCGCCATATTTTGCATACATCTTGGTTTAGACAAGAAGATAATATTTCTTAACCAAACCAGGTTATATAAATATTTGTGAGAAGTTTGAATGATATTTGTCCAATAGTTGTTGAAAAATAGGGAGAACAAGAAATTTCATCAAAGGAAAATAACTTTGTAAAAATTCAATGAACCGTCACCAAAATATAATATGCACATTCTTGCTTGGCACCGAGTCTCTCTAAAGTTTGAATGAAATCTGTCCTGTAGTTGTTGAGAACTAGCTCTGACAAGAAAATGCTACAGGAAGACTGATGGATGGATGGATGGATGGACCGACAAGGTGACTCCTATATACCTCCAGAACAGAGTTTAGAAGGAATAATAACAAAGCCCTAGGCCTTTTGGTGTGTGGCAAAAAGTTGCCTGACTTGAACAAACTTAGTAGAGAATGTTTGCCGATTCAAGACGTTCTATACAAGTTAGTATTATAATGTTGTTAAATATACTAACAACTACAGTGGTTGTCCAGGGACATGTTCATGGGTAACTGCTATTGTAAACATATAAACAATGTAATTACACCTGCAATAGTCTTGCACCAACCTTTCAGTGCATCCAGCTTACAAAAAATTGACCTTCAAGTGTGACATTGACCTTGGCCCTTCCTAAACAGATCTTTCAAATGGTACTTCAATTCATGATGGAGTATATGCCCAAAATCTATCAGGGGGGGGGGTTGTCATAAACTTATTTATAAATTAAGACAAACACCACAAAGTGAAGAACAAAAATTATAATGACTTCTAAGATTTACAAGATAAAATCTGTACTACAGAGTTAAATGAATGAACAAAAATGAACTCAAAATACAATGAACACAATGTTCAAAGATACATCCTAACAGCCAGAGAGAAAAATGCTGTCAAAGCCTTTAACCCTTTGCCACACGGCAAAATTTTAAATCTGTCCAAATTGAAAGCATTTGCAGACAACATTTTCATATTGGCTCAAGTGACACAATTTTCCTTTGATAGGGTAGAAAACTTTGTGGGAAAAAGGAGAAAATGCTGGTTACCAGCATTTTCTCCTTTTCCCACAATGTTTTCAAAAGTTTTCACAGAATGTTTCCCATCATGTGACCCAGCACATATTGTCAAGGTTCTGCAATTTATAGCTGCATCATGGAAAAAGGGGTCTTCATGTTATATTTCATTTTTCACCAATATCTCTTTAATTACTGGACATATCTCAACAGATTTGGATGAAATTTTCACACATCAAGTGACCTAGCGCATATTGTCAGCGTTTTGGAATTTATTGCTGTGTCATGGAAAAAGGGGGCTTCATGTCAAATTTAAACTGCATCCGTCTGTCCTGAATAGATAAAAGGAAAAAATGATCAGGTGGGAACCAAGGCTAGGGGTACGCAAGACAGGATGTTTTATCAGACAGTGTAGATAAAGATCAGACTGCAGTTGGATCTTGGATATATATGCCTTGTATTCTGCAAGATAGTATTGCCTACAACACAGTCTTGAAATGCATATTACTTGGTCTATCTTTATCTCTTTACCAAACAAAAATTTTAGACTGGTCTATAATTCAAAGCATTTGGAGACAACAAAATAAATTTGTCTCAAAAAAAGAACTTAGATTTGGGATGGGTAGAGAACATTGTGGAAAAAGTAAAAAAAAAAATGCTGGTTACCTGAGTGCTTGGCCCAACTGAGATTTAAACCTGACATTCCTGCATAGCTAGCCCTGTAGGTAATGAGCTAACAGGCTTGGTTCAAATCATTAACAAACAACAAAATTTAATCCTTAAACCCAAAGGCCATTTTCATTCCAGAATGAGTCCAAGATGATAACAACCGAGTGGGTGCCTTTTGTCTGCAGTGTTTCAACAAAGCAAACAGTATAGATTAATGATCAGACTGCACATTTCGTGCAGTCTGATCTTGATCTACACTAGACACAAAGGCAACTATAGTAGTGAAAGGCGCTTAAAGGTTTAAGACTTGTCCAGATTCAAACCATTTGCTGACAATAAAATAAATGTGATTCAAAAATTTAAATTTGATTTTGGTTGGGTGGAAAACATTGTGGAAAAAGGAAAACATGCTGGTTACAAGTATTTCCTCTTTTTCCCACAATATTTTCAAGAGCCTTATTTCTCACAGGCATTAAAACTTGGGACTGTGTGGTAAAGGATTAAATAGAACAAGATCTTTAAAGTTCATGCTGTATACCTTTATGTCCTGTTTTGACCCAGGGGCATCATTTGAACAAAATTGGTAGAAGTCCACAAGGAAATGCCACATACCAAATATCAAAAGCTCTAGGCCTTCTAGTTTCAGACAAAAACATTTTTTGTTTGCTCTATATACAATTTTGCCCAAACTTGTGACCCCTGGAGTCAAAGGGTTAATTCAATTCTTTTAACAACTTTGTTAGAACTTTACCCAAGGAATATGCCTGTCAAGTTTCAACATGATTGGTTTAGGAGAAGATGTTTAAAGGAAATGTGGAAAGATGGACGCTGGACAACGCCGAATCACAATACCTCACCCAACACTTTGTGCTCAGGTGAGCTAACAAATAGGCCTAACCATTGTCTGTGGCTTGTGATATACAACATAAAGATGAAGTTTCATAACATTTTGTCCTGTAGTTAAAGAGATATTAATCCATAATGAAAATATATGTGAAGCCCCCTTTTTCCATGACACAACATTTAATCAAAAAAGCTAAACTAATGATATTGACGGACTATCAAAAGGAACACACGTATGAAGTTTCACAAATTTTTATCCAGGATTTTGAGTTGAAGATACATGTATGTTGATCCTTAACAGAAATATACATGAAGCCCCTTTTTCCTATGAGACAGTATTTGATATCAAAAAGGCAAAAAAAACCAATAAATATCAGTGGACATCATTAGGAACACCTGTATGAATTTCTATTAGTTTTTGTCGAGGATTTTAGAAAATATCTGTCCTGAAAGATGGACAAACATGGTCATTGGTCCATGACGAAATTAAACATTTAGCCCCCTTTTTTCATGACAAGGCGCTTCATGAAATAAAAACAAATAACTATTGTCTGTGGCTTGCAATAAACAATAACAAGATGAAGTTTCATGACATTTTGTCCTGTAGTTAAAGAGATATTGGTCCACAATGAAAATATACGTCAAGCCCCCTTTTTCCATGACACAGCAATAACTGGTCCTATTAGACCTACAATCAAACTCATTCGAGATCTTACGATCATATATATTTTGACCAAGTTTGGTGCTGATTGGTTTAAATTTGTAAATGCTAGAGTGTAAACAAAGTCAAATGTAGCAATTTTTTTAATTCAAGGGCAAATAACTCCAGTCGTTCTGGTCCGGTTAGACACATAATCGAACTCATCTGAGATCTTATGGTCATATATATTTAAACCAAGTTTAGTGCTGATCGGTTAATATTTGTAGATGCTAGAGTGTAAACAAAGTCAAATATAGCAACTTTTCTAATTCAAGGGCAAATAACTCCAGTCATTCTGGTCCGATTAGACACATAATCGAACACATCCAAGATCTTATGGTCATATACAATTTGACCAAGTTTGGTGCTGATTGGTTTAAATTTGTAGATGCTAGAGTGTAAACAAACTCAAATATAGCAATTTTTTTAATTCAAGGGCAAATAACTCCAGTCGTTCTGGTCAGATTAGACACATAATCGAACTCATCCGAGATCTTATGGTCATATATATTTAGACCAAGTTTGTTGCTGATTGGTTAATATTTGTAGATGCTAGAGTGTAAACAAAGTCAAATATAGCAATTTTTCTAATTCAAGGGCAAATAACTCCAGTCGTTCAGGTCCGATTAGACCCATAATCGAACTCATCCGAGATCTTATGGTCATATATATTTTGACCAAGTTTGGTGCTGATTGGTTAATATTTGTAGATGCTAGAGTGTAAACAAAGTCAAATATAGCAATTTTTTTAATTCAAGGGCAAATAACTCCAGTCGTTCTGGTCCGATTAGACACATAATCGAACTCATCCGAGATCTTATGGTCATATATATTTAGACCAAGTTTGTTGCTGATTGGTTAATATTTGTAGATGCTAGAGTGTAAACAAAGTCAAATATAGCAATTTTTCTAATT
This sequence comes from Tridacna gigas, assembly GCA_945859785.2. Taxonomy (NCBI): domain Eukaryota; kingdom Metazoa; phylum Mollusca; class Bivalvia; order Cardiida; family Cardiidae; genus Tridacna; species Tridacna gigas. The sequence goes on from OX244035.2 coordinate 56,886,625, forward strand.
CAAGGGCAAATAACTCTAGTCGTTCAGGTCCGATTAGACCCATAATCGAACTCATCCGAGATCTTATGGTCATATACATTTTGACCAAGTTTGGTGCTGATTGGTTAATATTTGTAGATGCTAGAGTGTAAACAAAAAAATGTGAACGGACGGACGGACGACAGACGGACGACGGACGACGACGGACGGTGAGTGATCACAATAACTCATCCTGAGCACTTTGTGCTCAGGTGAGCTAAAAAGCAAAGAGTTTCGACCCAGGTCAGCCTGCGCGAACAATATCAGTCTCATTCTCTAAGATTTTCTATATTTGAAAGTAACGCAACTTCTGATTGGCTGAACCTAATGATTTAGCCAATCAGAAGTTGTGTTACTTTCACATTTTTTGTTTAAAAAATATGAATAATAAGACAAGGAACGTTCTTAAGAATTGTTGGTGAATACGGGCCCTGGGTCCAGTTTCATGAATCATCCATCTTAGCAACATTCTTAGTCAAATACTCAAGGTTTGTCTTCATTTGAATGTAAGAAAAGTTCTGGTTGGCTAAACTAGGTGCTTCAGCCAATCAGAAATTGCGCTATTTGTTTAAATCTAGAGTTTCACAAAGGATGCAATTTAGAATGGTTGGTGAATACAAGCCTGGAAATACCAACGGCAATCTTACCTTAATGATGCAACTTGCATATACAACAAGGTCCTTTTCTGCAACATGAGCAGCATCCACAGCAACAAAAAGAGATGCATACGGCAACAGTCAGAACCAGTACAGTAACGCCACCAGCAATTGGTACCCAGCTGTAATATAGCGCAACAAAGGTGGAATGATTCGTTTAGTAACCCTTTCCCAAACAACAAATTATAGCTTTTTCCAGATTGGAAGTATCTGCAGACGACAAATTTGAAATTGGTATGAGGCCTGATAACATTGTGAAAACTTTGTGAAAAACGGGAGAAATTCTTGTTCAATTTATAACACTTAACCAAACGATCCTGTGATTTAACGACCCTAATGAACAAGACTTTTGAAAGAATTGTGGGCACAGGGTTTGAGTTTCACATGTTACGTATAATTTTTTCAGTTTTATAGGAGACACTATTGGTAACCACTATTTTCTCTTTTTAGACGACGTTTTCATTTTTTTTCAAGGACAAATTCCACCATTTCGGCCACTACTTTGTTGTCTGCACACTATTTGATATGGACGATTCTAAAATGTTGTCTCCAGTGAAATGTTGAAGCAATTTCTTCATTTCCCTTATTATACTGCAAAGAAATTTTTCGCAATCTAATGAGGGCCATTCTTGAGTTATTTCCCCTAATTCCTCTCCCGTACTACATTGGCCCTGAAAAGGGGATTACTTGGATTTTATCCTTGATTTTCTTGCACTACACAGATATGTTTTAGAGATAATATCTCAGCTAATTCTGGTTAGACTGTTTTACAAATCGATATATACGCTTTTCTCTGATGGTTGAAAACATGATCTGCTTTAAAATTATATGGGGATCTTACATATAATCGCAAATCAAATTATATTTATCGCAACATCCCCAAGGGAATCAAGGATAAAAACTAAGGAACACAGCTAAAAGGACCAATCTGTGATTTGGCTACCATTAGTCTTCATCTGGCAAGGGAGATAAACTGGCTTACAGGAATGGCCCTCATTGGATAATATGCTCCGAATATATATTGCTGTACACTGGCAGCTACCAGGGTACAGCACAGCAAAATCAAAGATTGTAGCGTCGGATCGTCATGAAAACATACCGTGAAGTGTTAAAGATCATGCACTGTAACTTTAAAAAGAAATAATGATAAACTGCTGGTCGTTTAAAACAACTAATGGCCGTTTACTTTTGCCAACAAAACATAAAATGAAAAATCTAGTTACTTGCCTTAGAGTTGTTTAATTAATCCATGTTTATATGAAAATACATCTTATGTCTGTCGCAGTGACTTCATGCACCAAACTGCACGTCTTACCTAGGTTTCAGTGAGGCCAGTTTTCAGTGATGTCATTTTTCAGTGTGTTTTGGACACTAAGAATTCGATTTCGTAAACGTCCTCGATTTGTGAGACCATTAAACTAGGAAATTTCGCTGAATACACTTTAAAATGGTAAAACTTTCCAGTATAATAAATTCGTTGTACAGTTAGGTGGCAGGGGACGTGGAAACTTGTCCACGGCTGTGGCGAATCATGTCGCCATCTCGCCTTCGGCTTGGGGCGACATGATTTGCCACAGCCGTGAACGAGGTTTCCAAGTACCCTGCCACCTGACCGTACAACTAATAATGTTTCGAAGTGCTTTCTATAAATAACCCTTAAACGCTCGATTCTTTTTATCAGGCTAATTAATATATGCTGTTCAGTCAGAAGCTGTGATCATGTAAAAACTCAATCCTGAGCAAGCCTGACATTTACTTTTTCAAAGAGTTACGGATCAAGATGTATGTAAAAAAAACTACACTTAGATTTGTGCTTTGAACAATGCTGGATCTACATGTATCTAAGTGGCAGTAACCAAAATTTTAGACCCGTCCAAACTGAAAGCATTTGCAAACGGCAAAATAACAATTGCTCAAAGCATGAAATTTGTCCATGTAAGGGTAGAAAACATTGTGGGAAAAGGAGAAAATGCAGGTTAACAGCATGTTCTCCTCTTCCCCACAATATTTTCAAAAGCCTTCTTTCTCTGGGTCGTTAAAACTCGGAATTTGTTTGGTAAACTGTTTAAGCAGTCAGTTTAAGCGTACTTCAGGGTGCTGTTTACATATTGCCTATCTTTTAAGGTAAACCTATCGTTTTCTTTTTGGCATTCAGTTTGGATACATTCGGGGGAAGGTACAGTAAAGTAAAAAAAATAAACCACAAATATTTGAGCCATGCTCTGGTAAAAGGGAGCTTAATGCATCTGCGTGATCCATGATACTAAGCAAGTCATCACATAATAATGGATCAATAAAATCCATTTTGTATAACAACCGAATGAATCATGAGGTACAATGGTTCTTCGGCATAAAGAAAAATCACCAAAAGCAAAAGGTTTCGGTCCGGGTCAGCCTGCGCGGACTGCCCAGGCTGAACTGGATCAATACATTTTGCAGATGCATCAAGCCCCCTTTTCACAGAGCATGGCTCTTTTCTTTCTTACAGGTGCTGCTTAAGCCAAGATACGTATCGATCTTCTCTCAGATCGGCTGGTACTCGTCTCCAGGATTCCCCACAGCATGTTTGTTGTGGCTGCTCTACAGTCAAAGTGCTGGAAGGAACGTATCTGATAGACCCGTCACTTTCAGACACTTCAAAGCAACAGTATTCATCACAATACTGTCTCTCATGGTAGCTTCCATTCACATCTGTGTAAGCCTTGCAATATTCGCCGGCAAAAGCAACAGGCACTGAAAACACGCAAGCAGCATTAGGGTCTCTTCAACCTCAACACTGTCTTAACTCTGCCAAACTACAAAATTTTAGACTCGTCCAAATTGAAAGCATTTGCAGACGACAAATTAAACGTGGCGCAAAAGAACGAAATATATTCTTGATAGGGTAAAAAAAAAACATTGCGGGAAAAGGAGAAAATGCTGGTTACCAGCATTTTCTCCTTTTCCCACAAAGTTTTCAAAAGGTTTTTTTTTTTTTTATCTTAGGGTGTAAAAATTTGGGGTTGTGTGGTAAAGGGTTAACTCTAGAGCGCTAGACACAACGTTAGTACAATTTAAGACAGTGTAGATCAAGATCAGACTGTCCGTCTTGGGCATTGTAGATCGATATCAGAATACACAAGACGTGAAATTTGATCTTGTATCGGTACTGTCTACTATATCATACGGAATCCTAATAGGGCCACCCAAAACCTCGCATGTTTGGACATGCGAGGTTTTGGGATTTTGTCACATTCTCGCATGTCTGGACATGCGAGGTTTTGAAATTTTGTCAAATTCTCGCATGTCGTTCAACTTATATACATGCGAGGTTTTACAACCCTCGCGAGATAACAGGGGCGAAATTTTACTTCTTAACCCTCGCCTGTCTTTTCTTAATCCTCGCATGTATCTAACTTGTATCTAACTATTAAACATGCGAGATTTTCCTAAACCCTCGCGTTGTCGTATTGTCGTGTTGTCGCCCGGTGTTATAGTTACATAATTCCCGGGGAAAATGTCCTAAGTCGGCATATCTGTTGATGGAATTTCGGAAACGACCGAGTTGATACTGGTATTATTTACAGAGTCACCGTAATTATGGCCGCAAAAAGAGTAAGCGGATATCTTGACGATGGTAAATATGTAAATATTGTGCATGTAGCGCAACTTCTTCTTTCAATGTTCATTTTAATCGCTTTATTTTAAGTGTTTGACCCGCGAATCATGTTTTCAATATGTGGCATTATCAAATTTGACTTCGCGTTCACGTTAATTTTAGTACAGCCTAGTATCCCTAACTCAGTAACTGGGCTAAGGCTACAGGGTTTTTCATCGATCTTTTTGTGGCTCAGTGGTAATGTGTAGGACTCGTGGCCTGGAGGTTCCGGGTTTGAGTCTGGCTGGATCCACTGGGATTTTCGTGGGAGTGTCCTTGGGAAAAACACTTTAGAGCCCTAGCCTAGCACTGGTGGGACCCAGGAAATATCTACATATATCGTCCGCTCATGTATTTCGACGATCATGTATTTCGACGACATATTTGTTTTGACCTCGTTCTCGCATATTTCCCACGAGCCGATGACGTCATCGCGCCCTTTACCAACAGTAAACACGAAAACCTTCGCCGAGAGAAAAAAATGTGGAAAATAAGAGATAAAAAGGTAAAAATTTTATATTACAAGTGAAAATTAGTCATTTTTCAATAAAAAGATAATGCGGATTTTTGTAGCTTCAAAAAAGGCATTTCTCTTGAGAAAAAACAAAAAGAAAAAATCAATGACATGTCGTCTGGTAGGCTGGCCCTCTATTTATAAAAATCACGTGACAATCATGTGACTTTGATAATGCTACATCATAAATTTCGACCGTTTTGTAATATGTACGCGTTGTATATAAAGGTGTGAGCTGCAAAGGTAACAAACATTACACTGTGCACTTTATACAATTTAAACATTATTTATATCTACCCATATGACTTTAATTCATTTTTTCAGTGTTCAAAGAAGAACTATAGACTTTATTCTCCCACATCAATGACAGCTGCTTATATGAAAGTGAAAGAAACTGGTGCAGCAATCCTGACCACTGCGAGGGAGTTTGGTGTTCCAGAGTCTTCCTTGAGACACAAGCTTAGCGGGAGGGTGAACCCTGAAGCAGTCAGATCTGGACCACCCGCACTTTTTTCACAGGAACAGGAAGCGCACTTTGCAGATCACCTGAAATTCACAGCATCTGTTGGATATGGTTATAGCAGGTATTCATACTTGTATTTTTTTTCCTTGAAAGTGCATTCTAAATCATAGGTACCAAACAAGCAAGAAACACAACTTTCTTTCTGTAATATATTTGTTAATGAAAAGCCCTTTAAAAACATCACAGGAACATTATGAATTGCTTTTATTTAGCAAATTTACATCACCATGAAGAAATGAAAAAGGAAAATTTTCTATATCTGTTTTTTCTTGCAATGGTTTTGAAAACATTCGAGAATAAACTTAATGGTTATTTTTCAGGTCAGAGGTACTTAACATGGCCCATGAGTATGCTGTGTGCCTTGGTCTCAGGGACAATGAACATCCCCTCAGTTTCCAATGGTATACAGATTTCATGAAGAGATGGCCAGACCTGAAAGTCTTAAAACCAAGGGGTTTACAGATGCAACGAGCAAAAGCTACAACTATTGATTGTGTTGCAAATTATTATACTGAACTGGATAGAATTTTGACTAAGTATGATCTCAAACAAAAACCAGAGTGCATTTACAACGTGGACGAGAAAGGTTTGTCTACAATGCACAAACCACCATCTATTGTTGCTGCTGTTGGCTGCAAGCCACCAGCTGTTTTGTCCAGCTCACGTGTTCTTGTTACTGTCATTGGTTGTGGAAATGCCCTTGGCTATTCTGTACCACCTTTTTTCATTTTCCCTGGTATGAGAATGCATCAGGAGTTGCTGGATGGTAAGACTCCAGGTGCTGATGGAGATGTAACAGAGTCTGGCTGGAGCAACAGCAAAATATTCAAAAAGTACCTGGAAACCCACCTTATAAAATACCTGCCAGAAAGAAGTGTTGACCGCCCTGTTTTATTATTGTATGACAGTCACAAGTCTAATGTGAGTCTTTCTCTAATTGATTGGGCAAAGAAAGAAAACATCATTCTCTTTGTTTTACCTGCTCACACCAGTCACGTTTTGCAGCCAATGGATGTAGCTTGTTTTGGTCCCTTTGAGAAAATATACAATGGAATGTCTCACAAGTTCATGAGAGAACACTGTGGTCAGTCAATTACACGGTATAATGTATGCTCCATTGCATGCCCTGCATATGCAAAGGCACTATCTCCTGAAAATCTCCAGTCTGCTTTCAGGAGGTGTGGAATCTACCCATACAACCCGAATGCTGTGGATCAAACCAATTTCAAGCCGTCTGAAGTATTGCAGCAGAGTGAACAGCCACCCTCTACCAAAACCCATTCGTCCATAATTTCAAAACCTAGCCCAAAATCTCCTGCTTTGCTGGATTCCCAAACTCCACCTCTTTCAAAAGTCATGGATGATCCTGTTTGCAATTTTTTCAGCCTGAAGGAAAAAAAAATTAATCAGAAGAAAACACAAACTAAAAAAAGAAAGTACCTTAGCAGCATAATCAGTGGTAAAGCGTTGACAGAGAATGACATGGTCTGCAGAATACATGAACATATTTCAAAGAAAGCAAAGCCAGTACAAAAAAAGACAACCAAAACAACTAAAACTAAAAAAATATTAGAAAAAATACAAATTTGCCCAGTGAGCCACAACCAGGTCCATCTGGTTTGTCCAAAGAAAGCAAAAAAAGATGTACCCTTGTAGACTTGGAGGAGTCCAGTTCTTGTCCGACTTCATCTGGAGATGAAAGTGACAAATGTTGTGTTTGTGGCAAATTCACTCCAGATGAAGTCCGTCAAAGTGTGTCCCTAATTTTTACAAAATGGGTGGCCTGTGATGGAAATGGTTGTGACCATTGGGTACATTTGAACTGCTCGAAAGTCGGGTAAGTGCTTCGTTTTTATTGCAAAACATAGAAAAACTAAAAAACACCAATATGCGATCAGTTGATGCTGCAAATGTTGTCAGATTTCACTGTTTTGCTCTTGTTTTCCTTCGACAGATATCTGTCTTCTGCGAGTAGGGTTTTCATGACGTCATTCAATATGTGGAATGTATTAAAGGTACACTTCCACTTGCGAATTTGTATTATTCCCTCACTCTTTGATAAGGAAATAAATTGGACAGTTTCAAGATGTTAACTTATGATAATGATTCAGATATGATGATTTTTAATAACATGAAGTTATCTCACTCCATTATTTAGTTGTATATACCGAAAATTTTGTCTTTTGACATGGTCAAATACTGTGGAGAAGAGAGAAATTGCTTGTTTTAAGCATTTTCTCATTTCACCCCTATTTTTTTTTTTTTTTTTTTCAATGAGCTAAATAAAAATACACACACTTGAACCAGGTTTATGTTTTTATAACCTGTAGGAGGCACTCAGTTGTTGAACTGCACTGAGGTTGGGTTGGACAGTGGGGTGTTAATTGGAAAATAGAATTGAAAAGCAAAAATATCACACTATTTGAAAGATTTATAAGAAATCTAAATAATTGCAAAAAATTAGAAACAGAGAACAAATACACATTAACAGATTCTCTTATCTTAATTTTTGTTTTCAAAACACTATTCACATTTCAGGATCCCAAAAAGCCGAAGTCGTACAATAAAGAAAACTTATTACGGGCATATGAAGCCACCCGGTCTGGGACATCGGTCTACAGGGCAGCACGTTTATTCAATGTTCCAGAGTCAACCCTGCGGGACAGGACAAGGAATTTAGTAGAACTTGATGCTACTCGTGGACCATCCACTTTATTTTCACGAAGTGAGGAAAGGCAACTAGTAGATTTCATAGAGTACATGGGTATGTATTTCATAGAGTACATAGGTACTAGGCAACTAGTAGATTTCATAGAGTAATTGGGTATGGATACTCCAAGACAAATATCCAGTACATTGCTGCAGATCTGGCTGTATCTATGGGGAAGGAAGTAGGAAATTGTCTCAGTCACAACTGGTTCTATGGATTCATCAGGAGATGGCCTGAACTGAAGGTTTTGAAGCCCCAAAAATTACATCTGTCTCTGAGGAAGCAACAGAAAATTACTTTAAGGAGTTGGGTGATATCATCCAAAAGAACAATTTGTCTGAAACACCACAACATATATATAATATTGATGAAACTGGTGTCAGTACCGAACATAACCCCCCAAAAGTTGTTTGTGGACCTGAGGCCAAAGCTCAGGCTGCCACCTCACCCAGGTCCGCAAACATCAACATTATTACAGGAGTAAATGCCCTTGGAAATTTTATCCCCCCTTATTATGTATTTCCAGGAAAGCGTTGGAGTAGTTCTTTGTTGGATGGTGCACCTGCTGGGGCCAGTGGTACTTTATCTGACAAGGGTTGGTCCAACTCAGCAGTTTTTGAGGAATACTTGAAGAGTCACTTTGCAAAATATATGTCAGTCTCAAATGGCCCAACCAAGCCCGTTTCCTTGGTTCTATTTGATGGTCACAAGTCACATATCTCTTTGACTCTGTCTGAGTGGGCAAAACAAAATAATGTTATTCTCTTTGTTTTGCCCCCTCATACAAGTCATTTGACTCAACCACTGGATGTTGGGTTGTTTGGTCCTTTTAAAAGTTATTATTACTGGGAATGTAAGTTGTACCTTCAGAAGAATCCAGGAATATCTATTACACGGTATGAGGTAGCCCGGCTGACAGCCAAACCATATCTGAAAGCAATGTCCCCTCATAATATATCCTCAGCATTTTGTAAAGCAGGTATTTTTCCCTTTGACAAAGAAAAAATTAAATCAGTTGATATGGCTCCTGCTGCCAATTATGAAAAGTCCATTCCAAATGAAGAAAACAAGGAAAAGAATGTTTCTGAAGGCAAGCCGTCATCAGACGTCAACAGTTTCTTAGAAAGTAGGAAAATCACAGCTGTTATTTCTCAAAAACCAAAAAAGCGCTTTGTCACTCCATTCAAAGTATCTGGGGATTTGTTGAATGAATTTAACTTGAAGCATCTTCAAGATCTATCTGTAAAAAAAGAAATTCAAATGTCAAAACCGAAACTAAATACAACCAATGAAAAAACATATATCCCTTCAACGTGTGGTGTAAGTGGGGGAAAAGGTGGTCCACTTCCAGTTGAAGACACTTCTGATTCCTCAGATGAAGAAATGGAAGAGTCTGAAGTTTGCTGTGTATGTAACAAATTTTACCCTGACCAAAAACGTGGGTGTGAAAATATTATTATCGTCAACTGGGGCCAGTGTGAGATATGCTCTCACTGGACCCATTTGGCCTTTTGTTCTCCAATTAGAGTCCTAAGACGGGCAAGTTCCTTCAAGTGCCCCCACTGTTATTAGAACTTTTAGAATATTAAATGATTCTGAAAGTAATAAATAATATGAAAGTGCTTCATTTAAGCTTTTGATGGAGTATCCTTACCCTGTCTTGCATAATAAATTCATGTTCCAGTATTTAAATCAACAATATTTCTTATATGGTGGTATTACTAAATACCGCGGAAATACGGTAACGTCCCATTAAAAATGGCGAACCGGACCAGAACAACAACAACTCAAAACGCCGACTTCCGTCATCACGGTGGGTACACGTACACCGGATATAGCCCCCTGTTTGAGTAAATATTTACCAATGGAGGAAATTACTGCTCGCTCAACAGGTAAGAATTCATATATTATACTCCTGTTTCTAACATACATGAGTCATATATTGATGATTTAATTACCTAAATCTTTATTGATTTCTGTGCTGTTAATGAAACACCTCAATCAGTTAAATAACGGCGTAAATTCGTTGTCCGAAAGTTAAACTCACGGACAATTTTGACCTGACTGCTCAAACACTGGAATTTTATCAGAAAGAGAAAAGTAAATGAAATTTTGACGCGTACGATTTCTTTCTAATACTTAAAGTATTATGTACATAAAAAATCTAGTAACAAGATTTAATTTTTATGTTGCTATATGTCGGAGAAGATCACGACCGGTGTACCGAGGATAGTTCCTTTCTGTACTGGGGATAGCTAAATTTTAGAAATTTGTGTACTGAGGATAGTCACATTAGGTATTGAAATCGCTATCGAGAATATCAAAATTTCTTGCTAACCACTATTGATTTAACGCCATATGCCTCTTGGAAAGCCGCACAGGTCAGATATATCGAAATACCCCTTAATATCAGTTATGTAAAGGGAAATTGTACTTTTCAGTGTTCATAGCTGACCGTTAAATAAACTGTTTTCTTGTTTTTAATACAGGTTTTACATACGAGTGTTGCTACTGCTCCAGCACACCGTCACTTGACTTCAAGGGAACAATACTTCACGTTATTCACACCCATCCTGACAAAGAAATCAAGGTTCGACGAATCGAAGGAAAAGCAAAAACAATTATAAATTACAGAGTTTGTGCAGAGTTATGTCGTGAACAAGGACGGACAATCACTATCGACGAAGAAAATAGAAGAATTCACATTTCAAAAAGAGATGTTGCACCCAAAGACAGTCCTTTTAAGAAAATAGTGAAAACCGAAAATCTTGGTGAAAAATACTTTTGTAGCTCTGATATTTCCTCTCAGTTTTCCGAGGAAGACGTGAGCGAAGATACAGGAATATTAACAGAATTAGTAGAAATTTTACCAAGTGTAATTGAATCGTTAAAACGATGTGGAAAATTAGACGATTATATAGCTTTTAACAGACTTGTGCATGAAGACACTTTCCCACTAGATAACATAGCATTCTTGTTATTTTTAGATGTTGTGAGATGGTTTGCTTTACAGCAACCAACTACACTTTTTAGGTACAGTGATGAGTGTAAACTGTTTTGGAACACAGGATATAAACTATTTAGAGGGAGATTTCTACGGTTTATGGGAGGACCAAAACATAAAGGACAAGAAGTTGAAGAAAATGGAATTCCTGGACAATTTTCATCAGATACTTCAAACATCAATTTCGTTGTGCCTTCAAAAAAATGTCTAAGAGACGAATGTAGAATGGTCCCAATTCAAGGTCCTGGTATAATAAAGAAAATGATTGAAATCATTGCAGAAAACGACAGGGAGCAGATTCTAACTTACAAAATTTGTGTAGATGGTAAAAAAATCAATGCTTCATCCCAAGGAGCGGTCAATTTATGGGGCTATGAGGCGCCACCTTCATTTGACATAAAGAGCCAAAGATTGAAAGAAGAGATTGAAACATTACGCAGGTACCTGAAACTTATTGAGAGGCAAATTATTTTGTCACATGTACTTGTGAGTGACTTGCATATCGAAGAGCGCGAATTGCTCCATAACAGATGTAAATCTACTGTTGGCCTTTTGAGTAACAGGATAAAGGATCTGCGAGAGCTAAAAGTGAAAAAAGTCTTGGCGTTAAAAAAATTTCAAATGAAATGTGAAGGCGATTGGAGAAACAGTACGTACGCCATGGTAATAAGCAGCATAAGAACTAGCATCTATAGGATCGAAAATTGTATCGAAGATATGCTTAACACAAATGAAAATATTTGCAAAGCTGCAGCTGTATCGGCCCAATCTAACCGTGGTTGTTTTGTACAAAAAGATGAAGTAGAGCTTCAGAACCAGCAGAATTACGCATGTTTAGCTGAAGTGTTTGAACCGGAAGGTGATGTGTCTATTGTAAAACAGAGATCAGAAGAATGGTTCAAAATAAGAAAAGAATGCTTTGTAACCGGAAGTGCCATTAATAAAGCCATAGGATTAAATGGTCTGAAGAGCCAGAGAGACTACTTTGAGACAAAAACCGGACGGAAAGAACCTGAGGAAGTATCAAAAGAAATGCAGGCCAGATTTGATTATGGATCACAGAACGAGTTGAACGCGGTGGCAACGATTTGCTCAACTTTCTTGCCGGCTTTTCACCCTGAAGCTTCCTTTTATGAAGAAGGCTGTTATGTGCTTAAATCAAATGAAACTCCATACTTGGTTGTGAGCCCTGACGGTAGCCTTCGAAAGCATGATGACCATTGCTGTATATATACTGGCATAGAAATAAAATGCCCAATGCCGGGAAAAGAATTCACAACACCAGTACATTATAATTTACCCCATTACTATGTATCTCAGGTACTGAGTGAAATGCATAGTCTCAATGTTGACTCGTTGTATTTTGTTTCGTACAGCAAACAGTCTACTGCAATCCACAATATTCGGTTCAATGGGGATCTCTGGTCTGAAATACTGGAAGAAATCAAACATCTTGATATAAATCACACACCTAGACGACTTGGTCTAAATATTGAGCCTTTGAGAATGAAAGTTAAAAACTTCTGTAGTGCGAACACCTCACTTGTGGCAGAGCTCAAATCAAAAATCGGTAAGACATGTAGTCATTCAAGTGAAGAACGTGGTAGAATCTTTCACAAGCCATCCAAAATTATTAAGGAGACAGTTCTTTTACAAGATATTCAGAGGAGCTTCACCAGAGCAATCGAGGCGATAGAAATTTCTCACAACTTGTGCTCAAACAAGGCAAGTGAGGTTTTAGTTTTTTTACTTGCCGATCTAGATCGCATGTACAAGCCAGATGTTCCTCATGCATTTCCTGTGGCATACGCATTTAAAGGCTATAGTATGACATCAGAATCGATGCGAAAGATGATCCAAGATGTTCTAAAAGAATTATTCATGCAGGGATTATACACCTCTGTTGTGTCCTATGATGGACAGTGGGCTTCTTTAGCTTTCAAGGATGAACATGGCGACGCACTTACACTTCTAGAACTTCAAAAGCAGGTTTACAATGACATAAAAAAAAGAACAAAATGTGAATTAACCGGACTTATTTTCAAAATGGCTTCGGTGAATTCAAATTCGTACGTAGAACTTTTGGAAAAAATAAAATATGCATACGACAGTGACAAGAAGTCTTTGACAATTGCAACGAAAGCCGAAACAAAGTTATTCAAAACTTCGGAGTACATGTGTCAGTTGCTTCGCAATAACAAAGAGATAAAGAAAATGAGAAAAAAAGACAATAATGTCGATAGTAGTTGTCAGACCGAAAGCAATATAATTTTGTCATCACTGCCAGTTGATATACTAGAAACTATGGATGCAGATGAGGTTGAAGCCATAAAAGAAGCTGAAGGTGCACCGGATCCCGTTAATTTGACAGCAGCTGAGAGTGGTCTGAATGAAGATATGAATGAAGTGTTAGCTGCAATGTTTTCTGTTGATGAAGATATATCAGAGATCAATGTGGAAACTGAAAAAACTGATAACACGGTGATGAGATGCATTGATTCTGATCAAATGCTTAGTGAGAATACGGTAGAAACCATGTTGGGACGCAAAGAAAAAATGGGAATGCTGCTGCTTCTAAAGAGTGATGAAAAAGTTGGCAAAAAATGGACAAACATAGACCAAGAAAGTTTTGAATCATACCTCAGTGCAAAATCTTCCATTGAAAAACATTTCACCCATTATGAAATTATAAAGTGCATAACTTCGGCACAGTCGATGCTTCATTCTGTGAAGTTAAAGTTTGCAAAGAGTTGGAGCAAAGCGAAGTTATCAGAATTCCTCTTTTCTTTGCAAACAAAAAAATCCGACGATTTCGAAACTGATATGGGAAGAATTAGGAGGAAAAGAACACCGGAGAAGTTGAAAAATCTTTGTAAAAAATCTATCAGTAAATTACCGAAAGCAATACTAAATGCTGTAATTGCAGAAAATCTTATGCCAGAACAGATAGAAATTTGGAGGAGGAAATCGCCTTTTAGCCCAATCACAAAATTAGGTGATACAGAGTTAACTTGGTTTTCATGCCCCGAGTATAACCCTGGGACGCTGTCATACATTTTCTCATTCATTGATGTGCATCATCTATTAACGAACTGCAGGGTTAAAGTATGCAAAGATGGAATACCAGCTAGGGGAATAAGCAGGCAAGCTTGGTTAGATGTGGCAAAGTCAAATACAACAAACCTGAGGTTACCTCATGTTGAAGACTTGATAGACAAACAAAGTGATGCAATTGCGCGAGAAACATTTTCCAAAGACGTTGAAAAATTTATGAAGGACAAATATCCAAGAGAAGCTAAGCTTTGTAGGCTTATGAGAGAGTTCTATGAAGCCGAAGATGATCCTGGAATCACCGTTTACGACAGGAGCGCTCGACGTCTAGCTCTGAGAGACTGGCTCTTGGATGGTGTTAACTTTTGCCAATTTCCGCCTTACGGATCACACATAAATGGTATTCCTAACATTATGTTCCAGGGCTTCCTAACCAACATTGATAGACGATTACAACTTTTCCCCTACGTAAAGTGTGGCTCTTACAATGTTCGTTCCCTAGGAAGCCTTGAGGCTGAAAATTTATTCGGACAGTTCCAGGACTTGGATCCAAAGGGAACTGGTGTTGTTAAAGCTGAAGAGGTCCCAGCTGCTCTTGAGGCAGCCTGTCAACTCCTAAAAGTTCGGCTACTTCCTGATCGCCCATTCCATATGACGCTTAGCAAGCAAAAGGTCTATCCTGTTAACGAACTTCTGGCTGAAAGTGAGACTGCTTTCACCTCGGCCTATCTGTATCCATGGCATGTTTCAGAGATAACTTTGAAGTAAGAATGATTTATGTTATCTTACCCATATTCCAACTTTTCACATGGAGTCTTTAGCGCACAGTTATGCATCCTGCAGCAGATGATTTTTGAAAACAGTAAGGCAAAAGAAGCAAATGCTCATGATGAACCTGACTGCTTTAGCCTCATTGTTTTCACACACTGTTTTACTAATGAAATGGATATTTATTGAAATGTTCTATACTTAACTTTATTGTTTTACAGTCGTCTGCAGTGGAATCGTTGGAGAGTTAAGCAATCAAGAATGATGTAAAACTATATAATTTTGTATCATATTCTCTAATCGTTTTGAAGACTCACTTGACAAATTAGCTATATGTAGGAGACAACTTGCAGATATGCATACTGCATATGAATATTAATTGCAAATTAAACATTTTGGCCAAAAGAGATATCGCTCATTCTAAGTAGTATCTCGTTTTTCCACAATGTTTTATAAAGTTGTCAGATGTAAGGACGCAATATGTCGTATCTGGTCTGCTCACACTGAAAAGAATTCTTGAACCTTTGATTTTAATTGAGATTGCAGGGTCTCTTGTATTATATTAGTAGTCATAGAGTTCCAGAAAGTCTATTAAGGATCGAAAATTTCACACACTTTACTCGTGATAAATTCAAGTCACTTCAGATATCTAGTCTAACATCTGTGAAAACCAGATAAAAATAAGAAGTGAATTTCGGCAAAATGTCTTTGCTACAATGTTGAAAAAGGCGTTAAACTGTGTTTAACCCATCTTACAGAAACCACATGTTTGACGTCAAAGCAAGAGGAAAGAGGAAGGCAAAAAGGAAAATTGTTACTGTATCGGGTCCTGACGACGCTGCCAGGGGAGTGCAAGGTGTGCGACAGTTTCATAAGTATGATGAAAGCAAAATTCTTCCCCATAAAAGACTTGGAATAGACCTGTGAATACTTTCTTTCAACATTACAATAATGCAGATGTACTGTTCTGTTGAACATTATATTCCCACAATAATGCGACTGTACAAGGTTCATTCAGAGTCGCTATGTCGCGATTGAGGTTAAATCAGAAGATTAATACGCGTCTGTTCCGATCTGTCTACAGATTTCGTTCAACTTGTTCTCCGAGTAAGTACTCTGGAAAATCGTTTAGATGTGTGGTCAAAAAACATTGTCATCTTCTGATCTTAAACTATACACCAATTTTTGATTCACGTGTGTAAATGTGTTGAAAACAGTTTGGGGTTTTGTTCGATATAAAATGTGAACAGAAGATACTTGTAGGCCTATATCGCCAATCGATTCATGAATAACATGTTTGTATAATGTTTATATGTTCTTGACAATATAAGCTGATATGGAACGAGATCAGACATTACATTTACGTCTTCTGATCTGAATTTATACGCTTCGTCGAATATCTTACCTGATTCTATCGTTCATTTGTGTAAATATGCTTCGACATAGTTTAGAGTAATGAATAATACGGGCTGTGATCAGATATCACATTTGCTTATTCCGATCTTAACCCATATCGTTGAAACTTTGAATTCCTTGGGCAATAATTAAAACACTAAAACAACACTCTAATGTTTAATACTTCGGCTACTGCCTTTTTCAAGAGTCAGAAACACTATCCACTGGAATATTTTTTTGGCGTATATCATTGCAGCCATACTGTTTTACTAATTTACCGATTAGAAAAACGATATTGCTGCAGTGGTACACGCTAAAAAATGATCTGGCGGATAAAGTGTTTTTTAACACTTGAAAAAGGCAGTAGCCGAAGTCTTGAACATTAAAGGGTTGTTTGTCATAATGTTAATCCATAATTATCATTCATTACACTTACTATTAAGCTTGTGTACAAATGTGCTTGAACATCAATTTCTTAAACGATATGGGAATAAACAGTGTGTCTATGTCTACTTTTTTTATACACTGTCATGAAGGTAGGTCATTCCTCTTGACCCATTGGCAATTTCCTTAAGTGTTACAGAAGTATTTAGACCGAGATGGCACTACATAGATGAGGTCGTGGAAGTAGGTCAGGGTTAAATAATAACTAACAGAAACGTTCGTAAAACTCTGTTTCTCTGAAACTATAAATTGTATAAAAATAAACTTGATAAAAACTAAAATAAGATTTATATCACAGAATCATTCACAAATTTTTCCGAAACTTGAATTATATATAATGATATAATGAGTATCTCTCATTTTGATTGGCAACACAAAAAAAAATATAACTATACATAGGTTATACTGGTAACTGAAAGTAGTGTATATATTAAACACAGTCCTGTTACATTCATCTTTGCCAAATGACATGTTATTATGAAAGACCGATGGTGACCTCTAAACTACATACTTCAGATGAATTGTCTGAACTTTGAACTATTAAGTCTGAACTCTTACAAACATCATCCATGACATAAGAAATCTGATTTCAAACGTGACTCATGAGTAGTAATTTCAGACTTCAAACGTCACACCTCATACATGTATTATCTTTAAACTTTTAATTTACCACGCAATCCCTGGTTTTTACGACCATGAGAAAGAAAGCCTTCCGAAAAGATTTTGGGAAAAGGAGAAAATGCTGGTAACCAGCATTTTCTCACTTTCCCTCAATTTTTCCTATCCTATCAAAGTCGTTTCTGTTAAATTTGAATAGACATTTGCCGTGCTTTGACTTTGAATGAGCCTACATGACACATAACGAAGTGTTAAGTCTGAAAGCCACCACCAGTCTTTCATTTGTAAAATTCTGAATAAAAATTTTAATATTTCTGTGTTTGGCATTACTCTGATATTTCAACACTCTTAACCCTTTCCCTGTTTTACCATGTTAAGATTATCCGAACTTAAAGTATGATATGAAAGAATGATACTTGCAGGAGGTTAACTCTTTACCAAACGACAAAAGTTTAGACTGGTCCAAATTGAAAGCAGACAACAAATTAAACATAACTCAAAAATCGAAATTAGTTTCCAGCAGGATAGAAAACAACGTGGGAAAAGGAGAAAATCCTGGTTACCAGCATTTTCTCCTTTTCCTAAAATCTTTTCAAAGGGCTTTCTTTCTCAGAGTCGTTAAAACCACGGATTGTTTGGTAAAGGGTTAAGGCGGAATGGTAAGACAGAGAAAAACAAAGTGACAAATGAAGAAATTGCTCGCTAGGTGCAGTATCTTCATTTATCGCAAAATTTTCAAAGTCCTCTCCTGTCGTCGGGTCAAATGTCATTTGCAAAGATAAGGGTTAAAAAAACCTATGTGTGTAACTCTTAACCACGAGAAAAAAACCTGTTCAGAATCAAAGAATAGAGCCAACACTGGGAGAGAAGCTTTCCCAAACAATCCCTGGTATTCACGATCCTGGAAAAGAAGCCTTTTGAGAACATTGTGGGAAAAGGAGGACATGCCGGTAACCAGCATTTTCTCCCAGAAGAAATTTCATTTTTTTTTAGTCACGTTAGTTTTGTCGTCTGCAAATGCTTTTAATTTGACCCAGTTCAAAATTTTGTCATTTGGTAAAGAGTTGCAACATCCGAAAAGGAGGTTTTGTTCGGAAAGTTCGCTCATCTCCAGAGTATTCCAAACTTACGTTTATTTATGAGGGAAACCAGTGCGGAGACTAGATGCACTCAAGACTAGATACAAATACATTTTTCTAGATCCCTACAGCACATTTAAAAGATGCAAGCTTGCCTGAAGATGAACTTTGCCATTAAGATATTGTCTTGAAAACTTGTTATAAAACGACATGTAGATGACCTGTAAGTTATTATCCAGCCTATATCTATTTACACAAGGCTTTATGGGCCCTCAAAGACGATCGCCACGAATACGCCTTCCCGCACCTGTCGCATACGTAACGAGTGGTACCATGCTTTCCTTTTGTATGATATGATAGTGCATCTTTGCTTGAAAATGTTTGGCTGCACTCTGCACATGTAAACTCTTGGTTAATCTTGGTAACTGCATCTGGATTTGAAGAACAGATGGTTAAGTGTCTTTGTAGAGATGAATGTCCAGTAAATGTCTACTTGCAAAACCTGCAGGATGCGGATGGGAAGTTTTGATGTCTTGCATAGTGAAACCTAAACTGTGTATTTTGGTTGTATCCTTTTTTACACACTTGGCATACATGCTTGAAAATACCGTCATGCTGCTTCTTATGTATGTTCAGTCCATATCTAGTCTTAAATCTTTTCGCACACTGGTCGCACATGAAATCCTGCCCTCCACTCTTCTCTGGCGTACTAGTCAGTGGCTCACTCGTGTCCTCGTGCACTTTGAAATGACGTGTCAAATTTGCCCTTCTATTTGTCGAGTACGCACATATTTCACATACAAAGCGTTTGGGGGGTGTAGTCTGCGTACATTCATCAGGCATAGATATACCCGAAATATCTATGGAAGCGTCTGTATTATCCATCTGAATAAGAGAAAACATTGCATAAACAAGATGTTATGAAATATCATGCGCAAAAACCTTTCAGCCCAAGTAAAGACCAATCTAAGTGTAGCATATAATTACCCTCAAGGTTCTATATAGGAAAAATCATACTATCCCCAGTACATTATTATACTATCCTCGGTACAGTAAAATACTATCCTCCGTACAGTTCTTTCATAACAACAACTATCCTCGGTACACCATTGCCGATAAATAACGGGTATTTTCTAGAGAAATCCATCAGATACAGAAAAAATGCAATGATGTCATGAAATTAGAGTAAAATATTAAACAACTTTTCGACTCAAACTTTTTTTATTGCGAAAAAAAACGGCTTTGCAGATAAATCGTTTCTTGAAATCTCTGAAATCTGCCGCGAGTAGTCGACTTTACTGACACTTTTCAGAATTTTCAAGGCTTAAAATAACGTTCCTTGTAGTCCTAAAGATTTACTAATATCTTAGCATTTCGGTTCAACAATGCAATAATATATTAAATGTTGTTCTGACGAAATATTTGGAAAACTCTTACCTGCAGTAACGTGAAACACAGTTGTTTTTTACTCAAACAGGGGGCTATATCCGGTGTACGTGTACCCACCGTGGTCATGTTTCATCGATAGATCTTCATGATGGACATCTTTCTAAGTAAAAAAGGATAAAGTTGGTGTATAATTTCCAGACTTGTAAGTATTTGAAATTATATTTTATTTTAACTAAACATTAAGTACCGCGGGAATACGAGGCGACAGTATACATGATTGTGTGAGCTGTCGCAGCAATATGACTGAAATAATGTTGAAAGCGGCTTAAAACGCCATTCAATCAATCTATCTTTTTGTATTTTTTATTTATTTTCACCTAAAAATACTGGTTAAATCATAAACAAACACTGCTGGTCATGTAGGAAAGTAGCCAGTGGCTTGGGAAGAATATTTTGCAAAATACTGGTAAAAGACATTGACATATTACACAGTCGAGTATTCTCATGTTCTCTTTGAGATTCTTTCCTTAAAATTACCAAGTTGCCTCATTAATTTTTACTTGTCCGGCAGAACAAATAGTTTTAATTTGTTGCTGTCCAAAACTTAAATTTGGACAGGCAGACAGGTGGTATTTTAAGCTCTGACAATTAATGCATCAGAAGCCTCTCTGGTGTAAAATGTAGGATTGCAATGACGACATTTTCAGTAATGGTATTTCCAGGGTCCGACGAATCACCGAAATACCGAAATGCCACCGAAACACCGAAATACCCCAGATTTTTTTTTTTTTTTTATTTCAAACAACTGAAGTTGTGGTGTTTGACACAAATTGTAATCATACTGATGAAGGAGGGTTAGTTTAAAACCTAATGACAAAATAACAACATGCCATTGAAACCTGACGTGAAGAATGTGCACCGGAATATCCCACCGGTACTGTAAATGTTCACCGAAATACCCGCCCGGCGTAGTAAAATTTGTCGATTCAGGGATTCTGCATCCGCAATCTAACTACAGTAGCTGTGCTTGTGCACAAGGTTGATGTGTCCGATTTTTATCCATAACTGTGCTGGCAAAAATAGTTTTCACTTTTATGTTGGATATAGATGAAATTAAAAATCACCAAATCGAAGAACCGGCAGCGATTTTAAATCTGTGGTTAACACGTTACCAGGCGTAGATTGATAAGACAATTATAATGCCACCGATAAGATTATTAATAATAGCCATGCCATTTTAAAAATCACAATGACAATCTTACACAAAATAAGTTTGATCATATCAGCCGAACGCCTTCAATTACGATTGCATCACTTTAACAGAACAGAACCGAGCTATTTGTGCGTTTCGATGGATCAGAGACCTACATTCTGATTTGGGTCTACTTCGTCCGCAAATGATTTTGTTTGTGTGTTTATCATTCAAAGAAATAATAAATTCATGTGATCGTATGATATTGATAATTCTTCGGGTCTAGATTGGCGTAATCAAGATCGGGTATTTCGGTGTGTAACAGACCAGACACACGAGTGTTTCGGTGATTGATCTCCACGTAAATTAATGATGAATATATTAACATCATTCTTCTCATTAATGATTGATACTTTCATTAAGCGCATTTTCAGTTAAAGAAAAAAGAAAGAAAGAAGAATACTGCCAACTAATATCAGTTATCTGAACTTAATATTGGGGAAAAAAAAAAGGGGGGTATTTCGGTGTTTCGGTGGCATTTCGGTATTTCGGTGATTCGTCGGACCGGTATTTCCATACGTTACAAAAAAACTGAAAAGTACACTGCATGTATATAACCCTTATGTCCCTTACCATACTTTGAATAGAAAGGTTATATTGCCCATGTAAGGTACATGTATGTGCACATAAGCAGTTTTCTTATGAATTGCATATATATGTTTCAACTTACCAAGGCTATTAATATGTAATACTAGTATCAAGGCTTGTAAATCTTATTTTTTGACAGAGTATTCATATTTGGAATCATGATCTATCATGTACCTTGATTTTATTTCAGAAATGAAATAAATATTAAAGACATTCAATAATTGGGCTTGGAGCATGTCTGGCAAAAAGTTTAAAGAAAATAGGGTTTGTATAAATGGTATTTTTTACTCTGAAAATATTAATTTTTCAGATTTGTGAGATACATGTACCTGATAGTAGTTTGAATCAAAAGCAATCCTGGCTGTGAAACATTTAGACCTGCTTTTAGCAACTACCTTAAATTCTTACCAAATATGGATTGGCTGTGATACAACTTGACGTTACAATTCATCAATGCAGAAATGAATTATGTATGTAAATTGAAGGAAATGTGTATACCATGTAAAACCTGAAACAAGTAAAAGCACAGGTCAACAATTTGCAAGTTGAATCTTTCAAGTTATTGCCCTGGTGACAAATGAGGCCTTGGCCAAGTTTTTAGGGAGTCCTGTATGGCTCAGTGGTAAGGTATATGATTCACAACCAGGAGGTTCCAGGTTCAATTCTGGTCCAAAGTGCTGTAATTTTTTAGGGAATGTCTTTGGGCAAGACACTACTGAGCCTAGTACTCACATATGTGAGCTTCCACCGTGATACTGAAACACTGTTGAAAGGGGTGTTAATCACCATGCAATAAAAATGTTTAAGAAAGTATTAGCAAATTTTCGTGTGCCAAATCATGAAGTCCAGAATTTTGAATAATCTGGTAAGGGTAGTATGACATGGCTTTGGGGGGTGGGGGGGAGTTAAAATATTGCCCATGGGTTAAAAGGTTGCCCTCTCCCCTTTGGGCATATTCTTTTTTAATAAAACTTACCGGTACACAAGGAAAATTTAAAGAGACAAAATTAGATGTTCTATTTGTGTATTTTTGAACGATATGGGACCTTTTAGCCTCTTCTTGTTGTAGGTTGATCCCAAAGAGATAGATATATTGGCCGCACATGAATATGCAGTGCTAGGTGTAGAAACACTTTTGAGATAGAGCTTTCTGTAAAGATATTCTGAAAGGTAAAGCCGTCTTCCTCAGGGTCTTTAAATTTGGGATTGTTTGGTAAAGGGTAATATGCCTTTTATAACAAAAGTTGCTTTTGTAAGCAGTATAGATCAATACACAGTATGTGAAGTCTAATCTTTGACCTGTCCGCTTTGCAGAGACATTCTGGACAAGAGCAATCTTGACGTTGCAATTGCTTGGGTCTTATTTCATGACTGAAAGTGACTGTTGGGTCTACCTGACACTCTATGGGTTTACCAGTTAACCCTTTACCACACAATTCTAAGTTTTAACAAACATGAGAAAGAAAACCTTTTGCAAACAGTGTTGGAAAAGGAGAAAATACTGGTATCCAACATTTTCATTTCCTTTTCCTTGAAATTTTCAGAGTCTTCCAGAGACTAATTCCACAATTTCAGCCACATCAAATTTGTCATTTCTAAAAGCTTTAAATTTTGACAAGTTTAAAATTTTGTGCTTTGGTAAAGGGTAAATGCATTGGATACTTTTTGAGATACCAAAAGCAATTCCAGTGACATATGTTTATTTCAAGAAAAAGAAATGTGGATGATAATTATTTATACTAAAGAATATGGGAAAAGTTGATTGCAAGAAACAATGTTCTTTTTGCGAAATGTTTTCAACCTATCTTTTGCTGTGATGTACAAACTCTGAAATAAGTGTATTGTATCATTCACTAAATTTAAAAAAACTGAACAGTTTCCATGAAGAAGCACATAAATGTTCAAACACAAATCAAATGGTTGTACACTCAGAGACTAGAGTATTATCATTGTTGTGAAATTCATATTTAATGCTTACTTTTAAACCATGGAGAGCCAAGTACCACAAATGAAATTTTCACTTAGGCATAAAGACGGAATTTTTCAAGGCTGTGTTAGCTAAAATATCTGAATATAGTGGACAGTGTAGATTCAAGATCAGTCTGCATGTTATGTAGTCTGATCTTGATCTTGTTTGTATTGTGTTTAACACCACTTTCAACGTTATTTCAGTTATATAACATAATAAAGGCAGCCATTGCACCTATCCATGCTTTCCTGGAGTCTTTGATAACATTGCATCTCAAAATATTCTTCCCAAGCCACTGGCTGAGCCACAGAGCTTGATCTGATCTTAAGTACACCAGTCACAAAACCAACTAGTTTTAAAGGGCAAATTATGGGTTAACAATATTTTATGTCTTCAGAAAGATTTCAACAGCAGTTATATGAAAGGTTGGAAGAGAAAAAAAGTTTCCTATATTTGTTATTGAAAACAGAAATGAGAAACATCACCATTTCTTTTGTAATAAGATTTATTATAGATTTCTGTGCAGGAGACGTTCAAACTTTTTCCTAAAATTCAGTTTGATAACATATACTAGTAATCTACTGCCACTGTTATAATGTGGAATGGACAAAATTTAGTGATCTGAAACAGTGTTAAAACAGATGTTTATTTTTTACTTCCTAAAGTCAAAAATAGAGCATTTGTATGACAACTCATGTATCTTATATTATAGAACTTTTATTGAAAGGATGGACAACATGATAGGAGAAGGGGAAAACGATGGTTATCAGCATGTCCACCTTTTTCCATGGGATTAACATGGGGTTGAATAGTCTACTTAAACAACTGGCATATTGACATTTACGTAACAATAGGATGGTAATGCTGTCTGTCCTAAATTTCAGAGGAATTTCATCATCCCGACCCAAATTTGATAGTAAAGTTTGGACATGTGGAGTCTCTACTAGGTTTTATGCCTTAGCAAGTGCATCTCACAGAAAGTTTGTAAGTCAGAGCATACCATTAACCTAACTGTCATTTTTAAGAATAAGCACTGTTAGTTCATTACTTCTTATTTCCTTAAGTGGAGCTCCTTATGTTAAAGGTGAGTTTATTCCTACTACCTGAACCATGTGTAAACAAAAATCAATGGCAAAATATATGAAATACAATCAAATGCAACTTTGCATACCACAGAGATGCATTTCTTTGTGATGGAGTGTCTTTTAAGTATATTCAGGCATTTATTTTTCAGTTATTATTCTCGTTATGGGTTAGTTAATGTCTTGTCTACTTTACGGGCACCATGTATGTCCTAATGATATCACATTGTCTTGCATGACTTGTTAATTTTCCTACCAAATATGCATAAGGGTGCCAAAAGAAAGATAACTATCAGAATGGCGATAATAAGTATTTCAGTTGCTGTTCAGGGAGTGTTTATACCAAATTGCACAGAAATTCAGTCTGATCCTAGATCTACATGAGATAATTTTGTTAAACTAGGGCAACAATATGTACATGTAGGTCTGTTTTCATGGAAATATCATTTTCAGTCATGTGGAACTCGAAGGGTTAAAATTTTCCCTGCTGCTATGTTGTCATTGTACTAAATTTATAACAAAGTTCATTTTTTTTAACAGAAATGTATTGTATGTAGGGCATAGAAACCAATAGTTCCATCAATGCATGGCTCAAGGAAGTGGCAAATCAAATTAGTCATTATAGCCTAAGAAGAGCATTGATTGGAGGAAACCAACTGTCAGATGAAATACAACATGCTTGTGTAGCCAGAGGGAAATGCGATGAATGCAGAAAATGGGCAGAGACACTAAATATTCAACAGAAATCAAATGCTTTACTAAAATTTGGACCTGTCCAAATTGAAAGCACATGCAGGCAAGTAACATAGGGCTAATTTTCCAGGATCCATCCTTTAAAGAGTAGAAAGCTTCACTAGAAAAGGGCAGAATACATTAGGGGAATAGGAGAAAAGGCTGTTGACCAGCATTTCCTCCACTTCTTACAATTTTTTCGGAAGCCCTATTCCACAGGGTTGTAGAAACGCAGAATTGTTTGGTAAAAGATGAAATACATAAAAAAATAGTGTTTTAATTTATTTTATCTTTTTCAGGTCATTGTCAACACATAAAGGACTAGACTACAAGACATTTTAAATCTGTTTTAGTTTCGTATGGTTTGGTAAATAAAAGTCACATATAGACAGAAGTGATTTCTACAAGCTGAGACAAATTATGCTTGAAGTCTCGGGAGGAACTGTCTTCAAAGGTGACAACATTGGCAAGGGTGTCCAGAGTACATTTAAAGTCAAATAACCTGTGGGGAACTGTATTGGACATTGAAGACAATTGAGCCACACTCTGTGAAAAAGGGGCTTCATGCATGCAGCTTGCTCAGACTGACCTGAGCCAAGACTTTTTGCTATTTGTCAATTTTCTGCATGTCCAAGGTCCATTCTACCTCCTGATTCAGATGATTGTTAGACAAAGTGAATTTTATAGATCCCTAATTATGTGATATCTTGCTTGGTACCATGCATTACGGATTTGTATTAAATACCCTTTTGCCAGAGCATGGCAAAATTCAGATTGTACTGTCATTTGCTTGTTTCCTTTAAGATACTTGTGACTGCCCAGGCCTGTAAATCTGTCCAAATGAAAAGCAGATGCAGACATCAAAGTAAGTAAGGCTTATATGCTGGGATTTGTTGTTGAAATGGTAGAAACATTTACCAGCATTTTTTCCTTCTGCCACAGTGTTTTCAAGAACCTTTTTCCTCAGGTTTAGTAAAGGTTTAGTAGACAAAAAGGGTGTTTTTCTGGGACATGAGACAAAATATATTACTAGAACATCACTCACAATATCAGACAGTGTAGATTCAAAATCAGATGGCAGTCTGATCTTGTTCTACGCTGTCTGCAATACGCTGTCTGCAATACAGCTTCTGATTCTTGTAGTATGCAAAGACATACATTCTTGACAAAAAACAGTTGCATATCAGAGTAGATTATCTAGTAAAGAGGTATATCTCTTGACATTAGATCTTTTCACGCTTTACCTGAAAACAAAATTTCAGACTTTTCCCAAGTTAAAAGCAACAGCAGGCAACAAATTTAGTATTGGGCATCTCATGGTATTACTCTAGAAAGGTTAGAAAACATTGTGAGAAAAGGAGAAAATGCTGGTTACCAGCATTTTCTCGTAATCTTGCAGTGTTTTCATTAGCTTTCTTTCTTAGGGTCATGAAAAACTTGGGATTGAGTGGTAAACGGTTAAAGATCGGTTTCTGTACAGGTTGTGCAAAGGGTAAACCTGTCACAATACAAAGAAAATCCACATACACACATTTTATGTCCTAACAGTTGCCAGCTATTGAAATCATTGTGGGAAAGGACTTACTTGATACAAGCAATAATTTCTTCTTAATGTTTGTCACTCAAGGGTAATACAAAACAATGTATTTTGCCGTTCCTGTTATTGTTTCTCCTTAGTGACTAGCTCAGTCTAGGACTTGTAATCTGGAGGTTCCAGCTTTACTGGAAGCACTGGGATGTTTGCATGGGAGTGTCTGTTTTCAAAGCCCTAGCCTTGTACTGGTGAAACCCAGGACATACAAGAATATGTGAGCTGTTGCTGTAATATGACTGAAATTATGTTGAAAGCAATGTAAAACACCATTCAATCAATCGACCATTCAATCAATTAATTTTTGTGCAAACTGGCCCTACTGTGGTTTAACCTTTCACCAATGAGTCTTGTTTTTACCCTGAAGAAGAGGGCTTTTCAAAACATTGTGAGAAAAGAAGAAAATGCTGCTTTCCTCACAGTTTGTTTCATCCTTTTGATGGTAAATCCCATCATGTGAGCAAAGGCTGTGGACTTGGACTTATCTCTCTTGGTTAAGAGTTAAACCTTTACCACACAATACAGTGTTGTAACAACACTGAGGAAGTGGCTTTTAAAGACTTGGTGGGAAAAGGAGAAAATGCTGGTAATCAGCAATTTCTCCTTTTCATACAATATTTTTTTACTTAGATGAATACAAATATCATCATGTGATTCATATTTAGTTTCTCCTAATTGCTTTCAATATGGATAAGTCTAAAATTTTGTCGTGTTGTTAAGCAAAGTTGCCTGTATCTTGATCAGAGTAGATGGTGATTTCAATCACTTTTTTCTGCTGTATATTGAACTATTGCTTGTATGAAACACTCTTTAAACACCTTCTCAATGCAAGAAATTGGAAAAAAAAATTGACAAATGGGAAAATTGCTAAGATTGTGTAGTAGCAGATGTGATTACCGGAAGAAGAAAGTTAGTGTGCGGCTGCTGCACTATTTTTCTGAACCCTTTCCCATACAAGACTGTTTTATTTTGGGTAAAGCAGAAAATGCTGGTTAGCAGGATTTTTCCCTTTTCCCAAAGTGTTTTCTACCCTTTCAAAGACAAATTCAATCATTTCAGCCATGTTGAATTTGTTGTATGCAAATACTTTCAGTTTGGACAAGTCTTAAATTTTGTTGTTCAGTAAAGAGTTAAGTAATTTCCCCATTATCACCATGTTTTTCAAAGTCATATACTTTTTATTTACATCTGGTTGTGTGAATTAAAGTTTCTCTCCAGAAGTCCAAAAATTAAATAAAGTTACTTTAAGGTTAAGACAAATTTTAGACTTGCTTGAATTGATAGCATTTGCAATTGCAAACAACAAATGTGGCTCAAGTGATGGAATTTGTCTCCAAAAGTGTATAAAATGTGTACAGAACTAAGAAATAATATAAGTACAAACATTTTCCCACAATGTTTTTAAAAGCAGTAAAAGAAGAAATGGATAAGTGCACAAGCTGTCATGACATAACTGAAGAACTGTTTAAAACATTATTAACCGTTATTCACACACATCTTTGGTTTTTACTCCAGTAACCAGCATTTTTCCCGCAACCTTATATACCCTTTTAGACACAAATTCGATCATTTAGCCAAATTTAGTATGTTGTCTTGTTAATTCATTGAATGGGCATGTCTAAAATTTTGTTGTTTGGTAAAGGGGAAAACAAGAAATAACCCAGACCTTAACTCTTTACCAGATGAAAAAAAAAATTGTACAACGCCAAATTGAAATCATTTGCTGACAACCAATTACAGGTAGCTTAAATGCTGATTTCTGTCTTTGATAATCTAGAAAACATTGTGGGAAAGGGAGAAAATGCAGGTTACTTGTTTTTTTACCTTTTCCCCTAATGTTTTCAAAACTCCTGTTCTGGGTTATGTCGTAAATTGTATGGTAAATAGTTTAACTCGTTACCAAATGACAAAATTTTAGACTGGTCCACATTGAAAGCATTTGCAGACAACAAAATAAATGTGCCTGAAAAATTGAAACTTGTCTTGGAAAGGGTAGAAAACATTGTGGGAAAAGGAGGAAATGCTGGTAACCAGCATTTTCTCACAATGTTTTCAAAAGGCCGTTCTCTCAGGGTCGTTGAAAGTAGGGATTGTGTGGTTAAGGGTTAACTGTTTTTATCACGATAGAAATCTGTGTATCTGTACCTTTTTATCTTAAACCTAAAAAATTGGTGCTTTCTTTTTCCAGTAATGTTGAAATTTACCGTAAATTGTTTGCGACAGTGTGTCAAATTTAATCTGGTTATTTTTTTAGAAGCTTTTTATTTCTATGTCCCTGAAAAATTTTTTTGGGGACATACCCATTTTGTTTAGTACATCAGTCCGTCTGTCCATCTGTCTGTCCATTTTTGTGTTCGGGGCATAACTTTTTTCTCTGTTGTTCAGTTTCAATATAACTTTGCACACACGTTAACTACGTCCAGACAGTGTGTCATGCGCAATAAATATGTCCGTAGGTTAAAGGTCAAGGTCACAGCAAGGTCACAGCACGGTCAAATGTGTTTTGGGGGTAGTATTCACATGTCATGTCGGGCCTGTAACTTTTTTAAATATGAATGAATTTCAGTATTACTTTGCAGAATTGTTAACCACATAAAGACGATGTGTCATGTGCAAAAGTCATGTCCTTGGATTAAAGGTCAAGGTCACAGGAAGGTCAAATATGTTTTGGGGGGTGTTAGTCATTTTGTGTCTTGGCCATAACTTTTTTCGCTTTTGTTCAATTTCAATATAACTTTGCACAAATGTCAACAACATCGAGATTATGTGCATTGTGCTAGAGATACGTCCATAGGGTAAAGGTCAAGGTCACAGCAAGGTTAAATGTGTTTTTGGGGGTAGCATTTGTGTCCGGCCTATAAATTTTTTAATTACAAATGAATTCTCGTATTAATTTGTAGAATTGTAAACCACATAAAGACAATGTGTCATGCACAAGAATCATGTCTGTGGGTTAAAGGTCAAGGTCCTAGCAAGGTCAAATGTGTTTCGGGCAGATGCGGGATGTTTTGGAGTCTGGGCCATTCCTTTTTTTCCCTTTGAACTGATTTCCAAATAATTTTGCACAAATGTTAACCATATAGAGAGAATGTGTCAGGTGCAATAGATATGTCCAAAGGTTAAGGTCAAGGCTACAGCAAGGTCATATGTGGGAGGGGGGGTTATAGTATTTGTGTCCGACACATAACTTTTTTAATTATGAATTACTTTCATTATAACTTTAGAATTGTTAACCAGATAAAAGCAGTGTGCCATGCACAAGAATCATGTCTGTGGATTAAAAGTTAATGTCACAACAAGGTCAAATGTGTTGGGGGTGGTAGTTTTTCATGTCCAGGCCATAACTTTTTTCCCTTTGATCCTATTTCAAAATAACTTTGCATAAATGTTAACCACATGGAGATGATGTGTCATGCTTAAGAGATATGTCCATAGGTCAAAGATCAAGGTCACAGCAAGGTCATATGTGTGTGGGTCTATAGTATATGTGTCAGGCCTGTAACTTTTTTAATTATGGATGAATTTCATTATAACTTTAGAATAGAACTTTAGAATAGTTAACCACATAAAAGTTGTGTGTCATTTGCAAGTGTCATGTCTGTGGATTAAAAGTTAAGGTCACAGCAAGGTCAAAT
Source organism: Tridacna gigas (assembly GCA_945859785.2). Taxonomy (NCBI): domain Eukaryota; kingdom Metazoa; phylum Mollusca; class Bivalvia; order Cardiida; family Cardiidae; genus Tridacna; species Tridacna gigas. The sequence goes on from OX244035.2 coordinate 56,917,280, forward strand.
GTGTTGGGAGGGGGGGTAGTTTTTGTGTCTGGGCCATACTTAATCTGTTTAAATTAATTTCAAAATAACTTTGCATAAATGTTCACCACATTGAGACGATGTGTCATGCACAAGTCATGTCCATAGGGTCTAGGTCACAGCAAGGTCAAGGGGCATCAGTCACTTCTTAGTTACACATGTCTTCTTCATTTGTAACTAGCATTAATTTTGCATTGTCAAATATGCCTTGGTAATAATAAGTAGTCTAATAAGTATCCAGGAAGTATACATGTTATGGAAACAAAATCAACCACTGAACACTGCATTTTATAAATTTTGATCTTAATCTACACAATAAAGTAACTGTTCAGTTGTGCCCAATGCTTGAAGGGTTACATTATTTTGATACATGAAAATTTGCCATAAAGTAAAACCTTGGCAATTTGTAGCACAAAGGACAATAACATTTATACAAACTGAACATATATGTAGTACAAAACTAAGGACTATGTTCGGTATTTTCGGTGTCATACACGCAAATAGACGATTTGATTTACACAGCATGTCTTGCGGTAACCTGAACTAGTACCCATTGTATCTCCCTGTCCAAAACTTGGCAATTTGCTTGTCTGTTTTTTTTGCAGCCATCTTTAAATACATGTGAATGTATTATATTGTTAAACAAACTCCATTGCCTTTGCATTCACTGAATTCGTCAGAGTGACAGCCCCTTCTAGAGATCAAATCACTAAGAGTATTTCAGACTGTTATCATCCCTTTATCTCTTGTTGGATGTTTTAAGGATTTTCGGATTTATTAAATGTTTTTAATATTTATTTAACTTACAAACTATACAACATCTTTAATAACATTCACACTTAACTGATTGGTCCCAATCAACATTCTTAATCAAATGATTTGAAAATCAAGGTTGGTCACAAGTCTTGACACTTTTGTAAGTTTGAAAGTGGATTAATTTATATACCAACTAAAAATATGATCGAAAAATACTTTGGGGGTATGAAATACTACATATCACCGACATGCAAAGTGTCTGGAGGAATTAAACAATAATGAAGAAGGATAATTTCATAAATATCGGGACTGAAACAACAAAGACCTAGCTGCAAACCAGCGACATCAGTCACATGTGAACTCACGAAATTCTACTGTAATGGTATTTGATCACTAGGCTTGTTATTGTTGAAATTATTCTGATTAATGACGAGACATTTTAGTGATTTAGGCTTAAATTGATCTTAGTTGCTGTTGCAGAGTAAGACAATTTAGATCCAGATCAGGGGTCCTGTGTGGCTCAGTAAAACACTGTTCAATCAATCAATCATATCAGTTCGAGTTGTCTGTTCTTGGATCTATGGTTCAATGGTTATCAAGATAATGTGACTGAAAACTTAAAACTCAACTACCTTGGTCTTCATTACCATATCCAATTCATGTACTTTGGCACCCCAAAAGTTGATGATTTGCATGTTTACATCAGCTTCATAAATATTCATTCTTGTTGCCACTAAGATCCAGTTCTATTTGGCTTATCAAATCATTCAGTTGTTCTGTGTTAACCCTTTTTGCAACATGCATAGTTTAAGCCTTTACCTAGTAATCTCAAGTTACACAACTCTAAAGACACCAGTTGAAAAGTTAGTGGTAAAAGGAGAAAATGCTGGTAACAAGCTCATATTTCTTTTCCCACAAAGTTTTCTATGGAATGCCATAGCAGAAAATATTCAAGATATAAAAACACTATCAAGATATTTAAAATATTCAATCAAGATAGTCGCAATTATACCAAAATGATATATAAATTTGATATATGACAGCAAAATTATCATATCAAAACATAAAACCACTTCAAGACAAATAAATATACTTCAAGATGTAAAAACAGCATCAACATTTTAAAACCCACACCAAGACAAATAAATATACTTCAAGATGTAAAAACAGCATCAACATTTTAAAAACCACACCAAGACAAATAAATATACTTCAAGATGTAAAAACAGCATCAACATTTTAAAAACCACACCAAGACAAATAAATACACAATTTCGGCCCATTATAGTTTCGGCCCATAACAATTTCGGCCCATTACAATTTCGACCCATAGTCTAAATACCAATTGAATGACACTTGAATGTTTCCCTGTTTGTTTGTCTGTCAGCTTGCATGCTACGACCTGTCTTGCTACCATTTTTTGTGTTGATTGAATGCTTTTATATGACATTGTTTTAGCCGCTGGTCCTACACCTTCGAAGGTTTGCCAAACAAAACAGCCGCGTTGTGTATTGGGCAAGGGAGGATTGGTGTCATCGTTTGAAATAACACAAAGGCATTTCCAGACTTGTAAACTTGCCAATCATAACTAATTTCAAACTCAGTTTTAGCTGAAGAACGTATGTTTTCTAAGGATAGTTCATTATGCGGAGCCTTCATTAAGGACTAATTTCTAGGATTTTTGAAATTCCAGATGTCACTTTAATTTTTTTTTATGAAAATTTGGGAAGTTATACATACTTCGGCAATACCAAAAATCCAGTTTTTTCCCCCCAATTTTACCATGGAACAAATGAAAATGTTAATTTGGGCTTCAGCATGAAAAACGTTATATATATGCAATCCTTCTAAAAAACCCGTGTTGTTTAGAATTATTACATGTAGACAATGAGTTAGTATCCACGACATCGATAGGGTTAACTGAGGTCAGGAGTAAAATTAAGTGCTAAGCAATTAAATTCTTCTCTGATCTGGATGCTATAGTGAAATAAACTGAAAAACAGTTACCTTACCATTTCTTTGAACTTTTTACCAAACGACAAAATTATAGACTGATCGAAATTTAAAGTAATTTCAGACGTCGAATTAAATCATGTTGCAAAATTATGAAATCTGTCTTGAGTGGGTAGAAAACATGGTGGTAAAAGGAGGCAAGGCTGGTTATCAGCATTTTCTCCTTTTCCGACAATGTTTTCAAAAGTCTCTTTCCTTGGGGGGTCATTATAACTCGGGATTGTGTGGTAAAGTGTTAAAAATATGAATCCTTGGTAAGCAATCCATTATCACGAATTAAAAAAAAATGCACCAAACAAGACTTATTGTGCCAATTATTATTGAAAATAATTACTGAAGTTGCATCCATTCAATTATTTTCCCCCCTGTCTTAAATTACGCAAATTCACAACATTCAAGATTTTCCCCTGTCTTAAATTACGCAATTTCACAACACCCAAGATAATAAAACGCGACGAAGCATGTACCTAAATTCGACGGATATCTGAGACGATATTATGACATATTGGATGGTTTAAACCCTTAACCCAGATTGAAAGACCCAAAAAAGAGAGTATGATTAAATTTGCCTGCAAAAAAGAAGGTAAAAAGATCAATAAACAGCGGATTTAACTTGACCATTTCAGTTCCGACGGAGACCTAAGTATCCGTCGTGGAGAGCTTAGATCAAGATCAGATTGTACTTTTAAGTGATGAAAACTCTTCAATTTATAACGTTCGCTACCTGATGCTAAACTTAGATAATTCAAAATTTAGGAGGTGGGAAATTTAGTTTTCAACTCTTCCACCGTCGATGGCAACTTAGTATCTTTTGTGGATGGCGTGGGTCTACACCGGATTACACATGATATTTACAGTCAGATCTTCGATACAAACCAAGATTTAACGTCTGCCGTATGATTATATTGGTTTTCCTTTGCTCATATTGTACATACTCTTTTACCATGTGTAAACATTCTACCAGGACATAAAACAGATATCCAGAATGTTTATTGATGCGAAACAAACAATGTTCAAAAGCGCAATTTTATCCACCAAACAGATAGTAAAAGGACTCGTCAGGTCGTGCAATATTTATGATACGCCAACCATAGGCCGAAATTGTATGGGCCAAAATTGTTATGGGCCGAAATTGTAATGGGCCGAAATTGTTATGGGCCGAAATGCCCAGTCACCGAGAGAGAGATGCATTTTTTTTTTTTAGAATCAAAATACTGTGGTAAAAGAGGAAAAAGTTTTCCACACATTTTCGAGCAACACATTTATACACATCTAGAAATTCGCTGCTATTGCGAATGTTTTTAAAATAGTTTCTTGCAGAAAATAAACGGATATAAAGATAGTTTGTCTTACCGAATGGACGGGTAATCCAACATCGGTATCTGAGTCACAAATTATCAAAAAGGGTTAGATTAGGTCCTATAAAAAAGTGTCAGTCAGTTTCATATGACACGTGCGTGTGGAACTAACAACTGGGACTGTACTTCACACTGCCGCAGTGCTATACCAACATCAAAGGAATACCGAGTTAACCAACCCTCCCCCCTCGTTTGTGTAAAGTTTGGATATACGCATACGTTGTTTGAGTAGAAATGAAAAGAACGGACTTGTGTTGAAGATTTTAATAGGAATATCCAATTTAGAATTTGGACTGATGTTTTTTTTTTTTTTTTTGACGATCCAACCTGTAATTTGAAAGGGATAGAAATATAAAGCAGTTTTATTCATTAAACTGTGATTTCCTAACTTCGAAAGACGGAGAAATCTGGGGCGAAAACAGCATGGTAATATACCGGGTAGCATATTTTGTAGCATTGTCTTTCAGTTTGTATTTATCAATACAATAAATAACAAAGGGACTAATAATTGCACTGATTGTAACCGCTAATGAATGATTAGAAAATGCGTGTGATATAAATGTGTCTACATGGAAGAAACCTTTTTTTTTTTAATTCTGTACTGCTAAGTTTTTTAGCAATTTGCCATCCGACAAAATATCAGGTAAACTCAAAGGCAGTTGCAGACGACAAATCAAGAGTGGCTCAAATTATGAAATTAGTATCGGAGTCGTAGAAAACACTGTGAAAGGAGGAGAAAATAGTGGTAACCAGCATTTACTCTTTTTTCCACAATGTTTTTAAATGTTTTCTCTCTTAGGATCGTTATAAATCGAAATTGTGTGGTAAAGGATTAAATACCAGACTATTATTGGTAATGGTATTTTCTAGAACATTTCCCCATTGTTTGTTATTTGTACATGGGGGTAATAAACAGTAAAAGTAAAGTATCAGGGTAAATAATAACAATAAATTTTCGTTGTGGGTTTTTTTTTTCCATAGCGTAATTGAAGACCGTGCGTGTAGTTGGAAATTTTTGACGATGCTACATAACACATTGTTCACTTCAGCGTAACCCTGATAGCGGCTTTCACAACTGTAGCTGCCTTTGTGACCTGTGTAGATCAAGATCAGACTGCATCAAATGATCTTTGGTCCACACTCAGCAAGCGCTCTGGTGAGACATTCTGGACGAAAGCAACCTTGAAAATGCTGTTACTCGGGTCCATTTTTTTTCTTCCTGTGCAAGTACATTTTAGGCTTTTTGGCGCTCTGTGGAATAACTTGCTTATTCAAATTCAAATAAGGTCTTCTTCCATTTTTCATATACACGTTGATGAGTTACAATCGACATAATTCAATAGGCAATTAATAACTTCAACTTAAATTTTAGGACCGCAAATATATGTACTTGTACTAGTCTTAACAAATATATTAGTCAAAATCCATTTTTATTCAGAAATACTGAAAGGTGTTTTTAAGTCAGGAAGTATTACCTTTGTTTTTGTTTCATGGAATCAAGTATGAAATTGCTCTGTGAACCATAAATTCGGCACTACTGTTCTGAAATTTCAGATCATTACAACTTGAAGTGCAATAAAATTTTGTAATTCAGAGTGTAGCTGAAAGCAAGGATCGTATATTACATGTAATATACGATCCCTGCTGAAAGTAATCATATATATAACGTTAGGTAATATAATCCCTATACATCTAGGCGAAAAAACCTAAAATTTACATGATTTAAAGGTGCGAAAATGTTGCTGTGGGAATGGAATGATTAGGTCTTGGTTCCCGATATTTCACTAAAGCTGTTTAGAAAATATACAGATTTTCATAAATATAAATCCACCGTGATCCGTTAGGATTCCCTCGCGATCCCTCGCAGGTCGCCGCGATCCACGGCGATTATCTCCCGCTGAGAAGCTTATCAGTCCGCGGTAACAAGTCCGCCGCGTCTCGTGGACTTTTAGCTGTGCAGTAGAATTTGCTGCGGACAAATTGGTGCGCCGCGTCTCGCGGACTTGAGCAAAAAACGCGTGGACTGTACTGTACTTCAAGATGTAAAAACAGCATCAACATTTTAAAACCCCCACCAAGACAAATAAATATTTGGTATAACTGCGACTATCTTGATTGAATATTTTAAATATCTTGATAGTGTTTTTATATCTTGAATATTTTCTGCTATGGCATTCCATAGTTTTCTACCCATTCACTGACAAATCCCATCATCTAAACTTCATTTGTTGTCTGCAGACATTTCCAAGTTGGACAAGTATCAAATTGTGTCACCTTGTAACGGGTTAATCCTTTACTGAACAAATTCCAAATTTTAACAACCAAAGGAAAGTTGGTTGGCAGCATTTTCTCCAATGTTCTCAACTCTAGGACAAATTAAAAAACTTTGGTCACAGTCTATTTGTCATCAGCAAATAATTGTAAGTTGGACAGGTCTTGAATTTGTGGTCTTTTTAATTTTAAACAGATATGTGTTCATTTTCCCTGTTTTGCCATATTCATGATTTAGTTATTATATCATAATTAGAACTTATGCTTTTTCTTTTTACCAAGTGAAGATAAGATCAGAATGTAAGGTAGTTCAGCTGCAGTCTGATCTCTGATATTCACATTTGCTCATTGGAATTAATGGCCCATACTTGTCAGACATTAAAGCTTGGGTCAGTTTTCTTATTAAGGAAAGTCCCATTTCAATTCAGTGTCACAAGATAAAAAAAAAGGTGTTTAATGTATATTAGCCATGTTCTCGAAAAGAGAGCTTAATGCATCTATGCAGTGCATAATAAAATCCATTTTGTTTCACAACTGACTGAATCAGGCAGTAGAATGGTCCTTTGACATGCAGAAAATTTGAAATTGTGAAAAGATACTGCCTGTGTCAGTCTGTGCAGTCAGGGCTGACATGGGTGTGTATACTTTGTGCAGATACATTAAGCCCCCTTTTCACAGGTCATGGCTCATATTAATTGTGGAAAAAAAAAATGTGATCACATGCGCTCTTCTGCTTATCAATTGTTTTGTTATGCATATACCTGTAATCATTGGTTGAAACTAAGTGTGAAAGTTTTTGTATGAATTTTATAACCCAAGAAAAATAGACATAGAGGTACCAAATGCATATTTATAAGATAAAAGGTTTTATATATGTATATATATTTTATATGAGAAGTTAAATAAAAATGTTATGGAGATACATGCAACTGTGGATTTTTCTTTATCTGTAGAAATTCTACATTTGCCCTTTACCAAGTAATGATATTCTTGTGATATTCTTTTACTAAACAGTCCCAAGTTCCAATGGGCCTGAAGAGGCTTTTGAAAAACATTGTGAGAATAGGAGAAAGTGCTGGTTAGCAGCATTTTCTCCTTGTCCAACAATTTTTTCAAAAGCCTTATTCTTCAGGATGGTTAAAACTCAAGATTGTGTGGTAAAGGGTTAGCACGTAAGTACTCATTTTCCTCCAATGCTTTCATAATCTTTCGACTATATGACCATTAAAGGAATTCACAGTTTTAAATTAAATGTTTGATCTCTGCACAACAGTTGAGATCAGGAACCAGTTATAGTTTTGTTTCCAGCAGAGGCAGTCCTGATGTGTAAGTAATTTGCAGACATGGTCAAGGGGTTCTGAGTTTGAAATCAAGTTCAGCAAACATTCTCTCTGAAGCTTGACGATAAAAATTGCAATAGGAACCACTTTAACTGCTAATCTTTTTTCTGGCTCTTAAGTGCAGATGGTGATTTTGACTAGTTTTCTTCTTTCGGCTGTTTAAAGAAATTTCATAGAATTAATACACTTTACCATAGGGAAATGATTAAAATTAGACATGTGTCACTAACACGGATGTCCCATGCACTGTGACCTTGATGTTTGACAATGCAACACATTGTCTATCCATGGTGATATTTGTGCAAAATTATTAGAGAATCAGCCCATGCACCTGCTTGTTATTGGCGGGACATTACCAATACATACATACATACGTATGAAAAGTTACAACAATTTCAATAAATCTTAATCGTGCACTGCACGATCCTGAGTTTCAATGACCTTGATAGAAAAGGCTTTTGAAAACATTGTGGGAAAAGGAGAAAATGCTGGTAACCAGCATTTTCTCCTTTTTCCACAATGTTTTCTTGCATATCAGAGACACCATTATTTGAGCCATATAATTATGATATGTTATCGGCAAATGCTTTCAATATGAATAAGCCTAATATTTCGTTGCTTGGTAACTGGTTCATACACCGGTACAAATATAAAAGTCCATAGTTTTTTTAACCAGATCTCTGTCCTAACATATTGTTTGTAAAAAAAGTAAACATTTATTATAGAGGAAGCAAGCATGGGAGAAAAAAGGGAAAGCAAGGATTTCATCCTGTATGAAATCTCTTTTTTCATGAAACCCGAGACAGGAAGCATTGGAAAACACTAGTTCTCACAAACTTCAACAGATTCTTTTGGACACATATACAAGAAATATACAAACAGAGAAACAAACAGAACATGTACAAATTATGTTACAACAGTCCAGCAGAAAATGAAAGATCCCCTATTTTGAATTTTACATTATTGCACTGGTAATCAGGCTATGATAAAAAATCACAATTCATTGTTTTTCTACCTTTTTTTTTTTTGCCATGAAAGTGTGGCAACACTCTTCAGAGCCCTAGCCAGGTACTGGTGAAACCAAAGAAACTCAGGCAAAAGTCAACCACCACCATATAACTAATGCTGAAAGTGGTAAAATACACCATTTATAAATTCATTTGGTCATCCTTTCTGAGCTGTACACAAACAATATTAGCCATGCTCTGTGAAAAGGGAACTTACATTTGCAAAAAATAAGTCCCACGTCACCTTTTGCTTTTTGTACATTTTCTGTATACCTTAGGATGACTCTACCTCATGATATCATGTAAGTCTATTGTAAGGCAATGTATTTATGGATCCAAAAGTATGTGATGACTTGCTTAGAACAATGGAGATGCATTAAACACCCTTTTACCAGAGTGCAGCTCATACATACCAGTACATGAAATTTTACATACAACATGCACCAGAAAGTTGCAGGTAGGGATGGGGATAGCCTTGATGGCCTCATAACCTTCTGCACCAGCCCACTTTGAAAACATCCTTTTTAACCACACACACACACAAAATAGATTTTGTCCCAACTGAAAGAAGACAATAGTACATGTATATGGCTCTGAAAAGCCACAAAACACTGTGGGAAAAGGAGAAAATGCTGGTTACCAGCATCCTCTCCCTTTCCCACAGTGCTTTCAGAAAGCCTCTTCCCCAGTGTCATTAAAACTTATGTTTGGTAAAGGATTAAAGAAAATGTAAAGTACAAGCATATATGAAAACATTGTGGCAAAAGAGAAATTGCTTTTTACATGCGATTTTCCACAAGGTACTGTATCTAAACATGGTATGCAATCATCTCAGACCCACACCACCTAATTAATATTGTACAGGAAATATAAGTTTGAACCCTTTAGCAATCATAGCTACCCAAAATAGACCTTTTGAAAAAAAACTGTGAGAAAAGGAGATTTTGTTGGTAACCATTTCCTTCTTTTCCAACGATGTTTTCCACCCTTCCATGAATAAGTATAGGCCTACCACATTTTTTTTTTTTTTCATCTGTAAATGCTATCAAAATGGAAAGGTCTAACATTTTGTCGTTTGGTAGAGTGTTTCACAAAATCATACTTCCAGATCTGCAATTTCGATGTGTTTAATTTGAACATGAAAGAACAAGAAAAACAGCGTGAAACAAAGTTCAAGTCATTGTGAAAATATAAATCTAAATCTATTCTCTTTAACCCATTAGCTCTATTCTCTTTAACAATTTATGCCAGACAACTCTAAACTCTTTACTACATGACAAAGATTTAGACTTCTTTTCGTATTTTAGACATTCCCATCTTTTTCTCGGAAATCTGGGCTAGCCGCCCCCCTCCTAGTTTTGTTTAGTGATACGCGTTACAACTCGGTTGATTCCGAAACTGCATCCCGAGATTTGCCGAATGGTGGGAAATAATTCACCATTCTCCATTGGTTCTATTTACTTGAACACCGGGCGACAACACGAGGTTTTAAAACTTGAAAAATCTCGCATGTACACTTATTTAACGGGGTAATGTATACTGACACACCGGGCGACAGAGCGAGGTTTAAGAAAAATCTCCCATGTCTCTATGTTCTGGATGACTGAACATCGATTCACGATGCGAGAATTAAGAAAACATAGGCGAGGGTTTAGAACGTAAAACCTCGCCCCTTTTATATCGCGAGGATTGTAAAACCTCGTATGTTTATGTGCTGAGTGACATGCGAGAATGTAGCAAAAAGTCAAATTGTCGCATGTCCAAACATGCGAGATTTTGGGTGGCCCCATTAGGATTCCGTAATATCATAAGGTTTTTTTAAGACAAGCCACAAGGCAAAGAATTGATTCCCTACCAGACGGCAAAAATTTAGATCAGTCTATATTGACAGGATCAGCAGATGACAAATTAAGTATGGTTCAAATGCTTTGTTTCTCAAAGGTTATGAACATTGCTAGAAGATGAGCAATACTTGTTACCAGAATTTCTCCTTTTCTCACATTGTTTTCTAAAGCCCCCTTCCTTGTGGTAGTGAAAACACGGGATTGTTAACACTTAAGCTGCTGAATAAATGAAACGCTAATTTCTACTCAACACAAAAAGCCAAGACAATGCGGTTTCAAAGTTGATTTCTCCCGAAAGAAAATACCGTATCGGACAGTGTAGATCAAAGATTAGACAGCACGTTCTGTGCAGTCTAAATTTGATCTACACTGTCCGCAAAAGGTCAGTGAGTCGCGATTAGCAGTTTAAAGATTAATGTTTCAAAGGAACGGGACTTTGTGCAAAAAGTATTTTTGTTGCTCTACTTCAGTATATAGCTCTACACAGTGGGAAAATAATATAGATTATCTATCACTAGATTAACATAAATACGTATGGCATCGTAAAATTGAGCCATGCTCTGTGAAAAGGGCGCTTAATGCATCTGCGAAAAATTTCGACCAGCGTCAGCCTGCGCATTCCGCGCAGGCTGACCTTGGCCGAAACTTTTCGCTATCGGTTCAATTTTCTATATGTCCAAGGACCAGTCTACCTCGTGATTCAGTTGGTTGGCGGACTAAATAGATTTTATACATCCGTCATCACGTGATGATTTGCTTGGTATCATGCATCACGGACATGCATTAAGCCCCCTTTTGCCAGAGCATGGCTCAATCAAATGTCAATTTAAACTAAATCTAAATGGATCAGCGACAGTTCCCCAATACTTGTAAACCTACAACTGAATATTTTAACTCTACAAGAAGACAAAGTTTTAGTCTTGTCGATATCCAAATCATTTACAAACTACAGATCATTTCTTTCTTAAATCATTGGATTTGTCTTTGAAATGGCAGAAAACATTGTGGGAAAAGCAGAAAATGCTGGTAACCATCGTTTTCTTCTTTTGCTACAATGTTTTCAAAAGGTCTTTTTTTTTTCTCTCTCCATTTTATTTTTCTTCTTTATGGTCGTTAAAACATGGAAATGTGTGTTAAAGGAACAAAATCATCAGAAAATTAACCTACCACTTACATAAAGATCGAAATGCACTGGACAATTATCATTGAATTCTACATAGATTTCTTTCAACTCACCTAATGCGGCAAATACGGAGACCCAAGTCAGAAATATAGAATCCATTTTATTTCTGTTGCAACAGTGAAACTTAAAGTAAGTGCAGCACTCTCCGACTTGCCGTTACACAATTTAAAAGTCAGCTCGCTTTAAAATGGCCTAATTTTGAATTCCTCAGGATTGCACACCTCAGAGAGTAAATAATACCCATAAATACATAACCGTCACCAGTAATTATTGCGAAATGGTTGACAAAATTTAACTGAGATATCGGCATATTCCGTCTATGGAGGGGAATATCCGCCAAAATTCTATGGGTCTAGATGACAATCTTATTTGTGAACATTAGATGTCTTTTCGTCTTCTTTCTTACATCTTACATGCATATTGCATCTCATGTGTCATTATTACTAGTGCATACTGTTTGGTGCTAATTCGCCTGCATCATTCTTATAACTTGATCATATTTACTATTGTGTTTTTGTTGAATGATTAATTCTTCCTGATTACTTCCCACTGCGTCATTGCATTTGTCTTTTTTCCCAAGTGCTTGCTGCATGTTTCTAGTAGCATTTTACTTTCTTCTAAATACATGTTATATTTGTTATACTTCCTTCTCCAGTATTGAAACTTTCCTAATTGCAGACGAGAAGTATAATGGGTGATAAATGTTTTGGTAACAGACAAGTTCGGTAAATTGGACTTATAAAAGTACAGCTATTTGATGTTTCGGTAACAAGGTAATTATATAGTGTTTAACCCTTTACCACGTAATCCCGAGTTTTAACGACTTTGAAGAAGACGCCTTTTGAAAACATTGTGGGAAAAGGGGAAAATGCTGGTAACCAGCATTTTCTCCTTTTCCCACAATGTTTTCTACCCTATCAAAGACAACTTCCATCATTAGAGTCACATTTGAATTGTCGTTTGCAAATGCTTTCAATTTAGACAAGTCTACTTTTTTGTCTTGTGGTAAATAGTTAATGCACCGTGATGTTTTTCATACCAAATAAAGTCTTGGCTCTCATTTGTTCAAGAGTTCTTTTTACCACACGCTTTCAGACATAATAATTTTGTTATGTTGCTCCTGCCATGCTGTATGTAAAATAATATACCTGAAGTCACTATCACATCTTACTTTCGATATTCCAACCATATAGTTGAGGTGATGAATAATACCCAATCCTAACCTTGTACCCGATGTATCTTCCTTTAAAATGTTTTTATGAATATTTCAGTGCGAAAATATTTTCTTCCTTAACCCTTTACCAGACGACAAAATTTTAGCCTTGTCGAAATTGAAAGCATTTGCAGACGTAATTTCAATGTGGCTGAAATGGTGCAGTTTTCTATTGATAGGGTAGAAAACATTGTGGGTTTCTCCTTTTCCCACAATGTTTTCAAGAGGCTTCTTTCCTAGAGGCGTTAAAAGGCGGCATTGTCCGGTAAAGGGTTAAAGACTTCCAAACCAGCCATTAACCCTAAGAGCGCCTGTCACTACTTCAGTTGCCTTTGTGGCCAGTGCAGATCAAGATCACACTACGCCAAACACCGAGTCTAAACTTTGATTTTCACATGCTCCTTTTCCAAAGCATTCTGAACTGAAAAAACCTTGAAATCGCTAAAATTAAGGTTTTATTTCTACAGTGAAAATGGCAGTTAGGTTTATTCGAAGCTCTTAGAGTTAAACTTACGGATAATTCAATTGTTTCCAGAAAGATGGCTAATACAGAGAAAATATTGTTGTAAATAAAGAGAGGAGGTGAGAGAGATAGATAGATAGTGACATATACTCTTTTGACAAATACTTTTTTCAAACAGCATGAGCAGTGTGTAATCTGAACATGCCCTATCCCCTTAACTTTTATGTGTGCAGTCTGATCTGCGAATTTCTCCTCGTCTATCAATGTTTCAGGGACATAAAAATGAGTTTTAGGGTTTTTGTTTTTAATTTTTCGTCACAAATTCTAAATAACCACCTTTAAACCCAGGTTAATCTCTAAGATCTATGGGGGATCTTCTTTATCTTGTTGGTAATGGGAGGTGTGAAAACAGGCTGTTATAGAATTCGCGTTTATTTATCGGCGCCACCGGTTTCCCATATGGGCGATGGCCCCTGAAGGCTATTAGTTATGTTACAGGGATAGTGCAAGATACATGACGAAACCTATCATAAGTTACGTCTGGTTCTTTAACGTGCTCGGTGTATAGCACCGTCACACGAAACCTCGGTTTAACGTCTCATCTGAAAAACTGTTAGTAATTTTAGATGGTTAGCCGAGGGAATCGAACCCACACCCGCAAGTGTCCCGACACATGACGTTTACAAGTCCTACGCTCTACCTCATGAGCTATACAGGCTGGTATAGGCTGCTAAAGACACATGTCTATACATGTATATAGTATACCGTAATCCCTTTGCTCTCGCAAAGTTCGTACAGGTGTCAGGGACCTAATATGATTTTTTATGCAGTGATGTCCGTGTTGTATTGATGAACACACTTTAAAAGCTGCGGACGACAACTTGTGTTCACCAGATCAGATTTAGAAACATTGTGGAGGCAGGAGAGGAACAAAACAGAACATTTTTTCTAGACAAGCACAATGCACATTGTCAAAATTACAAGAAGTATGCAACAAAGCGTTGTCAAGGCCTCTCTCTCTCTCTCTCTCTCTCTCTTCATTTGCTACAATGTTTCGCCTGTAATATCTTTATTAATTCGCACTGATTAACCATAATTTCAACCCTTAGAGCATCGAATAAACCAAACGGCCACTTTCATTTTAGAAAAAGAACATCTACTATAAATGATTTCAAGCTTGTCCTTATTCACAATGTATTAGAAAAATATACAGAGTAAATCTACGATCAGTCTCCATGTTTTGTGTAGTCTGATCTTGATCTGAATTGGCTGCAAGGGTGAAAGGTGCTCTAAGGGTAAATGGCTAGTTTGCAAACTGGCCATTTTGTTCCCAAAAGAAAATATTTTCACGAAGGAAATGTTAACAAAGACAGTTCCTTTTTGATAAAACATATTTATAAAACTTAAAATTGGCTTAAGCTTGGAGTTTGTTATCTGTAGGACGATTACAATGGGTACAGGTTTAGGATTGCGTATTATTGATTAAATCAACTAAGGGTGAAAGGGTGAAAACCGAAAATAAGATGGTGATCAGAATTTATCAATTTCAGGCATTTATAAACAGCATGAAAGGTAAAACATAACAAATATTATTATGTCAGAAAACGAGCGGCAATTGCAAATTAAAAAGAAAGGTTTGCACAGAAAGCTATGTACTGAGTGTGAGAAACATCAGGGCACTGCCTTGTTACAGAACATCCAATTGATTTATTTATAAGTCCAATTTACCGAACTTGTCTGTTACCGAATAATGTATATGAAAGCGCCATCTGGTATCATAATATGACTTGTCGTATTCGTGTAAATGCCATTCTTGTTAGTGCATACTTCGTTCGCCTTAATTCAGCTACCTATCATAGCTTCAATTTAATATCACAAAAGCCCATAGTTTTTGCCAGAATATGCATAAACAAGAATGTAGCACTTTAATGATAAGCTATACAGACATGGGAAATGGGAAAAATCAGGATAAGGAAGTAAGATGGATGAAATCATAATGTCAAAAGGGGCATAATGAACAGAAGCACACGCTACTAAATAACAATTTTATGGCATACAAGTAGAAGAAGAAAAATGGAATTAGCATCAAGCAACATGCACTAGTAATAATGAAACATAAAATGTTATATGCATGTAAGATGTAAGAAGGAGGACAAATAGACATCTAATGTTCATAAATAAGAATGTCATCTAGACACATAGAGTTTTGGCGGATATTCCCCTCCATATCCGTCAACCGGCATATTCGGCATATTCCGTCTTCCGAACTGAATAGTTTACTGTAGATTTCGTAACATGTATGTTTCTGACGTTGGTAAAGCCATATCAAAAGGGTCTTCACGGAAAAGGGCGACGAGTGTGCCGAAACTTAACATGCCACATTGTATCCGTTTACGGGTACATGTAAGATATATCTATTGTAATGTCACGTACAAGATCTTTTGTTACTACCTTTAAAATTAATGGTGTAACATTTGAGCCAGGCTCTGGCAAATTGCGGTTTAATGCATCTGCGTGATGCACTGTATCAATCAAGCAATCACATAGTTATTGACCCATAATAGCCACTTTTTTTTAACAACTGACTGAATCATGAGGTAGACTGGTCCTTGGACATACAGAATATTGAGCAATAGCGAAAAGTTTCGGCTCAGGTCAGCCTGCGCGGACTGGGCAGGCTGACCTGAGTCGATACTTTTTGCATAGGCACCATGTCCTCTTTTCACAAAGCATGGCTAATTTGTATACGTCATTTAAACGTGTTTTTGTTGTTTCTCAGTCAAAAGCGTTTGCCTTTTCGGAGAATTGTATGTGCACGCTAGCCTTATTTTACCTAACAATATAAATTATTTCACTGTACTTTAGCGGGATGCTTACGCACAGGCGTACATTTAATCATTTTCAATTAAAAAAGGGAAGACAAGACAATCAGAGAGAACTGTTTGCCACTTTTTCTGCACCTAAATGTTCTTTTACACGTGGAAATAAGTCTCCAGTATAGCTGTCCCCATCAAATCCGTTCGTAAGGGATGTAAATTCTGTTATGAACAGCATAATTACCCCCCTTTATAGTCATATTTCCACGCAATCCCTGAAAGAGAAGGCTTTTAAAAACAATGTGGGAAAAGGAAAAAATGCTGATGACCAGCATTTTCTCCTTTACCCACAATGTTTTCCACCCTATCTGGCCAAAGTTTTATCGTTTGCTAAAGCTAATCGATGCAAATAAGATAGACTTTAGACAAAATGTTGGGCGTATGCGTGGGTACATTAGCTGAGACTGAGGCCGTTCTACTGAGAAAACGGCTGCCTGTTATTCTGAATGTGCCTCAAATATTCGTTTTTGCTGTATCTGTCTGGCTCGTCCTGTATGTTCGTCCTTGATGGGACTATGATGTTCACCCAACAAATTCTTTCGGGGCGCACTACTACTTCGATCCAAGCAACTCTCTTGAGATCAATTCGTGAGAATCAATATTTTTAGAAATCGTGTCAAAATTAAATGGCCTCTCTTTGCATGGTATGTCCATTATGAGCCAATTTCTGTTAGATCGAATGGTTTAGTCGCAGGACAAGAAAAAAACTCTTTCTTTGAGCTCAATATTCAACCGGCTAGGACCCCGCACTTCCTGACATTCTTTTTCGGCCTAGCTGTATAACATGGCTTTTGACCAACGTTTTCGTAGTAAAGATACATCTATACTCATTTTTAGCCACTTTTTACCCTGTTTTTAACCAATTTCATCTTCATTTTGTGAAACTATAATCATTCTTGTATCTTCATGCCAAATGTTGTCCTTTCGGCTGCAAGATTGCACAGATTACGGCGGATAGAAAATGCATTTCATTTTTGGAAGCCTTCAAAGAAATCGCTGTTGTCGTCTCCGGTTTTAAATGAGGACAAATCCCTTGAGCTTCTGTTTCCCTTACACATTTTTTTTCCTTGTTTTATGTTTATCTATGTTTACTCAGCTGAACCATTCTAGACACTTTCAATTGTTAACAGCGAATTTTCTCTCTAGCTGTGAGAATGCATCTTTAATCTCAAAAGAATAGATAGTAGTTTCCGATTGGCAATAAATGTGGACATGTTTATTCTGCGGGCTTCTGTAGGCCTTTTGCGGGTACACTTATGACACCAATGTACAAGGGTTGCTTCTTTTAACCCATACCCGATGGTGCTTATTTACAACTAATAAAACGGATCACAGGGCGACAATCCTTTTCTGGTACTGTTGGTAATAAATTATTTCTATGCGTTAAGCTATAACCCGTTTCTGTGCAGTCTATATGTATTTCTAGTCACACCAGTTTAAACAGCAACTGTTCTTTTTCAGATGATCAGTTGGATTAACCCTTAGGCTGTTAAGCGCGACTCACAGACCTTTGCGGACAGTGAAGATCAAGATCAGACTACACAGAACGTGCAGTCTGATCTTTGATCTACACTGTCCGATAAGGAGATATTTCCCCAACGCCTCCATAAATTTGAAATACCAACATTTTGGTTTTTACCATCGGCTTGAAAGTTTCATTTAAGTTATATGGCAGGATAAGGGTTAACATCCAAAATTATAATCTAATTGACAATTTCACTTTTCAACAATTTAATATAGAACAATAATGAAAAAGGCAATGGCTGGCTCGGTTAGTTTTCATTATTTATCCTCATATTGAATCAAGAATGTGTTTCTATTTTGCACAAATGCAGTATCATTTAACCCTTAACCCTTCACCAGACGACAAAATTTTAGCTTTGTCCAAATTGAAAGCATTTGCAGACGACAATTTCAAATGGCTCAAATGATGCAATTTTTGGGGGGTAGAAAATGAAGCCTTTTCAAAACATTCTCGGAAAAGGAGAAAATGCTGGTAACCAGCATTTTCTCCTTTTCCCAGAATGTTTTCAAAAGCTTCTTTACCAGGGTCGTTGAAAAGGCGGCATTGTGTGGTAAAGGATTAAACTGCTAAATCAATGAATAGAAAAAATTCTACCAATAGTAAAAACCCAAATATTGCGGTTTCAAAGTTGATTTCACCGGTAGGAATATAACGTATCGGACAGTGCAGATCAAAGATCAGACTGCACGTTTTGTGCTGTCTGATCTTGTTCTACGCTGTTCGCAAAAAGCGCCCCGAGTCGCGCTTAGCAGCCTAAGGGTTAAACTATGTTTATTGCATACAGGTTCCGCGTAAGCTGTATCGGGTGTAACATTTCTTTTTTTATATCGGGCACTTAAGTTACCCCAAACAATCCTACGTTTCCACGATCCTTAGCAAGATGACTTTTGAAAACATTGTGAGAAAATGCTGGAAACCCGCATTTTCTCCTTTTCCAACAGTGTTTAATACCCTTTCAAATCGAATACCGTCATTTGAACCGGATTTAACTTTTACACCTGCAAATCCTTTGCTCTGGACTAGTCTTTTTTTTTTCCTGGGCTTGGCTTGCCCAGCCCAAGGCCATAGGAATCGTATACCAAAATTTCAACTGCATCCAAGCATTTACGGAAAAACCCGAGTCAAGCATTTACGGAAAAACCTGAGTAAAAGTGAAAAGTACCGCCTGCAATCCATCTCATTACGCTGAAGGAAACGACCCCTTTAAATGATAAAATATTTCGATTTGAACTCACAGTAAGGTTTAATTTCACAACAAACTTTGTTAGATGTGCGATTTTAATCGTACGAAAGTGTTGACTGAGAATTTTGGGCCCTCGTAAGGTTATTCATAACTGCAAATTCGTGCGCTTAACAGTGAAAAAAACATTTGGCAAACCTCGGGTGATCGTTGATCAAATGTTTTGATGTAGGTACGCAATCGACCGAGTTCTTACGAGTGCTGTTGCCGAGCACTAATCGTTCGTTTATACTCTTTCTACACACCATGTGAAGGACAAATAATGATGGCGTATTTTACGCAGACGACGGCTCTTTCTCTGAAAAAGGTGCCTCAAAACCTCGGCAAGATTTTAATTATCGTTAAATTACTGTGCACCTCGTGTCTGAAGTTATAAGTATGTATTTGATTGGTATATATGCCTTATTTCTTCCTGTCAGAATTGTCCAGATATGACATCTAGGCCCATAACCATTTCGACCCATAGCAAACTCGGAGCATACAATACCAAATATGTATTAAAGTTTGTAACATGAGCCATTGAAAACCAGTTAATCTTTAGAAAACGATAAAATTTTAGACTTGTCTAAATTGAAAACATGTGCGAACGGCAAGTTAGATTTAGCTGAAATGTTGGTTATTGGCTGTAAAAGTGCAGACAACCTTGTAGGATAAAAGAGAGCTTTTTCTTTTTTTTTTTCCAAAAGGTTTTCATGAGGCTATATCCTTGGAGTCCTTAAAACTCGAGAACGTGTGGTCAAGAGTTAAGTAACTGGTGGGCGTGTTATATCAAAGATCAGACTTGACATTCAGTGCAGTCTGATCTTGATCCCCATAGGTATTTAGGCTGACCTGGGTCGAAACTTTTTGCTTTTGGCAATTTTTCTGCATGTCAAAGGACCAGTGTACGTCATGATTCAGTCGGTTGCTCCACGAAATGGATTTTATGGATCCATCAATATATGATGGCTCGTTTGGATTGATGGATCACGGAGATACATTAAACCCCTCTTTTCCAGAGCATGGCTCATTTGTGTTTTCCATAGTCACAACTAGGAGCTCTTCAAATTTATCAATCCTAGATGACTTTACTCAGATGAGGGCTTTAGGTCCAACGGCCCTCTTGTTCATAATAATCGGCTTTCCAACTTGGTTGATCATGGCAACTTAGAGATTCCATAGACTTTCAATGCGAATGTTGAAAAGTGGCATTTACAGCGGATATTTTGACAAAATTTTTATAAATGAAATGTAGAAATGTACCTTGAGCAGCCTTGTATCATCCATATGATTTTATTCAACTGGTAGTCTTTAGCACATCTGTTTACGAAGAAAGCGTCATGCTATTGTCAAAGCCTATGCGTCATTGTCGTCGTGCAAAAACTTTGACATTTTTTAATATCTCTTTTATTCCTGAAGATATTTACTTCAAACTTGTACAAGTTATTTACTGTCAAAAGGGGTATCCATATAAGGGGGCAGCTAACCATCAAAATATTTTTGACACAGTTACGCCCTTTTTATAGCTTTAAATTTTCAGAACCTTTTTTTATCATATCTGTCACTAATAAAGATACTTACTTCAAACTTGAACTTTTCGATAACTATTAAGAGGGGAATTTATATCAGTACAACAGAGGTAGGTAACCACCAAAATATTTTTGGCAAAGTAATTAGTTATGCCCCTTTTTCAACTGACAACTTTTAGCTCAGCTGTTTTTAGAGACATGGTATTTTCATAGCCCTAGTGTCATCATCTTCGTCGTTTGTGTCGTTGTCATGCAAAATATTTGACATTTTACAATATCTTTGTTATTACTGAAAATGTTCACTTAAAACTTGGACAAGTTGTTAACTATCGAAAGGGAAAAATAAACAATAAGGGTAAATAGCTATCAAGTTATGCCCCTTTTTCAACTTTGTGTTTTCACTGAAAATCAACCGAGCATTGGCGCCCGAATGCGGACGTCTTTTTATTTGTTGTCACAGAAACCAAAACTTAAAAATAAAAAGAAATGCGTAAAAGATTGTCTTCTCAGATACCAAATCGTGCTCTGTGATATAAGCCTTTAAAGACTTCGTGTTTTTTCCTTGTCATTGCCCAAAGGACATGGTTACTATTTCAACCTATAGACGGAGTGTGGTAAAATGAAAGAAAAATATGATTCATGGCTTGGCCATTGTGGATTTTTGCACTTTCCAGAAATATTCCCTGCTGTTGCACGCTGCTCATTTTGGTTTGTTACCATGATTTGTTGCCAAAGCAACGTAAAGGAAGAAAATAAGAAGCAGAAAATCCTTTGAAAATTATCTCTTTTCAGTCCATACAGACCATGAGACCAAGGCTATACAAAAATACACATTATATTGGCCTTTACAAATTTATGTTTTTTCCATTCTGTTGTCAACTCCACAGACTGTCAGTTTGAGACATGTAGATATTTTTTTATTAGTCTGTACAAATTTGATAGCAGTTTTTAAGCCTGTACAGATGTGATAGCAACTTTGAGCATCTGGGCCTCATTTTCCTACCTCTCCACCCGTCCTGATGCCCAGGTCTTCAGCGCCTTCATCGCTCTGATTTCATTTGATATAGGTATATAGAGTTGAAAGAACCAACTTGTTTATGCCAAGAGCAACCAGGGTACCATTTCGTGCATTCGACCCTTTCTCTGCAGAGCTCGAAAGCGTATAGATCTGAATGCCTTGAGCACGAAAATATAGGTCCGGCTGCAGGGACTTACGGCTTTTTGTCAGGGATTCTTGATTTCACCCTTTTCGTCATATAAACTACTTTCAACTTCCTTTTTGTGAACATATCTTTAGAAACCGTTAAGGGATAAGGTAGCCATTGCTTGTAGTTAGCAAACTGCACCTTTTACTGCAATGATTTCAATATCATTAAGACAACGGATTTTGCTTTCCTCGTGCGTTTTTCCACGCTTTACGGTTTATCAAAGGCCGGCAGCTTAGTCAGTTAGATTTCTAGGGTTTAAGAATCCGAATTCCTTCTCGGCCAAACTCTTGTCGAGAATTAATGGTTATCATTACGACAGGACTAATTTACCCGAGTCTAACGGCTGAATATAGCTTCGATCCTGTCTACGTTGGGATGAGGCCAGTGACTTACATAGAGTTTCTTAAAAAGATGAATATCAGTTGGAAAGGATTCCTTCCCCTCCCACCGCTAAAAATTCCTTCCATACTGTCTCTAATAAGGTAGTAAGCACCGTGGAGAAAGGACACAATACCAATCACCAGCATTTTCTTCTTTCCTCAAGCTATTTCCAAAACCTGTTTTTCTCAGGGCCATTAAAACTCGGGATTGTGTGGTAGAGGGTTAAAGGGGATGAAGGTGTGCTTAGATTTAAGTCCGAGGCGATATTTCACTGTGTAATGATGGCGAAGCGTTTATGGTTTAACCCTTTACCGCACAACGCCGCCTTTTAATGACCCTGGGAAAGAAGCCTTTTGACAACATTGTGGAAAAAGGAGAAAATGCTGGTAACCAGCATTTTCTCCTTTTCCCACAATGTTTTCTGTCCTATCAAACAAAAGTTGCGCCATTTGAGCCGCATTGAAATTGTCGTCTGCAAATCCTTTCAATTCGGACAAGGCTAAAATTTTGTCGTCTGCTAAAGGATTAAAGAACAATTTTCCTGCCTGTATTTTTCACCTGTAACCTAAATTGTTTTAAGTCTTAACCAAACGACAAAATTTCTGGGCAAGACCGAATTGAAAGCAGAGAACAAATCAAACGTAGCTTAAATGATTTCTGTCCTCGACAGGATATTAAGCATTGTGGGAACAGGAAAAAAATGCTGCTTAACATCATTTTCTTCTTTTCCCTCAATGTTTTCAAGAGGTTTCTCTTGCTTTCAGGTTCGTTAAAACTTGCGATATTATGATAAGTGTTAATGGACATTTTCCTTCTAACCCCCCCTTTTTTTTAATGCCCAAATGATTTAGTCTGATATTATTCAGGGGAGGTAACAGGAGTACATTACTCCACCTAGTTCCTTTTACGAGTGGTCTCCCTTCTTCACATGTTTTACATTTTCAAAAGAATGAAGTTTGGGATGATGTGTATTGACCTGAATCCCTCACAACTGTCGGGTCATTTACGTTAGAAAGATCAAACTGCAGAACGTGCAGTCCAGTCTTCATCTACACTGTCTGCGGGAGCAACAAAAGCTTAATACAGAGCCGGACACGTCCAATACTGTTAACTTCCGGTTTCCTGTAAGCTGTCATGTACGACACTTCAATTTGCTCCCATTTGGAATGGTACATATGTGTATGGAGCATGCTCATTGAAAAGGGGGATTAATGCATCCGCGAAAAAGTATCGATTCAGGTCAGCCTGCGCAGTCCGCGCAGGCTCACCTGAGCCGAAATGTTTCGCTATCGGTCAATTTTCTGTATGTCCAAGAGGAATAAAAAAAGTAAAAAAATAGAGTGACCTGGCAACTTTTAATCTAGTTTTGAAATTAATTTCTCTGCCAGCGACCTACACTTGCGCCTTCTGTACAGTGATAGGCTGTCATCTTCACGATAAATTCCATACTTTTAAATGATATGATTTATATTCAAATGCATTTTAACATCCGCTTTGTTTGCTTTTGGCAGCTTTTATTACTTTAATACCTATTTGGTTTCAACATCTGTCTTCCCTATCAAAACACTTAGCATTAGAAGTGTTAGATTAGTTACCTCCCCTGAAACAGCAGCGTATAAGGTGAGCCGGTTTCAGACTCTAATCGTACTGTGTCTAAATAGTCTACGATTACAAAAATGGATTTAATTTAGTTTATTTATTTGCTTTGAATCGGGTTAAATACGACAGACTACTGACAGAGCCGTGCAGGATGTAGGGCAAGATCTGACTACACGTATGTGCAGGCAATATGGAAATGGTCGCCAACGGCAGGGTTATAGTTAAATATGAGCCATGCTCTGACAATAGGGGCATCTCCGTGATGCATGATACCAATCAAGCCATCACATAATTATGGATTCATAATAGCCACTTTTTTTTTAAACAACCAACGTAATCATGAGGTACACTGGTCCTCGGACACACAGAAATTTTACTAACAGCGAAAAGTTTCGGCCCAGGTCAGCCTGCGCGGACTGCGCAGGCTGACCTGGTCGATACTTTCGGCAGATGCATTAAGCTCCCTTTTCAGAGAGCATGACTCATCATTATTTATTGGGGAGGGGGGCTTCTAGTTTTGTATCAAGGTCGATAACTTCCGCCTGCTTCCTGCAACATAAGTTACTGTTCCTTTTCCGGGTGGTAAAGATCACGGTAAGGCAGTCTGGACATTGATTTACAGAGACTGAAATATCGAGATATAGTTTGCTCTATAAAGTTGTGTCCGAGCGGGTAGCTCAGTGGTTAGCGTATCTGACTCTTGACCTGGTGGTTGCGGGTCCCATACTCAGTCGCTGTAAAGCTTTCTTTCCTGCGATTTCTCGCCTCTCACCTATGATGCATGTGAGAAAAGTAGTTAGTGGCTTGGAAAGAAAGTTGTTTCAGCACTGGTGCGAGAAAGCCAGGAAACACACGCGTAGGTTTACTGACTGGCGTGATATGACCTAAGCTGGTAAAGCAGCGTTAAACTCTAATACAAACAAACAAAATCTAAACAGTTGTGATATTGCTATAACAGGGTCGACAGAAACTCTATCTACTTAGCTGTCCATGAGTCAAGACATTGTTCATTCCTTGCTCACCAGTTTACACTTGAATCATGCTCTGTGAAAAGGGGGACTTAATGCATCTGCGAAAAGTATCGACCCAGATCAGCCTGCGCAGTCCGCGCAGGCTGACCTTGGCCGAAACTTTTCGCTATCGGTCAATTTTCTGCATGTCCAAGGACCAGTCTACCTCGTGATTAAGTCGGTTGTTTAAAAAAAGTTGTTATTATGGATCCATTATTATGGGATGGCTTGAATGGTGTCATGGATCACGGAGATGTATTAAGCCTCCTTTTGTCAGAGCATGGCTCATTTATGTGGACGAAGCAGTGTGTGATTGATTGTATTGTGTTTAACGCCTTTTTCAACATTATCTTAGTTATATCGCGGTGGCCAGTGCACCTATCCATGCTTTCCTGGAGTTTCTTTTACCAGTACTTCGCACAACATTCTTACCAAGCCACTGGCTGCTTTCTAACATAACCATCGTCGAAACAATGGTCACCGGTAAGAGAGGAATGAATCCTGTCGCAATGACTATCATCAGTCCTCGGAAAGAAACTGGCTAAGCCGGGGATCGAACCAGGGACCTCCTGTTTTGAGGTCCTATACGCTACCGGGGCTCAACGAAGAAGCAGTGTGTGAATGGTGGAAGTTAGAGACAGAAAAGGTTATACTTCACCTCGCGATCGATAAAAAACCTTATAAGAAGGCTAAAGCTTGTAAACGCGGGAACATATATTGAAATACAATAGACTGGTAAAGGTAACAGGTGCGTTCACCTCGTTTTTTCCCCATTCCCTTACAAATCCGTCAACACAAACTAAACTACCATCTTTAAGTATACACGTGTTAACCCTTAGGCTGCTAAGTGCGACCCACTGACCTTTTGCGGACAGTGTAGATCAAGATCAGACTGTACAGAACGTGCAGTCTGATCTTGGTTCTACACTGTCCGATATGGAGATATTTTTCTTCAAAAATAAGTTTGAAATAGCATTATTCTTGCTTTTTTACTACTAAAAGTTTCATTTAACTTCTTTAGCAAGATAAGGGTTAAGGTGATCGATGGCAAGCACTTGCATACCAACTATTTCATCTGTTACATTAGTGTAAAAAAAATGAATATCTAAAGAAGAACAACCGTCATACATGTACATATTCCCGGTCGATAAAGTAAAGAAGGCGTTATTTCCTTCGACATAAAGAGATAATTTTTACCTGAGTTTACGACACTTGCACATAACATGCTTTTAAATAAGGGACGGGGGAAACCCTGTCTTTTTTGCGGTGTGTTATAAATATTAAATAAGCGAGGGAGCCTAAATCGATTTATTGACGAAGACTGTATCACAAAATGTTTACACTGATTAAAGTTCCTCTCTGGCAGTAGCAGAAAATAGACAGGCAGTCAGTGAAATCGTGTGTTTATTCCTAAATGGAGATTATCGTGTTATCTTTAGTTTAAAAATTACGATACTCAGTAACAACGTAGGAGAAAGTGGAATGTTTAATCTAGATTTGTTGTGTTCAGTTACAATGAAATTTCCCGTGTGATAATAAAAGTGAATGTTATCTAAATGAAGATCAAACGGATTACACAAAAAATGGGACTCTTCTCCAACAGTATCTCATAGATGCTTCATTTATCCTTGATGAGAGTGTAATGTTTTATACAGGGTCTGTTCAATTTCTTGTACATGCCCTGATATCCGGTACAGTAACGTAATTCAGACTTCTCCCTAAGCAGAAGCTGCCAGCACGATGTCGCACCTTAAGGTATATAATCACGATGACGTCACGAATTCCGTGGTCTCTAGGCTCGCTGGCTGTCACAGTAACGTTTATTCTGTATCCTGTATGACACCGAAGTTTAAACATGACAGTGGCAATAGAGATATAATTGAACAAGCTGATAAAACGATAAATGGCTCTCCATTGCCTGCTAATCATCACAGCTATCACTCACGAAATGTCACCGCTGAAATTCATAGCACTGAAGGCAAAGAAACACATGCTCAAAGTCACTTGTATATGGATATACCTCCTTGTTCTGACCACGGAAATATTTATAGCACTGCACGTGACAAACAGGTGACAGATTGGGGCGGGGTCATGAAGGACTTGTTCTATAACCTTGACAACATGGACTCAGGTAGATATTATTGCAATACATTACATATCTGTGCGAGATGCTTTTACATTATAAATCATATTTATTGTTCAGCCGGTCCAAGTTTTAGTCACTGGCAAAAACGAATAGGTAAAAAGTAAACAAAAGATAGAGCGACCTGGCAACTTTTGACATAGTTTAGAATTCGTTTTTCTGCCAGCGACTTACATGTATATATTGACGGACCGTACAATAACAGATTGTCATCTTCATAATGATTTCTATACATTTGAATGGTATGATTTAAATTTAAATGCATTTTAACACCTGGATTTTTACTTTTGGCTGCTATCAGGCCTTTTTCAGCATGACTCTTTTCCGCTACATGGCAGAATATTAATCTCGACATAAATTATGAATAATGGCCTAGCGAAATGTAAAACGAATTTGAAGGTTAAAGATGAACAACGGATTTATACAGACATAAAATTTCTACGGTTTGTGGTCCTAATTTTTGGCATAGCTGAATGCGCTGGTTTTTCACCTACTCCTTAGTGTTGATATATTCGAATAAATAAATAGAAATTTGCGATTGGTCAAAAATGTGGGCATGTTTATTCAGAGGACCTCTCAGGTCCTTTTGTAAGCAAATTAACGTCATCTTCTTCTTTTAAACACTTTTCTCGTTTAAAATAGGCAAAACTGAACTCGCATATTTAGAGAAAGTTGGTCTTCTGTCAGTCTTCGCTTAGAGTATCGAGTATAGTAGCGTATACTGGCTAAAAATAACAGTTCCAATTATTTGATGATGTCATCGCTATTGTGGCGCTATTTGACATCATCCTAAACATGTCGGCTAACTAGGAAAAGGAAAATAAACAAAAATAGTATCCTCATTATAAATCTTTTATCCGTAGGGACGGCAAAAGTTAGTTTCCGTACATTTTTCTATTGTGACCTGTGACTCATTCTCGAACATTCTGTATGCGCACTTTCATACTCCCCTCTCTGTCTCTGTCTCTGTCTCTCTCTCTCTCTCTCTGGCTTTCTTTCTCCCTCTCTTTCTCTCCCTCTCTCTCTCCCTCTCTCTCTCTCTCTCTCTCTCTCTCGTGCTTTCTCTCTCTCTCTCTCTCTCTATCTCTCTCTCAGCCAGTCCGGCAAGGCAATTTATGAAAAACTTTGGCCCCCTGAACCGAAGTAAAAAAGGAAACCAAAAATTTTGCCTTTAGTCGCTCTCGGCAGCTAAAGGCTAATATAAAACGGACTAAATAACTTCTGAAGAAGGAGGGGTAAAAATAATGTTTGCGGTTTGGTTTCCACAAATCACTGTAAACTGTCCTAGTGAAACGGCATGATTTGAGCCACGCTCGGTGAAAAGGGGGCTTAATGCATCTGCGAAAACTATCGACCCAGGTCAGCCTGCGCGGACTGGGCCGAAACTTTTCGCTATTGGTCAATTTTCTGTATGCCCAAAGACCAGCTAACCTCGTGATTTATTCGGTTGTTAAAAAAAAAAAGTCGCTATTATGGATCCATGATCACGTGATGGCTTGCTTGATATCATGCATCATGGAGATGTATTAAGATCCGTTTTTCCAGAGCATGACTCATTTACAATTCATCACTCTGACATTTCGGCTACTCTCCGCGTATGATAATAATCTACAAACACAGTTTTTTACGCGCCTTCCCAAGACACCGTTTGAAAACAGGTAGCCTGGCATTCTGTCCCTTTATATTCATGAGTCATTCTAACATACCGGGTACGTGTAGCTGTTCAAAGTTTTCTTTTAACTGAAAATGCTCCATTGAACGATTTATTGAATGGTTGATTGATTGAATGGTGTTTTACGCCGCTTTCAACAATATTTATGTCATATCACGGCGACAGCTCACATATTCATGTATTCATGTACACATGTATTCCCTCGGTTGATTGAGTAGTGTTTTACGTCGCTTTCAACGGAATTTCAGTCATAATACGGCAAAAGCTCACATATTCATGTTTTTTCCTGGGTTTCACCAGTACTAGGCGAGGGCTGTGAGGTGTCTTGCCCAAGGGTACTCCCTCGAGAAGCCCAATGGATCCAGTAAGGCTCGAACCCGGGGTCTCCAGGTCACGAGTCCTACACTTTACCACTGAGCCACGCTGGATCTCCTCCATCCGACGAACAGATTATACAGGACTTCAGATAGAGGGAGTGATTTTGATTTCAAAATTGAAAATATTATTCAATCTCCACTAAACCCTATGTTATGGGTACTTATTAGAATCGTCTCATCGAGACGATTCTAATGAGTACCCACAACATAGGGTTTGGAAGAGAAATAATGGATTTAGAATACTATCACTCCCTCCTATCTGAAGGTCTGAGATAGATCTACCAGTCTATTGGGAGGAGGGCGATCGGCTGCAACAAGCAATCGTACTAGTACGTAGTTGGAAAGGTTTGAAGACTGCTTGATTGATGTATGGTTTTCTCTGGCTCTCTGCTTCTTTAGACTTGGACACGAAAATGTCTAAAGGTACGCCACATTTTAAATCTTTGTCAATTTTGCTACAGATTGACTGAGAAATATTCCGGACATTCATAACACAGCGTACGATGGATTTGGGAATTCTTTTTTAAGTCTGAAAGCTCGTTAAGTGTTCACTCAAAATGTGTCATGCTCTGGCGAAAGGAGGCTTAGTGCCTCTCCGTGATGCGATATACCAATCAAGTCATCACATAATTATGGACCAATGATAGCCAATTTTTTTTTAATAATCGATTTAAGCATGACGTAAACTGGTGCTTTGACATACAGAAAATTGACAAATAGCGAAAAGTTTCGGTCCAGGTCAGCCTGCGCGGACTGCTGCGCAGGCTAACTTGGATCGATACTTTTCACAGATGCATTAAGCCCCTTTTCACAGAGTATTGCTCAAATATATTTGCGGCGGACGATTTTGAATCACCGTCCTAAAATATCGAAGATCAAAATTAGTTAGAGTCTGGTGAAATGAATTGGTAGGATAAAAAAATAGTAGTGTCGTTTTAACTGTAAAGGGAAAACAAAAGAGGGGAGAAAAAGCATATATCAATCGTGGTATTTGTATTGAGTACAAACCCACGGCCCTTTGATAAACTTCCTCCGATATTGATCTAAAAACTCTTTCACTGCAAAAAAAAAAACCTCGTCTGCTTTGACTTTTTTTAACTCCTGAAAATGCTACATCTATAATTTCCATTGTGAATAAAAAAAGGGTTTTTTTTTGTCATGGTCCAGAATCAGTTAGCAGACAATGCAGATCTGGGATCAGATTGCACCTTCTGTGGAGTCTGATCTCTATCTACGCCGTCCGCTGAGGCTATTTTTCTCGCCCAAGACGATGAAAGGGTCTAATCGGGCCTATTGAAATCCCTTTTTAGTTTGAACATTTTTACTTCTGTGTGACGTCTCAGCTTGTTATCAACGGAGATATTGCTGTTTTTTTTTTTACATCTGTTATACTATTTTCTTTACTGTTATAAACGTAGACTCTTTCATTGATCATTCAATAAGATCACACGCTCGTCCCTCACTTTCCGTTTCTCTTCATGCACACTGTTTTTCCAACTTGATCTGTCTGTGCGTCTGTATGTCTGCATGTTTGTCTGCCTGCCTGCATGCCTGTCTGTGTGTATTGCTCACGCTCGTCCCTCACTTTCTGTTTCTCTTAATGCATAATGTTTCTGCCAAAATTGCCTGTCTGTCTGTCTGTCTGTCTGCCCGCCCGTCCGTCCGTCCGTCTGTATGCCTACCTGCCCGCCAACCTTTCTGCCAGCCTGCCTGTCTGTCTGTCTGCCCGCCCGTCCGTCCGTCCGTCCGTCCGTCCGTCCATCCTTCTGTATGCCTATCTGTCCGCCAGCCTACCTTCCCGCCTGCCTGCCTGCCTGTCTGCATGCATGATTGTCTGTGGTATTGCCCACTCTGTCTCCAGTCGTATTCTTCTACTTCTTCTATTTCTTCTTAACAGTTGAGATCTTGTCTTTTTCACCTTTTCCTCACTTAGTGTAAATCGTACAAAGAGCATTATTGTAAGTAAATGTATTAAGAAAGATACAGTGGGGGGACACCCTAATATATAAAAGCCCGGTTTTACAGTTGACATAGCCCGTTAATGGGTTGTAATTGTGCTAGACATCAATACAGCACACAGACTCCGTCATGTGTGAAGCGGAGACCTTCAGGTCTGTTGTTTTGTTGAAATAAATGGTTATTGAAGTCCTATAAAATTGATTGAAGCGAATAGAAAACATTTCAGTGTGTATGAAATCTATAAATGCACATATGTAAATGTGTTTTAATGGATTTCTCATTTTGCTTAAGCAATAAATCAGCGTACCATCAGGTCGACAATTATTTTGCCGCTTGGTCGGATGTCAGCGGACATAGTTTTAACCCTTAAAGCGCCTTTCACAACTATGGTTGCCTTTGCGGCCAGTGTAGATCAAGATCAGAATGCACAAAACGTGCAGTCTAATCTTTGATCTACACAGTCCACTTTGCTAAAACACTACAGACAGAAAGCACCCACTAAATTGCTATTACCTTGGATTTATTCTAGAATGCAAATGTCCTTTGGGTTTATTCGGCGCTTTAAGGGTTAAGCCTGGTGGGCCGGTCGGATTTTTGCTCATTCGCTCGTCGATCAATCGATACGTCCCTCTGTCCGTCGGTACGTCGGTCGGTCAGTCAGCCAGTCAGTCAGTCAGACTGTCGACCAAAAACTTGAGCGAACAAGGACTCTGTCAAACAACTAGTCAATCTAACAGTCTTCCATTATATGTCGCTAAGTAACATAACTTATAAGTCTGTGTGCAATTTTACGCAAGCTTCGAAGCTGAGGGACACGAAAAAAAAAAAAACAATTTAGCACTATAATGTTGTTTTCTTGCAATCTGATCTTAATCCATTGTCAGAACAGCTTAGGATGAAATTGGTGGCTTAATTTCTAATTTATGCACAATGATACAGACACATTGACAATGGGGGGGGGGGGGGGCATTCTTCAGTTATTTCCCTTGATTCCTCTCCAGCACTACTTTGGTCTTGATAAGGAGATTACTTGGATTTTTATCCTTGATTTTCTTGTACTACCCAAATATGTTCTTGAAATAATATCTCAGATAAATCTGGTTGTATTGTTTTACAAATCTATATATACGCATTTCTCTGATAACTGAGAACATGATTAGCTTCAAAATTGCATAGGAACCTTACGTGTAGTCATAAATCAAATTATTTTTTATCGAAACATACCCAAGTGAATCCAGGATAAAAACAAAGGAACACGGGTAAAAGGGCCAATTTGTTATTTGGTTACCTTTAGTCTTTAGGCCCCAGACCACGGTTGTCAGTGAAACGCGTGTCGATTGTCAACACGCCAAACAGAACTTCTTCGACAAAACGTCTAAAGAATCAGCCTGAAATGATAAAGAGCACTTAAATGCAACAGCATAACCCCAATTTTTTAGATTTCATCAAGAAATCATAGTGAAATAGTGAAATTATTGACCGATACAGGCAACTGGCATGGTCGGAAAAAAATTGACAAAATAAGCCATTTTAGCCTTTATTCCAAAATTCACAAAATGCAAGCCCAGGAGGCTAGCCTGAAAATGCCAAGCTAAATTGAAACTCGAAACAATACATAATTTGGGGATGAAATCAAAAATAGTACGTTACCATGTCATTTTTTCGCAATCTTTCATGGCATTACCCCGCCATTGTTTTTACGGATAAAGCTAGCCACTAAATCCATGACCCCTCAGTTTCGCATTTGGGTCAAAATTAATGGAACAAAGAAGGAAAGGTCATGACCTCCTGTTTCAAAGACAAACTGAATGCTTCTTTTCAATAATCTTACACAATTCATGGGTGTAATAACTGCTCTTCTTATCAAAATTGCATTGAAAACCTACCTTTCTCCATTATTTCTAATTTTGACCATGGCCAGTTCGAATAGAACTGTTTACATTTGCCTTATCTGGCAAGGGAGGAGATAATTTGATTTACAGGAATGGCCCTCATTGAAACATATTTACGCATCATCGACTGGAGATATGTCAATGTATTGCATTCTGTACAGATGTGCTTGACAATTGGTTTTGATTAATGTGCATTCTCGTACACATCAGTCATGTCCCGTGAAAAGAGGGTCTAATGCTTCTGCAAAAAATATTGATTCATGTCAGCCTTTGCAGTCCGCACAGGCTGACCTAGGTCGAAACTGTTTGCTAAATTGGTCAATATTCTGTATGTCATAGGACCATTCTATCTGCTTCTGTACGTCATGATTCAACCGGTATATGGGAAAAAATGTAACCATGAATTATGCAACAACTTGCTTGGTCTAATCAGGGATCGTATATACACATGTATATACGATCCCTGGTCTAATGCATTACGAAGATGCACTAAGCCCCTTTTCTCAGAGCGCTGCTCAAATGTTACATTCCTGAGAGATGTACATTAGTATGTTTTATTGTTCAGACTCTTAAATAATTGAGCCATGCTCAGAGAAAAGGGGGTTTAATCTATCTGCAAAAAGTATCGACCCATGTCAGCCTGCGCAGTCCGCGCAGGCTGACGTGGATCGAAACTTTTTGGTATTTGTAATTTTTCTGCGTGTGAAAGGACCATTCTACCTCACGATTCAATCGGTTGTTGGACAGAATGGATTTTATGGATATATAATTAAGTGATGACCTGTTTGTTATAATGCATCACGGAGATCCATTTAACCCCCTTTTGCTAGAGTCTTGCTCAGAAATTGACTTAACCCTCTCTCTGGCAGGTCAATATTTCTTAACTCTTTACAATCCGCAAATTGGAGAAAATTTTGCTGGATTTTTTTGTTCTTTAAAGATTGTGGAGAGCAAATGCTTGTTACGAAGAGTAGCTCTTTTTACCACACTGTTTTCAAAGGATGTGTACTCCAGTGGCGTTTAAATTTGTATTGTTTATGGTTAAGTGAGTTTGTATCAGAGTTTAAAATAGACAACATGTGAAAAGCTTAATAAGGATTGTCCCTCTCCTATTGTTTTAGATCTCTGTCTGTCTGTCTGTCTGTCTGTCTGTCTGTCTGTCTGTCTCTCTCTCTCTCTCTCTCTCCTTAAACTTCCATTTACTTGAAGGCAGATCTAGGATCTACACTGTTCCATGATGAGTGAGTTATGATGATGATGATGATGATGATGATGATGAACATTATTCTAATAGAAGTAGACGAAAATGTTTCAGCATATAACGACACCATACACAAGTTTTCGTTAAGATGAGCAAATACTTGGATTAAAGATTTTTGACAGGACCAAAAAGAAAAACAAATTAAAGAATCTAATTTAAATAAAGAAATTGAAGGCAGTAAAAAGGAATGTAAACTCTCTATTCGTATCTTATTACTAAATCTCGGGTCATATTGCATGAGAAATCCGGGGCTTGCATTGTAATAAAATTGGTGATTTATTGCGAAAAATTTAGTGCGAGACGATGTAATATATAGTGTGTTGATTTGTGTTGAAATCTACTTATGCAAATGTCGTAGGATTTTTCATTCGTTCAACAATGTACCACACGATCCCGAGTTTTAATGACCGTGGGAAAGAAGCCTTTTTAAAACAATGCGGGAAAAGAATAATGCTGATAACCAGCATTTTCTCCTTTTCCCACAATGTTTTCTACCCTATCAGACTTCTTAAGCCCTTTTGTACTAATTTTGAAATTGCTGTCTGCAGATGCTTTGAATTGGAAGAGTCCATTTATCGTTTGGGAAAGTTTTAAATTATCCTTTCACTCGCTTTGTTGCCCTTAGATGACAATCTTTGACTCCAAAGTCATTCAACTGTCATGAGCTATACTATGTATGCTTTACTTCGAAACGTACATTCATTATTATAGTAACAACAACAGATATTTCTTTCATCCTTCTTTCTGTCTGTCTTCTTTCCCCTATCTCATGTCACAAAAGCGCAAGGCTATGTCAGTGCAGGTGAGGCCATACCAGACAAGACCATGTTATTCAAGGTTTTGTCTGGTTTGAAAAAGTCCATGCCACACTGGGTCAGGCAATGCAACACTAGGCTAAGGTGGAACCACATGGGGAAAAGTCATGTTAAACCGTGCAAGAACATGCTATTTAAGGTTAGGAAAGGTCTGACCAAGTCCATTCCACATCGGGCTGGTTAGCCAATGAAGATAACTTTAGGATAGGTGAAGTCGAACAAGGCCAAATGAATGTTTTGAAAGATCTGACCAAGTCCCTGCCCTACTAGGTTAGGTCAAGCAACGCAAGGCTAGACTAGGGTAGGTGAGGCCGGACAAGACAGTGGTTTATGACGGCTTGGACATACGGTATTTGAAAAAAAAAAAAATCCATGCAACAATGAGCTAGGTCAAGCAATGCAAGACTAGGTTAACCCTTTACCACACAATCCAGACTTTTAACGACCCTGAGAAAGAAGCCTTTTGAAAACATTGTGGGAAAAAGGAGAAAATGCTGGTAACCAGCATTTTCTCCTTTTCCCACAATGTTTTTTACCCTTTCCAGAACAAATTTCAGTTTTTCAGTCAGATTTATTTTGTCGTCTGCAAATGCTTTCAATTTGGACTAGTCTAAAATTGTGTTGTTTGGTAAAGAGTTCAGGTGGATGAAGTCAGACAAGGCAAAGTCAAGTTAGATGTACCAGAAGCTAGACTATGGAATAGCTCAACCACTATCCCACTAATTCAGAGTGCTTAACAATACAGAGTGCTGTTTAGATTCTACTTATTGGTTTTACATTGTGTTTAGTACAGTATTGTACTTGGTAGCAAAGAGCGTAAACAGAACAGAAAAGAACCGAAATTTAATTGCACTGATACGCATACAAGCTCAATAGTCAAGAACAGAACCGAAATTCAATTGCACTGATAAGCATACAAGCTCAATAGTCAAAACAATGAAATGCAATAGAAACACAATCAAAGCAATACATTTCACTGTGCTGCAACAATATAGTTGTGAAAGTGAGGTTGATCCTTGTCTGCTAGACATACAGGCCGATCTCCACCTTCTCTCTTAGAAAAAGGCCACCATACGGTCGTGGTTGTTGATATTGAGAGCCAGAGTAACATCATTACATACAGTGGTCTTCCACGCCTCCTTTCTCTTTCAGTTGTAGCCTTGTCGAACTGTGAAAAAACAAAGAAAGAACAAGAGTTCTGATAAAACATCCAGTCAGTAAAACTAAGAATAGCAGAACAGAACATATCTTTTATTTTCACCCAGGTATAGCAAATATACAACAAGGGCAATATGAAATAATAAACATGGCTGTGCCCTTAATCCCAACTTTGTATATTGTTGCATTAATAAAAAAAAAATAACTGTAGATCTAGTGAGATCAAATAACAGTGCAGTTTGGACAAAGAGCTGTTAATTGTATATACAATTGACTTCCAGATATCACTTATAACTTTTCAGAGAGAGCGAGACGGAGGAGGGAGGGGGTTGAAGAAAGGGAAAGAGAGACAAAGATAGAGAGAGCCCTTGTGGATGCAGTATCCTTATGAAAACTGCAGACACAGTGACACTCCGTGTATTTATGGGGGATAGGATGTTATTATTCAATAAACCTTCTTGGTAGCGAAAACGGGATTTATATCTACTGCAACATGGACCTTGGACATTTGGAGAAAAAAGCTTGGAAATCTACGAAATAATGCGGATATTCGTTTCTGCAATAGCTTTCTTAACAAAGATCAGAATGAAGCATCAAAGACCCGCTCTGAATATTGTCACATCAGTTATAGTATTATTTCAGTTTCAGTGTTTCTTTCGATGAGAAAAATCTTGCAGAATATCGGAAAGTTCTGTAGATCCAAGATCAAACTGCACATTCTGTACAGTGTGATCTTGATCTACTCAGTCCGCAAAGCAGTTGATTATACAACCACTACGATTATTGACATCGTTCATTCGCAGCTTATTAGTCCTTAAACTGACAAATGAATTAAAAGAATATTTCAGACCAGCACTAAAATGTTCATTATATCGGACAATGTAGATGAAAGATCAGACTGCACGTTTTGTGCAGTCTGGTCTTTCATGTACACTGTCCGCAAAAGGTCCGCAGAAGGTCCCTAATTCGAATTCATCCGTCTAAGGGTTAATCAACGCATAGAGAGAATACATGTAAAATGTCTAAACAATTACTCAGCGGCCTTGTACATGCTTTAATAGATGTTTAATGTTAACGCTACTGTAAAACACGCCTTTTGAACATTACTACGGATGTTTACCATTCCTTTAATGTTAAATTTCACCTTTACGTTTTGAAAGAGATCAAAGAATAAAAAAAAGAGTGTATGCGCAAAGCCCCAGATAACATGGAAGGTGATTTAACCCTGAGGCCGTAAAGCGCAATTCAAGGACCTTTTGCGTTCTGTGTAGATCAAGATCAGACTGCACAGAACGTGCGGTCTAATCTCGGATATACACAGTCCGATAAGGAGATATCTTTCCCCACAACAATTCCTTTAAAATGGCAAAACTTTGGTTTTTACAATCGGCTTGAAAGTTTCATTTCACGTATTTAGCAGGATAAGGGTTAAACCACAACTTCTGGCTCTTCATTCAGATTCATCTTGTTGGTATTTATAAGATTTTTCTCGATAAGACACTTCAGCATCAGTAGTGCTGAGTACCAGCAAAATGACTTTTGTGAAGTGTGCTAATATACATGTATTTTAAATTTAGGGTTGTATACATATTTCTTTTATCTGCAGCCCTTTATGACATGTTGTATGACCTAATCACTGCCACAAAAATTGCCAAAAAAACTTTCAGATGGTACTCTGTACATACAAAATTTTTATTCTAGCTATAAAACACATACACCTATTAAACTATTTTTTAAGACTTGCACAAGTTAAATTTTCTACATTAAAAAAAAGAAATGTTTAAACACGGGTAGATGCAGCAGTTTTACAACACTTCGTTTTCTTCCAGTGCAGTTCGATCACTGCTTATACCTTCTATATACGCTGGTGAAGTAAATTTGTTGTTTCATTCACACCTGCAGTTTAACATGGCGACGCACTAAGTTTTCTTATTGCACTGAATACTTTCACAAATGTCACAGCTTTTTCTATGGACTTAGCCAAAATTTTGGCCTTTGCTGCATTCTTTGAAACCTCACACACACATACGCACACACTCACACACCCTAGCCCTAGCCTTGACCTAGTGAAACCCAGGACATACATGAATATGTGAGCTGTTGCCGTCATATGACTGAAATAATGTTGAAAGCGGCGTAAAACACCATTCAGTTGGTTATCCAAATGAGAGACATAGACTTACAAAACAAGACCTCTTCGAAACATGTACAGAAAAAAAAAACATGCCCGGAGTGCTAGGAGCAGACTGATCTCGCAACTGTACCGTCCGATTGTTCGTGTGATATCCTGTTTGAAACCACCTTGAAACTGCAATGTGAGGGTCATGAAAATGTTAGTTTAATAAAATCATTTTTACGAACTAAGGGTCTCAAACCGGTATCTTAGCTACGGGTTAGTGAACTGAAACAGTACACCGACCATTACGTTCAAACTGTGTGTTGTGCAACATGATACATGACCACGTGCAGTATCACTTACATACCATCTTAACCTTGCACCCTTTCAATGTTAATGGATACAAAAGTAGCTTTAGTAGCGGACGACGTAGATCAAAATCAAACTGTACAGAACATGAATTTTGATCTTGGACCTAAACCGTCCGCTACTTGATCCTGAACTATCGTACTAAGAAAATCTCCATTTCGCTACTTGATCCTGAACTATCATACTAAGAAAATCTCCATTTCGCTACTTGATACTGAACTATCATACTAAGAATATTTCCATTTCGCTACTTGATACTGAACTATCATACTAAGAAAATCTCCATTTCGCTACTTGATACTGAACTATGATACTAAGAAAATCTCCATTTTAGTGGAATTTTATATATATAAAGAGAGAGAGAGGGAGAGAGAGAGCTCGATAAACGACAAGTGTATATGAGAGGCACTCTGGCAAAAAAGCGGTTGAACCCTTTACCACACAATCCAGACTTTTAACGACCCTGTGAATGAAGCCTTTTGAAAACATTATATAGTTAGTATCAACATATCCTAAGCATTTTTAAAAATCACATACATTTGAACACATTGCTGTAAAAGGAAAAATGGCTTGTTACGAACAGCTCTCCTATTTGAGTTGTACTTTCAAATAAAGTCTGTTGCAAGACAAAAATGCTGGTGGCCCTGTATGAATATCTGGATTTGAACTTTGCCAGAATCATGCTAGATGGTGCAGAAAAACGAAACCCGAATTTTGCAGACTCGTTTTCCATTTCTTCACCGGCAACATGCTTCATGGCACCTCGGGCTTTCCTAGATTGATTTGTATTGGAGCGCTTAACAGTTTAATATATGTTCTAAGGTTGTTTCTCATATTTTTGCATGCACGTTTGTCATTTCTACACATGTTGTAAGCTCGTGCAGTCGCTACTTCTTTTGGCTTTTAACCATTTGCCAAACGACAAATTTTGGACTGGTCCAAATTGAAAGGGTTTGCAGACGACAATTTCAAATTTGATGAAAATGGCAGAAAGTTCTCAAAAAGTTGCGAATTTCTCCTTTTCCCACAGTGTTTTCAAAAGACTTGTACTGCAGACACGTGAAAACCAGGGCTTGTTTGAAAAAGGGTTAAAACAGATTATGGTTGTATTTTTAGTGCGGGTCTGATCATTGAATATCCTATTTCTGCAGATCCAAATAAGTTTTGCACTCATACTGTTAAAAAGAATACTTTATTCTTTTAAATGAAACCAGTGTTGTTGGTGTGTTTCTTCATTGAATTGTCTCCACGACAAATGTGTAGTGATCGTCGTAAAAGTAGAATTCGTTACAGAAGCAAATCGACATCAGACTCTGAATATTACGGGGCAGTCTATATAACTCACATGCTGTG
Organism: Tridacna gigas; assembly: GCA_945859785.2. Lineage (NCBI taxonomy): Eukaryota > Metazoa > Mollusca > Bivalvia > Cardiida > Cardiidae > Tridacna > Tridacna gigas. Next base: position 56,957,208 of record OX244035.2, read on the forward strand.
TGCGTTTGTGCAACAGCTTGCTGTATTTATTTGAGCCAGGCTCTGTGAAAAGGGGGTGTTTATACATCTGCAAAACGTATCTATCCAGGTCAGGCTGCGCAGGTTGACCTGGGTCGAAACCTTTTGCTTTTGGTCAATTTTCTGCACGTCAAAGGACCAGTCTACCACATGATTCAGTTGGTTATCAAAGGAAATGGATTTTGATGGATCTATTATTACAAGATGACTTGCTTGATATAATGCATACCGGATATGCATTAAACCCCCTTTTGCCAGAGTGTCACTCATTCATCTTTGCCCTCAAATAGATACACGGCATATTCTTTTCCATGACATTATTAAACCCTCATTTTTTTTAATTATGATGTATTCTCTTTCGTGATGCTTGATTAATGCGATATTTCAACAATTGCACCCGATTAACAACAAACGTATGGAAAAAAATGGACCATTCTTTATTCAAATTCCAAAGGAACAGATGTGCAATCCACTGAGGGTGAACTGTTTAAACTTATCAAATAGCTTTTGTATGCAGATGTTTAGTTTTAATGTCATTTACAACACTACGGTCATAGGTCATGCAGTGCATCTAACCTTGCTTTCCCGTATGTATGTCCTTACATACACACTGCAGTTTTGAGGGTTACAGCTTCAGTTCCACACGAATATATCCAGTTCGATGCAAGGGAGTCAAAGAGGGGTGATTTTCACCTTATTCGAGAAATTCATTAACCCTTGTGCTGCTAAATAAAAGAATTGAAACTTTCAAGCTGGTAGTGAAAATCCAAATTTTCTTATTTCAAACGTAGTTTTTGAGGAGAGGTATCTCCTTATCGGACAGTGTAGATCCAAGATCAGACTGCACGTTCTGTGCAGTCTGATCTTGATTTACGCAGTCCGCAAACGGTCAGTGAGTCGCGCTTTGCAGCCTAAGTTTAAACCTCTTCTGATTCGAAGACGAGATTCGAATTTGAGACCAATGTGATTGAAGTCTTTGGCATAATCTGGTAGAGATGCCGCGGCTATGTCTAACTACTTTTGACAAGAATACAAAGACAGGAATTTAAAAAAAAAGAAGCCAGTCTCGTCATTTCATTTCGAAATTGTAACACGATATTAAGAATAATAAAGAAAATGTTTAAATATTTATTTAGCAAATGGCGGCTGTGTTCTAATAATATTAAGCTACTTCCTCTTTCCTTCTGAAAAGAAAAATATAGTCAAAGCCATGCTCTGTAAAAAGGGGGCTTAAGGCATCTGCAAAAAGTATCAACCCAAGTCAGCCTGTGCAGTCCGTGGAAGCGGACCAGGGCCGAAACTTTTTGCTATCGGTCAATTTCCTGCATATGAAAGGACCTTTCTACCTCTTGATTTAGTCGGTTATTAGACAAAGTGGATTTGATGGATTCCTGACTATGTGATGTCTTGTTTGGAATAATGCATCACGGAGTTGCATTAACCCTTAGAGCGCTGAATTTATGAAATAAACCTTTTCAGTGAAGAAAAACATCCGAAATATTGTCATTTCAAGGTTGTTTTAGCCAGAAGGTGTATTGAAGTAGCTGACAGTGTAGATCAAAGATCAGACTGCACGTTCTGTGCAGTCTGATCTTGATCTACACTGTCAGCAAAAACGAGTTAAGTTGTTCCAGCGCTTTAAGGGTTAAACCCCCTTTTGCCAGAACGTGGCTCAATTATCTATGAAGCGCTATAACGGACTGCTATTGAAAAAAAAAAAACTTGCGTAAGTAGTATATAAAAGACTCGATCTGGGCCATCCCCCTTAACCCCATTATGTGGGCTGGGCCACCCCCCCTCACCCCCCTCACCCCCTTATGCAACAAAAAAAGCTTATTTCATGTTCTATCTTAACCTTCACCAAAAATTTCATGTAACACGCCCTCTCTCTAAGCCACATGCTCATGAAATCATAAACCAACAAACCAATAGGTTAAGCATTCATAATTAAATTAAACTAACCCCCATCCTAATCCCTTCACCTTTAATTCTATTATTATCACCCCTCACCCCCACACTCAGTAAATAAAAAATTTTCGAAAAAAAAAAAAAAATTTTAATTTTTTTAAAAAAAAATTTCATCATCACGCATCATTGCATCAGTTAACCAGCTAACCAACGGCATCAGTTAACCAGCTAACCAACGGCATCAGTTAACCAGGCAAACCCTTACATCACTTAACCAATCTTAACCCCCCATCAACCAACGCGTCACGCAATGGCTAGCCAGTTTATCGGTTAGTGAGGTAAAAAATTAAAAAAATAAATTTATGATTTAAATAAATTTATTTTTATTTTTAGTCTTGCTCCCTATGCTTATTCTGTCAGCTTATAATGACCCCATGATAAAGTTCTATAACTACCATCCCTCAGTATCAAACCCTTTTTATCATCTTCAAAGCTTAATGCTATTTTATTCATTTTTATAGTTGTTAATTTATGAAGTTTACTTTTTATTCCTCCCATAGTTACACAAAAATCTTTTTCAGTATCCAAACAATCTTTATAAGTTTTAAATTTTAAGTCTTTTTTTATTACAGACTTTTTAACTCCTTTACATTTTTTAGTTTCTGATGAACTATCTTCATAAACAAACATATCATTTTTATCAGTTAATGCATTACCTTCTTTATCCTTTTTTAAGATAAATTTTTTCATAGCATAAGTTTTTGCTCCAGGACTTACAAATCCAGTTAAAAGATCTCCTTCCATTTCATCCTTAAATTTACCTAACACATTACAATTTTTATCACTATATAATGGATGATTTTCCGGATAATTGCTAAAGTCAAACAAATCATTGACATCCTCTTTTAAATCTTCATACAAATCTTCAGTTTCTATTTTTAAAACATAACTATCAGTATCAGTATAGCACATAAATACTTTATCTTCTCCAAATTTATTTTTAAAATAGTTATAATAATCTTCTAACATAGTTGTTTTGCTAATATCAAGTATGCTTACTCCTAAATAAATTGGCTTATCATATTTAATCCATGTTTTTTTCATATGTACCGCAACCAAATTTTCATCAAATATAGTATGATTATGAAAGTTATGTTTTGCTGTTAACTTTTTAAATCGTTCACTATTTTCACCATTAACTAATTCTATGTTTACTCTATTTCTTATATTTTCCATGGTTTTACCAAAAACAGAATTCATTGCTAACTTCCATAAATTATCTAAAAATTTATTTTTATCCTTCTTTGCTTGTGTTCTTAAAGCCACACACTTATCAACATATTTTTTAATAGCGGTACTCTCTCGATATTTAATTCCACGATGTATTTTTTTAATTTTTAATCCTAATCTCAGGTAAGTCTTTAAAGCTTCATGATGAAGTATATATTTTTCCTTATCATTTAAGTTTGGTATTAACTTTTCTACTTTACTAACTTTTAATTTTTCTGCTGCTAAAGGCATTTCATTATGCAAATCATGTAACTCTTTAGGATACTCCAAATCAACCTCCAGGGTACAGGGATATTTTTCCCAGTTATTTAATTCTTCTTCTGTCATCCACTTAAAACCGCCTACAGGTAAAGGCTTACTCATAGCCCAAGGATAAAGACTGTTTTTATCAATATAAAACCCATATATACTAGGTTTAGTTGAATCATACTCATCACCCATATACTTATTGTTTGCTTCAAAATGTCTAATACTTGTCATGCAAGTGCCACCCCTTTTTGACGCTTCAAAAAAGTTAAGCATATTAATATCAGTAAGTTTTTCTAATTTTATTTCGCTTTCCTTAAGCATAGCATCCCATCCATATCCAGGTAAAGTATAATACCAAGCAGGATCTAAACCAAATTCTTTATGCATAGAAAATCTAAAGTTTTCCATAACATCAGCTAAAAGTATTGCATCTGTTTCATTGTATAGTTGTAAATAATCAGACATAGTTTTGCAACCAAAAACATCCCACACTTTTAACGCATGTGCCAGATCTTCTTCTGAAATTCCTTCTCCATTTAAGCTTGAATAAAATTCTTCTATAGGTGGTAGTTGTGTTTCTTTTAACTTATCAAAACTATCCATCCATTCATAAGGAAAGATACCCTTTCTACTTAACAATTTTAATTTTTCTTCTGTATAACCACCACGATGATTTTTTAAATAATACTTTAAATTTTTAAAATTTTCATCTTTTAAATTTTCTACAATTTTTTCTAAACTACTAGCTAAAAACTTAAAACTATCAAGAAATCTTAAATTAATATTTTTATTTCCTACCTTTAGATGTTTTGTAAAACTAATATATTTTTCTTCTGTGTTAGGTAAACAATCAATTCTACCACTTTTTTTACCAAGATACTTAATAAAAATATGTGCATCATAATTAGATAAATTATGAAAGAAAACAGGTATAAAATTTGGAACTTTTGCTTTAAGATTACATTCATTATGTGCGGCACCTCTATACTCACCAGTAAAATGACAATGATCTCTTACTTTATAATTTTCATGAGTAAATTTACCACCACATATCCAACATTTTACTTCATTTTTATGTTTTCTAACTTTATCTTCAGTTAATTTTTCTATTTCTACTGGGTTTTTATAAAATTCTTTATAAAGTTGTTTAACATCCTTAGTTAAAGTATCTATAAATTGTTTTTCGGCATCCTCACCTACATATCCTCTTAATACTGGTTTCATAATTTTATCATTAGAAGGACAAATTAGATAGTTATAACTTACAGGTATATGCTTTTGTGTTTCAATAGTATTACTTTTTTGTTGTTGTTCTATTTTTTGTAATATACATTCAAAATCAGCAATAACTACAAATGGTACCATAATTTTTCTACAATAGTTTTCAAACTTTATTAAAATCTTTTCAGGATTTTCAGGATCAAACTTAGGCATTATTAAATCAACTCCATCATGATCTTCACAACGCTCCATATGTTTTTCTAAAAGTTCTTCACTACCAAAATGGTTCATACAAAGCATACAATACTTTACATTATTATTAGAGGCAGTTTGTGTTCTCAGTAAAGCATTAATATTTTTTATTAAAACATAATGTGTTTTTTCTTCTTCATCTTCAATATATAACAAATTTATATGATTTTCTTTTAAAATTTTTATAGCTCTAATACGTTTGATTTTTTCCTTACCTTCTACTATCCCAAAAACATTAACGCTAATTGTTGGATTTTGTCTTTCAAACTTATCTATATCCTGTAAAGAAACAGGATAATTAATTCCTTTCATATTTAAGCTATTTTCCTTAGATTTTAAATCACCAATTCTTTCAGGGTGGTTATCTGTTGGATTTAAATGCCTTAAAACACACCATTTAAAACATTCATCATCCTTACTTTTCATATTAATACATGCCTTTTTATTAGCAATCCACTTAGGTAGGGGTAGCCAATCACCTGCTCTTAATGGTTCATAAATAACACTATGTAACTTTAAATGAATCACACTATTAAACGACCAACCACTACCATTTGAAGTAAATTTAATAAAATTTTCTATAATTCTTTCCATCATATTTAAGTATACTTCTGTTATATTGGTTCCTTCTAAGAAAATCTCATAACTACCAGAAGAAAAATTTGCTTTTACTATTTGTCTATTATTATCCTCTCCTCTTTCCATAAAACATTGAAGAATTAATCTTACTTTATGACTATGCATGCTTCTTAAAAGTTTTTCAATTGTTGGTTTTGTTAGCATTAAAAACTCTTGTACCGTTTTAACAGGTATTCCTTCTATTTTATGTTCAGTTGCATAATTATTTAAGGCAGATCTATTTTGTAATATTTTTATTTTTTCCTCTCTTTCTTCATCATATATACTTTTTATTTTATTTTTTAAAGCATTAAGTTCTGGTGTTATACTTGGTTGTTCTACTCTTACATTTTCTAAACTCCTTAGCAAATCATTAACTGAAGTAGTTGGTTGCCTGGTTGGTCTTTGTCTTGGCGGTATATAGGGTGTTGGTTGTAATATTGGTGCATCAATAGCAACGGTGTCTCTATCTAATATTGAGGGTCCCGTATTAATCAAAAGAGTTATTAGTTCATCACGTCTAAGCCTTGAGTATCTTCTTAATCCCCTTTCCCTTGCTAAATTTCTTAATCCAGCTACATTGTATCTATCAAATTGTCGATCCATTTTTAAAATAATAAATTCTTTCCTTAAGTCAAATTTTATTATTTTTTTTCATAAATAATAAAATTACTCACAGTGGCTCGTACACTAAAGAATATCAATTCTATATTTACCATTCCATACTCTACCATTCCAGTTTTCAATCGTTTGAGGGCAACGCTCAATATACTTAGAAGCCTTGTAAATTGATGGAAACTCTTTCACCTCTTCAGTTTCAACATCCTTTAAGGTAACCCTCTTTGGGTTTTTAGCAATATCCTTTAATCTTTCATAATTAGGAATTTTTTTTAAAAATTTTTTTTCTTCCTCTTCAGGATACAAACCATGCTCTTTTAACACATCAATATACTTTTTCTTGTTCCAATAGGAATACCACTTAATATTGTTATCTGTTAATATTTTCTTAAAATCAGCAATCTTTTTCATTTTATTTAAGTAAAAATTACTTAATATACTACACTCATCTTATTCCCATCACTCTGGAAGTTGATTAGTCTATCACTAAGTAAAACAGCATAAGCTATAGTATTTGCAGGTGGATTTACAGCATCAGTTACGTCTTTTGGAGCAAATATTGCTTTAACGTGAATATCAGTTACAGAGTACTTAAGTCTTTCACTTTGTTTTGATAAATCAAACACATACAAAGGAAAGAGAGTTTTATAATCTGAAGGATTAATATTAGGGTTTGATACCAATTCATCCATGTTAAAAAATTTTTTTCTAAACAAAGCAGCTTCACTATATATTCTACTAAATAAATTAGTGGAAAAATTAATAAAATAATCATAAGCAGGATATTTTTTTGAACCTAGCATTACACTAATATTTTGAACAAGTATATTATCAAATATAGCAGGGTTTTCTGTTTGGCTATTACTTTTTCCTGATTGAAAACCAACAATTAAAAATCGCGGTACTTCAGGAGATGATTTAGATGATAACCTCCAAGTAAAATTTATTGCTTGTGGAACCGTAATACTGTCGCATTGTATCATTCTATATCCAACTGGAAATTTTTCTTTTTTCTCAATAAATTTAAAAAGTTCCATCCTATTACCATCTTCCGGTATTACATGTGGCATAAACCAAGATACTTTATCTAATCTAACTAAGCCAGGTTCATGTCTTTGATTTCCACCCACTAACGCTTGGGCAGGTCTATAAATTGCATCATTATTATTGTTTCTTGTTAAGGTTAGTGTTTGTTTCATACCATATAAAACTTTGTTGTAATCTTCACAAAAACCAAATATATGTTTCAATGGTATCCTAAAACTAAATAATCCCTTATTATTGTCAATTATATTAGCATCATCTTTGCCTAAAATATAATCCCTTCTTATCTTAAAACCTTTATTATTAACAGCATCAGCTGTTCCAGTAGTATCTTTATACCACAGTTGGTTTAGCCCCTGTGATTTAGAAAAGTCATCGGGATATTTTAACAGTCCTAGCATTGTTGTAGTTTGACCAGGATAATTAATGCTTTCTATCTCTTGTCCGCTAAGCTGATATCTAATATTTTTAAACAAATACATCAACCCATTATTTGTTAAGGTCACCATATCACCATCATTAGTTGAATTATATGCGGTTCCATTTTCTTTCACTAATCCACCACTAATCTCAAGATATGATTCAGAAGGATGATAAAAAATATCTTGAGTTTCAATATCAATTCTAATATTTCCTCCAGGGTTGTTTAGATTGGTTCCTGTAATAGGTAGATATTCATAATATTCATATTCATTAATACTATCATCTTTTAAAATCGGTGCTTTAATATTTAAAATATCCATTTTATTATATGCAATTATAATTTTAAGTCAAATTATAATTGTTTAAATTAATTTGCCCATAGTTGAGGGAATGACTTGTTTTCATCATTTACATACACACCCTTAAGTTTAATATTTTTAATTTTTTCTACTGAAAGGTTTTTTTTCATTTTTAGATAAATTCTATTTCCGTAAAGTATGGTTACCTTATACATATTATTTTTTTTTAGATATTGATTTATATCTTCTTCAAATTCCTTAATGATATCAGCTTTTTCAGGTGACAATTTTAAAACAACCTTTTTATAATCATAATTTGTATCACTGCTATCTATTACTTCACAATATTCATCAAGTTTTAAATTAGCATAAAGGATACTAACCTTTTTTGTATTGTATTTTTCATAATGTGTTAAATTAAATTTTAGATTAGTCATTCTTTTTATTTAATGTAATAATTTACTTAACTTAACTTTAATTTCATAATACTTTAACTCCACCACCCTTACTATTTAATTTCTTAACTAAATCTTGTATAGCAATGGCACTACCATCTATTAAGGTGTTAATATTTTGCGCAGCAGGTTGAGCAGTTGTAGTAGGCTTTTGAGTATATTTTTCTATAATCTTTTTAGATTTTGGTGTTAAAGCCTTTTGAACTAACTTTTTACCTGCATCAACCGCGGCACTCTTTCCTACCTCCAACGCTTTCTTTGCTCCTTCCTTAGCTACGCTCTTACCAACATCAACTGCTGAAGATGCAATTTGTTTAGCTGCGCTGCTTGTAAAGAGATTTGTAAAAAAATTGGTTAAAGTATCAAATATTCCTGCCCCTCCATATACATAACTTCTTTTAAATCCTCTCTTTTGTGATGTAATCATTTTTATATTATAGTCATTAATTTTTTATAAGTTTTTGTATTAAAAACACGTTGTCTTTTTAATTCATCACAAATACTTACCAACTCATTTCTTACACCTGTATGACCGGCTCCTTTACTTGCCATTAAGAGATCCAATCTTTCTAATAGTGCATTAGGGTCAGATGGTATTACCGTGGTTGTTTTATTTTTTCTTAACCCTTTACCAGTTTTTTCTTTAGCGATAAAATTAAGAACAGGTTTAATTATGTTATTCCATTTATTACCATAAGTATTATACATTTTTAAATCATTTTTTTTATCATTATCAATAAACATAATATTACTTAAATAAACTAAATTTTGATAACTATCTAACTCTTCTTTGTTATATTTTTTCGGATCATTTGATAAAATCAATTCCCATAACCCATCACTAGCAGGAATTATTTGTTCTTCATAATAAAAAAAACCTTTATCTTTTGGGTCTAAAAAAATTTCTTTATTACCAAATTTAAATACACCAGAATTTTTATCAAAAACTATTCTATAGATATTATCAAAATCATATTTTCTATCTGCAAGTTTTTCATTAAAAACTTCAATAAAATGCATAATTTCCTCTTTATTTTTTTCTAACTTAACGTCTTGATAAGAAGGAAGTTCCGCAACAGGTAACAGACTAGGTTTCAGTTCTTTAGAAAGTACAACAGGTAATTGAATAATCCCCTCCCTAATAGGTGTCAATCCCTCTGTGATTCTTCCTGATAATTGTTGAACTCCCTCCCTAATAGGTGTCAATCCCTCTGTGATTCTTCTAGCTGCTTCTAGTTGATGCGCAGCAATATTTCTAGTTGCTGCTTCTTGTATCTCCTTTTGTGATTTAGTTAAGGGTCTAAAAAACTTTGAAAGGTCTGTTTGTAATTCGATATCCCCGGTTTTTTCTGCAAGCTGATTATCATGAATTCTTTTCTTCAGTTCAAGATATTCTTTTATTGTTTGCTCCCTTTTTAAAGGGTCTCGTATCTTCAAAAATGACATTTTTTTAAAAAGTAAATTAATTTTTTAATTTGTATTGTCTATCTCACACGCACAAGAACACTTAAACTTGGGTGGTTTTAGTTTTATTTTGATTGCCTTTCTACAAGCCTCCTGAATTCCTCCCGTGCTTCTATTCGCCCCTTCTCTATTAAACTCTCTGATTCCTCTAGCTTGCTTTTTTTCTTTGACTTACTTCTAATTTCTTCCTTCATTTGTTTGTATTTTTCCAATTCTTCCATAATTAAAGTAAATTCTGAATGATCTATTTTGTTGTCTGTTATTGCTTTTGATATATGTGTAAGCAGTGTGTTTAGCTTTGAATCAGCCAACATTTTAATCTGAAGATGTTTTTCTGATTTTGTTCTGGTTCTTCTAACTACAAACTTACCCACTAAAGCGGCTAACCCAACAACTAAAGCACAGCCTTCTAGAACCATAGTTGCAGGTATCGCTACTACGGTTGATAGTAAAGCGATTCCCCCTGCTCCGGCGCCTAGTGCTATAACGGTTAGTCCAGCTTCTACATTGTCCACATTCTTACTAATCTTTAAATACTTTTTACTTAGTTGCTCTCTTTCCTTAACTTCATTTTCTAGAAAAGTCTGAATTTCTGATATCTTTTGTAACCTGAATGATTGACCATTGTCTCTTGAGGATATTACTGGCTCTAATGATGGTGCATTTGGTATATTTCGTTCTTCTGGTAACTCTGGATAAATCTTTTCTTTTAGTTCCATTTTATTTACAACAACTATTTTTTAAATTGAGTAATAAAGACGACACAAAAATGTGTTTTCTTGTATTTTTTTTATTTTATTAGAGTTGTTTGTAATTGTGGTAACCATGTCATCCACCTCTTCTAATGTAACTTCATTTGTAATAGTTAATTGATTAAGTTTTAAAGCATAAGATAGAGAAACTAAAACAAAGCCTTTACTCATATTGAAACCAATACCTAAGGCTATCGTCTTCGTTTGTCCTCCTTCTAATACTAATGGTTGTTGTGTAAAAACATCCCATGTAACAGGATTAACTTTTTTAGCTGGATACTTAACTTCTACAGGTTTCCAAAAAATAGTTTTTGGTTGAACTATTTTATATTTTCCATTTCCAAATTTATGCACATTCATATTTTTTAATTTACAATATTGCACCTAATATAGGAATATTAGCAAATGGGCTATTAGGTCCTAAAAGAAGACCTTTTCCATCATAAATTTTACCACCTTGTTTTAAATACAATCCATCACCAACGGAACCTAATCCTTTACCTTTGTTTGGTTTAAGATATAAACCTTCACCATCAGTTTCTACTTGACAGACGCAACCACCTTTCTTAAGATACAAACCATTACCCATTGCTTTTTGAACTCCTGAAGATGCCAAACCAGATAGTGCACCAATTCCTATAGCAGGTAAAACGGTTCTTGCTAATGTAGGTAGAACTGATGAAGCTAATCCTGCTATTAGAGGTAAAAATCCACCTTCTACTTTCATATTTTGCTTAAGTTGTTTAGTTGACATTCTAAACGTTGCTCCCTTACCAGCTTTATAAGCCTTTGTAAGTTTATTTACTTGAGATTTGGTTAATGCTACTACATCATTACCATGAATATCTTCATGCTTTAAACGAATACCTGCGGGAACCTTGTTTCTAAAAGAATGTAAAATTTTTTCCTTTTGTCCGTCTGATATATTTATTTTAGCGTTAATATAGTTTGTCATTTTTTATATCTATCTTGCTTCTCTTATATGAAATCTAATTGTTAAATTTTCCCCTCTAAGATTGAGTAATGTTCCATCTTGGTCTGTAATTGATACATTTAAATTATGTATTTCATTTAATGTTAATGGAAGGTAAACAAGGTTTACCGGATTTTCTATAATTTTATATCCTGGTGATACATTTGGAAAAAAACTATAAATTGTATTTTTTTGTGAACCGTTAACATAACTACCTGAAATTAAATCTATATTAACTAGTAAGCTATTAATACTAAGAATATTTACTACATTTTCTGATTCATGAAATCCTTGTGTATATTTAGAACGGGTGAACCCTAAAATTTTAGCAATAGAATGTTGTTGGTTAAAATCAACCTGATATCTATTTTCTAAAACAAGAATAGACTTTAAAGTATTAGTATTTGCTGAGATGCTAATATAATATTCTTCATTAACATTATCATAATGACCCTTTTTTCTCATTTCTTGTTGAATTACATCATTAATATCAACTAGATCATAACTTCCTTCAGGTATTTTTATTTTTACCCATGTTGCACCATTATCTGGTGAATAAACAAAAATGTTATTGCTTGCATCAATATTAGGAAATGAATAATAAGTTTCAAGATTAACCAATGCTATTTCATATTCTTTATCTTTTTCTAATTTAAGTGGAGGAGTAAATCTTGTTGTAAACTCTGTTTTGTTATCGCTTACGATAATTTGAAATGATGTTTTATGGTTAGTGTTTTTTACTATCTTTTCAAGTAATTCTACTTCCATTTTATAATTTGTAAAATATATTTTTAATGAAAAAATATATTTTTTAATTATAATCTTTGTAATTTCGTGGTATGTAAAAGTTGTCAAAACCACATCTATATTTTCCATCGTTAGGGTTCTTAGTTAAATCTAACACTACAAAACCATGAGGTATTTCCCAACATTTTTTACAAAAATTGATAAACTCTGTTTTAGTCATATCATCTCCTACATGATCACTATAAATATGATTAAGATTTTTTAAGTCTTGTCTAAACAAACATATTAAGTTTGCATTTTCTCTAATAGTTTGACGTGGTAGTCTAAAATAATTTTGTGCCAGATAAAAACAATCAGCATTACTATGTCTTCCTCTTACATAATAGTTTTCACACTTGTTTTGTCTTTCTAAAAGTAAGTCATCAAATATCATTAAGTTTTTATTTGATGCATTTAAATCTCTTGGATCAGGTACATCACTAGCATATTCAAAAAATTCACAATCGATATCAGATTTTTCCTTAATTGTTTTTGCCCATTCTTCAACTAATGCTGTAGGTGAAATATCACGGTTTTGAACTTCATCTTTAAGTGAAAACAACCTTAATATGTATTCTTTTGGTATTTTTTCTTCAAAAGCTTTTTTAAGTATGCGATATTCTGGTTGAAACAAACTTTTACCAAAAACGTATAAGTTACCATAATCTAACCAATCAGGTCTTAACAAAAGGTTAAGTAAAAGTGTAGTTTTACCACATCCTGATTTGCCTACTATTAAACCTCTGATACTCCTAGGTAAAAGAGGATGGTTAAATCTTTTTGCTAATGTTTCATTCCAAGATAAATTAACAATATCCATATTTTAATTAAAAAAATTTATTTTAATATAAAAATGTATTGCGTTAAATGTAAAAAGAAAACTGATACTACTGATTTAAAATGTACGGTAAGTAAAAATGGTAAAAATATGGTGCGAGGAAAATGCGCTATTTGTGGTACCGTGAAAACACAATTTGTTAAACAAAAAGAAGGTGGTTCATTGTTAAACAAAGCAATCAATAACTTACCTGTTGAAATGCATTTACCTGGTCATAATTTTACTGGTCCAGGCACCAAGTTAAAGAAAAGATTAAATCCTGACTTAACACCTAAAGAATGGTCAAAGCCTGTTAATCGTGTTGATAAAGCAGCATATCATCATGATATCTGTTATCTTAAGCATAATGATACTAAAACACGGAATGATGTGTGTGATGCTAATATGCTTAAAGAGTTAAAAGGTATCTATAATCCTACTATTAAGGAAAGAATGGAAAGAGGATTGGTTTCCTCATTGATAGGAACCAAGAAAAGATTTGGTATGGGTGTCGGTAAAAAAAAAATTTAGAAAATATAATGCTAGCAGAAGAATTACATAAACCTGTAAAAAGAAAATTTAAGAAAAGGAGAGTTAGAGTAAATGGTATCGATAGGATATGGGCAGCAGATTTAGTAGATATGCAAGCATTTTCTAAACTAAATCGTGGAGTAAAATTTCTTCTTGCTGTCATTGATATCTTTTCAAAATATGGTTGGTTAATACCATTAAAGGATAAAACAGGAAAATCTGTTTCTGTTGCACTGAAGAGTATTTTAAAGGAAAGAAAACCTGAGAAAATGTGGGTGGATAAAGGTAAAGAGTTTTATAACAAAGATGTTAAAGATTTGGTTGAATTGTATTCTACTGAAAATGAAGAAAAATCAAGCGTTGTTGAGAGATGGATTAGAACAATGAAAGAAAAAATGTGGAAGTATTTCTCTGCTCACTCAACAAATGTATATATTGATGTATTACAAAATCTTGTTAAGGAATACAACAACACGAAGCATTCTTCTATTAAGATGACACCAATTGAAGCAAGTAAGAAGAAGAATGAAAATAAAGTTTGGACAACATTATATCCTGATTATGATCAAGTAAGGGAGGATATCAAACCGAAGTTTTCTGTTGGAGACAAAGTAAGGATAAGTAAAAAGAAAAAGACTTTTGAAAAAGGTTATACTACGAGATGGACTGAAGAGGTTTTTACAGTTATCAAAGTAAAACATACAACACCTATAACGTATAAGATTGAAGATTTAAATGGTGAAGAAATAAAAGGTTCTTTTTATGAACCTGAACTACAAAAAACGAGCCAAGAGGTGTATAGGATAGAAAAGATTATTAAAAAAGGTAAAAAAAAATCTCTTGTAAAGTGGAAAGGTTATTCTGATGAGTTTAATTCATGGGTTGACAACGATGCTATTGTAAATATTTAACTATATAAAAAATGGAAAATATTTTAATTGATAATATAACTTTACTAAATAAACCTTTAAGCAATTTTGAGCTTGAGGATGCCGTAAAAAAATTAAAAATAAAAAATTTTAGAGGAACATTTTTAAGAGATGCCCTACCTAAAAAAGTAAGAAATAAAGAATGTGGTATATTAAATCTTGATGCTATTGGCGGACCTGGTACTCATTGGGTTGCTTGGTTTAAAGATGGAAAGAAAAAAATTTATTTTGATAGTTATGGTATTCAACCACCTCTTGAAATTATAGATTATTTAAAAAGTCCATTACATTACAATACGGATCAATTACAACAAGCGGGTGAAGTATTTTGTGGACATTTATGTTTATACATTCTTAAAGAGTTGTGCTTGGGTAATAAATTTCAAGATATTTTAAATAAACTTTTTTAGCAATATTAAAAACTATGCCTGTTGATAAATTTGGAAGAATGGATGAAGTTAAAACAAGCGGTGATGGGGTATCACTTGCTTACATTACTAACAACTTTTTACGTAAAGATGGAACAACCACTGTTACCGGTTCCATAAATATGGATGGTAACACTTTAACAAGGGTTAGCAATCCAGTAAATCCTCAGGATGTTGCTACTAAGAGTTATGTTGATAGTAGTAGCTCAGGGTTGTTAGATGAAAACGGGGGGTATCATATAGAGGGGTATCTAAACATGGGTTTTAATAAAATAAAAAACTTAGATGAACCTGAAGAGCCGAATGAAGCTGCTACAAAAAGATATGTAGATGGTATTAATGCAATACGAAAACAACAAGATGGTAGCTGGTCTGCTATTGCAGATATAAGTATGAAGGGGTATCATTTAATGGATCTTATAGATCCTGCATCCCCGATGGATGCTGCTACAAAAAGATATGTAGATTATGCTAATCGCGCATTTATTCATGATGGTGAATCATATACATCAAGTAGTGACATTTCTATGGGTGGATGGAGGATTAATGATGTTGCTTCACCTATAAAAAATCGACAAGCTGCAAATAAGTTTTATGTAGATAGCATTGTTAATACGGCTACCGCAGGAAAAAGAGCTTTATCACAAAACCAAGCTGGGGTTTTCTTAGCAGCTGGTAAAATAGATATGAACACACACCCACTTACCGGCTTACCAAATCCAATAAACCGTGATTCTGCTGTCAATAAAAATTATGTTGATAATGGGGGTGCCATTGTAAAAAATCCTGATGGAAGCTTTACGGCCTCCGCGGATATAGATATGCAAGGCTTTACTATAAAAAATGCGGTAACCCCAGTAGAAGAAAGAGATATAGCAACAAAATCCTACGTAGATGAAAAAATAGGCATTAAACCAAAACCTATAATTACCGTGTGGGCTGAGGAAAAGGGAGAACTTAAGAGAAACAGCTTTCAGTTTTCATTTGGTAATGGTTTATCTGGTCCATCTCATGCATTGGGGGGTTATTGTTTATCCACGTCAGGAAGAATATTACGCGGTACATTAGTTTCTTTACCAAAAGATGATGATGATTGTATACTTGAAATAACCATATCATCTGCTGAAACTGGAAAAAATATTATTAAAAAACGTGATGAGTTATGTACTTGTACAGAGTTTAATCCTCCTATTGAGGTCAACCAATGTGATGTTATAAATTTTAAAACTGTGTCAAAAAATCCAAAGGTAACTAATTCTTATGTAGCTATATTGATAGAATTGGATATGTAAAATATATAACCCAGAAAAAGGGTTAAATATTTATAAACTTAAAGTTTATACTATATTCTTCAATGTCATTAATACAACTTTCAAGGAAACTATGTTCATGTGGACAATCTATAAATCTTTGTTTAAAGAGAGATAGCAAATTGGTTAAATCTTTACTGTTAAATTGATGTTTAACGCGTATGTTGTTACCACCAGCATAAAATGTTATGTTTAGGTTACTCTCGTTAGGTTGTTCATAAAACATTTTACTGCAGTAATAGTAGATATCACTAAACCATCTTGGGTCTTTATAGGGCATTAGTCCGGTTCCATTTGTGTAAATGATTTTGTTTGTGTTTATAGGATGAATATTTGATTTATCCTTAAGTAGGTCATTTAGCTTTTGCTTAAAATCTGGCTCTAGTTCTAGCATTTTATTTTATGAAAATTTTTTTATCAAAAGGAATAAAATATTTTTAAACTAATCGCTTAATATTATTTTCTGTATTACAAACTGGACATATAGTTAAGGTCGCTTTTGCATCACAATTTATACATAAACATACATGACCACAATCAACAAAATGAACCTTTGGTTCTTCCTCTAAGCAAGCAACACATTTATCATAAGTAAATATTTTGCCTTTGTTAATATTTTTTGGTTCATCATCTTCAAAGTTACCATCAGTAAACAAAAAAGTTAAAACAAACTGTCTATTTGCTAATATATTTAATAACATACTAAAAAGAGTAAAAGAAAATTTAATCCCATCTTCATCAATTAAGACTGGTAAAAATGAATTAACTTTTTCACCCACTTTACGGCAATTTAAATGATAAGATATAAATATTTTAAAGGTTTTGTTTTTAATTCTTTCTTTACTTGCAAAATAAATAAGAGATAAAATTATTCTTTTTGAAGTTCTTTCTAAGTTTGATGGTTCATTAAAAAAGTAAGTTACTAATTTTTTATTGGGTAAGTACATAGAAGTTAAACTATAACATACTTTATCTTTTATACATCTATTTAATTTCTTTTTTTCCTGTTCTGATAGTTTATTTAATACACTCATATTTCTCTTTTAAATATGGGTTATATATCATCTTAAGATGAAATATATACCATGGATTATTATTTAAGTCCTATTTTAACATGATTTTTCTTAGTATTTTTTGACAAACACATCAGCTACTTTCTTTATTATTTGTTTTTTTAAAAAATCACAATCCTTATCTAAAGATGAATGTTTATCATTTAAAGCTTGTATAACTTCATCTTCTATATCCTCAAACACTTTGTCTAAAGTTTCCTCCATCTGTTCTCTTATCTCATCAACATCTGTATCTAAAGCTATGTCGTTTTTTAAATCATCTAACCTAAACTGAAGATCCTCCTCTTTCACAGCATCAAAGTAGCGGGTAAGATTTCTTATTGCTTTTTCTATTATATCCTCTACTCTACTTTCAAACAAACCGTTGATGGTGCTTGCCTCTTCATAAAACAAGTCATCAAACTCTTCTTGTGATCGTATGACAACACCATTGTTATCATTATTATCACTTATGTTTTCATTATTATTTTCAGTAAAACTTGCCATCTTACCTACTGTCTCTGCGCGATCTTTTACCTTAAAATCAATTTTTTATTTCTATCAAAAGGAATAAAAAATTTTTTTTTTTTTTTTTTTTTTTTTTTTTTATTAAAAATCCCATCCCACCCCACTAACCGATATAAACCCGCTAGCCATTGCATGACGCGTTGGTTGATGGGGGGTTAAGATTGGTTAAGTGATGTAAGGGTTTGCCTGGTTAACTGATGCCGTTGGTTAGCTGGTTAACTGATGCCGTTGGTTAGCTGGTTAACTGATGCAATGATGCGTGATGATGAAATTTTTTTTTAAAAAAATTAAAAATTTTTTTTTTTTTTTCGAAAATTTTTTATTTACTGAGTGTGGGGGTGAGGGGTGATAATAATAGAATTAAAGGTGAAGGGATTAGGATGGGGGTTAGTTTAATTTAATTATGAATGCTTAACCTATTGGTTTGTTGGTTTATGATTTCATGAGCATGTGGCTTAGAGAGAGGGCGTGTTACATGAAATTTTTGGTGAAGGTTAAGATAGAACATGAAATAAGCTTTTTTTGTTGCATAAGGGGGTGAGGGGGGTGAGGGGGGGTGGCCCAGCCCACATAATGGGGTTAAGGGGGATGGCCCAGATCGAGTCTTTTATATACTACTTGCGTAAAAGACAAAATTACCTCTAATGTACAATTGCTCACTTTCAAGTCGAATTTTTCCTGGACAATCTTTACTCCTTCAATTCATGTTTGCAAGTTGTTTTATTGTTATTATCATTTAATGTCATCCGGACCTTGAAATTGGAGCAGCGCCTTCTTCGCTAACGAGGCACTCAGGTAGAAGCAAAAGGGCATCATATTTCATGTCATTTGCTCTAATAATCTCTGAATACCGCGATATGTGAGAACCGTACCGTCGTCAGATTCAGCCTGAGAGTGAGATATTTCATTTAATTGTCAAACCTCAACAAGCTTAGATTAAATGAGGTATTAACAAAAGCAACTTCTATTTAGTTTCTTGTTACAGAAAATTCCTACGCAGGATTTAAAACGCTTAAACCTTTCCCAAACGACAAATTTTGGACTGGTCCAAATTAAAAGAGTTTGCAGACGACAATTTTAAATTTGATGAAAATGGCAGAAAGGTCTCAAAAAGGGTAGAAAACGCTGTGGGAAAAGGAGAAATTGCTCGTTACGAGCAATTTCTCCTTTTCCCACAGTGTTTTCAAAAGACTTGTACTGCAGACACGTAAAAACCAGGGCTTATTTGGGAAAGGGTTAACGTTGAAGTACTTACTGTGGAAACTGGAAACCAAGTTTGGGCAACTTTAATAGAAACAAACGCAGGTATATGAATTTGAAAAAACAAAACAAAACAGGAAAAGTAAAAGTACTGGCAGGAGACTAAAAGAAGACAGAAGACGGGAGCGTTCGAAAGAAAACTAGCCAGAACAAAATTCAAATTTCAAACGGGAGAAAATGTTCTTTCGCTTACCGCATTCTTTACGGACAAAAGGCTGCTCTGCAGGGAGAAAAGGGAACAGATTCGGGATATGTTGCATAAAAAAGAATTTAAATCTCAAATAATTCTCTAACTATTTAAGCAGTTCTAATTCTGGTTTATCCGACTTAGCACATTTACTCCTGTACACGGTCTCTTTTTCGTCTTGCAGCCGACCAATTCTGCTTTTTTTTTTTTTGGTAAAAAAATACATCAGTCATGCTATGCCTAAATTGCGCTTAATGCATCTCCTTGATCCATGATACCAAACAAGTCATCAAATAATTATGGATCCATAAAATCAATTTTGTTCTAGCAAAGGACTGAATCTTTATGTAACCTGGTCCTCTGACATACAGAAAATTGACCGATAGCGAAAAGTTTCGGCACAGGTCAGCCTGCGCGGACTGCGCAGGCTGACCTGGGTCGATACTTTTCGCAGATGCATTAAGCTCACTTTTCATAGAGCATGACACACATGCACGTATTTGCTCGTTTTGGGCAATATCTTCTGCCACATGAATTCTCGTATTAGACCCTAGTTCACGTTAATGATCCCAAAATTACAAATTGTCGCTGGTAGAACAAAGAATTTAAACTAGGATTAAATTTATGTTGCCAGCACTATTCCAGTTCGAATATCTATTTGTCTACCATTAACTGGAACCTTGACCAACCGCACTGAATAGATTGTCAGATTGTCTCTCTATATATAAATGGTATTAGTGAAAGGTTTACCTGTATTTTCTTACACAGACTTGTTTACATTTGGCCGCTATTGGGTCTTTAAGCCTTTACCACACAATCCCGACTTTTAACGATCCTGAGCAAGAATTCTTTTGAAAACACTGTAGGAAGAAGGGGAAATGCTGATAACCAGCATTTTTTTTTTTCCCTTTCTCATGTTGTTTTCTACCCTATCAGAGACAATTCTCACAACTTGAGCCGCATCAGATTTGTCTTCTGCAACTGCTTTGGGTTTTGGAAAAATCTTTATTTTTACCGTATGGTAAAGAGGTAAGGAAAGTGACTTTACGACATACATGTAAGAACAGATCCTGTCCGTCCTGCCTATAGGAAGGTCGTGCTTGAAATTCAAAATACATCCGTGTCCTTTAGCAACATTAGAAGATGTGTACATTACTTCTGTATATGTACTCTTCTTTAATGAAGTTTTTTTTTTTAATCCAAAGCGTGAATAAAGTGAGAACAGGGTCCGTATTCACCAACCATTCTTAAGAACGTTCTTTGCCTTGTTCTCCAGAATTTTCTACATTTGAAAGTAACACAACTCCTGATTTGCTAAACCAAATGGTTTAGCCAATCAGGAGTTGTGTTACTTTCAAATGTAGAAAATCTTGGAGAATAAGACTAAGAATATTCTTAAGAATGGTTGGTGAATACGGACCCAGATAGAGTGACTTCGCTATTCAACTGAATTATGTAAACGATAATACTATCTGACAACGGAAATAAATCAAATAGTAATTATGTGGATATAATTCCGTTTACGTACACTCGCTTTTTTGGACAAGTCATCAGTTATTGTAAATGACCTAAGGACAAATATCTGGAGGCAAGGAAAATGAGCATTTCTTTTTTTTTTACTTATGGCTGTAACAAGCAAAACAAAAGTGTTTTTTTTTTCCCTCGCAATGCTTTCAATAGCTGTTTACTGTAGAGGTTTAAAAAGTCCTATACCTGTTTCATTTCTTGCCATTTATTCATCACTTTAAGTCATATCCCGCGGACAACCTACGTATTCAAGTATATCCTGGATTTCACCAAGACTAAGCCAGGTCTCTGAGGTCTCATGCTCTCCAGCTAAAATTAGGGCCCTAGCATGCTATATGAGAGGTGAGTGATTTTATTGAGGTGAGGTGCGAAGCATCCCAACTCGGATTTACGATGTGGGAAATTGAACCTAAAAAATCAGATTCTGGGGTACCTAACATTGCAAAATCAATACCTGGAAAAATAGTACTATTAAGAAAGCATTTTATTCACTTTGGCATCAAGGCATGACTAAAACGTTAACAATAGGAGATCTTACACGACTTGGACGATATATATGTAAACAAATACACCATTATCATAACACAATTTTAAAAAAAGAGTGTTAGAATAGGCTACCATGAGGCATGCGTAGGGATACGCGTTTATGAATCAGTTCCACCAAGTAGCGTCAAGAAGCGTCAACAAGTGCCATGGAAAGCATAGAAGCATGAGAACTCTTGTGGTAATTTCTTAGAATAGGATTGCTTTATTTGTCTAGATATTGCTTAATAATACTTTTCACGTCGTTTCATTTAGACATTCTATTGAACCCCCATCCTCTCACACACAAAAAAGAGAAACTTGTTAGTTTGCTCTGAGATTTATAGGAGAGATACTTGCTTTTACCTAATTATACCCCCCCCCCCCCACAACGAAGTGGAGGGGGGTATACTGGAATCGCCATGGCTGTCCGTCCGCCTGTCCGTCCGTCCGTCCGTCCGTCCGTCCGTCTGTCTGTAGACACAATTTTGTCCGGAGCTTTTTCCTACGGTTTTTCAAGTACTGCACTGAAATTTACACATAATGTTTGGGTACATATGAAATTGTGCATGTGCAATTTTCACGACCTTGCTGCCATTGGTTGCCGAATTCTCTCCCCTTAAGCTTGTTGCCCTTTGTAAATTTTAACTATGGATTTTTGTCCAGGGCATAACTTCCAAAGTATAGAAGCTAGGAACTTGAAACTTCATACAAAGTTAGATCACATTAAGGAGAAGTGCAGTGTACAAGAACAGTAACTCTATTTCATTTATTTTTCGAGTCATTGCCCTTTGTAAATTTTTACTTTGGATTTTTGTCCAGGGCATAACTTCCAAAGTATAGAAGCTTATGACTTCAAACTTCACACACAGATAGATCAGGCGAAGTGCAGTGTACAAGAACCATAACTCTATTCCATTTGTTCTTCGAGTTATTGCCCTTTGTAAGTTTTAACTTTGGATATTTGTCCGGGGCATAACTTCTGAATCATTTAAGCTA
The DNA here is from genome assembly GCA_945859785.2 of Tridacna gigas. Taxonomy (NCBI): domain Eukaryota; kingdom Metazoa; phylum Mollusca; class Bivalvia; order Cardiida; family Cardiidae; genus Tridacna; species Tridacna gigas. Next base: position 56,979,668 of record OX244035.2, read on the forward strand.
GTGACATCAAACTTCATATACAGATAGACCACATTAATGAGAAGCGCAGTTTACAAGTACCATAACTCTTTTCCCACTTTTCTTTTCAACTCTTATTTTTTTACGAAACCATTCTGCATTCTGTGACAAAGAGCTGTTTTGTGACAAGGAGCTGGTGGGGGAGGGGGGGTATGATCACTTTTAGTGTTAGCTCTAGTTCTTTCTAGTAGCGCTAGGTGCTTATTATTTGGCATAACAGTTGTATTTCAATTTTAGCAGGATTGAACGCACCCTACCTCAGCAGCGCTTTTATCGCTTTGATTTTTAGATTGTTCGCATTCGTGCAGTCGGTAGACTGACGTTTCGGCCACGGACGTTTTGCCCGGGATATTTTGGCCATGGACGTTTTGCCCAGGACATTTTGGCCACGGACGTTTTAGCCAGCTGAAGGAGCAAAGTCGGACGTTTCGGCCGAATGTACTTTTGATAGAAAAATGCAATAGATCTATTCTTTTAGGTATACAGTTTAAAAAAGAGAAAAACTAAGGAAATCGAATTTTTCTACTTTATAAAAACATATGGCAAAACTGTATTCTAAATAAGAAATAAATTATATCGTTTCAGGAACTTCATTTCAATATTATCCGATACCATTTCATTAGTCATATAAAACTTAGTTCATTTCCAATAAATTCTAATTTTCCGAGGATGTTTAAATCTAATAACATAGAAATCATGGTGAAAAAGCTTGTTACAGGTAGATTTATATTTTCCCACAACGCCTTCCAACGTCTTTAGCTGTTAAAGAAAACAAGAGTTTGCATATCCCCAGATTTTTTTTTTCAAAAGATTTATACCTTAATCCTTTAACAAACAATTTCCACTTTCCCACAGTATTTTCAAAAGATATCCACTGCAGACACATTAAAATAAGACTTTGGCCAAAACGTCCTATTTTGTACTTTCAGCTGGCCAAAACGTCCGTGGCCAAAACGCCGTGGCCGAAATGTCCCGGCCAAAACGTCCTGCATTCCGTGCAGTCTGGTCACATAGGTGTATGTATAATATAATCTTAGCCTACATATTCGGCCTCAGCACACTAATAAATGCCTGGGACATTTAGTTTTGTTAGCAAGAAGAATTAGACAGGGAACTGGGAAATATACGAAAGTAATAATATATGACTAGATTTGCAGTTCGTGACTAAATTATTGGCAATAAATTGATAATTAACTGCAAAGAACTGTCATGAGGTGTTATTGATAACATCAGTAGAAGATATCACGAGATATATATGAATTAGTATGTTAATAAGTAATTACCTTTGCTTTTGCAGACAATGTGGATCAAAGATCAGACTGCACAGGACATACAGTCTGATCTTTGAGCCAGACTGTCTGATATTTTGTAAGTTCTTCTAGTCAGAACACTTCTGATATTAAAATATGATTTTTTTTTTTTTGCATATTGAATATATATATATATATATCTCTCTCTCTCTCCACCCTCCCTCAGGACAATTTCAAAAAAAGGTTTTTAACCCTTTACCACACAATGCCGCCTTTTAACGCCTCTCAGAAAGAAGGCTTTTGAAAACATTGTCGGAAAGGGAGAAAATGCTGGTAACCAGCATTTTCTCCTTTTCCTACAATGTTTTCTCCCCTATCAAAGAAAAATTACACCATTTGAGCCACACTGAAATCGTCGTCTGCAAATGCTTTCAGTTTGGACAAGCTAAAATTTTGTCGTCTGGTAAAGGCTTTTAAGTAGACACATCACTTGTTTACAGTATTTGTCATCGTTTAAATAAATAACTGTTGTAATTACAACTATACAACTACGTGAACCGTTAAATCACCGCCATACAATGTAGATATTATCTTTCCGATTATTTAATGTTTCGACCCTTTATTGCTTTCAGATTTGAATATTTGATGTTCTTCCCTTTTTTATTGTTGTGAACTTGTAAAAATCTTTGAACTTTTCTTTGAAACATAAGATCTCAAATAGTTAGAAACCCACCTAGAAAACTTATAGAGTTTTATAAGAAATTTTTTTGAGGGGATGGGGGATACCGGACTCTTTTTTGTGTCTTTGTGTCGGGGCGGATTAGAATAGGTTATTGTAAATTAAAAAGTGAAAATCGCAGAGTCTTAGCATAGAATTAATTTTGAGGTAACGGGAAGGCGCTTATGAAAACGAAACAAGAATGTTAAGAGTGAAGCGAGAGTGCGTAGATCATATTCTTGGCAATGCCTGACACAAGTATGCTTGGTTTTCAGTAACCAATGCCTGTCACAAATGTGCCTATATTTGAGCCATGGTCTGGCAAAAGGGGGCTTAATGCATCTCCGTGACGCATGACACATGATCACGGATGCACAAACTCCATTTTGTCTAACAGTCGACTGAATCATGAGGTAAACTGGTCTTTGGAAGGCAGAAAATTGACCCATAGCAAACATTTTCGGCCCATTTCAGCCTGCGCAGTTCGCGCAGGCTGACCTGAGTCGATACTTTCTTGCAGATGCATTAAGCTTCCTTTTCACAGAGCATAGCTTATTTGTTTTTCAGAAAGTATCCAATGATACCAAACGGAGCGGTAAAGTCCAATCTTGGACCTAGACTTTCTGATATTTTATTAGATATCTATGCAAGCAATTGCCTTTAACATTTTTTACCAAACAATGTTGTGATTTTACGATCTCGGGAGAGGAAGCTTTTGAAAACCTTGTAGGAAAAGGAGAAGTACTGATTACCAGCATTTTCTCTTTCTTCTTCAATGTTTTCTAACCTCTCAAAGACCAACCCAGCCATCTCAGAAATATTTCATCTGTCGTCTGCCAAATTCTTTCGATTTCGTGAAGTTCAAAATTTTGTCGTCTGCAAAGGCTTTCAGTTTTGACAAGTCTAAAATTATGTCGTCTGGTTAGGGGTTAAAACCCTTTGTGAGTGCGAATCCACGCTTTTCAGCTGAAGGCGATCGAAGCTTTTATGCAAAAATTGTAGCTCAAGATCAAAATGCACAGAACGTTCAGTCTAATCTTGTACATGTATTTAGCCTACAGTGAGATTTTCGGAGTTAGAAATCGCAATATTTGAATTGTCGCTATTAGCTTGAAATTATCTAGCAGCTTAAAGATTAGTAAGACCCAATTATTGGTTTTTTTTTTTTGCTCTTTACCAGATGACAACCAGTATTTTCTCCTTTTCCTACACGGTTTTCTAAATCCCTTTCTCAAGATCAGAAGGTCTAGCTCCAAGATTGGACTTTACTATTCCGTTTGATATCATTGCACACTTTCTGAAAAACAAATGAACCATGCTCTGTGAACATGGTGCTTAACGGATCTGGACCGAAACTGTTTGCTATGGGTCAATTTTTTTCATCCTTTGGCTCGGTCACAAATACGTAACTTAAACCTATCCGTTGAATGTCAACTAAAGCTTTTTGATTCCATGGTAGTGCCCGTCTTATTATATGGTTGTGAAGTATGGGGTTTTGGTGATTTAACTGCTGTTGAAAAGGTCCATACAGATTTCATGAAATATATTTTACACGTGAAAAAGAATACACCTAATGTTATGTTGTATGGGGATTTAGGAAGATTCCCATTGTCAGTAATTGTGAAGAAACGTGTTATTGGCTATTGGTTTGATCTACTGATAGAAAATAACAAATTATCTGCAATTCTTTATAATTTCTTATTGAATTACTACAATGCACCAAATCGACAACTGAAATGGTTTGAATTTGTTAAAAATACTTTGGACAGTTGTGGCTTAAGCTTTGTTTGGAATGGCCAGTCTTATACTGGCTCAAAAATAATGCTTTTGAAAAGAGTTGATGATATTCTAAAATCTCAATTTTTACAAATTTGGCACTCTGATTTGATGTGTTCCCGAAAATGTATTAATTATAGAATGTACAAGTTCGAACATAAATTTGAAGACTTTTTTAACACCTTAGATGGTAAGCTTCTCCAGTCTGTTATTAATTTTAGGTTTTGTAATAATTATCTTCCAGTAGAAAAGGGTCGTTGGTTAGATATAGAAAGAAGTGATAGAAAGTGCAAAATGTGTTCTCTAAATAAGGTTGGTGATGAATTTCATTATCTTTTTCGGTGTAATGCTTTTGATAATGAGAGAACACATATTCTGACGAGATCCCAATGTAGAAATCCGAATATCTATACCTTTAGAAATATTATGAACACAAATATTTCCAAGAAACTAACTAAACTAGCAAAGTTTTTATTTATTGTATTGAAAAATTGTAAACTATCCACCTGACTTTGTTCCTATATTTTTCATTAATTTTATGACCGGTACCAAACCGTACAGATTTTTCCATTAGTCTTTCCTCCCTCACTCTGTTCACCTATGTATCAGTAATGTTTGTTTTCGTTTTCTTCATATATCTTGTAGTTGATATACCATACAGCCTGGTAATAATTATTTCATGTTTTGTTGTTACCTCATATCACATAAATGTAAATGTGCTGAGAGAATGAATAAAACTTGAAACTTGAAACTGCGGGGCCCTAGCATAGTATGATAAAAACCCCGGGAACAACATGAATGTATGAAGTGTCGCTGTGATATGACTTGTAAAAAAAAGGTTGAAACCTGCGTTTAAACCAAAACAAAAAAAATTAAGCAGATATCAAAAGTCTTGGTATTTAACCCTTTACCAAACAATCGGCCGACTTTTAACGACTCTGAGGAAGAAGCCTTTTGAAAACGTTGTGGGAAAAGAAGAAAATGCTGGTAACCAGCATTTTCTCCTTTTCCCACAATGTTTTCTACTCATCTCAAAACAAATTTCAATTTTTGAGTCACTTTTATTTTGTCGTCTGCAACTTTCAATTTGGACAGGTCTAAAATTTTTTGTCATTTGGTAAAGAGTTAAAAAAGAGTTAAGATGGAGTGGATCCTTTGACTGGGTCACGACTGCAGGGCACCGGAATGTTATGATGAAACCCTCGGGATAACACGACTATGTGACCTGTCGACGTGACATGACTTTTAAAAACAGCGGTTGAAAACGGTGTGAAAACCCTAAGTAAAATTACACAGATACCCAAAGTCGCAGTATTTAAAAAGAGACAACCGTTCCTTTAATCCTTTGAAATCGGCTTCTCTAGATTTTACCTTGTAACAACTTGAATGTGTTAAAGTATCAGCCCAATTCTATTGTAAACTGTTCGACTTACCTGTAAGTGTAAATCGGAGAATAGTTTTTACCCTTAACCTGCAAAAAAAAAAAAAAAAAAATGGGCCGTGCTCTGTGAAAAAGGGGCTTAATGCGTCTGCGAAAAGTATCGACCAGGTCAGCCTGCGCAATCCGCGCAGGCTGACCTGGGCCGAAACTTTTCGCTATTGGTCAATGGGAGAAAAAAGTGAAATCCAAATTATCTCCCTTGTTAGATAAAAACCAAGATAACCAGATTGCAACTTGGTCCTATCAACTGATTTCCTTTGTTTTTATCCTTGCTTTACTAGGAGATGTTGCGATTATTATAATTTGACTTGTGATGTATATGTAAGGTCTTCAGAGAATTTGCAAATGGAATTTCACACACTATTACCATCAGAATACATCAAGTAGACCAAATTTTTGATATGATGAATTTTAAAGGAGCTATTTAAACCTGAACATTCCTGAATAGTGCAAAGGATATCAAGGATAACAACAAAGTAATACCTTATTAAGAACCTATGAATTTGTGGAGAGCTATCAAGGGAAGTAACTGTCTTTTGTCTCCCATTTTCCGTATGTCCATGGACAGCCTACCTCATAATTCAGTCGGTTGTTGTACAAAATGGATTGTTATGGATCCATAATTATGTGATGTCTTGACTGGTACATTGCATCACGGAAATGCATTTAGCTCCCTTTTGTCAGAGCATGGCTCAATTAAATGAATTTTTCAAGCTGATAGTAAAAACCCAAATGTTGCTGATTCAAAGTTATTTTGGGGGAAAATTATCTCCTTATCGGACAGAGTAGATCCAAGATGAATAGGTCCTCGTGTCGCGCTTAGCAGCTATAGGGTTAACTCTGTCGCCGCCAGCTAGACGAATTCGATATTTCCTTTTTCAAGGTCTAAACGGACAACTGCAATGCAGCTGAAGCTGATTTTGGCACATAAATTAGCATCAGATAGCGGACGGTTTAGATCCAAGATCAGACTACACAGAACGTGCAGTCTGATCTTGTTCTGCGCAGTCCGCAGAAGATATATAAGTCGTCATTGGCAGTGAAAGAGTTAAAGAATCGTTTTCGTTGCACTTTTTTTCCCTTAACAAGTTGCGTGGTGACAGCGTCTAATTTTTTAGCATTTTAAAGATTCATTCATGTGGATGACTGCGGCACGAAACGGCAAAACTTCTGGAGTGCAGAACCATGTAAACTTCCGCTCCTTCAAATAGTCCAGTCGCCATTCCCTAACAACCGCCATTGATTTTTCAAGCGGAGAGAATGTGAAAAGTTTCATAGGAGCATTCTCATTGTTAAAGATCTCCTCAACATAGTTGGGTGATTATAGGGTGTTTAACACCGTTTTCAACATTAATTCAGTTATATCGAGGCGGCCAGTGCATCTGTCCATGCTTTCTTTGAGTTTCTTTTTACCAGTACTCCGCACAATATTCTTTCCAAGCCACTGGCTGCTTTCCCACAGAACCATCGTCGAAACAATGGTCAGCGGTGAGAGAGAAATGAATCCTGTCACACTCACTACCATCAATCTTTGGAAAGAAATTGGCCGAGCCGCTGTTCTTAAGTCCTGTACGCTACCAACTGAGCTACCAGGGCTCGGTCCTCAATATAGAACAACCTGTCAAACCTCAGAATGTTAGAAAGCAGCCAGTGGCCTAGAAAAAGAGTGGTGGGAAGTGGCAAAATATTGCCCCCTCCCCCCCACCATCAGAAGTATACTGATTCCGTAAATATCGTGGATGAAGGAGGAATTGCAAGACTGTTATCACTGCGACAGGATTTATTCAGCTCGATATCATGAACTCTGCATTATCTCTGGTTAACTCTTTCGGCGCCAAATAAACAAACTCGGCTTCTTTTGATGGCTCTAAATAGAATCCACTGAGTCTCGGGAAGATTTTTATCATATAGGCTTGACCAAACAAGCGGAAGGTATAGATCTAGATCAGACTGCACGTTCTGTGCAGTCTGATCTTGATCTATGCCGTCCGCAAAAGTTCCTGTTTTCGCCTATGGCGCTGAAAGGGTTAATATAAAAAAGTCAGGTAGTGGCTTGAAAAGAGCAGAGTGCCTTAGTAAAGAAAGGAACACATGGATTGCTGTACTAGCTTCTATGACGTAATGAAACCTTTGTTAAATAGCATGACAAAATGTGTAAATTTGAATTAGCACGAACGGATGTTAATGGTGATAGTGGCTTCATTGAACTAATCCGAGGATTAACGTAATCACACTGAACCCATTGGATTAACTAGTGTTGCTTTCTACACTTCACTTAATCAAGTTAATCCTTTAGTTTAGACGAACTTGATTTAACGTGTTCATAGGAGCGAAAGAAAGATTAAGAATTTAGTACACGAAAATTAATTTCAATCCTTTATTCATGAACAAAAAGAAAAATCGATTTCAGTTAGTACAGTGCAGTGTTTTGTTTCACTAGGACTTTCAAAAAAATATAACGCTCAATTAAACATTGTACATTTAGTTAGAAGGAGGTTTGATCATTTACTTGTATTTGACCAGGGCCTTATCCTAGATTTGTGCCCGGGCTAATTGATTTATCCGGAACGCTATTCTATAGCTGTTTTCTTTTCTTCATCGTAATTTTCTGCTTAAGGCTAGGTGTCAAACAAAATGGATGGGGAAGGGAAGATGTCCAACCTCTATAAACAGTATCCTGTATTGTTACCACCTCTAGTGGTCTCCACAATTTATATCTGACGGTAGTGTTTAGGTCACATTAAAGGAGAGATTTTATTTGGCCAATAATTGACCGCCGACTGGGCAGAAAACACTTAAATGGATTCAAGTTGACTATTTTATTGCTGTTTTTACTGTTAAAGTTTGTGTCCTCGTGTCTGGAGTTTATATTGTGATTTATACCGCAATGGGGTACGTGTTACTTTTTCTTTAGCTTTGCTTAGCTAGATCTACCAGTACTGTTTGTAGTAATCTGTCTCTTTCTGTCTCTGCCTCCTTATCTTTGGCGCTTTGATCCACCTCCTCTATCCCGATTTCCATGATTATCTGCCAGTCGATTTCCATCTTTAACCCTTAAGCTGCTGATCGCGACCCACCGACCTTTTGCGGACAGTGTAGATCAAGATCAGACTGCACAAAACGTGCAGTCTGATCTTTGATCTACACTGTCCGATACGGTATTTTCTTTCCGGTGAAATCAACTTTGAAACTGCAATGTTTGGGCTTTTAGTATTGAGTAGAAATGTGCGTTTCATTTATTCAGCAGCTTAAGTGTTAACACGCACGCGTCTTTCTTCTACTAGGATTTTTTGTGCGGGGGGGGGGGGGGGAAGGGGGGCAGTCATTTGATACTGTAGGTTTGGTAGCTTGTTTCATGCTGCAGGAGGCTACGAGCTTAACTCTCACTGCCAACTGATTGGATTCGACTTTTATCTGGGCCTATAAGTACATATTCCTTGCATTTGACGCTAATTCTGGCCAGATTTGCATCAGGTGGCGTAGGGTGTAGATTCAAGATCAGACTGCACGTTTTGTACAGTCTGATCTTGATCTACGGCGTCCGCAAAAGCTATCTAAGGCGACATAGGCAGTGAAAGAGTTCAGCTTTGAACAGGTCAAGATAAGTCATAAACAATAATACAAGGATACACATCCCTTCGACCTGTGAGTTGACATTTGTTTAGAACACAGACCGTTCTTTGAAAGACTTCGAGGTAGAAGGCCTTTGACAAAACTGTGGGAAAGAAGAAAACGCTGGTGGTCATCTTTTTACATGCTTGGACTAGATCTATAGGATCAAGCATGGGTTTTCGTGCATTAACATACACGGTTCCCCGAGGTAGACGATGGAGCCTGAGCCGAAGGCGTGGATTCATGATTTCCTTCAGTTTATCTCCATATAAAATATGTTACTCGTTAAAATAACATGTCCATTCATTTGATGATGTCATCACTGTGATGTCAGTATTCGAACCATGTCAGCTTGCTAGATACGAGAAAATAAACACTTCGTTATAAATCCATGTCCTTGTAGCGACTGCACTTAATTTGATTCTTTTTTAACTTGCTCGCTCTCTCTCTCTCTATCTCTCTCTCTCTCGGCCAGTCCAGTCAAACTGTCAAATATTGAATTAACAATTTTAGCCTGTTTTTTTTTTTATGCACTGAAAAAAAAAAATGTCTTGCCTGAATATCTCCTCTTAAAAAGATAAACAAAATGTACCAGAAAAAACAAGTTTACTGTAGCGTCGATGAATATTACTAGCGTAAAAAATATGGCTCTGATAAATAGCTATGCTACTGCGACATTTATTAAAGAAAAAAGTTTAATTAAAGGAAAGGCCCAATAGCCAGACAAAAAAACAATGCAGGTGTTGAAATAAATTGAAATTTAATTCATACCATTTAAAAGTGTGGAAAATATTGTGAAGATGACAACCTATTATTGTGTGGTCGGGCGAAGTGTTAGTCGCTTACAGAAAAATTAATTTTGAAATCAGGAAAAAGTAAAGAAAAGAGAGAATGAACTGGCAACTTTTAACCTATATAGTTTTGAAATTAATTTCTCTGCCAGCGACTAACACTTGAACCAACGGTACAATGACAGATTGTCATCTTCACAATGATTTCCATAGTTTTAAATGGTATGATTTAAATTCAAATGTATTTTAACATCCGCTTTGTTTTACTTTCGGAAGATATTGTTAATTTAAAATGTATTTGCTGTTGATAAATACAAATTGGGTGAATTTCTTTTTGTCCTGTCCTTTTGCCTTGGTCTGTCCAGGGATCGTATATTGTAATATACGATCCCTGGTCTGTCATATTGGCCCGAGCCTCTCGACCTGGGGCCAATGCTACGGTCCTCGGCAAGTTCACAAGGCTTATACAAAATCACACAATTACAGGCCCACTGGCCGCCAAATGTAAACAATTCGGGGAATCAAGCTACAGACAAATCTAATCCGTACCATTTAAAAATGGGCCACGCTCTGGCAAAAGGGGGCTTAATGCATCTCCATGATGCATTATACGAATCAAGCCATCACATAATCATGGATTCATAATAGCCACTTTTTTTTAACAACCAACTGAATCATGAGGTAGATTCATGATAGAGTAGATTCATGATCCAGGGGGCTTAATGCATCTCCGAGATGCATTGTACCAAGCCAGTCATCACATAATTATGGATCCATAAAATCCATTTTGTCTAACAACCAACTGAATCATGAGGTAGAGTCATGATAGAGTAGATTCATGATCCAGGGGGCTTAATGCAGCGAAGCCAGTCATCACATAATTATGGATCCATAAAATCCATTTTGTCTAACAACCAACTGAATCATGAGGTAGATTCATGATAGAGTAGATTCATGATCCAGGGGGCTTAATGCATCTCCGAGATGCATTGTACCAAGCCAGTCATCACATAATTATGGATCCATAAAATCCATTTTGTCTAACAACCAACTGAATCATGAGGTAGAGTCATGATAGAGTAGATTCATGATCCAGGGGGCTTAATGCAGCGAAGCCAGTCATCACATAATTATGGATCCATAAAATCCATTTTGTCTAACAACCAACTGAATCATGAGGTAGATTCATGATAGAGTAGATTCATGATCCAGGGGGCTTAATGCATCTCCGAGATGCATTGTACCAAGCCAGTCATCACATAATTATGGATCCATAAAATCCATTTTGTCTAACAACCAACTGAATCATGAGGTAGAGTCATGATAGAGTAGATTCATGATCCAGGGGGCTTAATGCAGCGAAGCCAGTCATCACATAATTATGGATCCATAAAATCCATTTTGTCTAACAACCAACTGAATCATGAGGTAGATTCATGATAGAGTAGATTCATGATCCAGGGGGCTTAATGCATCTCCGAGATGCATTGTACCAAGCCAGTCATCACATAATTATGGATCCATAAAATCCATTTTGTCTAACAACCAACTGAATCATGAGGTAGAGTCATGATAGAGTAGATTCATGATCCAGGGGGCTTAATGCAGCGAAGCCAGTCATCACATAATTATGGATCCATAAAATCCATTTTGTCTAACAACCAACTGAATCATGAGGTAGATTCATGATAGAGTAGATTCATGATCCAGGGGGCTTAATGCATCTCCGAGATGCATTGTACCAAGCCAGTCATCACATGATCGTGCATCCATAAAATCCATTTTGTCTAACAAACGACTGAATCATGAGGTAGACTGGTCCTTGGACATACAGAAAATGAACCTATAGCGAAAAGTTTCGGCCCAGGTCAGCCTGCGCGGACTGCGCAGGCTGATCTGGGTCGATACTTTTCGCAGATGTATTAAGCTCCCTTTTCATAGAGCATAGCTCAAAAAAATGTATTTTATTATGAGTCTGATACTGTGAACATAACTGTGAAATCTGTTAAAGGTTCCGTCGCTGGCAGAAAAATGTATTGTAAAACTAGAACAAAAGTTGCCAACTTTTTTCTACATCATACGTTTAACCCTCTACCACACAATCACGAGTTTTAACGACCTTGAAGAAAAGACCTTTTGAAAACATTGTGGGAAAAGAAGAAAATGCTGGTAACCAGCATTTTCTCCTTTTCCAATGTTGTGTTCTACCTGAAACAAATTTCAATGTCTAAGCCATGTTTATTTTATCGTCTGCAAACGCTTTGAATTAGGACAAGTCTAAATTTTGTCATCTGGTAAAGAGTTAAATGGTATGGATCGAAATTGTCTGCATTTTGACTCCCGAATCGTTTACTTTGGGCGCTAATGAAGTTGGCAACTTTTGTTCTAGTATTACTATGGTGGCATATTTCTGCCACGAGATAAGAAATAGCTATCAAGATAATTTTAGAGAACTATCGCGATAAAACAAACTTTCCTGGAAATATTATCTAGATAACAAAAAGTTTCACGATAAAGATATCGCGATATTTCTAACTGTTATCACGATTTTTTTTTACATTCGTGCCCACAACTGACATTCACGGTATCTATAATTAGATACGGTTTCGGATCATCTTTTTCTCCTGTACAGTGAAAAACTTCCGAGCTCGTCCAAATGGTGATTTTTCTATTTATAGATATCGAGAAACGGGTAGAACTATCGCGATAATTTTACCTCGATGTCAGCTTCGTGCACAAATGAGAAATAATCAACATAAAATTTTCTAGATAACAAAGTTTATCGTGATGTTTTTTTCAGAAAACTTTTCACTATCTAGATGAAATATCCAGGAAACTTCGAATTATCGTGAAAGTTTTCTAAAGTTATCACGATAGCTATCTCGTATCTCGTGGCAGAAATATGCCACCATATATTACGATACATTTTTCTGCCACCGACTGTACCTTTGACAGATTGCAGTGTAACGTAGTATCAGATTCATTATAATATCTAGACCTTAAATAGTATGAATTAGATTTGTCTGCATTTTTACTCCCGAATCGTTTACTTTCGGCCGCTAATGTGCCTTTAATAGATCTAACATTATGAATACCTGCAAAGATACGGTGGCAAATATAGAATTAGCTCCTTATGGGCAATTTTTCCTTTGGTCGCGATGCTTTCAAACTTACCTCACTTCAACAGGAAAAAACCTCGGGAGATAGATGAATATTAACCGGTATCCTGCTAAATAAATTATACGAAACTTATAAGCCGATAGTGAAAACTTAAATGTTTCTATTTCAAAGTCATTTTCTGGTAAAAAATATCTCCTTATCGGACAGTGTAGATCCAAGATCAGGCTGCACGTTCTGTGCAGCCTGATCTAGATCTACACTGTCCGCAAAAGGTCAGTGAGTTGCGCTTAGCAGCTTAGGGTTAATTTATAAATCTAACATTATATTATGAATTCAGGTTTGAGGCAAGAGATCACGCAAAAGCATGGTGGAATATAGAAATACAGAATTTCCTCTCTATGGGCAATTTTTCCCTCTGTCACGATGATTTCAAACCTACTTTGCTCCAACATTAAAAAAGTTCAGCAGTCAGATCTTGATCTAATTACTAAAACGTGTTTTTCGACCACCATGTGAATCTTTTTTTTTTTTTTAAGTATTGAAAATAAAGATAAACAGAAAGATATTTATTGAAAAGTAAAAGTAATTCATTTTATGCTTCATTTATCCTAAATCATATAAGACTATTTTCCCCCTCTGGGTTATCAAAGTACGTTTCTTTCAGCAAATCGTATTTTTTATTTACTCAGGCTGATAATATTTTTTTTCTTATGATAGTTCATAATGCCGGATTAACCCCGTTTTCTAGCGAGCTTGTGAGATTTCTTAACGTGTTTACCCTTTACCAAACGATAAAACTTGAGGCGTGTACAAATTGAAATCATTTGCAGACGATAAACTAAATGTGGTCCAAAGACAGTGTTTATCCTAGAAAAAGCTGTAAACATTGTGGGAAAAGGAGAAAATGCTGGTTGCCAGCATTTTCTTCTTTTTCCACAATGTTATCAAAAGATTTTTTTTTTTTTTATCAAGGACGTTGAAATTCGGGATTGTGTTATAAAGGATAAACTCTTTATCAGACAACAAAATTGTGTTCTTTTCCAATTTTAAAGCATTTGCAGACGACAAATTAAAAGTCAATCAAGTGATGGGACTTGTCTTTAAAAGGATGGGAAACACTATGCAAAAAGGAGAAAATGCTCCTTATCAGCATTTTTCCTTTTTTTTTTTTTATCATTTTCTCACAATGTTTCCAAATGTCGTTTTTCCCCGGGTCGTTAAAACATTTACAGGATTGTTGATAAAATGGGTGAAACCAAACCCCAGCGAATTTACTTAGTTAATTATTTCAAAAATAGATTTGAATTATTAGTTGATAGGTTTCGTTAAAAAAAAAAAACATTGATAAAGATTCGGAGAGTGTAAGATTGAACCCGTGCAGTCTAATTTTTGTCTACACTATCCGAAAAAAATATCTTAAGTTGGAGTGGCACGATATAAGTTAAATCTTTCCCAATCAATCCAAGGGTTTTACGATCGTGAAGGTGTTGTAAAAGTTTGTGGGTAAAAGGAAAAAATGCTGGTAAGCAGCATTTTTTCCTTTTACCCACAAACTTTTCCAACAGTTTCCTTGCGAAATGCTGGTAACCAGCATTTTCCCCTTTTCCACAAAGTTTTCAAAACGGGTGTTTCTTCAGGGTCGCTGAAACACGGGATTGTTTGGGAAAGGATAAACGGTAAAGGTCAATTTTCTTGTCATTGTTTTGAAGTGAATAGAGTATGGAACATGTACGTACACCAAGGAAAGTTCAATGTATGAGCCGTGCTCTGTAAAAAAGGGGTTTAATGCATCTCCGTGATGCAGTATATCAAGCAAGTCGTCACATCATTATGGACCCCACAGGATCTGTCTACACACCTACTGAATCATGAGGTGAAATGGTCCTTTGACATGCAGAAAATTTACAAAGTTCTAGCAAAAAGTATCGACCCATATCAACTCTCGCAGATGCATCCCAGAGCATGTCTCAATTATATTACTTTCTAAATACCATGTTGATATGGTTGGTTGGTTGTATGGTGTTTAATTCCGTTTTCAACATTATTTCAGTTATATCGCGGCGGCTAGTGCACCTATCAGTGCTTTCCTGGAGTTTCTTTTGCCAGTACCCCGCACAATATTCTTTCCAAACCACTGGCTGCTTTCCCACATAACCATCGTCGAAACAATGGTCAGCGGTACGAGAGGAATGAATCCTGTCGCAATGACTATCATCAATCCTCGGAAAGAAATTTGCCGAGCCGGGGATCGAACCAGCGACTGCCTGTTCTCGAGTCCTGCACGTTACCGACAGAGCTACCGGGGCTCGGCAAATACCCTGTTGAAGAAAAAACCGCGATTTCTCATTCCCAGAGTTACGAGCTGTGAGAACGGAACAATTTCTTTAACTCTTAAGCTGCTAAACGCGACTCACTGACCTTCTGCGGACCTTTTGCTGACAGTGTAGATCCAAGATTAGACTGCACAGAACGTGCAGTCTGATCTTGGATCTACACTGTCCGGTAAGGAGATTTTTTTTTCTGTAACACATAAGTTTTAAATAACATTATTCGGTTTTTTATTATTGGCTTGAAAATTCTATTTATCTTATTTAGAGAATAAGGGTTTACAGAATAACTATATCGTTTAAACTGAAATCCCTTATTTGAGTTTTCTCAGAAAAGGTGTAGATAAGAGTGGCATAACAGGCTCACGGATGGAGATTAACTTTAAACCTTGAAAGAATTGTTCATTCGTTGAGTTTCGAGAGCATCATGGTAAAAGGAGAAAATACACTTGACAAGCAATTTATTCTATTATTATTATTATTATTATTATTATTAACTTTCTTCAACTCTTTACTAAAATGACAAAATTTTAGACTAGACCAAATTCAAAGCATTTGCAGAGGATAAAATAACCTTGACTCAGACATTAAAACTCGTTTAGGGAAGAGTAGAAAACATTGTGGGAAAAGGAGAAAATGCTGGTTACAAGCATTTTCTCCTTTTCCAACAACGTTTTCAAAAGGCTTCTTTCTCAGGGTCGTTAAAGGTCAGGATTGCGTAGTAGAGGGTTAACTTTTTTTGACACGATAGCACTGTCAAAGGCTAGTTTATTTCCTTTTAACGAAGGACTCAATATGTTAGGTGACCAAAAATTGTTAAGGGTTAAACTTTCGGGGGATTAAGGTCTAAATCTAGCCTTATAATGAGTTCATCTATCGATATTTTAAGTTTATGTTTTTCTTCGATATCGAT
This sequence comes from Tridacna gigas, assembly GCA_945859785.2. Taxonomy (NCBI): domain Eukaryota; kingdom Metazoa; phylum Mollusca; class Bivalvia; order Cardiida; family Cardiidae; genus Tridacna; species Tridacna gigas. The sequence goes on from OX244035.2 coordinate 56,995,634, forward strand.
CGACAAAAATCGCATGATTTGATTTCTATTTCTTTGATTGATAAAACACTTTCACTCATAGAGTATATTTGAATAACGTATCTCGTAGTCTACTCTCTCCCAGAGATACTGTTGGATACGGCATAAAACGACAACAATGACGACCCTGTCTGTCTGCCTGTCTGTCTGTTTGTCTGTCTGTCTGTGTCTGTCTGTCTGTCTGTCTGTCTGTCTGTCCGTCCGTCCGTCCGTCCGTCTGTCTGCCTTTCTGTCTGTCTCTCTGTCTCTCTCTCTCTGTCTCTATCTCTGTCTGTCTGTCTGTCTGTCTGTCTCTCTCTCTCTCTCTCTCTCTCTCTCTCTCTGTCTGTCTGTCTGCACTATCCCGAAATTCCCCTTTTCAAGTTTGTCTGCGATTGAAAACGGCCTAAAAAAATCCAAAATTTAGATCAACTTTCTGTTGCCTTACTGTTTGTTACATTATCCTTATCGCGCTTATCAACTCCACTCAAATATACGTATACAGAAAGATTTACATATTTCACCCTTACAATAAAATGACATATCATTTAACAGTTTCAAACTCCATATATCCCAAAATCTATCGGACAATGTAGATCTGAGATCAGAGAGCCGTGTCTGTGTAGTCTGATCTTGGATCGACATTACGCAAAACCAACAGAGGGTTGTGGTTCGGCGGCCCAAGGGAGATAACTCTTAGTGTGAAGAACACATTTTTGAAAATGACTCCCATGACTAAATTCAAGACTGTTTGAGCCAGAAGATCCCGATGATTACTATATTTAGAGTAAATATAAGATCGTCCTTCAGTCTAATCCTGAGCTACACTGTCCGAAAATGTGCTTATTTAAAGTTGTCCTAGTCATTACAGGCTCAGACCCAGTATTCTTACATTCTGGGAGTAGACACGCCTTAACCCTTTCCCAAACGACAAATTTTAGACCCTTCCAAACTGAAAGAGTTTGCAGACGACTTGATAAAAATGGCTGAAAGTTCTCCAAAAGGGTAGAAAACACTGTGGGAAAAGGAGAAATTGCTCGTTACGAGCAATTTCTCCTTTTCCCACAGTGTTTTCAAAAGACTTGTACTGCAGACACGTGAAAACCAGGGCTTGTTTGGGAAAGGGTTAAACAAGTATGAAAAAGGGTAAATCGCTATCATCAAGCAATGACTCCTTTTGTCTCAATGTTTTTTTTTTTCCCACAGGTTACAATCTGTACTCTGTATTTTCTTTCGAATATTTTATTTTTGAGCAGTTTGTATTTTTTTAATATCTCTTGTTTGCCTGTACAGTATTTGTTCAACCCCTTCAGCGTTATAAGAAAAAAAAACAGAGGATTTCGCGGACGACATAGATGAAGATCAGACTGCCATTGACATGCAGTCCGATCTTGGATCTCTACCCTCCGCTTGTATAGTCAGTCCTATAAGAAAAGAACTTTTTTTAGTTTCACTGGATTGTATTGTCAACCGTCGAAAAATGACGAGTTAATATACATGAGCTATGCTCTGTGAACAGGGGGCTTAATGTATCTCCGTGATGCATTGTACCATGCAAGATATCACATAGTTATGGATCCTTTAAATTCATTGTGTCTAACAACCGACTGTATCATGAGGTAGACAGCCTTTTGACATACAGAAAATTGACCGATGGCGAAAAGTTTCGACCCAGGTCAGCCTACGCGGACTGCGCAGGCTGACCTGGGCCGATACTTTTCGTAGATGCATTAAGCCTCCTTTTCACAGAGCATGACTCAGACAAGTATCTGAAAGAGTCAGTTCAACAGGCAATTATTTCCTGTGTTATGCAGAGCTCCAGATAAGAGGGAGTGATGGTATTCGAAATCCATTATTTCTCTTCCAAACCCTATGTTGTGGTACTCATTAGAATCGTCTCGATGAGACGATTCTTATGAGTACCCATAACATTGGGTTTAATGGAGAATAATTAATATTTTCGATTTTGAAATCAAAATTACTCCCTCAATCTGATTGTGTCAACCCTTTGGATTTCGAATAAACCCAACAGATATGCTCAGTATAGAAATGACTCAAATAATTGAATTTTCCATGTTTCTATTGTTCAGAATATCTCAGCAACGCGGCCAGTGTAGATCAAAGATCAGACTGCACGTTTTGTGCAGCCTGGTCTTGATCTACATTGGCTGCAAGGTAACTAAGTCTGTGGAAGGCGCTTTAACTTTTTTGCCAAACGACAAAATTGTAGACTGGTCCAAACTGAAAGTATTTGCAGACGGCAAATTACATATTAATCGGATGGCAAGGTTTCTGTTATATGGTATAAAACACTGTGGGAAAAGGAGAAAATACTGGTTACCAGCATTTTCTCCTTTTCCCACTATGTTTTCAAAAAGCTTCTTCCTAAGGGAAGAATGTGGTAAAGATTTAACCCTTATCCCGCTAAATAACTAACATAAAATTTTCAAGCCGATAGTAAAAATCCGAATAATGCCATTTCAAGCTTATATTTTGGAGAAAAAATATCTCCTTATCGGACAGTGCAGATCACAGATCAGACTGCACGTTTTGTGCAGTCTGATCTTGATTTACACTGTCCGCAAATGGTCGGTGAGTCGCGCTTAGCGTTAAGGGCTATTTACCTTGTGAGAGCGCATAGAATTACTCCCTCATTCACGTCAAGCTTTTCAGAAATAAAGGTCTTGTTTCGCATTCTTTTGAAACCCACTTTCATTCCACATGTTTGTTGAATGAGTTATGACTTGCGTTTGGTCTTCTTTTTCATTGTGTTACCCATTTCAGCACAAGATTAGTCCGTAACCCTTTGCCAAACAATCCCGAGTTTTCATGACCCTTAAAAAAGAGGCCTTTTGAAATCATTGTGAGAAAAGGAGAAAATGCTGGTAACCAGCATTTTCTCCTTTTCCCACAATGTTTTCTACCATGTAAAAAGACATAAGTTCATTTTTACCGCTTTCAGTTTTTTTTGTCTGCTGGGTGCAGATGCTTTAAATTTAGAAGGGTCTAAAATTTGCCGTTTGGTAAAGAGTTAATCAGACGACACTATTTTAGACTGGTCCAAATTAAAAGTATTTGCAGACGACAAATCAAATGATGATTTCTATCTTTGAAAGAGTAAAAACATTGTGGGAAAGGGAGAAAATGCTGGTTACCAACATTTTCTCCTTTTCCCACAATATTTTCAAAAGCTTTTTTGCTCAGGGTCGTTAAAACCCGTGATTTTTTTTTTTGAGGGGTAAAGGACTAATTTAGACACGTAGCAAAAAAAAAAAGAAACATGATCAGTGTCAAAGCGGAGATTTTCATAGAATGCCAAATTTCAACTCTTATAACGCTAAACAAATAAATTAGACTTTCTACATCAGAGCCAAAGACCAAATAATTGCAATTCCTGTGATGTTTGTCAAGAACATATTTTCACAAACTATGCACAGTGTAGCTATAAGATGAGACTGTTTTGCAATTAGGAAGTCCTAGTTTGATTCCCAATGGTGGTGCTTCCCTTGGACAATGCACTGTAAAGACCAAGGCTAGTGCAGGTCTGTGATACCACGGAAAATATATGAATAAGTGAAAGGCATGGCTTGGTGGGTGGATGAGTGGTCTGATAAGTTTTATTAATAGATAGTCTGGTACAATTTGGATGGGTGGATGGATGGATGGATGGATGGATGGATGGACGGATGGATCTATGGATCCATGGATCCATGGTCCATGGATGGATGGATCTATGGATGGACGCACGGACGCAAGTACGCATTGACGGAGAGTGGGACGGAGGCATTCATGGACATATATATGAATGGATGGACCGATCGATTGATCGATGAATAGATAAATCGATGGATGCATTGATGGATGGATCCATGTATAGATGGGTCGATCGAATTGCAGAATATATAACTAACTATGTCATTGTAAATAATGTGAAATATAACCAGTGGACACGCTTATTCATACAGTCTATGCTGACGTAATAAAATACTACCTTTTCTTCAAGGACCACCATTATTTTACCAGAGATTATGAATGAATTAAAAAAACCTAAGTGGACCAGTCATATAAAATGACTTTAACCTGAAAAACTCACAGCGACAGTCATCTATCCTTGAATTATTTCACTATTGATCAGTAAAAATTGTTTTATTCTACGGGCTCTTTTTAGATCTAGTCATAAAAAGTAATGATACACTATGATAAAATAGGGTGTGATACAAACCTTAGCTTTACCACGATCATCAGTTTTGTTCGTTGAATTTGTGCCTGACGTGATTTAGATATGAGCCATGCTCTGCGAAAAGGGGGCTTAATGCATTTACAAAAAAGTATCGGCCTAGGTCAGCCTGCGCAGTCCGCGCAGGCTGGCCTGGGTCGAAACGTTTTGCTTTTGGACAATTATCTGAATGTCAGTGGACCAGTCTACCTCTTGATCCAGTCGAATGTTAGAAAAAAACGGATTTATGGATCTAGATTTAAGTGATGACTTGCATGATGCATCAAGCCCCCTTTTGCCAGAGCGTGACTCATATATAAGATCTGACATAAGTTGGCGTTTGAGATGAAATTTTATTATACGAGCCACAGCCTCGCTTAATAACATTTTTTTCTTGACGAGTTAAAGAAAGCCATCGGATGTCAGATTCTTTTTGTCAAATGACGATAATATTTCACAAATTATGTATCAGAAGATGCAAAACCATCTATACACGCACGCGCGGTATTATCCACAAAAAAACCCATTCACTTCTATGAAATACGAACAAAATGATGTCAAAATGACGTCACACAATTGAAGATCAAACGTGTATTATAAGATGAGAAAATTCGTAATGGGTATATTACACTGTTCAAAATCATGGGCGGTTCTGTGAACAATAGCGCGCAGGAATGCATTTGAGTTACAAATGACGCCACATAATGATCCGATGACGCCACAAAAAAAAAAAATAACTCAAACGTGTGTAAGATGAGAAAAAATATATATATAACGGCTGTATACACTATAAACAAGGTGATTATGTGATTTTATGAAAAAATCAAAGTACTGAAAGTACTGACAGACTAGCGAATTTGATTGATTGATTGTTTGATTGATTGATTGATTGATTGTATGGTGTTTATTAACCCTATTTTCAACATTATTTCAGTTATGTAGCTGTGGCCAGTGCACATATCCATGCTTTCCGGGAGTTTCTTTTACCAGTACTCCGCACAATATTCTTTCCAAGCCACTAGCTTATACTATAATATATAGCGTCACTCTTTGTAAATAAATTGTATATGTAATATTGTATATGGGCCAGAGGCCTAAATACTTAATTAAAGATATTGTATTGTAAGCTGCTTTCCCACATTTATATCATAACCATCGTCGAAACGTGAGAGAGAAATGAATCCTGTCGCAATGACTATCATCAATCCTAGGAAATCAATTTGTTGGGGATCAAACCAGCGACCTCCTGTTCTCAAGTCCTATACGCTACCCACTTTACTGTCGGAGCTATGTGTGCCATTGGTTAACTATAATCCAGTTTAAGTTTAACCCTTAACCTTCTAAAAAATGTTAAATGAAACTTTCAAGCTGATGGTAAACACCAGAATATTGCTATTTCACAATTAAATTTTGGAGAAAATCTATCCTCTTATCGGACAGTGTAGATGCAAGATCAGACTACAAACACTGTCTTCAAAAGGTCATTGAGTCGCGGAAGTGCTGGTAAAAGCAACTCGAGGAAAGTGTTGACAGGTGCTCTGGCCGCCGCTATATCACTGAAATAATGTTGAAAACGGCGTTAAACACCATGCAGTCAATTAGTCAATATCCAATAGCACAAGATGTAGTTAACTATTTAACTCTCCTTACAAAACAAAAAATTTTACACCCGTCCAATTCAAAGCTGTTGAAGACCATAAATAAAATGTGGCTGAACTGATGAAACATGATTCCAGAAGGACAGAAAACAATGTGGGAAAAGGAGAAAATGATGGTTACCAGCATTTTCTCCTTTTCCCGCAATGTTTACAAAGGGATCCTTCCCCAGTATCGTTAAAACTTGGGATGGTTTGGTAAAGGGTTAATAGAATAACAGTTTAACATAATAGTTAAATTGTACACAATGATCTATAAACAATGAATGACTGAAGGAATGATAAGGGTTTCCTGTCCAGTGGGGGTTAATATAGCAGGGATCTACTACAAGTTAATCTAGGTGTATCTATTAATAGATTCATTCATAATGTTACAGTGGTGTAGGAATAAGTGATTTTCTCTGCTTTGCATAGGTCACTCAATTTACATATAAGCAAAGATCTTGTACCTTATAAATGACATCTTGTTCAGTTCATTACTTTGTAAGACGACATGTTCAAATCGGAGAGGTAGAGATTTAGTGATTTAGTGGTTTTTGTCTAAATTGTCATATATAACAGAATTAAGATTTCTAACAGAAAGAAGTATTTTCTGTGTGGCAGTATTTGGCGACTGTGGGGTTTTTTGTTTACTTTGAATCTAGGTCAATCTTGATGCCTATAGACTAGCTTCGCTAGTCAGAAAAATAGGTTATCGGTATATTGCACTGAAAACAAGGGAGGTTACAAGATAAACAGGTACATTGTACGTGAAATATTCTATATTCACGGTTTCCATCATAAACGGAAGTGCATCTAAGAGTATGACATCTAAACCTAAAGCGTCTAACTGAAAAATTAATCAGGCATTTTTGCTGTTTCTTTGGACTGTACTTTTGCCGGTACTTACGAAAGCCTCTGAGCATTTTTTATGGGCATTTTCTAACCATGTCTGTGTTTAGTCAGAGTTTTGAGATTGTATTTGAATTTTAAAAAAGTGTTACCAGCATTTTCTCCTTTAACTCAAAGGCATAAACCTTAGAGTCGTTAAAACGTTGTATTGTTTGGTAAAGGCTTAATAATTCTGTGGGTTCGAAGTATTTCGGCACGTACCGACAAAATGTTACGTAAGTGCACTCGATCGCACGAGTCCATTTGAATACATGAATGTTTGCGTTATTAAGGAGTAAAGTATCGAGGGTATAATTGAAGTTTAAAACTCGGGGAGGTTTTGAATATTCGTAGGATTTATCGAATTAATGAAGATAGTGAATTTTTCAATACAAAAATCCTCGCCTTTTACGAAAAGTTTTGCGATCTTGGTTTAGTCATTTCGAAAAAGACATCAAAGATTGCGACACCCAGGGCCGGTATTCAGCAAGCTTTCTAAATTGTATTACTGGTCTTATTCTAAGAATCGAAAGCAACGCAAGCACTCCAATCGGCAAAGTCACTTGGTTTGGCCAATAAAAGACTGTGTTAGAAAATTCTTGAAAACCAGACTGGTTGATGATTATGGGCCTAGATTACGAATTACTAAGTGTCTCGTTTTGTCATTAATGACTGGTTGAAATAATATTATCATAGTTTTCGCTGTATGTTAACATACTTCAAATTTCAATGAAATTAGTCAAACACTGGAATAATAGCACTGTCTTAAAATAAGACCACATAACGTGGTTGCTGTTATTATTATTATTATTAAGCCCTAGTTCTGCCCTTGTTCTTATATTGGAAACAGTATTCTGCAAATGATTTTGTTCGATAAAAGTCATATGCCAATAGTTTTGTACCATAAAACAAGTTGCCTATTTCTTCAGCATTAGAACATCGACGGATATCTCTATAAATATTTGTACGTTGTTTTCTTATCACGCGGACGCATTAGGACATATTTCTAATTACACGTGCCACCGTAAAATAATCAATGAAAATATTATGATAAGAAGAAAAGGTTCTATCCTTCTTCAATAAGCCCCAAAAAGAATAGTGGTAACTGTCAGGCGGCGTATTCCGCGTTCGCAAATGCACGTAATGGTGTCCCTTATATAAAATAAGCATGGTGAAAAATTCAATCTAAGAATATGTGGCATTCAAAGTTTTAGTAAGTTATAAGCAAACAGAACTGGATTTAGTGTACCTTGTTCTGTTCGATGTCATTAAGACCTTTACCAAACAAAGACCATGAGAAATACGTTTTTTTTTTGAAAACATGGGAAAAGGAAAAACAGCTTGTCACAAGCATTTTCTCCCTTTATCCCAATGTTTTCTAGTTTTTCAAAGATATATGCCATCATTTCAACAATATCGGTATTTGATTTGTCGTCTGCCATTGTTTTTACTTTGGACAAGATTAGTAAATTGTCGTCTGACATGAAGTGAAGCATTCAAGTTGACGTGAAATCAACTGCTACAAGATATTTCTATTGTCGTCGTATTTATTCATGTGCTTATCTAATGTACACTCCCGATTTCTGTTTGAAAAAAAAAACCTCTTAACATTCTTTGCGGATTACAATGTCAGTAACTACGTGAGAACCGAAAAATATTTTGGTATATTCACTGTAGCAAAGTAGTTTGCATTACTGCTGCCAAATTAATCCTTAATTAACCCTTTGCCAAACAATATCGGATTTTCACGACCCTGAGAAAAAAGCCTTTTGAAAACATTGTTGGAAAAGGAGAAAATGCTGGTAACCAGCATTTTCTCCTTTTCACACAATATTTTCTACCCGTCCCAAATCAAATTTTAATATTTGAGTCACATTAATTTTGCCGTCTGCAGGTTCTTTCAATTTGGAAAGGTCTAAAATTTTGTCGTTTGGTAAAGAGTTAAACTGCTAAGTAAGTGAAATGAAACTTTCAAACCGTTAGTAAAAACCAAAATTTTGCTTGTTCAGATGTATATTTTGGGGGGGAAGATATCTCCCTACCGGTCAGTGTAGATCCAAGATCAGACTGCACGTTTTGTGCCGTCTAATCTTAATCTACACTGTCCGCAAATGGTCTTTGAGTCGCGCTTAGGAGCCTAATGGTTAATTTTGGGAGACAATAATGAAGGGGTAGAGCGAAACTGAAAGGGGGATTAAGGTTTGCTTGTTTTGAGCAATTTCTCCTTTTGCCATATCGTTTTTCAAAAGGTCGTCTGAAGAAAGCAATGGGATGAAAGAGATAAAAAGAAAAGGAAATGCGAATCTACCGGTAAAATTGATACGTTTTTTTTTTTGTGTGCGAAAAGGTCGCCACAATTAGCCACTCAAAATGAAAGAGAAATACTTGAGTGTAACCAATGAACACATAGTTCAGATAATATCTGGAAAACTACAGGGCGTATTTTCTGATGGTTTGTAAAATTTACCCTTTCTCCGCATTGCTTTAAGTATGAAACTGATGCGAACTCTCCCAGTTTCAAAACGTTTGAAAAATGGAGTGTGGATTGCATTAAAAGATATGAAGTTGATGTGGGAATAAATGTAAAAGCACTTGACAAACGAACGAATTTCCCATCATAGGATTTTATTTTCTCCTTTTGCAACAAAGTTCTCAGAGTCCTTTACTCGCGATTGCGTCATAATTTGACTCAATAAGGGAAAGACCGTAACTCTTTGAGCGCTGTCACGCAAAGTGAAACAAATATTAAACAGCCACTACATTCCAGACTGATTGCCTTCGATTACTCCACTAAATAATGGACAAGGTAGACTCAGGATCTGACTGCATGTTCTGAGCAGTCTGCTCTTGTCCCACGCAACCCACGGGGATCTAAATGTGCATTCCAAGAAGGGGGTATGGTAGCAGGTATTTCTTCACACAACACGGTATAAGTTATAGTAGCCTTTGATGTCTAAAGTATGTAACCCATGTCCTGCCAAATTCATATTGTTTACTGTCACAAAAAATAGCTTTCATTAAGTTTATTAGCGATTTTGACGAGGATTGAATTTCCAAAACATCAACAGAAGGGTGGAGGGTTGATACTAAGATCAGACTGCACGATTGTGTGGTCTGATCTTAGTCTATACCCTCCGCCTAGCACACCTACAGTCGAGCATGGCAGGGCAAGGATTAGGGTAAGTGAACTTTACTGATAGAGAAATTGTAAAGACCAGTGTATATAAACTAGTGGTTAGTTTGTATTGTATTCATACTCCGAAATCGTAGCGTCTTAAATATTTGACTTGTGACTACTGCATTTATATAATTACATGATAAAGAGAAGAAAAGTAGTTCCTTCTATTGAACATATAGACGGATAATTGTGGTATTTATACTCAAAGTAAACGTTGGGAATTGGTGAAAAAATAATTGACTGTGTGACTCGCGTAAAAGATATCAAAGGAATGAAAATTTGTGGACCGTTTACACGTTTGATATTTTTTTTAAGAATGGGAGTAAACGTTGACAATTTTCATTATTTCACCGAATATCGGACATAATACACTGTTTTTATTTCGTTTTAAAATATGGAGGAGCTGATTTTCGACATTGTGATTGGAGCGCGATTTTACCTAGGCTTATTATAAATTTATTGTCAATAATACTGGAATTCGACTTTTTTATGAAAAAAAGAGGCGTGCATGCTTGATGCCTGTGTCACTGAGATTATTTAAAACGAAATCTTGTGTATTTCGGTTATTTTTCAAGGAGTTAGTAGGAGGATAACTATTTTGTCAGGATTATTATGAAATTTTTGGACAAACGTAAGTAAATTATTTTTTGTGTTAAGATAAAGGACATTGTAGGTAAAGATCTGACGAGTTCAAAAGGACAATGGCGGAGACTGACTGACTGAATGAAATGAGCCATGTTCTGGCAAAAATGGCTTAACCCTTTCCCAGACGACAAATTTTGGACTGGTCCAAATTGAAAGAGTTTGCAGACGATAATTTTAAATTTGATGAAAATGGCAGAAAGCTCTCAAAAAGGGTAGAAAACACTGTGGGAAAAGGAGAAATTGCTCGTTACGAGCAATTTCTCCTTTTCCCACAGTGTTTTCAAAAGACTTGTACTGCAGACACGTGAAAACCAGAGCTTGTTTGGAAAGGGTTAATGCATCTCCGTGATAAGTCATACCAAGCAAGTCATCATATAATTATGGATCCATAAAATCCATTTTGTCTAACAACCGGCTGAACCCTGGGATAGAATGATCCTTGGTATGCAGAAAATTTACCAAATGCAAAAAGTTTAGACTCAGGTCAGCCTGCGCGGACTGCGCAGGCTGACCTGAGTCGATACTTTTCGCAGATGCGTTAAACCCTCTTTTCATGGAGCACGGCTCAAATTATACACACAGTCGGAAACTTGGACACACAGAGACAGACAGAAATACAGACTGCTGCATAGTCCTTCACACAGATACAAAAACAAGTCAGACAGAAAAACAGACACACACACACATACAGACAGACAGCCACGCCGTCGGAAACAGACATACAAAGACAGACACAAACACAGACAGAAATATAGACTGTAAATACACAGAGGACAAAAACAGAATGAAATGCAGACAGCCACGCAGTTGGAAACGAAGTAAACAGCTGCTCACAAATACAAGCACAGATCCAGACAGGAAGACAGAAAAAAAAATGCAACATGTTATGTGTAAATACATTGGTCAAATGAAAGGATAGACAGGATCAAATGACCAAATAAGTAGATATATAAATTCCAACAAGATAATATACATTAAGGAAGAGTTGATGCCGATGATGATGACGAAATACGTAATATATTAACATAATGAATCGGTCGTTGATGTTTTATTGTGATGTATTAGAACAGATGTGATCAATTTGTGACACGTATTTTAATGTTGTAGGATTTCACCCTGCTGTTTATAAGCACAATTATATAATTCAAGAGCTAAAGAAAAGGGACTCTGGTCAAGCCGAGGTTCAGACCCACAACTCCTGGAATATTAATAGTTTAGCTGACGGTGAAGATTTAGACTCGTCCAGAGCCAAAGTATTCGTGAATGATGAGGAAATTGTGGCTTAAACGACGGGATTTGTCTTCGATTTGGGTTTGAACAAAACATTGTAGGGAAAAAGGAGAAAATGCTGGTGACCAGCATCTTCTCCTTTTTCCCACTACAATGTTTTTTCGTATTCCTTCTGTCTGAGGGTCGCTGAAGTGCGTGATTGTAAAGGACAAATATAAACCTATGTTTCCACTAAGGGACCGGGGGTTTGGATCGTTAGTTGCAATTTAGTTTCAAATGATTATACAAGTTGATTATATCTATACAAATTGCCTTCATGTTCTATTTATTTGAGTGCAGTTGTATAGGGAAATAGGGCGGGGCTAAAACTGCTTGCAGTCATAGTTGTAAATTGATAAATTGATGCACTGATAATTATGAGTTACGGATGTTTTAAAAACAACAGCCGTTGGCTCTCTCTCTCTCTCTCTCTCTCTCTCTCTCGTTTCGTTCCAATGCGTATAATTGAAGATCCGTCAACATGATAAAGGTTCGGTTACCAAGGCTACCTAATGGCACTACAACTTAGGCAGATCATGTAAAATCATTAATATTGAAGGGTGTTACGCCCAATGTCTCAAAGGAATACCGACCCGTAGAATGCTTAGACCATTGTAAAACAATCCCGTGCTTTGGCAACCTTGACTAAGAGAGTTTGAAAACATTGTTAGAAAAGGTAAAAAAGCTCTTATGCAGCATTTTCTGTATTTATCCAAAATATTTTCTACCTTGTCTTAAATTTCATCAATAGAGCCACGTTTACCGTCTACAGAAGCTTTCAATTTGGACAAGCCTTACAATTTGTACTCTGGAATATCCAACCACTATCGACGGACCTTGGATGCCGCAAAAAAAGGTTATTTAGGCTGCGAAACCTCCGACGGCAGTCTTGTCTTGATCTACACAGTCCACAAAAGAACCATAACGTTTCACTTCCAATAGAAAGGCGGGGGGTATCGTGCCCCTTGTCTGTAAGTGGTATGAAGTCCATATGCAACTAAGAACTTTGAATTATTAATTGATTTTGTTAGTTATACTACTGGTCGACTTCATACTTGAGGTCGAACAATGAAGTATTCATAAGTAAACTATTTTCCTTTGACTTTGTCATCTAGCTCATGTTGCCATTCTTGTCCGTCATCCATCTCTCTCTCTCTCTCTCTCTCTCTCTTGTGACATAGCCGAAAAAAGTCTTGAATCTTGGACAGTGAGTCTTGGACAGGAATATAGGAATATTCGCGTCGTTCTTTTTTCACATGTGTTTGTTTCACCAAGAAATTTATTCAGATCCTTAAATCGCAAATAAAAAGGCCCAGTTTATCTCTATCCGACAGTATAGATCAGTTCAAACCAAAGATTAGACTGCAGTCTCTGTGTAAGTCTGATTTTGGATCTACATTGTCTGCAAGGTCACCTGCAAAGTCAAGTTCTGTATCAAAGGGGTTAACTCTTTCATCGCGTCAGTCGAAAATAGGGGCTCTTGCGGACGGCACAGATCAAGATCAGACTGCACAAAACATGCAGTCTGATCATGATCTATACCGTCCGCTTTTGCCAAGCCTATAGAATAAGAATGAACCATTTTCTAGCAAAAAGGGGTTAGATGCACTTCCGTGGTAGATCTACATGATACTAAGCAAGTCATCGCATCATAATGGACCTATGGAAACCATTATGTCTAACAACCGACTGTATACATAAGGTAGACTGGTCCTCTAACATGCAGGAAATTTGACCAATTGCGAAAAGTTTCGACTCAGGTCAGCTTGCGCAGACTGCGCAGACTGCGCAGGCTGACCCGAGTCGATACTTTTCGCAGATGCACTAAGCCCTCTTTCACAGAGCATGGCTCAAATCTTTATGTATTTTAGTAGTTTGTTTTTTTTCAGCCATAGAAAGAGGTCGATCGAGAAAGCTTACATATTTGGCTCTGAGAGAGTTAATTAACCCCTAACCTTCGAAATAAATAACATGAACTTGTCAAGCCGATAATAAAATCCCAAACATTTCTTCTATTTCAATTTTTTTTTTTTTTCTTTTGGGTGGGGGAAGGTTATTTTTTTTTTGTGGGGGGGGGAGGGAAACTATTTCCTTATCGGACAGTGTAGATGCAAGATCAGACTGCATGCTCTGTGCAGTCTGATCTTGATCTACATTGTACGCAAAAGGTCCTTGTGTTGCGCTTAGCGGCCTAAGGGTTAACACCTGTTGGTCTTCTCACAGCATGTCCAGTCGTATATGAACTTCAAATCTAAAGACCTTCTGTCAATATATGTACGAATATAACCTGGTATTATTCTTTGATTAAAAATTGTGAATGGTCGATTGTGACAAACTGTTTGCTTTCTTTCTTATTCATTTACTGGGCATGACTCGATGGATTTTCTGTGGATGACCAAAGAACTTGAAATAAAAATAGAATCTATTTTTAGCCTGTAGACTGTCTGTTGCCTAAATAAAATGGACATGTATATCTTTTTTCACTCACATAACTACTTCATTTCAATTCAAATTTAGAACAAACTTATGCTTATCCAATATCAGTGATTTTGAGTGTTAAACTGAATGGGGGATTTGTACTTGACGTGTTTTAAGAATAATTAACAATAATTACAACGCTTTGAAAAAATGACGTCACTTGCTGCTCCTACGACGTCACAAAATCCTATCCCAAACGTACACGTGTACGCGTAAGGTAGGAAAATTCGTAACGGCGATATTACATTGGAAAAAAAAGGGAGGTTATGTTGTAAAAGGCTACTCTTGGTCAGTAAATGTTAACTGTTCGGACATTATGAAACTGTGCAGTCTTATCTGATCTACTTCGTCTGTAAAAAATATATCTAGGCCTACAAGTTTATGCTACCTGTTGCAGTCAAAGGGTTAACTCTAAACAGAATGTGTAGAAAGCAAACACAGACATTAAATTGCATGTGGTTCAAAAGATACCCTTGAAAGAGTAGAAACATTGTGGGAAAAGGGAAAATGCTGTTTACCAGCATTTTATCCTTTTCGCACAATGTTTTCAAAGGCCTTCTTTACCAGAGTCGTTCAATCGGAATTGTTTGAGTAAAGGGTTAAGCAGAGAAACGTATGGAGTAAAAATGTGCGTGTGAAAAGGCTTTTATCAACGATACAGAGGTGTTTAGAAAACTAGTTTCCAAGTTTAACCCTTAACCTGCTAAATAAGTTAAGTTCACTTAAACTTTCAAGCCGATAGTAAAAACCCGAGTGTTGCTATTCCAAAGTTATTTCTTTAGGGAAAATATCACCTTATCGGACATTATGGATCAAAGATCAGACTGCACGTTCTGTGCAGTCTAATCTTGATTTACACTGTCCGCGAAAGATCGTTGAGTCGCGCTTAGCAGCCTAAAGCTAAAAGGTCGAAAGCCAGACCCACTTGAAAAGCCTACCGTTGTATGACATGACGAAACAAACAGATTAAAACTATTTTTATCTCTCTCTCTCTATCTCTGTCCTTTGATGAGTAATCCCTCTTTTGCCGGTCATAGTTCAGTTTAGTTGTTTTTGTCGTCAGTGAAGTGCCAGGATAAGACTGCACAGAACGAGTTGTCTAATCTTTGATTTCCGCTTTGTGAGACGTATTTACACCAATGAAGCTGGTAGTTAAGGTAGTACCATTCTAATAAAAAACAGCTATTTCCATAATAATATTATCCTAAAAAATGTGCTATGATTAAAAGTGAGTATTATTGTAATACTTTGACCGAGCCACTTTTTCCATTTTTTCCTTCTTAGAATTATCATTTATAAATCTAAAGCCACTCTATTCTCAATACAAAGAGAGATAATAATTACCTCCCTTTTCAGAAAACTAGCAAAAATATCATCAAATGATTTCAAGATAGACAACAAATGAATTTCTGGTCGGTTAGAAATGTTCAAAAATATTATATCAGTATAAATCCTTATTCGTCACTAATAAGATATTTTATTCCATGTTGCACTAGAAACGTTAGGATGGTAACACCTTAAGAGTAAGCAGATCTGCCTATCGACCGAATAATAACGCTTAACTCTTTACCACACGACAAAAATGTTGACTTGTCCAAATTGAAAGCATTTGCAGACAACAATTAAAATGTGGTTCAAATGATGGAAGTCGTCTTTCATAGGGTAGAAAACAATGTGGGAAAAGGAGAAAATGCTGGTTACCAGCATTTTCTCCTTTTCCCACAATGTTTTCAAAAGACTTCTTCCTCAGGGTCGTTAAAACTCGGGATTGTGTGGTAAAGGGTTAACTTATCTGGCAGAGTTTCCCAAGATCCTGTCATTGTACAACCATAATGAACAAATATTATCCAAGCAATGTTGTGAAAAGATAGTTTTGATTCTCACTGTTTTCTACCATTTCAAAGAGCAATGCCATAATTTGAACCACATCCAGCAAGATGTCTATTTCTTTTTTTTTTAATAAATCCAAAATCTTGTCATCTAGTAAAGAGTTTAAGGACATTACTCTTATACTGCTATATAAAATAAAATGAAATTTTCAAGTCGATGGTAAAAACCCAGATATTGCTATGTAACCCTTTACCACACAATCCCGACTTTTAGCGACCCCTGAGAAAGAAGCCCTTTGAAAACATTGTGGGAAAAGGAGAAAATGCTGGTAACCAGCATTTTCTCCTTCTCCCACAATGTTTTCTACCAATTCCATAACAAATTTCAATTTTTAAGTCACATTTAATTTGTCGTCTGCAAATGCTTTCAATTTGGACTAGTCTAAAATTTTGTCGTTTGGTAAAGAGTTAAGTTATTTTTTGAAGAAAAAATATCTCCATATCGGACACGTTCTGTGCAGTCTGAGTCGGGCAGATGGGCTCACCAATTTCCAGTCTTTGATTCGGAAAAAAAAATGAACTTAAAACTTTATTAGATATTTCTATGTATGAGTACATATATAAAATAGAAAAAAAGCAGATAACAATCTCAGTCGTCTGTCATTAATTTTGGTCAGAAAAAAAGTAAATTATTTTCATCGAACCGTTCCTCATTTGCTATAAAAGAACAGAAATCTTTAGATCTACTGATTCCAAACTGTAACCTAAGAGAGTCTTAATCTGGAAAGATAGCCTGGCATTCAGAGCCTGCATTTGAGTCAATCTGATAAACAAGGTACACAACTAGTGTAGACTCAGAAATATATGTTGTTACTTGCTCTTTATCTAAAATACAGACCTTGAGAACATTATGAGTGTATTTTGTTCTGCTATTTTATTTTATGATTTTTGTGGCATTTGTCGAAGACAATGCCACTATGTGTTCAATACGGTATTTTGAAAATCGTGTATCGTAGTTTTTGCAAAACCAAAGGAAGTAAACCAAATTAAACTCAATTTTTCTGAGACAAATAAGTGTCTCGATAGCACTCAGATATATAATTAACAACGACGTATTAACATAAACTGGATTAGGCCATCGATAATTGGAATAATTCTTTTTTTTTTATTGAAAATATCAATACACGCTATGTCCTTCTACTGGCGCAATGATACACACAACCTGACCGTGTTTGTCCCAAAGCCAGTTCGTCACTGGACTTGTTCGTCCATTGGCTTGTTCGTCCCACATTATTATTTGTTTATTTTTCAAATTATTAATTCCACATAATGGCTCCCGCGACAAATGCCACACCAGTGCTTTCAACGCTTTGATTTTTAAGAAAATGGTCTATTTAGCGGACTGATACCAGTCTACTTGAACGATTGTATACCAAAAGTTTTACAGCAAAAGAAGTTTATTCTACCAGGCCGGCACTACTGGGGAATAAAACAGTATAAACTTAACACGTAAAGGTATTTAAACAATGTCGATTAATTGGTTTTGTGTCAAACTAAAAGGGGTTAGAGCACGGAAAGATAAATATGTAATCTTTAGTTTCTTTCAGGGGGCTAATCCCCGCTGACAATGTTGGCCCGTTACGCCATTATTGCGACTTTTTCACTTGTTTTTCCGTTTCTCGCTGGAGATCGCGTTTGAAAACATCACATTTGAAAACATCGTGATGAAAGGAGAAATTGCTCTTGACGAGCAATTTCTTCTTTCATCACAATGTTTTCATATTAACTCGTGTATCAGACGCTAAATTGGCCTATGTTGATCACCCTATTTTGATAGTGTTTAAAACGCAATCTACTACAATTTTGTTTCGGCAAGACGTGAATATTTTTCAACCCTTTACCACACAATCCCGAGTTTTAATGACCCTGAGGAAGAAGCCTTTTGAAAACACTGTGGGAAAAGGAGAAAATGCTGATGACCAGTATTTTCTCCTTTTCCCACGATGTTCTCTACCCCATTAAAGACAAGTTTCATTACTTGAGTCACACTTAAATTGTCGTCTGCAAGTGCTTTCAATTTGGACAAGTCTACATACTCGAATTTTTGGTTTGTTAAGGAGTTACAAGAACTCCGATAAAGACTTAGTTTGGCCAAAACAGAAACATTTTATATAAACATTGCAAGATTTAGATCATGAGAGAAAATCATTCAAAATTTGAGATTTTTTTTTTTCTAATCTTGGACAATCTCTCTATGTGAGCCGTGCTCTGTGAAAAGGGGGCTTATTGCATCTGCGAAAAGTATTGACCCAGGTCAGCCTGCGCAGTCCGCGCAGGCTGACCTGAGTCGAAACTTTTCGCTATTTGTCAATTTTCTGCATGTCAAATGACCAGTCTGCCTCATGATTTAGACAGTTGTCGGAGAAAATGGATTTTATCGATCCATGATAACATGACGGCTTCTTTGGAATCATCCATCACGGAGATACATTAAGCCCCCTTTTGCCAGAGCGCGACTCATATGTATTTGTCATACTATTTATTTCTGTATCGTTTCCTCGTTTTTTTTTTTTTTGTTTTGTTTTGTTTTAAGCCCTTTGCCAAATAATCCTGTGTTTTAGCAAACCGGAGGAAAAAAGACTTTAGAAAACTTTGTGAGGGAGGAAGAAAAGCTGGTAACGAGCATTTTCTCCTTTTTCCGAGATGTTTTCTACCCTCTCCAAAACACATCCACAATTCTTCTATCGTCTGCAGATGCTTTCAATTCTTAAATAATGTCATCTGGTAAAGTGTTAAGGGGTTACGGGGCGGCGATAGTCTGCTTGGATATTTTCTAAAGGTGAGCTGAAACTTCAAAGTGGCTAATATCTTTCTGATTGAAACGTTCGATAAAATGTCTGGTCGATTTTTTTTTTGTCATCCGGGTCTTTGTCTACCTGAATGGCACATTGGTTACTGGCTAGGGTGAATAGCTGCTGTGCGGAAGGTGTTTTAAAGTTACGAGTTCGGTCTCTTGGTCGCAAGGAACCTTTTCAGTTAAAATACGCCCTTTTTAAAAGTCACATAGCGTTACCAAAAAGGTCAGTCAATGACTTGGCAACCATGCATTCTGGGCCAACTCCAAACTGAATTTCAAATCAAGATTTCAAGACAAGAGTTTTCGATCGATTGATCAAGAGGTGCTGTCACTTTGTGGTTTTGAAAATAACTTTTTCAGCGCCAAATAATATATAATCCCGACCTCTTGCGACGGCAACAATAACAAACCAGAAATATTATTTCGTTTTATCATATAAATTCCCTTGTTATCAGTGTAACATAGCTAAATTACGAATTTGTTTTATCTTTCAACTAACTATATATAATACCACGGATATTTATAGAACATGAATGAATTTTTCTGCGTGTAAACGTCACGTTTAATGATGTAGTCAACATCATTCATGACGTTGTTATTTCAGTTAATACATCTGCATATACTGCAAAATTCGTGTCTCTCGTTGTTAGAAATTGTAAACACCAACAAATCAACGTTAAAAAGATAAACAGAATTCAGTGCGTACCATAGTGTTGTCGGTTGGGAGAATTGATGATTGTCTCGCCAAGGCTCGAGAATTATCAATTCTCCCAACGCAGTTAGATATTTTTGATATACGACAACACTGTGTTGTCTATTTATTACATAACCTCCCTTGTTTTCAGTGTAATATACCTATTAAGAATTTTCTTATCTTATACACGTTTGATATCACAATTGTGTGACGTCATTTGTGACGTCATGTTGTACGTATTTCACAGAAGTGAATTGCTTTTTTTACGGACCGTGCGTGCATCTATCGATGGTTTAGCATCTTCTGGTCTATGACATGTGAAATATCGTTATGTGATAAATAGAATCTGACATTTGTTGGCTTTTAAGTTAAAATTTTATCAAACTCGTAAAGAAGAAAAGCTCGCATAATAAATAAATAAAATTCTGTCTCAAACGCCAAACCCATGTCAGATCCTATATATCTTACATCGTTTGAGATAAGCACTACATGACGTCGTATGTGACGTCACCTTTATACTACGTTCAGAAAAGTGAGTCGGGTTTTAATTATGGATATTCCTACTTAAGTGTGTGTCTGGTTTTGTATATTCTAACCTACAATTTTTCTAATATTGTTATGTGATAAACAGCACAGACATTCATTGGCTTTTCGGATAATGATTTTATTAACTCGTCTATGAAAATGTTAGTATAAAACTCGCCAAAGGCTTGCTGAAGAACATATTTTTAGACTCGGTCAATAAAATTTATCTCAAATGTCAGCTTATGTCAGATCCTATATATTTTGTGTGCTTGACTAAATAAGTATAGATCAAGATTAGACTGCAAATTCTGTGCAGTCTAGTCTTGGTCTATGCGTCTGCAGAAGCTTCTTATGGCGCTAAAAGAAATGAAGGAAAATATATCTCTTAGGAGCTCTTGCCCTTACAACATTTTTTCCCTAAAAAAAAGTGGGTTGAATTAAGTTGTACGTTTTCATAAAAACTTTTCATCAGTGGTGAACTCTCAAGTAAGCAATTTAATTTAGTCTATTTTCATCACAGCTTTGACATTCCTTATAAAAGAGGGTGTTACATTTTTATGATTTTGTTCGACGTTTTCAATTGAAACGATGTGTCAATTTGCATTTCATTTAACTGAAATCTGTATAGATATCTTGCGGAGTTTATTTGGAGATGTTTATCCCTTGAAATACTGGGTACGACTTTGAGGATGAATGGTTGGGTCGTTTTTGCGAAAACTGTTGGCTAAGATCAGGATGCCAAATTAAGCAGGCTGGTCTAAAATCTTCTATGTTCGACTGCCTAAGATAATATCCTGCCCGCTTGGGTAGCTCAGAGGTTAGCGTGTCTGACTGCCTATTAGTAAATGATAGACAGATTCTAGCAGATCCTAGGAATTCTAGAAAAGAGGCATGTGCACACACTGAACCAAACAGTATTCAATATAAAATCGCCCGGCCGGGTTGGCATATCTGACTGATGACCTGGTGGTTGCGAGTTCGATACCCGGTTGAGGCAAACTTTCTTTCCGGCGATTTTTCGCCTCTCACCTCTGATGCATGTGAGAAAAGTAGTCAGTGACTTTGGAAAGAAAGTTGTGTCAGCACTGGTATGAGAAAGCCAGGAAACACATGGGTGCGTCACTGACCGTCATGATATGACCTGAGCTGTTAAAATGGCGAAAAACTCTAATGCAAATGAAACTTAGACAATATCCTGCAAAAATCCTATTCGTAGAGATAGGATTCTAGACTTTACGGCCATGGAAAAGATGGTTTTTAAAAAAAAATGGAAACGGAGAAAATGCAGATAATCGGCTTTTCCTTCCTGTCGTAAAATGTTTCTTTTTTTACCCTTTCACAGACCAAAGCTATTGTTTAACCTTTACCAAACGACAAAAATTTAGACTGATCCAAATTGAAAGCATTTTGCAGACGACAAATTAAATTGGCTCAAATACTGGAAATTGTGTCCAAAAGAGTAGAAAACATCGTGGGAAAAGGAGAAAATGCTGGTTACCAGCATTTTCTCCTTTTCCCGCAATGTTTTCAAAGGCCTTCTTTCAACAGGGTCGTTAAAAGTCGGAAATGTGTAGTAAAGGGTTAATCCACATTTAAGTCTGTCGTCTGCAAGTATTTACAGTATTGGAAAGTCTCGAATTTTGCCGTCTAGTAAAGTGTTGGAATATTGGAAAAAGGAAAATTAATCGATTGTTTTCCATGTGCTTAAAAGTGCGTTCATTTCGAATATTTTCTTTACTTTCCACTTGTATTTTTATTACGGATAAAAATAGCCTATATATGCATTATTGGAGTTTCAGTTTTCTGAAGTAGAACTTCCATCTGTATTGTAATATTTCATTAAAAAAATAAAATACAAGCTCTTTTTATTTTTTTATACCACATTCATTAACCACGTGAAAATGAAATTTTGTCCAGTAAGTGACAATCAATTACTACAGTTTAACAGTTTATATTTTTTCCATTCTTAAAGGTTCAACACATTCGGCGGAATGCGCTCACGACTCTTCATCTGGCATTGCTTCTGACGTCACAAGTAACCACAACCAATCAACGAGCAGGATGTCTCATTTGAGGGGTGATAACTCGTCCGTTTCCTCTGCGGATCCGAGGTTATCGGATTCGTCCTTCGATCGACAGTTTTCGGATTCCTCGGTGTCTGTTGATAAGCCATACATTAAAAAAAGACAAGGTGAAGGAAAATTTCCTTGGGCTTATACACATGGTGCACGAACTGCTCACATGAATCAAATAAATAAGGACCGTTTAAGAATATTAAAGGGAGGTGATTCAAGAGAAAATTCGCCGGTGATGCAATATAATAGACCTTCTTCAAGTGATAAGTATTTTGATCAAAGCATTCCTCAAATTAGAATTGACACTTTAGACTTACAAGACACTAACAAATTAATGCTCACTAGCGGTAAAGGGAAATGGAAAGTTAGACCTTCACCTTTTGACCTCATGACCGATGACGTCATAGTTAAAATATTTTCAAATTTACCAACAGATCAGCTTTGTCGTTGTTCGTGTGTGTGTCAGAGGTGGTATAGACTTGCTTGGGATCCAATATTGTGGAAACAAATCGTGATAAACAATGAAAATATAAACATAGACGGCGCTTTGAAATATCTAACCAAAAGACTCAGTTATAACACGCCCACCGTGTGTCTGATCGTAGAAAAGATTGATCTAAGTGGTTGTGAAAAATTGACTGATAAAGGATTACACTCGATTGCCAAAAGCTGTCCCGAGCTGCGACATTTAGAGATACAACAATGCACGAACGTCACGAACACGGCTTTGTTTGAGGTGGTGTCCTACTGTGTCAATCTGGAGTACTTGGATATTACAGGTATATGCAAAATATTTATTCCGATTAGACACATTTGCTACCAAGCTAAAGGAAAATGGCTCAGACGGCCAAATGTATGGACAGGAATCCAGGGATCGTTCACATCCCAGCTCGGCCAAGTTGTCTCTCTCCCTCTCTCTATCCTTCTCCTCCCCGCCGCTCTCTCTCTCTCTCTCTCACACACACGCACACACACACACACAACTAGGCGCAGACAACTTTGCAATACCACACTGAGCGCCAAAGTAGCCCTTTTTTAACCGGACCTTTCCGGTGCACAACATTTCGTCGAAAGTGTGTTTCGTCGAAATCCATGTATGTTTTAAAATACCAATTGCGAAATTCCTAGATTTATTTCATGAAAAGGTCTGTCTTGGAGGAATATTAGCGTCACAATTCGTCTGGGTTAGGGTAAGGGTCAGGGCTAGGTTAAAATTTACCACCTTCGTGCCTTTGCAAGATATTTGAATGATTTATAGCTTCGTAAATTGGGTGTTTATCTGTTTAGAACCGTGTTTGGAGATAATTTAAGTGTCTTTCTAAATTTTGTGAGTATGGCAGTCGGGGGCATTTTTTTGACTTCAATCCGTTGCCATGCAAAAACGAGTTTTACGCCCGTACAGTCAGCGAGGTGGATGGGTGGATTATTTTTATCAATGTATTCATTTACTTTCAGGCTGTCCCTGTATATCATGTATTCGACTTACAGACAAGCTGATCGCCCAAGCGTCGGCGCCACATCTTCGGCAAATCTATTTACGCCATTTAGACATGACAGATTGTACAGCACTGGACGATGCCGGTCTTGTCGCCGTATCTACATATTGCAGCCAACTTCAGTATCTTTTCTTGAGACGTTGTCTCCGGATCGGAGATCAAGGACTTTGTTCCGTCTGCACGAACTGTACGTCCCTTCGTGAGCTCAGTATTAGTGACTGCAAGCGTGTGACCGACTATGGAGCCAGTGAAATCTCAAAACTTACTGATCTGCGCTATCTTAGTGTTGCCAAATGTGACAAAGTGTCGGACGTTGCGATCATTCAAATTGCCAGATGCTGTAAGAAAATGCGATATCTAAACTTACGCAGTTGCGAAGCGGTTTCGGACGATTCCTTGGACACGATTGCACGAAATCTAACGAGACTTAAATCTCTCGATATCGGAAAATGTGACGTCACGGACGAAGGTCTTGTTGCACTTGCATATTGTAGCCAGTTAAAGAAATTAAGTGTGAAATCCTGTGACGCCGTGACAGATCTAGGAATTATAACGATTGCTCAGCACTGCCGGAAATTGCAACAGTTGAATATACAGGACTGTCACGTGACACTGGATGCGTATAGAACAGTGAAGAAACACTGTAAAAAGTGCTTAATTGAGCATACCAATCCCGGTTTCTGTTAGTTTCTATATTAGTAATTATTGATTGAACGCTTTACCCGTGAAAAAAATCTCAGCATCCCATTCTGAAAACATGACAGTAATATATGAATATTCAACATGCATACACTGGAAAATGAGCCATGCTCTGGCAAAAGGAGTTTTGATGCATCTTTGTGATGCATTATACAAAGCAAGTCATCACATAATTATGGATCCACGAAATTCATTTTGTCTAACAACCAACTGAATCATTGGGTAAACTTATCCTTTAAGCTGCAGAAAATTTACCAATAGCAAAAACTTTAGACCCACGTCAGCCTGCGCGGATTGCGCAGGCTGACCTGAGTCGATACTTTTTGCATATGTATTTAACCATCTTTTCACAGAGCATGAGTGAAACGTTTTCAAAAAGGGGGAAATTACTTTTCACGAGTAAATTCCCATTTCCACCGTAGTTATACATGTACTTAGTAATTGGCTGCGAGACAAAATTAAAAGGTTTAATATCTTCTAAAATAGTCATTGATTAAGAGATACTATTGAGGGAAATGTGTTTCGGGTTCAAAGAGTGGTTTGTGTTTAATATTTTGCTAAAGCCTATGTTGTGGGTATCTACTTGAATTGTTTTTTATTGAGACGATTCTAATAGTACCAAAAAGAGAGAAAAAAATGTGCGTTCAAAGAGAAAACAATGTTTTCTTACCCCCCCTCCTCTCCTTCTTCCTTGACATCTGCAGTACCTTTCACTAAACTGCGTAGATTTACGCATTTTTTGGGAGATTTAATATACACATATACGATTCCTGCTTTACCCAAAAGTTTTAGCTTACTTAAAGTTATGCAAATACTTACCCAAATCGTAAAGTTATGCTGTTTAATGTAACTTGGTTTCAGACTTGATGCTTGCTTTCCTAAACTGCGTACGCAAGTTTCGTGCGCACGCAGTTAATAGAAAGGTGCCCCAGATGGTTAGAAAAGAATATGACACAGAGCAGATCCAGGCCAGTCTGCTTGGCAGTGCTCACAGATATTTGTCTGTTCGACTCGCAGACGACACAATTGTAGACTTGCCAAAATTTAAAGATTTTTAGACGACAAGTTAAATGCGGCTCAAAAGTTGGAAGTTTTCTTGGAAAAGGAGAAAATGCTGGTAACCAGCACAATCCCGGGTTTTAATGACCCTTGTCAAGAAGCCTTTTGAAAACATCGAGGGAAAAGGAGAAAATGCTGGTTACCAGCATTTTCTCCTTTTCCCACACTGTTTTCTACCCTATCAAAGATAGAAATCGTTGTTTGAGCTACAAATAATGTGTCATCTGCAACAGCTTTCAATTTAGACAAGTCCAGAATTTCGTCGTTTTGTAGAGAGTTGAAAGCTCTCTTCCCCAGGGTCGTTAAAAGTCGGGATTGTTTGGTATAGGGGTCAAATTATACAACACAGTTGCATGTGATTTAGAGAATTACATTTATTAGTATTATTTACTTTTTATCTTTTGTTACGAGAAGAAGAAGAAAAAAAAAGACAATAAACATAAATAATTGCATAGGCTGTCGTTCTTCTTTACTAAATCCCATCTGATATGGGCCATGCTTTATGAAAAGCGGGCTTAATTGCATCTGCGAAAAGTATCGACTCAGGTCAGCCTGCGCAGTCCGCGCAGGCTGACCTGGGCCGAAACTGTTCGCTATTGGTCCGTTTTCTGTATGTCCAAGGACCAATTTATCTCAAGATTAAGTCGATCGTTAAAAAAAGTGGCTATTGTGGATCCACGATTATGTGATGGCTTGCTTGGTATAATGCATCACAGAGATGCATTAAGCCCCCTTTTGTCAGAGCATAGCTCATATGAGCCATGCTCTGGCAAAAGGGGGCTTAATGCATCTCCGCGATACATTATACCAAGCAAGTCGTCACAGACGTATGGATCCATAATAGAATTTTTTTTATCAACCGACTTAGTCATGAGGTAGACTGGTCCTTGAACATACAGAAAATTGAACTGTAGCGAAAAGTTTCGGCCCAGGTCAGCCTGCGCGGACTGCGCAGGCTGACCTGAGTCGATACTTTTCGCAGATGCATTAAGACCCCCTTTTCACAAAGCATGGCTCATATATTTTTGCAAGCTTTTGTTTGCCATGTCAATTCTCAAATAAGGGCCTCGGTCTTCCTTTATCATAACGTAAAATTTAACTGTGTCGACAATGTTTCTTTGTTTGGTGTTGAAGGCAGTTTTCAACATTATTTCAGTAACATCGCGGCAGCTTCTGCGAGTATCTATCTTTTTCTCGGGTTTCTTTTAACCGGTAGGTATACTTCACATAGCATTCTGTCTACTTTCAAACATAAACGTCGCCGAAAATATGTTCAGCGGTGAGAGAAGAGTGAATCCTGTCGCAACGATTATCATCAATTCTTGGAAATGCATTTGGTTGAGCAAGGAATAGAACCAGGAACTTCCTAGTTTCAAGCCCTGTCCGTTACCGATTTGAGCTACCGGGCTAGTCAAAATGTGGACAGGCCTTACACTTAACCCTGTACCGCACAATGACGCCTTTTGACGCCCCTGGGAAAGAAGCCTTTTGAAAAAATTGTGGGAAAAGGAGAAAATGCTGGTAACCAGCATTTTCTCCTTTTCCCACAATGTTTTCTATCCTATCAAAGAAAAATTGCACCATTTTAGCCAAATTGAAATTGTCGTCTGCAAATGCTTTCAATTTGGAGAAGGCTAAAATTTCGTCTGGTAAAAGGGTTAAACCAATGAGCCATGCTCTGGCAAAAAGTGTTTAATGCATCTCCGTGATACATTATACCAAGCAGATCCCCACATAATCAGGGAGCCATAAAATATATTTATCTAAAAATCGACTGGATCTGGAGGTAGAATCGTCCTTGGACATACAGAAAATATACACATAACAAAAAGCTTCGATCCATGTCAGCCTGCGATACTTTCTGCAGATGTATTAAGCACCCTTTTCACAGAGTATGCCATGTCATGTTATGCACAAAAAATATGACCTCAAATTCTCCTGCAAACTTACTTTAAGGCCACTTAAGAGAATACCGTGGCAAAAGCCGTAATTGCCAGCGATGAGCAACCTTTACTTTTTGCCGAATGTTAACACATGTTCAATTTGGAACGGTCTAAGATTATGTCCCGTGGCAAAGAGTTAAATATAAATATATTTGTCCGAGAGACAGAGTACTTTGAATATTTTATATTCGTAAATCGATCAAATATACAATCATGATGTAATTTTGAGAGCGAAAGAGCGGTAATAGAAAATGTGAGAGTGAGAGAGAGCGCGCGAGAGAGAGAGAGAGTTGTATCACGTGGGACACTTTGAAAATGATTTTGATTGTAACGGACTATGTACAGGATATATAAGTCAATAAAGTCATTCATTCATTCATTCATGTATGAATATCTCAATCCATGATTGATGATAATTGTTTTACAAGGTTCTTTTTAAACCTGATGACTGCAAATTCTATGTCTGCTGCTTATGAGTTAAACGTTCTGCCTATTCGAAGCAGAACTCGTATTTTGAAATGTAGGGGCAATTTTGTTATTCTTCAACCATAAAAATATTACAGAGCAAAATCTTTTTCAATCATTGTAAACTCTCTCACTACCAACTAAAGCACTGTGATTTCTTTCGGAGGCCTCAAGGTAGATTTCCACTGCCATTGAAGATGAAATGGGTCAGTTAGCGGATGGTGTAGATCCTAGATCAGACTGCACGTTATGTGCAGTCTGATCTTGATCTACGCCATCCGCAAAAGCTACTGAAGTCGTCATTAGCAATGAAAGAGTTCAAATTACGTTACACCCGTCATTAGACAGGCTCCTCGGCAAGCTCGCAACGGGAAGTGTCTCCAATACTATCATTTACTTACTGTCAGTGACTGAAACATCTTTATTATTCTGCAATATTAACGAGTTGATCAGTGGGCTTGACAGTGAAAAGAAGAAATACAATGACGCCTCTTGGTGGTAAAAAAATAGTTTCTGAACATTATCCTTGTGACCGGAAGGATTCAGTAGCAATCCGCGACGGGACGTGGTTACATCTGTCAGTGATTATCCCAGGGCATCTTTATTATATACTGTAGTATTAAGAATTCATACACGTGCACGTAGGAAATAAATCAAAGTGCTGTAAGTACTGTAATCGGTCGACACTGAATAACTACAGTGGTTTGAAATCACAAATCAAATGGTAGATGCTTGAATTATGTATGGGATAAAAAGTCCTACACCGTTACAAATGAGCCACGTAGGATCCCACTTTTTTAAACTGTCTTTTACAAATTAGTAGTTTAACGATTGGTTAAAATATAGGCTATGTTTGCCAGCCGACAGCAATAGAACGTAAAAAATATGTGACCGTTCTGATCAGCAATACCCATTATCAAGTTTTAGATATCACTCATCATGACAGCAGTACCTACCAACCCTTTAAAAGAGTGAAAAAATACATATATTCTTTTCTTTTACTTTGGAAACTTTGGTCACTGCATTGTAACGTATAAAAGCTGTATAAAATATGCCTGCATCATCACTTTGGAATTATTTACTTTTGGCTGCTTGTGGGCCTTTCATTTTTCCATTTTTAACAAAGACATCATATTTATCTTGAGAAACTGTCCTACCTATTTTTAGCGGGCCAAATCGTCCAGTCCAAACGTCTGCTGACAAATTTCTCCTACATTATACTTTCAAAGAATATAGATACCCAATAGCTCCCTAACCGTCAACTCTTTACCAAATGATAAAATTTTAGACTTGTCCAAATCAAAAGCATTTGCACATGAATTAAATGTAGACCAAATGATGATGTGAATCGTTGAAAGGGTTAAAAAAAATGGGAAAAGGAGAAAATGGTAACCTGCATTTTCCCGTTTTCTCACAATGTTTTCAACTTCTTTCCCATGGGCATTAAAAAAGAATAGTTTGGTTAAGAGTTACAAAACTCAGTTAATCGACTAGCCTTTTACAGTCAGGAAAACAATATCAAACATTAGGCTACAATTTCATGGTCGTTTTTTTTTTTTTCATATACATCCCAAATAAACAGACAATTAGATCTAAGATATGGACGTCTGTGATATTGAATTGCATTGCGTTCAAAGGACAGACTGATCTTTATCTTTTATTGTCTTGTAAAGCGAGTTTACCTGTCCATAGCCAACAAATGTCATTGTATTTGAGTCATTCTAAAAACGCTGTCGAAAAAAGAGAACATGCTGAATACATACAGTTTCTCCAACTAAATTTTCAAAGCCCCACTGGATTGTTTGGTGAAGGGTTAACAAACTGATTCCAGTCTGTAGAAACTCACCAAGAAGAAACATGTTAGTGACTGTGTAAAATGGTAGTGCCATGGCTGGAAGGAGAGGAAGAGGGGCTGTGAAAACAATTTAACTCTTATCCTGCTAAAACAATAAAATGAAATTTCAAACTGGTAGTAAAACCCGAATAATTCTATGTCAAACTTATTCTTTTTTGGAAAAAAAATCTCTTTGTTGGACAGTATAGATCCAAGATCAGACTGCACGTTCTGTGCAGTCTGATCTTGATCTATCTATCCACGAAAAGGTCAGTGAGTCGCACTTAGCAGCCTAAGGGTTAATACATCATACGCTGAAAGATGCGTAATCAGTCAGTATTGTGAATGGACAGCCTGGGTACTAAGGTTGCAAGCGGTGAATCGCCAGTCCATTCTGAAAATGTTTACGTAATGGCCTCTCCGCGAGGGCCATAACCTTTACACAACTTTATACCCTTTGTCGCCACAGCTTCACACGCTTCGCCTCACATATACGATCCCTGCATTAAACGTCCAACGGTCGGTTACTATTTTAAATTTACGGCTGTTACGACTTCCATTTACATCAGTATTCTCTTAAACGGAGCAATCTAAATTTTCAAATTCTTTTAAAGCAATGTTTCCTTACAAACTTTCTGTTGCGATTTTATTCCTCTCAAGACCTAAATGACCTATTATCTTTCCAACGCCTGCTACATATACGGAGAGCACTCGTCACAACTCGGCCGATCCCGTAACTACGTATAACTATCAACGGATCACTCGAAATTTGCCGAATGATATGGACAGCAGACGACTAGAAGATGTGTTCACATCACCCGATACATGTGATTCGCACTCGTTTCATTCATAAAGTTGCTGCTAATCACTGACCCCATTTCTTATAATCGTAATGAAAGTAAACTTCTCTAGTTTTTGCTGGCCAGAGATTTTGATAATACTGTAATTATGACATACTTCAATACTAAACAAATTCTTTCCGCCGTTTATTACATAATTTAAAACTTATTTTGGGATTACTCGACATTGCTTACCGCCTGTTTACCTCTAATTACTATTCCTTCGCTTATCTGGGTCAAAGTGCGCTTATCTGGGTCAAAAGTAGTTTTTGTAATAAGGTCATCACAACAGGTATAAGCGTTAAAACGCTGCAAGTAAAAGCTGTTACGAGTTGCAGTTACATCAGTTTGCCCTGAGCGGACTGGCTTTTGAAGTTTGCTATCTCTCTAATCGGTCTACCGACCGATTAAAAACGCAGCGGGACCATTCTATAAAACCATGAAACGATAAAACTCGAAAATGAAAACCGAGATGCAGTTCTTGTCAGCAACATAGCATTTATTCCCAAATAAACCATTCCACGGTTCTCTGACTAAAGCTTTGAATCATTTTCTTAACTATACACGGGAACTGTATACATGCGTTAAAATGCTTCGGCGGGGCGTACAACAAATACCGGCAATGATTTACAAAAACAATTATTGAAAGGCCGCCTCCATTCATATCTTATTGAATGACCTGCCTGCTTAACCGCTCATCCCGGGCTTGGTTCCCGCCAGTTGCTATTTACTGGGCAAAAATTTGTATTCAACCAAGAACAGACGACGGACAACACAGCTGCAATAGAACTTAGCTATTCGATGTAGCCCCAAACGTGAAAGAAAAGATAATAAAAACAAAAAAATCAATAACTAAAATAAAAATGCACAGTTCTATCGTTTTGAAATCGGTTAAGAAATTATGACATTATGCCCAAAATCTTCTTTAAAAGGGATTTTTCTGTAGTATAAGCTCAAGCATTCTAAAAGCACATTCTTAGTCTTATTCCCCGGAATTTTCTTAATTTCAAGGTAACACGAACTTTAATTGGCTGACCTGTTTGTGCGGCGTTCTTGCAAAAGGGGGTTAAATGCATCTTAGTGATTCATTTTGCCGAGCAAGTTATCACATAATTATGGATCAATAAAATTCTTCTTTTTTCATTTAACAACCGGTTGAATCATGTGGTAGAGTGGTCCTGTGACATGGAGAAAATGGACAACTTGCAAAAAGTTTCGGCCCATGTAAGCACACTGCGAAGGCTGACATGGGTCGATACTTTTGCGAATGCATTTAGCCCCTTTTTCACAGAGCATGGCTCAAATGCATGTTAATGGAGTTTAACATAGCCATTTTGCTCTGAGATTTACTCAAAAAGTACCAGAATTGGCCGAGCTGGGAATAGAACCACCGATCTCCTGCTGTCAAGTCCTGTATGCTACCAACAGAGCTAACGTGGTTCGGCTGACAAATCTTGAGGTTTGTCTACACTGAGAGCAAATGTAGGCGACGTTGGTACTCAAAGTACGGTGTTTGTCTTTGATAGGTCAGAAAACATTGTTGGATAAGGAGAAAATGATTTTCTCCTTTTCTCACAATGTGTCCAAAGGCATTTTCCTAACGGTTATTTAAAATTGGGATTGTCTAGTAATGTGTAAAGGTCAACTGGTAACAAAAAAAGTGAGAAATAATTGCGTAATTAAAGATCAGTGTATCGCTCATTACAACGACGAAAAGTCATCACGAACTCTGTGATTAATGTTCACTCAAACGGTAAGAAGTATTCACGAAATCCGCTGAGCAATGTTCAGTCAAACGATGAGAAGTATTCACAAGAAACTTACTGAGTAATGTTCACTGAATCGGTGAGAGGTGTTCACGGAAAACTTACTGAGTAATGTTCACTGAAAGGTGTTCACGGAAAACCTACTGAGTATTGTTCACTGAGAGGTGTTCACGGAAAACTTACTGAGTAATGTTCACTCAAACGGTGAGTACTGTTCACAAGAACTCATTGAGTAATGTTCACTGAATCGGTGAGAAGTATTCAAGAAAAACTCACTGAGTAATGTTCACTAAACGATGAGTAGTATTCACAAAAACTGAGTAATGCTCACTTAACCGGTGAGAAGTATTCACGAAATCTGTTGAGTAATGTTCACTCAAACAGTAAGAAGTATTCGCGAAAGTAATGTTGATGTATGGATAAAAAAGGAACCGTTATCGCCTCAGGTATAAATTACTTTTTAATCAGCTAAACCGTTCAAGCATTGATTGACGTATTTTTTCTCCACCCTTTACTTCTTACCTGGTCCAAATTTTTCTTTTGTTTTAACTTTTCACAAGATTAAATAAATGGGTCGTGCTCTGGCAAAAGAGGGCTTAAGGCATCTTCGCGATGAAAGTATATGGACCATTAAAACAATTTTGTCTAACAACCGACTGATTCATGAGGTGCACTGGTCCTTTGACATGCAGAAAATTGAGCAGTATCGAAAAGTTTCGGCCCATGTCAGCCGTCCGCGCAGGCTAACCTGGACCGATACTTTTCGCAGATGCATTAAGCCCCATCTTCACACAGCATGGCTCAAATACAAATTCTACTTTTTTGCCGCAAATTGCAGAAGGGATTGGGTTATATTAAAGCATTTACTTGCGATTGCTGCATATCAAAGATGAGGCCATGTATTCTCTGCAGTCTGATACCGATCAATACCATCCGTCAGTTAAAGCTGCAGTGAAAAGATGAAGATATTTACCCTTAGCCTACTAAATAAGTTAAATGAAACTTTTGACCCGCTAGTAAAAAGCCAGTTGATGCTATTTCAAAGTTATTTTAGGGCAAAAAGACTTCCTATTAGGACAGTGTGGATCCAAGATCACACCACACATTCTGTGCAGTCTGATCTTGATCTACACTGTTCGCAAAAGGTCCCTGTGTCTCACCTGGTAGCCTAGTGTTAAACAAATGAAAGACATAAAACAGACATGCTCAGACATAACCCTTAAGCTGCTTAATAAATTAAACTAAAGATTCTCAGCCAATAATGAAAACCCATAGTTCACGATTTAAAAATTTTGCTCGTCGGAGAAAATCTCACCGTATTGGACGGTGTGGATCCAAGGTCAGATTGCACATTCTGTGCAGTCATATCTTGATCTACACTGTTCATGGTCAGATTTTGAAACAGACTGCAAGTTCTCTGCAGACTGATCTTGATCTACACTGTACAAAATAACACTGTCGGTTAAGCGAATTGCAGATGATTCCCTCTGCAGTGGCCCGGTACTTTTGGGACTAGTAATGCATAGTAATAGCAGTCCGGAGGTAGCAGGTTCGATTACCCAGCTTAGAAAAAGTTCTGGCCGAGGAGTCATGACATAAATAATTTGACATAGACAAAATTCTACATCTTGCATCAGACAACTTTCGAAAACACTGTGGCAAAAGGAGAATTTGTTCGTAAAGATGGACAATGTGTTTTGCATTCGCAGAGGCGTAACAAGAAGTTTAGAATCATTACACACTCCAGATCAGGACAGCTATTTCGTAGGTTTCTAAGCGCGACTCATTGCGCGTAAAGCTACTAACCCTGTAAATCAAGATCAGACTGCACAGAACGAGCAGTTTGATCTTGTCCTACACGGTCTGATACAATACCACTCTGGGCTTCCCTTACGTCTGAGTCTATGACTAATTATAGGGCAATCTCCAGGAATTTTTTCCACGATTTATTAAAAACTCTGAAAAAATTTCAGGACATAGCCCAAAATGAGAAAATAAAGGCGCAGGGTTTAGCCATTATATTTATTCAGCAATTATATGCACCAGGCGCATAGCAAGGCCGAAGCCCGGGCTTCAACATTAATCATAAAAGCATCAATTAAGCGAAATACGCAAAGGGACGACTTCTTCCGCAATTTTAACATCACATGTTAGATCAGATGTTTTATCGATATTGTAGATCAAAATCGGATTGCACAAAACTTGCAGACTGATCTTAGATAGATGGCTGGCAAATAATCCATGAGAAATTCTTGACAAATAAAACATTGGATTGACCTTTTTCATATTTCCCACAGTTTAAGACCGGAAGTGTACAATGTTCGGGATTGTATGTGACTTGGGATTCTGTGCAGTGACGGTATGTCACTTGGATGTGAAAATTTGTGTTCACATGGCAAGTCAGGCTGGCGATCTTTCATTTGTTTTGACAATTATTATAAAATCTTCATATTCAATTATCCCAGTACTGGTAAAACCCACGAAATACGCGAATATGTGAGCTGTCGCCGTGATATGACTGAAATAATGTTGAAAGCAGCGTTAAACACCATTCAATCAATCATATCCAATCATTTGTCTGTTATGCATAGTTCATATCAGGAACACGTATGACCCTTGTGAATATTCCTAAGAGCAATCGGGATGCCTGGATCATTTGACCGTGCTAAAAATACGGATGAATTTGTCCCAAAACAATGCTGATTTTTTTACTGGATTACTCAGCTTAAAAACCTGTTTTCTGAAGAGAACGTGTATGAATTGTTTCTTTATTGGGGAGGTCATCAGACCTCTCCAACAGTGGTGAGTTTAAAAGGCAGACTGCCACAGAAATCGCTGTCTAAATCCATTTGTTTTTTGCGAAACTGTTCTGATACACAATCTATTTCGTCATGGTTTATAAATAAACTGAAATAGGAAATAAACGTGTTTTTTTACATGACGAATTTCCAAAAAGATTTATTATACTATATTGATTGTAAATGACCTCTCCAATAATTGTAATTTTTCATTAAATAAATCTAAGCAAAAAGAAATTAATCGTTAAAAATAAAAAGAGAAAGAACACCCGGGAAAAGATCACGTGACTTGATGCTATCTGGAGAACTCGTACCCTGGGTAACTCGTACCCTAATCTCGAGAGCACGAGTTCTCTGGAGAACTCGTACCCCATAAATAGATATAAATAGGTTGATCAGTATGTTTTCAAGTTTTATTTTTCAAAACTGACTAGACTCTAGCATTTTTCTCAGTTTTATAAAAAAATTCTATGGTTTTATAATGATATAGATTTAATGAAATAAAACACAGAGTTCCTTCTAGGATGCGGGATTGCGAGAATCCCGCGAAAATTAACTTATGAGCGCAACAAAGTCGTGCCTCTTCGCCCTACATTACGTACAGCACATATCAAAAGAGTCCGTAGTCTTTTGGTTTTGGGCGGATTGCGCAGGCTGACATGGGTAGATTTTTTTTGGCAGATGCATTAAGCGCCCTTTTCTCAGAGCATGGCTCATTTATCTACTTTCTTAAATTTTTAACGTTTAGACAAACAATCTCTTCATTTTGCATGTCTGCAGCAGACAACTTTTCAAAATATTGTGGGAACAGGAGAAACCTCTAGTTACTGCAATTTCTCTTTTTGTCACAATTGTTTCCATCACATAAAGCGCCATCTTCTACATTAATCATCAAAGTTTGAATTGTCATCTGCAAGCTATTTCTGTTCGGAACAGTCCAAAATTGCTGTTTGTTAAAATTTTAAAATGTTACATTTATTTTCAACATGTCTGGTACTAGTATTATGTATAGGCCACCTTTATTTATTGTCATTAGGTAAGATTCTTGCCTATTCAGTGGAATTAGCAAATTGTATTAAATCTTAATTGAACGATTTCTCCCTTCCAAAAATACTTTGGCTTATCTGAGCACACATTACAAACATTCATTAGAGGTTTGTTCCTTTTCAAAATCAGGCAAATTGGATCATCATCTTGAGTTTTGTGTTCCTGAATTTTTTTTAAAAAAGATGCATTCCTGAGAATGTTAATAGCATATGGCCGACAATTTCTTCAAATCTTTACCAAACTCGCGTTGTTAGATATTTATGAGAGCTCGGTTCCTTTCAAAATTGAGCAAAATCGGGTCATGGAGTCACAAATTACATGCTCTTGAATTTAAAAAAAAAAACCTTTTTTAGCTTGTGAACAGCATACAGCCTTCATTTTACTTTCAATCTTCACAAGACCCAGACAGTTTATAGATATTCATAGGATCTGGATTCTTTTGCAAACCGTCGGATTATTGGGTCAGAAATTCCTTGCCTTTAAATTTAAAAAAGAAAATGCATTTTGAGCTTGCCGCTTGTATTTTTGGACACAAACATGAAAAAGAATAGCAGAGCTCATATCAGCTCTCAATTTCACTATACCTCCACAACTCTATGTAAAAACGCGAGTCGATATTTAAATGCAAGTAGAGCTGTTTTTAGCCTTTATAGGCCTGTTGTTCCTAGACTATTATAACCATGTGGAACATCTACTGTTTTGTGCCTATACACCAGCAAAATTGAAAAAAAAATCTTTTTTTCTCATTCATTTAATGCCAATGTCACGGAGAGAGGTTAGATATATAAGCACTTCAAACCCACCTCGCTGTTTAGCTAGCTTTTGCAGCGATGCCGTTTGGTGTATTTCTCTCCGTGATAGTTAAGAAACGTACATTAGCTTAGTTCCTGGATGGGTGACCAGGTCGTTGCACGTTCCATTTGGTGGCAGAGGTGGGATAATGACAACTGCAGGACTGGAGTTGCCTTACCCATTTATAATCCCCTGGTTTATTTGTACATGTATATACATGCTTGTACATAAGTCTCGGGGTCGAGACTTCTCGTAGGGAAAAGTAATGTCACGGAGAGATGTTAGATATATAAGCATTTTAAACCCGCTTCGCTGTTGAGCTAGCTTTTGCAGCAATGCGGTTTGGTGTGTTTCTCTCCGTAATAGTTAAGCAACGTGCATTAGGTTAGTGCCTGGATGGGTGACCAGGTCGTTGCACGTCACACATAACTTGTTTGTTTACATCTACCAAAATATATTGAAATGAAAAGCCAATAAACTATTTGAAAACACTGATGCCGACTTCTCCTGGCTTCTTTCCTAAAGAAGCCAACCTGTTCATATTTTTGTGAAAACATGTCAAGGTTGGTAGCAAAGTTGACTGCAGTCTTCCTTATCCTTCGTTTAAAATGACAGGTTGAAAAAAACACATTTGTACAGTCACTTGTTAGGCGGCTGTACAGTCGCTAGGGATCTTTGATATTTTGTTTTACAGTGACTTAAAAAGCCTGTCTTTTATTACGATGAATGAAAATTGAAATTTCACACAAAGATATGAGACTGACTTGAGCCTACAATTTCTTTAAATCTTTACCAAACTCGCGTTGTTAGACATTTATGAGAGCTTGGTTCCTTTCAAAATTGAGCAAAATCGGGTCATGTAGCCACAAATTACATGCTATTTAATTTAAAAAACAACATTTTTTACCTTGTGAACAGCATACAGCCTTCATTTTATTTTCAGTCTTCACAAGACCCACACAGTTTATAGATATTCATGTGATCTGGATTCTTTTCCAAACCGTCGGATTATTGGGTCAGAAATTCCTTGCGCTTAAATTTAAAAAAAAAAATGCATTTTGAGCTTGCCGCATGTATTTTTGGAAACAAACATGAAAAAGAATAGCTGAGCTCACATCAGCTCTCAATTTCATTATACCTCCACAACTCTATATAAAAACCCGAGTCTATATTTAAATGCCAGTAGAGCTGTTTTTAGCCTTTATAGGCCTGTTGTTCCTAGACTATTATAACCATGTGGAACATCTACTGTTTTGTGCCTATACACCAGCAAAATTGAAAAAAAAAATTTTTTTCATTCATTTAATGCCAATGTCACGGAGAGAGGTAAGATATATGCCGACCTCTCCTGGCTTCTTTCCTAAAGAAGCCAACCTGTTCATATTTTTGTGAAAACATTTCAAGGTTGGTAGTAAAGTTGACTACAGTCTTCCTTATCCTTCATTTAAAATGACAGATTGAAAAAAACACATTTGTACTGTCACTTGGTAGGCGGCTGTACAATCGCTTGGGATCTTTGATATTTTGTTTTACAGTGACTTAAAAAGCCTGTCTTTTATTACAATGAATGAAAATTGAAATTTGACACGAATTTGAAGGGATATGAGACTTTGACTTGGTTGACTAAATTTTAAGAAGATAGATTTGAGAAATGCTCCCTCAAATATTGCTTTCAGTCGCTGTAATTCGAATACTTTATTAGATACTGAAAATCCCAATAAGATTATATTTCAATGCAACACTACAGGCAAATTTCGAGTTCTATATGTGACTAATGCCGAACGTAGTGTGAACTCTTGTACCCAGCTGATATAGATCCCCAAAGTTTATTCAGACTTCGAGAACTTCTAAACGAGATTAGAGGTTGGCTGATTTAAGCTTAAACTTCAGAAAATTCTGATACAGTACCCCATTCAACCTGATAAGCGCAAATGTCCTAATGAGCACATCCTACTTTTTTAGAATATTGAAAATCGTCGTTAGATGCGAACATAGAATTGATGATATTTCATCTACCCCGCTGATTTGTTTTTTTTTTTTTTTTTTCA
Source organism: Tridacna gigas (assembly GCA_945859785.2). NCBI lineage: Eukaryota > Metazoa > Mollusca > Bivalvia > Cardiida > Cardiidae > Tridacna > Tridacna gigas. The sequence goes on from OX244035.2 coordinate 57,034,708, forward strand.
ATAAACTTTTAATTAGTTGATTTATGATATTAAGTGCAACCTTGAAAATTGTATCTGTTGCCATGATACAAGCATTATACAGGGTGAGAAATTATGAAGTTCGCTTAACTGGAAGGGCGTGTGTTCCCTAATTGTTGGTCATTGTCGAAAAATTTGAGCGCATAGTGCGCTTAGTAGGTCGAATATGGTACTACAGAGAAAGCAATTTTCAGGAGAGCGGTTTGAACATTTGAAATATGCATTAAACGTATGCCTGGATGACCTCCAAATAACGCCAGCACAATTACAACTGGTAACTCAGTGGTTAGCGTAACTGACTCGAGACATGGTGGTTGCGGGATTGACACCCGGTTGCGGGAAAATCTCATTTCTGCGATATCTTGTCTTTCACCTATGATGCATGTGAGAAATTAGCCAGTGGCTTGGAAGGAAATTTGTGTCGGTACTGGTGTGAGAAAACCAGGAATACATGCGTAGGTGCACTGACCGCCTTGATAGGACCTAAGCTTTGTAAACCGGCGTAAAACTCCAATTAAAAAAAAACGCAGCGGGATATATCTATAAAACCATGAAACGATGAAACTCTAAAATGAAAACCGAGATGCAGTTCTTGTCAGCAACCTAGCATTTATTCACAAGTAAAGTATTCCATCTTTCCCTGAATAAAGCTTTTAATTATTTTCTTAACTAAATATGGGAACTGTATACATACATGAAAATGCTTGGGTGGGACGCACAACAAATACCGGCAATGATTTGCAAAAACAATTACTGAAAGGTCGCCTCCATTCATATCTTATTGAATGACCTGCCTGCGTAACCGCTCATCCCGGGCTTGGTTCCCGCCAGTGGCTATTTACTGGGCAAAAATTTGTCATTCAACCAAGAACAGACGACGGACAACACAGCTGCAATAGAACTTATCTATTCGATGCAGCCCCAAACGAGAAAGAAAAGATAATAAAAACAAAACAAAAAATCAATAACTAAAATAAAAATGCAAAGTTCTATCGTTTTGAAATCGGTTAAGAAATTATGACATTATGCCCATTATCTGCTTTAATAGGAATTTTTCTGTCGTATAAGCTCAAGCATTCTAAAAGCACATTTTCTTAATTTCAAGGTAACACAAACTCTGATTGGCTGACCTGTTTGTGCGGCGCTCTGGCAAAAGGGGGTTAAATGCATCTTAGTGATTCATTTTGCCGAGCAAGTTATCACATAATTATGGATCAATAAAATTCTTCTTTTTTCATTTAACAACCGGTTGAATCATGTGGTAGAGTGATCCTGTGACATGGAGAAAATGGACAACTTGCAAAAAGTTTCGGCCCATGTAAGCACACTGCGAAGGCTGACATGGGTAGATACTTTTGCGAATGCATTTAGCCCCTTTTTCACAGAGCATGGCTCAAATACATGTTAATGGAGTTTGACATAGCCATTTTGCTCTGAGATTTACTCAAAAAGTACCAGAATTGGCCGAGCTGGCGATCGAGCCACCGATCTCCTGCTGTCAAGTCCTGCATGCTACCAACAGAGCTAACGTGGTTCGGCTGACAAATTTTGAGGTTTGTCTACACTGAGAGCAAATGTAGACGACGTTGGTGCTCAAAGTACGGTGTTTGCCTTTGATAGGTCAGAAAACATTGTTGGATAAGGAGAAAATGATTTTCTTCTTTTCTCACAATGTGTCCAAAGGCATTTTCCTAACGATTATTTAAAATTGGGAGTGCCTGGTAATGTGTAAAGGTCAACTGGTAACAAAAACGTGAGAAATAATTGCGTAATAAAAGATCAGTGTACCGCTCATTACAACGACGAAAAGTCATCACAAACTCTGTGATTAGTGTTCACTCAAACGGTAAGAAGTATTCACGAAATCCGTTGAGTAATGTTCAGTCAAACGATGAGAAGTATTCACAGGAAACTTACTGAGTAATGTTCACTGAATCGGTGAGAGGTGTTCACGGAAAACTTACCGAGTAATGTTCACTCAAACGGTGAGTACTATTCACAAGAACTCATTGAGTAATGTTCACTGAATCGGCGAGAAGTATTCACAAAAAACTCACTGAGTAATGTTCACTAAACGGTGAGTAGTATTCACAAAAACTCACTGAGTAATGCTCACTTAACCGGTGAGAAGTATTCACGAAATCTGTTGAGTAATGTTCACTCAAACGGTGAGAAGTATTCACGAAAGTACTGTTGATGTATAGATAAAAAGGAACCGTTATCGCCTCAGGCATAAATAACTTTTTAATCGGCTAAACCGTTCAAGCATTGATTGACGTATTTTTTCTCCACCCTTTACTTCTTACCCTGTAAAAATTTTTCTTTTGTTTTCACTTTTCAGAAGCTTAAATAAATGGGTCGTGCTCTGGCAAAAGAGGGCTTAAGGCATCTTCTCGATGAAAGTATATGGACCATTAAAACAATTTTGTCTAACAACCGACTGATTCATCAGGTGCACTGGTCCTTTGACATGCAGAAAGTTGAGCAGTATCGAAAACTTTCGACCCATGTCAGCCGTCCGCGCAGGCTAACCTGGACCGATACTTTTCGCAGATGCATTAAGCCCCATCTTCACAGAGCGTGGCTCAAATACAAATTCTACCTTTTTGCTGCAAATTGCAAATGCGATTGGGTTATATTAAAGCATTTACTTGCAATTGCTGCATATCAAAGATGAGGCCATGTATTCTTTGCAGTCTGATACCGATCCATACCATCCGTCAGTTAAAGCTGCAGTGAAAAGATGAAGATATTTACCCTTAGCCTGCTAAATAAGTTAACTGAAACTTTCAACCCGCTAGTAAAAAGCAAACTGGTGCTATTTCAAAGTTATTTTAGGGCAAAAAGACTTCCTATTAGGACAGTGTGGATCCAAGATCAGACTGCACGTTCTGTGCAGTCTGATCTTGATCTACACTGTTCGCAAAAGGTCCCTGTGTCTCACCTGGTAGCCTAGTGTTAAACAAATAAAAGACATAAAACAGACATGCTCAGACAGAACCCTTAAGCTGATTCTCAGCCAATAGTGAAAACCCATAGTTCAATATTTAAAAAGTTTGCTCGTCGGAGAAAATCTCACCGTATTGGACGGTGTGGATCCAAGGTCAGATTGCACATTCTGTGCAGTCATATCTTGATCTACACTGTTCATGGTCAGATTTTGAAACAGACTGCAAGTTCTCTGCAGACTGATCTTGATCTACACTGTACAAAAACCCTGTCGGTTAAGCGAATTGCAGATGATTCCCTCTGCAGTGGCCCGGTACCTTTGGGACTAGTAATGCATAGTAATAGCAGTCCAGAGGTAGCAGGTTCGATTACCCAGCTTAGAAAAAGTTCTGGCCGAGGAGTCATGACATAAATAATTTGGCATAGACAAAATTCTACATCTTGCATCAGACAACTTTCGAAAACACTGTGGCAAAAGGAGAATTCGTTCGTAAAGATGGACAATATGTTTTGCATTCGCAGGGCCGTAACAAGAAGTTTAGGATCGTTACACACTCCAGATCGGGACTGCTATTTCGTAGGTTTCTAAGCGCGACTCATTGCGCGTAAAGCTACTAACACTGTAAATCAAGATCAGACTGAACAGAACGAGCAGTCTGATCTTGTCCTACACGGTCTGATACAATTCCACTCGGGGCTTCCCTTACGTCTGAGTCTATGACTAATTATAGGGCAATCTCCAGGAATTTTTTCCACGAATTATTAAATAGTCTGAAAAGTTTCAGGTCATCGCCCAAAATGAGAAAATAAAGGAGCAGGGTTTAGCCATTATATTTATTCAGCAATTATATGCACCAGGCGCATCGCAAGGCCGAAGCCCGGGCTTCAACATTAATCATAAAAGCATCAATTTAGCGAAATACGCAAAGGGACGACTTCTTCCGCAATTTTAACATCACATGTTAGATCAGATGTTCTATCGATATTGTAGATCAAAATCGGATTGCACAAAACTTGCAGACTGATCTTGGATAGATGGCTGGCAAATAATCCTCGAGAAATTCTTGACAAATAAAATATTGGATTGACCTTTTTCATATTTCCCACAGTGTAGGACCGGAAGTGTACAATGTTCGGGATTGTATGTGACTTGGGATTCTGTGCAGTGACGGTATGTCACTTGGATGTGAAAATTTGTGTTCACATGGCAAGTCAGGCTGGCGATCTTTCATTTGTTTTGACAATTATTATAAAATCTTCATATTCAATTATCCCAGTACTGGTAAATCCCACGAAATACGCGAATATATGAGCTGTCGCCGTGATATGACTGAAATAATGTTGAAAGCGGCGTTAAACACCATTCAATCAATCATATCCAATCATTTGTCTGTCATGCATAGTTCATATCAGGAACACGTATGATCCGCGTGAATATTCCTAAGAGCAATCGGGATGCCTGGATCATTTGACCGTGCTAAAAATACGGATGAATTTGTACCAAAACAATGCTGATTTTTTTACTGGATTACTCAGCTTAAAAACCTGTTTTCTGAAGGGAACGTGTATGAACTGTTTCTTTATTGGGGAGGTCATCAGACCTCTCCAACAGTGGTGAGTTTAAAAGACAGACTGCCACAGAAATCGTTGTCTAAATCCATTTGTTTTTTGCGAAACTGTTCTGATACACAGTCTATTTCGTCATGGTTTATAAATAAAGTGAAATAGGAAATAAACGTGTTTTTTTACATGACGAATTTCCAAAAAGATTTATTATACTATATTGATTGTAAATGACCTTTCCAATAATTGTAATTTTTCATTAAATAAATCTAAGCAAAAAGAAAAAAATCGTTAGAAAAAAAAAAGAGAAAGAACACCCGGGAAAAGATCACGTGTTTTGATACTATCTGGAGAACTCCTACCCTGGGGAACTCGTACCCTAATCTCGAGAGCACGAGTTCTCTGGAGAACTCGTACCCCATATATAGATATAAATAGGTTGATCAGTATGTTTTCAAGTTTTATTTTTCAAAACTGACTAGACTCTAGCATTTTTCTCAGTTTTATAAAAAAATTCTATGGTTTTATAATGATATAGATTTAATGAAATAAAACACAGAGTTCCTTCTAGGATGCGGGATTGCGAGAATCCCGCGAAAATTAACTTATGAGCGCAAAAAAGTCGTGCCTCTTCGCCCTACATTACGTACAGCACACTTCAAAAGAGTCCGTAGTCCTTTGGTTTTGGGCGGATTGCGCAGGCTGACATGGGTAGATTTTTTTTGGCAGATGCATTAAGCGCCCTTTTCTCAGAGCATGGCTCATTTATCTACTTTCTTAAATTTTTAACGTTTAGACAAACAATCTCTTCATTTTGCATGTCTGCAGCAGACAACTTTTCAAAATATTGTGGGAACAGGAGAAACTGCTAGTTACTGCAATTTCTCTTTTTGTCACAATGGTTTCCATCATATCGTCTGCAAGCTATTTCTGTTCGGAACATTCCAAAATTGCTGTTTGTTAAAATTTTAAAATGTTACATTTATTTTTAACATGTCTGGTACTAGTTTATGTATAGGCCACCTTTATTTATTGTCATTAGGTAAGATTCTTGCCTATTCAGTGGAATTAGCAAATTGTATTAAATCTTAATTGAACGATTTCTCCTTTCCAAAAATATTTTGGCTTATCTGAGCACACATTACAAACATTCATTAGAGGTTTGTTCCTTTTCCAAATGAGGCAAATTGGATCATCATCTTGAGTTTTGTGTTCCTGAATTTTTTTTAAAAAAGATGCATTCCTGAGAATGTTAATAGCATATGGCCGACAATTTCTTCAAATCTTTACCAAACTCGCGTTGTTAGATATTTATGAGAGCTTGGTTCCTTTCAAAATTGAGCAAAATCGGGTTATGGAGTCGCAAATTACATGTTCTTGAATTTAAAAAAAAAAAAGAAACATTTTTTAGCTTGTGAACAGCATACAACCTTCATTTTACTTTCAATCTTCACAAGACCCACACAGTTTATAGATATTCATAGGATCTGGATTCTTTTGCAAACCGTCGGATTATAGGGTCAGAAATTCCTTGCCTTTAAATTTAAAAAAAAATGCATTTTGAGCTTGCCGCGTGTATTTTTGGAAACAAACACGAAAAAGAATAGCTGAGCTCATATCAGCTCTCAATTTCATTATATCTCCACAACTCTATGTAAAAACGCGAGTCTATATTTAAATGCCAGTAGAGCTGTTTTTAGCCCTTATAGGCCTGTTGTTCCTAGACTATTATAACCATGTGGAACATCTACTGTTTTGTGCCTATACACCAGCAAAATTGAAAAAAAAAATTTTTTTTTTTTTTTCTTATTTATTTAATGTCAATGTCACGGAAAGAGGTTAGATATATAAGCACTTCAAACCCGCCTCGCTGTTGAGCTAGCTTTTGCAGCGATGCGGTTTGGTGTATTTCTCTCCGTGATAGTTAAGAAACCTACATTAGCTTAGTTCCTGGATGGGTGACCAGGTCGTTGCACGTTACATTTGGTTCCAGAGGTGAGATAATGACAACTGCCGGACTGGAGTTGCCTTACCCATATATATTCCCCTGGTTTATTTGTACATGTATATACATGCTTGTACATAAGTCTCGGGGTCGAGACTTCTCGTAGGGAAGAGTAATGTCACGGAGAGAGGTTAGATATATAAGCACTTTAAACCCGCCTCGCTGTTGAGCTAGCTTTTGCAGAAATGCGGTTTGGTGTGTTTCTCTCCGTAATAGTTAAGCAACGTGCTTTAGGTTAGTACCTGGATGGTTGACCATGTCGTTGCACGTCAAACCTAACGTGTTTGTTTACATCTACCAAAATATATTGAAATGAAAAGCCAATAAACTATTTGAAAACACTGATGCCGAACTCTCGTGGCTTCTTTCCTAAGGAAGGCAACCTGTTCATATTTTTGTGAAAACATGTCAAGGTTGGTAGCAAAGTTGACTACAGTCTTCCTTATCCTTCGTTTAAAATGACAGGCTGAAAAAAAAACACATTGGTACAGTCACTTTTTAGGCGGTTGCACAGTCGCTTGGGATCTTTGATATTTTGTTTTACAGTGATTTAAAAAGCCTGTCTTTTATTACGATGAATGACAATTGAAATTTGACACAAAGATATGAGACTGACTTGCGCCTACAATTTCTTCAAATCTTTACCAAACTCGCGTTGTTAGATATTTATGAGAGCTTGGTTTCTTTCAAAATTAAGCAAAATCGGGTCATGGAGTCACAAATTACATGTTCTTGAATTTAAAAAAAAAAAAACAACATTTTTTAGCTTGTGAACAGCATACAGCCTTCATTTTACTTTCAATCTTCACAAGACCCAGACAGTTTATAGATATTCATGGGAGCTGGATTCTTTTGCAAACCGTCGGATTATTGGGTCAGAAATTCCTTGCCTTTAAATTTAAAAAAAAAAATGCATTTTGAGCTTGTCGCATGTATTTTTGGAAACAAACATGAAAAAGAATAGCTGAGCTCATATCAGCTCTCAATTTCATTGTACCTCCACAACTCTATGTAAAAACCCGAGTCTATATTTAAATGCCAGTAGAGCTGTTTTTAGCCCTTATAGGCCTGTTGTTCCTAGACTATTATAACCATGTGGAACATCTACTGTTCTTTGCCTATACACCAGCAAAAATTGAAAAAAAAAGTTTTTTTTCTCATTCATTTAATGCCAATGTCACGGAAAGAGGTTAGATAGATAAGCACTTCAAACCCGCCTCGCTGTTGAGCTAGCTTTTGCAGCGATGCGGTTTGGTGTATTTCTCTCCGTGATAGTTAAGCAACGTACATTAGCTTAGTTCCTGGATGGGTGACCAGGTCGTTGCACGTTACATTTGGTGGCAGAGGTGGGTAAATGACAACTGCCGGACTGGAGTTGCCTTACCCATGTATATTCCCCTGGTTTATTTGTATATACATGCTTGTACATAAGTCTCGGGGTCGAGGCTTCTCGTAAGGAAGACTAATGTCACGGAGAGAGGTTAGATATATAAGCACTTTAAACCCGCTTCGCTGTTGAGCTAGCTTTTGCACCGATGCGGTTTGATGTGTTTCTCTCCGTAATAGTTAAGCAACGTGCATTAGGTTAGTGCCTGGATGAGTGTCCAGGTCGTTGCACGTTACAACTAACTTGTTTTTTTACATCTACCAAAATATGTTGAAATGAAAAGCCAATAAACTATTTGAAAACACTGATGCCGACCTCTCCTGGCTTCTTTCCTAAAGAAGCCGACTTGTTCATATTTTTGTGGAAACATGTCAAAGTTGGTAGCAAAGTTGACTACAGTCTTCCTTATCCTTCGTTTAAAATGACAGGTTGAAAAAAAAAAACACATTTGTACTGTCACTTGTTAGGCGGCTGTACAGTCGCTTGGGATCTTTGATATTTTGTTTTATAGTGACTTAAAAAGCCTGTCTTTTATTACGATGAATGAAAATTGAAATTTGACACGAATTTGAAGGGATATGAGACTTTGACTTGGTTGACTAAATTTTAAGAAGATAGATTTGAGAAATGCTCCCTCAAATATTGCTTTCAGTCGCTGTAATTCGAATACTTTTTTAGATACTGAAAATCCCGATAAGATTATATTTCAATGCAACACTACAGGCAAATTTCGAGTTCTATATGTGACTAGTGCCGAACGTAGTGTGAACTTTTGTACCCAGCTGATATAGATCCCCAAAGTTTATTCAGGCTTCGAGAACTTCTAAACGAGATTAGAGGTTGGCTGATTTAAGCTTAAACTTCAGAAAATTCTGATACAGTACCCCATTCAACCTGATAAGCGCAAATGTCCTAATGAGCACATCCTACTTTTTTAGAATATTGAAAATCGTCGTTAGATGCGAACATAGAATTGATGATATTTCATCTACCCCGCTGATTTTTTTTTTTTTTTTTTTTTTTTTTTCAATAAACTTTTAATTAGTTGATTTATGATATTAAGTGCAACCTTGAAAATTGTATCTTTTGCCATAATGCAAGCATTATACAGGGTGAGAAATTATGAAGTTCGCTTAACTGGAAGGACGTGTGTTCCCTAATTGTTGGTCATTGTCGAAAAATTTGAGCGCATAGTGCGCTTAGTAGGTCGAATATGGTACTACAGAGAAAGCAATTTTCAGGAGAGCGGTTTGAACATTTGAAATATGCATTAAACGTATGCCTGGATGACCTCCAAATAACGCCAGCACAATTACAACAGGTAACTCAGTGGTTAGCGTAACTGACTCGAGACATGGTGGTTGCGGGATTGACACCCGGTTGCGGGAAAATCTCATTTTTGCGATATATTGTCTTTCACCTATGATGCATGTGAGAAAGTAGCCAGTGGCTTGGAAGGAAATTTGTGTCGGTACTGGTGTGAGAAAGCCAGGAATACATGCGTAGGTGCACTGACTGCCTTGATATGACCTAAGCTTTGTAAACCGACGGAAAACTCCAATTAAAAAAAAAACGCAGCGGGATATATCTATAAGACCATGAAACAATGAAACTCGAAAATAAAAACCGAGATGCAGTTCTTATCAGCAACCTAGCATTTATTCACAATTAAAGTATTCCATCTTTTCCTGAATAAAGCTTTCAATTATTTTCTTAACTAAATACGGGAACTGTATACATACATGAAAATGCTTGGGTGGGGCGCACAACAATACCGCCAATGATTTGCAAAAACAATTACTGAAAGGTCGCCTCCATTCATATCTTATTGAATGACCTGCCTGCGTAACCGCTCATCCCGGGCTTGGTTCCTGCCAGTGGCTATTTACTGGGCAAAAATTTGTCATTCAACCAAGACGGCAAACACAGCTGCAATAGAACTTAGCTATTCGATGCAGCCCCAAACGAGAAAGAAAAGATAATAAAAACAAAAAAAAAACAAAAAAAATCAATAACTAAAATAAAAATGCAAAGTTCTATCGTTTTGAAATCGGTTAAGAAATTATGACATTATGCCCATTATCTGCTTTAATAGGGATTTTTCTGTCGTATAAGTTCAAGCATTCTAAAAGCACATTCTTAGTGTTATTCCCCGGAATTTTCTGAATTTCAAGGTAACACGAACTCTGATTGGCTGACCTGTTTGTGCGGCGCTCTGGCAAAAGGGGGTTAAATGCATCTTAGTGATTCATTTTGCCGAGCAAGTTATCACATAATTATGGATCAATAAAATTCTTGTTTTTTCATTTAACAACTGGTTGAATCATGTGGTAGAGTGATCCTGTGACATGGAGAAAATGGACAACTTGCAAAAAGTTTCGGCCCATGTAAGCACACTGCGAAGGCTGACATGGGTCGATACTTTTCCGAATGCATTTAGCCCCTTTTTCACAGAGCATGGCTCAAATATATGTTAATGGCGTTTGCCATAGCCAGTTTGCTCTGAAATTTACTCAAAAAGTACCAGAATTGGCCGAGCTGGGGTTCGAACCACCGATCTCCTACTGTCAAGTCCTGCATGCTACCAACAGAGCTAACGTGGTTCGGCTGACAAATTTTGAGGTTTGTCTACACTGAGAGCAAATGTAGACGACGTTGGTGCTCAAAGTACGGTGTTTGTCTTTGATAGGTCAGAAAACATTGTTGGATAAGGAGAAAATGATTTTCTCCTTTTCTCACAATGTGTCCAAAGGCATTTTCCTAACGATTATTTAAAATTGGGATTGTCTGGTAATGTGTAAAGGTCAACTTGTAACAAAAACGTGAGAAATAATTGCGTAATAAAAGATCAGTGTACCGCTCATTACAACGACGAAAAGTCATCACGAACTCTGTGATTAGTGTTCACTCAAACGGTAAGAAGTATTCACGAAATCCGTTGAGTAATGTTCAGTCAAACGATGAGAAGTATTCACAAGAAACTTACTGAGTAATGTTCACTGAATCGGTGAGATGTGTTCACGGAAATCTTACTGATTAATGTTCACTCAAACGGTGAGTACTGTTCACAAGAACTCATTGAGTAATGTTCACTGAATCGGTGAGAAGTATTCGCGAAAAACTCACTGAGTAATGTTCACTAAACGGTGAGTAGAATTCACAAAAACTCACTGAGTAATGCTCACTTAACCGGTGAGAAGTATTCACGAAATCTGTTGAGTAATGTTCACTCAAACAGTAAGAAGTATTCACGAAAGTAATGTTGATGTATGGATAAAAAGGAACCGTTATCGCCTCAGGTATAAATAACTTTTTAATCGGCTAAACCGTTCAAGCATTGATTGACGTATTTTTTCTCCACTCTTTACTTCTTACCTGGTCAAAATTTTTCTTTTGTTTTAACTTTTCACAAGATTAAATAAATGGGTCGTGCTCTGGCAAAAGAGGGCTTAAGGCATCTTCGCGATGAAAGTATATGGACCATTAAAACAATTTTGTCTAACAACCGACTGATTCATGAGGTGCACTGGTCCTTTGACATGCAGAAAATTGACCAGTATCGAAAAGTTTCGGCCCATGTCAGCCGTCCGCGCAGGCTAGCCTGGACCGATACTTTTGGCAGATGCATTAAGCCCCATCTTCACAGAGCATGGCTCAAATACAAATTCTACTTTTTTGCCGCAAATTGCAGATGCGATTGGGTTATATTAAAGCGTTTACCACCGATTGCTGCATATCAAAAATGAGGCCATATATTCTCTGCAGTCTGATACCGATCCATACCATCCGTCAGTTAAAGCTGCAGTGAAAAGATGAAGATATTTACCCTTAGCCTGCTAAATAAGTTAACTGAAACTTTCAACCCGCTAGTAAAAAGCCAGTTGATGCTATTTCAAAGTTATTTTAGGGCAAAAAGACTTCCTATTAGGACAGTGTGGATCCAAGATCAGACTACGTTCTGTGCAGTCTGATCTTGATCTACACTGTTCGCAAAAGGTCCCTGTGTCTCACCTGGCAGCCTAGTGTTAAACATAAAACAGACATGCCCAGACATAACCCTTAAGCTGCTTAATAAATTAAACTAAAGATTCCCAGCCAATAATGAAAACCCATAGGTCACGATTTAAAAATTTTGCTCGTCGGAGAAAATCTCACCGTATTGGACGGTGTGGATCCAAGGTCAGACTGCACATTCTGTGCAGTCATATCTTGATCCACACTGTTCATGGTCAGATTTTGAAACAGACTGCAAGTTCTCTGCAGACTGATCTTGATCTACACTGTACAAAATAATACTGTCGGTTAAGCGAATTGCAGATGATTCCCTCGGCAGTGGCCCGGTACCTTTTGGACTAATAATGCATACTAATAGCAGTCCGGAGGTAGCGTGTTCGACTACCCAGCTTAGAAAAAGTTCTGGCAGAGAAGTCATGACATAAATAATTTGGCATAGACAAAATTCTTCATCTTGCATCAGACAACTTTCGAACACACTGTGGCTAAAGGAGAATTTGTTCGTAAAGATGGATAATATGTTTTGCATTCGCAGGGGCGTAACAAGAAGTTTAGGATCATTACACACTCCTGATCGGGACTGCTACTTCGTAGGTTTCTAAGCGCGACTCATTGCGCGTAAAGCTACTAACACTGTAAATCAAGATCAGACTGCATAGAACGAGCAGTCTTATCTTGTCCTACACGGTCTGATACAATTCCACTCTGGGCTTCCCTTACGTCTGAGTCTATGACTAATTATAGGGCAATCTCCAGGAATTTTTTCCACGAATTATTAAAACCTCTGAAAAATTTCAGGACATCGCCCAAAATGAGAAAATAAAGGAGCAGGGTTTAGCCATTATATTTATTCAGCAATTATATGCACCAGGCGCATAGCAAGGCCGAAGCCCGGGCTTCAACATTAATCATAAAAGCATCAATTAAGCGAAATATGCAAAGGGACGACTTCTTCCGCAATTTTAACATCACATGTTAGATCAGATGTTCTATCGATATTGTAGATCAAAATCGGATTGCACAAAACTTGCAGACTGATCTTAGATAGATGGCTGGCAAATAATCCATGAGAAATTCTTGACAAATAAAATATTGGATTGACCTTTTTCATATTTCCCACAGTGTAGGACCGGAAGTGTACAATGTTCGGGATTGTATGTGACTTGGGATTCTGTGCAGTGACGGTATGTCACTTGGATGTGAAAATTTGTGTTCACATGGCAAGTCAGGCTGGCGGTCTTTCATTTGTTTTGCCAATTATTATAAAATCTTCATATTCAATTATTCCAGTACTGGTAAAACCCACGAAATACGCGAATATGTGAGCTGTCGCCGTGATATGACTGAAATAATATTGAAATTAAACACCATTCAATCAATCATATTCAGTCATTTGTCTGTTATGCATAGTTCATATCAGGAACACGTATGACCCTTGTGAATATTTCTAAGAGCAATCGGGATGCCTGGATCATTTGACCGTGCTTAAAATACAGATGAATTTGTCCCAAAACAATGCTGATTTTTTTACTGGATTACTCAGCTTAAAAATCTGTTTTCTGAAGGGAACGTGTATGAACTGTTTCTTTATTGGGTTTGTCATCAGACCTCTCCAACAGTGGTGAGTTTAAAAGACAGATTGCCACAGAAATCGCTGTCTAAATCCATTTGTTTATTGCGAAACTGTTCTGATACACAGTCTATTTCGTCATGGTTTATAAATAAACGTGTTTTTTTACATGACGAATTTCCAAAAAGATTTATTATACTATATTGATTGTAAATGACCTTTCCAATAATTGTAATTTTTCATTAAATAAATCTAAGCAAAAAGAAAAAAAACGTTAGAAAAAAAAAAAAAGAGAAAGAACACCCGGGAAAAGATCACGTGACGTGATACTATCTGGAGAACTCGTACCCTGGGGAACTCGTACCCTAATCTCGAGAGCACGAGTTCTCTGGAGAACTCGTACCCCATAAATAGATATAAATAGGTTGATCAGTATGTTTTCAAGTTTTATTTTTCAAAACTGACTAGACTCTAGCATTTTTCTCAGTTTTATACAAACATTCTATGGTTTTATAATGATATAGATTTAATGAAATAAAACACAGAGTTCCTTCTAGGATGCGGGATTGCGAGAATCCCGCGAAAATTAACTTATGAGCACAAAAAAGTCGTGCCTCTTCGCCCTACATTACGTACAGCACACTTCAAAAGAGTCCGTAGTCCTTTGGTTTTGGGCGGATTGCGCAGGCTGACATGGGTAGATTTTTTTTGGCAGATGCATTAAGCGCCCTTTTCTCAGAGCATGGCTCATTTATCTACTTTCTTAAATTTTTAACGTTTAGACAAACAATCTCTTCATTTTGCATGTCTGCAGCAGACAACTTTTCAAAATATTGTGGGAACAGGAGAAACTGCTAGTTACTGCAATTTCTCTTTTTGTCACAATGGTTTCCATCACATAAAGCGCCATCTTCTACATTAATCATCAAAGTATGAATTGTCGTTTGCAAGCTATTTCTGTTCGGAACAGTCCAAAATTGCTGTTTGTTAAAATTTAAAATGTTACATTTATTTTTAACATGTCTGGTACTAGTATTATGTATAGGCCACCTTTATTTGTTGTCATTAGGTAAGATTCTTGCCTATTCAGTGAAATTAGCAAATTGTATTAAATCTTAATTGAACGATTTCTCCTTTCCAAAAATATTTTGGCTTATCTGAGCACACATTACAAACATTCATTAGAGGTTTGTTCCTTTTCAAAATGAGGCAAATTGGATCATCATCTTGAGTTTTGTGTTCCTGAATTTTTTCAAAAAAGATGCATTCCTGAGAATGTTAGTAGCATATGGCCGACAATTTCTTCAAATCTTTACCAAACTCGCGTTGTTAGATATTTATGAGAGCTTGGTTCCTTTCAAAATTGAGAAAAATCGGGTCATGGAGTCACAAATTACATGCCCTTGGATTTAAAAAAAAAAAAGATACATTTTTTAGCTTGTGAACAGCATACAGCCTTCATTTTACTTTCAGTCTTCACAAGACCCACACAGTTTATAGATATTCATGGGAGTTGGATTCTTTTGCAAACCTTCGGATTATTGGATCAGAAATTCCTTGCCTTTAAATTTAAAAAAAAAATGCATTTTGAGCTTGCCGCATGTATTTTTGGAAACAAACATGAAAAAGAATAGCTGAGTTCATATCAGCTCTCAATTTCATTATACCTCCACAACTCTATGTGAAAACGCGAGTCTATATTTAAATGCCAGAAGAGCTGTTTTTAGCCCTTATAGGCCTGTTGTTCCTAGACTTTTATAACCATGTGGAACATCTACTGTTGTGTGCCTATACACCAGCAAAATTGAAAAAAAAAATGTTTTTTTTTTCTCATTCATTTAATGCCAATGTCACGGAAAGAGGTTAGATATATAAGCACTTGAAACCCGTCTCGCTGTTGAGTTAGCTTTTGCAGCGATGCCGTTTGGTGTATTTCTCTCCGTGATAATTAAGCAACGTACATTAGCTTAGTTCCTGGATGGGTGATCAGGTCGGTGCACGTTACATTTGGTGGCAGAGGGGGGATAATGACAACTGCCGGACTGGAGTTGCCTTACCCATTTATAATACTCTGGTTTATTTGTACATGTATATACATGCTTGTACATAAGTCTCAGGATCGAGACTTCTCGTAGGGAAGAGTAATGTCACGGAGAGAGGTTAGATATATAAGCATTTTAAACCCACCTCGCTGTTGAGCTAGGTTTTGCAGCAATGCGGTTTGGTGTGTTCCTCTCCGTAATAGTTAAGCAACGTGCATTAGGATAGTGCCTGGATGGGTGACCAGGTCGTTGCACGTCACACCTAACTTGTTTGTTTACATCTACCAAAATATATTGAAATGAAAAGCCAATAAACTATTTGAAAACACTGATGCCGACTTCTCCTGGCTTCTTTCCTAAAGAAGCCAACCTGTTCATATTTTTGTGAAAACATGTCAAGGTTGGTAGCAAAGTTGACTACAGTCTTCCTTATCCTTCGTTTAAAATGATAGGTTGAAAAAAACACATTTGTACAGTCACTTTTTAGGCGGTTGCACAGTCGCTTGGGATCTTTGATATTTTGTTTTACAGTGATTTAAAAATCCTGTCTTTTATTACGATGAATGAAAATTGAAATTTGACACGAATTTGAAGGGATATGAGACTTTGACTTGTTTGACTAAATTTTAAGAAGATAGATTTGAGAAATGCTCCCTCAAATATTGGTTTCAGTCGCTGTAATTCGAATACTTTATTAGATACTGAAAATCCAAATAAGATTATATTTCAATGCAACACTACAGGCAAATTTCGTGTTCTATATGTGACTGATGCCGAACGTAGTGTGAACTCTTGTACCCAGCTGATATAGATCCCCAAAGTTTATTCAGGCTTCGAGAACTTCTAAACGAGATTAGAGGTTGGCTGATTTAAGCTTAAACTTCAGAAAATTCTGATACAGTACCCCATTCAACCTGATAAACGCAAATATCCTTATAAGCACATCCTACTTTTTTAGAATATTGAAAATTGTCTTTATAAGCGCACATGGAATTGATGATATTTCATCTACCCCGCTGATTTTTCTGGTTTTTTTTTTTTTTTTTTTTTTTCCAATAAACTTTTAATTAGTTGATTTATGATATTAAGTGCAACCTTGAAAATTATATCTGTTGCCATAATACAAGCATTATACAGGGTGAGAAATTATGAAAATCGCTTAACTGGAAGGACGTGTGTTCCCTAATTGTTGGTCATTGTCGAAAAATTTGAGCGCATAGTGCGCTTAGTAGGTCGAATATGGTACTACAGAGAAAGCAATTTTCAGGAGAGCGGTTTGAACATTTGAAATATGCATTAAACGTATGCCTGGATGACCTCCAAATAACGCCAGCACAATTACAACAGGTAACTCAGTGGTTAGCGTAACTGACTCGAGACATGGTGGTTGCGGAATTGACACCCGGTTGCGGGAAAATCTCATTTTTGCAATATATTGCCTTTCACCTATGATGCATGTGAGAAAGTAGCCAGTGGCTTGGAAGGAAATTTGTGTCGGTACTGGTGTGAGAAAGCCAGGAATACATGCGTAGGTGCACTGACTGCCTTGATATGACCTAAGCTTTGTAAACCGGCGTAAAACTCCAATATAAAAAAAAACGCAGCAGGATACATCTATAAAACCATGAAACGATGAAACTCTACAATGAAAACCGAGATGCAGTTCTTATCAGCAACCTAGCATTTATTTACAAGTAAAGTATTCCATGTTTCCCTGAATAAAGCTTTCAATTATTTTCTTAACTAAATACGGGAACTGTATACATACATGAAAATGCTTGGGTGGGGCGCACAACAAATACCCGCAATGATTTACAAAAACAATTACTGAAAGGTCGCCTCCATTCATATCTTATTGAATGACCTGCCTGCGTAACCGCTCACCCCGGGCTTGGTTCCCGCCAGTGGCTATTTACTGGGCAAAAATTTGTCATTCAACCAAGAACAGACGACGGCAAACACAGCTGCAATAGAACTTAGCTATTCGATGCAGCCCCAAACGAGAAAGAAAAGATAATAAAAACAAAAAACAGTCAATAACTAAAATAAAAATGCAAAGTTCTATCGTTTTGAAATCGGTTAAGAAATTATGACATTATGCCCATTATCTGCTTTAATAGGGATTTTTCTGTCGTATAAGTTCAAGCATTCTAAAAGCACATTCTTAGTGTTATTCCCCGGAATTTTCTGAATTTCAAGGTAACACGAACTCTGATTGGCTGACCTGTTTGTGCGGCGCTCTGGCAAAAGGGGGTTAAATGCATCTTAGTGATTCATTTTGCCGAGCAAATTATCACATAATTATGGATCAATAAAATTCTTGTTTTTTCATTTAACAACCGGTTGAATCATATGGTAGAGTGGTCCTGTGACATGGAGAAAATGGACAACTTGCAAAAAGTTTCGGCCCATGTAAGCACACTGCGAAGGCTGACATGGGTCGATACTTTTGCGAATGCATTTAGCCCCTTTTTCACAGAGCATGGCTCAAATACATGTTAATGGAGTTTGACATAGCCAGTTTGCTCTGAGATTTACTCAAAAAGTACCAGAATTGGCCGAGCTGTGGATCGAACCACCGATCTCCTGCTGTCAAGTCCTGTATGCTACCAACAGAGCTAACGTGGTTCGGCTGACAAATTTTGAGGTTTGTCTACACTGAGAGCAAATGTAGACGACGTTGGTGCTCAAAGTACGGTGTTTGTCTTTGATAGGTCAGAAAACATTGTTGGATAAGGAGAAAATGATTTTCTCCTTTTCTCACAATGTGTCCAAAGGCATTTTCCTAACGATTATTTAAAATTGGGATTGTCTGGTAATGTGTAAAGGTCAACTTGTAACAAAAAATTGAGAAATAATTGCGTAATAAAAGATCAGTGTACCGCTCATTACAACGACGAAAAGTCATCACGAACTCTGTGATTAGTGTTCACTCAAACGGTAAGAAGTATTCACGAAATCCGTTGAGTAATGTTCAGTCAAACGATGAGAAGTATTCACAGGAAACTTACTGAGTAATGTTCACTGAATCGGTGAGATATGTTCACGGAAAACTTACTGAGTAATGTTCACTCAAACGGTGAGTACTGTTCACATGAACTCATTGAGTAATGTTCACTGAATCGGTGAGAAGTATTCACGAAAAACTCAATGAGCAATGTTCACTAAATGGTGAGTAGTATTCACAAAAACTCACTGAGTAATGCTCACTTAACCGGTGAGAAGTATTCACGAAATCTGTTGAGTAATGTTCACTCAAACAGTAAGAAGTATTCACGAAAGTACTGTTGATGTATGGATAAAAAAGGAACCGTTATCGCCCCAGGTATAAATTACTTTTTAATCAGCTAAACCGTTCAAGCATTGATTGACGTATTTTTTCTCCACCCTTTACTTCTTACCTTGTCAAATTTTTTTTTTTTTTTTTTGTTTTTTTTTTTTTGTTTTAACTTTTCACAAGATTAAATAAATGGGTCGTGCTCTGGCAAAAGAGGGCTTAAGGCATCTTCTCGATGAAAGTATATGGACCATTAAAACAATTTTGTCTAACAACCGACTGATTCATCAGGTGCACTGGTCCTTTGACATGCAGAAAATTGACCAGTATCGAAAAGTTTCGGCCCATGTCAGCCGTCCGCGCAGGCTAGCCTGGACCGATACTTTTGGCAGATGCATTAAGCCCCATCTTCACAGAGCATGGCTCAAATACAAATTCTACTTTTTTGCCGCAAATTGCAGATGCGATTGGGTTATATTAAAGCGTTTACCACCGATTGCTGCATATCAAAAATGAGGCCATATATTCTCTGCAGTCTGATACCGATCCATACCATCCGTCAGTTAAAGCTGCAGTGAAAAGATGAAGATATTTACCCTTAGCCTGCTAAATAAGTTAACTGAAACTTTCAACCCGCTAGTAAAAAGCCAGTTGATGCTATTTCAAAGATATTTTAGAGCAAAAAGACTTCCTATTAGGACAGTTTGGATCCAAGATCAGACTGTACGTTCTGTGCAGTCTGATCTTGATCTACACTGTTCGCAAAAGGTCCCTGTGTCTCACCTGGCAGCCTAGTGTTAAACATAAAACAGACATGCTCAGACATAACCTTTAAGCTGCTTAATAAATTAAACTAAAGATTCCCAGCCAATAGTGAAAACCCATAGTTCACGATTTAAAAATGTTGCTCGTCGGAGAAAATCTCACCGTATTGGACGGTGTGGATCCAAGGTCAGATTGCACATTCTGTGCAGTCATATCTTGATCTACACTGTTCATGGTCAGATTTTGAAACAGACTGCAAGTTCTCTGCAGACTGATCTTGATCTACACTGTACAAAATAACACTGTCGGTTAAGCGAATTGCAGATGATTCCCTCTGCAGTGGCCCGGTAACTTTGGGACTAGTAATGCATAGTAATAGCAGTCCGGGGGTAGCGTGTTCGACTACCCAGCTTAGAAAAAGTTCTGGCAGAGAAGTCATGACATAAATAATTTGGCATAGACAAAATTCTTCATCTTGCATCAGACAACTTTCGGACCCACTGTGGCAAAAGGAGAATTTGTTCGTAAAGATGGACAATATGTTTTGCATTCGCAGGGGCGTAACAAGAAGTTTAGGATCATTACACACTCCTGATCGGGACTGCTATTTCGTAGGTTTCTAAGCGCGACTCATTGCGCGTAAAGCTACTGACACTGTAAATCAAGATCAGACTGCACAGAACGAGCAGTCTGATCTTGTCCTACACGGTCTGATACAATTCCACTCTGGGCTTCCCTTACGTCTGAGTCTATGACTAATTATAGGGCAATCTCCAGGAATTTTTTTCCACGAATTATTAAAACCTCTGAAAAATTTCAGTACATCACCGAAAATGAGAGAAAAAAAGCAGCAGGGTTTAGCCATTATATTTATTCAGCAATTATATGCACCAGGCGCATAGCAAGGCCGAAGCCCGGGCTTCAACATTAATCATAAAAGCATCAATTAAGCGAAATACGCAAAGGGACGACTTCTTCCGCAATTTTAACATCACATGTTAGATCAGATGTTTTATCGATATTATAGATCGAAATCGGATTGCACAAAACTTGCAGACTGATCTTAGATAGACGGCTGGCAATTAATCCATGAGAAATTCTTGACAAATAAAATATTGGATTGACCTTTTTCATATTTCCCACAGTGTAGGACCGGAAGTGTACAATGTTCGGGATTGTATATGACTTGGGATTCTGTGCAGTGACGGTATGTCACTTGGATGTGAAAATTTATGTTCACATGGCAAGTCAGGCTGGCGATCTTTCATTTCTTTTGCCAATTATTATAAAATCTTCATATTCAATTATTCCAGTACTGGTAAAACCCACGAAATACGCGAATATATGAGCTGTCGCCGTGAGTAGAATGTAAAAAGCGAATTCTACTGCCCAAATCTGATTTCCCCCCTAATTCATTCGTCATTTATCATTTGCTCCAAAAAATATTTATCCATAACAAAACCACAAACCAACAAACCAACGCATCCCTTAACAATTCTCCCAACCCTTAACAAATCAACCCCCGCTAAAGCATATGGCTAGCCCTTATACAATACAACAAACTAAAGATTTTATGTAACATTAACATGCTCATAAAATTATGATATAATGGGTTAATATATCTATCTCATTAAGTTCATCAATCGAACCAACATAACCCTTTTCTTAAACGTTTTCACCTTAATTCAATTTTTTCATAAATTTTTTATTTCACCAGCTAACCGGCTAACCAACGCATCAGGTTTATGAATGATTGATTGCCTTAAGATTTTACAAAAAATTATTATTTTTTTATAAAAATTTTTTACTTATATTAAAATTTAAAAAAATTTAATAATATTAAGTACTTAACCTTTTTCTAGGTTAAATATTTATGGGTAAACGAATTCGAAAATATTAACCCGGATGTTGAGAGTTAGGGTTGTTTTTATTTATGAAAAAAATTACTTAAAAAAATTTAAAAAAAAAATTTAAAAAAATAATAATAAAAATAAAATTAAAAAAAAATAAATAAAATAAAATAAAAAAAAGTAAAAAAATTGAAAAATTTATTTTTAAACTTAAACAATAATATATACATGATAAGCGTGTATAAAATGGAAAACATGAGCGTATTAAATAAAATTTCAGAAGAGTTTAAAGATAAATTAAGTCACAATTTATTAAGAAAAAAAATTGCTATTAACCATATTTTTAATGATAAAAAAATAATATTTAAAACGCATTGTAAGAGAGAACTTTGTTTTAAATTAATTAAATGTATGAAAGAGCTAGCATATTATATATTTAGCGATATATTTAAAGATTATTTTTTATTTTTAAATACTTTTATGGAAGTTGGAATTACTAATATAAAAGGTGATGAATATAATTGTTGCCTAAGAATACACTGCGCCGATAATAATTTTTTAAGTAAATATGATAGAATGGTAGAGTTTATAACTAATAATCCAAACGATTGTTATGAATGTGGTAATAAAGTTTATTTTGCTGCAATAGGAAGCACACAAGAGTGTTTTTAACTTAATTGCAAGTTAAAAATACTTAATTTAATTTTAAAAAATTTACAATTTTTTTTTTTTTTTTTTTTTTTTTTTTTTTTTTTTTTAATTTTCTCATTAAATAAAAAATTGAAAATTTCTTTGTTTATTAATCAACAATATAGGTAAGATGAGTGGAACAAACAAACTTACTAAAGAAGAATTACAAAAGGAAATAGATGCTTATTATTATTTTCCATACGCTAATGAAGAAGAAGCAACTAATGCTATAAAAGAAACGCATGAAAGATGTATAAATAATGTTTTGAATGAAGCGGCTAATTTAAAAAAGGAAGTAATATCAAAAATAGAAACATTAATCGATAAAGTAGAGAATATTTTAGATGAAATGATTGATGATTATTATTGTAATGATGAAGAAGGATTAAAAAATTTAGTTGAATGTCACGTTTCATTTTTAGAAGAACGTTTTAACCTTGAAAAGTTTAGAGATCTTGCAAAGAAAGATCAAAGCAAAATTAAAAAAAAGTTTATAAAATTTTCTGAACAGGATTAACTAATATAAATACTTAACCTATTACCAGGTTAAATATTTAATAAAATATTTTGCTTAACTAAATTTAAAAACAAATTTTTTAAAAAAATTTTTTGTTTAATAAAAAAATGAAATTTTCTTTGTTTGTTGGTAAAATAATATATGTAAGATGTGTGAACCAAGAATATACGATACGAAAGTACTAAAAAAATTCTTTAAAAAAGATGATCATTTTTTTAATAAAATGTATCATATATGTGGACAAAAAGCTAATACATCATACAAAGAAAACATGAAAGAAATAAGTTTTGATTGGGAAAATAGGATAATGCCATATGAATGTGCGTCTACAAATGCTAATATTTATTACGAATATAGCAGATTTAAGAAAGAAATGCCAGATAAACATTTTTTCTTGCATTTATGCATAAAATCACATGAAACACAAAGAATATTATGTTTATGTAAAAAATTTTGTATTCAAGGAGAAAGTGATGTTCTTTTTTTATATAAACTTAATGAAAATTTTAATGAAATAAGTACTTATACAGATATTATTGATAATTTTTGTAGTGGTGACTTAACTTTTTTTATATATTTTCAACCAACATGTGATAGAAACTATCCAGTATTTATAAATTTATGTGATCATATTTCTGATATAGAAGATAATCAAAGTGAAGATGAAGAGGAAGAACAACCAAGAGAGTTAAATGAATACGAACAAGAAATGTTAGATGACTACAATCGTGAGTCAGAGCGTGGTGCAAGGGAAGAACTAGAAGAAATTGAGCAACCGTTAACCAGGTTACCACAAAACAGAGAAACCTATCGTGAAGAAAAATGCGTAATATGCCTCGATTCACAACCGGATATACTATTTTGTTCTTGTGGCCATCTTTGCATGTGAGATAGTTGTTTCCTAAGTTACGAAAAAAATGATTGTCCAGTTTGTAAAACAAAAAGTGAGCATATAAGAAAAATTTAAATATTTAACCTTTTTTACTAGGTTAAATATTTTTTACAAGTCCAACTCTATCAGTATCGTCAAATACGCGTTTTGTACATTGATATTATTTGACCTTGTTATAAAGTTTATAGTATCACATTGAGCCAATTCTAAAGGTTGTGGGAAAACTACACAACTACAACCTTCTCCTTTCTTTTTTTCTATGGAGTAGTCAACCAGTTCAACTCCATTTATGACTATATTGACTCTTGCCTCTTCCTTTAGAACACTTCTACCTCTAGAAACCATTAAAGTCCCTCTTATAATTCTACCAGGAGCAGCCATACAATAACCTCCAACCCCATGGCTTATTCCAGCACTTCCGTTACCAAAAGAAAACTCGAAATTACCGTCTGCTAATGTTCCTTGTTCCTCAGCATGAATGCTTATAATTGGTTTAGGAACCAATACTTTTTTATCCACGTAGGATTTTGTTGCTAAATCTCTTTCTTCTGCAGGTTCTTTAACATTTGTTAAAGTATATCCTCGCATATTTATATCCGCAATAGCGGAAAAACTTCCATTCGGATATTTTACGATAGCTCCACCATTATCAACATAATTTTTATTGGCAGCAGCGTCTCGATCTGCAGGATTTGGTAATCCGGTGATTGAGTGACCGTTCATAACTATGTTGCCAGCTGCTAAAAAAGACCCAACATGGTTTTTTGTTAAAGCCTTATCACCTGCGGTAGCCTCATCCACAACAGTATCTATGTAAAACTTATTTGCAACATCCTGTGGTTCTGTAGGTTCCGTAACATCCGTTAAAGTATATCCTCGCATATTTATATCCGCAATAGCGGAAAAACTTCCATCTGGATTTTTTACGATAGCTCCGCCATTATCAACGTTAAACTTATTAGCGGCTTCACTCGGTTCCTCAGGTTTGCGTATGTTTCTTATTTTATTAAAACCCATGTTTAAATATCCTGTCATAACGTATCCCCCGTTTTCATCTAACAACCCTTCAGATCCATCAACGTAACTTTTAGTAGCAACATCCTGGGGATTTACTGGATTACTTACCCTCGTTAGCGTGTTGCCATTCATATTTATAGAACCGGTAACAGTGGTTGTTCCATCTTTACGTAAAAAATTATTACTTATGTAAGCGAGTGACACACCATCACCGCTCGTTTAACCTCATCCATTCCTCCAAATTTATCAACAGGCATTTTTTTATATTGCTAAAAAAGTTTATTTAAAACATTTTGGAATTTATTACCTAAACACAATTCTTTAAGGATGAACAAGCATAAATGACCACAAAATACTTCACCCGTTTGTTGTAATTGGTCGGTATTGTAATGTATTGGGCTTTTTAAATAATCTCTAACTTCAAGAGGTGGTTGTATGCCATAACTCTCAAAATAAATTTTAGTTTTACCATTTTTATACCATGCAACCCAATGAGTGCCAGGACCGCTCGAGTCATCAAGATTTAATATACCGCATTCTTTGTTTTTTACTTTTTTCGGTAGAGTAGTTCTTAAAAATACTCCTCTAAAATTTTTTATTTTTAATTTTTTTGCCTCATCTTCAAGTTCAAAATTACTTAGAGGTTTGTTTGGTAAAATCATATTATCAATTAAAATATCTCGCATTTTTTTATATATTAAATATTTTCAATAGCACTGTTGTCAACCCATGAATTAAACTCATCGGGGTATCCTTTCCACTTTACGAGAGATTTCTTTTTTCCTTTTTTAATAACCTTTTCTATTCTATACAACTCTTGTTTCCTTTTTTGTAGTTCAGGTTCATAAAAGGATCCTTTTATTTCTTCTCCATTTAAATCTTCAATTTTATATGTTACAGGTGATGTATGTTTTACTTCTGTAACTGTAAAAACCTCTTCAGTCCATCTTGTGGTATAACCTTTTTCAAAAGTCTTTTTCTTTTTACTTATCCTTACTTTGTCTCCAACAGAAAACTTTGGTTCGATACCCTCTTCTACTCGATTATAATCAGGATACAATGTTTTCCAAACTTTATTTTCATTCTTCTTTTTACTCGCATCAACTGGTGTCATCTTAATAGAAGAATGCCTCGTGTTGTTGTATTCTTTAACAAGATTTGGTAACACGTTAATATAAACGTTTGTTGAGTGAGCAGAAAAATATTTCCACATTTTTTCTTTCATCGTTCTAATCCATCTCTCAACAACGCTTGATTTTTCCTCGTTTTCAGTGGAATATAATTCAACTAAGTCTTTAACTTCTTTGTTATAAAACTCTTTACCTTTATCCACCCACATTTTTTCGGGTTTTCTTTCCTTAAAAATACTCTTCAATGCAACAGAAACAGATTTTCCTGTTTTATCTTTTAATGGTATCAGCCACCCATATTTTGAAAAGATATCAATAACAGCAAGAAGATATTTTATACCGCGATTAAATTTAGAAAATGCTTGCATATCTACTAAATCTGCAGCCCATATCCTATCAATACCATTTACTCTAACTCTTCTTTTCTTAAATTTTCTTTTTATGGGTTTATGTAATTCTTCCGATAAATTTACCATGTCAAATTTTTTTTTTTAACTCCCATTCCAAATTTAGCCTTTGTTCCAATTAATGATAAAACTAAACCACGTTCCATTTTTTCCCTAATTGATGGATTATAGATACCTTTTAACTCCTTAAGCATATTTTTATCACAAACAGCATTTCTTGTTGCTGTATCATTGTGTTTAAGATAACATATATCATGATGATATGCTGCTTTATCAACACGATTTACAGGTTTTGACCATTTTTTAGGCGTTAAATCAGGATTTAATCTTTTCTTTAACTTGGTACCAGGACCAGTAAAGTTGTGACCAGGTAAATGCATTTCAACGGGTAAATTGTTATTCATCTTGTTTAAAAGAGAACCACCCTTGCTAAAAAATTGAGTTTTGGTTGTTCCGCAAATCACGCATTTATCCCTTTTCATATTTCTACCATTTTTACTTACAGTTTCTTCTATATCAGATGTTTCTGTTTGATTTTTACACTTAACGCAATACATTTTTTAAATTAAATAAATTTATTTAATTTAAAATGGATATTGTCAACTTGTCATGGAATGAAACATTAGCGAGAAGATTTAACCATCCACTTTTACCTAGAAGTATCAGAGGATTAATAGTTGGTAAATCAGGGTGCGGTAAAACAACTCTTCTTTTAAACCTTTTGTTACACCCCGAATGGTTAGCTTACAACAATTTATGCGTTTTTGGCAAAAGTTTATTTCAACCAGAATATCGAATACTAAAAAAGGCATTTGAAGAAAAAATACCTAAAGAATATATATTAAGATTATTCTCACTTAAGGATGATGTGCAAAAAAATGGTGTTTCCCCCACAGTTTTAGTTGAAGAATGGGCTAAAACGATTAAAGAGAGATCGGATATCAATTGCGAATTTTTTGAATATGCGAATGATGTACCTGATCCGAGAAATTTAAATGTTGAAAATAAAAACTTAATGATTTTTGATGACTTACTTTAAGAAAAACGAAACAAATGCGAGAATTATTACGTTCGTGGTAGACATAGTAACGCTGATTGCTTTTACCTAGCACAAAATTATTTCAGATTACCGCGTCAAACAATTAGGGAAAATGCAAACTTTATATGTTTGTTCCGACAAGATTTAAAAAATCTTAATCATATTTATAGCGATCATGTAGGAGATGATATGACTAAAACTGAGTTTATCAATTTTTGTAAAAACTGTTGGGAAAAGCCACATGGTTTTGTTGTGATTGATTTAACCAATAGCAAAAACAACGGTAAATACAGAGAAGGATTTGACAATTTTTATTTGCCGAGAAATTATAAAGATTACTATTAATTAAAAATTAAAAATAACTTAAGAAGATTTTAAAATATAATATATAAAAAGATGGCGTGCTATAATATATTTATGGATTTTCTGTTAATCTTAATGATTTAAGTTTAGAAGAGATTTTATAACTTTACCGTAAAGACATGGTAAAAATACCAGAAATGGTTGAAACGACATCGGTAAGAAATTGTAAAAAAAGAATTAATGAATTTAAGATAAAAAAAAATTCGAATTTTTTGTAAAAGATAAAAAAGATTTAAGTGAAAAAGATAAATATTTACTTTTTATTAAAGATCATATTACAAAATTTAGCTTTCAAGTAGACAAATTTGTTGATATTTTAAAAAGTGAAGAAATAGATAAAACTAATCCCAAATATAGAAAAATTATAGAAAAAATAATTTATAATATAAATAAAATTTCTGAAATAAGATTAGTATTTAACATAAATACTAGTGTAAGATATAGTAATAATTTTTTTAAAAATTGTTGTCATTCATCATTTTTTAAGCATAATAATTTAAAATAAAAATATATCTGAACCAAAAAGATATATTTTTACTCGCTATATTAGCAACTTTTTCTATATCTTAAAATGGAAGATTTACTAAAACAAATAGTAAAAAATACTGATAGAAAATCATCTTTTCAAATTATCGTAAGTGATCATAGCACAAATTTTACAACAAGATTTATACCACCACTTCAACTTGAACGTGATAAAAAATACGAAATAGCATTAGTCAATCTCGAAACGTATTACTCATTTCCAAATATTGACGCTAGCAACAACATTTTCGTTTATTCGCATGACAACGGAACAACATGGACAAAACTAAAAATTCCTGAAGGATCATACGATTTAGTTGATATTAACGACTATATTCAACAAGAAATGAGGAAAAAGGGTCATTATGATTTAGTCAATGAAGAATACATGATTAATGTATCGGCAAACACAAATACGTTAAAATCTGTTCTTAATGTTGAAAATGGATATCAGGTTGATTTTAACCAACAAAAATCTATTGGTAAAGTTTTAGGATTTAACAAAGCAAAATATACTGAAGGATTTCATGAATCAGAAAAAGTAGTAAATATATTAAGTATTAATAGCTTACTTGTCAATATTGATATAATCAGCGGCAGTTATCTTAATGGTTCACAAAAGAATACAATTTATAGCTTTTTTCCAAATGTTGCGCCCGGATATAAAATTATCGAATCACCCGTTAATCTGGTATATCTACCTTTAACGATTGATGAACTACACGATTTAAATGTAACAATCACTGATCAAGATGGAAATGTGTTAAATCTAAGGGGCGAAACATTAACAATTAGATTTCATATAAGAGAAAGTAGATAAATATAAAAAATGACAGATTATATTACGGCAAAAGTAAATATATCAGAAGGGCAAAAGAAAAAGTTACATCATGCAATTAAATCTGGTTGCCCGGTAAGTATTCGATTAAATTTTAACGACTTACAAGGTGAAGATATAATTGCGTTGACTAAATCACAAGCGAGTAGATTAAATAAAGCGTTTAATGCCGGTAAAGGCGTTACCATTAAAATGACATTAAAACAACTTAAACACAACATGAAAGTAGAAGGCGGATTTCTTGGTATGTTAGCGGGATTAGCATCATCAGTTTTACCCACATTAGCAAGAACCGTATTGCCTGATTTAGGAGTTGGTGCGTTATCCGGTTTGGCGTCAACAGGAGTACAAAAAGCAATGGGTAACGGGTTATATCTTAAAAAAGGTGGATGTATTTGTCAAGTTGAAACGGATGGAAAAGGATTATATCTTAAACCATACGCAGGTAAAGGATTAAAATCATCAGGTAATGGATTGTACTTAAAACAAGGAGGAAAAATTTACGATGGAAAAGGTATTCTTCTTGGACCAAACAGCCCATTTAAAAATATTCCTATATTAGGAGCAATATTATAATTAAAAAATATGAATTTACATAAATTTAAAGTTGCTCATAAAACATTTCAACCGAAAAATACTTTTTGGAAACCTATTGTAGTAAGATATCCTCCGAAAAAGATTAATCCTACGACTTGGGAAATTTATACACAAAAACCCTTAACATTAAAACCGGGTGAAACAAAAACAATAATATTAAGTTTTGGTTTTGAAATGGGTAAAGGATCAATTTTAATATCGCTATCACACGCTTTAAAAATTATGGGATTAAATCTATTAAATGAGGTTATCCTCGAAAGCGTTTCAGATGTTGTTACGTCAATTACAAATCCAACTAGTAATCAGGTAAAAATTGATGAAAATACATTCTTGTGTCGTCTTTACTATTCTATTTAAAAAATTTATTATTTTCTATAAAATGGAACTAACAGAAAAGATTTATCCGAGTATAACACCAAATGCACCATCATTAGAAGACAATGGACAATCCTTCAGGTTACAAAAAATATCAGAAATTCAATCATTTCTCGAAAATGAAGTAAAAGTTAGAGAACAGTTAACAAAAAAATATTTAAAGATGAGTAAATGGGTCGACAATATTGAAGCCGGTTTAACTGTTGTAGCATTAGGAGCAGGAGCCGGAGGTATCGCGTTGTTGTCAACCATCGTTGCGATTCCAGCATCATTAGCATTAGAAGGTGTTGCTTTAACCATTGGGTTTACCGCGTTAATAGGTAAGTTTATGGTTAGAAGAACCAGAACAAAATCCGAAAAACATCTTCAGATTAAAATGTTAGCTGATTCAAAATTGAACACGTTGTATACGCATATATCTAAAGCTATCCGTGACAACAAAATAGATCATTCAGAATTTAACCTAGTAATGGAGGAATTGGAAAAATATAAAGCTATGAAGGAAGAAATTCGTGCTAAATCGGCGAAAAAAAGCAAGATAGAAGAACAAAACAGCTTAATAGAGAAGGGGAAACAGGAAGCACGGGAGGAATTCCGAAAACTTGTAGAAAGAAATGGTGGCCATCATTAAAACCACCAAAATTCAAATTTTCTTGCGCTTGTGAAATAGACAGCACCAATTAAATTAAAAAAATTTTACTTAAAAAATATGTCATATACAAAAGTTAACAACCCACAATTAATAAAAGATTATCTCGTAAGAAAAAAACTTGTTCGTGATAGGCTTCTTTCAGAAAGAATCGGTGATATTGAACTTCAGCAAGATCTTTCAAAATTTTTTAAAACCTATTACTAAATCACAAAGAGAAACGCAAGAAGAAGCAACTAAAAAGATTGCCGCGACACAATTGGCAACATCAAGAGCAATAATTGCTGGGTTAGAACCTATTAGGGAGGGGGTTCAACAATTACCGGGAGCGTTTACTGAGGGATTAGCACCTATTAGGGAGGGGATTATTAAATTACCTGTTCAACTTTCTAGAGAAATGATGACTAGACAATTACCAATGGAGGCACCTCCTTCTTATCACAAAATTACGGCAGAAGAAAATGAAGAAGAAATTAAAAATTTTGTTAAAGTTTTTGATGAAAAATCAGAAAAATATAAAGTTAATTTTGATAATAACTATAGAATTGTTTTTGATAGTGACTTAGAAAAATTTAAATTTGGTAAAAAAGTAATTTCATATAATGTAGATGATATTTTTTTTTTCTTTAGCAGGCATAAACGAAAAATTTCCAACTAGTGATGGGTTATGGGAATTGATTTTATCAAAAAATCCAAAAAATTATACCAAAAGAGATTTAAATGCATATCAAAATATGATTTATCAAAGTGATATTATTTTTAAGGATAAAGATCGAACAAATGATTTAAAATTCTATAAATCTGATGAAAAATGGGAAAAAATGATTAAACCTGTTTTTGATTACATTCTTAAACAAAGACAATCAACTGGAAAAGGATTAAGAAAAAAGAAAACAACCACGGTAATACCATCAGACCCAAATGCTTTAATAGAAAGACTCGATCTTTTAATGGCTAGTAAAAATGCGGGTAACACGGGAGTGAAAAATGAATTGGTAAGTATTTGTGATGAACTAAAAAGACAACGTGTGTTAAACGCAAAAAGTTATAAAAAATTAATAGCGTTACTATAAAAATGATTACATCGAACAAAAGAGGATTTAAAAGAAATTATGCTTATGGAGGAGCAGGAATATTTGATACATTAGCTAATTTCCTTGCAAGAATTTTTACTAGTAGTGCGGCTAAACAAATTGCGAGTTCAGCGATTGATGCGGGTAAAAGTGTGGCTAAAGAAGGAGCAAAAAAACCTTTAGAAGTTGGAAAGACGGCTGCGGTCGATGCAGGAAACAAACTGATTAAAAGGGTGCTAACACCAAAATCAAAGAAGATTTTAGAAAAACATATACAAAATCCTATGCCAGTAACGCAAAATGTAAGCAACTTAATAGATGGTAGTGGTATTAACATACAAAAATTAGTTAAGAAATTAAATAATAAAAAGGGTAAGGGAATTAAAGTAATATAAGTAATTTTAATATTAAATAAAAAAGTATGGCAAAGCTAAAATTTAAATTAACGGAATACGAAAAATACAATACAAAACGAATTGGTATTCTTAATGCTATCTTTAAAATTAACGATGAATGTGAAATTGTTGATGTAAGTGATACGATTTATGGATATAAAAAAGTTGTTGTTAAACTTTCGTCGGAAAACGTAGATATTGTTAAAGATTTTGAGAATGATGTAAATATCTATCTTGAAGAAAAAGAAATACCACCGGTAACCATAGTCTACGGTAATAAAATGTGTATTAAAATGAAAAAAAATCTTAATGTTAATAAACTTAAATATATTAATTTTAAAAGCGTTTTTGTTAATGATGAAAACAAACCATTCCCTCAGGTATGGATAGAACAATTATAATTTGACTTAAAAATTATAATTGTATATTTAAAAAACACAAATGGATACTTTAAACGTTAAATCGCCAATCTTAAAAGATGATTCTATTGATGAATACGAATATCACGAATATGAACCTATTCCTGGTACAAACTTGAACAACTCAGGGGGTAAAAGTAGGATTGACATATTAAACAAAGATATTTTTTATCATCCATCCGAATCATATTTAAATTTTGAGGGTGAATTAGTAAAAGCGGATAATACGCGTTATAATCCTGCAAATGATGGTGATTTTGTTACGCTAATAAACAATGCAATGATGTATCTGTTTAAAAGTGCTAGGTATCAACTCAAAGAACAAGATATAGAATACATAAATTATCCTGGTCATGTGAGCACGATGATAGGATTGCTAAAATACCCAGATGATTTTTCTAAATCACAAGGTTTAAATCAACTTTGGTATAAGGATACAGGAAGAGATGCAGATACGGACATCAATACAGGTTTTGCTATTAGAAGAAATTTTATTTTTAATTCAGATCCTGTTGGTTCGTTTAATTTCTTTGTTCCATTAAAGCACATATTTGGTTTTTGTGAAGATTACACCAAAGTTTTATATGGTATGAAGCAGACACTCACCTTAACAAGAACTGGTGACAATAATTCAATTTTTAAAGCTGCAACAATAGCTGCCGCAGGTGGTAATCCAGCAAGACATGAACCTGGACGTGTTAACTTAAAAAAGTAAGTTGGTTTATGCCACATGTATTACCTGAACTTGGTAATAGAGCAGAACTTTTAAAATTTATTGAAAAGAAAGAAAAATTCCCTGTTGGCTATAGGATGATACAATCAGATACCATAGCGGTTCCGCAAGCAACGAGTTTTGCTTGGAGACTATCAACCAAATCATCACCTGAGGTACCCCGTTTTATCATCGTTGGTTTTCAAACTGGTAAAAACAACAGTCAAGTCACAAATCCAGCTATATTTGATAGTGTAAATGTTATAAATATTAGTGCTGTGTTGTCATCAAAAAGATATCCAACTAATGAATACAACGTAAATTTTAATACAAACTTAACAGCAAGAATATATGCTGATGCTGCATCATTTAGAAAAAAATTCTATAACATGGATGAATTGGTATCAAATCCTAATATTTCTCCCGTAGATTATAAAACTCTTTTTCCTTTGTTTGTTTTTGATGTATCAAAGCAAAGTGAAAGAGTAAAATATTCCATAAATGATATACATATTAGAGTAAATTTTTCTGCTAATCCTCCTGCTAACACAGAAGCATTTGCTGTTTTACTTAGTGATAGGTTAATTAACTTTCAAAGTGATGGGAATAAGATGAGCGTAGTATATTAAGTAATTTTTTTATGTTATAAAAATGCTAAAGATTGCTGATTTAAAAAATATTTTAAAAGAAAACGATATTAAGTTTTATTCTTACTGGAACAAGAAAAAGTTTGTTGAAATTGCGAGAAAGCATGGATTATACCCTGAGGAAAAAGAAGATAAAAAAGGATTAAAGAAAATTCGTAATTATGATAGATTAAAAGATATTGCGAAAAATCCTAAGAAAGTTACAATAAAGAATGTTGAAACTGAAGAAGTGAAAACATTTCCATCAATTTATAAGGCAAGTAAATTTATTGATCGATGCCCGCAAACGATCGAAAATTGGAATGGTAGGGTTTGGAATGATAAATATAGAATTGATATACTTTAATTTTATTATTTTTTAAAAAAAATAATAAAATTTAAAAATTTGAGTTAAAGAAATTTATTTGTTTAAAAAAATATGGCGATGAATTCTTTTTCACGAAGATTTATCAACAGATTAACAGATGGTAGCCAATGGCTAGCATCTAATTTATATAGTGGTGCCCGAAGGGCTGTCACAGCGGTAATACCTGAAAGCGTTAGAAGAAGAGTATCTAATTTTACTAATTGGCTAACCGGTAATGTTCCTGAAGAGCAGATTCCTCAAGTTTTAGATGAAGTTGAAAGAAATATAGAAGAAACGTTACCAAGGAGAAGAAGACTAGAAGATATTAATGTAATACAAAGCAATTCTTCATTAGGGGGTTGGGCAAATCAATACAAAATAGAGGGGTTTCCCGTTGATTCTCCTGAGGAGTTTTTAGAGCTAACAATGCAATCTATGACAAATATTTTAAGAAATAAACGTAAAGTTAAAGTAAAAATGGTTCTTAAGTGTTATATGTATAGATTTGAAGATTTTGACCACCCGGTACCAGCTCAGTTTTCTTCTGATGTAAATTTAATTAATTTAAGAGGAGCCGATGCAGATGAATTATATGATACAATGGCTGAAACAATTTTAGAAAATTATCGTAAATTTATAAGAAAGGGTAGCGGGTGGACTTTTCATAGTGTAATACACTTAAAACTTCATACAGCTATTTATGACCCCTTAAGAGCTTCATCATTTATTCCTCTTCCAAAATGGATAGCTGATAAAAAAGCATGTATCAATATAAAAAACAATTGTACTCAATGTTTTAAATGGCATATTTTAAGAGCATTAAACCCAACAGATAACCATCCAGAAAGATTAAATTCTGTTTTAAAAATAAAGGAAAATAGCATAAAT
This sequence comes from Tridacna gigas, assembly GCA_945859785.2. Lineage (NCBI taxonomy): Eukaryota > Metazoa > Mollusca > Bivalvia > Cardiida > Cardiidae > Tridacna > Tridacna gigas. Next base: position 57,069,667 of record OX244035.2, read on the forward strand.
ATGGATGGTATTGAATATCCCGTTTCATTACATGATATTAGTAAATTTGAAAAACAAAATCCTGAAATTAGCGTTAATGTTTATAGTTATGATGACAATAAAAAATTTTATCCATTAAGAATTACTAATGAAGAAAAAAGTAATCATATTGATTTACTTTACTTAACAAATGAAGAGAATTGCCATTATGTGTTAATAAAATCTTTTAGCCGCTTAATGTCAAGCCAAATATCAAATAACCACCGTAAAAAGTATTTTTGTAAAAGATGTTTAAATGCATTTGGAAGAGAAGACCTTTTGATAAAACATAAAAAATATTGTGATAAGCATGCTCCGGTTGCTTTAGATATGCCTAAACCTGGAAGTATATTACAATTTATAAATTACAATAGAAAAATTAAGGTTCCTTTTGTTGTATGTGCCGATTTTGAATGTATACTATCACCTATAGAAACATGCCAACCTGGTAAAGAGAGCAGTTATACTATAAAAACACAAAAACATATACCTTGTAGTTTTAAATATATCATTAAATGTTTTGATGATGAGGTTTGCCAACCTATATTAAAAAAATATACCGGAGAAAATGCTGAACAAGTTTTTGTGGAAAAGATAACTGAAGAAATTAAAAAAATACATCAAGAATATTATCAAAAACTGGTACCAATTAAGATGACTAAAGATAAAGAAAAAAAATATGAACATAAAAAGCTTTGTTGGATATGTAATGGTAAATTTACACGTAAAAATTATAAAGTAAGAGATCATTGCCATTTTACAGGTAAGTATCGTGGTGCAGCACATACTGAGTGTAATCTTAAAGCAAAAATTCCCGACTTTACACCTGTTTTCTTTCATAATTTAAGTGGTTATGATAGTCATCTTTTTATAAAAAATCTTGGCAAAACTGAAGGAGAAATTGATTGCATACCAAACAACGAAGAAAAATATATTAGCTTTAGTAAATGTATTAAGGTTGGAAATAACAAAACTCATAAAATAAGGGATTTAGATAGTCTTAAGTTTATGAATGAAAGTTTAGATAAACTTTCAAAAAATTTAAGTGAAGAACAGTTAAATATTTTATCAAAATTTCATCCTAAAAATTTTTTGCCCTTTTAAGAAGAAAAGGAGTTTTCCCTTATGAATGGTTTGATTCTTTTGAAAAATTAAAAGAAACACAACTACCACCTAAAGAAAAATTTTATTCAAGCTTAAACGATAAACATATTAGTGATAAAGATTATGAACACGCATTAAATGTTTGGAAAACTTTTAAAATGAAAACGTTTGAGGAATATTTAGAGCTTTACAATGAAATAGATGCTTTACTTTTAGCTGATATAATTGAAAACTTTAGGGATATTTGTCTTGAGAATTATGAATTGGATCCTTGCTGGTATTATACTATTCCAGGATTAGCATTAGATGCTATGCTTAAAACAACAGGATCAAAGTTTGAGCTTTTAATAGATCCTGATATGTTTTTAATGGTTGAAAAAGGAATTCGTGGAGGGGTTTCAATGTGTAGTAAAAGACATGCAAAAGCAAACAACAAATATATGAAAAATTATGACCCAACAAAACCATCAAAATACTTAATATATATAGATGCAAACAGTCTTTATCCTTGGGCTATGAGCAAACTGTTACCCACTAGTGGTTTTAGATGGATGGATGAAGATGATTTAAAAGAATGGAAAAAAATACCATGCTTTTTAGAGGTTGATTTAGGGTATCCTAAAGAGCTACATGATTCACATAGTGATTTCTCTCTTGCTCCCGAGCAACTAAAAATAGAAAAAGTGGAAAAATTAATTCCTAACTTAAATGATAAAGAAAATTATGTTATACATCATGAAACATTAAAAAAAATATTTAGAATTAGGATTAGAAATTAAAAAGATACACTGTGGTATCATGTTTGAAGAAACATATTGTATTAAAGAATATATTGATAAAAATATTAAGTTAAGAAAAGATGCTGAAAATGATTTTGAAAAAGATTTTTTTAAGTTAATGATGAATAGTGTTTTTGGTAAGACTATGGAAAACTTAAGAAATAGAGTTAATATTCAATTGGTTAATGATATGGTTAGCTATCGTTATAAAAAGCTTGTTGCTAAACCAAACTATCACCATACAACAATATTTGGTGAAAATTTAGTTGCCGTTCATATGAAAAAAACAAATATAACATATAATAAACCTATTTATTTAGGTATGAGCATATTAGATATTAGTAAGATACATATGTATGAAACTTTTTATAATTACTTTAAAAAAAAGTATGGTGAAAAAGTAATTATGTGCTACATGGATACTGATAGTTTTTTTCTTGAAATAGAAACGGAAGATTTTTATAAAGATATGGCAAATGATGCTGATACAATGTATGATATGAGTGGTTACCCTGAAGAACACCCATTATATAGTTCAAAGAACGAAAAGGCATTAGGTATGTTTAAAGATGAATTAAATGGTGGTATTATGACTGAATTTGCTGGTTTGGGTGCAAAAACATATGTTTATGAAATATTACCTATAAAAAGAGAAGAAAAAACTGATGAAAATCCAAAACCAAAACCAATTTTAGATAAAAATGGAAAATTGATATGGGAAGGTGCCAGTGAAGGTAAAAGATGTAAGGGGGTTAAAAAGTCTGTTGTTGAAAACAAAATAAAATTAGAACATTATAAAAATTGTTTGATTACAAAAAAAGATCATTATAGAACTATGCCTGTGTTAAGAAGTAGGAAACATGAAATGCACACTGAAGTAATAAACAAAAAAGCATTAAGTTATGTTGATGATAAAAGATATATATTAGAGAATGGAAAGGATACCTTAGCTTGGGGCCATCATAGAATTGAAAAATTAACTGAAGAAGAAAAAATAAAATATGAAAAACAAGGAGCAAGACCAAAAACATATTAAAATATTTAATATAGTAAAAATATTAAATATTTATATTTCATCTATTGTATTATTTTTTGTTTTACAGAAATAACATTTTCCAATAAATGAATTTGTATTAATATCTTTTAAAAAACATTCTTTACAAATACAAATATGACCACAATCAACAAAATAAATATTTGACATTTTTTCTAAACATATTATACATTCTTCAGATTTAAAAATTTTATCACCATTAATATTTTGCGGTTCATTTTCATGAAAATTACCTTCAGAAAAATAGCATGCTAATGCAAAAATAGGATTGTAAATTTTTGATAATTTTTCTATAAAAACAATACTAGAAAAACTAAAAATTTCGTTTGATTTTATTTCAATATTTAATGAAAAATCATTTTCTGGTTTTTTCATATTTTTTACACATGAAAACATAACTTTAAATTCTTCTTCATTTCTTGTTTTTTCTCTACTAGTTGTATAATATAAAGCGGCTAATATTCTTTTAAAATTTCTAAACTCCCCACATAGATTAATACACAAAAACGTTGTAGATTTTTTCTCTTCTATTACTAAATCACTATCAAAGTAAATAGGTCTATCATTTAAACATCTATTTAATGCTTTTCTCTCTTCTTTTGTTAATTTCTCCAAAACTTTCTTCATCTTTCACATATTATTTATACAACTTAACAATAAAATTTTCAAATTTTTTTTAATTTTAATTTTTAAATTTTATATAAGTACTTTTTTTCATAAATAAAAAACAGCCCTTACTCTCAACATCCGGGTTAATATTTTCGAATTCGTTTACCCATAAATATTTAACCTAGAAAAAGGTTAAGTACTTAATATTATTAAATTTTTTTAATTTTGACATAAGTAAAAAATTTTTATAAAAAAATAATAATTTTTGTAAAATCTTAAGGCAATCAATCATTCATAAACCCAATGCGTGAGTGGTTAGTTAGCCATGCGTGGGTTAACATTTTCATCCTTGCGGTAAATGGGTGATTGACTGACTGATGCGTGGGTTAGCCGGTTAGCTGGTGAAATCAAAAATTTATGAAAAAATTGAATTAAGGTGAAAACGTTTAAGAAAATGGTTATGTTGGTTTGATTGATGAACTTAATGAGATAGATATAGATATATTTTATGAGCATGTTAATGTTACATAAAATTGTTATATTCTATAAGGGCTAGCTATATGTTTGAGCGGGGGTTGATTTGTTAAGGGTTGGGAGAATTGTTAAGGGATGCGTTGGTTTGTTGGTTTGTGGTTTTGTTATGGATAAATATTTTTTGGAGCAAATGATAAATGACGAATGAATTAGGGGGGAAATCGGATTTGGGCAGTAGAATCCGCTTTTTACAATCTACAGCCGTGATATGACTGAAATAATGTTGAAAGCAGCGATAAACACCATTCAATCAATCATATTCAGTCATTTGTCTGTTATGCATAGTTCATATCAGGAACACGTATGACCCTTGTGAATATTTCTAAGAGCAATCAGGATGCCTGGATCATTTGACCGTGCTAAAAATACAGATGAATTTGTCCCAAAACAATGCTGATTTTTTTACTGGATTACTCAGCTTAAAAACCTGTTTTCTGAAGGGAACGTGTATGAACTGTTTCTTTATTGGGGAGGTCATCAGACCTCTCCAACAGTGGTGAGTTTAAAAGACAGACTGCCACAGAAATCGCTGTCTAAATCCATTTGTTTTTTTTGCGAAACTGTTCTGATACACAGTCTATTTCGTCATGGTTTATAAATAAACTGAAATAGGAAATAAACGTGTTTTTTTACATGACGAATTTCCAAAAAGATTTATTATACTATAATGACTGTAAATGACCTTTCCAATAATTGTAATTTTTCATTAAATAAATCTAAGCAAAAAAAAAAAAAACGTTAGAAAAAAAAAAGAGAAAGAACACCCGGGAAAAGATCACGTGACGTGATACTATCTGGAGAACTCGTACCTTGGGGAACTCGTACCCTAATCTCGAGAGCACGAGTTCTCTGGAGCTGTTTTTAGCCCTTATAGGCCTGTTGTTCCTAGACTATTATAACCATGTGGAACATCTAATGTTTTGTGCCTATACACCAGCAAAATTGAAAAAAAAATCTTTTTTTCTCATTCATTTAATGCCAATGTCACAGAGAGAGGTTAGATATATAAGCACTTCAAACCCGCCTCGCTGTTGAGCTAGCTTTTGCAGCGATGCCGTTTGGTGTATTTCTCTCCGTGATAGTTAAGCTACGTACATTAGCTTAGTTCCTGGATGGGTGATCAGGTCGTTGCACATTACATTTGGTGGCAGAGGTAGGATAATGACAACTGCCGGACTGGAGTTGCCTTACCCATTTACAATCCCCTGGTTTATTTGTACATGTATATACATGCTTGTACATAAGTCTCGGGGTCGAGACTTCTCGTAGGGAAGAGTAATGTCACGGAGAGAGGTTAGCATACAGCCTTCATTTTACTTTCAGCCTTCACAAGACCCACACAGTTTATAGATATTCATGGGAGCTGGATTCTTATAGGCCTGTTGTTCCTAGACTATTATAACCATGTGGAACATCTACTGTTTAGTGCCTATACACCAGCAAAATTGAAAAGAAAGTGTGTTTTTTTTTTTTTTTTTTTTTTTTCTCATTCATTTAATGCCAATGTCACGGAGAGAGGTTAAATATATAGGCACTTCAAACCCGCCTCGCTGTTGAGCCCTAGCTTTTGCAGCGATGCGGTTTAGTGTATTTCTCTCCGTGATACTTAAGCAACGTACATTAGCTTAGTTTCTAGATGGGTGATCAGGTCGTTGCACATTACATTTGGTGGCAGAGGTGGGATAATGACAACTGCCGGACTGGAGTTGCCTTACCCATGTATATTCCCCTGGTTTATTTGTATATACATGCTTGTACATAAGTCTCGGGATCGAGACTTCTCGTAAGGGACAGTAATGTCACGGAGAGAGGTTAGATATATAAGCACTTTAAACCCGCTTCGCTTTTGAGCTAGCTTTTGCAGCGATGCGGTTTGGTGTGTTTCTCTCCGTAATAGTTAAGCAACGTGCATTAGGTTAGTGCCTGGATGAGTGACCAGGTCGTTGCACGTTACACCTAACTTGTTCTTTTACGTCTACCAAAATATGTTGAAATGAAAAGCCAATAAACTATTTGAAAACACTGATGCCGACCTCTCCTGGCTTCTTTCCTAAAGAAGCCAACCTGTTCATATTTTTGTGAAAATATGTCAAGGTTGGTAGCAAAGTTGACTACAGTCTTCCTTATCCTTCGTTTAAAATGACAGGTTGAAAAAAACACATTTGTACAGTCACTTGTTAGGCGGTTGTACAGTCGCTTGGGATCTTTGATATTTTGTTTTACAGTGACTTAAAAAGCTTGTCTTTTATTACGATGAATGAAAATTGAAATTTGACACAAAGATATGAGACTGACTTGAGCCTACAATTTCTTCAAATCTTTACCAAACTCGCGTTGTTAGATATTTATGGGAGCTTGGTTCCTTTCAAAATTAACCAAAATCGGGTCATGGAGTCAAAAATTACATGCTCTTGAATTTAAAAAAAAAAAACAAACATTTGTTTAGCTTGTGAACGGCATACAGCCTTCATTTTACTTTCAGCCTTCACAAGACCCACACAATTTATAGATATTCATGGGAGCTGGATTCTTTTGCAAACCGTCGGATTATTGGGTCAGAAATTCCTTGCGCTTAAATTTAAAAGAAATGCACTTTAAGCTTGCCGCATGTATTTTTAGAAACAAACATGAAAAAGAATAGCTGAGGTCATATCAGCTTTCAATTTCATTATGGCTCCACAACTCTATGTAAACAACCGAAGCTATATTTAAATGCCAGTAGAGCTGTTTTTAGCCCTTATAGGCCTGTTGTTCCTAGACTATTATAACCATGTGGAACATCTACTGTTTTGTGCCTATACACCAGCAAAATTGAAAAAAGAAAAAAAGTTTTTTTTTTCTCATTCATTTAATGCCAATGTCACGGAGAGAGGTTAGATATATAGGCATTTCAAACCCGCCTCGCTGTTGAGCTAACTTTTGCAGCGATGCGGTTTAGTGTATTTCTCTCCGTAATACTTAAGCAACGTACATTAGCTTAGTTCCTGGATGGGTGACCAGGTCGTTGCACGTTACATTTGGTGGCAGAGGTGGGATAATGACAACTGCCGGACTGGAGTTGCCTTACCCATGTATATTCCCCTGATTTATTTGTATATACATGCTTGTATATAAGTCTCGGGATCGAGACTTCTCATAAGGGACAGTAATGTCACGGAGAGAGGTTAGATATATAAGCACTTTAAACCCGCTTCGCTGTTGAGCTAGCTTTTGCAGCGATGTGGTTTAGTATGTTTCTCTCCGTATTAGTTAAGCAACGTGCATTAGGTTAGTGCCTGGATGAGTGACCAGGTCGTTGCACGTCACACCTAACTTGTTCTTTTACGTCTACCAAAATATGTTGAAATGAAAAGCCAATAAACTATTTGAAAACACTGATGCCGACCTCTCCTGGCTTCTTTCCTAAAGAAGCCAACCTGTTCATATTTTTGTGAAAACATGTCAAGGTTGGTAGCAAAGCTGACTACAGTCTTCCTTATCCTTCGTTTAAAATTACAGGTTGAAAAAGAAACACATTTGTACAGTCACTTGTTAGGCGCTTGCACAGTCGCTTGGGATCTTTGATATTTTGTTTTACAGTGACTTAAAAAGCTTGTCTTTTATTACGATGAATGAAAATTGAAATTTGACACGAATTTGAAGGGATATGAGACTTTGACTTGGTTGACTAAATTTTAAGAAGATAGATTTGAGAAATGCTCCCTCAGATATTGGTTTCAGTCGCTGTAATTCGAATACTTTATTAGATACTGAAAATCCCAATAACATTATATTTCAATGCAACACTACAGGCAAATTTCGAGTTCTATATATGACTAATGTCGAACGTAGTGTGAACTCTTGTACCCAGCTGATATAGATCCCCAAAGTTTATTGTGGCTTCGAGAACTTCTAAACGAGATTAGAGGTTGGCTGATTTAAGCTTAAACTTCAGAAAATTCTGATACAGTACCCCATTCAACCTGATAAACGCAAATATCCTTATAAGCACATCCTACTTTTTTAGAATATTGAAAATTGTCTTTATAAGCGCACATGGAATTGATGATATTTCATCTACCCCGCTGATTTTTCTGGTTTTTTTTTTTTTTTTTTTTTTTTCCAATAAACTTTTAATTAGTTGATTTATGATATTAAGTGCAACCTTGAAAATTATATCTGTTGCCATAATACAAGCATTATACAGGGTGAGAAATTATGAAAATCGCTTAACTGGAAGGACGTGTGTTCCCTAATTGTTGGTCATTGTCGAAAAATTTGAGCGCATAGTGCGCTTAGTAGGTCGAATATGGTACTACAGAGAAAGCAATTTTCAGGAGAGCGGTTTGAACATTTGAAATATGCATTAAACGTATGCCTGGATGACCTCCAAATAACGCCAGCACAATTACAACAGGTAACTCAGTGGTTAGCGTAACTGACTCGAGACATGGTGGTTGCGGGATTGACACCCGGTTGCGGGAAAATCTCATTTTTGCGATATATTGCCTTTCACTTATGATGCATGTGAGAAAGTAGCCAGTGGCTTGAAAGGAAATTTGTGTCGGTACTGGTGTGAGAAAGCCAGGAATACATGCGTAGGTGCACTGACCGCCTTGATATGACCTAAGCTTTGTAAACCGGCGTAAAACTCCAATTAAAAAAAAAACGCAGCGGGATATATCTATAAAACCATGAAACGATGAAACTCTAAAATGAAAACCGAGATGCAGTTCTTGTCAGCAACCTAGCATTTATTCACAAGTAAAGTATTCCATCTTTCCCTGAATAAAGCTTTCAATTATTTTCTTAACTAAATACGGGAACTGTATACATACATGAAAATGCTTGAGTGGGGTGCACAACAAATACCGGCAATGATTTGCAAAAACAATTCCTGAAAGGTCGCCTCCATTCATATCTTATTGAATGACCTGCCTGCGTAACCGCTCATCCCGGGCTTGGTTCCCGCCAGTGGCTATTTACTGGGCAAAAATTTGTCATTCAATCAAGAACAGACGACGGACAACACAGCTGCAATAGAACTTAGCTATTCGATGCAGCCCCAAACGAGAAAGAAAAGATAATCAAAACAAAGAAAAAAATCAATAACTAAAATAAAAATGCAAAGTTCTATCGTTTTGAAATCGGTTAAGAAATTATGACATTATGCCCATTATCTGCTTTAATAGGGATTTTTCTGTCGTATAAGCTCAAGCATTCTAAAAGCACATTCTTAGTCTTATTCCCCGGAATTTTCTGAATTTTAAGGTAACACGAACTCTGATTGGCTGACCTGTTTGTGCGGCGCTCTGGCAAAAGGGGGTTAAATGCATCTTAGTGATTCATTTTGCCGAACAAGTTATCACATAATTATGGATCAATAAAATTCTTCTTTTTTCATTTAACAACCGGTTGAATCATGTGGTAGAGTGGTCCTGTGACATGGAGAAAATGGACAACTTGCAAAAAGTTTCCGCCCATGTAAGCACATTGCGAAGGCTGACATGGGTCGATACTTTTCCGAATGCATTTAGCCCCTTTTTCACAGACCATGGCTCAAATACATGTTAATGGAGTTTGACATAGCTAGTTCGCTCTGAGATTTACTCAAAAAGTACCAGAATTGGCCGAGCTGGGGATCGACCCACCGATCTCATACTGTCAAGTCCTGTATGCTACCAACAGAGCTAACGTAGTTCGGCTGACAAATTTTGAGGTTTGTCTACACTGAGAGCAAATGTAGACGACGTTGGTGCTCAAAGTACAGTGTTTGTCTTTGATAGGTCAGAAAACATTGTTGGATAAGGAGAAAATGATTTTCTCCTTTTCTCACAATGTGTCCAAAGGCATTTTCCTAACGATTATTTAAAATTGGGATTGCCTGGTAATGTGTAAAGGTCAACTTGTAACAAAAACGTGAGAAATAATTGCGTAATAAAAGATCAGTGTACCGCTCATTACAACGACGAAAAGTCATCACGAACTCTGTGATTAGTGTTCACTCAAACGGTAAATGTTCACTGAATCGATGAGAGGTGTTCACGGAAAACTTACTGAGTAATGTTCACTCAAACGGTAATTACTGTTCACAAGAACTCATTGAGTAATGTTCACTGAATCGGTGAGAAGTATTCACGAAAAACTCACTGAGTAATGTTCACTAAACGATGAGTAGTATTCACAAAAACTCACTGAGTAATGCTCACTTAACCAGTGAGAAGTATTCACGAAATCTGTTGTGTAATGTTCACTCAAACAGTAAGAAGTATTCACGAAAGTAATGTTGATGTATGGATAAAAAAGGAACCGTTATCGCCTCAGGTATAAATTACTTTTTAATCAGCTAAACCGTTCAAGCATTGATTGACGTATTTTTTCTCCACCCTTTACTTCTTACCTTGTCAAAATTTTTCTTTTTGTTTTAACTTTTCACAAGATTAAATAAATGGGTCGTGCTCTGGCAAAAGAGGGCTTAAGGCATCTTCGCGATGAAAGTATATAGACCATTAAAACAATTTTGTCTAACAACCGACTGATTCATGAGGTGCACTGGTCCTTTGACATGCAGAAAATTGACCAGTATCGAAAAGTTTCGACCCATGTCAGCCGTCCGCGCAGGCTAACCTGGACCGATACTTTTGGCAGATGCATTAAGCCCCATCTTCACAGAGCATGGCTCAAATACAAATTCTACTTTTTTGCCGCAAATTGCAGATGCGATTGGGTTATATTAAAGCATTTACTTGCGATTGCTGCATATCAAAAATGAGGCCATATATTCTCTGCAGTCTGATACCGATCCATACCATCCGTCAGTTAAAGCTGCAGTGAAAAGATGAAGATATTTACCCTTAGCCTGCTAAATAAGTTAACTGAAACTTTCAACCCGCTAGTAAAAAGCCAGTTGATGCTATTTCAAAGTTATTTTAGGGCAAAAAGACTTCCTATTAGGACAGTGTGAATCCAAGATCAGACTGTACGTTCTGTGCAGTCTGATCTTGATCTACACTATTCGCAAAAGGTCCTTGTGTCTCACCTGGCAGCCTAGTGTTAAACATAAAACAGACATGCTCAGACATAACCCTTAAGCTGCTTAATAAATTAAACTAAAGATTCCCAGCCAATAGTGAAAACCCATAGTTCACGATTTAAAAATTTTGCTCGTCGGAGAAAATCTCACCGTATTGGACGGTGTGGATCGAAGGTCAGATTGCACATTCTGTGCAGTCATATCTTGATCTACACTGTTCATGGTCAGATTTTGAAACAGACTGCAAGTTCTCTGCAGACTGATCTTGATCTACACTGTACAAAATAACACTGTCGGTTAAGCGAATTGCAGATGATTCCCTCTGCAGTGGCCCGGTACCTTTGGGACTAGTAATGCATAGTAATAGCAGTCCGGAGGTAGCAGGTTCGACTACCCAGCTTAGAAAAAGTTCTGGCCGAGGAGTCATGACATAAATAATTTCGCATAGACAAAATTCTTCATCTTGCATCAGACATTTTTCGAACACACTGAGGCAAAAGGAGAATTTGTTCGTAAAGATGGACAATATGTTTTGCATTCGCACGGGGTAACAAGAAGTTTAGGATCATTACACACTCCAGATAGGGACTGCTATTTCGTAGGTTTCTAAGCGCGACTCATTGCGCGTAAAGCTACTAACACTGTAAATCAAGGTCAGACTGCACAGAACGAGCAGTCTGATCTTGTCCTACACGGTCTGATACAATTCCACTCTGGGCTTCCCTTACGTCTGAGTCTATGACTAATTATAGGGCAATCTCCAGGAATTTTTTCCACGAATTATTAAAACCTCTGAAAAATTTCAGGACATCGCCCAAAATGAGAAAATAAAGGAGCAGGGTCTAGCCATTATATTTATTCAGCAATTATATGCACCAGGCGCATAGCAAGGCCGAAGCCCGGGCTTCAACATTAATCATAAAAGCATCAATTAAGCGAAATACGCAAAGGGACGACTTCTTCCGCAATTTTAACATCACATGTTAGATCAGATGTTTTATCGATATTGTAGATCAAAATCGGATTGCACAAAACTTGCAGACTGATCTTAGATAGATGGCTGGCAAATAATCCATGAGAAATTCTTGACAAATAAAACATTGGATTGACCTTTTTCATATTTCCCACAGTGTAGGACCGGAAGTGTACAATGTTCGGGATTGTATATGACTTGGGATTCTGTGCAGTGACGGTATGTCACTTGGATGTGAAAATTTGTGTTCACATGGCAAGTCAGGCTGGCGATCTTTCATTTGTTTTGCCAATTATTATAAAATCTTCATATTCAATTATTCCAGTACTGGTAAAACCCACGAAATACGCGAATATGTGAGCTGTCGCCGTGATATGACTGAAATAATATTGAAAGCAGCGATAAACACCATTCAATCAATCATATTCAGTCATTTGTCTGTTATGCATAGTTCATATCAGGAACACGTATGACCCTTGTGAATATTTCTAAGAGCAATCGGGATGCCTGGATCATTTGACCGTGCTAAAAGTACAGATGAATTTGTCCCAAAACAATGCTGATTTTTTTACTGGATTACTCAGCTTAAAAACCTGTTTTCTGAAGGGAACGTGTATGAACTGTTTCTTTATTGGGGAGGTCATCAGACCTCTCCAACAGTGGTGAGTTTAAAAGACAGACTGCCACAGAAATCGCTGTCTAAATCCATTTGTTTTTTGCGAAACTGTTCTGATACACAGTCTATTTCGTCATGGTTTATAAATAAACTGAAATAGGAAATAAACGTGTTTCTTTACATGACGAATTTCCAAAAAGATTTATTATACTATATTGATTGTAAATGACCTTTCCAATAATTGTAATTTTTCATTAAATAAATCTAAGCAAAAAGAAAAAAAAAGTTACAAAAAAAAAAAAGAAAGAACACCCGGGAAAAGATCACGAGACGTGATACTATCTGGAGAACTCGTACCTTGGGGAACTCGTACCCTAATCTCGAGAGCACGAGTTCTCTGGAGCTGTTTTTAGCCCTTATAGGCCTATTGTTCCTAGACTATTATAACCATGTGGAACATCTACTGTCTTGTGCCTATACACCAGCAAAATTGAAAAAAAAAATGTTTTTTTCTCATTCATTTAATGCCAATGTCAAGGAGAGAGGTTAGGTATATAAGCACTTCAAACCCGCCTCGCTGTTGAGCTAGCTTTTGCAGTGATGCCGTTTGGTGTATTTCTCTCCGTGATAGTTAAGCTACGTACATTAGCTTAGTTCCTGGATGGGTGATCAGGTCGTTGCACGTTACATTTGGTGGCAGAGGTGGGATAATGACAACTGCCGGACTGGAGTTGCCCTACCCATTTAAAATCCCCTGGTTTATTTGTACATGTATATACATGCTTGTACATAAGTCTCGGGGTCGAGACTTCTCGTAGGGAAGAGTAATGTCACGGAGAGAGGTTAGATATATAAGCATTTTAAACCCGCTTCGCTGTTGAGCTAGCTTTTGCAGCAATGCGGTTTGGTGTGTTTCTCTCCGTAATAGTTAAGCAACGTGCATTAGGTTAGTGCCTGGATGGGTGACCAGGTCGTTGCACGTCACACCTAACTTGTTTGTTTACATCTACCAAAATATATTGAAATGAAAAGCCAATAAACTATTTGAAAACACTGATGCCGACCTCTCCTGGCTTCTTTCCTAAAGAAGCCAACCTGTTCATATTTTTGTGAAAACATGTCAAGGTTGGTAGCAAAGTTGACTACAGTCTTCCTTATCCTTCGTTTAAAATGACAGGTTGAAAAAAACACATTTGTACAGTCACTTGTTAGGCGGTTGCACAGTCGCTTGGGATCTTTGATATTTTGTTTTACAGTGACTTAAAAAGCTTGTCTTTTATTACGATGAATGAAAATTGAAATTTGACACGAATTTGAAGGGATATGAGACTTTGACTTGTTTGACTAAATTTTAAGAAGATAGATTTGAGAAATGCTCCCTCAAATATTGGTTTCAGTCGCTGTAATTCGAATACTTTATTAGATACTGAAAATCCCAATAACATTATATTTCAATGCAACACTACAGGGAAATTTCGAGTTCTATATGTGACTAATGCCGAACGTAGTGTGAACACTTGTACCCAGCTGATATAGATCCCCAAAGTTAATTGTGGCTTCGAGAACTTCTAAACGAGATTAGAGGTTGGCTGATTTAAGCTTAAACTTCAGAAAATTCTGATACAGTACCCCATTCAACCTGATAAACGCAAATATCCTTATAAGCACATCCTACTTTTTTAGAATATTGAAATTTGTCTTTATAAGGGCACATGGAATTGATGATATTTCATCTACCCCGCTGATTTTTCTGGTTTTTTTTTTTTTTTTTTTTCAATAAACTTTTAATTAGTTGATTTATGATATTAAGTGCAACCTTGAAAATTGTATCTGTTGCCATAATACAAGCATTATACAGGGTGAGAAATTATGAAGTTCGCTTAACTGGAAGGACGTGTGTTCCCTAATTGTTGGTCATTGTCGAAAAATTTGAGCGCATAGTGCGCTTAGTAGGTCGAATATGGTACTACAGAGAAATCAGTTTTCAGGAGAGCGGTTTGAACATTTGAAATATGCATTAAACGTATGCCTGGATGACCTCCAAATAACGCCAGCACAATTACAACAGGTAACTTAGTGGTTAGCGTAACTGACTCGAGACATGGTGGTTGCGGGTTTGACACCCGGTTGCGGGAAAATCTCATTTTTGCGATATATTGCCTTTCACCTATGATGCATGTGAGAAAGTAGCCAGTGGCTTGAAAGGAAATTTGTGTCGGTACTGGTGTGAGAAAGCCAGGAATACATGCGTAGGTGCACTGACCACCTTGATATGACCTAAACTTTGTAAACCGGCGTAAAACTCCAATTAAAAAAAAAAACGCAGCGGGATATATCTATAAAACCATGAAACGATGAAACTCTAAAATGAAAACAGAGATGCAGTTCTTATCAGCAACCTAACATTTATTCACAAGTAAAGTATTCCATGTTTCCCTGAATAAAGCTTTCAAGCTTTCAATTATTTTCTTAACTAAATACGGGAACTGTATACATACATTAAAATGCTTGAGTGGGGTGCACAACAAATACCGGCAATGATTTGCAAAACCAATTACTGAAAGGTCGCCTCCATTCATATCTTATTGAATGACCTGCCTGCGTAACCGCTCATCCCGGGCTTGGTTCCCGCCAGTGGCTATTTACTGGGCAAAAATTTGTCATTCAATCAAGAACAGACGACGGACAACACAGCTGCAATAGAACTTAGCTATTCGATGCAGCCCCAAACGAGAAAGAAAAGATAATCAAAACAAAGAAAAAAATCAATAACTAAAATAAAAATGCACAGTTCTATCGTTTTGAAATCGGTTAAGAAATTATGACATTATGCCCATTATCTGCTTTAATAGGGATTTTTCTGTCGTATAAGCTCAAGCATTCTAAAAGCACATTCTTAGTCTTATTCCCCGGATTTTTCTGAATTTCAAGGTAACACGAACTCTGATTGGCTGACTTGTTTGTGCGGCGCTCCGGCAAAAGGGGGTTAAATGCATCTTAGTGATTCATTTTGCCGAGCAAGTTATCACATAATTATGGATCAATAAAATTCTTCTTTTTTCATTTAACAACAGGTTGAATCATGTGGTAGAGTGGTCCTGTGACATGGAGAAAATGGACAACTTGCAAAAAGTTTCCGCCCATGTAAGCACACTGCGAAGGCTGACATGGGTCGATACTTTTCCGAATGCATTTAGCCCCTTTTTCACAGACCATGGCTCAAATACATGTTAATGGAGTTTGACATAGCTAGTTTGCACTGAGATTTACTCAAAAAGTACCAGAATTGGCCGAGCTGGGGATCGAACCACCGATCTCCTACTGTCAAGTCCTGTATGCCACCAACAGAGCTAACGTAGTTCGGCTGACAAATTTTGAGGTTTGTCTACACTGAGAGCAAATGTAGACGACGTTGGTGCTCAAAGTACAGTGTTTGTCTTTGATAGGTCAGAAAACATTGTTGGATAAGGAGAAAATGATTTTCTCCTTTTCTCACAATGTGTCCAAAGGCATTTTCCTAACGATTATTTAAAATTGGGAGTGCCTGGTAATGTGTAAAGGTCAACTTGTAACAAAAAAGTGAGAAATAATTGGATAATAAAAGATCAGTGTACCGCTTATTACAACGACGAAAAGTCATCACGAACTCTGTGATTAGTGTTCATTCAAATGGTAAGAAGTATTCACTAAATCCGTTGAGTAATGTTCAGTCAAACGATGAGAAGTATTCACAGGAAACTTACTGAGTAATGTTCACTGAATCGGTGAGTACTGTTCGCAAGAACTCATTGAGTAATGTTCACTGAATCGGTGAGAAGTATTCACGAAAAACTCACTGAGTAATGTTCACTAAACGGTGAGTAGTATTCACAAAAATTCACTGAGTAATGCTCACTTAACCGGTGAGAAGTATTCACGAAATCTGTTGTGTAATGTTCACTCAAACAGTAAAAAGTATTCACGAAAGTAATGTTGATGTATGGATAAAAAAGGAACCGTTATCGCCTCAAGGTATAAATTACTTTTTAATCAGCTAAACCGTTCAAGCATTGATTGACGTATTTTTTCTCCACCCTTTACTTCTTACCTTGTCAAAATTTTTCTTTTTGTTTTAACTTTTCACAAGATTAAATAAATGGGTCGTGCTCTGGCAAAAGAGGGCTTAAGTCATCTTCGCGATGAAAGTATATGGACCATTAAAACAATTTTGTCTAACAACCGACTGATTCATGAGGTGCACTGGTCCTTTGACATGCAGAAAATTGACCAGTATCGAAAAGTTTCGACCCATGTCAGCCGTCCGCGCAGGCTAACCTGGACCGATACTTTTGGCAGATGCATTAAGCCCCACTTTCACAGACAATGGCTCAAATACAAATTCTACTTTTTTGCCGCAAATTGCAGATGCGATTGGGTTACATTAAAGCATTTACTTGCGATTGCTGCATATCAAAAATGAGGCCATATATTCTCTGCAGTCTGATACCGATCCATACCATCCGTCAGTTAAAGCTGCAGTGAAAAGATGAAGATATTTACCCTTAGCCTGCTAAATAAGTTAACTGAAACTTTCAACCCGCTAGTAAAAAACCAGTTGATGCTATTTCAAAGTTATCTTATGGCAAAAAGACTTCCTATTAGGACAGTGTGAATCCAAGATCAGACTGTACGTTTTGTGCAGTCTGATCTTGATCTACACTATTCGCAAAAGGTCCTTGTGTCTCACCTGGCAGCCTAGTGTTAAACATAAAACAGACATGCTCAGACATAACCCTTAAGCTGCTTAATAAATTAAACTAAAGATTCCCAGCCAATAGTGAAAACCCATAGTTCACGATTTAAAAATTTTGCTCGTCGGAGAAAATCTCACCGTATTGGACGGTGTGGATCGAAGGTCAGATTGCACATTCTGTGCAGTCATATCTTGATCTACACTGTTCATGGTCAGATTTTGAAACAGACAGCAAGTTCTCTGCAGACTGATCTTGATCTACACTGTACAAAATAACACTGTCAGTCAAGCGAATTGCAGATGATTCCCTCTGCAGTGGCCCGGTACCTTTGGGACTAGTAATGCATAGTAATAGCAGTCCGGAGGTAGCAGGTTCGACTACCCAGCTTAGAAAAAGTTCTGGCCTAGGAGTCATGACATAAATAATTTCGCATAGACAAAATTCTTCATCTTGCATCAGACAACTTTCGAACACACTGTGGCAAAAGGAGAATTTGTTCGTAAAGATGGACAATATGTTTTGCATTCGCAGGGGCGTAACAAGAAGTTTAGGATCATTACACACTCCAGATCGGGAATGCTATTTCGTAGGTTTCTAAGCGCGACTCATTGCGCGTAAAGCTACTAACACTGTAAATCAAGATCAGACTGCACAGAACGAGCAGTCTGATCTTGCCCTACACGGTCTGATACAATTCCACTCTGGGCTTCCCTTACGTCTGAGTCTATGACTAATTATAGGGCAATCTCCAGGAATTTTTTCCACGAATTGTTAAAACCTCTGAAAATTTTCAGGACATCGCCCAAAATGAGAAAATAAAGGAGCAAAGTTTAGCCATTATATTTATTCAGCAAATTGTATGCACCAGGCGCATAGCAAGGCCGAAGCCCGGGCTTCAACATTAATCATAAAAGCATCAATTAAGTGAAATACGCAAAGGGACGACTTCTTCCGCAATTTTAACATCACATGTTAAATCAGATGTTTTATCGATATTGTAGATCAAAATCGGATTGCACAAAACTTGCAGACTGACCTTAGATAGATGGCTGGCAAATAATCCATGAGAAATTCTTGACAAATAAAACACTGGATTGACCTTTTTCATATTTCCCACAGTGTAGGACCGGAAGTGTACAATGTTCGGGATTGTATATGACTTGGGATTCTGTGCAGTGACGGTATGTCACTTGGATGTGAAAATTTGTGTTCACATGGCAAGTCAGGCTGGCGATCTTTCATTTGTTTTGCCAATTATTATAAAATCTTCATATTCAATCATTCCAGTACTGGTAAAACCCACGAAATACGCGAATATGTGAGCTGTCGCCGTGATATGACTGAAATAATATTGAAAGCAGCGATAAACACCATTCAATCAATCATATTCAGTCATTTGTCTGTTATGCATAGTTCATATCAGGAACACGTATGACCCTTGTGAATATTCCTAAGAGCAATCGGGATGCCTGGATCATTTGACCGTGCTAAAAATACAGATGAATTTGTCCCAAAACAATGCTGATCTTTTTACTGGATTACTCAGCTTAAAAACCTGTTTTCTGAAGGGAACGTGTATGAACTGTTTCTTTATTGGGGAGGTCATCAGACCTCTCCAACAGTGGTGAGTTTAAAAGACAGACTACCATAGAAATCGCTGTCTAAATCCATTTGTTTGTTGCGAAACTGTTCTGATACACAGTCTATTTCGTCATGGTTTATAAATAAACTGAAATAGGAAATAAACGTGTTTTTTTACATGACGAATTTCCAAAAAGATTTATTATACTATATTGATTGTAAATGACCTTTCCAATAATTGTAATTTTTCATTAAATAAATCTAAGCAAAAAGAAAAAAAAAGTTACAAAAACAGAAAGAGAAAGAACACCCGGGAAAAGATCACGTGACGTGATACTATCTGGAGAACTCGTACCTTGGGGAACTCGTACCCTAATCTCGAGAGCACGAGTTCTCTGAAGCTGTTTTTAGCCCTTATAGGCCTGTTGTTCCTAGACTATTATAACCATGTGGAACATCTACTGTTTTGTGCCTATACACCAGCAAAATTGAAAAAAAAAAATGTTTTTTTCTCATTCATTTAATGCCAATGTCAAGGAGAGAGGTTAGGTATATAAGCACTTCAAACCCGCCTCGCTGTTGAGCTAGCTTTTGCAGTGATGCCGTTTGGTGTATTTCTCTCCGTGATAGTTAAGCAACGTACATTAGCTTAGTTCCTGGATGGGTGATCAGGTCGTTGCACGTTACATTTGGTGGCAGAGGTGGGATAATGACAACTGCCAGACTGGAGTTGCCTTACCCATTTATAATCCCCTGGTTTATTTGTACATGTATATACATGCTTGTACATAAGTCTCGGGGTCGAGACTTCTCGTAGGGAAGAGTAACGTCACGGAGATAGGTTAGATATATAAGCATTTTAAACCCGCTTCGCTGTTGAGCTAGCTTTTGCAGCAATGCGGTTTGGTGTGTTTCTCTCCGTAATAGTTAAGCAACGTGCATTAGGTTAGTGCCTGGATGGGTGACCAGGTCGTTGCACGTCACACCTAACTTGTTTGTTTACATCTACCAAAATATGTTGAAATGAAAAGCCAATAAACTATTTGAAAACACTGATGCCGACCTCTCCTGCCTTCTTTCCTAAAGAAGCCAACCTGTTCATATTTTTGTGAAAACATGTCAAGGTTGGTAGCAAAGTTGACTACAGTCTTCCTTATCCTTCGTTTAAAATGACAGGTTGAAAAAAACACATTTGTACAGTCACTTGTTTGGCGGTTGCACAGTCGCTTGGGATCTTTGATATTTTGTTTTACAGTGACTTAAAAAGCTTGTCTTTTATTACGATGAATGAAAATTGAAATTTGACACGAATTTGAAGGGATATGAGACTTTGACTTGTTTGACTAAATTTTAAGAAGATAGATTTGAGAAATGCTCCCTCAAATATTGGTTTCAGTCGCTGTAATTCGAATACTTTATTAGATACTGAAAATCCCAATAACATTATATTTTAATGCAACACTACAGGCAAATTTAGAGTTCTATATATGACTAATGCCGAACGTAGTGTGAACACTTGTACCCAGCTGATATAGATCCCCAAAGTTTATTGTGGCTTCGAGAACATCTAAACGAGATTAGAGGTTGGCTGATTTAAGCTTAAACTTCAGAAAATTCTGATACAGTACCCCCATTCAACCTGATAAACGCAAATATCCTTATAAGCACATCCTACTTTTTTAGAATATTGAAAATTGTCTTTATAAGGGCACATGGAATTGATGATATTTCATCTACCCCGCTGATTTTTCTGGTTTTTTTTTTTTTTTTTTTTTTTTTTTTTTTCTTCTTTTTTGTTGTTGTTGTTTTTTTTTTTTTTTTTCCCAATAAACTTTTAATTAGTTGATTTATGATATTAAGTGCAACCTTGAAAATTGTATCTGTTGCCATAATACAAGCATTATACAGGGTGAGAAATTATGAAGTTCGCTTAACTGGAAGGACGTGTGTTCCCTAATTGTTGGTCATTGTCGAAAAATTTGAGCGCATAGTGCGCTTAGTAGGTCGAATATGGTACTAAAGAGAAAGCAATTTTCAGGAGAGCGGTTTGAACATTTGAAATATGCATTAAACGTATGCCTGGATGACCTCCAAATAACGCCAGCACAATTACAACAGGTAACTCAGTGGTTAGCGTAACTGACTCGAGACATGGTGGTTGCGGGTTTGACACCCGGTTGCGGGAAAATCTCATTTTTGCGATATATTGCCTTTCACTTATGATGCATGTGAGAAAGTAGCCAGTGGCTTGAAAGGAAATTTGTGTCGGTACTGGTGTGAGAAAGCCAGGAATACATGCGTAGGTGCACTGACCGCCTTGATATGACCTAAGCTTTGTAAACCGGCGTAAAACTCCAATTAAAAAAAAAACGCAGCGGGATATATCTATAAAACCATGAAACTCTAAAATGAAAACCGACATGCAGTTCTTATCAGCAACCTAGCATTTATTCACAAGTAAAGTATTCCATGTTTCCCTGAATAAAGCTTTCAATTATTTTCTTAACTAAATACGGGAACTGTATACATACATGAAAATGCTTGAGTGGGGTGCACAACAAATACCGGCAATGATTTGCAAAAACAATTACTGAAAGGTCGCCTCCATTCATATCTTATTGAATGACCTGCCTGCGTAACCGCTCATCCCGGGCTTGGTTCCCACCAGTGGCTATTTACTGGGCAAAAATTTGTCATTCAATCAAGAACAGACGACGGACAACACAGCTGCAATAGAACTTAGCTATTCGATGCAGCCCCAAACGAGAAAGAAAAGATAATAAAAACAAAAAAAAAGATCAATAACTAAAATAAAAATGCAAAGTTCTATCGTTTTGAAATCGGTTAAGAAATTATGACATTATGCCCATTATCTGCTTTAATAGGGATTTTTCTATCGTATAATCTCAAACACTCTAAAAGCACATTCTTAGTCTTATTCCCCGGAATTTTCTGAATTTCAAGGTAACACGAACTCTGATTGGCTGACCTGTTTGTGCGGCGCTCCGGCAAAAGGGGGTTAAATGCATCTTAGTGATTCATTTTGCCGAGCAAGTTATCACATAATTATGGATCAATAAAATTCTTCTTTTTTCATTTAACAACTGGTTGAATTATGTGGTAGAGTGGTCCTGTGACATGGAGAAAATGGACAACTTGCAAAAAGTTTCGGCCCATGTAAGCACACTGCGAAGGCTGACATGGATCGATACTTGTGCGAATGCATTTAGCCCCTTTTTCACAGAGCATGGCTCAAATACATGTTAATGGAGTTTGACATAGCCAGTTTGCTCTGAGATTTACTCAAATTGTACCAGAATTGGCCGAGCTGGGGATCGAACCACCGATCTCCTGCTTCTCAAGTCCTGTATGCTACCAACAGAGCTAATGTGGTTCGGCTGACAAATTTTGAGGTTTGTCTACACTGAGAGCAAATGTAGACGACGTTGGTGCTCAAAGTACGGTGTTTGTCTTTGATAGGTCAGAAAACATTGTTGGATAAGGAGAAAATGATTTTCTCCTTTTCTCACAATGTGTCCAAAGGCATTTTCCTAACGATTATATTTAAAATTGGGAGTGCCTGGTAATGTGCAAAGGTCAACTTGTAACAAAAAAGTGAGAAATAATTGCGTAATAGAAGATCAGTGTACCGCTCATTACAACGACGAAAAGTCATCACGAACTCTGTGATTAGTGTTCACTCAAACGGTAAGAAGTATTCACGAAATCCGTTGAGTAATGTTCAGTCAAACGATGAGAAGTATTCACAAGAAACTTACTGAGTAATGTTCACTGAATCGATGAGAGGTGTTCACGGAAAACTTACCGAGTAATATTCACTCTAACGGTGAGTACTGTTCACAAGAACTCATTGAGTAATGTTCACTGAATCGGTGAGAAGTATTCACGAAAAACTCACTGAGTAATGTTCACTAAACGATGAGTAGTATTTACAAAAACTCACTGAGTAATGCTCACTAAACCGATGAGAAGTATTCACGAAATCTGTTGAGTAATGTTCACTCAAACAGTAAAAAGTATTCACGAAAGTAATGTTGATGTATGGATAAAAAAGGAACCGTTATCGCCTCAGGTATAAATTACTTTTTAATCAGCTAAAGCGTTCAAGCATTGATTGACGTATTTTTTTTTCCACCCTTTACTTCTTACCTTGTCAAAATTTTCCTTTTGTTTTAACTTTTCACAAGATTAAATAAATGGGTCGTGCTCTGGCAAAAGAGGGCTTAAGTCATCTTCGCGATGAAAGTATATGGACCATTAAAACCATTTTGTCTAACAACCGACTGATTCATGAGGTGCACTGGTCCTTTGACATGCAGAAAATTGACCAGTATCGAAAAGTTTCGACCTATGTCAGCCGTCCGCGCAGGCTAACCTGGACCGATACTTTTGCCAGATGCATTAAGCCCCATCTTCACAGAGCATGGCTCAAATACAAATTCTACTTTTTTGCCGCAAATTGCAGATGCGACTGGGTTACATTAAAGCATTTACTTGCGATTGCTGCATATCAAAAATGAGGCCATATATTCTCTGCAGTCTGATACCGATCCATACCATCCGTCAGTTAAAGCTGCAGTGAAAAGATGAAGATATTTACCCTTAGCCTGCTAAATAAGTTAACTGAAACTTTCAACCCGCTAGTAAAAAACCAGTTGATGCTATTTCAAAGTTATCTTATGGCAAAAAGACTTCCTATTAGGACAGTGTGAATCCAAGATCAGACTGTACGTTCTGTGCAGTCTGATCTTGATCTACACTATTCGCAAAAGGTCCCTGTGTCTCACCTGGCAGCCTAGTGTTAAACATAAAACAGACATGCTCAGACATAACCCTTAAGCTTCTTAATAAATTAAACTAAAGATTCCCAGCCAATAGTGAAAACCCATAGTTCACGATTTAAAAATTTTGCTCGTCGGAGAAAATCTCACCGTATTGGACGGTGTGGATCGAAGGTCAGATTGCACATTCTGTGCAGTCATATCTTGATCTACACTGTTCATGGTCAGATTTTGAATCAGACTGCAAGTTCTCTGCAGACTGATCTTGATCTACACTGTACAAAATAACACTGTCGGTTAAGCGAATTGCAGATGATTCCCTCTGCAGTGGCCCGGTACCTTTGGGACTAGTAATGCATAGTAATAGCAGTCCGGAGGTAGCAGGTTCGACTACCCAGCTTAGAAAAAGTTCTGGCCGAGGAGTCATGACATAAATAATTTCGCATAGACAAAATTCCTCATCTTGCATCAGACAACTTTCGAACACACTGTGGCAAAAGGAGAATTTGTTTGTAAAGATGGACAATATGTTTTGCATTCGCAGGGGCGTAACAAGAAGGTTAGGATCATTACACACTCCACATCGGGACTGCTATTTCGTAGGTTTCTAAGCGCGACTCATTGCGCGTAAAGCTACTGACACTGTAAATCAAGATCAGACTGCACAGAACGAGCAGTCTGATCTTGTCCTACACGGTCTGATACAATTCCACTCTGGGCTTCCCTTACGTCTGAGTCTATGACTAATTATAGGGCAATCTCCAGGAATTTTTTCCACGAATTATTAAAACCTCTGAAAATTTTCAGGACATCGCCCAAAATGAGAAAATAAAGGAGCAGGGTTTAGCCATTATATTTATTCAGCAATTATATGCACCAGGCGCATAGCAAGGCCGAAGCCCGGGCTTCAACATTAATCATAAAGGCATCAATTAAGCGAAATACGCAAAGGGACGACTTCTTCCGCAATTTTAACATTTACATGTTAGATCAGATGTTTTATCGATATTGTTGATCAAAATCGGATTGCACAAAACTTGCAGACTGATCTTAGATAGATAGCTGGCAAATAATCCATGAGAAATTCTTGACAAATAAAACATTGGATTGACCTTTTTCATATTTCCCACAGTGTAGGACCGGAAGTGTACAATGTTCGGGATTGTATATGACTTGGGATTCTGTGCAGTGACGGTATGTCACTTGGATGTGAAAATTTGTGTTCACATGGCAAGTCACGCTGGCGTTCTTTCATTTGTTTTGCCAATTATTATAAAATCTTCATATTCAATTATTCCAGTACTGGTAAAACCCACGAAATACGCGAATATGTGAGCTGTCGCCGTGATATGACTGAAATAATGTTGAAAGCAGCGATAAACACCATTCAATCAATCATATTCAGTCATTTGTCTGTTATGCATAGTTCATATCAGGAACACGTATGACCCTTGTGAATATTCCTAAGAGCAATCGGGATGCCTGGATCATTTGACCGTGCTAAAAATACAGATGAATTTGTCCCAAAACAATGCTGATTTTTTTACTGGATTACTCAGCTTAAAAACCTGTTTTCTGAAGGGAACGTGTATGAACTGTTTCTTTATTGGGGAGGTCATCAGACCTCTCCAACAGTGGTGAGTTTAAAAGACAGACTGCCACAGAAATCGCTGTCTAAATCCATTTGTTTTTTTGCGAAACTGTTCTGATACACAGTCTATTTCGTCATGGTTTATAAATAAACTGAAATAGGAAATAAACGTGTTTTTTTACATGACGAATTTCCAAAAAGATTTATTATACTATATTGATTGTAAATGACCTTTCCAATAATTGTAATTTTTCATTAAATAAATCTAAGCAAAAAGAAAAAAAAAAAAAACGTTACAAAAAAAAAAGAGAAAGAACACCCGGGAAAAGATCACGTGACGTGATACCATCTGGAGAACTCGTACCCTGGGGAACTCGTACCCTAATCTCGAGAGCACGAGTTCTCTGGAGAACTCGTACCCCATAAATAGATATAAATAGGTTGACAAATATGTTTTCAAGATTTATTTTTCAAAACTGACTAGACTCTAGCATTTTTCTCAGTTTTATACAAAAATTCTATGGTTTTTTACTGATATAGATTTAATGAAATAAAACAGAGTTGCTCAGATAAGCCAAAGTATTTTTAAGCGCCCTTTTCTCAGAGCATGGCTCATTTATCTACTTTCTTAAATTTTTAACGTTTAGACAAACAATCTCTTCATTTTGCATGTCTGCAGCAGACAACTTTTCAAAATATTGTGGGAACAGGAGAAACTGCTAGTTACTGCAATTTCTCTTTTTGTCACAATGGTTTCCATCACATAAAGCGCCATCTTCTACATTAATCATCAAAATTTGAATTGTCGTCTGCAACCTATTTCTGTTCGGAACATTCCAAAACTGCTGTTTGTTAAAATTTTAAAATGTTACATTTTTTTTTACATGTCTGGTACTATTATTATGTATAGGCCACCTTTATTTATTGTCATTAGGTAAGATTCTTGCCTATTCAGTGGAATTAGCAAATTGTATTAAATCTTAATTGAACGATTTCTCCTTTCCAAAAATATTTTGGCTTATCTGAGCACACATTACATTCATTACAGGTTTGTTCCTTTACAAAATCAGGCAATTTGGATCATCATCTTGAGTTTTGTGTTCCTGAATTTTTTTTTAATAAAGATGCATTCCTGAGAATGTTAATAGCGTATGGCCTACAACTTCTTCAAATCTTTACCAAACTCGCGTTGTTAGATATTTATGAGAGCTTGGTTCCTTTCAAAATTGAGCAAAATCGGGTCATGGAGTCACAGATTACATGCTCTTGAATTAAAAAAAAACAACATTTTTTAGCTTGTGAACAGCATACAGCCTCATTTAATGACAATGTCACGGAGAGAGGTTAGATATATAAGCACTTCAAACCCGCCTCGCTGTTGAGCTAGCTTTTCCAGCGATGCGGTTTGGTGTATTTCTCTCCGTGATAATTAAGCAACGTACATTAGCTTAGTTCCTGGATGGGTGACCAGGTCGTTGCACGTTACATTTGGTGGCAGAGGTGGGATAATGACAACTGCCGGACTGGAGTTGCCTTACCCATGTATATTCCCCTGGTTTATTTGTATATACATGCTTGTACATAAGTCTCGGGATCGAGACTTCTCGTAGGGGACAGTAATGTCACGGAGAGAGGTTAGATATATAAGCATTTTAAACCCGCTTTGCTGTTGAGCTAGCTTTTGCAGCAATGCGGTTTGGTGTGTTTCTCTCCGTAATAGTTAAGCAACGTGCATTAGGTTAGTGCCTGGATGAGTGACCAGGTCGTTGCACGTTACACCTAACTTGTTCTTTTACATCTACCAAAATATGTTGAAATGAAAAGCCAATAAACTATTTGAAAACACTGATGCCGACCTCTCCTGGCTTCTTTCCTAAAGAAGCCAACCTGTTCATATTTTTGTGAATACATGTCAAGGTTGGTAGCAAAGTTGACTACAGTCTTCCTTATCCTTCGTTTAAAATGACAGGTTGAAAAAAACACATTTGTACAGTCGCTTGTTAGGCGGCTGTACAGTCGCTTGGGATCTTTGATATTTTGTTTTACAGTGACTTAAAAATCCTGTCTTTTATTATGATGAATGAAAATTGAAATTTGACACGAATTTGAAGGGATATGAGACTTTGACTTGTTTGACTAAATTTTAAGAAGATAGATTTGAGATATGCTCCCTCAAATATTGGTTTCAGTATCCTAATAAGCACATCCTACTTTTTTATAATATTGAAAATCGTCTTCATAAGCGCACATGGAATTGATGATATTTCATCTACCCCGCTTTTTTTTTTTTTTTTTTTTTTTTTTTTTCAATAAACTTTTAATTAGTTGATTTATGATATTAAGTGCAACCTTGAAAATTGTATCTGTTGCCATAATACAAGCATTATACAGGTTGAGAAATTATGAAGTTCGCTTAACTGGAAGGACGTGTGTTCCCTAATTGTTGGTCATTGTCGAAAATTTTGAGCGCATAGTGTGCTTAGTAGGTCGAATATGGTACTACAGAGAAATCAGTTTTCAGGAGAGCGGTTTGAACATTTGAAATATGCATTAAACGTATGCCTGGATGACCTCCAAATAACGCCAGCACAATTACAACAGGTAACTCAGTGGTTAGCGTAACTGACTCAAGACATGGTGGTTGCGGGATTGACACCCGGTTGCGGGAAAATCTCATTTTTGCGATATATTGCCTTTCACCTATGATGCATGTGAGAAAGTAGCCAGTGGCTTGGAAGGAAATTTGTGTCGGTACTGGTGTGAGAAAGCCAGGAATACATGCGTAGGTGTACTGACCCCCTTGATAGGACCTTAGCTCTGTAAACCGGCTTAAAACTCCAATTAAAAAAAAAAAACGCAGCGGGATATATCTATAAAACCATGAACTGATGAAACTCTAAATGAAAACCGAGATGCAGTTCTTATCAGCAAACTAGCATTTATTCACAAGTAAAGTATTCCATGTTTCCACGAAGAAAGCTTTCAATCATTTTCTTAACTAAACACGGGAACTGTATACATACATTAAAATACTTCGGTGGGGCGTACAACAAATACCGGCAATGATTTGCAAAAACAGTTACTCAAAGGCCGCCTCCATCCATATCTTATTGAATTACCTGCCTGCGTAACCGCTCATCCCGGGCTTGGTCCCCGCCAGTTGCTATTTACTGGGCAAAAATTTGTCATTCAACCAAGAACAGACAACGGACAACACAGCTGCAACAGAACTTAGCTATTCGATGCAGCCCCAAACGAGAAAGAAAAATAATAAAAACAAAAAAATCAATAACTAAAATAAAAATGCACAGTTCTATCGTTTTGAAATCGGTTAAAAAATTATGACATTATGCCCAAAATCTGCTTTGATAGGGATTTTTCTGTAGTATACGCTCAAGCATTCTAAAATCATATTCTTAGTCTTATTCGCCGGAATTCTCTAAATTTCACGATAACACAAACTCTGATTGGCCGACATATTTGAGCGACGCTCTGGCAAAAGGGGATTAAATGCACCTCAGTGATTCATTTTGCCGAGTAAGTTATCACATAATTATGGAACAATAAAATTCTTCTTTTTTCATTTAACAACCAGTTGAATCATGTGGTAGAGTGGTCCTGTGACATGGAGAAAATGGACAACTTGCAAAAAGTTTCGGCCCATGTAACCCTGCACCCACTGCGAAGGCTGACATGGATCGATACTTTTGCGAATGCATTAAGCCCCCTTTTCACAGAGCATGGCTCAAATACATGTTAATGGAGTTTGATATAGCCAATTTGCTCTGAGATTTACACAAAAACTACCAGAATTGACCGAGCTTGGGATCGAACCACGGATCCTCTGTTCTCAAGTCCTCTACGCTACCAAATTTTGAGGTTTGTCCACACTAAGAGCAAATGTAGACGACGTTGGTGCTCAAATTACGGTGTTTGTCTTTGATAGGTCAGAAAACATTGTTGGATAAGGAGAAAATGATTTTCTCCTTTTCTCACAATGTGTCCAAAGGCATTTTCCTAACGGTTGTTTAAAATCGGGATTGTCTGGTAATGTGTAAAGGTCAACTGATAACAAAAAAGTGAGAAATAACTGCGTAATAAAAGATCAGTGTACCGCTCATTACAACGACGAAAAGTCATCACGAACTCTGTGATTAATGTTCACTCAAACGGTAAGAAGTATTCACGAAATCCGCGGAGTAATATTCAGTCAAACGATGAAAAGTATTCACAAGAAACTTCCTGAGTAATGTTCACTGAATCGGTGAGAGGTGTTCACGGAATATTACTGAGTAATGTTCACTTAAACGGTGAGTACTGTTCACAAGAACTCATTGAGTAATATTCACTTAACCGATGATAAGTACTCATGAAATCTCTTGAGTATTGTTCACTCAAACGGTGAGAAGTATTCGCAAAAAACTCACTGAGTAATGTTCACTTAACACATGAGAAGTATTCACGAAACCCGTTGACTTACATTCACTCAAAGGGTGAGAAGTATTCACGAAAGTAATGTTGATGTATGGATAAAAAGGAACCGTTATCGCCTCAGATTACTTTTTAATCAGCTAAACCGTTCAAACATTGATTGACGTATTTTTCTCCACCCTTTACTTCTTACCTCGCACCTTTTCTTACCTTTTCACTTTTCACAAGATTAAATATATGGGTCATGTTCTGGCAAAAGGAGGCTTAAGGCATCTTCGCGATGAAAGCCATCACATATATATGGACCATTAAAACCATTTTGTCTAACAACCGACTGATTCATGGGGTGCACTGGTCCTTTGACATGCAGAAAATTGACCAGTATCGAAAAGTTTCGAACCAAGTCAGCCGTCCGCGCAGGCTAACCTGGACCGATACTTTTGCCAGATGCATTAAGCCCCATCTTCACAGAGCATGGCTCAAATACAAATTCTACTTTTTTGCCGCAAATTGCAGATGCGATTGGGTTATATTAAAGCATTTACTTGCGATTGCTGCATATCAAAGATGAGGTCATGTATTCTCTGCAGTCTGATACCGATCTATACCATCCGTCAGTTAAAGCTGCAGTGAAAAGATGAACATATTTACCCTTAGCCTCCTAATTAAGTTAAATGAAACATTCAAGCCGCTAGTAAAAAGCCAATTGATGCTATTTCAAAGTTATTTTGGGGCAAAAATCCTTCCTATTAGGACAATGTGGATCCAAGATCATTCTGCACGTTCTGTGCAGTCTGATCTTGATCTCCATTGTTCGCAAAAGGTCCCTGTGTCGCACTTGGCAGGCTAGGGTTAAACAAATAAAAGAAATAAAACAGACATGCTCAGACATAACCCTTAAGCTGCTAAATAAATTAAACCAAAGATTCCCAGCCAATAGTGAAAACCCATAGTTCACGATTTAAAAATTTTGCTCGTCGGAGAAAATCTCACCGTATTGGACGGTGTGGATCGAAGGACAGATTGCACATTCTGTGCAGTCATATCTTGATCTACACTGTTCATGGTCAGATTTTGAATCAGACTGCAAGTTCTCTGCAGACTGATCTTGATCTACACTGTACAAAATAACACTATCGGTTAAGCGAAGTGCAGACGATTCCCTCTGCAGAGGCCAGGTACCTTTGGGACTAGTAATGCATAGTAATAGCAGTCCGGAGGTAGCAGGTTCGATCACCCAGCTTAGCAAAAGTTCTGGCCGAGGAGTCATGACATAAATAATTTCGCATAGACAAAATTCTTCATCTTACATCAGACAACTTTCGAACACACTGTGGCAAAAGGAGAATTTGTTCGTAAAGATGGACAATATGTTTTGCATTCGCAGGGGCGTAACAAGAAGGTTAGGATCATTACACACTCCAAATCGGGAATGCTATTTCTTAGGTTTCTAAGCGCGACTCATTGCGCGTAAAGCTACAGACACTGTAAATCAAGATCAGACTGCACAGAATGAGCAGCCTGATCTTGTCCTACACGGTCTGATACAATTCCACTCTGGGCTTCCCTTACGTCTGAGTCTATGACCAATTATAGGGCAATCTCCAGGAATTTTTTACACGAATTATTAAAAACTCCGAAAAAATTTCAGGACATCGCACAAAATGATGAAATAAAGGAGCAGAGTTTAGCCATTATATTTATTCAGCAATTATATGCACCAGGCGCATAGCAAGGCCGAAGCCCGGGCTTCAACATTAATCATAAAAGCATCAATTAAGCGAAATACGCAAAGGGACGACTTTTTCAGCAATTTTAACATCACATGTTAGATCAGATGTTTTATCGATATTGTTGATCAAAATGGGATTGCACAAAACTTGCAGACTGACCTTAGATAGATGGCTGGAAAATAATGCAAGAGAAATTCTTGACAAATAAAACATTGGATTGACCTTTTTCATATTTCCCACAGTGTAGGACCGGAAGTGTACAATGTTCGGGATTGTATGTGACTTGGGATTCTGTACAGTGACGGTATGTCACTTGGATGTGAAAATTTGTGTTCACATGGCAAGTCAGGCTGGCTATCTTTCATTTGTTTTGCCAATTATTATAAAATCTTCATATTCAATTATCCCAGTACTTGTAAAACCCACGAAATACGCGAATATGTGAGCTGTCGCCGTGATATGACTGAAATAATGTTGAAAGCGGCGTTAAACACCATTCAATCAATCATATCCAATCATTTGTCTGTTATGCATAGTTCATATCAGGAACACGTATGACCCTTATGAATATTTCTAAGAGAAATCGGGATGCCTGGATCATTTGACCGTGCTAAAAATACAGATGATTTGTCCCAAAACAATGCGGTTTTTTTTTTTACTGGATTACTCAGCTTCAAAACCTTTTTTCTGAAAGGAACGTGTATGAACTGTTTCTTTATTGGAGAGGTCATCAGACCTCTCCAATAGTGGTGAGTTTAAAAGGCAGACTACCACAGAAATCGCTGTCTAAATCAATTTGTTTTTACTAAACTGTTCTGATACACAGTCTATTTCGTCATGGTTTATAAATAAACTGAAATAGGAAATAAACGTGTTTTTTTACATGACGAATTTCCAAAAAGATTTATTATACTATATTGATTGTAAATGACCTTTCCAATAATTGTAAGTTTTCATTAAATAAATCTAAGCGAAAAGAAAAACATCGTTAAAAAAAAGGAGAAAGAACACCCGGAAAAAGATCACGTGACTTGATACTATCTGGTGAACTCGTACCCTGGGGAACTCGTACCCTAATCTCGAGAGCACGATTTCTCTGGAGAACTCGCACCCCATAGATATAAATAGGTTGATCAGTATGTTTTCAAATTTTATTTTTCAAAACTGACTAGACTCTAGCAATTTTCTCAGTTTTAAACAAAAATTCTATGGTTTTATAATGATACAGATTTAATGAAATAACACACAGAGTTGCTTCTAGGATGCGGGATTGCGAGAATCCCGCGAAAATTAACTTATGAGCGCAAAAATGTCGTGCCTCTTCTCCCAACAGTACGTACCGCACACCTCAAAAGAGTCCGTGGTCCTTTGGTTTTGGGCAGATTGCGCAGGCTGACATGGGTATATTTTCTTGGCAGATGCATTAAATGCCCTTTTCTCAGAGCATGGCTCATTTATCTACTTTCTTAAATTTTTAACGTTTAGACAAGCAACCTCTTCATTTTACATGTCTGCAGCAGACAACTTTTCAAAATATTGTGGGAACAGGAGAAACTGCTAGTTACTGCAATTTCTCCTTTTGTCACAATGGTTTCCATTACATAAAGCACCATCTTCTACATTAATCATCAAAGTTTGAATTGTCGTCTGCAACCTCTTTCTGTTCGGAATAGTCCAAAATTGCTGTTTGTTAAAATTTTAAAATGTTACATTTATTTCTAACGTGTCTGGTACTATCATGAGGTAAGATTCTTGCCTATTCAGTGGAATTAGCAAATTGTATTAAATCTTAATTGAACGATTTCTCCTTTCCAAAAATACTTTGGCTTATCTGAGCACACATTACAAACATTCATTAGAGGTTTGTTCCTTTTCAAAATGAGGCAAATTGGATCATCATCTTGAGTTTTGTGTTCCTAAATTTTTTTTTAAAAAGATGCATTTCTGAGAATGTTAATAGCATATGGCCGACAATTTCTTCAAATCTTTACCAAACTCGCGTTGTTAGATATTTATGAGAGCTTGGTTCCTTTCAAAATTGAGCAAAATCGGGTCATGGAGTCACAAATTACATGCTCTTGAATTTAAAAAAAAAAAAAACATTTTTTAGCATGTGAACAGCATACAGCCTTCATTTTACTTTCAGTCTTCACGAGACCCGCACAGTTTATAGATATTCATGGGAGCTGGATTCTTTTGCAAACCGTCGGATTATTGGGTCAGAAATTCCTTGCCCTTAAATTTTAAAAAAATGCATTTTGAGCTTGCCGCATGTATTTTTGGAAACAAACATGAAAAAGAATTGCTGAGCTCATATCAGCTTTCAATTTCATTATACCTCCACAACTCTATGTAAAAACCCGAGTCTATATTTAAATGCCAGTAGAGCTGTGTTTAGCCCTTATAGGCCTGTTGTTCCTAGACTATTATAACCATGTGGAACATCTACTGTTTTGTGCCTATAAACCACCAAAATGGAAAAACAATTTTTTTTTTTTTTTTTTCTCATTCATTCAATGCCAATGTTACGGAGAGAGGTTAGATATATAAGAACTTCAAACCCGCCTCGCTGTTGAGCTAGCTTTTGCAGCAATGCGGTTTGGTGTATTTCTCTCTGTGATAGTTAAGCAATGTACATTAGTTTATTTCCTGGATGGGTGACCAGGTCGTTGCACGTTACATTTGGTGGCAGAGGTGGGATAATGACAACTGCCGGACTGGAGTTGCCTTACCCATGTATATTCCCCTGGTTTATTTGTATATACATGCTTATATATAAGTCTCGGGGTCGAGACTTCTCGTAGGGGAGAGTAGTGTCACGGAGAGAGGTTAGATATATAAGCACTTTAAATCCGCCTCGCTGTTGAGCTAGCTTTTGCAGCAATGCGGTTTGATGTGTTTCTCTCCGTAATAGTTAAGCAACGTGCATTAGGTTAGTGCCTGGATGAGTGACCAGGTCGTTGCACGTTACACCTAACTTGTTCTTTTACATCTACCAAAATATGTTGAAATGAAAAGCCAATAAACTATTTGAAAACACTGATGCCGACCTCTCCTGGCTTCTTTCCTAAAGAAGCCAACCTGTTCATATTTTTGTGAAAGCATGTCAAGGATGGTAGCAAAGTTGACTACAGTCTTCCTTATCCTTCGTTTAAAATGACAGGTTGAAAAAAAACACATTTGTTCAGTCACTTGTTAGGCGGCTGTACAGTCGCTTGGGATCTTTGATATTTTGTTTTACAGTGACTTAAAAAGCCTGTCTTGTTTGACTAAATTTTAATAAGATAGATTTGAGAAATGCTCCCTCAAATATTGGTTTCAGTCGCTGTAATTCGAAAACTTTATTAGATACTGAAAATCCCAATAACATTATATTTCAATGCAACACTACAGGCAAATTTCGAGTTCTATATGTGACTAATGCCGAACGTAGTGTGAACACTTTTACCCAGCTGATATAGATCCCCAAAGTTTATTGTGGCTTCGAGAACTTCTAAACGAGATTGGAGGTTGGCTGATTTAAGCTTAAACTTCAGAAAATTCTGATACAGTACCCCATTCAACCTGATAAGCGCAAATATCCTAATAAGCACATCCTACTTTTTTAGAATATTGAAAATTGTCTTTATAAGGGCACATGGAATTGATGATATTTCATCTACCCCGCTGTTTTTTTTTTTTTTTTTTTTTTTTTTTTTTTCTTTTTTCAATAAACTTTTAATTAGTTGATTTATGATATTAAGTGCAACCTTGAAAATTGTATCTGTTGCCATAATACAGGCATTATACAGGTTGAGAAATTATGAAGTTCGCTTAACTGGAAGGACGTGTGTTCCCTAATTGTTGGTCATCGTCGAAAGATTTGAGCGCATAGTGCGCTTAGTAGGTCGAATATGGTACTACAGAGAAATCAGTTTTCAGGAGAGCGGTTTGAACATTTGAAATATGCATTAAACGTATGGTTGGATGACCTCCAA
The DNA here is from genome assembly GCA_945859785.2 of Tridacna gigas. Taxonomy (NCBI): domain Eukaryota; kingdom Metazoa; phylum Mollusca; class Bivalvia; order Cardiida; family Cardiidae; genus Tridacna; species Tridacna gigas. The sequence continues at coordinate 57,105,214 of OX244035.2, forward strand.
ATACCGCCAACACAATTACAACAGGTAACTCAGTGGTTAGCGTAACTGACTCGAGACATGGTGGTTGCGGGATTGACACCCGGTTGCGGGAAAATCTCATTTTTGCGATATATTGCCTTTCACCTATGATGCATGTGAGAAAGTAGCCAGTGGCTTAGAAGGAAATTTGTGTCTGTACTTGTGTGAGAAAGCCAGGAATACATGCGTAGGTGCACTGACCGCCTTGATATGACCTAAGCTTTGTAAACCGGCTTAAAACTCCAATTTAAAAAAAAAACGCAGCGGGATATATCTATAAAATCATGAAACGATGAAACTCGAAAATGAAAACCGAGATGCAGTTCTTGTCAGCAAACTAGCATTTATTCACAAGTAAAGTATTCCATGTTTCCCTGAATAAAGCTTTCAATCATTTTCTTAACTAAACACGGGAACTGTATACATACATTAAAATGCTTCGGTGGGGCGTACAACAAATACCGGCAATGATTTGCAAAAACAATTACTGAAAGGCCGCCTCCACTCATATCTTATTGAATGACCTATTCTATCGTTTTGAAATCGGTTAAGAAATTATGACATTATGCCCAAAATCTGCTTTAATAGCAGAACTTTAATAGTTCTTCTGTAGTATAAGCTCAAGCATTCTAAAAGCACATTCTTAGTCTTATTCCCCGGAATTTTCTAAATTTCAAGGTAACACGAACTCTGATTGGCTGACCTGTTTGTGCGGCGTTCTGGCAGAAGAGGTGCATCTCAGTGATTCATTTTGCCGAGCAAGTTTTCACATAATTATGGATCAATAAAATTCTTCTTTTTTCATTTAATAACTGGTTGAATCATGTGGTAGAGTGGTCCTGTAACATGGAGGAAATGGAAAACTTGCAAAAAGTTTCGGCCCATGTAAGCACACTGCGAAGGCTGACATGGGTCGATACTTTTGCGAATGCATTAAGCCCCTTTTTCACAGAGCATGGCTCAAATACATGTTAATGGAGTTTGACATAGCCAGTTTGCTCTGAGATTTACTCAAAAAGTACCAGAATTGGCCGAGCTGGGGATCGAACCACCGATCTCCTGCTTCTCAAGTCCTGTATGCTACCAACAGAGCTAACGTGGTTCGGCTGACAAATTTTGAGGTTTGTCTACACTGAGAGCAAATGTAGACGACGTTGGTGCTCAAAGTACGGTGTTTGTCTTTGATAGGTCAAAAAAAATTTTGGATAAGGAGAAAATGATTTTCTCCTTTTCTCACAATGTGTCCAAAGGCATTTTCCTAACGGTTATTTAAAATTGGAATTGTCTGGTAACGTGTAAAGGTCAACTGGTAACAAAAAAGTGAGAAATAATTGCGTAATAAAAGATCAGTGTACCGCTCTTTACAACGACAAAAAGTCATTACGAACTCTGTGATTAATGTTCACTCAAACGGGTAACTCTTTTAAACTTGTAACCTGTTTGGAAGCAAATTAAAATGCTAGTAGCCCCTTTTCGGACGATGTTTTCCAACAATTTGGATACAAACCCTGATATTTTAATTTTCGTCTGCAAATGCCTTCAACTGTCGTCCGGTAAAGAATTGGAAAAGACAGTGTCACAATGGTTTACAAAAAACAATAGAAATTATTGAGTTGGGTTGTCTGCGCATGTCATATTCTTCGAAGATTGACCTGTCGGCTTTGACACATTAGCATCCTGTAAAGGATAAATATCTATGAGAGGTGCGCATCACTCAAAACTCTGCCGCTATATAGATTAGCAAGGGGAAATGTCTATAAATAGTACGTCTGTGGAGAAACCAAGCCCATTTAATGCACCAAACTTATTGAAAATATAATAATTTCAGTCGAGGAAAAATAATGAAAAAGTGTTTACTGCAAATCCTTGTTAACTATTTCTAAATATGGATTTAGGGAAAACCGTCAAAGAGTTTTACAACGACGAAAAGTCATCACGAACTCTGTGATTAATGTTCACTCAAACGGTAAGAAGTATTCACGCTGAGTAATGTTCAGTCAAACGATGAGAAGAATTCACAAGAAACTTACTGAGTAATGTTCACTGAATCGGTGAGAGGTGTTCACGGAAAACTTACTGAGTAATGTTCACTCAAACGGTGAGTATTATTCACAAGAACTCATTGAGTAATGTTCACTGAATCGGTGAGAATTATTCACGAAAAACTCACTGAGTAAAGTTCACTAAACGGTGAGTAGTATTCACAAAACTCACTGAGTAATGTTCACTTAACCGGTGAGAAGTATTCACGAAATCTGTTGAGTAATGTTTACTCAAAGGGTGAGTATTCACGAAAGTAAAGTTAATGTATGGATAAAAAGGAACCGTTATCGCCTCAGGTATAAATTACTTTTTTAATCAGCTAAACCGTTCAAACATTGATTGACGTATTTTTTCTCCACTCTTTACTTCTTACCTTGTCAAAAATTTTTTCTTTTTTTTTTTTTTCACTTTTCACAAGATTAAATAAATGGATCGTACTCTGGCAAAAGGGGCCTAAGGCATCTTCGCGATGAAAGTATATGGACCATTAAAACCATTTTGTCTAACAACCGACTGATTCATGAGGTGCACTGGTCCTTTAACATGCAGAAAATTAACCAGTATCGAAAAGTTTCGACCCATGTCAGCCGTCCGCGCAGGCTAACCTGGACCGATACTTTTGCCAGATGCATTAAGCCCCATCTTCACAGAGCATGGCTCAAATACAAATTCTACTTTTTAGCCGCAAATTGCAGATGCGATTGGGTTATATTAAAGCATTTACTTGCGATTGCTGCATATCAAAGATGAGGCCATGTATTCTCTGCAGTCTGATACCGATCCATACCATCCGCCAGTTAAAGCTGCAGTGAAAAGATGAAGATATTTACCCTTAGCCTGCTAAAGAAGTTAAATGACACTCTCAACCCGCTAGTAACAAGCCAATTGATGCTATTTGAAAGTTATTTTAGGGCAAAAAGACTTTCTATTAGGACAGTGTGGATCCAAGATCAGTCTGCACGTTCTGTGCAGTCTGATCTTGATCTACATTGTTCGCAAAAGGTCCCTGTGTCTCATCTGGCAGCCTAGTGTTAAACAAATAAAATACATAAAACATAAGACATGCTCAGACATAACCCTTAAGCTGCTTAATAAATTAAAGATTCCCAGCTAATAGTGAAAACCCATAGTTCACGATTTAAAAATTTTGCTCGTCGGAGAAAATCTCACCGTATTGGACGGTGTGGATCCAAGGTCAGATTGCACATTCTATGCAGTCATATCTTGATCTACACTGTTCATGGTCAGATTTTGAATCAGACTGCAAGTTCTCTGCAGACTGATCTTGACTCACACTGTACAAACTAACACTGTCGGTTAAAAGAATTGCAGATGATTCCCTCTGCAGTGGCCCGATACCTTTTGGACTAGTAATGCATAGTAATAGCAGTCCGGGGGTAGCAGGTTCGATTACCCAGCTTAGCTAAAGTTCTGGCCGAGGAGTCATGACATAAATAATTTCGCATAGACAAAATTCTTCATCTTACATCAGACAACTTTCGAACACACTGTGGCAAAAGGAGAATTTGTTCGTAAAGATGGACAATATGTTTTGCATTCGCAGGGGCGTAACAAGAAATTTAGGATCATTACACACTCCAAATCGGGAATGCTATTTCTTAGGTTTCTAAGCGCGACTCATTGCGCGTAAAGCTACTGACACTGTAAATCAAGATCAGACTGCACAGAACGAGCAGTCTGATCTTGTCCTACACGGTCTGATACAATTCCACTCTGGGCTTCCCTTACGTCTGAGTCTATGACTAATTATAGGGCAATCTTCAGGAATTTTTTCCACGAATTATTAAAACCTCTGAAAAAATTCAGGACATCGCCCAAAATGAAAAAATAAAGGAGCAGAGTTTAGCCATTATATTTATTCAGCAATTATATGCACCAGGCGCATAGCAAGGCCGAAGCCCGGGCTTCAACATTAATCATAAAAGCATCAATTAAGCGAAGTACGCAAAGGGACGACTTCTTCCGCAATTTTAACATCACATGTTAGATCAGATGTTTTATCGATATTGTAGATCAAAATCGGATTGCACAAAACTTGCAGACTGATCTTAGATAGATGGCTGGTAAATAATTCATGAGAAATTCTTGACAAATAAAACATTGGATTGACCTTTTTCATATTTCCCACAGTGTAGGACCGGAAGTGTACAATATTCGGGATTGTATGTGACTTGGGATTCTGTACAGTGACGGTATGTCACTTGGATGTGAAAATTTGTGTTCACATGGCAAGTCAAGCTGGCGATCTTTCATTTGTTTTGACAATTATTATAAAATCTTCATATTCAATTATCCTAGTACTGGAAAAACCCACGAAATACGCGAATATGTGAGCTGTAGCCGTGATATGACTGAAATAATGTTGAAAGCGGCGTTAAACATCATTCAATCAATCATATCCAATCATTTGTCTGTTATACATAGTTCATATCAGGAACACGTATGACCGTTGTGAATCTTCCTAAGAGCAATCGGGATGCCTGGATCATTTGACCGTGCTAAAAATACAGATGAATTTGTGCCAAAACAATGCTGATTTTTTACTGGATTACTCAGCTTAAAAACCTGTTTTCTGAAGGGAACGTGTATGAACTGTATCTTAACTGGAGAGGTCATCAGACCTCTCCAACAGTGGTGAGGCAGACTGCCACAGAAATCGCTGTCAAAATCCATTTGTTTTTTGCGAAACTGTTCTGATACGTAGTCTATTTCGTTATGGTTTATATATAAATTGAAATAGGAAATGAACGTGTTTTTTTACATGACGAATTTCCAAAAAGATTTATTATACTATATTGATTGTAAATGACCTTTCCAATAATTGTACTTTTTCATTAAACAAATCTAAGCAAAAAGAAAAAAAACGTTAAAAAAAGGGAGAAAGAACACCCGGGAAAAGATCACGTGACTTGATACTATCTGGAGAACTCGTACCCTGGGGAACTCGTACCCTAATCTCGAGAGCAAGAGTTCTCTGGAGAACTGGTACCCCATAAATAGATATAAATAGGTTGATCAGTATGTTTTCAAATTTTATTTTTCAAAACTGACTAGACTCTAGCATTTTTCTCAGTTTTATACAAACATTCTATGGTTTTATAATGATATAGATTTAATGAAATAACACACAGAGTTGCTTCTAGGATGCGGGATTGCAAGAATCCCGCGAAAATTAACTTATGAGCGCAAAAAAGTCGTGCCTCGTCGCCCAACAGTACGTACCGCACACCTCAAAAGAGTCCGTGGTCCTTTGGTTTTGGGCAGATTGCGCAGGCTGACATGGGTACATTTTCTTGGCAGATGCATCAAAAGCCATTTTCTCAGAGCATGGCTAATTTATCTACTTTCTTAAATTTTTAACGTTTAGACAAGCAACCTCTTCATTTTACATGTCTGCAGCAGACAACTTTTCAAAATATTGTGGGAAGAGGAGAAACTGCTAGTTACTGCAATTTCTCTTTTTGTCACAATGGTTTCCATCACATAAAGCGCCATCTTCTACATTAATCATCAAAGTTTGAATTGTCGTCTGCAAGCTATTTCTGTTCGGAACATTCCAAAACTGCTGTTTGTTAAAATTTTAAAATGTTACATTTATTTTTAACATGTCTGGTACTAGTATTATGTATAGGCCACCTTTATTTATTGTCATTAGGTAAGATTCTTGCCTATTCAGTGGAATTAGCAAATTGTATTAAATCTTAATTGAACGATTTCTCCTTTCCAAAAATATTTTGGCTTATCTGAGCACACATTACAAACATTCATTAGAGGTTTGTTCCTTTTCAAATGAGGCAAATTGGATCATCATTTTGAGTTTTGTGTTCCTGAATTTTTTTTTTAAAAAGTTGCATTCCTGAGAATGTTAATAGCATATGGCCGACAATTTCTTCAAATCTTTACCAAACTCGCGTTGTTAGATATTTATGAGAGCTTGGTTCCTTTCAAAATTGAGCAAATTCGGGTCATGGAGTCACAAATTACATGCTCTTGAATTTAAAAAAAAAAAACAATATTTTTTCGCTTGTGAACAGCATACAGCCTTCATTTTACTTTCAGTCTTCACAAGACCCAACAGTTTATAGATATTCATGGGAGCTGGATTCTTTTGCAAACCGTCGGATTATTGGGTCAGAAATTCCTTGCCCTTAAATTTTAAAAAAAAAATGCATTTTGAGCTTGCCGCATGTATTTTTGGAAACAAACATGAAAAAGAATAGCTGAGCTCATATCAGCTCTCAATTTCATTATACCTCCACAACTCTATGTAAAAACTCAAGTCTATATTTAAATGCCAGTAGAGCTGTTTTTAGCCCTTATAGGCCTGTTGTTCCTAGACTATTATAACCATGTGGAACATCTACTGTTTTGTGCCTATACACCAGCAAAATTGAAAAAGAATTTTTTTTTCTCATTCATTTAATGACAATGTCAAGGAGAGAGGTTAGATATATAAGCACTTGAAACCCGCCTCGCTGTTGAGCTAGCTTTTCCAGCGATGCGGTTTGGTGTATTTCTCTCCGTGATAGTTAAGCAACGTACATTAGCTTAGTTCCTGGATGGGTGACCAGGTCGTTGCACGTTACATTTGGTGGCAGAGGTGGGATAATGACAACTGCCGGACTGGAGTTGCCTTACCCATGTATATTCCCCTGGTTTGTTTGTACATGTATATACATGCTTGTACATAAGTCTCGGGGTCGAGACTTCTCGTAGGGGAGAGTAATGTCACGGAGAGAGGTTAGATATATAAGCACTTTAAATCCGCCTCACTGTTGAGCTAGCTTTTGCAGCAATGCGGTTTGGTGTGTTTCTCTCCGTAATAGTTAAGCAACGTGCATTAGGTTAGTGCCTTGTGAAGACTGAAAGTAGGTCGTTGCACGTTACACCTAACTTGTTTTTTTACATCTACCAAAATATATTGAAATGAAAAGCCAATAAACTATTTGAAAACACTGATGCCGACCTCTCCTGGCTTCTTTCCTAAAAAAGCCAACCTGTTCATATTTTTGTGAAAGCATGTCAAGGTTGGTAGCAAAGTTGACTACAGTCTTCCTTATCCTTCGTTTAAAATGACAGGTTGAAAAAAAACACATTTGTACAGTCACTTGTTAGGCGGCTGTACAGTCGCTTAGGATCTTTGATATTTTGTTTTACAGTGACTTAAAAAGCTTGTCTTTTATTACGATGAATGAAAATTGAAATTTGACACAAAGATATGAGACTGACTTGAGCCTACAATTTCTTTAAATCTTTACCAAACTCGCGTTATCAGTCCTTTATTACGATGAATGAAAATTGAAATTTGACACGAAGTTGCTTATTTGAAGGGATATGAGACTTTGACTTGTTTGACTAAATTTTAAGAAGATAGATTTGAGAAATGCTCCCTCAAATATTGGTTTCAGTCGCTGTAATTCGAATACTTTATTAGATACTGAAAATCCCAATAACATTATATTTCAATGCAACACTACAGGCAAATTTCGAGTTCTATATGTGTTTAATGCCAAACGTAGTGTGACCTCTTTTACCCAGCTGATATAGATCCCCAAAGTTTATTGTGGCTTCGAGAACTTCTAAACGAGATTGGAGGTTGGCTGATTTAAGCTTAAACTTCAGAAAATTCTGATACAGTACCCCATTCAACCTGATAAGCGCAAATATCCTAATAAGCACATCCTACTTTTTTAGAATATTGAAAATCGTCTTCGTAAGCGCACATGGAATTGATGATATTTCATCTACCCCGCTGATTTTTCTGTTTTTTCTTTTTCTTTTTTCAATAAACTTTTAATTAGTTGATTTATGATATTAAGTGCAACCTTGAAAATTGTATCTGTTGCCATGATACAAGCATTATACAGGGTGAGAAATTATGAAAATCGCTTAACTGGAAGGACGTGTGTTCCCTAATTGTTGGTCATTGTCGAAAACTTTGAGCGCATAGTGCGCTTAGTAGGTCGAATATGGTACTACAGAGAAATCAATTTTCAGGAGAGCGGTTTGAACATTTGAAATATGCATTAAACGTATGGTTGGATGACCTCCAAATAACGCCAGCACAATTACACCGGGTAACTTAGTGGTTAGCGTAACTGACTCGAGACATGGTGGTTGCGGGTTTGACACCCGGTTGCGGGAAAATCTCATTTTTGCGATATATTGCCTTTCACATATGATGCATGTGAGAAAGTATCTAGTGGCTTGGAAGGAAATTTGTGTCGGCATTGGTGTGAGAAAGCCAGGAACACATGCGTAGGTGCACTGATCGCCTTGATATGACCTAAGCTCTGTAAACCGGCTTAAAACTCCAATTAAAAAAAAACGCAGCGGGATATATCTATAAAACCATGAAACGATGAAACTCGAAAATGAAAACCGAGATGCAGTTCTTATCAGCAACCTAGCATTTATTCACAAGTAAAGTATTCCATGTTTCCATGAAGAAAGCTTTCAATCATTTTCTTAACTAAACACGGGAACTGTACATATACATGAAAATGCTTGGGTGGGGTGCACAACAAATACCGGCAATGATTTGCAAAAACAATTACTGCAAGGCCGCCTCCATTCATATCTTATTGAATGACCTGCCTGCGTAACCGCTCATCCCGGGCTTGGTCCCCGCCAGTTTCTATTTACTGGGCAAAAATTTGTCATTCAACCAAGAACAGACGACGGACAACACAGCTGCAATAGAACTTAGCTATTCGATACAGCCCCTAACGAGAAAGAGAAGACAATAAAAACAAAATAATCAATAACTAAAATAAAAATGCACAGTTCTATCGTTTTGAAATCGGTTAAGAAATTATGACATTATGCCCAAAATCTGCTTTAATAGGGATTTTTCTGTAGTATAAGCTCAAGCATTCTAAAAGCACATTCTTAGTCTTATACCCTGGAATTTTCTAAATTTCAAGGTAACACGAACTCTAATTGGCTGACCTGTTTGTGCGGCGTTCTGGCAAAAGGGGGTTAAATGCATCTCAGTGATTCATTTTGCCGAGCAAGTTATCACATAATTATGGAACAATAAAATTCTTCTTTTTTCATTTAACAACCGGTTGAATCATGTGGTAGAGTGGTCCTGTAACATGGAGAAAATGGACAATTTGCAAAAAGTTTCCGCCCATGTAACCCTGCACCCACTGCGAAGGCTGACATGGATCGATACTTTTGCGAATGCACTAAGCCCCTTTTTCACAGAGCATGGCTCAAACACATGTTAATGGAGTTTGGCATAGCCAGTTTGCTCTGAGATTTACTCAAAAAGTACCAGAATTGGCCGAGCTTGGGATCGAACCACAATCTCCTGCTGTCAAGTCCTGTATGCGACCAAAAGAGCTAACGTGGTTCGGCTGACAAATTTTGAGGTTTGTCTACACTGACAGCAAATGTAGACGACGTTGGTGCTCAAAGTACGGTGTTTGTCTTTGATAGGTCAGAAAACATTGTTGGATAAGGAGAAAATGATTTTCTCCTTTTCTCACAATGTGTCAAAAGGCATTTTCCTAACGGTTATTTAAAATTGGGATTGTCTGGTAATGTGTAAAGGTCAACTGGAAACAAAAGAAGTGAGAAATAATTGCGTAATAAAAGATCAGTGTACCGCTTATTACAACGACGAAAAGTCATCACGAACTCTGTGATTAATGTTCACTCAAACGGTAAGAAGTATTCACGAAATCCGCAGAGTAATGTTCAGTCAAACGATGAGAAGTATTCACAAGAAACTTACTGAGTAATGTTCACTGAATCGGTGAGAGGTGTTCACAGAAAACTTACTAAGTAATGTTCACTCAAACGGTGAGTACTATTCACAAAAACTCACTGAGTAATGTTCACTTGACCGGTGAGAAGTATTCACGAAATCTTTTGAGTATTGTTCACTCAAACGGTGAGAAGTATTCACGAAATCTTTTGAGTATTGTTCACTCAAACGGTGAGAAGTATTCACGAAAGTAATGTTGATGTATGGATAAAAAGGAACCGTTATCGCCTCAGGTATAAATAAATAACTTTTTAATCAGCTAAACCGTTCAAGCATTGATTGACGTATTTTTCTCCACCATTTACTTCTGACCTCGTCAAAAAATTTTTCTCTTGCTTTCACTTTTCACAAGATTAAATAAATGGGTCGTGCTCTGGCAAAAGGAGGCTTAAGGCATCTTCGCGATGAAAGTATATGAACCATTAAATCCATTTTGACTAACAACCGACTGATTCATGAGGTGCACTAGTCCTTTGACATGCAGAAAATTGACCAGTATCGAAAAGTTCCAACCCAAGTCAGTTGTCCGCGCAGGCTAACCTGGACCGATACTTTTCGCAGATGCATTAAGCCCCATCTTCACAGAGCATGGCTCAAATACAAATTCTACTTTTTTGCCGCAAATTGCAGATGCGATTGTGTTATATTAAAGCATTTACTTGCGATTGCTGCATATCAAAGATGAGGCCATGTATTCTCTGCAGTCTGATACCGATCCATACCATCCGTCAGTTAAAGCTGCAGTGAAAAGATGAAGATATTTACCCCTAGCCAGCTAAATAAGTTAAATGAAACTTTCAACCCGCTAGTAAAAAGCCAATTGATGCTATTTCAAAGTTATTTTGGGGCAAAAAAAACTTCCTATTAGGACAGTGTGGATCCAAAATCAGACTGCACGTTCTCTGCAGTCTGATCTTGATCTACACTGTTCGTAAAAGGTCCAAGCCAATAGTGAAAACCCATAGTTTACGATTTAAAAATTTTGCTCGTCGGAGAAAATCTCACCGTATTGGACGGTGTGGATCCAAGGTCAGATTGCACATTCTGGGCAGTCATATCTTGATCTACACTGTTCACGGTCAGATTTTGATTCAGACTGCAAGTTCTCTGCAGACTGATCTTGATCTATACTGTACAAAATAACACCGACGGTTAAGCGAATTGCAGACGATTCCCTCTGCAGTAGCCCGATACCTTTGGGACTAGTAATGCATAGTAATAGCAATCCGGAAGTAGCAGGTTCGATTACCCAGCTTAGCAAAAGTTCTGGCCGAGGAGTCATGACAAAAATAACTTGGTATAGACAAAATTCTTCATCTTGCATCAGACAACTTTCGAAAACACTGTGGCAAAAAGAGAATTTGTACGTAAAGATGGACAATATTTTTTGCATTCGCAGGGGCGTAACAAGAAGTTTAGGATCATTACACACTCCAAATCGGGAATGCTATTTCTTAGGTTTCTAAGCGCGACTCATTGCGCGTAAAGCTACTGACACTGTAAATCAAGATCAGGCTGCCCAGAACCAGCACCTGATCTTGTTCTACACGGTCTGATACAATTCCACTCTGGGCTTCCCTTACGTCTGAGTCTATGACTAATTATAGGGCAATCTCCGGGTATTTTTTTCCACGAATTATTAAAAACTCTGAACAAATTTCAGGACATCGCCCAATATAATAAATCAAAGGAGCAGGGTTTAGCCATTATATTTATTCAGCAATTATATGCACCAGGCGCATAGCAAGGCGGAAACCCGGGCTTCAACATTAATCATAAAAGCATCAATTAAGCGAAATACGCTTTCTCCATTAAAGTCTATATATTATGTTCGATTTCTCAAAGGGACGACTTCTTCAGCAAATTTATATCACATGTTACATTAGATGTTTTATCGATAATGTAGATCAAAATGGGATTGCACAAAACTTGCAGACTGATCTTCGATAGATGGCTGGCAAATAATGCATGAGAAATTACAGACAAATAAAACACTGGATTGACATTTTTCATATTTCCCACAGTGTAGGACCGGAAGTGTACAATGTTCGGGATTGTATGTGACTTGGGATTCTGTACAGTGGCGGTATGTCACTTGGATGTGAAAATTTGTGTTCACATGGCAAGTCAAGCTGGCGATCTTTCATTTGTTTTGACAGTTATTATAAAATCTTCATATTCAATTATCCCAGTACTGGAAAAACCCACGAAATACGCGAATATGTGAGCTGTCGCCGTGATATGACTGAAATAATGATGAAAGCGGCGTTAAACGCCGTTCAATCAATCATATCCAATCATTTGTCTGTTATGCATAGTTCATATCAGGAACACGTATGACCGTTGTGAATCTTCCTAAGAGCAATCGGGATGCCTGGATCATTTGACCGTGCTAAAAATACAGATGATTTGTCCCAAAACAATGCTGTTATTGTTTTTACTGGATTACTCAGCTTAAAAACCTGTTTTCTGAAGGGAAAGTGTACGAGCTGTTTCTTTATTCATATTTTTGTGAAAACATGTCAATGTTGGTAACAAAGTCGACTACAGTCTTCCTTATCCTTCGTTTAAAATGACACGTTGAAAAAACACTTGTAGAGTCACTTATTAGGCGGTTGTACAATTTTATTTTTGTACAGTGACTTAAAAAGCCTGTCTACGATGGCAAATTTCTCCTACATTATACTTTCATAGAATGTAGATAACCAATAGCTCCCTAACCGTCAACTCTTTACCAAGTGATAGAATTTTAGACTTGTCCAAATCAAAAGCATTTGCACGTGAATTAAATGTAGACCAAATGGTGATTTGAATCGTTGAAAGGGTAAAAAAACCATGGGAAAAAGAGAAAATGGTAACCTACATTTTTCCGTTTTCTCACAATGTTTTCAACTTCTTTCTTATGGGCATTAAAAAAGAATAGTTTGGTTAAGAGTTAAAACACTCAGTTAATCGACTAGCCTTTTACAATCAGGAAAACAATATCAAACATTAGGCTACAATTTCATGGTCTTTTTTTTTTATATACATCCCAAATAAACAGACAATTAGATCTAAGATATGGACGTCTGTGATATTGAACTGCATTGCGTTCAAAGGACAGTCTGATCTTTATCTTTTATTGTCTTCAAAAGCGACTTTACCTGTCCATAGCCAACAAAGGTCATTGCATTTGAGTCATTCTAATCAGCAAGAGCATAACTGCGGTAGCCTTGATCTCTTTATCTGAAATGTGGAAAGGATGAGAATCGACCAATATGGAATAGCTGATGAGACAAACATGTTGCTGACATCTGCACGCTTAGAGCACTAAATTGTTAAAATAGACATGTTAAGCTTGGAAAGGCAGTCTAAATATTGCAGGACCATTGCTGTCTTGAGTAGAATAACTCGGAAAACTGGCATGATAGATCCAAGATCCGACTGCATGTTCTGAGCAGTCTGGTCTGAATCTGCACTCTCTGCAAAGACTTTTTCCCTGGTCCGTTGATTCAGATACGGAGAATATAACATTAAGTGAGCTTATTTGTGTTACAGTTTCAGGGTTTTTTATCCTCGATGAAAATGTTCTATTTGACAAAATTTTGAAAATCTTTCAAATGGGTGAAAAAACGCTGTCGAAAAAAGAGAACATGCTGAATACATGCAGTTTCTCCAACTATATTTTCGAAGCCCCACAGGATTGTTTGGTCAATGGTTAACAAACTGATTCCAGTCTGTAGAAACTCACCAAAAAGAAACATGTAAGTGACTGTGTAAAATGGTAGTGCCATGGCTGAAAGGAGAGAAGAGGGGCTGTGAAAACAATTTAACTCTTATCCTGCTAAAACAATAAAATGAAATTTCAAACTGGTAGTAAAACCCGAATAATTCTATGTCAAACTTATTCTTTTTTTAAAAAAAAAAATCTCCTTATTGGACAGTATAGATCCAAGATCAGACTGCACGTTCTGTGCAGTCTGATCCTGATCTATACTATCCGCAAAAAGGTCAGTGAATCGCACTTAGCAGCCTAAGGGTTAATACATCATACGCTAAAAGATGCGTAATCAGTAAGTATTGTGAATGAACAGTCTAGGTACTAAGGTTGCAAGCGGTGAATCGCCAGTCCATTCTGAAAATGTTTACGTAATGGCCTTTCCGCGAGGGCCATAACCTTTACACAACTCTATACCCTTTGTCGCCACAGCTTCACACGCTTCGCCTCACATATACGATCCCTGCATTAAACGTCCAACGGTCGGTTACTGTTTTAAATTTACGGCTGTTACGACTTGCATTTACATCAGTATTCTCTTAAACGGAGCAATCTAAATTTTCAAATTCTTTTAAAGCAATGTTTCCTCACAAACTCCTTTCTGTTGCGATTTTATTCCTCTCAAGATCAAAATGACCTATCATCTTTCCAACGCCTGCTACATATACGTAGAACACTGGTCACAACTCGGCCGATCCCGTAACTACGTATAACTATCAACGGATCACTCGAAATTTGCCGAATGATATGGACGGCAGACGACTAGAAGATGTGTTCACATCATTCGATACACGTGATTCGCACTCGTTTCATTCATAAAGTTGCTGCTAATCACTGACCCTATTTCTTATAATCGTAAAGAAAGTAAACTGCTACAGTTTTTGCTGGCCAGAGATTTTGATAATACTCTAATTATGACATACTTCAATACTAAACAAATTGTTTCCGTCGTTTATTACATAATTTAAAACTTATTTTGGGAATACTTGACATTACTTAACGCCTGTTTACCGCTAATTACTATTCCTGCGCTTATGTTGGTCAAAAGTGCGCTTATCTGAGTCAAAAATACTTTTTGTAATAAGGTCATCACAGCAGGTATAAGCGTTAAAACGCTGTAAGTAAAAGCTGTTACGAGTTGCAGTTACATCAGTTTGCCCTGAGCGGACGGGTTTCCGAAGTTTGCCATCTCTCTAATCGGTCTACGGACCGATTAAAAAAGAAAGAAATTTATAATGGTATGTGGGTGCTAAAGTCCACGTGTAAATGATACTACTGTCTCAAATATCAAATTGCTGAAAACCAGATTACAATCTGTTTTTTTTTTTTTTTTTTGTTAGATTCGTTTCGATTTTATGAGACATGCCACCAAAATCATTCCAGGAACATAAACATCTAAATGAAAATATAATAATTTCATTTATTTAAAAGACCAGGGATCCGTGTTCACCAACCATTCTTTATAACGTTCAAAGTCTAATCTTCAGTATTTTTTTTCAAAGTAACTCAATTTTTGATTGGTTAATCCAGGTAGGTTTACCAATCAGAAATTGTATTACTTTCTTCTTAGTCTTGATCTGCACTATCCGCAAAAAACGCATTAAAACGCGCTGAACATCCTGGACACCCTTATCCTGCTAAATACATTAAATGAAACTTTCACACCTATTGTAGAAACCTAAATGTTGCTATTTAGTGAAAAAAAATATTTCCTTATCGGACAGTGTAGATCCAACATCAGACTGCACGTTGTATGCAGTCTGATCTTGATCTTCACTGTCCGCTTTTAAAAGGACCTTGAGTCGCGCTTAGCAGCATAGGGGTTAAGACATCAAAATTTCAACCAAAGGGAAATAACTTGGATGTTATTTTTCATCATGCTTACTTCTCTTCTATAGTTCCACCCACCCACCCACACACCCTCCTCACAATTTATTGTTTTTCTTTTTCTCCAAAAAAACTAAATTTACCGCTTTTGCGGTAGCTGTAGATGAAGTGCAGACGGCAGAGAAATGTAAAGTTTGGTCTTAGATCTAAACTCCCCGATACTATGCAAGACATGTTGGTTTATCCTCCTTCCTTAGCCATGTAATTGGAACAGTCGCTTTTACCTTTCATTTTTTTCTGACTACATTTCGCTACTTTGGCACTGAAATGGTGCCATGCTATGGATTACGAAAACTAGATCTACTCACAGACATAGTTTTATCTTATGATCATGCGTCAAAAGAATTTGAGCAATGCTCTGTGAAAAGGGGATTTAATGCATCTGCAAAAAGTTTCGATCCATGTCAGCCGGCGCGGACTGCGCAGGCTGACATGGATCGAAACGTTTTGCTTTTGGTCAGTTTTCTGCATCCCCAAGGACCATTTTTACGGTGGCACTGAGGTGACATGTGCATTTTTTTGTATTATCTCGTTCCCACGAGATAATAATTCGCTTTCTCGAGTTTTTTTTTTTTTTATAAAAAATTATGCAATAAACAAAATTCGTTTTCTCGGTTTTTTTTTTTTTTTTTTTTTTGGTTTTGTTTTGTTTTTTGTAAAAAGATTATGCAAAAAACAAAATTCGTTTTCTTGAGTATTTTTTTTTTTTTTTTTTTTAATAAACAATTATACAAAAAACAGAAATTAGTAGGAGGAAGCTGATTGGATGATTATGTCGAGAGCACGACTTATTATGTCGTGCGAACGACATAATGGATGACTTTGATTGGCTGATTATCTCGTTCGAACGAGATAGTAATTCGTTTTTTGCATAATTTTTTACATGAAAATAAATCGAGAAGATGAAAGTTGGGGGTTTTTTTGCAAAATTGTTTATAAAAAAAAAACTCTAGAAAACGAATTTTGTTTTTTGCATAATTTTTTATTGGAAAAAAAAAACTCGAGAAAAACGAATTTTGTTTTTTGCATAATTTTTTATTAAAAAAAAACCTCGAGAAAACAAATTATTATCTCGTGGGAACGAGATAAATACAAAAAAAAATGCACATGTCACCTCAGTGCCACCGTACATTTTACATCATGATTCAGTCTGTTGTTAGACGAAATGGATTTTATGGTTCCATAATTATGCGATGTCTGGCTTGGTACAGTGTATCAATGAGATGCATTAAACCCCCTTTTGCCAGAACTAGACTCAGTTACAGACGACGGAGAAAATGTTGCGCAACTGACTTGAATTGTCTATCAAAGGGTAGAAAATATTGTAGTAAAAAGGATACAATGCTGGTTACTAGTCAAGTTCAGTTTTCAACCTACTATTTGCAAGTGAGTCCCACTGAGACAGACTGCAAAGTTACAAGTGATACTCAGGGGCAGTAGTCATCAACCATTCTTCTGAGTTCTAATTCTAAAGGCCAGGGCCCATTAATCATCAACCATTCTAAATTGTATTGATCTAGACTGAGAAAATAACACAATTTCTGATTGGCTTAACTCTTTACCAAACGACAAAATTTTAGACCAGACCAAATTGAAAGCATTTGCAGACGACAAATGTTGTTCAAATGATGATTCCTATCTCTGATTGAGTAGAAAACATTTTGGGAAAAGGAGAAAATGCTGGTTACCAGCATTTTCTCCTTGTCCAACAATGTTTTCAAAAGCCTCCTATTTCATGGTCATTTAAACTCAGGACTGTGTGGTAAGCGTTAACCATCTGGTTCAGCCAATCAGAAATTGCGTTACATTGAAATTAAGAAGTTTCTTGAGACGTAGATTAAGAATGTTTTTAACAATGATTGGTGAATACGAGCATAGGATTGACTGAAAGGTTTCGTCTTTTTACCTCAGCCAATCAGATGGTACTGCAAATTAGGATTAGAATTGGATCTAGAATTGTTGGGCAATAAAGCTCAAGGAGACATTTTCTTGACCCTTTTATTAATTCAGGGGATCAAAGAGCGGGGAGACATCGAATTGTTTGAGAATTAAGAGAGAAAGAGAGAATGACACAAACAATGAGAGAGAGAGAGGCTGAGACAAAGTGACAGACAGACAGAGAATGGGGACTGTTATTTCTACAGTTCATAGGCGTACCCATTCCTTCCAGATATTCACAGCTTTAAACCAAAGAATGCTAAAAGCATAATTGCTTTTGTGCCGGTTACTATCGATAGAGGTCAGACTTTAAACTGTAAAGTTCCAGCAGCCGCATCTTTGTTCTACAGTGTCAAATGCATGGTAAGATACTCTGTTGAAAAAGTAGCATTTGATAATTGATTCATGCTATAGCAAAAGGGGGCTTAATGCATCTCTGTGATGCATGTTACCTAGAACGTCATCATATACTGATGGATCCATAAAAACCATTTTGTCAAACAACAGACTGTAACATTAGGGAGACTGGTCCTTTGACATACAGAAAATTGACCAAAGGCGAAAAGTTTCGGCCCAGGTCAGCCTGCGCGGACTGCGCAGGCTGACCTGGGCCGAAACTTTTCGCAGATGCATTAAGTCCCCTTTTCATAGAGCATGGCCCATATAGATTTTCCAATATCTAGATCTATTGGAATTCTACTTATTTAGCGCGCAAGACAACAATCTTTGAGCACATAACTACCTGTATTTTCTGTTATACAACCATTACGATTTTTTTTATCTTATACACGTTCGAGAAAAGCAAATAGTGCTGTATTTGGTCAAAGCTCTGTGATTATACCCCTCTTTCCTGAAACACTGCTGACCCACATTTCTTTGTGAAATCACTATCAAAAATCACGATCGTGACAAAGCTGTGGATTTTATCGTCTTTAGGTTCAAAAGAAAATCACTGCATGCAAATGGCTTCATCTAGATTTCAATACATGCCTGTGTTTTAACGCATCAAAAGAATCTGACATCCGTTGGCTTTTGGGATAAAATATTATTAAACTCGTCGTGAAAAAAATGCTATTAAGCGCGCAAAAGGCTCGCTTAACAACAATTTTTCTCGCCTCGCCTAACAAAATTTTATCTCGAGTGCCAGCTCATGTCAGATCCTATATACATGTACATAATAAAAAACACGTAGTTTTAATACAAAAATCATATTTATTGATATTATGAGACAGACTAGAGGTATACGATTAACATTAAAATGCACGTAAATAAACAATAACAGTAATGACAAAATGGATGGAAAAATGTTGCTTTGACTTGTTTCCAGCACAAAGACAGAAATGCAACTCTTAGAGCGACAAGCGAAACAGTCGTTGCCTTTTTCGGACGGTATAGATCAAGATCAGACTGCACAGTGTATAGTCTGATCTTAGATCTGCTCTATCCGGTATGTAAAGATACCCTAGACGAATATGGCCGCTTATCTACTTCTATTGGCGAAAAACATCTCTTCTCTATATGAAACCCTCTAAAAGTGACGTGAGTACATAATAAAAATGAATATCCTATTTTCAAACAGTCCTATTTTTTGCAATTTGCAGTGGACCAATTTCGATATCATTCTTGCAAAAGAAGAAATTACTATTTACGGGCAATTTCGACCCAGTACTTTTATATGCATTACTTATCCATCTTTTACGAAGATGTTTGAGAGTCGTCCTGGGGGTCTTTTTTTCTGAGAGGTTGAATGAGGTTAAAACATGTGCCTATACATGATATCAGTCAATATCTGGCAGCATTAAGGGCATTAGGGGATTTCTTTAAAAGCAGTTTCTAAAAATGCGGTTTTTAAAGTGTTTTCAAAAAGGATTTTCTGCTAGACAAATAAACGACGTAATGCCTTAAAATCGAGAAAAAAGCACCAATTCAAATGCATACAAAATTTTGAAGATGTGTTGTTTTCTGGCACGCCGACGGCTAGGGTCATATGAACATGTAGCGGGTTATAATCAATACGAGCCGTGCTCTGTGACATCTGCAAAAAGTATCGACCCAGGTCAGCCTGCGCAGTCCGCGCAGGCTGACCTGTGACGACACTTTTTGCATTTGGTGCATTTCTCTGCAAGTGGAAGTACCTTTCTACCTTAGGATTAAGTCGGTTGTTAGACAAAATGGATTTTATAAATCCATAGTTATGTGAGGACTTGCTTGGATAATGCATGAGAGATGCATTACACACCCTTTTGTCAGAGCATGGCTTATATTATATTATAGGACGATGTGAGGAAAATCATGAAAGAGGTTCAAACAAAATGATGGTTTGACAATACAAAATTGTTAACGAATACAAAAATGATACAGGAATTACAAAATACATGATTCAACCTATACCAAACAATCCCACTTTTTGGCTACCCTGAAGAAGACAGCTTTTGTTTTGAAAACGTTTTCGCAAACGCAAAAATGCTCTTAAACTGCATTTTGTTCCTTTTTACACCATTCACATTTAAGCATTCAAAAAACAAGGTCAATCATATGAACAGCTTTTTATTTATTATTTTTATTTATTTATCTACAAATGCTTTCACTTTGGACAAGTAAAATTTCGGTCTGCCAACCTATGACTCCGTGTAATTTGGTAGAATCTTGGACGAGTAACTTGTTGCAAGCACTATATAAGAATTTCTATGAGGATAGTTTAAAAGCTACTGGCCCTGTAAACGATTTGATATGATAAACATTCGAAAATAAAATATTGTTACCAAAATGATTCGAAAGAGGTTTTTGGTGGATTGTACATCTGAAGATATGGGGTTTTTTTTAATCACCATACAAAAATGTATTTTCGGTTTTTTTTTTAGAAAATTACCCTTACAAACAGACCAACAATTATTTGGAATTATTTTTGTAATAAAAAGTTTAGACGACCAAAAAAACGTGTACCCTTGAGGAAAGGGGATTTAGAAAACATTTTGGAACAAGGAGAAAATGCTTTCAACCAGCGTTTTCTCTCATTCCCACAATGTTTCCTACCCTTAAATTGTCTGCAAACGCAGCAGATTTGTTCTAGTCTAATGTTTGTAGTCTGGTGTAAAGTTAAGAGCTGTCATCCATACTTTCACTGTTTTGTCGTCGCTCCTGTCTTTGTTTTCTTCTCTCAATCCACTCCTGTCGCCTTTCTTTCCTTGCTGCACGTTTGGCTGCTAAGAATTCTTTCCTTTCTTCTAATGACATGTTTTTCCACTGTTCCCGTCTCGCCTTGCGGGAATCTTGGCGGGCCTCTTGGCGAGCTTCTTTGCGGGCGGCTTTCCGGTCAGCCTTTTGTGCCATTCTCTGTTCCTTTGTCTGTTCCCACAATTTCCTCTTTTCCTCTTTTTTCTCTGCTTTTTGTTCCTTTTTCTGTTCCCACAATTTCCTCTTTCCCTCTTTCCTCTCGGCCTTCTCGGCTCTCTTTTGTTCTTTTTTCAAAGCCCACGCTTTCCTCTTATCTTGTCTTCTTTTCAGTTTGTTTTCTTGCCGTGTATTCACTGGTTCTGTTCCATTACTTGTGCCTGCCGTTAGAGCTTTTCTACGTTCTTGTCGTCTGGCTTTCTTTGCCATCTTCCTTGCCATCCATCTTTGTCTCTTGTTCTGTCGTCTGCCTTTTCTTCCTTTGAAGGGAACCCTACAAAATTCGAACATAGTTTCCTTCAGATTGAGAGTTAAAAGAAGTGTGCGTTTTCGGCTGTTGAGAGGGTTAAATCATTTAACTCAGTGCTAAACAATACCGAGTTTAACCCTTTACCGCACGATCCCGACTTTTAACAACCCTGAGAGAAAAAGGCTACGGAAAACATTGTGGGAAAAGGAGAAAATGCTGGAAACCAGCATTTTCTCCTTTTTCCACAATGTTTTCTACCCTTACCAACACAAATTTGAATTTTTGAGTGACATTATTTTTGTCATCTGCAAATGCTTTCAATTTGGGCCAGGCTAACATTTTGTCGTTTGTTAAAGAGTTAAATGACATCGAAGAAAGTTTTTGAAAACTTGCGGGAAACCAACATTTCCTACTCTACCAAAAATGTTTTCTATTCTTACAAACACATCCCGTCATTGTAGTTTTTTTTTTTTTTCTCTTATTTCTAGTTTGCGAATGCTTTCAACTCTGAAATCTAAAATCATTTGTCGTCTGGTTAAGATTTAAGCCTGTTCTGGTAAGAGAAATCTCACGACATTTTAAACAGTGTGGATCCAAGTGAAGACCACACTATCTGTTGCGTCTCAGTTTGATCTATACTGGAACTAAAAACACCAGAAATCGCATTCAGCATGCCAACAGATGTTCTTGATGCTAGTTTTCCTACCTGTTCGTAAAGGCCATTAGACATACGAGTACATGTCAAAGAAAACAAAATAGCGAAACCCCTGCTTTTTCAGGAAAAGAATAGCAGACCGTCAAAGAGAGAGATTTTCATTCTATTTCCAATGTATCAAAAGGAAGTCAGAATGGCATCAACATCGTTGCCACAATATAGCTTTATCACAACCAGCTTTCCTCCTTTTGCCATGTTGTTTTCTCAGGTCGTAACACGTAAAGGGCTTAACGTGGAAAACAGCGATTCATTCCTCGTCTCAAGACTTCGTGTTGATCAAGAATGACGGAGCCTTGAAGCACTGCGTGATGACTTGCTAGGTATAATGCATTGTGGAAAGACGTGCTAGCATAATAGCTAAAGTTGCTCTTACCAATTATTGGTAAGAGCAACTTTAGCTATTATGCTAGCACGTCTTTCCACAACTAGCAACTTATATTGGTTGATAGTTCACGTCTGAGTCAGTCAGATAGCTATTCTTCAGACTGAGAATTGAGCGGCGCTCTGGCAAAGGGGCGTTCAGTGCATCTCCTAGATGCATTATACCTAGCAAGTCATCACTTAATCATTGATTCATAAATTCTACTTTGTCTACAAACTGACTCAATTATCAGGTGGTAGACTGGTCCTTTGACATTGCAGGAAATCGACCTATAACAAAATGTTTCGACCGTGGTCAGCCTGAGCGGATTGCCCAGGCTGACCTGGGTTGATACTATTTTGCAGATACATTAAACCCCCTTTTCACATAGCATGGCTCAATTAGAAAGTGATTTGGTACAGTTACGAAATATCTAAACGGGCTACTACGGTATATAGGGTAGGACACCAGTTTCTTTTTTTTTTAATCTTATCATTATCGTTTCCGAAACGGTCTGTTAAATTAAGCGCCTTTTCAATTGTAAATTTAGTCACAGGTGCACTCACATTTCATCATCATCATCGTCGTCACTGCTATCATCATCATCGTCATCACTGCTATCATCGTCATCGTCGCTGCTATCATAGTCATCGTCGTCGTCATCATCATCCTCGTCGTCATCACTACTATCATCGTCATCATCGCTGCTATCTTCATCAAGTTCATCTTCATCGAGCTCATCTTCAATTTCTTCTTCAACTTCTTCCCCATCCTCTTCG
Source organism: Tridacna gigas (assembly GCA_945859785.2). Taxonomy (NCBI): domain Eukaryota; kingdom Metazoa; phylum Mollusca; class Bivalvia; order Cardiida; family Cardiidae; genus Tridacna; species Tridacna gigas. Next base: position 57,128,150 of record OX244035.2, read on the forward strand.
TCCGAACATAATTCGATTACACCTCCTGAACTGGTAAACCATACGTCAACACAGTCTTCCTCGCATGGATTTTGACTGAAAATACATTCGGAAAATTATGTATTGACTTCCCGAGACTTGTATTTGAGCCACGCTCTGGCAAAAGTGGGCTTAATGCATCTCCGTGATGCATCATACCAAGCAAGTCATCATAGAACAATGGAATCATTTATACCACTTTGTCAAACAACCAAGTGTATCATGAGGTAGACTGGTTCTTTGACATACAGAAAATTGACCAATAGCGAAAAGTTTCGGCCCAGGTCAGCCTGCGCGGACTGCGCAGGCAGACCTGGGTCGATACTGTTCGCAGATGCATTAAGCCCCCTTTTCACAGAGCATGGCTTATTGCTTTTGTATGATATCTGAAAATTTCACCACGCAGCGAGCGTGTTATGATTTCTTTCCTTTTTACGAATATTGAGTATTATAACGCAACAGTTTGGCCAATCACATCAGATATCAAGCTGAAAGAAGCCCGCGCTTGGGTTACTTCATCATGTCATATTTGGGAACCCTATTAACAAATTTTGATACTGTCTGTAAATTTTGAGCCATGCTCTCTGAAAAGGGGGCTTAATGCATCTGCAAAAAGTATCGACTGATGTCAGCCTACGCATGCTGGCGTTGGTCGAAACTGTTTGCTCCTGGTCGATTTCCTGCATGACATGGATCGAAACTTTATTGCTATTTGTAAATTTTCTGCATGTCAAAGGACCATTCCACTGGTAGACCCAGTCGACTGTTAGACTAAATAGATTTTATAGATCCGTGATTATGTGATTACAGAGATGCATTAAACCCCTTTTTACCGGAACATGACTCATTTCTCAAGCTGGTTCTGTTTTCAATCTTGTGCAATGCAAGGTTTACAGGTATACAATAAATACTATTAACAAACACAGAGTATTTAGCATGGAAGGCAAACACAAGTATCCGAGGCGCACGTAAATATGAGCATGCGCAGACAACTAGAAAAGCATGTCGGCACTTTAATCAAATTCTACATAATTATGTCTGAGCGAGTTTAGAAAAAAAAAAACACCTTTCCGGAAACTAACATGTACTTTCGTCTGCAAAGATATCAATTAATGTTTTTATCAGACGTCAAATTTTTAAACTCTTCCACATTTGAGCATTTGCAGACGACACCTTAGATGTTGGTCATTTTGTGGACTTTATCTTTGAATGTGGTGAAAATAGAAAATACTAGTAGCCAGCATTGTTTCCTTTTCACACAGTACTTTCACAAGCTTTTTTCCTCAATGTCCTTGAGACTCGTGATTGTTTGGTAAAGGGTTAAGGATGTAGAGGTTTGCATTTGTATGGAAATGATTCATGATTGATACTTACAAACATTGTGCGTCCGGAACGGCGTCACATGTGACAAAATCACATGGATTGGCGTCACACTGCACCTTTGTTACATTCTTTCCACAAACTATAATATAATAAAATAAACATTTACAATAACAAGAGGGCCAGGATATGCTTATATCGCTCTACTGTCTTATAAATAGATATGCAATATAATTGACGTCCACACAGACATTCAATTATAGTACTGACTGATTGAATGGTGTTTTACGCAGCTTTGAACCTTTTTTCAGCAACAGCCCAAATATGGATGTTTGTCCTGGGTTTTACAAGCACTTGGCTAGGGCTCTGAAGTGTCTTGACCAAGGACACCCCCACGAAGAGCCAAGTCAACTATTAAACGTACTGAAACACAAGTTAAGAGGAAATAAAATCTACCCCCAAAAAGGGTCCTATCCTTTTTACATGCCAAGATGATGTCCATGAATACAAGCATATAGCTAATAAATATTATTCACAACAAATTTTAATGAAGCCTGACAAACCGAATTATGACAACAAGATTTCCAAAAATGTAGAAAAATATCTATTCAATGCTATCAATGGTGAAATTTTGGGGAAAAAATAAAATCCTACAAAACTTGTTTCATTTATATATTAAACAAATCAGAGTATGACCATTAAACCCAAATCATCATGAAAGAAAACTGAACACCAAAGTCTTTCTATTCAGAAAACAATATCAACCATGTAACAGGGAAGTATAATGACAATCAAGGGAGATAAACGGTATCAAAATTATATCAAGAAATCTGACAGAGATCGTCAATCAAAGGATCGTCTTGGCTAATTTGTAGAGAATTCCACACTGCAGTAGTTTTATAGAGGAGATTTTTCTTTAAAAAAATCAATATTATTCACTTTGGAAGCCATGGCAACCAGAACTTTTGATGGAATCAAATTATTCTATGAAATCCTGAAGAGGGGCATCAGAGGATCATTTCTGTGACGTTTTGTCGAAATTGGATGGGGTGCCTCAGAGAAGATGTTTAAAATAAAAAGTAGCACATGCCCGTAGTCTCAATAATGAGACGTTTGCGGTGCTTCTTTCTTATTTGGACATTTACTGTGCACCGCACCGTCTCAAGTCTATCGTGAGTCTTCCAGTAGCAAAGCTACAGTGCTGTACTGGCTTTCTGTTTCGTCGGTTTCATCTGTATTGCAGCGAAACACAATTAAGTTTTAGTGACGCACATGACAAAGAACAAATTATTTAACTTTTTATTACCTAAAGTCTTTTATAACACGTAAATCTCGAAAAGAACGATTGAAACTTATCGCGTTTGGCGGCCACAAACGATCGTTTAGTGTGTATTTTGGGGAATGTAAACACATCGAGTAACACAAGAATTAAACTTTTTTTTTTCATATGTTTAGCATTTAAATCGAAAATATTTGTATTTGAAACAAAGGATTATTGAATACTTAAGCAACAGTTATGTTCAAATTCTAGTTTTGTCCTAAACTTGTGAAAAAAAAAAAAGAGAGTTTCAAAGTGCGCACAAAATCTGTGCGCAGATTTCAACTGTTTTTTTCACGATCGTGTCTGTACCCGGATGCGACCAATCAAAAACTAAAATCGCCTTCGGCGATTTTTCTGTACTACACATGCCCGGACGGACGCACGGAAGGACACATTGCAGACACAGTGCCATGCCATAAGCTTTCTGATCTTTGCCCAGGACAGCTTAAAACTGATTTCCCTAACTATGCGACTACAACTGTTGCAGGTCGACAAAATATTCCAACGGTTTTCTTGTCAGTTGACCATATATTGAAAATAATACTGAAAAAAATATTGATATATTTGAAAATAATTGACTAAGTCAGATAAACATAGCTGAAAGGCCCTACATGTATTAAGATTTTTTTGCTATGAATCAATATTTCGTGTAAAATACCTATAAATACAAATAAGTATATTCTCCTTTGCAAGCGTAAAGGAAAACTGGATGGTTATATTCAGTAAGCAACTTTGACGTTTACATAAAGGAATTGTCATTTTGCAATTGGTTACCTCCGTATATATTTTAGTCATGCTCTGTGAAAAGGGGACTTAATGCATCTGCGAAGCGTATCGATCCAGATCAGCCTCCGCAATCCGCGCAGGTTGACCTGGGCCGAAACTTTTCGCTATTAGTCAATTTTCTGTAAGTCCAAGGACCAGTCTACCTCATAATTAAGTCGGTTGTTAAAAACAGTGGTTGTTATTGATCCATAATCACGTGATGGCTTGCTGGGTATTATACATTACGAAGATGCATTAAGCCCCCTTTTACCAGAGTATCGTTCATATTGATATAACGTCATCGAACTAATTTTATGGCGGTGCCACATTATTGACGCGTATTACTAACCACAGGCCTTTGCGAAATTCTGCCCCAAAAACTACAAAAACGTGTACCTTAATGACCACATGTGCGCATATTATAAAGAAAATAACATTTAAATTTAATCTTTGTTCTTACACTTCTGTTAATTATCTTTTTTTATAGTTTGCCATCTATTACCTAACCAAATTCACGATTGTCTTCTTTCGGCCTAGCTGAACGCGCTGGCTTTTGACCTACTTATTGTAGTGATATACTCGAATGAATAAATAGTAATTATCGATTGGTGAAAAAGGTGTACATGTTTATTCTGAGGGCTCCGGCTGGTCTAATTTACAGCATGGCGTGGTTACTTTTCATTATATCTCTTCAAGAGAGTGCAAATATTCATAATGTACTATCTCTCACGCCTTCATCGCTTTAAAAAAGATATTTCTTGTTAAATTTTGGCCTTCTTTTAAAAATCTGAATTGCACCTTTAAAGGAAGTTAACTTACCAGGCTCTTCACAGATTTGAGCACAACATTTCTTGTCGCCTGGACACTGGAAATCATCGTCGCATGTCTCGTACCTGTGTACTGTTGTCGTGGACGGCATGTTGAAGTCTGCTGGACAGTAGCCCGGCTTGCTGGCTGCAATGTGGGTTTGAAATATTATCTGTCTTTCTTTCATTGCCAATAGTAACTCAAGTGACTTTTGCGGTCGGCGTAGATCAAGATCAGACTGCACAGAACGTGCAGTCTGATCTTGGATCTACACCGTCCGATAAGTGTTGATTTATTTTTAGTATAAATTATCTTCATTTGCATACGCAAAAAGGTATGATTTGTAAAACTAGCAACGATATATAGAGCGCTTTACTTTAGAGGTTATTCTAAGACCTACAAAAACTGTAAACTCTGTGAATGTCTATTGTACTTTTTGCGTCCAATATTGATCAAGATCAGACTAGCAAACCGCCAAGTCTGACCTCGGATCTACATCGATCGCGATGCTGAAACATTCTGGCCTACAGTGGCAGGGAAACTGCGAATAATATGCATCTTTTTCAACGGACCTAACGAGTCAAATTTGTTTGTTTGACACCCTATGCGCTTTTTGGACTGTAAAGATTGAGATCCGACTGCACAAATCCAGCAGAGAATTTTTTGCATTTTTCTGGCGAAAAGAACCTCTCAATTCGCTCTGAATTCGCAATATTTGGAATTTTTAGTGACAATTTTTTAGGCATTTATTAATTTGTTACGCAGTATAGTATTAGAATTCGTGAGAGAGACAGACAGAGAGACAGACAGAGAACGACAGAGACAGACAGACAGGAAATGACACAGACAGACAGACAGAAAGACAGACAGACAGACAGAGAGACAGACAGAAAGACAGACAGGCAGGCAGGCAGACAGTAGGAGAATGACAGAAAGAGAGAGAGGGAGACAAAAAGAGAGAGAGAGATAGTCGACAGCTGTCTATGACAATAGGACTTTTCTGTGTACGACAACAAGCTATAGCTTAGCGAAAATGAGACTGAAAAAAACATGAAAAAGCCCATTCATTCCGTCTGTACAGGAAACACATCACAGATCACAACTGCAGATAACATAGGATTGCTAAAAATCTACACACAGACTTCAGGCTTCTTTGTTACTTGTACATGTATGTCTAGGTGAAACAAACAAACGGCTTTCTTTTAGGATCTTTGCCAGAGGATTTGTTTGCTTGGAGTTTAACGCCGTTTTAACCGCTTAGGTCAAATCACGGCGGTCAGTGCACCTACGCATGTGTTTCCTGGCTTTCTCACACCAGTACTGACACAACTCTCTTTCCAAGTCACTGACTACTTTTCCCACATGAATCAGGGGTGAGAGGCGAAAAATCGCAGGAAAGAAAGTTTGCCTCAACCGGGTGTCGAACCTTTGCCAGAGGAAAATGCATACAAGAGTCGCAGCCTTAATAATGGCTGTCAAGTAGCTTAACCCTTAAGCTGCTAAGCGTGGCTTCGGGCGCTTTTGCGGACAGTGTAGATCAAAATCAAACTGCACAGAACGTGCAGTCTGATTTTTGAACTACACTGTCCGATATGGTATTTTCTTTCCGGTGAAATCAGCTGTGAAATCGCAATATTTGAGTTTTTACTATTGAATGGAAATTTTCGTTTCATTTATTGAGCAGTTTAGGCTTAAGCGAGACATAATTGTGTGCGAGAGGGTTTGTCTGAGAGAGAGAGACAGAGACAGAGAGAGAGGGAGGGAGAGACAGAGAGAGAGAGAGAGAAAGAAGGGGGCAGAAACACGGACAAAGAGACAGACAGAATTGGAGATAGACTGAGAAAGACAAACAGACTAGCACAGCGAGATATATATTTACCCTTATTCGCCTGAATAACTTGAATGAAACTTTCAAGCCGATAGTAAAAGCTTGTGTGTTGCTATTTGAAAGTTATTCCTTGGAAACAAAATATCTATTTATCTGACAGTGTGGATCCAAGATCAGACTGCACGTTCTGTGCAGTCTGAACTTGATCTACACTGTCCGCAAAAGGTACTTTTGTCGCGATTAGCAGCCTAAGGATTAAGGCAATACCGGTTCTACAATAAACGCGTAAACTATTTTTGAACTACAAACGACGTTTTCTTCTAGAAAAAGCCTAACTTTACAAACAGTGTGGCAAAAGGATTCTTTATTTTTTTCAAAAAATATCTTTTCCCACCGCTAACATTTTGTGTAGATTATTTTCAAAGGCGCCCATATAAACGGGAATTCGCTAACAATCAAATTTCAGCGAGCTTTGAATGATGATTATAAACGTTCTTGTCCAGAAAATAAGAGCCAAGTCATTTCAATGTCAATGGCGATTTTGTTTCTCAAAATGACAGACAGTGTACCTCCAAGATCAAACTGCACGTTTTGTGTCGTCTGATCTTTATGTACATTCAGTGTTGATAATAGATCTGACTCCACGTTCGGCGCAAACTGATCTCGGATCCACGATGTAGGTAAATGGGTTGCCTTCCAGCTAGAGCTGAAAATTGGGCAAATAGACAATTGTTAAAACGCGACACGCCTGTGACTCAAACCAAGGGTAAATGCTAAGTAAGTTAAGTTAGTAAAACTTTATTTATAAACTCGGGTACATACGAACAATAAAACATAAGCTCTACTGAGCTTTTAACACCGACTTGACAAGACATTAATTTATGAAGTACTGCTCTTACCTGCACAAATACCAGCCAGCAATACAGTCACAATAAGCTTTAGTTTAGCTTCCATCTTTCGTTGTCAGCGTTGTCTCGTCGGTAAGTTGTATGAAATTTTGCAGTCTGGATGCGGTATTTATACTACTCTTCGAACTGACCTTGACCTTCAGATCTCGTGGAATCACGCGTGTTTGATGATTCTAAGACATTTCAAGGACCATTCTGAAAAATTAACACCACTTTTTGACACACGAGTTGATCCTTGACCTCTGCGAATATGTCACTCATTTTAACCCTGGCCGGTCAGAGCGAATCCATGCGTTTTCTGCGTAGTGTAGATCAAGATTAGACTGGGCAATAAGTGCAGTCTGATCTTGGATCTGCACTCTCTGGTGGGGTTTCTTTGTCAGCGGAGATAACTTTGAAACCTCAAAACTTGGGTTTATGCAAATAATCGGATTTTTTTTTTATCTGAGTACATAGCCTGTTAACACCTTGCCAAGCGACAAAATTTTAAACTAGTCCAAATAAAAAGTATTTACATACGACAAAAAATTAGATTTGACTCAGATATTTAGATTTATTTTGGGAGGGGCAGAAAACATTGTGATAAAAGGAGAAAATGCTGGTTACCAGCATTTTCTCCTTTTCCCACAGTGTTTTCAAAAACTTTCTTTCTCCGGGTCGTTAAAAGTTGGGATTGTGTACTATAGGGTGAAAAGATAAGTATATTTTGTAAAATGGTTATATTTTTTATTTCAGTTTTGTCCTTTTTACTTCCGTGTATAGTGTTTTAATCATTTTTTGGATAAAAATACCCTACTCTCTAATAAACGTAAATCTTTTTCTCGTAAATACGTTTTTTTTTAATATTTTTGTAGATATTCTGGGTAGGAAAACTGTTTATTTGCAGGCAGATATCTAATGGGGTTTGATTCCCGGTTGTGCCATCTACTGATTGTGTGTTCCTGAAAAAAGCTTTAACCCTATACCAAACGTCAAAATTTTAGACTTGTCCAAACTCAAAACACTTGCAGGCGAAAGATTAAACTTAAGGGACGAGATTTGTCTTATTGAGGGTAGAAAACATTGTGTGGACAAAAGAGTAAAATGATGGTTACCAGCATTTTCTCTTTTTGTCCCAATATGTCTTCAAAACGCTGGATTGTGTGGTAAAGGGTTAAACAGGTTAAATATAAATAGTTTATAAACAGATTTTGGATAAGGGTCAGAGGCGGGTCAAATGCTCATCAGAATAAAAAAAAAAACAAGCATGTTGCATATAGAAAGGAATGGTCTCTAATCGGCTGATAAGCCCAGCCTTTCATTGGTGCTTCCGATGTCCAATCGAAAAAACTCACAGGTCAGTCGTCACGCAATGCATGAATCACGGTTTGTTAGTAAACATGGTCTGTTTTCCTCAGAAAAAGCAATTCCTGCGAATACGTTCTCGAAAATAACCTTACCCGAGCTTTCTTTGTTCGTTTTGTGGGCTATATTCTTTCTGTCAATTCGTCTCCTGTCGTTCGCGACCATATACGTATATTGTGGGGCTGTAAAGCAAGATCAGCCTGAAGACATGTGCCATCTGATCTAGTGCTACACCCGCCGTAACTCTATCAGCAGTTTCGTTCTATTAAATCCAATCTAAAGTCAATAAACTTGACGAAATCTATTTTTGTAATAATCTATTCATAAAATCCGGTAGGACATGTGTTGAATTCAATTACCATTTAAAATGAGAATTTCCGGTATTTCCAATATTTAAAAGAAATGTTTTAGTATAAAGGTATTTTCGATGGTAAGATTTCACGGAATCGGACAGTGTAGATCCAAGACCAAGACCGTCCTTCGCGTTCGGATTGAGTCGCGCAAAGCAGCCTAATGAGTAATGAATTTTTTTCAATGAAATCATGTATTAAAACCTAATTTGAGTTGATGACTCATGATCCTTTAACTCTTTACCAAACGACAAAATTTTAGCCTTCTCCAAATTAAAAGCATTTGCAGACGACATCTTCATTGTGACTCAAATGATGCGATTTGTCTTTTATGGGATAGAAAACATTGTGGGAAAAGGAGAAAATGCTGGTTACCAGCATTTTCTCCTTTTCCCACAATGTTTTCAAAAGGCTTCTTCTTCGGGGTCGTTAAAAGTCGGGATTGTGCGGTAAAGAGTTAACCCTTTACCACACGATAAAATTTTAGCCTTCTCCAAATTGAAAGCATTTGCAGACGACATTTTCATTGTGACTCAAATGATGCGATTTGTCTTTTATGGGGTAGAAAACATTGTGGGAAAAGGAGAAAATGCTGGTTACCAGCATTTTCTCCTTTACCCACAATGTTTTCAAAAGGCTTCAGCATCAGGGGTCGTTAAAAGTCGGGATTGTGTGGTAAAGAGTTAACCCTTTACCACACAATCCCGAGTTCTAGCGAATCCGTGAAAGGAGGCTTTTTAAAAACATGTTGGAAAAAGGACAAAATGCTGGTAACCAGCATTTTCTCCTTTTCCCAACATGTTTTCTATCCATTCAACGGAAAGTTCCAAGATTTGAGCCACGTTTATTTTGTCGTCATTAAATGTTTTCAATTTGAGCAAGGTTAAAATGTTGTCTTTGGGTAAAGAGTTAAGAAACTTTTCTAAGTAGTCTGACTTCTAATTCTGTTCCCTTTTTTTTTTTTCAACTCTTTATTGACAGAATCTAAGACTTGTAAAATTCATACATATTGAAAGTATTTGAGCCATGCTCTGTGAAAAGGGGGGCTAAATGCATCTCCGTGATGCAATGTATCAAGCGAGACATCACATAATTATGGATCCATAAAATCCACTTTGTCTAACAACAGACTGTATCATGAGGTAGACTGGTCCTTAGACATACAGAAAATCGACCGATAGCGAAAAGTTTCGGCCCAGGTCAGCCTGCGCAGACTGCGCAGGCTGACCTGAGTCGATACTTTTCGAAAATGCATTAACCCCCCTGTTCACATAGCATGTCTCATTTGTAGATGGCTGATTAAATGTGGTACAAATGATTTAATTTGCCTCTGGAAGGAAAGAAAGAATAGTGGGGGGAAAAAGGAGAAAAGGCTGGTTTCTAGCATTTTCACCTTTGCCCACAACGTTTCCTAAACCCTATTACTTCAGGGTTGATAACCCTTAATCTGCTAAATAAGTTAAAATAAAACTCTCATGCCGGTTGTAAAAACCCGAGTGTTACTATTTCAAACTTAATTTTGGAGATAAATATCACCTTACAGGACAATGTAGATCCAAGATCAGACTGAACGTTCTGTGCAGTCTGATCTTGATCTACAATGTGTGCAAAATGTCATCGAGTCGCACTTAGCAGCGTAAGGGTTAAAACATTTGATTTGTTTGTTAACCCTTTCCCAAACAAGCCCTGGTTTTTACGTGTCTGCAGTACAAGTCTTTTGAAAACACTGGGGGAAAAGGAGAAACTGCTCGTGACGAGCAATTTCTCCTTTTCCCACAGTGTTTTCCACCCTTTTTGAGACCTTTCTGCCATTTTCATCAAATTTAAAATTGTCGTCTGCAAACTCTTTTAGTCGCTTGGGAAAGGGTTAACTCTTTCATTACTGACTCAAGAAATTCAACTTTTTTTCGAGGTCTAAAAGAAGATGCCAACTGCTGCTGAATATGAATTGCGTCATAGTCTAGCATCGGGTAACGGATGGTGTAGATCAAAGATCAGACTGCACGTTCTGTGCAGTCTGATCTTGACCTACACAATCCGCAAAAGCTACCAATGTCGTCATTAGTAGAGAAAGAGTTAATGGGTTAGGAGAGAGGGGGGTTAATAAGTTCAACCTGGGTAACTCAATACCCACTTTACACTTATCAGACGACAAAGTTTCAGAATCGGCCAAATTGAAAGCACTTGCAGACGACAATACAAACGTGGATCAAAACAATAAAATCTGCCCTTTAATTGGAAGAAAAAATTGTTGGAAAAGGAGAAAATGCTGATTACCAGCATTTTCTCCATTTCCCACAATGTTTTCAAAAATCTTCTTCTCTAAAAGCTGGAAACACAAGACTGTTCGGTACAGGGTTAAATCCCTCTTCAGTCAGTTTAACCCTTACTTTGACCCCTAATTAGCTCCTTTATCCTTCACAATGACCTGATCCCCTTTTGATTGGTCCATTTTCATTGATTTTGGTATTACTACGGTCTGGTTACAAATGACCAAAAGGAAGTAGAAAAAGCACTTTGTGATTTAACTGTCGGATTTTAACCCTTGGGCAGCTAAGCGCGACTCAAGGACCTTTCGCGGATAGTGTAGATCAAGATCAGACTTCATAAATCGTGCAGTCTGATCTTGGATCTACACTGTCCAATTAGGAGACATTTTTTCTCCAAAAATAACTTTGAAACAGCCACATTTGGGTTTCTACTATCGGCTTGAAGGTTTCATTTAACTTATTTAGCAGGTTAAGGGTTAACCAATTTAATGTTAACCCTTTCCCAAACGACAAATTTTGAACTGGTCCATATTGAAAGAGTTTGCAGACGACAATTTTAAATTTGATGAAAATGGCAGAAAGGTCTCAAAATGGGTAGAAAACACTGTGGGAAAAGGAGAAATTGCTCGTTACGAGCAATTTCTCCTTTTCCTACAGTGTTTTTAAAAGACTTGTACTGCAGACACGTGAAAACCGGGGCTTTTTTGGGAAAGGGTTAAATAGAATAAATGGCAGGTTCCATCCAATTGTATATACAATGATATTGGGATTGTCGATGTTCTCTCCTCCAATTGCAATTTCAGCATTTTGGACAGTGAAGATCGATGATCAGGCTGCAGTCTAACCTTGATCTACACTGTCCGCAAAAACACACTGAGTCTCGCCAAACGGCCAAAGGGTGAACACATGTCCTCGGCAAAGAAGTGATGGTTCGGGAGTACTTCTGGAAAACAATGTCTCGACATTGCAACAGATGACTCTCTTTATCTTCTTCCCACTCTTTCTGGTCGTAATTCTCGCTCTAACCCTTTACCATACAGCCCCGTCTTTTTAATTCCCTAAAGGTATGTTAGAACCACTTTTGTAATAAAACGGCTTTTTGTAATAAAAATATAAATTCTAACAAGGGTAGGCTTTTGATAACACTGTCGGGAAAGAAGAGATTGCTTGAATGCAGCATTTTCTCATCATCTCTCAACGTTTCCTACCCTTTCGAAGACAACCCATATTATTTGAACTAACATTGTCGTCTGCAAGTGCTTTCAATTTGGACACGCCTTAAATTTTGTAGTTTGGTACAGGGTAACTTGCTGAAGTAAATTGAACATTTCCAGACAATGGTTGAAAACCAAATATTTCGATTTCAAAGTTACTGTCGCCTGAAAATTGTCATTACATCGGACAGCGTAGATCAATTATCAGACTGCACATACTGTGCAGTCTAATTTTCGGTCCACAATGTCTTGCTTGGCAACCTTGGGTGAATATAGTGCTCGTTATCGGAAAATATAACGATACCAAAAAAACCAAAGCTAAAAAAAATTGATTGGTCAAAATTTTCTTTGTGGAAGAGTTACAGCTTGGTCGACCTCATTAACCTTTGACCTGTATCCAATTCCAGGTAATTCATTGGCTCTCAAACCAACCAATCCTACCGTAGAATCTTTTCTCCAGTTGCATTAGTAATACAGGTCATGAATTCCATTATGGCCATTTTGTCCAACCACAAGCGGACAGATGCTTTCATGTGATAAGTTATTACTTGGGTCTTGACGGCATCAGTACGAAACACAGAATTTATGTTAAGTCATGCGGTTGATAGGCTTTGAGAGAAAAAGGGCTCATTGCTTCTTGTATTCAAACCGGGGCTCGTTCTTTCATAATAATTCAATATATTTTCCTGTGGTTTGTTGTTGTTCTTGTTGATCTTCAAATATTCTCCTGTGTGTCACTTAAATTACTAGATAGGTCTAGTTTTACAGCCAGAACGGTAAAGGTAATTAATTGTGAAACTTTGCCTGGCCATTGCTAGCCTTGATTATTTACATTATTTTTACATTATCAAGAAAATTTTCCTTAGAAGCCTACTTTCGTCCAGAAAGTGAAGATTTCGGGGGGTCAAAATGCAAGCAAATTTAATTCATACCAATTAACCCTTAACCTGCTAAATAACTTAAATGAAACTTTCAATCCGTTGGTAAAAATCCAAATGCTGTCACTTCAAAGTTATGGGGGAAAGGAAAATATCTCCGTATCGGACAGTGTGGATCCAAGATCAGACTGCACGTTCTGTGCAGTCTGATCTTGATCTACACAGTCCGCCAAAGGTTCTTGAGTCGCGCTTAGCAGCCCTAGGGTTATAAGTATGGATGTCATTAAGAGTCTCACAATGTGTAATATAGTACAGCCCGTCAAAGTTCCTGTCGCTGTCAGAATCAAAGCGCTGAAAGCACTGGTGTGGCATTTGTCAAGTGAGCCATTGTGTGGAATTAATGATTTGAAGAAAATCGAAATATTATCCAATATTCGTTTGAAAGTCATTTATTTTGTTTCGTAAATATTCGTGCACAATGCAATGTAGAGTAGCGTGCAATAATATGGACGAACAAGCCCAGGGACGAACAAACGTCTGCGAACTGGTTTTTGGACGAATAAGCCCAGGAGTCTCCCAGGAGACAAAAATTGTGTGTATCATGGCGCAAATAGAAGGCTTGAACTGGTCCCCGTTGTAGATATACATATTACAACTGGCACAGGCTATTGTGTCGTTGCTTTCCATTGGGCCACGTGTACATCACAGAATGGCCAATCAGAGAAGCTTACTCATTTCCAGTTTGGCTGTATAGGTAACACTGCGATATTTTTGCACAATTTGAAATTGGTAATCGAAACTAAAAAGAATATTAGCAGACATAAACATTAAAAGATGATACCAAAAATACAATTCACTTACTCGTAACGTCAAAAATATTGGAAAATCCCCTGCTCAGGAAGTTAGAGTGACCTCCCCTGAACCTCTAATAGTCTTGCAACATGGCTGTTCTAAAAATAGACGAGCCAAATTCGGCCCGTTTTTAATAGCCTGTACCGATCCCTATATACACTTGCTGTATCAGGGGAGGTAACCAGTCCAATAGAAGGCTCTGAGCGGATGAACTATTTTCAGTAAAAAAGAAGAAATATTTCCACCATCGATGGCTTAATCCAGTTTATTTTAATACACCATTTTTAATTATATATCTGAGTGCTATTGAAACATTTATTTGTCTGATAAAATTTTAGTTTAACTGGGTTTACTTCCTTCGGTTTTGCACAAACTACGATGCACGATTTTCAAAATGCCCTATTGAATTCACAGTGGCATTGGCAAATGCCACAAAAATGTATTTTGATATTAAAGTTGACAGCCTGAATTCTAGTTTGCAATTCAAACGTAGCTTTAAGTGCTTGACCCTCCACGACTCTAAAGAGCTAAACAGGGGAGGATGTTATCCTTAACTCTTTACTAAACAACAGAATCTTAGACTTGTCCAAAATGAAAGCATTTGGAGACAATAAAATAAATGTGACTCAAAAACTGAAGCTGTCATTGGAACGGTAGAAAACATTGTTGGAAAGGAGAAAATGCTGGATACCAGCATTTTCTCCATTTCCCACAATGTTCTCCGAAGCCTCCTCCCGCAGGATCGTCTAAACTCGGGATTATGAGGTAAAGGGTTAAGTCACAAAATACAAAATTTTAATTAGTGAGTCATGCTCTGTGAAAATGGGGCTTAAAGCATTTGCAACAGGTATCGACTCAGGTCAGCCTGCGCAGTTCGCGCAGGCTGACCTTGACCGAAACATTTTGCTTTCGCTTAATTTTATGCATGTCAAAGGATCAGCGTACCTCATGATTCAAAATCATGAGGTTGTTATACAAAACGGATTTCTGGGATCGATAATAATACTATGATAAAGCGCTTGGTATCATGCATCTTGGAGATGTATAAAGCCCCCTTTTGCCGGAGTATGGCTCAATATTGACTCACACACATTTTTTACAAACAAGTAAAGTATAACAATCGACCTATTTTCAATCATTTTATTCGCCTACATACATTTCACAGAAAATCATCATTTCATGAACAAAAATCTGCATTTATCTCAGTCATCTGAAAGAAAAAAAATAAGCACTTTGGCCCTTGATAGAATTTTACCCTTGTCCATACTGAAAGCATTTACAGACTACAAATTAAATGTTGCTCAGATGGTAGAATTTTTCTATGTGAGGGTAGAAAACAATGTTGGCAAAGTAGAAAATGCCATTAAGCAGCATTTTCTCCTTCTCAAACAGTGTTTTTAGATGCATTCTTTCTCAGGATAGTTTATAGTCAGAATTGTTTGGTACAGGCTTACAAAATTGTTGATGCATGGTTTCGCTTTAAGTTAAAGTACCAGTGAACAAGATTATAACTGTACCTCCTTGTAGATATTTACAGAATAACATGACTGACATTTGCTTAGGATCGAGTGGCAAGGGTATGCAACATTCTGAAATGTGTGTTCGGCATTCCCATCTTACATCTCAAATATACCTTACACCCCCCCATTCTCTCTCTCTCTCTCTCTCTCTCTCTCTCTCTCTGACAATGACAGCCAATACTAATAAAACCTATTGACCACAATGCATGTAATATCCAAAGTCATTTACCTATCTATGAACATGTGCCGGTAACCAAAAATTGTACGCGAAGTTTTTTCTCCGTGATCAGACTAGTTATGTAGTTGATCTTGTTTGGATCTTTCGGCGCTGCGTCGGTAAATACAAACACCTGTGAATTCGGCATGGCCACTGTGGAAGCTAGAAAGAGATAAGAATGAAGAAACTTATAGTCCTGAGACCCGGCTAGTTTGTAGTTAGTTATGATAATGAAATAACTGTAACCCGATATTTACTGTATATTTTGTAATGTGTTGCAAAGATGAAAATGTCGTACAAATTGCATTCAGTAAAATCTTATTCGCCACATGCATCACTGAACACATACTAAAAACAATAAAACCTGGACATTACATCTGTTCCTAACCGTTGCCATGGTAGCAATGAGGTTTCAGTAAAGTATGGTTATTTAACATTGCCATTTAGTGTTAATCCCTTGAATACTAGGTAGTGTTTTCCAGCTTTTTTAATCGTCTATCAATGAGCTATGCTCTGAAAAAGGGGAATGTAATGAATCTCCGCGATGCATTGTGTCAGGCAAGTCATCGCATAATCACTTATCCATTAAATTCATGGACATGCAGAGAATTTAAAGGTACTAGTAGCAAAAAGTTTCGGCCCATGTAAGCCTGAGTGGATACTTTTTGCAGGCGCATTAAACTGCCTTTTCAAAGGATATGGCCCATATGCTTTATCTGACAAAACTAAGAAACTCGGTCAGCTCCTGCTTCCACTGCAATGTTAGCGTAGGCCCAAATTCTTATAGCTCAACAGATTACAATTTTCCTATCTTACGAGTGCATAAATGGTTTTATAGATTCTGGCCTATAGGTAAGTTGTGAGATACAGTTATGAGATAGACAGAATCTAACATTCTTTTGCATAAATCTACAGATCAAAATGACACTTTTTTTTCGGGGGGGGGGGGGAGTAATTTTATCTCAGACGCTGACGAATGTCAGATTCTTTTTATCACTGTTTCTCAAGATTTTATTTGAAAAATCTATGAGACGCCAAATATTTATGAGTCAGACCGACTCAATGCATTGACATGAGTTTGCGTTTGGAGCTTCAAATGCATAGTTCCAAATAAGCCGACATATAATTAATTTATCCTTAATCTGAAAATAATACAAACCTTAGCTTTACCACAATCATCAATTTCAAAGGTGAACAAGCCGAAAAATCGTGTCGGACGTTGCTTTTGGAAATAACAAACAGGAATACAATGGTTTAACAAATGGCGTCAAATAACGCTCCCAGTGTACGCCACAAAATCTTGCGTCAAACTTGTATAAGATAGGAAAATTCGTTATGGCTATATTACACTAACACAGAAGGGAGTTATGTGATAAAATTCTATCTTACATGCCAACTTATGCCAGATTCTATACATCACATAAATTGCGTAGTTTTGACACGGATCTTTACGGGGCACATCCTGTCAGCTAAGTCAATGGCTGGACCTCGCAATTTTGTAATTTTGTCAGGGATCATCCCGTGCCCAGGTAAATGTAGTTAAAGGTCTGGTTTTATTACCGTCCAAGCCAGTTATGGAGGAAATATATTTCCCTGAGCTAGTATATGACAAAGGAAGCATGTATAGGAGCACAGTCGCCACGATTCGACCGAGATGCCCATGAAATACGGTGATGTGTATTATAATGTGAGCTAACTTTACCAGCTTGAATGCCTGTAAGTGAAAATTCGGGGCAATCGTCTCCACCGTGTACTTGAATGTCGCGTAGCCATGTCTGAATGTTGTTAGGGTCAGTTGTCTTCTGTACTGTAGTTAGGTTACCTAAAATATGTGTAAATATGTATGTATATAAATATATATGTATGTATATAAATATGTATGTATGTATGTATGTATGTATGTATATAAATATATATGTATGTATGTATGTATGTATGTATGTATGTATGTATGTATGTATGTATGTATGTATGTATGTAAATATATATGTATGTATATAAATATATATGTATGTATATAGATATATATGTATGTATATAAATTATGCTCCGTGAAACGTAGGGTTTACAGCATCTGCAAAAAGTGGAAATTTGGCAGGCGTAAAGGGAGTGTCCACGGCCTACCGTTTGCTATTGAATTTAGAATGATATCAAGTTATATTTTTGCAGGGAGCCTTGAAAAAACGGATTCAGATTGATTCCCATACGTGGTCTAGTTTTGAGTCTATGCAAAAGTTTCTATAAAGTATATAAGGAATATAAGGAACATATTATTTTGAGAAAAGACTGTTCAAAAACAGTGTGGATAAACGGAAAACTGCTGATCAAAAGCAAATGCTCATTTATCCACAATGTTTTCACAAAGGTCCGTATTCACCAACCATTCTTAAGAATATTCTTGGTCTTGTTCTCCAAAATTTTCCAAATTTGAAAGTAACACACCTTCTGATTGGCTAAACCATTTGGTTTAGCCAATCAGAAGTTGTGTTACTTTCAAACTTGGAAAATCTTGAAGAATAAGTCTAAGAACGCCCTTAAGAATGGTTGGTGAATACGGACCAAAGCCGTCATTTCCTTGGGCAAAAAAATCTCTTCTTGTGCATTTACGGTGTAAACTTACCGGGATCGTTGAAGGTGACAAGAATGTAATTGTAGGGTGCATTAGGTGTTCCCTTGGTTTCCCTGACGATTTCCTGAGTCTTCTGTTGGACAGCAGCAAGGTCTTTACCCATACTGCCTGTGGTATCGATAACAAACACGAGGGAGTTGCCGCGGCGGAGTTGTAAAAGGTCCTGGAATACCTCATCACCGACAATATGGCGGATGCCGTAAGCTGAAAAAAGTAGTTCACCATTAGTCGGGTGTCTTTTGACGTGTGGATCCATTTACGGTTGTTACAATTACTATTGATCTTATTTCCGTTTGAACAATCAGTTTTGTTATCTTGTGCATTCTTTTTCCGAAAATTCGATCCTAGGACAGCCAAGACAGAACTGAAAATAGTTGTACAAGCAAACGCTAGACACGTGGAAAGTTGTTGTTGTTGTTGTTGTTGATTTACCACAGAGAGACGAGTACCAACCTCGTCAATGAAATGGCTGGGGTTCGGGATGTATGGATGTTTTATATCATACTTTTCTCTGAGCCGCGAATAACATGCGTCTCATGCATCCGGCAGTCTAGAATTAAAATCTGCATTCACAGTATTCATGTAGACAAGCATTTTCTTTTTCCTCGATTG
The DNA here is from genome assembly GCA_945859785.2 of Tridacna gigas. Classification (NCBI taxonomy): domain Eukaryota; kingdom Metazoa; phylum Mollusca; class Bivalvia; order Cardiida; family Cardiidae; genus Tridacna; species Tridacna gigas. Next base: position 57,147,003 of record OX244035.2, read on the forward strand.
CCGTAACTGAACCGACATATCAAATTTCAGCTTTGAAACTTAAAAGAGCTGAAAAAGAAAACAAAAACATATAGAAAAAGTGATGAGAAATACTTAGATCCTCGAAGAAAAATCTTGTGTGTTCAATGGCGGCTTCCGCAGCTTTCTCGTGAAGGTAATGGTGAGGGGAGTACCCAGCATCCATCGAGTCTTTATTGATACCACCAACAGCGGCTTGGGTACCTGCTGTTGTGTCCCTGGGTCCACCGTGGCTACATTTACCGTCCATGTTTACTTTTGGGTCCTCTGTGGAAGTCATGAAGAAAAGTACAATAAACACAAACATGAGATTTAACGACCCTGAGAAAGAAAGCTTTTGAAAACTTTATGGGAAAGACATTTTCTCCTTTTCCCACTTTTATTGACAAATCCTATCATCCGAACCTCATTTCACCTTTCATTCTGTAGATGCATGCAATTTGGACAATTCTAATTTTGTCATCTGGTAGAGAATTAAAAGGAAAATACACTGCTTTCTACAGTATTTCCCTACCTGGAGAAAGACTCTATAATACAAACTTTCGATCTAATCCATGTCTCCAATACTAGTATTTTTTGTATAACAACTGCGTTGCCTTTTGGTTTATTGTATTATATATATATAAAATACAATCCACTGAACCAAAGTCAGATTTTTATCATGTAAGCTTGACTGAACAAGCGAAAGGTGTAGAACCAAGATCAGACCGCAGATCTGTCCTTGTTAGGTAAGTAAATACGGAATGTTATGTTGCCGTAACTTTCCTGGTGCTTGTAATTAATTCGAGCAGCTTGAGAAAATTTGATATCGCGCGAGACTGTAGGTCGAGCGAGATGTCAAAATTTTCTTATGCAGTCAGAAGTAAATGCAAGCACCAGAAAAGTTACTACAGCATAGTATTCTTTTTAATATATGCCTACCATTTTCAAAGACAACAATTTTGAATTATTGACATTTTATTCCATAAAGAAAGCCGGAATAAAAGAGATAATGGTAAAGTGGCCAGTAATTTCATTTTCACTAGTGGCGGATGAATATCATAGAGTAACGTTTTGACCAATTCAATCCCGAATCAATACATACATGCTTATTCCTTGCCTGAGGTGCGGCGTTATTTGGAACCCGTATTTCACAGTGTATGGATAAGGAATTTTTTTCTAGCGTACGTGTTATTTTATCTGCGTGCGACACATGTATTTGAGCCAGAAAATTTTCAGGTATAGATAAATAATAAAAGAAAAGCTGCATTTAAACCCTTTTCCAAACGACAAATTTTGGACTGGTCCGAATTGAAAGAGTTTGCAGACGACAATTTTAAATTTGATGAAAATGGCAGGAAGTTCTCAAAAAGGGTAGAAAACACTGTGGGAAAAGGAGAAATTGCTCGTTACGAGCAATTTCTCCTTTTCCCACAGTGTTTTCAAAAGACTTGTACTGCAGACACGTGAAAACTAGGGCTTGTTTGGGAAAGGGTTAAGCTTACCGAAAACGAAAGCGTAACAAAGGTACTTACTTGCCGGCTTGACTACGTCCTGTCCGCCTTTATAGCCACTTGTCAATAAATTCTGTGACAGAATGATATTATTGACACAAGGTGTCCCAACTGTTTTCCTGAAATCACATGTTAGGAATACTGCAGAAAAGTAAGTTTTTGATGACTCGGTTATCATCGACCGTTTAACACTTAAGCTGCTGAATAAATGAAACGCAAATTTCTACTCAATACTAAACGCCCAAACATTGCGGTTTCAAAGTTGATTTCACCGGAAAGAAAATACCGTATCGGACAGTGTGGATCAAAGATCAGACTGCACGTTCTGTGCAGTCTGATCTTGGTCTACACTGTCCGCAAAAGGTCAATGGGTCGCGATTAGCAGCTTAAGGGTTAACAAACAATCACGTGTTTTAACGACCCTGAGGAAGCCTCTTTTGAAAACAGTACGGGAAAAGGAGAAAATGCTGGTGACCAGCATTTTCTCCTTTTCCCGTAATGTTTTCTACCCTTTCAGAGACAAATCTCATCATTTCAGCAACATTTGCTTTGTCGTCTGTAACAGTTTTGAATTTTGAGATCTAAACTTGTGTCGTTTTGGTGTTGTTTACAAGACCATGGCCTTAGCTTCGATTACTAGCCTGCTCTTCTTAAATCATTCTACCTGTTAGACAGACTTGATTTTATTGATCCTTAATTATGTGATGCCTTGCTTGGTACAATACATCATGGAGATGCACTAAACCCCTTTTTGTCAGAGCATGACTAAAATAAAACATCACTAAGTCCGTAAAACCTTGAGTTGTTATAGAGCTCCACATGCGAGCGCCATATATAGTCTGGTAGCATTTTCTTTTTCCGAGAAAATTTCAAGTCAAAACGGGGAAAAAAGAGTGTCAAAAGATAAGCATATGGTTACCTGTGCTGTCCAATGTTTTGCTTTCCCTTTCGATAGTCAACAACGAACCCAAGTTTGAAGTAAATGTCTTCAGACATGACAGAGATTTAAATCAAAGGACTCATTGTCCTGGAAAGCGGATTTGTGGAGTAGCGTAACGCTGTAATATGTAGCAAGGGCAGAGAAAGTGAAAGTTGTTTTGTCGAGCGGGCCGCGCTGTAACTGTTATTCTATTGCTGTTTAAGGATTGGTAATTTGATCCATCAACCTTATGCAGTTTTTTTTTTTATGGTATTAGAATTTCGACTATATAGATACGCGTGTAGGACTGTATATACGGTAGGGACAAATGCGGGGTTGAGGTGTATTTGCTAAAACTGAAAGTAGAATGGGTAGAGCGCAAGCGTGAATAACAGTACATTTGATTCAGGTCATGAAATATCATAGTGCAGTGTGAGCGCGCATGCGTCGTTACGCAAGATGTATTTGGTTCCGGTAAGATCGATCACAGTAAGAGGATTTGCTATACAAATCCGCTAAAAAGTCAAAGTTTTCGCATGATCTGTACTGATGACGCAGACGACGACAGAGCTACAAAAAAAGTTAAAAACTACTCACCCACAATTTTTGCAAGTATCAAACGATGCGGGTGCAGTAGCCATGATCGGCTGTCCAGTGATACCTGTAATAATTCATTATCTTATTTATGTAACAGATTTTGCAATTATTATCAATGGCATCTCTCTCTCTCTCTCTCTCTCTCTCTTGTAAAGCCAAAGATTCATGAAGCAATTACATATTAAACTAACCTAAAGGTCTATAAATAGTGGATCCACTTATCTCCACCCAGTTTGTGTTACTGTAAAACATCTGTAACAAGTGCAGGTATTGACCTATGACCTCTCGTGCCGCGTCCAAATTTGGATTGGTGTTGTTCAGTATCTGTATCACCGTGTCTCGCAGGAGTTGCATCTTGGAGTTAGCTGTAAACACAAACACAGCAGCATACAATTGGTAAAAGAAAAAACTATGAATAATAATAAATGTGCCATACTCTGTGAAGAGGGGCTCCATGCATCTGCCAAAAGTATCGACACAGGTCAGCCTGCGCAGGCTAACCTGGGCCGAAACATTTTGCTATTGGTCCATTTTCTGCATGTCAAAGGACCAGTCTATATGTGTATCTCATGATTCAGTCGGTTGTTAGATAAAATGGGATTTATGAATCCATAGTTATGTGATGACGTGCTTGGTATCAGATATCACGGAGGTGCATTAAGCCCGCTTTTACCAGCGCTCGGCTCATATAACTTGAATGATTTTTTATGCGGTTTCAACTCTATTTCAGCTACATCACGGCTAGAGCTCATCTATGTAACAGTACTGGGATGATGCCGTACCTAGTATCAAACCCTGGATTAAAGGCCAAACATTTACACTGAGCCATTGAAGATCCCTGTAACTGGGCGAATGGATACTTAACCCTTATCCTGTTATATAACTTTCAAATCGATGGTAAAAACCAACATGTTGGTATTTCAAAGTTATGGGAGTTGGGGAAATATGTCCTTATCGGACAGAATAGATCAAAGATCAGACTGCACGTTCTGTGCAGTCTGATCTTGATCCACACTGTCCGCAAAAGGTCAGTGGGTCGCCCATAGCAGCCTAAGGGTTAATAAGACAGGCAGCGGATTAATCCGTAAATCTACAGATCAAACTGAGATTAGCAATGGCAAAATGTTTCGATTCAGGTCAGCCTGCGCGGACTGTGCTAGCTAACATGGCTCTATACTTTTTGAAGACGCATTAAATCAAATTTTTACCGAGCGTGACTAATTTTAATTTTGACATGCTCAAAATCGAGCTTCAATTTAAATTACCGCTAGTTACAGAAGGCTTTACAAAAACATCCGACATCGCCGGTCGGGTATTTGACGCTTTTCAAAGTCGACCTGAGTATCACGCATTTTACAAATTGCGTGATCAGATTGTTGCAAAATAAGATCAATTGTTGTGAGCTATCATTTCATACTTTTCGGTGGTTTATCAGGAAATAATGGTGGATTATGGTTTGATAATTTCACCGTTTCGACCATTGAAATTACCGATTGATAAACTCACTGGTACGGAAATACCGAGAGCTCCGATGTACACTGCAAGTCCCAACATAAAAGAGGCTAGAAGCATGAAATAAACAGAATATCTTTTGCGGTGATCGAAATTTATTTCATCTCGTGAACATCATACGGTAATATTTTCACTCGTGGCTGCGCGCCACGAGTGAAAATATTACCGTATGATGTTCACTTGGTGAACAAATTATTTCATCTCGTGAACATCATACGGTAATATTTTCACTCGTGGCTGCGCGCAGCCACGAGTGAAAATATTACCGTATGATGTTCACGAGATGAAATAAATTTCGATGCACACCCACGAATGAAAACATTACCGTATACATGATGTTCAAGAAATGAAATAAATTTCGATCTTCCACCGAAAAAAAAAAACACCTATATTTCTTTCTCTTGTCATAATATTTCTGAACTTTATCTGCTACAAGAAATAGAAGTTGTAAGCAGGTTCCAACAATATAAAGCTGACACAAGAGATCAAACCCACACAATCATTAATTACCTTCGGTAATTTTCTCGCCATTAAAGTGCCACACAGCCTCGCTATAATGATCCTGGTCCACTTTGTTGTTTTGTTTTATGATATCGTCTATGGCATCCTGGAATCGGCGTTCTGAATTCAAACCTGAAAAGAATTCAAAATTTTGTACGAGTAACCTACCGTCGAGTTTAAGACAGTCACTAACGTACAAGTACCCACTTTAGATATAAGACGGTTACAAATGTACGAGTAACCTACCTTTGGACGAAGACAGTTACTAATGTACGAGTAAACTACCTTCGAATATAGACGGTCACGCATGTATAAGTAACCTTTGAATAAAGACGGTCACTAATGTACGAGTAAGCTATCTTTGAATTAAGACAGTTACTAAGGTACGAATAACATACCTTTGAAATGAATTAGGAGAGTCATTTATGTAGGAGTAACCTACATTTAACATAGTCACAAATGTGCTAGTAATTGATCTTTGAATTTCGGCAGTCACTTATGTACGAGTAACCTACCTGTGAATTAAGATTGTCATTAATGTACAAGTAAGTCACCAGTTTAAATTAAGACAGTTCACCAATGCACCAGTAACTTGCGTTTGAATTACGATAATTTGCTAATGTGTAACTTAAAAGGTCCTGCAGCAGCCAAAAAACAATGCAGATGTTAAAATGTATGTAAATTTAAATCATACCATTTAAAAGTATGGAAAATTTTATGAAGATTACAATCTGTTATAGTGTTGTTGATCCAAATGTAAGTCGCTGACAGAAAAATGAATCTTAGAATCAGGCAAAAATTAAACAAAAGATAGAATGACCTGGCAGCTTTTAACCTGGTTTTGAAATTAATTTCTCTGTCAGTGACTAACACTTGGACCGATCGTACAATAACAGATTGCCATCTTCACAATAGTTTCCATTCTTTTAAATGATATGATTAAATTCAAATCCATTTTAACGCCTACTTTGTTTACTTTTGACAGCTATTTAACCTACCTCCGTAATAAGCATCGAATAATTTCCTGGCTGTAATGTCAGAGATCCCGGTAAGCGATCCCGGGGTACACGGCTGACAAGTCTGCACCGGGTTCTCTTCAAAAAACTTGGCCACAGCTTTTAAGATTCCAATTTCGGTAATATCCGCGTGCGTGTAGTCATTGATGTTGATTGCGGAGAACGGGTTAGGTAGAAAGGCGTAGGTAACACCGACTAACCCTAACAGTACGGGTAACAGAGTAACAGATCCCATTGTTATTGTTTCAATATTGTGACTATGAAAGTTACTTTACTTTAAGGTCGTAAAGAACAGTCTTACGTGTGCAGAGATAAGAGAGTTCTTATCAACTCTAACCCTTTACTAGACGTTTCTGTGTTTGATAAGGCTCCTGAAAACATTGTATGAAAAGTTTAAAGACAAGATACGTAGATGTGAACAAAGGTTCGTCTCTTTTTCGCAGATAAAAACATAATATATAAGAGTGTTGCGACTATCCCAGGAATGTCATGCAGCATGAACGAGGAGAGGATGGCAGAAAAGAATCGTAAAATGGATAGAATTGGAAATGACCTTTGAAAAAAAAAAATCGTCTCCGGAATGACTGAATCGTCTCCGGCCAAACAAAGAGTGTTTCCTTGACGTTGTTCAAGTCCATTCAAACCTCAGGCTACTGAGTGCAACGCAAGTCGATTTTGCGGACAGTGTAGATAAAGATCGAATTGTACAGAACGTAGAGTCTAACTGTGATTCTACTCTGTTCGAAACTACATGATTTTCTCCGAACAAAAGAACATTCAAATCACAATGCTTTAGGATTAACTATCGTTTGTAAATTTTATTTATCTAGTCGTTATACACATCAAACCTTTAACACAAACACGAGTTTTAACAACCCTGTTCAAGAAGGCTTCTGAAAACCTTGTGGGAAAAGGAGGAAATGCTGGTAACCAGCATTTTCTTCTTTTCGGACTATATTTTCTACCATTTCAAAGACAAATTCCATTATTTGAGCCATGTCTAATCTGTGGTCTGTAAAGACTTTCAATTTGGACCAGTCTATAATTTTGTCGTTTCAACCCGGGACCAGAGTTCAAGTTACCGTCTGAAATTCTTATCTTACAGAAACTGCATGTGGCCTAGTTTGTGTCCAAAGACTGCAGATAAACCTAGTTCCCGGTACAGTGTTTGACCTCGATAATTCTTATGATTAGAAACCATTAAATGAGCTCGAAAAATCAATGTATTCACTATTCAGTTTTTCGAATTGTCACTCCATACTTAAATAGGGTCATACGTTAATCCGTCGCTTCACTGCCAAATTTTATACCAGAACAAACGCTGATCATCGATCTACACTGTTATCTGTTTTCTGTAATATTCTGGCAAAGGCACTATTGAAATTGCTGTGCTTTGCTTTGTAAAGATTAATTGTGCAAAAAGGACAAAATGGTCATTACCAGGATTTTCAGCCGACTTCCAACAATGTTTTCAATGATTCAAAAGACATAAATCATCTTTTCAGCTACATCCTATTCTTTGTCTATGAATGCTTTCAACTTAGCCCTGTCAAAACTTTTTTTTGAGTTTTGTAAAGCGGTCCCGCTTGCTTACGCGATTAAATACTTATCAGGGGAGGTAACCCATCAAGCACGGAGGAGCCGCAAAATATCATATGTTCCCATGACCCGCAAACTAAACATAACTCCATTTCCGGTTATAATTTTGTTGTTAGTTTTCGTGCTCACAAGTGACATTACATAAATAACAAATACAAATCGAAAATGGGCAACATAATGGGAATGTTCCCACCCAAAACCCATCGACTTGAAGAATTATCAAAAGACCAAATAGTTTCAGAGTTGCATCCTGCCCAGAAAATACATATTGGGATGAGTGAAAACTTCAATTCAGTTCGATCTGACGACTTCAGAAGGAGACAATGGTTCGGTACAAGAATTGCGCTTGGCTTAGCAGTGCTGTCAGTAGCTACATGTATCCTTCTAGAAGTTGTGTCATGTTTCATATCATTCCTCATCATTATATTGTAAGGGACGCCAAATTACAATAATATCTAGATATAGTCTAAAATATTAATAAACCATAGATCTAGGTTGACCTTGGGAGAACATGAAACAGAATCCAACCAGCTGGCTCACCCTTTACCATGTGTCAATCATTTAGACTTGTCTCAACTGAAAGCAGTTACATGTGACAATTTATACATGTCTAAAATGCAAGAATTTGTCTTTGAATGCCTAGAAAACATTTTGGAAAAAGGTGTAAATGCTGGTTACCAGCATTTTCTCCTCTTCCCACAATGCCTTTTTTCCTCAGGACCATCAAAACTTGAAAATGTGTAGTTAAGGGATAATAAGTTAACGTTGTCGCAAAGATTTTGTTTTAATTTCTTCCCGTAATTGCAATCATACGTAAAAAAAACTTGAACCTTCACTCCGGACACAAGTAGCAGAAAGCTAACTTCTTTCTGCAGTAGACACAAGGACTAAGCAATTGGTTATGTTTAGTCAGTTCAACTTTTATGTTTCCCCTGTCTTGCAGATTATCAAACAATGCAGATATGTGTTGAAGCCATGTTTAATTTTGCAACTACAAATGCTTTCAAATTTGACAAGTCTAAACTTATATTGTCTGAAAAAGAGGAAGCTGTTCTTTCAAATGACGCTTCTCTGAATTAGTGTGATCCTTAACTCACAAAACAGATGTATGGACAATAACTTCATTGAAACAAGAGAGACTAGGCCCAGAGTTTGATGTTAGAATTGAAGAGGAAGATGAAACTGACAGTAAAACACGAGCAACGTGACCGAACAAGAAACAGTTGTCTGCAGACTTCATCCCATCTCATGTTGTGAACATTCATTAGCATTTTAAAACTCTTTTCATGGAAAAAGTTATGAATGTAATTTGAATGTGCTAAAGGAAGGCGAGTTTTGTACATTTGCAGAAATCTGTGTAAGTCTAAATGCTGAATGAAACGGAAATGAACACATTGGGTCAGGATAAAAGATCCAGAAATTGTAACGTCCACATTTATTTTAACATTGAACTAGAAGTCTTTGACAGTATCAGACTATTTTTTATTATTAGATACCGATAAGACTACACATTTTATGCAGACTGATCTTGATCAATAACACTGGGTTAACAAACATTAGAAATTGTCAAGGGATTGAAGAAAAACCTTAGTCTCCACTTTTTGAAGTTTTTCAACCCTTTACCAAACCACCTAGATTTTAAATGGCCCTGAGAAAGAAGGCCTTTGAAAACATTGTGGGAAAAGGGAAAAATACAGGTTACCAGCATTTCCAGCAATGTTTTCTACCCTTTCAATGAAAAACTTTATGTTTTGAGTAATATTTAAAATGATGTCTGCAGATGCTTTCCATTCATACAAGTCTTAAATTTTGTAGTTTAGTAAAGTAAATTAAACCATTCCTTAATACTTTACCTAACGACAAAATTTTAGACTCGTCCAAATTGAAAGCATCTGCAGACAACAAATTAAATGTGACTCAAATAATGGAATTTGCCTCTGAAAGGCTAGAAAGCATTGTGGGAAAAGGAGAAAATGCTGGTTGCCAGCATTTTCTCCTTTTCCCACAATGTTTTCAATTGTCTCATCTGTCAGGGTCGTTAAAACTCGGGACTGTGTGGTAAAGGGTCAATTAACTTTTTACCAAATGACCAAATTTTAGACTGGTCCAAATTGAAAGCATTTGCTGATGACAAATCAAATGTGACTCAAAAATTGAAATTTGTTTTGGGAAAGGTAAAAAAAAAATTGTGGGAAAAGGAGAAAAAGCTGTTTACCAGCATTTTCTCCTTTTCCCACAATGTTTTCATAAGGCTTCTCCCTCAGGGTCGTTAAGGGTCAGGATTGTGTGGTGAAGAGTTAAGTCTTTACCAGATGACGAAATTATAGACTTTGTCAAGCTTGAAAGCATTTGCAGACAACAATTTAATTAAATGTGACTTAACCCTTTACCACACAATCCCAACTTTTAACGCCCCTGAAAAAGAAGCCTTTTGAAAACATTGTGGGAAAAGGAGAAAATGCTGGCAACCAGCATTTTCTCCTTTTCCCACAATGTTTTCTATCCTTCCCAACACAAATTTCAGTTTTTGAGTCACATTTATTTTGTCGTCTGCAAATGTTTCAATTTGGACCAGTCTAAAATTTTGTCGTTTGGTAAAGCGTTAAGTGTTGGAATTGGTCTGTGACAGAGTAGAAAAGACTGTGGGAAAAAGAGGAAATGCTTGTTACTAACATTTTCTCCTCTTCTTCCAATCTTTTCAAAAACCTTCTATTTAAGGATTGAATGCTGGTTATCAACTTTTTCTCCTTTTCCCACAATGTTTTCAAAAGCTTTCTTCTTCAGTGTTGTTATAAAACCACAGTGTACACTAGAGGCTTAAGGCAGCCATAGAAAGGAATTATGAATCTGGAGACTTGTAATTTTATTATCCAGTGAGTTTGCGGTAGTTTATCTGGAAAAAATGGTGGTTTATGGTTTGATAATTTCACCGTTATGACTAGTGAAATTTACTGATTTTATAACTCGGTGGTTCTGAGTTTCTAAGATTCTTGCATCATATTTATAACTTCACCCTTTCAAACAGATCAGATCTATTTCAGACAGTGATTAAATCGAGTAATCTAAAAGAAAAAAATCCCAAATTTTCAAAAATGTTTATTGATCCTGTTAAATTCAGGTTTATCAGTATTGTTGATTTGTTGTGCCACTTCAAATGTAAATACATGTAAATGGCAGACACCACTGACGCTAATGCGGAAGGTAGCAGTCTGAAGATTTAAGACTCAAGAAATGTAAATTTGAATATGGATTTTTGTTTTGTTGGGGGTACACTATATGGAATTACTGAAAACAACTGTTTTGGACTCTGATTTAAGTTCCAACAAAAAAGGGGTTAGAAGCATGAAATAATTAGAATCTTTGGGGAGATTTTTATGGTGAAAGATTGAAATTTATTTCATCTCATGAACATCATATAATAGTATTTCACTTGTGGCTGAGTGACTTGTGAAAATATTACTGATATTCACTCTGTGAAGTAAATTTTGATCTTTCACGTAAAAAACAAATAACCTTTATGTGCCCAGTAAATGTACTCTTAGATGAATAGTTCAGTTAGAGCAATTTCTTTATTTGTAACAATGTTTAGTTAACTCTTTACCAAACCATAAAATTTAGGCTGGTCCAAATTGAAAGAGTTTGCAGACAACAATTTTGAATTTGATGAAAATGACAGAAAGTTCTTCAAAAGGGTAGAAAACACTGTGGGAAAAGGAGAAATTGCTCGTTACGAGCATTTTCTCCTTTTCCCACAGTTTTTTCAAGACTTGTACTGCAGACACATGAAAACCAGGGCTTGTTTGGGAAAGGGTTAACTCATTACCAAACAACAATATTTTGGACCAGTCCAAATTGAATGCATTTGCAGACAAGAAATAAAATGGGGCACAAGCGACAGTATCTATCTTTGAGATCAGAGAAAACATTGTGGGAAGAGAAGAAAATTTTCTTTTCACACGTTTTTAAAAGCCTTCTTCCTCAGGTCGTTAAAACTCGGGATTGTGTGGTAAAGAGTTAACAGACAGTTAACTCTGACCAGACAACTAAATTATAGACAAATCCATATACAAAGCATGTGTAGGCCACAGAGTAAAGGTGGCACAAAGGGTGGAGTTTTTGTCTGTAATGGTTAGAAAGCATTGTTGGAAAAGGAGAAAATGCTGGTTAATGCAAGCATTTTCTCCTTTTCCTACACGTTTCAAAAGCCTTTTTCACCAAACAATCCTGTGTTTTAACAATCCTATGTAAAAGGTCTTTTGAAAACATTGTGGAAAGACAAGACAAAGCTTGTAACCAGTATTTTCTCCTTTTCCCACAAAGTTTTAACCCTTTGAAAGAAAATACCCATGATGGGAGCTTTTTCGTCATAGCTGAATGTGCTGGCATTTGACCTACTTTTTGCCAAGCCCCCGTAGCTCAGTCGGTAGCGTACAGGACTTGAAAACAGGAGGTCGCTGTTTCGATCCTCGGCTTGGCCAATTTCTTTCGGAGGATCGACGATAGTCATTGCGACAGGATTCATTCCTCTCTGACCGCTGACCATTGTTTCGACGATGGTTATGTGGGAAAGCAGCCAGTGGCTTGGAAAAAATATTGTGCAGAGTACTGGTAAAAGAAACTCCAGGAAAGCATGGATAGGTGCACAGGCCGCCGCAATATAACTGAAATGATGTTGAAAACGGCGTTAAACACCATACAATCAGTCAATCAATTGACCTACTTTTTGGTACTGATAACAAATGAGTAAATAGAAATTTGTGATTGGTAAAAATTGTTGACGTGTTTATTGTAAGGGCCCCTGCCCAATTTGCTGGCAAATTTACGCCATCAATCTTTTTTATAGATATTTCTTGCTTAAATTTTCGGAGAAGCTTTGTCTTTGAATGGGGAGAGAACATTGTGAGAAAAGTTGGAAATACTGGTTATCACCAGTTTAGATAAATCCACATTATTTTCAAGAGCCATCTGCATCAGGCTCAATAAAACATTGGATAGTTTAGGGCAGGGTTTAAAACCCTAATGGAGTAAGTTGCCAATGTTAACCCTTTACCAAACAATCCCGACTTTTCACGACCCTGAAACAGTAGGCTTTTGAAAACATTATGGGAAAAGGAGAAAATGCTGGTAACCAGCATTTTCTCCTTTTCCCACCATGTTTTCTTACCCATCAAAGACAGAATCATTATTTTGGCAACTTTCAATTTGTCTTCAAATGCTTTCAATTTGGTCCAGTCCAAATTTTTGTCAAGAGTTTAAGCACACAGTGCTGAAGGATGGTAACAGTTTTTCTTGAAGCTCACTTTTTTTCTAATTATGAGTACAAATTTATGTATTGAAGCGTTATATATAAATTATTGATTAAAACAATGGTTGATAAGTTTCATTATCCCGTGTGTTATGTCATCATGGCGGGGGGGGGTAGGGAATGGGGAGAGGTTTTAATTCAGCCCATCTTTTGGTCTCTCCACTCATTCCAATGAGGATAGTTTTTGTCTCAAGCTGCTGTTTTTCCACAGATGTCTGCATTTCAAATACCCTTAGCAGCAATTTCACCTTTTCCCTCGATGAGTTAAAATTTCCTCTTCCTCTTAGTTGTGTGATAAATGGTTAGAAGCAGATTAGAAGCAGATGAAAGAAATTGGAAATAAGGAAGTCTTCCCTGGAGCATGTATTTTTTACTTTCTATCGTGGTTTGAACTTGTTAAATATACACGTAGAATGCATTCAATAGCTTTTTTAATACTGATTTGTTTTGAACAGTATTGGAATAGAAACAATGCCATGATTAAAGCACTGTGAGTTAACATTTTACAACACGATCCCAAGTTTTAACGACCTTAAGGAAGAAGCCTTTTGAAAACATTGTGGAAAAAGGGAAAAATGCTGGGAACCAGCATTTTCTGCTTTTCCCACAATGTTTTCTACCCTCTCTGATATAAACCCTCATCATTTTCAGCTCATTGTATGCTGTCATTTTGGACCAGTCTAAAATTCTGTCATTTGGTAAACGGTTAAAGCTGTTTTTGGACAGTGAAGATAAAGATTAGATAAAACAAATGTTCCGACCAAAAATGATAAGAGCACTGCATGTAGGTCCCAATGCTTGACTGTAGTTGCTTTTTAGCTCACCTGAGCACAAAGTGCTCATGGTGAGCTATTGTGATTGTGCTGTGTCCGTCGTCCGTCGTGCGTCGTCAACTTTTTACCTTGTGTACGCTCTAGAGGCCACATTTTCAGTCAGATACTTGTGAAATTTGGTCAGAATGTTTGTCTTGATAAAATCTGAGACAAGTTCGAAATTGGGTCATGTGGGGTCAAAAACTAGGTCACTAGGTCAAATCTTAGAAAACCTTGTGTACGCTATAGAGGCCACATTTTCAGTTCGATCCTCATGAAACTTGGTCAGTATGTTTGTCTTGATAAAATCTGGGACGAGTCTGAAATTGGGTCTTGTGGGGTCAAAAACTAGGTCACTAGGTCAAATCTTCGAAAAAACGTGTGTGCTCTAGAGGCCACATTTTCAGTCAGATACTTGTCAAATTTGGTCAGAATGTTTGTCTTGATAAAATCTCGAACGAGTTTGAAATTGGGTCATGTGGGGTCAAAAACTAGGTTACTAGGTCAGATCTTCGAAAAACCTTATATACACTCTAGAGGCCACATTTTCAGTCAAATACTTATAAAACTTGGTCAGAATGTTTGGCATGATAAAATCTCACACGAGTTTGAAATTGGCTTATGTGGGATCAAAAACTAGGTCACTAGGTCAAATCTTCGAAAAACCTTGTGTACGCTATAGAGGCCACATTTTCAGTCAGATACTTGTGAAATTTGGTCAGAATGTTTGGCCTATTCACTCAGGTGAGCGATCCAGGGCCATCATGGCCCTCTTGTTTGGTGAAAGTTACAAGTTGAAAATGGGACATAACTGTTTATGAAAACAAAATATTTAAGGGTTACCTGTCCAACTGGTATTGGATCCACCTAACTCTTTACAAAACAACAAAATTTTGGACTCTACCAAATTAAAAGCACTTGCAGATGACGAATCAAATGTAGCTCAAATGATGATCTCTGTCTCTGATAGAGTAGAAAACATTGTGGGAAAGGGAGAAAGTGCTGGTTATCAGCATTTTCTCCTTTTCCCACAATGTTTTCAAAAGCTTTCCTTTCCAGGGTTGTGAAAACCAGGGTTTTGTTTGGTAAAGGGTAAAATAGTTAACACTTAGAGCCCAGAATTAACCTATCAGACATTTTCATCCTAGAAATACAACCCAAATAACTGCAGTTTCATGGTTGCTCTTGTCTACAGTGTTTAAAAAAAGTGGACAGTGTAGATCACAGATCAGGCTGCACCTTTTGTGCAGCCTAATCTTGATTGGCAGCAATGGCACACTACATCGGCAGCAAAGGCAACTATAGTCGTGGAAGATACTTTATGGGTTAACAACTAGGCGGAGTTTGAAGCAGACATCTTCAGTAATGATTTAGCAAGAATATCAAACAATGTCACAGGTTACCCATAATGTAGACAATCCAGAGGACAACAGGACTATGACAATACCTCGATGATTTCTTCCAAACAGCCAAGCTAAAAATAATAAACAAGAGGCATGATTTACAGGTAGCACTATATTTAATAAAGTGTCTCATATATTATATAGAGGATCTTACATGAGAGTTTATGTTTTATCATTTTCATCAAACGAGTTGACTAAAAATGTATGACATGAGCCTTGGCGAGCGTCAAATACATTTTAGTCAACAAGTTTGATAAAAATGATAATAAATAAGCATGAATGTGAGATTCTATTTATCACATAAAACGAATGACAGGCGAAATATATCCTGCATCATCACCTTTAGCCTATACACCATTCACAGGTCCATAGTTACAGTTGTAGTTTGGTTTAAAAATGTGTACATACACAAGTAGAATGATAGTTCTTTAATTTTTACACTGAAAGTAGAATGAACCAGTTTCTAGAGGGGATATATCCGCAATTTTGTTGATTTGAAAGACTTTCGCTGCATTTCTTGGTTTTTATTAAACATGAAAATCAAAAGCTTTCTGCATGTATACGCCTTAGCAACAATGACGTCACTTTTCCGCAAAGCAGCATAGTCGCACAAATTCCAGCGCATGCTGTGGCTGGTTTCTCCGGCTTCACACGCTCACGACTAAAAACTGATCAGAACCGGGACCCAAAAAACGATAATACACTAGTGTATTATCAAAAATAAGTCATGGGGTTAATACACTGCCGGAGGAGGTTTTAGGTGATAAACCATCTTATTACATGCACTATCCATAAAAACACCGATTTTGATACAAAATAAACAGGTTATCACAAGTAAAGCAAAGAAGTCAATCATTGCTTGTTAACTCGTTACAGGCTTACAAGTAGTCCTACTT
The DNA here is from genome assembly GCA_945859785.2 of Tridacna gigas. Classification (NCBI taxonomy): domain Eukaryota; kingdom Metazoa; phylum Mollusca; class Bivalvia; order Cardiida; family Cardiidae; genus Tridacna; species Tridacna gigas. The sequence continues at coordinate 57,163,074 of OX244035.2, forward strand.
TTCCTACTTTTTTGCCCTGTTTCTACTTTTTTCCCAAAATATTCCTACTATCCCTACCTTTTTAATGAAAGTAAGAAAGTGTTTCTTTCAAAATATTGTAGTATGTTGCAGAATGAAAGGCTTGCATATTCTGCTAATCAGGTTTTTACAGAGTCTTTTAATATGCAACTGTTTATCTCTTATGTAAGGTGCATGGTGCTTTCTTGGAAATATGTCTCAACCACTGGTCATTTATGCCTAATAAGTTGGCAGCAGCCTGTACAGTAAGAGCTAAGACAGCCCCTCCCCCCACAAGACAGACAGCCTGTGTATCTTGTGACCCGAGTTTTTATGCCCCTTGTAGGGTGGCAAATAGCAAATGCACTGTCTGACCTTCTTGCCTTGTCCTCACAAGTCCACCTTCAATTCTTAAATGATTTTCAGCAACCTGTTCCAGAATGATCAAGTGCTGTAGAGCACCTTCTAGGGCTAATTTGATTGGCTCATATTTGAATGAGTTATTGCCTTTTATTTAATTTCATTACTTATTGCTTCTATCCTTGCAACTACTCCTGTAATTCGTATAGGAATTATGTTATTTTCACCAAACTTTCATAGAATGATCAATATCAAGTGATGAAGAACCTAATTTCATTTTTTCCTTCTATTTAATCATATTTGGGGGCAGTTTGCCTTTTTGAAAATTTTACATCTTAATGCTTTTGTCTTCGCAGACCTTCTTACAATTCTGATGTGATTTTCACCATACATGTACTTTGGCAGAATGATTGGTACTGTGTGCTGTAAAGCATATTCACAGGCTTTTCTCATTCAGTCATTTTTGACAGAGTTATTTCCCTTTAATTAATTTTAACTCATAATGCTTTTGTCCTCAAAGCATCTACAAGGCTATCAGAATTTGCATGTAGCTTCATCTAATAGATCTCTACCAAACTTCTTCATATCACAGCTCTGGGGTCAAAATCTTGTAAGTTTTACATTGGCTTGTATGGTGTGAAACTTAAAAAATCTTCTCGTTCCTAGACATTAAAGCTTAGGGCAAGAAAATTTTGCATGTAACTTTACCTACTGCACTTCTATTAAAAATGTTCAAATTGTAGCCCTGGGGTAAAAATTGGTCCCATCCAAGGGGTCACAGGTTTTATATAGGCTGGTTTTGTGAAATTTTTTTTAAAAAATCTTATTGTTCCTTACAAAAAAGCCTAGTGCTAACAATTTTTGCATGCATCGTCATCTGTTGGACCTCTACAAAAAAATATCATAGCCCTTGGGCGAAAATTGGCCCTGCCCTGGGGTCATAAGTTTAACAAAGGCTTATATTGTGAAAACTTTGAAAATATTCTTGGTCCTCTTCGTGAGAGCTAGAACTGTAATAGTCTGTATGTATTATCATTGGAGAGGTCATCAGACCTCTCCAACAGTGGCGAGTTTAAAAGGCAGACTGCCACAGAAATCGCTGTCTAAATCCATTTGTTTTTGCGAAATTGTTCTGATACACAGTCTATTTCGTCATGGTTTTATAAATAAACCGAAATCAAAAAACTGAAATAGGAAATAAACATGCTTTTTTATATGACGGGTTTCCAAAAAGACTTACTATTCTATACTGATTATAAATGACCTCTCCGATAATTGTAATTTTTCATTAAACAAATAAATCTAATCAAAAAGAAAAAAATCATTAAAAAAAGAGAAAGGACACCGCAGGAAAAGATCACGTGACTTGATACTATCTGGAGAACTCGTACCCTGGAGAACTCGTACCCCAATCTCGAGAGCACGAGGTCTCTAGAGAACTCGTACCCCACAAATAGATATAAATGGGTTGATCAGTATGTTTTCAAGTTTTATTTTTCAAAACAGACTAGACTCTAGCATTTTTCTCAGTTTTATACAAAAATTCTATGGATTTATAATGATACAGATTTGATGAAATAACACACAGAGTTGCTTCTAGGATGCGGGATAGCGAGAATCCAGCGAAAATTAACTTATGAGCCCAAAAAAGTCGTGCCTCTTCGCCCTAAGTACCGCAAACCTCAAAAGAGTCTGTGGTCCTTTGGTTTTGGGCGGATTGCGCAGGCTGACATGGGTTGATACTTTTTGCAGATGCATTAGGCACCCTTTTCTCAGAGCATGGTTCATTTATCTGCTTTCTCAAATTTTTAACGTTTAGACAAACAACCTCTTCATTTTACATGTCTGCTGCAGACAACTTTTCAAAATATTTTGGGAAGAGGAGAAGCTGCTAGTTACTGCATTTTCTCCTTTTGTCACAATGGAGAAGCTGCTAGTTACTGCATTTTCTCCTTTTGTCACAATGGTTTCCATCACATCAAAGCACTATCTTCCACATTAATTATCAAAGTTTGAATTGTCGTCTGCATGCTTTTTCTGTTTGGGACAGTCCAAAAAATGCTGTTTGTTAAAAGACTGAAAAATGTTACATTCATTTTTAACATGCCTGGTAGTAGTATTATGTATAGGCCACCTTTATTTAATGTCATCAGGTAAGATTCTTGCCTATTCAGTGGAATTAGCAAATTACATGCTCTTGAATTTCAAAAAAACAACAACATTTTTTAGCTTGTGAACAGCTTGTAACAGCCTTCATTTTACTTTCAATCTTCACAAAACCAACACAGTTTATAGATATTCATGAGAACTGGATTCTTTTGCAACCCGTCAGATTATAGGGTAAAAAATTCCTTGCCCTTAAATTCAAAAAATGCATTTTGAGCTTGTCAAGAGTTTACAGCGTGTATTTTTGGAAACTAACATGAAAAAGAATACCTTTGCTCATATCAGCTTTCAATTTCATTATGCCTCCACAACTCTTTGTAAAAACGCAAGCCTGTATTTAAATGCCAGTAGAGCTGTTTTTAGCCCTTATAGGCCTTTTGTTACTAGAATGTTATAACAATGTGGAACATGTACTGTTTTGTGCCTTTACACCAGGGAAATTGAAAAAGAAAAAACATGTTTTTTTCTCATTCATTTAATGCCTAACTTGTTTGTTTACATAATTATATCAAAATATATTAACCCATTCTATACGGGATACCGATCTATCAGTACCTACCCTTTATGAACGGGATACCGATTCACTGGTATTTACACACGTCTCTATAATGAAATTGTTTAAAACGCCATCAGAATTTGCGAACGGATGTTGTTTATTTTACGGACATGCGCAAATGATCCATTCTTCCAGTAGCGTCTTTTGAATTTTGAAGATCATCGATAGAATTGTGATTTTGGACATTTTTTGGGTGTTTTTTACTTTTCTGAAAAACATGGCGAACCGTAGCGATATAGCGAGTGATGGCAGTGACATTGATGCTGATATTTTGTCAGATTTTGAGAGTTTTGACGGAAATAACAGCGATTCAAATGACGATTTTGACAATCGTAACCAGCATCGAAATGGACAAAATTTTGTTGATTTGGGTGGATTTTTTGAAAGCAGTGACAGCGAGGATGACAGCAACTTCAAAGGGTTTGATGCTGACTGGAAAACCGACAATTTTTCGGCTGTAAACGTTTGAAATTTCACGGGAGATGGAGGTGTTTCAGCATTACACCCGGAAGATACGAGACCTCTACAGTATTTTCTTGACTTCTGGGGTGAAGAAATGTGGACACATATCGTCACAGAGACGAACAGATATGCGAATGACGAACGGACATTGAACCCCCCACCACCATTTTCTCCAGCTTGGACAGATGTGGATGTCCCAACAATGAATGCTTTCATTGGATTGTGTTTTGTGATGGGAATTTTAAGACTCCCTGGACGATCAGACTATTGGAGAGTCAGTAAAAGAATGTTCAGAACAAGTTTTAATGACATAATGAGCAGAGATAGATTTAATTCAATCTGGAGGTATTTGCACTTGAATAACAGACAAGCCCCTCCCCCACCTCGGCCAGACAAACTTCAAAAAATAAGGTGATTCATAGACTATTTGAATGATAAATTTTCAACAATGTACACACCATATGAACATGTAACAATTGATGAAAGTATGGTAAAGTTTAAAGGAAGACGGAGCTTCAAACAGTATCTACCATCAAAACCCATAAAATGGGGGGTTAAAATTCGGACTTTAGCTGAAAGTACCACCGGCTACATGAGTCGATTCCAGATTTACACTGGAAAAAAAGACCACCAAAAAAAGGGATTGTCACACAGAGTTGTTACTGATCCAATGCAGCCCTTCCAAAACAAACATTTTCGATTGTACATGGACAATTTTTATAGTGGGGTCGACTTATTCAATGAATTGACGATGAGGAATATTTATGCCTGTGGGGTTGTCAGGTCGAACAGAAAGGGCCTTCCAAGGGAGTTACTTCCAAGACACATTCGCCTGGAAAAACACCAGTACCGTGTAGCTCAAAAAAATGAACTCAGTTTTTGTCATTGGATGGACACAAAACCCGTATTGATGCTATCAAATTTCCATGACCCAGCAGATATGGGCACAGTAAATCGACGCACTGGTCAGGCCCAACAGAGACAAGTTTGTGTCCCCAAAATGGTACAGGACTATCAAAAATACATGAAGGGAGTTGACCTGGCTGACAAGATGCTAGGATACTATATGATTCAACATAAATCAAGGAAATGGTGACGGAGAATTTTTTTTTTCCTTATGATGGCTTCCACCCATAATGCTTACATAGTAGCAAAAAACTCGAATCCAGAATTCTTCAATAGAGAATGGACTGATTTCCAAGATTTTCTTGAGGATCAAAGCGACGAATTAATTGGGGACTTTAGAGCCAAAAGAAATGCACCAAACTTGAATGACCCAAGAGCTGCAAGAAGACATGACATTCAGAGACTTTATGCGAAAGCAAAAGTGTGTGGTGAGTGTAGAGCACATGCAGGACCTGGTGTACGAGTCAGAACTTCAAACTTTGGATGTGTTCAATGTCAAATTCCTGTACACCCAGGATGTATTTCAAACCACATCATTAGAGCCAACAATGTATAGAATGTACATATATTTTTCTGTGTTTTCTGTTTGTGAAATGGAAGTACCTGTAGAACAACATTGGTGTGAAATTAAAACAAACTATGAAATCAGTATTTTCTTTTTTTGTGTGTGTATGTGTTTTTTTTTTCCCTTTTTATTCAAAAATTAAAAAAAAACAAGCATTCTGATAGTATTGCATAGCAATACACAGTCCCCTACCGGCCGTATGTATCGCTGGCATGTCAGTGAAATTTTTAAAGTCCAAGGCCCGTAAATGCGTCAGAAAGCAGTGGAGCGGGACGAAACTCGAACTTGATGTGTAAGTCATGGTGGTTGATGTACACACCAAAAATCAGCTCTATATGTAGCAGCGTTTAGAAAAAAAGTGCAGAAAAATGTTTTATCCGTGAAATTTTGTAAGTCCAAGGCCTGTAAATGCGTGAAAAAGCAGTGGAGCGGGACGAAACTCAAACTTGATCTGTAAGTAATGGTGGTTGACTTACACAGCAAAAGTCAGGTGAATATCTACCAGCATTTAGAAAAAAAAGTCCGGAAAACTGATTTATCAGTGAAATTTTGAAAGTCCAAGGCCCGTAAATCCGTGAAAAAGCAGTGGAGCGGAACGAAACTCGAACTTGATCTGTAAGTAATGGTGGTTGACTTACACAGCAAAAGTCAGATGAATATCTACCAGCATTTAGAAAAAAAGTCCGGAAAACTGATTTATCAGTGAAATTTTGTAAGTCCAAGGCCCGTATATCCGTGAAAAACCAGTGGACCAGATCGAAAGTCAAACTTGATCTGTAAGTAATGGTGGTTGAGTTACACAGCAAATCTGAGATCAATACCTACCAGCGTTTAGGAAAAAAGTCCGGAAAAATGATTCATCAGTGGAATTTTATAAGTCGAAGGCCCGTAAATCCATGAAAAACCAGTGGACCTGAATGAAAGTCGAACTTGATCTGTAAGTCATGGTGGTTGAGTTAAAAAGCAAATCTGAGATCAAAACCTACCAGCATTTAGGAAAAAAGTCCGGAAAACTGATTTATCAGTGAAATTTTGTAAGTCCAAGGCCGTAAATCCGTGAAAAACCAGTGGACCGGAACGAAAGTCGAACTTGATCTGTAAGTGATGGTGGGTGACTTACACACCAAAACTCAGCTCAATATGTACCAGCGTTTAGAAAAAAAGTCCGGAAAACTGAATTGACGGACAGACGGAGTGCAAACCTAAAGTCCCCTTCCGCTTCACCAGTAGTGGACTAAAAAGTGGCTTTGTGTTTAACAAGTGTAGATAAATGTAAATAGAAGAAAAACACTGTAGATACTGGGTTCAAAGAAGACAACAGCTTTTCATTTTCATTATCTGAAAACTTTTGTGACGTTTCCTGAAAAATAAAAATATGTGTCAGTTCATTCATATATGTATAACTTTTTAATTTTTAGATGGATTTTTTTAATTCTTTCAGTGTTTTGTAGGGAATTAAAATCTCTATAATTCATACATTTACCCAGTTTGAATCCCAGTTGTTGTTTGAAAAGTCTTTGTATTTTCATTTGCAAATATTGAAACATGAAATTAATACCACTGTATAGAGAATTTAATTCCCTTCAAAATGATATATAGTTTTATTATGTTTCTTGTCTTGTATATTGAAATAATTGAAAAAGTTTGAAGGTACCGCAATTTTTATTGATTTTTTTGTGGCTTATCAGCAATCTTCAGATATTCAGGAGTCATTATCAGAAATTGTTCCAGTATAGAATGGGTTAAAATCAAAAGCCAATAAACTATTTGAAAACATTGATGCCAACCTCTCCTGGCTTCTTTTTTTAAAGAAGCCAACTTGTCTAGTATGCTTCTTCCAAGACTGTTCAAATTACAGCCCAGGGGTGAAAACTGGCCCAAGCCTTGGAGTGTCAAGTTCAACTTATGCTTATTACAGTGAAAACTTTAAAAATCTTCCTGTTCTTATTATAAATCTTAAAGCTACAAAATTTAACACATAGCTTCAACGAGTGGATAACTTCCAAGTTTGATTAAAATTTAGTCCTTGGGTCAGAATTGGCTCTGCCATGGGGTCAAATGTTTTACAGGGGCTTTATATTGTTGAAAATTTAAATATTTTCTTCTGTATGACCACTTAGCCTAGACCTGTAATAACTGGTATGTAGCTTCATCTAGTGAACCTCTACCAAGATTCAACTAATTATGGCCCTTGAGTCATAAACAGCCAGGGGGTTACAACTTTCATACAGGGTTTTAAAGAAAAAACTTGGAGAATCTTCTTGTTCTAAACTATCTGGCCTAGGATCGAAATCTTTGGTATGTAGCATGATATTGGAGACCTTCATGAAGATTGTTTAAATTATTGTTATCAGGTCAAAAATTGGTCCCATGGAAGGAGGTGGGGTGCCACAGATTGTTTTGTGGTGAGAGATAAATAAGAGCCATTCTTGCCTTTTTTGTTACTTTGTTAAGAGTTCATAGATAAATGGTAGGAATGATACTGCATAAGAATTGCCTGCATTCATTAGAATCATCTTGGATGCATGTTAAAAAAAGACAAGACTTTTTGGAGGGCTATCGCAATACAGATTTCTACCAGTTTGATGACTGTTGATGCCAGTCATGTGTATGACATATGCAATTTGTTAGGCACAGGTGCAGTACAGGGCCATTCTGGCCCACTGGCCCTCTTGTTTCATCAAAATATCACACAGTGATCATTACTAAGTGCTGAAACACATAGTCTCAAGCTTTTATTTTCCGAGTAGATTTTGTCCTTTGTTTGATTTCACCTTACAATGTTACTGTGTGTAATTCCTCCTTTAGTTTTACATGTAATTTGTTCTTCTAAAATTTGAATATTAATTACTTATTATTGAGTGCCACAGCAGACACTCTCATCTTTTTGTACTTGATTATTTTTGAGGCAGTTATTTATTTATTCATTTTTATACATAGATTTATTTTTCCAATTGATGAATTTAATGGTAGACAAATTCAGAAGAAATTATAATAGTTTTAGGGTCTTGATATTGTAAAGATCCTGAAAGTCTTTGGTTCCATCAAAAAATTGTTTATAACCAGGATCAAAACCAAATTTTGCACATGGTTTATTATCATTGAGAGACTTATACGTTACCCATTGGTTAAGATCAATTGAGCTTTGAAATTGTGTTGATTAGAAATTCTTTGGTTTGTGTCAAATTACTCTAATGCTTATCAGAAAGTTGGAGCCGGCTTTTGATGCAGCTGTAAAGTGAATGAATGGTAGAAATTATTCAAAAGTTTTACAGTATTATGTTTTGCCATGCATTAATGACTGGCTGCCATCTGGGGGCTTAGTGTTTGTTCAAACAAATCTTGTTATGAACTGTTTTGCAGTGTTAAACTAAGTTTTTATACAAGATTTGTTAAATCAATTCCTACTTTTCATCATAAAATTCCTACTTTCTATCATAGAATTCTTACTTTTTTCCTACTTCTTCCTTGAAATTACTCCTACTTTTTCCCTACTTTTTCATGATAAGCCACTTGTAAGCCTGTCTTTACCAAACAACAAAGATTTTAGACCTTCAAACTGAAAGCATGTGCAGACAAAAAATTAAATTTGGCTTACATGATTTGCTTTATAAAGGTTAGAAAACATTGTGGGAAAAAAGAGAAAATGCTGGTTACCAGCATTTTGTACTTTTCCCACAATGTTTTCAAAAGCTTTCTCTCCCAGGGTCATTTAAATTCGGGATGTTTGGTAAAAAGTTACTCAGTTATACAACATCTACTATTGTACAATGGAGTAACTCATTGAATGCAGAAAGATCACGTAGAGTGACTTATTGAACACAAAAAGATCAGTTGCTCACATAAAACTATTCGAGTATTCAGATTATCCAAAAAACTCTAGAAGCTCAAATAAAAGAAAGAAACAACATTTACTCAGAAAGTCATAAGTTGCCATGCATGACAAGAAAAACAGTTGCCCCTTAGAAAACAATGTAGCAGAAGTTCATTTTGCTTACAAGACTAGTTGTATGTGCTACTACAATATTTCAACCCTTTACCAATCACCCCATGGCCCTAAGAAGGAACCCTTTTAAAAACATCATGAAAAAAAGAGAAAAATCCAGGAAAGCAGCATTTTCCCTTTTTTTCACAAAGCTGTCTACTATCAAAGGCAAATCCTTGATTTAACCCTTTCCCAAACAAGCCCAGGTTTTCATGTGTCTGCCATACAAGTCTTTTGAAAACACTGTGGGAAAAGGAGAAATTGCTCGTAACGAGCAATTTCTCCTTTTCCCACAGTGTTTTCTACCCATTTGGAGAACTTTCTGTCATTTTCATCAAATTTAAAATTGTCGTCTGCAAACTCCTTGAATATGGACATGTCTAAAATTTGTCATTTGGTAAAAGGTTAAGCATAATTTAGTCATGATTAAATTTGGTCACCACCCACAATAACTCTCACTATGCACTCTGGTAAAGACTTATCTTGTTGTTCAAGAAATTACTTAACCCTTAAGCTGCTACATAAGTTAATTGAAACTTTCAAGTAAAAGAGTAAAAAACAAAATGATGCTATTTCGAAGTTACTTCGAAAAATATCTCCTTAACGGCCAGTGTAGATCAAAGATCAGACTGCACATTCTGTGCAGTCTGATCTTGATCTGCACTGGCCGCAAAGGTCACTGAGTCAGGTTTAACAGCCTAAGGGTTGTAAGACCAACATGTCCAAGCAATCAAAATTTCTGTATAACAAAACAATGGTGTAGTCTTTTATTTCCCTTTGTCATGCTTTTTATAGCTTCGATGGTTTAATTTTAATCATTTACATGTCGGTCAATACATATTTTTTCCATCCTGATAATATTTTTTATCAACACGGTTACAAAATTCAACTAAATTAGGGTATTTTCTTATTGACTGTGCAAAGTTATCAATGGGCAGGTCTGTAGTTAGTAAAGTATACAAATGTCCAAACACAAGAGCATCCAATTCTGTTGGGCTGCAATAAAACAATAAAAGAAATAAGCCATGTGTATTTCCGCAGCCACTGAGAATTAAGAAAGTTATGTTTGTTTCAACCTGTCACCAAACAATTCTTCCTTAACAAGCAAAAGGCTTTTGAAAACACTGTGGGAAAAGGATAAAATCTCATGTAACAGGCCTCCCCTACCCTTCCAAAAGCCTGATAGTGTATCCCCCAATGACTTTCTACAGTCACAATGTACTAAGAAGCTGGTTTGAAAGACAACTGACCTACATATACAAATAACACAGCTGACAAATTTCCTTCTTTATCTTTCATAACTCATGATGTTTTATTCTTCACCATTCATCTTTTTGGGTGAAGAATTGTGGTCTTCTCCTTAACCCTTTATCAAATGATAAAATATTAGATTGCCCTAAATTAAAAGCAGTTGCAGACGACAATTTTAATGTGGTTCAAATGGAGGAAATTGCCTTAGAAAGAGCAGGAAACATCATGGGAAAAGGTGAAAATGCTGGTTACCAGCATTGTCTCCTTTTCCCACTATCTTTTCAAAAGGCATTCTCCTACAGGGTCGTAAAAACTCGGGATTGTGTGGTAAAGAGTTACCCATTTACCACACAATCTCAACTCTTCAAAAACCCAAAAAAGAAAGCTTTTGAACATTGTGGGAAAATGAGAAAATGTAGGTGACCAGCATTTCTCCTTTTCCTACAATGTTTCCTATCCTAACATTCCATTGTTTTAGCCACATTTAATTTGTTGTCTGCAAATTCTTTCAATTTGGTTGAGTCTAAAGTTTTGTTGTCTGGTAAAGAGTTAACCCTTTACCAGACGACAAAATTTTAGCCTTATCCAAATTGAAAGTATTTGCAGATGACAATTTCAATGTGGCTCAAATGTTGCAACTTTTCTTAGATAAGGTAGAAAACATTGTGGGAAAAGGAAAAAATGCTGGTTACCAGCATTTTCTCCTTTTCCCACAATGTTTTCAAAAGGCTTCTTTCTCAGGGGTGTCAAAAGGCAGCAATGTGTGGTAAAGGGTTAAAGAACCCAGAGTGTAAAATAATCATAGTCACTGTATAAGACCAGAGGCATTATTCATCAATAATTCTAAATACATTTGAGTCATGCTCTGGCAAAAGGGGGCTTAATGAATCTCAGTCATCCATGATACCAAGCAAGTCATCACATAATTATGGATTCATAAAATCTATTTTGTATAACAACCAACTGAATCATGTGGTAGACTGGTCCTTTGACATGAAGAAATTTACTGTCAGCAAAAAGTTTCGGCCAAGGTCAGCCCACACAAACTGCGCAGACTGACCTGGGTTAATACTTTTTGCAAATGCATTAATTCCCCTTTCACAGAGCATGGCTCATTTATTATTCTTATTTTAGATTTTAAGACCAACATATTTACATGGTTGAGAGTTCATGACAGAATTAAATTAAGAACGACAGATGAAAATGCAGATTTCACATTTTCAAAGCAGCTTCAGACAAATATGTCCTAAAAAAATATAGGACAGAGTAAATCTAAGATTAGACTGCATGTTCCATGCAGCAAGGACCTTTTACTGTTTGCAAAAGCAACAACAGCTTTTGTTAGCACTCTCTGAGTTAACTCCTTATCATACAACAAAATTTTAGCCTTGGCCAAATTCGAAGTAATTGCAGCCGACAAATTTCGTGTTACTCAAAACATGAATTTTATCTTTTGTATGGTAGAAAACATTGTGGGATAAGGAGAAAATGCTGGGTACCAACATTTTCTCCTTTTCCCACAATGTTTTCAAGAGCCATTTTCCATAGGGTCGTTAAAAGTCAGAATTATTGTGTAGTAAAGGGTAAATATCTCAGGTCCTGTACTTACTTGTCCCCAAAAAAGTACTGTTGTTTTTCTAATCTTTCTGACAAAGCTTGACAACAAGTGTTAATCTCATCTAAAACCTAAAACAAAGGTACAAAGAAATGAAATTAACAAAAAAAGAAAATCCTAAAAAAAAACTGCAGCAAGGACCTATTGGATTGATCCCTGATTTTAAACTTGATACACTGATAAGAATCTATCACTAATTTGCATACAAAACTTGATCACCTGAATGTCAATTTTGTACCTACCCCCTCAAATTTTGCCAATAAATGCCTGAAAGTTTTGACTCTTAAGAAAGGGTTTCTATGGTCTAAATGTCAGATACAAAAAATGTCTTCTTGGTTTTAAAAAAAGAAGCACTGAAGTCAAAATACACATTTTTGTACTTTCCTGCTATCAGAAAATTACCACAAAATTCACCTCGAAAGGATTTATGTGTTTGGATGGTATTTTATGCTGATTTCAACAATATTTCAGTCATTTTATTGCCACAGTTCAAAATGTATTGTCCACTCTTGTCTTCACCGGTACTAGACTAGAGGTCAGCAGTGCCCTGCCAAAGGACGCTTCCACTTGAACACATCCTCCAATAGGGAATCAACCTCAGGATATCCTGATTTCAAGCATTTGCCCAGTTCACTAGGCCACTCTGGGCCACTATTCAAAAAGTTAACCCTTTGAGTGTCGAATAAACCCAAAAGACATTTCCAGTATAGTATTTTGACCAAAATAACTGCAATTTCATGGCTGCGTTTGTCAATGGTGTTTCAGCAAAGCCAAAGTGCAGATAAAAGTTCAAATGTCATGTTTTGTGCAATCTGATCTTGATCTTCACTGTCCACAAAGAGAACTAAAATTGTGAAAGGCACTTGAAGGGTTAATAAAGGAAGTGATATATCTATGCTAAGATTATTTGAAATGAACACCATCCTTTTGTCACACTGAAAGTAATTCCCAAAGGCATCATGTTAATGTGTAATAAGTTCAATTTTAATCATAACACATAACATAAATCTTTTTCCACACAATCCCAAAGCCTGTTGACCTTGAGCAAGAAAGATTTTATTCTTTACCACTCAGTTCCGAGTTTTAACAACTCTGAGGAAATGGTCTTTTGAAAACCTTGTGGGAAAAGGAGAAAATGCTTGTAACCAGCATTTTCTCCTTTTCCCACAAGGTTTTCTACACTTTCACTTATAACTGCCATCATTTCAGCCATATGTAATTTGCTGTCTGCAAAAGCTTTTAATTTGGAAGAGTCTAAAATTTTATTGTTTGATACGGAGTTAAAAAAACATTTTTTTAGAATAGGAGAAAATGCTGGTAATCAGCATTTTCTCCTTTTCCAGAAATGTTTTCTACCCTTTCAAAGACAAATCTAACATTTAAGCCCAATTCAATTTATTGCCTGCACATGCTTTAAAATTGGACAGGTCTGAACTTTCCTCATTCGGTAAAGAGTTACGCCCTTGTAGAGTAGTTCAATGACAAATTTAGTTCATGGGGGAAAACACTGAAATTCTTTTGTATCAAGTGACATGCTTTTAACCAGTCATAAACATACATGTACATGTACTCCTCATTCAATGTCACATGATTGCAATTATTATGTCTATGATCACACCAAGCATGGCTGCCACCTTTCATATTATCTATAGCATATTCAGAGGACCCAAACTTACCTCTTCAAATGCCTTTTTACTCCAATCTAAGCTATGTAATCTAGCCCTCACTTCACGCTGTTTCAAAAAAGGCAAGATTTGATTCAATGGCCAGGGATACATTGCTCCATACCGTGGCTTGGAGACCTGCAATCAAATGAAGAAAAATTTTCACAAGAAATTCCAAAACTGCATATTATCAGGGAGACAAGAATACTGAAATTCAAATAACAGCTATTGTAAGTATTATAACAGGAACTATCTTGGTCATGTGACCTAGAAAATGTGGACAAACACTCTTTGCTACATGTACATCCTATCATATCTGCTGAGAAAATTTAGTTTGATATAGCCCTGTCATTTTAAAAGAAAATTTCTTGAAAGCAATATCAGTCAAAGGACACTGGATAAGCACAAACACTCACCTCAGTGCATTTTGCTCAGCTTTACAAAAATGGTTAAAGCATTGGAATGTCTTAATTATCTATTTACCAGACTATAAAATTTTAGATTTGTCCAAACTGAAAGCATTTGCAGACGACAAATAAAATGTACATTTAGCTCAAATGATGGGCTACCAACATTTTCTCCTTTTCCTACTATGTTTTCAAAATTTGTATTCCTCCATGTTGGAAAGCCACAGGATAGTGCAGAAAAAGTTAAACCCTTTACCAAACAACAAAATTTTAGACTTGTCCAAATTGAAAGCATTTGCAGATGACAAAATTAAATGTGAATCAAAAACTGAAATTTGTTATGGGAAGGGTAGAAAACATTGTGGGAAAAGAAGAAAATGCTGATAACCAGCATTTTCTTCTTTTCCCACAATATTTTTAAATGGCTTCTTTCCCAGGGTCATGAAAACCTGTTTGGTCAAGGGTTAAAACAATAAGATGCAGTGTTCATTACCTCTTCCGCTACGTCAGTGTTTAACCATGCTAGATAGTGTTCAGCATTCACTAGAGAACTCCCTATCAAGGCCATGTACGCCCTCAACTCTGACTTCTGAATATCTGTTAATGACTCACTGAGATTGAAACCCTGGAAATTTGAAAATGAGTCATGCTCTATGAAAAACGAGGGTTTAATGCATCCGCAAAAAAAGTATTGACCCATGTCATCCTGTGCAGGCTGACTTTGGTTGAAACTTTTTGCCATTGGTCAATTTTTTGCATGTCAAAGGACCAGTCTAACTCGAGATTCAGTCGGTTATCAGACAAAATGGGTTTTATTGATCAACAGTTATGTGATGTTGCTTGGACAGTGCACTACATAGATGCATGAAAACCCCTTTTGCCAGAGTATGGCTCAAATAATTCATGTAAAGAAATATCAAACCATCACAAATGATCCCCTATTTTAGATAGCCTTTCAAAACATCTCTGAAGTAAGTAAAAATGCTCGTTGCCAGCATTTTCACTTCTTCCAACACTATTTCTACCATTTCAAAGGTACGTAAAAATATAATACAGGGTTTGTGTTTACACCATAAAAGTATCTATATACATGTATGCATGAAAATCTAACACAAAAATTACAAAGCTTATATTGCGTCCTTGGGATGCAGATGAAAATGAGTCCAAATGGTAAGTTAATCTTAACGTATCAGTAACAAAAACTTACAAAAACAAACTTTTTAACTCTTATTGCTCAAATTTGTATACCATAATTGTAACCATGATGTCTATGACTTGAGTTTGTACTTCTATCTAACCCTTTACCAAATGACAAAATTTTAGACTTGTCCAAACTGAAACCTTTACAGGTGAAAAAATCAATGTGGCTTAACCCTTTACTACATGGCAATATTTTGGACATTTCCAAATTAAAAGCATCTGCAGACAACAAAATAATCATGACTCAAAAATTCAAGGAAGGATAGAATACACTATGTGGAAAGGAGAAAATAATGGTTACCTGCATTTTCTCCTTTTCCCACAATGTTTTCAAAAGCATTCTTCATTGGGCTCTTTAAAAGGCGGCATTGTGTGATAAAGAGTTAATAATTGGAAATTGATTTGGGAGGGTAGAAAACATTGTGGGAAAAGCATTTTCTTCTTTTTAAACTAAAAAACTCAAATTGTGCAGAAAAGGGTTATATCCATGACATCACCAATTTCAAGTGGCAACAGGCAACAGAGTAAGCTGATCCCAGCCCATTGATGGCATGAACCAAATGTTTGCTGCTACAGCTGCAGAAGGCTTCCAGAAATTTCATGTTAACACTTTACCACACAATCCCGACTTTTAACGACCCTGGGGAAGAAGCCTTTTAAAAACATTGTGGGAAAAGGAGAAAATGCTTGTTTTCCCACAATGTTTTCTACCTTTCCCGAAACAAATTTCAGTTTTTGACTCGCATTTATTTTGTCGCCTGCAAATGCTTTCAATTTGGAAACATCCAAAATGTTGTCGTTTGGTAAAGAGTTAATGGAAGAGGCTTTGAAGATGCTCTCAAAGGGCTCTTGGTTAACTTTTTACCAATGACAAAATTTGAGACTGGTCCAAACTGATAGCATTAATTTTGCAGACAACAAATTCAAGATGGTTCGAATAATGAGATTTCTATGCTGGTAACCAGCATTTTCTCCTTTTCCCACAATGTTTTCAACCTTTCCCGAAACAAATTTCAGTTTTTGACTCGCATTTATTTTGTCGTCTGCAAATGCTTTCAATTTGGAAACGTCCAAAATGTTGTTGTTTGGTAAAGAGTTAAAAGCAGATTCTTTTGCCCTTTTTTGTTCACACGGTTTTGAGATATTTGACTGATGAATTATGCAGGAAAAATGGGACTCAGTCACTCTGAGGGAACTCAATGGGACTCAACTCTTTCCGTGTCACTGTGTCCAATGGACTCAATAAAATCTTAGGAAAAATGGAAACACTCAAGTAAATGATCCTTACTCTTAGCTGAACACTTGCAATAATTGGCTCCATTTCAGACACCAAAAATGGTCCAATTTTGATGAAAGGGACTCGACCTGAAAATGTGAAACATGTATATGATCACTGCCAGAAAAGATAACATAATACCTTCACAAAGTGCTTTGATTGAGACAAAAGATGTGCATTACACACAAACAAAATTAAGTTCAAGGGGAGAGAAATATTGAACAATTTAAACCGGACATCTAAATATTATGTCTCACGCATTAACAGTCTCTGATGAACAGATTGAACAAAGTTTCCATACACTAGTGACAACAAAATTGAGCATGGAGACTGCTAAACAAAATGCCTATGTGCATGTACACACAGACAGATAGACAGTTAGACAGACATGCATATTCCAGTACACCCATGAAAACATGCATGTTCAACTTACTTCTTACTATTCGCCAGTATGTTAAAACTGAGTCTTGATTTGAAACTAGCTTTATCCTTTTAACAAACAACAAATTTTAGACTTGTCTAAATTGAAAGCATTTGCAGACAACAAATTAAGAGTTACTAAAAACCCGAAATTTTTCTCTCAATGAGTAGAAAATAATGCGGGAAAAGGAGAGAATGCTAGTAACCAGTAACTGCTTCTTTTCCTACAATGTTCTCTTCCCTTTCAAAGACAAATTCATCTTTTACGCTATATTTAAATTTATTATCGGCATATGGTTTCAATATGGACAAGTCTAAATATTTTTCATTTAGTAAAGAGTTTAATGGTTCAGAGAAATTGGGCAGAAACCTCTTACAATGATACGATAAAGATGAGGACAAATGCATCACAAATAAACACACAAACATTTTCTTTTTTACCCTTTCCTCTTAACCACACAATCCCGACTTTTAACGACCCTGAAAAAGAAGGCATTTTGAAAACATTGTGGGAAAAGGAGAAAATGCCGGTAACCAGCATTTCCTCCTTTTGCCACAAGGTTTTCTACCCTATCGTAGACAGAACTCATCAATTGAGCTTCATTTAATTTGTCATCTACAAATGCTTTCAATTTGGTTGAGTCCACAATTTTGTCGCTTGGTAAAGAGTTAAGAAAAAATTATCATACTAATTCATACTCTGCTTCACATAATGGTACATCAACAGTTGTTTTACACAGAAATTATCCACATGAACTTTTCCTCTGAAAAAAAAATTGTCTTACCGGAAGGTGACATTGCCTCGGCATTAATTTTCGGCTCTGTTGTAAAGCTGAGACCACACATGTGTAGATATGTTTTAACACTCAGACAAGCTGCATAGTCTGGGAATGTGATCTGTTCCGCTGAAAATACAACATAGCTAGAGTTACCTCCCTTATTTAGAGATAAGAGGGATATTTGAATGAATTTGAACATTTCGGGTATACAGATAATGAAAAAGTTATTTAACCCTCTACCACGCAATCCTAAGTTTTTAATGATTATGAGAGGAAGGCTTTGGAAAACATTGTGGGAAAAGGAGAAAATGCTTGTTACCAGCATTTTCTTCTTTTCCCACAGTATTTTCAGAACTTTCAAAGACAAATCCTATTATCTGAAAGACAACTGGTTACACCTGAAAATGTTTTCCTAATTATTTTGCACTTTAAAATTGCATGGAAAATATCTTCTCTGTTTGATAACTGTACGATAACTGATAACATAATAAGATAAAAATTATGTGTAATTATGTGTAAGCAAATAGAGTCATATTTCCCTAATGTTTTAAAAAATTGTCAACTAAGGAAACTGAAAACTGGCAGGTCATGTATGGTAATAGATTGACTCTTTAGCATACAAAAAAATTTTAGACTTGAACAAATTCAGAGCATTTGCAGACAACAACTAAAATGTAGCTGAAATGATGATATTAGTCGTTGAAAGGGTAAAAACATTGTGGAGGGAAAGGAGAAAATGCTGGCTTCTCCTTTTCCGATATTAGTCGTTGAAAGGGTAAAAATATTGTGGAGGGAAAGGAGAAAATGCTGGCTTCTCCTTTTCTGACAACATTTTGAAAAATCTTTTTTCTTCAGGGTTGGTTAAGCTATAGGATTGTTTGGTAAAGGGTTAACTCTTAACTGAATGACAAAAATTTGGATTTGCCCAGATTGAAAGCTGTTGCAGATGACAAAATAATTGTGACTGGAAAATAGAAATTTGCATTTGGAAGAGTAGACAACATTGTGGGAAAAGGAGAATATTCTGGTTTTCAGCATTTTCTTCTTTTTCCACAAAGACAGTGTTTTGAAAATCCTTCTCCTTCAGGGTTGGAAAACCACAAGATTGATTGGTAAAGGGTTGACAATGATTCTCCATACCTTGATAAGGCTGATACAGCTTTACATCATCTGGCCATCTTTCTGTGGCTGAAACAGTAAAAAAGCGCAGTTCTATAAAAACAAAAAAAATCATGCAGTTAAAAGTTGACAAAAGGACAGACTGCCAACCATCTCAAAAAAAAAATGTTTACATACAAGGTATTACTTGTTTACTCCACTAATATTTGTTACCAGCATTTTCTCCTTTACCAACAATGTTTTCAAAAGTCTTCTCCTTCAGATACAAGTTACAAGAAGCTAAAAAGTTATCTAACATCAGACTAGTTTAACAGATAAACATTAGCTCAGTGCTATTTGCCTACAAGGGTCGTTAAAAGTCAGGATTGTGTGGTAAAGGGTTCAGAACACAATTCTGAATGGTCTAAGGCAAATATGAGCCCTAGTATGCCAAATGCTTCAACCCTAAACAGTGTTTACCACACAATCCTGTCTTTCCATGAGGCTGGGGAAGTTGCTCTTTTCAGCATTTGGGAAAAAGGAGAAAATGCTTGTGTCTAGCAGTTTTTCCTTTTCCAAAATGTTTTCTACCCTTTCAAAGACAAATCCTATTTTATAAACCATTCTTTATTTGCTGGCTGCAAATTGTATCAGTTTGGCCAAGTCCAAAATAACATTGTTTTCCAAAAAGTTAAGAAATCGAATATTCAACAGAAATTACGATTGTTCACATAAATATATGGAAACACTGTAGCAACATAGGATGGCAAAGAAAATAGATTTTTCGCTACAGGCAATTTCTCACTTTGCCACACTGTGTCTCAATTACAGTCTGCAACAAGACTTATTATTACCAAATGTCTTCAGATGAGTCTCAGAGTCATTAGATTATCAGCCTTTTGCTTGATGATCATTGAATCTTCTTGTAGGTTCATTAAATAATAGATACACAGTGAAAATTGCCAAACTAATTTCCTATAGCCTGTCGCGAAATCCAACGACAAAAGAAAGTCGACGCTTAAATCAACATTTTTGATAAACATTACCTCCAAGTTCGATATGCATTACATCAGCCAACTTTGATGCCATTTATTTGCCGTTTCCTTTACCTCTGTGACTATTTTCACGTTCTGTTTACCATTGGGACTTGCAGAAAGGTCACGGTGCATGCAAGTACCGAAATAGACCGGTACGAAGTGGAACAGACCGAAACAGACCGGAATGGACTTATGTAGACGGGAATCCTTGGATGTATTCAGAGTATTCCCTGGATTTTCCTGTTTGGAAATCATTAGACTCCCGTCAAATGAATGAAAGAAGGCAAAAAATAAAATTTTGGGCGTCATTTAGAAAATTTTGGGGTCCAAACATAGAAACTGGGCTTCAGGGAAAAACCTGTATATTATTAAATT
Source organism: Tridacna gigas (assembly GCA_945859785.2). NCBI lineage: Eukaryota > Metazoa > Mollusca > Bivalvia > Cardiida > Cardiidae > Tridacna > Tridacna gigas. Next base: position 57,183,193 of record OX244035.2, read on the forward strand.
GCAGGAAAAAGACTTGAATAAGCTTTAACCATCGAACATACATTGAATTTTGGACTTTGAAAAAAAATAAACATTGAAAAAGATAGTTTTGTTAAAATATGATAGTGGAATACGGACAATCCTGAATAAACCTTATAGAGGTCTAATATACAGAACCAAAGAATAACTAGGTCCCATGTAGGCTACCTCAACTTATGGAAATAATATCAGACTCTGGGAGCATAGGAATGAACATTAAATTGAAATTGAAAAGATCCAACACTGATACATGGGAAAAACTGAATGGATCTGAACGGTCCAACTAAGATGTTTTTACCCCTGGAGTAACCTAAAAGGCATTTTAACTAAACTCTACTAAACGACAAAAATTAAGATGGTTGGTCCAAATTGCAAGCCGATTTACAGACAACAAATTAAAAACAGCTCAAATGATGATCTCTGTCTTTGAAAGAGTAGAAAACATTGTGTGAAAAGGAGAAAATACTGCTTCCTCACCGTCTTTAAAACTCGGAATTGTGTGGTAAAGGGTTATGTCTAGCAATGAGGCCCAAAAGTATTTGGAAGATCGCTCAGTTTGTACATAATGTCTGAGCAAAGCAGACAGTCCAGATCGAAGATCAGACTACATGTTTTGTGCTCTCTGATATTAATCTACACTAGCCGTGAAGGCAACGGAATTTTAGATAGGCGCGTTATTTCTACGCTGGCCACAGAGCGAGCTGTCAATGTGAGGGTAAAGAAAGGTTATCTGGTTATTTCCCTTTGACTGCGTACACACACATATGTATACGTGTATTACTTAAAGATATTTGTCTTGCTGCAGCTTGGGGGGGGGGGGGGGGATCATAATTATGATCAATATAGAGGTGTCAAAAATTTGGACTGAGTTGGCTAATTTTTGATATCCACGGTCCAATCTATGAGATTCGACACCCCAGAAGCAAACAATACCAGTGCCAGTAACTTCAGACCTACCGAAAGCTATTCTACCCTGACTGTTCTTGATGTGCACTATCAACAAAAGCACGTTATGATGTTTTAAGCATGCTAATGTTACATTCTGAGACATGTCACATGATAGAACTGACCAATTTGGAAAGTAACCTGTATTCTTTTACTATTCTACAAAAGTATTCCTACCGTTTCTTTGTTATTCAGGTTTGCTGAAGTACTTGTCTCAACCTTTCTCTGATTTTGTAAAAAAAAGACGAGATTGTTAAAATGGTTGCAAATTTGCTCATAAGTCTCTCAACTCTCTACCAAACGACAAAATTTTAGACCAGTCCAAATTGAAAGCTTTCTCAGACGACAAAATAAATGTTTCTCAAAAATTGAAAATTGTTTTGGGAAGAGTAGAAAACATTGTGGGAAAAGGAGAAAATGATGGTTACCAGCATTTTCTCCTTTTCCCACAATGTTTTCAAAAGGCTTTTTCCTCAGGGTCGTTAAAAGTCGGAATTTAGTGGTAAAGGATTAAACCGTTTCTTCTGTCTTTTAAGTCTTTCTCAGCCAATGGCTATTTGCCAAGATTTTTCAGACGGCATTCTTAAAAATAGGAAAGCACAGAACGTCCATTGTACACCGTGTTCGATCCTCGGTCTACATCGGCCGATAGCAGATGGTACAGCACGACCATATAATTATCAACTGCAGAGGAAGCCGACCTTTGGACCCCTAAAAAGTCGGGTTTATTAAGCCATGCTCTTTGAAAATGGGTTTTAAGGCATCCGCAAAGAGTATCGACCCTGGTCAGCCTGTGCAGTCCGCACAGCCGGATGTTAGGCAAAATGAATTATATGGATCCATAATTATGTGATTACTTACTTGGTAGGCTACAATGCATCACAGAGATGCATTAAATCCCCTTTTTGCCGGAGAATAACTCATTTATTTGGCAGCGAAAGATTAAAGCATTGTCCTGCCGTATTTTAACTCTTTACCACACGACAAATTTTTGGACTTGACCAAATTGAAAGCATTTGCAGACAATAATTTAAATGTTGCTAAACTGATGATTTCTGTCTTTGATAGGATAGAAAACATAGTGGGAAAAGGAGAAAATGCTGGTTACCAGCATTTTCTCCTTTTCCCACAATGTTTTCAAATGGCTTTGTCCTAAGGGTCGTTAGAAGTCGGGAATGTGAGGTAAAGGGTTAAATGTTTACTATTACAAACGTATACCTATAATTACGTTAAGTTTATTAGTGTTGAGTCCGGTTCACATGACCAACAGTACTGATAGAGAAGGGAAGAGAATGGGGCAGGATAAGACTGCACATGCAGGCTGATCTTGCTTTACACTTTCCGCAACATACATCCATGGTCGCGAGAGCTAAAGCGTTTTCGGTGAAAATATTTTAGACCACTCAACCGTGAAAGGAAACTACCTGGTTATTTCCCTTTGACTGCGTAAAGCCATATAATGTCATTTACAGTTGGAAAGAGGGTGAGGTGAATTTACAAGTGGAAATAATGGATATCTTTGTTTGGCGTTCAAAGTCGTTTTCATCAGTCCGCTTGTGGGAAAATGAGAAAATGCTTGTAACCAGCACTTCCTTCTTTTCCCACAATGTTCTCTACCCTGTCAAAGAACTTGGATTCATTTGCATCACTTTTGATATTGTCTGCAGATGCTTTCGGTTTGGTAGATCCTAGAATTTGTCATTTGGGAAGGAGTTAAAACAGAGAATGTTTGACATGTTCATGCTTCATTTCTCTTTTATTGCTACTTTTTCTAGACAATATAATATCACTGAAAATGAACGAACAAAATTTTATACGTAGCGTCCATAACGCGCGATACAAAAAATTGTGCGTATTGTGGGAAAATGGCGAAACATTTTGTTATCACTATATAGAACAACTTCATCTTCATTAATAAGCCTGAAACTGGTAATTAAAAAAAAAAAGCTATTTTCCTTCCGACATTAAAAAGCCATACATTGCGATTCTATCCTATTTCTTTTAGATGGAAAGTCTCACTGTATCGGACAGAGTAGATCAAGATCATACTACACGTTCTGTGCTGTCTGATTATGCTGTCGACAAAAGCGCACTGCGTCGCACTTTGTAGTGTAATGGTATGATAGCACTCACTATTCGGGTTGCGTAATGACTCTGATCCCCTGGCTATGCACCTGCCATAGGGATAATGAGAAAATCTGATTCCCCAGGCTCGACCAATGTCTATCCCCAGAATTGATGATAGCCATTACGACATTCTCTCTCTCTCTCTCTCTCTCTCTCTTTCTCTCTCTCTCTCTCTCTCTCTCTCATTCATGAACGATTTACTTCAAACCAAAGATTGTAATATAAAACTCGTTGGCACCTCCAATTTGTTATTCAGAAATGTAATAACAAATAGCGTAATGTTTAAGGATCCGACCTGAAACTTTCCATTACGAAAGATCTAGAAAGAATTCTGTAAAAAAAAAAGATAACTTTGGACGAGAACACATTCAAAAGACATCAAGCCTACTCACATGTCTATCGTTCAGCATTCGACTCATTTTTCATACATTTTCATTATGCCCAGCCATAAAAGTGAACATTAAGATATTATCACTGCATGATCAGCCATTAAAAAACCCATAAGTAGCAGTCTGAATAGGCCGAGCCAGGTAAATTGGATCCACATTGACTTTTTGGCAGCGAAAACTAATTCTGGTCTATCTCTCACAAAAAATTAAATAAATTACACTTCAACCGTGCTCTGGCAAACGGGGGCTTAATGCATCTCCGTGATGCATGATACCAAGCAAGTCATCAGAGTATTATAAATCCCTAAAATCCGTTTTCTAGAACAATCTACTGAATAATGAGGTGCAGCGGTCCTTTGACATACAGAAAATTGATCATAAGCAAAAAGTTTCGGCCCAGGTCCCAGCCTGCTGAATGAAACAAAGAAAGCTGATATGTTGCAACTTCACTATTCATTAAACCCTTAACCCTTTCGGCGCCATAGGCGAAAACAGGGACTTTTGCGGACGGCATAGATCAAGATCAGACTGCACAGAACGTGCAGTCTGATCTTGGATCTATACCGTCCGCTTGTTCCTTTAAGCCTATAAGATAAAATGTTTCTAAGTATGAGTGGATTGTATTTTCAACCGTCTGAAGAGGTTGAGTAAATATATTTGGCGCTGAAAGGGTTAAACTGTAAACTATAAGTGCCTTTGCGACCAATGTATATCAAGATCAGACTACACAAAACGTGCAGTCTGACCTTTCATCTTCACTGTCAGCTATGCTGACACATAGTGTACACGAGCAGAATTAAAATTGCTATCATATGGGTTGCACTTCTAGACTGCATATGTCTGTTACGTTGATTTAGCGATCTATGGGTTAAAGTTGTGAAGAAGCTGTTTTTAGATGTTTGCTTTATGGCCCATCAGAGCATTTAAGTGTTCAAACGCAAACAATTGTGATAACCATATGTTTGTCGAGCATATTGAAATTATATATTGTCTCATTTTCTAGACACTATGTTTATACAACACTCCAAAGGAAACATGTTTAAGTCTTTACCACACGACAATATTTGAGATTTGTCCAAATTGGAAGCCTTTGCAGACGACAAAATAAATGTGACTAAAACTTTGAAATATGTGTCTGGTAGGGTAGAAAACATTGCGGGAAAAGGAGAAAATGCTGGTTACCAGCATTTTCTCCTTTTCCCACAGTGTTTTCAAAAGGCTTCTTTCTCAGGGTCGTTAAAAGTCGGCATTGTGTGGTAAAGGGTTAAATAAGTGAAATGGAACTTTCAAGCCGGTAGTACAAACCCAAATCATGCTATTTCAAAGGTATTTTTTTTGGGGGGGGGGGTGATATCTTCTTATCTGACGGTGTAGATCCAAGATCAGACTACACCTTCTGTGCAGTCTGATCTTGATCTACGCTGTCCGCAAAAAGGTCCTTGAGTCGCGCTTACCTTCAAAGAGCTTGTATAGAGCTAGGATATTGGTAACTCATGAAAGAGTCGAAGACAAATACATGTACATTGCATTTGTTAACGGTAAAATTCACTGATTTTCCAAGATCTTGATCAGGTCTCTATCGTTACAATTTTACAATTTCTGTATCTAAGAGGCGTCAACCAAGCTCGAAAATCTGACTTAAGTCTGGGGAAAATTCTGTATCATTCCCCAGAAACTTAGTAATACGTTTGTTATTGATATTTTAAACCACTTTATATGTGAGACATACGAATTCAAAACCAAATGCCTTAGTAATACTTTCATAAACTCAAACGGCCGAGTTTTTTTTTATATCCCGAGTTTGTTAAAAACTATATGAACCATGCTCTGTGAAAAGGGGATTTAATGCATCTCCAAACAGTATCAACCCATGTCAGACTGCGCAGTCTGTGGAGGCTGAGATGGGTCGAAACCTTTTGCTATTTATATTGATTGATTGTATGGTGTTTAACGCCGTTTTCAACATTATTTCAGTTATATCACGGCGGCCAGTGCACCTATCCATGCTTTCCTGGAGTTTCTTTTACCAGTACTCCGCACAATATTCTTTCCAAGCCACTGGCAGCTTTCCCACATAACCATCGTCGAAACAATGGTCAGCGGTGAGAGAGGAATGAATCCTGTCGCGATGACTATCATCAATCCTCGGAAAGAAATTGGCCAAGCCGGGGATCGAACCAGCAACCTCCTGTTCTCAAGTCCTGTGCGCTACCGACTGAGCTACGGCGGCTTGGCTTTGCTATTTATACATTTTCTGCTTGTTAACCCTTTCGCAAACAAGCCCTGGTTTTCACGTGTCTGCAGTACAAGTCTTTTGAAAACACTGTGGGAAAAGGAGAAATTGCTCGTAACGAGCAATTTCTCCTTTTCCCACAGTATTTTCTACCCTTTTTGAGAACTTTCTGCTATTTTCATCAAATTTAAAATTGTCGTCTGCAAACTCTTTCAATTTGGACCAGTCCAAAATTTGTCGTTTGGGAAAGGGTTAATGGACCGGTCTACCTTAAGGATTCAGTCGGTTGTTACTTAATCCTTTACCACACGACAAAATTATAGCCTTGTCCAAATTGAAAGCATTTGCAGACGACAATTTCAATGTGGCTCAAATGGTACAACTTTTCTTTGATAAGGTAGAAAACATTGTGGGAAAAGGAGAAAATGCTGGTTACCAGCATTTTCTCCTTTTCCCACAATGTTTTCAAAAGGCTTCTTTCCCAGGGGCGTCAAAAAGCGTCGTTGTGCAGTAAAGGGTTAAATTAAAGAGGATTTTATAGATCAATAATGATGTTTAATGATTTGCTTGGTGTAATGTATCACAGAGATGGACTAAACCCCCTTTTGCCAGAGAATCGCTGACAATTATCTTTTTATCTGTCTGGAAGTGTTAGGTTCGTTGGATACAAGCCATTGGCCCAAACTGAAATTATTTGCTGACGACAAATTAAAGGCGGCCAAAATGGCAAAATTTGCCCTTGATGGCTTAGAAAACATTGAGGGAAAAGGAGAAAATGCTGGTTACCAGCACTTTTTTCCTTTTCCCACACTGTTTTCAAAAGCCTTCTTTCGTTAAAAGTCGGGATTGTGTGATAAAGGGTTATCCTGCTAAAAAAGATAAATGAAGCTTTTCAAGCCGATAGTAAAAACCCAAATATTGATATTTCAAAGGTTTTTTTTTTTTCTTTGGGAGGGGGGAATCTTCTTTTCGGAGAGTGTAGATCCAAGATCAGACTGCACACTCTGTGCAGTCTGATCTTGACCTCCAATGTCCACAGAAGGTCCTTGAGTCGCGCTTAGGAGCCTAAGGGTTAAAATTCTTCGTGGATGTCCAATTTGGCCAGAGTGTTTCTCTCGATCAAACCAAGAACAAGTACAAAAGCGGAAATAATGGAAATTCTAAGCCCTTGTTTTGGCAAAATTTTGCCAAACAACTTCACCAGCGGCCATCAAATACTTCAGTAGCTTCTCCAATTCAAAAATTTTCTGGTGAGGACCCCCCTCCCCCCCCCCTCCGGATTCACCCCTCTCGCAACCCTGCTCACGCCTTCTCGGCACTTCGCGCCTTTGGTGAGACCTTCGGTATTACTTTTGCAGTTTTGCGTATACTTTATTTTGGGCTAGCTACGCACCTGCAAGTTTTCACCTTCATTTGTAGATGTGTGTGTATGTATATGTGAAGGAGGCACACTATAAATGTGACTAGTCTAGAAGAACAAGAGACAGTTTCTTAAATGGATTCCATTTACAAATTTTTCTTTTAAACACGAAGTGACCCGTATCAATAGGTTTTATCTTGTTTGTTTGCATTGAATTTTAACGACGTTTTAACAGCTTAGGTCATATCACGGCGGTCAGTGCATCTACGCATGTGTTTCGTGGCTTTCTCACACCAGTACTGACACAACTTTCTTTCAAAGTCACTGACTACTTGCATCAGAAGTAAGAGGCGAAAATTTGCTGTAAAGAAAGTTCGCCTCAACCAGATATCGGACCCACAACCACCAGGTCACGAGTCAGATATGCTCACCACTGTGCTACCTGACCGGGCTGGGACAGTGAAGGACTGGATTGAAAACCTCAAGACCATTTCACGACGATCTTTGTCTCTGAGAATTTCCAAGACGAAGGTAATATGAAGGTGGTATATGTAGCCAGGTGTGGTATAAGTTGGCGCTTAAAATACCTTGCCCTTGAGCTGTATCGACGTGAATGAAGGTTTACTGATAGAGCAGGAGGTTGTGGGTTCAACCCACCCCTTGGGCAGGTTAGTTATTGACCCGTCAAGATAGCTTCGCTTCAATGCATGCACTTAGAACTTTCTTTATGTGGAACCTTTCTTTACATTTTACTTTTGCAAGGACCCTGTCAGCCTGCCTGCCCTGCCCTGCCTGCCCTGCCTGCCCTTGCCTGCCTGCCTGACTACTAAGCTAAATCTAATTTACCCAATCTCCAAACAGTGGCATTTCCTTTTCAGAAAATCTATTTTCTTTGTTTTCTAAAGTCTTTCGATAGAAATGGATTTTTTCTAGGTTTAGCTTGAAAATTATGTGTTTTATCTAGTTTGCCACCATTTATTTCACATTAAATCTGTTCAAAGGTTTATAAGTGGTACCTCATATTTAATGTATTTTGTTGGTGAAAAATTGTCTAATGTCTTTTTAATGGTTGAAAAATTATAGTTAATGCATTTGTTCACCCCTTTAAACTTTATTGAAGACAAGATGCCCAGCATTAGATTCCTGTAGGAGTTTATTCGTTTTACCCCTTTACCAAACAACCCGGGGTTTTTTTAACCACTCTGTGGAAAAGCCTTTTGAAAATATTGTAGGGAAAGGAGAAAATACTGGTAATCAGCATTTTCTCCTTTTCCAAACAATTTTGTCTACTCTATCAAAGACGAATCCAATTATTTGATCCACACTTCATTTGTTTCTGCAAATGCTGTCAATTTTGACTTGTCCAAAATTTTGTCATTTGATAAAGGGTTAAAAAACATGTATAGTAATCCATGCATCTCTGAAAGCTTCACAGCCAGAAAATAAGTTTTTGAGTTCCTTGACTGACCAATCAGCTTGCCAGTCTTTGAGATAAGAATACATCAGAATGGCTGCTGAACAATAGTTCACTCTGTACCAGAAGATAAAATTTTAGGCATATCCAAATTGAAAATATTTACAAACGACAAATCAAATGTGGCGTAAATTATATGATTTGTACTTGAAAGGGTAGAAAACATTATGGGAAAAGGAGGAAATTTTAGGTGCAGGCATTTTATTTTCTTATTTTCACACAATGTTTTCAAAAGTCCTATTTCCCAGGGTCGTTATTTAAAAGTCGAGATTGTGTGGTAAAGGGTTAAACCATCAGACTGCTGAACAATTTAAAACTGACATTTTTATTCAGTAGACGGTAAATGGTTATTGCTTATCTAGGATTGTTTTAAATAGTCAGATCTTAGTCATTATCTTCAGGTAGGTGGCATTTTTCAAATACATAACCTATCTTATATGGGCATTCTGGGTACAGAACCGGACTATTTTTCAAGTCGGCAATCAATGCAAAGAATTTCAAAATAAAATATACGTTTACTCACTAAAACCTACCTTGTACGATTCACCCAGCCATGGTTAGCTAGCATATCACCTATACACCAGCCATTTATAAACACAGCCCATATAAGCTTGGGAAAAAGCTCGGTATAAGCCCAGCAAGATGGGGACGTTAGTTTTGTTGTCAGTGTGTTGCAGAAATCCCGGTCTTCAACTTGTCTATATTTAGAAACTGTCTACAAAGATTTGCAGTAAACAGTTCGTATTTGAAAAAAAAATTCCCCGTTTGAAATCATTTTGTTTTTTTTTTTAAGGGAAATTGTAGGAAACAATGGCTTGATTTTTCAACAGACGTATTATTTATTGCGATTTTACGCCTGTACTTTTTAAGCGGCAATTTACGCACTGCGTATTAATATTTGTCCATTATTTGTCCAGTGATGCGTGATAGCAGACAGGTCAACTCTTCGAAGAATATGACATGCGCATATAACTGATCTTAGTAGATAAGACGGAACAAAACTCGTCATATTAAACCGAATTCACACACCATTCTAAGTGGTATCTTCAGACTGTTTCTAAATTCAAAGTTATACCATAGGCGACTGAAATGCCATTAGTCTATCACGAGATAATTAAATTTTCCTTAGCGGACACCCTTACTATAAATAGCACATCGGCGACTGCCTCTACATCGTATATAGTAGTCTTATTATAATTATGCAATGTAGAGGCAGTCGCCAATGTACTATTTATAGTAACGGTGTAAATGAAAATTTGAATGTTCCGTGATATACAGGTGATGCACCAAAGTGCAAATGTGTTCGATGATGAGCAAGGAAAAGTTTAGTGTTCAGTGATAGACCAATGGAGTTTCAAAGGCCTGTGGTTATACAAGTTCAATCTTGGATAGCAAATCATATGAAGTTTCGGTTGGTATAATGTACTATGGAGATGCATTAAACCCCCTCTTGCCAGAGCGCCGTTCATATTTTTGTATACAAAAAATTATAGAGAAAAATATACAGGTCTGTAATACGATCCATTCCTATGAGAATAAAAGGTAATTAGGCTGCAAAACGAGCTGAAGTACATGTTTATGCAACCACGTTACTCTGCATGGAAAAGGTTACAGCGTACCATTTAACCCCTTGTTTGTATACTATAACGCCAATATTGTGTTATTTGGTATGGCTTAAACCAACTGTTTTACAGTCTCATTTTTCGTTGGAAATGTACAGACGTAACTTATTTAAATCCTATAAACGATAAACTACATTTCTATATATACGTATGCAATAATTCCGGTGTTAGTAACACCCGTTCTGTGATGTTGCTCTGGATTTTTGTGCACATACAAGTGACACAATATCGACGTTTATCTATACAGGCTATGTAGTCTCACGACTTAAATATTTGGAAAAGAGAAAAGCACTACTTGGTATTTTTTTGGTGACTGAACCTCTTTTTTATAATCTTTGCTAGAATCTTGAAAAAAGATTAAAATATTTCTTATTATGACATACAGCACTAGTTTTGAGAAGGCATTGATTTAAAATAATTGCTACTTGGTATTACTGATCCTTGGTTTTCTAGTACAAGTTAGTCGCATTTTTATGACGTTTAATTAATATCTAATTTATATAACTGCAACATCTCTCAAATTCCTTCACTGGGTTCTCCAGCTCTACTCTAGAGATCTATAGGTAAAATATCCTTCCAAGTGACCATCGTTGCAAACAGTGTCAAAACAGGTTTTCTTGATGGATCATTTAAGTACTGAGAATCCCGTCTCAACAGAAAGTTCTCTGTGTGCAGATTCAAGTGAAACAACCTCAATGTTTTGCACTAATGGCATCTCTCTTGGATGACTTTTGAAAAAAAATGTCAGTGAAAAAAGTGCATTTTGTGGTAGTGTTCACACACTTTAAACAACATCCTCTGGGCAAAAATGCTTTTTGATAGTAGTGTCCACACACTCATCATAACATCGTTCGGGAAAAAAGAGTCTTTTATCATGGCAGTGTCCACATACTTCTTACGGCATTTCCAGGGAAATAAGATTTTCTATCTTGCAGTGTCCACATACTTATGTAAACATCGTGAGCGAAAAAATGTTTTTTTTCCTGGTAATGTCCACACTTTTGACAACATCGTTAGGGAAAGGTATTTTTATGGGAGTGTTTACACACTCGTCAGGGAGAGAAGGGTTTTGTTGGTAGCGGTCTACACGCTGGTGACAGCATCGTCAGGGGAAAAAATGAGGGGTTTTGTTGTACTTTGTCAAGGAAAAAAAGGGTTTTTTTTTTTCGTGTAAGCGTCCACACTTGACAACATCGTCAACGTAAAAAGGTGGGGGGGGGGGGGGGGGTTGTCGTAGTGCCCACACTCTTTTGACTGCATGGAATAAACCCTTTACCAGCCGACCCAGGGCTAGATTTCACGACCCTATGAAAAGGAGAAAATGCTGGTAACCAGCATTTTCTCCTTTTCCAACCATAATTTTTAAATCCTTTAAAGATAAATCATGATATCATTTGAACCATATTTTATCTGTTTTCTGCAAATCTATTGCATGATGACAAATATGAAATTGTTTTTCTGTTATAGAGTTTGAGCATCCGTATTCTAATGATTTCAGTTTTCTGTTAACCTTACATATAGAAATACCTTTTTGTATAACGCACGTAGCTTTTTGGAGAAAAATGACTGAAAAGTATCTTTCCATAATGGGAAGAAATAGACTGTGAAAAATACATTAATTATACGACACAGTGATTAAACTGCTTTGGTTAATGTTACAAAACGAATGAATCCCCTTTCATAATCATTTCCCTTTTATTTTGTTGATAAAGAGAACACCTTAACGCCCTATATCAGCCATTAGTGTAACAAACTATTCGGATTTTTGTTTCAGAAAATAAGAAAAAAAATACTACAGTACCACACTGTCTAATATTAGTAGTATCCATACTTAGCAGAGTAAAACGAATGATATTTATCTGGAGAATAGTGAAATTGTCCTTTTTGAATGATATAGAATTTTTTTCGGGAAAAGGGGAATAATCGTCACAGGCAAAATCATAACCTTTCCCAAAGCTTTCTTCAAGCAGTGGTTCAATCAGCCTGCCAACAAGTATTCATAAGCAAAATTATTTTCATTATTTCTTTTAAACCACAGAGTATTTGCCTTCTATTTCTAAAAGTACCCGGATATTGGTGTGGATGTACATGTATCTGCACTTTAGTGGCACCTCATGAGTATTGTACACATCAATTCAAGCGAAAATCTTTAGTTTACTGTTATAATGGCCAGGCACATTGAGCTGAAAATATTAAAATTGTTATTCTATTGTCTATGTTAGTGAAATTTAATAAGTATCATCGAATATTCTGTGTGTTAGTCTGTTGGGCGTGAAAAATTAAGAACTGCAAAAATTTATTTTATACATCAAAATTTTCTGGCTCAAATACATTCGTGTATAACATATCACACATGACAGAAAAAAATCCGTGTCTACGCAGCGTCAAATTCGGTTCCAAATATGGTATGACGACGTATCTTGCTCACGGAAAACACATACATTATTTTGTGAATTGACTTGTCGAAATGTTACTCTTCGATATTTGTTGGCCATGTATAAAAACGAATTTGTTTACGGTTTTCTAATGAAATGTCTGTAATCGCAGTAAGTTCTAGGTATATATTAAAATGAATGTTACATTGTAGTAACTTTCCTTTTGCTGGTATTTGCTTCTCGCTGCGTAAGAACTTCTAGGTACATGTATATATTAAAATGAATGTTACATTGTAGTAACTTTCCTTTCGCTAGTATTTGCTTCTCGTTGCGTAAGAAGATTTTGACATCTCGCTCGACCTCCGGATATCAAATTTTCTCACGCTGCTCGAATACAAGGACAAGGAAAGTTACCACAACATAATATTCGTATAAATTGCACTGGCTTAGCTAGATCAAACAAAGCAAAGCCTTTAATTATTTATAGCGATGTAACCAACGAAATTATCGGAAATCAGCCCAATGCAGACCGAATAAGGAATACACGATGTGGCACAGTAAATTGGGATAAGAGATCATGTCTGATCACAGCTCACAGAACAATAGCCCAAAACTATATTGACGATAGAACCACCAGTTAAAGACACCAAAAATGAAAACCACATAAATATACACCAAGAAGCCAAAAAAGCTTTTATAAAGTCGTTTTCCTACGACGGTCTGCATCTGTTGATTCAAAGATTTAGATATATAAAACCCTTTACCAAACAATCTCGAGTTTTTTACGTCCCTAGGGGAGACGGCTTTTAGAAAAATTGTGAAAAAAAATAAGAAAATGCTAGCAGCCATGTTTTTACTGCTTGAAAGAGACGTTTCGTGTTTTTAGTTACATTAAAAAAATAGTGTGTCATCTGTAAATGCTTTTAGAGACTAACACTTTGTTGTCTGGTAAAGTGTTAAGAGTTAAGAAACGCTGTACAAAGACTTTTTATCGAAACATTTAACCAATACTTCTGGTTCAGTAGTCTGAAAAAATAAATCAGACATTGTATTGTATGATAACAAATCCGCAAAGTCTGAAAGATTAAGTTCGATGTTAAAAAGATACATCCAGGGCCCGGATTCACCAATCAGGTACACTCAATCTTTTTCATAACTTTGAAGGTAACACAAAATCTGATCGGCTAAAGCACTTTGTTTAGCCAAACCATTCGGTTTAGCCAATCAAAATTTACTTTACTTTGAGTTTTAGAAGATTCTTGTGAATAAGACTAAAAATAATACTTGGAATGGTTTGTGAATACGACATCAAAGTTTTCCATCTCTTCTACGGCTCAGCTATTTATGTAAGGGTATGCTGTAGACATTAGACTGCTGTAAAGCTTGATAGTATTTGAAAATAATTACGTTAATGGCCATTAAGGAAACAACATTATGTGTAGTCCTGATAACTGCATTTTTAAGGGGTGCCACTACAGGGTTTTGGTGTGGTGTAGGCAAAAAAACAGGAGAAACACTGAGTTGTGTGTTATCGTTGAATTACGTTCCCAACGTTGCAACATTCCTCCATGTAAATGTCGGATAAAAGCTCATTTCCATGGAGTAACCTATGAACCTCAAAACAAACTGACCGATGAACATTACCTGAAACATAATGAAAAAGGTTCATGACACGTACTGAAATGGATGAAAGAAAAGTAAAATATTTATAAATTTCTAGGTACAATTGTGTGCCTTTAAGCAAGTTTTTGTTAACCATTAATGTAGCTTTATACTTTGGTAGTTTTAATCCTTATAGTGATTTATCCAACTGACAAGTTGTACCTGAATGAATGTATAAAATATATCGTTGTTCTAATTTTATCTGGAAAAAAATGACAATGATAGGCCCGCTGCATACCATTTGATGTCTTAAACATGACTTTTTTGTCTTTTATCTGTTAATGGTAGAAGACTCACACGCGGCCTTCTTTTCTTCACAACAACAACAACAACAATAATTATTATTATTATCATTGTTATTATTAAGCACCTCAAGCCAAACTTTTCTTTCAAACATTATTTGGTCTGTCCACAGTTCAGTTTATCATGGTATGTTGCAGATGAATTAAGAACAAGCATTTACATTTTTAACATAATGAACGTTTCTTCTATCATACGAGTGCGTGTATTTAAGTGAGGTCTCCATTCCAGTTGTTGGTCATTTAACCCTTAGCCTGCTAAGCTCGACTCAAGGACCTTTTGCGGACGATTTAGATTAAGATCAGACTGCACAGAACGCGAAGTCTGATCTTAGAGCTACACTGTCCGATAATGAGATACTTTTCCAAAAAATAACTTTGAAATGGCAACATCTGCTTTTTTACTATCCACTCTAAAATTTGATTTAACTTGTTTAGCAGGTAAAGGGTTAATCGAAAACCGTCTCGCCAGTCAACCTGTCCCTACATTCCATAGTGTATGAGAGAAACTTTTGTTGCCCTCTATGTTCTTGTGATTCTTTGCCAGTGATCAAACCCAGAACCTTCCTGGCTGCAGGAAGATGCCCAAACAGAGAAACGATTAAGTCTTTGACTCAGTTAACCACGAGGCTGTATATCATTGTTGGTAAATGAAACGTCTCCAGTCTGTACAAGTGTTACTAAATTTACCTTCGGCCTTCTCATGAAGTACAGCAACTTGATTGGCAGATTACGTATCAAGGCATAAGGCCAATATTTTTCCATAAAGAATGTGACAAGAAAAAAAATAGAAGTTTCCTGTCTGAGACCCCTTTAGCACTCAATATATTTATGTACGAAATGTATTAACCTGGCACCATCCTTTTCTAAATAGCCATTAGTATAATGAGGGGGGAAATCATCAACTCATAAATTAAATTTCTTCAAGCCTATTGCTTATGTATTCCCTTGATGTTTTTTTCTGGGAGTCCCAAAAATGAGATCATATAGAAATCCCGGTGCAGTACTTCTAACAGAATATAACAGACTATTACAATTATCACATAAACAAGCTATTGTCTGGCAAAATGGGGTTTAATGCATCTCCGTGATGCATTGTACAACGTAAGTCATTATTTAAATGGAGGATCTTACATGAGTGTTTATGTATTATCATTTTTATCAAACGAGTTAACTAAAAATGTATGACGCGAGCCTTGGCGAGCGTCAAATACATTTTAGTCAACGAGTTTGATAAAAATGATAATACATAAACACGAATGAGATTCTATTTATCACATAAAACGAATGACAGGCAAAATATATCCTGCATCATCACCTTTAGCCTATACACCATTCACGGGTCCATAGTTACAGTTGTAGTTTGGTTTCAAATGTGTACATACACAAGTAGATAGTTCTTTGATATTTACACCGAAAGTAGAATGAAACAGTTTCTAGTGGGGATAAGTCCACCCATTTCCGCAATTTTGTTGATTTAAAAGACTTTCGCTGCATTTCTTTGTTTTCATTAAACATAAAAATCAAAAACTTTCCGCGCGTATACGCATTAGCAACAACGACGCCATTTTTTCCGCGAAACGGCATAGTCGCACAAATTCCGGCACGTGCTTTGGCTGGTTTCTCCGGCTTCACGCGCTCTCGACTAAAAACTGATCAGAACCGGGACCCAAAAAACGAAAATCAAAAATAAGTCATGGGTTTAATACACTGCCGGAGGAGATTTTATGTGAAAATAATGGATTCATAAAATCCAGTTTTTCTAACAATCAACTGAATCATGAGGTAGAATGGTCCCTTGACATGCAGAGAATTTACAAATAGCAAAAGGTTTCGACTCATGAAAGCCTTCGCGGACTGCGCAGGCTGACGTGGGTCTATACGTTTTGCAAATGTGTTTAACTCCCTTTTCACAGAGCATGGTCCAAATGTATATTTGTCGAGCAGAATTTATCTTGGTTTTTTTATCTCTTTACCACACAATTACGAAGAAGCTTATTGAAAACATTGATGGAAAAGGAGAAAATGCTGGTAACCAGCATTTTCTCCTTTTCCACAATGTTTTCTACCCTATCTAAGACCATCAATTAAGCAATTTTTAATTTGTCGTCTGCAAATGCTTTGAATTTGGGATAGCCCAAAATTTTGACATTTGGTAAAGAGTTAAGGAAATATGACTGAGATAGATTTATACTAATATTAAATCACGAATAAATCCTTACATTTCGAAAAACAAAAAAAAAGAGAGATGAAAACGACATTTTCAGTTGGTAGGAGATCACCGAGGATTGGATAATAGACTTATACCCTAAAAACTATCGGACAGTGGATAATCAAGCGGGGGGGGGGGCCTTATATACCAACCGTTTTTTAATACCATTCTCAGTCGAATTCTAAATATAGAAAGTAAGGTAATTTTTGACTGGCCAAACCATTTTGGTTTAGCCAATCGAAAATTTCGTTACCTTCAAATTTAAAGAAATTCTCAAGAATAAGACTATTATGAAAAGTGGTTGGTAAATATTGAGCCCCGAATGTAGGTCTTTTGTAGACTTGTCCTCTATGTTGATCACTAAAGCGCCTCCAATCGTTACTAGCCTACTAAGACCTACTTACTACCGGGGAAAATTTAGTCTTCTGCGATTCGACAAAACTTGAGACTTATCTATATTGAAAGTATTTGCAGACAATAAATTCAATACAGCTCAAACGATGGGCTATGTCTTTGTAAGGGTAAAAAAATGTTATAAGAAAAGGAGAAAGTAATGGTGACCTGTACTTTCTGCTTTGCCAACTGAGGTCTCAAAAGCATCCATATTTAAACTTTTACCACAGAATTCCGAGTTTTAACGACCCAGAGAAAGACTGGTAACCAGCATTTTCTTCTTTTCCCACAGTATGTTCAGCCCTTTCCGAGGCAAATCCAATCATAAGGGCCACACTTAGTTTCACTCTCTTGCACTATGGATCATTCCCATTCACCTCTGTAGTTGGCTCAGAAAGTAGTCTGTCATCACGTGATATTTTCGTCACATGACCATACCTCAAAATGGCGACAAAAACGCCGGTGAAAGAAAGACCAATCGATTGTTTTGTGTGCTGTTCAAACAGCATACGGCCAATCAGACTTAGTGGTAGGAAATGTGAAAAAGAGGGATTTTCTGAAAAGCTTAAATGTCTTTTGAAGGACGATAACTTGTTTTTTAATTTTGTTTAAATTGTCATCATTCATGGGCGCAGCCATTTTTTTTTTACAATTGGCGTAAGATTCTGATCAGTAAAGAAGCTTGAAAAAATAGTTCCATTCTATACAGGTAAATCCATCAGTTTGAATGCACCTATAATGTATCCGGAATCATATTTCCTTTGTCTACTTTATTATGTTACACATGAAACAGTTAAACAGTAACAAAACATGTTTTCCTCGGTTTGACAAGATTCTTGTCATTTAGCCCGTTGCAGAGATGTATGGTGAGAGTAACGAACGACAACTCTGCTCGGAGATTGACTTAGTTTGTCGTCAGCAAATGCTCACAACATGGGCAACCCCAAAATTTTGACGTCTGAGTAAGAGTTAATGTGGTTAAAGTACTGTAGAGCTCGGAAAACACAACATAAATGAGTCATGCTCTGTGGAAAAGGGGCTTTATGCTTCTCCCTGACGCACGATACCAAGCAAGTCATCATATAATTAAAGATTGTTAAAACCCATTTAGTCCAATTGACTAAATCTGGAGATAGAATGGTCCTTGAACATGCAGAAAATAAAAAAAAAAAATAGCAAAAAGTTTCGGCCCACGTCATGCATTAAGCCCTCTTTTTACAGAGCACGGCCCAAACGTATTACCATAAATACATGTATCGATTAAAAAAAAAGCAATAGCAAAACAGAAAATAAAAGAAAAACTAAATACGGACATTCTTTGAAACGATTACGAAATGACTGGACGTTTTGGAAACATAGCGTTCCGTATACTTTTGAGCTGGTATTATCGAGCATCACACAGATTTCGTTAAGTTAAATGACATTTAATCGGATAATAATATTACTTGAACTAGAAACAAGTTGCGCACAGGGTGGCGCAACATCAGTCAACACAGTCTATAAAGGACAACACAACTAAATGTTCAGTAGAATAAATAATGTATAGTGGAATTATACTGTTGCTTTGTTATGATCTGCAAATTTGAAAATTGCAGGCGGGAAAAACGTTACATACGATAGAATTCCCTTTTCCCCCAAAGCTTCTTAGCCCATTTTAAGGGTCACCGCATGCTTAGCAAACCGTCTGTCCATCAGCTGTCTATCAATAGCTTAATATATGCACAGGTCTTTATTTATATTGTTATGCACTATTGGCTCAATGCCAGGGGAAAATGTAACTGTACACGTGTTTGCTAACAACATTTTATTATTACAAATTGTGCCTGTGTTAAATCTGATTAATACGCGAAATCTCGCAAGGTAATATTTTAATATGTTTTGTGGATCAAGTGAGCATTTCAGCTCTCTGTGTACCTCACGTTCAAGCTTTCAGAAATGAACACGGCCTGGGTCAATCGGTACATGTATATATTTAATGCCTTGTTACGAAAAAAAATACATATTTATCAAATGTATAAACAGTTATCAGCAATCAATAGTTATCTGCAACCGTAACAGCAGAAGTTGTTAAATTAATAACAACAACAATAGTAATGATGATGAAGAAGAAGACCTGAAAGTCCTTATCCTCTCGTTACACACCGGTTGCCACAAGAAAAACGCGTCGCTCTTATTTCATAATCACTGTATTTAGTGCTAATGCAAGAGGAATGCTTAAATAACAAGATTACTATCATCATCCATTGAACTTGAACGATCACCAACGTGTGTTCAGAATGGTAATGAGTCAAAGCTAAATTGGAGTTTCCATGTAATATGATACCACAGATCTGAGAATTATCTACTGTAGCAACATTTTACATCCTATACTGTCTCTTTTATGCCAGTATTCAAATATAACTTTACTGAATTGGATGAAAACGTAAAAAATACCAAACTAATACCTTTTATCCTATCCCTTGCACTAATTTCGACCCGATAACAGGGTTCCGAATATCTTTTATGTTATCCGTCAGTTGGTCATGTGACCGTAGGGATGCGCACCTGCCAACGGAGACAACTTTTACCTAGGCATCTCAATAATTTAATGAAAGTATCGTCAGCGAAACTTGTCGCTGAATTTCAAATACCTGTAAATAAGTTTAAATTAAACATTTGAACTCGAGCTTTTCATAATTTTACATATTAAAGCATTAAAAAAAGAAATATATCTGTCTTATTCGCCATGTTGAGCGTTTTCAACGGGTAAATGTCGCGTTCGGTACGTAATTGATATAATTCATGACGTCATTATTGCAATTACGCTTGTAAACACCCCTCTTCATTTTTCTTCATAGTGTAAAAGAGGCTGGTATGTGCAATATTTCGAGCAAAATATTCAGTTTAGTTTTACATGGATTAGACCTTTACACTTATTTTTATTTTTCGTTTTGGATATTTATCAGTCATTAATGATATACCTATAAAGACTTTTTTCTAATATGATAGAAATGTATCTATTTATATAAATAAAAAAAATCTTAAAAGGCAAATCTGTATTGAATGCCTTCCTCCAATTCGTTTAAAATCCATTGAGATAAAAATTACTTGCTAAAATTTCAACGAAAAAGACTTGCAATGCCACATTCTTTTTAAGAAATTTGATTACATTAAATACAAAGTGTTCATGTATCGGGCTCTGTTCACGATATTTATCTATTGAAATAAGCCCAATTTTACACATTACACTAAGAGCTCAATTTATTACTGATGTCTTATACTTTATAGCATGCAGAGATGCTCTGGTACTAGAGGAAACTGCCTAAAATTATTAAAAAAAAGGTTTAGCTATGATGTGAAAAAATATAGTTATAGCAACAACGTGGTGAATCTGTGGAATAATCTGGAAAACGTAATTGTTACTTCACCATCTTTGAACAGCTTTAAATCCAGACTGAATAAAATATGGAAAGATAAGAATAAATTTATGGCAGAGTGTTATAAATAAACACATATACAGGACAGGGTATTCTAAAATGTATTTTAAATTGTACATTAAGTTTTTTTTCATCTAAATAGTTGTTGCTCTCAATCATCTATACAGTAAATCTATATATATGCAAAATTGATTTCAATCACGTAACAATTAGTGTCTAGTTTGCTATGACAAATATGTGTAAAGATAATTTTATATTATGTGGTAATAACCATAAATATACAAGAATGGTGAATAAAGAATAAAGAGATAAAAGTATCCGGAATACAAATTAGATCTGGGAAAACATTATCAAAAAGGGCCTTTAGAAGCTATGCGTAAATAGCTTATGTACAATTGTACAGCTGGCCTCGATTACTATATGAACTGTATGAAGAGATACAAAGTGGTGTGATATGATGGTATGATGGACTGGACGTCATAGTATGAAACATTTCACAGCCAAAAATAAGTCTGATATTAACCCTTATCCTGCTGAAAGAGTAAAATGAAACATTCATGTCGATTGTAAAACTTCAAATTTTGATATTTCAAAGTCATTTTTGGGGGAAGATATATCTACTTATCGGACAGTGTAGATCTAAGATCAGACTGCACGTTCTGTGCAGTCTGATCTTGATCTACACTGTCCGCAAAAGGTCAGTTAGTTGCGATCAGCAGCCAAAGGCTTAAAATTAATCAGAGTAAATATTTTAGGATACCAATTTTTCATTTCACATACGAGCCCCTCTGTAAAGTATCAGTTTCAAACCAATGATCAAGCCTCGTAGTTTTTTATCAGAATGAAAAATGAGAGCGCTAATGTTCAAAGAATGTGTTTGCACGCTAAGTACAAAAACACATGGTAACCTCTTTCTTCTTTTTGGTCGGTCAAAATGCGCCTCGTTTTGTGATAACTAATTTATTTATACGAAGCTGAGTTTCGATCTAAATCAAGTTGTGAGCCAAGTTACTGTATCTATGCAATAAATAAACTGAATGATCTGTATCGATCATGCTCTGGCAAAAGGGGGTATAATGCATCTCCGTGATGCATTGTACCAAGCAAGTCATCAAATAATTATGGATCCATAAAATCCACTTAGTTTCTCAATACACTCGATCTAGAGGTCGAATGGTCCTTGCTTATGAAGAGAATTTACAAATAACAAAAGAAGTTTTGACCCATGTCAGCCTGCTCGGACTGCGCAGGCTTACACGGTCGATACGTTTTGCAGATGCATTAAGTCTCCTTTTCACAGAGTATGGCTCATATCGACTGAAAAGATGAAGAGTTAAAATTTTTGGGTCCATTAGAAATTTTTATCATTTGTATTCACCTCTTACTGTCATATAGCTTATTCGACGATTTTCGGTCTTTTATTTGTTTCTTTTCTATTCTTTGAAGATAAGGGCAGCAAACAACATAACACCTGTCAACATGGAGTACCCACTTTGGATGCTACCAGCGCTTCCGGTAGGGATCTAACCCAGAAATTCAATGTCTTTACCACTGAGCAATAGCGAATTTCTTGTTTGAACAAAGAAAATAGAAGAAAAAAACGTTTGTTGTATTGTTTAACGCCGTTTTAACAGCTTCTAAAGGTCATATTACGGTGGTCAGTGAACCTACGCATGTGTTTCCTGGCTTTCTCACACGAGTACTGACAAAACTTTCTTTCTAAGCCTCTGACCGCTTTCCTCACATGCATCAGAGGTGAGAGGCGAAAACTCGCCGAAAAAAAAAGAAAAGAAGATATGTACACAAAGCGGATAAGGCATTTATAACAGTTTTGATGCTCAAAAGTCGAAGCTATTAAATAATGTATTTGTTTTCGATACAAGATATTGGTAGATTGGTATTTTTGCAACACAAATCATAGCATCAGTTATCAAAACAAGTTTTATGCACACTGTACGTGATTAGTTTAATTGAGATTTGTATTAGCCTAATTGGTAGATATCATAGATGTAACTGATAGCGCACACTGTTGATTGGCTGGGCAGACAGGCTAATGTTTTAACTAGATTATATAATAAAATCCACAGGAAATTTGATGCTGCTACGGGGATGTGGCGATAAAGATTACCAAATTATACAGGAAAAATACACAATCTGGTTTATGTCTTTCAATACTTGGTTATATAGACGGTTCATTCACGATTGTCCTACTTTGGATTTCATGCCAATATATCAGATGTTCAGCAATTGGAAATTTACACCCAAGGGCCTTTAAAATAAACCATAGTTAAGCTGAACTTAGTCTACATACTGTGGCGATAAACATATTGTGGTGATTGGCATGATCATAATACTTCATTTAGGTTTTTTTCCCCCTCTAGATAATTTGTTCTTATAAACCGTAAAGGTTAAAAGAGAGCTTCAGATGTGTCCTCAGTTTTCTTTCTTTTACTTGTATTTTTTTCTACATTTTGCCATCATGAAGCCTCTGTAGACATTATACTTACTTTATATTTGCTTTTTACCAAGTTCAAGACCAACTTTGCGCGAGATTCAAAATTTCATATTCGTAAATTTAGCTGCTCTCCATAGAGGGACAGTCTGATTCCTGTTCCATATAAAATACAAAGCCAAAGTGTGTAGAGACAAATAAATGTTCCGTATAAAGCAATGGACAAAGATTAAGTTGCGGTTATTTTGGCAGACACTGGGGAAGGAACACTGTTCTTTTCATTCGCATTTTCTGTAATTGGTGCATGTTGACACAGATTGTTTAATTTATGTTCAGCAATATCAATAGCTTTTGCATTTAAATATTTTTGTTAGGTCTTTAAACAATTTGATTCACATTTAAATTTGGTTCACATTTTATATTAAAGATCTGAATGTGCTATTCTGATGTATGCATAAACAATAGGTCCGGCAAATATGAGGTTTGAAATAATTCATTTTAATTTGATTACAGTCTGATTAAGGGTTCACATATTTATGACCATGGTCACATACTTAATATCATATTGTATCGAAACATATGCTTGTGTATTGAATTGAGTATTGAGATTACTATGGATTTTTTTTTTCGTCGTCATCGTCGTTGTTTTTTGTATTTATTCACAACGTTATTGGTCTTCAATGCATTTGATATAAGCAAGGATGTCGCATATGACCCTTTTCTAGTGTACGTGTAGAAAATGCTTTATTTTAAAGTATACATAACAACAAGTTTGCTTGTCATTCTAAATAGAGGTGTCATAGAAGGAAGTATATCGGGCCAGACATGTACATGCAGAACTAACCGCTAGTTTAAAAAAAAAAAGTTATGAAAAGAAATTATACACTTAATGACTTCTTGTTTAGGGAATCATTCAAAAGCCTCCAAAGAAGGCAACTTGAAAAGCATAGTGTGCAGCGGCGGATACCGACCCTCCAAGCACATAGTACGAAATACATTGAAAAAGCAATGAAGGACAAGCACAAGGACAAGTAAACTGCATCGCTGAAAAAGCCAGCTTGCTGGCAAGGTTGGTTTCAAGCACTGAAAATACATAGTATCATTCATGACAATTGCACACAGATACGGCGAGTGAAAAGTTATAATATTCGATAGAAAAATTTTCATTCTAAAATAAAAAAAAGTATCCTTTCTAAAAAGATCTATACGTCCTATGCTGAAATTATATTCATTCATAAGCTAAAATATGTATGTGTGTTGCAAAAAAATCATTCGATAAAAGAGAAATTATCCAAAACAAAAATTATATCCAATAAAAAAATATTTTTGCAACAGAAATTTACGTTCCATGATTGCAGGGATAAAATTGATTCGATAATTGAATTATGGGATTGTAAAGGCCGGTTTTGTAACGGCTTATTTGAATAGACAATACTGTTATTGTCATGACGAATGTTTCTCGGTTCACGGTGGTTCTGATTCAGCGTCGCCATGTTGGAAACCTGTTGAAACTTTCGTCCGATCAAATATACTGTTACAAAACGGTCTTTACTATACTGTGTCACATGAATACTTGTATTTGCAACATGTATGACATGAGAAACATTGCAATATTCAATACCAATGTATTCAGTCGAAAAAATGATAATGATTCGATACACCAGTATTTGTTCTAAAATTAAAACGTATTTATTACAAAAAATAAATAAATATGTGTGCGGGAAAAAATATATATTCGATGATTTTAATTTTTGAAACTATTACTTTTTCATCGAACAATATCTTTTTGTTTTAGAATGAAAATTTTGATCGAATATTGCAACATTTGACACGCCATACACGGAAGTCTCCTTATTCACTTTATTAAAAAATGGCTGCATATCTTCGTAAAATGATAATTAAAATACATTTGGTTGTCTCAAATGTTTACATCTTTCACAGAAAACAACATATTTCAGTTTAAAATCTCATTGGCAAGACATGTTTTTTCATACTTATAGTAAAGATTTATTTATAGCAAGAACCTGGCTCCCGATTTAGTAAGATTTTTGTAGCAGTATGTCGCCTACAGTCTATGTGTATATGCATGTGGGGCGATGTGCATACATACTCATATATTTTCAGTCAGTAAGTTTTGCCAGTTTATCAATGCGATGCTATATCGTTCTTTCCAAGCAACTGACTGCTGTCCAATTTGATGTTAGAAATGGTGAAGAATTTGTACTGGCGAAGAAGTTGGAAAGGAATTTGATTACCCCTTTGTTTAGATACCAAGTGCATCAGAGCTGTGTTATCAGTGTTTAGCATGCACTTTTTCATTAAATAATCACACTTGTAACATGCATCCGGTTCGAAAAAATATTTGCATATAAAATTTCATTCCAAGCAGTCTGCATATTCACTTTCTTTTGTGTGAAGGGGGTGGGGGCGCGGGTTCCAGATATTTAGATAATGAGGTACATTTATGGTCAATGAATTTTTATTCACTTGTAAACACTCAATGGTGCACCTGAGGGTGAAGACGAGTTTAAACGAGATAATCGCAAGTTGTACCTAAGAATTATGTTGTTTTTTTTTTTCTGTTTTCTCCTCTTAGGAATGGGTGTATCACTAACGTGGTTATTACTGTGTGATGATTGAATACCGATTGATTGTTTCTTGCCTAGTTGCTTACTTCCCTGTATCTTACGATGTGAGTTTTATCTTTGTGTTTCCTCTTAGAACGAGGAGTGTCAGTATCTTGAAATAATATGTCCCAGGCTATCTCTTTACAAAATGACAAAAGAAGTTTCGAAGTTACTGTAACTAACATAGCTGTTGGAAATATCACTTAAAAGTATGCAGGTGCATTTTATTTGATCTATGCATTAACTTACATTATCTGAACCATATTGTGAAATGATTTTCTTTAATAAAGTTTACTTTCTAGAGGATTATCGGGAGATAACTCTATTATCAAAGTACAGAGACTGGAATGAAAATTCATAGCATCCAGACAGTTTCTCAGGATAACCATCTATTGAATGCATCCTTTAAAAATGGAAGAAAATCCAATCTCTATACATGGAATACAAATGTAGTTTTTGTCCATACAAAACCATTTTCAAATATTGTTTTACAAAGGAAACTTGATAATCTTATAAGTATACTGACATGTAAAACTATGCCTCGATTCACAGATTAGGAGATCCAAACAACGAGGAATCGCAACAAAATAAAAAGAAAGGATTCAGACACATAAAATTTCACTTTACTCTTCAACGTATAAATATTGCACTGCATATGCAGCTGATTTTGTTATTGTTATTGTTCTTTTTTTAATGATGGAGAATGTCAATTCCATTATTTCTACCAGTTGCTTTTCTACAATTTGAAAATGTGTATATACTTTTACTTTACATCATGTTTTACTTTATATCATGTCCTTTTTGCAAGAATTCAATTTTTGCTTTCAGGGTCCGTATTCACCAACCATTCTTAAGAATATTCTTAGTCTTATGCTGAAGAATTTTCTCGATTTGAAAATAACACAACTTCTGATTGGCTAAACCAAATGGTTTAGCCAATCAGAAGTTGTGTTATTTTCAAATATAGGAGATTCCAGAGAATTACACAAAGAATATTTTAAAGAATGGTTGGTGAATACGAACCCAGGTAATGGGTAAGTGAAAAAAGCTCAATAGCTCTGATGTTGGTAAATGTAGAAATAATCTCAACAACCATTCTGTTCATACATTTATTGCCTTTCCTTCTTGCTTGCAATAAAAATTTGTTGGACAATTTATGAAAGCCTGAAAAATGACTCCCTGTGTGGCCTCTTGGACTGGATTCAAATGTGGATTGTGGTAACAAAACTGGAGTTAGTGTGCCAAACCCTGGAGTATTGTTATTGATGGCAAAGATCATGCATGTCTAGCGATGCTGTCAATAGTCTACATTAACTTGTTTTATCGATCCATTTTCCCAATAACAAAGATATGCATCATTTGAATTAGTTCTACAAACAATTTTTTGTGATCATTTTTTTATGATAGTAACGACAAAGATGGACTTGGGTTGTGAATTTGTATAAATTTATAATTGCATTGTGCATCACTAGTGTAAAATATTTTGTCATCAAAATCACTCACAAATCATGAAAACTCACGACTAGTCACTCAACTTTCTAGATGACACAAAATTCGTAAGAAATACACTTCAGAATGTTAGCAAGGTTGTAAACAGCTTGAATGAATAAATAACCGCCTTATTTTTTAGATCTTATGGTAAATAGTTGAGCAGTTACTGTTCATAATTGCAAACTATGCAAGATGCAGAGACGTTCATAAGCATTTGCAAATAGAAATTACCTTTTCATGTTGATGAAACTATGTAATAAAATGTATAGAATGAAATGTTTCCGCTTTCCTTCAGATCAGGGATTTGGAGACAATTAATGATAGATCGTTACTTTTTGCTCTAAATATCCGTAAATGTTATTCATTACTGTAAGAGTCATTTAGTATGACTTTACTGCATTACCTATGCACATTCTACAAACACAGTTCTTCATTTCGAATGTCATGCATCATGCCTGCTATTAGTAGTTTTTTGACCGACATTTACTGAATTAAACAGACTCTTGTAAAGTAAAACTGGGGGGGGGGGGGGGGGGAAGAGCAGTTTAAGTATACATATTGACCATAAGAACGAAGAACGTGGTGGCTTATCAAGAAGAACCTTACCGTGTGCAATTTGATGATTGTTGCATAACCTTAGTTCTGGTTGTTTTTAAGTTACATGTTTCAGGAGACCGGTTAAAGTTAAGGACATATGCCAAAGCTTTTTCCACGAACAGAATTTTTTATTTTGGCTCAGATGACAGTATGATGTACGCGAAGAGTTTGCCTCGACCGGGTATCGAACTCGCAACCACCAGGTCACGAGTCAGATACGCTATCCACTGATCTACCCGAACGCGCAAAGAAAATCACATGTTACGGAGTAAAATACTAAGATACAGTTCTTCAAAGAAGATAACTCTTGTCAAAGTTACAGAAAATAGGCTTTAAATTCAGACCTAAATTAAAGTAACAAATACTGCTCAAGTAAGTGATTATTCTTGTAATGTAACGGTTAATCAAAAGAATCAAGATCGCAGTAGCAATTAGAAATGTTCTAACGTGTCAAGAAAGACTTTATTTTTTGACCATTTTTCTGCAATTAAAAAAAATTCTAAGGACATAATTTTTTTTTTAATTTTGCCCAGAAGTAGAACTTTCTAATATCTTGGTAAAAAAAATAAAAACGTTATATTAAACCAGGCATTTTCCAGAGATACGGTGCATTTTTTAAGATTTATTTACAAAATGAATTACCTCCTTTTATAATAAACGTATATTTTGGTCTGATTTGGCATCCCGATCATTTATTAATCTCCCAATTCTCTTCTGTGTCTGTGTTTTCCAGATATTTAAAAGGCAACCGACATATTACAGAAAAAAATATACTCTACTTACTATCAATGTAACCCTTTTGGAATATGACAGAGTGACAAAAAGGAAGCATTGGCAGACCGGCGAGCAAAGGATACTTCGGAATATGTCCTTAATGGATTCCAGTTTTAGGTAACGAATTCCATACGTCGGACATGAAAGCCTTCAGTGCTACGTTGCTGATATGTGAATTAGAAGCATGCCTTTACTGAAAAGTCTTCTGACAGTGATTCTTTTCTTACTTCATAGAAAAAACACTGACCGTAAATAAGCTACAAGATACAACTAAATCTGAAAAGATGAAGTGATTTATGTTGATTACAGGTTGATGCTTCGGAATTCTCTGAAGTTCCACCCTCATACATAAAGAGAACAATAGGATAAAAGAATTACAAAATCTCTGGTAAAAGTGTTTATTGTTTTAAGGTATGCAATCTAGAATAATCTTGTTCGTAATATATCTAGCTGTCAAGTCATGGATACTTGGTTTTCTGAGGAGTGGAAAGTGGAAAGCCAGATTTGCCTTGTCAATCAGTTTTCTCCATTAGCTTGTTTTGTCTGATTCCACCCTTTTGTAGCCGTAATGTACCTCTACACATTATAGCTTTGTAAAGTTGGAAATACTTGCGGAAGAGTTTGTTTGCTATTGCATATCATTATTGTTGTTTCATAGTTTTCTGTTTAAATACATGTAATCATTCACTCTGGTGCCCGCTAGCTTTATTAACTTGAAGGTGTTGATGTAAATAATGTTATGTTTTTAATCCTTGTGTACCTTTCTAGGCTCCATATGAATCTTCACCCCTTAACCCTTATCTTGCGGAATAAAAGAAATGAAACTTTGAAGCTGACAGTAAAAACCAAAAATGTCCTATTTCATAGGCATTCATGGAAGAGAGATATCTCCTTATTGGACAATGTACATGTAGATCCAAGATCAGACTGCACGCTCTGTGCTGTCTGATCTTGATCTATGCTGTCCGCTAAAGGTCATTGAGTCGCACTTAGCAGCCTAAGGGTTAAGATTGACGGGGTTTCCTCTATATAGCTTTCAATGACTAGAAGTTGCCCGGGAGCAACATGTCGAGCCCGCCATGTGGGAGTAAGTAAGTAAAGGACCACATAAGCTGCACTTGGAAAAAGTAACCAGTCGCTCAATGCACATCTATCTTATTTCAGATCCCGTTGTTTTTGAAATTTGCATGAGGATAGAATTATCCCCAATTTATGTACGAGTAGAAGCTGATTTTATGACCTTCAGGTGTGACCTTGACCTTGAAACTTCTTATTTTTTAATTATTTTAAAGGGTCACATTTGCAGTCAAATGACAAAATTGTCAT
The DNA here is from genome assembly GCA_945859785.2 of Tridacna gigas. Lineage (NCBI taxonomy): Eukaryota > Metazoa > Mollusca > Bivalvia > Cardiida > Cardiidae > Tridacna > Tridacna gigas. Next base: position 57,212,985 of record OX244035.2, read on the forward strand.
ATATGGAGCTTCTCCGAGCCATAACTTCTAAATATTATGGATCTATTCAAAACTAATTTTGCACAGTTGTGTCCCTTTACCAGTAGAAAATCCGTTTGTATCATTCGTTCAGGTAGGTGCAAGGTCAAGGTCACATTTAAAGGTCAAATGATAAAATTGTCATACCCAGAGTTTGTCCGAGCTTCACCTTCTATATTTATCGATGGATTTAAAAATAATTTTACATGCGTGTCCTCCTTTACTAGTAGTAGTGCCATTTTAATATTTTGTTTAGTTACGTCCAAGTTCAGGGTCACATTTAAACTTAAATCACGCCATTTGGAAGTATGAAAATTATTGTGAAGCGGACAGTTTGCTCTAAGTGTTAGTCGCTGGAGGAAAAAATGAACGTTAAAACTAGGTCAAAACTTGCCAGGTCGTGCTATCATCCGTTTACTTTTTACCTGGTTATAAAATTCATCCTCTTAATAATTGCCATACTTTTAAAAGGTATGATTTAATTTCAGATGCATTTTAACACCCGAACTGTTTACTTTTGTCCTCCACTGTGCCTTTAAAGCACAGAATCGGACTCTATTTTTATTTTATTGGCAGTGGAGTTCAAAATCAGAGCGTGCAGTCTGATCTTAGATCTTCATTGTCCGCTTCTTTGCCAGGTATTCCGTCAAAAAAGCGCCAGCAGATGCGATATCGGCACTTGTACTGGGAATGAACATTTCATTTGAGCCATGCTCTGGCAAAAGGGGGCTTAATGCATCTCCGTGATGGATGGTTCTGAGTAAGTCGTCATGTTACCGTGGATCCGTATAATCCATTTTGTCGAACAAATGTGGTAGACTGGTCCTTTGACATACAGAAAATTGACCAACAGCGAAAAGTTTCGGCCCAGGTCAGCCTGCGCGGACTGCGCAGGCTGACCTGGATCGATAATTTTCGCAGATGCATTAAGCCCCCTTTTCACAGAGCACGGCTCATTTAGCAGTTTGAGGATAGATTGGTGTATCTGTATAGGTGACCAAGACACATTGGCGTAAGTAGAAGCAGTGATTATAATTATGTGTCTATGTTTTGATGTTTTGTTCTTCGGAAGAAACCGGTAGATTTCTCCAATTTCTAACCTTTATTCTACTGAATAAGTGAAATGAAATTTTCAGGCCTATAGTACAAACTCAATTGTCACTATTTCAAAGGCAGTTTTTGGGCAAAGATATCTCCCTGTGGAACAGTATAGATTAAGGATCAGACTCCACGTCCAATGCAATCTAATCTTAATCTACACTGTCCGTAAAAGGTCCTTGAATAGCGCTTAACAGCCTAAGAGTTAATGAAAATGGTGTATTTAATAAGCGATCAACATTATAAACATCATTTCAGTTACGTCTCGTTGGCTAGTACACATATCAATGTGTTTCTGGAGTTCCTTTGAACAACAATTTATACATAACTCTCACCAGATAATACGTATTGCCATTATAATTATATTACAGACACAAAACTTTCATAATTTGTCAAAGGAATTTGGTTATAATGATCGAGCATGATTTTAATTTGGTTGGTGCATGTTTTTTAACTGAACCTCAGTATATATTGAATTTGCCCATTTTACCTCGTATGTGTATACATTTACTGTTTGGACTGTTCATGATAAAAGACAATTAAAGACAAATTGTCTTCAACAATGAGCTTGTAAACATGTAAATCTGTTCAAGAAATTATTGAAGAAATTAAGACATTGCCATTTCTGATCTATATCGCAGAAGCCCTTAGTATTCTTGAAATCTTAAAAGGGGATTTGTTGGTGTTGTTGTTGTTGTTGTTGTAATTTATATATACTAGTCCACAATGTCATTTTAATTTAAGAAATATGGCTATGGTGTGAGAGAGAATAACAGAGCCTGATTTGACCACGCATTCTTAATAACATTTTAATCTTACTCTCAAGAATTTTCTCAATTTCAAAGTAACGCAATTTCTGATTGGCTAAAAAAAACACATGGCTAATCAGAAATTGGGCTACTTATGAAATCTAGCATTAGACTAAGGGTGCGATTACGAATGGTTGGTATTTACGGGCCCAGAAGTTTTTTTTTTTTCACAAATCTAGTTACATGTAATGACAACCAGTGTATAGTGGTGTCCGTGGTTTGTGGGGTAGAGCGTCGGCCTCGTAACCATAAGGTCCCGAGTTCGATACCCGGCAGTGGGTGTCAACTTTGGAACTGTTCATTGGCGCGAGTACTGATGTAGTTTCCAGGAAGCGGAATCGTGGGGCACTAGTATAACTTGCAAGAAATTGTTTCTCCATCAATTTAAAAGTAAATATTTTTAAACAACCAGTATCTATCCTGGGAAATATTCTTTTCTCGTGGATAATTTGGCTATGAGTAGCTATGACACAGCAAATACATATACATAACAAACTTTTATCCGTGATAAAACATTCTTGTATAGCTAAATATAAATATTGTTTGTCGTACAATAGAAGCAGCTTATCATTTTACAATCTGCATGTTTGTTTCCCCTCTTCTTCCTGCAGACTACTGTTGTAAAAATTGTGGCAAAAAGGGAACTTGCTAGTAATGAGCAATTTTCCCTTTTCAACTATGTATTCATATGCATTTCAGCATTTTGAATTTAACACTTGTTGAGTATTACGGAATCTATTATTCAAGTTTTTCAAAATCGCTTGCACTAACTTTGTTTTGGGAGTTAATGCGTTAAATCTGTTCAAAATATAATCATAAATCCATGAAAAATTAACTTTAATGGTAAAATTTACTTTTAACGACCCTGAGAATGAAGCCTTTTGAAAACATTGTGGGAAAAGGAGAAAATGCTGGTAACCAGCATTTTCTCCTTTTCCCACAATGTTTTCTACCCTATCAAAGAAATATCATTTGAGCCACATTGTCGTCTGCAAATGCTCTCAAATTGGACGAGTTGAATATTTTGTTCATGAGGTAAAAGATTAAACGTTCAAGTTTTTCAGTGGCTCGGCTTATTTTTATTTATGAGGTACTATTTATCATTAGATAGATACTGTAAAAAAAGGGGGCATTTGCAGACCTTCCGTAGCGTGCTGCTGCTATCACATTGTGAATCAGCAAGACGTGTTCAAGCTGATGGAACATAGCTTTCCACCAGCCTGCTATTAACTCCCCTGACAAAATAGTGGGCCGAGATATCCCGTTGATCTGTTTACCAGACCTCGCTTGACGGCATTGCTTATCTATCAACTTCACTAGGTTTCATTATTTTTCACTCAAAATGTTTCCATGCCTTTATAGAAAACAAGTTCAGCTTCTTTTGAGGATGAATGTCATATATCTCTGTCTGCCATTTCATAAATTTTCCCCGAGTCTAGAAAACAATTCATGACTTTTTAAACGCTTATCCAGATGAATTCAATTTATCATGGCAGAAAACATTTCATCTAGAGCCTTTCTTTCTATAGGCCTTTTTTTCCTTCTTTTATGTTGTTACCGCTTGAAACATGCCTCCCGAAAACCACTTTGAAAACATCCCTGTAGAATACGGATATTCCACCTGAATTACTTTTTATATGTAATACGTAGATACAAATGAAAACATTGTGACGAAAGGAGAATTGCTCAACATGAGCAGTTCTCATTTTGTCATAAAGTTTTCGAAAGACGAAAAAAAGTCGTTTGGGGAGAGAGTGTTAACCCTTAACCTGTTAAATAAGTGAAATAAAACTTTCTAGTCGATAGTTATAACCTAAATTTTGCGATTTCAGAGTTATTTGGGGAGATATCTCTCTATTGGACAGTGTGGAGCCAAAGTCAGACTGCACGTTCTGTAAAGTCTGATCTTGATCCACACTGTCCCTAAAAGGCCCTTGAGTTGCGCGTAGCAGCCTAAGTGTTAATCAGGGAAGAGTTTCCCATCAGCCCCATACAACGTCTATCTGTCATTTTACCTCGGCTCTGAATATGCTCAAGCAGGGGGCACCTGTTGTGAGAAAGGGACAAGCATTCATACACACTTTAAAGTAATTTGAAATTTATTTCACATTTTTCCTCCTGAGGTGAAGTGTCGAGTTATGAATATTCAATGAGCTGTGTGTCATCACGCAGTATTTCCAATCCCCCGAAATACACAATGCTTCTCACAGTGGTCTAAAACCCGTGAAAATGTTAACCTGCCATCTAATTTGAAATGTTACGACACTGTGGAAATCAAAACATGCAACGAAAAAGCCAAAACATAAATGGTAAATGTGACATGTTTATTGCCGAACAATATACAAAACACTGATAAATAAAAATGTTACTTTTTGAAGCCATGTTCTGTGACAAGGGGGATTCAATGCATCTGCAAAAAGTATCGACCCAGGTCAGCCTGCGCAGTCCTCGCAGGCTGACCTGAATCGATACTTTTTGTTATTTGTCTATTTTCTGTATGTGCAACAACCATTTTACATCAGGCTTCAGCCGGGTGGTAGACAAAAAGGATTTTATGGATACGTAATTATGTGATGATTTGCTTGGTAAAGTGTATCACTGAGATGCATTAAACCTCCTTTTGCGAGAGCATGACTCATTTATTTGTTGCTCGGAGAGCGTCCACTGTCCTGTCCGTGGCGTGGTGTTTTCATTGGACAGAGCATTTCAGAACTGTAGCATTGTGCTGTTGTAACATCTGTCTCTTTACTGACGTCTGATTAGTTGGGATACAGTAGAGAGTAAATTTAGAGGGGTGGGCCATTTGGTCCTGAATTCACCAACGTCTGACAAAAGCTTCTGATCTCAGTATGTACTTTAGTAATTTCTCTTTAGGTGCTATCTGGCTATCACGTGATGAAGCAATCGCATACAAATAAATACCAAATCTAGACTATGCAATTATTTTAAGGAACTAAAAGCTGCCATGTTCGACTAAAACATCGTGCAACCTAGAGAGATACCTGTAAATTGTGGATTGAGTGAAGAGGTACTTCATGAAATAAGAGAAACGAGGAGGTAAGAGAAGAAAATCATGACGTCATGAAACAAGCGGATTATTCAGATGATGAAGATGGTATTGATTTCAGAACATTCCAGTGTAGAGACGCTCCCATCTCGGGACTGCATCACAGATGTGAACCTGAAAGAAAAGATAGGGAAGGAAAATGAGAGTCATAGAGTAGTTCTGACAGATACTACAAAAGGGACTACTGTAAACGATGACAATAAGAATGGTGAAATGGTGAAATCGACAGGGAGCTGAAACAACCGAAGAGATTGAGATAGAGTTCGCTCACTGGATTTGAGATAAGAAGTACAAAGAGGAAACCAGACAGACAGAGAAACTTACCCCTCCCAGTGCCTCTTCATCAAGAGGCCTATTTTTTACGCAGGAAGATCCATTTTGAAATACATGAAAAACTTTTCCCACACACTTTGTGGTGACCTAGTGACCTAGTGACCTACCTTTTTACCAAGGATGACCCATTTTCAAACTTGTGTGAGGTATATTCAAGACAATCAATCATCATCATTGAACTGAAAATCCACCAAGGTTTTCTAGGATTCTACCTTGGGTCCCAATTTTTATAGCCAAGCTGATTCATTTTCATACTTATAACAGCTATTATCAAGGCAATCTGGTAAAGCTTTATGACTGTTGTACTTGAAACGTGGCCTCAAGAATGTACACAAGTAAAATGTTGGCGACAGATCACAGAAACTGAACGATTGACACGGGACGACCACAAATACTCACCTGTGCCCAGGTTAGTTACCAACAGGATGGGAAAGCTATATGAAATTCTTCCTGTGGATCTATCGTAATATGCAAATTACACGTGCCTTCATTTTTAGGTTAAGGTCAGGGTCACATGGAACATTGGATATTTTACTGATTCAGCACATTTCTTACTTTCTAGGCCAAGGTTACCCCAATCTGAAAAAGAATCTGACAGTTTCAGGTTGTTAACCAAAACGTACTTTGTTTTTGTTATTCGTGTAACTGGTTTGGATAGATCAAAACATGTGAGTGTCGCCCTGGAAAAGGGGGGTTAGATGCATCTTCCTGATGCATCATACCAAGCAAGTCATCTCATAACTATTGATCCATATAATCCTGTTTGTCTAATAACCGACTGAATCGTAAGGTAGACTGGTCTTTTGACATAAAGAAAATTGACCAACAACAAAAACCGAGTCGATACTTTTTGCAGAAGCATTTAACCCTTTCCCAAACAAGCCCTGGTTTTCACGTGTCTGCAGTACAAGTCTTTTCAAAACACTGTGGGAAAAGGAGAAATTGCTCGTAAACGAGCAATTTCTCCTTTTCCCACAGTGTTTTCTACCCTTTTTGAGACCTTTCTGCCATTTTCATCAAATTTTAAATTGTCGTCTGCAAACTCTTTCAATTTGGACCAGTCCAAAATTTGTCGTTTGGGAAAGGGTTAACCCCATTTTCTCAGGGCACGACTCATTTTAATATCAGATGTAGAACTGTAAGACAAAGAGACAACAACAATCCTAGGTAGGGTACTTCATTGTACTGCCCTTTTTTATGTGTAGAAAGTTTTGCAAATTCATGTTGTCACTCGAAAAATTGTACACCGTTTGACAACAAAATAATTATTGTTACAATTCTGGGTTTTACGAAACTGTAAAAGTAAGCTTTTGAAAGGATTGTTGGGGAAAGGGGAAATGCTGTTCATCAGCATTTCATTCACTCCTTTGTCCATAATATTTTCTGCTCTACAAAAGACACATCCCATCAGTTGGGTCACGTTTCATTTGTAGTCATGCTTTCTGTTTGGCGAGTCTAAAGTTTGTCGTCTGCATAAAAACAACATAGAATGACTCTTTTACACCTTTGATTGCGAAAATATACTTGTGGAAAATATTTCTTCAAATAAAAAAACATTGATTTTTCACAGCTTTGGTTAGGAAAACATACTCATAGAAAAACATTTAATACTTGTAATATTTATTAAATATCATTTAGTCTAGATACTCATCAAAACAACTGAAATTAAAAATATATATAAAGGCTGTAAAATACAGATTTGCTAGTCTGTATGTCGGATAAAAATGCATTATGGGTAAGACGGGAGGAAAATAGAAGGCTACCTAAATGATTATTTAATGATTTTATAATGTATACTATGCGAAATTATTTCATACTTTCAGTTGTTATATATTACATACCTATTATCATTTTGTTAGCAAATCCATACATTTACTTAGCTTCAGAGGAGTACACCTTTTTTTTCGGTCAGAAAAAATATTCTAATATGAACACACGTTACATACGTTAAACCATTTAGATTTTTTATAATCATACTCAAAAATATTTGATCAATGAATTAAGTAAGGCAACAGCTTGCAAACCTTCAATAAATAAAAAAGGAGAAATATAAGAAAAACAGAAACTTTGTCAATGGTATTTTCTTAACCCTTAAGCTGCTAATCGCGACCCACTGACCTTTTGCGGACAGTGTAGATCAAGATCAGACTGCACAAAACGTGCAGTCTGATCTTTGATCTACACTGTCCGATACGGTATTTTCTTTCCGGTGAAATCAACTTTGAAACCGCAATGTTTGGGCTTTTAGTATTGAGTAGAAATTTGCGTTTCATTTATTCAGCAGCTTAAGTGTTAAAGTTATACGTATACGTAGCCTCTAATAGGTAGCCTCTAAAGCACTTGAGCCATGCTCTGACAAAAGGGGTTTTGATGTATCTCCTTTATATATGATACTAGGCAAGTCATCACACAACAATGGATCCATAAAATCCATTTTGTATAAAAGCCGACTGAATCATGAGATACACTGGTCTTTAGTCCAATAACAAAAAGTTTCGACCCTGCACGGACTGCGCAAGCTGACCTGAGTAGATACTTTTATAGTATATGCATTAAAGCCCCTTTTCACAGAGCATGACTCATATTTAGATTTCGCACCAGAATACCAGAATTTTGCAAAGGCTTTTGGGATGTCAAATGATCAATAACGCGAGTCGACATGAAGGGATCGTTGTCCACGTGATACAATGACGTCATATCTGGGTTCATGAAAATAAATGCATTTCCATATGCGAGTATCTCCTGTTTTAAACGCCAAATTGCTTCCTTACGCTCAAGGAGAAGAAATGTTTAGTAATGAAGCTTTTACAGGTGTTTAACAAGAAATTTTGGGCTAAGGAAAAAAATTAATCATGCCCTTGAAAAGGGTTCTAGGTGGCTTTGTTGTGAAGGTTTAGAACTTGAAATGTGGATGTCCCGGGTGCGATCCTTTGTCGAGGAGTCTTGTTTTGTGAGATTGTTCATTAGCTAGACATTCTGGAGGGCTGGCCTAGTCACTGGTGAAATCCAGGAGAACAATAAATGTATGGGCTGTCGCTGAGATGTGTCTGAAATAATGAAATAATATTGAAAGCACGCAAAAAAACCCAACCCATTCAAACTTTACATAGTTCATTGCAATGACTCTTACACTAATAAATAAAGAAGATGAACATTTCAAGCAGTGACCCGATTATTGCGATTTTAAAGTTCTTTTTGCCGGAATTATCACAACGTATCGGACGTGCAGTCTAATCTTTGATCTACCCTGTCCGATCAGAAGATATCTTTCCTCCAAAAATACTTCTGAAATAGGAAAATTTTGGTTTTTTACTATCGGCTTAAAAGTTTCATTTCTTTTATTTAGCAGGATAAGGGTTACTACAGGTTGCGAGTGATAAATCTTATCTATGGCTAATTAGTAATTGGAACTGCATTTATTTACTTTGTATAATGATGTGTTCCAGTAACCGTGGCATGCTTGGGTCAACACTTAAACGACCCCGAAGAAAATGCCTTTTGAAAATATTATGCGAAAAAGAGAAAATGCTGGTAACCAACAGTTTCTTCTCTTCCCACAATGCTTCCTACCCTCTCACAGACAAATTTCACGATTTATTTGTCTTCTGTAAAAGCTTTCAGTTTGGACAAATCTAAAAATGTTGTCGTTTTGTATAGAGTTAAGTAAACAGTATAGATCAACATCAGACTGCAAAGAGCAGGTCACCTGATCTTGATCTACACCTTCCATTATCTAACCCCTTCACCGAAAAACCTCGTGTTATAACGAACTTGAAGAAAAAAAAAAGCAGAAAATACAAATGCCGGTAACCACATTTTCTCATTTTTCCACTATGTTTTGTACCTGTTCAAAGAAAAAGCTATGTTATTCAGTCCATTCTAAATTTTGTCGTCTGCTTTGGATTTGAAGGAGTTCAAAATTTTTGTCATATGACAGAGGGCCGAGAGAAGTTATACTAAAAATAGCTACAAAGGAGATTTGTAATACATGTTGCCTAGCACTCCTAGAAGAATAAAGGAAACAGCAGTCAGAGTCAAACAAACCTGTTTTGATAGGAATCAAGTTTGTTATTCTACAGCTTCATTGCCACTATGATTATGCATATGAGCCATGCTATGTGAACAGGGGTTTAATGCATCTGCAAAAAGTAACGACCCGTGTCAGCCTGCGCAGTCCGCGCAGGCTGACATGCGCCGAAACTTTTTGTTATTTTTTTAAATTTTCTGCATGTTAAAGGACAAACTAACTCATGGCTAAGTCGGTTGTCGAACAAAATGGATTTTAGGGATCCATAAATATGTGATGACTTGCGTGTTTTGATGCATATCGGATCTGAGATGCATTTAGCACCCTTTTCCCATAGCATGGCTCATATATAGATACAAGGTCAAGGTGACACAAGTTACAGATATAATTATGTTCAAGGCATTATCCCTTTACTACACAATCCCAAGTTTTAAGGTCAACAACTAGCGTCAATTATATGGTTGTATTCAATGTCAACATAGGACGATGACGTCATATCTGGTCGCATACAGATGTACGGGGTTTCTGGTGGCAAAACTACCAGCCTATTACTAAAACGCCAAAATTACGCCTCTAAATTGAATAAAAAAATACAGTTTCTTTACACTAGCACAGAAAAATATAATACGCCGGAAGATTAATCAGTCTTATACAGCAGGGTCATGCTCTTGCAAAGTGTGGTGTAACCCTTATCCTGTTAACTAAGTGAAATGAAACTTTCAAGCCGATAGTAAAAACCCAAATATTGCCATTTCAAAGGTATTTTTTTTAGAAGAATCATTTCCTAATCGGACGGTGTTGACCCAAAATCAGACTGCACGTTCTGAGCAATCTGATCTTGATCTACACTGTCCGCTAAAGGTCTTTGAGTCCCGCTTGGCAGCCTAAGGGTTAATCCGTCTGAAAAAATAGTGTCGACCCATGGCACCCCGGGCAGTCTATGCAAGCTGATCGTGGTCGAAACTTTTTGCTGTGAATCAATTTTCTGCGTGTCAAAATACCATTCAACCTCATGATTGAGGCGGTTTTTAGACAAAATAGGTCTACATTACGCGACTACTTGCTTAGAAAAGTGCATTACGAAGATGCATCAAACCGCTTTTTCCCATAACACCGCGCATGTACTTTTGATTACCCCTAAGGCTGTTAATTGCGACTCGCTGACCTTTTGCGGACAGCGTAGATCAAGATCAGACTGCACAGAACGTGCAGTCTGATCTTGGATCTGCACTGTCCGATAAGGAGATACCTTTCCTCTAAAGATACCTTTGAAACAGGAAAATTTGGGCTTATACTATCGGTTAAAAAGTTTCATTTCTTTTATTTAGTTGGATGAGGGTTCATGGCAAATAATCCAAGTATGCTTCATCAGCAAATCTCTACAAGCAAAGAATCTGTATCCAGGAACACGTTCACAACACATAGCAATACCAACCATATAAACAACAGTTTAAATGTGAGTATTAGTAATTACAGATTTCGACCAACAATCACTTTAACCCTCTACCACACAACCCCGTGTCTTAACAACCACTACCGTATGCTTGTTAAGTCAAGCCTATAAGATGTTTAAAGATCGTCCCAAGTTGCCTTGGGTTGTATTTTCAGCCGTCGAAAGAGGTTGTTTTCATGTTTTGGGCGCCGAATTCTACCACTTCCCTTTAAATCAATATTTTTCTTTGATTGATCGATTGATTGATTGATTGATTCTTGTTTAACGCCGTTTTCAACATAAATTCAGTTATATCACGGCGACCAGTGCAACTATCCATGCTTTCCGAGAGTTTCTTTTACCAGTGCACAGCACAATATTTTTTCCATGTCACCCGCTGCTTTCCCACATAATCAGCCTCGAAACGATGGTCAGCGGAGAGAGGAATGAATCCTGTAGCAATGGCTATCATCAATCCTCGGAAAGAAATTGGTCGAGCCGGGGATCAAACCAGCGGCCTCGTGCCCTGTGTCCAACTACGCTATTGGGGCTCGGCTTTTTTAATTCAAACGATGTCATTTAAGAAGGTGAATTTGTTCGAATACCATGCGGATTATCCACTTTTATCTAACTTTTTTTCATATAATTTCTATATTTCTAAGTTCAGGGGTACTATGTCTTTTAAATGTTCTAAATTTAGAGTTAATGGAATGAAAAAAATATATATAGTGGTGTGGTTTTTTTTTTTTTTTTTCACTCTTTGACAACTCACATCAATTTTAATTGAAGAATAGACTATTTCCTTTCAGTGAAAAGACAGAAGTCGTTATGATTTATTTTATAGGCTCATCCTGAATAAGGTGAAAAGAAATTTGAGCCATAACATAGCTTATTTAAAGACACACAATGACAGGAAATGAGCTATGCTCTGTGAAAAGGAAGTTTAATGCATATCTGTGATACTATTATACCAAGCAAGTCATCACATAATTATGGATCCATGAAATCCGTTCTGTCTAATTTACAAACTGCATCATGAGATGGATTTGTCCATGGACATAGAAAAAAAAATTACATATAGCAAAAAGTGTCGACTCATGTCAGCCTGCGCGGAATGCGCAGGCTGACATGAGTCGATACTTTTTGCAGATGTATAAGGTCCCTTTTTGACAGCGCATGGCTAAAATAATTTATGCACACAGATTTATTCCCGAAATACAAGACAAGCAATTAATTTCAACCATTAAGCTCTTGTCATAGTATTTTTTTCTAATCTTAGGGATGCTTAACTTGACTCGGTGCACTTTTGTGGACAATTCAGAACAAGATCAGACAACACCGAATGTGTAGTATGATCTTGGATCTATCTACACTGTCGGTTTTAGTCTGATTTTATTTAATGACTGAATGGCTCTCTCTCTCTCTCTCTCTCTCTCTCTCTCTCTCTCTCTTTTAATGCGAAAAGATAATTATTAAAATCGCAATATTTGAGCGTAACAAGTTGTTTATTTGATTTTTGAAGTAGCTTAAGAGTTAAACCCTTACCAAACAATCACGGGTTTTAACGACCCTTATGAAGAAGAATCTTGTAAACATTGTGGTAACAGAAGTCGCCGGCTACCGTCTACTTTTCTCTCAATGTTTTCCAAGCTTTCAGAGACGGGTATCATCAATTTAGCCACATTTTGATGTCGTCTACAATGTTAAATGCTTTCAATTTAGCTGAGTCTAAAGTTTGGCCGTCTGGTACAGAGTTAAGGCGATGTAGTAATTAAAGGGTCATTTTAATTCCCTCTTGCAACAAATAGGCAGCTGAAGATTTCTTTAGCACCCTTTAAACCCTTACGCTGTTAAGGGAGACTCACCGACCTTTTGCAGACAGTATAGATCAAGATCAGATTGCACAGAACGTGCAGTCTGATCTTGGATCTACACCTCAGTCGGTAGCGTACAGGACTTGAGAACTGGAGGTCGCAGATTCGATCCCCGGCTTGGCCAATTTCTTTCCGAGGACTGATAATAGTCATTGCGACAGGATTCATTCCTCTCTCACTGCTGACCATTGTTTCGACGATGGTTATGTGGGAAAGCAGCCAGTGGCTTGGAAAGAATATTGTGCGGAGTACTGGTAACAGAAACTCCAGGAAAGCATGGATAGGTGCACTGGCCGCCGCGATAAAACTGAAAAAATGTTGAAAATGGCGTTAAACACCATACAGTCAATCAATCAATTGGATCTACACTGTCCGAGAAGGAGATATATTTCCCCAAAATAGTTTTTTTTTTTTACTATCGGCTTGAAAGTTTTATTTAACTTATTTAGCAAGTTAAGGATTAAGTCTTTCAGCACAAAATACAATGTATCTAGACGCGACCTCTATCGATGGCTGAAAATACAATTCGGTCTAAATCAGAGAGATTATGATGTTGTAGGCTTGGTATAGATCCAGGATAAGACAGCACGTTCTGTGCTGGCTGGTCTTGATTTTTGTCATCCGAAAATAAATCAAAACATTTTGCCTTTGATGCTGAAGGTGCTAGGCCAAAGAACGCCAAAAAACCAAGAAGATATTTTCAGTCTAAGATTAACCATTAGGCTGCTAAGCGCGCCTCAGGGCGCTTTTGCGGACGATGTAGTGCAGTCTGATCTTTGATCTACACTGTCCATTTCGGTATTTCCTTTCCGGTAAAATCAATTTTGAAATCGCAATATTTGGTTTTTTACTATTGAGTGGAAATTTTCGTTTCATTTATGTAGCAGTTTAAGAGTTAACCCTTTCAGCGCCATAGGCGAAAACAGGGACTTTTGCGGACGGCATAGATCAAGATCAGACTGCACAGAACGTGCAGTCTGATCTTTGATCTATGCCCTCCGCTTGTTTGGTCAAGCCTATAGGATATAAATCTTCCGGAGACTCAGTGGATTGTATTTACAGCCATCAAAAGAAGCCAACTTTGCTCATTTGGCGCCGAAAGAGTTAAGCGTGTTAAAGTATGTACGTCGAACTATGTTCAGCTGCTTTTTAGCACATCTAATTATGTTCAAACATTTCCTGCGTGCCGTAGTTATCCTTTTGGTAAGTTAAGTAAGTTAAGCTGCTTTAAAGCACGTTTCTCTGTACGTTAAGCTACATTCTTAAAGGTATATACTACCTAAGCTCACATGTCAAAAAGCTCTTCAAATCATAGAAATGCATTATGGGTAGGAAATATAAACCGTTATCTCCGTTTGAAACTACCAACTAAAGAGGAAAATTATCAAAAGAATATTTTTGATTTCCTTTTTTTTTTATGTCGTGGTCTTAAATATCTTTGAAAACGTTGCTGCATGATTCTTTAATGTAACTCAGTCATACTTTCACAAGGTTGCCAACAGGTTTACCCAAACTCCCACAGTGTGATAGATAGGAAATAAATGTATCATACATGATGAATTACCAATTAATTAATGCACTCTATGTGTTCAAATGCATCAGGTGGTGCTTTTCTTTAGAAGAATACTATTTATGATTTCTTAGGACAGAGATCATTAACACTTTAAGCGCAAAATACATACATTCTCTCTCTTTGGTCGGCTTAAAATACGATCCAGTGAATCCCAGAAAAAAATACCTTACACGCTTGACAAAACAAGCGGACGATATACTGTAGATCCAAGATCTGCCGGAATCTGTATTTACCAACCATTTTTAGGAATGTTCTTATTCTTTATACCGGAGATTTTCTAAATTTGAAAGTAATACAACTTCTGATTGGCTAAACCAAATGGTTTAGCCAATCAGAAGTTGTGTTACGTTCAAATTTAGAAAATTGTGGCGAATAAGACTAAGGATGTTTGTATGTGGATGATGTTGTAAGCTGAAACTGGGTGATGTTGCATCTGGCCGGCTGGTTTCCCAGCGAGGCTTTTTGATGTTCACACTTCCAATGTCTCAGTCTGCTACAGGTACACTTACCGCTGTAGCGAGGTGATGTTGCATCTGGCTGGTTGGTTTCTTGAGCACAGATTGAGGTGCAACCACAGGTCGTAAGTCTAAATAGTTGTGGCCAATATGTGTATGCACAGCGGAAAGTTTATACTGCTGACCATATTGGGTGTTAAACATGATTTTTTTGGCTCACTGTTGCCAGATTTTCCGGGCGGTATGTCTTTCCTGATCCTGGGCAGATTTCAATGTGGTGTTTGCTTATTGTTAACAGTAACTGAGAGATCTTAAATTTCCATTTTGTGTGGTATTCATTGAACAGGTATTTACTTTTTACAACTGTCGAATGATTTGTCACACATTGCATCAGCTTAGATTAGAATGAGGGTAGAGTGAAAATATCTCGTGTGCTCATGCGCATGAAAACAGTTCTAAGTTTTTTGAAAAACTGGTATCGAATTCACCAACCATACTAAACAGTATTTTTAGTTTATTTTAGTTCTAGATTAAAAAAGAATCGCATTTTCTGATTGGATAAAGCATTTGGTTCAGCCAATCAGAAATTGCGTTTCTTTGGAATTGGGGAAATTCTTGAGAATAAGACTTAAGATAAATTTTTCATAGAATTGTTGGTGCATACGAGATCTGGCCTTTTTCTTTTGTCATGGAAACGCTATATATTAATGTGAAACGGGAGATATTTCGGTACAAACAGATATGAGGGCATTCCAGAATGTTTTTTTGAAGTAGCTGTGCTCCCTGACAAGACCTATATATCATGATAATATCTGGAGAGTGTTTAACATTAAATTTACATTACTAAATACATTAGGTTGAGTATAGATGTGTTTTGTAAGTCACAGAAGGATGTGGTAAGCGCAAACATACCTGGTGAATAGCCGAGATACATTAATCTTTAGCGTCTCCCGGGGAGAGGAGACACCATTTCTCTCCTTTTTCCTCATACATTCCTCTTGCCGGGTTTTATTCTTTTGAATTGCAAGAAAACGTTGTATGTCACAAAAATGGTATGGACTTGTTTTGTCTCTTTCTCAAACGACAAGATTTTAGACCAGTTCAAATTCAACGCATTTAAAGAGGACAGATAGTATGCAGCCCGAATGCTGGAATTTTGCACTTAACCCTTATCCTGCGTAATAACTAAAATATAACTTTCAAGCCGATAGTAAAAATCAAGGTATTGCTATTTCAAAGGTATTTTAGGGTCAAAGACATCTCCTTATTGGACAGCGCAGATCCAAGATCAGACTGCACGTTCTGTGCAGTCTGATCTTGGATCTGCACTGTCCGCAAAAGGTCCTTGAGTCGCGCTTAGCAGCCTAAGGGTTAAATGGGTAACAAACACTGGGAGGAAGAAGAAAGTGCTGGTTACAAGCATTTTCTTATTTTCCATCAATAAGGTAGAAGTCTACACCCTCAGGATTGGCAGATCATGGGACTGTTTGGTAATAGTTTCGCAAATACATTCGAGCCGTGCTCTGGCAAGAGGGGGCTTAATGCATCTCCGTGATGCATGATACCAAGCAAGTCATCACATGATCATGAATCCATGAAGTCTATTTTGTCTAACAACCGATTGAATCATGGGGTAAACTGGTCCTTAGACATGCAGAAAATTGACCTGGAGCAAAAAGTTTCGGCCCAGGTCAGCCTGCGCGGACTGCGCAGGCTGACCTGGGTCGATACTTTTTGCAGATGCACAGAGCCCCTTTTTCACAGAGCACTACTCATTACAGATGTCACAACCATCAACACACCATGTCTTACATGTATATATTTAGCATTATTGACGACTGCATTGGTCTTTGCACAACGTTCTTTTTGAAACCCTGATTGCATTCATGTAACCAATCAGTAAAAAGTTATATTTTGCATCATTCAAGAGCCAGAATCATGGAGCATCAAGCAGATACAGAGCATCGAACCCAGACTCTCGCTGTAAGCACTGTACACTAAAATATCATTGAGCTGAAAAAGTTAAATGTTAAATAATAGTGACAGGTTTGTTTAGTTTCAGTCGTCCATGTCGGGCTCTTGTAATAGATTAGCCACATTCAAAGGCAAACGTAAGGCCCGAAGTTAATTGTGCTTGGAATGTCAAATGCAAAATTCGAATGTCTCTTGATTGTTTTGGGATTTATCAGCTTAGGTCATATCACGGCGGTCAGTGCACCTACGCATGTGTTTCCTCGATTTCTCACACCAGTACTGACACAACTTTCTTTCCAAGCCATTGGCTGCTTTTCTCACATGCAACAGAGGTGAGAGGCGAAAAGTGGCCGGAAAGAAAGTTTGCCTCAATCGGGTATCGAGCCTGCAACCACCAGGTCATGAGTCAGATACGTTAACCACTGAGTAACCCGGGCGGGTCCATTCAAAGGCAAAAATAAGGCCCTAAGTCAATTGTTATTGGAAGGTCAAATGCAAACATTCGAATGTCTCTCTTAGTGAGCAGCAATTCTTTTCTTTTCAACAAAGATTTCTGCTCTATTAACGACAAATCTCAACATTTGAACCACACAAGTTGGCTTCTTTGAAAAAGAAGCCAGGAGAGGTCGGCATCAATGATTTCAAATAGTTTGTTGGCTTTTAATTTCAATATATTATATTGGTACATGTAAACAAACAAGTAAGGCATTATAGAATTGCCGCTACGTAGAGACCAAAGCATTACATTACAGACACGTGACCTTCCAGCATTTTCAAGTCGCGTGATCTTTTCCCGCGGTGTTATTTTTTTTTAACGATTTTTTTCCCCGCTTAGCTTTATTTGTTTAATGAAAAATTACAACTATTGGAGAGATCATCTGTAATCAGATCAATAGAACAAATCTTTTTTGAAATATTCATATAAAAACAAACTAAGTCTATTTCCTATTTTAAACTTTTTTTTCGGTTTATTTATAAAACCATGACGAAACAGACTGTGTATCAGAACACTTTCGTCAAAAACAAGGATTTAGACAGCAATTTCTGAGGCAGTCTGCCTTTTAAACTCACCACTGTTGGAGAGGTCTGATGACCTCTCCAATACGGAATCCTGTTTCCGCCATCCACTTTTCGACCTACGAGGAACTCGAAAAGTAGAAATTAGGCACACTAACTTCCACTTTTCTAGCAAAAAAGTTACCTCGAAAAGTCGAAAAGTTGAAGTTTTTGACCTGACAATTGTCAAAAAACTTTCGACTTTTCGACCTCACGTTTGTCTAGAAAAGTAGAAATTAGGAAGTACTAACTTCAACTTTTCGCGTTAACTTGCTAGGTCGAAAAGTAGAAAAGTGGAAAAGTTGAAAAGTCTACTTTCTACTTTTCGAGTTCCTCGTAGGTCGAAAAGTGGATGGCGGAAACAGGATTCCGTACTCCAATAAATTTTTATCACATAACCACCATTGTTTTCAGCGTAATATACCCATTACGAATTTTCTTATCTCGAACACTTTTGATATCACAATTTTGTACGTATTTCACAAAAGGAATGTTCTTTTAATGGATATTATTGCGCGTGTATCTGTATTTCGTTTTGCATCTTTGTGACCGTTAATTTGTGAACTATCGTTATGTGAAATCGTTATGTGAAATATCGTTTTGTGATAAAAAGAATCTGACATTCGTTAGCTTTTGAGATAAAATTTTAATAAATTCATCAAGAAAAAAATGTTATTAATCTCGCCGAAGGCTGGCTTAATAACATTTTTACTTGACTCGTTTTATACAGTTTTATCTCAAACGCCAACTCATATCAGATCCTATATGTCTTATTTAAATACTTTGTGCTCAGATAAGTCTTGTTGTCTAGTACAGACTGAACATTTAATTCATGAATACATGGAGAAACACTGCAACAAAAGGAGAAATTGCTCACCATGAGGACTTTCTCCTCTTGCAAAATAGTACTAAAACTTGATCTGATTTGAGACTAAAGAATATTGCACATGTTATGATGGTTTACTTAGCTTTTTGTATCATTCTTTCCTACATTTCTTTACTATTAACATGTCCATGTATTTATTGATTGATTGATTGATTTTATGGTGTTTAACGCCGTTTTCAACATTATTTCAGTTATATCACGGCGGCCAGTGCACCTATCCATGCTTTCCTGGAGTTCCTTTTACCAGTACTCCGCACAATATTCTTTCCAAGCCATTGGCTGCTTTCCCACATAACCATCGTCGAAACAATGGTCAGCGGTGAGAGAGGAATGATTCCTGTCGCGATGACTATCATCAATCCTCGGAAAGAAATTGGCCAAGCCGGGGATCGAACCAGCGACCTCCTGTTCTCAAGTCCTGTACGCTACCGACTGAGCTACGGGGGCTTGGCCCATGTATTTATTATGGAGTGTTGAAAATGAAATTTAATATCATTTTTCACACACAGCTGTTACACCTTTTTATATATGAGTCATGCTCTGTGAAAAAGGGATTTTATGCATCTCCGTGATGCATTATACAAAGCAAGTCATCACATTATCATGGATCCATAAAATCCAATTTGTCCAATGGCCGGCTGATTCCTGAGGTAGAAGAGTCGTTGGACATGCGGAAAATTTACAAAAAGCAAAAAGTTACGACCCATGTCAGCCTGCGCAGTCCGCGCAGGCTGACATGGGTCGATACTTTTTGCAGATGCATTAAGCCCCCTTTTCACAAAGCACGCCTCATGTATGTATAACCATATATTTTTCAAAAAGGAGAGTATACAACAAAAGGAAGAATGAAAGTTAGTAATCTGCTATATCAGAAAACGGATTACATTGTCAACTTAACCCATTATATAATCTGGGAATTAATAGCCGTGTAAAGCTACAATACCTAGGTATGAGACGTGTCATAATTCATACGTTTATCCTTCACAAATACGCTCTAAAACTGAGCAAAAATAAATGAGTGGTGCTCCAGGAAAGAGGGGATTTGATACATCTTCGTTTTGAATTACGCTTAGCAAGCCATCGCATTGTATACATATATGAGCCATGCTCTGACATGAAGGGGCTTAATGCATCTCCGTGATGCATGATACTAAGCAAGTCATCACATAATTATGGAACCTTAACAGCCATTGTCTATAACAACTGACTAAATCATGAGGTATGCTGGTCCTGTAATATTCAGAAAATTGACCAATAGCAAAATGTTTCGACTCAGGTCAGCCTGCGAGGATTGCAGCCTGCGAGGACTGCGAACGCTGACCTGGGTCGATACTTTTTTGTAGATGCATTAAGCCCCCTTTTCAGAGAGCAGGGCTCATATCCGCTTTGCTTAACTCTTTACCACACACTCCCGACTTTTAACGACCCTGAGGAAGAAGCCTTTTAAAAGCATTGTGGGAAAAGGAGAAAATGCTGGTAACCAGCATTTTCTCCATTTCCACAATGTTTTCTACCCTATCTAAGACAAATTCCATTATTTGAGTCACATTTGAATTGTCGTCTGCAAATGCTTTCAATTTGGACCAGTCTAAAATTTTGTCATTTGGTAAAGAGTTAATCCTTTCCCAAACAAGCCCTGGTTTTCACGTGTCTGCAGTACAAGTCTTTTGAAAACACAGTGGGAAAAGGAGAAATTGCTCGTAACGAGGAATTTCTCCTTTTCCCACAGTGTTTTCTACCCTTTTTGAGACCTTTCTGCCATTTTCATCAAATTTAAAATTGTCGTCTGCAAACTCTTTCAATTTAGATCAGTCTAAATATTCCTTGTGTGGTAAAGAGTTAAGACCGATTACTTCATGATTCAGTACGGGTTTTGACAAAATGGATCATGTGATGATGCGTTAAGCCCCCTTTCCAAGAGCGATATAAATAGTATAGAGCAATATATATAGAGGATATTTGTTTTTTTCGGTGAAAGATCGAAATTTATTTCATCGAGATGAAATAAATTTCGATCTTTCACCGAAAAAAAACAAATATTCTATTTATTTCATGCTTCTAACGCCTTTTTTTGTCGAGACTTCCATATAAATCATGAAATCGGTATTCTCACTGGTCGTACCCGTGTAATATCGAAAAATATTTTCACCGCAATTTCTCGATATCCTACCGGAAAGCATGAAATAATGGGTCTTATATAGCCTGTATTGCTTCTAATATCGGTGACACTTTCTTCTCTATATCAAATTTCACTTTGCCTAACCATACAGTATCATATGTAATCAACTGCTGTCCTCACCAGATACGTTGAAAAGTCACGTGATCACAGGGGTTCATTGTCTTCACAAAGGGTACTACCAATGTTTCTTTGCACCAATGACTTCAAATAGTTCCGACGAAACAAAAAAATGACATCAAACCATACGAAGATACACAGGCTACCTTTGAGCAACAACAACAACAACCAAGTAAGTCTCGGGATCAGAGGACGACGCTCATTCGAGAGCCACCTCCTCTCCCAGAACGCTGATAATCCACGTCTAAAGGGTCGAAAGGAGGATTTGGCCATGTAATGATTGACCGTCATCTTCGTAGGTATGCTGCGCCATTCATACGTATACTCATTCGGTCTAGTTCGCCGAGAACGTTCTATGACCATGACACTCGTCAAAACTCGGCCGATTCCGTACCTACATCTAACATCGTCTGTATAAAGGAGGCTTCCATTTTGAACTACCAATCACATGATCTTAAACATGGCGGCGCCCATGTGGGTCGCTTAGCGACGACATGAACAACCACTGTGAAGTTATTCACTTCTATCGATCTGTCGATGAAAGCTCCTAACGGAATCGATAAACCACGCTAAAAATTGAATGTACAATCTGTTTGCCGACTGAAATACTCTTGTGACCATGAGTGCCATAAGGATCGATAGATTCATCCGTATGTTTTTTCGGCGTAGCTTAAAGTGCTGGCTTTTGACCTACTTTTTGATACTGATAAAAAAAATGAATAAATAAAAATTTGTGATCGGTCAGATATGTAGACTTGTTTATTCTAAGGGTCCCCGTGGTCAAAAATGTAGACTTGTTTATTCTACGAGCCCCTGCCTATTTGCTGGCAAATTTAAGCCGTCTATCTTTTTTTTAAAGATATTTCTTGATTCATTTGTGTTGCCATACATTCTAACTGGCCTTTGCATACATGCACCTATCACATACATATCTCACATAGAAGATAATTTTATAAATCTGAATATATAACATTTGGCAATGATTTATTAAAATGACTTTTAGTCGGGTATATTTGAGTAATGCTGTGTGAAAAGGGGGTTTAATGTTTCTGCAAAAAGTATCGACCCGGGTCAGCCTGCACCGTCTGCGCAGGCTGGCCCGAGTCGAAACTTTTTTTTTCTATAGGTCAATTTTCTTCATCTCAAACGACCAGTTACCTCATGATTCAATCGCTTGTAAGACAGAATGAATTTTAGGGATCCGTAATTTTGTGATCACGTATTACGGAGATGCATTAAACCCCCTCTTGCCACAGCGACGCTCAATTTACTCCTTTTGAGCATATCTGCAATTCAAATAGTTGATTGATTGATTGTATGGTGTTTAACGCCGTTTTCAACATTATTTCAGTTATATCGCGGCGGCCAGTGCACCTATCCATGCTTTCCTGGAATTTCTTTTACCAGTAATCCGCGCAATATTCTTTCCAAGCCACTGGCTGCTTTTCCCACATAACCATCGTCGAAACAATGGTCAGCGGTGAGAGAGGAATGAATCCTGTCGCAATGACTATCATCAATCCTCGGAAAGAAATTGGCCGAGCCGGGGATCGAACCAGCGACCTCCTGTCCTCAAGTCTTGTACGCTACCGACTGAGCTACGGGGGCTCGGCAATTCAAATTGTAGAAAGTTTTAATGTTGTTGCAGTAATAGATTACAACTGAAACATGATCTGTGACAAGGGTGCTTATACCTAATGCATCGGCGAAAAGTATCGATTCAGGTCAGCCTGCGAAGCTCGCGCAGGCTGATCTGGGCCGAAACCTGTCGCAATTGGTCAATTTTCTGTACTTCAAAGGATCTGTCTACGTCATGATTCAGTCGGTTGTTAGACAAAACGGATCTATATGGATCTATGATTATGTGACGACTTGCTCGGTATCTTGCATCACGGAGATGCATTAAACCCCCCTTTTGCCAGAGCATGGCCCAATTGTTTTAGAACAAATTTCCTGTGTACATGCATTTTGAGTAACCTAACGAAGGGTTCGTAACATTTAACTCTCGTATGATCAATATCAAAGTGACAAATAAATCAATTTAATCATCCCATTTTCCATCAACACCTAGTCATAAACTTTAGACTCTTCTACTCCTGTCAAACATTTTTTCTGTTATTATAACCTTTTTAATTCCTGTGTCAGATATGTCATTTGGTGCTTTTTAATGTGACAGAATGACAGGCATGACATGTCTAATTAATTCAGATTTTAAAAATGTTTTCTGACAAGTTTCTAAAAATAAATTTTACCAAGTAACAAATATGGATGTAGCTATAGGTATACGTAAAGTAACATGAATTGTATTTCAGTAAAGTTTACAGGTTACCACCCATTTCCTATAGCTAGGTATCCAAACAGTATCTCTCTTACTCTTAGATTTTATCGGGCGATAAAAGAAGCCGTATTCAACAACCATTCTTAGTCTTATTTTCAAGAATTCTCTGAGTATGAAAGTAACACAACTTCTGATTGGCTAAACCAAATGGTTTAGCCAATCAGAAGTTGTGTTACTTTGTAAAACTGGAATGAGACAAAGAATGAGACTAAGAATAGCTCGTGAAATACGGACCCAGATTTCACTTTTCCAAGTTCAAAGCTTTTGCATATGATAGATAAAATTCTGATTATAGGCTAGGATTTGTCTCTGGAAGGATAGAAATTTTTGTGGAAGAACTGTTGAAAGTTGTCGTGCAGCTACGATTTTCGAACCGTAGGACCATCGTACTGTAACCATAACTCAATCGTACTTATTCGTACAACCATCGTGTAGTCATTCATGACCATTCATGGGGATCGTGGGTACCGTAGTCGTTTAATTACGATTCTGTGCGATTTCACAAAACCTAACTGAAACATGATAATTCGTTTTAACATCGTGATAAGTCTGAATTAAACTCAGTGCAGTCCTATTCAGCGAAGCCGACCTACTCGTCTGGTTCTCCGAGAGGACAGTGTGGTTCTCCGTGAGGACAGCGTAGTAGAATCGTGCTTTCAAGACCGAATTGAATCGTACATCACCTTGACATAAAGTGGAGTAGCCTTGACTTTGCTTATATGCAAAAAAGCGGCCAGAGGCTTGGAAATAGTGGTCATGGTATTACCGGTAGGAACACATAAATAGGTCTGCTGGCTGCTCTCACTTATCTGAAATACGATTGAAAAAAGTTTTAAACACAATGAAAGCAATACAACTAGCGTGTTGTCCTTATATCATATCTTGCTGCTCCTTATCTTTTTTGGTACAGTTTTCGTGGAATGATGCTTATGTGGATCAAAATAAGACACCCCTTTAATGGCATTTGGTCGGGGTCTGCTGTGTTTGGCATTGTCCAGTTCTTCCAAATTAAATTTTCAAAAGCAAAAATTACAGCATTTACGCCCGTTAATACAGCATGACAAATAAGAACGACGCTAAATGTTTAGAAATTAAATAAACCCTTGTGTCACACTCAAAAAAAGAACCAACACTCCCAGGTCGCCGTTACATTTCAGGGTTCGTATTCACCAGCCATTCTTAAGAACATTCTTAGTATCGTCCTCTAGAATATTCTAAATTCGAATGTAATGCAACTTCTGATTGGCTAAACCAAATGGTTTAGCCAATCAGAGGTTGCGTTACTTTCTTAATCCAGAATAGGACTAGGAATGAAACTAAGAATGGTTGGTGGATGCGGGCTCGGAATTGAGTGCCCGTTGTAGGTTGCCGTTAGACATGGAGAAACTGTTTACTATAGTATTCTTAGCCCCTACAGCTGATCGGTAATGAAAATATCTGGTAATCTGGAGTGTGTGAGTTCAAGAATCTGGGTCCATATTCCCCAACCATTCTTAAAAATATTTTTAGTCTTGTTCTCCACGATTTTCTACATTTGAAAGTAACACAACTTCTGATTGGCTAAACCAAATGGTTTAGCCAATCAGAAGTTGTGTTACTTTCAAATATAGAAAATTTGGGAGAATAAGACCGAGAACGTTCTTAAGAATGGTTGGTGAATACGGATCCTGATCAGACGATATGTTTTGTGCTGACATTGATATACATTGACATACATTGATATACATTGACATACATTGATATACATTGATATACACTGACAAAAAAAAAAAAAAAAAAGACGTTGAACCTAAGTTGTAGAAAGGCAGTCTAATGCTTAGACTTCTTAGTTCGAAATACAGCTTCAGATAATTTCGTGCCGTGTAGATAAAAAGAAGATATTCCGTGCAGTCTGGTCATTTTCTACGATGTTCTTATAGGAATAGTGGATGAAAGAATGCTTAACAAGACGAACGAAATTCATCTGTAAATTACCTAAGCGTTCAAAGTCCTATGGCTTGTAAGTGTTTTTCTTATATTATTCTTTGACATTATATAGTGACTCACAGAGGTACTGCTATTGGAGGCACTCGTCACAACTCGGCCGATTCCGTACCTACATCTAATATCTTCCGTATAAAGGCGGCTTCAATTTTGAACTACCCATCACATGATCTTGAACATGGCGGCGCCCCTGTAAATCGCACTCGTCACAACTCGGCCGATTCCGTACCTACATCTAACCTCGTCTGTATAAGGGAGGCTTCCATTTTGAACTACCAATCACATGATCTTAAACATGGCGGCGCCCCTGTAGATCGCTTCGCAACGACATGAACAACCACTGTGAAGTTATTCACTTCTATCGATCTGTCGATGAAAGCTCCTAACGGAATTGATAAACCACGCTAAAACTTGAATGCACGAAGTGTTTTCCGACTGAAATACGCTTAGAAAGATAACGACAGAAAATTTACTCATGCGTTCTTTCTACAGAGAAGCCTTACAATTTCAATAACGGCAAGGCGGTGTGCTTTCGGAGATGTGCGAAATGTACCGTATAGGTGCATATCAAGCTACGTGATACAGCCGAGGGATTTGATCACCGGATCACCCGAGGTATGCCGAATGCTGTAAATCGCTTAGCAACGACACGAACAACCACGATGGAGTTATTCACATCTATCGATCTGTCAATGAAAGCTCCCAATGGAAATTGATAACCCACACTAAAAATTGAATGTACAAACTGTTTGCCGACTGAAATATTCTTAGAAAGATAAGAATAGAAAATTGACTCAGGTTTTCTTTTTAAGAGGAGACTTACAATTTCAATAACGGTAAAATAACGGTGTGCTTCCGGAATCGTGCGAAATGTACCGTGTAGGTGCATACCAAGCTACGTGATACAGCCGAGGGATTTGATCACCGGATCACCCGAGGTATGCCGAATGCTATTGGATGCACGGTACAGGAATGCTTGGTCATGCAAAGTGGTAAAGGAAATCCATCTGCTTTGAAAAAAAAAACATTCAAAGTACTTGTTCTGACTGTCATGTCAATCAAACTTATTTAGGCTTTTTTCACGTATATTGAAAGAAACGTGCCCCAAAAAATATCATATGAGCCATGCTCTGTGAAAAGGGGGCTTAATGCATCTGCGAAAGATATCGATCCAGGTCAACCTGTATGTCAAGGGACCAGTCTACCTCATGATTTAGTCGGTTGCTAGACATACTGGACTTTATGGATCCATGATCATGTGATGAAATGCTTGGTATCATGCATCGCGGGGATGCGTAAAGCCCCCTTTTGCCAGAGCATGGCTCATATCTTATTGTCATCAACACCAGTTGAAGCATTCACTAGAGGGTTACAGTGAACCAGCATACGAAAGCAGACTAAACAACTACACCATCTAAATTTCTTAAAGATTCCACCATGTGACTCTTACAGGAATGTTGTACAAATTACCGCTGATACCATTAGAATTTCATAAAAAACAATCTGTGTAGTGATGCAGTTGAAATTAATGACGTCATTGTCGGAATGACAAGCATAATATTTATTCTTTCTGTCATCTTGTTTTACGTATTAAATTGATGAAACTCATCTTTTTCCCAGTGAAATTTGAATACAAAGTAAAACAGAACACTAGTGACAAATTATACCTGAATAATGGCCATTAGGAAGCCTTAATGGTTAAATTATTGAAATTTCACCTCATTACACAATCATGATGATGATTTATGGATTCAATTAATTATTAAATCTGCTTAATTAGGCACCTCTATTTTTCTCTTTTTTTTCTTTCTAACTTTCCTTAAGAACTTAAGTAAAATAACTTCAGAAGACACAGACATACCTGAATGTGTACTTTCTCATACAATGCCGAGAAAGATTTAGTTTTGAAGAGTGGCTAAGGTTTAACCTTGGCCAAAGCAAGGAAAGAAGTATGAAGTAACAGATGCATAAAAATAATAGATTAACCACCTTTTTTCCCCAGTGCAAGGAGTGCCAACGCAAAGCAGTCATACTAGTTTATAAAACCAACTTACAATTTAGGCGGAGGTCGTAAATATGAAATTACCGTAGTGCATGGTTCTTAGTATCACGTGTATTCTGTGTATAGTAATCTTTATGTTACATAATATTTAACTCTTTACCACACAATCCCGAGTTTTAACGACTCTGAGGAAGAAGCCTTTTGAAAACACTGTGAGAGAAGGAGAAAATGCTGGTAACCAGCATTTTCTCCTTTTCCCATAATGTTTTCTACCATATCAAAGACAACATCCATTTTGTCGTCTGCAAATGCTTTCAGTTTGGTCAAGTACAAAAAATGTCGTTTGGTAAAGAGTTTAGAAAACAAGATCCTCTAATGGTATCCAATAAGTTTTGTCTTGAAATGTGTGTGTTTGTGTAGGTCTAGAGACAATAACATAGCCCTAACAGACGAAACAGACCATCCTTTTCTATCATTCCCCCGCGAAAGTAGTGATCTCTTTCAAGTTTGACAAAGATGTATAATAATTGAACACGGTTTTCCAATAATTGTATTGTTTCCGTTGAAATTTTTATCTAGATGTTTGCAATAAGCTATTACATATAATTTGATTGAAGTGCAATTAATTTCTAAGGCAATGGAGTCGCAGGATCTTATACAATGACAGGTTTAAAAACATCTCAAAGAACCGAACCGTTTTGTACATTTTCATTAGCTTTCCACCAAGATAGAGGTAAGACATTTTGAAGACATTATGACCCTTTCACGATGGACAAAGGCCATAAAGATACCAACAAAGCACGCAGTCAACATCAGGTGAGCAAAGGCTTTTCAGGCAGGGCCATAATACTATCTAGAGCTTTGTAAATGCTAAACGACAGAATTTTGGACGTGTCCAAATTGTAACCATTTAAAGACAATAAATTTAATGTGGCTCACACTGCGTGGTTTATTTTTCAACGGTAGAAAACATTTTGGTAACGGGCACTTTATCCTTTTCTCACGATGTTTTCAAAAGCTCAAGTTCGTTAAAACACTACACCATTTCGTAAAGAGTTAAATAAAAGGATTAGGAGGGTCAGGACTATTATGTAATATAAAATACGAAATCCATCAGGGATTGTTTTTACCCAGCGAATATCTGTAGGAATTGTACAGACCATCAATAACCCATTATTCTAATCAGGGTTGTGGGATTTTTATCATAGCAACTGTGACTGCTGCCAGACTTGCTTATCAGCATCTAAAAGACTCTGCCAAATGGAAACATATATATTATTTGACTTAATATTCTTTTGACAATTATTTTTCGACGTTATTTCTAAACTTATTAGACCCTTGATGCCCATAGTCTCATAATTGTTGACCAAGAATTTATTCCAGAGGTTCTGAGTCCGACTCTATTCTGTTATGGTAAAAATCCATTGCTCAACTGCTACCACTCAAATTTATAAATAACTTACGAAGAAATTTCCAGTGAAACAGAAACCAAAATATTGCAATTTCTTACTTCGTTTTTTGGTTTCTGCAATACTGGGCCCTTATTCACCAACCATTCTTAAGAACATTCTATATCTAGTTCTTCAAACTTTTCTAAATTTGAATGTAACACAACTATTGATTGGCTAAACCAAATGGTTTAGCCAATCAGAAGTTGTGTTAGTTTCAAATTTAGAAAATTCTGTAGACTGAGAACGTTCTTAAGAATGGTTGGTGAATACAGACCTTTGTATTTGACCCTCCACCATTTACCGAACAACCCCATGTTTTAATTACCTTGAGAGAACGGGCCTTTGAAAACATAATTGGAAAAGGAAAACTGCTCGTAAACCACAACGTGTTCTACCCTTTTAGAGACAAATTTCATCATTTCAGCCATGTCCAATTTGTCGTCCGAAAATATTTTTAATTTGGTGCGGTCTAAAACGATGTTGTAAATAATTGAGACTAATTAGACAAACTCAATCAATAAAAAAATAGCAGTGTAGAAGCATTTTGACACATATATCGTACACTCACATGAATAAATATAACTGAAAAAAGGTTTAAATACAAACTTTATGACTACAAAGTAAATTCTAGTATCATAGGTAATGTGTTTACAAATAAATGTACATATTAGTCCATAGTTTTGAGATGGTTTTGTCATGAATTAGTAAGTTTATTGATAGATTTTGTGTAGGTGCATTTCAATAAGCTATGCTTGTTTGAGCAAATATGCATGAAGCCAGGTTCATCATAGTTGGATATTATAGGTAAAGAGCACACATAAATGTACAACTATTACTCTGTAGTTTTAAGATGGTTTTGTCATAAATCAATTTGGTCTGATAAATTTTGTATGGGTGCATTTCAATAAGTTCTGCTTGTTTGAGCAAATATGCGTACAGCTTGTTATGCATTCAATGGTTTATTATATAATTATAAGTCATATTAATTATTTGGGTTTAAAAAGGAACAATAATTTGGAAATCTTCATCAGTTGCCAATCTTATCTGAATACATCTGATGTGGTGTTAAAATGAATTTATTCTCTCTAGATGACTCTACACTTTTCCTTTGATACTCTTACTTACCGTCATTAAGAAGAAATCATTTTTCCTGTACAAATGTGTTTTGTTGACAATATACATTAAGCAAACATATAGCTTTTTAAGCACCGCTTTTTGAGAATAAATTCTCACCAATGCGGCAGCAGTAAATGGAACATATTTCATGTTGTTGGCTTTTTGGACAGACAACTTTAAATATTGAGCCCATAGCTCTTCGTAAAACCTGTTTTTTATTCATAATCATAAATTTATGTTCAATATAAATTGAACATAATTATGGTACATATACATATGAACCATGCTCTGTGAAAAGGGGGGTTATAGCATCTGCGAAAAGTATCGACACATGTCAGCCTGCGCAGCTCGCGCAGGCTGACCTGGGCCGAAACTTTTCGCTATTGGTCAATTTTTTGCATGTCCAAGGACCAGTCTACCTCATGATTCAGTTGATTGTTAGACAAAATAGACTTAAAGGATTGACAATTATGTAATGAATTACTTGGTATAATGTATCACAACGATAAATTAAGCCTCTTTTTGCCCGAGCATGGGTCAAATAGATATTTACATGTATATATTTTATGTTTTCAAGAGTCATTTGCTAATCATATCAGGACAGCCATTGCACTTATCAATGCATTCCTGGGCCCTCTTTACCAGTACTAGACCTAACATTCTGTTCAGGTCACTGGCTGCTTTCTCGCATATAAACAGCCAAAACAATGTTAAGCAACCAGAAAGAAATGAATCATATTGCAGTGGCTTTTATCAATTCTTTAAAATAGTTTATACGAGCCAGGGAATACCATCTCTCTCTCTCTCTCTCTCTCTCTCTCTCTCCCGATACAAATAATACGACACAAATAAGAACGGCTTTGTAGCAGACCTATTTATCACATTGTGGCAATAGGAAAAAGTGCTCCTTTTCCCATAACATTTTCATATTGTAAATTGTAATAATGTATTGAATCCACACTCATGTTTATAATGACTTATTATTTTTTTAAACGAGGATATTTTCAAAGTTGTCTGCTGTAAATTTATTTCGGGATGTAAATCACAAAAAAAAAAGCATCCATACTACCAGCAGCAGATTTTAAAGAAAATGAAAAGTCTGACAGACAAACTTCTGAAACATTGAATGTCGTAACACTCAAAATTGAAATTACGTTTCATTTTAAGCGTTCAAAATTGTGGGAAAAATGACTAAATCCTGGATAGCTAGATTTTCTTCTCTCCCCGCTATGTTTTCTACCAAGAAAAATAATAAATCTCACTATGTGAGTCACGTTTGGTATGTCATCTGCGAATACTACCTCTTGTAAAGAATCTCAATATTTTTAACCTCGTAAACGGTTAATCCTTAAGCTGCTTGGCGCGACTCACTGATCTTTTGCGGACAGTGCAGATTAAGATTAGACTGCACAGAATGTGCAGTCTGATCTTGGATCTATACCGTCCGATAAGGAGATATCTTTCCCCAAAAATACCTTTGAAATACCAAAATTTGGGTTTTTACTATCGAATTGAAAGTTTCATTTCACTAATTTAGCTGGATATGGGTTAAAAGTTCAGAGTTTAACCCTTTCCCAAACGACAAATTTTGGACTGGTCCAAATTGAAAGAGTTTGCAGACGACAATTTTAAATTTGATGAAAATGGCAGAAAGTTATCAAAAAGGGTAAAAAACACTGTGGGAAAAGGAGAAATTGCTCCTTACGAGCAATTTCTCCTTTTCCCACAGTGTTTTCAAAAGACTTGTACTGCAGACACGTGAAAACCAGGGCTTGTTTGGGAAAGGGTTAAGGTTAAAAAAAAAAGGGTTATGGACACAAATAGACCCAGTACATTCTGCTTCTGCAGGAAAGTGAAAATATGAAATTGTTCGGTAAAAGGTTAACTCTTATCATGCCAGATAAGTTAAATGAAACTTTCAAGGCAATTGTAAAAACCCGAATAATGTAATCACAAACTTATTTTTGGAGAACATTATCTCCTTATCGGACAGTGTGGATCTAAGATCAGACTGCACGTTCTGTGCAGTCTGATCTTGATCTACACTGTCCGCAAACGGACAGTGAATCGTGCTTAGCAGCCTAAGGGTTAATCCTTTACCGAACAATCCCGGGTTCTTACGACCCCGGGAAAGAAAGCTTTTGAAAACATTGTGAGAAAAGGAGAAAATGCTGGTAGCCAGCATTTTCTCCTTTTCCCACAATGTTTTCTACCCTATCAGAGACCTTAAGCTCATTTGTACCAATTTTGAATTTGTCGTCTTCAGATGTTTTGAATTTGAAAGAGTCTAAAATTTGTCATTTGGGAAAGGGTTAAGGCTAAAACCTAAGTGCTAAGGGACGACTTCCGTTTTTTTTTTTTTTCCCACTTAAAGACCAGTGATGATAAACTAAATTTGTTTTATAACTGTTTACCTAACTTCTTTTGAATGAGCCTAAAAGAAATAGATCATTATAAATGGGAAATGCTAGCTGATGAGAGAACCTTTTATACCAAATTTCATTAATGTAATGGGAAACAGGCCATCAAAAACAGGTTAACATTTTGTTCTAAGACTTGAAAATGTGTTCTGTACATTCCTTAAATCTTTTTAAAATCTCTACATTTGGGCCGGGTTTTCCTTTTTTTTTTTTCGCTGAAATTTTTATTTAAGATTCCTAAATGAGTCAAATTTGAAGGAAGATGAAATTCCTCTTGGCATTCTCTGTCTATCCATTTTCCTTGATCATCATCAAACTTCTGTAAAAAAATTTACAAAGTTTTACATCAGTTCTATTGACACCCAGCAGGAAAACACCGTTGAAGATATTGTGGCAAAAGGAGAAAGTGCTCGTAACAACCATTTTTGTCCTTTACCATTGTTTTTACAAATGAGCCATGCTCTGTGAAAAGGGGGCTTAATGCATCTGCGAAAAGTATCGACCCAGGTCAGCCTGCGCAGTCCGCGCAGGCTGTCCTGGGCCGAAACTTTTCGCTATTGGTCATTTTTCTGTATGTCAAATGACCAAATGACCAGTCTTCTTGGTGATTCAGTGGGTAGTTAGACAAAATGGACTTTACGAATCCATGATGATGTGGTGACTTGCTTGAAATCATGTATATCACGGAGATGCATTAAGCCCCCTTTTGCCAGAGCATGGCTCAAATATTTGAGCCATGCTATTGGTCTATCTTCTGCATGTCAAAGGACCAGTCTACTTCACTATTTTACCGTTTGTTAGACAAAATGACTTTGTTGCATTCATAATTATGTGACGACTTTGCTTGGTTAAATGCATCACAGATGTATTAAGCTGCCTTTTTGGTTGATAAGTAATATTTATGCAGAAAGAGCAATAGAAAGCCTGTGGTCATTATAGAAAATGACCTTTGTGGCTCACGGCAAAAGTGTTTCAGACAAAACCGCGCCGACTTGGAACTCCCTACGGACAAGGAAGTAAGTTGAAAGTCATGGGCCCCTCATACAATTCCCCTTTTCTCGCTAGTGTTCAGTATAAAATCAAATTTTGACAATAAATGGAAAACTTACGTTTTCGTGTCCACCGAAACAGCCGATATTGACGGCGCCGCACGTGACCGGAAAAACCCACACAAGATTTCCTTAACAGAGCCAATGGCTCCGTCTATGTAGTTTCCTCACCGTGTCTTAGGAGCAGAACTTTACATTAGCAACAAATGTAATCAGGTAAACTTTCCACAGTGGGTAAAATAAAATATCTAAGAGTTACAGAAAAGCATGCCCTTTTTCATTGTCTGTGTCAAGTTTAATACCAACGGAGCCTGTTCTTTTATCATCTCTGCCAAACGACAATATTTTAGACTTAAGATAAGATCGTAGCATTTGCAGACGACAAATTAGATGTGGCTCAAGACTAAAATATGCCTCTGGAGGGGTAGAAAACATTGTGGGAAAAGGAAAAAAATCTGGTTACCAGCATTTTCTCCTTTTCCCACAATGTTTTCCAAACTTTCTTTGTCACGATCGCTAAAACTCGGGATTTTGTGGTAAAGGGTTAAGTCCCCATTAACCCAGTAGGAACAAGAAATAACTTTAAAAAAGATAGACGGCCTAAATTTTGCCAGCAAATAGTCAGGGGCCCTTAAAATAAACTTGTCTTCATTTTTGACCAATCACAAATTTATGTTCATTCATTTGTTATCAGTACCAAAAAAGTAGGTCAAAACCAGCACATTCGGCTATGCCGAAAAAAAAAAATCTTTGAAAACAGTATGGCATTAGGAGAAAATGCTTGTAACTAGCAAATTCTCTGTTTCCATATTTTTTACGCCCTTTCTTATACAAGTTATATCCCACATTGACATCTTTGTAAGCTCCCAATGTGAATTTGTCTGGTATACAGAGTTAACGTAGAAAAAAGGGTAAACATTCTGCCCACTATTATTTTCACTTCAGTGGAATCTTTAATCTAAGCAAAAAAAAGATTGAAATGTTGCGGGGCACCAATGCAATAACCATCCATCATGCTTCGTGCTCTCTCTACCAGGGCAGACGACCTTTTCACTGGTGTGCCTATAATGACCGAATAATTACAGAGATACGCATAATTAGCATGAACAGTCCCATTAACCCTTAGGCTGCTAGGCGCGACTCAGGTACCTTTTGCGGATTGTGTAGATCAAGATCAGACTGCACAGAACATGCAGTCTGAACTTGGATCTTCACTGTCCGATAACGAGATATATTTCCCCCAAAATTAATTCTGAAAAAGCAGAATTATGGGTTTTACTATCTGTTTGAAAGTTTCATTTCACTTATTTAGCAGGAGAAATGTTAACAATGTATCACATAATCCAGTATTTTAACGCCCCTGAAAAAGAAGGCGTTTGAATGCATTGTCGTAAAAAGGAGAAAAATAGTGGTAGCCAGCATTTTCTGCTTTTACCGTGATATTCCTAATCCTTTCAAAGAAAAGTTCCATTATATGACCTATATTTGAATATGTCGTCTGCAACCTTTTTTTTCAATTTGAACAAGGCTAAAATCTTCTCGTCTGGTAAAAGGTAAAATAGCAATGCGTGATTGACAGCTAGACAGATGACTTGTGAAAAGGACAAGGGAAATTAATTCAACAAGCATTACTCACTAATAGCAACATCGTAACATTTGTTTGTGTTTAATGGTTGTGAGCTTGCAGGATTGGCACATTTTGGCAGGATGAAAAAGAAACAAACATCAAACTTTAACCCTCAAGCTGATATATAATTTAATCTAAAGATTTCCAGCCATTGAAAACCCTTAGTTTACGATTTTAACATTTTTGCTCGGCGAAGAAATCTCACTGTATCGGACAGTGTAGATCAAGATCAGACTGCACATTCTGTGCAGTCTGATCTTGATCTACACAGTCCGCAAATGCCCATAAATTCGCGCTAAGCAGCCCATGTGTTAACCGTTTACCAGATTAAAAAAAAAATGAGATTCCGTTTTACAAGTGATAGTATTCGCAGATGACATACTAAATGTGACTCACATAGTGGGATTTAATCTTTTTCTAGATAGAAAACATTGTGGAAAGAGAAGAAAATGTAGGTATCCAGCATTTACTCCTTTCCCCACAACGTTTTCAAATACCTTCCTTTTCAGAGTCTTATAAACACAGGATTGTTCAGTAAAAGATTTAATAAATTCAGTTTCTCCGCTTTTTGTTTGAAAGTTTCCCTATTCTGAAACAAAAACGAGCCATGCCCTTGATGGTTACCAGCATTTTCTCCTTTTCCCACAATGTTTTCCAAAGCCTTTTTCCTCGGGGTCGTTAAAAGTCGGGCTTGTGTGGTAAAAGGTTAAACAGTTTAGTCTAAAGATTGACTGTATCTAGAGGTAGACTTGTCCTTGAACATGCAGAAAATTTTCAAATAGCAAAAAGTTTCGACCCATGTCAGCCTTTGCGGACTGCGCAGGCTGACATGGGGGCGATACTTTGTGCAGGTGCATTTAACCCCCTTTTAACAAAGCCTGACTCAAATTATTGTGCTCCAAGGGGAAAACAGCGCGGACACAAATACTATAAATTGAGCCGTGCTCTGTGAAAAAGGGGCTTAGTGTATCTGCGAAAAGTGTCGACTCAGGTCAGCCTGCGCAATCCGCGCAGGCTGACCCTGTGTCGAAACTTTTCGCTTTTGGTCAATATCTGTATGTCCAAGGACCAGTTTACCTCATGATTAAGTCGATTATTGAAAAAAGTGGTTTTTACGCATCCATATTGATGTGATGACTTGCTTGGTACAATGCATTAAGGAGATGCATTAAGCCCCCTTTTGCCAGAGCGTGGCTCAATTATAATTAACCTACACGGTACCTGATATGTTTCAAGACCATTTATTTGTGGCGAAAAATTATTGTGAGTCATGCTCTTTGAAAAGGGGGCTTAATGCATCTACAAACAAGTAGCGACTCATATCAGCCTGCGCAGTCCGAGTAGGCTGACCCGAGTCGAAACTTTTTGGTTTTGGTAAATTTGCTGCATGTCGAAGTACCAGTGTATGTCATGATTCAGTCAGTTGTTAGACAAAATGGATTTCTTAGATCCATAATTATGTGATGACTTGGTTGTTATGATGCATTACGGAAATGCATTAAACCCCCTTTTGCCAGAGCATGGCTCTTGAATAACTCGCTGAGGTAAACCAGTCATTTCTCCACTGTAATCTTGTTTCGTATTTTAAAAGTGCTCTGTACTTGTTTCATTTGCTGTTCAAAAAAGGAAATATCATAATACTCATATTGATTCATTAAGGTTTGTGCAAGAGCTGTGCTCGAGAGCACATGTCCCTCACCCCTAAAAAATTTTGAGAACGGTAATTGGAATCTGGCCAGTGGAATTTGGTGCATAGTGTAGTCAAAAACGCAGGTCTCCGTAGCATAGAAGCAACAAATAAAGCCTTTATAAATCGTCTGATTTTTCTCTTTTCAAAAGAATCGTGTGGATTCAGTCGTGCAGGTATATAATCGCAGCTGTGCGTCTACTAGTCTGGTACCCCGCCGTACTACAAGAGTACGTCAGGCAAAGCGCAATAATGGCGACCCCCGTTGGTAAATATGCGGAGGAGGCGGGACATTGTTATTTTACATGATCAAATCGGATCATATGCTGACTTCAAAACAGATCGCTTGCAATAAAGTCATGGCAGCGAGTTTTTCTACATATCGTTCTTATTTAGCGAGAAAAACTACATATCATAAACGCTTTTATAAGTATCCGAAATGTCAATGGACCTATATAACGTCCGAAAACAGGGCTACTTTTAAAATGATTCATAGTCGTATTTATATTAAAACCATACCCCAACAGCACATTTTAGATTCGGTAATGTATTTTTTGTACAAAATTGATCTAATTTTATTAACTGATCAAACTGGATCACATGATATTGGGGAAACCGGGGAAGCATGTAAGTGTACAGTTGAGGACTACTAGGCATTATCTCCCGCTAGATGGCATTCTACAAATACACATCTATCTAATTTGGGCATCCTGGGTACAGAAGCAGAGTAATTTTTCACACAACAACCGTGACTTTGAATTTCAAATAAAATAAACGTTTACTCAATAGAACGCCACCTGGTGCCATTCATTCAGCTATGATCGGCTAACATGTAACCTATGCACCGACCATTTATTAAAACAGCCCCTACATGCTTTGGTAATAGGCTAATAGCTTCAATATAAGCCCTACTTTTCCCAGGTATACGGGGGATGGGTGATGCGTCATACAAGACAGGTCGATTCTTCGAAGAATATGACATGTGCAGACAATGGACAACCAGGAGGCCGCCATTACTGGGCTTTGCTGACCCGATAACGTAGTGATAGGGGTAGGTGATCCAGACTATGCGTCTACGGGTGTTCCGCGGAAGTGCCCATAGTCAAGTTTTCAGTGACGTCACGAATGGAACAAGAGCGTTTTCCGGTAAACCAAGAATGGGTGATAGCGGACGCCGTGGTAATTATTCGATATCTACAACATTGCATCCCCAGGATTAAACACAGGTCGGCTACATAAACGTGTTACGTCTCTGAATGATAAGCAATTACTTTCCTGATGGCAGAGGCGTTGTATCGTCCAAGTCCACGGCGATTTCAACGCTCGAAGACGTTGGTTCCGCCGTGATTCCGTCAGTGCGTTACGGGAGCAAATTTGTGTGCGTTCTACTTTAAAAATGGACCAATGGATTGCCTTGTAAGTACTGAATTGCGTCCAGATTTATTTATTTCGATGAGTTACAGCGACAATTCTGGTAAACTGCCAATTGTCTGTGAGCAGATCTGAAGCTACATGCATGCGGTCTGTAATAAACTGCAAACGTGCCTTCCGAGGGGTGAGGAAAATATGTTGTTCAGTACTGTAACCAGGCCCAGTAGTCACCAACCATTCTAGATAGCACTCTTAGTCAATAACTTTCTAAATTCCAAAGGAACATAATTTGTTATTGGCTAAGTCCATTTGGTTTAACCAATCAGAAATTATGTTACAAATATATGAATCAGATCAGGAATCATATATTATACAATCCCTGATCAGATTAATTCTTTACCAAATAACAAAGATTTAAACTTGACCATACTGAAAGCCTTTGCAGATGACAAATGACAAAAGGCTGAAATGATGAAATTTGTCTGCCTCATGATTCAGTTGTTTGTTATACAAAATGGATTTTATGTACTCATTATTATAAGATGACTTGCTTGGTATAATGCATCAGGGAGATGCATTAACTCTTTACAGAACGAAAAAATTTCAGACTTTTCCAAATTGAAAGCAGTTGCAGACGACAAAATAAATGTTGCTTAAAATTTAAAACTTGTTTTGGGTCATGAAGAAAATGTGGGAAAAGGAGAAAATGCTGGTTACCAGCATTTTCTCCTTTTCCAACAATGTAAATCAAAAGATTCCTTTCTCGGGGTCGTTAAAAGTCGGGATTGTTTGGTAAAGAGTTAAGCCCCCTTTTGCCAGAGCATGACTGTTATACAGTAGCAATAAATCAATCAACATCAACCCATGAAAAGCTTAGTGCAACTTTTGAACCTTCATGGAGAGTCTGGATTAGGATAAGAAAGCTCAAAATAGGCAGTCTGATCTTGGATGTACGCTATCCAATATAGTGGGTGTTGTGTGATGAATAAGGCTTGAAATCGAAAAACTTCCTTTATTGCAATTGGCTGGAAGTGTCCATTTATTTAGGAGCTTAACCCTTTACCGCATGATGCTGCCTTTTGACGCCCCTGGGAAAGAAACCTTTTGAAAACATTGTGGGAAAAGGAGAAAATGCTGGTAACCAGCATTTTCTCCTTTTCCCACAATGTTTTCTATCCTATCAAAGAAAAATTGCACCATTTGAGCACCATAGAAATTGTCGTCTGCAAATGCTTTCAATTTGGACAAGGCCAAAATGTTGTCGTCTGGTAAAGGGTTAAGGCTCCACTAGCTTGATTGATTGAATGGTGGTTTTCCAATGCTTTCAACATTACTTCAGACATGCTGCATCCACAGCTGACTGATGTATGTCACGGGCTTTGAACTGTGCTAGGCTATTGCTCTGAAACGTCTTGCTCAAGGACACCCCCACTAAAACCTGAGTGCTTCAAGTGAGAATTGAACCTTTGCCCCTAGAACTTAAATACTGTACCTTCACTGCTGAGTCACTTGGGACCCTGAAAGAGTTAAGTCTTTACCAATGACAAAATTTTGGACTTGTCCAGATTGAAAGCATTTGCAGAATACAAAATAAATGTGACTGTAAAATCGAAATTTGTTTTTGAAAGGGTAGAAAACATTGTGGGAAAAGGAGAAAATGCTGGTTACAAGCATTTTCTCCTCTTCCTACAATGTTTCCAAAAGTTTTTAATCGGGCCATTAAATGTTGGAATTGTGTGGTAACTAGGGTTAACTAGATCTAGCATGCATGTTGGACTCAACTAAGAGTATTTTATTTTTTTTTGCAGCTGAACAGCACACCAAGTTTGGAGTGAATGGTTTTTATTGCTGTCTCATGACACACAATGTTTGGCATGAAGAAATGCTAGCCATATTTTTTCTGGGCATTTTCTGTAACTGGTGAGTCGTTTTGAAGTTGCAAAATATGAAAATGTTGTAGGGCAAAGTACCCTAATTTTGACATACCTGTAACTTCGACACCCCTTTCAATTTTTTTTATTAAAATCCAATTTCATTTGGCCATTTGAATATTCCAACTGACTTGATCATGATGTCAG
Organism: Tridacna gigas; assembly: GCA_945859785.2. Lineage (NCBI taxonomy): Eukaryota > Metazoa > Mollusca > Bivalvia > Cardiida > Cardiidae > Tridacna > Tridacna gigas. Next base: position 57,253,005 of record OX244035.2, read on the forward strand.
AGTGTATCTATGACAAAATCTTGGTAAGAAGAATGCTCATTTGTTCGGACAATTGGGATAAAGTCGAATTTTCTTTGACTCCATGGGCGTGAGGTGTAAGGTGCAGGATCTGCAATATCAGACTCTAGTTGGCACAGGTTGGTTGGTGCTCGCTTAGTTGGTTACTTTTCACATTATTTTTTTCAAATCTTTTTTACCTTTATCCTTCTCTTCATGGATACTGGTTGCTTTTGAGGATTTGATATGGAGATGCTTGCGAGCAGTGGTTAACTTGCTGTAAGTGTAGACAAAGATCAGTCTGCATATGCACACAGACTTATTTTGCCAATACTGACCACTGCCTATCTTTTTCTTACTATACGACCCTTGAAAATGCTCATCGACTTGTCTAAATTTTCAACATAAGTGGACTATTCTATTTGCTCTGTAGATCTATTTAAGTTTAGAGGAGAGCAAACAGTATAGACCAACATCAGACTGGTCATATGTGTAGAGTGACCTTTTACCTACACTGTCTGTAAGATCTCGCACCCCCAGAGTTGTCAAGATCAGCTGCAATCTTTAATTAGTACAACGCTTTTGATTGAAGTCTGATGTTTTACTTGTGATAGCGGATAAACAAAATCTTTCATTGATACCAAAATATGCAAAAGTTGGGTGTCAAAATTTCAGACCTTACACAGGGGTAAAATTGGTTACTCAAATAGAGTGTTACAATGGAACAAGAGACTATTTGAAGGCATTTAATGCTTGGGAAAGTTCAGTTATCTAACAAGGGATGTCAAAATTACGGCACCTTGGCATGTCTATGATTAAAGTAATATTTTACTGTTAACCTGTTGAAATTGGGGTACTTTGCTCTATTTGCACCTTTGTTATGATTTGCTTCTCCATGTGTCTCGACTCAGCTGATCTGTTGGCACAACTACCTTCGTTCAAATCAGATAGATTTCACTGAAACTACTTTCATGATCTTCAACATGTCTGTTATCAGCATTTTCTCCTTTTCCCACAATGTTTCAAGTCTTCCATCTCAAGGTTATTAAAATTTTGGACTTTTTGGTAAAGGATTTAGGATCTTTAGGAAAACGTCTTTCGAAAACATTGTGGAAAAAGGAGAAAATGCTCCCAGCCCATTATTATCAGCATTACTTGTTAAAATAATCCCAATATTTCAGCCACACTAAACCGTTACCTACAAAAGTAACCCTTTGCCACACATTCCCGACTTTTAACGACCCTGTGAAAGAAGCTTTAGAAAAAATTGCGGGAAAAGGAGAAAATTCCCAAAACAAATTTCAGTTTTTCAATTACATTTATTGTGTCCTCTACAAATGCTTTTAATTTTCGTCTAGTTTCATATTTTGTCGTTTGGTAAAGAGTTAATGCTTTCAGTTCAGACCAGTCTGCAATTGCCATCCGGTGAGGAGTTAAAGTAGCCTACTGATCACAACATTTGTTGCTAGTGTGGACATTTAAAATTAACTCTTTACCAGACGACAAAACTTTAGCCTTATCCAAATCAAAAGCACTTGCAGACAATAAATTAAATGTTACTCAAACATAAGATTTGTCTTTCACAGGGCAGAAAACATTGTGGGAAAAGGAGAAAATGCTGGTTACCAGCATCTTCTCTTTTTTCCAGTGTTATCAAAAGCCTTCGTTTTCAGAGCTGTTAAAAGTCTGCATTGTGTGGTAAAGGGTTAAGATCAGATAGGAATTTAAGTGTTACTCAAATGAAATTGTCTTTTAAAGGTTAGAAAAAAACGCAGATAAAGAAGAATATGCTAGTTATCAGCATTGGCTCTTCACCATGATCTGTTTAACCCTTTACCAAATGACAAAATTTTAGACTCATCCAAACTGAAAGCATTTGTAGACAACAATATAAATGTGACTAAAAAATTGAAATTTGTTTTGGGAAGGATAGAAAACATTGTTGGAAAAGGAGAAAATGCTGGTCACCAGCATTTTCTCCTTTTCCCACAATGTTTTTAAAAGGCTTCTTTCTCAGGGTCGTGAAAACCCGGGATTGTTTGGTAAAGAGTTAAAAGGTCTTTTTCCTTCGTGTTGTAAAACTTTGGATCTTTTGGGTAAGATTTTAAACTGCATTTCACAACTTTAGTTACCTTTGCAGCTGGCTAAAATCAATATCAGGTTACACAAAACATGCAGTCTGATCTTCATCTTAACACTCTATTATACTGAGACTTTTTGGACAAAAGAAAGCTTGAAATGACATTCATTTCTGCCTTTTGGACTTACTTGGTACTCTAGGGGTTCATTTTGGATGGTGGGGCTTTATTCAAACATTGAATTTCTCAATTACTGAAGTGCTTTGAGTTTCTTTTCTATCATTTTCATCACTTTTACACCAAATGCCAGCTTTATATAGCAATGAATGTAGAACAGCCTTAACCCTTAGAGTGCCGAATAATCCTGTCAGGTATTTTCAACCTAGAAATATGACCAAAATAATTGCAATTTTATGGTTGCTTTTGTCTACAGCATTTCAGCAAAGTGGACAGTGTAGATCAAAGATCATGCAGCACATTTTGTGCAGCCTGATCTTGATCTACACTAGCTGCAAAGGCAACTATAGTTATGGAAGGCGCTTTGAGGGTCAACCTTTCAGTTAGTAAACTTTGAGTATGAATTAGAATTTCAGGAAAACATTGTATCTTATGAAGGTGTTACAAAAAATAAGTAGTTATCAGATGATAATTAGAATAATAACAAATTTTTGACAATACTTATCAGTCAGTGTGAGTAATTTGCCTTTATTTTCATACTAGTCAATGTTAATTTTGGCTCTCTTCTTGATTTACCAAGGCAAAGGTCTAGGTAAAAATTATAAGCTTTTTCATTTTATGTTCATGAAAAAAATCTAATACTTTTTCATTTTAACAAAAGTGTTATTTGCTAACATTTGACATCCTCAATGTTTTCAACAAATTTGAAAAGCCTCAAACAATTGCTAAAAGTTTTATAACTCCTTATCCTGCTGTGATTTCAATAGAAGGGGGTCTATGCAAATATGTTTTGGTGTCAAATTGCCTGGTACCTCAAAGTATCCTTTAATTTCATCGTAATGAAAGATTCACTGTTTGGAGAAGTAATTTGTTTCCAACAATTAAGATGTGTGAATAGAAGCTCCAATGTATTGAAATGTTGAAGTCGTAGTACAATGATACAATATGAGAATTTTATATTGGAGTTTAATCTGTTTCTTTTGTAAGAGTAGAAATCAAATATACATGAGGTGCGTCACATAAAATGGTGTATTGTGGGAGCAAATAAAAGTAATTTTGCTGTCCCAAAATAGCCCCTCATTTTTGCCGACATATGAAATTTATTCCTGATCATCCTAATCTGAAATTTTCCTATGATATAGCACTGGTACACTATTCTCTAGAGTGCAGAATAAACCATTATGGACATTTTTCAGTCTAGAAATAAGACGTGATCATTTGAAACTGCAAGATGGCTTTTGTCAAGAATGCCTTAGCTATGTCATCTGCCATGAGATCAAGATCAGATTTGACTTTCTGTTCAATACTTCTTATTTCCATTAATGGAACTCTTCAAGATAAAGGTGCTTAAACCTTTTACTACATGGAAGTGTTTGACTCCTCCATATTGAAGGAATTAACATATGGGAGCTCATATGTTTTTCAGATGAAAGTTTGGTCCTTGAACAGGGAGAAAACATTATGTAAAAAGGAGAAAATGCTGGGTTCTCTTTTTCAGTCTTTTCAAAAGCCTTCTTTCTCAGGGTCCTTAAAACTTGGGAACATGTTGTGAAGGGTTAGGACCTAATACCAGGACCAGGCATAATCAAAAATCAATGCCATCATATAATTAAAGCGTTGAAAGCACTGGTGTGGCATTTATCAAAGGAGCCATTGTATAGAATTAGTAGTTTGAAAAATAAACAATAGAAATAATTTCAAAATATTCGCTTAAAAGTCAGTCTACTATATCAAGGGTTAATTGCCAGAAGGTCGTAAGTACATATTTTAAGAAACTGAGAAAATCGCAAAAGAAGATTTTCAATGCATACCGTAACTGACTCGTAGATGCTACTAAAGTAAGAATCAGTCTGATTGTAGATCATATGTCCAGAAACAACATTTTACATTGTGAGTTTTCTATATGTTATGATTACAGAGAAAAATGCTTAAAATACATATACTTCATTTTGGCTTTGGTCATGTTTATTATGGAGTCAAAATGTTGCAAGTGCACTTGATGCACTAAAAAAAATGACAAATCAAAGGAATTAAGGTTGAAATTGTCTTAGGTGCACAAACAATTTTTTGGTCTGAAAGCTTTATAAGTTTGACTTTACATTTAACACACACACTTAACTACATTATCTTATCAGAACTAGCATAGAATATGGTAACTGCTTATGTTTTGTTGATATTATTGTAATTTGTACAGTGAAAAGGATAAAAACACACTTGTGTCATCAAACAATTTCATTAATTGAAGACTGAATGAAGAAGTGCACAAAAATATTGCACATAATTTACACAATTGGTAATGTTTTGGCAGGGGGCCCCAGAATAATAAATTATGTACAAATTAGAATCTTCATTGTCTTCAATCAAATCTGGATCTGGTAAACAGTCCTTTGTTTTTTGTTGGCTGACAACAATGTGAAATATGAATAAAACTCAGAAATTTTCCATCCTTACACTGTGATGCAAATCAACCATCTTAGCACTAGATATTGGGAGTTTTGTAGTATTAAGTTGTGGTAGAGGAGCAGTTATAGATATCTTCTTTCAGGACACTGTAATGTTGACTGAGTGAATATCCCCATCAAAGTGATATTTGTAGTATACCAATTCAGGATCTGTTTTTCTAATTTGCAACCACTTGATTTTCATCCATTGAACCTTTCCACCATTTAAGTCCATAATATTTTGTGGCAAAACTGAATAAGCTATGAGCTTCAAGTTGAGAAAATTAAAAAAAACACTTCATTGGTACAACTGTGTATGTTTTTTTCCTTCATGCAAGCCTTACAACAGTATCCAACTGACTTGGGACATAAATATATGCACATTTCTGTGTACTTTCAATCACTGCATGAACAGAGTGGCTCTCGATCAAAGGATGTCCAGATTCAAGGAATTTATGGTAAATAATTGAGACACTATTCACTGAATTAAGTCCATAAAGTAAAAGTGATGCAGTGAATTTATTAAGACTTTGACCAGAACAGCAATCCTAATAAAATGTCAAATGCTCAATATTTGAGGGCAGCAATTTGATATAGTTCAGTAAACGAGTCATGTTCCTATTTCACAGGAACCTCTTTGGCCTTGACTTTCATTCAAAAGATAACATGTTACTTGAGAACCTCAAGGGAGTGAAGTGAACGGTTATAACAGAGCTCTGAGTTTCCTTCTGTGACAAGGAATGGGCAAAACGGCCTGCAAATCGAAGATAGGAACATGATAATTTGTGCCGTTTTTGGCTTTTCTTTTGTCAGACGTTTTTTTTATCTGTTGCCGTTTCCTTGTTTTTACAGTGATTGTTCTAGTTACGTTTAATACCAGGTGTCATCTCTCCTGTTTGTTCTTTCTGGTCCTGATCCTTTTTTGGAATATGGAAAGAACAGTTGTACTCATTACAGAATATAAATTTTGTCTATATATTTTTTTTTATTGGAGCCACATTTCTTGTTTTGGGTCTTGGTAAAATAGTCATAAGCAGATGCATTTCTCTGATGTTTAAATCCTGTCCAAGAAACCTGCGAAGTATGTCCTGCCGTATATAATATTCATCAAGTATTGGAAATGATTCGATGTTTTCTAACCCCATCCTGCATGTAGGTTGGTGTTTTGTTATGTGGTGAATGCTTTCAGTGTCTGTCTGTAGATGAAAATGTCCCAAAATTCTTGCTCTTGAGTGCACTTTCAACAACTCGTTCACCATTGTCCAGAGTTTTAAAGAAAAACCATTTACACATTTTTTTTTTTCAAAGGAGTAAGCCCTTGATGTAGCTCTCCTTCATCTTGCTGCAGAATGTAGCCTTTCTGGAGATTTTAAATTGATATTAGCACTGATGAAACCTCTCTGGCATTCATATGAATCAAGTTTCCAATAGGATGAGAAGTATTCTTGTCTTTTGGTGACTGGCAGTTTATCAGTGCATTTAAAGCAACAGATGCATGTTGCAGTTTTAAGCCCTTTTTGACCAATTTCCTTTCTAGTAGCACTGATGTAAGAAAGTCCATGCACTCTTCTTTGTTTTCTTACATTCCTTTTCCATTTTTCTGGATTTGCCTTTCTCTTTCTGGTACTTGTGGACTTCCTTGGGCTTACGTTGCTTGTTTTCGGGGTGCAATATTAGTAGTACTTTCAGAAGTTGTCAAATTGGTCAGTTGACATGTTGCTGTGTCTGATTTTTTATGATAATTGTCTCTCAGTGTCTTTTCTTGTCCATTAGGTATACATGCCTTCTGGTGTTCATGCCCAGGAATTTGCAATATGCTAACTGCAATACTCTGTCAAAGTTCTCAGCAGAAACTGGTGGTTGTATTTCATAAACTGGACATAATGGATTACCGCAATATATTTTTCCTGCTGAGCGTGTTACTGACAGCTAAAGGTAGGCAGTCAGGAGGCTCCTCTCACCAATGTCCTTCTTTCTCTTAAAAATACCTTTTTAGTAAAGGAAACTGCCCTATCTGCACTTGTCATAGAACAGCCAAAGGTGAGAAAAGCTTTGTCTCGTTTGAAGTTTTCGGCCAAATGTTTACAGACTTTTAACGATACATTTGATATAACAACACAAAGTCAAGACACTGGTAACTTGCTGCTTTGTTGCTAGTTAAGATATTTTTCAGGTTGAAATACAATCTTTTTATTCACTTTATTGCTCTAGGAGATGAAAATAGTAATTGCAGTGACAGGGCTTATTGGGGCAAAGATTTTACCTTTCCTCTTTGTCATGTACAACAGACAACCTGTTCCAAACTTACATTTCTGTAATAAACTATGTAAACTTACGACATTGTTATGGTTTGTATTCTCTCTGCTCTGACTACCAGTTGAAATTCTTACACTTATGGCTTAAAAACCTTACACAACAACCAAAGCATGTCAGTTCTAAATTGTTGTAAAGGCACTTACAACATTTTTACTCTGAATTATCGTTCTAAAACTTATCCGGGGATGACAAGCCAAGATGCAGTATGTGCACTAAAGACAGTTTGGCAGTTCATTCATATGACTTACGACTTTTTGGCACTAAGTACTACTAGAATACAAGATACTGCAATCGGTCATTTTGTGATACGGCCAGTAAAAATGATGATAACTTAACCAGCATCGGGGCAAAAGTTAGAACTTTAAAAGATAAGTTATTTTCTGTAAAAAAGTCATTTTAGCCATATTTTGGACTTACGACATTCTGGCACTAACCCCTCGATATAGTCATGCACAATCTGATAGAGTAGCGTGCAATCTTGTGAGACAAACAAGTCAGGGCGAACAAGCCCAGGCACGAATAAGCCCAGAGCGAACTAATTTTGGGGCAAACAAGCGTGGGCTGTCAGAAGACAAAGACTGTGTGTATCATTACGCCAATAGAAGGCCACAGGGATCATGCTAAATTTTGGATAAAAAGGACATATTTGCACAATCGATGACCTAATCCAATTTATTTGATACGCCATTTTCAATTTCATATCTGAGTGCAATAGAAACACTTATTTGTCGTAGAAAAAATGAGTTTTGTTTGGTTTACCTCCTTCCGTTTTGCACAAACTACGATACATGATTTTCAAAATACCGTATTGATCTCATAGTGGCACTGTCTTTGACAAATGCCACAAAAAGTACAATCAAACGCAACCATCATACACAGTATAGGTTCTGATAATTTTACACTGTCTTGTGAGACTTGTTTATTTTCTTACCATATAAGCACAAGAGTGCTCAAAGAGAGATAACTCTGCCAAGCTGGTGATGATAAGTATTGTTCAAAACACAAAGGTTTGACCTTCAGCCGCAATACTTTTACAATGTTTCGGTATAAATTTTAGGTTGGCTGTTTTCGAAGAAAAAGTCAAGCTACTGTCAGTCATAGCCCTGTTGTAATCTGCATTGTAGTCTGCATCATCATGCAAAAACCTTGACATTGATAATATCTCTGCCATTACAGATGATATTTATTTCAAACTTGGCTTAGTTGTTAACTATCAAAAGGGGAACCAATGCAACAAGGGCAGGTAACTGACAAAATATTTTTGACACAATTATGGCCCTTTTTTTTTTTTTTACTTAGAGTATTCTCTGAAAATCAATCTTGTTTGTAAAAGCAACTGCAGATGAGCTTTGGCACCTGCATGCAGTGCTCTTGTTACATGAATATTTTCAATCGTAAGCCTGAAATTTGTTCCAGGATGTAATGTGATATATTGCAGTGGGTCTGCCAAGAATTATTGAGAGAGATTGTCCCATAAACTTGCAGAGATTGTCCCATAAACTTACAGAGATAGGAGATGTCTTAAAAGATAAGTGAGACAAATGCACACTAAACTATATCTTAAATCCATTTTAAAGGGACAAAGTCTTACCTGAGTGCAATGAGGCTTTTTCTTTTTTAGAATGTATGAGACAATATCCCAGAATCCCAACATTGGCAGCATAGTGAAAGTTTTATCTTCTGGTAAGATCAAAAACAGGACTTCAGTGTAGATTAGTCCCACTGATGGGAATGATTTTAAAAAAGGCTCTTTACTCCTTACCAAACAGGAAAATTTTAGACTGGTCCAATTTGAAAGCATTTGCAGATGACATGTTGAATTCAGCTAAAATGATAGTAATTGTTTGTGAAAGTGTGAAAAACGTTGTGGGAAACAGAGAATATGCTGGTTACCAGCATTTTCTGCTTTTCCCACAAGGTTTTCAAAAGGCTATTTCTTCAGGGTAGTTAAAACTTGGGATTGTGTGTCAAAGAGTTAAATGACAAGAATATGTTTATGATAAATCGGTGTCTAGCCTTGAAATGTTGCCATAAACTCACCTCTTTTTGCAGCGTATCTCAGCAATAAACAAAGGTGAAACAAAGGGCCCAAAATCTTATGTGCGTTCTCACCCAAACTTTGAAATCACAATTTCCTTTCTGAAATGTCCATTTTGGCCCATGTAAGATGGATACATTTCTCGCTTAAAGAATCAGTTGTCTTTTGAAACCATTACAATTAATGACTTGTCAAAGGATAGTAACAAATCGGGAAAACCCACAAATTACAGCGCTGTCGATGTTAATGTGTTTTTATTAATAAAAATTAAGAAAAAGTATCAATTAGAATTTGATTAGCAAGGCAATTTATTATGGTGAACAATACAGGTTTGCACTGTCTGATATCTTTTGAAGTATTTAGACAAGAAAAGCATTCAAAATACATTCCTTTGGCCTTTATTCAGACTGTAAATGTAATCTTGGCTTTATTTAGCAGTCTGAGGGATGAGATTTCAACAATAGCTCTGTATGTGTTAAATTGTGAATCATTTCAGTTTTTTTCTAAGCTTTGTTATCAACTTAATTTTTCAGTAATTTCAGGCCTTTGATTTTGAAATAAAAATCCCAGCCAGGTGCTGTCAGTGATTTGAGTTTTTATTTTTTAGCAGATTCAGGGTCCTGCATGGCTCAATGGTGAAGTGTAGGACTTGTAACATAGAGGCCTTTGATGCAAGTCTCACTTGACACACAGGATTTTTTTGTTGGAGTGTCCATGGGCAAGACATCTCAGAGCCATAGCCTAATACTGGTGAAACTTAGGACATACATGGAAATGTGACCTGTTGCTGTGATAAGACTGAAATAATGTTGGAAGCAGCGTAAACATCATTCAATCAATCAATCTAGCACACTCCTTTTGGCTTGTACTTACTTGGCATCTTCCTTTGCTTGACAACTGCACCACTCACTTTTTTCCTACATACAAACGCATTTTATTTTGCGGTCAGTCTGTCTCTTACCACATGACAAAAACTTGGACTGATCCAAATTGTAAGCATTTGTATATAACAAAATTTAATTAAATGTGGATCAAATGATTGAGCTTGTTTCTGAAAGGTTTTTTTAAAACATTGTGGGAAGAAGAGAAAATGCTGGTTACCGGCATTTTCTCCTTTGCCCTCAATTTTCCAAAAGTCAAATTTCCTAGTATTGTTAAAATTCAGGACTGTGGTAGCAGGTTATAAGATATTCACATGATTCTTCAGTCAAGTAAGAGATTGCTTTGGATATGCTTGAAAAAATGATTTTATAACTTTTGTATCATACTTGCTGTTTAGAATGTTGTATTATTTGTACTCGCGCTTCAGGGATTGCAGAAGTAATGTTTGCTTGGTTTTTGATCGACTGCAATATTGTTGCTAGAAAGATCTCTCTGTTTTTTGGCAAGATAAATCTGTGGGTTTATTTAAATTTTTTTATCCTCTTGACTTTTGTAGCTACCTTTGACGTCTTGCTTTTTTCCAGTCAATACCCTTTGATTATTCTCTAGTTTGTACATTTTGTTTTCAGTGGTCACTGAGTAAAAGACAGAAGTATGCTTGTATTGGATCTTACTTATCTGCCTTCATCCAAATCAATAAATTGGTAAGCTACATATACCTGCAGTGTTTCTGCTAGCTCATAAATTTTGGGGAGTCATCTGTGACTTGCTGTTCAAAATTTCTGGGTTCATTCAGAAATTTTATGTGTCATGATCTATAACCTTTTTTTTTGTTCATGTGTTGTTTGTCTTTGCCAGTTTGTAGATGTCACATAATGCTAAGAGTTTTAAATGACAGTGTGGTATTACAGGTAAAAATAGAAAACAATGACCTCGTAGAAAGTGTCGTATGTCATCCCGATTACTCCAGGAAGTTGGTGACCATTACCGAGGATGGTCTAAAATGCGGACAAAAAGTTTAAGTACTGATTCCATACAGTAATATAGACGAGACGACAGTGATGTCACATGGAATAATGTCGCATTTTGGACCAATTCTGTGTAAACTGGAAACAAATAATTCAGTGTTAGAAAGCAGGTTCAGTACGATTTTGCAGTTACAAACTTGACGATTTTGTAAGATATATTCATTGAATCAATCCTTTATGTTCCTTTTTTATTCTGATTTATGTTGCGTCAAGGAAGACGCCATGTATTAATTTTGTTGCATCAGGCTTTCATTTTGCGCGTCAAAAACGCAAAAACACAGACTTTCTGAAACGCTGACCTGTATAGAATTGTATAAGGATTGACAAAGAATAATAGATCTTCTTACCATTATGTTCCAAATTATTTTAATGTTTGTCAAAAGGTAAAATTTTGGGCCAGCCCGAATGAAAGCTTTTGCAGGTTGACAGAGAAAATGTAGCTCAAACGGTGGTGTTTGTTTTTTGAAAGGAGAGAAAACATTGTTGGAAAAGGAGAAATTCATGTTTAGTAGCTATTTCCGACAAAGTTTTCAACCTGTTTAAAGATAATAGCCATCATTTAAGCAACAACTAATTAGTCTTCTGCGAATGCTTTCAAGGTGTACCAGTCAGAAATATTGTCATTTGGTAAAGAGATAAGATAGAAATGTTTGGGTCTTTCCAATGGATTGAAAAATGTACTAGTATACTTCTTTTTATCTGAGCAGGCTACCTCACTTAACCCTTTTACTGCTAAGCGCGACTTACTGACCTTTTGCGGACAGTGTACATCAAGATCAGACTGCACAGAATGCGCAGTCTGATCTTGGATCTACACTGTCCGATAAGGTGATATTTTTTTTCCCAAAAATAACTTTGAAAAAGCAATATTTTAGTTTTTACTATCAACTTGGAGGTTTCATTTTAGGTATGTAGCAGGATAAGGGTTAAACCTTCTACCAAGGAACCCCTATTTTTGCAGCATTGTAGGGGAAAGGATGAAATGCTGTAAACCACCATTTTCTCCTATTTCCATGATGTTTATGTCATCTATAGAGACTTCTTGTTTTGAGTTGCATCTGATTGTCATTGACTCAGTTTCTGACTGAGGTTGAAGTAGTTATATGATACGCATTTCAATAACATTAACCCTTTCCCAAACAACAAATTTTGGACTGGTCCAAATTGAAAGAGTTTGCAGACGACAATTTTAAATTTGATGAAAATGGCAGAAAGGTCTCAAAAAGGGTAGAAAACACTGTGGGAAAAGGAGAAATTGCTCGTTACGAGCAATTTCTCCTTTTCCCACAGTGTTTTCAAAAGACTTGTACTGCAGACACGTGAAAACCAGGGCTTGTTTGGGAAAGGGTTAACAGACTTTGGTAATGTTCTTAAATCCTCAGTTGACACAACATTGCAGACTCAACTCAGCAAAATAATGGACTTAAGTCTGTTAACTGAGTTAAGTCCATCTGTTTTTCTGGGTTGAGTCTGAAACAGCAGGTCAGCTCTGGATTTGAAATCATTAATTAAAGTCTGTTAATATGAGTGAAATGTGTCTCAAATAACCAAGTCAATGCAAGTCCAAAACTGAATCCATTAGCGGATTTTAGCACAATAAGAGACATCTTAAGTTCTTTTGTGAAATTGGGCCCAGGTCTTTGCAGTGTCTTGCCGTAGGACACTCTCATAAAAATGCCAGGCTTCAAATGAGAATCAAACACCAGGCCCTCGAAACTGCGATTATAAAAGAGAGACAATGAGTATAGATGTGGAAACAGTGTGGAGTAAGGAGAAATTACTCTTCTCCTTTCCCACAGTGTTTTCAGAAGTTGTCTGCCCTTTACCACATGATCCCAAGTTTAAATGACCCTAATGATGAAGGCTTTTAAAAACATTGTTTGCAACATTTTGAAAAGAAGGACTGTAACCAGCATATGCTCCATTTCTCACATTGCTTTCTACCTTTTCAATGACAAATCCCATTGTTTGACTAGTATTTATTTTGTCATCTACAGATGATTTCAATTTGGACAATAGATGAGCGTACATTTTTTAGCTCCACTGGCCGAAGGCCAGCTGGTTTATGTCATGGCCCGGTGTCCGTCGTGTGTGCGTCCGTCCGTCCGTGCGTTAACTTTTATTTCAAACATCTTCTTCTCTGAAACTACCCATCCAATTTTCATGAAACTTCACAGAAATGATCCTGCCATGGACCTCTTCAGAATTTCTTGAAAGAATTTGATTCCTTCAAAAACTCTGGTTGCCATGGCAACAAAACTGAAAAATATTGGAAATCTTTAAAAATCTTCTTGTCTGAAACCATAAGGCGAAGGGCTACCAAATTTGGCATGTAGCTTTATGTAGTAGACCTCTATCATGTTTCTTCAAATTATAGCCCTGGGGTCAAAATTGGCTCTGCCCCAGGGGTCACAAGTTTTACATAGGCTTGTATGGAGAAAACTTTAAAAATCTTCCTGTACCTAGCCATAAGGCCTAGAGCTACCAAATTTTGCATGTAGCTATATCTAGTGGGCCTCTACCAAGCAGGCCAAAATTTTAGCCCTGGGGTCAAAATTGGCCCCGCTGCAGGGGTAACAAGTTTTACATGGGCGTACATAGTGAGACAACTTAAGAAATCTTCCAGTACCTAGCCATGAGGCCTAGAGCTACCAAATTTTGCATTTAGCTTGATCTGGTGGGGGTCTACCAAAAGTGCCCAAATTACAGTCCTAGGGTCAATTTGGCCTCATGCTGGGGGGGGGGGGGGGGCGGGCAAAGGTGCACAAGATTAACATGGGCTTATATAGGAAAAACTTTTAAATCTTGGTGTACATAGCCATAAGGCTTAGGGCTACCAAATTTTGCATAATTATAGCTCTGTCTAGTGGACAACTACAAAGAGGGCCCAAATTACAACCCTAGGATCAAGTTTGGCCCTGCACCAGGGGTCACAAGTTTTACATGGGTTTATGGAGTGAAAACTTCAGAAACCGTCTTGTTTCTAGCCATAAGGCAAGAACTCCCAAATTTGGTCATAAACATGTGCTTATAGGGTGAAAATTAAAAAAATCCGTTTGCTCCTAACCGCAAACCCAAGGGCTACCAAATCTGGAGCACTTTTGATTTTTTTTTTTTGAAATTAGCCTTGCATCAGGGGTCTTATGTTTTACAGAGGCTTCATATGGACGAAACTTGAAAGTCACCGTATTTACAACCATACAGCATAGACTTGTATTATTTTGGCATGTGGCTTTATCTTGTGGACCTCTACCAGAGTTCAAGTGATTATCGCTCTGGGATCAAAAATGGCTTTTCCCTGCGGGTCTCAACTTTAACATGGGCTTTTACAGAGAAAACTTTGTAAGTCTTCATTTTGAAACCATTTGGCTCAGGATTGAAATGTTTAGTATTTATGGTTTATATTTATAAGCAAGTGGAGCGATACAGGGCCATCATGGTCCTCTTGTTTTCTGTTTGGTTAAGAGTAAGGACAACATATCTGCAAGTAGTCATGTTTCAGCAGATTTCAATCATTCATGTGGAAGTGTCATGTATATGCTAACTTGTTTCCTCCTGAAACCAGTTTTCAGTGAATTGATCGATTGATCTTTGTTTATCATTGCAACCAGTTGTCCATAGGGGCCATGCCCCAGGAAGGCTGAACATTACGTTATGGGGCATAGTGAAGGGTGTACATACAGGTTGAAACCCATCCTAAGTTATGCCTGGTTCTTCATGCCTGGTGTACAGCTCTGTCACAAGGAACCCAGGTTTAGAGGTGTTCATTTGATATACTTAGAGTTTTAATCCTTTCCCAAACAACAAATTTCAGACCCTTCCAAACTGAAAAAGTTTGCAGACGACAATTTTGAATTTGATGAAAATAGCGGAAAGTTCTCCAAAAGGGTAGAAAACACTGTGGGAAAAGGAGAAATTGCTCATTACGAGCAATTTCTCCTTTTCCCACAATGTTTTCAGAAGACTTGTACTGCAGACACGTGAAAACCAGGGCTTGTTTGGGAAAGGGTTAAATTTCATTTTTACCTGGGCTGTTTTTAAAGAAAACATTGAGGTATTGTTGTAGCCCTGTCATGGCCTGCATCCTCTTCATGCAAAATTTTGACATCTTATAATATCTCTTATTACTGAAGATATTTGCTTCACACCTGGATAAATTGTTAACTATCAAAAGGGAGACCCATGCATCAAGGGCAGGTAACCATCAAGGTATTTTTGACACAGCTATGCCCCTTTTTCAATTAGAATTTTCTCTGAAAATCAAGCAACTGCAGCCAAACCTCCAGGCACCTGCATGCAGTGCTCTTGTTTAATCTACTGACAAATTTTTGTGGCATTGTTTGTTTTCCACAGGCGAAATCAAAGTAGGATTGACAATTTTAAACCTTTAACAGGGGTGTAAAATTATTTTTTATCTACTGTCCCAGCCAGAGGAGTAGGTACAAAAAGTTACTCTCACTGCAGAGTTTTTCCCTTGCCCATCTTTTTCGTGAAATGTTTGAGTAATATAATTGAAAGTCACATAATAAATTACGCCGACACGTAATTTAGAACTAAAATAAATTTCAAGAAATGTTATCATGTCTGATTTTTAGCTTATCATAGAACTGCTTCTTCATTATCATCATGCAGCAAGAGGAATACATTTTTCGATGTAAACGTGTAAACAAACAAGACGGTATTCCCGTACACTGTACGCTAAGGGGTTGATGTTACCCGACTTTGCTCTAGTGTAAATAGATTATTTACACAGTCACATTTTCTTATCAAATGACTCACTGTTTGACCGCAATGTCAACCGAATTATTTACGTAATTATCTTCTTACATGTATAACCTAATTTGTAATGCAGTTATTTTAACAATGTACTGAAAAAAAGGGTCATGCCAGTTCTTCAGTATGTCTAGAAAACCACTGAACTGGTTGGGAATTCTAGTTATACGCAATACATGCATACACACCATAAAATGCAAATCAGTCAAATGCCACGCCCCATTTGCATACACGGTGTGCATGCAGAATTTTCACACAGTATCTCCTGCTAACCAATCAGAAATCACATACAATATTTAGTTGCCACCCATAATTTCTAAAGCTGTGCGTTGATTCTGCATAATTATTGTGGTGTGCATCCTGTCACAAATCTATGACTAGCATTACATGATTTGTATTCAGCGACGGCCGCTATTTCCGTAATGTAAGAAAACCAGACAGCAGAATACACTCTGAGTCATCCCAATTTAAAGATAATGCGGATCGATCAACAACAGATGTAAACTTTTGCCAGTTAACCAGATATCTGTCTGAAATTTTGCCGAATTTCACGGCTTTATGTTCATGTTTTATGTCGGAAAATGCACTCGCCAAGTCGGGTGAGTCAGGTATTTTTTGTACTCACCCGAAGTCAAAGATCACTCGCCAATACGAGCAGAAGAGTGGAATTTTACACCCCTGCTTTAAGAAACTCACTTTGTTTGTGACTTTACTTGTTTTGTTGAAGCATTTGAGTTAGTGAAAGAAATCAATTACAGCAAGTTAAAAAAAATGTTTTTATGCCCCTGAAAAAATAATGGGGGCATGTAGTTTTTGTGCGGTCTTTCTGTCTGTTCATCATAAACATTTTCATGTCTGGGCCATAACTTTTTTCTAAATAACTTGGCAAAAATGTCTGTAGGTCAAAGGTCAAGGTCTAGGTTACCGCAAGATCAAATGTGTTTTATCGGAGGGTGTTCTTGTGCATTCTGTAACAACTGTAGTCATCAAATTTCCATGTATAGCAGAACTGTCATTGGCATACAGACAATGTGTTGCACGCGAGAACCATGGCAGTAGCTACTGTCAAAGGTCAAGGTCACCATGTCAGTAGCTACTGTCAAAGGTCAAGGTCAATGCAAGGTAAAATGTTGTTAAAAAGGGAATTTTTGGGGGATTGTGTTTGTGTTTGGCCAGTTACTTTTTCTGTTATGAATGAATTTCAGTGTAACTTAATAGAATTGTCAACCACATAAATGCTATTGTTGCATATACATGTAAGAATAATGTCCCTAGGTCAATGGTCAAGGTCATGCCAAGGTCAAATGTGTAAAGAATTGAATTTGGGGGGGGAAATGGGTGGGTGTCTAGGATGGCCATCCTGTAACTTTTTAAATTATAAATGAATTTCGGCATTATTATGCAGAAATGGCAACCACATAAAATGCGTCATGTGTAACAATCATGTAGGTCAAAGATTAAGGTCAAGGCCAGGCAAAAATGTTTTTATAAAGAGGAAATTTTAGGGGTGTATGTTTGTGTCCAGCCTGTAACTGTTTTAATAAGCAAAAGAAATTCAGTCTAAGGTGGCAGAAGTTTATGTCAACAACATGAAGACCATTAGTCACATGCATGAAAAGTGTTAAAAGTCAAGGTCACAGCAAGGTAAAATGTGTTTGAAAAAATAGAAATGGGGGGGGGGTTTCTATTTTTTCAGAGTCCGGCATGTATCTTTATTTCAATTGGAGAAAAAGAAATGTCAACCACATAAAAACGATGTGTCATGTGCAAGAATTATGTCTGTAGGAAAAAGGTCAGGGTCACAGCAAGGTCAGAGGTGTTTGTAAGAGTTATGTCAATAGTGGATTTTCATATTCACAGGTCACAGAAAAGGGTTATATTAACCTAGGGGCAGAGGTCACTTCTCAGTGACAGGTCTTGTCTTTTGAGTGCTAGAAAATTCAGCTCTCATTTTACAATTCTGACTTGCATCTTGCAAATAAATAGTTGGGAATTGGGAACGGTGGACTTACTCATTTTTTATTTGGCTAGCTATGGAAGTTGAATCCACTTCCTCATGTATCCCAAAATTTGTTGACTACAAGTGTAGTGCTCTACCACGCGAGCTATTCTGGCTGACAGTTTTCATCAGACAGCTTTGAAAACATATTTGTAAAATAATTATGTAGTCAGTATGAATACCCTTGACCAAAGAAATCCCATGTTTTAATAGCCCTTGGGAAAAGAGCTTTTGAAAAAACTGTTGAAATGGAGAATATGCTGGCAGACAGCATTTTCTCCTTTTCCCATATTTTCTATCCTTTGAAAGTAAAATCCAATCGTTTTAGCCATACTTGATTTGTCGTATGAAAATGTTTATATTGTAGACAATCAAATTTTTTTTTGTATGGCAAAGAGTTACGAAACATCAATAGAAGCATTGGAGGAAAAGGAGAAATGCTGGTAGTAAGCTTTTTCTCCTTTTCCCAAAATGTTGTTTCCTTTCTAAGACAAAACTCATCACCTTAGCCATATCTAATTAACCAATCTGGAAATACTTTCAAAATGGACAAGCCTAAAATTTTGTAGCCTTGTTCAATCTTGTTTTCTATCCTTTCAGCCTCGAATCTTAAAGTTTGAGCCATATCTAATCTAATAAGTTATATTCACACGCTTTCAATACGTACAAGTCTTAAATATGTTTTTCTAGTCAAGAGTTAACAAATACAAATTCAGCATTGAAAAGGCATAGTTTTTATCAGTTCCAGTGCAAAATTGTCCCCCTACAGGTTATTTACGTATGTCACCCTTTCTGATGCCTCAACAGACCATTACAGAGCAAAAATGTGGGATATTTGCTGCTAAATCAGTCCCTCTGTTTGTAATTTTCAGCTCTTTGAAGAAAGAAATGCAGATTCTGTTCAAATGCATTTTCCACCAATCAGATGCTTTGCACAAAGCCAAGAAGCTGAAGAAAAAAAAGAAGACAGACAGGGTGTTTCTTTGTCAGTGTACCAATCCAGTGAAAATATCTGTTCAACAGATTTTGTACAAAAGCCCGGAGCACAGACAAAAACATATTAATAAATCCATTTATTTCATAAATGTGAACAGCCTATCTTGAGAAGACAGTCTGCCGTTAAAATCCAAAATTTGAATTTACTGGAGCTAGGGCTGTCTCGTCTACAGTCCATATGGCCTCGTGGGCCATGATTAATATGTTTTCTCCAGTTTCGCATTATTTATGTTTTGGCAGGAGTTGGTCCATTTCACACACAGGTAAGGCAGAGTGTAATAACTCCAATATCATGTTCAGTGTACCATAAAATACAACTCTATATCTGCTTTTTCTGCTCTAAATTTTCACTTCAGTATGGTGCAAATATGAAATAGATAAAGATACAAAAGTGTTTTTGTAAATGTTATGGCAATTTTGATCTGTTTTCATTCTGTATACAGCTTTAAAAATTGTATGGCAAATGTTGATAAACCTGGCAAAATAGTTACACGTTCCTTGTTAGCTAGGCTCCGCCTACTGAACTCGAAAAGTTAACTTGTATACAATGTGAATGTGAGAAGTTGGTGTGGATTGCACTTCATAAGCTGCATGATCTAAAGTTAGTGAACACTGCAACTTCAGGTTATTTACGACCTGCTATAAACATTTTATGTGCTTTTACTTTTTGTTTATGACCCTCAGAAATCTGATTGAAAATTATAATAAAGAAAAGGCTTTTTTTGATACAGATTAACAGAAAGTGAGGAATTTTACTGCTGTTTGTGGATTTATTATCTTCTTTACAGTAAGTGTTTAGTTTATTTTAACTTTGAATTTGTCTCTTTAATAATTAGTTGAAACTAGTATTATGCTTGTTTGTATTGCATTGCTAAAACACTATTGTTAAAATCATGTTTTATTTGTTTACATAATATCTCCATATAAGAAAATAATTTGATTTAATTTACATTACATGTGTTTTATTAAGAAATTAAAACTGCATTGTTGTATCCACTACACAGAGTTTAATACAGCAAGAACATATTGCTTCAGTCTTCTAGAAAATTTTATATAGATCTACTGTTAATAACAGGAGAACCTCCTGTTCATCCCATTTGACATGATTATACTCTTTTAATTTGTCATATAACATCTTCCAACTTGTCGTAAAACACTCTAAAATGCAAGAAAAGATGAGTAGAAATGCAGTCAACATAAATCTCCTTTGTTTTTATGACCCCATGATATTTAACTGACTTCTTCATGCAGACGATTTTTTGTGCCATGCAAGACACTTCTGAACACAGTCACAGTATGACAAATGGAGATATTGCTTGTTATGAGCAATTTTTCTTTTTGCCATAATGTTTTCTGGTGTAATTATGCATGCAATCTTAAAGCACCTTTCAGTACTTGTGTTACCATTTTGATTATCATAGAACAAGATCGAATGAAAATGAACGGTCAGATCTGTCTGTCTTTGATCTACACTACCAATTTGGCCGAGAATTTCTGGACATCTACAACATGGATTGTGCACTTAATAGAGTTTTTATTCTAGACAGATAATGTGCATTAGACTTAGTTGGCAGTTTAAAGGTTTAAAGCTTATATTTAACACAGATTTTTTTTTAAAGTTGTCACTAAGGAATATTGTTTCAGATGGTAATAAGTTGGAGAGGCTTTGTAGACAAGGTATGTGTTTTAGTGGATATCAAAAGTCAGACTGCACAAAAGATGCACTCTTTCTGCACAGGAAATGCACTCAGATCTTGGACCTAAACATTCCTCATATTTTGTGTAAATAATTATTTGGCAGAAATGACCATAACTGTTTACCAAATGACAAAATGTACACTTGTCAAAATTGAAAGCATTTCCAGATGAAAAATTAAATGTGTCTCAAATGATTAACCTTTTACCACACAATCCAGACTTTTAACGACCCATTGAAAGGAGTCTTTTGAAAAAAATTTGGGAAGAGGAGAAAATGCTGGTTACTAGCATTTTCTCCTTTTCCCAAAATTTTTTCTATCCTATCAAAGACAAATCTCATCATTTGAACCGCATTTAGTTTCTCCTCTACAAATGCTTTTATTATAAATGATATGAAAATTTTGTTGTGTGGTTAAGAGTTAAGTATGTCTTGGAAAGGGGAGAAAACTTGGGAAAATGAGGAAATTCTGATTACCAGCATTTTCTCTTTTTCCCACAATGTTTTCAAAAGCTTTGTCTTTTAGGGTTGTTAAAACTCAAGATTATGTGGTAAAGAGTTAAAGATGGACTTTTGAGGGATCTTTTTTCCAAAATGTACAGAATTTTGTTTTTTAGACTGTTTTCTATGAAAACAACATGGTATTGTCATAGCCCTTTCGTTGTGTGTATCGCTTGCGTCATCTGTGTCAAGCAAAAACTTTGATGTTTTATCTCTGTATTACTGTAGATATTTACTTCAAACTCAGATTAGTTGTTAACTATCAAAATGGGAACCAATGCAACAAGGGCAGAAAACCATCAAAATATTTTTATCATGATTATGCCTCTTCTTTGACTTGGCATTGTCACTTAAAATCAATCTATTTCTAAAAGCAGCTGTAGCCAGGAGTTGGCAACTGCATTTAGTGCTCTTGTTATTTATCTATTGCTGTATTAATAACCTACAGTAAATAGGATAATATCATGGATGGTAATTTCAGCTGCTTTGTTGCTCTTTCTGCAATTGTCTGTGTATGTATCAAATAGAACTAGATATATCTATATTGGTATTGTTTCGAAATTAGTCCTTTTTTTTTCCCAAAATGAAATTTTGGCATATTGACTCGTCTCGAGTCAGAAAAACACAATGTTTTCAAGTCAGAGATGCTTTTCATAGTTTTTCCAAAATGAAATCTTGGCATATTGACTAATTTCCAGTCAGAAAAAAAATGTTTTCTAGTAAGAAATGTTTTTTATAGTCCTTTTTCATTTAAAATGATTGAATGAAACTTATAGATTTATTAACTGCAGACCGTATTTATCACTTTGTCTCACAGTAGATGAATTTTTAACCCTTTCCCAAACAAGCCCTGGTTTTCACGTGTCTGCAGTACAAGTCTTTTGAAAACACTGGGAAAAGGAGAAATTGCTCGTAACGAGCAATTTCTCCTTTTCCCACAGTGTTTTCTACCCGTTTTGAGACCTTTCTGCCATTTTCATCAAATCTGAAATTGTCGTCTGCAAACTCTTTCAGTTTGGACCAGTCCAAAATTTGTTGTTTGGGAAAGGGTTAAGTAACTGTGGCATGCAACATACATCTTTGTTTGCAACATGTGTCTTTGTTTGCAACATGCATCTTTGTTTGCAACATGCATCTTTGTTTGCAACATGCATCTTTGTTTGCAACATGCATCTTTGTTTGCAACATGCATCTTTGTTTGCCTCCGAGTTTTCTTGCACATTATTTGATTCTGAATTCACATCAAGGTTTTTTTTTTTTAATGCAATAACTAGACATGTAGAGTTACCTGAGGCAAAGTTGTTTCCAGAGGAAACAAGTTCACCTTTCACCACATAATGCCAACTTTTAATAACCATGAGAAAAAAGACTTGAAAACATTGTGGGAAAAGGAGAAGATGCTGGTAATCTGCATTTTCTTATTTTCCAGCAATGTTTTCGACTTTATCAGAGACTACTTCCTCAGTTTTAGCCATATTTACTTTTGTGTCTGAATAGATTTGGGTTTGATGAGGTCTAAAATTTTGTCTTGTTTTGACTCTTTACCACACAATCCTGACTCTAAACGACCTGAGAAAGAAAGCTTTGGAAAACATTGTGAGAAAAGGAGAAAATGTTGGTATGTTGGTAACCAGCATTTTCTCCTTTTCCCACAATGTTTTCTACTCATACCAAAACAAATTCAATGCTAGAGCCACATTTATTTTGTAGTCTGCAAATGCTTTCAATTTTGACCAGTCTAAAATTATGTCGTTTGGTAAATAGTTACAGGGGTAAAGCCTATCAATGTCATTTGAGTAGCTGTTTACCAAAAAAAAGAAATTCAACATGTCCAAGTTGAAAGCAGATGACATATTAAATTTCTCAAGTAATTGGATTTGTCTTTAACCCTTTACTAGACAACAAAATTTTAGGCTTGTCCAAATCAAAAGCATTTGCAGATGACTATTTAATTTTACCTAAAACATGGAATTTGTCTTTTCTAGCATAGAAAAAATTGTTACCTGCAGTTTCTCCTTTTCCTACTATGTTTTCAAATGCCATCTTCCTCAGGGTTGTAAAAAAGTTGGGATTGTTGTGTAAAGGGTTAAAAGGAAAGAAAACAAAAACGTAAAAAAGAAAAGAATCCGGTTGTACCAGTATTTTCTCCTTTTCCCACAATGTTTCGAAAAACCTTCTTTCGGAGGGTTGTTAAATGGGACAAAATGGGCAACATTACTTATGGCAAAGAAGGAAAGGGTATGGAGATGATTTCATGACATAGTTTAATAAAGCCTGTCGTTTTTACCTGCTGTCACAATGTGCATAATTAGCACAACATTCTATACTAGGTCATGCAGTAGATTTCCATTTTAGGCCTTGTATATTTGCTTCAAAGTGGCCCTACCAGTTTTTAACTTTTTATCAAATGACAAAATTTAGACTACTCCAAATTCAAAGCAGAATGACAAGTGAAATCTAGCTCAAAAAATATTTCTGTCTTTGGAAAGGTAGAAAACATTATTGGAAAAGGATAAAATGCTGGTTACCAGTATTTTCTTCTTTTCCTATAATGTTTTTTTAAAAGGCTTCTTTCTCAGGGTCGCTAAAACTTTGGATTGTGTGGTAAAGGGTTAAGAGGGATTTGTGTTGTAATAATTGCTGATTTGTAATAAATAATATGCAAGATATCTTTTCTGTATAATATTATGAAAAGAAGATACTGGTTCTTGTTTAATTCATTCAGTAAATTTTTGCTCAATATTTGAATGATATTTAGATGTAGAAAATTTTCATGTGGGATTTAAAAGTGTTAAGAGTTTTTAACAAAAGATGTCAACTTAACCTTTTACCACACAATCCCGAGTTTTAATGACCCTGATGAAGAAAGCACTTGTAAACATTGTGGGAAAAGGAGAAAATGCTGGTAACCAGCATTGTCTCCTTTTCCCACAATGTTTTCCATCCTATCAAAGACAGAAATCATTATTTGCACTTCCTTTAATTTGTCATTTGCAAATGCTTTCAATTTAGTTGAGTCCTAAATTTTGTTGTGTGGTGAAGAGTTAAGCAAACAGAAATACAAAATACAATTAGACTCTCAAAGCAATTTTACACCTTAACCCTTTACCACACAATTCTGTCTCTTAATACCCCTGGGAAAGAAGCCTTTTGAAAACATTGTGGGAAAAGGAGAAAATGCTGGTAACCAGCATTTTCTCCTTTTCCCAGAAAGTTTTCTACCCTATCAACGAAAAATTGCTCCATTTTTAGCCACATTGAAATTGTTGTCTGCAAAATTAATGGTTTCAGTTTGGACGAGTCTAAAATTTTGTTGTCTGATAAAGGGTTGAGGAAATATGCCACAGTTTTTTCCTAGAGACAGTTTTTTTTCTCATTTTGCTCAGATGATAATATAATGTATGCAAAGTAAATAAATGACAAGAAAATCACTTGTTTCAGAGCAAAATACAAAGATACAGGTCTTCTAAGGGGATAACTCTTGTCAAAATTACACAAAATAGGCTTTAATTTCAAACCTGGAAAAAAAGGTTCTTAAAGTAAAAATACTGCTAAAATAAATGATTATTCTTAGAAATGTGATATTTGTCAAAAGTAAACAGGATTAAGTGAAAGAATCGAGACACTAGACAGATCACAGTAGCATTACAAATGTTCTTACCTGTCAATTAAGATTTATTTTGTAATCAATTTTCTGCAGTCAAAAAAATTTCAGTAGACAGATTTTTTTTTTAAATTTTGCGCAGAAATAGTGCTTTCTAATATCTTGTAAGCAAAATATGAAAGAGTGTATCAAGTGGGGCATTTTTAACAGATACAGTGCATTTTTAAAAGTTATTGACATAGTGAATTGCCTCCCTTTACAATAAATGTCAATTTTGGTGTAATTTGGCATCTGGATAATTAATAAATCTCCCATTTTTCTTCTGTGTTTATGATTGCAAAGATATTTACAAGGCAACCGACATATTACAAATAAAAATATACTATCTCTCTGTCATACTAACCCAGCAGAATGTAATAGAGTTTATAAAAAAGAAACATGCGCAAACCAGTAAGCAGGAAAAACTGGCATGCACCCTTAATGTTATAGTTTTGAGAAGTTATTGTTACATCAGTATTTGCTTGTTTAATTACCAAATGAGAAAAATTTAAGATTGTTGATATTGAAGAATCATGCAGCAGACAAATTTAAAGTGTCCCAAAATGTTTAAACATATTTATTTTACATCGATTGAGAAACAAGTTCTTGCAACTTATACTAATCTCTCTCGATTCTGCTTCCTGGGAACTACACCAGTACTTGCGCTGAATGTGTGGGCCAATGAACAGTCCTAAAGTTGGCACCCGCTCACGGGAATCGAACTCGGGACCCTTTGGTTACGAGGCCGACACTCTACCTCACGACCACGGACACCACACAAATGTGACGGAATGTGTATTTGAAAAGGTTGAAAACATTATTTGAAAGGAGAACACACTGGTTATTAGCTTTTTCTCCTTTTTCCACAATGTTTTCAAAAGCTGTCTTTCTTAGGCTCATTAAAACCATGGATTGTTTGATAAATTCACAGAGTAAGAACTGGTCCTCAAATTTGTAGGAACTACAGAGCTCCAGATGGAGTGATTTTGCTTTCAAAATTGAAAATATTATTCTCCACTAAACCCTATGTTATGGGTTCTCATTAGAATGGTCTTGTCAAGACAATTCTAATAAGTACCCACAACATAGGGTTTGGAAGAGAAATAATGGATTTAGAATACTATCACTCCCTTTTATCTGGAGCTTTCAACTATCATAATATTTCTAAAGGATTGATAGCAATATATTTACCGATTATCAAACAATCGTGACTTTGAATAGCAACAAGGTTTTTAAAAAGGTTGTCTATACAAAGGAAAAAAGCATTCTAGAAAGAAGACAATGCAGATTACTGTCATCTTCATTTTGGAGTATATTTCAGAATACTCCTTTTCTAGGGTAGTAGAAATAGAGAATTATAACATTTGGTTAGGCATTAAATGTCTCAGATTTATCTGTACACTGGAAAAAGATGAAAGTAGATATAAGAATATGAAATAAAAGTTGATATAGTTCATTTGGTAAAAAATTAAAGAAAGTTTAATATCAAAATATCAAAAAATACAGGTAAGGAAAATTTTTTTTCAATAGTTTCTGCATAATACTACAAAACATATCAATGAAAACTCTTCGGTAAAAAGCTGAAAATTTATAGAATATGTAAATTCAAAATTACTTCTATGACAAAAACAGAAACATTTAGATGATGCCAGTACCCAAACACAGTCGTGGAAAACTGCTGGGTGTAGTAGATCATGGAAAACTGCTGGATGTAGTAGTTTTTCACAGACTGTTTATATTTTGTGCTGAAACCAGTTTTTTCTTTCCTACCAATTTGATAATTTTTTGTATCCCGCCATTCTATGATCAGCAGACCATAGATAATCTGGACTTTTTTAAATTCATCACATTTAGTGACCCTGAAATTGGATCCGACTTACCCTTATTTCTCTAGGGTCTAGCGAAGTTTGTCTGTAAAACTTGAAACATTGCATTCAAATTTAAAAGTTTGTAGTTCCCTTTTGATTGAAGGTAAAAATTTATAGAATAATAACCACTCATTTTAAAACAAAAATCAAACATTTGACTTGCATTTGAGATAGTAAGAATTTTATTTTTCAGAATTTTGTCCTTGGTAAAAAGGAAAAGTTCGTTTTCACAACCATTTTTCCAAATTATGTTAATATAATAAATTGAGACTGAATTAAAATCAATTGAATGAGGTAATATTCTCTGCTCGAGTCAATACACCATTTTGAAATTTTACCTCATTGACTGTAGGATGAGGATTAGTTCAAAATAACATGTCTCTAAGAGAAAAAAGAATAGATGATATTGATAGAAAATATATTTTAGAAACATGTAAAATGAAGAATGTAACAGATAATTATCTATAAACTCATTTTGTTTCAATATCACTATTTTCAAAAAACATTTTTTTGTTATGATGTTTCTAGAAAGCAAGGAATCATAGAATTGAATATTTACACATGTGCAATTTAGTCTGCCTAAATTGTTTTTCTTTAAATTTATTTCTAGGGCTGAAATGACATTTTACAGGCTTTTTAATAATGTTTATAATTGTGTGTCTACAAAGTTTGGTTTACTTTTAGGCTCCTTACTTTTATCATTCATAGCTTATTAATGTCATGAATTTCTTAACCCTTTACCAGACGACAAAATTTCAGTCTTGTCCAAACTGAAAGCATTTGCAGACGACAATTTCAATGTGGCTTAAATGATGCAACTTTTCTTTGATAAGGTAGAAAACATTGTGGGAAAAGCAGAAAATGCTGGTTACCAGCATTTTCTCCTTTTCCCACAATGTTTTCAAAAGGCCTCTTTCGCAGGGGCGTCAAAAGGCGGTATTGTGCAGTAAAGGGTTAAATGGTATCCAGAACTGTCACTTATTGCCTCCTTATCTCTCAAAATTTTAGACTGGACCAAATTGAAGAGATTTGCAGACAACAAACTAAATTTTGCACAAAGTAGGATTTTTTTCTTTGAAAGGGTAGGAAACATTGAAGGAAAAGGGGAAAATGCTGGTTAACCCTTTACTAGATTGCAAAATTTAAGACTTGTCCATTTTCAGTGCATCTGCAGATTATTATTTAAAGGTGCTTTAAATGATGCAATTTTTCCTTGAAAGGAAATAAAGCATTGTGCAAAAGGGATAAAGTTCTGTTATCAGCATTTTCTTCATTCAACACAATGTTTTACTCAGGGTTGTTAAAATATTGGATCATTTGGTTAAAAGTTAAATAAAATTAAGGCATGAGAGTTTGAAAACATCCTTGTAAATGAAATAACTTGCATTGGTTGAATGTATGATAAAGGTGGATTGATGCAAAATAATGGTCAATTGGTTTCATTGAAGCACTTTCTGTAATAAACTTAACATGTAAAATTTAACTTTTTTAATTATGTAGAACATAAAGGATAATGGGGGAATGGAAATAATGCTCATAAATTGCTTGCCAGTGTTTTTCTTTTTATCATGCATTATCTAAACTTTTTCGTGCATTGATGTCATGGGGGTTTATGATTTAATCTGTGTTTAGTGGTCTTTTCTTAGGGTATTTTAGTGACGCTTTATTTAGGTCTTAAAGAACTTCTCCCTGAAGGTCTTTTGTTGGCAGTCTCTTGAGATATTTCAGTGGCCTTCTCTTGAGGTTGTTAAGTGGCAAAGTCTTGAGGTATTTTGGTGATTTATTTTTTTGTTATCTTTCAGTTGCATTCTTTTAAGGATATTTAGTGATCCACTGCTAAGGTCTTTTATTGGCCACCTTAAGAGGTCTTTTTGTAATGATCTCTTGAGGTCTTTCAGTGGTCCTTTGTTTAGGTGTTTGAGGGGTTGTCTTTTAATGTCCTGTAGTGGCCATCTCTCAAGAACTTTTAGTGCTCATCTCTTGGCCTCTTCAGTTGCCAGCTCTTGAGATCTCTTGCTAGCTTCTTATGAAGTCTTCTACTGGCCCTGTGTGCAGATCTGGCCATGTCTTCAAATCTTGTTATGGCCATCTCATAAGTTCTTCCAGATGTTAGATCTTGCTATAGTATGAGTCTTTTGGATTCTTTTGATGTCTTCAGGTAAGCTCTTGAGGTCTTTTACTGGCCGTCTTTTGGTATCTCTTGTGATCTTTTGGTGGCCATCTCTTCAGGTCTTTCATTTGGCCTCTCTTGAGATCTTTCATCAGAGGCCTTCTTTTGAGGTATATAACTGGCCATCTCTTGAGGTGTTTTAGGACCCTTTGTATAGATCTATAAGTGACAATCTCTAGATGTCTTTAACTCTTTACAACAAAACAAAATTTTAGGATTGTCCAAATTGAAAGCATCTGCTGACGATAAAATTGACTCAAAAATTTAAATTTCTTTTTCGTAGGGTAGAGACATTGTGGGAAAAGGAGACAGTGCTCTTTACCAGCATTTTCTCTTTACCCACAATGTTTTCAAAAGCCTTCTTTTTCAGGGTTGTTAAAACTCAGATGATTGTGTAGGGAAGAGTTCCAAATTATACACCAACTGTGCTTGTGTCTCCATTATCTTTTGTAACGTTTGTTCTAAACAACACCTGTCATTGACCATAAAACAATATTTGTTTATGCATCAACAGTGGTGCTTTTTTGGTAAAATTAAGGTGAAGACAAATGATGTGTCAAAATGGGTAAGTATGCACATCACTGGGAATCCTGGGCACTTTCTCAAAGTGTTTAATTGGCCATCTCTCAAGGTTATTTTCTTGCAAGCTCTTCATACATTTTATTGGCCATATCTCTGGGTCAATGGGTGGCCTTGTTATGAGTAGTTTTTGCTGTTATCTCTTTCAGTGTCTATTCTAGAAACTGAAAATTGGGGGGATTTCCCCCTCCATCTGAAAAATAGAGGGATTTGTAAAAAATTTGTGGGATAATTTTGGAACAGAAAACATATAGTTTATGTCACAGACATTTATTCCTGTGCAAGACTATACAGTAGACTTAGTGACCTGTGGACATGTCCAAAGAGAGTGTCTGGAGTATCCTTTTCTAGAGATTAAATTCTTTTTTGAAAAATAGATAGGAGTAAGACAGTTATAAAATTCATTCTGATAAAATTCATTGCAATCATACAACAGTAGTCTAAGACAAGGCAAAGTAAGTCGTTTTGGACCAGGTCGTTTTGGAAGTGGGCCTTTTTGACCCATTTCCTGTCAAGACAGGTTACTGTAATGGACATAATGTTTTGCAAAATGGTATTGGCAATGATGTTTTATTCTAAACAGTGGTATTATTGGCAATGCAAGAGTAAATTCTTTGTTTTTGGACTTTTCAGTGTTTGTTTTTTACGCAGGACTGTCACACTATGGGTCTGAATATTTGTGGGATCTCATCATCTGAAAAAATTAGTGTGAATCCCGCAGTTGTGCATCCTAGAGAAGACACTGCTGTTCAGATATTCACTAGCCATCTATTTAGGTCTCGGTGGTCAATTCTTGAGGTCTGTAAGTGGCCATCTCTAGAGGTGTTTGCTATGTCATAAGGTCTTTGTCAACCATGACATGAGGTCTTAGATAGCCTTGTCAAGAGGTCTTTTGATGACTATGTCATGAGGTCTTCTGATGCCATGTCATTAGTCTTAAAATTGTCATGTCTAGATGTGTTGGTGGCTATGCCATGAAGTCTTTGGTGAACCTGTCATAAAGTCTTTTGGTGGCCCTGTCATGAGGTCTCTTGGAGGCACTCTCTTGAAGTCTTTGCTTGCCATATCTTAAGGTCTTAAATTGCTTGCCATATCTTGAGGTATTTTAGTAGTTATACCATGAGGTCTTTTGGCTGTCTGTTGAGATCCTTGAAGGCTGCTGTGTTGGGACTTGTGGTTGCCATTTCATGAAGTGTTTTTGTGGCTACATGATGAAGTCTTTTTTTTTTGATGATGTTGTTTGGTCATTTTCTATCGATTTCTCCAGGTCTTCTGGCCATCTCTTGATGTCTTTTGGTGGCCATCTTGTTAGGTCATTTTGGTGTCCTTCTTTGGAAGCCTTTTAGTGGCCACCTCTTGATCAAGGTCTTGGAGTGACCAGCTGGTTAGGCCATCCAGAGGCCTTTGATATGTTTTTTTTTTTTCTTGCTATCTCGTGTATCTGAACATCTTTTTACAACCTCATTCAGAGTTAATTTTGGAAAAAAAAAGGGGGGGGGGAGAATTATAATTTAGTATTGGCACCCACATGCAGTATGCAAGAGAAAGTGCCATGTTACATAACTTCGATACTATTTTCACTTTTGTATATACTTTTTGATTTGAGAAAATTTTAAATCCTGAGATCTTCTCGCTCTTGCCATAACATATAATGCTAACATTTAAATGTACATTAATTTATTAGGCATCACTTATTACAAAATCAAACAACTTAAACAGAATTGAGATAAGCCATTTTTGCATGCATCCAAGTACACAAATGAGTTTTCTTCAGTAAACTACCCATTAAATATGATAGGGAAACATTAGTATGTTTTGTGATTGGCCTAATAGCATTTTCCTTAACTGTTCACTCCATTATACATTCTTTCTTGTTCTTAATGGGAGTTTTGTGCTAATTTCAGCTGTGTAGACACAGGCTACGCTAAACCCTTAAACAACTGAATAAATCAATTAAAGAAAACCCAACAAATGGTTTTAACCAAAATATTATAATTTCAAACCTCCATTTGCCAGAAAAAATTCACAGAATTACGAGATACCATAGAGCAGACTACATGTTATATGAAGTCTGATCTTTGATCTATACTATTGGCAAAAGTGCACGGAGTTGGGCTTAATAGCCTAAGGGTTAATATAGGTCCCTTACATTTAAAACTGATTTATTCACTATGTAAATCTGTAAGCAACTAGATATCTGTCTGTAAACCCATTACTGTACAATTTTTTTATAACTTTGTTGTATTGGAGTTGAATGCTCTTTTAACAGCTTCGTTAATATCAGGGTGGTCAGTGCATCCACACATGTGTTTCCTGGCTTTTTCACGCCAGAACTGAAACAATTTTCTTTCCATGCCACTGACTGCTTTTCTCACATGCATCAGACTCAGAGGTGTAAGGCGAAAAATTGCCAAAAAGAAAGTTTGCTGCAACTGGGTATCCAACCCCCAACCACCAGGTCAAGAGTCAGATAGCTACCCCGCCGGGCATTTTCTTTTTTCATATAAACACTACTAACTCCCTACAAGACTACAACATTTAACCCTTTACCACACAATCCCGAGTTTTAACGACCCTGGGTCATAATACTTTTGAAAACATTATGGGAAAAGGAGAAAATGCTGGAAACCAGCATTTTCTCCTTTTCCCACAATGTTTTCTGACCTTTCAAATACAGTTTTCCGCTCTTGAACCACATTCAATTTGTCGACTGCAAATGGTTTCAATTTGGACCTGTCTAAAATCTTGCCGTGTGGTAAAGAGTAAAGACTGGTTCAAATTGAAAGCATTTGCAGATGAACAATGCGGCTGAAAAAATGGGAATTTTCTTTGGAAGGATAGAAGACGTAAGAATAGGAGAAATTTCAGCATGATTAGATTTGTCATCTGCAAATACTTTGGATCTGAACAAGACCAAAAATTTGTTGTTTGTTAAGGAGTTTAACCCTTTACTACACAATCCCATCTTTTAACGACCTTCAGAAAAATGGCTTTTGAAAACCTTATAGGAAAAGGAGAAAATGCTGGTAACCAGCATTTCCGCCTATTCCTGCAATGTTTTTTACCCTTCCCTACAAAAAATTCAATTTTTCAGTTACCTGTATTTTGTCACCTGCAAATGCTTTCATTTTTGACTAGTCTAAAATTTTGTTGTTTGGTAAAGTAAAGAATTAACTCTTTCAAACTTGTTAGACTAGTCCAAATTGAAAGCATTTCTAAACAACAAAATAAATGTGACTGAAGAATTGAAATTTGTTTTCGGAAGTGTAGAAAACACAGTGGGAAAAGGAGAAAATGCAGGTTACCAGCATTTTCTCCTTTCCCCACACTGTTTTCAAAAGCCATTTTTCTGAAGGCTGTTAAAAGGCTTGATTGTGTGGTTAAGGGTTAAGAGACTGAAAAGACCCATTTAGTTGTAGGTAACAAGCATCTCGCAATGTCTTCAAGTCTTCTTGAAAAAGGGATTGTGTGGGGAAGGTCTAATTGTTATTTAAATGACTCACAAAAATAGATATATTTTGATATAAAGAAAATTTGAATGTGGAAAAGCCTTGTGGAATAGGCGTTTCTGCCACATTTATTTTTTTAGTTTTCAAATAATTTTAATTTGGGCATGTCTAAAGTTTAATCATATGGTAAAGAGTTAAGATTCAAAATAAACACACTGTATTGTTTAGTTATTATTTTCGATGAAAGCGTATATAGTACAGAGACAATTTGTACCAATTATCCATAAAACCTCAGAAAATTCCAAGTGAGAGAAAAGCATGAAGATAATTTACTGGGAACAGAGTAAGCAATTAGATTAGCATCAAAAGGAGGCTTTGCTTGCTTCAATAAACTCTCATGACATTCATAGGTTTGTGGAGGCAACTTAGAAATTGCTTCGAATTAATAAATTAGTGTTAAGTATTTTTTTGTATATTCTTGGATTTCATTCCCTCTCAAAACACACAAATAATTCATGGGTATAAGATTTCGGATTGTAATCAAATCCTGTTGAGAGCTCTCATAAAGAGAAAAACAGGTACAGATTTTATGAGGCTAGGAACTGAGGAAGTGTATTATACCGAAGGA
Source organism: Tridacna gigas (assembly GCA_945859785.2). NCBI lineage: Eukaryota > Metazoa > Mollusca > Bivalvia > Cardiida > Cardiidae > Tridacna > Tridacna gigas. Next base: position 57,286,264 of record OX244035.2, read on the forward strand.
AGCAAAACTGTGTTATCACTGTAGTATATATCTATGAAGGTAAACACTTCTGTAAATTTTGTCTGTTGAAGTTATAGAAGTTGAAACTATTTTTCAGTGGGATATCTTTAGGATATTAAACTCATAACTATTATGCTGGTTTCATGTACCTATTACAAAAATACATTCCAGGAAATACCAAAATAGCAAACAGTTCAAGATGGAGAAACAAACAGCTTTAACCCTTATCCTGCTATATAAGTTAACTCTGTACCACACGATAAAATTTTAGACAAGTCCAAATTGAAAGCATTTGCAGACAATGATTCAAATGTGGCTCAAATAGTAGAATTTGTCTCTGATAGGGTAGAATCTATTGTGGGAAAAGGAGAAAATGCTGGTTACCGGCATTTTCTTCTTTTCCCATTACGTTTTCAAAACCCTTCTTTCTCAGGGTCGTTAAAACTCGGGATTGTGTGATAAAAGGTTAAATGAAACTTCTGAGTTGATAGTAAAGACCCTAGTAATGCTATTTCAAACTTGTTTTGTTTTAGAAAAATATCTCCTCATCGGACGGTGTAGATCCAAGATCAGACTGCATGTTTTGTGCAGTCTGATCTTGATCTACACTGTCCGTAAGAGGTCAGTGAGTCTCGCTTAGCAGGCTAAGAGTTAGAATGGTATGTTAACCCTTTACCACATAATCCCAAGTTTTGACGTCCCTGAGAAAGACAGCTTTTGAAATATGGGTAATTGTGAGAAAAGGAGAAACTACTGGTAACCAGCATTTCTCCTCTTCTCTCTCTGTTTTCTACCCTTAAATCCTTTACCAAATGACAAAATTTTAGACTGGCCCTAATTGAAAGCATTTCCAGATGACAAAGGTGGCCCAAATGATGAAATTTGTCCTTGATAGGTTACCAACATTTTCTCCAAAATATAGGCTGACTGACTTATGTTTAACTCTTTCGCTGTCAACTAAACGGAGCCGACCTTCCACATGGTCTCTAAGTATTCTTCTCGCTTGAACTAAATCTGTTTTTGGTTGAAGAATAACACAAGATAGTGGACGGTGTACATCAAAGATCAGACTGCCCGTTTTGTGCAGTCTGATCTTGGTCTACACCATCCACAAAGTCTTTCCAATGTGACATTGGCAGTAAAAGAGTTTAAAAAACATTGTTATGTTTTTCCATTTTCTTCCTTCCACAGCGTTTGTCGAGTTTTCGGTACTTGTATGTGTAAATTTAAATGGTAGATGAATATTAATGAGGGAGGTGGGTTTTATGCGCGCAGCGCGGAAACCCAAATAAACGTGACATTGAACTGATTAAATGGTCAAAATAAACGCTGCTTGAGGCAGTTTAAAGGAAATAGTCAGACTTTTTTCCAAATATAAGCCTTTTGATTGTATGAAAAAGTAGGACAAAGACTAAAAAGATATAGACAGCGGAATGAATATAAGTGCATGTATAATGTGAAAACATCCTGACATAAATATATGTTATTCAATAGAACAATGTCATTATGAGTGAACTAGATTTTTCTTTTATTCTTTTCTAGAAATTGTCTTATGTCTGAAATGATATCCAATGAAAAAAGGAAAACATATATGAACCATGCTCAGTGAAAAGGGGGCTTAATGCATCTGCGAAAAGCAACGACCCAGGACAGCCTGTGCAGTCCACACAGGCAGACCTGTGCTGAAAGTTTTCGCTTTTGGTCAGTTTTCTGTATGTCAAAGGACCATTCTTCCTTATGATGAAATTGGTTGTTAAACATAATGATTTTTATGGATCCCTAATTATGTGATGCTTGCTTGCTTATGTGATCACAGAGATGCATTAGGCTTCATTTTCATAGAGCATGGCTCATATATGAAATTTGTAAATAAATGAAGATGCAATTGTACTGGAGAAAACAAACCATGAATAAGTAAAACTAGATTTGCATGAGTGAGTTTGACTGATGGGGCAACAGGTAGATTTTGTCGTTTTACTGTAGAATAACTGATACTCTTGACACCTTTGTTAGAAAATTGACATTTACGGGTTATTTACACTGCTAGCATGAACATTATTGGTTATCTCGGAATATATATCAGTGTAAAAATTAACTTGTGATTGATGATAAAAAAACAGTGTCAATCAACTCGCGCAAGATTTACTAGTGTTCTGTTGTAATATTTTTAGAATGGTTAAGAAAAAAATTTAGCCTTTTTCATCACTTTTCTTGGCTTGATTGACATTTTTTGCGGATTCAGACAAATTTATCAGAAAAATTGTATGCTGTGTAATTCCATAACAGCATCAATAAATTGCATTGTTGTTACACTTCAAAGACAATATTAATTGTGACACCTGTATACGGACAGTATGTCTTATTGAATATCACAGAAAACAGTATCTCTGAATTGGTCTTTTATATTTTGGAATATTTCTATTATGAATATTTCAGAATGTAGTGTAACTGTGTATTAATTGTTATAGGTAGAGTTTATTTACATTTTATTTTATTTTTGCTGTACCAAAAGTTCTGATTTAACCCATAAACAGGTGAAACACTGTTGCTTTTAAAATATACATGCACTTATTGCTCCCAGAATATTTCTAAAAAGTTGTAGAGTTGGGCCAAGCGGGGATCAGGGTCCGTATTCACCAACCATTCTTAAGAATATTCTTTGTTTAATTCTCAAGAATTTTGTAGATTTGAAAATAAGACAACTTTTGATTGGCTAAACCAAATGGTTTAGCCAATCAGAAGTTCACTTTCAAATCTAGAAAATTCTTCAGCATAAGACCAAGAAAATTCTTAAGAATGGTTGGTGAATACAGACCCAGATCCCCTTTACATGGATGACTAGACCTGTATATCACCGACTAAGCCTGGGCCAGAATATTTCCTCATTCTGACTGAATTTTTGTTTTTTCAAAAATGCCTTCAAAAATGTGAATAAAAGCCATAACTTATTTCTTATTTATCACACACCGGTAATGGATCCCTGATGCAACACAGGATGAAAGACAGAAACAATGAATGTTGTGAAGTATGTAATTTACATGTTCACATACAGTTACATATGTTCATACTTACTTTTAAATGATCATGAATTTAAGTTATTACCCAGCATTCCTGTTAGCCATGTGACAGTGTGTCACATACTAAACCCTCTTGTTATACAGTCAATTTATTGCTCTCTTTTGTCTTTTTTTCCTGCCCTTCATTGACAGTAAATGAATGATCCTTGTAATGTACTACAATAAGGTGTCAAGAGAATTCATAGTTTAACTCCACACTTCTAGTATAAAGGTTCTGGCCATAGAATCAAATCATCCTCGTAAAATATGGATTGTCAAGATTAATTAACCCTTTCCCAGACAAGCCCTGGTTTTCATGTGTCTGCAGTACAAGTCTTTTGAAAACACTGTGGGAAAAGGAGAAATTGCTCGTAACGAGTAATTTCTCCTTTTCCCACCGTGTTTTTTACCCTTTTTGAGATCTTTCTGCCACTTTCATCAAATTTAAAATTGTCGTCTGCAAACTCTTTCAATTTGGACCAGTCCAAAATTTGTCGTTTGGGAAAGGGTTAAGGTTTAATTACCACACAATCCCAAGTTTTAACGACCCCAAGGAACTGACCTTTTGAAAATATTGTGGGAAAGGGAGAAAATGCTGGTAACCAGCATTTTCTCCTTTTCCCACAATATTTTCTACCTTTGCAAAAGTAAGTTTCAGTTTTTGAGCCACGTTTAATTTATCGTCTGCAAATGCTTTCAGTTTGAACCAGTCTAAAATTTTGTCATTTGGTAGAGTTAACCCTTTCCCAAACGACAAATTTTGGACTGGTCCAAATTGAAAGAGTTTGCAGACAACAATTTTAAATTTGATGAAAATGGCAGAAAGTTATCAAAAAGGGGAGAAAACACTGTGGGAAAAGGAGAAATTGCTCGTTATGAGCAATTTCTCCTTTTCCCACAGTGTTTTCAAAAGACTTGTACTGCAGACACATGAAAACCAGAGCTTGTCTGGGAAAGGATTAATGCATGAATGTTTTGAGTATTGCACAAAGTAATGAGTTGGTGTCAAATAAAGGCATGAAGATGCTAGGCTATAATGAGATTGATCCATAGCCATACAGATTGATTGATTGTATGGTGTTTAATGCTGGTTTCAACATTATTTCAGTTATATCGCGGCGGCCAGTGCACCTATCCATGCTTTCCTGGAGTTTCTTTTACCAGTACTACGCACAATATTCTTTCCAAGCCACTAGCTGCTTTCCCACATGACCATCGTCTTAACAATGGTCAGCAGTGAGAGAGGAATGAATCCTGTCGCAATGACTATCATCAATTCTCGGAAAGAAATTGGCCGAGCTGGGGATCGAACCAGCAACCTCCTGTTCCCAAGTCCTGTACGCTAAGAACTGAGCTACGGGGGCTCAGCCCATAACCATACAGGTTATTGTGAAATACATACCATGTGTACAAGTGGCAAGTCAAAAAAGAATTAGTAGGGAAAGGTTATGGATAATGTTGTTTTTGATTGATTACAGGTTTTTCTTGTACAGGACTTTTAAATGCCGTTTTAATGGGTTGTGTTGATGTTTAGAGATATGTAGTAATATTACTTTCACCAAACAGTTGTAAGACTTTGTCTTGGCCCAAGTTACCAGTTGCATGCCTGAATATTTGCTTTTAAGACAAGTATAGGCCAAAGATAGCACTACCCACATATTGGACATTTGGCGAGATACTAGGGCTGAAACAGTATAAAACTTTAATTCCTTTTTGTGGCACTCCTAGGCTTTCATTCTTTATCAGACAGCAAAATTTTAGGCTTTGCCATTTTGAAAGCACTAACAGAATGTGGTTCAAATGATAGTATTAATGATTGAATAGGTAGAAAACATTTAAACATTGTGGGAAAAGGACAAAAAATGCTGGTTACCAGCACGTTGTCCATTTTTCATAAGGTTTCAAAAAGCCATCTTTCAGGGTCTTTTAAACTCAGGATTGTGTGGTAAAAGGTTAATGGCTAGCCTGTCTCCAGACTCCACTTTAAGCCCGTATTACAGGCTCCATAACCTATTAACTGCTTTTCATTATCTTTGGGTGTATTTGCCTACCAATCTAATATCATTTTAAAACTAGCCAGCTGATTGGTTGAGACAGAGCATCTCACCTAATCTGATGACAAGTCTTGGAACTAAGAATTTAGAATTGTTGCCGAGTTTGAAAAAAAGATGAAGTGAACAGAGTTGGATTATTTTGGATTCATGCCTACATATTTTACAAGGTTTTTGCTCACAAAAATTGTAAATGGATGACAGAAAATTATGAAAACCTGTCAGAGAGAGTTCTTGTCTTCCTTTTTTTCCTCCTGTCATCTTCTGCAAGATTGCATGACTGTGATTTGTGACAGCACTACCTTTTGTTTTCAAGCTGGAAAATGTTGAAAAGAACACATGAAAAAACTTGTGTCATGAACAAGAAAATGCAAGTTTTGCCTCATATAATATGCTTTTATTTGATGTCCTTGAATACTCAAGTCTGTTCCCGTAAGCCACCTTTGCATATTCGGATAAATAAGTTTAAATATAGTTGTACAATCATGTTTTCAAGAACAGGGAGGAAATGTTCACTTTCATTTTTAATATTGATATTGATTTAAGATTTGAAAAACTGGTAACCAGCGTTTTTTCCTTCTCCCACAATGTTTCTACTCTTTGAAAGGCATATTTCACTTTTTGAGTTACATTCATTTTGTCTTCAGCAAATTCTTTCAATGTGGATAAATCTGAAAATTTATGTCGTTTTCTGTTGAAGAGTCAACTCTTTACCACACAATCCTGACTTTTAACAACCCTGAACAGTGCTCCAGCTAGGTTTGGAAAAGGGCAGGGTGCTAGTGCCCTGAAAGGGCACCACGAGTCGCGAAGCAACGAGTCGGGGGAGGGTGTGGGAGGGGGTGTCCCCCTCCCACTGGGGGGTTTGGGGGGCCTCCCCCAAGAAAATTTTGCAAATATAGTGCTTAAAGATGGGCTCTAGTGGGTTTTTGAGAGATAATTTGAGTTTTATTAAAAAAAAAAAAAGACTGTTTCAACCCCCTGCATGGGTCTCATCAGGCAGGTGGCAGTAGAAGTCTTTCGAAAACATACACTGCAGATAATCCCCTACTACACTCTTTTTTTTTTTAAGACATGCCCAAGCACAAGTGCACAAATTAAATAAGTCTGAAAAATCAGAATAGGAAGTTCATACTGGCAGACCATTCATGTCAACAGTTTTTTTTTTCCAAATTCTGCAAGGTTGATCTGAGTCTTTTCATGATAAATTTTGCTTATGCATGGCTCAATAAAGTTTTTTTTACATAAAAAATATAATGTTGGTCGAAATGTCACGATTCCCGAGGACAAAAATAAATAGTCGGGAAGGGTACAATAGACACTCATTTTCCGACTTTACACTTCTGCCGGGCGCTATTACGCCATATCTATAATCGAGGTTTTCTACTAGAAGGGTATCACTTTCGAATAACACCCTCGTAGTCTTGTCATAGCTGTCTGAATCCTTTAATTGGTGTTTGTATACAAGTGTCAAAAACCATAAACGGGCATGTGCCATTTGTCATCCATAGATTATCGGGAACTGCTCGATCGACAACGAATCGCGCATTCTGATTGGTTGTACTTCTCGATATTAGCCACGCCTTCCTCTTCTAGTGCCTGACTTTAATTATCACCCGTGTTTTGGATTTACGCATCGGTGATCACGTCAAAGTCAAGTGATTTATTAAACAAAGGCTGTAATCAAACGGTACTTGCCGATTTCAGATGCGTGTTATGAAATTCATGATCGTTTTTAGGGCAGGGCGTCGTAGAAAAGGGCAGGGCGCTGGTTTTTGAGGGCAGGGCGCGGCGCCCTTCCAAAAGGGCCTAGCTGGAGCACTGCTGAAGGAAAAGGCTTTTAAAAACATTGTGTGAAAAGGAGAAAATGCTGGTAACCAGCATTTTCTCCTTTTCCCGCAATGTTTTCTACCCTATCAAAAAGAGAAATCATCCGTTTAGCAACACTTAATTTGTCGTCTGCAAATGCTTTCAGTTCAGTTCAGTTTAAAACTTTGTCGTTTGGTAAAGAGTTAAATACAGCACAGGCTTATCACTGATCTATGTGTTGCCAACCATGCAAATTGCTCACTTACTTCATCAGCCAGAGGAGCAATACAGGGCTGTCATGGCCTTCTTGTGTCTAAGTATCTGAAAAAAGATATGCAGCAGAACCCACTGTTTGTAATATGTATATTCCTCCAGGTCTGATGGCATTTGCTTCTAAAAATTTGTAAAATTTGTGCAGATTGATTTGTAAGTGGTTGACTGTAGAAGTAAAAAAAATTGTTCAAATCTGTCGCATATAACTCCAGTATGATAAGCTGGGAATTTTTACAGCATGAATCTTGCTCTCCAAGACACATGGAGCAAATTACAGTGTAAATGATTTCTCAGCTTACCAACTTGAAACATTATCTGTTTTCTTTTATAAAGTGATTACCACCAAATGATGGTGGAACCAGCCTGCCATTATAAAGGCATTTTCTCTGGTATCCTGCATAATCTCAAGAGCCTTTACACAGTAAGGTTTCACCTAAAAAAAACATGTGCTGAAAATCTGGTGGAGTTTTGGAAACAAGAAAAGCATTGTAAAGAGTATGTGTGGAATTGTTTGAGGAATTATTAATTCAAAATAGTCCTACTGATTTTTAAAGAAAACAGTTTCCAGTTTTGTGTGAAGGAATCAAAAATTAAAGACATGGAATAGCAAAAGGTGAGTGTGCTTGTGTAAAATCATACCTCTTTCAAACACTGTATGCTAGGACAGACCATCATGGATGACAAGGGGTCTCTTGGGTAGCTTTTTAACTCTTTAATAGCAAACAACCAAATTTTAGGCTGGTCCAAATTGAAAGCATTTGCAGACAACATTATAGGGCTCAAGTAATGGAATTTGTATCTGGCATAGCCAAAAACATTGTAGGGAAAGGAGAAAATGCTGGTTACCAGCATTTTCTCCTTTTCCCACAATGTTCTAGAAAGTTTTATTCTTCAGGGTCACTAAAAATTGGGATTGTATGGTAAAAAGTTAACTTGTGATTTTTTTTGGAAAGAAATGAACAAGTTCCAGTGAATAGTGAAAGGCAAAACTGCGAACATTTTGATACTACAAGGGCAATGAAAAGGGGATTCTTTGGGATGCTAGCTAGATAAGCTGTAGTTAGGGATTTGATTGGCAAGAGCAGGCAGCTTCAATTTGTAATTGTCCCAAAACATTGGTTAACCCCTTTACAACATAATCCAAGTTTAACTCTTTACCATACAAGAAAAGTTTAGTTAGTCAGTCAGTCAGACAGACAGACAGACAGACAGACAGACAGTCAGACAGATTGAGTGATTCAAAGTCAAAGCATTTGCAGACAAGACATGAAATGGGGATCTAATGATATAATTTGTCTTCGAAAGAGTAGAAAACATTTTTCGGAAAAGGAGAAAAGGCTGGTTACCAGCATTTTCTCCTTTTCCAAAAATGTTTTCAAAAGCTCTCTACCTCAGGGTCGTTAAAACTTGGGATTGTGTGGTAATGGGTTAACCAACCTGTAATCTCTAAAGAACGAAGGATACAAACTCACACGAGACCTCATTTTCTAATTATCGCTACCATACAGACAGTCAAGCCAATTCAATAATGCCAAAGGAATTCATTGGTAAAGGGGTACTGTCACGCATAATATGGAATAATACAATAATCAACAGGAAAAATTAATGCAAAAAAAAAAGCAGTGCTCAGAAGCCAGATTCTATAATCAAACCGAAGCAAAGTAGTGGATACAACGCTCGGCTATAGGGTGCATGATAATGGCTTTAAAAATTTCTAAGTCAAAAAGGGGCTTAAATCAGACAAATTCATTTTTGAGTTTTTTGCCTTACTGGTTAAGGTTGATCTTTATGATAATGCACATATATTCCAAGTTTCAAATAAATACCGTCAATGATAAGAAAGATAAGACACAATTTAAAATTGGACACAACGCAAATACCAACGCTTAATATCGCGAACGCAGGGCAGGGTGATGTCAGTACATCGCAGTTTTGTTCTCAAACAGTCGATCTAAATCTATTCTTTTGACTATATCATACAAAGACGTCCACTAGCCCTTCTCATCCCATTAGAGAGAGACAGAGAGACAGAGAGAGAGAGAGAGAGATTCCAACAACGGCTTCTGGCGCTTAAAATGAATTTGCACATTCGGGATGTATTTCAAAATAAATATTCTTAAACTTTCATTTCTCCTTTTCAAACAGTGTTTCGGAAACTACCAGTTATGTGAATGAAACTCTAGGTATGTAAATGTGATGAATAACGGATAAATTAAAGCCTAATTTTTTAAACACACCTTTTATTTTCAAATTATTTTGTTTGAAAGTTAAAAAATGTCGCACAACACTTTCATGATTTGTAATCAATCAACAGTCATCACAAAAAAAAGAATATAAGCAGATAACACGGTTGATTATCAGAAAATGTGGATAGAACAAAAAATTCTTATTTTTCCATAATGTTTGCTTATTCTTCTGACAGAAAGAGGGATGTTTTAAATCGATTCACACAGAAAAAAGAGAGTATAATTTCTTTTAATTTCTGCATTTTTCTTAATTCTATCGATTTTTTTTTTTTCCTTCTAAACATATAGAGAAAATCAAGTTCAGTTCTAAATGATTAAAAGAAACTGATAATAAATGCAGTTAATACACCAATAATCTCATTCAACTATCAACATTTCCATGGAAAATCGTATATCTAAATTTTTCACCAGGCAGTCAAAGGAGACGCGGTGCGCGGTTCCCTTTGATCTTTATTTGAAACGCGGACAGTAACTAGCAAGTGACAATGGAAACTAAAAATAGAAAACTGGTTCTCGGGTTTTTCCCTCGCCTAGTGGACTAGAATGTGATATCAGGGGCAGTAATCATGTCTATAATACGAGAGAATTTCAGTATCCAATCACAGTGATGGAAAAGTTATTTACCGTCTGTTGTGTATTCAACATGGACACAACCCTTAAAACACACACTCGTTAGTTATTAAAGGGCTGTAATACCCTTGCAATTCCATAGCACTATGCAGATGTCGGAAAGCTTTGAGGAAAGGAAAACATTCACGCCGTGTGATAAGCAATCTCTGTACCTAGGAAACTTGTTGTTTTGGCGGACTCAGCGATATAGAGTGGACACACCGTACAACATTTTGTCTGAATGTAGTCCGGAAAAGTCAGCTTACGATCGCTATAGGCAAGGGAATCCCTTGAGAGGGATTCCCCAGCCTAAAAAGAGAATATGCTGGTAAATAGTATTTTCTTCCCTTCCCAAAATGTTGCCCATGTTGTCTAGGCCAATCAGTTTCAATTAGGGTAGAATTATGGTGATCTCAGTTACTTTGTAAAATCTTAGAAAAACCTAGTCATTCCCTAGAGTGCTTTAAAGTGCTTCAATCCTAATGAAGCTTTGTCAGGATATTTGCCATAGTATTATCTTTGATAAGTGTGAATATGGATTACTCAAGGTCAAAAACTAGCTCACTATGTTACAGTCTAGAAAATACGTTTTTACTTGAGAGACCACATTTATGCTGCAATCATACTAAATCTTTGGCAGCATGTTGTTTTTAATAATGCCTGGAATGAGTTTGAACATTTTGCACTCGATGCCAAAAGCTAGTAAACTGGAACAAATCTTTGATAAACATTATTATTCAGTTGAAGCCTTTCTTTTTTCCAGTCTTCATGAAACTTGGTACAAGTGTTTGTATTTCTTATGATATGTTGGAAAATTTGTCTTGTTTTATCATAGAAGTTGGTTACAGTCAGCTCTAAGCAGCAGTACTTAGTTGTTCAAATTGTGGTCTTGCCTTTGTCAGTCATTTAACTTTTTACCACACGACAAAATTTTAAACTGGTCCAAATTGAAAGCAATTGCAGACAACAAATTAAATGTGACTCAAAAACTGAAGTTTGTTTTTGGAAAGGTAGAAAACATTGTGGGAAAAGGAGAAAATGCTAGTTACCAGCATTTTCTCCTTTTTCAACAATGGTTTCAAAAGGCTTCTTTCACAGGGTCATTAAAAAGCGGGATTGTGTGGTAAAGAGTTAAAAATATCACCATTTTTGAATTGGCCTTAATGTTTTCCTCTGCTGAGCCATTAACCGCTAGGATACTAAGCACCAACTGAATTTGCTTTTTCTTACAGAGTAGATGAAGATCAGATAGTACAGAATAGGCAATCTGATCTTGGATCTTTTCTGTCCAATACGGTGAGATTTTCTTTAGCATAAAGAACTTTGATTTTGTGTATTTTAATATTGCCCGAGAAATTTTATTTAACTCTTTACCACAAAATTCCGAGCTTTTACGACCCTGTGACTTAAGCCTTTTGAAAACATTGTGGGAAAAGGAGAAAATGCTGGTTACCAGCATTTTCTCCTCTTCCCACAATGTTTGTACCCAATCCCATAACAAGTTTCAATTTTTAAGTCACATTTAATTTGTTGTCTGCAAATGCTTTTAATTTGGACTAGTCTACAATTTTGTTGTTTGATAAAGAGTTGATTTATTCAGCTGGTTAAGGGTTAAGAAAGCCTTTGGATCCTGTTGTTGAAAAGTGGTTTTTTTTGCAGGTATATTTAACGAGGTATCTTTTGAAAAGATGAAAAGTGAACAATGTCATTGTCACAGGCAAAGAGGAAAACTTGAAACTGAGCTAATGTTACCCTCGGGCATCAAGCTTATAGAACTTAAAAAACCTTGATAGAAAACTGAAAAGGAGAAATTAATGAAAGGATCACAAAGGGAAAAAAAATCTGTCTCTTTTCATCAAGTAGTTTCCAATTGCATTAGCAAAAATAAAATTTGATAGCACATCAGTGGAGATGCAGTGACAAAATGAGACAAAAAGTCAAAGGAAAGTTGAAGTACGTTGGAATTTGAGCGCAAAATTGTCACTTGTTGTCAGTGGTTACAAGGGCCGGCTTAACTCTTTACAAAAGGACAAAATTTTAGACAGGTCCAAATTGAAAGCATTTGCAGACGACAGATTAAAGGTGGCCCAGATGACAAAATTTGTCCTTGACAGGTGAGAAAACATAGTGAAAAATGGAGAAAATGCTGGGTACCAGCATTTTCTCCTTTTTCTACAATGTTTTCTAAAGCCTTTTTTGCAGGGTCTTTAAAAGTCAGGATTGTTTTGTAAAGGGTTAACCTGCAGAGTGCCGAATAACCCTAATGGATATTTTGTCTAGAAATAAGACCTCAGTAAATACAATTCCATGGATACTGTTGTCAGGAATGTCTTGAGCAAAGAATGCAGTGTAGACCTGAGATAAGACTGCATGTTCTGTTCAATTTGATCGTGATCTGCATTGGCTGCCGAAGCAATTTTAGTTGCGAAAGGGGCTTGAAGGGTCTTAACCCTTTACCACACAGTCGTGACTTTTAACAACCCTGTGAAAGAAGCCTTTTGAAAACATTGTGAGAAAAGGAGAAAATGCTGGTAAGCAGCATTTTCTCCTTTTCCCACAATGTTTTCTACCCTTCCCAAAACAAATTTCAGTTTTTGAGTCTGTTTATTTTGTCGTCTGCAAATGCTTTCAATTTGGACCAGTCTAAAATTTTGTCATTTGGTAAAGAGTTAAGAAACTGACGTAACAATTGATATGTTGTTACTGGGCTGCAACTGAATAATGAATGCATCAAGTGTGAAAAATGGGATGGAATGGTGGCTTTTAACCCTTTACCACACAATCCTGAGTTTTAACAACCCTTTGACTTAAGCCTTTTGAAAAGATTGTGGGAAAAGAATAAAATGCTGGTAACCAGCATTATCTTCTTTTTTTCCCACAATGTTTTCAATGATCTCAATGACAGATACTCTTGTCTGTGCCCCATTTTATTTGTCGTCTGCAAACGCTTTCAATTTAGACTGGTTTAAAATTTTGTTGTGTGGTAAAGAGTTGAATTGAAATTGCTTGTGTAGCAGAGGTTGATAAGGCCTGTTAAATCTTTACCAAATGCCAAAATTTTAGACTGGTCCAAATTCAAAGAGTTTGCAGACGACAAATATAATGATACTCAAATGATGGGATTTGTACCAGAAAGGGTAGAAAACATTGTGTGAAAAGGAGAAAATGCTGGTTACCAGCACTTTCTCCTTTTCCCATAATGTTTTCAAAAGGCTTAAGTCACAGGGTCATTAAAGCTCGGAATTTTAAGGTAAAGGTTTAACCAATTACCACACAGTCCTGGGTTTTAACGACCCAGAGGAAGCAGCTTTTTGAAAATGTTGTGGGTAAAAGGAGAAGATACTCGTAACCAGCATTTTCTCTTTCCAACAATGTTTTCTACCCTTTCAAAGACAAATTTCATCATTTGAGTAAAATTTTTTTTGCTGTATGCAAATACCTCAATTTGGATTAGTTTAAATTTTTCAGCCAGTTTTCTATCCTGTCAAAGAACTGTTCCATCATTTATGCCAAATGCAAATAATCCTCTGCAAATTCACTCAATTTGGACAATTCTTGGATTTTGTTGTATGGTAAAGAGTTGAATATTGTGAGAGCTTAACTCTTTACCACACAATCCCGACTTTTAACGACCATAAAAGGAAGCCTTTTAAAAACATTGTGGGAAAAGGAGAAAATACTGGTAACCAGCATTTTCTCCTTTTCCCACAATGTTTTCTTCCCTTCCCAAAACAAATTTCACTTTTTCAGTCACATATATTTTGTTGTCTGCAAATGCTTTGAATTTGGACTAGTCTAAAATTTTGTCGTTTGGTAAAGAGTTAAACATTTACTAATTGCCTGTCAACAGCATTTTAGAATAGTCTGTATTGAAAGAAGTTGGAAATGTCAAATTGGGTGTGGTTCCAAGGATAGGATTTTTGTCTGACAGGGAGAGAATTTTTAAGAAAGTGCTTGTTACGTACATTTTTCTTTTTCCTACAATGTTTTCAATGTTTTCAAAAGTGTTCCTGGTTAACCCTTTCCCAAACAACAAATTTTGGACTGGTCCAAATTGAAAGAGTTTGCAGACGACAATTTTAAACTTGATGAAAATGACAGAGAGTTTTCCAACAGGGTAGAAAACACTGTGGGAAAAGGAGAAATTGCTCGTTATGAGCAATTTCTCCTTTTCCCACAGTGTTTTCAAAAGACTTGTACTGCAGACACGTGAAAACCAGGGCTTGTTTGGGAAAGGGTTAAAGTAGGAAGTTGTTTGATAGAAGGATTTTCCTTGTTTTGATGACCCTGAGGAGAAAGCCATGGATAAAATACAGTGTTTGAAAATGAGTAAAAACAGTGTTTGAAAAGGAGAAAATGCTTGTAATTTTTCTACTTTTTGCAATGTTTTTCCACCCAATTTATGATAAATCCCATCACATTTGAAAATTTGTCATCTTCAAACCCCTTCAGTGTAGACAAGTCAAGATGTTGTTTATTTTGGTATAAAGATACAGTCGAATGTCCATTGCTCGAACATCTACTCCTCGAAGTTCTCTGTACGTAGAAGTAAGTTTAAAGTCCGCATTGAATTGCTCTATTTTTCTATATAAAATACTATCCGCACGTAGAAGTCCATATCTCGAAGTTTCTCCATACGTCGAACCTAATTTCAGGTCCGAACTTCAATGGTCCAATTAATTTACACATCTTTACTTCGAACACAGTACAAAATTTTCACACATTTTAATTGACTTCAATTATAGGTGTTTATACATAATTAATAGAAATGCCGGATACAACAACGGTATGTTTTTCGCACATTTTCGATCACTGACTTTTGTGAGCTCAGGTATTAACGTGCCAGTCATCTTGACTTGCAGATAATTATTGGTAACTTGTTCGTTTAGAAATGTTTGGACTGAGATTTTCGTACCATACACTGTGATTCTGGCCGAGGCTATAGAAAGACTGGGCATTTCGTTGTCGGCCAAAAATACAAATATCTTCGAGATAACCGCTACTAAGGATGTGTCTGGTGAAAGAAACCCGGTACATTCCGGGAGATAGCCAGCAACTGTGGCTGACGAAATGCTTTTTTAATTTCACAATTTTCAGTATCGTTCTTACAAACAGAATTTTGAAAAAAAAAAACATGCTAATAAAGGAAAATAAACAGTATGCATCCTTTACTCTTTGATTTAAAAAAAAAACGATCGCTTAACTATAGAGGGAACAATGTAATGATGGCCTGTGAATGAAGTATGCTCCAGTTTACCTACTTACGGTACCTGACACACTCATCTGAAGAATCTCTGCACGTCAAACTTTCTATACCTCGAACTTTTTTCGATGGTCCCCTGAACTTCGAGGTATGGATATTCGACTGTACATCCTTACAGCTAAGAGAGAAAAAAAAAAAATGCTGTTAAAATTTGATAGACTGTAGAATGGTTCAGAATCAGCTTTGTAAACATAGATGCATTACCAATATATAAAGTGTAAGGAATAATTATATATATCTTCGATTTAAAACCAGAAATGTCACAACAGTGATTTCTTTGATGGCCTCCAGAAAATGAAATGCATTTTCTACCCGTTGTGATCTATGCAGCCTTGCAACATTTGGCATGAAGATACAAGAATGGTTATGATTTGATGAAATAAAGGTGAGATGGGTTAAAAAGTGGTTGGAAACGAATGTAGATGTATTTTTAACTTAACCTAAGGCAAGGTTATAAATAGACTTGTAAACCATAAAAATTTTAATACTGTGTAAATAATTAAGATTCTTGCATGTGTAATTTTGGCAATTATTAATTTCAAAAGTCTCTTGAAGGTATGAACTTGATCTAGTGCTACAAATTAAAACATGTTTATGACAAATGAATCTGTTCCCAGTTTTTTTCCAATTTAAAAATTAAATGTAAACAAGAAATTTACAGCATTTTGTGAAAGTCTTCAAATACTGAAATGTCAGAATAAATTAATCAATTATAATTTTAATTAAAGTGAATCTCCAAAGATCTATTCATTGTGAAAACTTTGAAACTCAACAACTTTTATTACAGGTAACTCTTTACCGAATAACACAACTTTTGACTTGCACAAAGTCAAAGCATTTTATTTCATTTTAGCACTGAATGTGCATAATTTGGTCTTAAAAATAGCACACAGCATACTCAAATAAAAGGTGAAATATGATGGATGTGCATTGAACCAAATTAACCCTTTACCAGACGACAAAATTTTATCCTTGTCCAAATTGAAAGCATTTGCAGACGACAATTTCAATGTGGCTCAAATGGTGCAATTTCTCTTTGATAGAGCAGAAAACATTGTGGGAAAAGGAGAAAATGCTGGTTACCAGCATTTTCTCCTTTTCCCACAATGTTTTCAAAAGGTTTCTTTCCCAGGGTCGTTAAAAGGTGTCATTGTGCGGTAAAGAGTTAGGCACGTCAGCACCATGGATATTACAAAAAAGGAAAGAGGTTCCTTATTTCCATTGTGCATTTGTATACCACATGTTATGTTTGGCAAAGGTGTTGGAGTTGGCCTTGATAGAGTAGAAAACATTGCGGAAAAAGGTGAAAATACTGGTTACCAGCATTTTCTCCTTTTCCCTCGATGTTTTCAAAAGCCTGTTTTCCTCAGGATCATTGAACCCTTTTCAACATAATCCCGAGTTCTAATGACCCTTAAAGAGAAGGCTCTTGAAAACATTGTGGGAAAGGGAGAAAATGCTGGTATCCAGCATTTTCTCCTTTTCCCACAATGTTTTCTAGCATATCAAAGACAGATTCTGTCATATGAGCTTAAACACAGGATGGTATAGTAAGGAGTCAAACATTTATTTGATTGCAAGACACCATTATCTTTTATCATACGACAAAATTTTAGACTCATCCAAATTCAAAGCATTTGCAGATGACAAAATAAATTGACTCAAAAATTGAAATTAATTTTGGGAAGGATAGAAACATTGTGGGAAAAGGAGAAAATGCTGGTTACCAGCATTTTCTCCTTTTCCCACAACGTTTTCAAAAGGCCCCAATCTCAGGGTCATTAAAAGTCGGGATTGTGTGGTAAAGGGTTATACAATAGGGCAGGATGCATATTACCAATGGTAGACGTCTATCAGGACTTGCAGCAGACGACTTTAGAAAACTCACCACCAAAAGAAGAAATAGCTCATATCAGCAATATCTCATTGTTTTTAGATATATCATTAACCCTTAACCACACAATCCCAAGTTTTAACAACCCAGAGGAAGAAGACGTTTGAAAGCATTGTAGGAAAAGGAGAAAATGCCTGTAACCAGCATTTTTTTCCTTTTTCCATAATGTTTTCTACCTATTGAAGGACAAAATAATATTATTTGAAAAACATTTTAATTGTCGTCTGCAAATGCTTTCAATTTTGACAAGTCTACATTTTTGTCACTTGGTAAAAATTTAATTATGAGTTAACCTTTTATCAAACAATCCCGAGTTTTTACGACCCTGAAAAAGAAGCCTGTTGAAAACATCGTGGGAAAAGGAGAAAATGCTGGTAACCAGCATTTTCCCCTTTTCCCAAAATGTTTTCTACCCTGCCCAGAACAAATTTCAATGTTTGAGTCACATTTATTTTGTCATCTGCCAATGCTTTCAGTTTGGACAAGTCTGAAATTTTGTCGTTTAGTAGAGTTAACTCTTTACCGCAGGACAAAATGGTTTGTGTGTTCACATGGAAAGCATTTGCAAATGACAAATTTGATATGGCTCAAAATGGAAGATTTGATTTGTCTTTTGGAAAGAAAAATGTATTGTGGATAAAGGAGAAAATGCCGTCCCACATTTTGAAACAACCTTCCCAGGATTTTTTTATGTAGGTTTAAACCCTTTATCACACAGTCCCGAGTTTTAACAACCCGGAGAAAGAAAGCTTTTGAAAACATTGTGGGGAAAGGAGAAAATGTTGGTGATCAGCATTTTTTTCTTTTCCCACAATGTTTTTTACTCAATTAGAGGCAAGTTTTATCACTTTGGCCACCTAATACGAATTGTCATCTGCAAATGCTTTGGATGTGTACAAGTCTAAAATTTTTTCCTGTGGTAAAGAGTTAACTCTTTGCCAAGTGACATTATTTTAGACTGGTCCAAATTCAAAGCATTTGCAGACGACAAATGTTGCCAAACTGATAGTTTCCGTCTCTGATAGGGTAGAAAGCATTATGGGAAAAGGAGAAAATGCTGGTTACCAGCATTTTCTCCTTTTCCCACAATGTTTTCAAAAGCCTTCTCTTTTAGGGTCCTTAAAACTTGGGATTGTGTGTTAAAGGGTTAAACAAGTAGAAGGTTTTAATAGTTTCTGGGCCCTTTGGAACTACTAAGCTGAAATTTTAGATGCAATTAACTTTGATTTAAAATTGTTTAAATTGTCATGTGACTGCTTTGAAACCATCCAAAGAGAAAAAAAGAAGGGTTTGGAGGACAGGAAATTTGATTTTGAGGGCAGTCATTAAAAAAGGATTGACCAGGTGAGAAAAAAATGTAACTGGAATTTAAATCTTCCCTTTCAATTCAAATTAAATCGCTTTTGCTTTAAACCTTTCACAACATGCCATTGTTGTTTGCTAGTATTTTGTTTTCGAAAGAATTTCTCTTTATATTAACAGAAGCCATTGCACCTATCCATGCATTCCTGGTGCTTCTTTATTCTATTTGAAAAGAAGTACAACTTTATGACAGCTTTTAGAATCTTTGTGAGCAATTTTACCATTTGTCTCAATGTTTGAAAAACTTCATGAAATTACTCTTGGACATGTTTAGTGAAATCAGCCATTCATAAAATTGTTCTCGGGCTTATTCTTCTAAATTTTCTAAATTTGAAAGTAACACAACTCCTGATTGGCTAAACCAAATGGTTTAGCCAACCAGAAGTTGTGTACCTTTCAAATTTAGAAAAGAATGGTTGGTAAATATGGAGTTCATGTTTAACCTATTACCACATGACAAAATTTCAGAATCGTCCATATATAAGGAATTTATATACGACAATTCAAACATTTTTCAAACGGTAGTATTTGTCCTTGAATAGGCTGAAAAAATTTTGAGGAAAAGGAAAAAAAGGCTGGGTTCCAGTATTTTCTCCTTTTCTAATGTTGTTTTCAAAAAGCTTCTGTCTCAGGATAATTAAATCTCTGGATTGTGTGGTAGAGGGTAAAAAATTTGAAGTTGTTAAAATGAATCATAGATGTACCCAGAGGAATAAAGTTTTTGAAAACATTGAGGGCAAAGGAGAAAATGCTGGTATTATCAGCATTTTCTCCTTTTTCCCCACAATGTTTTCTTCCATTTCTAATGCGGAAAATTAATTATCTTTTGAACCCCATGGACATGGCTGTATGCAAATGCTCTCAATTTTTGCTAGTCTTAAGTTCTGTCATTTTGTAAAGCTTTCAAGATTTGAAATTATTTAAATGAGTCACAGAAAATACCAGTTTTGAGCTATTAAAATGAATTGCAATATCTTTATTTGAAAAGGTATTCTAGATACATCAAATATCAATCAATCTTCTGCCAGTCAAGTAATCAATCATTTACTCATCTGTCAATCTTCTTTTAATACTGGTGAGAAAAGATTTTAAGACCTATTAGAAAAATGCAATGCTCTAACATATTGGGACAATAAATTTGAGCAATGTTGTGGGCAAAAGGGGGCTTAATGCATCTTTGTAATACATTGAACCAAGCAATCCATGTAATACATTGAACCAAGCGGTCCATGACTTACTTATGGACCCATAATAGTCAACTTTAACCCTTTCCCGAACGACAAATTTTAGACTGGTCCAAATTGAAAGAGTTTGCAGACGACAATTTTAAATTTGATGAAAATGGCAGAAAGTTCTCAAAAAGGGTAGAAAACACTGTGGGAAAAGGAGAAATTGCTCGTTACGAGCAATTTCTCCTTTTCCCACAGTGTTTTCAAAAGACTTGTACTGCAGACACGTGAAAACCAGGGCTTGTTTGGGAAAGGGTTAAACAACCGACTCAGTCATGAGGTAGACTGGTCCTAATGAACACACAGTAAATTGACCACTAGCGAAAAGTTTCAGCCCAGGTCAGCCTGCGCGGAATACACAGGCTGACCTGGGTCGATACTTTTCGCAGATGCATTAAGCCCCCTTTTCAAAGAGCATGTCTCATTTAGTTTTTCATAACTCTTTACCAGAGGATAAAATTTTAGGGTTGTCCAAATTGAAAGCAGTTGCAGAAAACAAATTGATTGGGGCTCAAATGATGGGATTTGTCTACCATAGGGAAGACAACATTACGGAGAAAAGAGAGGATGCTGATTTCAGGGATTTTCTTGTTTTCCAACTGTTTTCAAAAGCCTTCTGAGGAGTTAAAACATGCACTATACATAGTATTTAAATTGATGGGAAAAATGTCAATTGTCGTGTAACAGAAGATTCAAATAAACGACAATTAGAGGATCCATGCATTGCTATCTGTGAAAATAAACATTTTGTCTATTTTCCTGAATGTTTTTTTCAACGTATTCTGTCTTTTATGTATAGATCATCAAAATTTCTCTTTCCCTATGGTTTGTCTGAAAAAATTCTAGTGTAGGAGTGGCTAAACATTGGAATAAGGTTATCAACTCTATATAAAATAATCCCCAAGTTTTCACAAACCAAAGGAAAAAAAGGTTGTAAACATTGTGGCAAAAGGAGGTAACAAGCAGTTTCTTCATTTCCCACAACATTTTCTACTTATCAAAAAGAAATTCCATCATTCGAGTCGCATTTGATTAGTATGCAAACCCTTTCAGTATGAAGGCATCTAAAATTTCATTTTCTTGGTAAGGAGGGAAGGTATTCAGTTTCCATCAGACCATTAACATCAAGAGAATTAACAACAAAATGAAGTAATTGCCATTTTTCTGTACATGATACGGAATACTGACAATTTCCCTTGATTGATCCTGGCTACATCTAATTCTGACATTAAGGTGACATATACTTGGTAAGATGGGGCTATAAATGCCAGCCCTGGTTTGTAAGTGACTAACAGAATAATGGATGACATTAACGGGCATTGTTTTCAGAGCTGATTAACTTAATGAAACACCTGCATATTGTGGAAGCACAGTTTTCATTACTTTCCTTCATAACAAGAGGTCTAGATGAGTGGGAGAAGGAGAATCCTTAAAGAAAAAAATAAATTTTTGAGGGCTTAACTCTTTACCACACAATCCTGACTTTTAATGACCCTGAGAATGAAGCCTTTTGAAAACATTAAGGGAAAAGGAGAAAATGCTGGTAACCAGCATTTTCTCCTTTTCCCACAATGTTTTCTAGTCTCCCCAAAACAAATTTCAGTTTTTAAGTTATGTTTATTTTGTCGTCTTCAAATGCTTTCAATATGGACTAGTCTAAAAATTTGTCGTTTGGTGAAGAGTTAACTGTTTTACTGTACAAAAAAATTTTTTTGACTTGTCCAAATTGATAGCATTTGAAGATGGCAGACAAGATGTGGCTAAAGCAGTGCTCCATATAATATTTCATGCTTTGAGTACAGCACTTATTGAAATGAGGATGAACCAGTACCACTGTACCAGGGCATGTTAACACTTTCCCAAACAACAAACTTTAGCCACTTGCGAATTTGAAACATTTGCAGACAACAAATTCAGAACTGGTACAAATGAGTGTAAGTTCTATGACAGGGTAGAAAATATTGTGGGAAAGGGAGGAAATGCTGGTTGTCAGCATTTCTCCTTTTTTTCCACAATGTTTTCAAAAGCCTTCCAGCTAAAAGTTGTTAAAACTCAGATTATATGGTAAAGGGTTAATCAGTACTCAATCCTAGCCAGAACAAGAAATATCTTTAAAAAAGATAGACGGCATAAATTTGCCAGCAAATAGACAGGGCCCCTTAGAATAAACATGTCTACTATATTTTTGACCAATCACAAATTTCTATTCATTCATTTGTTATCAGTACCAAAAAATAGGTCAAAAGCTAGTGCCACTCGTCACAACTCGGCCGATTCCATACCTACATCTAACATCTAACCTCGTCTGTATATAGGAGGCTTCCATTTTGAACCACCAATCACATGATCTTTAACATGGCAGCGCCCCTGTAGATCGCTTAGCAACGAAATGAACAACCACAATGAAGTTATTCACTTCTATCGATCTGTCGATGAAAGCTCTCAACGAAATTGATAAACTACGCTAAAAATTGAATGTACAAACTGTTTGCCGACTGAAGTATTCTTAGAAAGACAACAATAGAAAATTTACTCACGTTTTCTTTTTTAAGCGGAGATTTACAATTTTAATAATGGTACAGCGGTGTGCTTCCGGAGATGTGCGAAATGTACCATGTAGGTGCATATCAAGCTACGTGATACAGCCGAGGGATATGATCACTGGATCACCCGAGGTATGCCGAATGAAGCTAGCGCATTCAGCTACCCCCGAAAAATTCAAGTAAAAAGTGAGTGACTTTAGGGAGAATGAATGGTACTTTACCACATAATCCCGATTTTTAACGACCTTGTGAAAGAAGTCCTTTGGAAACCTCGTGGGAAAAGGAGAAAATGCTGGTAACCAGCATTTTCTCCTTTTCCCAAAATGTTTTCTATCCTACCCAAAACAATTTTCAATTTTTCAATTACATTTATTTTGTCATCTGCAAATGCTTTCAGTTTGGACCAGTCTAAATTTTTGTCGTTTGGTAAAGAGTTAAGTAAGCAAGTTAAAAAGAAGTACTTTTCTCCAAGAATTAAAAAAGATCTAGCAATTGGTCAATAAGCGTGTCTCATTAGTGTACCTCAGAAATCATCTTGTTTCTGGGTGCCTGTGGAGTACCAGCAACATAGGGTATATGATTCAGTTCTTATTGTCCCCAAATGCACTTTGGCTCTGATAAGGCATTGATGTATCCCTTTTCCACACAAGCCTTAACAACCCTGAGACAGAAGAAACTTGAAAACATTGTGGAAAAGGAGAAATGCTGGTAATGAGCATTTTCTCCTTTTCTACCCTTCCAAACACAAATTTCAATTTTCAAGTCACCTTTTTTTTCTTGTCTGCAAAATACTTTCAATTTGGACGACTATACAGTTTTGTCCTTTGGTAAAGGGTTATTTCAGGGACTTTTTCCTTTCCTATTTAGACTTCTGGTTTCCTTTTCACTCATTGGTTTTGTATTGTTTTCTGTTTGACAATATGTAGCTTTAGGTCTGTTCCTAAATATTTCTTTTGTACCAGTATTTTATCACTGGATGACCTTACCTGTTGATTTGTGCTCCCAGACAAACTTGTGAATGGCAGCAGATCAGTTCACACCAAGTTTACCTGTGTCTTTCAATGGCAAAGTTGAACAACAGAACACAGTCATAATCTTATCCAAAATGCTTTTGACAAATCTGTCTTCTTTTCTTTTGATTATCTGGTTATGCAGATATTGAAAGAAAATAGACAGTGTTTTCTAAGATTTGTCCCTCAGTGTTTATGATGTAATGAATTGGAGCATTATCAGTACATGTTATGTACATGTTCTAGTGTCTCGCTTTCACAGAAATGATATGAATTTGGGTCCAAACTTTGTACATTTTGTCATTCAGAACATCACACTGCTAGATCCGGTAAACTATGAATAGCCATGAGTTTCTTTGGTGCTGTTTGGTATAGGTTAGATCTCTGTAATACTTGAATGTTTCCAGTGTATAAAAGAATAAGCCCTCTTCCATCATTTATGAATTTGTTCCATGCATTTCATGTACCAGCAGAAATGTTGGGTTTCGGTCTAGGTACAGATGTTATTTCCCAATCGCAGTACCACAGAAAAATGTAGAATAGATTAACCCTTTTCCAAACAATTCCTTATTTTCATGACCCTGAGGAAGAGGCCTTTTGAAAACATTGTGGGAAAAGGAGAAAATGTTTGTAACCAGTATATTTTCTTTCCCACGAAATTTTCTACCGTCAACACACTTAAATTAATTTGCACCTCTCTCAAAATTGTCGTCTGCAGATGCTTTCAATTTTGAAGAGTCTAAAATTTGTTACTTGGGAGAAGGTTAAGTGTATATAGATCTTACTGGAACACTGCTAAAATAAATGTTTTCCAGAAGATTTTAACTCCCATTATTTCAGCCATATTTAATTTCTTCTCTGCATATGCATTCAATTTTGATATGTCTCAAAATTTTGTCATTTAGTAAAGAACTAAGCAATTTATCGTTTTATTCAAAGTTCCTGGAACCAAGTTTTGAGTTTTGAGGTCCCTGTGTTTAACAGCCATTTGCCATATGGCGGCAGTGTTATTTGATCACTTGACTGGCTTCTAAGACAGGTTCACTTTAACTCTTTACCACACAATCCTGAGATTTCACGATTCTGAAAGGGAAGGCTTTTGAAAAGATTGTGGGAAAAGGAAAAAATGCTGGTAATCAGCATTTTCTCCTTTTCCCACAATGTTTTCTACCCTATTAAATACAGAAATCACCACTCAAGCTACATTTCATTTTTCGTCTGCAAATGCTTTGAATTTGGTCCAGTCCAAAATTGTGTTGTAAAGTGTTGAACCTTTTTATTTTACATTGATTATGAAATGCCTTACATAAAGGACTCTGGTTGATTGCATCCTGGAAGCCTAGCCTGATAGCTAAATTGGTAATGTACTAGGCTTGAAACCAGAAAGTGGCTGGTTTGAATCCACAGCTTGGCCAACTTCTGAGGATTAATGATAGTCATGGCAACAGGATTTATTCCTCACCATTAATTGTTGTTTAGGCAGTTACAGATTATATGGGAATGCAGCCAGTGGCTTGAGAAGAGAATTGTGCGGAGTTACGGTTAAAGAAAAGTCCAGGAAAGTACGGATGACTGCATTGGCTGCAAGAGTAAAACTGAAATAAAGTTAAAGAAGGTGTTTTACGCTATACAAAAAGCTTGAACCACTAACCTGTACTTGCCCTGTGATGTGGGTAGTTCCAAAGGTTGACCTTGCTTATCACTGGTTTCGAACCCAGAACCTCTGGTATGAGAGAAGTGAAGTGCTTAGCAATCTCTGTGTTCAAGATTTAAAATACCAAAGTCAGAAGAATTTTATGTCTGATAACTCTTTAACACACAATCCCGACCTTTAACGACCCTGAGAAAGAAGCCTTTTGAAAACATTGTGGGAAAAGGAGAAAATGCTGGTAACCAGCATTTTCTCCTTTTTCCACAATGTTTTCAACCCTTCCCAAAACAGATTTAAATGTTTTAGTCCCATTTATTTTTTCGTCTGCAACTGCTTTCAATTTGGACTGGTCTAAAATTTTGTTGTTTGGTAAAGAGGTAATCCCATTACCAAACAACCCCATTTTTTCACAGTCTTTGGGAAGAAAACTTCTAAACACGGTACAAAAGGGAGAAAATGCTGGTCAATAACAATTTCTCCCTTTTCCACAATGTTTTCTAACCTATGAAAGAGAAATTGAAACTTTTGAGACACATCTAAATTTTTTCCAGAAAATTGTTCAGTTTGTTTGGACCAGTTTAAAATTTTATGCTCTGGTAAAGAGTTGATTCATGTCAATGATTACAGTTTTACAATATTTTCAGTTATACATCTATGAACCATGCTCTGGCAAAAGGGGGCTTAGTGTATCTCCTCGATGCATGATACCAAGCAATTCATCAAAGTATGATGGATCCATAAAATCCATCTTGCATGACAATGGAGTTGATTATGAGGTACACTGGTCCTTTGAGATGCAGAAAATTAAATTGACCAATAGCAAAAAGTTTTGGCCCACCAGCCTGCCCTGACTGTGCAGGCTGACTTGGGTCGATACTTTTTGCAGATGCATTTGGCCCCCTTTTCAAAGAGCATGTCTCATACCTAATTTTAGGTACTGATGGCAAAGGCAGGATCTCTCTGAAAAAAAAAAGTAAGGAAAATGTTGGGGTGAATGAGTGATATTTCAAGACAAGGAACATTAGTAAAATGTAAAATCTAATTTAGATAAAGAATTAGTTTCAAGTTTAATGGGGTGTTACAGTGTAATTGCATAACTTGCTGTGAAAATGTTAGCATCATGGCGTATATCAACAGTGGTTCTGCCAATTAGTTGTGAAGCTAATTGTCCTGTCTGCCTGTACACTGTCCTAATCTGGACATCTCAACTCTTTACCAAACGACAAAATTTTAGAATGGTCCAAACTCAAAACATTTCCAGATGGCGAATTAAAAGTCGGGTTTAAATGGTGATATATGTATTGGATAGAGCAGAAAACATGGTGGGAAAAAGAGAAAATGCCGGTTACCAGCATTTTCTCCTTTTCCCACAAAGTTTTCAAAAGGCTTTTTCTTCAGGGTTGCTAAATTTTAGTCGGGTGTTACTCTTTACGAGAAGGCAAAATGTTGCACTCTGCCATTTTGAAAGATGATGAATTAGATGTGTCTCAAATAACTAGATTTCTCTTTGAAAGGGTTTAAGAAACACTGTTGGAAAAGGAAAAAAAAATACTGGTTACCATCATATTTACCTGTTTACCTTTTATGGTTTCAAATGCTATTTTGCTTAGTTAAAAAAATGGCTTGTTCAGTGAAAGGTGAAGATTTGTCAGTGGATGAATATAACAATATCTCCTTTCATTTTTGTCCTGTTTTATTTATTTAACCCTTTCCCAAACGACAAATTTTGGACTGGTCCAAATTGAAAGAGTTTGCAGACAACAATTTTAAATTTGATGAAAATGGCAGAAAGTTATCAAAAAGGGTAGAAAACCCTGTGGGAAAAGGAGAAATTGCTCGTTACGAACAATTTCTCCTTTTCCCACGGTGTTTTCAAAAGACTTGTTCTGCAGACATGTGAAAACCAGGGCTTGTTTGGGAAAGGGTTAACTCTTTACCATACAGTTTTTTGTATTAACCCCATACCACACAATCCCAACTTTTAACGAGGAAGAAACCTTTTGGAAACATTGTGGGAAAAGGAGAAAATGCTGGTTACCAGCATTTTCTCCTTTTACCACAATGTTTTCTACTATATCAAAGGAAAAATTCCTCATTTGAGTCACATTTAAAATGTTGTCTGCAAATGTTCTCAATTTGGACTGCTCTACACTTTTCTTGTGTGGTAAAGAGTTAAGCATAATTTTATTTGTTCTTTGCAAATGCTTTAACTTTGGTCCAGTCCAAAATTTTGTTGTTTGGTAAAGAGTCAAATTACATAAGATTTTTTTTTTTTGCACATTCTTTCAACATGGTGAAGTAAAAAAAAAATTGTCATATTGAAAAGAGTTACCACGCATTCCCAACTTTCAACGACCATGGGATAGAAAGCTTTTGAAAAGATTGTGAGAAAAGGAGAAAATGCTAGTAACCAGCATTTTCAACTTTTCCCACAATGTTTTGTAACCTTCCCAAAACAAATTTTAACCTTTGAGTCACATCTGATTGGTTGTCTGCAAATGCATTCAGTTTGGACCAAATGAAAATTTTGTCATTTAGTTGAGCTAAACTTTGTCAATGGATGAACATAAGGCCATCACACTTGTTGTCTTTTCTCATTTGCTTGTTTGGTTTAAAACAATTAGTAAGACATTACACTTTTCAATTACTTTGCAGAGATTTCCATCAGTGTTAAACTATCTCTTATCCTTAACATTCATCTTAACCCTTTACCTAACAATCCTGCGTTTTTAACCGCCCTGAAGAAAAAAATAACAGCGTTTTCTCCTTTTCCCACAATGCTTTCTACCTTACCAAAGACAAATTTCATGTCTGGGCAGCATTTATAGTTTGTCATTTTGCAATCGCTTTCATTTTGGATGTCATTTTGCAATCGCTTTCATTTTGGATGTGTCCAAAGTCTTGTTGTTAAGCATTAATTTTCTACCCGACCACAACATTTTAGACTTGTTCAAATTGAAAGCATTTGCAGAGGACAAACTAAACACAGTTAACCCTTTCCCAAACGACAAATTTTGGACTGGTCCAAATTGAAAGAGCTTGCAGACGACAATTTCAAATTTGATGAAAATGGCAGAAAGTTCTCAAAAAGGGTAGAAAACCTGTGGGAAAAGGAGAAATTGCTCGTTATGAGCAATTTCTCCTTTTCCCAGTGTTTTCAAAAGACTTGTACTGCAGACACGTGAAAACCAGGGCTTGTT
This sequence comes from Tridacna gigas, assembly GCA_945859785.2. Taxonomy (NCBI): domain Eukaryota; kingdom Metazoa; phylum Mollusca; class Bivalvia; order Cardiida; family Cardiidae; genus Tridacna; species Tridacna gigas. The sequence goes on from OX244035.2 coordinate 57,314,460, forward strand.
TGGGAAAGCGTTAAAATGGTGGAAATAATTTTTGTAACGATAGAAAACTGTGTGGGAAAAGGAGAGAATACTTGTCATAAGCATAAAAAATGTTGTTGAAACATGGGAGTGTTCGGTAAAGGTTAAAGAAACATGAACACATTAATAGATGAACTTGCAGTATCATGGGTTACTTATTCATGTCTTTCCTAGGTCTCGGCATTATCAGCATTATTAGGCTGGGCTGACAGGCTAAAATCAGGCTAAGATCTAAAAGTAAAAAGCCTAGGGTCTGCATTCACCAACCATTCTTAAGAATGTTCTCAGTCTGGTTCTCCAGAGTTTTCTACTTTTGAAAGTAACACATTACTTCTGATTGGCTAAGCTAAATGGTTTAGCCAATCAAAGTTGTGTTACTTTCAAATTTAGAAAACCTTGAAGAACAAAACTGAGAATGTTCTTAAGAATGGTTGGTGAATACAGACCTAGAGCTCAAGTTTATCCTGTACTTGCCATGCCAGTCCCTATTAATGCCTTGGCAAAGAGACAAGCACAACCTAAGAAGGTAATTGATCATAATGGTTAAAGATGAATATCATTAAACTATAATATGCCACGTTTCTGCAATAAAACAGATCTGGTACACTATGGTATTATGTATTGTTTTATGGTTTACATGAAGAATTTTTCCAGTCATTTTAATGCTCAATGAATTTATTAACCTTGGTATTTACCCTATACTGACTACCAATCCAGTGGTTTTACCATACAGTGAAAAGAAAAGGCTTTAAAAACATTACGGGGAAAGGGATAAAATGTTTGATAACTGGCATTTTATCCTTTTCCCACACTGATTTCTCCCCTTATTAAGGCAAATCCTATCATTTGAGTCACCTTTACTTGTTCATCTGCAAAATTCACCGCCAATTAACTCTTTACCAAACAACAAAATTGTAGACTGGTCCAAATTGAAAGCAGTTGCAGACGACCGGCATTTTCTCCTTTTCCCACAATGTTTTCAAAAGGCTTCTTTCTCAGGGTTGTTAGAAGTCGGGATTGTGTGGTAAAGAGTTAAATTATACAGTTCCACTGCAAATAGAGGTAATTTTGGATCAAACTGCATGTCCTTGGGGTTCAACATTAAGGCATGTCTGAATGACATTGTCTAGCGAATTATCATTTCAGGCTAGTAGAGACTCCCCCATTTTTTTGTGTGTTTGCTTTTTTTCCTTTTTGTATTATGAATTCGTAGCGTATGCTATAAAAAACAGCACAATCATGCCAGTGGAGCGACTCAGGCCCTCAAGGGTCCCTAGTTTATGGAATACTGTAGTTTCACTTTTGATTACAACTGAAAATGAGTTGTCCAGATATTTACATACACAATGAAGCAAATGACCCAGGAATATACTAAACTTACATAACATTGGATTGACATTTGACTGGGGAGAAGCGGACTCGTAAAATAAAGCTCAAAAACTGAGATGATCAAAACATAAGAAGATCTAGATGTCAAGAATTAGATCTAGATCTATAGAGAAAGATCATTTCAGGCCAAGTGGGTGTGCGATGGTGGTTTGAGTTTGATTCCGAAAAAAATGTCATGTTTTGTTTGCCATACAGAGAGTATAAAAAAACCTGAATATCTGTTGAAGGGACTGATAACATAAACCACAATGTATTTTATCCTTTTAAAGTCAGATCTTATCATTGAGCCACAGTTAGACTAACATGTCTGCTATTGCTATCAAAATGGATGTCTAAAATGTATTCCTCTGGTAAATGGTTAAGAAATCATAATTGAAATAATTATTGAGGATAACATGTATTGATCATCACTTACCATCACATTGTCATTTTTGTTTCTGTCACAATTTTGGTAAAGTAACAACAGAAATAATAAAGATCTAGATCTATTTCGTACTTTTATTCATTTTGTAAAAATGGACTTCGCAGAAATCTCAAGTGGTCTAATGAAAATTGCATGTGACTGGTCCACTGATCTAATTGAAAAAAATGTCAGTGTTGAACCCTGTGCATTCTGATCTTGATCTACGCCATCCGCAGAAGTTAATCAGGTTGCTTTTGGAAATGAAAATAGGCACATAAGTAATGCATTGCCACACAGACTATTTTTTAGAGTAACCAAAAAGTCATAAAACTGATATGAGGGAGAGAAAATGAAAGCAAAAAGGTATCTTTTTAAAGGGATACAGAAAAACATTTTTTGAAATTGGAGTAATTGTACAAAAACAACTGGTAGCTTCTTTTCCCATGTTTTCAGTTGCTGTCCACCAAAAGGATAGACATTTAATTTTAGTGATGTCTGTAAAATAATGGCTAAAACCACATTGTTAAATCTGTATTAATGATGAATTGTGGGGAGAATAAAGTTTTTACTGGCAAGTGATTTTTGTGGCCATAAACATCAGTGATATTTCCGTTTTATAGCCCTTTTAAACTAGAGAAGGTGAGACTATAAACATATAAAGTCAGCCACTCGTCATTCATAGACCATAGGAAAAGGTTCTTTTATTAACTCCTTTGCCACACAATCCCGACTTTTGACGACCCTTGAGAAAGAGGCCCTTTGAAAACATTGTGGGAAAAGGAGAAAATGCTGGTAACCAGCATTTTCTCCTTTTCCCACAATGTTTTCTATCCTTTCATATACAAATATTAATTTTTGTATCATATTAATTTTTTCGTCTGCAATTGCAGCCTAAAATTTTGTCGTTCGGTAAAGAGTTGAAATGACAGATAAGTGGCTCAAATCATTACCCCCCCCCTGCAGACAAGTTTTGTCCTTCTGCTGCAGACAACTTTTGAAACATTATGGTAAAAGGAGAAACTGATCATAATGAGCAGTTTCTTCTGCCACAGTATTTTAGTTTGCATTCATTTATTTGACCTTGAATGCATATTAATTATGCTTTTAAGGTTTCCTCTCTGCAAATTTGTTACAGATAGGATGTCTTGAGTATCTTTTTAGCTCACCTGAGCATGAAATGCTCGAAAGCAAGCTAATTTGACTGTTCTTTGTGTTTCCTTCATCAAATTTTGCTTAAGAGAATCTCTTTTGCAAAATTGCTGGATGGTTTTTAATATTATTCCATAGACTTATAGGAATTATTCCATAGACTAATTTCACAGGAACATTCCATTGGTGAATCTGCTCCAACATTGCACAAACCATCAGACTCCACTAAACAAGATGGCCATTAGAGCATAAAAAACAAAAATACCAGTAAAAGTTTTCTCCAGTGAAAGAATTACAGGGATTGTGAAATGATTTTACAGGCTTCTCTTTACCAAGGGTGCACATATTGTTCACCTCATTGAGCAAGTGAGAAACACCTTATATTGTCCTACATTTCTTATGCACAATTTTTGATTAGGTGAGCAATACAGGGTCATTATGGCCCTCCTGGATTATTTTTACCATGAAAAGGACATTTTTAGATATTTTGCTGCTGTTCATTTTTTTTTTTTGTAAAACTCAGATAAATATTACTGAATTTATTTTTGTATGCAAGGCTGAAGAAACTGGACAGTCATTTTGCAAGAGAGACCCCCATCTATTTGGATTGATGAGGGTAAAAGAGACCAGATGAAACAATTAGTAGAAAACAGCCATTCTCTTTAACCCTTAGAGTGCTGAATTTATAGGACGAAAAAGAAACGCCGGGTAACCTATTAAGATAGTTTTAAAGGATATAAAGTAATATTACATTATTATATTCATTTTTTGTATAGAGTTTCATCTGTATGGAACCAGTTGGTGAAGTTCCACGATGAACAACACATCAATCTGACCAATTTTCATTATTCTAGGCCAAGCCATAAAATATATGTTGCATATTTTATGTACCCGGCATTTCTTTTTCCTCGTAGTATATATCTTTTCAATGAAGAAAAACATCTGTAACATTGTCATTTCAAGGTTGTTTTAGCCAGAAGGTGTAATGAAGTAGCTGACAGTGTAATCAAAGATCAGACTGCATGTTCTGTGCAGTCTGATCTTGATCTATGCTGTCAGCAAAAACAACTTAAGTTGGTTCCAGCGCTTTAAGGGTTAAAATTAATTATAACCTCTTGCATATGACTAAAAATTTTATCCTGCAGCACAGCATAAATATAGAAAACATGGTCACAAAAGGAGAAAAGCTTGGAATCTACAAATTTCTCCTATTGCTACAGTGTTTTCACCTGCATTCAAAATGAAAGCTTTAGCAGACGACAAGTAAAATGTGGATCAGATGATAAACTTTGTCCTTGAAGAGGTAGAAAACATTGTGGGAAAAGGAGAAAATGCTGGTTACCAGCATTTTCTCCTTTTCCCACAATGTTTTCAAAAGCCTACTAATTTAGGGTTGGTAAAACTCGGGATTGTGTGGTAAAGGGTTAAGTTATGAATCCTTTTTGTCAGCCATTTAGCATACAAAACTGCCGGCAAGTCAAAGGTCAGCTGCGCCATTTTGAATGAAAACAGATTGTTTGAGCTTTTCATACTTGATTTATTTTCAGTACAAGATGAGATTTAAGTATTTGAATCCTTTTCAAAGTTATTTGTCTGTCACTAATGTGAGACTTGCCCCAGGAAAAGGGTCCTTAAAGCCCTTTACCACACAACAGTATCATCGACTTGTCAATATTCAAGGCATATGCAGACGACAAATCAAATGTGGCTCAAATGATTAGATTTGTTTCTGAAATGTTAGAAAACATTGTGGGAAAAGGAGAAAATGCTGGTTTCCAGCATTTTCTCCTTTTACTTCAATGTTTTGAAAAGCTTTATTTTCCAGGGTCGTTAAAACTTGGGATTGTGTGGTAAAGGGTTAAGTTCTACGTATTGTATTCTGCTTTGTAAATAACTTACCTTTGTAACCAAGCAACAACATTTTAGACTCAGTCCAATTTGAAAGTGTTTTGCAGAGGAAAAAATATAAAATTGTGGATGAAATGATGGCATTTGTCTCAGAGAAGTTTGAGAATATAGTGAGAAAAAGAGAAAATATTGGTAACCTGCATTTTCTCTTTTTCCCATATTATTTTCAAAAGCCTTCTTCTTTAAGTATTGAAAATACTGATTTGTTTGGTAAAGGTTTACTTGTTTGCTTGTATGTTGTTTAAAGCTGTTTCAACATTATTTCATTTATATCGCTCTGGCCAGGGCACCTGTCATTGCTTTCCTTGAGTTTCCTTTTACGAGTGCTTTGCACAATATTCTTTCCAAGCTACTGGCTGCTTGTCCACATAATCATCTTGGAAACAATTATCAGCCGTGAGAGAGGGATGAATCTTGTTGCAACGACTATCATCAATTCTCAGAATCTCGGAAAGAAATTCGCTGAGCTGGGGATTCGAACCTGCAAGCCCCTGTTCTCATGTCCATAACCCTACCAACTGTGCTACAGGGGCTCGGCAAATATTTACAAGAAGAGGTCTAGATTTTTTTTAAAGGCCTGACATATGATAACAGTTCCTCTTAAAGCTATGGAAGTTTGGAATTAGTTGCAGTTTTCTTCATTCTGAACATTAACCCGTTACCACATAACCCCATGTTTTAATGACCTTGGGGGAAGAGACTTTTGAAAACATAGTGGGAAAAGGAGAAAATGCTGGTAACCAGCATTTTCTCCTTTTCCCAAAATGTTTTCCATCCTTCCCAAAACAAATTTTTATTTTTCATTAATGTTTATTTTGTCGTCTGCAAATGCTTTCAATATGAACCAATTTAAAATTATGCCATGTGGTAAAGGGCTGATTCAAGTACAATGTTTTTTAGCCCTTGAAAATGACAGCTTTGGAGAACATTGTCGGAAAAAGGGTGATAGCTTGTTACAAAAGTTTTCTTTTTTTCCCCACAACATATTCTAAACTGTTGAACCTGGCACATTGTTATTTCTTTGTATTCAACAAAAGGACCAGATGCTGGTTACCAGCATTTCTCCTTTTCACACAATGATTTGGAAGCCTTCTAAAGCCTTCATCAAAACTTGGGATTGTGTGGTAAAAGTTTAAAACCCCAGAGGATCCCATGTGACTCAGTGGTAAACATGCAGGATTTACAATGCCCACACAGGTTATTCGGGTCATGGTAGTGGGCTGGAGCAAAACACTACAGAACCCAAACCTGAAAGACAAATTAACTCTTTACCAATTTCGAAAGCAGTTGCAGACAACAAATTTAATGTGTCTTAAACGTTAGGATTTGTCTTTGAAAGGGGGAATACCATTATTTATTTGTTCTCCCACAATGTTTTCAAAAGCCCTTTCATCATGGTTGTTAAAACTCAATGTGGTAAATTTTAATAAGTGACATGTTATGACTGAAATCATGTTTTAAAACAATTAACAAAATAAATTAACTCTGTATCAAACAACAAAATTTAAGCCTTGTCTAAATTCAAAGGTGTTGCAGAAGATAACTTAAATATGACTCAAATGATGAGATCTGTCTCTGAAAGGATAGGAAACATTGTGGGAACAGGAGAAAAATAGCGCAATGTTTACCAAAGTTTTCTTCCTTAGAGTCATTAATCCTTATCCTGTTAAATAACTTAAAACGAAACTTTCAAGCCGTTGGTGAAAACCAAAATGCTGTTATTTCAAAGTTTTGAGTGTTGGGGAAATATCTCTTTATCAGACAGTGTAGATCTAAGATCGGACTGCACAATCTACACTGTCTGCAAAAGGTCATTATGTTGCGCTTAGCAGCCTATGGGTTAAAACATGGGATTGTTTTATGATGGGTTAACATTACAATAACAGCTTTATATGTTTTATGTGTATGTGACTACATGGAACATTTACAGATGGCCAGGTAAGGATCATATTGTCACATATGAATGAACATCTTGCTCATTGAAATAAAATTTCCATATCATAAATAAAATGTAACTTGATACTAGCTAAGATGCTACTGAAAGTTGAACACTGTTAACAAGGTCTGACAGGGGGATGTAATTCTAGAAATTGTTCACGTTTACTCTTTAACCCTTAGGCTGCTAAGCGCGACTCACTGACCCTTTGCGGACAGTGTAGATCCAAGATCAGACTGCAAAGAACGTGCAGTCTGATCTTGGATCTACACTGTCCAATAAGGAGATATTTTCCCAGCCCCGATGACCATGAAATACCAACATTTTGGTTTTTATCAATGGCTTGAAAGTTTTTATTTTAGTTATGTAGCAGGATAAGGGTTAACAAAGTTGGCTAAAAAATTTGGACTTTTCTGAAGTGAAAGCATTTGCAGACGACAAATTGAATGCTGCTGAAACCAGGGACTTTGTCTTTTAACTCTTTACCAAATGACAAAATTTTAGACCAGTCCAAATTGAAAGCAATTGCAGACGACAAATTAAATGTGACTCAAAAATTGAAATTTGTTTTGGAAAAGCAGAAAACATTGTGGGAAAAGGAGAAAATGCTGGTTACCAGCATTTTCTCCTTTTCCCACAATGTTTTCAAAAGGCTTCTTTCTCATAGTCGTTAAAAGGCGGGACTGTGTGGTAAAGAGTTAAACGGCGAAATAAATTGTGGGAAATGAAGACTACTGGTTACCAGCATTTTCTCCTTTTCCCACAATGTTTTCAAAAGGCTTCTTTCTCATGGTCGTTAAAAGTCGGGACTGTGTGGTAAAGAGTTAAACGACGAAATAAATTGTGGGAAATGGAGACTACTGGTTACCAGCATTTTCTCCTTTTTCCTACCATGTTTACAAAAGCCTTCTTTCCCAGGGCTGTTAGAATATAGGATTGTTCATTAAAGGGTTAACACTTACACAACTACAGTTGCTGTATTGGGATTGAGTAGATCACAATCAGACTGCATAATTTGTGCAGTCTGATCTTTGATCTTCAATGACTGCTTGGTAGAGATATTCTTATTTAACCCTTTACCACACAATCCCGACTTTTAACGACCCTAAGAAAGACGCCTTTTGAAAACCTTGTAGGAAAAGGAGAAAATGCTGGTAACCAGCATTTTCTCCTTTTCCAACAATGTTTTCTACCCTTCCCAAAAGAAATTTCAATTTTTCCGTCACATTTATTTTGTCGTCTGCAAATGCTTTCAATTTGGAGTAGTCTTGAATTTTGTCGTTTGGTGAAGAGTTAAAAGAGCATCATTGATGTTACTATACTTGGGATCTTTTTTGTCTTGTGTCTGTGTCTGAAAATGTCTGGTACTCTATAAAATTAGATATAAATACAGCAAGTTTGTCAATGCTTACCTCCCTTGGTATAATAGCTACATCATTGCTATGGCATAAATTGTTGTTTGGTCAATGTTGTTAGCACTGGTACTTCTGTTTCATGCAAGCCTGTTCTTTATCAGGTAACATACCTTTTGAATCATGTTATAGCAGACAACTTTCAAAGCCAGTTTCAAAGCCGCTTTCAAAGCGCCTTTGAAAAACAAAGGTCCATAGCATTAAGGGCTTAACCCTTTACCACACAATTCCGTATTTTAACAACCTGGAGCAAGGAAGCTTTTGAAAATTGTCTGTTAACTCTTTACCAAAGGGTAAAATTTTAGACCAGTCCAAATTGAAAGACGACAAAATACATGTGACTTGAACATTTAAATTTGTTTCGGGAAGAGCAGAAAACATTGTGGGAAAAGGAGAAAATGCTGGTTACCAGCATTTTCTCATTTTCCCACAATGTTTTCGAAAGGCTGCTTCCTCAAGGTAATTAAAAGTTGGGATTGTGTGGTAAAGGGTTAAAAGGAGAAAGTCCTGGTAACTAGCACTTTCTCCTTTTCCCACATTGTTTTCTTTTCTATCTAAGGCAAAAGCTCCATCAGTTGGGTAACCTTTGATTTGTCGCCTGCAAATGCTTTGAATTTGGATGAGTCTAAAATTTCATCATTTGGTAAACAGTTAACCCTTTATCAATCAGATACAAGTTTTAACAACCCTTAGAAGAAAGTCTTTTGAAACATTGTGGGAAAAGGAGAAAATGCTGGTTACAACATTTTCTCTTTTTCCCACAGTATTTTCCACTCTTTCAGATACATATTTCAATATCTGAGCCATGCTCATTTTGTTGTCTGCAAATGCCTTCAATTTGGACCAGTCTAACATTATGTCATTTGGTAAAGAGTTAACCGTTAAAGCGCCTTTCATGACTAGTTGCCTTTGCGGCCAGTGTAGATCAAGATCGGGCTGCACAAAATTGCAGCCTGATCTTTGATTTACACTGTCCGCTTTGCCAAAACACTGGGGACAAAAACAACTACGAACTGGCAATTATTTGGGTCGTATTTCTCACAGGTGAACGGCGAGCGACAGTGTAAATCCTATATTACACACTAATATACTGAAAGGTAAACAACTCGTAGTGTATTTTCAATACCCCAGTCATGAATTCCATGCTGTTTACATGTTATTTTACTACCAATATTAACATTTATAGTACCAATCGATAGCGGAAACATTATTCTACAAGAAAATTATGTCACAGTTTGAGCCATTTCAAGTTGCTAAGAAATATCGCTCTCGAAACTGTCAAACAACCCAACTCGGAAGAGATCTGATTGCATTGATTTGCGAAAATTTTCAAGAGATAAAACCCATTTTCAACGCGAAAGCCGTTGAATATTTAACAAGTATCATTTTGGGTCCAGCAATATTAAGGCATATAAACCTGAAACATTAAACTATTTGATGTGAATAGGCTGTGCAATCCTTATTTCCATCGGTAAATCTGTCCGGCGCTCAGCTGCCTGCCATTTTGACGTACTACGCATGCTCGGTTTGTTTTTCAAAACGTGTTCTCATTGGTTATCGATGAAGGTGTGTCTGGACGAGGCCAATGAGAAAACGCGATACAAAAGCATGCTTAGTAGGCCAGGAAGGATGACAGTTTACACGGCTGGACATTTTCAGATAAAAAAAGGTTTGTATAACACAAAAATATATTGAAGTTCTATTTTCAGTGCAGATATACTTTTAAACTTGTAGGCTTCAAATGCACCTTGCACAAGAACGGACATTTTTTGCGTTGAAAATGGGTTTTATCTCTTGAAAAATTTCGCGAATCCATGCAATCAGATCTCTTCCGAGTTGGGTTGTTTGACAGTTTCGAGCTAGATATTTCTTAGCAACTTCAAATTTCTTAACTATTGATATAATTTTCTTGTAGAATAATGTTTCCGCTATCGATTGGTACTATGGATGTTAATACTGGTAGTAAAATAACTTGTAAACAGCATGGAATTCGTGACTGGGGTATTGAAAATACATTACGAGTTGTTTACCTTTCAGTATATTAGTGTGTAATATAGGATTTACCCTGTCGCTCGCCGTTCACCTGTGGTATTTCTGGGATGAAAATGTCTGATAGGTTTATTTGGCGCTTTAAGAGTTAATGCATGATTATACACATTACAGCTGTAACCCTTTACCACACAATCTGGAGTTGTAACAAGCCTGCGGAAAAAGCCTTTTAAAAACATTGTGGGAAAAGGAGAAAATGCTGGTAACCAGCATTTTCTCCTTTTCCAACAAGGATTTCTGTTCAAAGCACAAAATTCAATTTTTGAGTCATTTTTATTTTGTCGTCTGCAAATGCTTTGAATTCGGACTGTCCAAAATTTTGTTGTTTGGTAAAGAGTTAATAGTTTTGCGAAAGGATACAAGGATACGCTGCTGTCTGCGCTTCTTTTCTTTTCCAATGCTTTCAGTTCGAACAAGTATAGAGGATTGTCGTCTCATGAATATTCAGCAGGAGATGAAAGAATATTCTGCCATTAAAGAAAATTTATGCTTTACAACAGAGGTTCAACTTGGAACTCCTCTTTTCAAAGCCCAGGACCTTAGAGTGTGGAGTAAACCCGACAGATATTTAAAACTAGAAATCTGACCCAAATAAATGCAATTATCAAAGTTGATTTTGTCTGATTTTGTCTGAATGTCTCGACAAAGCTGACAGTGTAGATCAAAGGTCAGATTGCACATTTTGTGCAGTCTGATCTAGATCTACATTGGCTGCTAAAGAAACCGTCACTGTGAAAGGTGCTTTGAAGGTTAACATGCTGATTAAGAATGTTGACAGATCAAACTGAATATATTTGATGAAGGTCATCGCTTCACCACACAATTCTGTGTTTAACCCTTTACCAGACAAGCCCTGGTTTTCACGTGTCTACAGTACAAGTCTTTTGAAAACACTGTGGGAAAAGGAGAAATTGCTCGTAACGAGCAATTTCTCCTTTTCCCACAGTGTTTTCTACCCTTTTTGAGAACTTTCTGCCATTTTCATCAAATTCAAAATTGTCGTCTGCAAACTCTTTCAATTTGGACCAGTCTAAAATTTGTCGTTTGGGAAAGGGTTAAACCCTCTCATGCTAAATAACTGTAGAATGAAAGTTGATCGTAAAAACCCAAATACTGCTATTTCAAAGTTATTTTTGGGGGAAAAATATCTCCTTATCAGCCAGTGTAGATCCAAGATCAGACTGCACATTCTGTGCAGTATGATCTTGATCTACACTGTCTGCAAAAGGTCCGTTAGCGGCCTAGGGATTAATGACTCTTTGAGAAAATGATTTTGAAAACAGAATGTGGTCATCAACATTGTCCCCTTTGATCATAATGTTGTCTGCCCTCTCATAGACAAACTTGTTCCATTGTTCTAGCCATATTTAGTTTGTCGTCTGGAAGTGCTTTGAATTTGGACAGGTCTAATGTTTCGTCTTTTGGCAAGGAGTTATATCAAACCTGTCAAGTAGGACATGACATGGACTGTTTGTATTCAATTTATGGGCATATAAGTAAAATGCATAGCCTAACCTTTAACGCTTACTAGATGATAAAATTTTTAGAAAGGGAAAACATTTACAGTCAAAACACAAAATATGGCTCAAATGATGAGATTTTTGTCCATGATTTGATAAGAAACATGTTGGGAAAAGGAGAAAATGCTGGTTACTGAGCATTTCCTCCCTCTTGCACAAAGTTTTTTTTAACTCTTTACCAAATGACAACATTTTAGATTAGTCTAAATTGAAAACATTTTGCAGAGGACAAATTAAGTGTGACTCAAAAATTGAAAGTTTTCTTTGGCAGTATGGAAAACATTGTGGAAAAAAGGAGAAAAATTAATGCTAGTTACCAGCATTTCTCCTTTTCCAACAATGTTTTCTAAAGTTTTCTTCTTTAGGTTCGTTAAAACTCAGAAATTTGTAGTAATGGGCTAAAGACTTTTCCTCAGGTTTGTTAAAACAAATTGTTTGTCAAAGGGGTAACTGATCAATTATATAATTTCATTGTAAAATAGGAGGCTTCCTAACCCATTTTTCCAACAATGAAAATCTCGTCATTTGAGCTACGTGACTGAATTTTATGTCTGCATAATGATTATGTTTTCGTTATGAACAAGTCTGAAATTGTATCCTCTGTTAAATGGTTGATTAAGCTAAGGTAATTAATTATCAGTTGCCATGTTAAATGTCATCCTCCTACATGTAAAACAGGAGAGCCACTATAAATTGGTATCCGTGGGTCTCTGTTTGACATGTCCCCCCTTTTCTTTTTTACGCTTTCTTTAACCCTTTACCGCACAATGCCGCCTTTTGACGCCCCTGGGAAAGAAGCCTTTTGAAAACATTGTGGTAAAAGGAGAAAATGCTGGTAACCAGCATTTTCTCCTTTTCCTACAATGTTTTCTACCCTATCAAAGAAAAGTTGCACCATTTGAGCCACAATGAAATTGACGTCTGCAAATGGTTTCAATTTGGACAAGGCTAGTATTTTGTCGTCTGGTAAAGGGTTAACTCTTTGACTTTTAACTATAGAAATTCTGCTTTTTTCGGAGTTCTGAAAATAGAGTATCACTATTATTGAAAATAACTTTCGCCATAGTTTAAAAAGAGAGTAGCAGACGATGTAGATCAAAGATCTGACTGAACATTCTTTACAGTCTGATCTTGATCTACACTGTCCACAAAAACTATTCAAGTCGTAATTAGAAGTGAAAGAGTTAAAAGAATTACATTACTAAGCCTTTCAGTGGCTTAGGCAAAAAACAGGCCTGTTTGGATGACATGGTCTAAAACATCAAGAACAGACATGACAGAATTTGAAGTCAGATCTTAGATCTATACGGTCATCTTTAGTCAAGTCTGCAAGATAGAAATCATCCCGAGTTTCTGTCGATTGTATTTAACCCTTTACCACACAATGACGCCTTTTGACGCCCCTGGGAAAGAAGCCTTTTGAAAACATTGTGGGAAAAGGAGAAAATGCTGGTAACCAGCATTTTCACCTTTTCCCACAATGTTTTCTACCCTATCAAAGAAAAATTGCACCATTTGAGCCACACTGAAATTGTCGTCTGCAAATGCTTTCAATTTGAACAGGTCTAAAATTTTGTCGTGGGGAAAAGGGTTAAAGGTTTAGAAAGAGGTTGAATTTAATGCATATACGCACTCAAAGGTTAAATGAAATTGAACTAGATGATGAGACCCTTATGTCAGCTTTTCGAATATATTTTTATTCAGCATACAATGGCAAATATTTCTTGGCAGTTGGACTTTTGTAAAGATCTCTGGGGTCCTGCGTAGCTCAGTGGTAAAGTGTATGACACATGACCTTGAGGCCTAGGGTTTGAGCCTCACTGGATCTACCGGTTTTTTTTTATTGTTCTTGGGCAAGACACTGCCGAGCCCTAGCCTAGTACTGATGGAACCCAGGAAATACATGAGTTGTAACTATGATATGACTGAAATAATGTTGAAAGTGGCATAAAACACCATTCAATAATAATAGAATAAAGATCTGTCCAAAAAACATACTTTCTGCACTAATTATGTCATTTAAAGATAGGACTTGAAAATTGGCAAGCCGTGGTAGCACAGTGGTAGTGCTAAATTAGACAAGCAATCTAGAGTTGCGAGTTCGAATCTGGGCTTGGCATGAAATCTGTTGAGCATTGATGAGTAATTTCTAAAAGATTCTGTCTCATTACTAAATCTAGAACACTTGGTGCACAAGGGAATGGAATGAGTAGCTTGAAAACAGTATGGTGCACATCAGCAGCTAAAGAAACCAGAGAAACACTGGTGGTCATAACCCTTTCCCAAACAAGCCCTGGTTTTCACGTGTCTGCAGTGCAAGTCTTTTGAAAACACTATGGGAAAAGGAGAAATTGCTCATAACGAGCAATTTCTCCTCTTCCCACAGTGTTTTCTACCCTTTTTGAGAACTTTCTGCCATTTTCATCAATTTTAAAATTGTCGTCTCCAAACTCTTTCAATTTGGACCAGACCAAAATTTGTCGTTTGGGGAAAGGATAATGTAGTTGAAATAGTGTAAACTTCGTAAAAAAGGGTGTTAAACTTTTTTACCGAACAGTCACAGTGTTTTAATATCCTTGAAGAAGACAGCTCTTTAAAACATGGAAAATTGAGAGAATGCTGGAAACCAGACCAAAAAAAAAAACTCATAGCATAAGATGAGGATTGATCATTAGGCAGATTGTGAATCTTACTCCTTCACAACTGCCTTGGACAGGACCCTTTATAAAAGTATCAGTCAAAGCTGAGCAGACAGGCATTGAGTGCAGACCCAATACTTAGAGCGCCGAATATAATCAACTGAAATGTTCATCCTAGAAATTAGGACCAGAATAATTGCAATTTGATGGTTGCTTTTTTCTACAGTGTTTCAGCAAAGCGGACAGTGTAGATCAAAGATCAGGCTGCATGTTTTGTGCAGCCTGATCTTGATCTACACTGGACGCAAAGGCAACTGTAACTGTGAAAGGGGCGTTAAGGGTTAAACTGATTATTATTCATATATGCAAAAATATCAAAATGAAATTATGTATATATATGTGGTATATATTTTACCAGTGATTATTGCATGAAGGGCTTGCATATTATTCTTCCATATTACAGGTATGATTTGTTTTACACCTATGGAACCCTTTAAAGGGGTCTGTTCAGGTTTAACCCTTTAACCCTTTTCCAAACAAGCCCTGGTTTTCTCGTGTCTGCAGTACAAGTCTTTTGAAAACACTGTGGGAAAAGGAGAAATTGCTCGTAATGAGCAATTTCTCCCTTTCCCACAGTGTTTTCTACCCTTTTTGACAACTTTCTGCCATTTTCATCAAATTTAAAATTGTCGTCTGCAAACTCTTTCAGTTTGGACCAGTCCAAAATTTGTCGTTTTGGAAAGGGTTAAAGGGGTCTGTTTAGAATTTTATAAACTTGCAAACTTCAAAAATGATTGTTAGCACACCTTCAGTGAAGAAGGACAAATGTAAGGAAAAATATATTTCAATTGTATTTCCTTAATCGTGTTTCCTTAATGGGCTGTAATAGCCTCTTTTTTTAGATTTCGTGCCAGAATTTGGCAAAGGTTTGTCAAAGGAAATGTCACTATATTCAAGTAAGTATGATGATGTCACATTTCATCTCATGAAAAAAGACAGGGTTACGGACTGCAAAGCGACCAACCAGTAATTTGAGCACCAATTTGTTTTTTTTTTTGCATGTAACCGTCTAGTTTTTTTATGTTTTGTATGAAAAACTATGTTTTAAGCAAATTTTATTTGTGTTACAATGACATCATTATTTGGTCCCATGTATATAGGCAGAGTTCCTGGTTGCAAAATGACCATTCTGCTGTTTTAATTAACGCTAAAAGTGCACTTTTTATTGAGCACAGCATCCTCATACTTTATGCTTACAAGGAAAAAGATACAGAAGTACTTGTATTTGATAGTCTTTTGATTCACACAAAAAGTCTAAACACCCTCTTTAACTCTTAACCAAATGACAAAATTTTAGCCTAGCCCAAATTCAAAGCATTTGCAGACGGCAAAATAGGTGTGGCTCAAAAATGGAAATTTGTTTTGGGAAGGATAGAAAACATTGTGGGAAAAGGAGAAAATGCTGGTTACCAGCATTTTCTCCTTTTCCCACAATGTTTTCAAAAGGCTTCTTTCTCAGGGTTGTTAAAAGTTTTCCCACAATGTTTTCAAAAGGCTTCTTTCTTAGGGTTGTTAAAAGTCGGGATTGTGTGGTAAAGGGTTAAAGGTAGCTGTTCAGATTTTCATGATCATAACAAACTTTAAAGATGTTTTATCGCTGAATTAAGTAAGCCAATAGCAGGCAAGTCAGCAGTGAAGAAGAAAGAGAAAAGTATGAAAAAAATATCTCAGTGGTATTTCTTTAACCCTTTACCACGCAATCCTTGTAACCAGCATCCTTTTATCACAATGCTTTCTACTCAACCAAAAACAAATTTTCATAATGTGAGTTATAGTCATCTTGTCATCTGTATATGTTTTCAATTTCTACTAGCCTAAAATTTTTTGTTTGGTAAAGAGTTACTGGGCTGGATGACATAATCTCGACTTTTAATGACCCAAAAAAAGAAGCCTTTGGAAAACATTGTGGGAAAGGGAGAAGATGCTGGGAACCAGCATTTTCTTCTTTCCCCACAATGTTTTCTATCCTTCCCAAAACAAATTTCAATTTTTCAGCCACATTTATTTTGTTGTCTGCAAATGCTTTCAATTTGGACTAGTCTAAAATTTTGTCATTTGGTAAAGAGTCAAGCAGAATGATGACGTCATAATTATCTGATGTCATAAACATAGATGGAGTTACCAAAATGACCATCCCATTATTTAAAGGCCAAAACTTGCATCCTTTTATTTGATTTAATTGTCATGTGAAAAGCGATTGCAAAGAAAAATATATCTAGTTTTATTTATCAGTATTTTACAAGAAATTTTGATTTGTGGCATAAAAACTAAATTGCCTCCGTAAGGCTTTACCACACAATCCTGACTTTTAACGACCCTGAGAAAGAGGCCTTTTGAAAACATGGTGGGAAAAGGAGAAAATGCTGGTAATCAGCATTTTCTCCTTTTCCCACAATGTTTTCTACCCTTCCCAAATAAATTTCAGTTTTTGAGTCTATTTTGTCATCTGCAAATGCTTTCAATTTGGACCAGTCTAAAATTTTGTCGTTTGGTAAAGAGTTAAAGAAAGAAGGGTAGTTATAAATGTAACAAGTTTTATGATATTGCCTGGTCATATTCTACACTGAATCATCTGCAAAGAGCAATCAAATTCTTATTAATGCTTTTTCATGTTCAGTTTATGGCTTGCACCAAACATATAGATACTCTTGTTAATGAGTTATGTAAGATAGGTGTAACATGATCGTACCTGTGTATTTGCATTAGAAAATGGGGCTAATAATTCTTGAACATGTTACAAGAGGACAAACTTTCAGACGTTTTAAGTTTTTTTACCTCTTACCTGAAATAACAAAATTTTAGACTTGTTCCAAATTAAAAGCATTTGATGACCAAAACTTCAGAATTGTCCATATATAAGGAATTTACATACAACAATTCAAACCATTTTCAAATGGTAGTATTTGTCCTTGAATAGGCTGAAAAAATTTTGAGGAAAAGGAGACTAATGTTGTTTTCAAAAAGCTTCTGTCTCGGGATAATTAAATCGCTGGATTGTGTGGTAGAGGGTAAAAAATTTGAAGTTGTTAAAATGAATCATAGATGTACCCAGAGGAATAAAGCTTTTGAAAACATTGAGGGCAAAGGAGAAAATGCTAATATGGCCATGTTAATGGAACTTGTCTGTGATGGGATCGAAAACATTGTTGGAAAAGGTGGACATTTTTTTTTTTAATCGGCATTTACTCCTTTTCCCACAGTGTGTTCAAAAACCTTCTGCATTAGGGTCATGCATCCCATTATTGTTTGGTAAAGAATTGAAGGCTTATCTGACAAGTTAAATTCGGTTCAGAAGATGGAATTTGTCTTAGATTGGGCAGAAAACATTAGGCATAAAAATGAGAATATGTAGGTAATTTTCTCCTTTTCTCACAGTTTTTTCAAAAGCCATTTTCATGATGCTCATTAACTCTTTACCACACAATCCTGAATTTTAACGACCCTGAGCCTTTTGAAAACATTGTGGGAAAAGGAGAAAATGCTGGTACCCAGCATTTTCTCCTTTTCCCATAATATTTTTTGCCCTACCCAATACAGACTTCCATTTTTCAATAACAGTTATTTTGTCGTCTGCAAATGCTTTCAATTTGGACCAGTCTGAAATTTTTTCATTTGGTAAAGGGTTAAAGCATGGGATTTTTCAGTAGAGGCTTAACTTCTCTTTTGATTGCAAAATTTCAGGCTCATCGACAAAGAAGGCATTTTCTTAACCCTTTACTGCACAATGCTGCTTTTTGACGCCCCCCGGGAAAGAAGCCTTTTGAAAACATTGTGGGAAAAGGAGAAAATGCTGGTAACCAGCATTTTCTCCTTTTCCCACAATGTTTTCTAACCTATCAGAGAAAAGTTGCACCATTTAAGCCACATTGAAATTGTCGTCTGCAAATGCTTTCAATTTGGACAAGGGTAAAATTTTGTCGTCTAGGAAAGGGTTAAAACAAGTGAACCAATTACATGTAACTCTTTAACCCTCTACCACACAGTCCCGAGTTTTATTGACCCTAGAAATAGTGCTTTTGAAAACATTGTGGGAAAAGGAGAAAATGCTGGTAACCAGCATTTTCTCCTTTTCCCACAATCTATTCTACCCTTCCCAAAAGAAGTTTCAATATTTGAGTCATGTTTATTTTGTCGCCTGCAAATGCTTTCAGTTTGGTCGAGTCTAAAATTTTGTCGTTTGGTAAAGAGTTAACAATTAACATTATTCTAGACTGGTCTGAATTGAAAACATTTGCAGACGAAAAATTAAAAGTGGTTGCAATGACAAAATTTACCCTTGATAGGGAAGCAAATATTGTGTAAAAGGTATAAAAAGCTGGTTACCGATATTTTCTCCTTTTTCCACAATGTTTTCAAAATATTGTTTCAATGTTTTCAAAAGCCTTAAGCTTCTTCCACAAGGTTGTTAAGAGTTGAGATTGTATGATAATGGGTTAAGGTTTTACAAAACAACAAAATCTGAAAACTTGTCCAAATTGAAACCGTTTGCAGACAAACGTGACTGAAAATTGAAATTTGCCTTGGGAAGAGTAGAACACATTGTGGAAGAAGGAGAAAATGCTGGTTACCAGCATTTTCTCCGTTTGCTTACAATGTCTTGAAAAGCTTTTTTTTCTCATGGTCATCAAAAGTCGGGATTTTGTGGTAATGGGTTAACCTCAACTTTTAACAACCGTGAGAAAGAAGCCTTTTGAAAAAATTGTTGGAAAAGGAGAAAATGCTGGTATCGAGCAGTTTTTCCTTTTCCAACAATGTTTTCTACTCTTCCTGAAACAAATTTCAGTTTTTCAGTCACATTTATCATGTGGCCTGCAGATGCTTTCAATTTGAACTAGTCTACAATTTTGTTGTTTGGTAAAGAGTTAAGGTAGTTCAGTTAATGGGACTCATCTTGAATAGAATTAAAACCATTGTGGAAAAATGAGAAGATGCTGGTTACCAAATGAGGTTTTAGACTGGAGGGCACACTAAGTTTGCCATTATTAGCTGCTCAACAGGGGTGAGAAACTGATTGTTTGTAGTCAACAGTAACTTCAGCCTTATCGAATCCAGTAAAGGATGACTAGACGACATAATTTTATAGACTGGTTCAAATTGAAAGTATTTCCAGACGACAAAATAAACATTGATGAAAAATAAGAATTTCTTTTGGGAAGGGTAGAAAACATTGTGGGAAAAGGAGAAAATGCTGGTTACCAGTATTTTCTTTTTTTCCCACAATGTCTTCAAAAGGATTTCTTTCAAAGGGTCGTTAAAAGTCGGGATTGTGTGGTAAAGAGTTAAGGATGACCACTTTTGAATTGTAGTTTGTGAAGTTAGAGATGCAGAGTAACCCTTTACCACACAATCCCGAGTTTTAATGACCTTGAGGAAAAAGGCCTTTGGATACAGTGTGGGCTGGGAAAAGAGAAAATGCTGTTAACCAACATTTTCTCCTTTCTCGCTGATGTTTTCTATCCTTCCAAAGGCAAAATTTTAGTGTTTTGGTTACATTTAATTTGTTGCCTGCAAATAATTTCAATTTGGACCAGTCTATGGTTTTGTGTACGGAAAGATGACTACATTTGAATTGTAGTGTGTGAAGTTAGGGACGCAGAATAATGGGGGGACTCTGTTGAGCTCATCACCTGTCACTTGTCAATTGAAATCGGAGAAAAGAGAGTGAAAATGATGTGACAGATCATTAGTGGAGAAGTTGAAGTTTTTGGTAGTGACCAATACAATCCAGCCAGCCTTTTCAAAAAGCTATTAACCCTTTACCGTACAATGCCGCCTTTTAACGCCCCTGGGAAAGAAGCCTTTTGAAAACATTGTGGGAAAAGGAGAAAATGCTGGTAACCAGCATTTTCTCCTTTTCCCACAATGTTTTCTACTCTATAAAAGAAATGTTGCACCATTTGAGCCACACTGAAATTGTCGTCTGCAAATGCTTTCAATTTGGACAAGGCTGAAATTTGGTAAAGGATTAACTCTTTATCACACAATCCCGAGTTTTAATGACCCTGAAGCAGAAGGCTTTTGAAAACTATGTGGAAAAAGCAGAAAATGCTGGTTACCAGCATTTTCTCCTTTTCTCACAATGTTTTCTACTCTACCAAAAACAGAAATTGTCATTTGATCTACATGTAATTTGTCGTCTGCAAATGCTTTCAATTTGGTTCAGTCCAAAATTTTGTAGTTTGGTAAAGAGTTAAGGCTTTACCACACAATTCTTTGTTGCTATGACCCTAAGGAAGGTGGCTTTTGAAAACTATGTGGGAAAAGGAGACAATGCTGGTAAGCAGCATTTTGTCCTTTTTCGACAATCAGTGCTTTAACACTTTGCCAGTGGAAAAAAAATTCAGAACTATCCTTACAGCTTATTGAAAGCATTTGAAGAAAAAAATATAAATGTGGCAGAAATGATGGAATTGGTCTTTGAATGGGAAGAAAACATTGTGGGAGAAAGGGAAAATGCTGGTTACTGGCATTTTCTCCTATTTGTACAATATTTTAAAAGCCTAGTCTGTTGGAGTCATTGAAACTCAGGATTTCGTCGTAAAGCTCTAGCTCTTTAACACAAGAGAGCATTTTATTCTTGTCAAAATTGTGAAAGCTTTTGCAAGTGACAAAATAAATGGAACTCAAAAATTGAAATTTGTCTTGGGAAGTATTGAAAATGTGGGAAAAGGAAAAAATGCTGGTTACCAGAATTTTCTCCTTTTCCCAGAACGATTTCAGTAGCTCTCTTTCTCAGGGTCATTGCAAGTCAGGATTGTGTGGACAGGCTTAAACAATTTAAGGTAAAGGTTACTTTGACAATGGTTTTGCACACCTTTGACCATTGCCTTGACAGGACTAATCACAAGCCAAGTGGAAGAGCAATTGTTGAAGGAAGTCCAAGCATGATTTCATGTTACAGTGCACAAACTTCAGAATTTTTCCGACATGACATTGGTGACAGCTGTAGTTACTCGAAGGTTTTTCATTAGCATCATGTCTGGTTGCTACTGCATAACCCGTTAACCCTTTACCACACAATCCCGACTTTTAACGACCCTTGGGAAGAAGGCTTTTGAAAACATTGTGGGAAAGGGAAAAAATGCTGGTAGCCACAATGTTTTCTACCCTATCAGGGACAAAAATCGTCGTTTGGGTCTCCTTCAATTTGTAGTCTGCAAATGCTTTCAATTTGGACCTGACTAAAATTTTGTCGTTTGCTAAAGAGTTGAAATACTAAACAATCCAGAGTTTTAACAATCCTGAGGGAGAAAGCTTTGGAAAGCATTGCAGAAAAGGAGAAAATGCTGGTAACCAGCATTTTCACCTTTTTCCACAATGTTTTCCATAATGTTTTCAACATAATACAGTGACAACTCTTATTTGTGCATGACCTTAGTTTCCTGAGGGAGAAAGCTTTGGAAAGCATTGCAGAAAAAGAAGAAAATGCCGGTAACCAGCATTTTCTCCTTTTTCCACAATGTTTTCCACTTATGTTTTCAACATAATACAGCGACAGCTCTCTTATTTGTGCATGACCTTAGTTTCACCAAAACAAGGCTATGGCTTTGAGTTGTCATGGCAAGGACACCGTCAAGATCCAGTGCCTTGTAACAGGATCTAACCCCAGGCCTCTCAGTTGTGAATCCAACTCCTCCATCACAGAACCATGCAGGACCCCATGCTAAATTGGCTACTCCCTGTTTTGATGCATTATCAACTGTTCTGTTTTGAGCTATAATTATGCATTTTAAATGAGCTTTTAAGAGCCGTAAAGGGCATTACTTGTTATGTGTCAGTCACAAAGGCTATAATTTAGAGGCAGCAAAGGATTTCAAGTGAGCCTTAACCATAAAGAAATTTGTTGGGTTTCATGATGTCAGTGTTGTAGTGTCCAAGTCAAGTTGACATTGTGTGATGTATTTTTGTATCAACTGTTGTATAATGGTACAAGGTGCACAGAGTTCAAGAGCCACACCGTCTATACAATATTATAATGCTGATGTCAAAGACAATGTCACATGGTCACATCCTGATTGAGGCTTAGTGACAGAACAATGGAGAACATGATGGGAATTCAGCTTTTTGAGCATAGTCTAAATGAAATGGACATTTTTCAAATACAAAACCTAGTCTATACAATATTATAATGCTGATGTCAAAGACAATGTCACATGGTCACATCCTGATTGAGGCTTAGTGACAGAACAATGGAGAACATGATGGGAATTCAGCTTTTTGAGCACAGTCTAAATGAAATGGACATTTTTCAAATACAATACCTAGTCTATACAATATTATAATGCTGATGTCAAAGACGATGTCACATGGTCACATCCTAATTGAAGTTTGGTCACAGAACAATGGAGAACATGATGGGAATTCAGCTTTTTGAGCAGTCTAAATGAAATGGACATTTTTCAAATACAAAACCCCGAAAATGCCATTCACAACTTTAACCCTTATCCTGCTATATAACTAAAATGAAACTTTCAAGTCGATAGTATAAACCCAAATTTTGCTATTTCAAAGTTACTTTTTTGGGGAAAAATATCTTCTTATCAGATAGCGTAGATCAAAGATCAGACTGTACAGTCTGGTCTTGATCTACACTGTCCACAAAAGGTCCTTGAGTTGCGGTCAGCAGCTTAACTCTTTACCGAACGACAAAATTTTAGACTAGTCCAAATTGAAAGCAGTTGCAGACGACAAAATAAATGTGACTGAAAATTTGAAATTTATAATGGGAAGGGTAGTAAACATTGTTGGAAAAGGAGAAAATGCTGGTTACCAGCATTTTCTCCTTTTCCCACAATGTTTTCAAAAGGTGTTTCCTTTAGGGTTGTTGAAAGTCAGGATTTTTCGGTGATGGGTTAATTGTTAAGTTGCTTCGGTAGCCAGTGTAGATCAAGACTAGAACGCACAATATATGTAGCCTTATCTTGAACCTACACTTACTGCCATACTAAGATGTTCTGGCCAAAAGCAGCCTTAACTCTTTACCACACAATCCCGACTTTTAACGACCCTGACAAATAGGCCTTTTGAAAACATTGTGGGAAAAGGAGAAAATGCTGGTTACCAGCATTTTCTCCTTTTTCCACAATGTTTTCTACCCTACCCCCAAAAAATTTTGATTTTTCATTCACATTTATATTGTCGTCTGTAAATGCTTTCAATTTGGACAGGGCAAAAATTTTGTTGTCTGCTAAAGGGTTAAAAGGGCAGTCATCTGAGAGTGACTGAAAATTTTACATTACTTATTTGGCGCTTAACCCTTTACCACATGACAAAATTTTGTGCTCGACCAAATTGAAAATATTTGCAGACAGTAAATTAAGTCCCGCTAGAATGGTAACTTCTGCCTTTAAAAGCGTTGAGACAATTTGTGCGAAAAGGAGAAAATGCTGGTTACCAGCATTTCCTCCTTTTCCAACAAGATTTTCATAAGCTTTCTTCTTCAGGGTCATTAAAATTCAGGGTTGTGTTGTAAAGGGTTAAAGGGGCCCTGCAGGACTCAATTGGATTTGTTATCTAGGGGTTGTGGGTTGACTTTCAGTCTCTGGTTGACCTTTTGGAAGTACGATATTCAGTGTGGCTCAAATGATGAGATTTGTCTTTGAGGTGGTAGAAATCATTGTGGTAAAAGGAGAAAATGCTGGTTTCTCCTTTTCCCACAATGTTTTCAAGAGTCTTTTTCCTCAGGGTCGTTAAAACTCTGTGGTGTCTGTGCTTGTGAGATAGAGCTTTGGCCTTGATGTCAACTGTGGGACTGTTCATTGGCCCACACATTCAGTGCGAGTACTGGTGTAGTTCCCAGGAAGCAGAATCAAGAGAGATTAGTATGTGTTACAAGAACTTGTTTCACAGTTGATGTAAAATAAATATGTTTAAACTAAATTTGGGATTGTATGACAAAGGGTTAAACTAAACTCTTACACATCACCATGGGCAGACAACTCATTTAGTCCTGCACTTTTGAAAACATGGTGGCAAAAAGGATAATTGCTTCTAAAAATGAATATGTTCCATTGCTTAACCCTTTCCCAAACGATAAATTTTAGACTGGTCCAAATTGAAAGAGTTTGCAGACGACAATTTTAAATTTGATGAAAATGACAGAAAGTTCTCCAAAAAGGGTAGAAAACACTGTGGGAAAAGGAGAAATTGTTCGTTACGAGCAATTTCTCCTTTTCCCACAGTGTTTTCAAAAGACATGTACTGCAGACACGTGAAAACCAGGGCTTGTTTGGGAAAAGGTTAAACATTTTCACATGTATTCATATATAAAACTCTGATTCATGGCAATCATTTATGATTTACAAGGATAATATTTTATTCAGCTGCAGTTGGTTTCATTTTTAGCTTGGCTGCTTTCTAAGAAGTTGTTGAGGTAGTGTCGTAACCTTGGCGTTGTCATCATCTCTGTTGTATGTGTTGCTGTGCAAAAACTTGGATATATTATGATAATTATCTCTGTTATTAACTCTTTACCAAACAACAAAATTTTGACTTGACCAAACTGAAAGCATTTGCAGACAACAAATTATAGTTAGCTCAAATGATAATCTCTTTCTTTGATAGGGTAGAAAACATTTTGGGAAAAGAAGAAAATGCTGGTTACTGGCATTTTCTCCATTCCCCACAGTGTTTTCAGTAGCCTTCTTCCCTGCTATCATAAAAACTTAGGATTGTGTGGTGAAGGGTTAATGAAGATATTTATTTCAAACTCAGACAAGTTGTTCACTATCAAAAGGGGAATCCATACAACTGGGGCAGATAACTACCAAGGTATTTTTGTTACAGTTATGCCCCTTTTTCGACTTAGAATTTTCACAGAAAATCCAGCAACTGCAGGGGCATCTGGCGCTCATGTTTTACGAGTATACATCAGCACTGTGCAATTATAATCCATGGCAAGATGTTTTCAAATAATGGAAGTGGTGAAAGTCTGTAAAAGGAGTGTTGATCAGACCTCCAGATAAATGGGAGTGATGGTATTCTAAATCTTTTATTTCTTTCCAGACCCTATGTTGTGGGTACTCATTAGAATTGTCTCGATGAAACGATTCTAATAAGTACCAACGACATAGGGCTAAGTGGAGAGTGATTAAAATTTTCAATTTTGAAATCAGAATCACTTCCTCCATCTGGAGCTCTGGTTGATGATATTTTTCTTGCCATATATACATAAATTCTTGCTTTAACATTCCAGTGATATTGCAATAAAATTCTTGGTTTTTGTTTAGATCTGTCTTTTATCTCTTTTTCTTGTGACTTGGCATGTAATAGAGCATCAGTTTTAAAAAATCACAGCTGGAGTAATTCAAGAGCTTGTGAACTTTATTTTAGACAAACATCTGATACATGATTAACTCTTTACCACACAATCCCGACTTTTAACAACCATGTGAAAGAAGCCTTTTGAAAACATTGTGGGAAAAGGAGAAAATGCTGGTTACCAGCATTTTCTCCTTTTCCCACAATGATTTATACCCTTTCCAAAACAAATTTCAATTTTTCAATCACATTTATTTTGTTGTTTGCAAATGTTTTCAGTTTGAACAAGTCTAAAATTTTGTCGTTTGGTAGAGAGTTAAAGAACAGATAAGCTAAACCAGAAATCTGAGGCAAATGATATACTAACTTGAGTTATGTAGCTGGACAAGGAGCCAATTGGATGCCCTTTTCCACTGAAAAAAAAACAGTGTTTTTGAAGAGGTGAAATGAAACTTGTTTTTGATACTGTACTTAATGTTAAGTCCCTTTCTCTAGTTTCAAATTTTTTATCCATTTGTTTGTACACACCTCGGTAGAAACAGCCAAACTGCAACATGACACTAAACATTATATACAAATTTGGAACAGACTGGTACCATGAAGTAGTAGCAGCCTCGGCACTTACAAAAATGCTTAGGTTTACACGCTACCAGTCAACATTGCTTTCAGTTTTTTTCACAAAGTTGGAAAGAAAGCCACTAGTTGCTTGGAAAGACTTGTGCACAGAACTGGTAAGGAAACTCCAAATAGGCGTAAAAAGGTGTGCTTGCCACAATGATGTAACTGAAATATTGGTGAAAAAGGCATTTAAATTCAAACAATGAAAATCCTCTGAATTAATCCTTTCAGTTACATGCTGTTAGATTTCTCTACAGTTTGAAGAATTCTTTATCAGAAGATTTACACTTGTTCAAATTAAAGGCATATCTAGACAAAATTAAATGTGCTTAAATGATGGTGGATGTCCTTGGAAGGGTAGAAGACAAAGTGAAAAAAGGAGAAAATGCTGGTTACCAGCCTCTCTCTTTTTCCCATCCATGATTTCAAACACCTCCTCTTTCATGGTCATTCAGAAGTGGTTCTTACTGGTTAAAAGGTAAAATCATGGCCTTGTAATTTAAGATATACCTCAAATTTTTGTGAGAGGTTATCATGGCATTTTCTACTCGTACTCTCATCCACTAACAGATTTCTTTCCTGTTTTCGCATGATTTTTAGTTTTGATTGGTTAAAACTTCCTAATGTTGAGATTATGTTTGATGATTAGGGTATATAGCTATAATGCACTGAAGTTCAGAGGAAGCTTTAGGTGATAATACAAAGGAACAGAGATTAACAGTGAAAAATAAAAAAGTCATCATCCTATAGCTTTGTACCCCATGAGCCAAGCACCAGTTTCCTGTTGTAGTATGTCAGATAGCATAACAACATGTCAGAAAACTTGATGACAATTTGTCAGTAGATATGACAACAAAATTTGATTTTTTGGTTGGGGCATTTCAAGTTAGACAAATGTTTGGCAAGCTGAACTGTTTAACCAACAACAAAATTTTAGACTGGTCCAATTCAGTGGCATTTGCAGCTGACGAAATAATAGTTATTCATTTATGCAATTTGTCTTTTAAAAGGGTTAAAATATTGTGGGAAAAGGAGAAATGCTGCTTATCAGCAAAAATACTGATAAAAGCACGGAGTACTTTTTTATCTGACTTTATGTAGAAAATACATTTTTGCAAATCTGACTTTTGAATTCAATCTCAGAATTGTAAAATATATTTTATACTTAAGGATCTTTATTTAACAGTGTATGCTTTTTTTGTCCAGACATGTGAATTAAGAAGAAAAAAATGATTTGAAGATTCAGTTCCTGCTAAATTATGATTCAGTAATGTAGTTTTATTTTAAAAGGGAGTTAATGTCTCAGTATCTTTACAGGTGGAGAATTTGATTCCTTTTGTTTGAGGGTGTATATTTTGTTAATAGAAATAAATGAAAATGCACATTCAGTAGAGTTCTGTCACAAAACAAACACTAGGAAATGGCGCCATGTTGAATGTAAGCCCAAATCTTGCAGGAAGTAGGAGCCCAAAATCACAGCATCTGAAATTCTGAGCAAAGCAATATTAGTAAAACATGAAGTATATAACTGCTCTTTCAAACAGTATTGTGTGGGGTAGAGCAGAAATTAACTAGAAATTTCATGGGGTCTGTTGTTAATATGCAGAATGATTAAACTTCGAGCACTTGAAAATAATTTCAGACAGGATTAAAGACCAGATATATGTATTAGAACTGAAAGACTTTTTAGGCCATAATTGTGTCACAGGGTAACTCGCCAACACTGTAGATCCAAGAACAGATGAACTTCTTGTGTAGTCTGATCTTGATCCACTCAGTGCAGAAAGGTAACAAAGTTGCACCTAGGGCAATGAGGGTTAAGGTTCTCCAATATTTCTTGGTATTTTCTTTGTTATTTGCAAGCAATATTAAGATTTATCTAAGTTTTGCCTTCCCTTGAACACAGATAGGTGTGTGTGTATGTGGTAGAAATTGGTATATTATGGTAACAGGCATTTAACAGCATGTTGCCATGCTAATGTTTCAGCTTAATGGGGTTTTGATGTCTGATCTTAAAGTCGACAAGAGCAACCCACGACTTACAAGTCTACCACATTCTGTCTTGTAAAGCCGCCACATTCCTAGTTGTAATCAACCCAAAAATTAGCTTATCCTCTTCTCTTTGGACTTCAAGTTGATAAATTTCAGACAGGTTTTAAACTGTTGTGAATTTTTTTTTTTTGCATTTATCCCAGAAAGCATGTTAGCTAGTGTACAAACTGTCATGTGCTTCAACAGTCTTGAGGAAAGAGGACTTCCAAGACAATTAGTTGGAAAAAGAGCAAATCCTGGTAACAAGCATTTTCTCCTTCTCCCATAATGTTTCCCATGCGACCAAAGATGAATCTCATCATTTGAGCCCTATTTGATTTTTTAAAAACCTAGACACAAAATGTGAACTTTGCATGTATTGATCAGTTTCTCCTCTTACCACAGTATTCTCATGTATGTTCTTATATGAAAGCTTAATAAACCTGAACTGCCTATATTTTACAAGGATGTTTTCAAAGACCTGTCCTTGGGATTTGTTTCAGGAGGAGCCTGGCCATTAGTGATAACAGAATATGAGACATAAGTATGATGTTATCATTTACCTTTTGGAGCCGATCTAAGTTGAGAAAGTACCATTAACCCTTTACCAAACGACAAAATTGTAGACCAGTCCAAATTGAAATCTTCAGCAGACGAGAAAATAAATGTGACTCAAAAATTGAAATTTGTTTTGGAAAGAGTTGAAAAGATTGTGGGAAAAGGAGAAAATGCTGGTTACCAGCATTTTCTCCTTTTCCCACAATGTTTTCAAAAGGCTTCTTTCCAAGGATGGTGAAAACCCGGGATTGTTTGGTAAAGGGTTAAAATCTGGAACAAACCATTCTCATATGAGCCATGTTCTGTGAAAAGGGGCTTAATGCATCTGTGTGATGTATCTTTGTGATGCAAGAAATCACATAATTATGGATCCATAATAGCCACTTTTTTTAACAACCAGCTTAATCATGTGGTAGACATGCAGAAATTGACCTATAGCAAAAGGTTTCGGCCCAGGTCAGCCTGCGCTGTGTGCGCAGGCTGACATGTGTCGATACTTTTCGCAGATGCATTAAGTCCCCCTTTTCACAGAGCATGGCTAATATATATCGCTCCCTTGTCTAGCAGGTTCTGTTTAAGTTTTATCCATTGCTGTTCTTAACCCTTTACCAAACTACAAAAAACTGGATCTTCTCAAATTGAAAGCATTTGCAGATGACAATTTATATGTTGTTATAAAGATGATTGCTTTCTAGGAAAGGGAAGAAAACATTGTGGCAAAAGGAGAAAATGCTGGTTACCAGCATTTTCTCCTTTTCCCAAAATGTTTTCAAAAGCCCTCTTCCTGAGGGTTGACAAGACTTGGGATTGTTTGGTAAAGAGTTGAACAAAAAGGAATGGACTGTGTTTGTTAAAGTTCTTAATTTCTTTTGCATTTTCAATTTTTAAGGATTGATGATGAAATTGTAGGATTTCTGTGTCCCAGACATGTCTTGTATGGATTGTTAGTTGACTCTTTGAGTGTTGTAGTGTTGTAAAGCACTGATACAAGTAAGGCACCCTTTGGGTTTTCTAAAAAAAATCAATGCCAGATAGGTAGTCCTGTATTTTATCATGACACCATTGCTCCACCCATCTGAATTGAAGGAGGATTCCAAGGCTGTGATACCATTATATACCTGACCTTACAAGTTCATCATTAGTGGTGAAACGGTTTACCGATTAACCGATTAACCGCGGTCTATTCAAAGAAAAAAACCGAAACCGGTTCGAATTTCACCGTATCGGTATTTCTGCAATATGTCAACTTCTCTTAATTGCATCAGAAAGTCCGGTTTTCCCAAAAATTCTGTCAGAAATCGATCGTTTTTCAACTTACAGTTCCAAAGATTTCCAAAAGCGAAAGTTGTTTATTTTTTTCCACAGACGGTGTCACCGGTGTTTAGGTAAAACTATGACCACATAAAATTCACGACACAAACTCCAAATAACTGTCGAGCTTTAATGCTTTTGGATCAACGGAGTTTGTATGTTATTCATTTCTTATAACTTTGCTTACACTTATTTTTGCGTTTTCCGGTAGTTAAGCGGCAAAGTATTAGTGTTAGTACAGTAAGCAACTGAGTAAGTTAGTGCATCGCACTGTCTACTCTGTTGAGCTCCCGAAGTTCGGTATAGTAGCGGTGGTTTTTATATAAACAAGTACGCTCTTGAAGAAAAAAAAAAAAAAAAATGGCAGACGAAAATCGTCAAGATAGCGAGTGTTAAAGACTAGTCAATTTCAGTTTGTTTTTATTTGTTCATGCAAAAGAATTGCTTTTTAGTTCATTATCTTGAAAGAATGGAAGAGTTCCAAGCACATGTACTAGTTTTCTTTATCACCTTTTGAGCATATGCTACCCTAACAGTGACTACAAGTGGTCAGATATGCTAAATGTCAGCATATACAGCATATTGCAATACGTATTGCAATACGGGTCAGCCGTATTGCAATATATTGCAATACGCTTTTTACCGTATTGTTTCACCCCTATTCATCATGCTGCTTACATATGGTTGTAGAAGATAACTCAAGCTAGACTTCTACACACAAGCAATTATCTAAAGCAATTTTCTACAAGATGATTCAACTCTGTATTCTGTAAATTCAAAATTAGGGTAAACCCTTTGCTGATTATTTATCTCTTTTTAATAACCCTTTCCCAAACAAGCCCTGGTTTTCATGTGTCTGCAGTACAAGTCTTTTGAAAACACTGTGGGAAAAGGAGAAATTGCTCATAATGAGCAATTTCTCCTTTTCCCACAGGGTTTTCTACCCTTTTTCACAACTTTCTGCCATTTTCATCAAATTTAAAATTGTCGTCTGCAAACTCTTTCAATTTGGACCAGTCCAAAATTTGTCGTTTGGGAAAGGGTTAATAAACCTTTGATAAACCTTTTGAAAACTTTGTGGGTAGAGACGAAGATGCAGGTAACCAGCCTGTATTTTTCTCCCTTTCCAAAATCAAAAATCTTTTCGAGTCGAGTCATTTTTCAGACTGCAGATTCTTTCAGTACTTGATATCACCATTTTGATTGAGTTACAGGTCTTTGAGCGTACTCACACAAATCAGGTAAGAAAATGAACAAAATTGCAAGACAGCGCATGAAACTGGGACATCCGTATTTGCATGTAATCAAATCCCACAAAAGAATAACGAGTTAGAAATCGAAGTCCGAATATGCCAGTTAGACACTACATAGCAGTGATATGTACCTCTGATCGGAGAAAGGACAAAATTGGTATCTCCCAGTTCGCCAAATGCATTTAATTACCTAGAGTTGACAAGATTTGTAGGAAGTTGTTGATTGTCAAAGTGTAGTAAATCAAAACATGCTTTTAATGCAAGGGTTACACCAATGTAAGTGCATACATGGTTATATGTGTCCTTTATTTTTAACCCTTTTCCAAACAACAAATTTTCGACTGGTCCAAATTGAAAGAGTTTGCAGATGACAATTTTAAATTTGATGAAAATGGCAGAAAGGTCTCAAAACGGGTAGAAAACGCTGTGGGAAAAGGAGAAATTGCTCTTTACGAGCAATTTCTCCTTTTCCCACAGTGTTTTCAAAAGACTTACACTGCAGACACGTGAAAACCAGGGCTTATTTGGGAAAGGGTTAATTTGGAAATGGGTTACATGGGTATTGGGGCCAATGTTATAAAGAAGAGGCATCCTCATAGTAAAGTGGGATGGAAGCTATAAATGGCATTAAGCTGATGTGTGTTTGATATGGTAGAACAGAAAAGAAAAGGAAGAATGTTTTTTCCATACATTTTCAAGCCCGACGTACAAAAATAAGTAACCTAGCAGACTTTTATGAAAAATGAAATACTTAATGAGCAGCAGTTTCTTAGTTGATGGGAATTTCATCTGTGTGACTGAAAATGCTTGGTTTCCGGTTAGTGGAGATGTATGAATTAACAAGCTTTTCTTTGACTTTGATTTGAGTCTCACATTTCTAGATGAAGGCACTGGTAGAAAGACAGATTAAAGTAAAAACTAGATTGTTGCAACTGAACGTTCATAATGGATATTGCACAAATTCATGTGATACTTGTATAAATTTGAAAATCAAAAGAGTCTAGAAACTTGTAGAATTCAAATGTGTATGCTGAAATGATGTTTAATGCATTAACAACAATGCATGCACTTTCACATGCTTCTCTTTAGCCCTCCGGGGTATCTCAGTGGTTAGCGTATCTGACTGGTGACCTGGTGGTCACGAGTTCGATACCCGGTTGAGTCATACTTTCTTTCCATCGATTTTTCACCTCTGAGTACCTCTGATAAACGTGAGAAAAGTAGTCAGTGGCTTTGGAAAAACAGTTGTGTCAGTCCTGGTGTGAGAAAGCCAGGAAACACATGGGTGCGTCACTGACCACCATGATACCACCTGAGTGGTTAAAGCGGCGTTAAATTCCAATAGAAACAAATACTTCTCTTTAACCCTTTCCCAAACGATAAATTTTAGACTGGTCCATATTGAAAGAGTTTGCAGACGACAGTTTTAAATTTCATGAAAATGGCAGAAAGGTCTCAAAAAGGGTAGAAAACACTGTGGGGAAAAGGAGAAATTGCTCATTATGAGCAATTTCTCCCTTTTCCACATTTTTTTCAAAAGACTTGTACTGCAGACACATGAAAACCAGGGCTTGTTTGGGAAAGGGTTAACAGTATGTTGTACTCTCCTTCTTAGGAATGCCCCCAGTAATCTTGATGGCTTTTGAACGAACTCCAACATTAGTCAACTATAACAACATCAGGAATTTCGGCATTTCATTTAACAATTTAACAATTTAGAAATACTTCTGATATTGGTTTGAATACTGTAATCAAGGTATCAAGTTTACCCACATCATTTGAAAACATGGTAGAAAAAGGAGGAAATCGTGGTACCCAACTGGCTGCTATGAGACTTATGTACTGTTACAAGATCAGGGTCCATATTCACCAACCATTCTTAAGAACGTTCTTAGACTTATTCTTCAAGATTTTCCAAGTTTGAAAGTAACACAAGTTCTGATTGGCTAAACCAAATGGTTTAGCCAATCAGAAGGTGTGTTGCTTTCAAATTTGGAAAATTTTGGAGAACAAGACCAAGAATATTCTTAAGAATGGTAGGTGAATACGGACCCAGCTTTCAGGTTCTGTTGGTCCTTTTCTGATCAATACTCTCATTAACCCTTTACCACACAACTCCACGTTTTATCAACCCTGAGGAAGAAGTCTTTTGTAAACATTGTTTGAAAAGAAGAAAATGGTGGTAACCAGCATTTTTTCCTATTTCCACAATGTTTTCTACCACATCAAAGGCAAATTCCATTATTTGAGCCAAATTTGAATTTTTGTCTGCAATTTTTTTCAATTTGTACAAGTATAATTTTTCTTGTGTGGTAAAGAAATAAATTGATATCAAGAAGCAACTGTAAAGTTGAATAATTGCAAATGAAATAAACAGAGTTTATAATTCAGGTTTTTTGTATGATGGTTCCTCCCTTCATAGTATTGTAAAAGATTATTTCAAAATCACAAAAATAACTAAAAAGCTGTAACCCAAATTGTCAGGAAAGTCACTTCATATAGTCTGCATTTTATAAATACTTATATGGTACTCTGGGAGACTTAAGGCCAGAGTGCAAAATCCTTGCAAAGATCTTTCAAGACTTTATCAAGCAATCCAATGTTTTTAGCGACTCTGAGGAAGAATTGCTTTGAAAACTTTGATGGAAAAAGAGAAAATGGTGTTTACCAGCATTTTCTTGTTTTCTCACAATGTCTTTTTTTCTCTTTCACAGACAATTCCCTTTAATTGAGCCATATCAGATTTGCCAAATGATTTAGCCAATCAGAAGTTTGTTACATTCAAATTTAGAAAATTTTGGAGAATAAGATTAAAAATTTTCTTAAGAATAGTTGATGAATAAGGAGCCAGATTTAATTAACTTTATCTGGTAAGATCCCTGAAGCATTGCAAAGACTGCAAAATGCTAATTTTGGTCTTGCTGATAAAAACAATATATTTTCTGTACATTTTACACAGTCTATTACTCCTTTAACACACAGTCCCGTGTTTTAATGGCCCTTAGAAAGAAGGCTTTTGAAAACATTGTGGGAAAAGGAGAAAATGCTGGTAACCAGCATTTTCTCTTTTTCCCACAATGTTTTTTACGCTTTCAACGACAAAGTCCATCCTTTAAGCCACATTTAAATTGTCGTCTGCAAATGCTTTCAATTTGGACAAGTCTCAAGTAATGTAGTATGTTAAAGAGTTAAATATTAAATTTTGTTCAGGCTTTTGAAGCACAAAAATTAGAATTATTATAAAACAGCTCTGAGCACTGTATATAACAGTTTCCTTCAATGCAGCTGAACAATCTGACCGTATTTATTTTCCTCCATCAAACTTGAACCTTGAAAGAAATGATCAGTAAAATTTCTTCATGGCCCCAGTATATCTGTGAGAGAGATAAAAGGTGCTTATTTTAAAAATCCATACACTTCTGTTTTTTTTTACAAAGGATTTGGCTGGAGAGCGGATGAATAATGATAGCCTTATGGCGTTCAAAGAGAAATTGAACAATATCCCCACTGTATTTTTTTTTCTTGCTTTGGCAAAAAAAATGTTGTTATTCATGTTTCATAAAATCTACCTTATCTCCAGATCTACGTTTGAGAAAATGATAAGCAATCGTCTCCTATGTTGAAAGAACCCATAAATTAATTCATTTAAAAAATGAAGTTGACTAATTTGCACCTTGGCAAAAATAAATGATTATGTCCTTACTTCAAGATTTTATTGTCATAAAACATTAATTATAGCCAAATTTCTCTCCTTCTCATATTAAACAAGCACAAAAAATACCTAATACCATGTTACACTATCTTAACTCTTTACTAGACAACAAAACTGTAGACGTGTGCATCTTTAAAACATTTGCAGCTGACAATACAGCTAAAAGGATGGAATTTGTATTTGAAAATGGAGAAAGCATTGTGGGAAAAGAAGAAAATGCTGGTTACAAGCGTTTTCTTCTTTTCCCACGTTTTCAAAAGGCCTCTTTTTCAGGGTTGTTGAAACTCGGAATGGTAAGGGTTAAAGCCAGACATACTTGCATTAACTCTTTACCAAATGACAAAATTTTAGACTGGTCCAAATTGAAAGCATTTGCAGACGACAAAATAAATGTAATTGAAAAATTGAAATTTGTCTTGGGAAGGGTAGAAAATATTGTGGGAAAAGGAGAAAATGCTGGTTACCAGCATTTTCTCCTTTTCCCCACAATGTTTTCAAAAGGCTTCTTTCACAGGGTCGTTAAAAGTCGGCATTGTGTGGTAAAGAGTTAAAAGATCTTGTGGTCATTAGCATCAGCTTTTCTGTCACGTATAAAAGTACCAATAGACTGCATTGACATTTTTCCATTTGACAAAATTTAAGACCTTTCCTTACTGAAAGCATATTTCGATGTCAATCAAAATGTGGCTCAAATGATTGGATATGTCTTAAGTCAGGTAGAAAACATTCTGGGAAAGGAAAAAAAATGGTCATCAACATGTGGCTGTTTTTCCCACAATGTTGTCAAAGACCTTATAATTATATCAGGGTTGCAAATAAACCCAGGGGATTGTTTTATAGAGGATTAATGACGTAAAAGTTGTGATGCAAGGGTACTGTTGTTAATGCTTTACCAAACAACAAAGTTTTTGACATGTCCAAATTAAAAGCTTAAAAATATGCAGACAGCATATTATATTTAACTTAAATGATTGTATTTGTTTTTAAAAAGGTAGAAAACCTTGTGGGAAAAGGAGAAAATGCTGGTTACCAGCATTTTCTCCTTTGCCCACAAGGTTTTCAAAAGGCTCTTTTCTCAGGGTCGTTTAAACTTGGGATTGTGTGGTAAAGGGTTAAACCATTGCTTAATTAAAACTAGAAGTGAGAAAAAAATCCTAATTGTAAACTTTCAATTGGCCTACTAAATGATACAAGCAATTCTTCTTTTTCGCACAATGCAGAGCTCCAGATAGAGGGAGTGATTTTGATTTCAAAATTGAAAATATTAATCACTCTCCACTAAACCCTATGTTATGGGTACTCATTAGAATCGTCTCATTGAGACAATTCTAATGAGTACCCACAACATAGGGTTTGAAAGAGAAATAATGGATTTCGAATACTATCACCCTATCTTATCTGGAGGTCTGACAATGTCTTTCAAATTCAAATGCAGACATTTTTGTTTCCTTTGATGCAAAAAGTTTAAATTGCAAGCCATAACAAGAGAATTTAATAGACGCTTTTGTGGTGGAATTCCAGACAGGATCTCAAGGCTGGATATTTTTTTAACATTCTTTTGATTTATTCAAAGATGACAGTAAGACAAATTATTATGAAACTTGATTCTATAATGGTTTTCATAACTTTAAGGAGTTTTAAGTAACCAAACTCTATACCAAACGTGATAAGAGAAGAAAACATTTTTGGGAAAAGGAGGCAATTCTCTTTGTTTCCCACAATGTTTTCAAAAACTTTCTCCCTCAGGTTTGTTAAAACAAGGCTATGTTTAGTAAAGGATAAACAATGTGAGAGGAAACTAAATTTTGACCAAATTATGACAACAGCCAAATGTAAGTTGGCCTAAACAGTTTGCTTCTGAAATTTTAGGATGATTGAGAAGTGTGCCTTACTAAGCTTAAATCCTTCTTTAGATGTCCTTGTAGGAAATTTTTCCAGAACATGAGTTTTTCAAGTTATGCAATCTGTTGGTTTGGTTGATATTAGAAACAGTGTCAACATGTTCAACTTTTCCCTACGCTGTTTTCTACTCTTTAACCCTTTACCAGATGACAAAATTTAGCCTTGTCTAAATTGGAAGCATATGCAAATGACAATTTCAGTCTGGCTCAAACGGTGCAATTTTTCTTTGATAGGGTAGAAAATATTGTGGGTAAAGGAGAAAATGCTGGTTACCAGCATTTTCTCCTTTTCCCTCAGTGTTTTCAGAAAGCTTCTTTCCCTGGGTCTTTGAAAGTCAGCATAATGTGTGGTAAAGCGTTAAAAGACAGATTGAATCATTTTAGCCACATCTTCTTTCCCTGGGTCTTTGAAAGTTGGCATTGTGTGGTAAAATGTTAAAAGACAAATTGAATCATTTTAACCACATTTTAAGGTTCCATATACTGAGCTTTTTCTTAGAAATTTGAATTGCAAGATTCTGATTTGTTTTCATTTTTTGTCATGTAAAAACCTCCACCCACATAATTCCTTGGGAACTAATTACATACCAGTACTTACTGGAGTTGCATATAGAAATCTTAAGGCGATATGTAAACCTATTAGGTCTTCAACAGAAAACAATCTCATACTTTTCCAAATTTAAAGCATTTGTAGACTACAGATAAAATATGCCACAAATGATGAGAGTGGTCTTTTAAAGAGTAGAAAAGCTGTGAGCCTTTTAATAATTAGTTTAAGAAAAAAAGTGTAGTTAAATATTATTATTGAAGGTTTTGCAATTTTTTCTTTTTAGGTTTATATAAATGTAGACTAGTAGCTATGTACGAAACACTGAAATGCATAGAATGTAGATTTTGTAAAAACATCCCACATAATTTCTCCCCTGACTAGTCTCTTCTATTGTTAAACAAGGAAGTGTGTTTACTAAATTCTGAAGTCTTGAAACAATGTCGGAACAACAAATAATTTCAGAATTACCAAAATGAAAATAAAATGAATGCTACTTGAGAAGCTTGAAGTCAATGGAGCTAATAGTAAACTGTTTTTATTTCACATTTTATGTTTTTGGGTTGTGCATATGACACTTATGCTCAATTAGTGAGTGCTCCTGTAAACCTAAACTTGAAACCAGACCACATTCCAAGTAGGCCATTCATAACCTGTTTTTGTTAACACTCTGCCACATCAAGTTAAAAGAAACTGTGGATCTAATTTTGTTATAAGTAACCGAAATGTTCAACACCAGATGCTGGCTGTTTATGTTATTACGCTTAGGAAACACGATTTGAGCTCTTTATGCATAGAATTTGAAACAAAATCAAAATGTTGATTTAAATGAGGTCATAGAAAGAATTTGCATTGCAATTTGCGGCACTGGAATCCAAAACTTATTTTCTCTCAAAAAATTATTTATGTAGTTAACCCTAAGAGAGTGTTCAATAAATTTGACACACATTTTCAGTGTAGAAATAAAAACCAAACAATTGCAATTTCCAGGTTGCTCTTGTCCAGAATGTCTATGCAAAGCAGACTATTAAAAAGATCAGATTGCATGTTTTGTGCTGTATGATTTTGATCTTACACTGCATGCAAAGGCAACTGAAGTTATGAAAGGCAATTTAAGCGTCAACATTTCAGTTTGCCTGAGAACTACATTTTCTGACAGTCTAGCAGACAGACATTTCCTATGGCTGTTCCCTTAACCATTTACAAAAAAGAATCCTTTATTTCATTAACCCTGAGAAGGAAGGGTTTTAAAACTACTGTGGGAAAAGGAAACATGCTGGTAGCCAAAATATTACGCAGAATAAAAGGCACTAGATCAGGCTGTATGTTTTTTGCAGTTAAATCATGATCTACACTATTAGCTGAAACAGTTAAAAGTTTTGCTATGTCCCCAATACAGATTATATTGTATTTTTTTTTCTCATTTTCAGGTACAAAAACAAAGAACTTAGTGGCATGATTGTAAGAAGATGGCAAAGTAAACGCTAGAAACGTGGTATGTACTTCATTTTCAACTCTGCCGTTTTCAAGTAAAACATTGTTGTATTGTCATAGCCGGGCCTCTTGGAAACTTCGACATTTTCTTATATCTCTGTCAGTATTAAACCTATTGTTCCAATTGTAACCATCAAAATATTTTGAAACAGTTGAAACGCCCCCTTTTAAGTCTTTAGGACACAATCCCGAGTTTTGACAACCCTGGGAGAAGGGTTTTTGAAAACATTTTGTTTGGAAAAGGAGAAAATGCTGGTAACCGCAATGTGTTTTCAGCCCTATCAAGAACACAAGTCATCATTGATGTACACTTATTTTGTCATCTCCAAATGCTTCGAATATTTGGTCTAGGCCAAAATTTTGTTGTTTGGTAAAGAGGTAAACTTAAATCTTTTTCTAAAAAGCTTCTGCTTGTGTTTCTCTAGTTCATTCTTAACATTTGTCTCGAATAGCCAGATATATTTTTCTTTTAAATCGTAAAACTATTAGAACTTTGTGAAAATTTAAGGAAAGGATTATGAGCATATTCTTTTTATGCTCAGTTGTATGTATTGAATTTGTCCTTTATCATAGATTTTATTTTCTATTGATGGATTCTTGGTAGGCCTGTGGCTGGTTAGTCAATACACTGCAACAAAATTGTACTTGAGGACTTGGAAACAATCTTGTTAACTCTTTTAGTGTCTGCACAATCCCGACTTTTAATTATTCAGCCATGAGGAACAAGGCTTTTAAAAACATTGTGGGAAAGGGAGAAAATGCTGGTAACCAGCATTTTCTCCTTTTCCCACATTGTTTTCTACTCTTTTACAGACAAATCCCATTATTTCAGCCATATTTAATTCGTCGTCTACAATTGCTTTCATTTTTAACCAGACTAAAATTTTGTCATTTGGTAAAGAATTAAGTATAGATAATCATCATACATAAATACAATAATTTGTACAAAAGGAGACATTGCTCTTCAAACAAAACAGACTTTCTCCATTGCTACAATATTTTCAGTAGTAATACGCTGCAAGTAGAAATGAAATATCTACTAACAAGGAAAAGATTTTATTTGTGAACAAATACTGGTTTTATTCAGAGTTTTTGAAACTTGATTGTCTTGTAATAATTCCATTATAATATGTTATCAATTTTTAGTGTCTAAAACCTTAATCTAATGGTGTTAGATTCCACCTGTCATTCATAACTCATTTAAATGACCCTTATCACCATGGCAACGGCATGATGGGGCACAAGCTTCATGTAACCATGGTGAAGATAAGACACCAGAGGAAGTGAAAACCTATGATTTATTGACCCTTTTCCCTTACATACCTATAACCCAGTACCTAATGAACCCATTTTTTTCTGTGGAAGGAGGATTTAGAAGCATTGTGGAAAAAGAAGAACATTTTCATATTAATATTTTCTACCCATTTACAGAAGAACCTCATCAGTTGAGCAACGTATGAATTGTTGTCTACAAAATACTTTTGGGTATTATCCCTTTACCACACAATCCCGACTTTTAACGATCCTCAGGAAAAAGCCTTTTTGAAAACATCGTTGGAAAAGGAGAAAATGCTGGTAACCAGCATTTTCTCTTTTTCCCACAATGTTTTCTACCCTTCCCAAAACAAAAAAATATATTTTGCATCGGGTTTATTTTGTCGTCTGCAAATGCTTTGAATTTGGACTAGTTTACAATTTTTGTCGTTTGATAAAGAGTTATACTAACTAGTCCTAATTTTTTTGATCTGGTAGTGTTAGTGCTTTGCCAAACTATGATCCCAAGTTTTAACCACTTTAATGAAAAAGGCATTTGAATACCTTGCAGGAAAAGGAGAAAATGCAGATAGTTTGCATTTCCTCCTTTTCCTGCAATGATTTTTACCCTTTCAAAGACAAACACCATCATTTTAGCCACAATGTATTTTTCTTATCTCAACCTTTTTTTTCAGTTTGGACTGTCTTCAAGTTTGTGGTCTGGCATAGAGTTTGGAACATTTCTAAACATAATTTTCACAAATGATATTACATATAACAGAAATGCTCATTACTTGCAACATCCCTTTTATGCACCAATGGGCTGCTTTGTCCCTCCTGGAATTGGTTTTTTGATCCAAATTCCCCACCCCCCATTTCTCCCATCTTTACCCTTCTTTTATGTTTTGAAAGAAAGTTTTTGAAACATAGTTTAGATGATGCAAAATTTCACAAATAGCTGTTCCAGAACTAGGAGTTTACACGCTAAATGTTATACGTGTTGTTATTCATTTTCTATACCCGTTCTCAAACACTCTGATTATAATGACCCTGAGCAAGTGGCTTATGAGTAATATGTGCCTCTTGCCCTAAGGTGAAAAGCTTTTGGAAATATTGTAGGAAAAAGTTTAAAAAAATGCTAGTGACCAAGATTTTATCTTTTTTATGCAATGTTTTCTACACTTTCAGAGACTTCTTCCAGCACTTGAGCCACATTTCATTTGTCATCTTAAAATGCCCGTAGATAAACTCTATTAGTGAGCCATGCTCTGTGAAAAAGGGATTCAATGCATCTGCAAAAAAAGCATCTGCCCATCTCAGCCTGCGCAGTCTGCACAGGCTGACATAGGTCCAAACTTTTTGGTTTTGATAAATTTTCTGTATATCCAAGGAATATTCTACCGCATAATCCAGTCGGTTGTTAGACAAAATGGATTTGATAAATCCATAATTATGTGATGACTTGCTTATTTTTGTTTTCATAATGATCATGGTAGAGTAATATCATGCTCATGGTGCCATGGTTAAGTAATGTCATGATGTTTGTGGTGCCAAGTAATGCCATTATGCTCATAGTGGAATAGTGTTAGAATGCTCATGTTGCCATGGCAGAATAATATTTTATGCTTATGATGCCATTGTTAAGTAATGTCATTATGCTCATTGTGCCAAGTAATCTCATATTGCTCATGGTGCCATGGCTAAGTAAGGTCAAGGTGTCATGATGGATTAATGGTGCAATGGTGTTTGTACTCTGGCAGAGTAATCTAATGGTGAAATAATGTTGTGATGTTCATAGACCATGATGAAGGAGGAATGAGAGGTGCTCATAGTATCCTTGAGTAAGACCATAATGCTCATGATGGAGTGATGTCATAATGCTTATGGTGCCTTGGTGAAGTAATGTCCTAATGATCATGGTGCCATGGTGGAGTAATGTCATAATGCTATAGTTTCATGATGAATTAGTATTGTAATACCCATGTTGTGATGGCAGAATAATGTCATAATGCTCATGTTGCCATGGTGGAGTAATAGCATGATGCTAATGTTGCCATGGTTGAGTAATGTCATAATGCTTATGGTGAAGTAATGTCATAGTGCCATGGTG
Source organism: Tridacna gigas (assembly GCA_945859785.2). Taxonomy (NCBI): domain Eukaryota; kingdom Metazoa; phylum Mollusca; class Bivalvia; order Cardiida; family Cardiidae; genus Tridacna; species Tridacna gigas. The sequence continues at coordinate 57,356,991 of OX244035.2, forward strand.
GAGTAATGTCCCAATGCAGATGTAAGAGTAATGTCATAATGCTTATGGTTCCATGGTTGATTAATGTCATAATCCTCAAGATGTCATGATGGTGTAATATTGTTATGTTCATGGTGTCATGAAGTGATGCCATAATGCACCTGTTACCATTGTGGAGAAAAGTAATATCATATATATCATATATGTATATCGTATGTATACCATTCATATTATAATGCTCATAGGGTCATGGTGGAGTGACGTAATAATGGTTATAGAGTCTTGGTAGATTAATGTCATTTTGATTATAGTACCCTGGTAGGGTTGTCTAATAGCACCTTGGTGAATTATTGTTGTGATGTTCATAGTATCATAATGGAGGAATTAGTAAAGCTCATATATTACCCATAGTATCATGGCAGAGAATTTCACTCTGCTTCAATCATCATGGTGGAGTAATGTCAAAATGCTCATAATACCATATTAAAGTGATCTGATGGCTCCATGGTGAAGTTATAATGATGGAGGAACTAGTAAAGCCCATAGCACTGTACCCCTGAAGTTTAGATACACAAAACCACCGATGCTTGAAATCAACTTGGTCCAAACCATGGAAGTCAGCCACTACATTTCAGAATGCTGTGGTTTTGATACAGAATTCAGGGCAATCAAATTGATCTGGTGCTTCTTTAGCATTCTAGACACTGCAAGCTTTTTGTACTATACGTATTCCCAGTAGATTATTCATGTCCAGCTTATCTAAATTCTTATTGTCAGGAAAGTTAAATATGTAATTATTGTCGGAAAAAAAAAGCGAGGGTTTTTTTTTTCCCACTTTCAAAAGAAAAAACAGTGCTTGTGTGACCCAGGAAAAAGTTAATGTGTGAAAGTTGGCAAATGCTGGAAATCAAGGAGTATGTGCTCAGAGACATGTTTCTATCTTTCAGTACCATTTCATGTAAATATTTATGCTAGACAGGAGATACAGACCAAGTTTCTTAATATCCAATCATATCCGACTTTCTAAACCTTGAATAAATTGTTATGTGCTAAAGTGCTGGTATTTACATAAATGTTGATTGACTGAAATAACTGAGATCAAGTCTTGACCACACATTTTCTTGTACTTTCTCCAAGCACACAAACCATTCATTTTACCAAACAGTCCCATGTTTTAACCAATTTTAGGTAGATGGCTTTCAAAAACATTCTGACAGAAGGAGAGAACGGTGGTAACCAGCTGTTCCTCCTTTTTCCCACGATGTTATCTGCTCTTATAGAGACAATCACATTATTTGAGCCACATTTAACAACATTATTATGCCATAGATTAAGAGTAACCTATTACATGAATTAGGTAACTCTTAATCTATGGCATAATAACATTTTAGACTTATCCAGTCTTGATTTGCAAATTACAAATTTTATGTAGCTGACATTATGGAATATGTCTTTGAAAGCACGGTGGGAAAAGAAAAAAATTGCAAGTTACCAACATATTCTACCAACATATTCTCCTGTTCCCACCATGTTTTTAAGGGTCCTCATATGTTACACCAAGGTAGAATGATGTTTCGATATCACTTTAACCCTTTCCCAAACAAGCCCTGGTTTTCACGTGTCTGCAGTACAAGTCTTTTGAAAACACTGTGGGAAAAGGAGAAATTGCTGGTAACGAGCAATTTCTCCTTTTCCCACAGTGTTTTCTACCCCTTTTGAGAACTTTCTGCCATTTTCATCAAATTTAAAATTGTCATCTGCAAACTCTTTCAATTTGGACTAGTCCAAAATTTGTCGTTTGGGAAAAGGTTAAGTTGTTGTGTCCTTTAACCCTTTCCCAAACGATGAATTTTAGAGCTTGTTTGGGAAAGGGTTAACCCTTTACCAAACGACAAAATTGGTCTAAATTGAAAGCATTTGCAAACAACAAAATAAAAATAATAATACTGAAAAATGGAAAGTTGTTTTGGGAAGGGCAGAAAACATTGTGGGAAAAGGAGAAAATGCTGGTTACCAGCATTTTCTCCATTTCCCACAATGTTTTCAAAAGGCTTCTTTTTTAGGGTCATTGAAAGTCGGGATTGTGTGGTGAAGAGTTAAGTCACTCAAACTTGCTGATGAACCAACTGTTTGCTAAAACTAGCTGTGAAAAGAATCCTATGAAACTGACACTATAAAATTGCGAGTTCCTGTTCATTTATTAGCATCATGCATCACCATCTAGGATTGAGCTCCATTGCTTTGTTTCTTTTACAGAAATACTCTTTGGAGATTTGACATCTTTACATAAACACTCCAGTCCTTACATAAATATTAGTGTAATGTCAGAAATGCTGTAATATTTTCTATTTCTTCACCAGGAGGTGTTTTACAAATAATTCAAAACTCTGACAACTGGCTTCCCGATACTGACCTTTTACCAAACGATAAAATTTTAGATGTGTCCAAATTGAAACATGTGCAGATGACAATGTAAATGTAGTTCAAATAATAAGGTCTGCCTTTACCAGCATTTTTTCCTTTTCCCACACTGTTTTCAAAAGCCTTCTTTCATCTGGGTTGTTAAAAAGTCAGGATTGTGTTGGACAGGCTTAAAGAATGAAGGTCAGTTTTGATGATGAATAAAATGCTTTTTAACTCTTTACCCCACAACAAAATTTTAGACCAGTCCAAATTGAAAGAGTTTACAGACGACAAATAAAATAGGGCACATACAAGTTAGTATCTGTCTTTGAGATCGTGAAAAAATTGTGAGGAAAGAAGAAAATTTGCCGGTTACCAACATTTTTGTCTTTTCCCACAATGTTTTCAAAAGCCTGCTTCAGGATCGTTAAAAGTTGGGATTGTGTGGTAAAGAGTTAATCCTTTACCTAACAATTCCATGTTTTGATGACCTTCAGGATAAATGCTTTTGAAAACATTGTGGGAAAAGGAGAAAATGCTGATAATCAGCCTCTTCCTTTCCCGCATTGTTTTCTATTCCTTTAAAGTCAAATCCGGTCATTTCAGAAGTGTTTATCTTCTGCAATTGCTTTCAGTTAAGATCAGTCTAAATTTTGTCATTTTGTGGAGACTTAACATTTTATTTCAGTTCTTTACCAAAGTTGATAGTCCCAATCTTTTTCTCTCAGGATAAAGGAAAAGTGGGGAATGAGAACAATTCCTACCGTTTCAAAGATAAATGACATAATTTGAACTGCTGTTTAACTAGTCATCTGCAAATGAGCCATGCTCTGGGAAAAAGGGGTTTAGTGGATCGGCAGAAAGTATTGACCCATGTCAGCCTGCATGTTCTGTGCAGGCTGACATGTTCAAAACTTACTGCTATGGGTTAATTTTCTGTATGTCCAAGGACCAGTCTACCTTTATACTCAGGCGGTTCTCAGACAAAATTGGTTTTAGATATCCATAGTTATGTGATGATTTTGCTTGGTGTGATGCATCACAGAAATGTATCACATAAATGATCCCTGCTCTGACAAAAGGGAGCTTACTGCATCTCTTTAACTCTTTCATTACTAACTTACAAAATTCCACTTTTTTTTTGAGCTCTAAAAGAAGATTCCCACTGCTAGTGCTGATGAATTGCATCACAGTCTAGCATTGGGTAGCGGATGGTGTAGATCAAAGATCAGACTGCATGTTCTGTGCAGTCTGATCTTGATCTACACCATCCGCAAAAGCCACTTAAGTCGTCATTAGTAATGAAAGAGTTAATGTATTATACCAAGCAGGACATCACGTTATTCGGGAATCCATAAAATTCAATGCTCCTTTGTAATGCAGAAAATTGACCAATACCAAAAAGTTTCAGCCCAGGTCAGTCGACGCATACTGTGCAGGCTGACCTGGGTTGATACTTTTTGCAGATGTATTAAGCTGCCTTTTCACAGAGCCAGCTCAGATGCATTAACCCTTTACCACACAGTCCCGACTTTCAACCACCATGAGGAAAAAGCCTTTTGAAAACATTGTAGGAAAAGGAGGAAATGCTGGTAACCAGCATTTCCTCCTTTTCCCACAATATTTTCTTCCCTATCAATGGCAAATTCCATCATTTTAGCCACATTGAAATTATCGTCTGCAAATGCTTTCAATTTGGACAAGTCTACATTTTTGTCGTGCAGTAAAGGTTAAACCCACTTTTACTAGAGTATGGCTCAAAAACTTCCAGTATGGACATGACCAAACTTCTGTTGTCTGGTGGAAGAATCGTTTTGATTGATTGATTGATTGATTTTATGGTGTTTAATGCCGTTTTCAACATTATTTCAGTTATATCACGAAACAATGGTCGGCGGCGAGAGAGGAATGAATCCTGTCGCGATGAGTATCATCAATCCTCGGAAAGAAATTGGCCAAGCTGGGGATTGAACCAGGCTTGGCTTGGCCAATTTCTTTCCAAGGATTAATGATAGTTATCACGACAGAATTCATTCCTCTCTCACCGCTGACCATTGTTTCGATGATGGTTATATGGGAAAGCAGCCAGTGGTTTGGAAAGAATATTGTGCGGAGTGCTGGTAAAAGAAACTCCAGGAAACATGGATAGGTGCACTGGCCACTATGATATAACTGAAATAATGTTGAAAAACGGCGTTAAACACCATACAATCAATCATTAAGTTTCAATTGTCATATTTGAAGCTCTTCTGCCAATAAGATGCTTATTTTACTAATTTACTTCCGTTGCTTTGAATGAGTTTTATTTTTGTAGTGAATAAGTTTTACAGGAAATTTAAACCGTTAACCTTTGACTACACCATCCCGAGTTTTAAAGACCCTGAGGAAGAAAGCTTTTGAAAACATTGTGGGAAAAGGAGAAAATGCTGGTAACCAGCATCTTCTCCTTTTCCCACATTGTTTTCTACTTTTTAACAGACAAACTCCATCATTTTAGCCACTTTTCATTTGTTGTCATTAAATGCTTGAATTAGGACTACACTAAAATTTTGTCATCTGGTAAAGAGTTAAAAGGTCACATAATATTAACTGTGGTCAATTAAAAGTACACCTAATATCATTTACATGTTTGATTTCTTTTTTCCTTGGTGCTCCTTTGCTTGTGCTTTTATGGACTTTGTAGTATATGAAATTACAGTAACTCTTTACCACACAATCCCCACTTTTAACGACCCTGAGAAAGAAGCCTTTTGAGAACATTGCAGGAAATGGAGAAAATGCTGGTAACCAGCATTTTCTCCTTTTCCCACAATGTTTTCTAGCTTTCCCTTAAAAGATTTCAATTTTTGATTTACATTTATTTTTTTGTCTGCAAATGCTTTCAATTTGGACTAGTTCTAAATTTTGTTGTTTGGTAAAGAGTTAAAATGACTTTTGAGATGAAAAGGATTAATGTTCGATGAGAGCCATGGTAACAAATGAGATTTTACATATTTTTATGCAAAACACACATTAATTTAAGCTTTATGGTAGAAGTTCACAGGTGTGAAATCCATTAGAGAATAATGTGTTTGTTATAATGGCCCAGCCTCAAACATTTAGCCAGTCATCTGTCATATCCAATCTCTCAATGTGTATGGTTTCTCAATCGTGGCAAACTTGAGACTGTAAAGTAGATATAGAATCAAAAGAAAGGAAATAAAGTAATCTTTAATCATAACTTGTATTAGAGTTGCCATAAAGAAAAGACTGATTTGACATTATTTATCATTTTATATTCGTAATTTACTGTAGCATAAAGGTAAATTTTTACCAATTTTTTTTTTTCAGAAGAAACTCAAGAATTTGTAAGGAACAAAATTAATAAGGAGGATTTGTGTCATCTTCTTACTTCTTTTAGTGTATTTAAATCTTCACCAAACGACAAAATTTTGGGCTTGACCAAATTAAAACCATTTGCAGAAGACAAATGTAGCTCAAATGATGATTTCTGTCCTTGAAAGAGTAGAAAACATGGTGGTACCAGCATTTTCTCCTTTTCCCGCAATGTTTTCAAAAGCCTTGTCTTCCAAGGTCGTAAAAACTTGGGATTGTGTGGTAAAGGGCTATAGAATCAAAAGAAAGGAAATAAAGTAATTTTTAATCATAACTTAAGAGTTGCTCTAAAGGAAAGACTGATTTAATGTTATTTATCATTTTATGGTATTTGTAATTCAATATTTTAATGCAGCATAAAGCTAGGTTTTTACTAATTTTTTTTCTGAACAAAGTTGAGAATTTGTGAACAATTAATAATGAGGATTTGTGTCAGCTTCATTTCAGTGTATTTAAAATGTATTCATCCATTGTTATGCAACAAGAGCAACCTTGTGACAATGTAGGAAAATTTACAGAAATAGAATGGGACATTTTTCATGACTTTTTCATGTATTTCTGCTGATATCCAAGCTTTCAAAGCCATCTTTGCACGCAAATAAAAATTGTCAAGTTTTGTTAAGATTTTTTCAAAGACTTGCAAAACAGAGCCTAGTTGCATGCCACTATATGTCAGAAACCCTGACTTAGCTCTGTACCACACAATTGCAAGTTTTGACAACCTTGAGACAGAAGTCTTTTAAAAACATCATGGGGAAAGGAGACAATGCTGGTAACCAGCATTTTCGCCTTTTCCCACTCTGTTTTCTTCTCTCCCAAAGGCATATTCCATGATTTTGACACATTTTGGCAGATAGCGCAGGCTGACATGCATCAGTACTTTTTGCAGATGCATTAACCCACCTTTTCACAGAGTATGACTCATGCTGTCATGGTTGAATGAGTGCTTGTAGTTGAACTAATTTCCAGGTCCTTTTAGACCAAAGCATACACCTTAGCAGACTTGAGAGATGCCTTCACTTCTTTGCACCAACATTTAGAATAAAAGCATAAGTACTAATTCACAAAACATCAATGGGTGTAGAAGACTGAACCATATTTTCATACAGAAAAAGGGCTTGGAGTGTTTTTACAGGGAGCATAAAAGTTGATGTTTGTGATTGTTGTAAGAAACGTTCCCATTCTGTTTGCTGACAGAGGCACACTCAAGAGCAAATATCTTAACATATATATTTAACATGTGTAACTTGATCTGTTTTTATGGCGGTTTTATTTCATTGTTGTTTCATACAGCCTGTTCTATAAATACCTCAGCCATGTGTTATGATACATGATACAGGAAAGTTATGCATGCAGGGGAAGTAACTCTAGCAGGAATAATAACAAAGGTCAAAATGACAAAACGTTTACCTGCTGATCTTTCACCAATCAAGTTTTGGGCATTGTCAGATTCCAGCTTGGCTGTATGATATAACCCATATCCTGCTATATAAATGGAATGAAGCTTTCAGGTTGATAGTAAAAACCCCAATTTTGCTATTTCAAATTTATTTTGGAGGAAAGATATCTCATCAGACAGTGTAGGTCTAAGATCAAGACTGCACGTTGTGTGCTGTTCTACGCTGTCCACAGAAGGTCAGTGAGTTGCGCTCAGTAGCCTAAGGGTTAAGGTCATAGACTATGAGCATTGCAATGTGTATCTTGCTGTACGTTTTCTGTAGTAGTGCACAATTTTAGAATTTTGCATCTTGGGGGGAAACTGCCTCTAATTCTTTGTGATCATAAACAAAGTCTCTGTTGATTGCTTGCAGTACTTTTAAATGTAGTGATTTACAGGAAGCTGTTTTTCTTTTGTTTCTAGTCAAAAAATGCCCTTTTTTGTGCCTTAAAATAACTCTTTGAAAAAGTTAGCCTTCGAAACTTTGCTACATGTATGGCAGTTATGTGTTACACTGGTTAAAAAACACTTAGAGTGCACAGAAAGGTGTACTGATACAATTGAAATTGTTTTTTGAAACAGGATTAAAATAGTAATGATCAGAAACATGAATGTCTAAGCAGTATTTAATTCTAAACCCATCTGATTCTGTTACAGTTTCCATAACCAAACAAATGTGACTATAACTACTTGTATTTCGGCAGTAAACTTTGATATAAATTATACTGTCTTTTCCTGGAAGCATTTCTTTAGGGATAATACTAATCACAAGGTAAACCCTTTCCCAAACAAGCCCTGGTTTTCACGTGTCTCGAGTACAAGTCTTTTGAAAACATTGTGGGAAAAGGAGAAATTGCTCATAACGAGCAATTCTCCTTTTCCCACAGTGTTTTCTACCCTTTTTGAGACCTTTCTGCCATTTTAATAAATTTAAAATTGTCGTCTGCAAACTCTTTCAATTTGGACCAGTCCAAAATTTGTCGTTTGGGAAAGAGTCAATGACATCATAGTAGTTCATAATAGTCAGTTTTATATATTTTCATCACCATGTGATGACCAGATAATAATTTCACAATATTAGACACGTCTAAGTACATGTAATTTTTTATGCTTTTGAAGGAGTCACCATTGTTTCATTCCAAGCACTTGATCTAGACAAAATAATAAATGCAGTTGGGTCAGTGCAATGAGTATAGTTATACCGTTAACTCTTTACCACACAATCCAGACTTTCAATGACCCTGAGAAAGAAGCCTTTTGAAAACATTCTGGGAAAAGAAGAAAATGCTGGTATCCAGCATTTTCTCCTTTTCCCACAATGTTTTCAACCCTTCCCAAAACTAACTTAAATTTTTCAGTCACATTTATTTTGTTGTCTGCAACTACTTTCAATTTTGGACTGGTCTAAAATTTTGTCGTTTGGTAAAGAGTTAATATATGTGCCTGGAGTTTGACTATGATATGATTATTATGACTTTTTGTGTTGGACAACATCATCAGTTCTTTTTTTTTTATATAAATTTTTAGCTTTGATAGATCTAAAAGAACAGAAGGGCCTGCATTCTCTCCATATTCTAAAAAGAATCGATTAGAATTATTGGATCCATGTTTTTTTTTCTTACCTGTTTAAGATAGGGCACATTCCCTTGGCCTCAACAAAAACAACAAAAGTTTAGGAACAAAAAATGGCGTAAGGCTAAATAGTAGTGGCACAACATTAAACATCAGAATGATTGGGTCCATTTTTTTTTTTTCTAACTTTTGATGACTTAAAATTTGAAGGATAATTTTGTCTATTTATTCAGAAAGGAACTGTTCATTTTTCACGGTAGTTTTTTCCTAACCCGTTTTAAGATAGAGCGCATTCCCTTGGCCTCAACAAAAACAACAAAAGTTTGGGAACAAAAAACGATACACAGTCTCCAGCGGCACTCTCACTCGTGTGACAATAGAGAAAGGTGATTTGATATTGTTGTGTTGGCGACAGGTAAAAGAAGCAATGCAAGCTTAATGTTGTCCCGCTACTATTTAGCCTTCATCCTTCCCTACACATGTGTAAAGGTGTATTATGGAGATGCGCTGAACCGTTAAGTTACCATTTTATATGTTTTGTATGGTTTGAAGATCAGATGTGCTGCCTATAACAAAGTGAGAGCTGTGTAAAGTTTATATAGAGGTAATGTGAAGGTGTCACAGTTGTTATATTTAACAAACAGTGGAAATATGTGACCAATTTTCTGCAGTGATGTATGATGTAGTTTGCATTTATGTGGGAATGTTGTGACAAAGAGGTATTTCTTTTGACCATGGAATGGTGTCACCAAGTGCCTCGTTCTTTTTTAAATAAAGACACATTCTGAGTGGGACTCTCATCAGTTCATGTTGGATTCTTCTTCTTTTGTTTATCAGGGTAAGAAAATGTTATATTTTGTAGGGTACAAAATGTTCATGTTTGAACTGTATATACAGCAACATTGACACACTAATGCTATTGTTTGACCTGATTGTAGCATTTACCTGAGTGTTGACCTAACTTTCACAGTGATACTCATTTGTATCAAATTTATATTCATGATCACTTGTCCACCTTGGTGTTAGTGTAGATGAGTTTCATTTTGACATTGTTTTCAAACTCTAGAAAAACCTTTGGAAATGCAAATACTGTTTACCCTTACTGGTACCTAACCCTTTACCACACAATGCTGCCTTTTAACAACCATGGGAAAGAAGCCTTTTAAAAATGTGGGAAAAGGAGAAAATGCTGGTAACCAGCATTTTCTCCTTTTCCCACAATGTTTTCTACCCTATCAAAAAAAAAAATGCACCATTTGAGCCATATTGAAATTGTTGTCAGCAAATGCTTTCAATTTGGACAAGGCTACAATTTTGTTGTCAAGTAAAGGGCTAAGGTGCTGAATAAACCCAGTGGACATTTTCATTCTAGAATAACACCCAGATTATAATTTGGTGGTTGTTTTTTCTCTGACGTGTTTCAGCAAAGCGGACAATGTAGATCAAAGATCTGGCTGCACTTTTGGTGTCGCAAAGGCAATGATAGTAGTGAAAGTCACTTTAAGAGTTAACTCTTTACCACATTGTCCAGAATTTGAACGACCATGAAAGAGGAGGCTTTTAAAAAACATTTCTGGTAAAGGAGAAAATGCTGGTAACCAGCATTTTCTTCTTTTCCCACAATGTTTTCTACCCTTTCAAAAACAAATTACATCATTTGTGTCACATACAATTTGTCTTTCGCAAATACCTTCAATGTTGAAAATTCTACATTTTTCTCATTTGGTAAAGGGTTAAGAGTTAATTTTTACCACAGTATCCTGAATTTGAACAACCATGAAAGAGGAGGCTTTTGAAAACATTTTTGGAAAATGAGAAAATAGTGGTAACTAGCATTTTCCTCTTTTTCACAATGTTTCCTACCCTGTCAAAGATAGAAATCATCATTTGAGCAACATTTGTTGTCTGCATATGCTCTGAATTTGGTCAAGTCTAAAAATTTGTCATTTTGGTAAAGATGTTACATTATCATAGTCCTATGAATGACTTTTTATCATGAATTTTCATTGTCTTTCAGCATATCACTTTTAAACCCTTTACCAGACGACAAAATTTCAGCCTTGTCCAAACTGAAAGCATTTGCAGACAACAATTTCAATGCAGCTCAAATGGTGCAATTTTTCTTTGATAGGGTAGAAAATGTTGTGGGAAAAGGAGAAAATGCTGGTTACCAGCATTTTCTCCTTTTCCCACAATGTTTTCAAAAAAGCTTCTTTTCCAGGGTCGTCAAAAGGCGTCATTGTGCGGTAAAGGGTTAAAAGATATTGGTACAAGAAAAGAAATCGCATTTGTGATAAGGACTTGCTTCTTTTGTCCTTATGTAGAAGTTGTAACATTTGTTTTACATCCATAGTGATACAAGTTCTGTAACTTAAAGGCCTAATAGCTGCCAAAAGTAAACAATGGGGTTGTTGAAATGCATTCAAATTTAAATCATACCACTAAAAGTATGAAAATCATTTTGAGGATGACAATCTGTTATTGTATGGTCAGTCAAAGTGTTAGTCACTGGCAGAAAAATAATTTTACATCTAGGTAAAAAGTTGCCAGGTCGCTCTATTGTTTGTTTATGATTTACCTGATTTCATAGTCCATTTTTCTGCTACTGACTAGCACTTGGACCGACTGTACAATAAGAGATTGTCATCTTCACAATAATTTCCATACTCTAAAAAGGTGTGACTTAAATTAAAATGCATTTTAACACCCACTTAAAAAATGTTTACTTTGGGCTGCTACTGGGCACATAATAATTTTGTCACTCTTTGAGCAACCTGAAAACCTTACCCTATACTGGCTGCCTTAATCAGACGACAGAAAAAATATTTTACCAGAGGACAAAAGCTGACGGACTTGCCTGTTGTCAAAGCATTTGTGAATGCCAATATGACCCAAATGATAGGATTTGTTTATAAAAGGGCAGAAGATGGTGTAGGAGAGGGAGAGTAATTATGCTAGTCAAATTATAAATTACAATTCATCAGACATTTTATTACTGGATGGAGCAATATTTCAGAATCCATGCCTTTGCAGAACTCTCGCTTATGTAACTACCACTCCATTTAACCCTTTACCGCACAATCCCAACTTTTAACGGCCCTGAAAAAGAAAGTTTTTGAAAACATTATGGGAAAAGGAGAAAATGCTGGTAACCAGCATTTTCTCCTTTTCCCAAAAAAGTTTTCTACCCTTCCCAAAACAAATTTCAATTTTTGGTTTAAATTTATTTTGTCGTCTGCAAGTTAATGCTTTCAGTTTTGGCAAGTCTAAAATTTTGTAGTTTGGTAGTGTTAAATCAACATTCAAGAAATTCTGGTGTTAATGTAGTTTCTTTTATATGTAACAAACAGTGAATTTTGAGAAGAACAACCTGCAATAATTCTGAGGAATTATTTATCTTTTAAATATTTTTCTAGCATTTGCTTGCCTGTTTTTTAACCTTTTACCAAACATCAAAGTTGTAGACTTGTTTGAATTTATAGTTTTTCCATAATACAAATTACTTTTGTGATGGTGGAATTTGGTTAACTCTGTATCACACAATACTGAGGTTTAATGACCCTGAAGAAGGAGCCTCTTGAAAACATTGTGGGAAAATGAGAATTGCTTGTAACCAGCATTTTCTCCATTTCCCATAATGTTTTCTGGCCAATCACAGACAACTCCCACCATTCAAGCCACATTTGTCATCTGCAAATGCTTTTTTTGATGCCTAGTCTAACATTTTGTTGTATGGTATGGGGTTAAGAAATGATAGAAAACATTGTGGGAAAAGAATTAACCCTTAAGCTGCTGATCGCGACCCACTGACCTTTTGCAGACAGTGTAGATCAAGATCAGACTGCACAGAACGTGCAGTCTGATCTTTGATCTAGACAGTCCAATACAGTATTTTTCTTTCCGGTGAAATCAACTTCAAAACTGCAATGGTTGGGTTTTCAGTATTGAGTAGAAATTTAGGTTTCATTTATTCAGCAGCTTAAGTGTTAAACATGTTTAGCAGCATCTTCTCCTTTTCCAGTAGTGTTTTCAAAAGACTGTTTTCCTCAAGGTTATTTAAACTCAGGATTGTACAGTGAAGGGTTAATAAGATACACTTACTCCCTCCCTGGTCACAACTTGACTAATTCTGCAACTACATCTGATCTCCTATAAGTCACCGCCATCTTCGCAAGCAAAGGATACTAAGGTAGTACCCTTGGCCGCTCGCCTCTTTAAAAATTGAAACTCCCGCTGCGCCATTTCATTGGATGCGATCAAAACCCATCGCGTCCAGTCAAACCATCCATAACAAGAAATCTTCCGCGAAACAGAAAACAATAATGGCGGCGCCCGTCAAAAACAGTTGTTGTGTTTGTGACGAAAATTTGCCAAAAAAGAGTAGACGATCGATATTTACTGAGTTTTTTGTAGTTCATGATCAGTTATGTGAAATATTAGGATGGGTTCCACAGCCAAATGATTGCGAATCATCGTATGTCCGATTAATTTCAGAAAATGCAGCCATATTTGATGCATAGCCTTACAAATTTTATTACGAGCATTTTGATTGGTCAGAAATAACATAAGCAAAGGTTACGCAACTTGTGATATTCGATAGGTGGTGCAGCGGGAGTTTCAATTTGTAAAGAGGTGAGCGGCCAAGGGTACATAACGAACAAAGTGGAGTTAGTATCCTTGGCTTGCGAAGATGAGTCACCGCAGGCTTCCATGAAAACTACTTTCAGTCACATGATTGTAAACATGGCGGCAGTCATGACATTCTTGATATCCGTGACAACAACAACTGCAGTGAAGTTATTTAACACTTTACCACACAATCCCGAGTTTTAACGACCATCAGGAAAAATTTTAGGCTTTTGAAAACATTGTGGTAAAAGAAGAAAATGCAGATAACCAGCATTATCTCATTTTCCCACCAAGTTTTCTACACTTCCCAAAACAAGTTTCAGATTTAGAGTCACATTTATTTGATTATCTGCAAATGCTTTCAATTTGGATCAGTCTAAAATTTCATTGTTTGGTAAAGAGTTAAATTTGTCAATTTGACCATGAAAACTTTAAGGGAAATTTATAAAATCCCATCAACAAATGAAATGACAAACTGTGTGTGAATGTATGTATTTATAACGATTTTTAAATGAAAATTGTGACTTGTGTATTGTTTAGTGGACTCTTACAATTTCAAGAGTTGCTAAACAGTCTATTCCTGGCAAAGAAATGTAAGGTGTATGTGAATATCACACTATGTGATACAGCCAAGGGATTTGATCCCTGATCACCGTAGGTTTGTCAAATGATGCAGCCTTAAAAGAGTACATGTATGACTATTTGAGAAAAGTATAAAAAATATGTACGTTATTTTATTCTTATAAGTTTGTAATATTATTGTGAGTATGAAGCAAGCCAAAGAGTAGGAATATGTTGCCAAAGGCCGAAAAGTTTGGGATCACAAGTTGACAGACCAATCGGTACACAGATGTGTCTGAACAGTACCACGAATGAAAGGCAGGGTCTAAAGTTTCTAATGGGTTTTTTGGTTGACATCCATACCTTGAGTGGTTTAACTCTTCACCAAATGACTAACTTTTAGAATTGTACAAATTAAGAGCAAATTAAATGTAGCTCAGATGATGGGATTCCTCTTTGAATTGGTAGATAGCATTGAGGGAAAAAGAGAAAATGCTGGTTGCTAGCAGTTTCCTCTTTTCCCGCAATGATTTCAGATGCCCCCTTATTCAGAGCCTTTGAAACTCTGTATTGTTAGTGTTAGAGGGTTTAGCATAAGCCTTTACCACACAATCCCGAGTTTTAACAACTCTAACAGAAAAGACTTTTGAAAACATTGTGGGAAAAGGAGAAAATGCTGGTAACCAGCATTTCCCCCTTTTCCCACAATGTTTTGTTGCGTTTCAAGGAAAAATTTCATTATGTGAGCCATTCTTAGTTTGTCGTCTGCAAATGCTTTCGATTTGGACCAGTCTAAAATTTTGTCCTTTGGTAAAGGGATAATGGGGATATAATGCATGGATACTGTTACTGGTGACTCATTAACTAAAAGCACCTCTTTATTAACTACTGTTTCACATTTGGAAAAAGTTTTAGGCTTTTTGTGATACATGATCAACTTTTTTACTTACATATTTCTACTACATACTATTTTGTTCAGGTGAACTTGGTGCTAAAATAGATATTTTGCCATTTCTTCATTGCTCAATTGGCCTTCTGTCTGCCAATGGAACAAGGCTGGTTAGAGAGCTAAGTCACACCTGGGAAAAGAAAGTTTAATCCTTTACCACACAGTCCCGACTTTTAACGACCCTGAGAAAGGAGCCTGTTGAAAACATTGTGGGAAAAGGAGAAAATGCTGGTAACCAGCATTTTGTCCTTTTCCCACAATGTTTTCTACCCTTCCCGAGACAAATTTTAATTTTGAAGTGAATGAGGAGGCCATGTTACTTGTTACCATACAGGTTAATTCAGGACCTTCCTCAATGCTTTTTTCAGACAAAGAAAATATTTCAGTAGCCCATATTGAAAGTATTTACAAACAACAGAGTAAATACTGCTTAATTGATAGGATTCATCTTCGAAATGGTAGAAAACATTGTGAGAGAAAGAAAAAGCTTGTATCCAGCATCTTCTGCATTTCCCAAAAGCCAAATTTGCAGGAACAAAAAAGCATGGAAGGATTTGGTACCCGTATACAACATCAAGGATCTTATGATATGAATTGTCACTCAATGTTTTATTGTGTGTTTGTCCAGTATGTGCACAATATCCTTTTTTTATCTAAACCAGGTTTCTTACACAGGGAGCACCAAATTTACCAACATTTTCAGCCTAGAATTAAAAACAGAGAGCAATGTCGAGGTTGCTTTTGCCCATAGAATGGTTCAGCAAAGTTGACAGTGTATATCAAAGATCAGCCTGCATGTGTTGTGTTGTATGATCTTGATCTACACAGGATACAAAGGCAACTAGGGGTGGACAGGTATAAATCTGTTTAGGAAGACAAGGGGGGCATTAGGATAAGTGAAGAAGCGTTTATTCTAAAATCTTTTAGAATATCTTTTCATTTTGGCCAACTTTATTTTCTCGCTTTTCCAAACGACACAATTTTAGACTATCCAAATTCAAAGCATTCACAGACAACAAATCAAATGTGGCTTAAATGGTGGGACTTGTCTGTGATACATTAGAAAAAATTGTTGGAAAAGGAAAAAATGCCGGTTACCAGCATTTTCTCCTGTTCCCACAATGTTTTCATAAGTCTCCTCCCAAAGGTCTTTAAAACTGGGGATCGTATGAGTATGGGGTTAAAGAAATGTTAAAACCATTCAAACAACCCTTATCCTGGCAAAATACATATATGGCCGCAATTTTTTATTTCACATCCCATGTGTTAAATCTTGTTTGCTATACAATTTGGTTAGCATACAATACTGGCCAGTTCTTGTTAACCCTTTACCACACAATCCCGAGTTTTAACGACCCTGAAGAAGAAGGCTTTTGAAAACATTGTGGGAAATGGAGAAAATGCTTTTCCCCCAATGTTTTCTACCCTATCAAAGACAGTAACCAACTCTGGAGCTATTTTCATTTTGTCACCTGCAAATTAATGCTTTTTAATTTGAAAGTGTCCAAAATTTTGTTGTTTGTAAAAGAGTTAAATGAACCAAAGCTACTGCCTTTAATTTAAATAGAATCAACCTTATGGTAGCAGCAGTTCATACACTCTGAGCAGGATAAGGATGAATGGGGGCGGCCCAGTTGTCAGTGTGGGTGATTAATGGGCATCTATTATTTGCATTTTTTCCACATTATCCTTCTGTACCATAGATATGCATTGTCCTGTTGTAAAATGTGGACTTGGTTTCACTCTGTACCATTAACGACAAAATTTTAGACTGGTCCAAATTGAAAGCATTTGCAGACGATAAAATAAGTGTGACAGAAAAATCGAAATTTGTTTTAGGAAGGGCAGAAAACATTGTGGGAAAAGGAGAAAATGCTGGTTACCAGCATTTTCTCCTTTTCCCACAATGTTTTCAAAAGCCTTCTTCCTCAGGGTCGTTAAAACTCGGGATTGTGTGGTAAAGGGTTAACTCTGTACCACACAACAAACATGTAGACTTGTCCAAAGTGAAAGCTTTTTTGAACGAAAATTTAAAAGAAGCTCAAATGATGGAATTTGTCTTTGTTTGGGTAGAAAAGGTTGTGGGAAAGGAGAAAATGCTGGATACCAGCATTTTCTCCTTTTCCCACAATGTTTTCAACAGACTTGCTCCTGTGGGTTGTTAAAGCTCAGGATTGTGTGGTAAAGTGTTAGCTCCATGATTGGAGAGGTCTGATGACCTCTCCAACAGTGGTGAGTTTAAAAGGCAGACTGCCTCAGAAATTGCTGCCTAACTCCATTTATTTCTGCGAAATTGTTCTGATACACAGTCTGTTTCCTCATGGTTTTATAAATAAACCGAAATCAAAAAATTGAAATCGGAAATAGACGTGTTTTGTTTTTATATGATGGATTTCAAAAAGGATTTGTTATATTGATTTGATTGCAAATGACCTTTCCAGTAGTTGTATTTTTTCATTAAGCAAATAAAGCTACACGTACAAAAAAAGAATTTCGTTAAAAAAAGAGAACACCGCAGGAAAAGATCACGCGACTTGAAAACGTTGGCAGAAGGTCACGTGTCTGTCATGTGAGGCATAAGAGGTTCTCCTTTTTACACAGCGGCAATCATATAATGCCTTACTTATTTGTTTACATGTACAAAAATATATTGAAATTAATAGCAATAAGCTATTTGAAAACACTGATGCTGACCTCTCCTGGCTTCTTTTTTAAAGAAGCCAACTTGTTCTTTACTGTGTTAGCTTTTCCCCAAACAACAAGCTATAAGATTTGTCCAAATTGAAAGCATGTGCAGACAACTTAACAAATGAGGTACAAATGGAAGGATATGTCAGTGGCATGGTAGACAATAGTCTGGGTAAAGGATAAAATGCTGGTTGCTGGCATTTTCTCCTTTTTTCCTCAATGTTCCAAAAGCCCTATTTCCTAGGGTTGTTAAAACTCAGAATTGTGTGGTAAAGGGGCTAAAGGGCAGAAAGCATTTTGGGAAAAGGAGAAAATGCTGGTTACTAAAACTTGGGATAGTTTGGTAAAGGTTAAGCGTCTCAATTTCATAATCAGGAAACCCTTAATAAAAATTTTGATCTAGGCCTGGTGGTGCCAAACTTGCAGGAGTGTCATTGTGCAAAGCACTTGAAAGGCACAAGCTCTTGGTGAAACAGAGAAACTAACATAGGTACCTGTCAGTGTGACTGAAAAACTGTTGAAAGTTGCTTTAACCCTTTCCCAAACGACAAATTTTGGACTGGTCTAAATTGAAAGAGTTTGCAGGCGACAATTCTAAATTGGATGAAAATGGAAGAAAGGTCTCAAAAAGGGTAGAAAACACGGTGGGAAAAGGGCAATTTACGAGCAATTTCTCCTTTTCCCACAGTGTTTTCAAAAGACTTGTACTGCAGACACGTGAAAACCAGGGCTTGTTTGGTAAAGAGTTAAACACCTTTTGGGGGAAAAACGAGGGTAAAATGAGTTTAGGCTGAAACCTGCTAACAACTTAACAGTAATTTTAACAACTGTAAGGAAACAGGCTTCTACTACATCACACAGAATGGAGAAATGCTGGTTACCAGCATTTTTCCCTCTTCCCACAGTGTTTCTAACCTCTATAAATCAAATGTATCACCCTGTCAGCTACAATTATTTTTTCTTTGCAAAAGTGTGAAAAATAAATTGTTTTCTGTTATAGACTTGAAATCTGTTGTAGAGGCTATGATGTCATGGAAGCATAGGAAGGGAGATTACTGTTGCAAAGTTTGTTTGAATATGGTGACCAGTTAATTCTAAACTTTTTACAATCCTATTTAAAAATGTCCCTGAGGAACATGCCTTCTGAAAACATTATGGGAAAAGGACAAAATGTTGGTAACCAGCATTTTCTCCTTTTCCCTCAATATTTTCTACCCTTCCCAAAACAAATTTCAATTTTTCAATCACATTTATTTTGGGAAAAGGACAAAATGTTGGTAACCAGCATTTTTTTCCTTTCCCACAATGTTTTCTTCCCTTCAAAACACAATTCCTATTATTTGAGCCATACTTAACCCTTTACCACACAATCCCCACTTTTAACGACCCTGAAGAAGAAGCCTTTTGAAAACACTGTGGGAAAAGGAGAAAATGCTGGTAACCAGCATTTTCTCCTTTTCCCACTATGATTTTTACTCTCCCGGAGACAAATTTCAATTTTTAGCTCTACTGGCTGAAAGCCAGCAGAGCTTATGTCATGGCGGGGTTTCCGTCGTCCGTCCGTCTGTCTGTCCGTCTGTCCCTCCGTCCGTCCGTCTGTCCGTCCGTTAGTCTTTTTCTTGTTTACGCGATAAAGTCTGCATTTGTTGCCGGATTTTCATGAAACTTGCACAGTTTGTTTATCTCATCAATAGCTTCAACCCTATTGAATTTGAAAAAAATCCAACAAACAGTATGGGAAAAGTAGCCATTTCAAGTTGAAAATTTCCAGTTCTTGTTTACGCGATAAAGTCTGCAAATAACTTCAGATTTTCGTGAAACTTGCACAGTTTGTTTATTTCATCAATAGCTTCAACCCTATCGACTTTGAAAAAAATCCAACAAATAGTATAGGAAAAGTAGCCATTTAAAGTTGAAAATTTAAATTTTCTGTTCTTGTTTACGCAATAAAGTCTGTATTTCTGGTCAGATTTTCATGAAAATCACACAGTTTGTTTATCTCATCAGTAGCTTCAACCCTATTGATTTTGAAAAAAAAATCGAAGAAACAATGTAGGAAAAGTAGCCATTTCATGTTGAAAATTTCCAATTCTTGTTTACATGATAAAGTCTGCATTCCCTGCCAGTAGAGCATATTCAGGCCCTTCAGGGCCTTCTAGTTGAACTACATTTATTTTGTCGTCGCAAAAGCTTTCAATTTGGACAAGGCTAAAATTTTGTCATCTGGTAAAGAGTTAAACAGTCTTCTACAAAGGCTTTCAGTTTGGAAAAGTCAAAAATATTATCATTCTATAGAGTTTAAATGAAGGACAAAGTGGTACAACTGTCTTTATTGTTCCAGTATTTTCTCATTTTTCCACAATATTTTCTACCCTTTAAAGACATTTTTTATTCATTGAGCCAGACTTACTTTCTTACTAACCCTTTCCCAAACAACAAATTTTGGACTGGTCCAAATAGAAAGAGTTTGCAGTCGACGATTTTAAATTTGATGAAAATGGCAGAAAGAGGGCTTTTGAGAATTTTGTGGGAAAAGAAGAAAAAGCTTTTTCTCTTTTTCCACAGTGCTCTTGGTCCTTTCAAAGACAAATTTCATGGTTTGAGCCGTTGTGAATATGTTACATGCGAAATCGGACGCTTTTAGTTTTTGCATAGCTAGTTTTTTGGCTGGAATTTAAAGTTAACAGACTTGTCGTTAAGTTAACACATGTAGGAAGACCAGCTTAAGCTGGTTCATTTAGCTCATTTATACCTGACATTCACGTTTCAGTACTGAAATTTGGCAGTTGATTCAAATTTCGAATGTGCTAGACTTATTGTAATACAGCAAATGTCTTGATAAGACTTTGCGCTCTCATTGCAAGGGCGAGAAGCCAATATTTCCTCTAAACATGGCTTCCTGATTGTCATGACCCCATGACAACCTCTGTCTATTTGTTCTCATCTTCACACTTATTTCTAGGTCTTACTGGCTTCTACTTTAGGCAGATGGAGTTGAACACTTTACTGTGGAAACACATTATTTTTCATTAAGACCTGAAATGAATTGCAGTAGACACAACCTATCAGAATATGAGATTCATATGAATTAAGGCTCTTAATATAATCAAAGCATTGAAAACACTGGTGTGGCATTTGTCAAGGGAGCCATTGTGTGGAATTAATAATTTGAAAAATAAACAACAGAAATAGTTTCAAAATATTCGCTTGAAAGTCAACCTACTATATAGTCGTGCAATGTCAGATAGAGAAGGTGCAATTGTGTGGGACAAACAAGTCCAGGCAAACAAGCCCTGGGATGAATAAGCCCAGGAATGAACTGGTTTTGGGACAAACAAGCACGGTATGTGTGTATCATTACGCCACGATAGAAGGCCGTTGCGGATCAAGCCATTTTTGATAAAAAGGAAGCAATTCCACAATCGATGGCCTAATCCATTTTATTATAATGCGCCATTTTCAATTTCATATCTGCAATCCAAACACTTATTTGTCTCAGAAAAATGGATTTTAATTGGGTGTACTTCCTTTGGTTTTTAAGAAACTACAATACATGATTTTCAAAACATCTTCAACAAATGCCACAAACACAGTTATGAAATATGAACACATTATGCCAATTGATTGAAAATATGCCATATGATAAATTCTTTGACAACTTTTCACACCTGACTATCCAAATACACAAATATGTACATTTCCACTTAACGTAACACATTTCAGGATCATTGACTAACCTGGAAAAACTTAAACTTACCAGCATTTTCTCTTTTTCCCACATGGTTTTCAATAGGCTTTTGCCTCAGGGTCGTTAAAACTTGGGATTGTGTGGTAAAGAGTTAAAGGGCTACGTAGCCTGTTTAGGTATGACCACTTAAGATATTTTTTCTCACAATTGTTTTTCTTCTGTACTGATGGTTTGCCAGCTACCACGTTTCCTAATGTAGTGATGAATTATTTTTGAAGTTTGGGGTAAGATTATGAAATAGAAATAGCTCCCTTCTTAGGGCTCAAATGTCATGATTAAACCTATCCTCTTACTATTGATATATTGTATACCACTGTCCTCAGAATTGAGGATAGATATTGCTTAACCCATTACCACACAATCTTGACTTTTAACAACCCTAAGAAGGAAGCTTTTTGAAAACATTGTTGGAAAAGGAGAAAATGCTGGTAACCAGCATTTTCTCCTTTTCCCACGATGTTTTCTACCCTATCAAGTACAAATGTCAATATTTGAATTACATTTGTCGTCTGCAGATGCTTTCAATTTGGACCAGTCTAGAATTTTGTCGTGGGGTAAAGAGTTAGTCTGGTAATAGGACTGTTTATTCCACTGTATGAAGGATAGCATACTGAATTACATTACTAAGTAAGAGGCAATGTAATAATTGCAATTTATCCTCATCCTTTTGATGTGATTTTGAACCTGTACTGCTGTCCTCAAATATAATGGCACATGTTAACTTGCATTTTACTGAGGACAGCAGAATAAATTACATCGATCAAATATGAAAAACACTTTATATTGGGCAGTACAATTTTACTTAATGGGCAGCTTGTTTTCACCGATCCAGCTTCTATGAATGTTCACCCTTAAATTTTCTAAATGTCCCCCAAAAGTTAGATGTTTGTCTTCTTTCATTCATTTGAAAAAGGAGTGGGGGGGTTGACGATTGACCCCATAAGTCCAGGGAAAACAGGAATGAGCCCTGCATTTTCAAATTAATACCCTGATGGCAGGCTAAGGAAAAAAAACACAAAGAAAGAAAATAGTAATTCAGTTTTACCTTTAGAAAACGTTGTGTCAATAGCTCATAAAATGAATGTGTTAAACATTAAAGATTAACCTACAATTTGTAATTTGTTGCCTCAATTCTTTGCCAGTTCAATTTTTGGAAAGTATCAAAGCTTTAACAAGACTATTCAGTCCCACTGGATAAGCTGTTTATTAAGCAAATACTGTAATAGATGATCATCTCAAAAGGAGTATTTATACTTTGTGCAAAACAAATAGTGTTGTGTCAATGCAAAATATTGTGTAAATATTAGAAATGATCTCCTGAGGTTACTTTACTCTTTGGGTAAAGGAGAAAATGATGGATACCTTCCTTCTCTCTTTTCCAGTAATGTTTTCTAGAGCCTTCTACCTCAGGATTGTTTGAAGATGGGGTTGTTTGCAGGAACCTCAGTACATGGTTATTGCACTATCAAATTTTTTGTGGGTGACAATCACACGTTTTTTTTTTTTAATCACTACATGGTAAAATGGTAAATTTTTTATGAAATGCTATGGTAAATGAGTTTTTCTGTCTTCTGTGCTTAACTTTCTCCATAATTGTAAGAGGGGGAAAAAAAGGTGTTTGGGGAGTTTGTAGGCAAATGATAGGGTAACAGAGCAAAGAATACTTTGCCATGATAAAAACTCCTGATTGTGACATTGTTTTAGTAGTGGGGGTGAGGTTTAGGCTTAAGTCTTAATTCTAAGTACCAAGTAGTGTTAAATTTTCACCACTTTTTATATCACTCTCCATTTGAGACAGAAAAATTATTTTAACTCTGATAAGAAGTCTGTACAATTTAAGAGGCAGGAAACCTTCGTTGTTGGAGCATGTTTTAATGACTGTGGATATTTCAGCATCTCAAACACAGATCCCAACTTCAAACAGACTCCAAACTTCCAGTCTCTAAAAACAGTAATTGATTCATTTTCCAAGTGTGCTTCACAGAGTATTTGCAGATCATTATGGTGGTATTTATTTATATATGCAGTGATTTATTAGTAACAAATTCTTCAGTCTTGGTGATATGTATCCTTTCATCATGTGTTCTGGCACTGGCAAAAAGCACCCATTTGTGAAGGTCTGCTGTCAAATTAGCAAAGAAAAAAGGCATGCTCCAACATTTTTACTCCTGCATACTTTTCACACATCTCAGACACACAAAAAAGACAATGGCAATTCATCTCTCAGCCACGGTCATTAACATTTTGATTGATATATGGAGAACTTGTGCCCAGTCCAGCATCAGAAAAAAGTACAAAAGTACAACTTCAAATCTGAAAAATGGTTGTATCCCAGTCAGTTTTTTTTTTCACCAATGATAAATTGCATAAAAAGCAAAGGAGCACAAAGAGAAACTTATTTTTTTTCCTTCTGTCTCATTACTGTTGTTCTTGGCATTGTGTTTATTGCAATCCTTAACATTTGTTCAAAAAGTCTAAATTAACCAAACAACACATATTTAGATTGGTCCAACTTGATAGCATTTGCACATGAAAAATAAAGTAACTCAAGTCATGATAATATGTCTAGAAAGGTTAGAAAACTTTGTGGAAAAAGGATAAAATGCTTCTTACCAGCATTTTCTCCTCTTATTACAATGTTTGCAAAATTTTTCTACCTCAGAGTTGTTAAAACAACGGACAAGTGAAAGGTTAACCCTTTCCCAAATGACAAATTTTGGACTGGTCCAAACTGAAAGAGTTTGCAGACGACAATTTTAAATTTGATGAAAATGGCAGAAAGTTCTCCAAAAGGGTAGAAAACATTGTGGGAAAAGGAGAAATTGCTCGTTACAAGCAATTTCTCCTTTTTCCACAGTGTTTTCAAAAGACTTGTACTGCAGACACATGAAAACCAGGGCTTGTTTGGGAAAGGGTTAAAAGAGCTCCATATTTTCTTTGCAAGGTTGCATAGATTATGAAGGATAGAAAATGCATATCATTTTCTGTAGGTCATCAAAGAAAGCACTGTGGTGATGTTTCTGGATTTAAATCAAAGATTTCTGATATAAGTATTTATCCCTTACACCATGTATATTGGTAATTTATCTTTGTTTACACAGCTGACTAAATTCTGAACCATTCTACAGCCTGTCAAATGTTAACACCATTTTTTTTTTCTCTCTGGCTGTAAGGATGTATCTTTAAGCTCTTGCAAAAAGGTAGCACAAGGAAATACTGTAAAGGTGCTTCACTTAGAATTGATAGATGCCATAGAGGAACAACATTACCCTAATGTCTAGCACAAGAAAATACCGTGAAAGTGCTTCACATAGAATTGACAGATGCCATAGAATAATAACATTACCCTACTGTCTAGCACAAGGAAATATTGTGAAGGTGCTTCACATAGAATTGACAGATGCCATAGGGGAACAACATTGTCCCACTGTCTCGCACAAGAAAATATTGTGAAAGTGCTTCACATAGAATTGACAGATGCCATAGAGGAACAACATTACCCTACTGTCTAGCCTAAGGAAATATTGTGAAGGTGCTTCACATAGAATTGACAGATGCCATAGGGGAACAACATTGTCCCACTGTCTCGCACAAGAAAATATTGTGAAAGTGCTTCACATAGAATTGACAGATGCCATAGAGGAACATTACCCTACTGTCTAGCCTAAGGAAATATTGTGAAGGTGCTTCACATAGAATTGACAGATGCCATAGGGGAACAACATTGTCCCACTGTCTCGCACAAGAAAATATTGTGAAAGTGCTTCACATAGAATTGACAGATGCCATAGAGGAACATTACCCTACTGTCTAGCCTAAGGAAATATTGTGAAGGTGCTTCACATAGAATTAACAGATGCCATAGGGGAACACTGACATTACCCTACTGTCTAGCCTAAGGAAAATTTGTGAAGGTGCTTCACATAGAATTAACAGATGCCATAGGGGAACAACATTACCCTGCTCTCTAGAAAACAAAATGAAAGGGGAACAGGAATATAGCATTATTATGTATCATTTTTTTGACTTGCCACAAGTGTGAGTTGTAAATTCAGAGCTATTGAAAGATATGGCTTTGTTGTGAAATAATGTCTGAAAAGAGCAAGGCACCAACCATTCTTAGAACGTCCCTAATTCTTATTCTTCAGAATTTTCTAAATTTTAAAGTAACACAGCTTCTGATTGGCTAAACTATTTGGTTTGCTCACTCAGAAGTGGTGTTACTTTCAAATTTAGAAAATATTGGAGAATAAGACAAAGAATGCTCTTAAGAATATTTGGTGAATGCAGGCCCAATTACATTTAACAAGCAGCATAAATGATACATCCGGTAATACTCAAGTCTTTACCAAACAACAAAAATTTAGACATGTCCAAATCGAAAGCATTTACAGATGACAAGAAGAGTGACTCAAAAATTGAAATTTGTTTTTGGTAGGATAGAAAACATAGTGAGGAAAAAAATCTGGTTACCAGCATTTCCTCCTTTTCCTGCATTGTATTCAAAAGGCTTCTTTCTCAGGGTTGTGAAAACTGGGACTTGTTTGCTAAAGGTTTAACTCTTTACCACACAATCCCGACTTTTAACAACCCTGTGAAAGAAGCCTTTTGAAAACATTGTGGGAAAAGGAGAAAATGCTGGTAACCAGCATTTTCTCCTTTTCCCACAATGTTTTCTACCCTTCCCAAAACAAATTTCAGTTTTGCAATCACATTTATTTTGTTGTCTGCAAATGCTTTCAATTTGGACCAGTCCGAAATTTTGTCGTTTGGTAAAGAGTTAAACCAAAAATGTCTATGTTGAATTCAGTGGAAACATTTTTGGAACAGATCAATTCTATGTATCAAATAATTGACTTTATGGTACTCTGCGCTGCTAAAACAATAAGGGAAGAATACATTTTTTTTTTGTCTAAATTAGAAAACAGATAAAGCTTTACTTGTCTGAAGTTCTAAAAACAACAGACTCATAGAATATAATTTTATCACAATTCATCACTATTTCATTTTCAGATCCATAGCAAAGCTTAAGTTGAAAACAAGCATTTATGTTACTTTGAAGTGTTGAAATATCTTCAAGGTGTGAAATTTAAAAATCATGTCTTGTACCAAAGTTGAGATGGTCAGACAGCTGAACAAAGCTTTATTAATTACGGGGAATAATGCTAATTTGAATGCAAATTAAAATTTTATCATGTCTGTAACTTAGCAGTAAATACAAGATTTTTATCAACTGTGGATTTGGCCTTTATTTAATGATGCTGAGAAAACAAAGGCTCTTGAAATTGGATAGATGACTGGTTGCCAATATTTTGTACATTTAGCAGATAAATCAGGTAAGAAACTGATAACCCTTCCCCTTGAAGTTTGAAGGAAGAGGGCAGATATGTCAAGTCATGACACAGATTTAAATTTAAATGTTGGGCAAGTGTTCAAAGAAGCTTGTGAACATGGTATCCAAAAAAGACTTAAACCTAGCCTCAAAATAGAAGATCATTAGTGAAATCTAGAATTGTGATACTAGTATTCATTTTTTACTTTGTAAATGAGAGTTTAATACCAGTGCATGCCATTTTCTATGTAGTGACAAGAAGTTTTTCAAAGCTTGTTTTCTCTCCTTCATTAGGACCAAATGAAAACAAAGTCAGGGAGTGAGATGCTGCTCCTAATGTGTAATTTCTTCCATTGTAAGAGCATTTATCTTATGTAGCCTGGATTATTGAATAATTTGTTGATACTTAAGGGTTCGTATTCACCAACCATTCTTAAAAACGTTTTTAGTCTTATTCTCCAAGATTTTCAAAATTTGTTAGTAACACATACTCTGATTGGCTAAACCAAATGGTTTAGCCAATCAGAACCTGTGTTACTTTCAAATGTAGAAAATTCTGGAGAACAAGACTAAGAACGTTCTTGAGAATGGTTGGTGAATACAAACCCAGGTCTTCTTTTAGGTATCTTCATCTTTGAATTGTCCAATTTTTTTTTTGACAAAGTAACAGTTAAATATCATATTATGTGCACTTCTGTGTCATATGGCAAACTTTGAGTCGGTATTTGTTTCTTTATATCTTGATAACATATTCTTACCCCTTAACGCACAATGCCGCCTTTTGATGCCCCTGGCAAAGAAGCCTTTTAAGAACATTGTGGGAAAAGGAGAAAATGCTGGTAACCAGCATTTTCTCCTTTTCCCACAATGTTTTCAACCCTATCAAACAAAGTTGCACCATGTGAGCCACACTGAAATTGTTGTCTGCAAAATGCTTTCAATTTGGACAAGGCTAAAATTTTATCGTCTGGTAAAGGGTTAATAAAAATTGTTCTTTACAAAAAAGCCCGTGAGTGTGATACTTTGTATAATTCAGGGACTTAAAATTGTCTGTTTTTGTTTTTGAGAACTCTCAGGCTGGAGGAGAAAAAATTGTATCAGAGATAACAAGAAAAAAAGACAAATTCCATAGTTACAGTAGTCTGTGGGTTAGGGTGAAATTATCTCAATGAAACATGGATTCTGACAAATGATAGCAAATCTCAACTTTCTCAGGTTTCCAAGGGAACCTGGTATCCTCATCAACGTATCTATCACTTCCAAGGAACAAAAAATGGAGGGGAAAAAATGTTAAGCCTCCTTACATTCTGCTGAACAGTATGGGTCGAGCCTGGCAGCTCAGCCAGCAAAGTTTAAGGATGGTAATCTAGAGGTTGTGAGTTCAAATTTCAGCTTGGCTCAGCTCTTTTTAAGGATTGCTGATTATTATTGCAAAAGGATTCAATCCTCTCTCTCGCCATTGAGCATTGGTTTTGAAGACTCTCATATCAGGTAGCAGCCAGAGGCTTTGATTGGAAGTTTTGCATGGAGTGTTGTAAAAATAACTCCAGAAACGCATGGATAGTTAGATAGCTGCAGTGATATGACTAAAATAATGTAAGAAATGGTGATAATTAAGAATCGAACAAACAAAACTTTCCAGGAAGGCCCTGCTCCCATTGATGCATTTCAGACAAAGGCATATTTTTGCGTATGTCATTTTCCAGCTAGTGGAACAAAGGATCATTTATCAGCTATAAAATTGCTCTAAGAAAACAGCCTTAACTCTCAACCAAAGAACAAAATTTTGGACTGGTCCAATTTTTAAAGCATTTGCAGATGGCAAAGTAAATGTGACTCAAATGTGACTGAAATTTGTGTCTAGAAGGTTAGAAAACATTGTGGGAAAAGGAGAAAATGCTGGTTACCAGCATATTTTCCTTTTCCCACAATGTTTTCAAAAGGCTTCTGTCTTGGGGTTGTTAAAAGTCAGTATTTTGTGGTAAAGGGTTAAGGTTTTGCCTGAAACTGTGGGGCTGAAATATATGTGCCTTGAAGGTTAACTCTTTACCAAACAACAAAATTTTAGACCTGTCTGATTTGAAAGCACTTGCAGATGACAAAATAATTATGGCTCAAAAATTTTTGGAAGGGAAGAAAACATTGCGGGGAAAGGAGAAAATGCTGGTTACAAGCATTTTCTCCTTTTCCCACAATGTTTTCAAAAGCCGTTCTATTCAGAGTCATTGAAAGTCAGGATTGTGTGGTAAAGGGGTTAATTGACAGAAGAGCAAAGGCTACAACAATGTTACAAAGTATGTGCAGTTGCCATTTTCTGAAAAATTCCTTGTATCCATTTAAATAAAAGTGAGCATTACAATATTTTTCCAGTAAATATGGGAATAAAAATGGTACATCTCTAGAAGCACATCAAATAAATGAGCCAAGCTCTGTGAATAGGGGGCTTAATACATCTCTGTGATGCATTGTACCAAGCAAGTCATCACATAATTATTGATCCATGAAATCCATTTGGTCTCACAACTGACGGATTCATGTGGTAGAAGGTCTTTGGACGTGCAGAAAATTTACAGAAAGCAAATTTTGACTCGTGTCAGCCTGCGCGGAATGCCCAGGGTCTGTATTAACCAACAGTTCTTAAGGATATTCTTAGTCTTATTCTCCAAGATTTTCTACATTTGAAAGTAACACAACTCCTGATTGGCTAAACCAAATGGTTTAGCCAATCAGGAGTTGTGTTATTTTCAAATGTAGACATTTCTGGAGAACAAGACAAAGAATGTTCTTAAGAATGGGCCCAGGTGACATGGGTCAATACTTTTGGCTGCAATCCCCCTTTTTACAGAGCATGGTTCAAGTGATTCTGTTCTGCCAGTAGATGCTTTTAACCATATACCTGTAGGAGGGCCCATCATTCTCTGTACCATTATACTAAGGCCATCATTATGTCACTACCAAACAAAGGAGAAAATGAAGTGCTATATTATAACTTTTTTTTTGCATGAAAAGGCTTTCCTACTTACCCATATTTTCTCCACAATCATACTGAAGACTGTTTGAACAGATTTAACAGTAATCTTGTAAAAAATGGATAATTTGATTGATTGATTGTATGGTGTTTAACGCGGTTTTCAACATTATTTCAGTTATATCGTGGTGGCCAGTGCACCTACCCTTGCTTTCCTGGAGTTTCTTGTACCAGTACTCTGCACAATATTCTTTCCAAGCCACTGGCTGCTTTCCCACATAACCATCATCGAAACAATGGTCAGCGGTGAGAGAGGAATGAATCCTGTCGCAATGACTATCATCAATCCTTGGAAAGAAATTGGCCAAGCCGGGGATCGAACCAGCAACCTTCTGTTCTCAAGTCCTGTGAACTACCGACTAAAAAACGGATAGAATAATTATGCAAGAATTACATCTAAATCTTTTCACTGCATCCTTACACAATTTGAGGTTTTACCATGTACTTGTCAAAGTTTGCATAGACTTGTAACCCATTTATCTTGTTATACTTGTAACATGATCAAAGTTTTATCACTGTATTCTGTAACACTACCATCCTCTGTACTTTATAAAAGGGGAACATTAACCCTGAGTGAGGAAAATAAATGAAATGGGCATTTCATCTTAACCAAGGTATTTCCACTTAACCTTTTACCACACAATGCGGACTTTTAACAACCCTGAAAAGCCTTTTGAAAACATTGTGGGAAAAGGAGAAAATGCTGGTAACCAGCATTTTCTCCTTTTCCCAGAATGTTTTCTGCACTTCCAAGAACAAATTTCAATTTTTGGTTTACATTCATTTTGTTGTCTGCAAAAGCTTTCAATTTGGTCTAAAGTTTTGTTGTGTGGTAACGAGTTAACTCTTTACCAAACAACAAAATTTTGGACCAGTCCAAATTAAAGACGTTTGCAGATGACAAATTACATGTAACTCAAACATTGAAATTTGTTATGGAAAGGGCAGAAAACATTGTGGGAAAAGGAGAAAATGCTGGTTACCATCATTTTCTCCTTTTCCCACAATGTTTTCAAAAGCTTTCTTTCTCCAGGTCGTTAAAAGTGGGGACTGTGTGGTAAAGAGTTAAAATGGCTCAACTGTTGTATTTTCAGGATTGTTTTGGCTTCGCTGTGATTTTCCTTTTTCCAAATCTTTTTGAAAGCCCTTTTCAATGGGGCCATTGACCATTATGGGGCTATATTTATGAAATGGACCTTTTCAGTCAGGACAAACATCTGAAATAATGTCATTTCAAGGTTGTTTTGGGAAGATTATGTAACAAAGTAGTGGAGAATGTAGATCCAAGATCAGACTGCATGTTTTGTGTTTTGATCTTGATCTACATTGTCTGCAAAAACAACTTAACCCCTATCCTGCTAAATAAGTGAAATGAAATTTTCACGCCGATAGTAAAAACCTAAATTTTGCTCTTTCTAAGGTAATTTTGGGTGGAATGATATCTCTTTATCAGACAGTGTTGATCCAAGGTCAGACTGCACATTCTGTGCAGTCTGATCTTGATCTACACTGTCCGTGAAAGGTCAATGAGTCGCTCTTAGTAACCTTGGGATTAAGTTGGATCAACTTTTTGCTAAAATTGGGATTGCTCAGTAAAGGGTGCAATCAGCAACTAGAATAATATTATTGAAAGTGGTTACAGTAGATTTGTTTTGTAAGTGTACATGTTTTCTAAAGATGAATAAAGGAATTATTTATGTTCTGTGAAAAGGAGGCTCAATGCCACTGCAAAAAATATCAATTCAGGTCAGCCTGTGCAGTCAAAACTTGTAGCTTTTGGTACATTTTCTACATGTGCAAGGAGGTCCTGATTACCTCATATTTCAGTTAGTTGTTGGGCAAAATGTTTTTGTGGCATTTGTCGAAGACAATGCCACTATGAGTTCAATACGGCATTTTGAAAATCATGTATCATAGTTTGTGCAAAACTGAAGGAAGTAAACCCAATTAAATTCAACTTTTCTGAGACAAATAAGTGTTTCGATTGCACTCAGATTAATGGCGTATTACAATAAACTAGGTCAGGCCATCGATCATGGAAATACTTGCTTTTTACCGAAAATAACTTGATCCGCTCTGGCATTCTATAGCGGCGTAATGATACACACATACCGTGCTTGTTCATCTCAAAATCAGGTCGTTCCTAGACTTATTCCTCCAAGGGCTTGTTCGCCCTGACTTGTTCGTCCAATAAGATTGCACCCTTCTCTATCAGATTTGGCATGACTATATAGTAGGTTGACTTTCAAGCAAATATATTGAAACTGTTTCTGTTGTTTATTTTTTTCAAATTATTAATTCCACACAATGGCTCCCTTGACAAATGCCACACCAGTGTTTTCAATGCTTTGATTTTTTTATGGATCCATAATTATGTGATGACTTGCTTGGTACCATGCATCACAGAGATGCATTAAGTCTTTAATTACCACACAATCCCAACTTTTAACTACCCTAACAAAGAAGACTTTTGAAAACAGTGTGGGAAAAGGAGAAAATGCTGGTAACCAGCATTTTCTCCTTTTCCCACTATGTTTTCTGCCCAATCAAAAACAAATTCCATCATTTGAGCCACATTATAAAGTGTCACCTGCAAATGCTTTGAATTTGGACAAGTCCAAAATTTTGTTGTGTGGTAAAGAGTTGAACCCACTTTTGCCACATACATGCCTCGTTTAACACTATAGCACACAATCCAAAGTTTTAACGACCTTTAGAAAGAAGGCTTTTGAAAACACTGAGGGAAAAGGAGAAAATGCTGGTAACCAGCATTTTCTCTTTTTCCCACAGTGCTTTCTACTCTTCAAAAGGAAATTTCCACTATTTCAGCTACCTTTAACCCTTTACCACATAATCCCAAGTTTTCACGACCCTGGGGAAGAAGTCTTTACAAAACATTGTGGGGAAAGAAGAAAATGCTGCATTATCTCCTTTTCCCACTATGTTTTCTACCCT
Organism: Tridacna gigas; assembly: GCA_945859785.2. Lineage (NCBI taxonomy): Eukaryota > Metazoa > Mollusca > Bivalvia > Cardiida > Cardiidae > Tridacna > Tridacna gigas. Next base: position 57,389,648 of record OX244035.2, read on the forward strand.
ACTACTGGAAAGTTCCATCATTTGAGTCACATTTAAATTGTCGTCTGCAAATGCTTTCAGTTTGGACCGGTCTCAGATTTTGTCATTTAGTAAAGAGTTAATTTGTTGTTTGCAAATGCAGTCAAAATGGACAAGTCCAAAACTTTGTGGTTTGGTAAAGGGTTAATGAATAAAGAAATACTAGCTGCTGGACTTGCTCATTTGGTATGACTCATTCCTCGTACAGATAACTGTCCCTGACGATGATTTTAGTTTTTTATTGGTCGCCTGTGTGAACAGAGATGATTGTGGAAAAAACAGTTTAAATATGGGCACAGACTTTGTGCACACTTTGAAACACTCTTATTTTCACAAATGGAGAACAAAATTAGAAATTGAATATACCTGTTGCTTAAGTATTCAATTGTCCTTCGTTTCAAATACAAATATTTTGAATTTAAAGGCTGAACATATGAAAAAAAAGTTTCATTCATCTGTTACTTGCAGTGTTTACGTTGCCCAAAATAACACACAAAATGGCCACTGAATACGAAAAGTTTTGTTCATTCTTTTGGAGATTTACCCATAATGACATAAAAGAACTTCCACAAGTGATTAAGGTAATGAAACATTTAATAATTTGTCCTTTGTCTTGTGTGTCACTAAAAATTAATTGCAATTGGCTGCAATACAGATTTAACCAACGAAACAGGAAGTCAGAACAGCACTGTAGCTTTGCTTCTGGAAAATTCACGATGAACTTGAGATGGTGTGGTGCACAGTAAATGTCCAAATAAGAAATGAAACACCGTAAACACCTCATTATTTAGCTTGACTCATTCCTGTACAGGCTAACTCAAGAGAGATCAAATATATAAGTAGCAATGGAGAAATATTTCAAGGACAAGAAAATATGTTTCTTCAACTGCCTGGAAAACTGTAGGGGAAAAGGAGCCTCTTCCTGTAATGATTTCAAAAGCTACCATATCCCCAGTAAAACAACCAGGGTTATCTGCAGAGGGTAATTGGTTAACCTTTTACCACACAATCCCGAATTTTAACGACCCTGAAAAAAAGAGACCTTTTGAAAACATTATGGGAAAAGGAGACAATGCAGGTAACCAGCATTTTCTCCTTTCCCCAAAATGTTTTCTATGCTTTACAAAACAAAATTCGATTTTTCAGTAACATTTATTTTGTTGTCTGCAAATCCTTTCGATTTGGACTAGTCTAAAATTTTGTCGTTTGGTAAAGGGTTAAATAAGTTTCAAAAAACAAAGTTGAATGATTGTTCTACACCATAATCATACAGATAAAAGGTGTATTAGAGGGCCTGATGATAAACTATTTAAAGATGTATTATGATACCAAAATGAGCCTATTTTACATAATAAGAATCGCTGACAGAAACACATATATTTCCGTTCAGCAAGGTTATGACTGCTTTGTGAGTGCTTTAAACAGGTTGTTTGCTTTCCGGAATAAACAAATTGAGTTGTGTAAGTAGTAAGTTTACCAAACAATCTAGAGTTTGAAAGAACCAGAAGAGGTGGGGCTTCTGAAAACACTGCCGAAAAAAAAGAGTAAAAGCTGGTGACCAGCATTTTCTCATTTTCCTCCAATGTTTTCTACCATATCAGAAACATGTTCTGTGATATTAGCCACTTTTGAAATGTCTGTAATTTCTCTTAATGTGGACAAAATTGATTTTAGACATGTCTAGTATGGATTTACAAATATGTATAGCTACAATCATGGGTTTGGGCAAGATTATGTCACCTGGTAAAGTTTGATTCATTTGGACTGAAAGCTGAGCAGGTATAAAGGAACACTTAAGTAGATCATATTCAAAGAAATGTACAATATTTACATTTACTTAGACATACACAATAACCATAGGCCTTTGTTTTGGTATTTAACATTAGTGTCTTGACAAGTGACTTGTTATGGCTGCTGAAGCATTAATTTGAAAGGTTGAAAAAAGGATATAAACAAAGAAGTGAGCCAATTGTTACATCACTGAACCACCTGTCCAATGCTTTTTGAATCAAGTTAAAACAGTTAATTAACTGTTGATCACACACCACAAAATTGTTGACTTGTCCTTTTAAGAAGGATCTGCAGACAACAAAATGTGCTTCAAATGATGGGTTTTCTCTTTGAAAGAGTACAAAACATTGCTGGAAAGAGAGAAAGTACTGGTCATCAAGATTGTTCTCTGAAACCTTGCTGGGGATCAGAAAACCAGGGATCATATTAGTACAGAGTGAATGTATGAGTGTAACATCTTAGAAAAAAAAATCCCGGGATCTTTGGGGGAAGGCAAATCAATACTTACTGAAGGTGAAGGTGTTTGTATCCCAAATTATCAAAATCCTTTATTGTCCCTTTCATAACTCTAGTTGTTTTTCTAGCCCTTGTACCTCAGACTGCCCAAAAAATGCAGTCTAACCTTGAATGTATGTTGATTATGGTTGTCATCTAGAGATCTGTCCAATAGCAGCCTTAAAATTGTTAACATGGTCAGTTTTCCTGAACTTTGTTTATTCAGCACACTAAGGGTTGGAAAGCTCTTCTCTCACCCCCACTGACTCTTGAGGCCTGACCTGTAGAAGCATCTGATATATAGGTGTTTATGTTTTCCAAACCATGTGAGCATGCTGTCTGCTGTTACCTGACTCTGTTATAGAATCTGTGGCTAGCTCTGTGTGTATTTACTCGACTGTGGAACTCTGGGATATGTAGGTTAAATGTGAATGTTGTTGGTTTTAAATGCAAACAAATCATGGAAACAGGACCAGTAGTACAGAAATATGTAGATGTTGAATGGATGTTAAATTCTGAATGAAAATTGTATCATTTTAAAAGACTACGATGTGAGAGTGTTTTCCAAGAAACTGAAGTGGGGAGGGGATTATATACTCTATGCCAACTGTGAATATTGGCTTCAGAAATGTGTAAAAACATACACTACTGTCTTTGTTTTAATGTAAACTTGAGAAGTTGTTGTTATCTTATGGAGATACAGTGAAACACCTCATTAAACTGAACTGATGTGTCAGAATTCTTTGTGTACTTGACGCAACATAGAACTTTTTCCTCATCATTCCAAACATTAGGTTTGTATTGGTTTTGTTTGTGATTTTCTATCTGTTAGAGGAGGGGGGGGGGGATTGTACATTGACTATTGTAGCACAGAGATAGGCCATGTGTGTTTCAAGTTTTTACCAGTTGTGTTCTTCTCTCTCTTAATTGCTTATCTGTATGCATGGACCATTTAACTCTGTAAGTTTCATGTTGAAATTTTCTTGAAGATTTTAGAGAAGAGTTCCAGAAAAATGAAATGAACAGTAACCCTTTAAGGGCCTTTCACAACTTAAGTAGTGTAGATAACTCTCCCTGAAGGCAATTTTAGTTCTTGATTGATCACCTCTGGGTACAGAGACGATCGTGAAAAAAACAGTTGAAATCTGCACGTAGATTTTGTAGGCTTTTTGAAACTTTCTTATTTTCACAAATAGAGGACAAAACTAGAATTTGAACATAACTGCTAGTCTCAATAATGAGATGTTTGCAGTGCTTCTTTTCTTATTTGGACATTTACTGTGCACCGCACCGTCTCGAGTCCATCATGAATTTTCTGGTAGCAAAGCTACAGTGCTGTACTGACTTTATGTTTCGTCAGTTTCATCTGTATTGAAACAAAATACAATTAATCTTTAGTGACACACATGACAAAGGACAAATTATTAAACATTTCATCACCTAACATGCTCGTAGAAGTCTTTAATACATGTAAATCTCAAAACACGAACGAAACTTATCGTGTTTTGTGGCCATTTTGTGTGTATTTTGGGGAAGATAAACACCTCAGGTAAAAGATGAATTTAACTTTTTTCATGTCTTTAGTATTTAAATTGAAAATATTTGTATTTGAAATGAAAGATTATTGAATACTTAAGCGACAGGGATGTTCAAATTCTAGTTTTGTCATCTATTTGTGAAAATAAGAGGTTTTCAAGCGCGCACAAAATCTGCGCATGGATTTCAACTGTTTTTTTCATGATTGTCTCTGTCCCGGAGGTGACCAATCAAAATCGCCTTCACGGAGAGTTATCTGTATCAGAAAATTGAATGTGGCTTGAACATCAGAATATGTCTTAAAAGGATAGGAAGTATTGTAGGAAAGGGAGAAAATGCTGGTTACCAAAATTTTCATCTTGTCCCACAGTGTTTTCAAAAGCCTCTTCCCTTACATCCATTCAAACCCAAGATTGGTTGGTGGTTTAACTTAATGTTGAGATGAGCTGTTATCCACTTTACTAGATGACAACATTTTAGACTAGCCCATCTTGAAAGCAATAGCAGATGACATTTTAATCCTTACCTCACAGTCCCGAGTTTTAATGACCCTGAAACAGAAGGGTTTTTTTTTTTAAAAATCGTGTTGTAAAAGGAGAAAATGCTGGTAACCAGCATTTTCTCCTTTTCCAACAATGTTTTTAATCCTATCATAAAGATAAAAATTATCATTTCAGTGGCATGTAATTTGTTGTCTGCAAATGCTTCTGATTTGGTCCAGTCCAAAATTTTGTCGTATAATAAAGATTCAGAGCTCCAGATAAGAGGGAGATGGTATTCTAAATCCATTATTTCTCCTCCAAACCCTATGTTGTGGGTACTCATTAGAATTGTCTCTATCAGACAATTCTATTGAGTACCCATAACATAGGGTTAAGTGGAGAATAATTAATATTTTCAGTTCTATAATCAAAATAACTCCCTCTATCTGGAGCTCTGTAATAAAGATTTAAATGTAGCTAAGCTGATATTATTGACTTGTGAATTTAGAAAACATGGTTGGAAAAGGAGAAGCTGCTTGGTACACATATTTTCTCCTTTTCCAACAATGTTTGAAAAGTTTCTCTTGGGTTATTAAAACAGATGATTGTTTGGTGTTTTACAGTGCAAAAGGGAAGTATTTGTGCTAACATTAATGTAAGCTCATCACCAAATGACAGGTTAATGGGCAAAAAAGGAATTATTATGTGTTCATCCTTTGAAAAGGAGTAATTAAACCTTCAACCACCTTCCATGTTTGTAGCCAGTGTAGACCAAGATCAGACTGCAAAGAAAAGCATGCAGTCTGAACTTTGATCAACATTGTCGGCTTTGCTGAAATACCAAAGACAAAAGCAAGTATGAAATTAGTTATTTGAGTCTAACTGTTAGACTGAAAATGTCTGATAGGTTTATTTGGCTCACTGAGGGTTAAGATAATCCTGTTTTTGTGTATATCTGTTATTGTGTGAATAAATTCTGGTTTTTTGCAATTTTACATTTTTGGATCTAAATCCTTTTTTTGAATCGAAGCCATGTTTTTCCTGACTCCATATAGGTACAAAACCTTTGAAAACATTGTGGGAGGAGGACTTCTTTTTTTCTCCCACAATGTTTCTCCTAATTTGAAGACATTTACCCTTTAGCAAACAATACCGTGTCTTAAGGATCTCTTGGAAGATGGCTTATGAAAACATTGTGGAAAAAGGAAAATTGCCAGTAAATAGCAGTTTCTTGTTTTCCCACAACATTGTCTATTATTTCTAAGACATATTCCACCATTTGAGTTGCAATTGATTTGTCATTTGCCAATGCTTTGAATTTGTAAGCTGCACTGGGCATCAAACTAGGGACTCCTAGGTTTGAAACATCACTGTCTGAGCCACTGGTCTCTGCAAGTGTTTTACGAAGTACTGCAGTTGATAATTTGAAAATGCTTTGCAGGCCATCAGAGGTCCAGACAAGGGGATAATATTATTCAAGTTCTCAAGATGTCAGTCACTCTTTACCTTAACCCTTTCCCAAACGACAAATTTTGGACTGGTCCAAATTGAAAGAGTTTGCAGATGACAATTTTAAATTTGATGAAAATGGCAGAAAGTTATCAAAAAGGTTAGAAAACACTGTGGGAAAAGGAGAAATTGCTCGTTACGAGCAATTTCCCCTTTTCCCACAGTGTTTTCAAAAGACTTGTACTGCAGACACGTGAAAACCAGGGCTTGTTTGGGAAAGGGTTAACCTAATGTCGTAGATAGATTGTTTTAATGAGTACCCACAACACAGACTTTAATGAGAACTAAAAAGATACGTATTACATTTCAAACCACAAAAATTTGACTTCCCTTGGCCATACAGCAGATTTGGAAAATGTTACTGAAGTTAGTTGAATGGAATTAACTTCACATAGGATCCATGTTCATTGAAAGTGGGGAAAAAAGACTTTAAAAACATTGTGGGAAAAGGAGAAAATGATGGTAATCAGCAGAGCATTTTCTCCTTTTTCCACAATATTTTCTACCCTATCCAGGATAGATCTTACCCTGTGTGCCACATTTAACCGTTTTACCACACAATCCTGAGTTTTAACGACCCTGAAGAAAAGGCCTTTTGAAAACATTGTGGGAAAAGGAGAAAATGCTGGTAACCAGCATTTTCTCCATTTCCCACAATGTTTTCTTCCCATCCCAGAACAAATTTCTACTTTTGAGTCACAATTATTTTGTCCTCTGCAGATGCTTTGAATTTGGACTGGTCTAAAATTTTATCATTTGGTAAAGAGTGAATTTGTTGTCTGCAAATGCTTTCAGTGTGGAGTAGTCTATAAATTTTGTCATCTATTGTTAGGGAGTTATGAAAGCTGAAGCCTTGTGCACTGTTGTTATATGAGTTGCCTACAAAAAACATTTCTCCTATCTGTGTGAAATTAGGACATATGAGAAATAAGGTCATAAAAAAGAAAGAATGGCAGAGATTATGGCCTATTTATGATTCTATGTGTAAGAAATATGCCATTAACCCTACCATATACCTCCTGTAACAAACTTTCAGCAGACGACTTAAAAAACACCATTGTTTAATATGGGTGATCAATGCAAATTAAGGTTAAATATAAATTTAAAACACATTGGAAACATTGTGACAAAAAGGAGACTGCTTATTATGGCAAGCAAGTTCTCCTATTGTCAAAGTTTTTTTTTCACAGTTTGCTGCAGAATGAAAAAATGTTGCCCTGTAGGACGTAATGTGTTAACTCCACCATTGCCTGTAATTATATTCTTTCAAGATTTTCCTAGAATCAGGAAAAATTCCAATAGGAACATGAACCAAACAAATTTAGCTCATTTCACATTTTGGATGTTTTAACAAACGATAAAATTTTAGACTAGTCCAAATTGAAAGCATTTGCAGACAACAATTTGAATGTAGCTCAAGTAATGGAATTTGTCTTTGATAGGGTAGAAAACATTGTGGGAAAAGGAGAAAATGCTGGTTACCAGCATTTTCTCCTTTTCCCACAGTGTTTTCTAAAGGCCTCTTCCTCAGGGTCGTTAAAACTCAGGATTGTTTGGTTAAGAGTTATATAAAAAAATTTGACTGGCTTAAATTCTAGATGTGTTTTTCAAAGATACATTGTATTCATTGTTAAATAAAACATCATAACCCATTATCAGATGCCGAAATTTTAGACCTTTCCAAATTGGAAGCATTTGCAGACAACTAAATACGACTAAAATGATGGGATATGTCTTTGAATGGGTAGAAAAGATTGTAAAGGAGAATGTAGTGGTTACCAGCATTTTCTTCTTTTCCTACAATGTTTTCAGCAGCAATTTTTTCACATGACTGTTTTCTGCATATGCTGTAGAAGACGATACTACCATGCAGAAAGGAAAAAAATGACTACCATGTCACACTAATTGTAGGTGCAATTTATATTGTGTTATTAATTATTGTTGCATTTTTTTCATTTCAGAATATTAAGAATGTAGTGCATAACCACAGCCAGGCTAATGAATGGGTTTTACCTGAAAAACTGTTCTCCTGCGAACATCGCTGAGAAAATATGAGCAAGTCTTCGTTGTCACGAAGTCTGCTCCTTGAGCTTGCAGTAATACTGGCGATTTTTCTGACAGTGTGGGCAGATGGTACGTTTTTTACAAATTTTAGATAAGACTCTGCTCCAAGTGGATCCACGACATTTTGTCAAAAACTATGTTCGTCAAAAATGATCCCTAGCCCTGACCCTTACCCTAACCCAATTGTGGCTCAAATTTTCCTCCCAGACAGAGCTTTTCATGAAATAAATCTAGGAATTAAGCAATCTGTTTTTTAAAACACACAAAACACCCTTTTGACAAAATTTCGTGCACCGGCTCCAAGCATTGATACATTTTGAGCGGAGTTGTTTTTGAAGAAAACTGTGAAGTATTGTCATAGCCATGTGGTTGAAGTCATGTGAGAACCACAACATTTTCTCATAGACATTTTCTCGTATCTCTGTCCTTATAGAAGATATTTACTTTGACTTTGTTAACTATCCTAAGTGGAAGCTTTCCAGAAGTCGAAGGTAAACTCTAAAATATTTTTGATACAGATATGCCCTTTTTTCAACTTGAAACTTTTACTGGAAAAGCACCTGCGGCAGAGCATTGGTACCAGCATGCTGTGTTCTTCTTTATATGAGTACTAACAGCAGGACTGTTTGTCCTGAGATTGTAGATCCAAGCTCGGTTAACCCTTATCCTGCTAAATAAGTAAAATAAAACTTTCAAGCCTATAGTAAAAACCAGAATGATGATATTACAACCTTGGTTTTTTTTGGGGGAAAAAATTTTCCTCATCGGACAGTGTAGATCCAAGATCTGACTGCACATTCTGTGCAGTCTGATCTTGATCTACACTGTCCGCCTAGGGTGCTTGAGTCGCACTAATCAGTCTAAGAGTTAAGGCTTTACCAAAAGAGAAAAGTTTGAACTTGTCCAAATCTAAAGTATTTAAAGACAACAAGTTGAATGTGACTCAGATAATGAAAGCGTCTTTGAATGAGAAGTAAACATTATGGGAAAAAGAGAAAACGCTGTTTACCAGCATTTTCTCATTTTCCTGCACTGTTTTAAGAAGCCTTCCTCGATAGGATTGTTAAAACTCAGGATTGTGTGGGAAAGAGTTAAATTCATTCAGAGGATTGATGATAGTCATTGCAAGAGCATGTGTTCCTCTCTCTCCTCTGATCATCATTTTAACAACAGCTATGTGGGAAAGCAGCCTGTGGCTTGGAAAGAACGTGGTGAAAACTACTGGTAAAAGAAACTTCAGGAAAACAAAATCCAGTGTTTTAACAATCCTGACAACTGCCCCAAAAAATCAGTATGGACAGGCCTAAATTTTTGTATTTTTATAAACAAAATTCAATAGAAATAGTTTCGTACGTTTAAAGTTATTTCATTTCTTTAGCGATCAGAAAAAGAACTAAACTGCCTCAAAGGAAATACTGAACCTCATTTTTGCATCAATGAAATCGGTTCAGCTTCTGTTGTCATGTGATTACATGCCTATCATGGCCGCCATAAATGTCATATGTACAGCAATTATTTGGTCTAAGGTGTACAAAGGTGTGAATTTTTTCACCTTCTGTGTTACTTGAGGGGAAATACAGAATCTCTCAAGCGGGACATTTTCTGCCTCATTTAACTATACTCTCTTTATGTCGATGATTTTTATTGTGATTTCTCCTAAATGAGAGCGAGAATACCAAATTAGTAAAATATTTAACATATGATTGAAATTCATAGATGGTGTAAACTGAGACTGATTCAAGCATAGATATTGTCAACACTTATATTCATTGTCATAACCGTAGATATCCTAAATATATAACCCTTTATGAAGAAGTTTTTTTCCCCCTTCTTCCTGGCAAATTCAAAGTTGGTACAAATCAGACAAAGATGTCTGATCAAGTAGAAGATATTGTTGAAAAAAAAAGAAAAGGTATTTTATCCTTTTCTTGCCATCTTTTCAAAAGCCTTTTCACGTTGGGTCCTTTATAAACACAGGAATTTTGGTGAACAGTAAAGTTAGTTTTTAGATTTTACATTTTATGCCTCATGAAACAACTTTTTCAGTTGGTAACTTTACTACTCAACTCTTATAAATATTGTGGTAAAGGCAAAGTGACTTGTACTGTATTTTCTCATTTCTTCACAGTGTTTTCCCATGTATTCATGATATTTATTCTTAATTCATGCTGATCCTTGATATTTTAAAAGGGTATTTTCAAGGTTGTTGCTAAAATTTGTTTTGGTAGATAAAGAGTTAACCATTTTATGACCCTGAATTGGACTTGGTCTTGAAAATATTGCTTTAACCCCATTCCCAAATAAGCCCTGGTTTTCACGTGTCTGCAGTACAAGTCTTTTGAAAACACTGTGGGAAAAGGAAAAATTGCTCGAAACGAGCAATTTCTCCTTTTCCCACAGTGTTTTCTACCCTTTTTGAGAACTTTCTGCCATTTTCATAAAATTTAAAATTGTCGTCTGCAAACTCTTTCAATTTGGACCAGTCCAAAATTTGTCGTTTAGGAAAGGGTTAAATCGAGAAAATGCTAGCAGTCATTCTTTAAACCCTTTACCACACAGTCCCGACTTTTAATGACCCTGGGGATAAAGCCTTTTGAAAACCTTGCAGGAAAAGGAGAAAATGCTGCTGACCAGCATTATCACCTTTTCCAACAATGTTTTCTACCCTATCAACAATAGAAGTCATCACTTTAGCAACATTTGATATTTCATCTGCAAATACTTAAAATTTGGTTCAGTCCTAAGTTTCGTTGATTGCTAAATAGTTAACCCTTTACCACACAATCCCAATTTTTAACGACCCTGGGAAAGAAGCCTTTTGAAAACATGGGAAAAGGAGAAAATGCTGGTAACCAGCATTTTCTCCTTTTCCCACAATGTTTTCTACCTATCAAGAGAAAATTGCGCAATTTGAGTCACATTGAAATTGTCGTCTGCAAATGCTTTCAACTTGGACTGGTCTAATATTTTGTCGTTTGCTAAAGAGTTAAGGTTGCTGGTCCTGGAAATGGATAGTTTTACCTGAGTGTATGCTTCGTTGATAGAAATCTTTGAAACTGTCAAAAACTGTTGTACCTGCCAGTATCTCTCTTTTGATGGACCCTTCAAGTGTTGCTGGTTGTCTGTCAATTTGTGCCATGCAAGAGATTAGGTGCACCCCCATTTTTTTTTTTGTTTACAAAATTCTATGCACATGCCAATGCTGTAAGAGAAAGTGGTGCCACAAGTTTTTTCTCCTCTACCCACATTGTTTTCGAAATCCTTCCTCAGGGTTTTTATACCCCCGCAAAACGAATGTTTTCGGGGGTATACTGGAATCAGCCTGTCTGTCCGTCCGTCAGTGTGTCCATGTGTGTACAAAATACCAGCAATTTTGTGTCGCGAACTCCTCCTACAGTTTTCCTTCAATTGCATTGAAACTTTGCACATATATTGATCATATATTGAAGATTTGCAAGACATCATTTTCAAGTTTCAACTCCCCCTGGTTGAGGAATTATCTCCCCTTGAATTTGACACTTTTTTTCTGTCAAAGCGCTGGCGGGGGTATTAAGTCATATTCAGTGACAGCTCTAGTTAAAATTTGGAATTGTTTGGTGAAACCCTTTGCCAGATGTCAAAAGTTAAGGCTAGTCTGAACTGAAAGCATTTGCAGATGGCAAATGTGGGTTAAATGATTAGATTAACCATAGAATGGTTGGAAAACATTGAGGCAAAAGGACAAAATGCTGGAACAAGCATTTTCTCCTTTTACCACCAAGTTTTCAAAAGTTTTTTTGGGGGGGTCCTACGTGGCTCAGTGTTAAGGTGTGGGACTTGTAACCACGAGACTCCGGGTTTGAGCCCCATCTGATCCGCTGGGGTTTTCGTGGGTGTGTCCTTGGGCAAGACACTTCAGAGCCCTAGCCTAGTACTGGTTAAACCCAGGAAAATGTGAGCTGACGCAGAGATATGACTGAAATAATGTTGACAGTGGCATAAAACACCAATCAATCAATCAATCAAGTTTTCTTTTTCAGGATTGTTTAACACAGGGTTGTTTGGTTTAAAAGGCTTGAAAGTATGCAGTTCCCTTTTATGAAGAGGATCAAACATTATTGGCCTGTGCTTTGGACTGTATTCATTTGCCCTTATGTATGCAACACAAAACCAGGGCATTTATTAACAACAATGTTGGCTTCGAGTTTACTTCAACACAACTTTAAAGTTTTCAAGAGGTTTTATTGCTTGCAAAAAAACATCTGTTCACATAGATTTTAAAGTATTCTCCATTTTCTTTCAACTTCTGTTTGAGTGTATTTTCGGGTATTATTAGAAACTAAATTCTCCCCTCCTGATGTTTTTCTTACTTCAAAGTATATCCCACAATACCTCTGCTCTGGGTTTTATAGTGCTGGCACTCAAACTGGTGGAGTGGTTCTGTTTTAACTCTTTACCAGACGACAAAATTTCGTCTGAAAGCATTTGCAGACGACAAAAAAAAATTGGGGTGAAATAATGGGGTTTGTTTTTGAAAGGGTAGAAAACATGGTGAGAAAATGAGAAAAGTTGATTACCAGCATTTTCTTCTTTTCTTGGTATGTTTCCTGAAGCCTTAGTTCTTAGGGTTGTGAAATCTGGGGATTGGTTTATAAAGGCTTATCTCAAACAAGGGCATGTTTTCTGTTGTAATCTGAAACATAAGAAACTGCAGAGATATTGCAGCCCTTTCTTGCCCTGGATCCTTAACTCTGTACGCACAATGCAGCTTTTTGACGCTCCTGGGAAAGAAGCCTTTTTGAAAACATTATGGGAAAAGGAGAAAATGCTGGTAACCAGCATTTTCTCCTTTTCCCACAATGTTTTCTTCCCTATCAAAGAAAAGTTGCATCATTTGAGCCACACTGAAATTGTCGTCTGCTAATGCTTTCAATTTGGACAAGGCTAAAATTTTGTCATCTGGTAAAGGGTTAACTCTTTCCTTAACATAGATGACACAAGAAGCTATTGTTGATAGTGTAGATCAAGATCATTCTGCACAGAATGTGTGGTCTGATCTCTAAGCTAGTCTGTCCACGAATTTATTTTAAGTCATTACCACAATTTCTCTTAGTTCTGTAGCCTTTGAAAAGTTAAATTTATTTCTCAGATAGTGAAAGAGTTGAATCTACCAAATGACAAAATTATAGACTTGTCCAAATTGAAAGCATTTGCAGACATGGGAATCAAATTCGGCGCAAATGTTGGAATTTCCTCATCTGGTGCACAGTTAAAAATGCGACAGATCACAGATGTATTGGTCGCATGTTTGAGATATTTCTGGCTTGGTTAGCCAAAGTTTACCGCACAATGCCGCGAAAGAAGCTTTTTGAAAACATTGTGGGAAAAGGAGAAAATGCTGGTAACCAGCATTTTCTCCTTTTCCCACAATGTTTTCTACCCTGTCAAGAGAAAATTGCACCATTCGAGCCACATTGAAATTGTCATCTGCAAATGCTTTCAATTTGGACTAGGCTAAAATTTTGTCGTCTGGTAAAGGGTTAAATTATGAGCCATGCTCTATGAATAGGGGACTTTATGCATCTGCAAAAAGTATCTACCAGGTCAGCCTGCACAGCCCGCACAGGCTGACCTGATCTGAAACTTTTTGCTTTTGGTCAATTTTCTGCACGTAAAAGGACCAGTGCACTTCACAATTCAGTCAGTTGTTCGAGAAAATGGATTGAACAGATCAACAATCATATGATGACTTGGCTTGGAATCATGGATCACGGAGATGCATAAAGCCCCCTTTTGCCAGAGCATGGCACTTTTTTTTTTTTTTTTTTTATTAAATCGATAGAATATTAGGAGACCTGGACCACTTAAACCGTGATTAAAAACAAATTTATGAAATGAAGAAAAGTCCTCGGGAATGTGGCACTGGCTTAGCTTCAGGATTCATTCGGGGAATCAGATTAGGGAAAAACATATTAAGAATACATCACGGAAAACCTAGTGAATATAGAAAAGATTAATCCTTTACCAAACAATCCAGACATTAAACCCTTTACAATACAATCCCAAGTTTTAACAACCGTAAAAGAGAACGCTTTTAAAAAACACTGTAAGAAAATGAGAAAATGCTGGTAACCAGCATTTTCGCCTTTCACCACAATGTTTTCTACCATATCACATTCAAAAATCACCATCTAAGCAGAATATAATTTGTTGTCTGCAGATGCTTTCAATTGTGTCCCGTTCAAAATGTTATTGTTTGGTAAAGAGTTAAGTATCCTTTGAATAAAGAATTTTTAAAAGCTATGTGGGAAAATGAGAAATGCTAGTAAGCAGATCAGAAACAAATCTCATCATAAATTTTGAGCATTTATAGTTTATATATCTGCAAATGCTTTTGGATTGGACAAGTCTAAAATTTTATCATTTGGTAAAGTGTTTAGTGTCTAATGTGTTTTCCAACATTTTCTACTCTTTCAAATGATTATCAGATTTTTTTTTTGTAAAATGGAAAGGAAATGAGAAAAGCTACTCTTTGTTGGGGTAGACATAGGAACTGCCATTAAATTCTCGTTAGTAACCAAACTATGTATTTCAGGTGTGGCAGCCAGGTTTGTGTTTTCGGTGAAATATGGGGATTTCTGTTTCACACAGAGAAAGAATGAAGTTACAGAAATTTGAACTGTTTCGTACATGTTTGAAATTGCCCATTATTGGTAACACAAAGCTTTAACCATTTGCCACACAGTCCCGAGTTTAAATGACCCGAAGGAGGAAGGCTTTTGAAAACACAGAGGGAAAAGGAGAAAATGCTGGTAACCAGGATTTTCTCCTTTTCCCACAATGTTTTCGGTTTCTTCCCTTCTCAGAATTAATTTCAATTTTTGAGCCACATTTATTTTGGCGTCCCCAGATGCTTTGAATTAGGACTAATCTAAATTTTTGTTGTTTGGTAAAGAGTTAACCATTTACCACACAGTCCCAATTTTAAAGACCCTGAAAAAGAAAAGCTTTTGAAAGCATTGTGGAAAAAGGGGAAAATGCCGGTTACCAGCATTTTCCCCTTTTTCTACAATGTTTTTCTACCCTTTGAAAGATAATTTTTGTGTTTTGAGTACCTTTCCATTTGCTGTCTGCAAATTTTTTCAATTTGGACAAGTCTAAAATTTTGTTGTTCAATCAAGAGTTAAGTGGTTTACCCTTTGCCAGGTATTCTTGAGTTTAATGGACTGTAGGGAAGAAAGCTTTTGAAAAGATGGGAAAAGGAGAAAATGCTGATAACCAGCAATTTCTCCTTTCCTCACCCTTTCGTTATCCTTCAAAAGACAAGTTCTATCATCTGAGCCATAATGATAAGGAGTTGTCAGCAAATGCATTTAATTCGGACAAGTCTAAAATTTTGTCATCTGGTCAATCATGTTAAGCCTTTACCAAAAGACAAAATTTTAGACTGGTCCAAATTGAAAGCATTTGCAAACAACAAAATAAATGTTACCGAAAAAGTGAAGATTGTTTTGGGAAGGGCAGAAAACATTGTGGGAAAAGGAGAAAATGCTGGTTACCAGCATTTTTTCCTTTTCCCACAATGTTTTCAAAAGGCTTCTTTCTCAGGGTTGTTAAAAGTCGGGATTGTGTGGTAAAGGTTTAACCAAAAATTTCTGCTACACATTTGGCATTTCTCATGTTTCTGGAATTATACCTGAAGTACTTTAGAACAATTGCTTGCAATGTAGATAAACATCAGATAGCACAGAGCATACAGTCTCATCTTGAATCTGCACTGTCCAGCGTTTGGTGATATAATTGGCAAATCGAAATTAATGCTTAAAGTCACAATAGCAGCCAGAAAGTACACAGTTTGGTGTTAAAATGCATTGAAATTTAAACGATACCAGTTAAAAGTATAGAAATTATTGTGAAGATGACTTGTTATTTTTGGATTTGTCCAATTATTGTTAGTTGCTCCCTCTATCTTTTGTTTACATTTTAGCTGGTTTTAAAATTCATTTTTTCTGCCAGCGGCTAATACTTGGACCGACCATAAAGTAAACAGATTGTCATCTTCAGAGGAAATCCTGTTAACCAGCATTTCCTATTTTCTCACAATGTTTTCACTTGTCTCCAATTTGTGTGCAGATGCTCTTAATGTGGACAAGTATAAAATTCTGTTGTCTGGTAACAACCTGTTTTATTCATAATTCTCCTTGAAGGGTCTAAGATACCTCTTTCTTTGCTGATTGTTGTGGTTAAAATGTTTATGTTAGAAAGCATCTAGTGGCTTTGGAATTTCTGGTAAAGGAAAATCCAGGAAAGCATGTATAGGTGCACAGTGGCCATTGGGAAAGCACTGGTATAATGTTGAGTAGGGCATTAAACTCCATACAAGCTAGCCATACAAACAAAGGTTCAAGACCAGCAGGGCTCATAATTATGTACCTACCATTTTAAGTAGTCTTAATCTAAACTTAGATAGCTTTGGATGGTGACATGGTTTCTGATTGGCTATACATAAATTATAGTTTAGCCAATCAGAAATTGTGTTTGTTTAATATTCACCATCATTAAATTTTGTAAATTGGATTCTAAGATTATATTACATTTCTAAAGTTAGAAAGAAAGACAATTTCTGATTGGCTTAACCATAAAGAAAGACAATTTCTGATTGGCTTATAACCATTTGGTTTTTCCGATCATGTATGATGTTTCTGTGAAATTTATAACATTCTTGATAGAATATAGAATACAATTTAGAATGGTTGATGGATAATGAGGGAAAGAAACCTCAGGAAACTTCCAAGAAATTTGATGGACACTAGATGTTTGTCAAAAAACTTGTAATTGCCTGGTTTATCTGGAGCAGTCTGGTAACCAAGGCTGCCTATAAGCCTTGTATCACTACCATATGTTATAGATAAGGTTATGGAACAGTCTGAAAGAAGAAAATAATGATTTAGTTTCTTGATACTGTATCTGATAAGCAAGGGAGATAACCCTATACTCTATTGGTGAGTTTTTCTCTAACTCCGATTTTGAAGAGTTTGGCTTTTGACTTTTTGAAATATCAAAATTGAGTAAAGAATTATGACAGAAGTTCATCTCAGAACAGTGTTGTGAATAGTTTAGAACCCGATTAACTTTATACCACAAGACAAAATTTTGGACCTGGCAGGCAAATTGAATGCATTTGCAGACAACTATTTCATTGTGGCTCAAATGATGTGATTTTTTCTTTGATAGGGAAGAAAACATTGTGGGGAAGGGAGGAAATGCTGGTCACCAGCAATTTCTTCTTTTCCCACAATGTTTTCAAAAGGCTCCTTTCTCCAGGTCATTAAAAGTCGTCATTGTGTGGTAAACCTTGTTCCTCTTCTGCTATAGATATTTTCATCCTTTCTTTGTGAAACAGAAGAAAGACAGGACTTTTTGTGTGAAAAACTCAGCAGGCATTGATATGGGAAATACTGTCAGTGATTGAACCAGTTTTTCACCAGAACCTTAGTACTCATTAGAATTGTCTGGAAGACCATTATGGTTTAGCCAATGAGGAATTGGGTTACTTTCTAAATGAAGGATAGTTAGTGAATACAGGCAAATATTTTCAGTTATTAGAGACACATTTTATTTGTCGTCTGCAGATGCTTTTAATTTTGCCAAGTGCAAAATTTTGGCGTTTGGTGAAGAGTTAATGCCCTTGACACAGAGGCCTATTGGAAATATTGTAGGAAAAGGAAAAAATGCTATTAACCAGCATTGTCTTCTTTACCCACAATGTCTTCTTTAATTTCAGAAGGAAATTCCATCATTTGGTTTGGTGTCTGCTAATGCCTTCAATTTGGACAGATCTAAAATTTTTTTGTCAGGTATTGAGTTAACAAAGATGTGTCAACTCTTTACCAAATGACAAAATTTTAGACCTGACCAAATTGAAAGCATTTGCAGACGACAATTCACATGCGGCCAAAACCTTGGACTTGTTTGAGAAAGGATAGAAAACATCGTTGGAAAAGGAGAAAATGCTGGTTACCAGCATTTTCTCCTTTTCCCACAATTTTTTCAAAAGCCTTTCCTTTCAGGGTCGTAAAAAGTCGGGATTGTGTGGTAAAGGGTTAACCCTTTACCAGACAGTTCCGACTTTTAACAACTCTGAGTAAGAAACCCTCTGAAAACATTGTGGGAAAAGGAGAAAATGCTCATTATCATCATTTTCTCCTTTTCCCACAACGTTTTCTTCTCTATCACAGACAAATTTCATGTTTTCAGTAACATTTAAAATTGTCGTCTGCAAATACTTTCAATTTGGATAAGGCAAACATTTTTTTCATGTGGTTAAGAGTTAACTCTTCACCAAAAGATACAATTTTAGCCTTGATTAAATTGATTAAATTGACACCATTTGCAGACAAAAACTAAATGACACTCTGAGTTTCATTTAGTAGGGTTGAAAACATAGTGGGAAAAGGATAAAATGCTGTTACTGGATTATGCGGTTAAGGCTTAACAAGTCATATGATAAATGATATTTCCAGACCAGACTCTGTGGAAGCTGAACCCTGTAAAAAACAATCCAGTGTGCAATTTCTCCTTATTCCTCAATTTTTTCTATGTATCCCCTACACAGTTCCTTCTATCTGAACCACATTCTCCACCTTCTATTTTTACCACATAATTTGTCAGTCTGCAGATGTTATCAATTTTGGAGAGTCTAAAATTTTGTTGCCTAGTAAAGAGTTAAGAATGGGCTCTTGCCTTTGAAAGAGTAGAAAACATTGTGGATAAAGAAGATAAATGATGATTGCTAATATTTTCTTCTTTTACCACTGTATTCAAAAGGCTTTTCCTTACAGTTGTGTAGATAGAGGACTGTTTTGTTGCTGAATAATCTTTTTGGAATACATTTTAACCCTTTCCCAAACGACAAATTTTGGACTGGTCCAAATTGAAAGAGTTTGCAGACGACAATTTTAAATTTGATGAAAATGGCAGAAAGGTCTCAAAAAGGGTAGAAAACATTGTGGTAAAAGGAGAAATTGCTCGTTACGAGCAATTTCTCCTTTTCCTACAGTGTTTTCAAAAGACTTGAATTGCAGACACGTGAAAACCAGGGCTTGTCTGGGAAAGGGTTAACCCTTTACCACACAACCCCAACTTTTGACCCTGTGAAAGAAACCTTTTGAAAACCTTGTGGGAAAAGGAGAAAATGCTGGTAACCAGCATTTTCTCCTTTTCCCACCATGTTTTCTACCCTTCCCTTAACAAATTTAAATTTTTCAATCACATTTATTTTGTCGTCTGCAAATGCTTTCAATTTGGACCAGCCTAAAATTTTGAGTTAAATTGTGTAAAGAGTCAATCTCAGTGGGTAACAAAGTGGATTTGAAAAATGGTGGCATTGGAGCCAGCTATCTGTGAAAACCGCAATTTTATGGAAACCCGAGTATTGATGATGTATCATGCTCGCAGAACGTAGCTCTTCACCAAACAATCGGGAGTTTTAACTATCCGAAGGAAAAAGGCTTTTGAAAACATTATGGGAATGGGAGATAATGCATTATGAAAATTTTGAACTTGTCCGAATGTAAGCATTTGCAGACAACAAAATTTTAATGTTGCTAGAATGCCGTAATTTGTCTTAAAAGGAAAAACCTTGTTGGAAAAGGAGAAAATGCTGGTTACCTTTCCATAGGATTTGTTAAGATAACTATGATATTGCTTGGAAAAAGGGTTAACCCTTTAGCACACAATCCCGAGTTTTAACGACCCTGAGGAAAAAGCCTTTTGAAAACATTGTGGGAAAAGGAGAAAATGCTGGTAACCAGCATTTTCTCCTTTTCCCACAATGTTTTCTACCCTTTCAGAGAATGAAATCCTCATTTTTGTGACTTTTAGTTTGACATCTGCAAATGCTTTCAATTTTGACAAGTCTAGAATTTTGTCGCTTGGTAAAGAGTTAAAGAAATCACTGGTGGGAGATTTAGGGATATTATAAATCTTTAAAGTGATCTACATTTGTCCTTCTGTTGCTTTTGATGATAGTCATTGTGACAGGATTCATTCCTCTCTCATTGCTGGTTATTGTTTCGAATATGGTTTTATGGGAAAGCAGCCAGTGGCTAGGTAAGAATGTTGTGCAAAGTACTGGTTAACCCTTTACCACACAATCCCGGGTTTTCACAACCCTGAGAAAGAAGGCTTTTGAAAACTTTGTGGGAATGTTTTCTACCCTATCATGGACAAAGTTTGTCATATGGGCTACTTTTTATTTGTCATCTGCAAATGCTTTCAATTTGGACCAGTCTAAAATTTTGTCGTTTGGTAAGGAGTTAAAGAAACTCCAGCAAAAGCATGGAGAGGTGGATGGTGGCTGCCACAATAGGTAACTGAAATAATGTTGCAAACCACATCAAAACACTATATAAACAAATCATTCCAGGAAAGGATAAGTTACAACATGTGTGCATCTGCCCTTCCAAGAACAACCATTTTCTTCCAGTATATTAACCCTTTACCAAACGACAAATTTTAGACTGGTCCAAATTGAAAGCATTTGCAGACAACAAAATAATGTTACCGAAAAACGGAAGTTTGGTTTTGGAAGGGCAGAAAACATTGTGGGAAAAGGAGAAAATTCTGGTTACCAGCATTTTCTCCTTTTCCCACAATGTTTTCAAAAGGCTTCTTTCTCAGGGTCGTTAAAAGTCGGGATTGTGCGGTAAAGAGTTAAGAGAAGGCTCTACACCTGGTGAAGAATTGACATAAAACCTCAAAAACAAGCTAATTATTGAAAGAAAATATGCCTTTCACCGCAGCATGGTGTTTTTATTTTTGCCCAGATTTTTTTCTCCACCTATTTCCCCAGCTTCACTGTGTGTCAGAGATGTCAGAATTCAACAAACAATCTCACCAACTCAGTTGTTTGTCATTTCAAGATTGACATGTTCTGAAACAATGCTGCTCGACCAATAAGAAACTGGTTTGAAACTTTACCAGTCAACAAAATTTAAGATTTGTCCCAACTGAAAGCTTTTGCAGCCAGCAAATTAAAATTAGCAAATATGATGATTTCTAGCACTGAATGGATGGAAAGCATGGTTGGGAAAGGAGAAACGATTACAAGCATTTTCTCCTGTTCCCACAAAGTTTTCTAAGGGCTTCTTCCTCAGTGTTGTTAAATTGTGTGGTAAAGGGAAATCTTGTTTGCTTGTTTCGTTTGGGTGTTGTGCCGCTGCAGTGGTATCCCAGTCTCATGCTAGTGACAGCTCTCTTGCTTATGTCTTTAGTAGTGCTGAACCTGCATTTAATTGGTCATGCAGACAGTGTAGATTAAAATCAAACTGCATTGCACAGAATGTGCAGTTGATCTTGGATCTACACTGTTTGCTTTGCTATGACATTCTGGACAAAAACAACTTTGATCTTGCAGATTTTGGCTTACAACTGATTGTATTGTGAGATAGTATGGTCCTTGGACATGCATGGAATTCACAAATATCAAAAAGTTTTGACCCATGTCAGCCTGCGTGGACTGCACAGGGTCAATACTTTTTGCATATGTTTTAAGCCCTGTTTTACAGAGCATGGCTCATTTATTTAACCCTTTCCCAAACAAGCCCTGGTTTTCACGTGTCTGCAGTACAAGTCTTTTGAAAACACTGTGGGAAAAGGAGAAATTGCTCGTAACGAGCAATTTCTCCTTTTCCCACAGTGTTTTCTACCCTTTTTGAGACCTTTCTGCCATTTTCATCAAATTTAAAATTGTCGTCTGCAAACTCTTTCAGTTTGGACCAGTCCAAAATTTGTCGTTTGGGAAAGGGATAAGTTGCCATCTATAATTTGCCTTGAGTTTTAGAAGATGATCAATAGTGACTTGGAGACTATACCATTGTGGGAATCAAATGTCAGGTGAAATAATATCAGGTCAGAATTCGCTTGTATGTTGGTGGAAAACTTTGATATATCGCTTTGAAAAAGTAGGATGTTATCCATCACTACAGGCTTTTTTCTGATCTGTCATTTACTTGTTCAAGTGACACCAAAAAAAGGACATGATTAGCAGGACATTAGAAATGTTTTTTTCTCCTGTAAAATTTAAAGCATTAACTCTTTCACTACTAACTCCAGAAATTACATGTTTTTTCTGAGCTCTAAAAATAGATTTCCACTGTCATTTAAAACGACATTCATCATAGTTTAAAAATAGAGTAGCGGACAGCATAGATCAAGATCAGACTGCACATTCTGTGCAGTCTGATCTTGATCTACGCTGTCTGCAAAAGGTAGTCAAGTTGTCATTAGTAATGAAAGAGTTAAGTGAAGAAGCAACTGCATGTAAGAAGTAATTGCTATTTTCCTTGCAATGTTTGTGAAAGTTGTACATCAAAAGGTCGTAAAATGGCATGTCCCATTGTATTTGGTCAACCTTTGTCGTGTTGAATAAGTGAATCGGATATTCTCAGTCAGCACTAAAGATGCAGATACTGCAGTTTCTAAGCAGTTTTTGTCAAACTTTCTGGATGAGAAGCAGACAGTGTAGATCCAAGATCAGACTGCATATGCTGTGCAGTCTTATCTTGATCTATTTTGTCTGCATTAGCAATTAAATCTAAGTTCAGCGCTACAAGGGTTAAGAGGTTGGGACGGAGTTTTGATATGGACAAAACTTTTAAGCCTTTGTCAAACAATTCTGAGATTTAACGACACTTAGGAACAAAGCTTTTGAAAACATTTTGGGAAAAGGAGAAAATGCTGGCAACCAGCAGTTTGTTCTTTACCCTCAATGTTTTCTTCCCTTTCACAGCTAAAAAGCATAATTCCAGCCACATTTAAATTGTCGCATGCAAGTGCTTTCAATTTAGATGACTCCAAATTTTCCCTGTTTGGTAAAAATTTGGCTTGTCCTTTAGTGCAGTAAAATTATTAATTGATTACATTGCTGGCTTAATTTAGTACAACAACAATACAAGTGACAAAAATCAAAATCATTGCTTGTTGTTATCAATAGCTACATTTCCCTCTGTGTTAAAATGAAAGTAATATCAAAACTTGCAAGAAAGTGTATTGTGGGAAAGTAGTTTTTAAATGACATGACATTTAATTCAAAGATGAAAAGAGATCCTATGCAGCTCAGTATTTATGGCATAGGGTTTTTACATCAGGAAATTCCAAGATCAATTGCTAGGTGCAGCACTGCTCATGTGAGGGTGTCTTTAGGCAAGACACTGCAGAGCCCAAGCCTAGTACTGGTGAACTTCAAGAAAGACATTAATAAGTGAGCTGTTGCTGTGATGCAGCTAAAAAACTGTTGAAAGCAGGATAAAAGACTATTTTAAACAAAAACCAAAAAAAACACGAAGATGAAACACTAGGCAGATACTGGATAAAGGGTAGAGAATACCTCAGGAATACATAACTGTTCACAATAAGAGAACATTACTGTCAGTATTCATTCTGTTGGATTGTCAGTCTTACTTAAACCCATAACCCTTTACCACACAACACCGCCTTATAACCCTTTCCCAAACGACAAATTTTGGACTGGTCCAAATTGAAAGAGTTTACAGACGACAATTTTAAATTTGATGAAAATGGCAGAAAGGTCTCAAAAAGGGTAGAAAACACTGTGGGAAAAGGAGAAATTGCTCGTTACGAGCAATTTCTCCTTTTCCCACAGTGTTTTCAAAAGACTTGTACTGGAGACATGTGAAAACGAGGGCTTGTTTGGGAAAGGGTTAAGGGCCCATAGGAAAAGGCCTTTTGAAAACTTTA
This sequence comes from Tridacna gigas, assembly GCA_945859785.2. Lineage (NCBI taxonomy): Eukaryota > Metazoa > Mollusca > Bivalvia > Cardiida > Cardiidae > Tridacna > Tridacna gigas. Next base: position 57,413,281 of record OX244035.2, read on the forward strand.
TGGGAAAATGAGGAAATGCTGGTAACCAGCATTTTCCCCTTTTCCCATAGTGTTTTCTGCCCTTCCGAAAACAGATTTTATTTTTTGAATAACATTCGTTTGTCATCTGCAAGTGCTTTCATTATGGGCAACCCCAAGATTTTGTTATCTCTGGTAAAGAATTAAAACGCGGAATAAACTAAACAGAAATAGAACTGAAATGATTGCAATTTCAGGGTTGCTTTTGCCAGGCTTATGTCTCAGCAAAGCAGGCACCTTAGATAAAAGATCAGACTGCCCATTTGATATGGTCTGGTCTTGATCTACACTGGCAGCAAAGGCAACTGTTGTTGTGAAGGACACTTTAAGGGTAAAAGCTTTTATCAAATGACAAGTTTTTAGACAAATTTCAGATTCCTTCATATTGAAACCATTGTAGAAAATAAATGGAATGTGATATAGTATTAAATCTGTAAAATATATATTTAACAAAAAACAATGTTTGAAAAGGAGAAAATGCTGGGTACCAGCATTTTCTCTGTTTGCAACCTTTTCAAAAGGCCTTCTTAGTCCTTTTGGTAAAAGCTTGAAGATCACTTGGTAAAGGGTAAACTCTTGTAGTACTTAAAATAACTAGAATGGGCATTCCCAGTGTGTTCAAATCATTCATATTTTTTCGATTTAAATGCTGTTTTGTCAGAGTGTCCGGCAAAAAAAACGGATACTGTTGATCCAGAATACATGTTCTGTGCAGTCTAATATTAATCAATACCGTCTGCGTAATGGACTTCATCCAGGTTCAACACAAGAAGGGTTAGCCCTTAGAGTGGCAAATAAACCTAATAGATACTTTCTGTCTAGAAATAAGACATAAATAATTGCAGTATCAAGGTGTTATTGTCCAGAATGTCTCCACAAAATGGACAGTGTAGATGACAGATCAGACTGCATGTTTTGTGCAGTCTGATCATGATCTACACTGGCAGCAAAAACTATAGATATGATAGGTGCTTTAAGAGTTAAAGTGAGCAGGGAGAAAAGCCCTGCAAATGATTGTGTTTCTCTGTGTAATTTGTTTCCATTAACTAAAACTGTAAGTAATGATGTATATCTTGTGTCATATCTTAGCGGGTTAGATAACTTGGGGCAAGTGGCATCTTGGAGACTGCAAGTTGCCACATGAAACAAATTGAATGCAGATGACTTAGATGCATATTTCCTTCTAAAATGCTGATAATAAGCATGAATAGTAGTTTAACAAATGAAGATATGTTAAAACATACTGGCAGAGGGATAAAATATAGCTTGTGTCATATTTTAGCAGATTAGATAACTTGGGGCAAGTGGCATACAGGTGACTGCACATTGCCACCACATACAAACTTGCTACAGCTTTTTCTCCTTTTCCTACATCGAGCTGCCCTTCAAAAAATAAGTCCTAACTTTTGAGTCACATTCATTTTTAACACCACTGGCTTAAGGCCAAAGCTCTTATGTCATGGTCCTGTGTCTGTCTTGCGTCTATGTGTTAACTTTTATTTCAAACATCTTCTCTGAAACTACCAATCCAATTTTGACCAAACTTCACAGAAATAATCCTGCCATGGTCCTCTTCAGAATTTTTTGAAATAATTTGATTTCTGTTAAAACTCTGGTTGCCAGAGCAACAAAACTGAAAATTATTGGAAATCTTTGAAAATCTTCCGAAACCATAAGGCCTAGGCATGTAGCTTCATCTAAAGGACCTCTACCAAGTTTCTTCAAATTACAGTCCTGGTTACAGTCTTGGGACCAAAATTAGCTCTGCCATGGGGTGGGGGGGGGGGGTTGGTTGTTGTTGTCGTTGGGTCACAAATGTTACCTGAGCTTATATTGGGAAAGCAAGAAAATGACTTCTTGTCCAAAACCATAGGGCCTAGGGCTACCGCATTTGGCGTGTAGCTTTATCTTACGGACCTCTACCAACTTTCTTCAAATTATAGCCCAGGGGCTCAATGAGCCAGACCCCTTGGGTCACAAATTTTATGTGGGCTTATATAGGAAAACTAACCTTCTAAAAACAAATCCTAAGATTTGAGTTGTATTCATTTTGCCATCTGCAAATACTTCAAATTTGGACAAGTCTAAAATTTAGTTGTTTGGTAAAGGACTAACATGTAGGCTTCTAAGCATGACTCAAGACACATTTGCAATGTAAATTTAGATCAGACTGCAGAGAGTTAGGTCTACACCATCAGATATGGTGAGGATTTCACCACCAATTAGGAGTTTGAATTGCTGGTGTGTTTACTAATTGCTTCAAATTTCAATTTAACCTTTTCCCAAACAAGCCCTGGTTTTCACGCGTCTGCAGTACAAGTCTTTTGAAAACACTGTGGGAAAAGGAGAAATTGCTCGTAACGAGCAATTTCTCCTTTTCCCACAGTGGTTTCTACCCTTTTTGAGAACTTTCTGGCATTTTCATCAAATTTGAAATTGTCGTCCGCAAACTCTTTCAATTTGGACCAGTCCAAAATTTGTCGTTTGGGAAAGGGTTAATGTAATTTAAGCAGTTTCAGGATTAAGGCTATGAAGGAACTTAAAACAAATAACTTTTAATTGAACTTTCTTATGGCTGGGGGGGGGGGGGGGGATTGATTTAACTCCCATCAATAGGGAACTTTGGAGGGTCCAAATTAAAAGAAAGTGGGGGTCACCTGGGAAAACTATGGAACAATGAAATCTTTTTGACATAATCAAGTCCAGAATATTTTAGAAGCCTTCAGATTGTGTCACTGACATTCATCGGTGAAAATATTCCATGTTGCCAATGAGAGATTTGGACATGAAATAGCAGAATAGACAGTGTCCTCAATTACTTCGGAATGTTAATTACTCTCCAAATGGTATGCATTAGGATGTCTACCTGATTCATTCTTTTCATTCCAGTCACAAGTTTTCTTTGACACCAATAATATTAACCCTTTACCAAATGACAAAATTTTGGACTTGTCCAAATTGAAAGCATTTGCAGAAGACAAAGGTGGCTCAGATGATGAGATATGTCCTTGATAGGATAGGAAACATTGTTGCTAAAGGAGAAAATGCTGGTTACCAGCATTTTCTCCTTTTCCCACAATGTTTTCAAAAGGCAGCTTTTCTCAGGGTCATTGAAACTCAGGATTTTGTGGTAACGGGTTAAGATGGTTTTTGAAAACTTAGAGTAAACATTGCTCCACTTGTCATAATGTTCCCTTGAATGTTTCTATCTGGAAGTTTATTATCCTTGCACCAAAAAGCAGAGGTATATTGGAGTTGTGGTGCCTGTCTGTCTTAATTGCTTGCTGTCTGTCTGTCCTTCCCTCCAATGTCCAGTTGTATTCTGTAGAATAGTATGTCATCGTCATCAGGCCATATCAGTCTAAGGCAGGGACTTGTTTCCATGTCTTGCATTTTCTTTGTTAATTCTTCGCCACACAATCCCAAATCCAAAACGTTGTGGGAAAAGAAGAAAATGCTGGTAACCAGCATCTTCTCCTATTCCCACAATGTTTTCTTACCTTCCAAAAATAGATTTTAATTATCGAGTCAAATTTATTTTGTTGTCTGCAAATGTCTTCAATTTGGACAAGTCAGAAATTTTGTCGTTTGGTAGAGAGTTAATTACAATCACAAAACTTAGTCTTAATGTCACTCTGAGGAAAATTCCTTTTGCAAACATTGTTGGAAAAGGAGAAAATACTGGTAACTAGCATTTTCACCTCTTCCGACAAAGTTTTCAACCCTTTCCAAGGCAGATCACGTCATATGAACGGTATTTGTTGTCTGTAATTGTTCTGAATATACACCAGGTTAACATTTTATCGTCTTCACTAAAGAGCCAAAATGGTAGATAACATTTTTAGAAACAGTAAAACTATTTGTTACCTGCATCTTCTCCAATGCTTTAACTCTTTACCACACAATCCCAACTTTTAACGACCCTGAGAAAAAAGCCTTTTGAAAACATTGTGGGAAAAGGAGAAAATGCTGCTAACCAGCATTTTCTCCTTTTCCCACAATGTTTTCTACCCTATCCAATACATAAATCACTATTTAAGCTACACTTAATTTGTCGTCTGCAAATGCTTTCAATTTAGTCCAGTCAAAAATTTTGCCGTTTGGTAAAGAGTTAAAATGGCCACTTCCCATGGCTGTTAGAACTGTGGATCACTTCAATCATTTGATAACATGGTTCAATCATAGCAAATCTAAAATTATATATGGAGGAATTAAAAAGACAGGGTTACAGGATGTTACCAGTTAACCCTTTCCCAAACAACAAATTTTGGACTGGTCCAAATTGAAAGAGTTTGCAGACGACAATTTAAAATTTGATAAAAATGCCAGAAAGTTCTCAAAAAGGGTAGAAAACACTGGGGGAAAAGGAGAAATTGCTCGTTACGAGCAATTTCTCCTTTTCCCACAGTGTTTTCAAAAGACTTATACTGCAGACAAGTGAAAACCAGAGCTTGTTTGGGAAAGGGTTAGATTTGTCAATCAATCAACAGAGCAGGAAAAGTTATTGGTGAGTCTTTGCAATTAACCCTTTACCAAACGGGCTCTTGAACAAAACACTGTGGGAAAGTGAGAAGATGCTGATAACCAGCATTTTCTCACTTTCCCACAATGTTTTCTATTCTTTCAAATACAAAATCCATCATTAGACTGACTTTTATTTTGTCCTCTGCATATTTTTTTTTTCAATTTAGAAAGGTTTAAGGTTTTTGTTGTCTGATCAGTCAATGAAAGGAGGGAAAAAGGTGGAATTTCTGGACTTGGTAGTTAACTCTTTACCAAACGACAAAATTTTAGACTGGTCCAAATTGAAAGCAGTTGCTGACGACAAAATAAATGTGACTAAAAAATTGAAATTTGATTTGGGAAGGGTAGAAAACATTGTGGGAAAAGGAGAAAATGCTGGTAACCAGCATTTTCTCCTTTTCCCACGATGTTTTCAAAGGCCTTCTTCTTCAGGGTCGTTAAAACTCGGGATTGTGTGGTAAAGGGTTAAAGAGTAACTGAATTGGTTCCTGTTGTTAGTGTTGGTTGACTTCATCCTGAATACAAGCCTGGTACCACTTGGCTATAACGGTAAGCTATGATTGAATGATCTATATGTGATTAACAGTGGTTTGCTAGCTCTTACCTGAAGACAAAATTCAGATTCGTACAAGTTGAAAGCACTTGAAGATGACAAATAATAGGGTTTGTCTTTTAAGGTAGAAAATTTCCTTTTCCCACAAGGTTTTCTACCCTATCAAAGACAAATTCCATTATTTGAGCCACATTTAGATTGTCATCTGCAAATGCTTTCAATTTGGACCAGTCTAAAATTTTGTCATTTGGTAAAGGGTTAATCAATACATTTTTTAGGAATAAGGAAGGAGAAATGATTAGAATGCAAAGTCTACAATGAATAATGTCTCTCTTTGTGTCACATAGATTTATCAAATTCAAATTATGTATATCTTAGATGGTCAGATATTTCTGTCATGTTCTGTTCAAATTGAGTCTTAAACATGAACAATTAATCAGGCATGTACCATATTTCACTTGATTAAGGCTCCCTCCCTACTAGTAGCACCCCCACTATATTTCTTATTCTAGTTGCCTCCAAACAACCCACACCCGGCCTTTCCTTAAAATCGACGACTGGACTGACAAACTTCCAAATGCAAGATAACTTCACCAAATTTTTTAAATGCAGACTGACGAAAATCACTAATGACCTATATTTTATAAATAAACTTACTAGTACGGCGTTGACATAATCCTGATTAGTTCACAAATCGACGCCATTAACTCCTGACTATCCGAATACACATACACTTCCAATAACATTATAAACTTCTGGTCACACAAATTTTGTCAACTAACTTAGAAAAGGTCTAGGAAAATAAAGTATCCAGTATTTTACCCTTTACCAAGCGATACATTTTAGATTGGACCAAATTGAAAGCATTTGCAGACAACAAATGAAGTGTAGCTTAAATGGTGATTTATGTATTGGACAGGGTAGAAAACATTGTGGGAAAAGGAGAAAATGCTGGTTACCAGCATTTTCTCCTTTCCCTACAATGTTTTAAAGGCTTCTTTCTCAGGGTTGTTGAAAGTCGGGATTGTGTGGTAATGCGTTAATAGGGATAATTCACAGAGTTACCTTCAGATATTGACTTGTAGTAGATGGAAGCACTGGGATAGTCAACATAAACTGTTGGACGAAAACATGAAATTATGAACTTTGTCTCCTTACCAAACAACAAAATTTTAAACTCGACCAAACTGAAAGCATTTGCAGACGACAAAATAAATGTAGTTCAAGTGATGATTTCTATGACAGGTAAGAAAACAGTGTGGGAAAAGGAGAAAATGCTGTTAGTGTCCCATACTAATCGTAAATGTCTTTTATTATTTAACGTCCAAGTAAATCATTTATCAGCAGTAAAAACGATATTATGCATTAATACATTTTTTCAAAATGGCAATGGCTGCAGTCAGCACTGACAAAAACCTGGATCAAAGCACCATACTTATTCCAAGTGACGGCATTTAACTTTCGGGAAATTGGCTGTGAAATCAGAGCACTAGCTTGTCAGTGTTTTTCATGGTGCCCTGGCACGTTTATTTGGTGAAATACTGTATGTACCTATGGTGAAATATCTTGTGGTAGATTTTTTGTTCAACTTGCTTGCATTTCATTGACAGCACAAATGATCACTGTAGTTCAAAAGATAAAGTTGATTTATAGTGCTATTTTTTTTTTTGACAATTATCACAGAGATAATACTTCTAGATTGCCTAACACAATTAAGTGTATAAGATAAAGACCAGACTTGACAGAATATGTTGTCTGATCTGCGATCTACAATGATACTTTGCGCGATGTTAAGGCTTGAAAATCTTGAAACCCTGAGCTAAGTAAAGAAACTTTTAAACCCTTTCCCAAATGACAAATTTTGGACTGGTCCAAATTGAAAGAGTTTGCAGACCACAATTTTTAATTTGATGAAAATGACAGAAAGTTCTCTAAAAGGGTAGAAAACACTGTGGGAAAAGGAGAAATTGCTCGTTACGAGCAATTTCTTCTTTTCCCACAGTGTTTTCAAAAGACTTGTACTGCAGTCACGTGAAAACCAGGGCTTGTTTGGGAAAGGGTGAAGAGCCTGAAGGGAAGAAAGAGGATGTTTGAAAACATTGTGGGGGAAAAAAAAGAAATGCTGGTATACAAGCATTTTCTCCACTGACAGTGCTTTTAATGTCCCACTTTAAAATATGGGATTGTTTGGAAAAGGGATGTAGAACAAATTCAAAAAGTTACAGTTAATTCTTTACCAAATGACAAAATTTTAGATAAGTCCAAATTGAAAGCATTTGCAGACGACAAATTAAATGCCGCTCAAATGATAGAATTTGTGTCTGAAAGAGTAGAAAACATTGGGGGAAAAAGGAGAAAATGCTGGTTACCAGCATTTTCTCCTTTTCCCACAATGATTTCAAAAGGCTTCGCTGATAGGGTCGTTAAAAGTTTGGATTGTTTGTGGTAAAGGGTTGTTAATACAAAAAAAATTTACAGGAAAAAAAATTAGCAGGAACCTAATTTACCTGATTGTTCCTTTTATAAGCATATCAGTCTCATTATTTCAAATTTATGCATCGTGCATTTTAATGATATCATATAATGTAATTTATAGCCAGTTTTGTATATGGTAAATGTCAGCCATAAAGACAGTAGATGGGTTACCATAAACACATTATACCATAGATAAATGTCTCTTTTTTTTGTTATTCTGAATGCTTTGAAACCATTGAAGCTCCTTTACCCAGATGCCTTTGAGATGCTTTTGCAGACAGTGATGATTAAGATCAGAATACATACAGCATGCAATCTGATCTTTGATCTACACTGTCGTCTATGCTGAGACAGTCTGAACATGAGGACTTTGATATTGCAATAATTATTGAGGTCATATAATTTCTAGACTGAGAAATGTCTGTCGCGTTTATTAGGCACACTTGGGGTTAAAGATTTAAACCAGCATCTCACAGAGTCAGAGACAATGATGTTGCTGTAAAGCATCAGCTTTGCCTTTGGAGGTTCTAGATTTGAATCCATTCATGTGCATTCATGGGCAGGGTTGTCCTATGGACTTGTCACATCAGAATGCAGGGACTGGTTTGGTTTCCAGGATGAAAATCACCCATAGAGATTTAACTAAGTTGTACAAAGTTCTTTACCACTTGCTGATGATTGTTTGGGTTAGAGTTCAAATTATGGGGCATGACTGTGGACAAATATGTTGTGTAGGCAGGTTATCATCTAAAATAATTGGACATGTGAGTTCCGACTGTTATGTTTTGACGACTTGGTTAACAGTTCAAATAATTGGACATCTGGTTATGGACATATACCTTTTAGTATCTGGTAAAGAGTTAAAATAATAGGGCAAAATTATGAGTATGGACAAATACTTTTGATATGACACTGGTGGAGGTGACACAGCATTACAGATTTCTTAGCTTGTCATAATGTCGGAAAAGGAGAAAACTTAAGATTTTTTTTTTTGCTTTGAATATTTATTTCAGTTTATAGTAAATATGAACCCAAATGATGTGATGTGACAGATACTCAAAATTTATGAACATTAAGCAAGGTTTATGTCTCTATTATAATATACTAATGATGATAAATGATCTTTCTCAATTTTGGAATTCAGGGCCATATAGTTTCTCTTCGTATGTCCTTCTATCTGTCAGTGACGTTTTCATGTCTGGGTTGTATTTTTTTCCCATATGACTTAATTTCAAAATAGCTTAAAACAAACATTAACCACATTGTGACAATGTGTCATGAGCAAGAGTCATGTTACTGGGTTAAAGATCTAGGTCACCGCATAGTCAAATGTATTTTGGGGGGCTAGTATTCATGTCTGGACTGCAATATTTTTAATTGTGCATTAGATTCAGTATAACTTTGCAAAATTGTCAACCGCATACAGACAATGTGTTGCATGCAAAAACCATGTGCGCAGGTCAAAGGTCAAGGTCAAATATGTTAAAAAAGGGATTTTTTGGGGGAGGGGGGATTATGTTCATGTTTGGCCTGTAACCTTTTTTCACTGTTGAATGAATTTCAGTAATTGCTGTGCAGAATTGTCAACCACATAAAGACAAATTGTCTTGCGCAAGACCCATGTCTGCAGGTCAAATGTCAAGGTCAGTACACGGTCAAATGTGTAAAGAAAATATGGGGAGGGGGTAGCTTCCTGTTTATGATAGACCTGTAACTTTGTAATGATGAATGAATTTCAGATTATCTGTGTAGAAATTTCAACCACATAAAGAAGATACATGGCCTGTAAGAGTATATCCATAGGTCAAGGTTGAGACAAGGTCAAATGCATTTGATAAAAATGTATAACTTTACCGAAATGTCATTTTCAACCACCTAAAGACAATATGATGCATGCAAGAATCATGTCCATACAATGTGATGCATGCAAGAATCATGTCCATAGGTCAAAGGTCAAGGTCACAGCAAGGTAAAAAAATGTGTTTGAAAAAATGGAAATTTTTAGTGGTTATGTTCATGTCCATGCTGTAATTTTTTTACTTGTGAACAAAAAAAAAAAATCAGTATAATTGTGCAGAAAAGTCAATTACCTAAAGATGTGTCATGGCAAGAATTATGTCCGTAGGTTGAAGTGCAAGGTCACTGCAAGGTCAGAAGTGTTTGTTAGAGTTGTGCCCATAGTCAGTGTTCATGTTCAGAGCTCACAGGAAAGGGTTGTATTAGCTTCAATTCAAGAATTAATTTGTGGCATAAATAGGAATTTGCTGGTTTAACTCTTTACCAAACGACAAAAATATGGAGTCGTCCAAATTGAAAGCATTTGCAATCGACAATTTAGATGTGGCTGAAATTATGTTTTGAGGCTGTGAAAGGGTAGAAAACATTGTGTGAAATGGAGAAAATACTAGTTACCAGCATTTTCTCCTTTTCCCACAATGTTTTCAAAAGGCTTTCTTCCTCTGGGTCGTTGAAACTCGGGATTGTGTGGTAAAGGGCTAATCATTTACCACACAATCCTGACTTTTAACAACCCTGAAGAAGAAGGCTTTTGAAAACACTTTGGGAAAAGGAGAAAATGCTGGCAACCAGCATTTTCTCCTTTTCCCACAATGTTTTTTCACCTATCATAGATAGAAATCATCATTTGAACTACATTTATTTTGTCGTCTGCAAATGCTTTCAGTTTGGTTGAGTCCAAAATTTTGTTGTTTGGTAAAGAGATAAAGTTCATAATTTTATGTTTTTGTCCATCAATTTATGTTGACTATCCCAGTGCTTTCATTTACAACAAGTCAATATCTCAAGGTAACTCTGTGAGTTTTTCACCAAATATACTCTATGTTTAAGAATCAGATGAAGGAGATTTTGAAAAATATTGTAAGAAACACAGAAAATGCTGATTACAGTCACGTCTTGGTCTCCTCAATGTTTTCTGTCCATATAAAAACCATCATTTTAACTCTGCCAAGTAAAAGAATTACGGCTTTTTCTTACACCTTAAATTGCCTTTCATGACTATTGTTGCCTTTGTGGCTAGTGTAGATCAAGATCAGACAGCACAAAACTTGCAGTCTGATCTTGATCTACACTGTTCGCTTTGCTGAAACACTCCAGACAAAAGGCAGCCACTTAATTGCTGTTATCTGGGGCCAGCCGTATTCTAGAATGAAAATGTCCTTTGGGTTTATTTGACGCTTAAAGGGTGAATTAAAAGCAACGGCAGACAAAAAATTAATTGTTATTCAAAACATGAAATTTCTTCTTCAACGGGTTAGAAAAGTTGTGGGAAAAGGAGAAAATGATAGTTACCAGCATTTTCATTTTTTTCACTGTCTTTTCAAAAGCCTTCTACCTCGGGTTTGTTAAAGTCGGGATAGTGTGGCAAGAGTGTAGCACATTTAAATTTCTTTCAGCCAATGCTTTCAATATGGACAAGTATAAAATTTTGTTAATCAGGGTCCATATTCACCAACCATTCTTAAGAATATTCTTAGTCTTATTCTCCAAGATTTTCCAGATTTTAAAGTAACACAACTTCTGATTGGCTTAGCCTTGGCTAAACCAAATGGTTTAGCCAAGGTTAAGCCAATCAGAAGTTGTGTTACATTTAAATTTAGAAAATTCTGCAGAATAACACTAAGAACATTCTTAAGAATGGTTGGTGAATATGGGCCCAGGAAAAGAGTCAAGCAATTCAGCATTTTCAACAATTAGTCATAAAGTCAGTCGGGTTGTACAGGGTAGAGCATCAGGATTTGATTGATGCCAAAATTATGTCGATTGATATAAAAACTCGTGGAAATGACAGATAAAATTACAATTTGAGATATTTGATGTCACTCGCATTTGCATACAAAATTCATTAGTGGGAAACTTCAAATACATTCAGAATAGTAGTCGTTGAATAGGCGTTGACCAAGATAAATGGTTTTCCATTGAAAAGCATTATATGAGGCTATAACATTTGTTGAAATTGTCCCCTCAATAAACAATTTGAAAAGAGGGCTTTTTTTTTTGTAAAAGATACTTTTTGAGTACATCCTCCGAACTCATTACATCCTACCAACCACTTTTTGAGCTTTTCGTTGTCTTGGGGTAGACAAATTTCATTAACCCTTTACCATACAATTCCGAGTTTAAATGACCTTGAGAAAGATGGCTTTTGAAAACATGGTGGGGGAAAAAAAATGAAAATTAATGCTGGTAACCAGCATTTTTAGCTCCACTGGCCGAAGGCCAGCGGGCTTATGTCATGGCCCGGTGTCCGTCGTGCATCCGTCCGTCGGTCCGTCGGTCCGTCCGTCCGTGCGTTAACTTGTATTTCAAACATCTTCTCTGATGAAACTACCCGTCCAATTTTCATGAAACTTCACAGAAATGATCCTGTCATGGTCCTCCTCAGAATTTCTTGGAAGAATTTGATTCCTTCAAAAACTGTGGTTGCCATGGCAACAAAACTGAAAAATATTGGAAATCTTTAAAATCTTCTTGTCTGAAACCATAAGGCATAGGGCTACCAAATTTGGCGTGTAGCTTTATGTAGTAGACCTCTATCATGTTTCTTGAAATTATAGCCCAGGGGTCAAAATTGGCTCTGCCCCAGGGGTCACAAGTTTTACATAGGCTTATATAGAGAAAACTTTAAAAAACTTCTTATCTGAAACCATAAGGCATAGGGCTACCAAATTTGGCATGTAGCTTTATGTAGTAGACCTCTATCATGTTTCTTGAAATTATAGCCCTGGGGTCAAAATTGGCTCTGCCCCAGGGGTCACAAATTTTACAAAGGCTTATATAGAGAAAACTTTAAAAATCTTCTTGTCTGAAACCATAAGGCATAGGGCTACCAAATTTGGCATGTAGCTTTATGTAGTAGACCTCTATCATGTTTCTTGAAATTATAGCCCTGGAGTCAAAATTGGCTCTGCCCCAGGGGTCACAAGTTTTACATAGGCTTATATAGAGAAAACTTTAAAAATCTTCCCGTACCTAGCCATAAGGCCTAGAGCTACCAAATTTCGCATTTAGCTTGATCTAGTTGGGGTCTACCAAAAGTGCCCAAAGTATAGTCCTGGGGTCAATTTGGCCTCATGCTTGGGGGGGTGGGGGGGGGGGGGAGGTTCACAAGATTTACATGGGCTTACATAGGGAAAACTTTTAAATCTTGGTGTACATAGCCATAAGGCTTAGGCTACCAAATTTTGCATAATTATACCATTATCTAGTGGACAATTACAAAGAGGGCCCAAGTTACAGCCCTAGGATCAAGTTTGGCCCTGCACCAGGGGTCACAAGTTTTACATGGGTTTATGGAGTGAAAAGTTCAGAAACCATCTTGATACTAGCCATAAGGCCAAGAACTCCCAAATTTGGCATGTTATTCTTCTAATACACATATTCCCCATGTAGTCCGACTGTAGCCCTGGGGTCAAAGTTTTATAAGGGCTTATATAGTGAAGACTTTTCTTCATGGTTTATATTTATAAGCCAGTGGAGCGATACAGGGCCATCATGGCCCTCTTGTTTCTTTTCCCACAATTTGTTCTACCCTTCCAAAAGCAAATCTTAATTTTGTAGTCACATTATTTTACCATCCGCAAACTTAAAGCATTTGATTTGGAAACATATGAATTATGTTGTTTGGTACAGAGTTAACTTTTTACCAAACGACAAAATTTTAGGCATGTCCAAATTGAAAACATTTGTAGACGACAAATCAAATGTGACTCAAAAATTGAAATTTGTTTTGGGAAAGGTAGAAAACATTGTGGGAAAAGGAGAAAATGCTGGTTACCAGCATTTTCTCCTTTTCCCACAATGTTTTCAAAAGGCCTCTTTCTCAGGGTCATTAAAAGTCGGGATTGTGTTGTAAAGAGTTAACAGTGTTGGGAAAGCACTGTTCTGCTAGTGTGGAGATCTTCAGACATCATTCCTTTGAATTAAGGATGTGTCCCATTATTACTGTAAACAGGTAGAACTGAATCCGTTTCAGATAAGTTTGTCTCATTTATTTTGAAATGGTCCCCTACTTCTGCAAGTTAACCCTATACCACACAATTCTGAGTTTTAACTTCTTGAAGAAGAAGACATCAGAAAACATTGTAGGAAAAGGAGAAAATGCTGTTAACCAGCATTTTATCCTTTCCCACAATGTTTTCTACTCTACCAAAGATGTCATCACTTAAGCTACGTTTGATTTGTTGTCTGCACACTTTCAATTTGCTCGAGTCCAAAATTTTGTTGTTGGGAAAAGATTTAATAGTACATGTGTTCTCTCTTTGAATAATCCTTAGCAGAACACCAGAACAGGAGTTATAGTGTACAAAAAGCAGTTTCTCTTTCTGCCACAATTTTTTTCAGTCGAAATTCACATGATTAGTAACTGTTGTATTTGACTTAAATTGTTAGTGGTAGAATTTAGGATCAGAACTATGTTAAATCTTTACAAAATGGTGGAATGTAGACTTCTCTAAATTGAAAGCCCATGCAGGCGACTAATTAAACATGACTCAAAAATTGAAATTTGTATTTCAAAGGATAGAAAACTGTGTTGGAAAAGGCGAAAATCCCAAAACTTTCTCTTCTCCAATTCTTCCAAATGACTTCTTCCTCAGATTGGTCAAAGCACAGGATTGATTTGTAAAGGATTTTAACAAAATACATGTACAATGATCAGTGATAAATATAATTTTATTGCCTGAATTTCAGATGGAATCATGAAGCCTTCAGTTCAGCTCGAGACGTCATCCACAGTTTTGTCCCCTGGATCAATGGTGAACTTATCCTGCGTGGCGGTCCCATCTCAGTCTGTGATTCGATGGAAATTCAACGGCGAGACGTTGGTCGTGAATAATTCTTTAGGATTTATTGTGAACGGTTCCGAATTACATGTGCCTTCATTACCTAGAAATAAAGGAGATCAGAACAGTTTTCAGTGTATGGTAACAAACAGTTTTGGAACTGTGATCAGTAACATGGTGAATATATCAAAAGCAGGTATGTACTGGAATTTATTTTGCAGGTTGGCTTTTACACTTTACCAGACGACAACATTTTTTATTGGTCCAAACTGAAGACAGTTGCAAGACGGCAAATCAAATGTTCCTCAAATGATAAGAATGATCTCTGAAAAGGTTGAAAACATGGGAAAAGGCAAAATGCTGTTCATCAGTTTTTACCTCCACTGGCCGAAGGCCAGCGGGCTAATGTCATGGCCTGGTGTCCGTCCTGCGTCCGTCCGTCCGTCCGTGCGTTAACTTTTATTTCAAACATCTTCTTCTCTGAAACTACCCATCCAATTTTCATGAAACTTCACAGAAATGATCCTGCCATGGTCCTCTTCAGAATTTCTTGAAAGAATTTGATTCCTTCAAAAACTCTGGTTGCCATGGCAACAAAACTGAAAAATATGGAAAATCTTTAAAAATCTTCTTGTCGGAAACCATAAGGCATAGGGCTATCAAATTTGGCATGTAGCTTTATGTAGTAGACCTCTATCAAGTTTCTTCAAATTATAGCCCTGGGGTCAAAATTGGCTCTGCCCCAGGGGTCACAAGTTTTACATAGGCTTATATAGAGAAATCTTTAAAAATCTTCTTGTCGGAAACCATAAGGCATAGGGCTACCAAATTTGGCATGTAGCTTTATGTAGTAGACCTCTATCAAGTTTCTTGAAATTATAGCCCTGGGGTCAAAATTGGCTCTGCCCCAGGGGTCACAAGTTTTACATAGGCTTATATAGAGAAAACTTTAAAAATCTTCCTGTACCTAGCCATAAGGCCTAGAGCTACCAAATTTTGCATGTAGCTATATCTAGTGGGCCTCTACCAAGTGGGCCAAAATTTTAGCCCTGGGGTCAAAATTGGCCCCACCGCAGGGGTCACAAGTTTTACATGGGCTTACATAGTGACAACTTAAGAAATCTTCCTGTTTTGATTTTTTTTTTAAATTAGCCTTGCATCAGGGGTCTTATGTTTTACAGAGGCTTCATATGGACAAAACTTGAAAATCACCTTATTTTTATGGCTTTATCTTGTGGACCTCTACCAGGGTTCAAGTAATTAAATAGCTCTGGGATCAAAAATGGCTTTGCCCTGCGGGTCTCAACTTTCATATGGGCTTTTACAGAGAAAACTTTGTAAGTCTTCATTTTGAAACCATTTGGCTCAGCATTGAAATGTTTATTATTTATGGTTTATATTTATAAGCCAGTGGAGCGATACAGGGCCATCATGGCCCTCTTGTTTCTCCTATTCCCGCAAAATTTTCAAAAGGCTTGTCTCCAAGGGTCATTTAAACACGAATAGTTTGGAATAGGGTTAACTCTTTACTACACAACAGCATTTTAGGCTGATTTGAATTGAAAGCATTTGCAGACGACAAATGAAAAAAGGATGAGATGACCGGAAGAGTTAAGAATATTGTGGGAAAAGGAGAAAATGCTGTTTATCAGCATTTTCTCCTTTTCCGACAACATTTTCAAAAGCATGCTTTCTAAGGGTGGTCAAAACACGGAATAGTGTGGTAAAGGGTTAACCCTGTTTGGGTGTCTCATCAATGACTTTGTGTCCTCCTGAAACAAACCTGCAGCTGTCAACTTGCAAAACACTAAATCAGCATGAAAGGTTCCAAACACGAAAAAAAAAATATATATTTGAAAACATTTTTTCAAAAGACAAATGAAAAATTCCTCATTAACTCTTTACCACAAAATCCCGACTTTTAACGACCCTGAGAAAGATGCCTTTTGGAAACATTGTGGGAAAAGGAGAAAATGCTCGTAACTAGCATTTCCTCCTTTTCCCACAATGTTTTCTTCTCCTCCCAAAACGAATTTCAATCTTTGGGTTACATTTATTTTGATGTCTGCAAATGCTTTCATTTTGCACCAGTCTAAAATTTTGTCTTTGGTAAAGAGTTAGACACCAATATTTTTAACTCTGAGAGCGCCAAATAAGCTCAAACTACACTTTCAGTTAAGAAATTCAACCTAAAAAATGCAATTTCAATGTTGGTTTTGTCCAGAATGTCTCGGCAAAGCAGACAGTGTGTTGAAGATCAGATAGCATCTTTTTTCAATCTGATCTTGATCTACACTGGCAAGTATAATTGTGGATTTAATGATTTGATTTGTCTTTGAAATGGTAAAAAGCAGTAAGAAAAAAAAAAGGAAATGCATGTTATCAATGTTTTGTCCTGTTTCATCACTGTTTCCAAAGCTGTCTTCCTCAGTGTTTTCAAAACACTTGATCATTAAATTTTGATGAAGGATTAAGCCTTAGAGTGCCTAGCACAACAAGATCGGACGGCACAGAACACAGAGTCTGATCGTATTGTAGAAAGATTGTAGTTCTACTCTGTCCCCCATATGTATGCTTATATCTAGGTAGACTTGTCGATGAGGGAATTTGTCTTTGAAAGGATAGAAGACGTGGTTGGAAAAGGAGAAAATGTTGGTTACCAGCATATTCTCTTTTTCCCACAGTGTTTTCAAAAGCTTTTCTTCTCAAAGGTCACTGAAGTGCAGGATTGTTTGGTAAAGGGTTACATTTTATCATCAGACCTCCAGATAAGAGGGAGTAATAGTATTCTAAATCCATTCTTTCTCTTTCAAACCCTATGTTGTGGGTACTCATTAGAATCGTCTCGATGAGACGATTCTAATGAGTACCCATAACATAGGGTTTAGTGGAGAGTGATTAATGTTTTCAATTTTGAAATCAAAATCACTGCCTCTATCTGGAGCTCTGTATTATAACTAACGTAGCTGTAACATATAACAATAATGGCTATAAATCATGTGAGTAATCAGTACTTTATTGCTGTAAATGAACGCCGGATATCTAGATTGTACAATGGCATCATTTCCTGTATGTTTTATGCGGAGAAGACAAGACAATTCTCATGTTAACTTCTCTGGTTATGTTACCTGTCCGCTTCTTTTATCAGGGAAAAAAAATTTAGACTTGTCCACTTTAACCCTTTCCCAAACAACAAATTTTGGACTGGTCTCAAGTTCAAACAGTTTGCAGACGACAATTTCAAATTTGATGAAAATGGCAGAAAATTGTCAAAAAGAGGAGAAAACACTGTGGGAAAGGAGAAATTGCTTGTTACAAGCAATTTCTCCTTTTCCCACAGTGTTTTAAAAAGACTTGTACTGCAGACACGTGAAAACCAGGGCTTGTTTGGGAAAGGGTTAATAAAAGCAGTTGCAGACGACAAATTAAATGTGGCACAAAATTTGAAGAACTTTGTCTTGAAATGGTTAAAAGAACATTGTGGGAAGGGAGAAAATGCTGGTAACCTGCATTTTTCTTCTTTTCCTACTATGTTTTAAAAGTTTCTCCGGCTAGGGCCATAAAGAAAACATGGTATTGCTTAGTATAGGGTTAACCCTTTACCAGACGACAAAATTTCAGCCATGTCCAAATTGAAAGCATTTGCAGACGACAATTTCAATGCGGCTCAGATGGTGTAATTTTTCTTTGATAGGGTAGAAAACATTGTGGGAAAAGGAGAAAATGCTGGTTACCAGCATTTTCTCCTTTTCCCACAATGTTTTCAAAAGGTTTCTTTCCCTGGGGCGTCAAAAGGCATCAGTGTGCGGTATAGGGTTAATGCAAAATTCATGTTTACATGGCTTGTACTTGTTTTTTGGTGTGTTCGCTTGAGATGATATTCAGTTGTTTGGTCATATTTAGACATGTTAACAACATGACCAAACAAAAAAGATAGCTTGATATAAGAAATAAACTTTAAAGTTAAGAAAAAAAACGAGCCATGCTCTGACAAATGGGGGCTTAACCCTTTACCAAACAATCCAGGGTTTTCACGTGTCTGCAGTGCAAGTCTTTTGAAAACACTGTGAGAAAAGGAGAAATTGCTCGTGACGAGCAATTTCTCCTTTTCCCACAGTGTTTTCTACCCATTTTGATAACTTTCTGTCATTTTCATCAAATTTAGAATTGTCGTCTGCAAACGCTTTCAATTTGGACCAGTCCAGAATTTGTCGTTTGGGAAAGGGTTAACTCTTCTCCATGATGCATTATGCCATACCAGTCTTCACAAAAATTTTGGATAGATTGTATCCACTTTGTCTAACAAATGACTGAATCCTGAGATAGAATTGGTCTGAGACATACAGAAAATTGACTGAAAGCAAAAAAATTTCGGCCCAGGTCAGGATGGACTGCGCAGGCTGACTGGGTGGTTACTTTTTGCAGATGCATTAAGCCCTCTTTTCATAGAAGATGGTTCAAATGTATTGGTCAGTTCTTTCCTTTTTAACTCATCACTGGAAAATCTGGTATTTTTATGACCAATAGGAGGTAACTGTCGGAAAACATTGTGGGAAAAGTAGAAAATGCTGGTTAGGCCAATGCCAACAATGTTTTAGCTCCAATGGCCAAAGGCCAGCCAGTTTATGTCACTGCCCTGTGTCTGTCGTGCATCTGTCTGTTCATCTGTCTGTCTGTGTGTTAAATTTTATGTCAAACCTCTTTTCCTCTGAAACTTTCAATCCAATTTTAACTAAATTTCAGAGAAATGATCCTGCCATGCCCCTCTTCAGAATGTGTTGAAAGAATTTGACTGCTGTAAAATGTCTGGTTTCCATAGCAAGAAAACTGAAAAAATACTGAAAGTCTTTATAGTCTTTTTGTCCAAAACTGCAAGGCCAAGGGCTACCAGATTTTGCATGTATCTTTGTCTTACAGACATCACCAAGATTCTTCAAATTCTAGCCTTGAGGTCAAAAATTGCCCTGCCCCGGGGTGGTGGGGGGGGGGGGGGGTGTCACAAGTTTTAACTCTTTCACTACTAACTCCAGAAATTACATGTTTTTTTCCAAGCTCTAAAAATAGATTTCCACCACCATTTAAAACAACATTCATCATAGTTTGAAAATAGAGTAGCGGACAGCGTAGATCAAGATCAGACTGCATGTTCTGTGCCGTCTGATCTTGATCTAGGCTGTCTGCAAAAGGTAGTCAAGTTGTCATTAGTAGTGAAAGAGTTAAATGGGCTTATATAGTGAAAACTTCAAAAATCTTCTTGTCATAAACAGAAGTCCTAGTGCTACCAAATTTTGAATGTAGCTCAACTCAACAAATCTCTACCACATATCTTCAAATTGTAGCCCTGGAGTCAAAATTGGTCCTGTCCCAGGGGTCACAAGTTGTACATGGGCTTACATTGTGAAAACTGTAAAAATCTTTTCATAAACATAAGGCCTAGGGGCTACCAAATTTTGCTTGTACCTTTATCTAGTGGACCTCTAAGACGATTGCTCAAATTTTAGCCCTGGGGTCAAATTGTGTAATGTTTCGTATGTATGGTTTGTAATTTTTAGACAGTAAGGCGATACAGGGCCGCCATGGCCCTTTTTGTTTAACCTTTCAAAAAAAAAGAAAAATCACCTCAGCAATGTTTCTTTTATTGTCTGCAAATTCTTTCCATTTAGACAGTCTGAAACATTTTGATTTATGGTACAGAATAAACTTGTACCTATCTGTGTGCCATCTATTTTTGTCTTGCATTAGAACAATTTTGAAAACAGTGTGCTAAATGAGCAATTTGCTTTAACTCTTTACCACACGAGAAAAATTTGTACTTGTCCAAATTGAAAGCATTCGCAGATGAAAATTTCAACAGGCTCAAATGATAGGGTTGAAAACATTGTGGGAAAAGGAGAAAATGTTGGTTACCAGCAGTTTCTCCTTGTCCCACAATGTTTTCAAAAGGTTTCCTCCTCAGGGTCATTAAAACTCGGGATTTTGTGGTAAAGGGTTAAACAAGAAATACTTGTACCATAGTTTCTGTACATGTTTTGATGTGGTAAACCTCAAGTAATGTTCATAATCTCTATTTTACAAGGATGTTTTCAAAGTCAACTGTTGTAAATTTGTGTTGGTAGGTAATGATTTGTGATAACATGCAAAACTTCAAATGTTAATGCCTTTACATTGGAGGTGCAAGGTTCCTTCGTATTACTCAATTGAATTTCCTCTTTTCTTGTTGTAGTATTAAAAAAGTTTGAAGAACAGGATGACTGGCACCTGAATGTGTCCGAGGGTTCCAATTGTGTGTTGCCATGCCCACTACCTTATAGTCGACCTAAAGCTCATATCATGTACAGACATAATAACTCCATCATCATCGACAAAGATACAGGTAAGAAAGCGTTCTTGTACCCAGCATCTACATTCGGCAATACGGATTTGTTGACTCTCTACCGGAAAACAAAATTTTAGGCTCTTCCATGTTGAAAGCTGTTGCTGAAGAAAACTTGAACAGGGCTCAAAAGATTGAATTTGCTTTTGAAAAGGCAGAAAACATTGTGGGAAAAGGAATCAGATAAACATAGACATCAAAGGGTAGTTTTACTGATAAATTCCAGGCACGTGAACGAAGATACAGAGAGATAAATTGACTGGTCACCTTGGTCACATGAACATGGTCACTAAAAGGTATTTGATTGGTTAGTGTTACATGAGCATTGATAGAGAAAGGTCACTTTAATGATCAGCCCAATAATGCTCAAGTGATCATGTTGATTGCTTAAACACTGTCTCATGAACTTAGACACTGAAAGGTATTTTGATTGAAAAGCCCAGTTAGGTTCAGGTGGTCAGCCATATAATAAGAGGATAGACACTGAAAGGTAATTCAGTTGCTCAGTTTCTGTCACATGAACATAGACACTGACAGGTAATTTGATTGGTCCAATAACATAAAGATGGGCAAGATGACTGCCGAGGCAACACTGAAATGATATTGAAAAGTGTGTTGTAGCCCAAACAAACACACCACTGAGACAGTAACTTTTGCTTGGTTAACTCTTTACCACACAAGCAAACTGCCATCCCCGTTGACCCAGTTCCGATGTATTTCGTAAACTACATTCATCGCCCCTGGGTTATCTCGCATATGTTTTCTCGTTCTCATGAATTATTAATGGGGCATTTTGATTGGTAATCTCAGTTTTTCATTGAGAAAATTTAATCTGTTTTTATCAACCATATGCCATTATTTCTATTTTTGCCTCGTCTACAACCAGTCAAATCGATGAATGTAGGTTATGGAATACATCGGAACTGGGTAAACGAGGATGATGTCACCCCTGCTACATACCCCTAAGGACTGCAACAGCACGCTGTATTTATGAATATTTGCCTTTGTATACAAGGATTTGTAATGTCTACCCTGGATTGTCGTAAGGCAAATGCCACAGAGGGAAGGCCCACCGGCTGCCGCCATATTTGTTGATAATGATGTGGGTTTTACCTGGTTTATTCACAGTAATGGAAGAAATGTGATTATCCTCCACTGCAAGAGAGTATTGTTATGTTATCAACAATTTGATTGGCTGTTGGGTGTAAATCTCAATCATATGAATATTCATAGAAATGACTATTTAGCAATTGAATGTCCCAGGGGTGATGAATGGTAATACTTCACACCTGGGTTAACGAGGGTGGGAAACTGAAGACTTGTCCAAATTGAAAGCATTTGAAGACGACTACATAAATGTGACTCAAATAATGAAATTGTCTTTGAAAGGGTAGAAATCATTGTGAGAAGAAGAGAAAATGCTGGTTACCGGCATTTTCTCCTTTTCCACAGTGTTTTCAAAAGGCTTCTCCCCATGGATCGTTAAAACTCGGGATTGTGTGGTGAAGAGTTAAATTAGCTGCTTTCTCTGGTCAACCCTATTCCAGAAAACTATATGATTTGACCACACTGAAAAAGAAAGTTTCTGAAATGGTTATTGAAAAGGAGACAATGCTGGTAACCAGTATCTCCTTTTTCCAACAATGTGTTCCACTCTTTCTCAGATGGATTCTGTCTTGGGTGGAATAATCCATCATGGGAGGTACATTCCATTTTCCTCTTCAAACTGCTTTCAGTTTGGAAAAGTCTAGAATTTTGTCATTTGGTAAAGAGTTACAGAGAGAAAGAGAGCTGATTTTTTGTCAGTTTTTACATATCATGTTTCTGAAATTTGTCAAATTTGTCTGATACCCTTTATCAGAGCTCCAGATTTTGATTTCAAAATTGAAAATATTAACAACTCGCCACCAAACCCTATGTTATGGGTACTCATTAGAATCGTCTCATTGAGACGATTCTAATGAGTACCCACAACATAGGGTTGGGAAGAGAAATAATGGATTTAAAATGCCATCACTCCCTCTTATCTGGAGCTCTGCCCTTTATGGCTACAGGACATGCAAATCAACCATCAGACTTGTTATTTTCACATTTACCCTTCATGTACCTTTCACAACTATCGTTGCAGGTAGTGCAGATCAAGATCACAAAATGTGCAGTCTGATCTTTGATCTACACAGCCTGCTTTGCTGAAACTGACTATAGATTAACCCTTTACAAGACGACAAAATTTTAGCCTTGTCCAAATTGGAAGCATTTGCAGACGACAATTTCAATGTGGCTCAAATGGTGCGATTTTTCTTTGATGCAGTAGAAAGCATTGTGGGAAAAGGAGAAAATACTGGTTACCAGCATTTTCTCCTTTTCCCACAATGTTTGTTTCAAAAGGCTTCTTTCCAAGGGGCATCGAAAGGCGACATTGTGCAGAAAGGGTTAAAGTAACCTTGAAATTGTTTTTATTTGGGTCTTATTTCTAGACAGAAATTGTCAGTTGGGTTTATTTGGTGATCTATGCATTAACCTTTTACTGCACAATCCCGACTTTTAATGACCTAGAGAAAGAAGCCTTTGAAAACATGGTGGGAAAAGGAGAAAATGCTGGTAGCCAGCATTTTCTCTTTTTCTCACAGTGTTTTCTATCCTTCCTAAACACCATTTTAATTGTTCAGTTACACTTGATTTGTCGTCTGCAAATGCTTTCAATTTGGACAGGTCTGAAATTTTGTCGTTTGGTGGAATTAATCCTTCCTTCTGCAGGCTTTTACTTGTGTTTACCTGAACCAGTGTGATACCATTCAGCTTCTTTCGGTTATAACTCTCTACCACAAAACGACAGTTTAACTCTTTACCCCACGACAAAATTTTGGACTGAACCAAATTCAAAGCATTTGCAGATAACAAATCATACGTTGCTGAAATCATGATTTCTGTCATTGATAGGGTAGAAAACATTGTGGGAACAGGAGAAAATGCTGGTCACCAGCATTTTCTTCTTTTCCCGCAATGTTTTCAGAAGGCTGCTCTGTTAGGGTTGTTAAAAAGTCGGGATTGTGTGGTAAAGAGTTAAACTTGCCCAAACTGAAAGCATTTGCAGACGAAATTTTAGATGTGGCTCAAACATTGGACTTTGTCGTTGAAAGAGTAGAAAACATTTTGAGAAATGGAGAAAATGCTGGTTACCAGCATTTTCTCCTTTTCCCAAAATGTTTTTAAAAGCCTTCTTCCACAGGGTCATTAAAACTTGGAATTGTTCGGTAAAAGGTTAAACCCTGTGCTGAACTATCCCATGTTTTAGCCACCCAGAGGATTGTTTGTGTTGTTTTTGTGGAGTTTCAAGTATGCCTGTCCATGCTTTCTTTTACTAGTGAGGACTTCCCATGATGCTCTTTCCAAGCAACTGGCTGCTTTCCTGCATAAACATTGTTTAGCAGAATTGAGAGAGATTAGTATAAGTTGCAAGAACTTGGTTCTCAATTGATGTAAAATAAGTATGTTTAACCCTTTACTACATAATTCCAACTTTGAACAACCCTGAGACAGAATCCATTTTCCATGATGTTTTCTTCTCTTCCAGAAACAAATTGTAATTTTTCAGTCACAATAATTAATTTTGTCGTCTGCAAATGCTTTCAATTTGGACTAGTCTAAAATGTTTTCGTTTTGTAAAGAGTTAAATTTACTTTGTGGTCTGCAACAACTTTGAATTTGGATGAGCTAAAAATTTGATGGTGTGGTAGAGATTTGTTTTTGTCTTTCTTTGCATTTTGGCTACTGTTCTGTTGAAGGATTTATGAGTTTTGAGAACATGATATTTACGAGTATTTCAAAACATGACCTGAGAATAAATACATAAAATATCAAATAATGTGATATAGGGTAGCCATTAAAAGGCTATAACCAAGTGCACTTAATGCTTAGCATGTTTGCAAATTTGCAATTTTTCAACTATTCATACTTAACTCTTTACCGAACGAAAACGTTTTAGACTTGTCCAAATTGAAAGCATTTGCAGACGACAAAATTAATGTGACTCAAAAATTAAAATTTGTTTCGGGAATGGTAGAAAACATTGGGGGAAAAGGAGAAAATGCTGGTTACCAGCATTTTCTCCTTTTCGCACAATGTTTTCAAAAGGCTTCTTTTCAGGGTTGTGAAAACCTGGGGCTGTTTGGTAAAGGGTTGAAGACTTACCTGGGTCTGTATCTACCAACCATCCTTGAAAACATCCTAAGTCTTTTTCTCAAGAATTTTGTAAATTTGAACGTAACTTATCGGATTGGCTAACCATTTGTTTTAGCCAATAAGAAGTTGTGTTACTTTCAAAATTTTTAGAAGAAGGCTAAAAAGGAACTGAAGAATGGTTGGTGCCAAAACAGACCCTGAAGAAAAGATCACATTCGAAGAAATAGAATTTTGCTGTAGAGACTAAAAACAGTGATATTTAGAAACAGCATGTTTTGAATAGTTTCTCCATGTGTCATTATGTTTGAAAAGTCTGAATGAACTTAACCCTCATAGCGCCTTTCACAACTGTTAAGGCCTTTGCAGCCAGGGTATATCAAGATCAGACTGCACAATCGTGAAGTCTGATCTTTGATCTTCACTGTCTGCTTTACTGAGACTTTCTGGACAGAAGCAATCTTGAAATTGCAATCATTTGGGTCTTATATTTAGACACAAAATGTCTGTTTGGTTTAGTAAGTTTATTATTGCATTGTGTGCTAAGAGAGTCAATATTTCTTGTTAAGATAAAACTTTTAAGTAAAAATTAAAAAAAAAAAAAGATTAAAAAAAAAGAAAATGTTGGAAACCAGCACTTTTTTTCCCTTGTGATGTTTTGTATCATTTAGAAGGGAAATCCCATCATTTGAACCACTTTTATCTGTTGTCTGGAAATGCTTTTTGTCTGGTAAAGAGTTCAAGGTAAGAAGCATCACAAAATCTAGGAAGATAGAAGTTGGGGTTTGACTCAGGGGCAGTAACTCTGTATCTGTTTACACATTTATCTGCATTTTTTTCAGAACCAGATAAAAAATACACACACCTCTCTCCTCTACACAAAGTTAACGACCCAAGGAAAATTGCCAGTGGGGAAAAAAAGGAGATAGTACTTGAAGAGAAAATTATTCAAATTCATACAGGATTACAGGAAAGCTTTAAAATCATTTCGCTTCACACTTAAATGAAATTGGATATATTTACCAAGGTTTTAACCCTTTACCAAACAATCGGAGTTTTAACAAAGCTAATGCTTACTGCTCTTAAAAAGCATCGTAGGGAAAGGAGAAAATGATGGTCACCAGCATTTTCTCCTTTTCTCAAAATTTGTTCTACCCTTTTAAAGACAATTCCAATCAATTGAGCCACATTTAATTTGTGGTCTGCAAATACTTTTGAGTTTAGGCAGGTCTGAAATTTTGTTGTATGGTAAAGAGTGAACAAAAAGAGTATTTTTCAACAAAATCCTTATCCTGTCAAACGGATAAACAGTCGGCACACTTTTTTAATCCTCTTTCACAGTTTTGTAACAAAAAAGTATCTTTTGCTGTTTCATGCTTTGAAAAAGGTTGTTTTTTTTGGAGGCGGGTGGGGGGGAAGAAATAAAACAAAATTAAAGGTTTTGTAGGGATAATATTGTGTGTACTGTAGGGGTTTTTAGACCCCTTTTTCCCCACTTATTTATAACTAGAGAGCTTGTTTGTTGTTTGATACAGATTCAAAGCAGTATTTCATAAAAATCATGCTGGCCACTGCACCTATCCATTTGTTGCTAGACTTTCTTTTCCTTGTAAAACTAAGTACAACACTCCGAAACCACCAGCAGCTGCTTTCTTACAACAGAAAAAGGCCAAAGCAACCGCCTGCTTTCACACAAATTACAAAGCCAAAACAACATTCAAAATCGACTGGGACAGTTTTG
The DNA here is from genome assembly GCA_945859785.2 of Tridacna gigas. NCBI lineage: Eukaryota > Metazoa > Mollusca > Bivalvia > Cardiida > Cardiidae > Tridacna > Tridacna gigas. The sequence goes on from OX244035.2 coordinate 57,439,944, forward strand.
ATGTCACAAGTTTGCTCTTGGCATTTTGACCTAACTGCCAAGTGAGCCATTGATTCCAAGGTTGGGTCATCATTTACCAAGTAATCATGTGTTTTAGCAATCAGGATGAAAAAAGCCTTTTGAAACATGATGGGAAAAGGAGAATACGCTGGTAACAGCATTTTCTCCTTTTCCAACAATGTTTTCTAATCTTCAAAGCCAAATCTGAAAAAGAAATGTTCTCCTTTTCCCACAATGTTTTCAAAAGCTATCTTGCTCAGGGTTGTTAAAACTTGGGATTATGTAGTAAAAGGTTAACCCATTACCTTGCAATGAGGAGTTTAAAATTATGACTCTGTTAAGGAGAGCTTTTGAAAAACATTGTGGGAAAAGGAGAAAATGCTGCTAAACAGCATTTTCTCCTTTTCCCACATTGTTTTCTACCCTATCAAAGACAGAAATCATCATTTGAGCCAGGTTTCAGTTTTCATCTAAAAATGCTTTCAGTTTGGTAGAGCACAAAATTTTGTCATTTGGTAAAGTGTTAAATTAGTAAGATTTTTTTTTCCCCCTCTAATTGTCTAAAAACTGAAATAAACAGTGTAATGGGTTAAGTGATAAATAGAGATTTATTAGAACCAGTCTGTGTTTTTCTGGGTATATTTTTTGTTATTTATGCCCTTGGAGAATTATACATCTAATAAACTTATTAGCTATAATCAGCAAATATCTATAAAATAGCAAAAACATGACGCAGTCACCCTTATAAACTTTCATTTTATCCGATTTGATCTATTTTAAGGGCCATCCCCCCGTAGCTCAGTCGATAGCGTACAGGACTTGAGAAGAGGAGGTCGCTGGTTCGATCCCCGGCTTGGCCAATTTCTTTCCGAGGATTGATGATAGTCATCGCGACAGGATTCATTCCTCTCTCACAGCTGACCATTGTTACAACGATGGTTATGTGGGAAAGCAGCCAGTGGCTTGGAAAGAATATTGTGCGGAGTACTGGTAAAAGGAACTCCAGGAAAGCATGGATAGGTGCACTGGCCGCTGTGATATAACTGAAATGATGTTGAAAACGGCATTAAAAAACATAAATCATCCAAAATGTATTATAAGGAATTTGTTTCTATCGCTACTTATAGGCTTTGATTACTACTGCCTCTAGATACCTCTTTACCAACTTAACTTGTTTTTGCAGACAGTGTAGATCAAGATCAGACTGCACAGGATGTGCAGTCTGATCTTTGATCTACACTGTCAGCTACTTCATTACACCTTCTGGCTAAACAACATTGAAATGACAATATTTCGGATGTTTTTCTTCACTGAAAAGGTTTATTTCATAAATTCAGCGCTTTAAGGGTTAACCCTTTACCAAGCGACAAAATTTTAGACTCGTCCAAATTGAAAGCATTTGCAGAGAACAATATAAATGTGACTCAAAAATTGAAATTTGTTTTGGGAAGGGTAGAAAACACTGTGGGAAAAGGAGAAAATGCTGGACCAGCATTTTCTCCTTTTCCCACAATGTTTTCAAAAGCCTTCTCTTTCAGGGTCGTTAAAAGTCGGGATTATCTGGTAAAGGGTTAAACATTCAGTGATATCACTGGAAGGGCTCACATGTTCGTATGTGTCCTGGATTTCACAAGTTCTAGGCTCGGACTGAAGAGTCATACCCACATACCTCCCACGAAAAACCCAGTGCTTCCAGGGAGGCTCAGACCCATAGCCTCCTTGTTGCAAGTCTTACACTTAACTGAATGACCCTTTACCACACAATCCCGACTTTAAACGACCCCAAGAAAAAAACCTTTTGAAAACATTGTGGGGAAAAGGAGAAAATGCTGATAACCAGCATTTTCTCCTTTTCCCACAATGTTTTCTAACCTTCCCAAAACAAATTTAAATTTTTCAGTCACATTTATTGTGTTGTCTGCAAATGCTTTCAGTTTGGACTAGTCTAAAATTTTGTTAGGTGGTAAACAGTTAACCATGCAGGACCCCTAAGGCTGATCAACAAATAAATAAATTGCTCCTTCCTTGCTGTATTTTTGCTGCACTTTGGGGAGGAAAAATGTCGTCTGCCGCAAGGAGGTAAAGTGATAAAGTGCTTATGAGGTGATTGGGTTAGATTAATCTGCAGCATCAGGACTCTATTTAAAATGAATATTTCACCATTATATAAAGCAAATGGCTCTAATTCTCTTTGTAAATATCCCTGGGTAATTGGGCCCGACATTTGCTTGGTTTAAACCAAAGTTTGCAGTGATAATATTAATTATGATTTATCAGAAGTGTCAGACTTGGTCTTTCTTATCAAATTCTGTAAATTACAGGGTCTTTTTTACCTCTCGAGAGGGAGAATTGGGTACAGAGATATTTCCGGTAATGTAATGTATGGGAGGGGTCGACTGGCTGCAACTTCAGTGCAATGAATTTGTCTTGTGTTTCCTAAATAATATGCTACCGCTACTTTCGACTACAGTATTGCCTTTTCATGAGAGTCAAATTGTAATGTCACGATAAACCTACAATGTAATTCGGAAAGATTATTTAACTCCATTACCTTCTGAAACTATCTGACGGATGATTTTGCAAAACACCAGCTTAAATGATGAATAATCAGTATGAATTACTGTTGAAAACATGAATACACTTATAAACCATGTAGTATTATCATCGAAATTGTTTGTACCGTAATTTCCCTTATTGATGCTCCCTTCCTAATTAAACTCCCCCAGCTTTTTTCTAACTGAAAAGGGGTTTACCTAATGGCCAATCCATTGATAAAGTTGAAATAAATCGGCTTGAATAAACTTACAGCATCGACATAATCCTAATTATGCCCCCCTTCGAAGAAGCGGGGGTATATTGCTTTGCACTTGTCGGTCGGTCCGTCGGTCGGTCCGTAGACCACATTTTTGTCCGGAGCGTAACTCAAAAAGTATTTCAAGTATCATCTTGAAACTACATAGGTGGATAGATCTCATTAAGAAGAAGTGCAGTGCACAAGAATCATAACTCTGCCCATCATATTTATGGAGTTATTGCCCTTTGTTGATTTTCATACTTAATTTTTGTCCGGAGCATAACTCTAAAAGTATTTCAGGTATCATCTTGAAACCTCATAGGTGGATAGATCTCATTAAGGAGAAGTGCAGTGCAAAAGTATCATAACTCTGCCCATCACATTTTTGGAGTTATTGCCCTTTGTTGATTTTCATACATAATTTTTGTCCGGAGCATAACTCAAAAAGTATTTCAGATATCACCTTGAAACCTCATAAGTGGATTAATCTTATTAAAGAGAAGTGCAGTGCACAAGAACCATAACTCTGCCCATCATATTTTTGGAGTTATTGCCCTTTGTTGATTTTCATACTTAATTTTTGTCCGGAGCATAACTCAAAAGGTTTTTCAGATATCATCTTGAAACTTTACATGTGGATAGATCTTATTCAGGAGAAGTGCATTGCACAAGAACCATAACTCTGCCCATTATATTTTTGCAGTTATTGCCCTTTGTTAATTTTCGTACTTGATTTTTTTCCGGAGCATAACTCAAAAAGTATGTGAGGTAAAATCATGAAACTTTAAAAGTTGATAGTTCACATAAATGGGAAGTGCAGTGCCCAAGAATTGTTAATTCATCATTAATAATTTTTGAGTAATTACCCTTTGCTCGTTTTTACACTTTGAACTTAACAGTTTATAATCACATGTTATATTTAGAATTGGATGCCATTAGGGGGGCATACATGTTTTACAAACATCTCTTTTTTCCTTGGATTGGATACAAGGTGGCCAGCTGGAGACCATTTTGAAATTACAATAATCAGGGTCATCTGATCCCAACAACAGGTTTAAGGTCACAGTTTCTGGAAATAGGGCTTTCGGGGCGGGGGGGGCATTGCTCTCATTCCGACAGCTCTTGTTACTTCACAAATTGATGTCATTAACACCTGACTCTCCGAATATATATACACTCCTGATAACGTTATGAGGTTCTGGCTTCACAAAATTTGTCAACTAACTTGGAAAAAGTTTAAGAAAGTAAAAAAATCAAAGACCAGTATCCAGTATTAATCATAAATGCTATTTAATGTCCAGATGAATCATGATTGGCAGTAAAATAGATATTCTGCTTAAAATACAGCGGGTTTCTCAAATGGTGATCGATTTGCAGTTTGCACCGACATAAACCATGTTATTGTTGTCCTCGGAAAATTTTATTTTGTTTTTCTTCTGTCAATCGCTCCTCCTTTCAGAAAATGAAGCGCTCCTGGGGGCATTAAAAAGAGACAATATGGTATGTAAGACCCAACGAAAACTTTTAAGATTGGTCCAAATTGAAAGTGTTTGCAGATGACAAATAATATGAAAAACTTTTACTTGAGAGGGGAAAAACATGATGGCAAAAGGAGAAAATGCTGGTTACCAGCATTTTCTTCTTTTCCCACAATGTTTGCTAAAGCCTTCCTCTTTAAGGTTGTTAAAACACAGGATTCTTTTGGAAATGGTTGAATTGAAATTCTTCTCTGTCCTTTTCCCAGTCATAGCAGAATTGTAGTCTTGATCATACATAGAAACTTCGATGGATTAAATTGGTTTATAATGAAAATTAATGACCCTTCATTGGTATTTTGGACATGGTAATTTTGCAATATAATTTTCTAACATATAATTTCTCTCTAAAATGGGAATGAACTTAGATAGAAACCCTTGACATAGAACTATATATAAAGTTAACCCATTACCAAACAATTCTTGAGATAGAAGGCATTTGTTGGAAAACATTGTTTGATATGGGGAAAATGCTTGTAATCAGCATTTTCACCTTTCCCCCCCTAGGTTTTTGTTCCCTGTCATGGACAAATCCAATAATTTAACTCTGTACCAAATGACAAAACTTTGGAATGGTCCAAATTGAAAATATTTGCAGATGACAAATTCAGTGTTGCTAAAATGATGATACCTTTCTTTGATACAGCAGAAAACATTGTGGGAAAAGGAGAAAATGCTGTTTACCAGCATTTTCTCCTTTTCCCACAGTATTTTTAAAAGCCCTCTTCCTTAGGGTCGTTAAAAGTCGGGATTGTATGGTAAAGGGTTAACTCTTTCCCACACAATCCCGACTTTTAACAACCCTCAAAAAGAAGCCTTTTGAAAACATTGCTGGTAACCAGCATTTTCTCCCTTTCCCAAAGTGTTTCCTATCCTGTCAAAAACAAATTTCAATTCTTCAGTCATGCTTATATTGTCGTCTGCAAATGCTTTCAATTTGGACTGGTCTAACATTTTGTCGTTTGGTAAAGAGTTAAGCCAAATTGAATTTGTTGTAATCAAATACTTGCTATGTGGATGAGTTTAAAATTTTTTAGCCTATTAACTCTTTACCAAACAACACAATTTTGACCAGACCAATTTGAAAGCATTTGCAGAAAATTAGATATAGATGAAATGGTGATTTATTTATTGGATAAGGTAGAAAAACATTGTTGGAAAAGGAGGAAATGCTGGTTACCAGCATTTTCTCCTTTTCCCACAATGTTTTAAAAAGCTTTCTCGTTTGGGTTGTTAGAACTCATGATCGTGTGGTAAAGGGTAGAGAATTAACCCCTAGAGAGCTTAATTTATGACATGGACCAATGCAATTTGCACAAACAGCCAAAATATTCAATTTAAATGTTTTGGCTAGAGTATGTATCAAAGGAGCAGACAGCTTAGATCCATGATCAGATTGCAAGTTATGGGCAGTCTATTCTTGATCTACACAGTCTGCAAAAGCAACATGAGTCCTGTCCAGCATTACATTAGGCTGAAAGTTAATGATAATGGACTTGATAGCTTGCCTTTGCAAGACAGAAACCTTTAGACTCTACCCAGAGACTGCTGAATGATTAACCCTTTCCCAAACAAGCCCTGGTTTTCACGTGTCGGCAGTACAAGTCTTTTGAAAACACTGTGGGAAAAGGAGAAATTGCTCGTAATGAGCAATTTCTCCTTTTCCCACAGTGTTTTCTACCCTTTTTTGATAACTTTCTGCCATTTTCATCAAATTTCAAATTGTTGTCTGCAAACTCTTTCAGTTTGGACCAGTCCAAAATTTGTCATTTGGGAAAGGGTTAAAGGGAATAATTTTAGTGTGTAAAAGTGAAAGGCCAAATTTGTGCAATTCTAAGGTAGAATATTAAACCCTTGATCGCACAATCCAGAGTTTAAACAAGGCTGAGGAAAAAGATTCTTGAAAACATTGTGGGAAAAGGAGAAAATGCTGGTAACCAGCATTTTCCAGTAACAAATTTCAATTTTTGAATAACATTTATTTTTGTTGTATGCAAATGCTTTCAGTTTGAACAAGTCTAAAATTTTGTCCTTTGGTAAAGAGTTAACCCTTTACTGCACAATGATGCCTTTTGACGCTCCTGGGAAAGAAGCCTTTTGAAAACATTGTGGGAAAAGGAAAAAAAGCTGGTAACCAGCATTTTCTCCTTTTCCCACAATGTTTTCTATCCTATCAAAGAAAAGTTGCACCATTTGAGCCACATTGAAATTGTAGTCTGCAAATGCTTCCAGTTTGAACAAGTCTGAAATTTTTTCCTTTGGTAAAGAGTTAAAAGGGACATTGGTGCAAAACTTTCAAGCAAAGATCAGATTGCATGGAATTGTTACAAACACTTTTTAGCTTGCTGTTTTGGGGAAAAATGTTTAGTTATTGTCAGGGAAGGGCTAGTCATTACTTTCAAAAGGGGAGCCCATAACAGTAGGGCAGGTAGTCATCAAAACATTTTGGATGTAAGTATGCCATGTTTTGGACTTAAAATTTCCACTGAGAAAGCAACAGTGCCACCTGGTGTTGGCACCCGCTTGCAATGCTGTTGTTAGTTTTAACCAGAATGTTTTCAAAAAAGGGTTTTTCTGCAAGAAGGAATGAAGGTGTCTGCTCACTGACAGAAAATGATTTATGGGATAGAAAATCTTCTGACATGGAGTAAACATTGTACAGTTTGCCTGGTATACATTTCACAGTTCCCCAAATAGGGACTTTTTAGATATCTGCTCATGGCATGTATCAATTTCTTCTTTTACCGCAATAGTTTTTAGCTCCACCGGCTGAAAGCCAGCAAGCTTATGTCATGGCCCTGTGTGTACTGTGGGTGCATTTGTCTGTCTGTTTGTGAACCCCAGCTATAATTTGAAATCAAATTCCATGAAGAAACCGAATGTTCTGCGATGTCAAAATGGACGTCATTTTGAACATTTGGTGAAAATCGATGTATGTTTTGAAAGACCCTAGCTGTCTTTACTGTTTAGTGTTACCTAACATACTGTAGATGTCATAAAACTTTATTCTTAACTTATTGAATGGTGTAAATTTTATTTTATTACCTTTGTAAACAATAAACCGAAGGCATAGCTGAAAGTATAACATATATTATCAAACACCCTGTATGATTTATGTCTGTCATTGCCTATTAAGTATGTGATACAGTTATTTAAAAGGCAGTTGAACAATACAGGGCCATCTTGGCCCTCTTGCTTTTAAAACTTGTTTGCTGCAAGAATAGGAAAAAGGTGTTTGCATATGGAAACATAAAAATTGACAGAACAGAACATTTTGTAGACACCGACATAAACATGCGTAAACATTGTAGAGTTTGCTTGGTATACATTTCATAGTTCCATAAATATGGAGTTTCTAGACATCTGCTTATGACATGTATCAAAATAAAAGGAAGTTTGGGTAACCTAAGCCCATAATCCTTTGCTTTCCGCGCCAATAGAGAAACAGAATGTTAGATGATACAATGCAGATGGTGCTTCAAGTTGCGCTCATTTTTTCAAATGGATTCTATTGCCATTGTCTTCAAGTTTTTGGACAGATTATTGCTTATTCATGTTGCTGGAAGTATTTATTTTTAGCATAACCCTTTGCCACAAAGCCTGAGTATTATCGACCTTGAAAAAGAAAGCTATTGAAAATAATGTGGGAAAAGGAGAAAATGCTGGTAAACAGCAATTTCCCCTTTTCCACAATGTTTTCTACACTTCCAGTGGCAAATACAACAATTTGAACCAAATATAATTTATTGTCTGCAATGCTTTGGTTCTGGACATGTCCAAAATTTTGTCGTTGGGTAAACATTTAACCCTTTACCAAACAAGAAAATTGTAGCCTTGTCCAAATTCAAAGCATTTGCAGACGGCAATTTTAATGTGGCTGAAATGATGCAATTTTTCTTTGATAGGGTAGAAAACATTGTGGGAAAAGGAGAAAATGCTGGTTACCAGCATTTTCTCCTTTTCCCACAATGTTTTCAAAAGGCTTCGTTCTCAGGGTCGTTAAAAGTCGGGATTGTGTGGTAAAGTGTTAACAATTAACCCTCAACCGAATTATTCTGTGTTTTTATGACCCGGGGGGAAAAAGCTTTAAAATGTAATATTAAGTAGAATTTTGAGATGTTGGTTAATATGTCATCTATCTGAATCATCCATATTGAAATCATTGCATATGTGGTTGTAATGATGAAATTTGTCTCTGAAAGGGTAGAAAACTTTGTGAGAATAGGAGAAAATGATTGTTTCCAGCAATTTCTCCTTTTTATACGCCCGTCGAAGACGGGACGTATTATGGGATCACCCGTGGCGGGCGGGCGGGCAGGCGGGCGGGCGGCGTCCAGTTCTTTGTCCGGAGCATATCTCCAAAACTATACTACCTACGGTTATGAAATTTCATGTGTGGATAGATCTCATCAAGGGGGAGTGCAGTGCACAGGAATCATAACTCTTGCTTCCTTAATTTTTGAGTTATTGCCCTTTGTTGTTTTTCATACTTGAATTTTGTCCGGTGAATATCTCCAATACTATACTAACTAGGGTTATGAAATTTCATGAGTGGATAGATCTCATCAAGGGGGAGTGCAGTGCACAGGAATCATAACTCTTGCTTCCTTAATTTTTGAGTTATTGCCCTTTGTTGTTTTTCATACTTGAATTTTGTCCGGTGAATATCTCCAATACTATACTACCTCGGGTTATGAAATTTCATGAGTGGATAGATCTCATCAAGGGGGAGTGCAGTGCACAGGAATCATAACTCTTGCTTCCTTAATTTTTGAGTTATTGCCCTTTGTTGTTTTTCATACTTGAATTTTGTCCGGTGAATATCTCCAATACTATACTAACTAGGGTTATGAAATTTCATGAGTGGATAGATCTCATCAAGGGGGAGTGCAGTGCACAGGAATCATAACTCTTGCTTCCTTAATTTTTGAGTTATTGCCCTTTGTTGTTTTTCATACTTGAATTTTGTTCGGTGAATATCTCCAATACTATACTAACTAGGGTTATGAAATTTCATGAGTGGATAGATCTCATCAAGGGGGAGTGCAGTGCACAGGAATCATAACTCTTGCTTCCTTAATTTTTGAGTTATTGCCCTTTGTTGTTTTTCATACTTGAATTTTGTCCGGTGAATATCTCCAGTACTATACTACCTAGGGTTATGAAATTTCATGAGTGGATAGACCTCATCAAGGGGGAGTGCAGTGCACAGGAATCATAACTCTTGCTTCCTTAATTTTTGAGTTATTGCCCTTTGTTGTTTTTCATACTTGAATTTTGTCCGGAGCATTTCTCCAAAACTATACTACCTACGGTTATGAAATTTCATGCATGGATAGATCTCATCAAGGGGGAGTGCAGTGCACAGGAATCATAACTCTTGCTTCCCTAATTTTTGAGTTATTGCCCTTTGTTGTTTTTCATACTTGAATTTTGTCCGGTGAATATCTCCAATACTATACTACCTACGGTTATGAAATTTCATGTCTGCATACATCTCATTAACGGGGAGTGCAGTGCACAGGAATCATAACTCTTGCTTCCTCAATTTTTCAGTTATTGCCCTTTCTTCTTTTTCATACTTGCATTTTCTCCGGTGAATATCTCCAAAACTATACTACCTAGGGTTATGAAATTTCATGCCTGCATACATCTCATTAAGGGGGAGTGCAGTGCACAGGAATCATAACTCTTCCTTCCTTAATTTTTGACTTATTTTCATACTTGAATTTTGTCTCGAGCATATCTCCAAAACTATACTACCTATGGCTATGAAATTTCATGCGTAGATAGATCTCATCAACTGGGAGTGCAGTGCACATGAACCATAACTCTTGCTTAATTTTTGACTTATTGCTCTTTCTTTATTTTGAAACTTTAATTTTGTCCAGTGCATATCTTCAGAACTATACTAGCTAAGGATATGAAATTTCATGCGTGGATACATTCCATCAACGGGAAGTGCTGTGCATATAAATTTCAACTCTTGCTTGCTTAATTTTTCAGTTATTGCCCTTTCTTGTTTTTTTTTTCGAACTTGAATTTTGTATGATGCATATCTCTCAAACTATACTACCTCGGGTTATGAAATTTTAGGGCTGGATACATCTCATCAAGGGGTAGTGCAGTGCACATGAAATATAAATTGCTTATTTTTTATGCACCAGCATTTTCTCCTTTTCCCACAATGTTTTCTACCCTTTCCAAACCAAATTTCAATTTTTGAGTTACATTTAGTTTGTCAACTGCAAATGTTTTCAATTTGGACTAGTCCAAACTTTTGCTGTGTGGTAAAGAGTTAATAGTAATACAATAATAAACAAGAGTTCCGTCAACACAAATACACTGCCATTATCTTCAATCAACAGTAAAAAAAATATTCTGCACTACTATTTTTCTATACCTCCCCTTTATCATTATTATGCCCCAACTTTACAACGGGCGTATCTTGCGACAATTTGCCGCTCTTGTTACCCAATGTTTTTGAAAGCTTTCAGTCTCAAGATCATTAACACATGAAATCCTTATTTTTATTTGGTAAAGGGTCAAATATGTTTTTGGAAATTTAACCCTCACCCTGCTAAATAAGTTAAATAAAACTTTCAAGCCGATAGTAAAAGCCCGAAATGATACTACCAGTATTTCAAACTCATTCTTTGGAGAAAAATATCTCCTTATCGGACAGCGAAGATCCAAGATCAGACTGCATGCTCTATGAAGTCTGATCTCTATCGACACTGTTGGCAAAGGGTCAGTGAGTTGCACTTAGCAGTCTAGGGCTTAATATGTTTATTCACACTTATGGTTTGGTAGTACAGGGTTAACTCTTACCAAACGACAAATTTTTGGATTGGACCAAATTGAAAGCATTTGCAGACGACAAAATAAATGTGATTGAAAAATTGAAATTTGTTTTGGGAAGGATAGAAAACAATGTGGGAAAAGGAGAAAATGCTGGTTAGCAGCATTTTCTCCTTTTCCCACAATGTTTTCAAAAGGCTTCTTTCACAGGGTCGTTAAAAGTAGGGATTGTGTGGTAAAGAGTTAATGAAGAAAAATTGGCAGGCCCCATGTTTCTGAAAGCTAACACTTTAATGTAAGCGTGAGGGAATCTTAGATAATAAGCCTGCTGTATCTAACAGAAACTCTTCTCTCAATTTAGCATTTACTCCATGTGAGACCCATTAAACACATTAAACACATTCTGTTAAAGACATTGTGTATAAACATTGTGGAAAAAAGTGGCTGAAAATATCAGATCATTTTTCATTGCCATGTCATCTGTTGGTTTCCTACGCAAACCTAAAGTTTAGGCCTCACTTAAATCAGTAAGTTTTTGTGCAGTGTCCTTTGGCAAGACATTTCCAGGATTTTTCATGGACATTTTAATGCCAGTTGGGGGTGGGGAGGTCACTTTACTTACCTTCAAATCAATAAAAGAAGGCAAACATTTAAATTTTGGAGGTAATTTAGGATATTTGGGGGTCAAAATTGAAAGAAACTGGGGCTTAGGTCAGAGTTCAAGCCTTGTACTGGTAACCTTAGGACACACATGAATTGAGCTGTTGCAGTGATAATTATGACCAAAAAAATGTTGAAATGCTTGAAGCATTCAATCAATCAATCCTATAGCTTAGTTTTCCAAGGGCTCCAAGGTCTGATAGGGCCAAAAGGCATTAACCCTTAGAGCACCGAATAAACATTTTAAATCTAGAAATACAACCCAAGTAATTGCAATTCTATGGTTGCTTTTATCTACATTGTTTCAGCAAAGCGGACAGTGTAGATCTAAGATCAGGCTGCATTTTTTGTGCAGCCTGATCTTGATCTACACTGGCTGCAAAGGCAACGATAGTAGTGAAAAGCGCTTTAACCCTTTCCCAAACAAGCCCTGGTTTTCACGTGTCTGCAGTACAAGTCGTTTGAAAACACTGTGGGAAAAGGAGAAATTGCTCGTAACGAGCAATTTCTCCTTTTCCCACAGTGTTTTCTATCCTTTCTGATAACTTTCTGCCATTTTCATCAAATTTAAAATTGTCGTCTGCAAACTCTTTCAATTTGGACCAGTCCAAAATTTGTCGTCTGGGAAAGGGTTAAGGGTTAACCCTGTACATTTAAAAAAAAATGTAGCCTTGTACAAATTGAAAACATTGAATTTTACATTTTCACCGTGGCTTTACTTTTTACCACACAATCTTGAGTATTAACTATCCGTAGAAAGAAGGCTTTTGAAAATGTTGTCCAAAGAGAAAATGCTGGTCACCAATTTCTACTCTTGACACTGTGTCTTACCACCCATTCACAGGCTGATTCCATCATTTGAGCCACCGTGAAATTGTCATCTGCAAATGCTTTGAAGTTAGGTAAGTCTACAATTTTGCCACATGCAGTAAAGACTTTTTGAAATTGTAGACTTGTCCAAATTGAAAACATAAACAGACGACAAATAGAGACTGACTCATATGATGAAACTTGCATTTAAATGAAAGAAAAACATTGTGTGAAAAGGTAAAAATACTGGTTACCAGCATTTACTCCTTTTCCCACTTTGTTTTCAAAAGCTTTCTTTCTCAAGGTAGTTAAAACATGGGATTGTGTGGTAAAGGGTAAAATGATGAGGATTTCTTTGACAGTAAAGAAAAAATACTGGAAAAAAGGACAAAGTGCTGGCTACCAGCATTATCTGTTTTTCCCAAAATATGTTAAAAAACCTCTTTCCTCAAGATCACAAAAACATGGGGATTGATTGGTTAAGGGTTAAAGATTGATAGAAAAAATTCTTGGCTGTAATCTGAGAAATTCCATTTGCAATTTGGTTGGTGGATGAACATTAATTTTGGGCCTACTTGTTTATCAGTTTACTCTTTACCAAACAATCCCCAGTTTTGAAGACCCTCAAGAAGAAGGCTTTTGAAAATGTGCTGGTGACCAGCATTTTCTCCTTTTTCTAAAATGTTTTCTTCAATTTAAGATATCAGTCATATCATCTGAGTTACATTTTATTTGTTGTCTGCAATGCTTTCAATTTGGACAAGACTAAAATTTTTATGTTCGGTAAATAGTCAAATGGAACAAGTCTTTGTCTGGATTCAAAACCTACTGGTAGTAATTGCAAAGCTGGTCTTACCAGAATATACTCCAATATTTTGGACTTGGGGAAGAAGTCTTTAGAAAACATGGTGGGATTATGAGAAAATGCTGGTTACCAGCACTTTCTCCCTTTTCCACACAGTTTTCTATCTTTTCAGAGACAAATCTTATTATTTGACCTACATTTGATTGGTCTTCTACAAATGCTTTCAGACTGGTCGAGTCCAAAATATTATTGTTTGGTGAAGGGTAAAGAGTTACATTTCAGGGTAATTTGTTTATCAGTTTACATTTTGATTAGAGTGATAACTATCAGGTGCCATCCAAATGCAAGATAACATATTAATTTCAAATGGTCAAACTTAATGCTCTTTGGTATCTTATGTCTTCTGAGGGGTGAGAGAGGGCAAAACTGACAGATTCTGGAAAAAAATTTATATGGTTAAAAATTGCTCATTACAACTTTTTGAATTATTACCTTACCAGTTGCTCAGAATATTTTTTGTTTTGCACAGACCTCTTTTGATAAAATTATGGCAAATGGAGAAAAGTTTGTCTCTCTTTGATTCCCTTTTCTAGACTTACTTTATTTCAATCTCAGAGTATTGCTTGGCTATTGAGTTACTTTATTTTAGTCCCATAGTAGTGCTTGGCAGCCTTTGCCCACAGTGTTTTTCAAATACCCTCAGCTGTAGGGAAATAGAAGCCATTGTGGTTAAATGGCAAAACCCATTACTAAACAATTCCATGGTTTTTACAACCCTGAAGAAGAAAGTTTATGAAACCATTGTTGAAAAAGGAGAACATGCTGATAAACAGCATTTTCTCCTTTTCCCACATTGTTTTCTACCCTACTGGAGACAAATTGATATCGGGTGTCAAAGCCATATTCTAATTTTATGTAGGTTTTCAATGTGGATGAGTTATAAATTTTGCCAGCTGGTAAGGACTTACACCTGAAGTCTGGTGGCAGTATACACCAGCAGTAATTTATGATTTTCTTATTGTTCATGATTTCAAGTCTTGTCATCAGATTGGCTGAGACAGAGTCTCAGCCAATCTGATTGCAAGTCTTGGAATAAAGAGTTAGAATCTAATTTAGAAAAGTTTCATACACTGCCCATGAAGTCCAGGGGCCATATTACCAACCATTCGAGATTGCATTCGTAGCCTAGTTCTGTATCTAACAATTTCTTACTAGTTTAACCCTTTCCCAAACAACAAATTTTGGATTAGTCCAAATTGAAAGAGTTTGCAGATGACAATTTTAAATTTGATGAAAATGGCAGAAAGGCCTCAAAAAGGGTAGAAAACACTGTGGGAAAAGGAGAAATTGCTCGTTACGAGCAATTTCTCCTTTTCCCACAGTGTTTTCAAAAGACTTGTACTGCAGACACGTGAAAACAAGGACTTGTTTGGGAAAGGGTTAACCAAATGAGCCATACTCTGTGAGAAGGGGGTTTAATGCATCTGCAAGAAAAGTATTAACCCAGGTTGGCCTGTGCAATTTTGCAAGGACTCGCATGGATTGAAACCTTTTCTTATTGGTCACTTATTGCATGTCAAGGGAGCTGTCTACCTAATGATTCAGTCCATTGTTGGATAAAAGGGATTTTATATGTCCATTATAATATGATGACTTGCTTCCTATGATGCATCAAAGAGATTCTTTAAACCCCCTTTTGCCAAAGCCCTGCTGAAATGG
This sequence comes from Tridacna gigas, assembly GCA_945859785.2. Classification (NCBI taxonomy): domain Eukaryota; kingdom Metazoa; phylum Mollusca; class Bivalvia; order Cardiida; family Cardiidae; genus Tridacna; species Tridacna gigas. The sequence goes on from OX244035.2 coordinate 57,455,068, forward strand.
TTCAATCAATCAGAAATCATGTCACTTTCATAAATTCAGACAATTCTGGAGAATTAGACTTAAAAAGTTATTAAGAATGGTTGGTGAACATGGGCTTTAAAGTGGGGAAAGAAATTCGAGAAGTATGAACATTAGGAAATGTTTCCCAAGGCTCAAGCCTGACCCCTGACCCCAGCATGCACACATTTTATCTCTGGCTGTTGAGGAAGAATGTTTTGTATGGGATCTTGCTATCAGCAGTTGATACTTAACACCTGATTTCAAATTCTACAAAACAGACATTGCTCAGAATTAATGTACAATATGGCTGACTAATACAAGCAATATTGCAGCTTCAGTGCCCCGTTAGAAAAAAATTAATCCTTTACCTCAAAATCCTTACGTTTAACGACCCTGCCAATACAAATAAAGTAAGAAGGCTTTTGAAAACATTGTGGGAAAAGGAGAAAATGCTGGTAACCAGCATTTTCACCTTTTCCCACAAAGTTTTCTCATGTAACCTGTCAAAGGTAAGTCCACTCATGTCAACCATATTTAGATTGTCATCTGCAAATACCTTTGATTTGGATGAGTCTAAATTTGTTCTTGTTGGGTAAAGAGTAACCTCTTTTCAAGACAATGATTTTAGATTATTTTATATTGAGTGTGACTCAATATTATAATTATTGAGAGAAGTCTTTGAAAAGTGGAGAAAACAGTGTTGAAAACAAAGAAACTTGGCTGAGTATGAGTACTGGCTCCACCTGACCCTAAGGGAGAAGGCTTTTGAAAATATTGTGAGAAAAGGAGAAAATGCTGGTAATCAGCCTCCTGTTTTCTACCATTGCTAAGACATATTTCAGCTTCCATTGAAATTTTGTGTTCTGCAAATGCTTTCAGTTTTGATGAGTGTAAAATTTTGTCATTTGGTAAAAAGTTAAACCAAGAACAGTTGGTGAATACAAGCACTGGTCTGAGTGGTTTGTGGGTTAGGTGATGGATTGTTTTATGGTGTGTTTCAATTTCATTAATGCCCCAGTAGCAACCAAAGGTAAATTGTGGTTGTTAAAATCAGAGCTCCAGATAGAGGGAGTGATTTAGATTTCAAAATTAAAGATATTAATAACTCTCCACTATACCCTATGTTATGGGTACTCATTAGAATCGTCTCATCAAGACGGTTCTATTGAGTACCCACAACATAGGGTTTGAAAGAGAAATAGTGAATTTAGAATGCCATCACTCCCTCTTATCCGGAGCTCTGAAAATGCATTTAAATTTGAATCATACCTCTTAAAAGTATGGAAAATACTGTGAAGAGGACAATTTATTAATTGTGCAGTTGGTTCAAGTGTTATTCCATGGCGAAAAAATAAATTCTAAAACCGGATAAATAGTAAACAAAAAATAGAGCAATCTGGCAACTTTTAACCTAGTTTTAAAATTCATTTTTCAGCCAGCATCTAGCACTTGGACTGACTGTACAATAACAGATTGTCATCTCCACAATAATTCCCAGACTTTTAAATGGTATGCATTTTTACAAGCCCATTGTTTACATTGGCCACTATTGTGACTTTAAGAAGGAAGAATTTTATTATTTTGTTCTTTTTCTCTTCAGATCATTACAGATTACTGCCATCTGGGAATCTCCAGATTCTTCAAGTCCGTCCCTCGGACCAGGGTCAGTACCAGTGTATGGCTGTAAATACTTTACGGAAAAGAACACGGGTGGCTAACTTTGTCATTCACCTTCATATCGTCAAAACTGAAGGTACGTGAAGATTGTTATATGTCATTGTCTGATATACATCACCAATATTTGATTCTTAGAAAACCAAATTTTTAGACTTGTCCAAATTAAAAGCATTAATTTTGCAGACACCAAAATAATTGTGGTTGAAATAACAAGATTTGCCTATCAAAAGGGAAAAAAGATTGTGGGGAAAGGAGAAAATGTTTGTTGCTAGCATTTTCTCCTTTTCCCACAATGTTTTCCAAAGCCTTTTTCTGCCAGGTCATATAAACTTGTTATTGTTTGTTAAAGGATTAACATCTTTACCACACAATCCCGACTTTTAATGACCCTGAGAAAGAAGCCTTTTGAAAACATTTTGGGAAAAGGAGAAAATGCTGGTAACCAGCATTTTCTCCTTTTCCCACATTGTTTTCTATCTTTTCCAAAACAGATTTCAATTTTTGAGTCACATTTGTCGTCTGCAAATGCTTTCAATTTGGACCGGTCTAAAATTTTGTCGTTTGGTAAAGAGTTAATGCTTTACTAAACAATCAAGTGCTTGAAAAACCCACAGGAACTAGGCTTTTTAGAATTGATTTGAGAAATGAGAAAATTGTGATAACCAGCATTTTCTGCATTGTCCACAATGTGTTGTAAATTATTTGAAACACATATAATTTGTCATCTAGCAAAACTTTAAGTATGGACTAGAATAAAATCTAGTAGTCAGACAAAGAACTAGAAAATGTATGTTACTGGTTCGGCCTATATGTGCAGGTCCTGCCTCCGTAACTGACCCTGAAATCCTAGCTGCAGCTGCTCCTATTAGTGAATATCAGGCTTTCTGACCCGAAACATGTTTGCAGGCAACATGATAGACTGATGGATTTGGTTGATAAAAATAGTCTTCTTGCATGTTTGGGCTTGGGTTTTCATTTATTATGGTTCTCATGGTGTTGGATTGAATGTGTTTTGTTTGCTTATCACTCTCTACATGTTTAGCTCGGCAATTTCGAAGAAAAAGTCAAGTTATTGTCCTAACCCTGTCATGGTATGTGTTGTCGTCGTGCAAAAACTTTGACATTTTATAATATCTCTGTTATTACTGAAGATATTTCCTTCAAACTTGGACTAGTGGCTCATTATTAAAAGAGGAACCCATACAGCAGGGGTAGGCAAACATGAAAATATTTTTTGAAACAGTTAGGCCCCATTTTTCAACTTAGAATTTTCAAAAACTTTGACATTAAATATCTCTCTTATTACTTAAGATATTTACTTCAAACTTGGACAAGTTGTTAACTATAAAAAGAGGAACCCATACAACAATCGCAGGTTACTATCAAATTATTTTTATACACAGTTATGTCCCTTTTTTCAACTTTTTCATTTTGAAATCGAGCAACTGCAGCCAAGGTGCCATGTTCCCACAGCCCTTGAAAGTAAAGTTTCTGGAAACATAGGCAAAGGAGGAAAATGCTGGTAACCAGCATTTTCTCCTTTTCATACAATGTTTTCTAGCCTTTCAAAAGACAGTACAGTCATGTTTAATTTGTTGTCCACAAGAATTAGTAGCTTTTTACTCTTTTCCAAAGGACACAATTTTAGACTTGTTGAAATTGAAAGCAGTTGCTGACGACAATTTAAATGTGGCTCAAATGATGGAATTCGTCTTTGACAGGGTAGAAAACATTGTGGGAAAAGGAGAAAATGCTGGTTACCAGCATTTTCTTGTTTTCCCACAATGTTTTCAAAAGTCATTTTTCTTGAAATTGTTAAAACTCAGGATTGTGCGGTAAAGGGTTAATATGGACAAGTTTAAAATTTTGCCCTTATTAACCTGTAGAGTGCCAAATAAACCTGACAAACATTTTAACCCTTTCCCAAACGACAAATTTTGGACTGGTCCAAATTGAAAGAGTTTGCAGACGACAATTTTAAATTTGATGAAAATGGCAGAAAGTTCTCAAAAAGGGTAGAAAACACTGTGGGAAAAGGAGAAATTGCTCGTTACGAGCAATTTCTCCTTTTCCCACAGTGTTTTGAAAAGACTTGTACTGCAGACACGTGAAAACCAGGGCTTGTTTGGGAAAGGGTTAAATCTAGAAATAATACAGAAATAAATGCAATGTCAAGGTCGATTTTGTCTAGAATGTCTCTGCATTGCAGACAGTGTAGATAACAGATCAGACAGCATGTTTTGTGCAGTCTGATCTTGATCTACACTGGCCGCTAAAGCAATTATAGTTTTGAAAGGCATTCTGAGAATTAACCCTTGGAGGGCTAAATAAACCCAACAGGCATTTTCATTCTAGGAACTGAGACACTGATAAGACAAATTTCAAGGTTGCCCTAGTCCATAATTGTCTCTGCAAAGTTGACGGTGTAGATCAAAAATCAGACTGCATGTTTTGTGCAATCTTCTTGTGATCTACACTGGCCGCAAAGGGCAACTTGAGTTGTGAAAAGCGCTTGTTTTGTCGTAATCTATCACATTTTAGCCATGTCTCAAAAAAACAATTCTCTCCTCATTTTGAAATGTGAATTTCTCGTCAGACTGACAAAATGCATCGAGAGTCTGTTACACTGTAAAGCAGGGTAATAAATATCAATTATGAAATAACTCGTTACAGACCACCAAAGTTGCATCGTTCGGAAAGCTTACACCGCCAAATGAGTTTTACAAGGCAAGCAGATTACACTGTCTGAATTCGGAGATCTCGCCTACCATCAGCCTTCTATGTTTATCACCTTTTTATGACCAAAAAATAAGCCTTGCTAGATATTTGTTGTGGTGTATCAGGCCCCTTTGTGTGATAAAGAGTGCCAGATACTCTTACATTATTCCTGTTAGAAATCTATCACTGGGAAAAAAAAATAACACTTTACCAGACAACAAAATTTTACAATCACTAATGTTGAGATCAATTTGCAGATGGGGAATGAAACATGGCTTTAAAGATGGGAGTTCTTTGAAAGAGTAGGCAATGGGGGAAAAAAAGACAAAATGTAGGTTACTAGCATTTTCTTGTTTTCCCACAATGTTTCCAAAAGCCTCCTTCATCAGAGCTGTTTGAACATGGGATTGCTTAGTAAAGGGAATAAGGTATGGATTGGAGTTGCAGTGTAAAATGAGGAATCGGAAGATCAAGGGAGATAACTATGATCAATACTAAGAATGTACAATACTTGGTTGTCTAAGGTATGGGGAAATAAACTGACTCTTTATATATCATTTGGAAGAAACATGCTGCAAATGATGTCAGAAAAAATCTTTGTCATAAATTAAATAGATAATTGACATAATTGAATGTTTGATATATAATGACATGTGTAAATATTATGTCAAATGGAGAAATTCCTGCTGACATGTTTCATTTCACCCTTTACCACACAATCCTGACTTAATGACTCTGAGGAAGAAGCCTTTTGAAAACATCATGGGAAAAGGAGAAAATGCTGGTAACCAGCATTTTCTCCATTTCCCAAAACGTTTTCTGCACATCAAAGACAGAATTCATTGTTTGAGTTACACTTATTTTGTCATCTGCTCTTGCTTTCAATTTATTCTAGTCCAAAATTTTGTTGTGTGGGTACAGAGTTAAAAAAGAAGGAAAACATAATGGGAGTAGAAAGTGCTGTTAACCAACATTTTCTCTTTTTTCCACGTTGTTTCCTACCATGTTAACTCTTTACCAAACGACAGAAATGTAGACTTGTCCAAATTGAAAGCATTTGCAGACGACAGTTTAATTGTTACTCAAATAATGAAAATTGTCATTGATAGGGAAGAAAAAATTCTGGGAAAAGGGGAAAATGCTGGTTACTAGCATTTTCTCCTTTTCCCACAATGTTTTCCAAAGGCCTCTTTCTTAGGGTTGTTAAAAGTCGGGATTGTGTGGTAAAGGGTTAACTCTGTACCACACAATCCCGACTTTTAACGACCCAAGGAGGAAGGCTTTTGAAAACATTGTGGGAAAAGGAGAAAATCCTGGTAACCAGCATTTTCTCCTTTTCCCACAATGTTTTCTACTCTATCAAAGTGAGAAATCATCATTTTAGCAACATTTGATTTGTCTGCAAACGCTCCCAGTTTGGGGTAGTCCAAAATTCTGTCATTCGGTGAAGAGAAATAATCAAATCACTGTATTTTGTCATCTTCAGATTAATGCTTTCAGATTGGAGGAGTCTAAGATACTAATGTCTGGTGAAAGGATGGGCTGTAAGATTTATTTGTTCAATTTTCTTTCATCTTCAATGTAAAAAACAACTTTGGTAGTGATAAAGCCATAAGGCTCTCATAACTGCACTTAGAAGAACATTTATCTAATGTCTGTTTTTAGGACAAAAGAAAGCACTCCTTTAACCTTTTACCATTCAATCACAGGTTTTAACGATTCCAACAAAGACAGCTTTTGAAAACATTGTGGTAACCAGCATTTTCTCCTTTTCCCACAATGTTTTCTACCATATCAAAAAGAATGCCATTATTTGAGCTGCATGTTCTTTTAACCCTCACCCAAACAAGCCCTGGTTTTCATGTGTCTGCAGTACAAGTCTTTTGAAAACACTGTGGGAAAAGGAGAAATTGCTCGTAACGAGCAATTTCTCCTTTTCCCACAGTGTTTTCTACCCTTTTTGATAACTTTCTGCCATTTTTATCAAATTTAAAATTGTCGTCTGCAAACTCTTTCAATTTGGACCAGTCCAAAATTTGTCGTTTGGGAAAGGGTTAAAAGCTACTAGAAACCAGCATTTTTTCAAGTTTCAATATTGTTTTATACCTGCTCAGAAACAAAGTCTCATCATTTTAGTCAAATTGAAATTTGCCCTCTGCAAATGCTTTCATTGAATGCGATAAGTCTAAAATTCTGTCCTATCAGAAAGAGTTGTCCTGCTTGACTTAGAAACATCCAAGAATTCTTCAAAGGGATAAATGATTAACCCTTTAACACACAATCTTGAGGTTTTTACATCCTTCAGGAAGAAGGTTTTTTGAAAACATTGTTGGAAAAGAAGAAAATACTGGTAACCAGCATTTTTTCCATTTCCCACAATGTTCTCTACCCGACCAAAGGCAGATCCCACAATTAGAACTACATTTAATTTGTCTAAAAATGTTGTAGATTTGGACAAAATTTTGTCATGTGGCAAAGAGTAAGTGACCCTGCAGAAATGGCTTTTGAAAACATTGTCGGAAAAGCAGAAAATGCATGAAACCATCATTTTCTCATTCTCACACAATAGGGTTAAAGATTATGATGTTTGGTAAAGTGTTAATCCATTACTCTTTAGACTATTTTTAACTCTTGGGGGTGGGAAATAAACCCAATGGGCATCTCCATTCTACAGATATGACTCTATAAAGAGTAAATTTTAAGGTTGCAGTTGTCTAGTATGTCTCTTCAAAGTGGACAGTGTAGATTGGAGATCAGACTGCACATGTTGTGCAAAGGCAACTTAAGCAGTGAAAGGAGTTTTAGGGGTTTAGATTTACAACTGTTTCATCAAAGTTTATCCATTGCAGTTCTAGGTGTTGCTTAGCAAAAGCAATCCAAGGAAATGCAGGGTTGTTTAGAATGATATGGAAAGCAGTTACAAGTACTCCTTTTTCCTCAATGGTTTCAAAAGCTATCTACTGCAGTATTGTAAAATGTTTTTTGTATTGTTCTTCGATAACCCTTATCCTGAGAAATATAATGTACTTAACCATCTTGAAAATCTTATTTAGCTAAGTTTCTGTTGGCATTCAGTATTAGTTTTATGATTGAAATCATTTATACTGAATAAGATGGGTGAAGGCTAGGATCAGACTACGTAAATGTGCAGGCGTCTGTGGATCTTCATTCTGTACAAAATACACCTATAGGGTGGTATGAGGGTTTAACTCTTTACCAAACAACACATTTTTAGAATTGCCCAAATTGAAAGCATTTGCAGACGACAAAATAAATGTTGCTCAAATGATGAGATTTGTCTATGAAGGGGAACAAAACATTCTGGGAGAAGGAGAAAATACTGGTTACCAGCATTTTCTCCTTTTCCCATGATGTTTTGAAAAGTCTTCTCCCCCAGGGTTGTTATAAGTCAGGATTGTGTGGAAATGGGTGAAAGGTAAATGGGTGGATGGGATAAAACTTAAGGGCCTCTGTCCCTCCTACAGGTTTTCTGATGTGTTTACCGAACAAAGCTACCGGGCCAACTGGTTGTTTTCTCTACTGGATATTATTAATCATATTTTGACACATTCTATGAACTAGTCTGGGTTGGCCTTTTCATCGGGAAAGTTAAATGAACCATTGAGTTGAGAAAAAATGTCTGTTTTCTTCACTAAAGAACCGACACTGGTGATTTATGGGTAACATAAGGTTCAGAGTGTGTTTTCACATGAATACGAGATGGTCTGTGTGTTGAAAAATAGGGAGACTTTCTTACTGTCTTCCTTCATCTTAACTGTTTACCAAACAATTCCAAGTTTTAACAACCCTGAGGAAAGGGCTTTTGAAAACATTGTAGGAAAAGGAGAAAATGCTGGTTACTGAAGGATAACCCTTTACCAGAAAATCAGAGTTTTAACGATCCCAAGATAGATGGTTTCTGAAAAAAATTGAAGGAAAAGGAGAAAATGCTGATAACCAGCATTCCTACCTTTCCAAAAATGAATTTCAGTTTTTGAGTCAGATTTACTTTGTTGTCCGCAAATGCTTTGAATTTTGACTTGTCTAAAATTTTGGTATTTGGTAAGGAGTTAAAAACTGAAATCATCATTTACTGGTAAGCTACATTAATTTTGATTTGTCGTTTGCAAATGCTTTTAATTTGGTCCAGTCAAATACCGAATCCTGTTTCCGCTATCCACTTTTCGACCTACGAGGGACTTGAAAAATAGAAATTAGGCACACTCTTCCACTTTTCTATCAAAAAGTTAGTACTTCCTAATTTCTACTTTTCTAGACAAACGTGAGGTCGAAAAGTTGAAAGTTTTTTGATAATTGTCAGGTCAAAAACTTCAACTTTTCGACTTTTCGAGGTAACTTTTTTGCTAGAAAAGTAGAAGTTAGTGTGCCTAATGTCTACTTTTCGAGTTCCTCGTAGGTCGAAAAATGGATGGCAGAAACAGGATTCCGTAGTCAAAAGTTCTGTTGTTTGGTGAAAGGTTAACAATCCCTTGTTTTCACGACCCTGAGGAAGAAGCCTTTTGAAAACATTGTGGGAAAAGGAGAAAATGCTGATAACCAGCATTTTCTCCTTTTCCCACAATGTTTTCAAGAGCCCTCTCTTTCAGGGTCATTAAAAGTCGGGATTGTAAAGGGTTAAAGGATTGAATTTGTTTTTGTGGTATATATTGCCAATTTCAACATTATTTCATTTATGTCACAGTGCCAATGCTTTCTTGGAGTTTCTTCGACCAGTGTTATTCCCAAACTACTGGCTGCTTTCCCAAGCCATTGGCTGCTTTCCCACATAAACATTGTGGAAATAATATTCAGCTTTGAGAGAGGAATGAATCCTCTTGCGCTGGCTATTATCGTCTCCAGAAAGAGATTGGCCTAGCTGGGAAATTCAACCTGAAGATCCCCTGGTTTCAAGTCCTGGGTCTGTATTCACCAACCATTCTTAAAAATATCCTTCGTCTTATTCTCCAAGATTTTCTACATTTGAAAGTAACACAACTCCTGATTAGTTTAGCCAATCAGAAAATTCTGGAGATTAAGACTGAGAACGTTCTAAAGAGTGGTTGATGAATATGGATCCTGGTATTACTAAGTGAGCTACCAGGCATGGCAGAAGAGATTTAACCCTATACCAGAGCTCCAGATAGAGGGAGTGATTTTGATTTCAAAATTGAAAATATTAATAACTCTCCGCTAAACCCTATGTTATGGGTACTCATTAGAATCATCTCATCGAGACGATTCTTATGAGTACCCACAACATAGGGTTTGGACAAGAAATAATTGATTTAGAATGCCATCACTCCCTCTTATCTGGAGCTCTGCCTTAACCAAACAGTCCCAAGGAATACTGTTTTGAAAACATTGTGCGAAAATGAGAAAATGCTTTCTGTCTACCAAGGACAAATTTCATCATTTTAGCAACATGCAATTTGTCGTCTGCACATACTTTGGCTGAAATTTTGTCGTTTGGTTCAGAGTTACATCACAAAAGTGTTGAACCTGTATCAGCCAGTCACATACTTTCTCTTGTCATGACTATAAAAGATAATGAGGCTGTATCCATTTTCAAAAGATTGTGTTTCTAATGATATAATATACCTGACATTTTGGGAGCAAAGAACAACAATATATTTTACTACCTGTTTTTCCTTCTCCCTTCACTTACTGTATCATACTTAACCAATTTACTGCCTGGCCAGATAGCTCAGTGGTCAGCGTATCTGACTCGTGACCTGGTAGTTGCGGGTTTGATACTGGGTTGAGGCAACCTTTCTTCCTGGCGATTTTCTAGCCTCTCACCTCTGATGCATGTGAGAAAAGTAGTCAGTGACTTGGAAAGAAAGTTGTGTTAGCACTGGTGTGAGAAACCCAGGAAACGCATGGGTAGGTACACTGACGGCTGTGATATGACCCAAGCTGTTGAAACCATGCTAAACTCTTATATACAAATGAATGAATGAATATACCAATTTACTGTACAAATAGTTATGACTACTTACAATCTTGCAGCTGACAGCTTCAGGAGACAAAGTGGGAAAAGGAGCTTGTTACAAGCAGTTGATTTTGTTCTTTGAAGGGCTTTCCAAAACATTGTGGAAAAAGAGAACAAGCTAAAAAAAATCAGCATTTTCTTCTTTTCCTGTCATGTTTTCTATCCTGTCAAAACCAGTCGTTTGCTGTTTATAAATGCTTTCAAAATATTTTTTTACATATTTTGTCATTTTGTGAAGAGTTTTACCCCAAACCAGACAGTCCCATGTTTAACCACCCTGAGGAAGGCATCTAAAAACATTGTGGGAAAAGGAGATATTGCTGGTACCAGCATTTTCTCCTTTTCCCACAATGTTGACAAATCCCATCGTTTCAGTTGCATTTTATTTGTCGACTGCAAATGCTTTCAATTTGGACGAGTCTAAAATTGTGCCATTTGGTTAAGGGTTAATAGATTGTGTCATAAGAGTTTTAAACAGTACATTTCTCATTTCGCAGGTAATTTATAGGCAGGGAGTCCTTTCTGTCTTTGTAAAGATTATATTCATTTTTTTCTGAAGGCTAATGTGTTTTGACGATACCTAACTCTTTATACCAAATGACAAAATTTTAGACAGGTCCAAATTTAACCCATTATCCAGATGACAAATTAAATCTGACTCAAGAAGTGAAGTTTTATGGAAGGGTAGAAAACACTGTGGGGACAGGAGAAAATGCTGGATTTTTTTTTTAACCCTTTACCGTACATTGATGCCTTTTAATGACCCTGTCAGAGAAGCCTTTTGAAAACATTGTGGGAAAAGGAGAAAATGCTGGTAACCAGCATTTTCTCCTTTTCCCACAGTGTTTTCTACCTTATCAAAGAAGAATTGCACTATTTTAGCCACACTGAAATTGTCGTCTGCATATGCTTTCAATTTGGACAAGGCTCAAATTTTGTCATCTGGTAAAGGATTAATTCTGAGGCAGGAGGCTTTTAAAAACATAATGGGAAAGGAGAAATAAATAGTATTAGTATAAAAAGTATCAATTCATTTTCCACAATTTTTTTTTACCCATCTAAAGACAAATCCCATTTTTGGCTCGGCTGTTTTTGGAAGAAAAAATTGAAGTATTGCCGTAACCCAGGCGTCATCTGCGTCATGCTTTGACATTGCCTAATATCTTTTATTACTGAAAATATTTACTTCAAACTTGGACAAGTTGTTTATTGTCAAAAGTGGAACCTACACAACAAAGGCAGATAACCATCAAGGTAAATTTGACACAGTTATGCCACTGCTGATCATTGTTTTGATGATGGTAATGTGGAAAAGCAGCCAGTGGCTTAGAAAGAATATGGAGCGTAGTACAGCTAAAAGAAACACAAGGAAAGCATGGATAGGTGCACTGGCTGCAACGATGTAACTAAAAAATTGTAGGAAAAGGGCGTTAAACACTGCACAGTCAGTCAGTCTATATTTTACAATGTTGTAACATCAAAGTTGTCTGCTTCAAAATTGTTTTTGAAAGTAATTAACCCTTTACCACACAGTCCCGAGTTTTAACAACTTGAAGAGAAGGCTTTTTTAAACATTGTGGGAAAACGAGAATGGTAACCAGTACAATGTTTTCTACCCTATCAAAGACAGAACTTACCATTTGAGGTAAATTTATTTTGTAGACTGCAAATGCTTAGGTTTGGTCTAGTCCAACTTTATGTTGTTTGATAAATGAGTTAAGTTGAACCTTAACCCTATACCAGCTGACAAAAATTTAGACCAGTCCAAATTGAAAGCATTTGCAGACGACAATTTCAGTGTGGCTCAAATGGTGCATTTTTTTGTTGATAGGTAGAAAACATTGTAGGGTAGAAAACATTGTGGTTACCAGCATTTTCTCCTTTTCCCACGATGTTTTCAAAAGGCTTCTTTCCCAGGAGTGTTAAAAGGCTGCATTGTACGGGAAAGGGTTAAGAATTGAAACATGATAAAATCCATGCACCATGTTTGTGCTGATGTTACAATACAAATCAACATAAATTTAGATGATTCAAAACACAACTAGTTTGGTACTCCTATGAAAGTATCCAGTAGAGAAAAAAGATTTAACACTTTACCACACAAGAAAAATGTAGACTTGTCCAGATCGAAAGCAGTTGAAGACAACAATTTAAGTATTACTCAAATGAGGAAATTTGTCTTTGATAGGGTAGAAAACATTGTGGGAAAAGGAAAAAATGCTGGTTACCAGCGTTTTCTCCTTTTCGCACAATTGTTTTCAAAAGGCTTCTTCCCAAGGGTCGTTAGAACTTGGGATTGTGTGGTAATGGGTTGAAGATGGTATTACCAAACAAAAAAGCACTTTGTAATCAATTACCGAGAGAGCTCTTGGTAACATGCTAGTTTTCTGCTGTGTAATTTTGGGCAGGGATTGTATTACAGGATTATTTTACGCTGGAGCACTTGGCCTTGATAAAACATGACCATATTATCATTGAAACATGTTTTCCATTACCATAGAGACTAATTCAATTCTTTTGTTGTTTGGATGTTTAACCCTTTACCACACAATCCCACCATTTAATGACCCTGGGAAAGAAGCCTTTTGAAAACATTGTGGGAAAAGGAGAAAATGCTGGTAACCAGCATTTTCTCCTTTTCCCACAATGTTTTCTGCTCTTCCCAAAACAAATGTCAGTTTTTGAGTAACATTTATGTGTCGTCTGCAAAAGATTTCAATTTGGACTGGTCATAAATTTTGCTGTTTGGAAAAGAGTTGACCCTTTACCAAATGACAACATTTTAGACTTGCCTAAATTGCAAATTGAAAGCTTTTGCTGACCACAAAATAAATGTGATTTAACATTAGATATTCGGCTTTGGAAGGGTGGAAAACATTTTTGGAAAAGATTGTGGGATCAGCAATTTTCACCTTTTCCTTTAATGTTGCCTACCCATCCAAAAAAAATCTCATTATTTGGGACAAATCTGATTGGTGCCGTTACAGAAAATGCATGTCATGATTTGACATCCAGTCTAATCTTGGATCTGTACTGTCCACTTTTCGATGAGATAGGATGGCCAAAACATTTGTGGATTTTATATAAAATGTGCTTTTCACCAAATACTGAAATCATTATTTTACTGATAAAAAGTCCACATTGTTGCATGAGACCGGTGTCATTTGTTCCATGCCTAAAGAAGTTTCTACGTTACACACATTAAAAGATGTCTGTGGGAGATAAAAGTGTGAATAGATAAACCATAATGTCAAGGAGATATAAATTGTGAGCTTGTTGGCAGATCTTTGAGGATCAGGTGTTTGGTCATATTTCATCATGCAAAGAATAATATCAGGTGCTTTAGCACACAGTGAAGATAAAGATAAGACAATAAAGGTTATCAAGTTTGATCTTTGATATATGTCATCCCCAGATCTGTGAGATATTCTAGTCCAAATTAGCCAGATGTTGGTATAAACTGAGTTTGAAGCATGAGCCATGCTCTGTGAAAAGGGGGCTTAATGCATCTGCAAAAAGTATCGACCCAGGTCAGCCTGCGCAATCTGCGATGATACTCTTTGCTTTTGGCCAATTTTTTGTGTGTTAAAGGACCATTCTACCTCAGAATTCAGTTGGTTGTTGTACAAAATGGATTTTGTCGATCTACAATACTGAGATGACTTGCTTGGTATGATGCATCTTGGGAGATGCATTAAGTGCCCTTTTGCCAGAGCATGGCTTATTTTCATTGTCTTACCTGGCTCAGTGGTATTGATTGATTGTTGATTGTATGGTGTTTAACGCCGTTTTCAACATTATTTCAGTTATATCACGGCGGCCAGTGCACCTGTCCATGCTTTCCTGGAGTTTCATTTACCAGTACTCTGGACAATATTCTTTCCAAGCCACTGGCTGCTTTCCCATATATCCATCATCTAAACAATGTCAGCGGTGAGAGATGAATGAATCCTGTCATGATGACTATCATTAATCCTCGGAAAGAAATTGGCCAAGCCAGGGATCGAACCAGCGACCTCCTGTTCTCAAATCCTGTACACTACCGACTGAGCTACTGGGGCTTGGCTGGCTCAGTGGTAACAGTGTAGGATTTGCAATCTGGAGGCCATGTGTTTGATTCTGACTCAAGGCACACCTGGGACTTTTGTGGGAGTGTCCTTTGGCAAGACACTTCAGTGTTCTTGCCATGTACTTTTGAAATCCAGAACACAATGAATTTGTGAGCTGTTGGAAATAAATAACAGAAAAAAGGTTGGCAACTTTCTAAAATGGTACTCAGTAAACTTTGTGCTTGGTCGTAATGCTGTACCTTTAACCCTTTCCCAAACAAGCCCTGGTTTTCACGTGTCTGCAGTACAAGTCTTTTGAAAACACTGTGGGAAAAGGAGAAATTGCTCATAATGAGCGATTTCTCCTTTTCCCACAGTGTTTTCTACCCTTTTTGATAACTTACTGCCATTTTCATCAAATTTAAAATTGTCGTCCGCAAACTCTTTCAATTTGGACCAGTCCAAAATTTGCCGTTTGGGAAAGGGTTAACTAATGTTCTCTTTCTTTCACAGTTCCTAGTCAAGAACCCAAAACTTCCATACCAGCAGACGAATTGAGAGCCCATATCGGGGAAGATGTAGTCCTTGAGTGTTCAGCTGTGGGTAACCCTCACCCCGTTATAACCTGGGAGAAATATGGTGGAGAACTTGTACCAAGTAGATACAGGCAACAATATGGTTTGTAACTCTTACTCATCTTTTACTGAGCAATTTTGACAACCCTGAGGAAAACAGCCTTTGAAAACATTATGGTAAATGGAGAAAATGTTGATAACCACCATTTTCTCCTTTTCCCACAATGTTTTTCTACCTGTTAAACATGAATCTCAGCATTCGGGTCACAGCAATTTTTTTCCTTTGTAACTTCTTTTAATAATTATTGAGTCTAAAGTTTTGTCATAACTTGTAAACAGTCAATAACTACTTTCTTAGAAGGTACAGATAAACAGTCTTGGGTTCAGAAAAAAATAATTCTTCTGCAAAACCTTTGTTTAACTCTTTACCAAACGACAAATTTTTAGACTAGTCCAAATTGAAAGCATTTGCAGACGACAAAATTAAGGAGAATCAAAAATAAAAATTTGTTTTGGGAAGGTTACAAAACATTGTGGGAAAAGGAGAAAATGCTGGTTACCAGCATTTTCTCCTTTTCCCACAGTGTTTTCAAAAAGCTTTTCCTTCAAGGTCATTAAAACTCATGATTGTGTGGTAGAGACTTAACTACTTTCTGAGAAGGTACAGATAACCAGTCCAGGGTTTAGAGAAAAATATGTCTAATTCTTCATTAAACCTGTCACGTGGGTAGTTATATAAATTTTCATCCTTATGGCAATTCTAAAGGATACCCTGGAAACAAGTCAGCATTGTCAAATGGGAGTGTCTTTGTCCAAAGCACTGCAGAAAGTTGTGTCTGTGCTAACTAGCTTTGCAACACTGAATTAAAAAAAAAAATCCAAAGAAGATGCTCTGGTGATATGACAGAAATACCATGGAAAAAAAAGCCCATACCAAGTCATCAGAGAATAACAAAGTTAACAGGTTGTATCTTTTTTCATTGTGTTTTTGTAACTATAGCCCACAAGTAATGTGACACAAAGGTTGAAACATTTCTGCCAAGTCTGAAACAGCTGTTTCTTTGTATTTCAGGCAATCTCTACCTAGAGAAAGTGACAGCAGAGGACGCAGGGACCTATGTGTGTAAGGCGGGTAATGGTGTCAATGGGCTCATGTGGGATGCTGTCAAGGTCATGATGCTGGACATCATAGGTGAGTACATTAGATTTTGAAGAGGTTGAGGTCATTTGGGTTTGGGGTCAATTGGCTCACATTGGATGCTGTTAAGGTCAAGGGTCTGTTAAGGTCAAGGTCAATAGGGATAGTGTCAGTAGGCTCATGTGGGATGTTGTCAAAGGTTGTGATGCTGGAAATCATTGGCCAGACAGTCATTCTTTAAGAGGTCAAGGTCAGAAAAGGTAGAGCTTAGCATTGTATCAAGAAAGATTTTACTTATTTGAGAGAGCATCCGGTAGCTTGGAACCTTTTGTCTCTACCAGAGGTAAAAAAAAATTTAGGTTTTGTATAAATAGTTGTACTGGCTGCTTGCACATAGTTGAAATACTGTTGAAAATGGTCTGCATCCCTTGACCAGATAACAGACTTGTCTGCATTGGAACAACTTGCAGACAACAAATTAAACATTATTAAATTATCAAACAGTACCAAAATATGGTATATGTGAAAATCATTGTGGGTAGCGGAGAAAATGGTGATAACCAGCATTTTCTCCTTTTCCCACAATGTTTTCAAAAGCCATCTCTGTCAGGGTCGTTAAAACCCAGGATTGTGTGATAAAGGGTTAATATAAAGGAGATGGTGATAACAAGAGATAGAAGACCTGTTCTTCTTTTCATTGATGACACTGATAGAAATAGAAAAGTTGTATCCTGTCAACATTTTTTTGTCACATTTTTTCAAATGATAAAGTAATTTTGACAAAAGCACCATATGATATTCGAACACTTTGAGGTGTTTTAGGATGGGAATTGTATATCCAAATGACGTATCGTCTGTTTTCTTTCAGAACCACCGAAAGTCTCCAGTTCAAATACATCAATCAATGTCAGCTTGGGCGGGTATGCTGAACTGGAATGTCATATTACGGGTAAACCAAAACCAAAAATAACCTGGTATCAGAATGGGAACCTTATCACAGCATTCTTTGGAGGTATGAGTTACATCTAAATTATTACAAACCTTAACTCTTTACCACACGACAAAAATATAGTTGTCGAAATTGAAAGCATTTGCAGACGACAATTTAAATGTTGCTCGAATGATGGAATTTGCCTTTGATAGGGTAGATAACATTGTGGGAAAGAAGAAAATGCTGGTTACCAGCATTTTCTTCTTTTCCCACGATGTTTTTAAAAGCCTTCTTCTTCAGGGTCGTTAAAACACGGGATTGTGTGGTAAAGAGTTAATTAACCAGGCACCTTAGGGACACAAGAAATGTACTGCATGACGCTTTACCTAATGACAAAATTTTTAGCCTCATCCAATTTGATAGCATTTGCAGACAACACATGAAAATATGACTCAAAATATGGTATATGTCTTTGAAAGGGTAGAAAATATTACAGAAAAAGGAGAAAATGCTTGTTAACCTTTTACCAAATGACAAAATTGTAGACTAGTCCAAATTGATTACCAGCATTTCCTCCTTTTTCCAGAATGTTTTTGACCCTTTCAGAAACAAATCTCATTAATTGAACCACGTTTAGTTTCTCCTCTATAAAATGCTTTCATGAAAGATGAATTAAATTTTTTGTGTGGTATTAAAGGGTTCAATTATCCCAAATGGAGAAAGTACTAAAGTAGCAGTTGGATTTAGGCTAGTTAACTGTGAAGCGAACAATACCTTGAGTTCAAACAACCCTGGGAAAAAAAACTTCAGAAGGCATTTTGGGAAAAGGAGAAAATGCCACTAAACAGCATTTTTCTTTTCTCACAATGCCTTCTACTCTTCTGAAGACTGACTTTTATCATTTGAGCCACTTTTAGTTTGATCGCTGTAAATGAACTCGGGTAGGACACGTCCGTTTGGACAAGTCAGATCGTGGGTGGTACAGAGTTGGTACAGAGTTAACTCTTTACCAAACGACAAAATTTTAGACTCGTCCAAATTGAAAGCATTTACAGACGACAAAATAAAAGTGAGTTTAAAATTGAAATTTGTTTTGGGAAGGGTAGAAAACATTGTGGGAAAAGGAGAAAATGCTGGTTACCAGCATTTTCTCCTTTCCCCACAATGTTTTCAAAAGGCTCCTCTCTCAGAGTCGTTAAAAATCAAGATTGTGTGGTAAAGGGTCAAAACATGCTGCTAATAAATAGGACTGACAGAAGGTAAAATGCCCATTTTAAAGGACTTGGAAAACCTTGCGGAAAAAGGAGAAATTGCTTGTAACATTGTTGTAATGTAGGTAAAACTAAAACTGGTGTGTCCATAAATAGCCTTCAGAGTTCCGTGTTGTGTGAATCAGACAACAAAATTTTGGTCTTGCCCATATTGCAAGCACGTGAAGGCAACAACTTACACTTAGTTCAAACTATGGGATTTATCTTTTATAGGTAGAAATGTTTGAGCAAAGAAAAGAAATGAAAATGCTGGTAAATGGGGTTTTCTTCAGGGTCTTGAAACCATGTGATTGTTATGTAGAGGGCTTTGGACCATTTTATCCAATCATTATAATTTCTTTGTTTCAGAGAGGAAGTTTGTAATCAGGAATGCTGCAGCCAGTGACTCGGGTTACTTTCAGTGTTTTGGGGAAAATGAAGCGGGTAGTAACCACACCACCATAGTGGTTTTTGTTGATGTTACCAAACAAGATACAGGTCAGTGTCATAGTTACTAGATAGGTCAAGGTCAGATACTCGATGAAGAGGATCACTCATGAAAACATTATGGCAAAAGTAGAAAATGGTTGTAGGAAGCAGTTTCTCCTGTAGCCTAACATATTTTCACCTATGTTTGGTTATTAACTCTATACCACACAATCCCTGAGAAAAGGAGTCTTTTGAAAACATTGTGAGGAAAGGAGAAAATGCTGGTAACCAGCATTTTCTCCTTTTCCAGCAATTTTTTTATCCTATCAAGGACATTTTTTGTCCTTTGAACCACCTTTAATGTTTCATCTGCAAATGCTTTGAATTTGGACTAGTCTAAAATTTTGTTGTTTGGTAAAGAGTTAAACCCAAGTTCATGTTTTTTGTGGATCCAAAGTTCACAGTAAGTCAACCCTTTACCAAACGACAAAATTTTAGACTTTTCGAAATTGACAGCATTTGCAGACGACAAAATAAATGTGACTCAAAAATTGAAATTTGTTTTGGGAAGGTTAGAGAACATTGTAGGAAAAGGAGAAAATGCTGGTTACCAGCATTTTCTCTTTTTCCCACAATGTTTTCAAAAGGCTTTTTCTTCAGGGTCGTTGAAACCCATGATAGTGTGGTAAAGAGTTAACATATATAATCTAATGTAGACTGTGACAAATTAACACCTTTCTAATGTAATAATAGTTATCAAATATGAGGGGTGTTCAGTAATTAATGAAAACACACCTGTATATCATTAACCCTTACAGATATTTGAACGAAATTTTAGCAAGACAAAAATGAAGATCTCTGCTTTATTTTTGGCACCAAACGTTATCATGACGTTCTGACGTCGTGCAATGATGACGTCATCAAAACATGATGTCACTTCCTGTTTAGTTCAAAATGGACGTCAGCAGAGAACACAAAGGTTTTACATCTTCACAAGGCTGCAACTTGGAGATGAGTTAAAGCAAATTCATGAAGATTTGCATACGGTATATAAGGAGTTAGCTGTACCTTATAACACCTGTTCCAGGTGGGTGAGAGAATTTAAAGATGGAAGAAAGCTTATTGCAGACAAACCAAGGTCAGGAGCACCTAAATTCAAGGTGAACGAAACTTTGATCATAAATGTTAAAAATCAAGTAGACAATGACCCCAATGTTTCGGTGCGGGAGATTAGTTCAGACTTAGATGTGTCCATAGGTACCATCCATAAAGTGCTGCATGAAGAACTAGGGCTGCGAAAGATTTCCGCGCGATGGGTACCTCATGTGCTGACTCCCGAACAGAAGAAGAATAGGGTTTCTTGTGCAAGGCAACTTTTAGACATGTTCGAACCCAACGGCCCAAAAAGGATATCTGACATAGTCACGGGAGATGAAACTTGGATATACTTCTGTGGGATCCCAAACAAACGTTCTAACATGATGTGGCTGACAAAAGATGAACCCAGACCTGTGGTCTGTAAACCAGGTTTTCAGAGTCGGAAGAGGCTTTTCACAATTTTTTTCAACCATGAAGGACCTGTAGCTGTAGATGTTCTACCAGAAAAAGCAACCATGACTGGGCGATACTACAGAGACACTGTACTTCCTCAGGTGGTTTCTGAGTTGAATGACCGTCGTCCCATCACAGGAACATCGAGAATCATGATTTTGCATGACAATGCGAGTGCCCATAAAACAGCAGCTGTAAACCAGTATCTGTTAGAGAACAAAATTTCTACACTCCCCCATCCTGCCTACAGTCCTGACTTGGCCCCATGTGACTTTTGGTTGTTTCCTAAACTGAAGGAGATCTTGGCAGGAAACAAGTATACACGTGTCCAAGACCTCTCTAAAGCCGTAAATGCAGAGTTACGGGGTATACCTAAAGAAGAGTACCGAGCAGCATTTGATAGATGGCGCAGGAGGCTGCAACTGTGCATAGAGAGAGAAGGAGAGTACTTTGAGGGACTGTAGAAAAATAAATGAAATCGAATGACGGACACCCGAGATATGCAGCTGTTTTCATTATTTAATGAACGCCCCTCGTATTGTATTTACGTATGGCAAAAAGTACATGGCTTTTCAATCTTGTCTATTCACTAACATGCAGTTTGAATATCGTATTCTTTACCAGACAACATTTTAGACTATTCCATATTGAAAGCATTTGCAGACCACAAAATATATGCAGCTCAAATAACGGGATCTGTCTCTTAATTCGTTACCAAACAATATATTTATACCCCCGCAAACAAAGTTTGTGGGGGGTATACTGGAATCAGCCTGTCGGTCGGTCGGTCATGCGGTCGGTCGGGCGGTCGGTCTGTCTGCAAAATCTTGTCCGGACAACTCCTCCTACAGTTTCTGTCTGATTCACTGTAAACTTGGCAGAAGTGTTCATTAGGAGCTGTAGATGTGCAAGACACACATTTTGTAAAAATTCCATCAAGAATTACTGAGTTATTGCCCCTGATTTGACTTAAAAATGCTTGTCCGGACAACTCCTCCTACAGTTTCTGTCTGATTCACTTTAAACTTGGCAGAAGTGTTCATTAGGAGCTGTAGATGTGCAAGACACACATTTTGTAAAAATTCCATCAAGAATTACTGAGTTATTGCCCCTGATTCACATTTAAAATGCTTGTCCGGACAACTCCTCCTACAGTTTCTGTCTGATTCACTTTAAACTTGGCAGAAGTGTTCATTAGGAGCTGTAGATGTGCAAGACACACATTTTGTAAAAATTCCATCAAGAATTACTGAGTTATTGCCCCTGATTTGACTTAAAAATGCTTGTCCGGACAACTCCTCCTACAGTTTCTGTCTGATTCACTTTAAACGTGGCATAAGTGTTCATTAGGAGCTGTAGATGTGCAAGACACACATTTTGTAAAAATTCCATCAAGAATTACTGAGTTATTGCCCCTGATTTGACTTAAAAATGCTTGTCCGGACAACTCCTCCTACAGTTTCTGTCTGATTCACTTTAAACTTGGCAGAAGTGTTCATTAGGAGCTGTAGATGTGCAAGACACACATTTTGTAAAAATTCCATCAAGAATTACTGAGTTATTGCCCCTGATTTGACTTAAAAATGCTTGTCCGGACAACTCCTCCCACAGTTTCTGTCTGATTCACTTTAAACTTGGCAGAAGTGTTCATTAGGAGCTGTAGATGTGCAAGACACACATTTTGTAAAAATTCCATCAAGAATTACTGAGTTATTGCCCCTGATTTGACTTAAAAATGCTTGTCCGGACAACTCCTCCTACACTTTCTGTCTGATTCACTTTAAACTTGGCAGAAGTGTTCATTAGGAGTTGTAGATGTGCAAGACGCAACTTTCGTGAAAATTCTATGAAGAATTAATGAGTTATTGCCCCTGATTCACATTTAAAATGCTTGTCCGGACAACTCCTCCTACAATTTCAGTCCGATTCGCTTTATACTTGGCAGAAGTGTCCATTTGGAGTTGTAGATGTGCAAGACGCAAATTTTGTGAAAATTCCATCAAGAATTACTGAGTTATTGCCCCTGATTTGACTTAAAAATGCTTGTCCGGACAACTCCTCCTACAGTTTCTGTCTGATTCACTTGAAACTTGGCAGAAGTGTTCATTAGGAGCTGTAGATGTGCAAGACACACATTTTGTAAAAATTCCATCAAGAATTACTGAGTTATTGCCCCTGATTTGACTTAAAAATGCTTCTCTGGACAACTCCTCCTACAGTTTCTGTCTGATTCACTTTAAACATGGCATAAGTGTTCATTAGGAGCTGTAGATGTGCAAGACACACATTTTGTAAAAATTCCATCAAGAATTACTGAGTTATTGCCCCTGATTCACATTTAAAATGCTTGTCTGGACAACTCCTCCTACAGTTTCTGTCTGATTCACTTTAAACTTGGCAGAAGTGTTCATTAGGAGCTGTAGATGTGCAAGACACACATTTTGTAAAAATTCCATCAAGAATTACTGAGTTATTGCCCCTGATTTGACTTAAAAATGCTTGTCCGGACAACTCCTCCTACAGTTTCTGTCTGATTCACTTTAAACTTGGCAGAAGTGTTCATTAGGAGCTGTAGATGTGCAAGACACACATTTTGTAAAAATTCCATCAAGAATTACTGAGTTATTGCCCCTGATTTGACTTAAAAATGCTTGTCCGGACAACTCCTCCTACAGTTTCTGTCTGATTCACTTTAAACATGGCATAAGTGTTCATTAGGAGCTGTAGATGTGCAAGACACACATTTTGTAAAAATTCCATCAAGAATTACTGAGTTATTGCCCCTGATTTGACTTAAAAATGCTTGTCCGGACAACTCCTCCTACAGTTTCTGTCTGATTCACTTTAAACGTGGCATAAGTGTTCATTAGGAGCTGTAGATGTGCAAGACACACATTTTGTAAAAATTCCATCAAGAATTACTGAGTTATTGCCCCTGATTTGACTTAAAAATGCTTGTCCGGACAACTCCTCCTACAGTTTCTGTCTGATTCACTTTAAACTTGGCAGAAGTGTTCATTAGGAGCTGTAGATGTGCAAGACACACATTTTGTAAAAATTCCATCAAGAATTACTGAGTTATTGCCCCTGATTTGACTTAAAAATGCTTGTCCGGACAACTCCTCCTACAGTTTCTGTCTGATTCACTTTAAACTTGGCAGAAGTGTTCATTAGGAGCTGTAGATGTGCAAGACACACATTTTGTAAAAATTCCATCAAGAATTACTGAGTTATTGCCCCTGATTCACATTTAAAATGCTTGTCCGGACAACTCCTCCTACAGTTTCTGTCTGATTCACTTTAAACTTGGCAGAAGTGTTCATTAGGAGCTGTAGATGTGCAAGACACACATTTTGTAAAAATTCCATCAAGAATTACTGAGTTATTGCCCCTGATTTGACTTAAAAATGCTTGTCCGGACAACTCCTCCTACAGTTTCTGTCTGATTCACTTTAAACTTGGCAGAAGTGTTCATTAGGAGCTGTAGATGTGCAAGACACACATTTTGTAAAAATTCCATCAAGAATTACTGAGTTATTGCCCCTGATTTGACTTAAAAATGCTTGTCCGGACAACTCCTCCCACAGTTTCTGTCTGATTCACTTTAAACTTGGCAGAAGTGTTCATTAGGAGCTGTAGATGTGCAAGACACACATTTTGTAAAAATTCCATCAAGAATTACTGAGTTATTGCCCCTGATTTGACTTAAAAATGCTTGTCCGGACAACTCCTCCTACAGTTTCTGTCTGATTCACTTTAAACTTGGCAGAAGTGTTCATTAGGAGTTGTAGATGTGCAAGACGCAACTTTCGTGAAAATTCTATGAAGAATTAATGAGTTATTGCCCCTGATTCACATTTAAAATGCTTGTCCGGACAACTCCTCCTACAATTTCAGTCCGATTCGCTTTATACTTGGCAGAAGTGTCCATTTGGAGTTGTAGATGTGCAAGACGCAAATTTTGTGAAAATTCCATCAAGAATTACTGAGTTATTGCCCCTGATTTGACTTAAAAATGCTTGTCCGGACAACTCCTACTACAGTTTCTGTCTGATTCACTTGAAACTTGGCAGAAGTGTTCATTAGGAGCTGTAGATGTGCAAGACACACATTTTGTAAAAATTCCATCAAGAATTACTGAGTTATTGCCCCTGATTTGACTTAAAAATGCTTGTCTGGACAACTCCTCCTACAGTTTCTGTCTGATTCACTTTAAACATGGCATAAGTGTTCATTAGGAGCTGTAGATGTGCAAGACACACATTTTGTAAAAATTCCATCAAGAATTACTGAGTTATTGCCCCTGATTCACATTTAAAATGCTTGTCTGGACAACTCCTCCTACAGTTTCTGTCTGATTCACTTTAAACTTGGCAGAAGTGTTCATTAGGAGCTGTAGATGTGCAAGACACACATTTTGTAAAAATTCCATCAAGAATTACTGAGTTATTGCCCCTGATTTGACTTAAAAATGCTTGTCCGGACAACTCCTCCTACACTTTCTGTCTGATTCACTTTAAACTTGGCAGAAGTGTTCATTAGGAGCTGTAGATGTGCAAGACACACATTTTGTAAAAATTCCATCAAGAATTACTGAGTTATTGCCCCTGATTTGACTTAAAAATGCTTGTCCGGACAACTCCTCCTACAGTTTCTGTCTGATTCACTTTAAACATGGCATAAGTGTTCATTAGGAGCTGTAGATGTACAAGACACACATTTTGTAAAAATTCCATCAAGAATTACTGAGTTATTGCCCCTGATTTGACTTAAAAATGCTTGTCCGGACAACTCCTCCTACAGTTTCTGTCTGATTCACTTTAAACGTGGCATAAGTGTTCATTAGGAGCTGTAGATGTGCAAGACACACATTTTGTAAAAATTCCATCAAGAATTACTGAGTTATTGCCCCTGATTCACATTTAAAATGCTTGTCCGGACAACTCCTCCTACAGTTTCTGTCTGATTCACTTTAAACTTGGCAGAAGTGTTCATTAGGAGCTGTAGATGTGCAAGACACACATTTTGTAAAAATTCCATCAAGAATTACTGAGTTATTGCCCCTGATTTGACTTAAAAATGCTTGTCCGGACAACTCCTCCTACAGTTTCTGTCTGATTCACTTTAAACTTGGCAGAAGTGTTCATTAGGAGCTGTAGATGTGCAAGACACACATTTTGTAAAAATTCCATCAAGAATTACTGAGTTATTGCCCCTGATTTGACTTAAAAATGCTTGTCCGGACAACTCCTCCTACAGTTTCTGTCTGATTCACTTTAAACATGGCATAAGTGTTCATTAGGAGCTGTAGATGTGCAAGACACACATTTTGTAAAAATTCCATCAAGAATTACTGAGTTATTGCCCCTGATTCACATTTAAAATGCTTGTCCGGACAACTCCTCCTACAGTTTCTGTCTGATTCACTTTAAACTTGGCAGAAGTGTTCATTAGGAGCTGTAGATGTGCAAGACACACATTTTGTAAAAATTCCATCAAGAATTACTGAGTTATTGCCCCTGATTTGACTTAAAAATGCTTGTCCGGACAACTCCTCCTACAGTTTCTGTCTGATTCACTTTAAACTTGGCAGAAGTGTTCATTAGGAGCTGTAGATGTGCAAGACACACATTTTGTAAAAATTCCATCAAGAATTACTGAGTTATTGCCCCTGATTTGACTTAAAAATGCTTGTCCGGACAACTCCTCCTACAGTTTCTGTCTGATTCACTTTAAACTTGGCAGAAGTGTTCATTAGGAGCTGTAGATGTGCAAGACACACATTTTGTAAAAATTCCATCAAGAATTACTGAGTTATTGCCCCTGATTTGACTTAAAAATGCTTGTCCGGACAACTCCTCCTACAGTTTCTGTCTGATTCACTTTAAACATGGCATAAGTGTTCATTAGGAGCTGTAGATGTGCAAGACACACATTTTGTAAAAATTCCATCAAGAATTACTGAGTTATTGCCCCTGATTTGACTTAAAAATGCTTGTCCGGACAACTCCTCCTACAGTTTCTGTCTGATTCACTTTAAACTTGGCAGAAGTGTTCATTAGGAGCTGTAGATGTGCAAGACACACATTTTGTAAAAATTCCATCAAGAATTACTGAGTTATTGCCCCTGATTTGACTTAAAAATGCTTGTCCGGACAACTCCTCCTACAGTTTCTGTCTGATTCACTTTAAACGTGGCATAAGTGTTCATTAGGAGCTGTAGATGTGCAAGACACACATTTTGTAAAAATTCCATCAAGAATTACTGAGTTATTGCCCCTGATTTGACTTAAAAATGCTTGTCCGGACAACTCCTCCTACAGTTTCTGTCTGATTCACTTTAAACTTGGCAGAAGTGTTCATTAGGAGCTGTAGATGTGCAAGACACACATTTTGTAAAAATTCCATCAAGAATTACTGAGTTATTGCCCCTGATTCACATTTAAAATGCTTGTCCGGACAACTCCTCCTACAGTTTCTGTCTGATTCACTTTAAACTTGGCAGAAGTGTTCATTAGGAGCTGTAGATGTGCAAGACACACATTTTGTAAAAATTCCATCAAGAATTACTGAGTTATTGCCCCTGATTTGACTTAAAAATGCTTGTCCGGACAACTCCTCCTACAGTTTCTGTCTGATTCACTTTAAACTTGGCAGAAGTGTTCATTAGGAGCTGTAGATGTGCAAGACACACATTTTGTAAAAATTCCATCAAGAATTACTGAGTTATTGCCCCTGATTTGACTTAAAAATGCTTGTCCGGACAACTCCTCCTACAGTTTCTGTCTGATTCACTTTAAACTTGGCAGAAGTGTTCATTAGGAGTTGTAGATGTGCAAGACGCAACTTTCGTGAAAATTCTATGAAGAATTAATGAGTTATTGCCCCTGATTCACATTTAAAATGCTTGTCCGGACAACTCCTCCTACAATTTCAGTCCGATTCGCTTTATACTTGGCAGAAGTGTCCATTTGGAGTTGTAGATGTGCAAGACGCAAATTTTGTGAAAATTCCATCAAGAATTACTGAGTTATTGCCCCTGATTTGACTTGAAAATGCTTGTCCGGACAACTCCTCCTACAGTTTCTGTCTGATTCACTTTAAACTTGGCAGAAGTGTTCATTAAGAGCTGTAGATATGCAAGACACACATTTTGTAAAAATTCCATCAAGAATTACTGAGTTATTGCCCCTGATTTGACTTAAAAATGCTTGTCCGGACAACTCCTCCTACAGTTTCTGTCTGATTCACTTTAAACTTGGCAGAAGTGTTCATTAGGAGCTGTAGATGTGCAAGACACACATTTTGTAAAAATTCCATCAAGAATTACTGAGTTACTGCCCCTGATTTGACTTGAAAATGCTTGTCCGGACAACTCCTCCTACAGTTTCTGTCTGATTCACTTTAAACTTGGCATAAGTGTTCATTAGGAGTTGTAGATGTGCAAGACGCAACTTTCGTGAAAATTCTATGAAGAATTAATGAGTTATTGCCCCTGATTCACATTTAAAATGCTTGTCCGGACAACTCCTCCTACAATTTCAGTCCGATTCGCTTTATACTTGGCAGAAGTGTCCATTTGGAGTTGTAGATGTGCAAGACACATATTTTGTAAAAATTCCATCAAGAATTACTGAGTTATTGCCCCTGATTTGACTTAAAAATGCTTGTCCAGACAACTTCTCCTACAGTTTCTGTCTGATTCACTTTAAGGAGGTCTTTTCTGTCATATGTATAGTTGGCCAACATTATGCGAAAAGGCACCTTTGGACATTTGCAACAGGCGTGGATCCAGACCAGCCGCTGTGTCTCAGACATATTGTCAGATCATGGTCTACACTTTTTTACACTCATTTAGTTTTGTGTCCAATTAAATTGATACTTTGCATAAATATTCACCAGGAGCAGTAGAGGTTCAAGATGCATTTTTCTCAAATGTTTGCCAAATTAATTACCCCTGAATTTACTCAAAACTTCTTGTCCAGAGAACTATTCCTTCAGTTTAAGTCTTATTCACTTGATATTTGTCATGATATTCACCAGGAGCAGTAGATGTGCAAAGCACAAATTTCATGAGTGTTGGCCTAATGATTACGGAGTTATTGCCCCTAAATTGACATTGCAGAGTTATTGCCCCTGTGACATGAAATATAGGGGCGGGGGTATTTATCACCTTTAGTGATAGTTATTCTAGTTTAGACTGGTCCAAACTGAAAGCATTTACAGGGGACAAATTTATATGTGGCCCAAAAGGCAAAGTTTGACCTTGATAGGATAGAAAACATTGTTGGAGAAAGGAGAAAATGCTGGTTACCAGCATTTTCTCCTTTTCCCACAATGTTTTCAAAAGCCCTCTTCTTCAGGGTTGTTAAAACCGGAGATTGTGTGAAAAAGGGTTAACCCTTTCCCAAACAAGCCCAGGTTTTCACGTGCCTGCAGTACAAGTCTTTTGAAAACACTGTGGGAAAAGGAGAAATTGCTCGTAAAGAGCAATTTCTCCTTTTCCCACAGTGTTTTCTACCCTTTTTGAGACCTTTCTGCCACTTTCATCAAATTTAAAATTGTCGTCTGCAAACTCTTTCAATTTGGACCAGTCCAACTTTGTCGTTTGGGAAAGGGTTAAAAGAGTGAAGGACAATGTTGCACAAGGAGAAAATGATGGGGACCAGCATTTTCTCCTTGCCGTACTATTTTTTTTTGAAAGCCCCCTTTTTAGTTATGGCCCTAAAACCATTGGTTTGGTTGGCAAAGGATAAAAGTAACATAAGAATTGTAAAAAGAACATACTAATATGGTACTAACAGCTTTTCTTGTATTTTCTTGTACTAACCACCATATGATGTAGAATAATATCATCCAAAATTCGTTTTTCTTTGACTTAACCCTTTACCACACAATCCCGACTTTTAACGACCCTGGGGAAGAAGCCTTTTGAAAACATTGTGGGAAAAGGAGAAAATGCTGGTAACCAGCATTTTCTCCTTTTCCCACAATGTTTTCTACCTTTCCCAAAACAAATTTCAGTTTTTGAGTCACATTTATTTTGTCGTCTGCAAATGCTTTCAATTTGGAAATGTCCAAAATGTTGTCGTTTGGTAAGGAGTTAATAGAAGAGGCTATGAAGTAGCTCTCAAAGGGCTCTTGGTTAACTTTTTACCAATGACAAAATTTGAGACTGGTCCAAATTGAAACTATTAGCAGATGACAAATTAAATATGGCACAAATGATGAGATTTGTATAAGAAGGGGTAGAAAACATTGTGGGAAAAGGAGAAAATGCTGGTTACCAGCATTTTCTCCTTTTCCCACAATGTTTGCAAAAGCCTTCTCAGTCAAAGCCTCAACTCTTTACTGCCCAATGCAGCCTTTTTAACGACTCTGTGGAAAAAGCCTGTGGGAAAAGGTGAAAATACTGGTTACCAGCATGGTCTCTGTCTCCCATCCCCCAGTGTTTTCTACCCTATCAAAGACAGAAACCACCATTTGTGCTTCATTTAATTTGTCGTCTGCAAATGCTTTCAATTTCAACCAGTCTGAAATATATATAAAGAGATGATAAAGCAGACATACTTCTGAAAACAGTACAGCAAACTGTCTGAAAGACCACTAATATTTTCAATGTTATATTAATATTTATGTTCAAGTCTGAAGTGATGACATTATGTTGTCTAGTGAGCTCTTAACCAGAGGACACAATTTTAGACGGATTCATTTTGAAAGCATTTGCAGACCACACATTTGATGTGATCACAAGATATTGTTGGTTAAGGAGAAAATACTGGTTTTCTGCTTTTCCCTCAGTGTTTTCATCAGCCTCCAATTCTAGGATTGTTAAATTATTGGATTGTTGGTTAGAGGATTAGCTTAGTGTTTTGTCTGATGTGAATTAATTTTTAAGATATGCTTCTACTAACAATCTGCTTCATTCATTAGGAAACATGGAGGTAACTGCATGCTTTATTACCCTTGTCAATGTATTTCTCTATCATGTACCTTTTAAGCGCCTTCCTCAACTAAAGCTGCCTTTGCGGCCAGCATACCGCAAGATCAGGGTCTGTATTCACCAACATTCCTAGGAATGTTCTTAGTCTTATTCTCCAAAATTTTCTAAATTTGAAAGTAACACCACTTCTGATTGGCTAAACCAAATGGTTTAGCCAATCAGAAGTTGTGTTACTTTGAAATTTAGAAAATCTTGGATATTTAGACCAAGAATGTTCTTCAGAATGGTTGGTAAATACGGACCCAGGCTAACCTTGGTCTGCTATGTTTGAAGAAGCAAGTAAAGTTTGGGAAGACACATCAAGGGTTAACCCTTTACCATTTGATAAAATTTTATGCTGAAAGCATTTTTAGACAAAAAATTAACCATACAATCTTCAGTTTTAATCCTTTACGAAACAATGAAATTTTAGACTTGTCAAAATTGAAAGCATTTGCAGACAACAATTTAAATGTGGCTCATATGATTGAATCTGTGTCTTAAAGACTTAAGTACATTGTGGAAAAAGGAGAAATTACTCCTTTTCCCACAATGTTTTCAAATGGCTTCTTAGGGTCGTTAAAACTCAGGATTGTGTGGTAAAAACTTAACGACCCTGCGGTTGAAAGCCTTTGAAAAGATTGTGGGTAACAAGCTTTTTCTTTTCCCACAATGTTTTCTGCTATTTCATAGAAACATCCCATCTTCTGAGCTACAATGAATGTGTTGTCTGCAAATGAATTCAGTTTAGATGACTGAATTTTTATTGTTTGGTGAAATTAAGGAGCTAGTCCTTGACCACACAATTCCGACTTTCAATGACCCCAAGGAAAAACGATTTTTGAATACATTGTAGGAAAAGAAGAAAATGCTGGTTACCAGCATTTTCCTTTTTTTCCCACAATGTTTCTACCCTTTCAAAGACGAATTTGATGATTTGTACGACATTTAGTTTGTCGTACGCAAATGCTTTCAATTTGGAGCAGTCTAAAACTTTGTCGTAAGGTGAAGGGTTAAATGTTCCTAAAAGGATGAGATCTGTCTCTAAAAGGACAGAATATGTTGTGGGAAGTGGAGAAAATGCTAGTTAGTAGCATTTTCTTCTTTTTTCTACAATGTTTTCAAAGCGTTCTTATGGAAGGTTGTTTATGCTTTAAATTGGGTTAACTATTTACCAAACAACAAAATTTTAGACTGGTTGAAATTGAAAGCATTTGCAGACGACAAAATAAAAGTGACTTCAGAATTGAAATTTGTTTTGGGAGTCTTTTGAAAACATTGTGGGAAAAGGAGAAAATGCTGGATACAAGCATTTTCTCCTCTTCCCACAATGTTTTCAAAAGGCTCCCTTATCAGGGTCGTTAAAAGTCGGATTGTGTGGTAAAGGGGTAAGAAGGCCAAATACAGATGGGATATTTTTTTTTTGCAGCTACGTGTCACATTTTTCAAAACTGTCATTTGTCATTTGTGCAAGAGCTTTTGTTTTGCATGCTGTCTGCTTTTTCTTTTCTCATCTACAGTTTTTCGCTTTTTCATCTAGACATTTTACCTTTTCCCTGTCTATTTAGACTTTACAGTTTACCATACAACAAAGTTTTAGACTTATCAACTTGAAAGTATTTGCAAAGGACAAATTAATTGTGTCCCAAATGATGGTATCTGTCTTTGAAAGGGTAGGAAAAAAATGAGGGAAAAGGAGAAAATGCTGGTCACCAGCTAGTAACCAGCATTTTCTCCTTTTTCTCAATTTTTTTCATAAGCTTTTCTTTGTAAGGGTCATTAAAAGAAGAGACTGGTTGGCAAAGGATTAATTCATTATCACCTGAAGCAAATCTGCAGCAAACAACTTAACTCTTTACCAAACAACAAATTTTATAACCAGTCCAAATTGAAAGCATTTACAGACGACAATTTATATGTGGCTCAAATAATGGAATTTGACTTTAATAGGATATAGAACATTGTGGGAAACGGAGAAAGTGCTGGTTACCGGCATTTTCTCCTTTTCCCACAGTATTTTCAAGAGCTTTTTCCTCAGGGTTGTTAAAACTCAGGATTATGCGGTAAATGGTTAACTCATAGAGTGCGGAATAAACCCAACAGATATTTTTAGTCCAGGAAAAGGACGTAGATAATAACAACTTTAAGGTTCCTTTTGACTAAAATGTTTCGACAGAGCAGACAGTGTAGATCAAAGATCAGACTGCACATTTTGTACTGTCAGGTCTTTACCAACACTGACTGCAAAGCAATTACAATTGTGAATGCGCCTTAAGGGTTGAAAAACAAGACATTGATGAAGAAACATGATCTGGAGTTAAGTGCATGAATGCTAGGAAAAGAAGAAATTTCTGACTTTAAAGCATTTTTTTCCTTTCTGATTTTTCAGAATGTTTTTGAAAATGACTTGCAATTGAAAAATTGTCTGCAGGTGCCATGATGTCAAACTGTGACAATGCATACCCACAATATGGGTTTTGTTAACCCTTTACCAAACAACAAAATTTAAGATTCAGGCAAATTGAAAGCATTTGCTGACAACAAATTAAATGTATCAAAAGCAATTATTTCTGTCTTTGATAGGATAGAAAACACTTTCAGAAAAGGAGAAAATACTGGTTACCAGCATCTTCCCATGATGTTTTCAAAAGGCTTCCTGCTCAGGGTCATTAAAACTCGGAATTATTTGGCAAAGGGTTAACCCTGTACCACACAATCCCGAGTTTTAACAACTCTAAGAAATGGGCCTTCCGAAACCATTGTGGGAAGAGGAGAAAATGCTGGTAACCAGCATTTTCTCCATTTCCTACATTGTTTTCTACCCTCTCAAAATCAAATTCCTTCTGCAAATATCTGCAAATTCTTTAAATTTGGACAGGTCTAAAATTTTGCCATGTGGTAGAGAGTTAAGGAATATTTTTTATGTGCAAAGTCTCACGGTCTTCCCTTTATCTGTAACTGCAGTACTGATGCTATAGGCTAGCAAAGTTTGTTCCTTATCCTGTTTTTTTTTTCCTGGTGAAAGTTTCCTTCAACTTTTTATGTACCATTTAACGATTACCATTCAGAAAGGGGCTTTTTTAATCCTTTCCCACACTTTCCTGTATATTCTTGACCCTGATGAAGAAGGCACTCCAGAACATTGTGGGAAAATGGTAACCAGCATTTTCTCCTTTTCCCACCTTGTCTAAGAAAGATTCCATTTCCGCAGTTAGCTATAGCTAGTTGTCTGCAAAAGCTTTGTCTTGTGAAAAGTCAAGGGAACTTAAACTGCTCTGTGACTCCGGGATTAAGGTGTTGGATTTGTATGTGTAATTAGGAAATCCAAGTCTGATTCCCACTGGCGGGGATTGTCATATTGGATTTTCCTTGTGCAAGGCAGTGCAGAACCCCACTTTAGTTTATGAAATACAGGAAAGACATGCGTAAGTAAGTTGTTGCCTTGATGGTGAGGCTGGGGGCTCTGGTGCTAATACACATGGCTTTAGACCCGGAGGTCGCTGGTTCGATTTTCAGCTGGGCCAAATTCTTTCCCGGAATTGATGGAAGTCATCTAAACAGGATTTATTCCTCCCTCTCACTGCAGAATATTGTTTCAACAATGTTTTTGTCGGAAAACGGCCAATGGATCTGGAAAAAATGTTATGCAAAGTACTAAGTCTTGTAAATGGGACTCAAGAAAAGTATAATACATAGGTGCACTTGCTGTTGTAATGTAACTGAAATGATACTGAAAACAATTTTCACCAAATAAATCCATGATTAGACTGAACTATGGTTGAAAGTGGCATAAAACATCATTCAGACTGTCGAACAAATTTGAATGTCTCGCAAAATAATCAAGATCACTTGACGCAAGCTGATACTCATCTTCACTTCACGTTCTTTGGCTTTAACCCTTTCCCAAAGGACAAATTTTGGACTGGTCCAAATTGAAAGAGTTTGCAGACGACAATTTTAAATTTGATGAAAGTGGCAGAAAGGTCTCAAAAAGGGTAGAAAACATTGTGGGAAAAGGAGAAATTGCTCATTACGAGCAATT
Source organism: Tridacna gigas (assembly GCA_945859785.2). NCBI lineage: Eukaryota > Metazoa > Mollusca > Bivalvia > Cardiida > Cardiidae > Tridacna > Tridacna gigas. The sequence continues at coordinate 57,489,402 of OX244035.2, forward strand.
TCTCCTTTTCCCACAATGTTTTCAAAAGACTTGTACTGCAGACAAGTGAAAACCAGGGTTTGTTTGGGAAAGGGTTAATATGTTTTAAGATATACCTAAGTATTTTATCGGGACGTTTATGTGATAGCTAATAAAAACAGAAAAAAGAAAAGAAAACTTGCAAACTCATATTTCTAACCACTTTGAATAATTATTATGTCCTCTACAAATGCTTTGAATATGGACGATTCTAACATCATTTTTGTCTACCAAATGACAGAATTTTAGACTGGTCCAAATTGAAAACATTTACAGATGACAAATGTGGCTCAAACGACAGAATTCGTGTCTGACAGAATAGAAAACATTGTAGGAAAAGGAGAAAATGCAGCTTACCAGCATTTTCCCCTTTTCCCTCAATGTTTTCACAAGTTTTATTCTTCAGGGTCTTTAACGCTCGGGATTGTGTGGTAAAGAGTTAATACTTCACAAGACAAATGAAATTTTAGAATTGTCCAAGATGAAAGCTTTTAATTAACCCTTTACCAATCCCGACTTTTAACGACCCTGAAAAAGAAGCCTTTTGAAAACATTGTGGGAAAAGGAGAAAATGCTGGGAACCAGCATTTTCTCCATTTCCCACAATGTTTTCTACACTTCCCAATACAAATTTCAGTTTTTGCACCACATTTATTTTGTCGTCTGCTTTCAATGTGGACTTGTCTAGAATATTGTCGTTTGGTTAAGGGTTAAACCTTTCAGCGCCATAGGCGAAAACAGGGACTTTTGCAGATGGCACAGATCAAGATCAGACTGCACAGAAAGTGCAGTCTGATCTTTGATCTGTACCGTCCGCTTAATTAGTCAAGTCCCTACGATAAAAATCTTTCTGGGTCTCTGTGGATTGCATTTACAGCCATCGAAGTCGAGTTTATTTATTTGGCACCGAAAGAGTTAAGGACAGTAATAAAACATAGCTGAAATCATGGAATTTATCTTTGAAAGGGTAGCAAGGGTTGTGAAAAATAGAGAAAACACTGGTTTGCCGCATTGTCTCCTTTTTCCTACAATATTTTCAATAGCCGTTTTCCACAGGGTTGTTAGAACATGGGATTGTTGGTAAAGGGTTAACTGCTTACCACACAGTCCTGTGTTTGAACAACCCTGGGAGAAACGGCCTTTAAAACATTGTGAGAAATGGAGAAAATGCTGGTAACCAGTGAGAAATGGAGAAAATGCTGGTAACCAGCATTTTATCCATTTTGCTCTATGCTTTCTATCTGAGCAAAGATCATTTGTATCAAATCCAAAATTGTCTTCAGAAGTGTTCAATTTAGAAAAATCTTAAACTTGTCCATTAGGAAAGGCTCAACTCTTTACCATAGAATAAAATTTTAGACTTGTCCAAGAGTTGGCAGATAACAAATTAAACATGACGCAAATGGTGAGAATTGCTTTTGAAAACTTTCCCAGAAAAGGAGAAAATGCAGGTTACCAGCATTTTCTTCTTTTCCACTATGTTTTCCAAAGGCCTAGCTCTTTCTGAGGGTTGTTTAATTTCGGGATGGGGTGGTAGAGGGTTAACTCTCTACCAGATGACAAATTTTTAAGACTAGTCCAAAAATTTATTGAAAGCATTTGCAAAATTAATTGAAAGCATTTGCAGACGACAAAATACAAGTAACTCAAAAATTGAAATTGGCTTTGGGAAGAAAAAGCATTGTTGGAAAAGGAGAAAATGCTGGTTACCAGCACTTTCTCCTGTTCCCAAAATGTTTTCTGAAGGCCTCTTTCTGAGGGTCGTTAAATCTCGAGATCAGGTGGTAGTGAGTTAACCCTGAAAGCGCCTTTCATGACTATAGTTGCCTTTGCAGCCAGTGTAGATCAAGATCAGGCTGCACAAAACGTTCAGCCTGATTTTTGATCAACACTGTCCGCTTTGCTGAGACACTAGACATAGAATGTGACCACAAAATTGTAACTATCTTGGTGTTATTCTAGACTGAAATTGTCCGCCTGGTTTTTTCGGCACTTTAAGGGTTAACCCTCTACCGCACAGTGCCGCCTTTTGACGCCCCTGGCAAAGGAGCCTTTTGAAAACATTGTGGGAAAAGGAGAAAATGCTGGTAACCAGCATTTTCTCCTTTTCCCACAATGTTTTCTACTCTATCAAAGAAAAATTGCACCATTTCAGCCACATTGAAATTGTCGACTGCAAATGCTTTCAATTTGGACAAGGCTAAAATTTTGTCGTCTGGTAAAGGGTTAAGGATCTCATTATCAAAGTCAGACAGGGATTTCTCAACATGCATGAAGGTGTTATATCTATATATAATGTTTCTGATAACTCATGATAACAAGGTATTCATTTTCAGCTTGCATGAATTTTTATCGGTTTGATTACACGTTACATCCTGGGCTGAATTGACCTGAAATGCATAATTTTGATAAGCTGAAGAAATCGGGAAAAATGTTAATATTCATATCTGTTTGCTTGGCTCATTGACAAAGTATTTCAAATATTGTGGGAATTGTGAGGGTTTTCGAGGTCTGTTTTTTTTGATGAGGTATTTTAGGTACCTTTTGTGTGTCTGTTGACTGCTGAAAAAAAAATACAGACTCTTCTAAACTGAACACTGTACCAGGTGACAGAATTTTTGACTTGTCCTTTTTGAAAGCATTTGCAGATGACAAACTGGCTCAGGTGATAGAACTCGTCTTTAGAAGCATAGAAAACATTGTAGCAAAAGTAGAAAATAATTGTTGTCCATATTTTCTCCATCTCCAAGAGTGTCGTGTGAAAGCCTTCTTCCTTGGGGTTATTAACTCTTTACCAAACTACAAAATTTTAGACTGGTCCAAATTGAAAGCATTTGCAGACGACAAAATAAATGTGATTGAAAAATTGAAATTTGTTTGGAAAGGGTAGAAAACATTGTGGGAAAAGGAGAAAATGCTGGTTACCAGCATTTTCTCCATTTTCCCACAAGGTTTAATCAAACGACTTCTTTCACAGGATCGTTAAAATTCGGGATTGTGTGGTAAAGAGGTAACTCTTTACTACACAACAAAATTCAAAATTTGTCCAAATTCAAAGCGTTTGCAGACGACAATTTAAATGTGGCTCAAATCATGGCATATGTCTTTGATAGGGTAGAAACATGGTGGGAAAAGGAGAAAATGCTGGTATCCAGAATTTTCCTCTTTTCCCACAAATATTTTCACAAGGCCCCTTCCTCAGGGATGTTATGGCTCAGGATTGTGTGGTAAAGGATCAAACAAGGGATTGTTTTGGTAAAGGGTTTAAAATGAAAATGAAATAGGCTTAAAGATTCATCTATACTCATTTTTCAGCTAGTTTTTAACCCATTTCATCTTTATTTTATCAAAGTGTAATTATTCTTTTATTTTCATGCCAAATGTTGCCCCTGGGGTTTGCAAGGTTGCATAGATTATAATCAATAGAAAAAGCATTTCATTTTCTGGAGGCCATCAAAAAAATTATTTTTGTGAGATTTTCAGTTTTAAATGAAAGAATTCCAATATATGAGCCATGCTCTGTGAAAAGGGGGCATTAATGCATCGGCCAAAAATTATCGACCCAGGTCAGCCTGCGCAGTCCCTTTTTGCTATCGGTAGATTTTCTGCATGACCAAGGACCGCTGTAACTCATGATTCCGTCGGTTGTTAGACAAAATAAACTTTGATGGATTCATGATCACGTGATGACTTGCTCGGTATCATGCATCAGGGAGATGCCTTAAGCCCCCTTTTTCCCGAGCATGGCTCATATATTTATCCCTTACACCATATACATGTATATCAGTGATTTACCTATGTTTACACAGCTGACTGAATTCTGAACCATTCTACAGTCTATCAGATTTTTACAGCATTTTTTTTCTCTCTGGCTGTAAGGATGTATCTTTAATTTGCTTTGAGAAAGATACAAGATGTAGGGAAATATTAATGAATTTACACCTAGATGTACAGTGAAAAAGCTTACTATCCCTTTACTAAACAATCAGGAAATATGGATAAGAAAAATGATTTCAGGAATATGTGAATACAAGAGGAAACATTGTGGGATAAGGAGAAATTGCCCAATTTCTCATTTTGCCATAATGTTTTCCGATCTAGTCTGCTACATCATGAAATAAATCTTGTGCAGGGTGTCACGTGTTAACACTTAACACTTATCCTGCTAAATAAGTTAACCCTTTACCACACAAACCCGACTTTTAACGACCCTGGGAAAGAAGCCTTTTGAAAACATTGTGGGAAAAGGAGAAAATGCTGATAACCAGCATTTTCTCCTTTGCCCACAATGTTTTCCACTGTTTCCAAAACAAATTTCAATTCTTAAGTTGCATTTAATTTGTTGTATGCAAATGCTTTCAATTTGTACTGGTCTAAAATTTTGTTGTGTGGTAAAGAGTTAAATAAAACTTTCAAGATGATGATAAAAACCTGCATAATGCTATTTCAATTTTTTTTTTGAGAACAATATTGCCTTATCAGACAATGTAGATCCAAGATCAGATTGCAGGGTCTGTGCAGTCTGATCTTGATCTACATTATTCGCAAAAGGTCAGTGAGTATTATATGCTGTTAGAATGATTTGAATTATAAGAGTAAGAAACATCATGCTTACCGAAATTTTCTCTTCTTTTCCACGAAAGATACAAAATATCAATTATAAACAGTTGCATTATCAAGTGCTGTCGAGTACACAGGAAATGAGTACACAGGAAATCATATCGGGAGCACAGGTGAACGGCGAGCGACAGTGTAAATCCTGTATTGCACAGTAATATACTGAAAGGTAAACAACTCGTAATGTATTTTCAATACCCCAGTCACGAATTTCATGCTGTTTACAAGTTATTTTACGACCAATATTAACATCCATAGTACCAATGGATAGCGGAAACATTATTCTACAAGAAAATCATGTCACAATTTGAGCCATTTTAAGTTGCCAAGAAATATCTATCTCGAAACTGTCAAACAACCCTACTCGGAAGAGATCTGATTGCATTGAATCGCGAAAATTTTCAAGAGATAAAACCCATTTTCAACGTGAAAGCCGTTGAATATTTGACAGGTATCATTTCGGGTCCAGCAATAATAAGGCGTATAAACCTGAAACATTAAACTGTTTGATGTGAATAGGCTGTACGATCCTTATTTTCATCGGTAAATCTGTCCTGCGCTCAGCTGCCTACCATTTTGACATACTGCGCATGCTCGGTTTGTTGTTCAAAACGTTTTCTCATTGGTTATCGATGAAGGTGTGTCTGGACCCGGCCAATGAGAAAACGCGATACAAAAGCATGCTTGGTAGGCCATAAAGGATGACTGTTTACACCGCTGGACATTTTCAAATAAAAAAAGCTTCGTAAAACACAAAAACATATTGAAGTTCTATTTTCATTGCAGATATACTTTTAAATTTGTAGGCTTCAAATGCACCTTGCATAAGAACGGACATTTTTCGCGCTGAAAATGGGTTTTATCTCTTGAAAATTTTCGTGACTCAATGCAATCAGATCTCTTCCGAGTTGGGTTGTTTGACAGTTTCGAGCTAGATTTTTCTTAGCAACTTGAAATGGCTCAAATTGCGACATGATTTCCTTGTAGCATAATGTTTCCGCTATCCATTGGTACTATGGATGTTAATATTGGTATTGAAATGACTTGTACACAGCATGGAATTCGTGACTGGGGTACTGAAAATACATCACAAGTTGTTTACCTTTCAGTATATTACTGTGCAATACAGTATTTACACTGTCGCTCGCCGTTCACCTGTGATCGGGAGGTACCTAGTTAACTCTACCGAACAGAATTTTAGACTTGTCGAAATTGTAGGCATTTGCAGATGACTAATTGAATGTGCTTTAACCCTTTACCACACAATCCCGACTTTTAACGACCCTGAGATAGAAGCCTTTTGAAAACATTGTGGGAAAAGGAGAAAATGCTGGTAACCAGCATTTTCTCCTTTTCCCACAATGTTTTCTACCCATTCCAAAACAAATTTGAGTTTTTCAGTTGCATATATTTTGTCGTCTGGAAATGCTTTCAATTTGGACAAGTCTAAAATTTTGTCGTTCGGTAAAGAGTTAACTCTTTACTACATGACAAAATCCTAGACTTTTCCCAGTTGAAAGCATTTGCAGATAGAAAATTGTATGTGGCACACATGATTCTATTTGTTTCTGAAAGGTTAGAAAACATTCTGGGAAAAGGAGAAAATGCTGGTTAACAGCATTTTCTCCTTTTCCCACAATGTTTTCAAAAGGCTTCTTTCTCAGGGTTGTTGAAAGTAGGGATTGTTTAGTAAAGGGTTAAATAATGATTTTTGTCTGTGATAGGATAGAAAAATGGTTTAAAAAAAAAAGGAGAAAATATGGTAACCATCATATTTTTTTAATTGTTTGAATTTTAAGCTTTATATCTATTTTGCAGGCTCTTTCACACTTTCTGATCAAACTATTACCAAAAAGCCAGGCAAAGATAAAGATGACGAGGACAAATCTACAGGTCAGTGGACCAGACGTCACAGAAAACGAAAGAAAGGTCGAAAAAAAGAGAAACGTCCTAGAAATGGCAGGGGTCATAAACGTCCAACCAAAGGTAAAATATTTTGTCTCTAGCAGGCTATTTTTTTTAAACATTTCGGCTAAAGGAAAATTTACTGGTGACAAGTCTTGGTCTTTTTGCACCAAGAGTTATATCATTACTAAGAGCATTAACTCTTTACCTACCGTAGATGACACATGCAGTCTGATCTCTGATCTACGCTGTCCACTGCTTTACTCTAGATTATGACAAAACTGTCTCCTCATCCTGCAGCAGTTCTGTATTATGCAGCCCTTGAAAAATGAGTACTGTAAAAGTGGATATTATTGTGGGTCTAAACTTTCACGAATTACCAAATACTCACCTTAGGCACATTTAAATATCAGTGAAAACTGCAACAGGTAATCTTGCATAAAAGTTGTTTTTTGTGCCACTGACCAACCTGCAACCCCTTTAATTGGCAGTATCTACAGCCACTAGACTGGTATTCTGGTCGACTTTGATGGTAAAAGGCCCTCATTGTTGTCGACAAGGGCCCCAGTCAATCGCTCTCTCATGACGTGGTGTCTAGGTGAAATATACTTTAATGTAGCCTAAATTTACACTGCCAGATGCGTGCGATTTTTACCAGTATGTGAAAATTGTGAAGATTTCCACAACGCGAACATTTCCAGTTTTACAGTATTTTATTTGTGAAAGAATTAATATGAATTCATGTTGTTAAACAGGTATACCTTTTTTTGCTCCTAAAACCTACAGTTTATAACGGCATAAGATAAAGACTGCTTGTAACAAAGATTGGAGCTTTTTCCTCCAAGTGTTTGACTTAATAATGTTAAAAAAGAAAAACTTATTTTCCTTTGAATGTTTTTTATTTGGTAGTAATGTAACAGTTTGTGCAGGAAAATCATGTTGAACTAGCTATTGTTTTTACAAATTTCAAAAAGTTGCTGTAGAAATTACTCTGGAAAAAGGAGAAAATGCTGGTAAATGCTTTTCCTCTGTTTCCCACCTTGTTTTCTTACCTTTCAAAGACAACATTTGTCACCTTAAAATGCATTCAGTATTGGACAAATCATTCCTTTGTCATCTTAGTAAACATTTAATACAAGTAAGTAACTAATTTGAAAGTTTATTGGGAAATAATGGTGGTTTGTGGGTTTGATCATTTCACCATCTTGACCAGTGAATTTACTGATTGATAAACTGACTGGTATGGAAATTCCACTGAAAAAATTAAATATCCTCTAATGGATATGCCTGAAATTTTGTCATGTGGTAAAGAGTTAATACAAGTAATTATAGATTTTGTATTTCATTTTCTTTATACAGCAGCATTAATGGTGCCTCCCAGTAAACCAGAGGTTCAGCAGTTATCAGACAGCTCTGTGCGTCTGAACTGGACTGTAGAAGAGAATGATGGATTAGAGATTACCTTCTTTCGTGTTCAGTATAAAAAAGTTTATCCCAAAAAGGGCGGGTGGAAGACTTTAGACGAAGAAATCGGAAGCCATGTGAGGTTGTTTGAGGTGAAAGGTTTGAAACCTCGTAAGTACATTTTGTACCTTTTCCTAATTGATTGATTGATTGATTGTATGGTGTTTAATGCTGTTTTCAACATTATTTCAGTTATATCACGGCAGCCAGTGCACCTATACATGCTTTCCTGGAGTTTCTTTTACCAGTGCCCAGCACAATATTCTTTCCAAGCCAATGGCTGCTTTCCCATATAACTATCGTCGAAACAATGGTCAGCTGTGAGAGAGGAATGAATCCTGTCGCGATGACTATCATCAATCCTCGGAAAGAAATTGGCCAAGCCGGGAATCGAACCAGCGACCTCCTGTTCTCAAGTCCTGTACGCTACCGACTGAGCTATGGGGGCTTGGCTTTTCCTAATTGAGAATACATTTGAAGGATCTACGGCACTTTACTTTGGAAAATGATCAGACGCCATTGCATATTTTCAGTCTAGAAATAAAGACCTAGAAATAAAGATCCATATAAATGCAGTATCATGGTTGCTTTGTTCCGAATGTCTCTGCTGAGTGGACAGTGCTGATCAAAGATCAGATGGCATGTTTGTGCAGCCTGATCTTGATCTACATTGGCCACAAAGGCAACTAAGGTTGTGAAAGATGCTTTAAGGTTTCTAAAAGTAAATGACAGATTGTCACAATGTTTGCCACATTTCTCTGCAGCTATTTTTTCTACAGATTTCATATGGCATGCAACACACTGATGGAAAACAATTTCTCCAATGATGAAAAGTCTTCGCTGTCTGTTTCAGGTGCCACTTACAGGTTTCGAATAGCAGCTGTATACTCCAACAATGATAACAATCATGGACCGAACTCGGACAAGTTTGAGTTGCAGGAAGATCCAGAACCACCGGGTAAACCTCCTGGCAAGCAACCAACGATAGTCGAGATCAAACCTCTTCATTTTGAAAGTTACGCTTTGAATATTAAATGGAAGGTATGTTATGTACATTGAAATAGAGACTTCAAATAGAAAACTGATTGTATTACCTTTTTGCCTGCAGGTGCTTTTGCAGATGGCATAGATCAAGATAAGACTACACAAGATGGGCAGTCTGATCTAGGATCTATACTGATTGCTTGATTAGTTAACCCTTTACCACATGCCCAAATTTTAGACATCAAATTGAAAGCATTTGCAGACAACAATTTCAGTGTGGCTCAAATGATGCGATTTTTCTCTGATATGGTAGAAAACATTGTGGGAAAAGGAGAAAATTTTTCCCTGGATATGGTACAAAACATTGTGGGAAAAGGAGAAAATGCTGGTTACCAGCATTTTCTCCTTTTTCCAAAATGTTTTCAAACGGCTTCTTCCACAGGGAAGTCAAAAGTCGGCTTTGTGTAGTAAAGGGTTAAGTCTCTATGATAAAAAACTTTCTGAGTTTGAGTGAATTGTATATTCAGTGGTTGAAAGAGGTTGGAGTTATATATGCACCATGCTCTGGCAAAAGGGGGCTTAATGTGTCTCCATGATGCAAAGTAGCAATCAAGCCATCACATAATTATGGATCCATGATAACCACTTTTTTTAACAACCAACTGAATCATGTGGTAGACTGGTCCGTGGACATACAGAAAATTGACCAATAGCAAAAATTTTTGGTTCAGGTCAGCCTGTGCGAACTGTGCATGCTGCCCGGGGTTGATACTTTCCACAGGTGCATTAAGCTGCCTTTTGTCAGAGCATGACTGGTATTTATATATTTGGTACTGAAAGAGTTGGTGCCAAAATCCTTTCTTGAAATACATAATTATCCACTTAAATAAGCCTATATATATGGTTTAGGCAGATGTTGACATTTAGCAGCAGTGTATTAATTATCTTTTCAAAGAGTGAATAATGCTAAGTCAAGAATTCTGTAAAAACAAACGTTTGATATTTCATTTCAGCAAAATGTACTTGTGGCCGTCATTCTGTATTTCTTCAGCATAATGCAGAATCCTCCTAGTTCTGTATTTCAGCATAGTAATGCAGTATTCCCATTATTTGGTATTCAAGTACAATGTATATCTGCATCATTTTTGCTCCCCATTATTCCCTATTTTAGCCTAAAATTGGGTGGTCATCAGAGCTCCAGATAAGAGGGATGATGGTATTCTAAATTCATTATTTCTCTTCCAAACCCTATGTTGTGGGTACTCATTAGAATCGTCTCGATGAGACGATTCTAACAAGTACCCATAACATAGGGTTTAGTGGAGAATAATCACTATTTTCAGTTTTGAAATCAAAATCACTCCATCTGTCCGGAGCTCTGGCTCATTATTCAGCATAATGGTGTGCCCAAATTGTAGTTTTTCAGCATAATGCAAAGTCTAGTGTGTGTTTCAGCAAAATGCAGAGTCCATATAGCTCTGTATTTCAGCATAATATTTTGTCCTCATTATTCTGTATTTCCACATAATGTAGTATCCTTATTCTTTATGCATTTCAGCATAATGTAGTGTCCTCACAACCCATTGATGGATTCTTCATATATTACAAGCCTTTTCATGCAGAAGTAGAATTTGAGAAAATTCCACTTTTATCATCAAGCGTGCGAGCCTACTTGCTGCAGGGGCTCCAACCTGGAACTGAATACCTCATTAAAATGCAGTCTTTCAACTCGGCTGGCCAGAGTCCCTTTAGTAATGAGGTTGTGGAGAGAACTCTAGGTAAGATAACCCTTTAACACATGACAAAATTTAGGACTTGTACAAGTTGAAAGCTTTCCCAGATGACAAATTCGAGGTGGATCAGTATTTGATTATTGACTCTGCCTTTGATGAAGTAGAAAACATTCTGGGAAAAAAAGAAAATCCTGGTTACCAACATTTTCTCCTTCTCCCACAGTCTTTTTAAAAGCTTAATTTCTCTCGGTCATTCACCCTTTACCACACAATCCTGACTTTAACGACCCTGAAAAAGAAAGCTTTTAAAAACATTGTGGGAAAAGGAGAAAATGCTGGTAACCAGCATTTTCTCCTTTTCCCACACTGTTTTCAATGTTTCCCAAAACAAAGTTCAATTTCTCGGTTACATTTATTTTGTCATCTGCAAATGCTTTGAATTTGAACCACTGTAAAATGTTGTCGTTTGGTAAAGGGTTAATACACAGGATTTTGTGGTACAGGGTTAAAGCTTCTGATGCTTTTTGAACTTGCATTTTTGACAAACTTAATGTTTTACCAAATTTCCCATCTTCTTATGAGGATGAAGGCTACTGAAAACACTGTAAGAAAATGTGAGGTAAGAAAATGAGCAAATGCAGTTTCTTTATTTCCCCTCTATGTCTTACGGCCTTTATAGGACAAATTATATGAGCCATGCTGTGACAAAAGGGGGCTTAATGCATCCCCGTAATGCATTATACCAAAAACAAGACATCACCTAATTATGGATCCATAAAATCCATTTTGTCAAACAACTGACTGTATCATAAGATAGACTTGTCCTTTGGCATACAGAAAATTGACCAGTAGCGAAAAGTTTCGATCCAGGTGAGCCTGCGCGGACTGCGCAGGCTGACCTGGATCGATACTGTTCGCAGATGCATTAAGCCCCCTTTTCATAGAGTGCAGCTCATTTATTTGAGCCACATTTAATTTTATCATGTGCAAAATTTAGTGCCATCATCCAGTTGCAATGAACTCTTATGTTGCTAAGGGTGTTATATTGGATTTCACTTTAATGTGATTTCAGTCATATCAGGCGACAGATTACTTTTTGATCAAGATTTACTTGGTTTTCACTTGTACCAAGGAGTGCCTTGCAGTGCCTTGACAAAGGCCACTCCCATTTGACTAGGACTACCATCTATGATCAGTGTAGGCTTTTTTTAAAGAGCCGAGGAAACCCCTGTGATCTTGGATTTACACTGTTTGTGTTTTGCATTGCATGATACCAAACTCTTTACCACATGACCAAATTTTTCACTAAATTGAAAAGGTTTGCAGACTACAAATTAGGGTCTTGTTGTGTAGAAAAAATTCTGGTTACCAGCATTTTCTCCCTTTTTCCAAAATGCTTTTAAAAGCCTTCTTTCTTGCATTGTGAAAATGCTTGTTGAAAAGGTTTATTAAATTTTGCCTTGGCAGTATTTGCAATATTTGGGTCTTGCTTTTTATGGACAGTCATGCTGAATGCTTAACACATTACCAAAAGTTAAAATTTTAGACTGGTCCAAATTTAAAGCATTTGCAGACAAAAAAATTAAGTGTGTCGAAACTGATGGGAATTGCAACAGAAAAGATAGAAAACATTGTGGGAAAAGAATGCAACCAGCATTTTCTTCTTTTCCCACAATGTTTTCAAGATGTAGGTTGTTAAAAATCGTCATCATTTTGTTCAAATCTTTTGAGCAAAGTTTCATTTTAATCATCTTTTAATACGCTAAATTACCAAAGCTGACCATGCGCCATAAAACAACATTCATTCATTCATTCGTTCATTCTTTCGATTGCTTGCTCGTTTGTAAAAAATCGGGATTATGTGATAAGTTGACTCTTTACCGAACAACAAATTCCAGACTCATCAACATTCAAAGCCACTGCGGATGACAAAGTTGAAAGTGACACAAATGAACCCAATTTCTTTGACAGGGTAGAAAACATAGTGGGAAAAGGAGAAAATGCTGGTTACCAGGATTTTCTCCTTTTACCTCACTGTTTTCAAAAGCCTCCTCCTTTTGGGCCATTAAAACACGGTACTGTGTGGTAAAGGGTTAATCTGATCTTGGAACTACACTTTTCAATATTTTGTTGGGTTTTCCGACTAAAATAGCCAGGCAAAAGCATAACCCTTCACCACACAATCCCGACTTTTAATGACCCTGTAAAACAAGCCTTCTGAAAACATTGTGGGAAAAGGAGAAAATGCTGGTGACCAGCATTTTCTCCTTCCACAATGTTTTCTACCCTTCCCAAAACAAATTTCAATTTTTGAGTCACATTTATTTTGTCGTCAGCAAGTGCTTTCAATTTGGACCAGACTAAAACTGTCGTTTGGTAAAGAGTTAAATCCATAGACTTCTAGATCAAAATTCGAACACGTTTTCACAACATATTTCCGTCTCCACAGGACCAGGTCCAACCAAACTTCCGATGCCACCGCCGGACAAGGTAGTTACGTCCACCAAACCTCCGGATCCTCTCCCACCAGAAGAGAAGAAACAAAACAGTAGTAACGAGATTCTGTACATGGTTCTGGGTATTGTTGTGGGTGTGATGATGCTCTTCCTGATAGTCTTCATGTTTATGTGCTGGTGGAAACAGAGGCAACAGAGGAGAATGATGGGTAACTTAGTTTGTACTTGATATTGTGTCGTACGTTTTTTTGAGGAGGTTTTTTTTTTTTTTGCAATAATTGCATATTCTTTTTTAACCCTTTACCACACAATCCCGACTTTTAACGGCCCTGAGGAAGAAACCTTTTGAAAACATTGTGGGAAAAGGAGAAAATGCTGGTTACCAGCATTTTCTCCTTTTCCCACAATGTTTTCTACTCTTATCAAGGACAAGTTTTGTCATTTTAGCCACCTTTAATTTGACGTCTACAACTGTTTTCAATTTGGACCAGTCTAAATTATTGTCGTTTGGTAAACGGTTAAGAAAAAGGGTTTACCAAAAAAATTCAGGCAAAAATCACCAGAATGACGAAATGGAAAAAAAAATAAAATGATGGAAAAAAAATCAAGTAATGGAATTGATCTTTGATAGATAAGAAAACATTGCAGGAAATGAAGAAAATGCTGGTTATCAGTATTTTCTCCTTTACCAACAATTTTTTCAAATACTTTCTTTTTAAGGGATGTTAAAACTCGGGAATGTGAGGGAAAGTATTAAACCTTAACTTCTTAACATACAGCAACAAAATTTTAGACTTGGCCATTTTGAAAGCACTCGGAAAGAACCACATAAGTCAAGCATACATGATCGGATTTTTTCTTTCAAGACAGAAATTTTTAGACTTGTCTAAAATAAAAGCATTTTCAGATGACAAGGTAAATGTGACTCAAAAATTTAAATTCATTTTTTGAAGGGGAGTTAACATTTGAGAAAAGAAGAAAATGCTCTTTACTAGCATTTTCTCCTTTTCCCATAATGTTTTCAAAGCCTTTTTTGGGGGGGTTGTTAAAACTCAGGATATTCTGGTACAGGATTAAAGGGTTGTAACCATCATTATTGTACTTTTCCCACAATATTTTAGAAAGGCTGTTTGCTTTGGTTGTTAACCCTTTACCGTACAATGCCGCCTTTTGACGCCCCTGGGAAAGAAGCCTTTTGAAAACATTGTGGGAAAAGGAGAAAATGCTGGTAGCCAGCATTTTCTCCTTTTTCCACAATGTTTTTCAACCCTATCAAAGGCAGAAATCATCATTTTAGTAACATTTATTTTGTCGTCTGCAAATGCTTTCAAATTGGATCAGTCTAGAATTTTGTCGTATGGTAAAGGGTTAAAGTATGCATTGGGATTATTTGGTAATTAATGATTTATATTGATTATCCATATTTTACCATGATCTTTTCAAAATTGTCCGTTGCAAGTTGGTCCCTTACCGCAGTCACGAGTTTTAACAACCCTGAGAAAGTGACCATTTAAAAATATTGTCCTTTTCCCACAATGCTTTCTTCCATATCACAGACAGCATCCATCATTTGAGTCACGTTTAATATGTTGTATGCAGATGCTGTAAATTTGAACAAATCTAATATTTTGTCATTTTGTTAAGGATTAGCCTGGCTGGATAGCTCAGTGGTTAGCATATCTGACTCATGACCTGGTGGTTGTGGGTTTGATACCTGGTTTGAACAAATCTAACATCTTGTCATTTTGTTTAGGATTAGCCTGGCTGGATGGCTCAGTGGTTAGCATATCTGACTGATGACCTGGTGGTTGTCGGTTTGATACCTGGTTGAGGCAAACATACTGTCCGGTGATTTTTCACCTTTCACCTTATACATCATGTGAGAAAAGTAGTCAGTGGCTTGGAAAGAAATTTGGGACAGTTCTGGAGTGAGAGAGCCAGGAAACACATGCATAGGTGCTCTGACCATGGTAATATGACCTAAGCTGTTGAAATGGCTTTAAACACCAATATACACAAACAAAATTTAAGAATTAACGCTTTACCACACAACAAAATTTTGGACCAGTCCAAATTGAACGCATTTGCAGACGACAAATTATATGCAACTTAAGAATTGAAATTTGTTTTGGAAAGGATAGAAAACATTGTGGGAAAAGGAGAAAATGCTGGTTACCAGCATTTTCTCCTTTTCCCCACAATGTTTTCAAAGGGCTTCTTTCCCAGGGTAGTTAAAAGTCGGGATTGTGTGGTAAAGAGTTGAGGAAGATTGGAGTCATCTGGTTGTTCTTACTCTTACAGATGCAGCTCTAAACGACGCAGTAAGAAACAAGTTTCAGGATCCGTCTCAGCGAATGTATTCTGATAGTTTGAGGAAGAAAATGGTGAACGGGGGTTTAAACGGCATTAACGGTACCATAGCCAATGGACATATACCCCGTAACTATCATAAAATGAATATTAATGTAAACCCTCTGTCGGAACTGGAGAGCAGCATGGAGGGTTCCAACCATTTCTCTGTAAGTGTTTTAAAGGGAGATTTTTTTTCTAATTTTACCAACTTCAAAAATGATTTATAACCGATTAACCCATTACCACACAATCCCGACTTTTAACGACCCTGAGAAAGAAGCCTTTTGAAAACATTGTGGGAAAAGGAGGAAATGCTGGTAACCAACATTTTCTCCTTTTCCCACAATGTTTTCTACCCTATCCAATACATAAATCACTATTTAAGCTACACATAATTTGTCGTCTGCAAATGCTTTCAATTTGGTCCAGTCTAAAATGTTGTCGTTTGGTAAAGGCTTAAGTAAGGGGATAGCTGGCAAATCATCAGCAAAGAACAAAGACAAAAGTAAAAAAAAAAATATTTTTCAGTTGTATATCCTTAACTCCTTACCAAACGACAAAATTTTAGACTTGTCCAAATTCAAAGCATTTGCAGACGAAAAAATTGATGTAACTTAAAAACTGAAATTTGTTTTTGGAGGAGTAGAAAACATTGTGGGAAAAGGAGAAGATGCTGGTTACCAGCATTTTCTCCTTTTCTCACGATGTTTTTAAAAGGCTTCTTTCTCAGGGTCTCTTTCTCAGGGTCGTGAAAAATCTGGCATTGTTTGGTAAAGGGTTAATAGGCTTTGTCTCTAATGTTTTTTTTTTTAGATTTTATGTCAGAGTTTTGCAAAGACTTATGGGAATGTCACATGACCACAAATGCACATTGATTATGTGGGATTGTATTCAAAGCAGTATGATGACGTCATGTCTGATGCAAAACTTATCGCAAAACAATGATCCCTTTATTTAGATGCCCAAAATAGAGCCGTTTTACTGAATGTGAACCTACAGTTTATAGGATTACAAAGAAAAATATATGGGTCATCCTCTGGCAAAAGGGGGCTTAATGTATCTTCATGATGCAATGTACCAATCAAGCCATTACATAATTATGGATCCATGTAATGCCAGTTTTTTAACAACCCAACTAAATCATGAGGTAGACTGGTCCTTGGATATACAGAAAATTGACTAATGGGGAAAAGTTGTGGCCCAGGTCAGCCTGCGGAAAACTGCGCAGGCTGACCTTGGTCGATACTTTTCGCAGATGTATTAAGCCCCCTTTTCACAGAGCATGGTTCCTATCAAGTGGTGTTTCTTAACTATTTACAGAATGAAAATTAAATAGGCCCCTGTACTAAACTGTTCTATAATTTTATATTGATTCTTTACTAGATGTGAAAGGTTAGACTTGTCAATATTGAAAGCATTTAAAAACAAGAGGATTCATCTAGGAGAAGGGTAGAAAAATTGGTTACTAGTATTTCGTCCCATGTCCGTAATGTTTTCGAAAGCTCTTTACTTGTGGTCATATAATTGTAGGATTCTTAGGTAAAGGTTTAACTCCCTACCAAATGATGAAATTTTAAAGTCGTCAAAAACTAAAAGCATTTGCAGACAAAAAAATAAAGTTGATTCATAAAAATGAAAGTTGTCTTTGGTAGGGTAAAAAAAATTGGAAAAAAGGAGAAAATGCTGGTTACCAGCATTTACCCCTATTCCAATAATGTTATCGAAAGCTTTTTTCTATATGGTCGTTAAAATGCAGGATTTTTTGATAAAGGTTTATTGGCAAGCTCTAGATCTTGGGTACTTTTGTGGGCAGTGTAGATCAAGATCAAACTGCAGTCTGAGCTTTGATCTATTTTCTCTGAGTTTTGTTGGAGAGATTTACCGGTCAAAAAATTTGTACTGTTTCTGCTGGGTTTATTTACTGACCTAAAATGTAAGTATTCTTAATCTGCTGACTTACCTCTTTACCAAATAATACATCAAATTTGAAAGCATTTTGCCCTCAACAACTTGCCTGTAGCAAATATGTTTGGATTTGTCTTTTTTTTAAAGGGTAGAAAACACTGTGAGAAAAGGAGAAAATGCTGGTTACCAGTATTTTCTTCCATTTCCATGATGTTTGCCAAAGCCTACATTTCAAGGGTGGTTAAAACTCGGAATTGTGTGGTAAAAGGTTAAATTGTAAATATTTTTGATTTACTTACATACTTAACCCTTTACCAAACAATCCTGTGTTTAACTCTACCAAACGACAAAATTTTAGACTAGTCGAAAGCAGTTGCAGACGACAAAATAAATATGACTATCAAAATGAAGTTTGTTCTGGGAAGGGTAGAAAACATTGTGGGAAAAGGAGAAAATGCTGGTTACCAATGTTTTCAAAAGGTTTCTTGCTCCAGTCGTTAAAAGTCGGGATTGTGTGGTAAAGACTTAAACGATCATAGGGATGAAGGCCTTTTAAAAGGTTTAGACTGGGAACCCTTGGATTTAAAGATGGATTTGTCCTCTACAAGCACCAAGGTCTAGCCATGCAACCATCTTGTACCATTCAATATGCAGTTTTATTCATTGAACTGACGCTTACACTATATCGGTATCTGTAATTATTTATTATATTTCAGCCAACTTCTTTTCATCCAAATGGATCTCTTCCTGGACATCAAAGGGCAAGTGACAATAATAGTAACAATATTAACCAATCAAAAAGCTTGCAGAATTCTTTGCAGCATTTAAATCATAATAATGCAGTAACTTCTGTGGATGAAGACAGTTACAGGAGTGGGGAGTTAGTGCATTGTTCCCCGCATCTGTTACATAATAGTGTGCCAAGTGGTCATAATAGTACTGATACACAAGACAGACATTCAAACAGGTCATGTGACCCTGGATCATGTGATCCGTATGACAGTACGTTGTCATATGAAGATACGGGTGGTGTACATAGTGGTCGTCATAGAAAAAGACGGCGGCGGACACATGTGAAGGAACAGACTACAAAAGATCAGGCAACGAACACAGATCTTAGTAGTAACGGTATGTTTTCTTTTTGTAATCTATTTTTTTTCAGTGCTTGACAAACCTAATGGACACTATCAGGAATAAAGACCCAGATAGGGTAATTTCAAAAATCTTTTTAGCCAGACTGACTGACTGAATGAATGATGTTTTAAGCCACGTTCAACATTATTTTAGTCATATCATAGGGACAGTTTGCTTATTCATTTATGTCCTGGGTTTCACCAGTACTAGGGTAGGGCTCTGAAGTGTCTTGCCCAAGGACACTCCAACGAAAAGCCCTGTGCTTCCAGTGAGGCTTGTACCTCCAGGTAAAGCATCATACATTTTACCATTAAGTCACACAGGACACCTCTTTATAGTCAGAAGATTTCAACTTAGCCCATAACTGTGCAATGCCGCCTTTTAAGACCCTGGGAAAGAAGCCTTTTGAAAACATTGTGGGAAAAGGAGAAAATGCTGGTAACCAGCATTTCCTCCTTTTCCCACAATGTTTTCTACCCTATCAAAGAAAAATTGCACCATTCCAGCCACATTGACATTGTCATCTGCAAATGCTTCCAATTTGGACTGGTCTGAAATTTTGTTGTCTGGTAAAGGCTGCATGGATGTTTTGCAGGTTGTAATATATTCAACAAAATATTAAACCATGAAATTTTAGACTTGCCTGATTGAAATCATTTGCAACTGACTAGATAAATATGGCTCAAATGATGGGATTTGTCTTTGAAGGGGTAGAAAGCATAGTGGGAAAAGGAGAAAATGTTGGGTACCAGCATTTTCTGCTTTTCTCAAATGTTTCCAAGCATGGCCCTCTTCAAGGTGTTATATCAAGTGATTGTCTGATGAAGAGTTTGCTTTCTTTTTCTGACCATGTTTGTTATTTTATTGGAATGCTTTTGACAGACTGAAGTAGCATTTTCATCTACATAGTAGATTATCAAATATTAATTTCTTTCAGTCCGCAAAGGCTGATCTTGATCGAATCTTTTTGCCATTTGTAAGTAATCTGCACGCGAAAGGAAATTTCTACTTCATTATTTAGATGCATTACTTCCCCTTTTTCTCAGAAAGTCGCTCTTATACGAGCTGTGCTCTGTGAAATGGGGGCTTAATATATCTGCAAAAAAAGTATTAAATCATGTCGGCCTGCATGGTATGGGCAGGCTGACATGGTCCCAAACATTTTTTTTGCTATTGGTCAATTTTCTGCATGTCAAAGGATCATTCCGCATCATGATTCAGTTGATTGTTAGATAAAATGGACTGTATGGATCCATAATTCTCTGATGACTTGTATGCTACAGTGCATCACGTAGATGCATTAAATCCCTTTTTCCAAGAGCATGGCTCATATATTTTTTTTCTATTGCAGATGGTACCATGGAATTAGCTGAGTCTAACAAAGCTATATCTTCTTCACAAGAATCGGATAAAATAACAGACAATACCGAGACATTTGTTTCACGAAAGGAAACGCACAACCATGTGACTAATGCTGTATGACACAGAGACACAACTGCAGTATAGACAGTTATAAAAGAAAAAAAGTTCTGCAATATTTCACCTGAGATTTAAAACGAGAATTTTTCATTTGTCGAAACATAAATTTTGCGGGTTCCTTGATGGAATGATCAATGTATAAATTGTACATTGTGTGAAAATTCCCTCAGGAAATTAGACAGTATATTTTGTAATTGTGCATCAGGATAATGATTCAGCAGAAAAGAGACTGCTGTGTTCTGATTGGTGCTGAATAATGTGATAAATGTTGATACCAAATAATGCATTCAGTAGACACAAAATCAATGTGCCAGTTTATATTTGTTTTCCCATTTGATGGCAGACAAGTCAAAGTGTACACAGAAAATTTTCAGCCAGCTTTATAACAGCCACAGTCACAATATTATAGAAGCATGGGCCACAGAAAAAGAAAAGAGCATAATTTTAACCCTTTACTAAACAATCTGTCTGTAACAGCACAAGGAAAGCTTTTGAAACATTGTGGGAAAAGGTGAAAATGCTGTCGACCAGCTTTTTCTCCTCTTTCTTGCAATGATTTTCACCCATTTGATGGAGATCTGCAGATGCTTTCAGTATGGACAAGCCTAAAATTTTTTTGTTAACTCTTTACCAAACAACAAAATTTCACACTGGTCCAAATTGAAAGCAAAAACAAAGTGGAAATTTGATTTGGGATTTTTGGAAAACATTGTGGGAAAAGGAGAAAATGCTGGTTACCAGCATTTTCTCCTATTCACAAAATGTTTTCAAAAGGCTTCTCTTTCAGGGTTGTTTAAAGTCAGCATTGTGGGGTAAAGGGTTAACAGTCTGATAATGGTAGTCTAGGACAACTATGTTTGATCCGTTCTTTCCAGGCACATTCCATTTCTTTTTATTTTGGAAATAAAGATGACTGAAAATAACATCAGATCTGGGTTGTATTCAGCAATAATTCTAAATTAATTCCATTTCTAAATTCCAGGACAAGCCATTCGATTGGCCAAAACATTTTGTTTGAGCCAATCAAATAGCTACTTTTGAAGTTTAGTATTTCAACAACCTGTAGGATTTTTGGCAGATGCAGTCCTTAATTGCAGAATGGGGTGGACAAAAAAAAACCGGGGGGGGGGGGGGGGTCACGGTATAGATATCTCTCATAAACTTGGTTGCTTACAAGAGACAGATTGCTTATTGAGTCTATAGAGCTTGAAGTTTGACTCGTACTCGTGAAATAGGATTTCTTCTGTCAACCTTTTACCACACAATCCCGGGTTTTCACAACCCTGAGAGAGAAGGCTTTTGAAAACATTGTGGGAAAAGGAGCGCAACGTTTTCTTCCCAATCAGAGAGCTTAAGCTCATCTGTACCAATTTTGAATTTCTCATCTGCAGATGTTTTGAATTTGAAACAGGCTTAGATTTGTCTTTTGGGAAAGGGTTAATGTTCTTGTTTCTACAATATTTGGACTGTGCCTTACATCTTTATAAATGCTATATCTAGAAATACTCCAGCTATGTCCCAGTATATGATATTGCCCCCAAATATATAATTCCATTCTCTTGCAGAGGACTGCAGCAGGCAACTGTTGGAAACTTCGCTTTTGCCATGATGTTTTCAGATATACATTTCCAAGTATTAAACCTCAGTTCATGGTGATTTATTGCAATATTTTACAAGGTTGTTTTCAATTTTTTTTGGGAGGTAATGTTAATCAAGAATATTAATACATGACTGAACCGTAAATCCTTTCCAAACAATCCCAAGGTTTTGACGACCCCAAGAAAGAGGGCTTTTTGAAAACATTGTGGGAAAGGTAGAAAATGTTGGTCACGAGCATTTTCTCCTTTTTTTTTCTAATTTTTTTTTTTACTCTACCAAAGACAAATTACACCATTTTGGCCACATTCGTCTTCTGTTAACCCTCAGGCTGCTAAGCAAGACTTGCTGACCTTCTGCGGACAGCGTAGATCAAGATCAGACTGCACGGAATGTGCAGTCTGATCTTAGATCTACACTGTCCGATTAGGAGATATCTCTTCTCCAAAAATACCTTTGAAATAGGAAAATTTGGGGTTTTTTTCCCTATCACCTTGAAAGTTTCATTTCTTTTATTTAGCAGGATAAGGGTTAACACTTTCAATTAGGAAAGCTAAAAATTTTGTCATCTGGTAAAGACTACCAAAGGAATGAACAGGACAAAAAGTAAAAGTAGAATCAGCTGTTGCTAAAGGATGGATAGTTTTGTTAGAATCTACTGCAATTAAATCAGACTGACTGTTCTATGCAGTCTGGGTCCGTATTCCGCAACCATTCTTAAGAACGTTTTTTTGTCTTACTCTGCAAGATTTTCCAATCTTGAAAGTAACACAACTTGTGATTGGCTAAACCATTTGGTTTAGCCAATCACAAGTTGTGTTACTTTCAAAATTGGTGAAAACTGGAGAATAAGACTAAGAATCTTCTTAAGAATGGTTGGTGAATACGGATCCTGATCTTGATATAAACAGTCCTTAAAAGCTATTAAAGAAATGTGCATTGATTTATTTTAACTTGTAAACATAATATTCTCCAGATGTGTTATGTATTCTTTATGAATTTGTTAGAAATTTTTGCTTTGAACTATTCACACTTTCCAGTCATGCTGTCAACCCTTTATCAAACAGTCCAGAGTTTTGAAAGACCCTAAGGAAGAAGGCTTTTGAAAACATTGGAAAAGGAGTAAATGCTGGTGACCAGCATTTTCTCCTTGACCCACAGTGTATTTTGAGTAACATGTAATTTGTCGTCTAGAAATGTTTTCAGTTTGGATAAGGCCAGATTTCTGTCATCTGGTATAGTTAGCAAGAGAGTCCATGAGAGTAGCCTCCCTTGTCTGTATGTGATTCCCATTTTACTCAGTCATGTCCTGGGGATGATGATGGAAAACACTTTACTCTAAACATGCATATGATCCTTTCCCCACAATGTTTTCAGAACTTTAGAGCAGGGGCATCAAAGTCGTGTGTATGTGTTTATAAAGTATCCATTTTGCAGAAGACAAAATTTTAGACTTATCCATATTGGAAGCATTTACAGTTACAAAGTTTACTCTTTACCAAACATGAAAATTGTTCAAAGTGAAACCATTTGCATACAACATCTTAACCCTTTACTGCACAATGCCGCCTTTTGATGCCTCTGGGAAAGAAGCCTTTTGAAAACATTGTGGGAAAAGGAGAAAATGCTGGTAACTAGCATTTTCTCCTTTTCCCATGTTTTCTACCCTATCAAAGAAAAATTGCACCATTTGAGCCACATTGAAATTGTCGTCTGCAAATGCTTTAAATTTGGACAAGGCTAAAAGTTTGTCGTCTGGTTAAGGGTTAAAGGTAGCTCAAATGTTGAGATTTGTCTTTGATAGGGTAGAAAACGTTGTGGGAAAAGGAGAAAATTCTTGTTACCAGCATTTTGTCCTTTTCCAACAGTGTTTTCTTCAAAACCTTCCTTCTCAGGATTGTAAATCTTGGAATTGTTCGGTGAATGGTTAAATGTGCCTCAAGTGATGGATGGAATTTTTTTTAGATGGGGCAGAAAGCATTGTGATAAAAGAATAGAATTTTAAGCAAAGTTTTAGAAGTAAAAGTAACCCAACACTTGAATAACAACAATGGCTCTAGCTAAGTTTATAACATGACTGGTTCTAGCTCAGTTTCTAACAAGACTGGTCTTAGCTCAGTTTCTAACAAATTCTGAAGAATGTGTTTAAAGGGTAAAGTTGTAGATATACAACATGGGTATTTCATGTTTGATATAAATATGTCTTATAACGAGAATCTAATTGATAGTTGTTAATCATTAAATTATCTATTATTTGCATATGTTGTGTTTTTAGATGTTAGTTAACCCTTTCCCAAACAAGCCCTGGTTTTCAGGTGTCTGCAGTACAAGTCTTTTGAAAACACTGTGGGAAAAGGAGAAATTGCTTGTAACGAGCAATTTCTCCTTTTCCCACAGTGTTTTCTACCCTTTTTGTTAACTTTCTGCCATTTTCATCAAATTTAAAATTGTCATCTGCAAACTCTTTCAATTTGGACCAGTCCAAAATTTGTCGTTTGGGAAAGGGTTAAGAGTCCAAGTGACAGCATAATGCAGTCAACCTGTTTTCAGTTGTTTTCCTAGTAATCCCTGTACCAGACAGTTGAATTTTTGACTCAACAGTGTTTACAGCATTTGCAAATGACAAAACAAAACTTAAATGATAGATTATCTATGGAAGAGTTGAAAATAATGTTGGAGAAGGAGAAAATGCTGGTTGCCTGCATTTACTCCTTTTCCAAAAATGTTTTCAAAAGCCTTCATAAGGTATGATGATATAATATGTGTTTGTTTGGTATGAGGATAAACTTCTTCTCACCAAGCAAATGTTGTAAAATTTGATTAATTTCTTTTTCTTTGTTTAACCCAAAGCAATGCCTGTTACAATGACTAATATGGTTGATTGCATTTTCCTGTCTTCACCTCATTACCTCTTGAGGTAAATTTATAACAGACGACTTGGAAAATATCCTTGTAAAGAATGGATCATCAGCAAGAACTGACTTATGACCGAACGACAGAATTGTAGACTGGTCCAAATTGAAAGCATTTGTAGACAACAAAATGATGATAAAATGAAAAAGATCGAATTTGTCTCTGAAAGAGTTGAAAACATTGTGGGAAGGAGAGAAAGTTCTCAGTTTCTCACAATGTTTTTTTTTCTCTTGAGTTGTTAAGACCAAGGATTATTTCGTAAAGGTTTAAAGTTTGCAACAGAAATACATGTAAAAAGCATCGTGGCAAATGGAGAAATTTCTCTCAACAGGCAATTTTCTCCATTTGTCATGTTTCAAAGCCTGTTTGCTGTAGTTTGAAAAAAGTACTCTGCAGGAGGGTAATGTGTTTTTTTTTTCCAATTGACAAAATTTTCGACTTGTCCAAATTGAAAGCATTTAAAGATTTAAAAAGTGTTTACCCTTGTGGTACCTTGATTACAGGTTCATCCTTTACCAAAAAATACCTTGCTTTAATTAACTTTTTACCAAACGACAAAACATTAGACCGGTCCAGATTGAAAGCATTTGCAGACAACAAAATAAACGTGGCTGAAAAATTGAAATTTGTTCTGGGAAGGGTAGAAAACATTGTTGGAAAAGGAGAAAATGCTGGTTACCAGCATTTTCTCCTTTTCCCACAAGGTTTTCAAAAGGCTTCTTTCTCAGGGTCGTCAAACTCTGGAATGTGTGGTAAAGGGTTAAGAACCCCATAGAAGAAACTTTTTGAAAACATTATGATAACCAGCATTTGATCCTTTTCTCACGTTATTTTGTAGACTTTCAGTGACAAATCCCATCATTTTAGCAACAATTCCATTGATGTCTGTCGCTGCTTTCAGTATGGACAAGTCCAAGTTTGTCGTCAGGTAACAAGTTAACCCTTTACTACACAATCTCGAGTTTTAACGACCCTGAGGAAAGAGGCTTTTGAAAACATTGTGGAAAAAGGAGAAAATGCTGGTGACCAGCATTTTCTCCTTTTCCCACAATGTTTTCTTTTTTGTGAAAAGCAAATCTCATCATTTGAGTCATGTTTACAGGTAGTTTCTGTTCTATAAATATTTTCAGTTTGGGCGAATCTAAAATTATTCCGTGTGGTAAAAGGTTTTAACCCTTTCCCAAACAAGCCCTGGTTTTCACGTGTCTGCAGTACAAGTCTTTTGAAAATACTGTGGGAAAAGGAGAAATTGCTCATAACGATCAATTTCTCCTTTTCCCACAGTGTTTTCTACCCTTTTTGAGAACTTTCTGCCATTTTCATCAAATTTAAAATTGTCGTCTGCAAACTCTTTCAATTTGGACCAGTCCAAAATTTGTCGTTTGGGAAAGGGTTAAACAATTTTTTCCATGAATTGTACTGACATGTGGTTGCTCAGGCCAATGAAAAAGTAATTCACTTCAGAATGGTGTACTTTGGTATCAAGCAATTGTGTAAAAAAGTTACTTTGTTACAACAGTTGAAGGCTGTTACTTAAGAACGGAAGGCTTGGTTCCTTCAGAATAGAAGTCATGGTTACTTCAAAATGGAAAGCTCAGTTCCTCAGAATTGAAGGCTCCGTTAATTCAGAATAGAAGGCTCCATTGACCCGTTAGCAAACAACAAAAATTTTTATTGGTCCAAATTGAAAGCTTTTGTGGGGTGATGAAAAATTAAATGTAGCCAACTTGTGGGCTTACCGGTATTAGGGTAGAAAACGTTTGTGAGAAAGGAGAAAATGCTGTTTATCAGCGTTTTCTTTATTCCCCACAATGTTTTAAAAATGCTCCTACCTTTGGGCTGTTCTACCTGGGATTGTGTGGCAAAGGGTAGAAAATGGTGCTCATCTCTATCTGACCAATAAAGTAAGGTTACTTTGACACTCGAGACCGGCAAAGAGAGTTAAATATACAAATGCACACTTTTAATCCTATACCACACAATCCCCAGTTTTAACAACCCTGAGAAAGAAGCCTTTTGACAACAGCATTTTCTCCTTTTCCCATAATTTTTGTACCCTATCAAAGAGAAATTTGATCACTTGAACTACGTCGTCTGCAAATGCTTTCAGTTTGGACAAATTTATGATTTTGTCATGTAGTAAAGAGTTAAACTGCAAATGTTTTCAACATGGAAGAGTCTAAAACTTTGTGGTGTTCTGCATGACTTGGTGGAAGAACGTATTGAATTTGAAAGTAACACACCTTCTGATCGGCTAAACATTTGGTTTAGCCGATCAGAAGTTGTGTTACTTTCAAACTTGGAAAATCTTGAAGAATAAGTCTAAGAACGTTATTAAGAATGGTTGGTGAATACGGACCCGGGTCTTTCGTGGGGGTGTTGTTGGGCAAGACTTTCCAGAGCTCTAGCCTAGTACTGGTGAAACCCAGGACATTCATGAATATATGAGCTGTTGCCCCTGTATGGCTGAAATAATATTAAAAGTGGTTTCAAACGCCAATCAATGAAAATTTTGTTGTCTGGAAGTGTTATTGATGATCGATTGCATGGCCTGACTGTCCACAGAGTTAACTCTTTACCATACACAAAAAAATGTCCACTTGTCCAAAATGAAAGCATTTGCAAATGTTACTCAAATGAGAAATTTGTCTTTGATAGGGAAGGAAACATTGTGGGAAAAGGAGAAAATGCCGGTTACCAGCATTTTCTCCTCTTCCCACAATGTTTTCAAAAGGCCTCTTCCCAGGGTCATTAAAACTTGTGATTGTGTGGTAATGGTTTAAGCTGAATTTTATCATGTATAGGACCTGATATACAGTATTATATGTTCACCGCAAACTGATGGTACCATGGCAACAAATAAACTGATTAATGTAACCTTCCCTAAACAACTTTTGCCAAGAGAGATGCTCTTAACTCTTTACCAAACGACAAAATTTTAGACCAGTCCAAATCTCCTTTACCCACAATATTTTCTGCCTTTTCTGATACAACCCCCATCATCTTTGACACATTTTAATTGTCATCTGTAAGTGTGTAAGATAGCAATGTTGCCATTTTTTGTTGTTGCCATGGTACATATTTCATTTTCTGTTATCAGTTTATTGGCATTTTTCATCTCACCTGTTTTGTCATATATCTAGTAGGAAGTTCATGTTGTTGCTGAATGTGTGTCCACTGGTATATCACAAGTAATCCTCACAGGAATTGTCTCTGTTAACTCTTTACCACACAACAAAATTTTAGACGAGTCCAAATTGAAAGCATTTGCAGACGACAAAATAAATTTCACTGAAAAATTGAAGTTTGTTTTGGGAAGGATAGAAAACATTGTGGGAAAAGGAGAAAATGCTGGTTAGCAGCATTTTCTCCTTTTCCCACAATGTTTTTAAAAGGCTTCTTCCCCAGGGTAGTTAAAAGTCGGCATTGTGTGGTAAAGGGTTCATCCAAATTTTGCATATGTAACTTCAGCAAATTTGGCAAATCTTAAATCATATTTTGGTGCCCTAAGTTTTTCAAGAAAACTGTATCAGTGACTGGTAATTTTTGTGCACAGATAGCCTTAAAACTAAAATACAAATAAAAATACAAGTGGAAAAGATGAGGAATTTATCCTACCTTAGGTATTTTCTATTCCATCAGTAAAGGAATAGCCATTTCTGGGTAACAATGGATAAATACATTCTGAAGACAAAAGAAAAACACTTACCCAGATAGCCCATCAGGCAGAGTTGCAGAGTTAAGAATTTGAATATTGTAGGTTCGAATCCAAACAGACAAATTATTTTTGCAGTATTTTTTTTTTTTTCCCGAACTGCGAGTAAAGAACAATGTCCTTAAGATTTCATACAAGAAATCAACTTTTTCCCCGGAAAAAAAATGGGGGTTCAAAATGCTGAAGAAAACACTGTTGAGAAAGGAAAAATGCTAGTAACGAGCATTTTCTTCTTTTCCCACAATAATTTGTACATTTTATATTCCATCAGTTTTTACCTATCACCAGACTGCAAAACTTGAGATGAGCCGAATTTGAAAGTATTTGCAGATGACCTATTAAATGTTCGTCCCTTAACAGTGCAGAAGAGATTATGGTAAATGGAGAAATGCTGATTACCAGCGATTTAACAAGCAATTTTTTCTTGTCTGAAAATGTTTCCATAAAAAAAAAAAATTATATCTAAATAGTTTCATTTCCTTCAAAACTTTGTCCCTTCATTTGAATTGACATCATTATTGGTAGGTCTAACTTTTGTCTGTTGCTATAGTTTGACTAAAATATTGTTGAAAGCAACATAAATACCAATCAATTATCAATCCAATATAGGCTATTCAATTAATTTGGATACAGGCATTCAGCTCAATAGAAAAGACTGTATTTGTTTTCTTGTTATATGGTTTTAAAAAAAAAATAAGCATTTGTGAGGATTTTGTGTAATATACATGTGTAACAAAATTTTTGTGCTGTAAAAGAATCAAATGTGATATTTTTCAATGAACTGGTATGTAAGATTTGTGCATGTGTGTGAGAGACTGGAGAAACAACAACAGCATTGATAACAATGTGCAGACAATATGTAACTACCCTTCTTGTCCACCTTTCAACATACTACCTCCAGACGTTTTTCGTCACGCAGCATTTCTTTTTGGAAACATTTACACTAAAGGAGAAATCACTTGTGACAAGTAATTTCTCCTTTTGCCACAATGTTTCTTCATGTTTTAGACACTAATTCATTTTGATTATCTTTATGAACTTGGCTTTTTTAGCTCTACTGGCTGAAAGCCAGCAGAGCTTATGTCATGGCGGGGTTTCCGTCGTCCGTCTGTCTGTCTGTCCGTCCGTCTGTTAGTCTTTTTCTTGTTTACGCGATAAAGTCTGCATTTGTTGCCGGATTTTCATGAAACTTGCACAGTTTGTTTATCTCATCAATAGCTTCAACCCTATTGAATTTGAAAAAAATCCAACAAACAGTATGGGAAAAGTAGCCATTTCAAGTTGAAAATTTCCAGTTCTTGTTTACGCGATAAAGTCTGCAAATAACTTCAGATTTTCGTGAAACTTGCACAGTTTGTTTATTTCATCAATAGCTTCAACCCTGTCGACTTTGAAAAAAATCCAACAAATAGTATGGGAAAAGTAGCCATTTAAAGTTGAAAATTTAAATTTTCTGTTCTTGTTTACGCAATAAAGTCTGTATTTCTGGTCAGATTTTCATGAAAATCACACAGTTTGTTTATCTCATCAGTAGCTTCAACCCTATTGATTTTGAAAAAAAAATCGAAGAAACAATGTGGGAAAAGTAGCCATTTCATGTTCTAAATTTCCAATTCTTGTTTACATGATAAAGTCTGCATTTGTAATCAGATTTTTGTGAAATTCACCCAGTTGTTTTGTCTCATCAACAGCTTGAATCCTATTGATTTTGAAAAAAAATCCAAGAAACAATGTGGGAAAAGTAGCCATTTTTTTTTGTTGAAAATTTACATTTCCTGTTTAAGGGATTAAGCTTGTAGTTTGGGTTGGATTTTGGTCCCTGCCAGTAGAGCATATTCAGGCCCTTCAGGGCCTTCTAGTTTCAAAGAAGAAGTCAAAAAGGATTGTCATAGTCCTTCCTGCACTGTCAAAAACTCGCATATTTTCTATATATCTTGTATAACTGAAGATATTTTCTTCAAACTTGAGGAGTTATAAACCCTGTTGAATAAACCTAAGGAACACTTTCATTCTCCAAATAGGACCCTTGTAATTGCAATGCCAAGGTTGTTATTTTCCAGAATGTCTGAGCAAAGCAGACAGTGTAGATCGAAGATCAGACTGCACAAAATGTGCAAAATGATCTAAACTGGCCGCAAAGGCATCTATATTCATGAAAGGAGCTTTAGGGATTAACTAGGAAAGTAAAAAGGGGGACCAATATGAGAAGGCCATGGAACCCTGTAAATCTTTTTGACAGTTTTAACTCTTTTCGAACTTAAAATTTTCTCTGAAAAAAAAAAAAAAAGGAACTGAAGCAGAGAGCTGGCACCCGCATCTGGTACTCTTGTCGTAACTTGCAGTAATATTGATACATCTAATATTAGCAGCCCGTCTTTACAGTAATGGCTTTATCAAACGTTGTTTGTTTCACCAGTCATCAAAGTGTTCTTTGATTTAGAGAATGAAATTTTGCGTGAACCAGATATTATTTGCCATGTATGTGTAGATCTGAATACATTGATAGAAACTGTAAATACGTAATTTATAACAAATGATGAAATAAAAAAGTTGACCAAAATAATAGATGTGTTTCTTGTTGAAAGTTTTAGTTCATTTCCGTAAAGAAACTAAATGTTAACCCTTAAAAACACATTCCTTAGTTATTAATGCCCTGAAAAGGACGTTTTAGAACATTGTGAGAAAAGGAGAAAATGCTGGTGTAACCAGAGTTAAAATGCTGAAAATGGCTCTAGAAAATGGATAAAACCTTGTCGGAAAAGGAGAAAATGCTGTTTACCAGCATTTTCTCCTTTCCCACAAGGTTTTCAAAAGGCTTTTTCCTCAAGGTCGTTGAAACTAGGGACTGTAAAGAGTTAAAGAGGTAGGTAAATACAGAATTTCTGCTTTTGAACTTGTCATTGAATGGTGTATTACACCACTTTCAACATTATTTCAGTCATATCAAGGCCACAACTCACTTATTGATGTATATCCTGGATTTCACCAGTACTAGGCTAGGGCTCTAAAGTGCCGTGTCAGAGGGTATTCCCATGAGACCCAGTGCTTTCATTAAGGCTCAAACCCCAGACCTTCAGGTTACAAGCCCAGCACTTTACCACTGGGCCACACCCCACCCTGCATCTTAGCTTGTGCAGTTTGGAATTCACAGTTTACACTCAAAAGGAGGAAATCCTCTGTTAGGAGATAAAAATCACACTACTGAGAGGGAAAACCTCGAGCAGTGTTTCAGAAAGTCAGTGTCTTTGACGCGCAAAATGAAAGCCTGATGCAACAAAATTAATACATCACGTCTTCCTTGACGCAACATAAATCAGAATAAAAAAGGAACACACAGGATTGATTCAATGAATATATCTTACAAAATCGTCAAGTTTGTAGCTGCAAAATCGTATCGAACCCGCTTTCTAACACTGAATTATTTGTTTCTGGTTTACACTGAACCAGTCTAAAACACGACATTATTCCATGTGGCATCGCTGTCATCTCGTCTATATTACTGTATGGAATCCGTACTTAAACTTTTTGTCTGCATTTTAGACCCTGCTCGGTAATGGTCACTGACTTGCTGGAGTAATCTGGATGACAGGCGACAGTTTCTACAAGGTCATTGTTTTCTACATTTACCTTTAATACCACACTGTCATTTAAAACTTTTAGCATTATGTGAAATCTACAAACTGGCAAAGGCAAATAACAAGTGAACAAAAAAAAGTTATAGATCATGACGCGAAAAATTTCTGAATGACCCCTAAAATTCCAAAGAGCTAGTCAGAGATGACCCCCAAAATTTATGAGCTTGCAGAAACACTGCCTCAAAAAGTACAAATTTGGGGCTTTACCACATCCATTGTATAGCCCTGCTTATCTCTCTGCTTCTGACTTAATTCTTTATCATGCAACAAAATTTAGACTTATCAAAATTCAGAGCATTTGTTACTGATAATGGCTATACTGTTACTTATGGGATAGAAAATTTTATTATTAAAAAATACCAAAAGCCCTTTAATTCCTAGCACTTAAACATATGTTTGTTTTGCTATCTGTTTGAATTGTAAAGCCATCTTTGCAAACAAATGAAAATTGGCAGTCTTTGTAAATTCTAAAAATACTTGCAAAATAAAGTCTGCTTAAATGTTCCTTTAAAGAAGCCCCAGTTTGAAAAGTGGTGCATAAGAGAAATCTGTCCGAGTTTCAGTGGACAACATTTTCAACCTGAGAAAGTTTGATCATAACTGCACAATACAGCTGTTAACACTTTACCAGACGACTAAAATTTTAGGTGGGTTCAAATTGAAAGCATTTGCAGACAACATATATGACCCAAAAAGGGACTTGTCTTTGAATAAGTTCAAAAACATTGTGGTAAAAAAAGAAAATGCTTGTTACCGTCATTTTCACCTTTTTGCACTCTGTTTTTCAAAAGCCTTTGTCACTGGGATTGTTAGCATTTTTTGGTATAGGGTTAACTCTTTACCAAACAACAAAATTCTAGATGAAGAGAAAAACTGATCTTCAGAGGAGGTGACAAGTCAGCATGATTTTATTTCTCAATAAAATTCTATGTAAAAAGAAATAAAGTATCATGAATTATAAAACAGGATTAGATAGGCAGTCAATGGGTCAATTAGTCTATTCTTTTTATCATGTGAAAACATCTTCATTGACCCTTCAACAGACGTCAAAATTTTTGACAGTCGAAATTAAAGGCAATATTGCAGATAACAAATAAAAAGCAGCTCAAATCCCAGGATTCAACTTTGAAAGATATAAATCATTGTGGGAAATTAAGAAAATGCTGGTTACCAGTATTCTCTCCTTTTCCCCACAATGCTTTCAAAGGCCTTCTTCCTCAGGTTGTCAAAACATTGGATTATTTCGTAAAGTGTTAAAAGGTTTGCCTGTGAATTGATGTAATTTTGCAAAACACAGAAAACTATACATCTTTGGAATTATTTCCTCATTATTGTTACTTTTTTTCAGCTAAATTGAGCCATGCTTAGTGAAAAGAGGGTTTAAGACATCTGCAAAAAGTATCGAACCATGTCAGCAGTCCCTGCAGGCCGACATGGGTCGAAAATGGATTTTATGGATAAATGATAATTATGTGAGGACTTGCTTGGTATAATGCATTAAGGAGCTGAATTAAGCCCCCTTTTGCCAGAGCATGGCTCAAGTTTTCTATACTCCTTCAAAACTAATTTTACATTACCCCTCTCTTTCCAACACCCCCCCCAATTTCTTTCCCTGTTCTTGCATTAGAAACAAGTGTGCCAACAAAGCAACACATAGTCACAATACACAGCACAAAAATAACTGCGAGTAACTTTATACGTTGAGCATGTTTGTTCATGATCTTAGAAAAAAAAAAGAAATGCAAGGATTATCTAGATCTATATGCACCAATTTCACTTTTTCGTTTCTTCCTTTCTTCTAAAAGTCTTTTGTAGTACATAAGCATCCGCCGGTTCTATTCTCTTGTAGTAGTTCTTCTTTTCTTCTACTATTTCAAAGCCATGTTTTTCATAGAATTTTATCGCACCATCATTGTTCACCTGCACATGTCTGTAAAAACAAGATATCAAAATGTTTTGACTTTAAAAGAACCATATACAGCTAAATGAAATGCCTATTTCAACATTACTAGTCAAGCCCCAATAGCACAGTCGGTAGCATACATTACTTGAGAACAAGGAGTCCCTGGTTCTAATCCCCAACTCTGCCAATTTCTTTCCGAGGACTGATGAAAGTCATTGCGATAGAAATCATTCCTCTCTCACCACTGATCACTGTTTCAACAATGGAAGCTTATGTGGGAAAACAGCCAGTGGTTTAGTAAGAATATTGTGCATAGTACTGGTAAAAGAAATTCCAGTTCTCCAGCTGCCACGATATAACTGTTGAATAAGGTTGAAAACAGGGTTAAACACCACACAAAGAAACAAATCAAAAGTTACTACATGACAGAGGTTTTAACTCGTTAAAATTTTACCACACAATGCCGACATTTAATGACCTGAGGAAGAAGCCTTTTGAAAACATTGTGGGAAAAGGAGAAAATGCTGGTAACCAGCATTTTCTCCTTTTCCCACAATGTTTTCTACCTAATCAAAGGCAGAAATCATCATTTGAGCTTCATTTAACGTGTTGTTGGCAAATGCTTTCAATTTGGAAAGGACTAAAATTTTGTCGTATGGTAAAGGGTTAAACTTAACAGCATTTGCTGATGACAAATTATAAATTTTGGCATTACTGTTGGAGTTTGTCTTTGAATGGATGGAAAATAGGGCAGAAAAAAGAAGATAAATCTGGTTACCAACATTTTCTTTTTAACCCACGGTGTTTTATTTCTCCAAAAGGGTTGTTAAAACACAGAATTGTTCAATAAATAGTAAAGACCAAGGTTTTACAATGAAAATTTCCAGCCAAAGGTAAATACCTAAATATTGCATTTTTTTTTTTTTTTCAAAAAAAAAAAAAAAAATACCTCTGTATCTGACAATGTATATCCAAGATAACACTGCATATTTTGAGCAGTCTGATCTTGATCAAAACTGTCCACACTCATGCTAAGCAGTCTGAACTTGATTGCCAGAAATTTCAGAGTCTTGAAATCTAAAGGTCTATGTCTATGTGTCTAGTCTATGAAATGACTCTTTAATACTCAAAATATGACTCTTTAATACTCAAAATAGATGAAGAATATAGATAACGATCAACTGCTTAAATGCCAGAGACTTTTCCAAAATGTCGTCTTTATTTCATGTATACAAATCATCTTTATCTTTTGTACATAAAAGTTAAGTCCAAGCTTTTGTGTACCATCAAAAATAGAAAAATATATTTATTTCACTATGATGTAGAAATAGAACAGCAACTCTTTTGTACTTTGCATCAAATTGTATAAGTTGTCTCCCCTACATATATGTTGTTAGCTCACTGTGGGACCATTCACACCTTTATTCATTTCCTCTTGCAGAGGGCTTTTTTCTTTATAAAGCAAAAAACTTTTAAAAACATTATGGCCAAAGGAGAAAAACCTTCATAACAAAAAAATTGGATGTGCAGACTGACGTGCATGTGTTCTAGCAAACTGTAAAATTTGCATCATTATGAACAATTAACTGGTGATTAAGTACTAACCCCTTATCAAAAAATCCCATGTTTTAACAACCTGTAACAGATGGCTTTTGAAAATGATGTTGGAAAAGAAGAAAATAATGGTAACCAGCATTTTCCCACAAAGTTTACCCTATTAACCCTTTACCACACAATCCCAAGTTTTAACGACCCTGAGGAAGAAGCCTTTTGAAAACATTGTAGGAAAAGGAGAAAATGCTGGTAACCAGCATTTTCTCCTTTTCCCACAACGTTTTCTACCTTATCTAAGACAATTTACATCATTTGATTCACATTTCAATTGTGGTCTGCAAATGCTTTCAATTTGGACCAGTCTACATTTTTGTCGTTTGGTAAAGTGTTAAAAAGAAATCCTATCTTAACAGCAACAATTCATTTTTCACTTTCAAATTGGACAAGTCTACAAATTTGTTGTTTGGTAAAGAGTTAATAGGTTCCTGTCGACCAAAAGATAGCTCAACCTGCAAATACATTCCATGTATGGAGGGGAGGATTAGATTTACTTAACAAAAGCATCTTTATAAATTTTAAAACAACTAGAGCCGTCACTGAATGTGACTTAATACCCCCGCCAGAGCTTTGACAGAAAAAAAGTGTCAAGTTCAAGGGGAGATAATTCCTCAACCAGGGGGAGTTGACACTTGAAAATTATGTCTTGCAAATCTTCAATATGATCAATATATGTGCAAAGTTTCAATGCAATTGAAGGAAAACTCTAGGAAGATTTCGCGACACAAAATTGCTAGTATTTTGTACACAGACGGACACACGGACGGACAGACAGACAGGCTGATTCCAGTATACCCCCCGAAAACATTTGTTTCGCGGGGGTATAAAAATTAAATGCAGGCTAGAGTTGAACCTTATCACACAGGTAAATGGCAATAGATACGCTTAACCCTTTACCACAAAATCCCTTGCTCTAACAACGCTAATATAAAGGGTTTTGGAATACATTCTGGGGAAAGGAAAAAATGCAGGTTATCAGTATTTTCTTTTTCATTCACAATATTTTCAACCTCATCAATGACAAAACCTTAATTTGAATAATTCTTTCCCAAACCACAAAACTTTGGACTGAACCAAATTGAAAGAATTTACAGACGACAAATTATATGTTGCGAAAATGATGATTTCTCTCATTGATAGGGTATGAAACATTGTGGGAAAAGGAGAAAATGCTGGTTACCAGCATTTTCTCCTTTTCCTACAATGTTTACAGAAGGCTGTCCTGTCAGGGGCTTTAAATCGGGACTGTGTGGTTGATTTATCATGTGCAAATGCTTTCAATTTGAACATGTCCAAAATTCTATCATTTAATTGAACTAAAAAAGCTCCGGACTATATCACTCATGCTCTGTGGAAAGGGGCCTTAATGCATCTGCAAAAGATTATTGATCCAGGTCAGGCTGTGCAGTCCATGCAGGCTGGCTGTATCAAAATTGTTGCTTTTGGTAAATTTTCTGCATGCCCATGGACCATTCTACCTCAGGACTCCGCCGGTTGGAAGAACAAATGGATTTTGTGGATCCATAATTATGTGATGACTTGCTTAGTATAATGAATAACAGAGATACATTAAACCCCCTTTTGCCAGAGCATGGCTCACATATTTTGTCTATTTCAAGCAATATAAATGATTAACCCTTTCCCAAACAAGCCCTGGTTTTCATGTGTCTGCAGTATAAGTCTTTTGAAAACACTGTGGGAAAAGGAGAAATTGCCTGTAACGAGCAATTTCTCCTTTTCCCACAGTGTTTTCTACCCTTTTTGAGAACTTTCTGCCATTTCCATCAAATTTAACTCTTTCTTTCCATGTTGTTACAACTCAGGATCGTGTGGTAAAGCATTCAACCACCTTTCACCAGAGCAAAGTGTTACTCTATCTACTTACAAGAAAACATTATCAAAGCTTCCATCCTCCTCACAGATTTTTAGCACATGGTTTAACATCACAGTACCTAAAATAAAAAGAATTTACATGATTTCTTCCTTCAAAACATAGTTATACTTCTTTCATAATGTTTCACAGTCATGTTATATCAATTTCATGTAATAAATGTACAGCTAATAATGATCTGACCTCTTCTCACTAAAAACTGTGTATTTTGTTTCCATCCAGTAAATCTATAATTTCAAGTTTATAAAGAATAGAGCATCTCTTAACCTTTTACCGCACAATGACGCCTTCTGACGCCCCTGGGAAAGAAGCCTTTCGAAAACATTGTGGGAAAAGGAGAAAATGCTGGTAACCAGCATTTTCTCCTTTTCCCAATGTTTTCTACCCTATCAAAGAAAAACTGCACCATCTGAGCCACATTGAAATTGTCGTCTGCAAATGCTTTCAATTTGGATTAAGGCTAAAATTTTGTTGTCTGGTAAAGGCTTAACTCTTTACCACACAATCCCGACTTTTAACGACACAGAGACAGAAGCCTTTTGAAAACATTGTGGGAAAAAAAGAAAATGCTGGTAACCAGCATTTTCTTCTTTTCCCACAACGTTTTCTACCCTTTTAGAGACAAATTTCATGTTTTGAGCATCATTTAAAATGTCATCTGCAAATGCTCTCAATTTGGACTAGTCTACATTTTTGTCATGTGGTAAAGAGTTAAACTTTTACCAAACAAACCCAAGTTTTCACCAAACCCAACAAGGCTGATTCTTAAAATGTTGTGCAAAAAAGAGAAAATGCTGCTAACTAAAAACTTCTTTTCCCACAATGTTTTCCACCTTTTCAAAGAAAAATCACTCGATTTGGGTCTCTTCGATTTGTAGTCTACATATGCCTTGAATTTGGACAAGTCTAATATTTTGTTGTTAGGTAAAGAGCCAAGATCTTTACTCAAATCTGTGTTGAAGACACTCAGCATCATCTTAAAATAATTAAGATAAGTATGGTAAGCCCACCCACAACATATTTTGTTTACAATCCAAACTTCTTATGACCTGAGATAGAAGCTTTCTGAAAGCATCATGGTAAAAGGAGAAAATGCCAGCAACCGGCATTTTCTCCTCTCCCAAAATTTTTTCCACTTCCTCAAGGATAAGTTTTACCATTTATGCCACAGATAATTGTTGTCTACAAATGTTTTCAATATGGCCGAGTCTAAAATTTTCTCGAGTTTTAACGACCCTGAGAAAGAAGCCTTTTGAAAACACTGAGGGAAAGGAGAAAATGCTGGTAATCCTTTCATAGACAAATCTCATCATCTGAGCCATGTTTAATCGGTCATCAGCAAAAGCTTTAACTCTTTACCACACAACAAAATTTTAGACTCATCCAAATTTAAAGTATTTGCAGACGACAAAATTAACGTGACTCAAATATAGAAATTTGTTTTAGGAAGGGTAGAAAACATTGTGGGAAAAGGAGAAAATGCTGGTTACCAGCATTTTCTCCTTTCTCACAAAGTTTTCAAAAGGCTTCCTTCTCAGGGCTGTGAAGACTCGAGATTGTTTGGTAAAGAGTTAACTCTTTACCACACAACAAAATTCTAGCCTGGTACAAATGGAAAGCAGTCGCAAACAACAAATTGAATTCAGCTAAAAGTATAGAATTCAATTTTCAAAAGGGTAGAAAACATTGTGGGAAAAGAAGAAAATGCTGGTACGAAAATGCTGGTTACCAGCATTTTCTCCATTTCCCACTTTGTTTCAAAAGCCTTCTTTGTCTGGATTGTGTGGTAAAGGCTTAAAAATTTCATCATCTGGTAAAGATTTAAAACTCTGGATTGGAAAAAAAGAAAAGGTACTTTAGTCATTTCAGACAATAACAAAAATGTTTTCCTAAAACCCAGCATCTTAACTCTTCATCAAAAGACAAAATTCCAGACTATTCCAAATTGAAAACATTTGCAGACGACAAACTAAAGGTGACAAAAAAATTGAAATCTGTTTTGGAAGGGTAGAAAACATTGAGGGAAAAGGAGAAAATGCTGGTTACCAGCATTTTC
The DNA here is from genome assembly GCA_945859785.2 of Tridacna gigas. Lineage (NCBI taxonomy): Eukaryota > Metazoa > Mollusca > Bivalvia > Cardiida > Cardiidae > Tridacna > Tridacna gigas. Next base: position 57,528,769 of record OX244035.2, read on the forward strand.
TCCTTTTCCCACAATGTTTTCAAAAGGCTTCTTTCTCAGGGTCGTTGAAAGTCGGGATTGTGTGGTAAAGTGTTAAAATAGAACTATTGCCTTATTTAGGCAAGGGCAAGAAATGATAGATCAAACATACTGATTCCAAGACGTCTGTAAGGAGCAAGGCTTCTTTCTCAGGGTCGTTAAAAGTCTGGATTGTGTGGTAAAGGGTTAAAATAGAACTATTGCCTTATTTAGGCAAGGGCAAGAAATGATAGATCAAACATACCGATTCCGAGACGTCTGTATGGAGCAAGAGCACCAAGGGTCATTATATACAGTCTTCTTTGGTTATCTGATGTGTCGACACGGCAACAAACTGCCCCTACAACTATGTCATTGAAGTATGCTGAAAAATAAACATGTCCATTTTGTTATACACTTTAATAAAATGGTGGAGAGCAATTGCTGATATTTTTTTTTTATGCATCAATTAGAAACAATTCATAATGATTTCAGAACTTCACCTTACATAACTTACAAAGACATTAAACTGATTTGCTGCATATTTTTTTCTTTCAAATGATTTGTTCTACAATTAATGCTTTAACTCTTTACCACACGATCCCAACTTTTAACAACCTTAAGAAGAAGGCTTTTGAAAACCTTGGGGGAAAAGGAGAAAATGCTGGTAACCAGCATTTTCTCCTTTTCCCATAATGTTTTCTACCTTTCCCAAAACAAATTTCAACTTTGGAGTCACATTTAATTTGTCGTCTGCAACTGCTTTCAATTTGGACCAGTCTAAAATTTTGTTGTGTGGTAAGGTTAATTTGGACCAGTCTAAAAAGAGTAAAATTTCTTTTGGTAAAGAGTTAGGGAACAATCCAATGGCTTAACAAAGGAATAAAAGGAAGAAGGCTTTTTCGCACTCAACTTTGGAAAAGAAGAAAAATGCTGGTGATCAGCATTTTCTTCTTTATACCCACTGTTTTCTAGCCTTCCAAAGACAAATCCAATGATTTGAGTCATATTCAATTTATACTCTGTCAGTGCTTTTATTTAGACAATTGTAAAACATTTGTTGTCTTATACTGAGGTAATTTTCATATATTTAACCCTTTACTACACAATCCTGACTTTTAAAGACCCTGAGGAAGAAGCCTTTTGAAAACATTGTGGGAAAAGGAAAAAATGCTGATAACCAGCATTTTCTCCTTTTCCCACAATGTTTTCTATCCTGTCAAAGTCATCTTTCATAATTTGAGTCTTACTTAAATTGTTGTCTGCAAATGCTTTAAAGTTGGACAATTCTACATTTTTCACCTGGGAAAGACTTAAATATCTAACCCATGACATTCTACTAAATTCTTACCCAGCTTAGCTAACTCTCCAACCTCAAGAACATCTTTGTAGAACTTATCATTATATGTGACAGGAAAGACAACTTGATTCAATCTCTTCAACTGTTTGATATTATGTGCAGTTATATCTCCTAGCTCAGTTCTGCCCCTACAAAAAAGAAAATTATAACAACTTCTGATACCATGCAAATTGATGTTTCCCAGTAACTTCTATATGAACCTTACTCTGTGAAAAAGGAGCTTCATGCATTTGCAAAATGTATTGACCCAGGCTGACCAGGGCCAAAGCATTTTGCTTTTGGTCAAATATTGATGCATACAGCCGTTTGAAGAGATCCTGTAATAGCTGTATAACCAAATATTTTTCAAGACACATGAAAAGAAGTTAGTGGTGCCACAATCACAAAAATAACTTCAGAGCTACCCTCTGAGTGAGTATAGTTTACTTTCCTTAAATGTGATTTTAGTTTTTGACAGGTCGCATCCATGTACAGAAACAATTGCAAAAAAAATTAGAGAAATCTCTGCACAGATTTTGTGTGCATGTTAAACCCTTTACCACACAATCCCGACCTTTAACGACCCTGAAAAAGAAGCCTTTTGAAAACACTGTGGGAAAAGGAGAAAATGCTGGCAACCAGCATTTTCTCCTTTTCCAACAATGTTTTCTACCCTTCCCAAATTAATCTCAACTCTTGATTCACATAGTCATTTATTTTGTCGCCTGCAAATGCTATCAATTCTGACTAATCTAAAATTTTGTCGTTTGGTAAAGGGTTAAACTCTCATATTATAAACAACTTCTAAAAGTGCTTTAGCAATGAAATCTTTAATGTTTAATTTTGTCCTTGGTCATGTGTGTCAATTTAGGGCTGTCATGATACGCCTTAAGTGTACCACAATATATTGCAATACACAGAAACCATATTGTGATACATACCACAATATATCGCATCCATGTTTAAATTAATATTTAAAACAAGAGGGCCATGATGGCCCTGGATCACTCACCTGAGTAGAGTGCCTTAGAGGTATTTCTTTAATTTGACCAAGTACCTAGTTTATGACCCCAGGTGACCCAATTTCAAACTCATATTTCACGAAGACAAACATTCTGACCAATTTTCAAGTCAATTGAGCAAAAAATGTGGCCTCTAGAGTACCCTAAAGGTATTTCTTTAATTTGACCTAGTGACCAAGATTATGACCCCAGGTGACCCAAATTTGAACTGGTCTTGGACTTTATCAAAAGAAACATTTTAACCAATTTTCAAATCAACTGAATAATAAATGTGACCTCTGGAGTGCTCACTAGGTATTTCTTTAATTTGACCAAGTGACCTAGTTTATGACCCCAGTTGACCCAAATTCAGACTCATGTGAGATTTTATAAAGACAAACATTCTGACCAATTTTCAAGGCAATTGAGCAAATAATGTGGCCTCTAGAGTGCCCACAAGGTATTTCTTTAATTTGACCTAGAGACCTAGTTTATAATTCCAGTTGACCCAAATCCAAACTCATCTGATATTTCATCAAGACAAACATTCTGGCCAAATTTCAGGTCATTTGTGCAATAAATGTGGCCTCCAGAGTGCAAACTAGGTATTTCTTTAATTTGATCCTTTGACCTAGTTTATGACCCCAGTTGACCCAAATTCAGACTTATGTGAGATTTTATAAAGTCAAACATTCTGACCAATTTTCAAGGCAATTGAGCAAATAATGTGGCCTCGAGAGTGCCAACAAGGTATTTCTTTAATTTGACCTGGTGACCTAGTTTATGACCCAAGATGACCCAATTTTGAACTCAATGTGCTTAGATGGGCAAACAAACTTAGAAGAGAATCACTACATACCAAATATCAAAGCTCTACGCCTTCCAGTTTCAAAGAAGAAGTTTAAACTTTTCCTTCTTTGTTCCTATGTTCGAACTTGTGACCCCCGGGGCAGGGCCAGTTTTGACCCCAGGGGCATCATATGAACAAACTTGGTAGAGGTCTACTAGGAGATGCTACATACCAAATATCAAAGCTCTACGCCTTCCATTTTCAGAGAAGAAGATTTTTAAAGTTTTCCTTCTCTGTTCCTATGTTCGATCTTGTGACCCCCGGGGCAGGGCCAGTTTTGACCCCAGGGGCATCATATGAACAAACTTGGTAGAGGTCCACTAGAAGATGCTACATACCAAATATCAAAGCTCCGAGCCTTCCTGTTTCAGAGAAGAAGATATTTAAAGTTTTCCTTCTTTGTTCTTATGTTCGAACTTGTGACCCCCCAGGCAGGGCCAGTTTTGACCCAAGGGGCATCATATGAACAAACTTGGTAGAAGTCTACTAGGAGATGCTACATACCAAATATCAAAGCTCTACGCCTTCCAGTTTCAGAGAAGATGATTTTCAAAGTTTTCCTTCTCTGTTCCTATGTTCAAACTTGTGACCCCCGAGGCAGGGCCAGTTTTGACCCAAAGACATCATATGAACAAACCTGGTAGAGGTCCACTAGAAGATGCTACATGCCAAATATCAAAGCTCTATGCCTTCTAGTTTTAGAGAAAAAGGTTTTTAAAGTTTTCCTTTTTTGTTATTATGTTCGAACTTGTGACCCCAGGGGCGGGGCAAGTTTTGACTTCAGGGGCATCATATGATCAAACTTGGTAGAGGTTGACTAGGAGATGCTACATACCAAATATCAAAGCTTTACACCTTCAAGTTTCAGAGAAGATTTTTAAAGTTTTCCTTCTTTGTTACTATGCTCAAGCTTGTGACCCCCGGGGCGGGGCCAGTTTTGACCCCAGGGGCATCATATGAACAAACTTGGTAGAGGTCCACTGGGAGATGCTACATACCAAATATCAAAGCTCTGCGCCTTCTAATTTCAGAGAAGAAGATTTTCAAAGAATTTGCATTTTTTTCCTTTTTGTTGCCATGGCAACCAGAGTTAAGGGTGGAATTCAATTCTTTGAACACTGTGGTAGAGCTTCACCCAAGGAACATCCCTGCCAAGTTTCATCAAGATTGGCCCAGTGGTTTAGGAGAAGAAGATGTTTAAAGAAATTGTTGACGGACGACAGAAGCCGGACATAGGGCTATCACAATAGCTCACCTTGAACATGTGCTCAGGTGAGCTAAAGAAAAAAAAAAAAACCCTTTGTTATTCATAATTCAGGTTTAATTCTTCCAAAACAAGAGAAGGTGAATCAATTAAATCACCCAATCTCAACAAAAGTGATTCCAAATATCGGATTTTGCCTTCTTATTCGGTATTTTACTATAACCATCCTCGGTCACGTCTATAGCATTAGTGATGGCAGCCATTGTTGATATGGTCGTACTCAATTCAAAAAATGCAAACGCAACCAAGTAGAATTACAAGAAAATATTTCAGTATATTTTCCATACATTTTCAATTAATTTGATTATCGTATTAATGAATTTTATTCTTGTATTCCTGTTTTTAAAAATCTGTAACTTTTGATGTTTTAAACATTACGCTAGCGACTCGGCATTGCGTGGTTTGGATTGAATTGATTGTGACCATAAAATCATGTATGCTCTAATCTGCTTTCATACTAAACTGGTACCCATAACCGTCCGATAGACAACAGGCTGCCAGTTTACTTCCATACGCACTACGATTATAATACTGATAAGCGTTTGCATGACCCAGGCCTCTGCCAACTCTCAGACTATGGGGAGAAGTGACTTCTCCCTAGTCTGAGAATTGGGAGAAATTTTTCAAAATGGGGAGAAGTGGTCAGACTTCGAGGAGAAGTTTAGACGGACATTAAAATGCGGACGTGGTCGGACTTATAGAAGGAAATAACAATATTTTAACAATTCAACAGTTTGATTGGATAGAAAACCATGTAAATTAAATGAAAATATTTAATATGGTATGTCTTTTTAATTATTAATATATCTATTCCTATTTGAAACTACTTAAAACATATTTATTCATTGTTTACCATGCTCAATTCATACACTTTTTGGATAAAAACATTATGGAAAGAGAAAACAAATACTTGTTGTGAGCAGTGTTTTCTCCAAGCACATTTTTTTTTTTCCAAAATCTTTGAAGCACTAATTTTTTTTCCAAAAATCCTGGGCAAAAATTTTTGCTGAAAACCATTATCTTTACCAGGGATCATGTGTATTACAATCCCTGTCCCTGACCAGGTAATAAACAAGAGGGCCATGATGGCCCTGTATCGCTCCACTGGCTTATAAATATAAACCATAAATACTAAACATTTTAATTCTGAGCCAAATGGTTTCAAAATGAAGACTTGCAAAGTTTCTCCGTAAAAGCCCATGTGAAAGTTGAGACCCGCAGGGCAAAGCCATTTTTGATCCCAGAGCTATAATTACTTGAACCCTGGTAGAGGTCCACAAGATAAAGCCATGTGCCAAAATAATACAAGTCTATGCTGTATGCTTATAAATAAGGTGATTTTCAAGTTTTGTCCATATGAAGCCTCTGTAAAACATAAGACCCCTGATGCAAGGCTAATTTCAAAAAAAAAAAAAAATCAAAACAGGAAGATTTCTTAAGTTGTCAATATGTAAGCCCATGTAAAACTTGTGACCCCTGCGGCAGGGCCAATTTTGACCCCAGGGCTAAAATTTTGGCCCGCTTGGTAGAGGTCCACTAGGTATAGCTACATGCAAAATTTGGTAGATCTAGGCCTTATGGCTAGGTACAGGAAAATTTTTGAAGTTTTCTCTATATAAGCCTATGTAAAACTTGTGACCCATGGGGCTGAGCCAATTTTGACCCCTGGGCTATAATTTGAAGAAACTTGATAGAGGTCTACTACATAAAGCTACATGCCAAATTTGGTAGCCCTATGCCTTATGGTTTCAGACAAGAAGATTTTTAAAGATTTCCAATATTTTTCAGTTTTGTTGCCATGGCAACCAGAGTTTTTAAAGGAATCAAATTCTTTCAAGAAATTCTGAAGAGGACTATGGCAGGATCATTTCTGTGAAGTTTCATGAAAATTGGATGGGTAGTTTCAGAAAAGAAGATGTTTGAAATAAAAGTTAACACGGGGACGGACGGACGCACGACGGACACCGGGCCATGACATAAGCCCGCTGGCCTTCGGCCAGTGGAGCTAAAAATTCTAAATCTAAAATCAAAAGCATTTACAGCAGGCAAATAGATAATTACTCAAAGGATGTAAGTAATGTTAAAAAGTAACGCAAATATTGTGTCAAGGGAAGGAGAGTTTTCTACCAGCATTTTCTCCTGTTGGCACCATGTTTTCAACTTCCTCATTGTAATTAAAGCCCAGTTTCAGGCAGCAAGAGAAATTGAAGGTAAGTTTGTCTCAATACTGTTTGTCTTTTGCTGAAGACAGATAAATCATCAATGAAAACATCGCTAAGGACATACGTTTCCAACTTAAATACCTGTTTTACCTTGTAGATCGTTCGTTCGCGGTAGATAGGGTCCAATCAAGAAAAATGTCAAAATTTTGACAAAGCATAAAATCAATATAATGTATGCATATTTTGTTAATTTCATCTTTTTGTTTGCGTCAAAGAAAAATATACAATTTCATCCAAATTTTTTAAAGAAAACTGCCCTCGAGCTAATGTGAATGTCACTATTCCCAGCAGCCATTTTGAAATCGAATCATGTGACTTGCTGGAATATTCATCCAAAAATCAGTTTTAACGAGACAGTTGGCACCAATTTGTAGTCATATGATTTAAAAGTATTGCCACATGATTTTAGCAGATCATCTCGTTATTAAAAGTGTGAATAATAAAGGATGGGGTAAATGGTGTTTTAAAAGCAAGGTGCCGATCTCAATTCATTTCCTGGATATCAAATAAACATTGATATCTGGGTCAGGGTTTTACACTGAAAAAAAGAGTCCAGACAAGCCGCTAGATGGCGCCGATGTTTGTTATGACTGGCGAAGGTTAAGATTATACCTACCAATTAAGGAGGAGGATTTGGTACCCGAGAAACTAATTAACAACCGCTTGTCAAACCAGACAGTTGAAAACAATATAATTTCGCTGACTGGACACCAGCTGTGAATCGGGTATAACGCACTGTTATGTAATAGATCTATCTATGCTGATTGTGTATCGAGTACCCGAGGCATGGTCAATATAACGCGAGGCGACTTTCCAATTTTTTCAGGCGACTTCGATTTCGCTTTGAATGGCGAAATGGGCGAAGTTTTTTTTAAATCAGGTGACTTTTTTGCCTAAGTCGCCCACTCGGCTGAGGCCTGATGACCGCGACATTTTAGAAACCACCAGATCAAAATAAACCGAAAATACATTGAAACTAGAAAATATCGCAAAAAAACTGGTTTGTGAAGTTTGTATCGCGGTATGTATTGACTTTGAATTATATTGCAATATACCGGTATACAGGCATATCGTGACAGCCCTACTACAACAAATTAACTGTCTTTCATGAGTCCGACGAATCACCGAAACACCGAAATACCCCAGATTTTTTTTTTAACTTTTTGATTTCAAACAACTGAAGTTGTGGTGTTTAACACAAATTGTAATCATACTGATGAAGGAGGGTTAGTTTAAAACCTAATGACAAAATAACAACATGCCATTGAAGCCCGACATGAAGAATGTGCACCGGAATATCCCACCGGAACTGTAAATGTTCACCGAAATACCCGCCCGGCATAGTAAAATTTGTCGATTCAGGGATTCTACATCCGCAATCTAAGTACAGCAGCTTGTGCTTGTGCATAAGGTTGATGTGTCTGATTTTTATCCATAACTATGCTGGCAAAAATAGTTTTCACTTTTATATTGGATATATATGAAATTAAAAATCACCAAATCAGAAAACCGGCATCCATTTTAAATCTGTGGTTAACACGTTACCAGGCGTAAATTGATAAGACACTTATAATTCCGCCGATAAGATTATTAATAATAACCATGCCATTTTAAAAATCACAATGACAAACTTACACATCAAATAAGTTGGATCATATCAGCCGAATGCCTTCAATTACGATTGCATCACTTGAACAGAACAGAACGGAGCTATTTGTGCATTTCGATGGATCAGAGACCTACATTATGCAATGTCTGATTTGGGTCTACCTCGTCCGCAAATGATTTTGTATGTGTGTTTATCATTCAATGAAATAATAAATTCATGTAATCATATGATACTGATAATTTTTCAGGTCTAGATTGGCGTAACCAAGATCGGGTATTTCAGTATGTAACAGACCAGACACGCGAGTGTTTCGGTGATCGTTCTCCACGTAAATTAATGATCAGAATATATTAAAAACATCATCCTTCTCATCAATGATTGATACATTCATTGCGAGCATTTTCAGTTAAAGAAAAAAGAAAAAAAGAAAAACACTGCAAACTAATATCAGTTATCTGAACTTAATATTGAAAAAAATAGGGGTATTTCGGTGGTATTTCGGTGATTCGTCGGACCAGTCTTTTATTGCTATACAGGTTAAAACGACGAAACAGAAATTCAGAACAGTGCTTAACTCTTTACCACACAATCCCGAGTTTTAACAACCCTGAGAAAGTAGCCTTTCAAAAACAATGTGGGAAAAGGAGAAAATGCTGGTAACCAGCATTTTTTCCTTTTCCCACAATGTTTTCTACCCTTCCCAAAACAAGTTTTAATTTTTCATTCGAATTTATTTTGTCGTCTGCAAACGCTTTCAATTTGGACCAGTCTAAAATTTTGTCGTGTGGTAAAGAGTTAAATGGTATGATGCACAATTAACATCCGAATATGAGAAGAAGCATCATAAACGTCTCATTATTGAGACCGCCTCCTGAGTCAGAGGTACTTCCTCTGAAGTGTCATTGACCAATTATCAAAGAGCTCAAGCCTAGACCTCATGCAATCCTGGGGAACCATGATTCAGTGAGATTTCGCTGTGATATGACAGTGTTGAAAGTGTTGTAAAACTATTCAATCGAAGCAGTTGTCCGACTAATCTATCATCCGAAATTAGGCAAGTTCACCGACCGGCGAGATATTAAAAAAGTTTATCTGACTTTTAATGTCGGAGCGAGCGTATCGAAAGAACATTCATAAATACCTTGTCATATTTCTTGGTTATCATATACACGTCTTCACTAGTTAAGTCGGCTTTTTGTGATGTTGATTTTCGGTGCGAGTTTTTTGTCCGGAAGTGGCGGGAATACAGAATGGTACAGGGTAATATAACTGTGTAAATACATTGTCGTCTCATTAGGAGAAACGTTCCCTTTTGAAAAATTATATATTTCTCGTATCAGGTGCATACTGTCAATTACATCAAATTGCATTCTTATGAACGTGTCTATCATTTTTTCCCTTTAATAACCATTGTAAATATCCTTTACGATCGTCTTTAATATTGAAAACTGTTCTGCTCGTTGCCAACGAGTCCTGACTAAATAATAAGATTTAACATTGAAAGCGCAGGTTTCTTATTGTTTTAGTAGCCTTGGAGACTAAAGGTGGTCATTATCAGACTTCACTAAAGTTGCAGTTCCCGTTTGCTGAGAAATTCTAGATAGACTAAAGCAGCCCATAAATTGCAGGTGTGCCAATTCAGGTCTTTCTTCTAGACAGAAAATGTCCAGTAGGCATAGCCTGGTTTAGTTCTCTTGATTTAAAACATCTTTCCATACACCATCTGATCCATCGTTCATTTCTTCAAAAATATCAGCCCCTCCAGGGATCGATCTCTGGTCCCTCCATCGAGCGCCACTCATCCACCCAGCTACCCGTCCCAAGTTCATATCTATATTTCTAATTTTACATGCATAATCAAGAAGATCTACTCTATGAAGTCTTCTCCTTTGTTACATGTATATTCTTTCACAGCAACAGTATAAAGCAACAAGCCGATAAGTAATCTACCAAAAGTAGGCCTAGGGATTGAACCCTTGAACCTTTGGGTCGATTCACAAACTCCAAGAGCATAGCGCACATACATGGATCCGTGGCGATGAGATAAACCGACTTCCTTGGTTACCGTCGTTAAGGGCTCATATAATACACCGATCGCTCGAAAAGCAGTGTGTATTGCAATTTAGACTGCGACCGCATGGCAAGATCAACATTTGTTGTAGATGACGTATAAAGAATTTCACATGATCCAGGAGTTTCATTTTTGGCCAGGGCTTGGCTTGCCAAGCCCAAGGCCATAGGAATCGTATACTACAATTTCAACCCCCATCCAAGCATTTACGGAAAAACCCGAGTAAAAGTGAAAAGTACCGTGTGCATTCCATCTCACTACGCTGAAAGAAACGACCCCTTAAAATAATAAAAATATTTCGATTTAAACATCATAGTAAGGTTTAATTTCACAACAAGGTTTGATAGATATGCGAATTTAATCCTACGAAAGTGTTGACTGAGAATTTTGGGCCCGGTGTGCTTATTTATATCTGCGAATTCGTGCGCTTAACAGTGAAAGAAACAATTGGCAGACCTCGGGTGATCGTTGATCAAATGTTTAGATGTAGGTACACAGTCGACCGAGTTGTGACGAGTGCTGTTGCCGAGCACTAATCGGAATTGTTCGTTTGTTCTTTTTCTAGACACCATGTGAATGACAAATGATGATAGGGTATTTTATGCAGACGGTGCGCTCTTTCTCTGAAAAAGGTGTCTCAAAACCTCAGTAAGATTTTAATTTTCGTAAAATTACTGTGCACCTCGTGTCTGAAGTTATATCTATGTATTTGGTTGGTATATATGCTTTATTTCTTCCTGTCAGGGTTGTCCAGATATGACATCTCGGCCCATAACCATTTCGATCCATAGCAAACTGGGCGCATGCAATGTCAAATATGTATAAAAGTTTGTAAAATCAGCCATTGAAAATCAGCTAATCTTTATAAAAAGATGAAATTTAAAACTTGTTTAAATTGAAAACATTTGCGGATGGTAAGTTAGATATAGCTGAAATGTTGGTTATTGGCTGTGAAAGTGCAGAAAACCTTGTAGGAAGAATGAGGGCATTTTCTTCTTCTTGTTTTTTTTTTTTTTCAAAAGGTTTTCATGAGGCTATGTCCTTAGAGTCTTTAAAACTCGGGATTGTGTGGTAAAGACTTAAGTAACTGCTGGGTTTTTTATATCGAAGATCAGGCTTGACATTCAGTGCAATTTGATCTTTATCTCCATAGGTACTTAGGCTGACCTGGGTCGAAACTTTTTGCTTTTGGCAAATTTTCTGCATGTCAAAGGACCAGTGTACCTCATGATTCAGTCGGTTGTTCGACAAAATGGATTTTATGGATCCATAACTATATGACGGCTCGTTTGGAATGATATATCACGGAGATGCATTATACCCCCTTTTGCCAGAGCAAGGCTCATTTGTGTCTTCCATAATCACAACCAGCAGCTCTTAAAATTTATCAATCCTAGATGACTTTACTCAGATGAGGGCTTTGTTCAACGGCCCTTTTGTTTATGAAAATCGGCTTTCCAGCTTGGTTGATCATGGCAACTTAGAGATTCCATAGACTTTCAATGGGGAAAATTGAAAAGTGTCATTTACAGCAGATATTTTGAAAAAAAAAAAACTTTTATAGAAATGTCCCTTGAACAGTCTTGTATCATCCATATGATTTTATTCAACTAGTAGTCTTTACCTCATCTATTTACGAAGAAAACGTCAAGCTATTGTCAAAGCCTATGCGTCATTGTCATCGTGTAAAAACTTTTATATTTTATAATCTCTGTTCTTTCGTGAAGATATTTACTTCAAACTTGGACAAGTTATTTACTCTCAGAAGGCATAACCTTATAACAAGGGCAGGTAACCATCAAAATATTTTTGACACAGTTTCGCCTTTTTTTACTTCTTTGAATTTTCAGAACCTTTGACATTTTATCATATCTGTCATTAATTAAGATACTTACTTCAAACTTGAACTTTTTGTTAACTGTTAAAAGGGGATTTTTATCAGCACAACAGAGGCAGGTAACCACCAAAACATTTTTGGCAAAATAATTAGTTATGTCCCTTTTTCGACTAAGAACTTTTAGCTCAGCTGTTTTTAGAGGCATGGTATTTTCATAGCCCTAGTGTCATCATCTTCGTCGTTTGTGTCGTCGTCATGCAAACTCTTTGACATTTTTACAGTATCTTTGTTATTACTGAAGATGTTTACTTCAAACTTGGACAAGTCGTTAACTATCGAAAGGGAAACATAAACAACAAGAGTAAATAACTATCTAGTTATGCGCCTTTTTCAACTTTGTGTCTTCACAGAAAATCAAGCAACTACAGCCGAGCGTTGGCACCCCCATATGGTGCTCTTGTTACCAAACACACTGTTGCCGAGCATTGGCGCCCTTTTTATTTGTTGCTGTAGAAACCAAAATGAAAAAATAGGAAGAAATACCTAGAAAATTGTCTTTTCAGACACCAAATCATGCTCTGTGATATTAGCCTTTAAAGACTGTGTTTTTTCTTGTCATTGATCAAAGGACATGGTTACTGTTTCAACTTGTAGACTGAGTATGATAAAATGAAAAAAAAAAAAAAAATGATTCATTGCTTGGTCACTGTGGATTTTTGCACTTTCCAGAAGTGTTCCCTGGACTTGTCCTCTATCAGCAATTTTTTGCACGTTGCTCATTTTGGTTTTTGATTTGTTGCCAAAGCAACGTAAAGGAAGAAAATAGGAAACAGAAAATTCTTTGAAAATTATTTCCTTTCAATTCATAAAAGACCATGAGGGCAAGGCCATACCAAAGTACTCATTATATTAGCCTTTACAAATTTATGTTTGTCCATTCTGTTGTCAACTCCACAGACTGTCAGTGTGAGACGTGTAGATATTTTTTTATTTGTCTGTACAAATGTAATAGCAGTTTTTACGCCTGTACAGATGTGACAGCAACTTTAAGCTTCTGGGGCTCATCTTCCTACCTCGTCTCCCGTTCTGATACCCAGGCCCTCAGCGCTTTCAGCGCTTTGATTTTGAAGGCTAAGTAACGTTGTAGGGTTTTCTCAAAATCAATGTATGTGTATAGCCCATCTCTTAGTCTTGTGTCGCCGGTCGCGGAATAAAGACTGGGTTCTTGCATAGAAACCCTCAAAGAACAAAAGCCTTTAACAAGGAGAAAATGCTGGTAACCAGCACTTTTCTTTTTCTCGGAGTGTTTTACCCGTTAAAGACAAATTTGAGTCACATTACACCACATAACATGCTGTCTGTGAGTGCTTCCGATTTGGGCAAGTCTTAGATTGTGTCATCTTGTAAAGGGATAAAACTTGAAAATTAATTAATTCAAACAAAAAGGACTTTTCCATCTCTTACATCGTTTTTTTACCGTAGAGTGCCAAAACTGTTGGATGATGGAAACAACTAGTCATATTTAAAGCTGGGTTCCAGTCTCGTCATTTTTTCCCCTTCAGTATTTTAACTTGACTTTTTTAAAAATTGTAATAGTTACTGAACAGATTTACTCTTTACCAAACGACGAAATTTTGGACTGGACCAAATTGAAAGCATTTGCAGACGACAATTTAAATGTTGCTAAATTGACGGTTTTTGTCTTTGATACATGTAGGGTAGAAAACATTGTGGGAAAAGGAGAAAATGCTGGTTACCAGCATTTTCTCCTTTTCCCACAGTGTTTTCAAAAGGCTTCTTCCTCAGGGTCATTAAAAGTCTGGATTGTGTGGTAAAGGGTTAAAAGTTTATTGCTACAGAACTGCAGTATACAGGTCGCGATCCGGAGTGACTAAGAAATTTTTGGCGCCTTTACTCGGACTAGATCAATGACCATGTTGCACTTTCAAGCTACCCCTCCACCCCCATATATCTAAACATAGCGCTTGTTTTGTGCATACTCAGCTGAATCTACACTGTCCGAAACAACAATTACACAGTTCATTATTCGTATTAATACGGAAACTAGAAATGTCAGGACACGAATTCATGCAAGGCTTTTCCCGTTTGTTCACAAGGTTGGACAACCCTCACCGTTTTTATGCTGGTACGATTCCCTCGCTTACCTCCCTTTACCCTTAAATCGTTTCAATCAGGCAAATTCAAAAGGTGCTATGCACCGAGAACGTTAGAGAACCAGGCTTAATTTAAGATGGGTTTCGTTCTGCATCTTAGGTAGGCCTAGAGACTGAGCCCTTAATTTAAGATGGGTTTCGTTCTGCATCTTGCACTTTCCCCCGTAACAAAAAAGTCTTTAGGGGGCGTCGCCCAAAATGGGCAACCGGCGGTGACGATACATAAACGCAAATTCAAATTCAAAAGGTGCATGTGACTGGACATCTTTTGGATTCCGCTGTCCAGAAAAGAGACAATTCATTTGACCTGATTTTTTGGAGATTAATTGACTAGTCCAAAAGCATACTTCAGCCTAAGTCTGAAACGATTTTTTTTTCTCTCGTACTTGTGAAAGGATCGTATTTAACATCCATTCACTGAACATTGAAAATTGAAAAAAAAATGAAAACTTTATGCTCCTTCTCTCGGTTTATGTTTTTGTGTAGAAAAAAAAATCATGTTTTTTCTTAGTGTTAACAAAATGACGGTAATTTGTGATTCTCTTTTTAAACTGTTATGGCTCATAGACACCATGCGCAAACCAAATGTTTTCCCCTTTATTAAAAAAGACATGCCTTCTGCTAGCAAATCGAGAATCTTTTCATTACAATACTATGACTAACGTCCAGACATTTTTACAAATTTTCTTTTGTTTACCTATCTATTACTTTGTCGAATTCACAGGAGAAACAAAAGTGGTTTGTTAGAAGTTTTGCTGAACGTATGTGAACACAACGCGGCAGACGGTTCTTTATGAGAAACTTCTCCCCCTACCGCAAGGTTTACAAATGTAGTCTGCAGCAAGGCACAAAAAGTCGTCTGCAGGGGGTAAATGTACTAATTGGTTTTCTCATTAGTGCTCGTCCCATCAAAGGTAAGTGACGGCTGTCCCTGTCAAATATCCACCCATTCCTTACACTTCAACCTTTAGGCTGCCAAGCGCGGTTCAATGACCCTTTGCGGACAGTGTAGATCAAGATCAGACTGCACATGCAGTCTGATCTTGGATCTACACTGTCCGATAAAGAGATACCCCCCCCCAAAAAAAAAAATAAAAATAAAAAAATGAAATAACAACATTAATTTTGGGTTTTTACTATAGGCTTGAAAGTTTCATTTAGCAGGTTTAGGCTTAACCCTTTCCCAAACGACAAATTTTGGACTGGTCCAAATTGAAAGAGTTTGCAGACGACAATTTTAAATTTGATAAAAATAGCAGAAATGTCTCAAAAAGGGTAGAAAACACTGTGGGAAAAGGAGAAATTGCCCGTTACGAGCAATTTCTCCTTTTCCCACAGTGTTTTCAAAAGACTTGTGCTGCAGACGCGTGAAAACCAGGGCTTGTTTGGGAAAGGGTTAACCCTTCACAAGACGACAAAATCTTAGCCTTGAAAGCAACTCTAGACGACAATTTTTTTATACAGCTCAAATGATGAAATATGTCTTTGAACGAATAGAAAACATTACGACAAAAGGAGAAAATGCTGGTATCCAGCATTTTCTTCTTTTACGTAATGTTTACAAAAGTTCAATCTTTCTCAGGGTCGTAAAATCACGGGATTGCTTTGTAAGGGATTAGACTGCTGGACAGTATTACGTAATTTTTTCGGGCGATAGCAAAAACCAGAATATTGCGAGTTCAAAGGTCTTTTTTCAAAGCGTTACCTTATCAGATTTTCACGGTTGGACGATGACCAGACAGCACGTTCTGTACAGTCTGATCTCGATCTACACCGTCCGCCACATAACATTGAGTAGCGCTTAGCAGCCAATGGGTCACGTGGCTATTATCCATGTTAATGTGCATTCCGTTTACAGGAATATTGAGCATCAATTATGTATATCTTTTCTTTCGTGGGTTTATGTCTGGGCTTATCAGCACACCCGTCGACCCTGATCGCACCCAATGAAACCTGAGATGCTTTTGCGTACATTCTAAATCAAGATCAGACTGCACGTCTGTCACTAAACGGACAATCTGATCTTTGGTATACAACGTTTACAAAGTGTTGTCAGGGTTTTTTTTTTTATCTCTAAAATAATGCAAAATCAAAGCCATTAAAAGAACTTATAAGTACAATGTCTTTACAATTTGTTACAGTGTTTATCCATTTTACGCTTTAATAAAGAAATTCATCTTTTTTTTTTCATCCCTTTACTGTTTGGTTTATTGGGAACAGGGTTCTTTTTTTTTTCAGATGGACCAAGATACCGAATAGTGATGAGAATATACAGTGGTATCTAACGTTTCAAATCCTTCGGCTGCTAAGCGCAACTCGAGAGCTTTTGCAGACAATTTAGATCAGGACAAGACAGCACAGACATGCTGCCTGAAGGCTGAATCAACACTGTCTGGTATAGTAGTTTCAAGCTGTTTACTACGGGTTAAACTGGTTTCTATTTCAACAAAACATTAACCCTTACCACAAAATCACGAGTTTTAACGACCCTGCGGAGGAAGCTTTTTGAAAATATTGTGGGAAAACGAGAAAATGCTGGAAACCAGCATTTTCTCCTTTTCCCACAATATTTTCTACCCTAGAAAAAAAATCCTATTATTTCAGCCACGTTTAAATTGTCGTCTGAAAATGCTTTCAATGATAGTACATTGTACTTGTTGCTTCTCCTTTAAAGGCCTTCCAAGTTGTTTGCAAAGATGGAATCGCCGATATCACAGTTGTCTTGCAAACAGTCTTGTGTTTCTACGATCCTGAGGGAGAAGGATGTTGATAACATTTTGGACGAAAAGGAGAATATGCTGGTTATCAGCACTTTCTCCTGTACTTACAATAAGTTGAATCATGTTCTCGCAAAGTGTTCTTTTTTGCATCTCCGTGATGCACTGTACCAATGAAGTTATCACATAATTTGGTTCCATAAAATCCATTTTGTCTAACAACCGACTGAATCATGATGTAGACTGATTTTTTGATATGTAGAAAATTGACCAAAAGCAAAAAGTTTCGACACAGGTCAGCCTGCGCGGACTGCGCAGGCTAACCTGGTCGATGATTTTGCAAAAATTAAACCCTCTCTAACGGCTCATTAAAAGGCCATTTCTATTCTCTCAGAAGACAAATCCCATCGTTCGAACCACATTTAATTTGTAGTCTGCACATGCTTTCCATGAATGTGGAGGGATCTACAATTTGTTAGATCAGAGTAGAACATTTCATCAAAATAGACGCTACAATTTGTTAGATCAGAGTAGAACATTTTATCAAAATAGACGCTACAATTTGTTAGATCAGAGTAGAACATTTTATCAAAATAGACGCTACAATTTGTTAGATCAGAGTAGAACATTTTATCAAAATAGACGCTACAATTTGTTAGATCAGAGTAGAACATTTTATCAAAATAGACGCTACAATTTGTCAGATAAGAGTAGAACATTTTATCAAAATAGACGCTACAATTTGTCAGATAAGAGTAGAACATTTTATCAAAATAGACGCTACAATTTGTTAGATCAGAGCAGAACATTTCATCAAAATAGACGTACCCACGAGTATAACGTACACAGTCATAATACATAGTGCAACAGAAATTGTAAAAAGTATCACGTGATTAGGTTTAACTCTGTACCAAACGGCAAGATTTTTGACCGGACCAAAAATTGAAAGCACTGATTTGCAGGCGACTAATTAGATTTAGCTCAAATAGTGATTTCTGTCTCTGACAGGATTGAAAAAAAACGTGGGAAAAGGAGAAAATGTTCGTTACCAACATTTTCTCCATTTCTCACAATGTTTCCAAAAGCTTCCTGTTTCGGGTCATTAAAGTTCATGGTCCGTATTCACCAATCATTTTTAAGAACGTGCTCAGTCTTATTCTCCAAGATTTTCTAAATTTGAAAGTAACACAACTCCTGATTGGCTGCACCAAATGGTTTAGCCAATCAGAAGTTGCGTTACTTTCAGACTTAGAACGGCTGGTCAATACGGAACCAGGACTGTGTGGTTAACCCTTTCCCAAACAAGCCCTGGTTTTCACGTGTCTGCAGTACAAGTGTTTTGAAAACACTGTGGGAAAGGAGAAATTGCTCGTAACGAGCAATTTCTCCTTTTCCCACAGTGTTTTCTACCCTTTATGAGACCTTTCTGCCATTTTCATAAAATTTAAAATTTTTGTCTGCAAACTCTTTCAATTTGGACCAGTCTAAAATTTGTCGTTTAGGAAAGGGTTAAGGGTTAATATTCTGATATAGGGAAATTACATTCTATCACTGAAAGATATACCAATAATTACAGTGAGGATAAACCATGTATCTTACATCTTGTAGCGCTCTGTACAGCTCTTCCTGTAGATGTACCATTACAGATCGAGATCAGACCGTCTGTTGCTTGCGGTGTTGATCTAAGATCAGAGTTAAATTCCGTTTCGGCACCCGGGGTGATAATGACCCCTCAAGGGATGCAATATATCGCGGTAATCTGTTGATACAGACGTCGCGTGGGAGGTTCATTAACTCATTGCCAAACGATAGAATGTTACACTCGACCAAATTGAAAGCATTTGCAGACGACAAACTAAATGTAGCCCAAAAGATGATTTCTGTCTTTGGAAAGGTAGAAAACATTGTGGAAAACAGAAAAATTGCTTGTTACCGGCTTTTTGTCCTTTTTTCCCACAATGCTTTCCAAAAGCCTCTTCTTCTTGAGCGGGATTGTTCGGTAAAGTGTTAATTGACTCATTAATTCTACATCGCTAAAGCGTCTATATAACTCGGACTTGATGGGCGATTGATAGATTTACAAGATGGAAGCCGATAACGAGAATATTACAATGTAACGCGTATCAAATTCATCCCCTCCATGGAAACAAAGTTCGCCATCTTACAAGACTTGCCTTAAAGAATCTTGTAGAACTAGAGATAATATTAGAATAATGAATGGCATTCGAATATCTTATATAAAGAGTAATGTTAAAAAATCTTTCAACATGTAAGCTGTGGCTTTTCCCCAATGATACATATGAGCCGTGCTCTGGCAAAAGGGAGCTTAATGCATCTCATTGATGCATTGTACCAATGAAGCCATCACATAATTATGGATTCATAATAGCCACTTTTCTGAAATATGAGGTAGACTGGTCCTTGGACATACAGAAAACTGACCGGTAGCGAAAAGTTTCGGCACAGGTCAGCCTGCGCGGACTGCGCAGGCTGACCTGAGTCGATACTTTTCGCAGATGCATTAAGCCCCCTTTTCACAGAGCATGGCTCATATATGTGTGCCATGCTTTGTGATAAGGAGTTCAATGCATCTGCAAAAAGTATTGACCCAGATCAGCCTGCGCAGCCCGCGCAAGCTGACGTGTGGCGAACCTGTTTGCTTTTGGTAAATTTGCTGCATGTCCAAGGACCATTCTACCTCAGGTTTCAGTTGGTTGTTAGACAAAATGGGTTTTATGGGCCCACAATTATGTCATGAGTTGCTAGGTATAATGGATCACTGATATACATTAAGCCCCTTTTTGCCAGAGCATGGCTCACATACATATGAATTTCCGTTAAAATACTCTCTTTTGTGCTTGTATTTTCCTTTTTTTTTTTTCAGTTTTCGTTTTACATGCCCATATTCATCATGTATGTTTGTATCGGCGTAACTTAACGATGGACCCCCATGTGATCAAGGTGACAATTTGCAGAAGGACCACGGATGCATTTAAAATGAGCCATACTCTGGCAAAAGGGGGCTTAATACATCTCCGTGGTGCGTGATACCATGCAAGTCAGCACATGATTATGGATCCAGACAATCCATTTTGTCCCACAATAGACTGAATCATGAGGTGGAATGGTCCTTGACCATACCGAAAATTGACCAATAGCAAAAAGTTTTGGCCAAGTTCAGCCTGCGCGGACTGGCCTGGGTCGATACTTTTTTTGCAGATGCATTAAGCCCCCTTTTCACAGAGCACGGATCAAATGATTGTTTGCTAGGCAGTATTTCATCCTTTTCCTACTATGTTTTTCAAAGCCTGCTTCCGCGGGGTCGTAATACCAAGTGGTTAGATCTTCACAATCAGCCTATTCACTAGAACATGTTGTCTGTACACCAACTTCAGTAGCTTCAAAACTGAGCCTGTGTTAGACATAAAAATGTTTTTTTTTTTTTCCCTTTTTAGACGGCGCAGATCAAGATCGAACTGTACAGAACATGCAGTCTGATCTTTGAGATAAAACTTTAAGATAAAACTGTTTGTGAGTTTCTATGGATGTGCATTTTTAACCGTCGACAGAAGTCATTTTTTGTTTAACGTCGTTTTTCGACAAAAAATACGATATACGAGGGACACTTTTTAAGTTCGTAGAGTAAGCCTATAACTTTTTAACGCGATTATGAAGTTGCACGATTTTTTACACAGAACTTGCGTAATCATTCCTTTCTCGAACGGTGTCACGGTATGCGGCGCACGAGGTCCACGTGCGCGCTGCATTGGGTATTTTCAACACGTGGTTTTATACACTATAGTAAAATATAGCGTTCAATATGGATGGAAAAATCTCTGAAAAGAGGGTATATTGTAAGATTCGAGCACAGCTCGGGTTTCCGCCAACAGAAATTCATGCTGATTTGCAAAAAGTTTGTGGGAATGGTGCTTTAAAATATGCTACAGTTTGCAAGTGGGTACGTCGTTTTAATGATGGTGGGGAGTCAATTGAAAATGACCCTCGTGTGGGTAGGCCGGTTTCCGTTTTGACGGAAAAGAACTTTGCTACTGTGAAAACGTTAATTGAGGAAGACGCACGTTATACCGTGCAAGAGATAGAAGAATTACGTGGCGTTCATTCTTCAAGTATTTTGAAGATCTTACGTGAACGACTTGGGCTACGTAAGATCTGCGCGCGCTGGGTGCCCCATTTGCTCACTGACGAGCAGAAACAAAGTCGGGTTAGACTTGCATCACAAGTTATAGAAAAATATGATAAATGTGACCCACGTCGTTTGGAAGAGATAGTTACAGGTGATGAAACCTGGATCTATCATTTTCAACCCGATTCTAAGGCTAAAAATAAGGTTTGGGTTTCATCTGAGGGCGACAGACCTGTCATTGCGCGCCGTTGCAAAACATCAAATCGCATGTTGTATGCGATATTCTTTGATTCGAAAGGTCCAGTCCTTCAAATTCCAGTCCCGAAAGGTAGTTCTGTCACTGGAAAGCTTTACAGAGAAAGTGTTCTTACTCAACTTGTTGATTTCTATCAGAAACGCAGACCGCGCACCGGTGTCCGCGGCATCAAATTACTCCATGATAACGCACCGGCCCATAAATCCGCTACGATACAGGAATATCTGAAAGAATCTGGGCTTGATGTCTTAGATCATCCCCCATACAGCCCTGACCTGTCCCCCTGTGACTTTTGGTTGTTCCCAAGACTAAAGGAAATGCTGGCAGGGCACCGTTTTGAATCCCGTTGTGGTATAGGCAGTGCGGTCTACCAGTGTCTGCAACATATACCTAAAGAGGACTACCAGGCGGCGTTCCGGAAATGGGTAGATCGGTGTAAAATGTGTGTGGAGGCAGACGGGGCATATTTCGAAGGTCTTAGATAAATAAAATTTTGATATTTCAAGCGGTTTTAAAAAGACCGCCCTACTCTACGAACTTAAAAAGTTTCCCTCGTATATTGCTATTCTGTTTCCCATGTTGTATGTATTCATTACCTGGAAGAAATAAATGTTTTTCTATTATTATTATTTGGCGCTGAAAGATTTAGGTTCTCAACATGTCGGAGTTTTGCCATTTGTCGATGGCCAGACAGTTTTTGGTCTTTTTTATCTTCCTACGACCCATCCTTCAATTTTAGCTGACCCATCCTTCAAGCGCACGTGGCATGATTACCAATATATCGGAGTAAAGACCAGAACTTTGTGGAACTGTTTCGTCTGCTAACGACGAGTCCTTTTCAGGTGACCTTATCCTTAATATATCGTGGGTGATGAGAACTTTTTGGGAGCTTTTCAAACGCTGTGATGTTGACATCGACAAAGAGTTCAAGTCTCAGATTACATTATAAAAGTCCAATAAGTATAAAGATTAGCACTCGAGAAAGAGTATAAGGTAAATCATTTATGACCCAAACTTTACAGGGCATTTAAGCAATACGGAAATCGGTACTAAATGACTAAAAACCACACTAAGGTCAAAGGGTACAAGTCTAGGGTGTTAAGGACGAAATATAATCTTGATTTGGGTGTGTCAGAATTTCAGCATGAATCATGAAAATGCTGTTTTTTTTTTGTCTTTCTAGAATATCAAGATATCAAATGTCGTTTCAAATTATTCCGTGCGTTTTCGTATGTTAAATTTTAATTGGTAGTATTCCATGCCCTTTTCGTGCTAAATCAAACACAACCTTCCTGATTTATCTCGTACATCTTTTCCAAGGCAACAATATTTTTCGTATTCCACGATTTTCACTCTGGACTTTTTTTTTTTTACCCAGATCTAGTTCACTTTAACTCTTATCCTGCTATATAACTGAAATGAAATTTTCAAACCAGTTGTAAAACCCTAAATAATGCTAATCCGAACATATTTTTAGGAAAAAAATAATCTCCTTACCGGACAGTGTAGATCCAAGATCAGACTACACGTTCTGTGCAGTCTGATCTGAATCTACACTATCCGCAAAAGGTCAGTGAGACGCGCTTAGCAGACTAAGTGTTAAGAAGATGAATTTCTGGGTTATTTTGAAATTCCATTTTTTATCTGCTATGTACACTACTCTATGTGGACCATTTTGATCGTTGAAGATATCGAGTTAGTAACGGTTCATAACCACTATATTTTGGAAGATTTCATGGGAACATTTAGAAAGTAATCATTGATCAACAGAGAAAAAACATATAAATAGTGACAATTGTAAGTTCTGAAACTTTCTGCCCCTTTTTAAGTGTCCGTTGTTTTCACAATTTGAGCTATGCTCTTTGAAAAAGAGAATCGACCCAGGTCAGCCTGCTCAGTCCGCGCAGGCTGATCTGGGTCAAAACTTTTTGCTGTTGGTCAATTTTCTGCATGTCAAAGGACCATTGTTCCTCATAATTCAGTCGATTGTTATACAAACTGGATTTTATGGATCCTCAATTATGTTATGACTTGCTTGGTATCATGCATCACGGAGATGCATTAAACCCTTTTTGCCAGAGCATGGCTCATTTCTCTTTTGAGATGGCAAAGTTATGAAATCAGTGGCTTTATTCAGGGTCCGTATTCACCAACCATTCTTAAGAATATTCTTAGTCTTATTCTTCAAGAATTTCTACATTTGAAAGTAACACAACTTCTGATTGGCTAAACCATACGGTTTAGCCAATCAGAAGGTGTGTTACTTTCAACTTTGGAAAATTTTGAAGAACAGGACCAAGAATGTTCTTAAGAATGGTTGGTGAATACGGACCCAGGTCTCCATTATTTCGCAATAGATGTTGAGCATGATCTGAAATGGACTGTTCTCAACTATTCCATTCGCGGAAGTTTGTCCATGTTTGGATATACCGGTATTATTGGATATACAAAATAACACATGTGTACATCATCGTCATCCAAACTAACCCGAGTTTGCATTTGAAAGTTACATTTATACTCTCCTGTACTTGTACGTACTCTGCTTGAGAAATTACTACCTCGTAGAACTTTGAACAAAGAAGACAGGCGTGAAGACGGATTACCAAGCAGTTGGTATGGAATAATATATCACAATTTGAAACATCGCATGAAAAATTAGTCTGTGGACAATTTACCCCGACAAAAAAAAAAATTGTACCCATAAATCTTAAAATCGTTCCCATGGTAATCAAAGGGTAAACTACAAAACAAACCTCAAGGTAAACAAATTAATACGCACCAATGTGACGGATTATCAACAGATTACGCACAGAAACAGCTGGAAACAGCTGCCGGGTGTGATGCGGTTCCTGCGCGGAAGGATATCCCGAATGAAATTAGATCCGGGAGTAACAGCACGTTTGACAGGTTCTTGTTTTGGGCTGCATTTTCCCAAAATTTCTTTACCAGACGAGTGTGAAAATAATTGTCACTGGATTGCCGTTTTAGATTTATGAACTCTAGTTTCACAGAATCGACTACTATTGCAGACTGGGTCCCTGATTTTCTCATTTAGAGTGATACTTTTTTTTCTTTGGATTACTTAATGAAATTGTGCAGTTTCCTATAACAAATCTGATTTTCTCATTGACTACAAATTTAATACTCTTCTCATCCATGGAAGAACCGGTTACAGATACCACGACATTAGGGAACATGAATGTCGGTGAGACAGGATCCACACAGACCTGTGGTAACAACTCCTATAACTATGGGATGGGGCGATTTTTCCAAAGGTCCGGCGGTGCCTTTGACTGCATGCAGGGGACGACAGGCATGGGTATGGGCGCCTCCCCTTACTCATACCCGTCCTATCACACAGACTGGGGCTTGATGCCTGGTCCCTATGCACACGGATTTAACTTAAACAGACCACTTGGAATAAACAACTTAAACACAACTTCTTCAGGATTTTTGAACAATTTAAATAATTTCTCAGTGCATAATAGTGTCAATTCTCGCGATTATGGACCCACATTCTCAGGGATAGGACGATCTTCTTCCGCATTTTCTAGTACCGGAGTTTCATCTCACAATTCAGGGTCAAACTCGTTAGGAAATATGTGCGGCCCGGAATCATACCGGGGTCAGTGTGCAAGTCCAGAGAGTAACTCTCCGTCCTCCCCGGGAAATTCCTCACCGTGCTTATCTAACATGGAGCATATAGATAAAATAGATAACAAAAATAAAGGTAAGAAAATGTTGGAGAATAAAATATCGTCATACTATTAACACTTAAGCTGCTGAATAAATGAAACCCAAATTTCTACTCAATACTAAAAGCCCAAACATTGCAGTTTCAAAGTTGATTTCACCGGAAAGAAAATACCGTATCGGACTGTGTAGATCAAAGATCAGACTGCACGTTCTGTGCAGTCTGATCTTGATCTACACTGTCCGCAAAAGGTCAGTGGGTCGCGATCAGCAGCTTAAGGGTTAGATACATGTATGTCTGTCTCTTCTTTCCCATGGACCTTTTGTTCATCTATTTGAGCCATGCTCTGGCAAAAGGGGGTTTAATACATCTGCGTGATGCATGATACCAAGCAAGTCATTACATTACTCGGTAAAATCCGTCTAATCTAACAATCGACTAGACCTGGAGGTAGAGTGGTCCTTGGACATGCAGAAATATTGCACAGGCTGACATGGGTCGATACTTTTTTGCAGATGCATTGAGTCCCCTCTTCACAAGGCATGTGTCATTGGTATTTGTCGTTCATTCTAACCCAGATTTAAATTTGAAGATCTTTGAAAAAAATTGGTACAAAACCGAGTTTATAATGTTGCTGTCCGCTTATCATAAATCGCAACCTTTTAGGCAAATACAATTTGTAAAATTTGAAAATTCTATGCTTACAGTAATTGCTCAAGCACTTAATATGTAATAATGATTTCCATTTCAGTCAGACAGACCATCTTTTCCTTTCATTTAACTCTTTAACTCACAATCCCGAGTTTTAACGACCTTGAGGAAGAAGCATTTTGAAAAAAAAAAATGTGGGAAAATGAGAAAATGCTGGTCCCCTTCTCGGCACTATTGTCCTACTCGAGGACGGTCTGTCATGTAATGATAGTGGAGCATTTTCTACAAAAGCATGGAGCGATACCCATAACAGAAAAAAAAGGACTTATACTACTTATATAGTCTTATTACATCGTAACATACCAATTGCGTGATTACATATTTTTCCCAATGGAATGTATCAATTCGACTGTGTATCACTATAAATGATTCTCTATCTTTTTGCATACGACATTTACAAGAAGTGTTCAAATATGAATGCATCTAAGTACCTAAAATTTGATTCTTAATAGGTTTCACTGAAATTATTTTTTTTCCCTCAAAGTATTCACCTCCAACAAATATATAAAGTTTCAGCCTCCGGATCCAATCTTTGAAGGCGTTTTCATAGTCTTTTTTAGGTATACGATGAAGAAACTGGAATATTGCAGAACCGGGGTGTTTGTGCTGAATAAATTTTCGACCTGAAAGGTATCTTTTTAGCTTTGGCAAAAAAAAAAGAAGTCACAAGGGGCAAGGTCAGGTGAATACGGAGGGTGGGGGAGCACAACAACTTTTTCCTGCTTCAGAAATTCTTGCACCTCGTACAAAAGACAATGACCGAAACTGATGGTTTACACACGTTGAAATACAGTTGACAAAAAATGAATTCCACTGTCTTCATAGTATACCTAAAAAGACTATGAAAATGCCTTCAAAGACTGGGATCCGGAGACTGAAACTTTGTATATCTGTTGGAGGTGAATACTTTGAGGGAACAAAATAAAAATTTGAGTGAAAACCTATACAGAATCAAATTTTAGGTCCATAGATCATTCATATTTGAACACTCCTCGTAACAATTTGGTCTGTCGCTGTTGTTCATAGTATTCCTACGTGGCTTAAACAGTGGAGCAACCGAAATGCAAACAGAAATGAGAAAAAAAAAATATACCGTTTCAATTTCGACTTCAGTGATGTCATATATTGTACAACGAACATTGATTTATCTTTGACCTCTTTAACTGTTGCTTTGATTTCCTTGATTTCAAAACAGAAGCCATGACAACAACGAGCATTACTGTTTCCGTATATACTAGAGAGATAATTTATTTATTTATTTATTTATTTATAAGATTACGACATTTTTTCGACATCTTGTATCTGGCTGGATGTAAATGTTCTCTATCATTTTTATGCATATACAGTATATCTACCCATGAAAGTTGAAGCAAACTTGCGACAGCATGTGATCAGCTAAATTACTTGTTTCAGTCTTAAAGTAAAAGGAGATGCAGGTAATAATAATAATGGGAAAATACAGTAATGATGGTGTTGTCATTTTTGCTGATGCTATTTGGAACATTATGCAGAATGTGACGAGTGCCACAAATGAGGATAATACCTTTTAAACCGACTAGTATTTGTGCATTTTATTTTTAAAGCCTAGAGCCAGTATTGTCATAAACGTAATTAACTTGTATCATAAATTACCTTTGCATCACGCAACATATTTGGATATTCAATGGAAATGATTTTTTGAAGATGTTTTATATATAAAAGAAACTGTATTTTTATATTTCAAAGCAATGATACTGTCTATTATTTTCAGTACTATTCAATCTTTTGAAATACCTGGGATTATAATTCTGGTGCATTTTGTAGGTCAACCATCGAGAGTTTTACATATAAGTATCTAATGGATGCTTGAAGACCTTTAAACAGAAAGTACCTGTTTCATGAAATTAAGAAAATAAATGTTTTGCGCAAGTGTCAAATCTTATCTGAAATCTTGTTGTGTATCGACTTTCATATAAAAACAAACCGCCCATGTGTTTTCTGAACGATATCATTTGAACATCTTTTCGACGTGACCGACTTGTATATTCAGGCAGAAAAAAAAAAAGATTATTCTGTAAAATACCACACTAATTATTTGGTAAAATATCACACTGACATGGAGCAAACGGCCATCACACATATTGTGCAATCTATCAATGATGTGCAGCCACTAAAATAGATAGATAGATAGATAGATCGATCTTGATTTTAAGAAATATAAAAGTGACCATCCTGAACAGATTTTATGCCTTATCTAGAAAGTGTACAAAAAATTCTTGATTAAAAGGATAAAAGATCCATATGAAAAAAAACTGGAAAAAAAAAAAGTGAGTGCACGGGAGAAATAAACCCACTAAAAAGTAAAGGAACCCAGATATTATTAATGATATCTACAAATGCCCAAAAGTGCATTTTTAGTTTTGTTTTAACTTGGAATGTTTTTATTGACAGAGTAGCAAAGTGTCGCAAACACCTATATTTTTTTTTCTACGTAAATTATGTAACAGGAATATTAAAGGTATGAGGAAATATAACTACATGTACAAGGTTTTTATTCTTAGACGATATCAATATCCAATTTACTTGAAAACAAACGGCGTTAATGCATAGCTGAAAATAGAAAATTCATTGATGGTAGATATATTTATATCAGTACGTGCAAAACATAGCAATGCTGTGTTTTCGTTCTGTAAACTCTCCACGTAGTTGAAAGGGAATATACAGGGTTATTGATTTATGCCTTAGAATAACAAGAAAAATGGAAAATATTCAGCATTTTGGATTAAAGGTCCAACAACGTCCAAATGTAAACAATTATGTGTATAAAAAGCAGGCACATTTCATTCACACCAATTCATAGTGTGGCGGTTATCATAAGTCTGCCAATATGTTAAAGTACGATTGGCAATATTTCCAGTGGCAGAACAATAAATATTAAAATTAAAATTAATGTTGCCAGCATTAATTCGAGTTTTAATACTAGTTTATCGTTCTGTAGGTGACTGGAACCTTAACCAACCGCATTTCAACAGATCGTTAGACTTGTGATAATCGTCATACTTTTAAATGGTATGAATGAAATATACCTGTGTTTTATACATAAAATTGTTTACATTTGGCCATAAATGGACCTTCAAGTTCAGCATACTGAAACTGATGCTACTTACATGGGTCATTCTTTACGATAACATCTTTACACTCGAGTATAATTTTGATTTCGAAAAAGAAAAAGTTAAGTAACCTTATTTATGGAAATTTATGCAAGTAAGTTTTAGAAAAATATGCCAAAATCACGTATTTACTATGAATGATACTGTACAAGACAGCAGAAAAAAAATGCAAAATGTAGAACTGATATTCCACGCAAGGAACACTTACCAGCTATTCTGTTTTTAACTTGAAGGCTACAGATTTTAAAACCGAAGCTCCAAATTCTTTGTTTGTTCTTATGTTGTTTTTCGCATAATTTTAGATAAATTCCAGCGACCAGTACACTAATGTAGGCTTTTCCTAATTTCCTTTTACCAGTACTTCGTACATTTGTTGAAGCAACTGGCTGCATTCCCAAATTACTAATTTCCAAATAATCCAAAGAATCGTCGCTTCTAGTTGTTAGGAATATAAATTAAGTAATAAAAACTCATTTTTTTTTTCAAATTATGTTTACAAATGTTGGCCCATTTAAATTAAACACTTGAAGAATTACAGTCATGGTCAACACTTAAAAAAACGTTCGTTTCTTGTTTATTGACAATATTATTCACAATTCTATTTCATGAACAAGAGCTACGACATTATGGAGAATTATTGTTCATAAATATTCTATACTTGAAAGAAAAAGTCATTAAATATCTTCATTTCATTGTATTTGCTATTATAGAATTAGTCATATTTTTTCTGCCACGAATAACTGAAGATTAACAACATTCTCAACCTTGTCTACATTAACCAGCAATCTACCTCCGAGTCCATAAACAATAGTGTTAATGGTGTTAATTGAGTTAACACTGGGTCACTGTCTAGATCTGATAACAGTGTTGACTATGATACAAGACAAACTCGGTATATAATATTCACCAATACGATACATTGGTCGATTTTCAAAACCGTTCTACAACCGTTCTAATTATGAATTTCATAATAAACAAATTAGCTTAGCCTATCAAAGTGTTTCGGAACTAAATTAATTAACCCTTTCCCAAACAAGCCCTGGTTTTCACGTGTGTGCAGTACAAGTCTTTCGAAAACACTGTGGGAAAAGGAGAAATTGCTCGTAACGAGCAATTTCTCCTTTTCCCACAGTGTTTTCTACCCTTTTTGATAACTTTCTGCCATTTTCATCAAATTTAAAATTGTTGTCTGCAAACTCTTTCAATTTGGACCAGTCCAAAATTTTTCGTTTGGGAAAGGGTTAACGAACAATGGCTGTTTGCCAGGTAAAGATGACTTATTCTTTCCCGGTTGTCTCACATTAGGACTGGATGCAAAGATTTGTACTGATACATGCCAAGGGATGTTAGGCTATACTTACTTTCAATATGAAGATGGGCAGACATGAATTTAGTAAGAAATGCAATTGTGTTACTGGGGCTGTATCGATCTCATTTATCAGGATGTCCAGAATAGAGAAAGATACGAGGGGAAAGTGAATTAAGGTTCTACAATGTATTATCATATTCTGGAATTGATTTATCAACCCAAACGCTATTTTGTTACAACACAGTGATCAATAATAACAATATGTTTTGTCATAATGCAAAAACTTTCCACTTAGTTTAGTAGCTGAAGTAGGTTTAGTTTTGATTTGCTGCACAATTTTGGCTTAATCTTGTTCGAGACTAACACCGTAGTTCCACTGAAAAAACAAAGCTGGACCTTCAAAAAATGGAAATGATTCAAAGATGGAACATTTCATGATAACATTAGCAGAGTAGTTCAACTTAAGAAATTCCGAAATCAAATTCTACGATATAACACGAAAAACCTGTAAAAACACGCACATAAAATTCATTACCAGGAATCACAAGCACTTAATCATCTAAATGCATATCTTTGAAATTCGAAAGAAAGCTCTGGCTTACCATGGTTAAGGATAAGTCTCTTTAACTCTTTACCAAACGACAAAATTTTAGACTGGTCCAAATTGAAAGCACTTGCAGACGACAAAATAAATTTGATTGAAAAATTGAAATTTGTTTTGGGATGGGGAGAAAACATTGTGGTAAAAGGAGAAAATGCTGGTTACCCGCATTTTCTCCTTTTCCCATAATGTTTTCAGAAGCCATCTTCTTCAGGGTCATTAAAAGTCGGGACTGTGTGGTAAAGAGTTAAATAGTTTATACCTATCCGACCTTTTTTTCCATGTTAGACTATCAGACAAATTTTTATCGCAATAAGTTTGTTGTGTATCCATCTTTTATTGAGCGTTGAGCTTCATACAATGTAGATGTACATTAGCAACTCCTTATATTTTAAAAAATGATTAGGGGGATTATCAAAGTTGTTGTACACCCAATTGTTGAAAAAGAATAGTATTTCTGTATGGGTATGTCAACAGTTGGTAAATTCCATATACTTGTGAAAATAAGTCTTTTGGTGGTAATATCTCTACAAGGCTATTAGTTCATTTATTTTATTCGTCCTAATACTTTGCAAATGCTCGTGTAAATGCTTCATGAACAAGAGCAAGCGCCGATTTTGTTAGTTTGTAGCTATGTAGCAGACATGCTTCATGACCAGGAGCAAGCGTCGATTTAGTTGATTTGTAGTTACGTAGTTATGGTAGGTACGATGACGTCACATTAAAATTCCTGAAAGCAAAACGAGCGTCATGTTCTGTAAAACATCAAGGTTGCACCTTTTTTTTTTAATGTAAAACTCCAGTTTTGTAAACACTTAAAAAAAATCAGTGTTTTAAAAAATGAACCATAGCAATAAAGACAATCTAAAAAATATCCCATTGGACATGTATATCTGCATATATAAGATGTATGGGTAAGAATTACACTCTGTAAAGCAAGCTGATGTTATTTGATGGAAGTAGATGTAGGCTGAATTTATTGCACATGTATTATGACACTATAAAATATTTTCTTTATTTTTTGGAAACAAATAGAAAGTATATAAATTATGAATCAAATATTCCATGTTTCATAACCAGAAAAGAAAACGTGAAAAAAAGTCATGGAATTAAAAACCGCAAATCTTTAGTCCCAGCTTTTTTCATGGGCTGTTGATAATCCAATGAAGAAACTGATAAAGTAATAACGACAAGAACTTTTAGTTGAACATAGTTTAGTTTAGTTGAACATAAAATTTTGTTACCATTCTGAAGAATGTTGGCTTATGGTAAGACACACTGAACAAAAGTCGAGTCAAAATTTAATTTCAAGATTTGGATAATTAGTGTAATACAAACTGGATAGCATTCGTGCCATCTGCGCGGGTTATTTCTAAGCCTTCCAAACTTTCAGCAAGGTCAGCTTTTAAATGCCAACAAAAGTTAAATCTATAGCTGTAAATCCCTTATGTATAGAACAACACAAATCGCCATCATCTATTCTGCTTAGTCATTGAAACGATATAACATGCTTTTTTTAAACATATTTTTCTCTCAAACTTTTTTATCATTATCACTAGGAGCGCACTATTGTTTACAATATTGCTTGATTAGCCATGAAAATATCACCGCTTGCACACAGTTGTGTTAGCTACTGACGACAATTCAGACACCGAGGTACTATGATGTCATAGACCTATAGATCTAGTACAGATACTTTAGACAAGTTTTTTTTTTTTTTATTTGACGTAAGCTTGTACAGCTTCTGGTCGTACAACATGATTACAATACATATATAGGAAAACATGACATTGTAATAATTTACAAACTAAATTAAATTCGAAATATGTTACTAGCAGGCTAACATTTGGGAAGAGAGATAAGTGACACTGGTAAAGAGTAATCATTCAAAATATTAACACATCGAGCATTGCTTCTTTACCACACGAGAGGAAATGTAGACTTGTCCAAATTGAAAACATATGCGGTCGACAATTTAATCTAATGTAATTATGGCTCAAATAATTGAAACTGAAAGGATTGAAAACATTGAAGAAAATGGAGAACATGATGGCCGCCATCTTTTCCCCACAATGCTATACAAACACTAACACATCGGACAATAACTCTTTACCAACTAGAAACAAAAGTGAACTTGTCCAAATTCAAAGCATTTGCAGTCGACAATTTCAATATGGCTCAGAATTTGAATGTGTCCTCTAATCCCTGGCCACCAGCAAATTCTCCCCATCCACGATGTTATGCGAACATTAAAACATCGGAGATTAACTCTGTACCACACGAGAAAAAATGTAACCTTGTCCTTACTGAAAGCATTCGCAGACGACAACTTAAATATGGTTCAAATGATTGATTTTTCTTTATAGGATATAAAACGCTGTATAAAGCGTAGAAAAATGCTGCCCACTAGCGCTTTCTCCCCATCAACAATATTTTGTATACAAACAATAACATATCTAAAATTAACTATTAACCACATGACAAAAATGTAGACTTGTCCAAATCGAAAGCATTTGCAGACGACACACATGAATTGATTAGTATTTGGGTTGATAGAAAACATTGTGGAAAATGGAGAAAATGGTCGCCATCAGCATCTCCTCCCCATCCATAATGCTTTAAAAGGCTTATTTCTCGAGATCGTTGAAACTAGGGACTGTGTTGCAAAGGGTCAACTTTTTAACTGCCAATAACGAGTAAAATACCCGTCTTGAGAACAATTCACTTGCGACCGGCGTCGATCCAAACCAGACTGCACAATTCGTGCAGTCTGATCATGCAACCTGCCGCCACAAAATTCTAAGCTACCAACCAAAATCACATTAAAATGCAGTGTAAAATTATATTTCTTTAGAATTTAAATAAATTGTTCTCATTGGATGGCTTAGGGTTGTTTAAATTTTCTCTTTAGATTTACGAAAACATCATTTGAGCAAAAAATTCCTACGCAATCGTTGATTTTCATCAGACGTATTTCAACGAATTAATCGAGAAATAGTGTAAAGACCAGGTATAATAATGAAAAAAGTGCATACATAAGTATCACTCTACATAGGAGCTTGAGGATTCAAAGTACTAGGAATGATTTTTTCCCCCTCATTTTTAGCGTTCTAACAATAGTACACGTAAACTGAAAGCTTTTCATTCAGATTTTACCATTTTAAAAAGTTGTAATTGACACCCAAACAGAATAAACCAGTTAGTGTTTTTTTTAAACTTAATCAGTGTTCACGTATGAGCAGTTTAAAAATTCCATTTACTAAGAATATCAATAACTGCAACAATTCGCTATCCACCCACAGGGTGAAGACTAGACTAAGACTAGCATTATTCATACCCTGGGTATAAAACAGTATTGCCTTCCTACGACAACCATGGTGATTTATCACTGTCATGCAGTTTTTTTAAGTTTGGAGAGCTACATGTATGTGTATTTTGACCAAAACTTTCAAGACCAATATCCCATTTTTCATTACATCCATTCTTTTGTTTAGTAGTGTTCGGAAGTAATTTTATTAGTGTATTGAGTGTAGAAGAAACCTTAAATCTTTCACTGCCAAAAAACTAAAAATGTTCATTGGCTAAAAAAAAGAGTTGAATTGCATGATGAAGAAAATAGTTCATTTATAATCTAGAATAAAAAAGTGGACAGCGGAAATTAGAGATCAGACTGCACCTTCTACGTTGTCTACAATAGCTTGTCAACTGTAAGCAAGGAGTTAATCAAACAGGTTCGAAGCTTTTCAACATTAAAAAGTCAATACATAACAATTGTAATCACATACTGAACTCTTTACCACACAATCCCGACTTTTAATGACCCTGAAAAAGAAGCCTTTTGAAACACTGTGGGAAAAGGAGAAAATGCTGGTAACCAGCATTTTCTCCTTTTCCCACAATGTTTTCTACCTTTCCCCAAACAAATTTCTACGTTTTAGTCACATTTATTTTGTCGTCTGCAAATGCTCTCAATTTGGGTCAGTCTAAAATTTTGTCGTTTGGTAAAGAGTTAAAAATATGGGTTAACATTTTCGTACTGTAACTAGTACAGATAGCACTTACCTTAAAGACCGTATGCAAATAAAGTTTTAAAAAAAAAACCCATAAAGACATGGCATAGGTCTTTTGTAATACCGCCTTTTAGAATAAAGTAAAATGACAAATCATGCATACTACCTGTATATATGTTACACGCTGCAAAAATATAGCTTTTCCCGTCATATGCGCATTCAAATGTTACCTGGTGGTAAATGAACCCCTAGGCTGCTAAGCGCGACTCAGGGAACTTCTGCGGACTGTGTAGATCAAGATCAGACTACACACAACGTGCAGTCTATCTTGAATCTACACTGTCCGATAACATATATTTTTCTCACAAAAATAACCTAGAAATAGCAATATTTGGGTTTTTACCATTGGCTTGAAAGTTTCGTTTCACTTATTTAGCAGATTAAAGGTTAAGATGTTGGTTTGTCCCTTCAGAATTAACTTTACTTTTAAAGGCATTTCTGTGTGCATATCAGCATTCTCGTGATAGAGGTAAAACTAATCGTAGTAATTTCTCGCGTATCATCAAAGGATATTGAAACATGGCTACTGCAGTCATAACAGACTTTCCAACCTCCAAACTTATATCCACATGTAAGATTAAATTTCTTGAAGAACGCCGGGTCTCTCTTATAAGAAACGTGTTACATTTAAGTCTAGGTAATTCGAGGATGGTCATTTTTACATGTTTCTGTATTTTATTTACACGAAATAGTTTATAGGATGACATATTAATGAACCTTTTTTTTTTACAGACCATGCTGCATAGCTT
This sequence comes from Tridacna gigas, assembly GCA_945859785.2. Lineage (NCBI taxonomy): Eukaryota > Metazoa > Mollusca > Bivalvia > Cardiida > Cardiidae > Tridacna > Tridacna gigas. The sequence continues at coordinate 57,564,533 of OX244035.2, forward strand.
TCGAAAGTTGGCCATGAATAGTATCGCGATTTTTCACGTCATAAGTTTCCGTAAATGCCCTAAAAGATGAGATTAGTATAATACTGCAGAACAATATCACTTACTGGCAGAACAAATGACACGATAACACAAAAGACTTTGTTATAACTAAGTTTGTATCGTAAACTGGGTCCATATTCACCAACCATTCTTGATTTCATTCTAAGTCTGATTATAGATTTAGAAAGTAAAAATAACTTCTGATTGGCTAAACCATTGGTTTAGCCAATCAGAAGATGTGTTACTTTCAAATTTTGAAAATTCTTGAGAATAGGACTAAGAACGTTCATAAGAATGATTAGTGAATACAGACCCAGATATCGTTTCGTTAGATAATGCCTTGGGAATAATTGTCCTCAGAAAGAGGACAAGTAGATCTACTATCATTTTATTGAAATATGTAATCGCTTTCTATTTCGATACAAATTGCTTTGAAAGGGTTATGGCGTCTACCGGGCTATAGCAAAAGTTCTTGCATAATAGTATTGATTTTAGAATCAGTCATAAAGATTGCAAGACAACCGTCTTTCCTTCAACACACGAATGTTTTTAAGCTGTCATCTTTATGCTTCAAACGCTAGGCTTGAAAACGTTCGTGTATTGTGTAAATATATACGGAAGAAATGACCTTAGTCTGGAGGAGCACTATTTTCCAAAATCTAAATTCATTTGGTAGGAAATAAAATTTATCCCGTGAGCAGGCTTTAAATTTATACTATATTTCAGATAGAAAAGTATGCAAAATAAGCACGTTGTACTTGTTTTCTTTTTCATCCTGAATTTTTTAATTACGTGTTAAAGTTTTGACCGATCAACCGTTTTCTTGCAGTATTTCATTGGAAAAGGAAATTAGTTTCGTTTTGTTTAAAGACGGGATATGATTCCATTTCCCAATGTTTCCACAAAAATTGCAGATAGTTCAGAACTCTTCTTAAAAAAGAGAGCGTTATTTTTTTTTGTTATCGTATATACATGGTTGTGTGTGGGTGGTTTAGTACTATGAATTAAAACTGGCTTTTATACTTGGTTTTATTTCCCACACCATGCCGTTCAGCGCGTGACCCTATCTGACCCTGGTGTAGCACGTGTGAAAATTACACCCTTAATTAGAAACCGCATTAGCTCGGTCCCTTAGGAAAATAGACATTAATTGGTATCAAATTTAAATTATTTCTACCGTTACACCTATGCAGACTATACATCACAACTCCTACTTTTCATCACAATCTTAATTGACGTATTTTCTGAAATCTTGTGAATTTTATTTCTTTTTGAAGCTTCTGGTATCAGTAAAGCAATATTTATCGCGCCAAAATCCATCAGCTGCGCGTGGAGCGCATGTGGTGACCAGAAGGTAGAATGTTTGAGAGATCAGTAAAAGTGGGAAATATGAGAGCTAGAAAAACAAACAGGTAAAGGAAAGGAGATGACATTTCCTGGAAAGGTCGCATTATATATACATAAGTCATCGTTGGGGCCTTTTGATGGGTGGCTATCACATCAGCTGAGAAAATAGAGAGGAAAGCATACATCTTGCTATGAACGCCAATTAAAATAGCTCGCTTCCTTTAAACTTCACAAATGGAATTCAGGGCCCCTCTTCACCAACCATTCTAAATTGCGTTCTTAGTATTGTTCTGGATTTAAAAGGTAATACAATTTCTGATTGGCTAAATAGCCATTCAAAAATTACTTTACTTTAAAATGTAGAAAATTCTTGAGAATTAGACTTGGTATACGACTAAGAATGGTTGATGAATACAGGCCCTGTTCTTGTTTTCTGACGCAAATCTAGTCTGCAACATCTTGGTACATGCCACCACCTAGATTAAAAAGCAGAATGAAGGGGGTTTTTTTTAAGGCAGTTGTAAAAGATTACCTTTGCAAACCCGTACATATGTATTCTTCTCACAAATGAAATAACAGTAAATGTCAAGTTATTTAACCATTTATTTGATTCTGACCCCTGTATAAACATGAAGAATCCCACTCCATTTGTTCGCGTCTTCCAGAGTAAATGAGCCTTTTAAATAGCAACTTTATTCATTTTCCAACCTATATTCAACTTGCGAGACAATTAAATTGTGTGTAAACTCGTATCAGTAAACCTCAACACGTTGGTCCATAATGTAACATCGCTTTTTCTGGTGCAATTAAAGGGCCTCGACGACTTGAAGAATTGCGACCATGTATCAAGATGTCTAGGTCCGTATTCTTCAAGCATTCTTAAGAACTCTCTTGGTCTCTTAGTAACAGAACTTCTGATTAACTAAACCATTTGGTTTAGCCAACCAAAAGTTGTATTACATTCAAATTTAGAAAACTTTTGAGAATAAGACTAAGAATGTTCTTCAGAACGGTCGGTGAATACGGACCCTGATATCACCCCGCGACCATTTGACACAGAGTCCCACTGTGCAATAATGATGTCAAGATTATTTTGCATTGGAAGACTGTTCGTCAGGTGTAATGGACCTGTCAAAAAGGCGTCTCAATGAAGGTTAATAAATTATTATTTAAATAAAAACCTTTATCTTGGAGTACTCACATCAGCTACACATTCAGTAATCTCTGTTTCATATAGGCATTTATTTCTTTATCAAGATCTACAATACTTTCACAAGATGGCATCAGAAATTCGTAGAGCTAAGAAGAAACAATTTACTGGTAACTTTAAGTTGTTTTGGAGTTCTTCAAAATTATTTGATATCTTACCAAAAAAAGTATGGCAAATTAAGGAAATAGGAATAGATGTTAAAAAGGACGAGAACACAATAAGACGAATATTGAAAATGCAAAATATTTTACAAGCCATCTGTTGATCTGTCAAGGGTGAAAATTTGCACGTAAACAATAATAATTTCGACACGACAGTGAACTACATGTATCTTAATCCGCAAGATCAGCAAGATATATTCAGACATGCACTTACTCTGTGAAAAAGGGTTTAATGCATTTGCAAAAAGTATCGACCCATGTCAGCCTGCGCAGTTCGCGCAGGCTAACATGGGTCGAAACCTTTTGCTATAAGTTTCTGCATGTCCAAGGGCCGTTACACTACGTGATTAGGCCGGACGTTACACTAAATGTATTTTTGGATCCATAATTATTTGATGACTTGCTTGGTGTAATGCATTACGAAGATGCATTATACCCGTTTTCCCAGAGCGCCGGTCATTTCTAATGCTCTCAAAGGGTGAAATACACAGTTGTCCATGTAACAGGTTCTGCATCCACACTGTTCTAAAAAGTTTGCCTCACTGAAATTGAATTTTAAAGAGTGAAGCTTTAAACTCACCAATGCGAGATGATAATATGTTCGAGTAGTTCGAGACATAATTTTAATATCTGATTACCAAAGACTGTCGGCTTACGCCGTCATTCTAAAAATTAAGCTTGATTTCGAGAATTCAAACAAATAGTGTTGTGTAACACCCAGTTGAGTTGTTTACATTGTGTGGCGATATACGGACGTTATCTTGTTCAGTTAACGGGCATCACTCACTAGATCTGGTAATCCCTCGCACACTCACTCGGTTGATATGTATTGCTCCTCCACCAGATGACGCAATCAGCATTCTGCATATTTCAAAATATTCTTTGTACATTTGTTTGGTGTTATCTAAACGCCTTTCATCAACATTTCAGTTACACCATGGCGGCTTGTGCACCTGTCTATGCTTTCCAGGAGTCTTCTAATCAATACTACGCAGAGCATTGTCTTTCAAGCCACCGACTGCTTTCCAACCGTCAGCATACATAGTCAAAACGTACAGTGTTCAGCAATGCGAAAGATTTGAATAACTATTATATTAGTCGATGGTTGGAGACTTTTTTAATAACGAACAACTACTGATTTTCACGTGAATGCATGAGTGGATATGGATTTATATTTGTTATCCGTATTTTACAAGAATGTTTTCAAATACGTTTATACAGAAGGAAATGCGCTAGATTTTAAACCCTGGTTCGTAAATATTAGTATATACCAAAGACTTCTCTAGCGTTTCTGTCCATTATCATTTGTTTGCCATCATGACTTTCATAAGCTTTCACAATTTTATAAGCTTTCAAAATTTTTAAGTTCTGTGCTTTTAATTGAAAAGTAGACTGCTTGGAAAATTGGATATTATTTTGTAGAAAGGGCTATCAAAATAAAACCATTGAGTAAGATCTATTCTACGAAATCTATGTTGCCGCACTAAAGCATAGCCGACTATGCATTCTGTAAACGGAAACGTTAACATTTCACTTCTAACCTTACTTTTATGGACATTTCTTTGTTTTGTGAATTTTAGCAACGTCTAGCTATTCCTTATACTGACAAAACAGTGACAAGAATCGAATAATTTCTAACATGCCAGTAACGCGTACTTTAGTGAAGGACAATGCTGAAAATTCCAAACCATAAAGTAAAAAAGCAATATGTCAACACAAATATGTAAACAATTGTACTTCTCTTGTTTTCAACAAATGAATTCTACGTTCTTTGTCTCGAACACATTGTAACTAAGTGGAGAATATATGCTCTAGATGTTTATTCATTTCTTCGAGAAAAAAATGTATTAGCGTCTATCACTCGGTTGAAACAACAGTTTATTAGGGCCTCAAATCTCTCTACGAGTAGCTAATCTCAAAACTGCCCAGTCGTGATTCTAAAAGTTTGCACTGTTATCATAAAATATTGAAACTCGTTATATGTACATTAACATTTGAATTTTTTCTTAAATGAAATATGTTTTCTCTTAATCCAGCTATCATAAAAAAAACGTTCTTTTTTGCTGTATAATTAGGTACTGGCCTTGTTCTGGGTCGATGCTTATAAAACTTTTTTCCTACTCAACTCAGCTGAGCATGAAATTTCAAAATAATACAAAATTGATTGGATGCACCTAATAGAGCAACTTTTTAACTTTTTGAACTTCTCTTTCCTTCCTCTTTTTATATGAAAGTCTTTATTTCTCATTTTCTTACTTGCAGAAGCACTAAAGAAAATTTGAGCACAAACTCAGTTGAACATGAAATCGAGTTTTATACGCCAAGGGCCCTTGTGTCTTTGTTTTGCAAGCATCGCATGTGCCACATATTTTAAATATGTTTTCTGTCCAGATCTTCCTTGATCTTTTGCACGGCCATGTCGTCCTTTTGCAAAAAAATGGTTTTGTATAAGAGGCCACCATTTAACTTGTTAACAACAGCATTTCTTCTTTCCCACAATATTTTCAAACGGTTTCTTTCTCAGGTTTGTTAAAACACTTGTTGGTGAGAAGATATATCTTTACAATAAACTTTATCAGAGCTGTTTTACCGTGCTTTCAACGGTACCGGTACTTTAATTATATCACAATAACATCTCACGTATTGTTGTGTTCACCGGTACTATTTAATGATGTAGATAAAATAGTACAAATGTAAATCAACAAACAAAAACACCATAATATTCTTTCTACTATTTTACACGTCAAAACAGGCGTGCACGGCAATTTTCTCAGCGGAGATTTTCATTTGTCATCCGTAGTTATTTCATGTCAGCCTCTGTAACTTCAAAGGGATTCAGAAACAAGATAAATTAAAAGAAATACCCCCGATTCTCATGCTTTCTGCCTCGCAGTTCTAAATTACTACACGCTGTACCTCATAAAATGCTTGAGGAAGCAAAGAAAATATTCCAGAAATTCCCATATCGTTTCAAAGTAAGCCACGGTACACCACCCGCTCACAGGGATGTCGATGCATACTTATAGAATTTGCGTCCATGCTCAAAATTCGAAAGTAATTACAGTATAATCTGTCTCGGCGGCTAACTCTATTGAGCAAGTAACCTGTACTAAGCAAGCATATACATTTATTTAGATCCCAGAGAAGGCTAAAATTTTAAAATGCACATACATGTACAAAGCAATCACCTGTCTTAAGTGAACACAAGTTAGTATCTCTTAGGTGATTGCTTATTACAGGTTGGGGTGTTAAACTTAAGAAAAAAATGTAAGAAATTTTTAAATCCAAATATTAACGTAGTAAGAAGACAGAAAAGCTCCAAAGCTGAAGAATTTACTCTATCGGTGGCATTTAATTACATGTATATGTACATAGGCATCGCTTTGTAATTTCAGAGCTCTTTCGCGGGACTTATCCTCACCTTGAATAACAATACCTTCCTTAAAAGCTTTAAGAGCATTTCTGTGCATTATTCTTTATGTCTTGAATTTTCAAACTAATAATCAAATCAATATAGATCTAACAAAAGGAGGCTTTGTGCACACCTTAGTTCAAGATCAGACTGAAGAGAAGGCTCTGTCTGATCCTTGACCTACCCTCTCCGATTATTTTGAGAAATATTTCTATTCGATCAGGACAGCATTGTAATTGCTGCAATCAAGTTTTGACTACTGACAATATTGTCTACTTACATAGTGGTATAATTTAAAAAAAAAAAGATTACAGAAAATGGCATAAAAATTGATATGTGGCTGTTCTATACGCTCTTTTTTCCTGTCCCATAACTTTACACCCAGACCATTTCATTATAACTGTTATGACTGTTCAGCTACGGTACAGAGTCCCCCTTTATAGTATCTGCGCGTTTCACTTAAGCTTGTGTATAAACAAAAGCCGTATTATATCGCTCAGCGTCCGTAAACAATGTAGGAGTTACTAATGTGGATTCCAGGCCCCGTCACTCAACACTCGAGAATATTCATGGCGAATGATATTTGAGAACTATAATGTTACGCTATATGGAACCAAATTATGTTGACTACGCAATTGTATTGTAATCACCACGAAACATACGGTTAATAAAGGAAGTAAGAATTTTGTAAAATGCTGTTCATTTAGATTTTCAAGCATTTTTAGCACAAAAAATCTCAGTCACAGCGATATAATATATAAACTGGACCTCTTTCGACGGTGAAAATATAGGCCACTGAGACTGCGAATGACTTTTATCACATGGGCTCAAGTAAAAAGGCGGATGGTATAAATCCAAGATCAGACAGCACATACTGATCTCTAATATTGACCTATGCAGTCCATAAAAACCTTTGTTTTCGCCTAGTGTTCCAAGGGTCAAAGGAAGTTTTACCAGAATCTATTCTAGCGCATACAGGTGGATTTTCTTTGATTTTCTCTCCGAGAAAACTGTCGGGGCTACAAAAATCTTTGACGATGTATTTAGTGTATTATTGATTTGAAATCATTTTAAATAAAGCATCGATAGCTACAAAGAGCGTAACACACCATAATTCCAAGAAATTTTCAAGGTAAAAAAATACATTACCAGATATGAGCTGGTACGAAAAATGTAAATGAAATATTTAAAATATCTAGCAACGCCTAATAAAAGACGAAAAGACGCCATAAAAGGTATAATCCTGAAAAAATACAATGTTTTTGTGCAAAACAAATACGGATAGAGGCGAATAGATTGATAAAAAGAAACATATTTACACTATAAGAATCACTGAATGGCTATTTCAACTTACCCAATATCTTATTAAAGTTTTGGCTGTTGTAATACACGAACAAAATATGAAACACGCATATACACACGTAAGATTGTACGAGCTTCAAGCGCTGTCATACTGAACAACTACCTTTCTACTTTTTTTAAAAGAAAAATTTGTTATGAAGTGATTATTACCAGTCACACAGATCGACTTACTCGCGTGGTAACGGGTTATTCGCATACTTTGTTTTCTTTCCTGTTTGATTCGTCAGTTCTGTTCACGCTACACTTACCATTATAATTATGTCAGGATGGATAAGTTTACAAAGCTGTCTTCCAGTCGTAGTTCCATTACAAATGAGCATTTGTGTGAACACTGTGATGGTCCAAACAAATCCATTCACAGATGGGACCTACTTCAATTGATTACCTGAGCATCAAAACGATACTGACTCTTTATTTCAATCAAATCATTTACATATTGAAATAAGTAAACATTCTCAGCAAATAAGGAATGATATCTACCGCTATAACGAGTGTTTTGGCAAATGAATTTTAGTAAAGTTCATATCGTTAAACTTAACTAACTTGTAAACAAAATTAGTTTTACGGTACTCCAATATTAATTATAATGTACTCATATTAATACAATCACCGCGACTGCAAATATAATGTTACTTATAGTTCTGCCATCCGAATTCATTGCATTGTTACCACTTTTTAGTTTAAAAAATCTCTTTTAATACCAAATAGGATTTCTGCCTAAGAGATTTTGCAAACATTGTTTTTCGTTCTATTACCATATTGACTTGTAAGAGTTCTACGTCATTAATCAACAGTTAAGAGCGTGAATAAAAATAGTTAGGTAAATCTTTTTGAGGCAGTCACAAAATATAAGACGGAATGAAGTTCTAAACATTACAAAAGCTTCGATCTTGAACATTGGAAAATTCAAATTTGAGACGGCATTATGCCCGTAGAAAAGTTCGTTATTGAATTAAGATATGTTTGAAATAAAATCATAAGGTGACAGATACTGAAACTTGCTGGCTTAAAGTCAATTTTATCTCTGCCAAAAGATCCTACTTTGCCACGTCTCTCTCCGTTTTAAGATTATAAAAACTATTTCAGCAATTGTTTACAATGACAGAAACTATATCTAATATTCTAAATCAAGATTAAAAACGTGTACGTAAAAACAAGCAAGAAAACTAAAAGGTCGCATTTTAGATACTTGGGGGAAAACCACAGTGTTTCAAGAACTTTCATCTATGATACTTGACGAATTAAGTGTAAAAGTAGACCTGCTTACAGTCAGAATTTTTTCAAAATTAAATACGATTCGATAATATCATTTAACAAAATATAAACATATAAAAATAGTCACCATGGTGTTGAACAATAAAGTGTACACAAACTTTGCAACGCACATGATTGCAATTTGTTGCCATAGACTATATACATGAAATGTTTGCGATAAAACGTGTTTTTCATGTTTTGTATAAATTAAATGAATATCAGGTTTTATAAAATGAAAGAATTAATACGTCTGCAGCAAGAGAAATGTATAAAATCCGCGCAACTATATGACATAATGAAAATTGATATATCTTTTTTTTTTCACATTTTTAACTCTATAGATTGTCGCTGTCTTGACTTTGTGTAGGAAATGTATAAAATCCATTTCATTTTTCACATCGTAAGATCAATTTTGAAAAAGTTTAATATTTGAGATTTTTGTCGTGAAAACAGTTGAAATCGGATTGAACAAGTTACTTGTCATGCGTGAAAGAGTTGGCTGACAGACATTTCTAACATTTTGATGGACACAGGAATTTATACGCAGATAGCTAAGATAGTTCTCTTTACATGCTTGATGGATCAATCATGGATTGGAAGTTTCAAGCCGATTATATCCGGCTCATTTATAGAACGTGTATTGCATAGCTCGCATTACCTCCTGCAGACAATGTTTTTCGTTTCAATACAGACCATACTTGAAAATGCTGCTCTATTTGCAACATTGCTTTCACACGTTGTTTTCTCGTGTTGAAATTGTGTTGATTATCTATATTTTCAATAATGTTTTCGGCGTTGTCTGATCCGTTTACCACAATGTTTTCACACGTAAGAATGTGTTTAACTTTTATTGCCCATATCTTACAAGAATATGTAACTATTAATTACTTTATTAAAATATGTCATATGTTTTAAAAGTTGTTTGAAGCAAATTTAGTTTAGGTGGTATTTAGTAAGTAAATGCATTTTATTTCATTTTGAATTCACCCTCACCTTCTTGCAAATTACACAGTTAAGGAAAATGATAGAGAAATGACGCCTGAAAAGATAAGAAAATTATATAATGTCTGATGGCAACACTTAGAAAAGAAAAACGGGTCTTCCTTTTATAGTAAGATCCTTTCTTGTTAAATTTCAAACATACTCTGGACACCCAGTATGGTCATTCACCTTCACTATAATTGTGAATAAATCAATTCAATACACTGTGTATGAAAATGGTCTTGGTAATTTCTTAGAAGTAAAACTGAATAAGCTATAGCCGATGATGCTCATGATTTACAGGTATACGTTTAAAAGAAGATATGTGTACTCTGGATACGACTTTGAATTTGAATTATATCTTTTTTTTTAATTGTATTTGGTATATAAGATACCTTAAGTGCCATTTAAGTTTTTTTTTTTTTTTTTTTTCAAAACAAAAGGGGATGAAAATTGTAGAAATGTCTGTAACTAATTCTCATTTGAAAATGTTTTGCAGATATTTTCATGGTAGCTTATAACATCAGAAATTGACTATAATTAAACGCACCTACGTCTTTCTTTAAGTTTCATTGAGTCATATTTCTTTTCAAATAATTAGTACGTGTATAAATCCAATTTCATCTATTAATATCTCCTTCTAAGCATCATGTTTCTACTCTATCGTTTCAGATTCGACAGACCCGTTTAAACTAGACTTGTCAGTAAAGCCCAGAAAAGAGCGGACAGCTTTTACCAAACACCAAATACGGGAGTTAGAAAAAGAATTTAACCTTCATAATTATCTAACACGGCTTCGACGTTACGAAATAGCCGTGGCACTAGATCTCACAGAACGTCAGGTAAGTCTATCTAGGCCGAATAATCTTTTAGTATTTGATAACCAAATAGCATTGCATTGTATTGCATTACTTAGCCGTGCAAGTGAAATGTATAATTAAAAGTTAGTGAATAATTCATTTTCATTTTATCTGACATACAGAGCTTTTTGTCTTTCAATGCGATTAACATTATATAAATTAAAATGAGCAGTGGTTCTCCCAGAAACACCAACAAATGGCTTTCATAAAGTAAAATTATCATTTTGTAATGTGAAGGACAGCGATCTTTATCCAATAGAGTAAATATCGATTTGTTAAATTTAATGAAAGGGTACCTACGAAATATTTCTAGAATGAAAACATTTTTATATGATTTAGATTATAAATCGATATGGAAATTTTCTTTTACAAAGTGGCAAAGACTAATGTAAACTTTCATTGATTGTTCAGTTTTTACCTTTAAAAAATTTCTCCCTTCATGATATACAGCTTAATTTGCTTAGTTTAGAGGTGTTTCAGGATTTTATGTTTTTCACGAAAAAGATATTCAATATATTAGTTCTAATAGTTTGCTCAGGGAGTACCTAATAAAGTTTTAAATACTTAATTACCAGTACTAAAATTATTAACATCATACTCGATTTAATGAAAATTAATTTGTAATAAGCTCAAAATACGAGTAATATGATTTTACTTTAATTTTAATTTAGTGGTTTGAAATTAAAAGAAAAAAGAAGAGCAAATGAACAAATGTTTACGTATTAACCATTTCTGAGATTGTTGTAAAGTGCAAGTAAACATACAGGATCTATTCGCTTTCATAATAAAAAAATATTTTTACTTGGGTCGTCTTATCAGATTCGTAAATACTACGTAGTCTTCTAAAATTAAGCATTTCTTTTCTTCCTTTTCTTTACTCTAATATTTTGTTTAATCTACCGTTATTCCAGGTGGGATTATTGAATATTTTTGGAAGCAATCCTTTGTATTTTTTATCTATCTATTTATTTCCAAAGCGGAAAAGAATACAAATATTTACAAAAAATATACATTTGCAATGGTTTTTATACGTGCTATGCTCGTTCTTTTAACGTTCCTAAAAGATCAGGACTTCAAAATTGTTGAACCATTTTCGATGACACTGCTCGGAATTACATTTTTACAACAACTATTATAACTCCCGTGAAGTACAGTTCGGATAATCTCTGTAACAAATTAATTTTTGTCTAATGCCGATTTCTACTTATTACCTCCTGAAATTTATTCGGAACATGCTTATTTGAAAACATAGATAACCAGCACCTATCATTCTTACATTCTTACTTAATATTGAAAACATGTCGAACAAGCGAGGCAAAAAAGGAACGAATATGTCTGTTCGTTACCTTGTTTTCAAAAGTGGTCATCAGCAAAATGCAAAAAGTCGTTTGCAGAAGGTAAACATTAAAAGACTGATTTCATATTGTAGGTAAAAGTATGGTTCCAAAACAGACGGATGAAGTGGAAGCGTGTGAAAGGAACGAAATTAGCCAAAGACAAAGTGGACGGTCATTTGAAACCCATCATGGCACCCAATGTATCGTCAACAGAATCGGACGAAATGGGAAGACTATAGCTGCGTGGCATTGACGCTTTGCGTAAGAGTATCCTCTGGCAAGGCAATTCAGAGCCATTTCCCAGTTTGGGTGAGACCCAGAAAACACATGAGTAAGTGAGCAATCGCCGTGATATGTATGATTGAGACAATCAACAGCAGATCGTTAGAGAAACTAAGGCTTAATTAACCATATAATTCGTATTAAACCAAATGCACATAAATTTACAGTAAGAACAGGTGACCGAGTGGCTGCAGTTGGTCAGAATAGTTAATAAAACATTGGACGGTGTAGACCACCAACCAGATCCACGACTTGCCGCCTTTGAAGATGTCAGGCAAACTAGGAAGTGAAATCAATTATTGTTTCCGTCCTTTTGTGAAAAAAAATATTATGTAGTTTATCAGCAATTGGGCCTCCAAGTGCCTCTACTTTTAGATTTTTTTTTTTTTACCACAAGTGCAGCAGATTTCGACTAGAAAGCGAAATCTTTGTTGTCTTGTAGCAATTTGGCTTTTTTGCATTGATTTGATCTTTTTTCATGAAGTCGGTTTGAATTTTGTTGCGATGATAGAAACTTTTTTCACTTCGCAAATTGTTTTATTGACAATTTTGGTAACCTTGGAGATCGAAGTATTTTTTTTTTTAATGAAATGAACAGATGTAAATATGACTTCAGATGATCTTTCTTTACTTTTTCCATTAGCTGAATAAAGTTCTAAAGATCTCGGCTAAAATTTTGTCTCGAAATTATATGGTATATTATTGGAGGCATCATGATTTCTATTGTTTAAATCTAGATGTTCGAAACTTAAAATATCCAAGACAGAAATTAAATGTGAGATTACCCAGAGAAAAGAACACCTTTACTGTCAGCCTATTAATGTTTCCTTTTATGTTACGTTACAGAAGTTGTTAGCAAAACAATATAAGAAATCACTCAATTTTTCATCTGAGCAACGAACTTTAAATCGAGATGTCAAGATAAAAATCACAGGTTAGTGTGGAACTTGGGAAGTAATTACTAGAAATTATACCAACATAATCATATGGTCATCTCATGAACAAATATTACATGTCAAACGAGAAAATATATCGATAAAACCAAGCACAAAATGATAAGATGCGTTTTGTGGCAAAGTTATATCGAGTTGATTCAAAAAGTTCACATCAATGCAAAAAATATACGACATGACCTCATCGATTTCGGTATCTCGTCTCAATCTGTCGTATTTGCGGAATGATCTTCTAAAACTGTTCAAGACCAGTTGAGGCTTCCGTAACTCTCGGTGAGTCATGGAGTTATTATTTTGATACCTCATTGTCTCCTGTAAACGACTTTTTGCGTCTTAGCCCTTTGCCAAACGACAAAATTTTACACCTGCCGAAATTGAAAGCTTTTGCAGACGACAAAATAACTGTGACTCAAAAATAGAAATTTGCCTGTTGAAAACATTGTAGAAAAAGGAGAAATTGCTGGTTACCAGCATTTTCTCCTTTTCCTACAGAGTTTTCAAAAGGCTTTTTCCTTAGGGTCATTAAAACTCAGAATTGTGTGGTAGAGGGTTAAGGCGGGCTGTTTTTAATGTATCAAAGCAGAAATACTTTGAATGCACGGATACGTGCACCTGTCGCCTTTAAATAGCAACATAATGTTTAAAAAACGGTAAATATACAACCTCGCATTACTAAAAAATTTCAAAATGGGAATTTTATTTTTATATCTATTTTTCTCCCACTAGATTATCCGTTCCAGATTTATTATTTGGATTTTAGTTCCATATAAGGCTACGGTTTTGTCTACTCGATTATTCTAATGGACCTTTTTTAATTACCATTAAAATTTCGGCAGCCCATTTGAACTAGTTTTGAAACTATTGTTCCAAAAGGAAATATTGCCCGTAACGACAATCGTTTCACGTGTATCTTTTCATTTCATTCGTTCGTTTCATTAATATCGTGCTAGTATTAACACTTAAGCTGCTGAATAAATGAAACGAAAATCTCCACTAAATAGTAGAAGCCCAAACATTGCGTTTTCCAAAAAAAATACCATAACGGAAAGTGTAGATCAAAGATCAGACTGCACGTTCTGTGCAGTCTGATCTTGATCTACACTGTCAGCAAAAGGTCAGTGGGTCGCGATTAGCAGCTTAAGGGTTAAAGTATCTACATTTTTCGGATATAAGGTCTGGTCTATCTATGTTTCAAGAATAAATAAATAAAACATTTCAGAAGTATGATGGCTGTCTCATAGGCTACGAAACAGTATAAAACTAGAAGTGAAGAACGAAAATTATATTTTTACGCCGTTACCCTGTTTTATTTGATATAGGTGACCACTCGTTATTTGACTAGCGATTTTTTTTTCATCATTGTTACAGTATAAAATAGAAAATTAAATGAGGGCAAGGGCACTATTCATTTGCACCCTGAATTAGTATTGTTGCATTCTAAATTCCGGGACGATGCATATGACTGCCAGAGACGGTCCGACTCGGGCAATCAGATGGCTACTATTGGGATTAAACTTAAATTTAGAACGGTTGGTGTACGTGGGCCCAAGTAATTTGCAGTATACAAAAATGTCATTTTATTATACCGTAACTAACGAGAATACCATTCTCACTAATTAGTCTAGCGTTTCCATTAGCTGGAGGTACGAGAACCAGACTAAGCCAATTAAAATATTTCCTTTTCCAGACGACTTCTTTCGTCATGTAGCAGAAAACTTTTCAAAATCATTTTGACAAAAGGAGAAATTGCTCGTTAGGAGCAATTTCTCCTTTTGTCTCAATGTTTTGTATGTGTTTATGTATCAAACTTTAATTCGTGGTGATGTTTACGGATTAACAAGGATGTTTTCAAAGTCGTCTGCAGAAAATTTGTTTCAGGAGGTAGTAAGTTAGTTCAGTATTCCTTATCCTGAGATACTGCAACAACACGCCAGGGGAATATTGATATAATTTTAATGTTATTTACCTGCCAGATTTCTTACCGCCATCATTGCGGCAAATAAGATTCCTCTGGTAAACTCGGCGGAATACTTTGCTCCGATGGATGTCATTCTTCAGTTATTTCCCTTGATTCCTCTCAAGTACTACATTGGTCCTGATTAGGGGATAACTTGGTTTTTATCCTTGATTTTCTTGCACTACACAGATAAGTTCTCAGTATAATATTTCAACTAAATCTGGTCTGATTGCTTTACAAATCGATATATACTCTTTTCTTGATGACTGAGAACGGAATTTGCTTTAAAATTACACGAAGTTTTTACACATATATCATAAATCATATAGTTATCGCAATGTCTCCAAGGCAGTAAATGTTAAAAACTAAGGAATCCAGGTAAAAGGACCAATCTGTTATTTGGTTACCCTTTAGTCTTTATCTGGCAAGGGAGATAATATGACTTACAGGAATGGCCCTCATTCAATAAGCTTTCTCTTTCCGTTTGAAAAAAAAAAAAGAAGATATTTTATCTCTGCACACAAAGTGGATGAACTGTGGTAAGTGATTAAGTCCAACCACAAGTTCAAATTACCAATAATTTGAATTTGATTCCAAATTCCAAGACTGAAAGTTGAAAGTATTTGCAGACGACAAATTAATTGTGGCTGAAGTGATAGAAATTGTCTTTGAAAAGGTAAAACCATTGTGGAAAAAAGGAGACCTTGCTACTTGCCATCGTTTCTCCTTATACCACAATGTGTTCAAAGGCTTTCTTCTTTGGTGTCCGAACGGTTAAAATAAGGGACGTATTGGTAAAGGGTAAAAGGTTGATGACTGAATCCGTTAACCCTTTTCCAAACAAGCCCTGGTTTTCACGTGTCTGCAGTACAAGTCTTTTGAAAACACTGTGGGAAAAGGAGAAATTGCTCGTAACGAGCAATTTCTCCTTTTCCCACAGTGTTTTCTACCCTTTTGTAGACCTTTCTGCCATTTTCATCAAATTTAAAATTGTCGTCTGCAAACTTTCAATTTGGACCAGTCCAAAATTTGTCGTTTGGAAAAGGGTTAAGACCTTTTTTTTCCCTTAATTTCTATCTTCTAAGTGATAAATTGGTGTCTAGAGGTAAGTAAAACGCAGATAAGCCTTCGGATTTAAAAAAAAAAAATTGCACTCTTTATTTAGTCAAGGATTGTGAAAAAAACACTGACTGCGAATTAAAGAATGCAAGAATGTTAAGACGCAGCGGCCATCGCGCTTTTCACTTTATAGAACACCTCCATTCTCATAATTAAGCCTGAAACTTTTACATGAAAATGAACATTTCCAACTGATTATAAAAAGCCAAATACAGGATTTCACCCTATTTCTTGTCGATAAAATTTTCGGCAGTATCGGACAGTGTAGATCAAGGTCAGACTGCACGGTCTGTGCAGTCTGACCTTGATTCACATTGTCCGTAAAAGCGTTGGGCTTAGCAGCTTATAATGAAATAGAACTCTCGATTCGGAGTGCATGATGATTCTGAGCCCCTGGTTTCTCCCCTGTAAATGTACTCTAGATTTTGGTAAAAGGTTGTGAAGACCCTCACTGCTCATTTAATTATATAAAAATGAGCCATGCTCTGTGAAAAGGTGGCTTAATGCATTTGCGAAAAGTATCGCTTCAGGCCAGCCTGCGCAGTCCGTGCAGGCTGACCTGGGCCTAAACTTTTTTCGCTACTGGTCAATTTTGTGAATGTCAAAGGACCAGTCAACCTCGTGATTAACAAAGCCGTTTAAAAAAAGTGGCTATTGTGGATCCATAATAAGGTGATGGCTTGATTGGTATCATGAATCACGGGGATGCATTAAGCCCCCTTTTTGTCAGAGCATGGCTCAATTGTATTCTACACTGGTAAATGGATTGTGCAAATCCTTGATAGGAATTTAACTGTAAAAGAACATGAGTCATTCTTTCTGAAAAGGGGGTTTAATGCATCGGCAAAAATTGTCGACCCATGTCAGCCTGCGCAGTCAGCACAAGCTGACCTCGGTCGAAAGTTGTTGGGGTTTTTTTTGTAAATTTTCTGCATGCCCAAGGACCAGTCTACCTCATTAATCTGTCGGTTGTTAGACAAAATGGATTTTATGGATCCATAATTATGTGATGACTTGATTGGTATAATGCCTCTCGGATATGTTTTCAATTCCCTTTTGCCAGAGCATGGCTCATATATTCTATTTTTGGTAAATGGGTTGTGAAACACTCAATTCGAACTTAACAATAAAAATGCAATAAAAAAAAGAATTGGAAGAGATTCTCTTCAAATTTAACAATAGAAATATACGCTCTATTGTGTACATGGGAAGCAAAGACCCTCACTGCGAATTTAACAACATAACGTATTCTATATTTTCTAAACGGCTGTTATCTATGATATCAATTACAACCTATTACAATTTTTCTTGAAAACTTTGCCTTTCAACATACTAAGCAGCACAACTGTTGGATATCTACAGTGACGGACCGATACGTTTTTTTTTTGTAACGTTCACAGACAATCTGGAAAAAAAATTGAGATGGAAGATTTGACACATAAAACTTGTATTTTGAATGTACATGTACATTGTATTTGTTTCTATCATTAATGCAAGATACTGTTATATAAGGCAATAAAATATTTTGGAATAACTAATTGTCCTGTTATGTCATTTTTTCATATTTTTCTGTAACAATAAATCCACATTTGAAATTAGTAATAGACGTCCTGCAAGAAAATGTAAATAAGTCATTGTTTTGTCCAGACAAATGAAATCAAATGCTTTAACTCTTTACCACACAGTCCCCAGTTTTTACAACCGTTAGAAAAAAAAAGGTTCTTGAAAAAATTGATGGAAAAGAAGAAAATGCTGGTAACCAGCATTTTCTTCTTTTCCATCAATTTTTCTACCCTTGTGTTGTAAATCCCATCATTTGAGTTACACTTATTTTTTCGCCTGCAAATGCTTTGTCTTTGGACTAGTCTAAAATTTCGTCGTTTTGCAAAGGATGATGAGTAAACGTGAGGATGTTGGAGTTAGTCAGCTTTCATGGATAAAATGAATCTCTCTTCCAAGTGGCATTGAGAAACAATTGAATAAGATGGTACTAGTTGCTTTTTTTTTTTTTAAATCCATACACGCTTGGGGCAAACCATTCAAAATTGTTCTTATTTCCAAGACTAATTGTCTGATTGTTCGAGACATTCTACGTCAGCAAATCACCAAATAGCAGGCAATGGAATTTAGAATTAGAAACGATATTTAGATGTTGGTTGGTGAATATCGCCCATGCTCTATCAAAAGAGGGTTCAATGCAGTTCTCAGAGGCTGACCTGGATCAATTAACTGCTCGTCAAAGGACAAGTCTACTTCATGATTCAGTGTGATGTTAGACAAAATAGATTTTATAGATCCATAATTAGGATGACTTGCTTGGTAAACTGCATCCGGTGATGCAATAAACCCCCTTTTGCCAGAGCATGACTTATATGTCTGAACAAGATTTAGTAGTAAAAGTACATCTATTTTGAAACCTTTTACTAAGGACTATCCCGAATTATAACAACCCTGAGGAAGAAAGCTAATGAAAACATTCTCGGGAAAATGAGAATATGCTGGTAACCAGCATCTATTCCTTTTCCGACGATGTTTTCAACCCTTTTTTGACTGGAATCACCCATCTGGGTCACATTTCATTTGTCGTCTGAAAATGCTTCCAATTTGGACAAGTCTAAAGTTTTGTTGTTTGGGAAAGAGTTAAAATATATGTATCGTCTACAAAACTATCTCTAGATACGAATATCATTTGAAACATGGCTTTGCTTTTGGTAACATTTCCGATGGCTTTATACATGTACTACTTTGCCTAATGTTTAACTCTTGACCAAACGACAAAAATTTTAGACAAGTCTAAATTGAAAGCATTTGCAGACGACATGATATATGTGACTGAAAAATTGAAATTTGTCTTGGGAAGGGTAGAAAACATTGTTGGAAAAGAAGAAAATGCTGGTTACCAGCATTTTCTCCTTTTCCAACAATGTTTTCAAAAGGCTTCCTTCTCAGGGTCGTTAAAAGTCGGGATTGTGTGGTAAAGGGTCAACGACGGGTGAGATGTTATCAAAAGACCAACGCCACAAACAAGTTTTCTTTATCATTTTATTTAAGTATTATCAACCTCGCATATCTGGGTCCTATAAAGTGACACGTATATTACAATTTCGTCAAACCGATCAACAAGAAAAAGAAAACAACATATCCTTAAAAAAGGTGTTTCATCCAGGCTTATAAAGCAAACAAAGTTTGGACAAGGCCCCGTAAACATGATTCCTAGATACTGTAAAACCCCATCAACAGCTGGTTCATAATGGCTTACAAAAAAATCTTTTACCGCGTTCTCACCACCTCAAGATGGTAAGGCAATCATCTCCAAACTCAAAGCTAAATCCTAATGACAAAAGCAGATGAACACAGTGTTTGCAGTAGGGCATGGCAAAATCTCTCTCGGTGATAGAGTGGAGTAGTTGGCATGATACGCCGTTTTAAGAAGCTGAATCAAAGGGGAGTGAAAATGACACGATTTCCATGACGACTGACGTACAGAGGTCACGTGATGTTGAGGCAAGGCCAACTGTGGACAGACGATTGTCTTTGCCCTCCTTTTATTTAGAATCGTTTTGATATTACGGAGAAAACCAGAGATATTGTTCCTCAGTAATTTATACAATAAATAGCAGCGCTTCTCTCAGCATTTGTTTGGTTAAAACTATAGTATTGGCGTGCAACACACTAAAAGGGGGCCTTCGGACATATGCGTAAAAGTGTGTCGTCCCAGATCAGCCTGTGCAGTCTGTGACTAATCCGAGACGACACTTCCTGTCTTTGTGCGATTTTCTGTTTCACGAAAGTCTACTGTGAAAAAAAAAAACCTTATGTTGTCGTAAAGTGCCGTCTCGGATTAGCCTGCGCGGACTGCGCAGGCTAATCCGGGACGACATTTTACGCAAATGTCCGAAGGTCTCATTTCGCATGTTGCGGGCTATATAGTATCAACGCCTTATGATATTCTTTATATATAAAGGACAGAACTTGTTTGATTGAATGTTTAGATAGAGGATGAAAAGTGTTGTTGTTTTCAAATTCAACCTGAAAGAATCGTTTTCTGTGTTTTTCATGTTGCTGCCTGCAAATCAGCTGGTTTTCGAGCAACTTTGGCAAAGAATGAATTAATGAATGAACAGCACATCAGCAGCTACAGTCTTTTAGCGGTCATTAAAATGACAGTTAAAAGTAAATTAGGATAAGAATATTGAAGTTTTGAGCTGTTTTAAAACACATCGATGAACAAGGTCTTGTTGAAACCGGTTTTGAATTGACAAGGAATGGGGCCCCCAATGGTATCAAGACAATCCCATTAAAATGGCCAAAACATCAGTGAGAGGTGCTAGCACGTTAGAATGTCCTTGGTCAAGACCCATAAAGTCTTAGCCTTACAACCTGGTGAAATTAGGAAAAACAAGGATAGATGGAATTTGTCCTGATATAACTAAAAAAACACCAACAAATGACACCAACATCATAACATCACTGTACTCTAAATACAGCATTTGAAAAAAAGACAGTCTGTGTATAGCAGGACAGATCTTGCTGCATGATATGTAGATCTCGCTTTAGGGGCGTCTACATGAAAAAAAAAGGGACACATCACGGAAATGAAGTGAATGGAGTTATTAATAATATAGTATTCTTAATCAGTTTTTACCAAACGACAAAATTTTGGACACGACCAAATTGAAAGCATTTACAGACCACAAATTAAATGTTGCTGAAATGATGATTTCTGTGTTTGATAGGGTAGAAAACATTGTGGGGGGAAAAGGAGAAAATGATGGTTACCAGGCTTCTTGGGTGATAGTTTTATTTTCTCGATATGGGCTGCTCTCTGTTTCAGTGTTACATCTTAATGCAGTGATTTTCCAATGATGATACAGGGTACGTATTCATTCTTAAGAAAGTTCTTAGTCTTATTCTTCAGAATTTTCTAAATTTGAAAGAAACGCAACTTCTGATTGGCCAAACCATTCGGTTTAGCCAATCATAAGTTGCGTTACTTTCAAATTTAGAAATTCTTGGAGAATTAGAAAAAGAATGTTCTTAAGAATGGTTGGTGAATACGGGCCCTGGGTGCGTAGCATTGTTCTTGACCCAGGCACTGCAGCATCAGCCTAGCCCTTTAGAAACCAAGGAAACATATGAATAAGAGTCATGATTGCCGCGATATATTACTGTTTTGTTATGAATACCTGTACGAGATTGATTGATTGTATGGTGGGTGTTTAACGCGGTTTTCAACATTATTTCAGTTATGTCGTGGCGGCCAGAGCACCTATCCATGCTTTCCTGGGGCTTCTTTTACCAGTACTACGCACAATATTCTTTCCAAGCCACTGGCAGTTTTCCCACATAACCATCGTCGAAACAATGGTCAGCGGTGAGAGAGGAATGAATCCTGTCGCAATGACTATCATCAATCCTCGGAAAGAAATTGGCCGAGCCGGGGATCGAACCAGCGACCTCCTGTTCTCAAGTCCTGTACGCTACTGACTGAGCTACGGGGGCTCGAATAACTATACGAGTAGTGTCTAATAACAAAGTAAAAAAAAGAAATCATATGAGCCATGCTCTATAAAAAAGGGGACTTAATGCATCGACAAGAGTCGCAACTTTTTTGTAAATTTCCTGCATGGGAAAAGGACCATTCTACCACCAGATCCAGTCGGTTGTCAGACTAAATGGATTTTATGGATCCATGATTATGTGATGACTAAATTAGTACAATAAATCACGGACGGATGCATTTAACCCTGTTTTATCAGAGCATATATATATATATATATATATATATATATATATATATATATATATATATATATATATATATATATATATATATATATGTGTGTGTGGGGGGGGGTGATGCTCTGGCAAAAGGGGGCTTAATGCATCTCCGTGATCCATTATACTTAGCAAGACATCACAGAAGTATGGATCTGTAAAATCCATTACGCCTGACAATCACCTGGATGTAGGGGTAGAATGGTCCCTGGGCATGCATAAAATTTACGAACAGCAAAAAGTTTCGACCCATGTCAGCCTGCGCGGACTGCGCAGGCTGACATGGGTCGATACTTTTTGCAGGTGCATTAAGCCCCCTTTTCACAGAGCGTGGCTCATATATATATATTTATGTTCAAATCCCTCCCGGTACCGACAGCAGGAAACAGATCAAAAAGGTTTCAGAAAGAAGAAGAGAAAAACACAACAAAACACCTGTGATCATCATGAATCTCGACGACTGTAATTCCCATCTTCTTGCTTGACTGAATGCCGGGGGTTTTGACTGGCGATACAGAAAATATGATGGGTATCTTGACTCGGAGATGCTACATAACAAGATAAGTGCAGATAAGAATATTAAGTTGTCGCTCTTGATTTGTGGGCCAAACAAATAACATGGAGAAGAAAGAAGTAGAAGCTGTATGCAACTTGACGAAACAACTAAAGATAATACAGATATGAATGGACGTGTCTTTTTTTTTTATCATTGGTTGATGACCTCCTTTACGGCCGCACTGGAAAAAGCACCAAACCGTTTCTTGTTTGTGTACTAACTCAGAAATGTTGAATGTTTTCGAAATTATTTTCTGTTAGTATGATCGGATTTAATTCGTTTATTAATAAAATGAACTGAACAAAGAGAGAAATTCTTTATTGACAAACACGATACAGAAGGAAGCCACAAATATCCAACATGAAAAATACGTGATGCAGTGTCAACGTACTACGGGAAACTAGCACGTAAATAGCAATTAACAAACAAGCCCTGGTTTTCATGCGTCTGCAGTACAAGTCTTTTGAAAACACAGCGGGAAAAGGAGAAATTGCTCGTAACGAGCAATTTCTCCTTTTCCCACAGTGTTTTCTACCCTTTTTGAGAACTTTCTTCCATTTTCACCAAATTTAAAATTGTCGTCTGCAAACTCTTTCAGTTTGGACCAGTCTAAAATTTATCGTTTGGGAAAGGGTTAAGACAGAAGACAAACCAGTCCGCGCACTGTGACCTGTGTCGAAACATTTCGTTATTGGTCAATTTCGTGCATGTCAAAGGACCAGTCTACCTCAGGACTCAGTTGGTTGTTAGACAAACTGGATTATATGGGTCCATAATTATATGAAGACTTGCTTGAAATAGTGGATCACGGAGATGCATTTTACACCCTTTTGCCAGAACATGGCTCATGTATGATATCAAGACAACGTACTTCTGCCGGCAACTCGCATGTAAGCCTAGAATATGGTGAAAGTATTCAAAAATTGAGTATGAGGGCAAAAATTAATGTATCTTTTTTGTCATAGTCTAGGATGCGCTTTTCATATGGTATATCTACCATTTTTTTCCATGACATATCATTTAACTAAATTTTGGTAGCGTCACGTTACAGTGTGTTCCTTAACCCTTTCCCAAACAAGCCCTGGTTTTCACGTGCCTGCAGCACAAGTCTTTTGACAACACTGTGGGAAAAGGAGAAATTGCTCGTAACGAGCAATTTCTCCTTTTCCCACAGTGTTTTCTACCCTTTTTGAGACCTTTCTGCCATTTTCATCAAATTTAAAATTGTCGTCTGCAAACTCTTTCAATTTGAACCAGTCCAAAATTTGTCGTTTGGGAAAGGGTTAAAACTACATTTTTTGGCATAAATTAAATGGATGGGCGATAAGATTCATAGATTTACTCAGATCATGTAAATGAGCCATGCTCTTGCAAAGGGGGATTTAATGCATGCCCGTAACGCTAGATACCAAGCAAGTCATCACATTATTATGGGTCCAAATAAAATCCATTTTGACTATGGACCAACTGAATCATGCGGTAGAATGGTCCTCGGACATGCAGAAAATTTACTACGTTCAAAATGTGTCGGCCCTGTGCAGGCTGACATGAATCGATACTTTTTGCAGATGCATTAAACCCCCTTTTCACAGAGTGTTGTTCAAACTTTTTACCTGAACGGGGGATCGCTAAATCCTTTACCGCACAATGCCGCCTTTTGACGCCCCTGGGAAAGAAGTCTTTTGAAAACATTGGGGGAAAAGAAGAAAATGCTGGTAACCAGCATTTTCTCCTTTTCCCACAATGTTTTCTACCCTATCTAAGAAAAATTGCACCATTTGAGCCACATCGAAATTGTCGTCTGCAAATGCTTTCAATTTGGACAAGGCTAAAATTTTGTCGTCTGGTAAAGGGTTAAACGTTATTTCATTTTACTTTAACACTTAGGCTGCTAAGTGCGATTGATGGACCTTTTGCGGACACAGAACGTGCAGCCTGATCTTGGATCTTCACTGTCCGATAAGGAGATATTTTCACCAAAATAACAACTTTGAAATAGCAATATTTGGTGTTGTATTACATTCGGCTTGAACGTTTTATTTGATTTATTCAGGAAAAGGGTTAAATTGATTGATTGATTGATTGATTGATTGATTGTATGGTGTTTAACGCCGTTTTCAACATTATTTCAGTTATATCACGGCGGCCAGTGCACCTATCCATGCTTTCCTGGAGTTTCTTTTACCAGTACTCCGCACAATATTCTTTCCAAGCCACTGGCTGCTTTCCAACATAACCATCGTCGAAACAATGGTCAGCGGTGAGAGAGGAATGAATCCTGTCGCAATGACTATCATCAATCCTCGGAAAGAAATTGACCAAGCCGGGGATCGAACCAGCGACCTCCTGTTCTCAAGTCCTGTACGCTACCGACTGAGCTAAGGGGGCTTGGCAATAAGGGTTAAAGGAATATCACCGAAGATTCTTCCCTGTATTTCAACTTTTTTCGCTGTTTGTCGATGTTAGTACAGAAAGTCATATAATCATCCTACGTACCCTGCATAACAATTTATCAAACATGTATAGGTATTAAAGCAACATAGTGCGCAATCTGCATTATGCGTAATTTAGTGTACGCAAACATAATTGAGCCGTGCTCTGTGAAAAGGGGGCTTAATGCATTTGCGAAAAGTATCGACTCGGGTCGGTCCGCGCAGGCTGACCTGGCTGAAACTTTTCGCTATTGGCCAATTTTCTGCACGCCAAAGGACCAGTCTATCTCCCGATTCAGTCGGTTGTTAGACAAAATGGATTTTATGGATCCCTAATTATGTGATGACTTGCTTGGTATAATGGATTACAGAGATATGCATTAAACCCCCTTTTTGCAAGAGCATGGCACATATAATGTCGACCTAGAAATGGCTTGATTGGAGCGATTTATCTTTTTGCCGCATTGCCTTCAAGCATAGGTCTTCTGTGAGACGAAAAAGGTCTCTGTGGAGTGTAATGGGTTAAGCCTCAGGCTGCTAAACGCGACTCACT
Organism: Tridacna gigas; assembly: GCA_945859785.2. Classification (NCBI taxonomy): domain Eukaryota; kingdom Metazoa; phylum Mollusca; class Bivalvia; order Cardiida; family Cardiidae; genus Tridacna; species Tridacna gigas. The sequence continues at coordinate 57,590,126 of OX244035.2, forward strand.
GACATTTTGCGGACGGTGTAGACCAAGATCAAACTGCACAAAAAGTGCAGTCTGATCTTTGATCTACACTGTCCGATAAGGAGATACTTCTCTCCAAAAAATAAGCTTGAACTATCATTATTCGGGTTTTTACTATCGGCTCGAAAATTTTATATTAGTTATCTAGCAGGATAGGGGTTAATTATTTAATGTTTAGATCGAATCTTGCATGTAGATGTCTTACAGAGTATAAAGTAAACTACATCAGCCTGATTACAGATGATGAGTTATTAATACGCCTATCACTGACAAAAGGAAGCGATAACAGTTATTGTTGCATTGTTTTAGCAAACGGTCCAGCAATATGAGGTCCGGCTTATCAAACGGGTTGAACCAAATGGGCTGTCTGACTTTATGTTTCCAAGTTCATTGTTGCAGTAGATATGTAATTAACCCTTTCCCAAACGACAAATTTTGGACAAGTCCAAATTGAAAGAGTTTGCAGACGACAATTTTAAATTTGATGAAAATGGAAGAGAGGTCTCAGAACGGGTAGAAAACATTGTGGGAAAAGGAGAAATTACTCGTAACGAGCAATTTCTCCTTTTCCCACAGTGTTTTCAAAAGACTTGTACTGCAGACACGTGAAAACCAGGGCTTGTTTGGGAAAGGGTTAATTAGTAGATCATTAATAAGTCGAGATAATTTCAAGAGTAAGGCATCTTTATCTAAATTGACCCTTTACCACACAATTCCGAGTTTTAACGACCCTGAGAAAGAGGCCTTTTGAAAACATTGTGGGAAAAGGAGAAAATGCTGGTACCTAGCATTTTCTCCTTTTCCCACAATATTTTCTATCCTTCTCAAAACAAATTTCAATGTTTGAGTCACATTTATTTTGTTGTCTGCAAATTCTTTCAATTTGGACTAGCCTAAAATTTTGTCGTTTAAAGAATTAAGATGGTTAGAAGATCGAAAATTTGCAGTTAACGCTTTGCCTCACAATAAAGACCTTGAGGAAGAAGGCTATGGAAGCATTGTGTGGAAAAGGAGAAAAGAATGGTAACTTATTCTACAATCTTTCCTGCCCTTCAATAGAAGCATTCCACCATTTCGGCCGTTTCCATGGTTTCGTCAGCAAATGCTTTGAATTTAGACCAGTGTAAAATTTTGCCGTTTGGTAAAGACCAAAGCCTGTTTTCACATGCGATACATTCGTTAACTCTTTCCCTACTAATGACGACATCAGTAGCTTTTGCGGATGGTGTAGCTCAAGATCAGACTGCACAGAACGTGCAGTCTGATCTTTGATCTACACCATCCGCTACCAGATGCTAGGCCATGACGCACTTCGTATTCAGTAGCAGTAGGAATCTTCTTTTAGGCCTCAAAAAAATGGAGTTTCTTGAGTCAGTAATGAAAGAGTTAAAAGAGTTGTTTGTAAAATTATTGTAGAAAATTTTATATTAAAGCGTTGCTCGATTTTAGTTATCATCGTTACTCATTTAGTTACGATTGTTACCAAGGTAACTTGTCAATGGATGTCTATAACTAGAATGTCCGGTTGTATTTTTTTATCGCTGAAAAGTCTGTTACAGGCTGGTTTATGTCGGATACCCCATAATTTGGATGATATGAAGTAAAGTTCCAGAAGTGAGAAAAAGATCCATACTCCAAAGTCGCCCCTGTATTTGCACTGCTCTGCACACCTCGACTCTCAGGGCATGAAACTGACCGCCAAGCTGTGCCAAGCATCATGTTCGTCGCACATGTTGCATAACTTTTCAATTTCTGGAATTGAAATCTTACATATATTCGTACCTAGGTTTTGTTTCGATAAGGAATGTACTAAAATGTGTATACCTACAAAAACTGATGATCTAAATACGCCTTTAACTAATATCTTTAGATTAACTCTTTATCACAAGACAAAATTTTAGACTAGTCCAAATTGAAAGCTTTTGCAGATGACAAAATAAAAATGGCTGAAAAATTGAAATTTGTTTTGGGAAGGGTAGAAAACATTATGGGAAAAGGAGAAAATACTTGTTACCAGCATTTTCTCATTTTCCCATAATGCTTTCAAAAGGCTTCTTTCTCAGGATCGTTAGAATCGGGATTGTGTGGTAAAAAGTTAACCCTTTACCGCACAATGCCGCTTTTTGACGACCATGGGAAAGAAGCCTTTTGAAAACATTGTGGGAAATGGAGAAAATGCTGGTAACCAGCATTTTCTCCTTTTCCGACAATGTTTTTTTCAAAGAGCCACATTGAAATTGTCGTCTGCAAATGTTTTGAAATTGGACAAGGCTCAAACTTTTGTCGTCTAGTAAAGGGTTAATATATGGACTGGCACTACATATCGAAAACAAGACGGATGTCCTCTTTTTTTATTTGTTTTTCTTTTAAGTTCCTTATTTAACCCTTTACCAAACGACAAAAGTTCATCTTAGTCCAAATTGAAAGCATTTGCAGACAACAAAATAAATGTGACTGAAACATTGAAATTTGTTGTGGGAAGGGTAGAAAACATTGTGGGAAAGGGAGAAAATGCTGGTTACCAGCATTTTCTCCTTTTCCCACAATGTTTTCAAAAAGCTTCTTCTTCAGGGTCGTTAAAACAAGGGACTGTGTGGTAAAGGGTTAAAGAGTCAAGTTGTTATATTATTATTATGTGCCAAACTGAAAACACAATTTAAACACCATCGATCGTTGAGAGTAAATGCATGTACAACCAATTCAGACCAATGCCTTCAACAGTTATTGGCTGAGTGACTCGGTTTGTTAACCCTTAAGCTGCTGATCGCGACCCACTGACCTTTTGCGGACAGTGTAGATCAAGATCAGACTGCTTAGAACGTGCAGTCTGATCTTTGATCTACACAGTCCGATACGGTATTTTCTTTCCGGTGAAATCAACTTTGAAACCGCAATGTTTTGGATTTTAGTATTGAGTAGAAATTTGCGTTTCATTTATTCAGCAGTCTAAGTGTTAAAGAGCTTTTCGTAGCTTTTTAAAGGCAACAGGTTTAATAGTTAAATAGACTGAAAAGACAGGTCTTAACTGGATTGTGTAATCAAATATCGAATTATCATTTCTTGCTTTTCGATAGTTTATCGGGAAATAATGGTGGATTTATGTTTGATAATTTCACCGCTTCTACCAGTGAATTTGCCGATTGATAAACTCACTGGTACGGAAATACCGAGAACTTCCCTGTACTTCGCAAGTCCCAACCAAAAAGGGGTAAAAGCATGAAATAAATAGATTTCTTTTTTCGGTGAAAGATCGAAATGTATTTAATCGAGTGATACTTGAAATTTCATGTATCAGGTCTACATGACATACAGTATCATCGGCTTGCTGCTCTTGCTTGAAGTTGTACATGCTCTAAGAGTTATGTACTTGCGTGATACGTAACCTTTGTGTGCTTCTCTATAAAAGTTAATGCATCAAAATGTATGTAACTACACTAAGGTTTTAAATACTAAATGATGATTTTATTGTGGTCTTCAGATGAGAAATTATTTAAAAACCTTCAGATATTTTATGTAAAATACCACTATCTCCCTTGAAATGGTTACATAATATTTACCCATTCGTTTTTTAATTGTAATATGGAATATTATATGATTTACGTTCAGCTTCAGACCCCTATCGTTTTCACTTGGGTCATCCGTCTTCAGACGAAATACTTTCAACATTTAGGTTACGAGATCAAAGAAGCCAAGGAAAGAAATACAATGTAGCAAATGGACAATATGGTCAGTATTGGCGGTTTATCCATATGAAAGTGGGCACATTTTTGTGTTGTGTATCAGTCCAAATACATGTTTGTCATACGAGGTTCGCCTCAATCAATATAGATAATCGATGGATGAACAATCAAACGATTTTTCACTATTTTTTATCGGAACTCTGTGAAACAAAAGAAGTTGTCTAAGAAATTAAATGAAAATGTGTTTCTCAGTTTAAAAAAAAAAACGTGCAGTCTTTATCAAAATGAGTATAACAATATATAGTTCAGTGACTGCCAAATCGGTAACAAGTATAGATTTGGTATTTAATCTGAAACTCATTGCTTGTGAAAAATGCAATAAAAGGAATGTAGGCCCTAATTAGGTTTTGTACATAACTGTCTTATTTTAATAGAAAAAAAAAAACGGACTCATTATGGATATTTTTGACTTTTGAAAATACATTCCCTTGATCAAAGAAACCAATAAAAATAAACAGTGAGAATGAGAGGAAGATTAGACAAACACTATATATTGATCGCCGTCTGGGAAGATTCAGCATCTCGCTGAATTATTGGCTTCCTTACTCCGCCTTCTTTTTGTTCCACGCCCACCTCATCCAATGGAAGCCTTCTGCTTCATCGAAAGTAGTTCCGTTCTATGCTACGTTGTCATGCGTAATGATATATTACAGAAAAGTCTGTTAACTCAATTTCTCACTTTATTACACCACGACGGAACTTGATTACTCTACCAAAGATTCTGAATGGTTTAAAAGTAATTATTTCGGAAATTAATGGTTTCGTAAATTTCAAAGAGATCATCGCTGGCAATTAATCTGCAATTCAAAATAAAATATTCGAGTAATTTATGGCATTTTATTTTCAAAACAATCGTTGACCGTGGGTTAGGAGAATGGATGCGGAAGAATAAACATGCTGCCATGGTCAAAGGAGTAATTAAATGGATAGAATTCTAAAACTGGCAATTTTCTAGTGTTTACTTTTGCAAGATGGGTTTTGCAGTTCCGAAATGATTCTAGATCCTTAAGAAGAAATCAATTCGTGATGTTTGGTAAATAAGTTAACTTTGAGAAGAACTAACCTATCTAATAGTCGTGTGGGTATGGACTGAAAAATGGATCATCATCAGTTTTATCGTATGACTGGGACCGCATTAAATCATTATCCGAGTTCTTTTACGCCAAATTACGGCATTCCAGCCTCATTTTCTCGACATGCCGGATTTGGCGGTCAGTTTTATGAGAGTCGAGGTGTGCAGAGCAGTGCAAACACAGGGGCGACTTTGGAGTATGGATCTTTTTCTCAGTTCTGGAACTTTACTTCATATCATCCAAATTATGGGGTATCCGACATAAACCAACCTGTAACAGACTTTTCAGCGATAAAAAATACAACCGGACATTCTAGTTATAGACATCCATTGACAAGTTACCTTGGTGACAATGTGTCGCAGGAATACATACCATACAATAACAACGTTGACAAACGTGCCAGTCACGACACGGACGAGGTCTGTCATTTTGCAGGCAATGAACCGGATGACAGTGATATGCAACAAAGGTCGACGGATATAACCAACTCAGGTAAAAAAAAAAATCTCCTTTTATTCGGTTGTGACAAGAAGCACTTGAAAAAAATATATATTTGAGCCATGCTTTGGAAAAGGGGAGGTTAATGCATCTCCGTGATGCATTATACCAAGCATGTCATCACATAATTATGGATCCATAAAAACCATTATGTCTAACAAGCAGCCGTATCATAAGGTAGACTGGTCCTTTGGCATACAGAAAAATGACCAATAGCGAAAGATTTCGGCCCAGGTCAGCCTGCGCGGACTGCGCAGCCTGACCGGAGTCGATACTTTTCGCAGTAACCAGCATTTTCTCCTTTTCCCACAATGTTTTCTTACCTTTCAGAAACAAATTTAATAATTTGAGTCACATTTAATCTGTCGTCTGCAAATGCTTTCAATTTGGACCAATCTAAAATACTGTCGTTTGGTAAAGGGTTAAACATGAGGTAGACTGGTCCTTTGAATTGCATAAAATTGACAGGGTAACAAAAGAGTTTCGTTTCAGGTCAACCTGCCCGGCCTGTGCAGGCTGACTTGGGTTGATATTTTTTTCTTTTTTTTCCCCCCATATGCATTAAACCCCCTTTTCACAGAGTATGACTCAAATGTTAATGTTATAATGAGGCCGGGTATTGCTGGTCAACTTCTTCCCCCCCCCTTTTTTTTTTCAAACTTCGGTTTCCCCTCTCGATTTGAATGTGATTTGAACAACTCAGTGCAGGAATCTAGATTTGACAGACTTGGTAAAAATATACTATTCATCAGAAAATTATTATTTTTAACCCTTTCCCAAACGACAAATTTTGGACTGGTCCAAATTCAAAGAGTTTGCAGACGACAATTTTAAATTTAATGAAAATGGCAGAAAATTCTCAAAAAGGGTATAAAACACTGTGGGAAAAGGAGAAATTGCTCGTTACGAGCAATTTCTCCTTTTCCCACAGTGCTTCCAAAAGACTTGTACTGCAGACACGTAAAAACCAGGGCTTGTTTGGAAAAGACTTAACCCTTTCAGCGCCAAATATTTTTACTCGACCTCTCCAGACGGTTGAAAATACAATCCACTCATACTTAGAAACTGTTTTATCTTATAGGCTTAAATGAACAAGCGGACGGCATAGACCCAAGATCAGACTGCACGTTTTGTGCAGTCTGATCTTAATCTATGCCGTCCGCAAAAGTCCTTGTTTTCGCCCATGGCGCCGAAAGGGTTAAAATCTTTATTATCAATATTACACATTTTTTTCCTTTGCTGACCATTTATAGTGATTTCATTTATTCTTATTATTAAAGTGTATTGCTTACGACGTGTATTACTTAAGTTATTTTCAAAATAAATTGATCTTAAACCTTTACCACACAATCCCGACTTTTAACGACCCTGAAAAAGAAGGCTTTTAAAAACATTGTGGGAAAAGGAGAAAATGCTGGTAAACAGCATTTTCTCCTTTTCCCACAATGTTTTCTACCCTTTCCAAAACAAATTTCAATGTTCTAGTCACATTTATTTTGTCGTCTGCAAATTCTTTCAATTTGGGCCAGTCTAAAATTTTGTCGTTTGGGAAAGGGTTAAACCATTTAGCATACATTCCAGTATTTTACGACACAATGGTAAAACAGTTTTGAAAAAAGTTCTGGTTAAGAAGAAAATGCTTGTTTCCAGCATTTTTTCCTTTTCCTCCAATGTTTTTTATCTTCTCAAAGATAAATTCCATTGCTTTAGCCACGTTAGAAATGCCGTCTGCAAATGTGTGTTTTATTTTTTTAACTAGAGGAGTCTAACATTTTTTTCGTCTCTTAAACGAATAAACCTGGTTAAGCATTTACAAAACGAATTCGTGTTTTTACGGTTCTGTCGAAGAAGCCGTAAGAAAACATTTATGCCAAATACTGTCAAGGAATAATTTTTCCTGGAATTAAATCGATCAGGCGCCAATTCTGCAACCATTCTAAATTGTTTTTTAAGTCTAATTCTGGAGAAATATCTAAATTTCAAAGAAACGAAATTTCTGATTGGCTGAGAAAAGATGAAGATCGAACCCGAGGCGTCGAGGTTTCAAACCCTTTACCTTCACCAATAAGCAGCGCAGGATCAAGTTCGGCTCTCTATCGGGGATGATCATCTTAACTCTTTTACCAAACGACGAACTTTTAGACTCAGTCAAATTGAAAGCATTTGCAGACGACAAATTAAATGTGATCTAACTGAACATTTCTGTTTTCGAAATGGGGGAAAACATTCTGGGGGAAAGGAGAAGATGCTGGTAATCAGCATTTTCTCCTTTTCCCACAATGTTTTCAAATGACATTTTTCTGAGGGTCGTTAAAACGTGGAATTGTGTGATACAGAGTTAACAGAAGCCAAGAAAAGAAGTTAACACACACACTTGCGTGCACGTTGTAAAGTTAATTCACATTAAATGGAATTTAACAGTTCATTAGAATCCAATTGGACCTGCGCCGATACCTAAATGTAAGGTAAACTCTTTACCACACGACAAAACTTTGGGACTCACACAAATTGAGAGCATTTGCAGATGGAAAAAATTGATATGATGTTGCTCCATTGATGGAATCTGTTTTTGAAAGGAATAGAAAACCATTGTGAGAAAAGGAGAAAATGCTATTTACCAACACAATTTTTCTTTTTTTCAAAATTGTTATACACCAGGGTCGATACAGCACGGGATTGTTTGGTAACGGTTTAACCCGTAGACTGCTAAGCGCGACTCAACGATCTTTTGCAGACAGTGTTGATCAAGATCAGACTGAACAGAAGGTGCAGTCTGATCTTGGATCCACACTGTCCGATAAGGAGATATCTTTCCCCCAAAAAAAACTTTGAAATGGCAAAACCTTTTTTTTTTTTATTTACTTTCGGCTTGAAAGGTTCATTTAACTTATTTAGCAGATTGAGGGTTTACGTCGTTACCACCTGCAGACGACCTATCCCGCCTTAACTCTTTACCAAACGACAAAATTTCAGATCAGCTCAAATTGAAAGCTTTAGCAGACGACAAAATAAATGTTTCTCAAAAATTGAAAACTGTTTTTGGAAGAGTAGAAAACGTTGTGGGAAAAGGAGAAAATGCTGGTTACCAGCATTTTCTCCTTTTCCCACAATGTTTTCAAAAGGCTTATGCCTCAGGGCCGTTTAAAGTCCGGATTGTGTGGTAAAGGGTTAAAGGAAACAACTAACATTCTTGCAAAAGGAAATATTGCTCTTCACCAGCGATTTCTTCTTTTACAACAATATTTCATCTGTCAAGTATTGAGCATGAATTCATGTTAGTTATGTATATCTACATGTACATTTTTTTTTTTTCTTTTCCAAAATGGGCTGCTGTTGATTTGTTTCAAGATGTAATGAGTTTATTTAACCCTTTACCACACAATCCCTAGTTTTCTCGACCTTGAAAAAAACGCTTTTGAAAACATTATGGGAAAAGGAGAAAATGCTGGTAACCAGTATTTTCTCCTTTTCACACAATGTTTTCTACTCTATCAGAGACAGAAGTCATCAGTTGCGCAAGATTAAATTGTGGTCTGCAAATGCTTTCTTTTCTGTTGGGGCCAAAATTTTGTCGCTTGGTATAGAGGTAAACTGATGCCCTATTCAGCCACATTGTAGCACGCTAGATAACGGCTATGTTGGATTACTTGTTGAATCATGTTATCTGGATGGTGAAATCGTGATAAAGAATTATCGTCTGCAACAGAACCTTTGTTACCATGGTAATTAGGGAAAACCACCCAAGAATGGATTAAATTTCTGCCAATTTAGACAGTCACGTGATTCGAATTGTTCGAATCTAGCTAGAGCCAGCTGAAGTACTATTGTAGACAACTTTTTAAACAAGAACTATCTTTAGGTTAAGGTGGTAAGAAGAAAAATCAAAGGACTGATAGTCCTGAGAGTCGCCTGGAGGGTAATGGGTTAGAACTTTTCACCCTTTTCTGTTCAAATCTATTAAAAGCATTCAAGATACAAAATAACTTAACAATAAGACAGTATTACATGCAAGCATGTTTCTTAGTTGTCATCCTAAAGTTGAAAACATTTAGGCACCAGGAACAGGTTTAAAAAGTTCAAAGTCTCTTACCCCGGGTGACTTCATTTAAAAAAATGGTTTTCAAAAGTTAAAATCATTACAAAACAGGTCATTTCGTTGAAATGATATCCACCGCCGAAAAAATTTTTTTTTTTTTTAGATAGAGACATAATTATAAGAGGTATTGTGTTTTGCATGTAAATAGCCTTTTTGTTATTGGTGAAAATAGACATTAAGCCCCCTTTTTCCATGACACGGTATTTCATTAAATAAAAACAAATACTGATTGTCTCTGGCTTATGATAAACAATATAAATATGAAGTTTTATAAAATTTTGTCCAGTAGTTAAAGAGAATTGATCCATAATAGAAATATACATCAAGCCCCCCTTTTTCCATGACACTGCGTTAAAAACAAAAACTAAATAAAACAAAACAAGCAGACCGGAGGACATCAAGCCTCCTTTTTCCATTAAAAGGCATTACATTAAAAAAAAAAAGTATATCGGCGGACTATCATGAGGAACACATGTATGAAGTTTCATTAACTTTCGTCAACGATTTTAGAATATATCTGTCTGGATGGACGGAAGATCGGACCGATGAACGGACAGACGGACAGACAACATGAAAACTATATCCCCCACCCCGAAATTCAGCGGGGCATAATAACCGTCGAAGTTTCATCAATATTTACAGTTCCTTCCCAGCGTAATAATGCCTGTAAAGAATGTGGACAAAAATCAGACTGCTAGGTTGATAACAAGGTTTTTCTAGCGCAGAAACTGGGTAACTTAACTTACATGTATGTATATCTTAATTCTTACACATATTGCTATAACAAACATTCTAAATAATTTCAGTAGAATAGGGCATACATTTTCTCTCCAGATTTAGAACAAGTTGTTTTTGTATGACACAAATTTTCTAGAATTGGACCATGTGGTTATACATATATCGGTTAATTTGAATAACTGTCTTTTCCAAATACAGGATGCTAGATATGAAATTTGGGTATAATTGCTTATACAGTTTCAGAGGCCGTGATTTTGAAATGTTACTACTCAGTTCTGAAGCTTCTGTAAAGTTTATAGAAACAGAGCAGAACCACTTCAACAATTTTACAAGAGGACCAATTAGGCAACATTAGTATGGAACTCAACTGAACTTTGTCTTTGGTACAGGATCTAGTGACATACTTTTAGACCAAAATTGCCCTTTTGAAACTCACCCATATCTTATCTAAGCAGTCTGACAAAGTTTCGTGAGTATTGGACTGAACCTAAATGGATTCTACAGCACTAGATCTATTACATGATTTGACCTAGTGACAACCTTTTTCTTTCAACCCCCGGTAACCTTCATTCAGTTTTGTCAAAAATATTGCTGAGACAAACAGCCGGGCAATTCAATTCCATGATCATTGGACTGAAATGTAGCCTCTGGAGCACACACAAATATTTGACTCAGTTATCTACCTGCCCTTTGGAAATAATTTGTTTTTGTTGTTGTCCGGGTTCAAGTTTTGTCCACAGTGGACTCTAGAAATATGGCTGCTACAGCTCAAGAAAAACAATATAACCCAAACACAGACATCATCTCTTAAAATAGCGCATAATGTATGTATCTAAAAATAATGTATGTATCTAAAAATAGCCGTCGTGAATTGGACAAGTTTGCGAACACACTGCAAAATACTCTTCGACGACAAACGTCTTCACTACGGCACGCTTCTATTTGTGGACAGTTCTCAGTGAAAAAGGTTTGATAATTACCCATTAGAAGCACACTCTAAATCTTACAATCTGTCCGTAATTGTAAGTCTTATTTCAATCCAAAATTCAACCTATGATCGGAAAGAGAAAGGCGATACCGAGTTAACGTGGAAGCTTTCAATGGAGATTTTTCCCAAAATTAGGCTAATTTTTTTTAACAAATTTGTAACGACCTGGAATGGTTGCGTTGCCTTCTTAGACATTCTTAAACGTTGCTTCTTCAGAGCTTTTTATTCTAGACATCAACTACTTTGCACACCCATATTCTAGGTGCACAAGCAGAGATCGTACAATAGCGTATGTAATGCGCGCGGTGCTAGACTGCACCAAGTCATCGCTTAGCAGGTGCTTTCTGGAATGTAGCTGTGCGACAAATATAGATCTTATAATCAGAGCATGGCTTGTATGTCGACATACAATGCTGAGCTATAGTCTTATTGGGTAACGCTTTAACCCTTATCCTGCTAAATAACTTAACCCTTTCCCAAACAAGCCCTGGTTTTCACGTGTCTGCAGTACAAGTCTTTTGAAAACACTGTGGGAAAAGGAGAAATTGCTCGTAACGAGCAATTTCTCCTTTTCCCACAGTGTTTTCTACCCTTTTTGAGACCTTTCTGCCATTTTCATCAAATTTAAAATTGTCGTCTGCAAACTCTTTCAATTTGGACCAGTCCAAAATTTGTCGTTTGGGAAAGGGTTAAATGAAAATTTCAAGCCGATGGTAAAAACCAAAATGTTGATGTTTAAAAGTTATTGGGCTTTTGAAAATATTTTCTTATCGGACAATGTAGATCCAAGATCAGACTGCACGTTCTGTGCAGTCTGATCTTAATCTACACTGTCCGCAAGAGGTCAGTGAGTCGTGCTTAGCAGACTAAGGGTTAATAGATATCAAATTAATAGTTAGCACAAGAAAAGGACTACTCCCCATCATTTATGAGCCAAGCTCTGGCAAAAGGGGACTTAATGCATCTCCGTGATGCATGATACCTATCAAGCCATCACATAATTATGGATCCATAATAGCCACTTTTGTTTTTACAACTGACTTAATCATGAGGAAGAATGGTCATTGGACATACAGAGAATTAACCGGTGGCGAAAAGTTTTGGCCCAGGTCAGCCTGCGCGGATTGCGCAGGCTGACCTGAGTCGACACTCTTCGCAGATGCATTACGCCCCCTTTTCACAGAGCATGGGTCAAAACTTTTCGCAGATATATTAAGCCCCCTTTTCACATAGCATGGCTCATCTATTTTCTATGGTATGAATTAGCACGCTGGTGTATCGGTTAGATGTAGCAACACTTGTATATTGGTGTCATAAATGTGCCTGCATATAGGTCTGCAGGGGTCCGCCAAATAAACATGTCCGCATTTTTGACCAATCACAAATTATCTTTTATTAATTCGACTTTATCAGTACCAAGGAGTATGTCAAAAGCCGGGGTATCCAGCTAGGCCGAAAAGAATCTGCCGCGGAAAAATATTTGAAACTTTCACGGAAGCTAACTGGTGATAATGTCGTTGGAAAAGAAATATTTCTCATTTCCCTACTTTTATGATCTTTTTGCCTGCCTGCCTGAAATAACGAACGAATAAAAAAATGACAATTATTAACATTGTAGCAGCATCATCATCGCTGTCACTACTACTTCCTCTACTACTACTTTTGTGACAATTACTACCATACTACTACTACTACTACTTTCATCATCATTAGTGCAAATGTCATTATTTACTTGCAGACTCGGAGAGTAACGGTTTCAAACTAGACTTGTCCGTAAAACCCCGCAAGGAGCGGACGGCTTTCACCAAACATCAGATACGAGAACTGGAGAGAGAATTTTGTCAACATAATTATTTGACCAGATTACGTCGTTATGAAATTGCAGTCTCGCTGGAGCTGTCTGAACGGCAGGTATGTATTGTTTTCTTCAACGTTTTACTATATACATGTAAGGTCATTTAATTATTCCATTTTGAAAGCATCTGCAGAAATCATTAGATATGGCTCAAACGTTTGTATTCGATTTTAAAAGGGTAGAAAATATCATGTGGAGAATAGAAATGGCGGATACAAGTTCAAGACGTTACACTGCGTCGTAGCTATCTCTACTTCCGAATACATAGTTGCAAAAGGAACAAGAGCACCGTATTCGCGTGCCAACTCTCGGCTGGGGATGCTTGATTTTCAGTAAAAATTCTAAGTCGAAAAAGGGGCATAACTCTATTAAAAGTATTTGATGGTTACCTGCCCTTGTTGTATAGGTTCCCCTTTTGATAATTAACAACTTATCCAAGTTTAAAGCAAATATCTTCAGTAATAACAGAGATATTATAAAATGTCAACGTTTTTGCACGACGATACAGACGCAGACGACGACGCAAACGACGGCGCCAGGGCTACGACTAAATTGGTAATTAGTAACTATTGTGTCGTTGCATTTCATTGGGCAACATCTAAATCACAGAATAGCCAATCAGAGCATCTTACACATTTCCAGTTTGGCTGTATAAGTAGCATAACGATTTTGGCTGTATAAGTAACATAACGAATTTTTACACAGTTTGAAATTGGTAATTGAAAGTAAAAGAATATTAGCAGAATACATATTAAACGGTGATACCAGAAATACAATGCACTTTTTCGTGAGGTCAAAAATACTGGAAAATCTACTGCTCAGGAAGTGAGAGTGACCTCCCCTGAATCTCTAATTAGTCTCGCAACATGGCTTTTCTAAAAATAGACGGGCAGAATTCTGCCTGTTTTCAGTAGCCTGTACTTGCTGTATCAGGGAAGATAACCAGTCAAGGCTAAAACCATACCTCGACGTTTTCTTCGAAAACAGCCGAACTAAAATCGGACACTAGAAGCAGCTGTGGCAAGTCCAAGACACTGATGGACAATTTTCGTTTCGAAGTTAGTTTAAACATATTTTATTGCCAAAATAAAATACAGGTACTTCATGATAAAAAAAAAAAAAAAAAAGGGAGGCAAATGGGTTGAGCCACAAGTTCAAAAACTTAGTTACGGCTCTCCCCATTCATTGATGAAATGACAAACGTTACTATATGACAGAGAAGTATTTTAGGCAATGTAATAGATGCAAAACAAAACAAAAAATGGATAGGTCTTTGGAAGTACAGAAAGTAATAAAAAGATAACAGAGCTACAAATACACAGCATTAGCTATAAAGTAAATGAGTATAAGAGAGAGAGAGAGAGAGAGAGAGGGTTACTCAAATGGGTTGCTCAGAGCCGTCTCTACTGTTAGAGACGATAAATTAATCAATTTGCCATCTTGAAGCGCCCCGTCGCAGCAATGTACTTTTGAACAGTGTCAAAAATTAGAATGTTTGCTTCCGAGGAAAATGCAGGATTTCCACGTAATAAAAGATGGTAATTTCTGGGATGAAAATCTCTTAGAGTATTAAAAAGGTGAAGTCGTTCAAGACGGTATCTGGGACATTTGAAGAGATAATGTTCGGCATCCTCACATTGATTACAAATGGCACAACTATTATCACGAGATATATGATTGAGAAAGAGATCGTTTTTTAGGTCACTGCAAATGTTACGTAATCTTGCTTGAATAACTGATAGGTATCGTGTTCCATAAGAAAAATATGACGGGACAGTGTTTGTTTGAAACATAATGTTAGAAATTTCTCGTTTAAAGGACGAAATAGTAGGTAAATATCTCACATTGAGAGGAAGATTATTCCAAAGAGATATTAAAGAAGGAACACACGAATTTTCGAACAAAACGGTGCGGCATGGGAGAAGCATAAAATCGTCATTATTTCTCAAACTATAATGAACGGTGTTCCCAACGTTTTGTGGAAAAAGTGAACTTAAGTATTGCGGAACCATATTATGAATGATTTTGTACGCTAGAACAAGCTTTTGATATTTACGTCTCTCTGATAATGTTAACTGACCTAATTCATGAAAAAGATTATATAAACTGGTTGAGCGAGTCAGTCCAGTAACGATTCTTCCAGCTGCGATTTGAATTTTTTCCAATCTGTCCTTTTCATTGAGAGTGCAGTTGTCCCAAACAACAGAAGCATATTTCGAGAATCGGTCTTAGGAAAGATATATAGATCTGATTCAATGTTTTACGACGAACGGTAAATTTCAACTTTCGCATAATTCCTAATAACTTTGATGCTGATAGAATAATATTATCGGTGTGTTCATGCCATTTACAATCATCACTAAAAGTCAGTCCTAAATGTTTGTGAGTTTTAGTAACATCTAGAGGGGTATCGTTAAAAATCAAAAGGGGTGGCTGCTGATTTCCAAGGTAAAGAACTTCAGTCTTTGCCGCATTAAATGTGACTAACCATTGTCTGGACCACTTCGTGATTACGTCCAGATCATGATTTAGGATACCCTGCAGTTCAGCTGTGTTAGAGGTTGTACAAGCAAGAGAGGTGTCATCTGCAAATAGCCTTAACGTTTCGAAGTTACTGTGTTGATACTGCGTAAGAATACCGTGACTATTTTAATCGTAATTTGCCATGCTGCATGACTAAGTAGCTCGAATCTTATTTCCGTTTCAGTATAATCTTAAGCTTCAAAAGGCTGCAAAGTATTCCTGTTACATATATAATACATTAACCCTTTACCACAAAACCCCTACTTTTAACGACCCCGAGAAAGAAAGACTATTGAAAACACTGTGGGAAAAGGAGAAAATGCTAGTAACCAGCATTTTCTCCTTTTCCCACAATGTTTTCTAACGTTTCAGAAACAAATACATACAATCATTTGAGCCAAATTTTTCATCTGCAGCTTTCAATATTGACAAGTCTAAAACTCTAATGTCTAATAAATGGTTAAGGTAATGTATGGGTAATGCTACTCGCATAGTTGTGAAAAAAAAACAAAAACGAATAAATAAGCAGAAAAAGACTATTTTTAACGCTGATTTATTATTATTATTATTATGAGAAGGAATTGTTCTAATGAATTTTTATAATTTTCACTGAAGGGGAGGGGGGGGGGGGGCGTTAATTCCTGAATACTTTTGTAATGAAAAAGTGAATGTTTTACAAGTTGTAAAAAGTAATTTAAAGAAAGTCAAAAATATGTGACTTGTTAAGTTAATGTAGTTTCAAATTTTAACAATTTTAAATTCTCGAGGATGTCACTGTAACAAGCTTGTTTTTTCCTATTACCTATGCCTTACCTAACAAAAAAAAGGGGGGGGGGGGCAGCGGGCGGAAAGACCTAGGATCTTTATTCGACAAACATATGAGCGGCACCCTGGAAAAGAGAAGTTCAATGCATTCTCATAATGCAGTTTATCAAGCAAGTTATCGCATAATATGTTTCAGTTTATTTAAAAACGGGCTGAACATGTAGTAGAATGGGCTTTTGACATATAGAAAATGTAAGTAGAGCAAAAAGTTTCGATTCATGTCAGCCTGCGCGGACTGCGCAGGCTGACATGAGTCGATATTTTTTGCAGATGCATTAAAACTCCCTCCTCACAGAGGATGACTCACAAACATTTGCCCCTGAACGTTGCACCAAAACACCAAATTTTAAGACTTTATCTCTCGTAAATGACTTCTTCGTCTTCGACCAGATCATTAGAAAAATATGGCTATGGAAGGTATAGCTCCTAGATAGCGAATTCTCATTTTTCTAATGTTTTAACATTAATTCTAGCCTGGGTTCCAGCCCGATCATATTTTCCTATATATATATATATATATATATACACACACACACACACACACACACACACACACACACACACATATATATATATATATATATATGGACCTTACTTTGTCAAAAATGACGCCCTCATTTTGATAAAGTAACATCTGAATGTATAAAAGGAAAAAAATGATCGGAGTGGAAGCCAGGCTACATTAACCCTTTCCCAAACAAGCCCTGGTTTTTACGTGTCTGCAGTACAAGTCTTTTGAAAACACTGTGGGAAAAGGAGAAATTGCTCACAGCGAGCAATTTCTCTTTTTCCCACAGTGTTTTCTACCCTTTTGGAGAACTTTCTGCCATTTTCATCAAATTTAAAATTGTCGTCTGCAAACTCTTTCAATTTGGACCAGTCTAAAATTTGTCGTTTGGGAAAGGGTTAAGTCATGTACGAAATCTTGATTAATGTTGATTGTCCATCCAAGTCATATTCTTCAGAGGGTTATAAGCTAGTATTGCTGCTAAGTAAATTTTCATGTTTATTTTCTTTCAACAGGTCAAAGTGTGGTTCCAGAATCGCAGAATGAAATGGAAGCGAGTTAAAGGGACACAGCTCGTGAAGGACAAAGTATCTGGTCAGCTAAAGCCAGTAAATGCGCTTACACCACCAAAAACATTAAAATATAACTCAAATACGGAGTGCAAAACCAGTGGAGATATTCCGAGTATGCAAAATGAACACTGTTTTGAATATAGAAATGAAATTAATGAATTCTAGCACTTAAGATACCTAAACATGCGCAGCTGAAGTTAGATCTGTACTAAGTGTTACGGCCAACGCTTTACCACCATTATTCATAGCTCATAATTATTATGCAAATAGATTCAACCGGTGCAGAGTATTAGAATATTTAGATGTATATAAGAAATCAGGTTCATGAATTTTAAACTGGCGGACGCCAAGGGGTTTCAGTGTTGCAATCAGGCGTTGTGATTGTACTTAGTGGGCTGCTTTTATGCCATGGTCACATTCACGGTCATGCACGTAGTTGACCGTAGATCACCCAAAAGTAGTCTGCCGTAGAGTTACTTCGGTCAGCTAGGTTAAAGTACGTTCCAAGTAGGTTCAAAATTGGCAAAAAGAGGAAATATAGAAAGTCTAAGTAAGTTGAACTACGTGTGAGTCAACCACATTCAACTGCGAGCAAAGTGCCTAGGGTATCACTGCGTCTAACTACGTTACACTACGTATAAACTACGCCGAACTACGATAAATCACTGTGAACTGCGTTAAGCTGTGATAAAATGTTGTGGCTGCGCCTGCTCAATACCGGTAAGCCACAGTCATTGTGCTTTTTGAAGTTGACGAGACAATATTGCTGATCGCTTATTCTGCCATGCCGCCTAGGAAGAAACAATATATTGCTGATGTGTTTTGGTAGGTACTACTGTCACCTACAGTACACACTACGGTTAAGAAGGGTCAATTATGGCTAACTAAGGTCAATGACGTTAAAACGACATCGTAGATAACCGTAACCAATTTTGAGCATGTTAAAAAATTATGTGCTTACTACGGGCAAATCATAAGTTCAAACTACGTTCATTACGACGTTGAACTATGGTTATCTACATGTAACTACCTTCAACTATGTTTAATACGTTCAACTACGGTCATTCCCCTCCACGGTCAAATACATAAGATGTGACCACGGTTTTAGGCACAAAAGGTCCTAAGACTACAAAAGTTAGACACTGTGTGGGTTTTATGGTCAGCTTCACAGATGCAGACATCAATTCTATATTTTGGTTTGATATTTATTTATTTATTTATTCATCTGTATTTTGCTGGAAGCGCTAAATGGGGAAATAAAAATGGCGTTCATACCAGTTGAAAAGTGCGTCGGTTGTGGCTGGTCACTCAAAGTGCTACTTCACTATTTTCTATAAGATGGAAAAAAAAAACGACGTGTACATCAAGCTATGAATTTAAAACGAATAGGCCTACTGGAATTCCAAATCATGTTTCAACAACACCGAAACACCAGTGTTTCAACTGATTCTTTCTTCGCTAAAGGATTCATTTCTTTCTCAAAGCTGATCACTGTCTCGGTCAGGTAGGAAAGCAATCGGTACTGATACAGAAACCCCAGGAACTCATAGATTGATGCACTAAGCGCCATGATATAATTGACATCCTTTTTGAGGTTGTTTTCACTCTTCACCGAACGACAAAAAGTTGACACAACCAAATTTAAAGCATTTGCAGACGACAAATTAAATGCAGCTCAAATGATGATTTCTGTCTTGGACAGGGTAGAAAACACTGTAGGAAAAGGAGAGAATGCTAGTTACCAGCACTTTCTCCTTTTCCCGCAATGTTTTCTGTGTCAGGGTCGTTAAACATGGCATCGTGTAGTAAAGGATTAAATCACCAAACAAATAAATAAGATGAATATTTCGGTTCTTCTTGGGCAGATCTATATTTTATACATTTACCGGCAGCAATAAAAGTGTGCAAAATATTACATGAAAGTGTTTTCCAATTTTGAGCCATCGTTGCAACAGGGCGTGTGTGCTGTTTTTTTTTTTTAGTTGCTCTTAACCGCTAGGCTGCCATGCGCGACTCAAGGACCTTTTGCGGACAATGTAGATCAAGATCAGACTGCACAGAACGTGCAGTCTGATGGTGGATCCATACTGTCCGTTAAGGAGATATTCCTTACTCAAGAAGTAACTTTGAAATAGCAACATTTGGGTTATCATCTATGGACTTGAAAGTTTTATTTAACTTGGTAAGCAGGATGATGGTTGTTAACATATTACCACCTTTTCGTCTTGATATCTGTGTACAATCACTAAGGTAAAAGTACATCGTTTTGTCATGAGACCACTTTTTAACCCTTTACCACACAATCCCGACTTTTAACGACCCTCTGAAATTAGACTTTTGAAAACATTGGAGGAAAAGGAGAAAATGCTGGTAACTAGCATTTTCTCCTTTTCCCACAATGATTTCTAATCTTTCAGGAACAAATCCAATCATTTGAGCCACATTTGATCATTTTAGCCACATTTGTCTTCTGCACATGCTTTGAATTTGAGTCAGTCAAAAATATTGTCGTGTGGTAAAGAGTTAAATCACTGAGCTAAAAGTAGAAATATGTCTCAAGAAGCAGTTTATCCTTTCGTCTCTGATGATTTCGTATGTATCTATTAATTATGACAGAGTTTGTTTGTTTGTTCCTTCGTTTATTCATTTGTTGGTTCGTTCATTTCTATGTTCGTTTGTGTGTATTTGTTTTATTCTTGTTTTGCAAGTCGTTTCTTGAAAATTATTTCAAGAAGTAAATATTTCTATCGAATCTGTTCAATACATTGTACTTTTATGTTAACTCGAATCTGACAGCTCTTAGATCTGGAATTTTGTTTAACAAAAACATACCGTTGTTCCTGGAAGAAGAACGTTTTAAGAGATATATAGAGAATATTTGTTTTTTCCGGTGAAAGATCGAAATTTATTTCATCTCGTGAACGTCATCGGTAATATTTTCACTCGTGGCGCAAAATCCTGTGCAGTTGTTTTCGATAATTCCCCGTGGAGTATCCCCCCCCCCCCCATAGCAACGCATTACAATATTAAGTAAAGCGCAAGAAATATAGCGTAAATTACGTCACATTTCCCGCTTGTTAAATGGCACAAGCCGTTTACCTTGGTAACTAGTTAGTCTGGATTACCTGCCCCTACCACTACGTACTCCTGTAGTACCGCGGGGTACCAGACTAGGTGACTAGTGTGCGGGAACTACTGTTTTCGCCTTCAGTCGAAGAGTTAGAAAGTATGAAATCGGTATTTTCACTGGTCGTAACCATGAAATATCAATAATCCGCCATTATTTCTCGATAAACTACCGAAAACCATGAAATAAACTATGTTTCTCAAAGTCATGATTTTCTCTTATCTCTCTCTTAGTTCAACCAACAGTCAAGTGGCAAAACTTTCTTTAACCGTATAGGCGTGAAAAGTCGAATTTCTACAATTATAGGTTAACATGTGTAATAACCTAAGTATACAAGACATTGCACAAAGCCATAGAAATGACGTTAGCGAACAAGGTAGGTCAAAATCAGACTACGCAGACCGAGCAGTCTGACTTTGGACTAACATGTTACACTGTCCGCTGCTTGATTCTAAACTCATTGTGTCAACGCAGGCTGCCCTAGGCCGAAACTTTTCGTTATTGGTCACTTTTCTGTATGTCCAAGGACCAGCCTACCTCATGATTCAGTCGGTTGTTAAAAAAAAAAAGTGTCTCATGATTGTGGATCTATAAAATGTGATGGCTTGATTGGTCTTGTGCATCACGGAGATGCATTAAGCCCCCTTTTTGCTGGAGCATGGATCATTTATTGGATGGCGGTGAAATATCTATGAAATTGTGCGCCAGAAAAGCTGCATTGTTTACTTGTTGTTGCCACTGCTTTATAGTGTAACGGCGCTAGTTTGTCGCATTCCAAGAATCAAACCACTTTGACTTTTAGATAGAACAGGGATGAACAATGCCTGAATTAATCTCAAAAGCGATGTATTGCATTAACCCTTAAGCTGCTGAATAAATGAAACAAACATTTCTTCTTAATGAAAGCCCAAACATTGCGTTTTCAAAGTTAATTTCACCCGACAGAAAATGCAGATCAAAGATCAGACTGCACGTTTTGTGCACTGTCCCAAAATGGAAGGGAATCGCGCTTAGCAGCTTAAGGGTTTAAAGGTATTCTTATAATACGTTCCGAATTCTATAAAACAAAACAACATAGACTAGTTATCGCCCCTGAGACAGCTAGAATGTGATACGTATATCTACAACCTATTCCTTGTTTTTATATTGGACCTTTATTAATTAATACACAACAGAAACAAGGCAATAAAGCAGGTGCAACATAGGTCTTCGGTTGTCTGTCCGTGTATCTGTCCGTCAGCAGCCAGCGTCCTCTTCAAGGTAAGCATCTCCGTCACTCGTCACAACTCGGCCGATTCGGTACCTACAGCACCAGATCACCCGAGGTATGCCGAATGCAATACCGTAAAACCCTCGTTCTATGGTCGCTATTCGCATTTATTTATAAATTTGCAACAACTGGATGGGGACGTTGATTTTTTTCCAGATCACAATATTTTGGAATCGGCAAAATCAAAAGTATTTACAGACGATAATCACGAACAAGTTGCTCAAATCATGTGGTTTGTGCGTTTGAAAGGGTGGACAACATTGTGGGAAAAAGAGTAAATGATGATTAACGGCATTTTCTCATTATCCAACTGTATTTTCAGAAGCACGGCGTATTTCTGAGGGTCGTTAAAACACGAGATTGTTTGTTTAAGGAATGAAGAGAATTTTTTTTTTATGGAGGTATGAAAAAAAAAAAACCTAATCACAGTGTATGAAACCGCTTCGCGGTTTCATACAGTGTGATTAGGTTTTTTTTTTTTTATACATCCATGACAAAAAAAAATTCTCTTCATTACTTATAATTTAATATTACAGACAACATACACCCACGGAAATAATTCAAACTGCATTCATTTTCTTTATTTTTAACTATAACGTTGGAGTTTCTAAAGCCCCTCCCACTCATATTTGTATGGCGCAAGAATACAATAGGGAAGCAGTTTTCAGATCCCCAATACTAACGTGTCCTGAAAATCAACCAATAAAAGGAAAGTAAATTAACACGGCAGTGTGTAGGACCCTCAATGTGTAACCTTCACTCTGAGTAGAAGCATGGTGAATGTTGCAGTGGGAATTCATGATAGATTATTGTTTCCAAAAAATTGGATTGTACAATTTTCAAAGGAACAGTTGGACATTATACCAGCAGATATTAGATTACTTCTGTTTTTATTTGAAATTTGGTTCGAGACAGCGACTTTGGCTTGGCTTTAACGAGTATCTGAAAGTACACGTGGTTTTTGGAATATTGTATACATGTTTGTTCACATTAGTTTGACAGCTAAAGTAGTTCCGGCACAACGTGATTTTCTTTTTCATGGAGCTATGAAATTTTTTTTTCAGCCAGTCAGAACTCGTCAACATTCATGAAAACAATTGATATTAAATTATAAAGGATTAAATCTTTTTCGACCACTGAAAATACAGTCCACTGTAATTTAGAAAGATTTTTTCTTAACCCTTATACTGCTAAATTAGTAAAATGAAATTTTCAAGCCGATATTGAAAACCCGAATTTTGCCATTTCAAAGGTATTTTTTGAGGAAAGATATCTCCTTATAGCAAAGTGTAGATCCAAGATCAGATTGCACGTTCTGTGCAGTCTGATCTTGATCTACGGTGTCTGCAAGAGGCCAGTGAGTCGCGCTTAGCAGCCTTAGGGTTAAAGGCTTGGCTATACAAGGGGACGTGATAGATCTAGAATCAGACTGCACGTTCTGTGCAGTGTGATCTTGTTCTGTGTCGTCCGTTAAAAAAGCACCTTCTTCGCCTCTTGCGCTGAAAGGGTTACGACAGATCGTAAAGAGCGCAAGAACCATAACTTTTCCTATCTCCATTGTCGTGTTGTCTTCCCTTTATAATGTCAACATTGCCTATCCAGATCCAGGTCAGCCTGCGCCGCCTGAATTTGGTCAATACTTTTTGCAGATGCACTAAATCCCCTTTTCACAGAGCTAATATATAAAATTATTGCCCGCTTAGTCAGCGCACAGTCGATAGATGAATTTATACTCCCGTAACGACATTTAGACCTTGGCCCTTACGTACAAGTTCATGAGATTATAAAACAAACTGTTCAATCAGGGCGAAAGTGCTATCGAGAATGACATTGTATAATTCGAAACGTGCAGTATTTTTGCTATGAGTAATGATGATACAGATTGCAGGTGCTGCTGATAATAATGATTATTACCATTATTATTATTATCTTAAACAACAACCACCGCATCATCTTTATCACCATTGTCACTTTGGCATCAGAGTCAAGCCTGCGGTCCTACCGCCCAAATATTTTTCCCCCATTATGATACAGAAAACGGGGGGAAACTTTTTTCTCGCCCTTACGGTTAAAAAGCCCCTCACAAATATCATACAGTATAAATCAAGATCGAGCCGCACGCTTCAGACTTATCTTGCTCTGGACCATGGGCAAATTGAATGCATCTTAAACTGGCCTTTGGCACCGGTAGGGTCAATGTCGGACTTCTTCAACGTCCCAATTTTATACCTGTGCTCTTTCAGCACTTTGATTATTTTGAGCGTCGGATTGTTACTATTTATGGAATGTTGCCATATTCGTCCAGTTTTCGCCCCGTTGTTTTTAACGAGTAACTGTTTCGAGCTCGGGTTGATTTTCAGGCTTCATCACGCTTACCACCCATTTGTTTTTAAACTACAAATAGGGCGAAAGAAATGTGTTCTTGAACGTGTGATATTCATGTCCAATGATTGGCATAAAAACGAGAAATTGTTCGCTATTCATGCCAAAAGTCGCATTCGAAATTTTATGACGTTCTCTTTTGTGGAGAGTATCATTGTTTCCCGGCTTTTGCGAGAATCAAAACGGGCCCAGTGTTGAGAAAAGTTCAGTCTGCGGGTTTGTAAGCAAATCCGCAGCTAACATTTATTCTGCAGCCTTGTAAGACCATGAACGATTATATAGCACTTCTCTTCTATGTTTCTCCTCTATAAGACACAGTATCAGTTGTACATACAGGTATATGAGATGTCAGGGATACGATCATCAAACCGTTGAGTGATCAAACAGTGACAGCAAAAACAGAAATTATCTCTTTTGAATGTTTTCATGGTACTCTTCATAATGATGATCACAACGAAGCTGAAGATAACATGTCACTGTTATCACGGGTGTAGCTTGTCATTTGTTCACGTGGATATAAGGGTTACGAGAGGTGCTGCATTATATGTATATAAAAGGACCAGTCTACCTAATGATTCAGTCGGTTGTTACACGAAACAGATTTTAGGGATGTATGATGCTATGATGACTTGCTTGGTAGTATGCACCGAGGAGATGCATTAAGCCCCCTTTTCCAGAGCATGGCTCAAAAACATTAACTGGCAGATCATCACCATTATCGTCGTCGTCATAGTAATCACAATATGAATAATTTAAGAACAATATCAGCAGAATTATGTCTGTATGGATGCGTATCCGAACGCTATTTTATCAAAATCACATACAGCAAGGGAGATACGAGTTATCTATATACATGTAATACAGTATAGAAATTTTATTAAACGGTCTTGAAAGTGTCTCTTTGAGAACACTCACGAAAAAGGTAGGTCTATTTTTATTGGAAAAATTAAAAAAGAAAATATATGCATGTACACTAAACTACCTTTACCTTCCTCCTACGTTGAACTTTTTGCTGGAACGAAGCCAAATTAGACGGAAATCTATGGGACGAAGTTATTGTTTTCTGCGTCGCTCGATTAGCCATGTAACAGTTGTCTCCCTTGTTTCAATGTCCGCCATCATTTAGTTCTACGCCGGGAGCTAAAAGTCAATATTCTGTCAGTATCATACTGAACGATAATAAGGGCGGAAGCCGGAAAGAAACTGTCGCTGCAAAAATATCTGTCTCTTTTCCATTTGAACACATATTTTTACGCGTTTTCACTTTAACTTGAAGTTCACCTTCAAGTAGGCTCTCACGTGCATCTGCATGATCAAAGTTAGTTACTAACAGCAATTTACATGCTCATTTAAACGAAGATGAGTTTATTCAACAAGATTGCATTCTATCCAACTTTGTTCTACAACGTGGCTATGACAAAACTAACGAGCCGACGATGGTATGACAGAATTGATGATACGGTACTTCTTGGTGCACTACCTTTTCGTGGGATGACAAAATGGGTAAATTTTCGTTGTTGTTGTTTGTATGAATACAAAAAAGAAGGCATAAAAAAGTAGCAAAATACGATTTTAGTTGCTTAACCCTTTCCCAAACAAGCCCTGGTTTTCACGTGTCTGCAGTACAAGTCTTTTGAAAACACTGTGGGAAAAGGAGAAACGAGCTCGTAACAAGCAATTTCTACTTTTCCCACAGTGTTTTCTACCCTTTTTGATAACTTTCTGCCATTTTCATAAAATTTGAAATTGTCGTCTGCAAACTCTTTCAATTTGGACCAGTCCAAAATTTGTCGTTTGGGAAAGGGTTAAGATTTGTGTTGACTTGTCTTTTCCACTTCATTTCCAGTTTGTGACAGAAGAACATGTGAAAGGTGTTGTTACATTGAATGAGGAGTGGGAGTTAATAAGATTTGCTAATACAGAGCAGGTATCCATTTTTCATCATTATATTAATCGCTTACCAAATGATCCTGTGTTTTAACGACCCTGGAGAAGAACGCTTTTGAAAACATGGGTACAGGAGAAAATGCTGATAACCAGCATTTTTCCCCCTCAGCATTTCATATCATTTCATAAACATAAATCATCTTTTAAGCTTGACTGAAACTGTCATCTGCAAATGCTTTCAGTTTGGTCAAGTATAAAATTTTGACAGTTGATATAGGGTTAACTCTTGACCAGATGACATCTAGACTTGTCCAGATTAAAAATAAGTGCAGACCACAATTTGAATTTGTAGCTTAAATGATGGAATTCATCTCTGGAATGGTTGAAAATATTGTTGATTGTGTTACCAGCATTTTCTCTTTTATCCACAATGTTTTCTAAAGCATGCTTTATCATGGTATTTAAAACTCAGGATAGTTTTGTTAACCGTTTACCACACAAACCTAAGTTTCAACAACCCTTAACAAGAAGAGTATTGAAAACTTTGTGGCAAAAGGAGAAAGTGCTGGTAATCAGCATTTTCTCCTTCTCCCCACAAAGCTTTTGTTCCAATGCAAAATATCAATCTTGAGTCTCAATTGTTTTGTCGTCTGCAAATGCTTTCAATTTTGACTATTCTAAAATTTTGTTGTCTAGATAAGGGTTCATATTTTGTATGTTAAGGCTTTTTCTCTGTTCATTGGTGAAGAGGTTAACTCTTTACCAGACAACAAAATTTTAGACTTGTCCAAATTGAAAGCATTTGCAGACGACAATATAAATGTGACTCAAAACGTAAAATTTGCTTTGAGAAGGGTAAAGGACATTGTGGGAAAAGGAGAAAATGCTGGTTACCAGCATTTTCTCCTGTTACCATAATGTTTTTCAAAGCTTTCTTTTCCAGGGTTGTTAAAACTAGGGATTGTGGTAAAGGGTTAAAGAATGGATTTTCATTACTCATAGCTAGTCATTGTGACAGGATTCATTCCTCTTTCACCGCTGATTATTTTTTCAACGATGGTTATGTGAGAAAGCAGCAAGTGACTTGGGAAGAATACTGTTTGAAGTACTGGTAAAAAGAAACTCCAGGAGAGCATGGAAAGGTGCACAGGCCACCATGATATAATGGAAATAAAGTTGAAAAAGGTGCTGATCACCATACAATCAATCAGTCAATCAGTATGCACAACACTCTCATCTATTTATCATACAAAGAAATTGCTCTTTCTTGGACAAGTATTTGTATGCAAATTAATTGTTTTCAAGGTCTGCTCTAGATGTATCACAATGTAAGGAAATATGTTGATATTCATGTAGCCCAGAATTGTCTCAACTCTTTACCACACAGTCCTAATTTGTAACAACCAGGAGGAAAAAACTTTTTGAAAACAATGTAGACAAGGAGAAAATGATTAAAACCAGCATTTTCTCTTTTTCCCACATTGTTTTCTACCGTATCACAGAGAATTTCCACTATTTGGTGATTTTTAATTTGTCATCTGCAAATGCGTTCAATTTGGACAAATCTACTTTTTTGCTATTTGGTAGAGTTAAGTAGGTTTTTTTAATGGATGTTATAGATCAAGGTAAGATAACACGAAGTGTTCTGCCTAAACTTAGATCTGCATGCCCTGTAATGTTTATTCCTGTGAACTGTTTAGCTTTCAGCTTACAGTGAAGCAGGTAAATAATGTAGCTTTTCTATTGAGTACCAACAACAAACAATGTAAGTTTATAGTGAATAACTAAGGTTGCAGTGCTCCTGTAAAGCTTTAACCCTTTATCACACAATCCCGACTTTTAATGACCCTGAGGAAGAGAGCTTTTGAACACATTGTGGGAAAAGGACAAAATGCTGGTAACCAGCATTTTCTCCTTTTCCCCACAATGTTTTCTATCCTTCTTAAAACAATTTTCAATTTTTCATTCACATTTATTTTGTCGTCTGCAATTGCTTTCAATTTGGACCAGTCTAAAATTTTGTCGTTTGGTAAAGAGTTAATATGCCTTTCACAACTTAAGTTGCCTTTGTGGCCAGTGTTGATCAAGGTCAGACTGCACAAAATTTGTTTTCTGATCTTTGATCTTCAGATTCTGCTTTGCAGGGATATTCTTGACACTAGCAGCCTTGGTCTTACCTTCAGACTGAAAATGTCTGTGAGGTTATATGGGGGCTCCAAGGGTTAATATTCTCTTTTATCTGTACCGTAACTCTGTGGGAGGGAAGCAGGGTGGAGTTGGATTACTTTGTATTTCTCCAATATGACGTGTGTTTTGGGTACTCATTAGAATTGTCTCATTGAGACAATTCTGAGTACCCATAACACAGGTTTCATCTTAAAATGTAGGTTACATTTCTCTGGTAACCCCAGGATATTCTTTTTTTTTTTTTTTCATTTTTAGCTTGGCTGTTTTCAAACAAAACGTCGAGGTATTGCCATAGCCCTGGCATTGTCTGTGTCGTCTTGTGAAAACTTTGACATTTTGTAATATCTCCGTTATTACTGAAGGCATTTGCTTCAAACTTAGACAAATTGTTTTTTATCAAAAGGGTAACCTATACAACAAGGGCAGATAACCATCAGTGTTTTTGACAAAGTTATACCCCTTTATTCAACTTAAATTTTTTCACTGAAAATCAAGAATCGGCAGCCGAGTGTTGGCACCCCCATATGATGCTCTTGTTGTTTCCAGGAATGGAAGCAGTATGGAGTAAAACAGCTGAAGATTCCCACTGTAGATTTTACAGGGAGTCCTAGTCAAGACAACATCAAGAAAGCCGTGGACTTTATTCTGGAGCAGAGAGAGAACCAGTCCAGTGTTTATGTTCACTGTAAGGCTGGGAGGACAAGAAGTGCCACTGTTGTAGCTTGTTACTTAGTCAAGGTAAGGCTCCTCACATCTGTGCAGTCAATGGTCAGAGTACTCTTGTTTGTAATGCCTTAGCTCTTTCAGCGCCAAATATACGAGCCACGCTCTGTGAAAAGAGGGCTTAACCCTTTACCAGACGACAAAATTTTAGCCTTGTCCAAATTGAAAGCATTTGCAGACGACAATTTTGGTGTGGCTCAAATGGTGCAACTTTTCTTAGATAGGGTAGAAAACATTGTGGGAAAAGGAGAAAATGCTGGTTACCAGCATTTTCTCCTTTTCCCACAATGTTTTCAAAAGGCTTCTTTCCCAGGGGCGGCATTGTACGGTAAAGGGTTAATGCATCTGCGAAAAGTATTGACCCAGGTCAGCCTGCGCATTCCGTGCAGGCTGACCTGAGTCGAAACTTTTCGCTATTGGTCAGTTTTCTGTATGAACAAGGACCATTCTACCCAATGATTGAGTCGGTTGCTAAAAAAGAGTGGCTATTATGAATCCATAATTATGTGATGGCTTGAGTGGTATCATGGATTACGGAGGTGCATTAAGCCCCCTTTTGCCAGAGCATGGCTCATATAAACTTGATATCTTTCGACTGTTGAAAATACAGTCCACTGACATTAAGAAAGATTTTCTCTTTACAGGCTTGATTAAAACTGCCACGCAATCCTGAGTTTTAATCCTTTACCACACTACAAAATTTTACACCTGCCCAAATTGAAAGCATTTGCAGACGACAAATTAGATGGCTCATATGGTGAGATTTGTCTGTAAAAGGACAGAAAACATTGTGGGAGAAGGAGAAAATGCTGGTTACCAGCATTTTCTCCTTTTTCCACAATGTTTTCAAAAGGCCTCTTTTTCAGGGTCGTTAAAACTCAGGATTGAATGGTAAAGGCTTAAGCCTTTCCCAAATGACAAATTTTGGACTGGTCCAAATTGAAAGAGTTTGCAGACGATAATTTTAGATTTGATGAAAATGGCAGAAAGGTCTCAAAAAGGGTAGAAAACACTGTGGTAAAAGGAGAAACAATTTCTCCTTTTCCCATAGTGTTTTCAATAGACTTGTACTGCAGACACGTGAAAAGCAGGGCTTGTTTGGGAAAGGGTTCAGTAGACAGCTTTTGAAAACATTGTGGGAAAAGAAGAAAATGCTGGTAATCTGTATTTTCTCCTTTTCCTACAATGTTTCTACCTTATCAAATCCAAATTCCATCATTAGAGCCAAATTTAGATTGTCATCTGCAAGAGCTGTCAATTTTGCCAGGTTTGCATTTTCGTCATGTGGTGAAGAGTTAAACATACATATGATATAGATTCATGATAACACTGCATGTTATGTACATTCTGATCTTAATCTGTCTACGGCATTTTGAGAGTCACACGTTGGAGTGCAAAGTACATCTTTAATGCTTTACCGAAAAATACTGTACTTTCGCTACCTTGAGAAAAACAGCTTTTGAAAACATTGTGGAAAAAAGAAAAAAAAAATACTGGTTGCCTTTGGAGAAGTGTTGTGCATAGTACTGTTGAAAAACTTCACAAATGCATGGATAGGTGCACTTGCAAATACTGTTGAAAGCGGTGTGAAATACCAAACCATCAACAAATGTCCTTTAACCCTTTACTACACAATCCCAACTTTTAACAACCCTGACGAAGAAGAGTTTTGAAAACATTGTGGGAAAAGGTGAAATGCTGGTAACCAGCATTTTCTCCTTTTTCCACTATGTTTTCTATCCTATCAAGGAAAAATTTTGTCATTTGGGCTACCTCAGATTAGTTGTCTGGCTATACTTTGAATTTGAACCATTCTGAAATTTCATCATTTGGTAAAGAGTAAACCTTTTACTTCATAATAAATTTGTTGGACTTTTCACTACTGCAATACCTTATCTGTTAGAGTGCTTAGAACAACCTAGGTTGCATTTGTGAAAGGTGTGGATCAAGTTCAGACTGCAGAATAAGTGCTGTGTAATCTTAAGTCCACATTGTCTACTCTTTTATCATATATTCTGGGTCCATATTCACCAACCATTCTGAAGAACCTTCTTAGTCTTATTCTCCAGAATTTTCTGAATTTGAAAGTAACACAGCTCCTGATTGGCTACACCTTTTGGTTTAGCCAAAATGGTTTAGCAAATCAGAAGTTGTGTTACTTTCAACTTTAGAAGATCTTGGAGAAAAAGACTCAGAATATTCTTAACTCTTTACCAAATGACAAAAATTTGGGGTTGTCCAAATTGAGAACATTTGCAGACGACAATTGAGAAGTGGCTGGAATTATGCTTTTTGGCTGTGAAAGGGTAGAAAACATTGTGGGAAAAGGAGGAAATGCTGGTTACCAGCATCTTCTCCTTTTTTCCACAATGTTTTCAGAAGCTCTTATTATCAGGGTCGTTAAAACTTGAGAGTATTTGGTAAAGGGTTGGTGAAAACTGACCCTGATTTCAAAAATAAAAGTCTTGAAACAGAAAGTAAGAATGTACAATAAAACTGAATCAACATATATAATAATGCTTTTTTCTGGTCTTGCAGCAGACCCATTTTGGGGGAAAATGTGGCAAAGAAATAAATGCTTGTACTGATTTTTCCTTATGTGACATTTGGGTTTTTTTTTTATGATTCTTTTTTCTTTTAGTTTACTCTTGAAACTTTAGGGGTACCATAATCAAAACAGATCAAAGAATAAACATTCTTTGATCTGTTTTGATTATGGTACCCCTAAAGTTTCAAGAGTAAACTAAAAGAAAAAAGAATCACAAAAAAAAAAGGAGAAGAAATGATAAAAGAAAACAAGATAAATCCTTGTTTAAAATAAACACTTCATTTTTCAGAATAAATATAACAGACGGAAGTACATATATATGTGTAGAATAGTTTATGTATAATTACATGTATATGAGCCATGCCCTCTGAAAAGGGGGGGCTTAATGCATGCTCTGTGAAAAGGGGGCTTAATGCATCTGTGAAACATATCAACCCAGGTCAGCCTGTGCAGTCAGCACAGGCTGACCTGGGCCAAAACTTTTCGTTATTGGTCAATTTTCTGCATGTTAAAGGACCAGTCTACCTTATGATACAGTCAGTTGTTGGACAAAATGGATTTTATCAGTCCTTAACTCTTAGAATGCTGAATTAATGAAATGGACCTCTTTAAACGGGAAATACCATTTGAAATATTGTCATTTCAGGCTTGTTTTGGCCAGAATGTGCAAAAAATTAGCGGACAGTGAAGATCCAAGATCAGACTGCACATTCTGTGCAGTCTGATCTTGATCTACACTGTCCGCAATAACAACTTAAGTCGGTTCCAGTGCTTTATGGGTCAATTAAGTGACATTCTTGCGTGGTATGATGCATCACGGAGATGCATTTAGCCTCCTTTTCCCAGAGCACAGCTCATATATAATACTTGTACATTTTTGCAATCATCCTGAAGCAGACAAAATCGATATTAGGAGAATCATGTTTCAGTGCCATTAACCCCTTACCACATGATCTCCAGTTTTAAAGACCCTGAAAAAGAGTGCTTTTGTAAACATTGTGGGAAAATGCTAGTAACCAATATTTCCTTCTTTTCCCACAATATTTTCTATCCTGTCAGTGCCAAATCCCATCGTTCAAACCTCATTTAATTTTTCATCTGCAAATGCTTTGAATTTGGACCAATCTAAAATTTTGTCATCTGGTAAAGAGTTAAAATAATACTTTATTTTCATTCCTAATACATGTATCTGCAACTATGGAACAATAAAAACTTAAAACAAAAACAATAAAAATTGTTAGTAACAAATAATAACATGTAATTCCTTTTCTTTTACTGTTCTAGCTGCATGGATGGACACCAGAAGAAGCTATAGATTTTGTAAGAGAAAGAAGGCCTCACATCTGGCTGAGAGAAAAACAGTTGGACTCCATAGAGCAGTTTTACAGAGCATGTTCTATTGATAGTTCATCAGGTGGATAGTTCCTCTGCGATTTCGAGATTGATCAACTTTACAGCAACTCTCCCGGTGGAGAATCGTTTAGTGCCAATGTTGTCAAAAGTGCAGTGCAATGTTTTTATGCTAAATCAAGTGTAGCTCGTTCACCTTTTAACTCTTTACCAATTGATAAAATTTTCGATTAGTCCAAATTGAAAGCATTTGCAGACAACAAGTTAAATGTTACTTAAAGATCAAAATTTGTTATGAGACAGTTAGGAAACATTGTGGGAAAAGGAGAAAATGCTGGTTACCAGCATTTTCTCCTTTTCCCACAATGTTTTCAAAAGGCTTCCTTTTTAGGGTCATTAAAAGTCAGGATTGTGTGGTAAAGAGTTAAACAGCTAAACAGTCAAGTGATGTGAACATTCTTGTCAACCTTTTACCACACAATCCTGAGTTTTAACAACCTTGCAGAAGAAGCCTTTTGGAAAACATTGTGGAAAAAGGAGAAAATGCTGGTAACCAGCATTTTCTCCTTTTCCCACACTGTTTTTACCCTACAATAGACAAATTTTATGTCTTGAGTAAGAGTTAATTTGTCGTCTGCAAATGCTTGCCATTTGGAAAAGGCTGAAATCAATTTAACCACATTTATATTGTTGTGTGCAAATGCTTTTTCCACTCTGTTCTCCTTTTCCCACACTGTTTTCTACCCTTTAAAAGACAAATTTTATGTCTTGAGTAAGAGTTAATTTGTTGTCTGCAAATGCTTTCTACTTGGAAAAGGCTAAAATCAATTTAGCCACATTTATATTGTTGTGTGCAAACACTTTTTCCACTCTGTTCTCCTTTTTCCACACTGTTTTTTACTGTATAAAAGACAGATTTTACGTTTTGAGTAACATTTAATTTGTTGTCTGCAAATGCTTTTAATTTGGACAAGGCTAAAAACATTTAACTCTTTGCCACACAACAAAAATGCAGACTTGTCGAAACAGAACGCATTTGCCGACAAATTTAAAGTCACTGAAATGACAAAACTGGTTCTTGATAGTGTAGAAAATATTGTGGGAAAAGGAGAAAATGCTGGTACCCAGCATTTTCTCCTTTTCCCACAATGTTTTCCAAAGGCCTCTGTCTCTGGGTTGTTAAATCTCGGGATTGTGTGGTAAAAGGTTATGCAATATTTATAGACATCTGCAAATGCTTTCAATTTGGGCGAGTCTTCATTTTTGTCATTTGGTATAGAGTTTAAGGTAAGTAGAACAAAGTAGTGTGTGTCTATAAGTGTCAAGACCAGATCACGATGAAAAATAAACAAACGATGAACTTTGAAGGTTTAAGATCAGTCTAATACTCTTTGAAGTCTGATCGTGAATCTAAAATTAGCACAAAGCATAGCATCATTCGACAAAGGGATAAAATACTCTTGAAAAATACAATCAACAGGAGCTATTTGACCTTTAGTCACAATGGTTTCAGAGGTTGTCATTTGCAGGATGATGATTGATTGATTGATTGTATGGTGTTTAATGCCTTTTCCAAAATTATTTCAGCTATATTATGGCGACCAGTGCACCTATCCATGCTTTCCTGGAGTTTCATTTACTAGTACTCCGCACAATATTCTTTCCAAGCCACTGGCTGCTTTCCCACATAAACATCGTTGAAACATTGGTCAGTGGTGAGAGTGGAATGAATCCTGGGGTGATGAAATTGGCCAAGCCGGGGATCGAACCTCCTGTTCGCAAGTCCTGTATGCTGCCGACTGAGCTACGTTGTGCAGGATGATAATTTTGCATGAGGCAACAAGTAATTAAAGCAGAGCAGTCATGTTCAAATATCTGAGATACTGGTACTGTATTGCTTTATAAGTATTGAGATTGGTATCTTAAATTTGCTTAAAGCTTGTTACTATTTTATTTGTAGTTATTTTGTTAGAAAGTGCAAATAAAATGTTTCTCAAAAATAGTAGATGTTCCTCTTTCAAACAACTCCCCTTTATCTTACAAAATATTGTCATTCATAGTTGGATTCCCTGGATTCCCATATACATGTAGAACATCTGGCTTTGTATAAATTGTTTAACTCTTTACCAAATGACAAAATTTTAGACCAATTCAAAATGAAAGCATTTGCAGACGACAAAATAAATGTAACTGAAAGACTGAAATTTGCTTTGGACAGGGTAGAAAACATTGTGGGAAAAGGAGAAAATGCTGGTGAAGAAAATGCTGGTTACCAGCATTTTCTCCTTTTTTCCACAATATTTTCAATAGGCATCGTTCTCAGAGCTGTGAAAACCCAGACTTGTTTGGTAAAGGGTTAATGTTTCATGCCTTTTTCAACGTTATTATCTCAACAGCCTGTATGCATATCTATGCTTTTTTCTGTTGTTTTTGTTTATTTTACTAGCGTATCATGCAACATCCATTCCATGCCACTAGCTACCTTCCGACATAATCCTGGAAGCAATGTTCGGTGATAAGTGTAGATCAAGATCAGACTGCACAGACTGTGAAGTCGTACATTGGATCTAAACACAGTCGGACACTTTTTGACAAAAACAGCCAAAATAATGGCAACATCTCCGTCATTTTGCTTATAGAAAAAATCTGTTTGGTATTTTTTACATTTATGAAGGTTAGACCTAACAATTCCATCTTTAATCCTTTGCCAAACAACAAAATTTTAGATTTGTCCAAATTGAAAGCATTTGCAGACAACAAATTAAAGGTGGCCCAAATGATGAAATTTGTCATTGATAGGTTAGAAAACAATGTGGGAAAAGAAGAAAATACTGGTTACCAGCATTTTCTCCTTTTCCCACAATGTTTTCAAATGGCCTCTTTCTCAGGGTCGTTAAAAGTCGGGATTGTGTGGTAAAGGGTTAACAACCTTGCAGAAGAAGGCTTTTGAAAAAAATTGTACTCCAGAAGGAAAAGGAGATTATGCTGGTAAACAGTGTTTTCTCTTTTTTTTTCTGCAATGTTTTCTACTCTTTCTAAGACAAATTCAATCCTTTCAGTCACATTTTATCTATTGTCTGCAAATGATCTCAGGATGGATAAGTCAAGTGTTGCGGTTTTCATCTTACAGCATACTGCATGTGAAACACTGTTCCAAAAGGATAAATTGCTCACGAGTAATTTCTAAATCTGCCCCAATGTTTTCAGATCTAATCCTGATTTCTAAATTTTGATTCACCTTGATTATCCACATTTCACAAGGACAGTCAACTTCATTTCTTTTTTCAGGAGCTAATAAGTTTACTCTTTACCAAATGGCAAAATTTTAGACTTGTCCAAATTGAAAGCATTTGCAGAAGAAAAAATAAAAGTGACTCAAAAACTGATATTTGTTTTTGAAAGGGTAGAAAACATCGTGGGAAAAGGGGAAAATGCGGGTTACCAGCATTTTCTTGTTTTCACACAATGTTTTTTAAAAGACCTCTCTCTCAAGAGTTGTTAAAAGTCGGGATTGCGTGGTAAAAAGTTAAAACTGTTTACCTTTACCAAACATCCTGTTTTAATGACCCCGACGATGAAGGCTGAATTGAAAACACTGCAGGAAAACCAGCATTTTCTCAATTTTCCATAAAGTTTTCTAGTTTTTTCAAGACAAATCCAATCATTTGAGCCAAATTCATTTCTTGTATATGGATGAACAAATTTCATCATCTGGTAAAGTGTTGTTTAACTGTTTAACCCTTTACCAGACAACAGAATTTTAGCCTTGTCCAACTCGAAAGCATTTGCAGACGACAATTTCAGTGAGGCTCAAACAGTTCAATTTTCCTTTGATAGGACAGAAAACACTGTGGGAAAAGGAGAAAATGCTGGTTACCAATGTTTTCAAAGGGCTTCTTTCCCAGGGGTGTTAAAAGGCGTCATTGTGCGGTAAAGGGTTAACACACAACAAAATTGCAGACTTGTCCAAATTGAAAGCATTTGCTGTCAACAAATTAAATATGACTCAAAAAGTGAAAATTACCTTTAGAAGGGTAGAAAACATTGTTAGAAAAGGAGAAAATGCTGGTTTCCAGCATTTTCACCTTTTCTCAAAAATGTTTTCAAAAGCCTTCTTCCTAAAGGATGTTAAAACTCGGAATTGTGTGATGAAAAGTTGATTGTAAGTGTATACTCACAGCAAAACAGACACAATATACGATTCTTAATTTAACTCTCTATACATGTATATTAACCCTTTACGACAAAATCCCAAGTTTTAACGAACCTAAGCAGAATAACTATTAAAAACACTGTGATAAGAGAAAAAAATGCTGGTAACCAGCATTTCCTCCTTTTCCCACAATGTTTTCTACACTTGTTGAGACAAATCTGATGATGTTGACCACACATTATCTGCAAAAGCTTTCACTTTGGACACATCTAAAATGTTCTCTTCTGGTATAGGTTTAAGAAGATACATTGTAATTCTAATGAGTACCAACAACACAGGTAAGAAATTATGGTTTTGGAATATGATGACCCCTTAGTTATCTTGACCCCTGCTTAGTAAACAGATTCGTCATCATAATCTGTTGTCGGATTGAGATCAGTTGTTTCTCCCTCTGTTGTGTTGTATTTAGTTGTCTCTATGTCTGAAGTATAATAACCTACAGTCTCTCCATCTGTTTTGTATTCGTCAACAGATGTGGCATACATAGTTGTGGCCCCTGCTTCTGAGGCTGGATAGAGTGTCCCGCCAGAAAAGCTTGCGTAGGCCCCTGTATCTGTAGTTAGGTACGTCTTTGGTACTCCTCTCTCGGATGCAGGATAATCGGAAATTTCCCCATCAGAAGTTTGATACATGACTGTGTCAACGGTCTGGTAGGTTATAGCCTTTCCCTGCTCAGAGGCGGGATATGGGGACTCAGCACCCGATGTTGTTGGATCCATTTCTGTGTCCATTGTAAATTGTGTTCTAGCTTTACTCTTAGCTGAAGTTGCGTAAGTTGATGGCGGCACAGCAGAACTGGGATATAAAGCTGTGTCTGTGGTTGCCTGTGTTCTTGGCCTAGCTCTACGAGATGGTCGTGATTGTCCCTCGCTTGAATATGGGAACATCGGAGTTTCCAGTGTCACTGCTGTTTTTGATCTCCATTTTCCAGATGGAAGGTATTCAGACTGACGTTCAGGGGATGGTGGAAACATGGCTGTTTCCATGGTGGCACTGGTTCTTGTTGCTCCTCTCTGTGATGATCTATCAGTTAACTCTCCAACATCAGAGACAGCGTGCTCAGTAACTGGGACATCCATTTCAGATTCATAGTCTGTAGTAAATAAAGTAGTAGCACCTGCAGATTGTCCACGAAATGGTGTTGTAACACCAGTAATCAATGTTTCAGCATCTGTTGCCCCGTCATCTGGTATTTCATCATACCAGTCTTCCTCCTCATCAAGCAATGATTTCTGGGCCAGTAAAAGTTTTGCAGATTTGGTCATACGCAACTCTACCTCTCTGCCCTCCCTTACTAAATATTTAATTCGGGAAATTTTACCATAGAGATCCTCTATCAAAAGTTCTATATTTTCATCTATCCCACAGTCAATCCGGCACATCCGAACTTCTGAATTAAAACCTTGCTTATAAAATTCTCCATCTATTTTTATAATATACTGAAATTGAGGCACACTCCCTGATGGAATTTCCCAGATGATTTCCTTTTCCGTAACTGAATTTAGATAACAACTAACAGGAAGTGTATCTGGCTCGGGCAGCATTGGTTTCTGGAGGATTGTCTCTTGTGTGAAATTCTGAGATGGCCGAGTTTTGCCACCGGACTGAAGATAAAATGTTTCGTCAAAGGATCCTGAATCATAATTATCTGCATACTGTCTACTTGAAAACTCTTTAACAATTCCAAATACAGCTTTATCAAAAGGAATCCATGTTTCGTCCACATGTCTTTTATATCCGTTTTTAAAATGTACTCTGCGCTCATTTTGTCCTGTTCCTTCCCAGTCTTCTAGAAAACTACAGGTCCAAGTTTCAAAATATGTTTTCGGGACTGGAAAATCAACAGTAACTAAATGAGACCACAATCCTTCAATGTGGTGTTTTACCCACAATCCATAGTAAGTGTGATCGTCCTGGTCCCACCTTCTACATACAAATGTGTACCAGTTGTCTGGGTCCCAGCCTAATTCAAAGTTCCAGGATTTCAGGCCTGTACCTTCTCCACCGAAAGGCTCACAAATTGTCCCAGGGCCCTAATAGAAGACACCAAATACCTCTGTCATATGCTATCTAGTTTTACTGTCTTTATTTTTCTAGTATGAATCTTTTCTAGACAACAAAATTTTAGACATGTCCATATTGAGGGCATTTTTACAAAACAAATTACCAGTAAACCTTTACAAGCAATCGCAAGCTTTAACAACCATGAGGAAGAGCGCTTCTGAAAACATTATGGGGAAAACAAGAGTTTGCTTGTAACAAGCAAATTCTCCTTTTCCCACTATGATTTCTATCCTATCACAGAACTTAAGCTCATGAATACTTATTTAAAATTTGTAGTATGCATTTGAGTGAAAAAATTTTTAATTTAAGAAAAGGTTAAATGTGGTTCAAATAGTAATATTTGTCTTTCATGAGTTTTAACAACCTTGAAAATTTGAAAATAAAGTCTTTTGAAAACATTGTGGGAAAAGAAGAAAATGCTGGTAACCAGCATTTTCTTCTTTTCCCACTATGTTTTCTGCCCTTCCAGATATGAATATCAAATTCCAAGTTACTTTCATCTGTCGTCTGCAAATGCTTTGATGTTTGGTGAGGAATAAGACAAAATTTAACGTGCTGCAGACTACAACTGAGGTCTTCAAAGATCCTTGTAAACGTTAATAAAAATACTTTATAATAATTAAGATTTAATAAAATGTAGGCAAGTGAAAAATGTGTTGACAAGAAGATAAATTACTTTCTCCTTTTACCACAATGTTTCAAAACTGGTCCATAGATGGTAATACCCTTTACCACACAATAAAACATTGCACTGGTCCAAATTGAAAGCATCTGCAGACGACAAAATAAATATGACTCAAAAAGCAATAATTGTTTCTGAAAAGTTAAAAAACATTGTGGAAAAGGGGGCAAATGCTGGTAACCAGCATTTTCTCCTTTTCCCACAATGTTTTCTACCCTTCCCAAAACAAATTTTGATTTTTCAGTCACATTTGTTTATTTTGTTGTCTCCAGATGCACTCAATTTTTTAAGTCCAAAATTTTGTTGTTTGCTGAAGAGTTAAGTATTTCAGTACAAACCACATAGTTACGGTAAGTATTTCAGTACAAACCACATAGATAGGCCTAATTTTCTCTGTAGTTCCCACTGGATCCCAGATAGAGAAGATATAGTTGCGGCCTTTCCCGTGATCCTGTATTCCACAATAGCCGCCACCATTAATACCAGAATTCCACTGCAGACAGCAGTAATATGTCTGCTTTGTTAAGCCACTGGACGGAACATAGACATCTTGTACCAGAATATCACCTTTTACGTTGTCATCATACCACAGCGACAAGGATGGTGCCCTGTAGTCAACACTACTTTCTGAGTGAAGTGACTCTGTGTCGGCAACCGTCTCAGTCATCATGAGAGAACTGCAATAAAAGTTTTAGAAATAAAGTACAAAAATTGGTTATCCATATTTCATTTCCATCATTTAGTCATCTATATTTTGAGATGATTTACAAAAGGTAAGGAGTTGTGATGTCACAAAGAAAGTTATTCATATTTGACTTTTGTTAACCCCAACCAACTCAATCCCAAGTTTTGACAACCCTGAGAAAGAAACCTGTTTAACCGTTTACCACACAATCCCGAGTTTTAACGACCTTGAAGAAGAAAGCCTTTTGAAAACATTGTGGGAAAAGGAGAAAATGCTGGTAACCAGCATTTTCTCCTTTTCCCACAATGTTTTCTACTCTTTCCGAGATAATTTTCTCCACTTGAGCTACATTAAAATTGTAGTCTGCAACTGCTTTCAATTTGGACCAGTCTAATATTTTGTTGTTTGGTAAAGAGTTAAAACATTGTGGGAAAAGAGAAAATGTTGGTAACCAGCATTTTCACCTTTTCCCACAATTTTTTCTACTCTATCAAAGACTAAATCTAATTCAATCATTTGAGCCATATTTAAAGTGTCATCTGCAAATGCTTTCAATTTGCACAAGTCTACATTTTTATAGTGTGAAATTAAAGAGTTAAACCTTATGTAACATTAAGCCATTATATTTTTAGACTTTTAAATAATATTTTTTAGACTTGCAGCACATCACTTTTAAATATTGTGGTAAAAGGATAAATTGACCACAACATGCTTTTTCTCCCTTAGCAACAAGGTGTAAACCTGTGTTCACATATCAAATGTTCACAAGTCCGAGTAGAAGCTTTTGATGTTGCCTTCTGAAAACCAGCTCCAGAAGTCCTTACATAATGAGGGAATCCTTGGGTATTTAACCCTTTACCGCACAATGTCGCCTTTTGACGACCCCGTGAAAGAAGCCTTTTGAAAAGATTGTGGGGAAAAGGAGAAAATGCTGGTAACCAGCATTTTCTCCTTTTCCCACAATGTTTTCTATCATATCAAAGAAAAATAGCACCATTTAAGCCACACTGAAATTGTCGTCTGCAAATGCTTTTAATTTGGACAAGGCTAAAATTTTGTTGTCTAGTAAAGGGTTAAGGTTTAGAGAAACAATTGACTTTTTATCAAACAACAAAACTTTACACTCGTCTTAGTTGAAAGCATGTGCAGATGAAAAATTAACTGTGTTGCTGATAATTTGCTGATGATAGTTTTCCTTAAAAGACAAGAAAGCATTGTGGGAAAAGGAGAAAATCCTGGTTACCAGCATTTTCTCAAGGTTGTTAAAACTCAAGATTGTGTGGTAATGGGTTAACCAATCTTTGGGTTTCATTTTTAATGTAAGTTATCTACATTCTGTGACAATCAATGAAAGAACAACGTGTGCTGCAAGGAAGAAAGTTATTTGGACATCACCTTTGTATGAAAGGGGACAGATGCTTTGATAACAGACTAAGTTTGGTAAATTCGATTTGTATAGTAAATCAAGGCAGTATTAAATTAATGCTCAGCACTAATGATTTTCATACCAATAACTTGCTTTGTTTTGTTTCTTGTTAATAAATGAATCCTGTCATTTTTGGGGCCAAATTTCTCATTTATTGGGATTTTCTCTAAATTGATTTTGTCAAATCTTAACTGAATCTTCTGGCTTCCAAGGCAGGTCACTCTTTGTTACTTATACTTCAGAGCCGTGAGAGTTTTCTCCCTTAGACCATGAAACCAATAGAAAGAAATTTCGACTGGTTCGAGACAGAAAGAAACGATATTCACATCAAATACCTGGGATCGATTTGCGAGTCGTTTATATAGAAACCACTTTTACTAGGTCGCTTTTTTAATGCTCAGAAATTAAAGATTTAAGCGAAGCTAGCCATCGGGTCAGAAAAAAACGACAAGGTGCAAATTTTTAACACTATATAATTACAATTACCTTGTTACCGAAACATCCAGTCTATGTATTATATAAGTCCAACTTAATGAACATGTCCGTTGCCGAAACTATTTCCTGATTTTTCATCGTACGCTTCAACTTTGTTGGAGAATGATAATCCTATGTCCGAACTTTGGCATATCCGAAAAGGTTCACACTTGCAGTTTTAACCTAATTACCCATATTAGAATCCCCTGCTTCAACAAATAGACATAGTTCAGAGTCATAATGATTAAAATATATACCTTTTCGTGTTTTACTCGGTTTGTCTGATGCATTTCGGGGAAAAGTACTTTTTTGAAAAGGCGAAGTTCGTGGCGAAAAATCAAAGTACTATGAGGTCGACCTTAGGCTTATACTATTCAAATTCTAGATCTATTGTTTCGCCGTAGATCTAGTTGACTTTGAAAACGTTCTTTGTAAAATACGGACAATCTAAATAAATCCAGATGAATACATGAATTCCTCTGACGAAATTGTTTTTAAAGGAGAAATTATTAGATATATATGAGTAATTTCTATGTGGTTTCAATGTTTATTAAAACTGGCACTTAAGAAATAAGACGCTAAGACCCTTACCAAAGGAAAAAACCTTTTGAAAACATTGTGGGAAAAGGAGAAAATGCTGGTGACCAGCATTTTCTCCTTTCCCACAATGTTTTCTACCCCTTGAAAGTTAAATTTCATGTTTTGAGTTACTTTAAATTTGTCGTCTGCAAATGCTCTCAATTTGGACAAGTCTAAAATTTTGTTGAGCGGTAAAGGATTAAAGGTTGTCCGTTTTTAAAATGTCTCTACAAAGTGGGTAGTAGATAAGCCTGCTATTGTTGTGCAATGGGCTTTAAGGGTTAAGTCATTTATGGTATTTGATTTGCCCATAATTGCAGAACTTTATCTCTTGAAGCCACTGCTGGTGTACCAAGAGGACCTTGATGGCCTTGCATCGCTCACTTTGCACCCTGTACTCTACATTAGTTATTATCTTGAGATGTACTTGGATCCAAATAAAGGAAATCTTTCCTTTGATTAATTTTGATAATGAAAAATTAAGAATATGTGAAACTCACCAAAATATTCATTGTTACTTGATCCGAACGTGAGATGGGGAAGAGCCTGCAGCTTGTTATATAATCGGAGAGTCAGAGTTAAATAAACCGACAGCTAGGACGGAATATTTTGTTGTTTGACTCATCATATCCAATTTATTTGATATGAATGGTTGAGGTCAGGAAAACAATTTTTTTCAGTTTCATTAATTTTGTACATACCATAATTAACTCTTTACAAGACGCTAAAAAGTTTGAGTTATCCCAACTCAAAGCATGTGCAGATGACGAATTATGGAACATGTCATTCAAAGGGAAGAAAGCAGATGGGAAAAAGAGAATATGCTGATTACCAGTATTTCCTCCTTTTTCAACAATGTTTTCAAAAGCCTTCTTCAAAAAAGTCATCAAAATTAGACTCGTAACGTAAAGTGTTCAACCGAAAACCCCAACTCTGACCCCTAGTTGCATGATCTGAATCTCAGAAAAGGATAATTAACAGTAGTAGCATGTATAAGTATGACTTAAAATTAAACCCCTGTCCTTTTACCTTTGACCAAACATTCCAACTGAGGATTGTTTGTAAAATATTGTGGAGGTTTTCTGTTATAAATTTTTCATTTTGTAATGAGCAAACAACAAAACTTACGGTGAAAATAAGGCACTCGAAGGTCGACTGCTTCTGGCATTGGCAGACATAAGTCTGTCACCAAAGTTTGACTGAATCTCACCAAAATCTGGATATTCAGTCTCCTCTTCATCTTCCTCATCTAGCTCCTCCTCACCGAAACGGACAACACGCTGTTCATTGTCTGTTTCTGGGTTATTTATGGTTGTCTCACTCGGAGTTTTTGAACCTGGTCTTGCTGGCATGCTTGAAGTTGCTGGAGCACTTGCCGAAGGTTTACTTGGGCTACAACCCATATATAAAGCAAACAAAACTTGTCTCTGGCATTTACAGTTTTTCTGGTGATTTCTGTTTTTAATGAGTAGTCATTTGCAACTGAAATTTCTTGATCATTCAAACCTTCTTCACAAAACACCAAACCAAAGATTTCTCCTTGTTAAACAGAATTAATGTAATCATTTAATCCACTGAATTCAAGCTGATAACTTGACCAATAGTTTGAAAACTAAGCTTTGCAACACAGCTCTAATTTAACCCTTTACCACTCAATCCTGACTTTTAACGACCCTGAGGGAGAAGTCTTT
This sequence comes from Tridacna gigas, assembly GCA_945859785.2. Classification (NCBI taxonomy): domain Eukaryota; kingdom Metazoa; phylum Mollusca; class Bivalvia; order Cardiida; family Cardiidae; genus Tridacna; species Tridacna gigas. Next base: position 57,634,848 of record OX244035.2, read on the forward strand.
TGAAAACATTGTGGGAAAAGGAGAAAATGCTGGTCATCAGCATTTTCTCTTTTTCCCTCAATCTTTTCTACTCTATCGAGGAGAAATTTTGTCATTTGAGCCACCTATAATTTGTTGTCTGCAAATGCATTCAATTTAGATCGTTCTAAATTTTTGTCGTTAGGTAAAGATTTAACAATTGAGAAAAGGTGAATGTTACTGTAGTTTCTAACATTCGATTTTATTTCCATACTTTTTTAAAAAAAATATCACAATTGGTTAGGTCAGCTGTAGTCTATATTGGAGGAATTTAAAGACTAAAAAAGAACAATGAACAAATCTACTACATTACCAAGCCTTAAACTTTAGATATTTTACCCTTTCCCAATATGTAGAGGGATATTGACCCAAGATACAGATGTGGAAATCTGAAAATACATTGTGGTAAATGGAGAAATTTTTAAGGGAGACCTGCTTGACTTGTTGCGATCACATCCCCCCCCCCCCCCCCTTCTAGAAATTACTTGTTGCTGGTATCTGATCTTAACTCTAAACATTTTCCATCTTGAATGGTATTTTACCCTGTACTAGATAATAAATTTTGAAATTAAACATTTTCAAATTTCAAAAGTCAAAATAAATCATTGTTGAGGCTAAAAAAAATAGGATTTCACTTTTCAAAGCGTCAAACATTTTGTGGTTGACGGAGAAAATACCAATTCCTTTTCCGACAGTATTCTTTAAATACATTTTTCTTCAAGGTCATCAAAACAGGGTTCATTGGATAAAGGGTTGAATTTAAATAGGATGGAATAGATTTCAACGAATCATTGGGCAATCAGATAGATTTAAAACAATAGGTGTTATATCCCGCACAATGAACAATTGCCAGTTCTTGTCTACATCTATAGTGAACACACTTAACACCTTACAAGATGACAATTTTTTTTACTTGTCCAAAATGAAAATTTTATAGGCAACAAATTTGATGCGTCAAATATGATTGGATTTGTCTTTGAAAGGGTGGAAAACTTTGAGGGAAAAGGAGAAAATCCTGATTACCAGCATTTTCTCCTTTTGCCACAATGTTTTCAAAAGTCATTTTCCTCTGGCTTGTTGAAACTTGAGATTGTTTGGTAAAGGGCAAACTAACAGCCTATATCAGACATCTATTTGTTTTTTGTCTTGCAGAAAAATATGTGGAATATTAGAAAATATTTAGGCCAAAAGAGAACTTGCTAATTATGAGCAATTTCTCAATCAGCCACAATTTTCTCATGTGTAAATTTACATTATAAAACATTGAATCTCTATAATTATATTTGGATATTTTCAAAGCTGTCTGCTGCATATGTGTTTCAGGGAGTAACAAGTTTACTCATTACTATATAGACTTTTTTGTAACTTAATCCTTTATCACACAATTTCAACTTTCAACAACCTTGAGGAAGATGGTACATGTATTTGGAAACATCGTGTGAAAAAGGGAAAATGCTGGTGACCAGCATTTTCTCCTTTTCCCACAATGTTTTCCACCTTTTCAAAAACAATTTCATATGAGCCAAATTAAATTTGTAGTCTGCAAGTGCTTTGGATTTAGGCAAGTCCAAAATTTTGTCATGTGGTAAGGAGTTAAGTTTCCCATACATGTATATAAGTGACAAACAGGAAAATTCTTTACTGGAAAAGAAAGTTTTGCCGGGTGCTAGGGTTAAAAAAGGTTCAAATCAAAGCTGTATACGGTTCTTTCTTTACCAGTGAAGAACGAGTTCTTGCTCTCTCTCTCATGAAATAATTTATGATACTTAACTCTTTACCAAACAGCAAAATTTTGGACTCGACCAAATTGAAAGCATTTACAGACGACAAGTTAAATGTAGCTCAAATAATGATTTCTGTCTTTGATAGGGCAGAAAACATTGTGGGAAAAGGAGGAAATGCTGGTTCCAGCATTTTCTCCTTTTCCCACTATGTTTTCAAAAGGCTTCTCTCACAGGGTCATTAAAAGTTGGGCTTGTGTGGTATAAAGGGTTAAACATTTCAGCCAATCAGATCACTCTTCTTTGAATTATGGGTAAGAAATGAGTTTAGAATGGTTGGTGAATATTGCTAAAGATTTTTATCTATTTTGATATTCACCGTTATCAGTGATCAGGAATTGTCTACACTTTAACACAATGTGTGCACCTATCAATACCGTAATAGTAGTTTGCCATACCATTATACTACAATGAAAGATATTCCTATTTTCTACTGGGCTATTAACTTTGTACCAGACAACAAATTTTATACTTAGCCAATTTGAAAGCATTGGTTACTATCATTTTCTCCATTTCCCACAATATTTTCAAAGCCTTGTCTCCCAGGGTCATCAAAAATCGTTATTGTGTTGTAAAGGGTTAAGTTTCAAGTATTTTTTTTCAAAGCCAACTTCACAAATTGAACCTCTATTGGCAGCTGAAAATACAATCCAATGACACTTAGAGATGTTTCTATGTTATAGGCATGACTAAACAAGTAGGCAGTGTAGGTCCATGATCAGACTGCATGTTGTGGGCCACCAGATCTTGATCTATGCTGTGTGAAATAGCCTCTGTTTTTACCAGTGACAGGGTTAATAGATTTTCAATGCTTTCAACAGCCTCTTTTCCAGATCACAGCAACAGGTTACTTCATGTATCCCCTGGGTTTCACCAGCTCAAAGCTTGGGCTCTACATTGTCTTGCCAAAGGGCACTTCCACATGATTAGAACAAACAGCTGGGATAAAACCATTCCCTGATTACCTCAAGTGTGTCAACCACTCGGTGACAGGGAATCCTTTTCAATAAAATTTTCGCCATTACATCTTTCCTTGGTTTCACTGGTACAAGAACAAAGTACTGCAGTGCACAAGGACACAGCCAGATGGGTTTAAACCAGGAATTCTGATCTGATGCCTTGACCCTTTACCACACAATCTCAACTTTTAACAACCATGAGGAAGAAGCCTTTTAAACTTCGTGGGAAAAGGAGAAAATGCTGGTAATCAGCATTTGCTCCTATTCCCACAATGTTTTCCAAACTATGAAAGACAATTCTCAATTTTTTTTAACATTTAATTTGTTGTCTGCAAATGCTTTCAATTTGGAAAGGGCTGAAATTAGCAGTTTGGTAGAGTTAACCCTTAGAGAGCAGAATTAACCCAACAGACACTTTCTAGAAATAATACCAACATACATATAATTGAAAATTCAAAGTTGCTGTTGTTTACAGTGTTTCAGCAAAGAAGACAGTATAGATCAAAGATCCAATCATATTCTTTGTGCATTCTGATCTTGATCTATACTCAATGCAAAGGAAACTTAAGTTGTGAAAGGTGCTCTATGCGTAAAGCACTGAGCTAATAACAATCCTTTTTTCAAATTAACTCTTTACTAGATGACAAAATTTTAGCCTTTTCCCAATTGAAAGCATTTGCAGATGACAGATTAAACGTTACTGAAAACTTAAAATCCGTCTTTCATATGGTAGAAAACATTGTGGGAAAAAGAGTTACCAGCATTTTCTCCTTTTCCCACAACATTTTCAAAAGCCTTCTTTCTCACTGAAGTCGGCATTGTGTAGTATAGGGTTAAAAGAATGTAAGAACACTGCATCTGTCCATTTTTTGATGTATTTAATCATTAAAAGTAAAAGCAAAATGAACACAAATGTTCCTGAATACAATCTGTGGAAGAACACATCTGGGTTTAACAAATCTGGGTTTGCACATCTAGGTTTCATTATAACTTTCTTATCACATAACTTCCAGCAGACATCTTATTTTGCATTGTTGAAGACCATTTTGAAAGCATTGCAGCAAGAGGAGAAATTCTGTGATATGCAATATCCCTGTACTGTCACAAAAATTTCACATGATTAACCTTGATTCATATTAATCATTCTAAGAAGAACGGTTTTAATGTAATTTAATGGAAAGTTGTCTCGACATGAACTAAGATAAGTAAACACTTCATGTTTTAACAATTCAGCAATGAATGGACATGACCATTCTTATTTTTACTAAACATATTGAATCATAAACCCTTACAGCACTAGGGCCTGGGTTTCATCAGTATTACTCTTAGGGCTTAAAGGTGTCTTGCTGCAGGACACTCCCTCAAAAAACCCCGTGATTCAAATGATGATCGATCTGGGGCCTCCAGGTAACAAACTCTACACGTTATCACTGAGCAATACAGCAGCCAAAGGTATCAAGTGAACTATTTCCATGCAATAGAGGACACTGAATATTTGTGGCCTGTGTAGATCTCGATCAGACTGCACAAAATGTGCAGCCTGATCTGTGTTCTACACTGTCCAATACTTTATCCCAGACTGTCACAAAGCTGTCTCTTCATCCTGCAGCAGAAATGTATCTGTCATCTTTGAAAAAGTTTATCTTTTCGATTTAGTGGTGACAGTTTACAGAGAAAATGCTTCAGAAGTACAAAATAGTGACAGGCTTAAAATACATGTTTAATCCCTATCCTCCTAAATAAGTTGAATAAAACTTTCAAAGCGATAATAAAAACACAAATAATGTTACATGTATTTCAAACTTATTTGTTTGGAGAACAATATCTCCTTGTCGGACAGTGTAGATCCAAGATCAGACTGCACATTCTGTGCAGTCTGATCTTGATCTACACTGTCCACAAAAGGTCAGTGAGTTACACTTAGCAGCTTGAGGTTTAAAATACACAAACTATTTACACATATATATACACGTATAACAGAACCAATGACATTTCACAAACTGATTCATATAATACTGCACCTAATATTAACCCATTTCTATCCAAGAACATCTAGTTACTGCTCTGCCTAGTCTAGTCTAGTCTGTCTAGTAAACATCACAGTAAAATGAGCTATTGCTTGTATCATTTGCTTCTTTTCTCTCAATGTTCTCTGTATCAAACAAGTCTAGGTTGAGAAGAGGTATACAGAGATGAGTTTCCTTCAAACTTTGCTCAAACCATGCCCTGGCAAAAAGTCTAGACTGAGAAGAGGTATACGGAGTTTAATTTCCTTTATACTTTGCTTCAAACCATGCTCCGGCAAAAAAGGGGTTTAATGTGTCTCCATGATGCATTATACTAACCAAGCCATTACATAATAATGCATCCATAATCGCTACTTTTTTTAAACAACCGACCAAATCATGAGGTAGACTGGTCCTTGGACATACAGGAAATCGACCAACAGCAGAAAGTTTCTGCCCAGACCACACTGATGTATCCATAAACTTCAAATTGTGGGGCACATGCCCCCTTAACCCTTTCCCAAACAAGCCCTGGTTTTCACATTTCTGCAGTACAAGTCTTTTGAAAACACTGTGGGAAAAGGAGAAATTGCTCGTTAAGAGCAATTTCTCCTTTTCCCACAGTGTTTTCTACCCTTTTGGAGAACTTTGTCATTTTCATCAAATTTAAAATTGTCGTCTGCAAACTCTTTCAATTTGGACTAGTCTAAAATTTATCGTTTGGGAAAGGGTTAATCTGACAAGAAGGTGGCACTCTAATCTGAAACAAGGGCACTTGATTTTTCAGAGAAAATGAAAAAGAATAAATGATTAGATAAAGGATTGCTACAATAAGACATGCTTCTTTTCTGATTACTACAATGATACAACCCATACAAAAAGATAAATAACCAGAATGTTTGTTACTCACGAACGCTTAGGCCATCACTATCACCAGTTTTCAGGGAATCTGAATATACCATATAAGGGGTTATTTTTTACTGCTGTGAAATTTTACGAATTTGGGGAAAAAATTTAGATTTCATTTTTTAAGAATTTTCATAACATATTCAAAGTGTCAGTAAAAATTTAGCTCATTAAAATTTCTCAGCAGTAAAAGCTAAAAACATTGTTCTTTTCACATTATAAAACAGATTTTTAGCTTTCACTAGTTGTTTTATACACAGATTTTATGTGAATTCAGGGTTTTAAATCATTATTAAAGATGAACAGGATGAAGTGTCTCTGATCGCACGACGTCAAATTTGTTGGGTCATGATTTTGGCGTTTTTCTAGCCATCATTTTTTTTCATGTCAATCAATTTTTGGAGAAATATACTGCATGAATTGACATGAATTTGTCGATTAGGGTAGCAGGTAACATTAAAACCTATCATTTTACGCTAGATAAGTGGATTAACACCTTTATCTTCATGACTCGCCAGCTTGTGAGGGCAAGAATCAAGTATGGGTCAGAAAAAGTAAAAATTGGATGCACCTAAAACTAACTGTTTTATGGTATGATACTATGCACAAAGTTCACCTCACTTATAACATATTTTAACAAATATTTTCTGTAAATTTCCGATTGTTCTATATTCTTCAAAGTAACAGTATCTATTTTCGTTGATGACTCACGAGATATGACGACTTACCTTTTTATTCGATCAAATTCATGGGATTTTTTGCACCATTTCAAATTTATAATGTCATCGAATGACATCAGTGGGACATTCCAGGGAAATTCTCTTTACAACTAAGAGTTGTTTCCTTTACACTAGCAATATTGTAGTCTTCAGACAGAACAGTTTTTGAGACCGTGTTCGAAATTTTGCGACTGCTCACTATGCTTTTAACAATGTGCACATTACAGTAAAAATGCGGCATTTTTAACGGAAATTTTTAGATTTTAGGGGCATTCTCTGAAACAAAGGGGCATCGCCGCAATGCCGCACGCTGGATGCATCACTGAGATCTGCCTGTGCGGACTGCACGGCTGACCTGGGTCCATACGTTTTGCAGATGCATTAGGCCCCCTTTTCACAGAGCATAGCTTATACACATTTACGCATGGTAATGAAGCACTAAACTGGAAATTAAACCAGATATCCAAATTAGACCATTATAATATTCTTCAGTCCTTTTACACACTAAGCTTTTAATAGCTACTTTTCCCTATCAAATTGTATGATTTTTTTTCAAAATTAATAGGGTTCAAGCTATTATTGGTATAAAGCAAATGTGCAAGTTTCATGAAAAGCCGACCACAAACGCAAACTTTATCGTGTAAGCAAGAAATGTAAACTTCAACTTTAAACGAAACTTTTCCCTTACTGCTTTACAGATTTTTTTCATACTTAACAGGATTCAAGCTATTGATGATATAAATATACTTTGTAAGTTTCAGGAAAATCAGACTAGAAACGCAGATTTAATCGTGTAAACAAGAAAAGACTAACAGACAGACGGACAGACAGAAAACAAGCCACCACATGAGCTCTGTTGGCTCTCAGCCATTAGAGCTGATAAAACTACAAAAAAAAATTAGAGCTTCATATATACATATATGATGGAAACAAAAAGCAGAGGGCAAATATTACCTTTTTCTAAAGCAAAGCAATCACACTTAATCCACCGATGTTTTCAGGCATATTTCCTGCAGCAAACACAAACTAAGTAATTGCAATGAAAAGCAAAATTACAAAATAATAGTAACGGTACAGATCTTGTCTTTTTAAAAATCTGATCTGTGTCATGATAGAGAAACATCTGTGATAGTAACTCAAAGCATACTAAGAGCAGCACAGAGTGATATTGCAGACACAGTAGATCAACATCAGGTTGCTTGTTATAACTCTACCAAATAACAAAATTTGACCATTTCCAAATTGAAATCATTTGCAGATGACAAATTACAAGTAACTCAAACCAAGAAATTTGATTTAGAGTTGACAACATCACGGGAAAAGGAGAAAATGCTGGTAACCAGCATTTTCTCCTTTTCCCATGATGTTTTCAGGGTCTTAAAAGTTGGGATTGTGTGGTAAAGGGATAGACAGATTACAGACTACTAGTATTTGACCAACCTCAACTTAGAGGAGAAAATTTTTTACACAATTCTTCACGATGAGAATATTAAAATATACAAAATCTATGATGTATCATTTAAAATGTTTAATGCCCTTTCTTTATGATAACATTTAAAATCAAAATAAAGACACTTCACCATTGAGCTATTTCTCAGTTGCTCACCATATCCTAATTTCTTTCCCTCCTTTTCTTCTACATTCTCTTACATCTAATTGGAAAAGTCAAAATTAGCCTGTGTAGGCAAAACTTCATATTCTTTTAATAAAACTGTAGAGTCCACTGCACACTCACATCATACTGACCACACAGAGCTTAACTCTTCACCAAACGACAAAATTTTAGACTGCTTAAAATCGAAAGCATTTGCAGACGACAAATTAAATGTGGTTAGTAGGATGTAATTAGTCTCTGAAAGAGTGGAAAACATTGTGGGAAAAGAAGAAAATGCTGGTAACCAGCATTTTCTCCTTTTCTCACAATGTTTTCAAAAGACCTCTTCTTCAGGGTCGTTAAAAGTCGGGATTGTTTGGTAAAGGGTTAATCCTAACCAATGTGAGGCAAGTTTGATGTATCTGAAACATAATTTTTATGACAAAAGTTTTGATCTGAAGAAACTATTTTTCACAAGACATTTCACCCGGGCTGAGACTACTGCAATTTTCTTGAACTGACACATATTTATTAATGTTCAACTTTGTTTTGCATTTTGTATGAAGTCTGCCAATATATATAACTAAGGTCTAGTATGATTTTGTTGCAAGACTGCATCTTCTCACTGTTCTCCTTTTAACGGAACAGAAACTAGGTTGACACAAAATCACTTGTTTAATTCTTTATTTCAAACTTTTTTTTCTCAGACCACTTAAGAGAACATTGTGGCAAATGAAAAAGAAAATGCATAGAAAGCAAATCTATTCCCTTCCCCACCAGTTTTCATGTGTATTTATGTATTTAACCCTCACATACCTCACAATGATTTTAACAAAGTTGTTTGCAGAATATAATTTGTTTCCAAGGCCATGAGTTTATTCAAATTCCTAATGTCTTGTTCCTTTCAACTATAATATCTTCACACTGATACCATTTAAGTAAATTACACATAACAGTAAATAAACAACACTTAACAAATACAGAACAATAGCATTAGATTTAGGCAATACAATTAAATTGAACACATTTTAAATTGCACCATCATTTGCTTGTTCAATATGTATATATATACACAATACCAATAACTCATTCCTTTATAAACACAGAGTTTTTTTTTTTAATACCATATCAGTAAACAACATTTGTTCTTACATTTTGTTTGTTCATTTTTTAACATTTTCTTCCACAATATGACATCAAATCAGCACTTAACTAAGCATTCCTGGGTCTGTATTCACCAACCATTCTTAATAACATTCTAAGTATTATTCTCCAAGATTTTCTAAATTTGAAAGTAACACTACTTCTGATTGGCTAAACCAACTCTAATTTTAGAATAAGACTTAAAATGAAATTAAGAATGGTTGGTAAATATAGACCTGGGTCCGTATTCACCAACCATCTTAAGAATATTCTTAGTCTTGTTCTCCAAGATTTTCTACATTTGAAAGTAACACAACTTCTGATTGGCTAAACCAAATGGTTCAGCCAATCAGAAGTAGAGTTACTTTCAAATATTGAAGAATAAGACTAAGAACGTTCTTATGAATGGTTGGTAAATACAGACCTGGTGTTCCTTATACCAGTCACATGTACAGCACTCTTTTCAAACCACTAATTTCCCATAAAAACAAAGTGGAAACAATATAATGCATTGCCATTTTTGAATACAAGCTGGGGTTACTAACTATGCCAGTTAACACTGGGCTACCTCAACCAAGGCTGTATTTATAGACAACATGTGTGGGGATGGGTAAACTCTTTAACCCTTAAACTGCTATATAAATTGATTGAAGAATTCCAGCTAATAGTATATACTAAAATATTGCAATTACAAAATTCTTGATGCTGGAAAAAAAACTTACCATATCCAACAATGTTGATCCAAGATCAGACTTCATGTTCAGTGCAGTCTGATCTTGATCTACACTGTCCGCAACAGAGCACTGACTCTCACTTAGCAGCCTAAGGGTTAACACAGGACAAAGTTGAAGAACTGCCTCATCTGAAAGCATTTACAGAGAAGTCAAATGTGACCTGGTTGACAAGATTAATCCATTAAAGGATAGAAAACAATGTAGGAAAAGGAGAAAATGTTGGTTACCAGCATTTTCTCCTTTTCCCATATGTTTTCAGCAGCCTCCTCCTCAACCTTTTACCACACAATCCAACTTTTAACGACCCTAAGCAAAAAGCTTTTGGAAAACATTTTGGGAAAAGGAGAAAATGCTGGTAACCAGCATTTTCTCCTTTTCCCACAATGTTTTCTACCCCATCAAAGACAAATTTCATCATTTGAACCATATTCATTTTTTAGTCTGCAAATGCTTTTAATTTGGACAAGTCTAAAATTTCATCATTTGGTAAAGGGTTAAAGGTTATACAACATGTGACTGTTTGGTTAAGGGTTAAATTAAGCCAGTTTCTGTGCTTCTGAAATCTAAAATTCAGCTCCACACTGCATATAAAAAGTTACTTTACAAGTGACTTGAGGCTCTTTACAAAAATACCTATTCACTTCTAGCTCTTTCTTCAATACATAATAAAATCCGACCCATCATCTACTTTGTATGAAGTGTAGGCTTTGTTTTACTCAGTCCGTTGAAATATGGGTGACCCATTGCTTTTTTGGCCGAAATTCTTGAACTGGGCTCATAACGCAGCATACCCTGAAATGTATATGAAAGGCCTAGTGTGTGATGTATGTTAGTTTTTGTCTGAAGTAGAGAATAATTAAAAATACCCTGCTAGCAAGTTGAAGTATTAAAGTCGAAACTCCTACCTCCTAACTCATATGCAAATTTGTTCACTTAGTTTGGAGTGTTAAAATTATTAGAACAAACTTTGTGGTACTTTAACTTACACTGAGAGATAATGTTAACCCTTTACCAGATGACAAAATTTAAGCCTTGTCCAACTGAAAGTATTCACAGCTGACAATTTCAATGTGGCTCAAATGGTGCAATTTTTCTTTGATAGGGTAGAAAACATTGTTGGATAAGGAGAAAATGCTAGTTACCAGCATTTTCTCCTTTTTCCACGAAGGGCTTCATACTTAGGGTTGTTAAAAGGCGGCTTTGTGCTGTAATGGGTTAAATAGCATTTAACTGTATCTCTGCCAACCTGATACATGATTCAGTGCGCTTTGATACGTTTTGTAAGGAAAATGACCCATAATATTTTCAACAATGCGTCATTGTGGATGCACAAATACGATAAGAATTACTAGCGATCATCTGTACCACCGATTTTACTCCAATACTTGTATAAACTGAACTAGTCAATCACTAATGAAAACAAGATGGCTCTGTCAAAATTGACATCAATCTTGCTGTCCACAAGAAAGAAGAGCCCTTGAACAATAATAAGGCTATGGTAAATGCCTGGTAAAAGCACCTACAAAAATATTTTAAGGTCCCGTGAGTTTACTGTAAATTGGCTATAGAGATAAACCTTGTTATTCTTTGAAAACAGCAACATGAGTGCGTCCCATGTATCAAAACACCTAAATCGGTCGTTTAATTGGTGAAAATAATTTGTTGTCAGCCGAAATGGATACTCTATATTTAAAACTAGAAATAGGTGTGTCAGAGACACGGATGCCCCCGCTAAATGGTATTGGTCACAGGTATGTCATATGAGAGAATCAGTAGGTATTACAGAAAATTGTTGTTTTGGATATCAGCTTAGACAGGGTTAACGTTGGTGGTATATCACTTCTTGTTGACATAGCAGCCAGCAGCCATTACATAAAGATGAAAAAGAGGTTCATGACAAATTCATTCAAAATTTCAATGATGCTATAAATCACGGAATTTTTAAGTAGAAGTTCATATTGATTTTAGAATGGATCAAATACAATATTGTTGTTGTAATGGTACAAACTTGAGCCAAATGTTCTACGATAATTGATGAATCTATTCTTAAATGCACCAGTTACGCTGCATGCAACGTCAAGTTTGTCATCTGACCTTCAACTGTGACCTTGAACTTGGGCATATCAGAACAAACTTTTTGCATGGCTCTAAAACTCTTAAAGCACAACAGCTATACAATTTACTTGAAGTCTATCTGTTAATTTAGTAGATATGCTCTGGACAATATCAATTTTGTCTTTTGACCTTTAATGTTGATCTTGACCTTGAACCCATCAGAAGAAAATTCTTGCATGACACTAGTAATCAAAATGGAGAACAAGTTTGCCAAGTTATTTCGAAATTCATTGATAAATGTAGACGTGGTGCTCCGGACAAGGTCAATTTTATCATTTGACCTTCAACTGTGACCTTGACCTTGGGCGTATCGAAATAAACTTTTCGCATGACACTAGTACTTGTTAAGGAGAACAAGTGTGCAAAGTTTTTTTGAAATCCATTGATAAATGTAGAAGTTATGCTCCGGACAAGGTCAATTTAAACATTTGACCTTCAACTGTGACCTTGACCTTGGGCGTATCGAAACAAACTTTTTGCATGACACTAGTACTTGTTCAGGAGAACAAGTTTGCAAAGTTTTTTTGAAATCCATTGATAAATGTAAAGTTATGCTCCGGACAAGGTCAATTTAAACATTTGACCTTCAACTGTGACCTTGACCTTGGGCGTATCAAATCAAACTTTTTGCATGACACTAGTACTTGTTAAGGAGAACAAGCGTGGAAATCTTTTTTTCAAATCCATTTTTAAATGTAGAAGTTATGCTCCGGACAAGGTCAATTTAAACATTTGACCGTCAACCATGACCTTGACCTTGGGCGTATCGAAACAAACTTTTCGCATGACACTAGTACTTGTTAAGGAGAACAATTGTGCAAAATTATTTTGAAATCCATTGATAAATGTAGAAGTTATGCTCCAGACAAGAATGGGACACACACACTAATGCACACACATACATGCACGCACACACACACAGACGGACACAGATAACTCTATATGCCCCCCCCCCCTCCATTTCATGGCGGGGGCATAAAAAACAAGAGATTTCCCAATCCGGCTGACAACAAGCTATTTTCACCAATTAAACAGCCAATTCCTGTGATAAAAACAGAATTAGTCCTTCTGCCATAAAGCGTGGTTTCCATAATTTAATCCTTGAGCATCATCAAAACACTAGCGGTCATGTTTGATGCCACTGAAAAATTAACATTACATAAAGATATGACAGCTTGTCTGCAGCTAGAGCATTTGTGCCTGACAAGAACAGACATAAATAAAGTATACTTGGGATACTCTTTATGAAAAACATCCAATCTAGACTGTAAGCCACTCAATATAGAGAATCTCTGGTGTTATGTATCTATCGTCATGTAATAATATATATATTACGTCAAGCATTTTAGATTTACAGTGAATAAAAAACACACAAAACAATTTTTTCATAGACAGAAGCTTTTATCTCACATAATCACATTTTGTTGTAACCCCCACAAATTCCAGAATGACCCCTGGCCCCCATATTTTTTCCTAGGAGGTCAAAATGACCCCCTATTTTTGTTGCCAAGGGAAAACCATGTGCACTTGGGTATTAAAGTAGATTTTCATTGCAAATGAACATGACTGATCATGTTTCAGCATTTGGTAGAGGTCAGCGTAGATCCTGTGACACTGTAAATCCTGTGCAATTTGATCTTGATCTATGCTGTCCGCAAAAGCTGTTCTCATCCCTGTAGGTGGTGGAAGAGTTAAAAGGTGTTTTGTGCTGTATGTTATCCACAAAAAGTTGCACAGGGCACTCTACAGGTTGGTGAAACAAAAAACTCTGCTCATTTCAAATATCAGAATTAGCCCACTATTGGTAGTTTTTCCACTATCTGTAAAACTGAACCCTCAACCCTTTACCAAACATTCCCAACTTTTGATGGCCCAGGGGAAAACAGCATTTGAAAACTTTGTAGGAAACAGAGAAAATGCTGGTGACCAGCATTTCTGTTTTCCACAATATTTTCTACTCTGCCAAAGACAAATCCAACTGATTGAGCTATATTTTATTTGTCGCCTGCAGTTGCTTTGAATTAGAAATAATTAGAACCATATAAGAAAACTCACTGTTATCAGATCCAAACCATCTGCACTTAACCTTGGTACCACACTACCTACAGTCTGTTGAGGCCATTTAGGGAAGGAGGACTTGTAATCTGGAAGCTGTGTCACATTAGGCCAGATGGTTTCATCTGGTGTACCTGTAATTTTACATAGTACAGCTTGCTGACAACTCTACATCTTTACAGCAGACTATGTTTGATAATGTTGCGACAAAAGGAGATCTGCTCATCAAGAGTGGCAATTTCTCCTTTGGCCATAATGTCTTCACATTTATTCAAATTATTTGTATTGATCATCAATATTTTACAAGGCTTTTCTTAAAGCTGTATGCTGCAAGTTTGTTTTAAGAGCTAGAACCTTAATCCTTTAGCAAATGGAACTTTCAAAAACCTGGGATGAGTCATCTTTTCAAAACATAGTGGGAAAAGCAGAAAATGCTGGTAACCAGCATTTTCTTCTTTTCCCACACTGTTTTCCACCCTATCAAAGACCAAAATCATCACTTCAGTAACATTTAAATGGTCATCTGCAAATGCTTTCAATTTGGTCCAGCCCAAAATTTTGTCAATAAGTAAAGAGTTAATCCTGTTGATTCTTCATATTGCACAAGGATGCTCTTGAAAATTTGATCACCATAACCAGACAAGAATTCTGTTATGTGTGTATTCTAGTATGTGTGCATTTCTTTTGGATGACATATAATTCTTTCCAAATGAAATGTACTTAAGTCTACTTCTGTAAACTAATGGACACAAAATCAGGCTACATGCATACTGCAGTCTCTTGTCAATTCTTTTTTCATGAAGATTTGCATTCATTTGTGTGTTGGTTTAAAATATGCCATGTTTTTTTTGACAATTATTTCAATTATATCACAGCTGCCAATGCTCTTATCCTTGCACTTCTTAAGCTTCTTTAAATTTACAAGGACACTGCACAACACTTTTTCAAAGTCATTGGGTGCTTTCTCAAATAAAGATTTGTCCACAACGTTCAGCAGTGAGATAGGAATGAATACTGTTGCTGTGACTTTCATCAATCCTTGACAAGAAAATTAAAAAAGACAAAGTAGCTACCCAAAGGTTAGTAGGCTTGCATGTTACCACTTAGCCTAGCAGACATACCAATACACTGTAAAACTGAAAAGCACTTTGGCAATACTGCAATGTCAATTACTTTTACAGTCAATCTTGTACATGCGACCATGTGTTTTAAGCGACTATTGAGCTAAACTACTGTTTTTAAGTCCGCCCCAGCTATTTTCCTCTAATTTCTTATTGTATTAAGCGACT
Organism: Tridacna gigas; assembly: GCA_945859785.2. NCBI lineage: Eukaryota > Metazoa > Mollusca > Bivalvia > Cardiida > Cardiidae > Tridacna > Tridacna gigas. The sequence goes on from OX244035.2 coordinate 57,650,167, forward strand.
TCTGTACTACGTGACCAATGACCACTGATTTTAGGCCCCAAATGACCACTATATCTTTTATTAAGTGACCCATCAACACGTCGTAAAAACTGTGGATCCTTAATTGACAGTATATAGTATAATAACAGCTTCTGATTTATCCTAATCAAGACATAACAGCATGTATCAATTACAGGATTAACACGTTTACATGTCTAACTGTTAATTACCCTTTGACAATAGCGACAACAATGCAGAACCATGTCATAATGACCAACAAAATCCCTAATCAGCTTGCCTACGAACATGTGAAAAGGGTGGGCAATTTCGTTTATTTATCCTTGTGGTCTCCCCAAATGGAGAAGACCTTTGTTCCATAACCACTATATGAAGTTGACTTTTTGTTTGGTTATAAATAGGCACTACAAATCAAGCATGTCCTTCATTGACAAATTCAACCTGGAAACGCCACAGAGTAAAAAGTTGTTCTTGATTACGATGAGTCTTTCACACATGCTTATATTTACACAGTGCTTGTCTATTTCACAAATGCCTTGCCATGTATCCCACAAACACAGTGAAATTTTGTTCAAAAGGTTTGTTCTCATGAGATTTCTTGGTGACTACTTTGACCTAATTTCGATTTCTTCTTTCGCTTATAGAAATTGCTGCTGGTCCGAAAAAAAAAAAATTATTTTTTTTTTAAATATTAAATCATTTTCTTGATACTAACCTAAGAATTGTAACATATACCTTTAGCATAGAATCTATGATATATCTAAATAATTAATGTGTAAAAAAATGTAATTTGCAACCTTCCACGCCACCCCCCCGACTGATTTATTAAGTGACCATTTTATTTAGCAACCCTTTTTTTTATTGTCTCTAGCGTGGTCGTTTAATACAAGACTGACTGTACTTATGTTTTTGCCAGCCTTATCAATGTTTTCAAAATCTGTCAACTGCAGAGGAGTTAAATTTTATATGAGCAGCTTTATATGAGCAGCACTCTGGCAAAAGGGGGTTTAATGCATCTCTATGATGCATTATACCAAGCAAGTCATCATATAATCATGGATCTATAAAATCCTTTTTGTCTAACAGCTGACTGCATTACAAGATAAAATGGTCCTTTAACATGCAGAAACTTTACAAATAGCAAAAATTTGGATCCAGGTCAGCCTGCACATGGGTCTACCCTTAGCCTACCCTTAGCTCCCATGAAAAGGATATTCTTAGCCAGTACAAGTGATGAAGATATTGCAAAATCATGGCAAATCTTGTCAAAAGATCTGGCAAAGTAAATGACACCATAGATCCCAAATTGATCTATGCTGTCTGATAAAGTACCCTAAGCTAGGTCAGCATTGTAATGAATTACCTAGAGTCCTGAATATCCTGAACAGCTGATCTATTTCAGAATCGCCTGGAAAAAGTGGTTTATTGGTAATCTGAAAATGAAACAATACAAAGAACAACATATAGACTGGAATGACACAAATTTCTCTTCCAGATAGCAAGTTTGGCCCTTCTGTTATAGGAAGCAATGTAGAAAAATCTGTGAATAATGACATTTCATGAAAGTCATATACTCACACTAACAACCTAAAAAATATGAGTCGACCACTGTAATGACTGAACGTTGTCTAGAACCATCAAATGTGTTTATTAAACTTTAAAATGTATTGATAAATTGTTACCAGACAGCAGCCACCCCATTTGTAACAAGATGAAAGACTTCACATAAAATGGGGAAACTGTTGTGGATTCTACTTGTTCTCTTTCAATGTGTTAGGTTTAAATGCTAGAGCATCAAATCAACACTACAATTTGATACCAAGTAATTTCACTATTAAGGTTGCTCTTGTCCTGATTCTCAGCAAAGCATACAGTGTAGATCAAAGATCACACTGAAAATTTGTGAAGTGTGATCTTGATGCACACTGGCCTCAAAGGCAACTGTAGTTCTGAAAGGCAGTTATCTCTTTACCATATGACAACATTTTAGATTGGTTGAAATTGAAAGCACATGCAGATGACAAAATAAAAGCAACTTTAAAATTGAAATTTGTTTTGGGAAAGGTAGACAAGAGGGCCATGATGGCCCTGGGTCGCTCACCTGAGTCAATAGGCGAAATTCACTCAATGTCCATAATCCAATTTCTGACCAATTGTCAGGTCAATTGATGAACAAACTTGGTAGAGGTCCACTAGGAGATGCTACATGCCAAATATCAAAGCTCCACGCCTTCCAGTTTCAGAGAAGAAGAACTTTAAAGTTTTCATTCAGTGTTCCTATGTTCGAAATTTGTGACCCCCAGGGCGGGGCCAGTTTTGACCCCAGGGACATCATATGAACAAACTTGGTAGAGGTCCACTAGGAGATGCTACATGCCAAATATCAAAGCTCTACGCCTTCCAGTTTCAGAGAAGAAGAATTTTAAAGTTTTCATTCTTTGTTCCTATGTTTGAAACTTGTGACCCTCAGGGCGGGGCCAGTTTTGACCCCAGGGACATCATATGAAAAAATTGGTAGAAGTCCACTAGGAGATGCTACATGCCAAATATCAAAGCTCCACGCCTTCCAGTTTCAGAGAAGAAGAATTTTAAAGTTTTCCTTCTTTGTTCCTATGTTCGAAACTTGTGACCCCCGGGGCGGGGCCAGTTTTGACCCCAGGGGCGTCATATGAACAAACTTGGTAGAGGTCCACTAGGAGATGCTACATGCCAAATATCAAAGCTCTACGCCTTCCAGTTTCAGAGAAGAAGAATTTTAAAGTTTTCCTTCTTTGTTCCTATGTTCGAAACCTGTGACCCCCTGGGCGGGGCCAGTTTTGACCCCAGGGACATCATATGAACAAACTTGGTAGAGGTCCTCTAGAGATGGTACATACTAAATATCAAAGCTCCACGCCTTCCAGTTTCAGAGAAGAAGAATTTTAAAGTTTTCATTCTTTGTTCCTATGTTCGAAACTTGTGACCCCCGGGGCGGGGCCAGTTTTGACCCCAGGGGTGTCATATGAACAAATTTGGTAGAAGTCCACTAGGAGATGCTACATGCCAAATATCAAAGCTCCAAGCCTTCCAGTTTCAGAGAAGAAGAATTTTAAAGTTTTCATTCTTTGTTCCTATGTTTGAAACTTGTGACCCCCGGGGCGGGGCCAGTTTTGACCCCAGGGGCGTCATATGAACAAACTTGGTAGAGGTCCACTAGGAGATGCTACATGCTAAATATCAAAGCTCCACGCCTTCCAGTTTCAGAGAAGAAGAATTTTAAAGTTTTCCTTCTTTGTTCCTATGTTCGAAACTTGTGACCCCTGGGGCGGGGCCAGTTTTGACCCCAGGGACATCATATGAACAAACTTGGTAGAGATCCACTAGGAGATGCTACACGCCAAATATCAAAGCTCCACGCCTTCCAGTTTCAGAGAAGAAGAATTTTAAAGTTTTCATTCTTTGTTCCTATGTTCGAAACTTGTGACCCCCGGGGCGGGGCCAGTTTTGACCCCAGGGACATCATATAAACAAACTTGGTAGAGGTCCACTAGGAGATGCTACATGCCAAATATCAAAGCTCCACGCCTTCCAGTTTCAGAGAAGAAGAATTTTAAAGTTTTCATTCAGTGTTCCTATGTTTGAAACTTGTGAACCCCGGGGTGGGGCCAGTTTTGACCCCAGGGACATCATATGAACAAACTTGGTACAAGTCCACTAGGAGATGCTACGTGCCAAATATCAAAGCTCCACGCCTTCCAGTTTCAGAGAAGAAGAATTTTAAAGTTTTCCTTCTTTGTTCCTATGTTTGAAACTTGTGACCCCCGGGGCGGGACCAGTTTTGACCCCAGGGGCGTCATATGAACAAACTTGGTAGAGGTCCACTAGGAGATGCTACATGCCAAATATCAAAGCTCCAAGCCTTCCAGTTTCAGAGAAGAAGAATTTTAAAGTTTTCCTTCTTTGTTCCTATGTTTGAACTTCTGACCCCCTGGGCAGGGCCAGTTTTGACCCCAGGGACATCATACGAACAAACTTGGTAGAGGTCCACTAGAAGATGCTACATACCAAATATCAAAGCTCTACGCCTTCTAGTTTCAGAGAAGAAGATTTTTAAAGATTTTGCTATTTTTTTCAATTTGGTTGCCATGGCAACCAGAGTTATGGGTGGAATTCAATCTCTTGAACAACTTTGGTAGAGCTTCACCTGAGGAACATTCCTGCCAAGTTTCATCAAGATTGGCCCAGTGGTTTAGGAGGAGAAGATGTTTAAAGAAATTGTGGACGACGGACGACGGACATTGGGCGATCACAAAAGCTCACCTTGAGCACTTTGTGCTCAGGTGAGCTAAAAACATTGTGGGAAAAGGAGAAAATGCTGGTTACCACCATTTTCTCGTTTTCCCATAATGTTCTCAAAAGGCTCCTTTTTCAGGGTCGTTAAAAGTCAGGAATGTGTGGTAAAGTAGTCAGAGTTCCAGATAGAGGGAGCGATTTTGATTTCAAAATTGAAAATATGAATCACTCTCCACTTAACTCTATGTTATGGGTACTCATTAGAATTGTCTCATCGAGAGGATTCTAATGAGTACCCATAACATAGGGTTTGGATGAGAAATAATGGGTTTAGAATACTATCAATCCCTTTTATCTGGAGGTCTGTTAATACCATTTTTCCAGGCTAATACAGATTATGGTTATCCATAAAGCTTTTTTTTTCAAGCTGCCTAAACCAGGCTAGGTTGTGAGTTGATTTACACCATGTATTAGTTCACACAGAAGAATAAGATTACTACCATTTCAGCAAAGATACACCCCAGACTCCAGATATCAACAGGTGTAGAATAATACTTGGTACCCAGCAGTATCTCTGGTGCTCTATACCACAAAGTGACCACCTGTAACATAAAACAGACAGTACCATCAGAAAGGAAAAATAACTCGTAACTGCTCATAGCCTATGTATCTGCATCAAACAACTTCTGAATACAACTATTTCTAGATTTTGTATATTATGTAACTCCACTTTAAGTTGAAAAAAGTCCAATTTTTGTACAGAAATCCGGTGAATTAACTCTTTCTTTGCCGTAGACGACAACAGAAGCTTTTGTGGACAGTGCAGACAAAGGCAGGACTGCACAGAGCATGCAGTCTGATCTCTGATCTACACTGTCAACAAACTCATTATAGGTTATGACCAATCTGTCTCTTTGATTTTACGTGAAGCCGGGTTTTTCAATGAGTTAAATGATATGAGCAGTCTTTTGAAGGTTGCAAGGGGAAAATGCTGGTTTTTCTCTTTCTCCCACCATGTTTTGAAAGTCCTTTTCTCAGGGTTGTTAAAACTCGGGACTGTTTTGTAAGGCGTTAACTTTTTCAGCACCACATATATGAACTCAGCCTATTTTTTGAATACAAATACAACCAGCTGAAACTCAGAAAGATTTTAATCTTAACTCTTTACCAAACGACAATATTTGAGACTGGTCCAAATTGAAAGCATTTGCAGATGACAAATCAAATGTGGCTCAAAATTGGAAATTTGTTTTGGGAAGGGTAGAAAACACTGTGGGAAAAGGAGAAAATGCTGGTTACCAGCATTTTCTCCTTTACCCACAATGTTTTCAAAAGGCTTCTTTCTCAGGGTCGTTAAAAGTTGGGATTGTGTGGTAAAGGGTTCACAAACAACAAAATTTTAGACCAGTCCAAATTGAAAATACTTGCAGACGTCAAAATAAATGTGACTCAAAAATTAAAATTTGTTTTGGGAAGGGTAGAAAACATTGTGGGAAAAGGAGCAAATGATGGTTACCAGCATTTTCTCCTTTTCCCAAAATGTTTTCAATAGGCTTCTCTTTCAGAGTTGTTAAAAGTCGGGATTGTGTGGTAAAGGGTTAAAGGTTTCAATAAACATGCAATGGTATAGATCAAAGATAAGACTGTACATTGTGCTGTTTGATCTTGATCTTCGCCGTCAGTAAAAGCCTGTTTTCCCCTATGATGATGAAAGGTTTAATACCTCATGTGTGTAGGATCGAACTGGAACACCGAATGCTCTTGCAAGCCCAAAATCAGCAAGTTTGATATTTCCTTCTGTATCGATCAGCAAATTTTGTGGCTTGATATCTCGATGAAGAACTCTGTGTGCATGACAGTATGATATACCATGTAGTAATTGGTAAAGATAACTCTGCAAAATGAAGAAACACTTGAATATAACAGAGGAGGTTCAACAAGGGAAAAAAAAAATCAGCATCATGCTTCTTACATAAATGTAAGCTAATGAACACAGTTTACAAATTGCATATATAAAATTCCAATTCAACACTTTGGAAAAATGGATACCTTTCTTGTATGGTGCTAAAATCAAAAACCAGAAAGACTGATTAAAAACGAGCAGGTTCTTTCAGTGCTTGTTTCTCCACTGAAGTTAAGAAACATCCAGTGCAATTGGTGATTCCTGGTTGAACCCTTGCTTTGCACAATACACCTGCACAAATTTCATTTATTTTAACCCTTAGAGCGCCTAATAAACTTAGACATTTTCATCCTAGAAATATGATCCAAATAACTGCTTTTACATGGTTGCTTTTGTCTACGGTGTTTCAACAAAGCGGACAGTGTCGATCAAAGATCAGGCTGCACGTTTTGTGCAGCCTGATCTTGATCTACAGTGACCGTAAAGGCAACTATAGTCGTGAAAGGCGCTTAAAGGGTTAAATACCTAACACATCATGTACCTTGACTAAGTTTTCCCCTATTCCTGTAGGTGGGCAGCTGTCCATATATTTCTTTAAATCTTGTTGTAAAAACTCAAACACCAGGTAGAGTTTCTTCTCACTGTGTACAACATCAAGCAGCCTAGATGTGGTGAAAAAAGAACACATTTTATCAATTCAAACAAAATATATCCCAACCCTTTACTACACAATCTCAAATTTTAACCCTTTACCACACAATCCTGAGTTTTAACAACCCTAACAGAGAGGGTTTTTGAAAACACTCTGGGAAAAGGAGAAAATGCTGGTAACCAGCATTTTCACCTTTTCTCACAATGTTTTCTACTCTTTCAAAGACAAATATCATTATTTGAGCTACATTTAATCTGTCCTCTGCAGATGCTGTCAATTAGGACCAGTCGAAAATTTTGTCATTTGGTATCGAGTTAACTACCCTGCTGGAGAAGGCTTTACAAAACATGGGGAAAGGAGAAAATGCTGGTTTTCCAAACTGTTTTCTGCCCTTTCACTCACAAATTCCATCACTGGAGCCACATTTAATTTGGCGTCGGCACATACTTTGAACCTGGAGGCATCCGACATGTTGTCTGGTAGAATTAGTCAACCATAATACACAAATGAGCCATCCTCTGTCTGGCAAAAGGGGTATTAATGCATCTCTGTAATGCATGATACCAAGCAAGTCATTTACATTATTATGGATGTATAAAATTCATTTTGCATAACAACAGGCAGAATTATGACATATACTGGTGCTCTAACATGCAGAAAATTGACCAATAGCAAAAAGTTTCAACCAAGGTCAGCCTACGTGGACAGAATTATGACATACACTTGTGCTTTGACATGCAGAAAATTGAACGATAGCAAAAAGTTTCGGCTCAGGTCAGCTTCTGCAGACTGCTTAGGCTGATCTGGGTCCAAACTTCTTGTAGATGTATTAAGCCCCCTTTTCAGAGCATGGCTCAAATCTCAAGTTTGTAAGCAGTTGTTTACTGTTACATGGTATTTTCTTATTCCAGATATCTAAAGAAAAGAGTACTGTATTGTACAATGAGACAAGAAAACAAAGTGACAAACAGAAAAAAAAATGTTGTAATGTTTGTATTTGTAATCCGCCTCAAAGTCTTAAGATTTTATACCATGGTGCCTCAACATAGCTCTTTTGTATTTCATGTGACAAAAACTAACCTTGTTCTATCATGTACACTGATTTGAAGATTGAGATCTTTATTACCTGACAATGTTCACATGATCTAATTCTTTCAGTAGTGAAATTTCTCTGATGGCTGTACTTGGTACACCTTCTGAGTCTCTACAAGGTAAGAAAATGATATCTTTCTGACATTTATCAACATGAGCATTTGATCAACTTCACTGTGTAGATCAAGTTGATATCATTAGACTGCAAAGAACATGCAGTCTGATATAAAATCCAATGCTGTCTCTTAACCCTTTCCCAGACGACAAAATTTGGACTGGTCCAAATTGAAAGAGTTTACAGACGACAATTTTAAATTTGATGAAAATGGCAGAAAGGTCTCAAAAAGGGTAGAAAACACTGTGGGAAAAGGAGAAATTGCTCATTACGAGCAATTTCTCCTTTTCCCACAGTGTTTTCAAAAGACTTGTACTGCAGACACGTGAAAACCAGGGCTTGTTTGGGAAAGGGTTAATAGCATGTGATTGTTTTTTTTACTTTAGATAGAAACAGCTTTGAAATTATTTTCTTTTTACCTGGCTGAAAATATCAACTTCTACCTACAGCAATACAACTTTATAATGACCCTTCAATGGAAAGCTTAAAAGCTGCTATAAATCCAAACTGGGTAAGGTACTGACAAGTCTTTCCACAAATGCTTTGGTCCTCATAATGGCAACACACCATCGCTGCTAATCCATTACCACATAATCCAGAGTTTTAACAACCCTAAGTAAGAGGGCTTTTGAAAACATCTTGGAAAAAGGAGAAAATGCTGATAACCAACAATTTTCCCCTTTTTCCCACAATGCTATGATTATCTACCCGTACAAAGACATTTCGATCATTCGTGTCATATTTGTCATCTGCAAATAGTTTCAATTTGGATGGGATGAGCATAAAATGTTGTTTGGTAAAGAGTTATTGCTGACGTGATGTGTTCCAAGGCAACGAGGCTTCCACCAGGAAGACTTCCTGACTAGTAAATATTATCACACTTGTTTGATCATATGACAAATACTGGTATCGTTCAAGAATCTAAAATCGCCATACATTGAAGTTTGCGACCATTTTGTTTATCTTGTAAGTCACATGATATTTCATCAAAATTGAGGCTGATGAAGTCATACCATTCATTGAATTTGTTATCATCTGCAAAAGTCCCAGAAAAATGAGGTTTACACAGGCAAATCATGAATTTGAAAACCTCATATTCAAAACAGGTAATTTCATTAGCGCAAAAAACCCAACCCATAAAACCTACAAATTATTTCAAGAAATGACCATATTTGAAAATAATTATACTTCCACAAGGTTTTACTGTTGATGAATGTCATGTGACAGTGTTAGAGGCGGAGATTAAAGGTCAGTCTATTTCTAAAATGCTGGTTTACTCTCACTTTCTGCAAATATGTCTGCACAACAAAATGGCTGCCGTGTGTTGACTGTGTCATGCTCACTGAATAAATTTTGTGAATATTTGAAACAAATTTGATATGTCTTGTATACTTGAATGTCTTGTATATTTGAAGGACATAATTCAAATAACATACAAAGGCAAGTGGAGTTTTTAACCCCTGTAATTTACGTAAACAAACACCATAACTTAATATCATGATTATCATTTTGTCCAGGTTACTTGAAAGGAAAGCCTGATTTCTTGTAACAGGATCAGCTTTGACTGAAGTATTTCATCCAATTCAGACATGTACAAATCTAGTGAGAATGAACAAATCCATGACAACAAACCATACTCTCAACAGAATATGCTGATACAGGGTTCCCATTCACGCACATATATGTGTGATTCACACACTTAACTGAATAATCACACTCAAAAATATGAAGTGAAACATGCATGCACGCATACATTTCAGGGCTCCCGCTGTCGATCACCAGTGACGCCAATTGGGACAAGTTAGAAAAAATGTCTCCAAAACTTAAGCACTGGCAAATCTAGAAAGTAGAATCTACTGGCAACAAGCACACGATATTTGAAAGATCAAAACTCTGACATATACAATAGGTTCAAAGTGTGAAAGTAACTATTTATCACTGCTAATCAAATTATTGTCATTTATTTAAGCATATTAATGGCATCAATTGACATTGATGTCAAAGTGCCATGCCCCAATAGCGCACAGGACTTGAGAACAGGTCACTGATTCGATCACAGGCATGGCCAATTACTTTCCGAGGATTGATGATAGTCACTGCGAGAGGATTCATTCCTCTCTTGCCGCTGACCATTGTATCGAAGATGGTTATGTAGGAAAGCAGCCAGTGGCTGAGAAAGAATACTGTAAGGAGTACTGGTAAAAGGAACTTCAGGAAGGCATGGATAGGTGCACTGGCCACCACGATATAACTGAAACAATGTTGAAAACGACGTAAAACACCATACATACATGATGTCAAAGTGCTGTTGTCATAATCCTGTATCCTAAGGGGAAAGGCAGCAAGGACCAGGAAAACCTAAAAGCTTTCAAGGACAGGAGTTGGCCATCATAAGCATGTTATCTAAAATCAAACAAAGCATTACAAATGTAGTATAGAACGGACTTGTACACTTCAGACTTTAACTTGCATCACTTACGCATCTAGGCGGATCTTCTTCAGAGCAACCAGCCGACCACTCACATTATCTCGCGCTTTATAAACAACGCCGTACGTCCCTTCCCCGATTTTTTCTATCTTCTCAAAGTTTTCCATCCTTTTTTGCGAACTTTACTTGACAAAAAGGAGCTCTAGCCGTTCAATTTTCGAAAACATGGTCGAAAAAGAGTTCTTCTGCTGCTTTGTTTACAACTTATCGCCTGGCAGGTTTTCCCGCGTAAATGCCTGGTGTCCGGCTTTTACAGATGATAACCTTTCAATTATAATATGAAGCAGGGCACCTTTGAATGGGGCACGGCTAATATCGTTAAGCTATTTCCCGCTGTATTTACCGAACCGTCCAATAGACCAATAAAACAAATTCTATGCAAGAATATTGTATGCAAAACAGGTCTTTATATCATAAATTGGACTGACAACTCATGATGTTAATAGTTATTACCGGAAAAACAGCGATATATACCTTATGTTATAGCTTTTATATACAATATAGGATAGCCAGTGCAACCAGCTTCAATAATATTTTTGTAACGAGTCACTTTTGCCAAGTCAAAGTGACTGGTCAAATATTTGTAATGCTAACAGTTTGGGTTCCAGTCATTTCGTACCTAGGTCATTTCGTACCTAGGTCATTTCGTACGATTTTGGTCATTTCGTACCTAGTGGATTTTTCATTTTGGTCATTTCGTACCCACTTTGGTCATTTCGTACCCACTCTGGTTATTTCGTACCTAGTATCAAAATTTTATTTCGGTCATTTCGTACCTAGTTTTAATTTCCATTTGGCTATGATTTTGTGTCTTCTATGGTAATTTTCCACCGAGTTTTGTCCCTTATTTTGATAAATATGATATTTTTCTTTAAACTTTACACGTCCACAAACTTATATACATGTACTAATTTGCCTTCATTGGATCCATTTGGAGAAGAAAAAAATTAATTTGGATCAGGAGACGAGATTGTTCTTGAGAGGCTAGAAAACATTGTCGCCAGCAGTTTTTCCTTGTCCTGAAGAAGCTACTAAGGACTGTGAAAATTAAGGTCAGACTGAAAAGAATGTGCAGTCTGATCTTAAACCACAATTTCCGATAGGTACAGTTACATTTTCCCAGTAAAAGCACTCTTTCATCACAAAGCTTTTGTTTTTAAAAAGTTACTGGAAATGTTAATTTAATCATTGCCACTGTCACTTGGTATATAGCGTGGAGAAGGTCTTCAGATAGAGGGTAGCAGATACTTTATTCTCCCTGTACATGATTCCAATACTGAAACAAGGTCGTTGTCGGCGGTCTGGCAATGGCCGTACCACATTTTCGGCTGAATATGGTATTGAAGTAAATCAGGGGAGAAAAGTGTGCCTGACGTGGGACTCGAACCCACGACCCCCGAAAAACTAGTACCAGCTCTACCAACTGAGCTAGCCGGGCAACTGGTCGTGAGTCTACCCAACGCCGATTACAACACTGCTCCCCTTCCTGATTTCTTGGGAGTCAATAACTCCCCCTCAGGTGCCCACGGACCGCCGGTGCCGCACACCCGCGCTCACAACTTGACCTCGTCGCCAATGAAGTAAATCAGGGGAGAAAAGTGTGCCCGACGTAGGACTCGAACCCACGACCCCCGGAACACTAGTACCGCAGCTCTACCAACTGAGCTAGCCGGGCAACTGGTCGTGAGTCTACCCAACGCCGATTACAACAGTATCGATCGTACCGCTTGCAAATGTCTTAGATTAAAAAATCTTTTCACTTAGTGTCTTCTCTGGTAGCGTCAAAGCTCCTTTTCAGACACTAATGTGGCTTAAATCTTTATGCCTGCGATTCTTTAATTCTTGATAAAAAATAACTCGTACACTTACAGAAAAAAATCCAATTCAGCACCAATACTCCAAAATGCATGCAATGGGTGAAAGGCAGTACCACTGCCCAACGGAAATACCATGTAATCGTCCAACGTAAATAAAATTCATCACGATCTGCACCGTGTTTAAGGCACTTGGACAAAGTTGAAAATTTGTGGTTAAAAAAAAACAATAATAATAAAAAAAAAACATTTTCACAGGGATAATTCGATACTGCCATGAGATAATTCGCAAAAAAATTACCATGAAGATTCAATGAGAACAAAAATAGAATAAAATAACCGTAGTGCATGTACATAGCTAAGGTGAAAATAGCACCATAGTGTCAACACCTGTGTCCGAAACCATCTTCAACACTTTCCTATTTGATGTAAGACGGTGGCACGCACAAAAGGAATCACAATGCTACACGAATTGACCGATGGATTAAGACTATATGTACCATGCGTTTGACATCATCATTTCACACCTGTGTATTTGTTTCTGTATGATCAAATCGGGAATTGAAAAGTAGGTATAAACATTTCTGTGGAAAGCACGCCGATGAAGTCAACAACATGGAAAACATAACAGGAAGGTAACTGCTGGAATTTGCACAAAATAAAGATAAAATATTACACCGGGGGTGGGTGTGGGGGAGGACCTTATATAATGATGATAATAGAATTAAAAAATGTTGCAAGTAAAAATCTTATTACTTTGGCCTAGTAAATCAGTAAACTTATTATGACTACTGAGAAGAGGAAAATTGGAATAAGTTTCGATATAGCAGTCAACGTAAGGGTAGGAAATGCAAGAAGTGTAGACAAAACTAGCAAATACAAAAAAAAAGTTAGGTACAGCTGAGTATCAGATGACCACGGTGCAGTCATAACCATGATAACATATGCTGTATATAAACAGGTGCACAAAATACCAGGAAACATTTTAAAAAAAATCAGAATTTATCAAAAGCATGACAGGGTACGAAATGACCAGATAAAGTCATTTCGTACCAATTAGAGAGTTCAAAATAGAGAAATAGCCATGTAATGACCTGGGTACGAAATGGTTGCTACTAGGTATGAAATGACCGAAGAAGTGGGTACGAAATGACCAAAATCGTACGAAATGACCTAGGTACGAAATGACCGGTTACCACAGTGGTTTTTGTACTTTAAAATTCCTCAAGTGTCAATTAGTGTCAGATGCTCACCTACCTAGAGTGTTGTATAAGCATTCCCATTGCAATGTATTATTTAAACAAATGCTTTTAGTTCCGAATTGCAAATTTTTAATAGATTCTGAGTTTTGTTTATCCTACTTTCCAAGATTTGGCTGTTCATACAAATCATTTGTATTTTTTAAAAATCATGATGGAAAAACTTTTTCTGTGGAAACGGGAACTGTACAGATCGTCGATGGACAATGATCCTCCTCTCTGACAAGTACACCTATAAACAAAATTGAGCTTCAATAAACATCTTATGTTACAACAGGGGATTAAAGCTTATTGTCTTTTTGCATCCCTGGAGACAGACACAATGTTTTGATTGCTATAGATAACAGCAAAACTTTAACCGAGAAAATGACTAATCAATTGAGCCTTTGGAAAAAGGGAGTTTAAAGCATCTCCACAATGCATCCAAGCAAGACATCAAATAAAGTGGGATCCATAAGATCCATTTAATCTGACCATTGACTGGTAGAATGTTCTTTGGGCATAGAATGCACAGAATTTACAAATAGCAAAAAGTTTCGATCCATGTTAGCCTGCATGGATTGGTAGACTGGCATGAGTTAATTGATACCATTCGGCAAACCTCGGGTGATTCACTCCCTTGGCTGTATAACGTAGCTTGATACGCACCCACGCAGTACATTTCTTCGCCTGAAATACACCGCTTTACCAATCTTAAATCCAAATACTCCACGTAGAAAAGGAAAACACTAGTTACAATTTTCTATGAGAATCTTTCAAAATACCATTCTGTAACCTGTTGATAAACAGTTTGTACATTTATTTTCTAACTTGATCTATCAATTCTTTAGGCATTTTTCAGAGACAGGTTGCTCATCATCGTGCTGTTGATGCTGTTGTTAATTGATTTACACTGGCGTTGCCATGATAATGATCATGTGACTGGCAGTATTTCAGAATGGAAACCTCCTTGATACAGACAAGGTTAAATTTACATGTAGGTATGGAATTGTCCGAGTTGTAATGAGTGGAGTCTATACTTTTTGCAGATACAAGCACCCTTTTGACCAAGTATTGTTGTCTGCACATGTCAATATTCCTTGAAGATTGGACCTGTCTGCTATAACGCATCACTATCCTGTACAGGATAAATATTAATACGCCGTGTGTAAATTGAGGCTAAAAATGGCAAGCAGAAAATGGCTATATATATAATACGTCTGTGGAATAATCAAGCCAGGATTTTGCTGCAAATTTCTTAAATATATAATGATTTCAAGCATGGAAAATAATTTTGTAAAATAACCTTGTTTACTGCAAATGTCTGTAGACAGTTTCTAAATATAGACATGGGAAAAATTGGGATTTGTGCAACAGACAAAATTAACATCCCCACCTTGATGGGCTTTTTTCCAAGCTTATAGGGGTTATGTTTATAAGTGGCTGGTGCATAGGTTATATGCTAGCTAACCATGGCTGGATGAATTGTACAAGGTAGGTTTTAGTGAGTAAACATGTATTTTATTTTGAAATTCGCTGCATTGATTGCCGCCTGGAAAAGTAGTCCGGTTCTGTACCCAGAATGCCAATATCAGATAAGGAAGTATGTATTCAAAAAATGCCACCTAGTGGAAGATAATGAAAGAGCACTGCTCAAATTAATTTGTCCAGAAATAGCCAACCAAATTGCTCCATCTCATCAGCTTCTTGACCAGGGTCTGTATTCACCAACCATTCTTAAGTACGTTCTTTGTCTTATTAATTCAGAATTTTTCAAATTTGAAAGTAACACACTTTCTGATTGGCTAAACCATTTGGTTTAGCCAGTCATAGGGGGTGTCACTTTCAAATTCGGATAATCTTGGAGAATAAGACTGAGAATGTTCTTCAGAATGTTTGATGAATACGGACCCAGTATATCTATTTCCTCAGCTTCTGTTAACTCTTTGCCTGGCAACAGAATTTTCTTTTTTTTTTCCCCACAGTCTTTTCAAAAGCCATCTCCTTCAGTCATTGAAACAAGGTATGTATCGGTAAAGGTTTATTTAAATGATTATTTTGTGAAATAGCCTCCCCTATTTGATCTCGGAACCTTTTTTCACAGAAGACTACATAATACCTTACTGGTTTCATCTTTGTCATACACAACATTCAACTTGACTGGGCACCACAGAAATGTTTGGTCATTTTACAAGACACTGGTATCTTGTGTATGACTTTATATCAAATCTAGCCTTTGTGTTAAACAATATGAGTTAAGTAAGTGTAACCAATGAATATTTTAGAACACCTCGAAATGATCACTATGAGACATTTTATAATGTTAAAGTCAAAGGGGAAAAATTCATAGTTTTAACCCTTTACCACACAATCCCGACTTTTAACGACCCCAAGAAAGAGGCTTTTTGAAAACATTGTGGGAAAAGAAGAATGCATTTTCTTCTTTTCCCACAATGTTTTCTACCTTCCCATAACAAATTTAACCTTTTGAGTCACATTTATTTTGCCGTCTGCAAATACTTTCAATTTGGACTAGTCTAAAATTTTGTCGTTTGGTAAAGAGTTAAACTCAAATAATGAAGAGTGATCTCCCATATGTTCCCCTCCCCCTCTCCTCTAAAAATATCTGAAGTTTGAGCAAGGATCTTAATTTACGATCCCTGGTTTGAGGAAGAAATAACAGTCTTTTTATTGTTAGCCTTTCTATCTTTATTTGTAAGGAAGATTATTGTAAGTTTTGAAAGGAATTTCCCACAAATTTCCTTCTCGTGGCATACACAATGATAATACAACATTTATGGATCAATAGTACTGCTTGACCTAATTCCTGGCAAATTTCAGATGTAACTGCCGAAAAAACGTTAATTTGATTATTCAAAGACGAAAGCTTGTGATATGTATATAACTACTAGCCATTTTTTTTTTTAATCATAGTCTTTAACTACTTAGTACATTTGACAGTATTTATTGTTCACTCTTTGGTTATTGTAGGCATGAAAAAAAGCACCACATGTGGGTACCAATGCTTGGCTGCAGTTGCTTTTTGGAAAAAAGATTGATTTTCATTGAAAATTCGTAGTCAAAAAAGAGGCATAACTGTATCAAAAATTTTCAGATGGTCATCTGCCCCCTACTGTGTTGGTTCCCCTTTTGAGCGTTAACAACTAGTCCACGTTAGGAGTTATCTTCAGGAATGACAGAGATACATGTATTATAAAATGTCAAAGTTTTTTCACCATGACGACAATGCAGACGCAAACGACAACAAGGCTATGACAATACTTTGACTTTTTCTTTCAATACAGAAGAGCAAAAAAAAAAAAATTTTTTTTTAACACAGATCACATGCCCTAGCTCAGTGGCTAGGGTATCCGACTGATGATGTGGTTGCAGGTTCGATACCTGGTTGCAGCAAACTTTCTCTGCGGTGAATTTTCACCTCTTACTTCTACTACATGTGAGATAAGTAGTCAGTGACTTGGAAAGAAAGTTGTGTCCGTACAGGTGTGAGAAAGCCAGGAAACACAGGGGTAGGTGTACTGACTATCGTGATATGAACTAAAGTGTTAAAAATGGCGTTAAACTCCAATACAAGCAAAGAAACAATTACTCAGATCACGTTAGCAAGTTAACCCTTTACCGTACAATGACGCCTTTTAATGCCCCTGGGAAAGAAGCCTTCTGAAAACATTGTGGGAAACGGAGAAAATGCTGGTAACCAGCATTTTCTCCTTTTCCCGCAATGTTTTCTACCCTAACAAAGAAAAATTGCACAGTTTTAGCCACACTGAAATTGTCATCTGCAAATGCTTTCGATTTGGACAAGGCAAAAATTTTGTCGTCTGGTAATCTTGGCACTCACATTCATTCATTTATTGATTAGATTGAAATGTGTTCGATCTATTACCGAAAATAATTCATCTGCTGGGTAAAATATAAATTGATGACTAAACAGCTATCCCTCTTCAAATTCAAAGATACATCCTTAAAGCCAGAGAGAAAAAAAAAAACACAGCTAAAACTTGATAGTGTGTATAATGGTCCAGAATTTAGTCAGCTGTGCAAGGGATAACAAAACTCAAGGAATTTGTCAATTTAAAAACCAGAAACAACAGTGGTTTCTTTGCAGGCCTCCATAAAATAAAATGCAATGTCTATTGGCTGTAATCCGTGCAACCTGCAACTGTGAGGGGTAATATTTGGCATGAATATGCAAGAATGATTACAGTTTCATAAATCAACCCATAAAGTGGTGGAACCAACTTATGTTGTTTTAGTGGACAGTGCAGATCAAGATCAGATGACACAGAACATGCAGTTGGATCTTGGATCTACGCTGTTACATATTCTGGCTAAAACAACATTGAAATTACAATACTACAGATGTTTTGTCAGAATTGAAAAAGTCCATTTCATTCACTCATCCCTCTAAGGGTTAGGATGAAATGGATTAACTCTTTACCACATGGCAAAATTTTAGACTGGTCTGAATTGAAAGCATCTGCAAATGACAAATGTTGATAAAATGATGGAATTTGTGTCTGAAAGATTAGAAAACATTGTGGGAAAAGGAGAAAATGCTGGTTACCAGCATTTTCTCCTTTTTCCACAAATTTTTCAAAAGCCTTCTTCCTACAGGGTCGTTAAAAGTCGGGATTGTGTGGTAAAGGGTTAAAAACTCGCTAAAAATGAGTGCCGGTATAAATTTATATTTAAGCAGTTGGTTTGTTTACAAATATGATAAAATACAAGGGAGACTACCATCCATTTCCGAAATATCATTCTCATCTGTATGGCTGCTTTTTTTGCTGTCTGATGTCATCATTAACATATGCGTTCTTACCATGAAAACATATTACAAATCATTAGTTAGACAAAAAAATAAAGTTTTACTACTGATATTTCCACACCCCAAACATGCAACACAATTTTATTGGTGTCAGTTTTGTGAAATCCACTACTGTATGGGATGCAACTCTGGTATGAATAAACAAGAAAATTTTCATGAGTTCTCTCCCTTAGACAATTGATAGTCCATACTTACACCTCCCCCCGCCCCCCCCCCCACTACTGCATGTAATGAAAAATCAGCTTAGAGGGAAAAGGAAACCAAAGCTTAGGTAGAATGAAAAAAAGGACAAACTAATAAGTATCAATTTTAACCCTTAGAACGCTGAATAAACCTGTCAGACATTTTCATCCTAGAAATACAACCCAAATAATTGCAATTTCATTGTTGTATTTGTCTAGTGTTTCAGCAAAGCAGACAGTGTAGATAAAAAATCAGGCTGCACATATTGTGCAGCCTGATCTTGATCTACACCGGCTGCAAAAGTCGTGAAAGGCACTATAAAGGATAAGTATATGTATGTTGTAAGAGGGATATTTCAAGAGAAGAGGTTGACTCTTTTTCTCCTTTGTTTACAGGTCACTATCTAGGTAACTAATAGTGACAAATAAGAAAAATATTTCAAGAAGTGTTTATTTGTTTGTATTGGAGTCTAATGCTGTTTGAACAGCTTAGGTCATATAACAGTGGTCAGTGCACCTATGCATGTGTTTCCTAGCTTTCTCACACCAGTACTGATACAACTTTCTTTCCAAGTCACTGACTACTTTTCCCACATATATCAGAGGGGATAGGCGAAAAATCACTGGAAAGAAAGTCTGCCTCAACCGGGTATCGAACTTCCAACCACCAGGTCACTAGTCAGATGTGCTAACCACTGAGGTAGCAGGGTGGGCTAGAACAATTTCTCTTATTGCCAAATATTTTTAGACATTAAACCATAGCAGGTACATGTTTACAAAAAATATTGATTACCAATTTTCCCCCCAAAAGTGTGTTTACATAAAATCATCCTATATTAATACTAAGTTTGGGGTATAACAACAAAAGGAAATTTCTAATCACCTTTAATATCAACTTCTCTTTTATTACAGAAAAAACAAACAGATGATTTTGTTAAGAATTACAACAAAAAAAAGTTTAGAAATCCATTCTGATCATTCAAACATATTGATAATGACAACATTATTTCATGAGTAGGAACAAAATGTACAGTATGTATACTCAACTTACATTTTGTTCTTAATATACAAATAACAACGATTACATAATTATGCTCATTTCAACAGAGTGAAATGATATGAACTTTTACAAACACATAAAATATATGAGCCATGTTCTGGCAAAAGGAGGCTAAATGCATCTCTGTGATCCATTATTCCAAGCAAGTCATCATATAATTATGGATCCAAAAAATCCATTTTCTCTAAAAACCAACTGAATCACGAGGTACACTGGTCCTTTGACATGCAGAAAATTGACAAAGCAAAATGTTTCGTCCCAGGTCAGCCTGCATGGACTGCGCAGGCTAACCTGGGTCGATACTTTTTGCAGATGCAGTAAGCCCCCTTTTCAGAGCATGGTTCATATATGAGGAAACCACAATGCAGGTGCCAACGCATAGCTTCACTTACTTTTTCAGTGAAAATTCTAAGCAAAAAGAGGGCATAACTGTGTAAAAAAAATATTTTAAAGGTTACCAGCCTTTCTGGCAAAGGTTCTCTTTATGATAGCTGACAAGTAACTCAAATTTGATGAAAATAATTATCTTCTGTAATGACAGAGATATTAGAAAATACCAGATTTTGCACAGCAATGCTGATACAAGCAGGGCTATGGCAATACATGTACGTCAACTTTTTCTTTGAAAACAGCCGAGCAATAAAACAAACAGAATGTAAAGCAGTTCTTCAATGTACAGTGAACATGCTAGTAAAACCCCCATATTTCGAAAGAGAGACTGTGCCAAAAAGGAATGAAACAATATTTCCTTTTATCACAATAATTTCACATAATGTATTTGTGTATTCAATAGGCCATGCTCGTGAAGGATGCTTTCAAAATTAAGACACAATGTAAGCCTACAACAGTTGCTGTTTTGGATAAGAACTAGAACTATTGCAAAGCAGACAAATTACCCTTACCAGAACGGAAATGATTTTCAAAACAAAGATCTCCAGTGACCCTGACCTTTGACCCATGTGATCCCAAAACAATAGGACACCTCTTTCTTGGGCCCGGGTCATGAGCAACACCTGTAGAAAGTTTCAGGGTCCTAGGTCAAACAGCTTTTGAGTAAGAGCATGGAAACAATTTTCAAACAAAGTTCAGCTGTAACCTTGACCTTTGAGCTAGGTAAGCCAAAAACAACAGGGCACCTCCTTGGGTCATAAGCAACACTTGTACAAAATTTCAGGGTCCTAGGTCAAATGGTTTTTGGGTTATAGCACAGAGACGAAAACGTCTACAGATGGATTGACGGATGGACGGAAAAAGGACAGAGACAAGGTGAAACCAGTATACCCCCCTCTACTTCGTAGGTAGGAGTTATAATAATATGAACTATGCTAGATGCTTGCCTGTCCAGTTTTAGATTATACAAATATGACAAACTAGGCATACATTGTAAAAAAACTTGCTGTAATTATATGGCACGAAACTTTCAAATGCAATTTTGTATACAATGCAAAAATGTATGGACTATAACCCTTTCTCTAATGATAAATTTTAGACTCATCCAAATTCAAAATGTCTGTGGACAAAAAATTGAAAATCAGTAAAAAAGGAGCTTCTATGACAGGGTAGAAAACATTGTTGGAAAAGGAGGAAATACTGGTTATCAGCATTTTCTCCTTTTTCCACAATGTTTTCAAAAGCCTTCCTGCTCAGGACCATTAAAACTCCAGACTGTGTGGTAAAGGATTAATATGAAGATCATGAATACTTTCATTCATCCAAATAGGCGAGATTTATAGCGGCATTTCAGGGTCAAAACTTAGGATTGTATGGTTAAGAGTTAATACAACACAATTATTTTGATGACTCCAAGGGAGAAGACTTGTGAAAACATTGTGGAAAAAGGAGAGATTGCAGGTAACCACCCTTTCAAACCTTGTCTTCCCAGAGAAGTACCTGCAATACCATCTGCGGCTTATCTATCATCTGAAAATGCTTTTGTATTGGACAAGTCCAGAATTTTGTTACCTGATAATGTACAAGTTGATATAGACAATGAGGACATTTGTTTTTCTCGGTGAAAGATCGAAATTTATTTCATCGAGTGAAAATAATTGGTAATATTTTCACGAGTGGCCCCGCCACAAGTGAAAATATTACCAATGATGTTCCTGAGATGAATTTCCCAAGATGAATTTCAGAGATAAATTTCAACCTTTCACCAAAAACAAAAACAAATATTCTATTCATTTCGTGTTTCTAGCCTTTATTTTGTTGGAACTTTCATCAAAATCCAGTGTAGTTGTTTTCGGTGATTCCCCCTGGTGTACCCCCTCACTTAACAACGCATTACAATATTACATAAAGTGCGAGAAATATAGTGTAAATTACGTCAAATTTCCCTCCATTTGAATGGCACACACTGCTTACCTACGTAATTAGTGCATGGGAACTACTGTTTCCGCCTTCAACTGGAGAGTTAGAAAGTGTAAAATCGGCATATTTCTCAACAAACTACCGAAAAGCATGAAATAACAAAGAGGACCATGATGGTCCTAAATTGCTCACCTGAAATGCAACTCGGCTGTCATTGTTATGGCCACTTGCCTCTTGTTTTTTGCTGGAATGTTTTAGTTTTGAAAATGATTCATCCATATGACAATACCAACAATCACAGCAGGTAAGAAAATGATAGTCGAAATTATAGGCCCTAGCGTGTAAACAATGGAATTGTCATCAAGATCCCCTATTTTGATGCTTTTAGCTTGTCCCCATTTTGATCAGATTTGTCCTTAGGTCATTATGAACATCCAGGGAAATTTTGAGTATGACTGAGCCAGAATTGTGGTTGCTGAGTATGGTCATGTTCATGTTCATAACCTTACAAACATTCTGGGCGATGGATCAAGATTATGCTCGAATTATGATACTTATATAATGAACAGTGGAATTTTGGCGAGGCATATTCAAGGATACATAAAAGCTAACCATGAATATGTTATGCTCAGGTGAGCTGATAATGGGTTTTCAGACAGAATCACATGCCAAATGTATGTTGTGGGCCATACAATATGGAACAGGAGGATTCCAAGAATACACTCTTTACATATTTGATCCCACATTGTGACTACAAAGGACTTTTTGTGATTCCAAGGAAGAAATTTGGTAAATGCTATTAGCAAACAAGAGCCATCAAGTGGTTGTTGAGAAATCGCTTCGGACGGACAGACAGACAGACAGACGAAGTGGCGACTATATGCTTGCTCTTACGGGAGCATAACTATCCACCAGTCCATGCTGAATATGAAAGTTCTAGGGTTAATGTTTGGATGAAAGAAGATTTTAAAAGATCTTTTACTTGGATGTGGAAACTGGGATCCAACAACAAAGCACTTATTTTTTTTTCCTATGGTCACAATTCGATGTACTTTGGTAGAGTGCTACTGTTGCCAATTAAGTTGTAGGCTTTGTGTATGGGTTGATTTTTTTTTTCAGCAGTTGACATGGAAACCAGAGTTGTTCATGAATTCCAATTTGTCAAAGGGCAATACAGTTGATCTTGCTTAGCTAAGCGACTACGTTTATTAAGCCAACACTTTTATTAAGCGATAGGAATTCCAATGTCTCTGTTGAAATATATAAGACTAGCTGGAATTGAATGCCCCATGGATTAAAGCCTTTATGCTGAGCTAAATCCTATGTTGTTAGTACTTATTACAATCGTCTTAGTGAGAGTATTGTAATGAGTATATCCAACAAAGGCTTTTCTTGAAAGTAAGGTATTATTTGAGTGCAAGAAATGTTGCCACTCCATGTAATCTGAATAAGTTTTTGTTGCATTAAGAGACCATTTTCTAAAGTGACCAATTTTAGCAGTCCCTTGAGTGGTCGCTTAATAGATGTTTTACCCATACAAAGACCCAAATCCAACACTATTGGTGTATATAAATTGTAAATTATCAAAATGTGTTTGTGAAATTTAAATGCATATAACCCATCGTTCACAGATATGGCCTTGATATTCAGTCTTAATATTGTGATTATACCTTTTTTACGAGTAGGTCCAAAAATAAATTAGATATACAACGACCTTTTGATAGACAGGCAAATGAGAAGTTGACAACAATTAGACAATAATTGCAGAAAGCAGTTAAAAGACTCAGTGTTTCCCAATAGTGGCACATACCTGGTACTGGTTGACATCTGCGACAGCCCAAAATAGGGTTCCACTTATAATGATACTCAGGGGACTGAAGAAATCATATTGTTTTATCTGAATATCGTTTTAACTGATGTATATTCTTATAAAAAGAGACCCTGTTGGGACCAAGGGATTAACGTCATTATAAGCAATATATCGTATTAAGCAATATAGTAATAAGCAAAGTTTACTGTAATTGTTGCAGAGATGCTCAAGAAATTAATTAACATTTTAGCAGATCAGTATTGAGTTGACTCT
Organism: Tridacna gigas; assembly: GCA_945859785.2. Lineage (NCBI taxonomy): Eukaryota > Metazoa > Mollusca > Bivalvia > Cardiida > Cardiidae > Tridacna > Tridacna gigas. Next base: position 57,674,222 of record OX244035.2, read on the forward strand.
TTTCAAGATATAATGGTGATCAACCTCTTTCCCACAACCACTTGCAAGAAGACTCAACACCATAATGCTACATGCCAAATATGAAAGCTCTAGCCCTTATGGTTTGGGACAAGAAGATTTTTAAAGATTTCCTTCTTTATCTCTATGTGAAATCCGAGACCAATAAAATATGGCTAATTTTCACACAAGGGCCATAATTTTACGTGGTTTGGTAGAGGGCCACTAGATGATGCTACATGCCAAATATGAAAGCTCTAGCCCTTACGGTTTGGGACAAGAAGATTTTTAAAGATTTCCCTCTTTATCTCTATGTGAAATCCGAGACCCCACAACATAGGACCAATTTTTAACACCAGGGCCATAATTTGAAGTATTTTGGTAGAGGGTCACTAGATGATGCTACATGCCATATATGAAAGCTCTAGCCCTTACGGTTTGGGACAAGAAGATTTTTAAAGATTTCCCTCTTTATCTCTATGTGAAATCCGAGACCCCACAACATAGGACCAATTTTTAACACCAGGGCCATAATTTGAAGTATTTTGGTAGAGGGTCACTAGATGATGCTACATGCCATATATGAAAGCTCTAGCCCTTACGGTTTGGGACAAGAAGATTTTTAAAGATTTCCTTCTTTATCTCTATGTGAAATCCGAGAACCCACAACATAGGGCCAATTTCCACACTAGGGCCATTATTTGAAGTATTTTGGTAGAGGGCCACTAGATGATACTACATGCCATATATGAGAGCTCTAGCCCTTACGGTTTGGGACAAGAAGTTTTTTAAAGATTTCCTTCTTTATCTCTACGTGAAATCCAAGAACCCACAACATAGGGCCATTTTCAACACTAGGGCCATAATTTGAAGTATTTTGGTAGAGGGCCACTAGATGATGCTACATGCCAAATATGAAAGCTCTAGCCCTTACGGTTTGGGACAAGAAGATTTTTAAAGATTTCCTTCTTTATCTCTATGTGAAATCCAAGACCCCACAACATAGGGCCAATTTTTAACACCAGGGCCATAATTTGAAGTATTTTGGTAGAGGGCCACTAGATGATGCTACATGCCATATATGAAAGCTCTAGCCCTTACGGTTTGGGACAAGAAGATTTTTAAAGATTTCCTTCTTTATCTCTATGTGAAATCCGAGAACCCACAACATAGGCCCAATTTCCACACTAGGGCCATAATTTGAAGTATTTTGGTAGAGGGCAACTAGATGATGCTACATGCCATATATGAAAGCTCTAGCCCTTATGGTTTGGGACAAGATGATTTTTAAAGATTTCCTTCTTTATCTCTATGTGAAATCCGAGAACCCACAACAAAGGCCCAATTTCCACACTAGGGCCATAATTTGAAGTATTTTGGTAGAGCGCAACTAGATGATGCTACATGCCATACATGAAAGCTCTAGCCCTTACAGTTTGGGACAAGAAGATTTTTAAAGTTTTTTCTTTCGGTTGCCATGGCAGCCAGAGTTCTTCACTGATTTCAATTCTTTGAAGTATTTTGAAAGAGCATGACCTAAGGGTCATTTCTGTGAAGTTTGATTGAAATCTGATTGTTAGTTTAGGAGGAGAAGATTTTTTTTGTAATTGTGAACGGACGGACGGACAGATGGACGGACAATGGACATTGACCGATCACAATAGCTCACCTCGAGCACTTCATGCTCAGGTGAGCTAAAAAGGCTTATTTCAACCGAGTGACTGCAGATGGGTAAACATTTTTTACCTGACAAATGAAACCATCAGAATGTCAGCACTCATGTCCACAGTTACAGATTTGGCTTCCTCTTTTCGTCACAGTGACTCAAATTCCACTTAAAAAGCAAGTGAAGCATGCTCTAGCAACAGAGGGCTTAATTTTCATGATGCATGATACCAAGCAAGTCATTACATGATCATGGAAGTCCATTTCATCTAATAGCCAGCTCAATCATGTGGTAAACTGGTCCTTGGATGAGCAGAAAATTGACCAATAGCAAAAAGTTTCCGCCCAGGTAAGCCTGCGTGTGGTGCACAGGCTGACCTGGGTGGATAATTTTTGCAGATGTGTTAAGCCCCCTTTTGCCAGAGCATGGCTCAAGCGTAATGATGGACATGACTTCTTGATTTTTAATATTTACAGACACACCATCTGAGGTAACAAATTTAACCCTTTACCAGACGACAAAATTTCGGACTTGTCCAAATTCAAAACAACTGCAGACAACAAATCAAACGAGCCATGCTCTGTGAAAAGGGGGCTTAATGCATCTGCAAAAAGTATCGATGCAGGTCAGCCTGCGTGGAATGCGCAGGCTGACCTGGGCTGAAACTTTTCACTATTGGTAAATTTTCTGCATGTCAAAGGACCTGTGTACATGAACCAGTCTGTTGTTATACAAAATGCACTGTATTGATCCATAATCTTTGTGATGACTTGCTTGGTATTATGAATCACGGAGATGCATTAGGCCCCCATTTGCCAGAGCAGGGCTCAAATATGTATGGCTCAAATTGTGAGATTTGTCTTTGAAGGGGTAGAATACATTGGTTACCAGCATTTTCTCCATTTCCAACAATGTTTTTCAAAAGCCTTATTCCTTGAGGCTGTTCTAACTCTGGGTTCAGCAGCAATGGCTTAACCCTTTACCACACAATCCCGACTTTTAACAACCCTGTGAAAAAACCCTTTTGAAAACATTGTGGGAAAAGGAGAAAATGCTGGTAACCAGCATTTTCTCCTTTTCCCACAATGTTTTCTATCCTGTCAAATACAAATTCAATCATTTCAGCCACATTGAAATTGTCATCTGCAAATGCTTTCAATTTTGACCAGTCTAAAATTTTGTCGTTTGGTAAAGAGTTAAAAAGCTTGTAAGATCTACATTTAGGGGTGAAATTAGATTTGAGTCACACTCTGTGAAAAGGGGGCTTATTGCATCTGCGAAAAATATCTACCTGGGCCGAAATTTTTTTGCTCTTGGTCAATTTTCTGCATGTCCAAGGACTAATGTACTTCATGATTCAGTCAAACATTGAAAAAAGTGGCTATTATGGAACCATAATTATGTGATGGCTTGCTTGGTTATCATGGATCACGGAGATGCATTAAGCCCCTTTTGCCAGAGCATGCCTCATTTTTTACAAGTCTCAAACAGACTTACACAGAATGATGAAATTCTAGCAAAACAGTCCTTACCATCAAAGACAATAAAGTGAACCAAACTCTTTCAAAATGGTCAATATTTTTACATAAGTCACTGATAATGAACAAACAAAACCATTTAAATTAGAAATCAGCTCAACTATTTACAACATCATCACATGATAAACAATGTGTTCTTGAAAACATATTCAAAATCCCAATACGAGACAATGTTTCCTTGTGAAAACTTGTTTCCTTGTGAAAACTGTCGGATTCCATCGTCAAATATGCATGAATATGCATGATTGTATATTCAAAATTTTGGTTTGCACCAATCTATTCACTTGCCTTTACCAACATTATCCCATGTTTCAATGACCCCAGGAAAAAGGGCTTTTAAAAGCAATGTTGAAAATGGAGAAAATGCTGGTAGCCAGAATTTTCTCTTATTTCCACAATCTTTTCCACCGTGTCAAATACATAAATACGATCGTTTGAGCAACTTTTGTTGCCTGCAAATGCTTTTAACCCTTTCCCAAACAAGCCCTGGATTTCACATGTCTACAGTACAAGTCTTTTGAAAACACTGTGGGAAAAGGAGAAATTGCTCGTAACGAGCAATTTCTCCTTTTCCCACAGTGTTTTCTACCCTTTTTTAGACTTTTCTGCCATTTTCATCAAATTTAAAATTGCCGTCTGCAAACTCTTTCAATTTGGACCAGTCTAAAATTTGTCGTTTGGGAAAGGGTTAATTTGGACTAGTCTAAAATCTTGTAGGTAAGTTTTGCAGCACCACCTAGATATCTCCACTTCTCTATACAAGAGTTCACCAAAGAAATAAAACACCAACTAACCATATCCCAGCCCTGAAAGGTGATTATGTACCCATAAACATCACTTCAAAAGATGTTAAAACATAAAGCACTGTATAGGTGTTTTTGGGCACTTTACAGTTCCGTAGCATTAAACTGAAATTGTAAAACATGGCACAAATATTTATCGCTGTTCTTTCACAATCTGTTTCACACAGCCATTGGGTTTCACACCACCTCCTCTCGACATCTGTTGTACCTACACTCAGCTCCATGATTCCATGGCACGGGCGCTAGCCCACCTTTGTCGGCAAGGCTGTGGTTGAGCAAGGTCTCGTTGCATCCCTCGGCTGGAAATAGACAGTCCAACATCGTCAGGCAAGCATCAAAGGGACATTGAAAAAATATTAAGTTACGAAAGACGCTTGCTTAGTATGGGTTCATTCAAATACAATGGCCTCCTGCAGGAACTTATTAAGCCTACAAAGTACAGTTTGCTCCGAAGGTAATTCTTTACCACACAATCCCGAGTTTTAACGACGCTGAAAGAGAAGCCTTTTGAAAACATTGTGGGAATAGGAGAAAATGCTGGTAACCAGGATTTTCTCCTTTTCCTATAATGTTTTCTGACCTATCAGAGACAAATCTCACCATTTGAACAATAGTTAATTTGTCTGTTACCTGCAAGTGCTTTCAATTTGGACCAGTCTAAAATTTTGTTGTTGCTAAAGATTTAAAAGAAATGGACATTAGGACAGGCTTTACTGTGGTTCTTGCTTTGGATTGTTTACATTCTAAGGTTCGCTATTAACCTTTACCAAACAATCTGAAGTTTAAATGACCTTGAGGAAGATGGTTTTTGAAAACATTGTGGGAGAAGGAAAAAGTGCCAGTAACTAGCATTCTTGTCTTCTCCCACACTGTTTACTACCCTATCCACAACAAATTTCATCATCTGAGCCATATGTAAAATTTCCTCTGCAAATGCTTTTAATTTGGGTAAGTCTACATTTTTGTTACACTTGTGTGGTGAAGAGTTAATGCTTTCAAAGATGTTTTTCTATACACTTGTGTGGTGAAGAGTTAATGCTTTCAAAGATGTTTTTCTATCTCATTACTTAGAAGTTGTTTGAAGTTTTGGCAATTCGGGATGACACAAATTCATTTAATTGCACATGTTCCCTTAATTCTAGTATAGGACACTGAATATCGTCTGTGCAAGAAATCATGGTCCATATTCACCAACCATTCTTAACCCTTTTCCAAACGACAAATTTTGGACTGGTCCAAATTTAAAGAGTTTGCAGATGACAATGTTAAATTTGATGAAAATGGCAGAAAGTTCTCAAAAAGGGTAGAAAACACTGTGGGAAAAGGAGAAATTGCTCGTTACGAGCAATTTCTCTTTTTCCCACAGTGTTTTTAAAAGACTTGTACTGCAGACACGTGAAAACCAGGACTTGTTTAGGAAAGGGTTAAGAACAGTCTTTGTCTCAGTCTTCAAGATTTTCTAAATTTCAAAGTAATCTTCTGATTGGCTAACCCATAATGGTTTAGCCAATCAGAAGCTTTGTTAATTTTGAATTTAGAAAATTCTGGAGAATAGGACTGGGAATGATCTTGAGAATGGTTGTTGAATATGGGTCCAAGGTTTTTCCAAGGCACAAGACGTCTAATATTGTTTCATTGTCATACAAGCCTCTTTCAACTGATTATTACCCTTGTGGTAGGATTCATTCCTTTGTAACCACTGAATAATATAATAGATTTGTAACTTTAAAAGCAACCGCTGCCTCACAGAGGGTGTTGCTCTTAACCCTTAAAGTGCCCAATAAACCTATCAGATACTTTTACTCTAGAAATACGACCCAATTAATTGCAATTTCACGGTTGCTTTTGTCCACAGTATTTCCTTAAAGCAGACAGTGTAGATCAAAGATCAGGCTGCACGTTTTGTGCAGCCTGATCTTGATCTACACTGGCCGCAAAGGCAACTATAGTCGTGAAAGGCACTTTAAGGGTTAAGTAAAATACTAAAGAAGAAATATTTATGTGAAAATATCCTACATGATTTTATACATGTAAGAAGAAAATGCTGGAAAAGGAGCAATTGCCTGCAGCAAGCAGTTACTCTTTTTCTGTCAATTCTTTTAACCCTTTACCAGACAACAAAATTTTAGCCTCGTCCAAATTGAAAGCATTTGCAGACGACAGTTTCAATGTGGCTCAAATGGTGCAATTTTTCTTTGATAGGGTAGAAAACATTGTGGGAAAAGGAGAAAATGCTGGTTACCAGCACTTTCTCCTTTTCCCACAATGTTTTCATATGGCTTCTTTCCCAGGGGCGTCAAAAGGCGTCATTGTGCGGTAAAGGGTTAAATAAACTGTCTGATATTGGACAAGAAAAATATGAAAATGTATATTGCAGAATAATTTCAATGTTCAAGATGCTTAATTAATTTTCACCCTCTTACAATATTGTGGGAAAAGGGGAAAATGCTGGTTTCCAATGTTTTAAAATGCCCTAATCCTAGGGTCATTGTAACACAGAATTGTTTGGAGAAGGGTTGAGGGTTATTATCATTAGCCTGCATAACCAACATTGTATTTTACTTTTGCACTCTTTAGTATTCAGCAAAATTTTAGACCAGTCCAAACTAACAGGATATGCAGGCAAAAAGACCTTGTTAAATGTCACTTAAATAAAAGTATTTTCTGTGAAAGGATAGAAAACAACGTGGAAATGGGAAACCAGCATTTTCTCCTTTACCTACAATGTTTTCTGAGGAATCTTCTTGAGTAGTTAAAATACAGGACTGTTGGGTAAATGATTAACTCATGCATTCTAAACATGTTCTTCAAATTAATGATGATTGTGAAAGCTCATTCTATGAAAAGAACAAAACATACTAGAGATACTTACAGAAAATGGCATGCACATATCATATAGGTTGGTATGTCACATTCAAGAATGGGGATTTTTTAAAACCCAAGATCATCTGTGTTGATACTAATTAGACTTGTTTTGATGAGACTTAAAATATTTTTCCAGTAATATCATGTTACCACATTGTTGTCATTCTGGATCTAAATGTATTAGGTGGAAGTCTAGACCTATCAGAACTTAACCCTTTCCCAAACAAGCCCTGGTTTTCACGTGTCTGCAGTACAAGTCTTTTGAAAACACTGTGGGAAAAGCAGAAATTGCTCGTAACGAGCAATTTCTCCTTTTCCCACAGTGTTTTCTACCCTTTTTGAGACCTTTCTGCCATTTTCATCAAATTTAAAATTGTTGTCTGCAAACTCTTTCAATTTGGACCAGTCCAAAATTTGTCGTTTGGGAAAGGGTTAAAGGATTGATTTTCACTCTTTGATCTGTCAGACAATGGCAGTCGCATTGAAATTTACTGTAGGTCAATCTGTTATCCTTCTAGCACAGATGCCCTCTAAATCAAATAAAATGCCAAGGTAAAAAATTGGATTGAGCAACTCTGTGCAACACCGTACCTACTAATGCACCGTACTTACTAATGTAAGACAAGAAGTCATAATAAAATACATTATGTTCAGATACAAGTATCCTACTGCAAAATCAGACATCATTCATACAAGAATAGCCATCAGGTAGGGTTTTTCTTGTTTTTTAATCACATAAAATTTTGCAATGCCCCTAGGACAGCCTTGGAAGCCAATGCCTTTTGCTCAGGCTCTATACCTACCTTGAAGCCTGGGGAATGTTAACTCTTTACCAAACAATCCCGAACTTTAACAACCCTGTGGAAAAAATTCCTTTTGAAAACATTGTGGGAAAAGGAGAAAATGCTGGTAACCAGCATTTTCTCCTTTTCCCACAATTTTTTCTAACCTAAAGACAAATTCCATCATCTGAGCCACATATAAATTGTCATCTGCATAATTATGCTTTCAATTCCGACAAGTCAAGGGGTCCTGGGTGGCCTAGTGGTAAAGTGTAGGGCTTGTGACCTGGAGGTCTGAGGTTTGAGCCTCACTGGATCCATTGGTTTTTCGTGGGAGTATCGTTGGGCAAGATAATTCATAGCCCTTGCCTAGTACATGTACTGCTTTAACCCAGGGAGCACATAAATATGTGAGCTGTTGCTGTGATATGACTGAAATAATGTTGAAAGCGGTGAACACACCACTCAATTCCGACAAGTCTAAGATTTTGTCATTTGGTAAAGGGTTGATATGTGAAAAACCACCCCTCTGGCCTCTACCAACACTTGGTGTAAAATAGCAGCAAACAAAATCAATCTGCATCTGTTGTGATTATACAGAGGATAGTTGTTTTTTTTGCCGTGAAATATTGAAATTTATTTCATTGAGTGAACATCATTAGTAATATTTACACGAGTGGTGCAGCCACGAGTGAAAATATTACCATACGATGTTCTGAAGGTGAAATAAATTTCGATCTTTCACAGAAAAAAAGATAAAATATTCTATTTTATTCTTCCAACCCCTTTTTTGTTGGGACTGCAAAGTACAGGGGAGCTCTCGGTATTTCTGTACCAGTGAGTTTATCAATTATTGGTAAATTTGCTGGTCAAAACGGTGAAATTATCAAACCATAAAATCTACCATTATTTCCCAATAAACTACTGAAAAGCATGTAATAAGATTTCTTTGTAAACTTGTCTCCATTTTACGTGAAGAAATCTAGAGTATGGAACATTGATAACATTGCAGTTTATGTTTCTGTATAGCATTTGGCGATTCATTTTATAGCAAATCCATCAAATCAGCTAGTCTGGAAATGTGATAATGTCATGTGTTCATATTGCACAGAAATGAGAAGTATACACATTTTCATTGCTGTAAAAGCACATTTATTGTGATAGTTCAATAAAAAAAAAGCTGTAAAAAACATTATTCTTGGTCCCCATCTTTTTCTTGATGGCATTAATTTTGTATTACATGTATTTGTTATCTCTCCCTTACTATGACTGACTTAAATAACTTCCACTCTCACCATGCAAAAGCCCACATAGGGCATTTTCGCAGAAGGTGTAGATCAAGATCAGACTGCACAAAACATGCATTCTGATCATTAATTTACACTCAACCACATTCTGCAAGATATTCTGGTCAATCTTGAAAATGCCACAATTACTTATTGCACTAAATTTCAGTTCACCTTTTTTATCAAAATTTACAACACTGTTTTAAGTGCTTAACTCATTAGCAAATGACAAAATTTTAGACATGTCTAAATTTAAAGCATTTGCTGACAACAAAATAAATATGATGCCAAAATTGAAATTCTTTTTGGGATGAGTATAAAACGTGGTTGGAAAAGGAGAAAATGCTGGTTACCAGCATGTTCTCCTTTTCCCACAATGTTTTCAGAAGCACCTAAGGGTCATTATAAGCTGGGATTGTGTGGTAAACGGTTAAATTTCTTTTACCCCTTTGCTGCAAAGTCCCGACTTTTAACAACCATAAACAAGAAGACTTTTGAAAACAATACGGAGAAAGGAGAAAATGCTGGTAACCAGCATTTTCCCCTTTTCCCACCAAGTTTTCTACCCTTCCCTAGACAAAATTCAAGCTTTGAGTTACAAATTATTTTGTGTTCTGCAAATGTTTTCAAGTTTAACAAGTATGAAATTCTCTTAAATACAGTTAAACCTGTATTTATCCATTACTAAACAAGAATGTGTTTTAACAACCATGAGTAGGAGTAAATTTGAAAACATTCTGAGAAAATAATAAGATGATGGTCATGAGCATTTTCATTCTTTTCCCAAAATGTTTATAACCCTTTCAGTAACAATACCAATTACCAGTACATGTTGTGTTTGAGATAGATTTAATGTGTTGTGTGCCAATGGTTTCAATTTGAAATATTTAATAAGTTGACCATTCATTGAAGACTAAAGCAGGCACTTATGAAACATTGGAGAGTATAATGTACTTGACTAAGGCAGCTGAATGCTGAATACAGGTAAATTACTTATTTTTCACATAGGGATCTACCTTGTTGGCCTTTTCAGACAAGTTGGTTGCTCTACAGAGATGGCCACTAGGATAGGTTTGATTATTATGCTGCAAAGAAATTTCTCGCAATCTGACTGGATAATATGCACCAAATGTATATTGCTGTACACTGGTAGCTCCCCGGGTACAGCATAACTTCCCTGTTGGGAGCTCCGCAGACACTTATACACTTCAATACAAAATCCAAGATGGTGTCATTGAATTGAAGCCAGTCGCACATAAGACAAATACACCTTAATATTACAAATGGAAGCAAGTCGAACATCAAGACAAATACATCTTAACCATACTTGTTTCCCTTGACAGTTTCATGAAGAAAGAACAGGTTAGTGTTGAAAATAAATCAAAATGGTTAAATTCATTGTCGTTTCTTTGCCATTCTAAAACAAATCACTATACAGGGTTAAAACAAGCCATCCATTTGTCATGTAAACAAACCATGAAGTGTTAAAGGTCATGCATTGAAATGCTAAAACAATAATGATAAACTAAAGTTCATTTGAAGTAACTAATGGCTGTTTACTTTTGCCAAGAAATTATGAAGTCAATAGTACCACACCATGAAGTTGTTTAAATCTATGTTTAAATGAAAGTATGTCAAATCGCAGTGACTTCATACACCGCACTGCATGTTTTACAGAGTTTTCAATGATGTCACTTTTTCAGTGACATCAGTTTTCAGTGTGTAGGGGTGCTCTGAAGGGAAATTCAATTTCATAAGCATACTCTATGAGTGAGACATAAATCAGGAAAATTTCACTTGAATACATGTTGGAATGGTAAAACTTTGCAGTATGATAAATTTGTTGTCCGGTCAGGGGGTAGGGCACTTGTAAACTTGTTCAATGCTGTGGCGTATCATGTTGCCACCTCACCTTCGGCTCGGGGCAAGATAACTGCCACAGCCATAAACAAGTTTACAAGTGCCCTGCCACCAGACCAGATAACTACTATTGTATGCTGGTCAACCTAGTCTTAAAATTGCAATACATGTAAATGTGATCATTATATTGGCTATGAATGTTTATATCATGTAAATAACACTTGACATGAAGCATCAAGCAGAATGGTTTAGTTGCTTTTTTGGCAAGTGTAAATAATGTTGGTTGGTTATATGGTGCTTAATGCCATTTTCAACATTATTTCGGCTATATCGCGCCAGCCAGTGCACCTATTCATGCTTTCCCAGAGTTTCTTTTGCCAGTACTACGCACAATATTCTTTCAAAGCCACTGGCTCTTTTCCCACATAACTGTCATCAAAACTTTGGTCAGCGGTGAGAGAAGAATGAATGCTGTTGCAATGACTATCATCAAAGCTTGGTAAGAAACTGGCAGAGCCGGGAATGGAACCAGCCACCCCCTGTTCTCAAGTCCTGTATGTTACCGACTGAGCTACCAGGGCTCGGCACAGTGTAAATAAACAGCAGACTGCACAAAATGTGCATTTATCTTTGACTTACACTATCCCCTTTGTCGAGATATTTTTTTAATATCGGGTCTTTTTACTTCCCAAGATTAAAACCTAAGGATTGAGGATTAATGTGACTTTGTTTCTGACTCACTGGAATCCTGAAAAGACTGTTTACCAGAGTGTGACAAAGTTCACCTCTTTACTACAAGACAAAATTTTGGACTGGTCCAAAATGAAGGCATTTGCTGACAATAAATTAAATGTAGCTGAAATGATGATAACTGTCTGTGAAAGTGTAGAAAGCCTTGCGGGAAAAGGTAAAAATGCTTGTTACCAGCATTTTCTTCTTCTCCAACAAGATTTTCAAAACCCTCAGGGTCAAAACTTGGGATTGTGGTCAAGAGTTAACTGCCCTAGTAAGATGGCTTTAAAGATTGTAAGAAAAGAAGAAATTGCTGGTAACCAGGTAATCCCATATTGTTTTCAAACCTTTTGAGGGATAATAACCATCTCTTGAGCCAGAGTTTATTTGCCTCTGCAATCCTTTCAATTTTGACCAGTCTACTTTTTATTCTTGTAGTACAGAATTAATGTAGAGCTTTGAAGTAAACATAAGCCTTGTGGGAAAAGGCAAAAATGGTAACCAGCAGTTTCTGCTTTTTGTCATTTTTCCACACAAAGTTTATTAAACTTTCAAAGACAAATACTGTCATTTAACCCTTCACCACACTATCCCGATTTTTAACGACCCTGAGAAAGAAGCCTTTTGAAAACATTATGGGTAAAGGAGAAAATGCTGGTAACCAGCATTTTCTCCTTTTTCCCACAACATTTTCTACCCTTCCCAAAACAATTTTGGACAAATCTAAGAATTTGTCGTTTGGTAAAGAGTTAAGTCATATTTCCTTATGTCGTCTTCAAATACTTCATCTTGGACAAGACTAAAATTTGTCATGTGGTATAGAGTCAATAGGTACAAACTTTCTTAACTCTTTACCACACTACAAAATTTTAGACTGCTCCAAATTCAAAGCATTTGCCGACAACAAATTAAATGTGGCTCAAATGATTAGATTTGTTTCTGAAAGGTTAGAAAACATTGTGGGAAAAGGAGAAAATGCTGGTTACCAGCATTTTCTCCTTTTTCCACAATGTTTTCAAAAGTCTGATTTCCAAGGGCCGTTAAAACTCAGCATTGTGTAGCAATGGGTTAATTTCTAGAGCATTAAAATGCCCATGACATTTACCTGCATGCCACACCGTTTGCCTTGTGCAGTAGATATTTATGAAATTATTGTGGGAAAAGGAGAAACCATGATGCACGTTGATCATCTTTTTTTTTACTAAGTTTTATGAAAGTTGTCTAATATAAATATTTTTCAGCTGTAATGAGTTGTTAAATCTGCAGTTTATGCATCTATTGCAAAGAAAAATAAACAACAAACTATGTGTCAAATTCATGCAACAAACTATAGAAATAGAATAAAACTGGGCTAATATAATGTAAAAAAAATCAATACAGTGTTATCAAAATAAAAGTTAAAGACATAAACACAAAAACAATTGCAACAAAAAACAACAACAACAGCTATTGAATCCACGGTTAACTCTTTACAACACAGTCCCAAATTTTAATGACCCTGTGAAAGAAGCCTTCTGAAAACATTGTGAGAACCAGCATTTTCTCCTTTTCCCACATTGGTCTCTACTCTATCAATGACAAATTCCATCATTTGAGCCAAATTTAAATTTTAGTCTGCAATTGCTTTTAATTTGGACAAGTCTACATTTTTGTTTTGTGGTAAAAAGTTAATCTTTTACCAAAGAATTCCATGTCCTTACAAGCTTGGGGAAGAGGACATTGAAGAGATTGTGGAAAAAGGAGAAAATGATGGTAACCAACATTTTCCCCTTTACCCACAATGCCCTTTCAAAGACAAATATCATCATTTAAGCAACGCTTAATTTGTCATCTGCAAATGCTTTAACTCTTTACCACACAATCCCGACTTTTAACGACCCTGAGAAAGAAGCCTTTCGAAAACATTGTGGGAAAAGGAGGAAATGCTGGTGGCCAGCATTTTCTCCTTTTCCCACAATGTTTTCCACCCTTCCAAAGACAAATTTCAATTTTTCAGTCACATTTATTTTGTCGTCTGCAACTGCTTTCAATTTGGAGTAGTCTAAAATTTTGTCGTTTGGTATAGAGTTAAGTCTAAACTTTTGTTGTCTGTTGAAGAGTCTACTTTTATCAAAATGACAAAAGCTTATACTCATCCATATTGAAAGCATTGGCACTGACAAATCCAATGTCGCTCAACCTTTGGGAGCTATCATTGAAAGGACAGAAAACATTGTGGGAAAAGGAGAAAATGCTGCTTACCTGCATTTTCTCCTTTTCCCACAATGTTTTCAGCAGTCATCTTCCTATAGGGTCATTAAAACATGAGATTGTTTGGTAAAAGGCTAAAATTATTACTGTATGTGAAACACAGTATATTAACATTTTAGCTCATCACCCTCCCGCAGACATAATTTTTTGGTGTTTGCAGTCTACATTATTAGATTACATTCATTCCAGGTAATTTCTGCTTTTACCTCAATGTTTTCAAATGTATTCCTGTATTCATCCTTTGTTCATGTTATCTACTGCAAATTGTTTCAGAAGGTAAAGAGCATAAATATCAAACCATTCAAATTTCACTTTCGGATTTGCCATTTTGAAAATGAAATGGCGTTAAAAGTGTCCCTTCAGGATGATCATGATGAGCAATGATTATAGTTGGGCTGTTCTGATTCCGAGGCAGACTACCATAGGGTTTTCTGCGCTCTGTTTTCTGTAGCTTGGGAGAGTTAGTGTAGCCTGTTGAGTGATTAGCATGGCCATTTTTGTATTCAATGCCCAACCCGGAATCCCATTCTTCATGCAGTTCTTTGTGAGGTGTGACCCTTTTTAAGGAGTCCATTGCAATGTTTCTTCCTAACTTTTCAGATTGATTATCTCTTTGTTTAAGTCTTTCCGCAGTTGAATTGTCAGAAGTTTCAGATGGAAGTGAACGTGGTGACAACGATTCACACGACACAGATGTAGACGGAGCTGTAGAGGTTTCAGTTTCGAAGCTGGAACAAGCCACATTAGATAAGTTTTGTGGTCTTTTCCGCTGCAATTTCAATACTGCTTCAGGTATGTTTTGTCTTTGTGCCTTTGGTATTGAGTTTTGATTCATATCTGTTAGAACTTTGGAATTAGGCTCTATAGAAACTGAAGGACCATTACTTATACTCAGGTTTGACATTCTGGACCGGCCAGATGTATGTGATCTTATAGACTGAGTTTTTCCTAAACTTTCATCAGAATATGTTCTGCTTCCTGTGAGGCTAAGGTCTGTCTCATATCCATTTATATTTCTGTGATCCAAGGAATGTGATTTTGTACTGCTGAGAGAAGGTCTCTGTATATGTTGTATTTGGTTTGAGCTGTTGTTCTTTCTCAATAATGGTACTCGCTCCTTTTCAATACCCTCATCAACATGTTCAGCATGGGATATTTTCTCTTTGGATGAAGAAGACCACTTTTTGTCAAAATATTCCTGGAGCATATTTCTTAGGCTACCCGAGGACTTTCTGTTGGCCATAGTATTGTGTTCAAATACATTATCAGTGTCATCTTCTTCATTGTTCAGAAAAGCAGTCTCAGTTTCCATACTGGAGCGTGTCCAATCAGGGGCATGGTCTATCATCTCACTCTCTGAAACATTAAACTGTTCTGTGCTTGATTTATGAATGTCTATGACCTTTGGTTTTCCCTCTTGTGATCCTCTCCTATAATCACCAAACTTATTGTGATTCATGGGTAAACTATAGTTGGAGAGCCCATCAAGTGTTAGTCTAGGTACTTGATTTCTAGGGTTCCAAACCTCTGATTTCAAGGTCGATGATGCTTTAGGTTCATTTTGTACACACAAATTACAGCCATCTATAGAACCACTTTGAAATACTTTTTCAGGGGAGTCAGTCAAGTTTTTACGGTCAAACCCTGAAATTCCCTCATTCCAGACAATTTCTGTCCGTGAATGAGAAACTTTGGGCGGTGTCAATCCTTGATTTACATCATCATGACTGATTCCATCGACAATATCATTACAATCATGCATTACATTTATAACATGCTGTCGAACAGAGGGTGGGGGTTTGTCATGCAATTTCTCTGAAATTGATCCATTCTCATCATAAACATTGGCTAGCAAGCAAGCGTGTGCACCTACAGAGGGTGGAGGAGTTCTGTCTGCGCTAATAGCGTCTACAATATTTACATCGGACGAACGTGCCACGTGATTACAAGACTCAGTTAACTCTATACGCTCAGCACCTTCTATACTTTTTTCTTGATCTTTTTTCCTGGGACGAGGACCTTTGGTAAAGAACTCACTGTACAAAAGAAGCAATAAGAAAGTATTACAATAGGAAATGTACATACATCTCATTCATGTCTTTAACTCTTCACCACACAATCCAGAGTTTAAACAATCCTAAGAAAGAAGGGCTTTTGAAAACATTGTGGGGAACGAAGAAAATGCTGGTAACCACCATTTTCTCCTTTCCCCACAATTTTTTACCCCTTTGAAGTAAAATATCATTACTTAAACCCTTCACCACACAATCCCAACTTTTAACGATCCTGAGAAAGAAGCCTTTTGAAAACACTGTGGGAAAAGGAGAAAATGCTGGTAACCAGCATTTTCTCCTTTTCCCACAATGTTTTTTACCCTTCTCAAAACAAACTTTGAAATTTGAAACACATTTATTTTGTCGTCTGCAATCAGTTTCAATTTGGACCAGTCTAAAGTTTTGTTGTTTGGTAAAGAGTTAAGCATTTCACTACATACCAGATGACAAAATTATAAACTTGTCCATTATGAAAGCATACATACATGGGTGATAAATCAAATGTGTCTGAAATGATAAGAATGGTCTCTGAAAGGGTAGAAAACATTGTAGTAACCAGCATTTCCTTTTCAAACAGTGTTTTCAAAAGACTTCTCCCAAAGAGTTATTTAATCTGGTCTTGTTTGGTAAAGGGTTAAACCGTACAAGAAAAAGATAAAAATCAACTGACAACATTATCAACTCTTTACAAAAGACAAAATTGAAAGCATTTGCAGACAACAAATAAATTGCAACTCAAATGATAGTATTTGTCCTGGAAATTGCAAGAAAAGGCAGAAATGTTGTGTACCAGCATTTTCTTCTCTTCAAACAATGTCTTCAAAACCTTCCTCCTCAGGGTCAATAAAACACAAGATCATTCTGTAAAGGGTTGAATATCCAAAATTGTAAACAATGATTATTTACCATTTACATGTACACAATAAGCAATGAAAAAAGGACATCTTTAAGAAAACATGCACTAGAAAAACTCTCTTAAAAATTAAGTCGTCACACTTTCAAATCTATCATTTCAGTACAAAATAACTTATTCATATTTTACCCAGATATTTTTGAAGTCATCTTTTACAAACATCTTGCAGGAGAAAAAGTGCTCATTAAGTCCAGGAATAGAATTCTGCATTAACCGTTCACCAAACAATTCCGATTTTTAACGACCCTGAGGAAAGAGGCTTTTGAAAACATTGTGGGAAAAAGAGAAAATGCTGGTAACCTTTCCCACAATGTTTTCTACCCTATGGAAGACAAACTTAATGTTTTGAGTAACTTTTAATTTGTCGTCTGCAAATGCCTTCAATTTCGCCCAGACTAAAATTTTGTTGCCTAGTAAAGAGTTACGACAATAACATGACACTGAATACACATGTTGAAAAAGCTTGAAACACAAACAGACTTAACCCTTTACCACACAATCCTGTGTTTTAATGGCCTTGAGGAAGGAGGCTTTTGCAACCATTGTATGAAACAGAAATGCTGGTAACCACACTTATTTTTTAAATGGCTCTTTCTTCAGGATCATTACAACTTGGGATAAAGGGTTAAACTTTTCTTTGCATCTTATATGAAAACAAATGTCAGACCAACAAATATCCTCCACCAGTTGCCTTGCAACTAGAACAGGGAGAAAATTCGCACGGACATAATATTTGCAATAGTCAACCAATCATGAGGAAAATGGCTGGCACAGTTCCCATGGTAGGAAAGCTTCCATTAACTTTTTACCAAACAAGAAATCTTTGGACAAGACCACATTGAAAGCATTTGCAGAAGATAAGATAAATATGACTGACAATTTGAAATCTGTTTCGGGAAGGGTATAAAACATTGAAGGAAAAAGAGAAATGCTGGTTATCAGCACTTTCTCCTTTTCCCACAATGTTTTCAAAAGCCCTCTCTTCTAGGATCATTAAAACTCAGGATTGTGTGCTTAAGGGTTAAAATGTCAGCCAAATGAGTTATAAACTTTAGAGAGGGGACACAAAATTGTCCCTACATACTGGATAGCCAGACAACCTGATTCCAGTGTCCCCTTTTTGTGGGGTGGGGGTTGTTATAAAATTAACTAGTATGACAGATTCCCACCTCATTGTGTAGCAGGCTACAGCCAAAAATATCACAAACACTGTAGCAGCTGCTATAACAGCATACATCCAAACATTCGTCGCACCATCCTCTGAAATGAACAAAAAAAAAAGTTATTGTAGATGATAAATTGCAGCAAACTAATCTGTTAATCCTTAGGCTGCTTATCGCGACTCACTGACCTTTTGCGGACAGCGTAGATCAAAGATCAGACTGCACAGAACGTGCAGTCTGATGTTTGATCTACACTGTCCTATAAGGAGATATCTTCCCTCCAAAAATCCATTTGAAACAAGAATGTTCTGGGCTTATACTATCGGCTTGAAAGTTTCACTTCTTTTATTCAGCAGGATAAGGGTTAATACAGATGAACAAAACTAAAAATTAACATGGACAGGATAAATCATGACCAACATTTGTGCCAGTCTAAAACATTACCATCTTGTACAGATGTTAAAATCTGCCCATGTGGAAGCCCTTCCTTTCCTGTTAGCAATCTGTCACAAGCAGATTCTTGGCAACATGTACAGAAAATGGATATGATTTCCAAACATTAGTTCTTTATCAAACAATCCTTTGGTATAATGACCCTGTGGCAGACGGCTTTCGAAAGCATTGTGGGGAGAGGAGAAAATGCTGGAAACCAGCAATTCTTCTTTTTCCCAAGATGTGTGGTAGCCTGTCTAAAACAAATCCCAGCATTCAAGTCATCTAATACTTTCAAATTTGACTAATCTCAGATTTTGTTGTTTGTTCACTCTTTATCAAATGACAAAATTTCACAACTCTCCAAAGGAAGCGCAGATAACAGAAGTGGCTCAAATGATGGGATTTTGTTTGTGAAAGGAAAATAAAATTGTGGGAATCGGATAAAATGCTGGTTACCAGCATTTTATCCTTTTCCCACAATGTTTTCTAAATTCTTCTACCCTGGACTCATCAAAATGTAGGATTGGGTGGGTTAAAAAGTTAAATTTTGTAATAGCCTAATTTCTACCAGCTGATAATGAAAGCATTTTTAACTGGAGAATTGGGGAAATAAACATTTTTTGTTTGTAAAAAAAGATGAAACAAGGAAAGTTTGAAAACAGCAACAAATACAGATTAAGAAATCAACAGATTAACTCTTTTACCACACAATCATGGGTTTTAACAACCCTAAATAAGAAGCCATTTGAAAACATTGTGGGAAAAGGAGAAAATGCTGGTAACCAGCATTTTCTCCTTTTCCCACAATGTTTTCTAACCTTCCCAAAACAAAAAAAATCAATTTTTGAGTCACATTTTTTTGTCATCTGCAAAATATTTTTTTAATTTGGACAAGTCTAAAATTTTGTAGTTTGGTAAAGGGTTAAAAACTACATGCACTTTCCTCTTTTTGCCTTTGTTTTCAGTCTACAAAATCTTCTAATGTGCTATTGTTCCCAAACTTTGCTAGCAATACAGGACAACATATAGAGATATGTGTGGGAACAATTCTGTAATGATAGTCCATTACCAGCTATCTGTGACCTAAAAACCAATCTCATCAGGGAAAACTAAATATTCAGTGTCAAGTGCTTATCTCAGACTGTTAGGCACAACTGAACTCTTTACCAAACAGCACAATTTTAGACTTTTCCAAATTGAACGCATTTGCATACAATGATTCATACGTTGCTGAGATTATGAGATTTGGCTGTGAATGAGAAAAAAACAGTGTGGGAAAAGGAGAAAATGCTGGTTACCAGCATTTTCTCCTTTTTCTACCCTGTCTTCAAAATCTTTCTTTTTCAGGGTCCTTAAAACATGGGATAGTATGGTAAACGGTTAAGCCAGGTAGAGCTAAATAAGCTTCGGTAAATGGATATTCACTGTCACTTCTAGGGACGCAGATATTGCAAATTCAAGGCTAATTTTGTCAGAATATCCAGAAAACAGCACACAGTTCAAGATCCAAGATCAGATGGCATATTCCATACAGGCTGATCTTGACATACAATGTCCCCAAAAGCACCTCTGTCCAGGTCTTTAACTCTTTACCAAACAATAAAATTTTACACTCAACCAAACTGAAAGCATGTGCAGACAACAATATACACACAGTTTAAATAATGATTTCTGTCTCTGATATAGAAGGATTGTAGGAATGGTTACCAGCATTTTCTTCCTTTCCCACAATGTTTTCAAAAGCCTCCTTTCTTCAGGGTCTTTACAGGTTGGGATTGTGTGGTAAGGGGTTGACCCTTTATCAAGCATCAAAATTTCAGATGCCTTCATAGTCTGAACTCAAACTCGGCCAAGCCTCAGAACTCAATTTCAATAAGCACATACCCTAATAATTTTAAAGGGGAGTGTAATACATGTACCAAGAAATACCAAACAAACTGTATAAGCCATGCTCTGGCAAAAGGGGGCTTAATTCACCTCCGTAACCCACGATATCAATGAAGCCATCACATAATTATGGATCCATAATACCCACTTCTTTAAACAACCGCCTTAATCATGAGGTAGACTGGTCCTTTGACATGAAGAAAATTGACCATTAGCGAAAACTTTTGGCCCAGGCTCAGTCTGCGTGGACTGTGCAGGCTGACCTAGGTCTATACTTTTCGTTGATGCATTAACCCTTTACCACACAATCCCGACTTTTAACGACCCTGGAAGCCTTTTGAAAACATTGTGGGAAAAGGAGAAAATGCTGGTAACCAGCATTTTCTCTTTTTCCCACAATGTTTTCTACCCTTCCCAAAACAAATTTCAATGTTTTAGTTACATTTATTCTGTCGTCTGCAAATGCTCTCAATTTGGGTCAGTCTAAAATTTTGTCGTTTGGTAAAGAGTTAAGCCCCCTTTTCACAGAGCATGGCTCAATTATACAAAAGCTGTCACAGTATTGTTATCAGGGCGCTCAATGGTATAAAAAAGCTCTTTGTTGTAACAGGAATAACACTCCTATTCTGATGAAAGGAAATGGGAAAGTTTCCCCGCAGACATTCTTTTTGTTAGAGGGAAACTCTTCTGACAAAATAGTTTTCTATAGATTAGCTTTTGATAAAAAAGCACTTCATGACAGCCCTTAAAATATAGTTATGGACAGATTTTGCTTTAACACACTATCACTGTCAGCTAACTCATTGCAATACAGTGGACCACTTTTTAGAAATATTGGGACCAAAGGAACAAAAGGGCCATTGGCTCTAAAGCCTTCATCTGAGTAAAGTCATCCAAGATTTATAACAAGAGGGCCATGATGGCCCTGTATCGCTCCACTGGCTTATAAATATAAACCATGAAGAGAAGTCTTCACTATATAAGCCCTTATAAAACTTTGACCCCAGGGCTACTGTCGGACTAAATGGGGAATATGTGTATTAGAAGAATAAAATGCCAAATTTGGGAGTTCTTGGCCTTGGCTAGTAACAAGACGGTTTCTGAACTTTTCACTCCATAAACCCATGTAAAACTTGTGACCCCTGGTGCAGGGCCAAACTTGATCCTAGGGCTGTAACTTGGGCCCTCTTTGTAGTTATCCACTAGATAATGCTATAATTATCCAAAATTTGGTAGCCTAAGCCTTATGGCTAAGTACACCAAGATTTAAAAGTTTTCCCTATGTAAGCCTATGTAAATCTTGTGAACCCCCCCCCCCCCCCAGCATGAGGCCAAATTGACCGCAGGACTATAATTTGGGCACTTTTGGTAGACCCCAACTAGATCAAGCTAAATGCAAAATTTGGTAGCTCTAGGCCTTATGGCTAGGTACAGGAAGATTTTTAAAGTTTTCTCTATATAAACCTATGTAAAACTTGTGACCCAATTTTGACCCCAGGGCTATAATTTCAAGAAACATGATAGAGGTTTACTACATAAAGCTACATGCCAAATTTAGTAGCCGTATGCCTTATGGTTTCAGACAAGAAGATTTTTAAAGTTTTCTCTATATAAGCCTATGTAAAACTTGTGACCCCTGGGGCAGAGCCAATTTTGACCCCAGGGCTATAATTTCAAGAAACATGATAGGGGTCTACTACATAAAGCTACATGCCAAATTTGGTAGCCCTATGCCTTATAGTTTCAGACAAGAAGATTCTTAAAGATTTCCAATATTTTTCAGTTTTGTTGCCATGGCAACCAGAGTTTTTGAAGGAATCAAATTCTTTCAAGAAATTCTGAAGAGGACCATGGCAGCATCATTTCTGTGAAGTTTCATGAAAATTGGATGGGTAGTTTCAGAGAAGAAGATGTTTGAAATAAAAGTTAATGCACAGACGGACGGACGCACGACGGACACCGGGCCATGACATAAGCCAGCTGGCCTTCGGCCAGTGGAGCTAAAAACTGAAGGAATCCTGGTTGTGATGATGTAAAACACATAAGTTTTTGACCAACTGTCATGAGTATGGGACTGAAAATTATGCCTTTTAGAGTGCAGACAAGGTTTTTCTAAGATTTATCCCAGTGACCTACTTTGTCACCCTACACAACCCAATATCGAACTTGTCCAAGATATCATCTAGACAAACGTTCTGACCAATTTTCATGGGTATTGGACGGAAAGTCAGGCCACTAGAGAGCACACAAGGTTTTTCTAAGATTTGGCCCAGTAACCTAATTTTTGGCTCAACATGCACCCACTTTCAAACTTGTCCAAGATATCAACAAGACAAATACAATGTATTCAAACCAACATTCATGAGTATCATACAGAAAATGTGGCGTCAAGGGTGCACATAAGGTTTTTCTACAATTTGTCTCAGAGACCTATATTTTAACCCTATGCAACCAAATTTAAGTTTTGTCCAAAATATCACAAACAGAAAAATTAAGACCAAATTTCATGAGTATCAGACAGAAAATACCAGTAAGGCCTCTAGAGTGCACACAAGGTTTTTCTAAGATTTATCCGAGTGACTTACTTTTTGACCCTATATAACCTAATTTCAACCTTGTCCAAGATACTGTCAAGACAAATATTCCGACTAATTTCCGTGAGTAATAGACTGAAAATACAGCGTCTCGATTTGCCACAGTGACCTGCTTTTTATCAGGATGTGATCCAATTTAAACTTGTCCAAGATATCATTTAGAAAACACTCTGACCGATTTTCATGAGTATCAGACTGAAAATGTGGCCTCTAGAGTGCACACAAGGTTTTCCTAAGATTTGTCCCAACGACCTTCTTTTTGACTCAATGTGACCCAATTTTGAACTTTTCTGAGATATCATCAAGACAAACATTCTGACCCTTTTTCAAGAGTAACAGACCAAAAATGTGTTCTCTTTTATGTACACAAACTTTTTCTAAGATTTGTCCCATTGATCTCTTTTTTGACCAGACGTGATATACTAGATATTATCACAACAAACATTCTTGCAAAATTTTATCATTATTGGACAGAAAATGTGGCCTCAAGAGTGCGCACAAGATTATACTGTTGATGCTCAGACAACGGATGACGCACACAAGATGATCATAAAAGCTTATCTTGAGCACTATGTTCTCAGGGGGCCTAAAATATGCTTGCACTGAGCAGCCTCTTCTTTACCTCCCAATGTCTCATATGATTTTATATACCAGTACATGCATATTTATATGGAAAGTCTTTACTTAACCCTTTACCACACAATGCTGCCTTTTAACTAACGACCCTGGGAAAGAAGCCTTTTGAAAACATTGTGGGAAAAGGAGAAAATGCCGGTAACCAGCATTTTCTCCATTTCCCACAATGTTTTCTTCCCTATCAAGAGAAAACTGCGCCATTTGAGCCACATTGAAATTGTCGTCTGCAAATGCTTTCAATTTGGACAAAGTTAAAATTTTGTCGTCTGGTAAAGGGTTAAAGGATGTTTTCAAACATGTCTGCTACAAATTGGTTGCAGAGCTTGATAAAATACATGTAGATGTTGCTTTTGGCTTACTTTCAATGGTCTCCCCAGGGTTTTCCCTTGGCAACAAAAATAGGGGGTCATTGTGACCCCCTAGTCATAAAAAATGGGGGTCATTCTGGACTTTGTTGGGGTCACAACCAAATGTAATTAGGTTAAACATTAAAGACTACTAGGTATGAAACAATGTGTGTTTTTGTGTTACTTATTCACCCCAAAGCTTTATATAACCTATTTATGAATTAGTGCATGATGTAAGATACATTGTAACACCAGTGACTCTCTGTATAGAGGGGCTTACTGTCTAGATGGCATTTTTTTTTTCATAGAATATCTTGAGTATGCTTTATTAAAAGCCTGTTCTTAACAGGCAAAAATGCTCTACCTGCAGACAAGCTATCATTTATTTACGTAATTTCAATCTATCAATAGCATCAACGTTGCCACAGTGTTTTGGTGACGCACATAACAGTTGAATTGCGCAAGTTTGTGAAGCCAATCTCTGTGGTAAAAGGGTTATTTGTGTTTAGGTTTCATCACAGGAATCAACCGTTTAATTGATACAAATAGCTTGTTGTCGGCCAGATTTGATAACCTCTATGTTATTTTTTTTAGAAGAGAGTATCCATCCGACAACAAACTATTTTCACCAAACGGCCGATTCCTGTGTTTTGATAAGCAGGTCGCATGAATTCATGCCGCCGTTTTCAATGAATGATTAAGCATATGTCTCTAGCCAATTTTTAGTAAATCCTCAGCCCTTGAAATGTTTTTCTCGGTACTCGAACCAGGTGATTATCATCCGATCGTTGTTCAAGGTCTCTTTTCCTTGCAGACAGCAAAAAAATGTAAATTTTGACTGATCCATATTGTTTTCATTAGAGATTGACTGGTTTAGTTTAGACGAGTTAAGAGACCGACTGTATTCTAATAAAATCGATACACAGTCTAGTGTTTTGTCCCATTTTCTTCTTGTACTTCAGCTTTCTTATGTACTCGCAATGTAACATTGTCGATAGAATAGACGATCGTAAGTAACCTTTATTGTATTTGTGCGTCCACAATGATGCACTATTGAAAAAAAATACGGGTCATTTTCCCTAAAAATGCGTCAAAACGCACAAAATTGTGCGTCAAGGACAACCCTGTCTCCCACACACTGAATCATTCAGAATGATGTAATGAATATTTCTGAGATTCAGGCTACACATCAGCATAATCCTTGGTAGCAAGTTTTGTCATGGATAAAATATTGCCTTAATCCTTAACCCTTTACTATAAAACCCTGGATTTTAACCACCCTGAGGTAGAGGCCTTTTGAAAACATTGTGGGAAAAGTAGAAAATGCTGATTTCCAGCATTTTCTACTTTTCCCACAATGTTTTCTACCCTGTCAAATAACTTCATTTTATTTGTACCACTTTCAGATTTGTCATCTGCAGATGCTTTCAATTTAGAGGAGTCTAAAATTTGTCGTCTGGGAAAGGGTTAACCAGACAACATAATTTTAGACCTAGACCAAGTCAAAGCATTTGCAGATGAGAAATCAAAAATTGTTTGAAGGGTTTAATTTATTACAGAACAAATAGAATTAAAACATTGTGAGAAAAGGAGAAAATACTGGTTACCAGCATTTTTTCCTTTTCTCACATTGTTTTCAACAGCCGTATTCCTCAGGGTCCATGCCAAGCCCCCTAGCTCAGTCGGTAGAGTACAGGACTTGAGAACAGGAGGTTGCTGGTTCGATCCACAGCTCGGCCAATTTCTTTCCGAGGATTGATGATAGTCATTGTGACAGGATTCATTCCTCTCTCACCGCTGACCATTGTTTCGACAATGGCTATGTGGGAAAGCAGCCAGTGGCTTGGAAAGAATATTGTGCGAAGTACTGGTAAAAGAAACTCCAGGAAAGCATGGATAGGTGCACTGGCCGCCGCGATATAAGTGAAATAATGTTGAAAACGGCGTTAAACACCATACAATCAATCAATCAATCCTCAAGGTCCATAAAGTCAGGGGTTTTTTTTCTGTAAAAGATACACTCTTACAACTACAAATCATATAGAATTGTATTACCTGGAAGAGTGATGGTACTTGTTGTAGTCTGGGCGTTTGTCAAGTTGCTCATCCTACAACGCAGCAGTACACCTAGACGGTTATAAACAGGGGTATATTTGTCACGACAAATACAGAGATTAGTGTCGTTACAGTAGGAATTGTCCACAGAACAATCAGGATCACATTCTAAGGTTGTGGCCGGTCTGGAGTGTTTAGAACATCCACCTGAAAGTACAGACATTATATCTTGTTATCTATCACCTGAAGTCTATTTTGAACATGACTTTAAAAATATCCATGTAAAAGGTAAATAATCAACATTTTTTAACCCTTTACAAAACAATCCTGTGTTCTAATGACCCTGAGAAAGAAGGCTTTTGAAAACATTGTGGAAAAAACAGACAATGCTGGTAACTTCTGTACAGTTTGTTCTGATTTTGAATTTCCTGGCCGAAGATACTTCTAATTTCTAGGACCAAAATTTGTTATTATGGAAAGAGCTAGGCTCAATACATAAATATTGTAAAAATGCATGTACATATGGCATGCAACACAAGAAAAGGGGCCTTCAGACAATTATGCGTAAAAGTGAGTCGTCCCAGATCAGCCTGTGCAGTCTGTGACTAATCCAAGACGACACTTCTTATTTTGGTGCGATTTTCTGTTTCACGAAAGTCTACTGTATGAAAAAATCTTATATAGTTGTAAAGTGCCGTCTTGGATTAGCCTGCGCAATCCGAGATGACACTTTATGCAAATGTCCGAAGGTCTCATTTCACATGTTGCGGGCCATATGATAAAATTGCGGCAAAAGGAGAAATTGCTTGTCACAAGCTTATATAAGCAACTTCTTTTCCACATGAAAGACAAAGCTGGTTATCATAGTAGATTTACAAACTGTATATTCTATACATTTTGTTACAAAAAAAAAATTCTCTTCAAGCCACCAAATTTTCACAAAATGTCTACTGCAAGACTGCTAGTGGTAATGTGATAATAGATTGGTCTCATTGTTACCAAGATTTGGTGAGGAATCTTGCTAAATTCATTGAATATAGGGACTGACAACTGTGGGTTCAAAATACAATTACCACTTATATGGGGAAAATTATAGACATGTATATATAATATATTGAGCCATGCTCTGTGAAAAGGGGGCTTAATGCATCTACAAAAAGTATTGACCCAGGTCAGCCTGCGCAGTCTGTTCAAGCTCACCTGAGCTGCAACTTTTTGCTAGTGGTCAATTTTTCTGTATGTCGAACGACCAGTCTACCTCATAATTAAGTCGGTTGTTAAAAAAGATGGCTATTTTGGATCCATAATTATGTGATGGCTTGATTGGTATCATGGATCACAGAGGTGCACTAAGCCCCCTTTTCACAGAGCTTGGTTCATATATATAATTGAGCCCCTATTCACCAACAATTCTTAATAAATGTAATATTCTTAATCTTACTCTCAAGAATTTTCTGTATGTACCTGGTAACATATTCCTGATTGGATTGGCTAAACCATTAAATTTTGGTTCAGCCAATCAGACATTGTGTTACTTTCTAAATCTAAAACTAGACTTTGAATGCAATACAGAATGGTTGGTGAGTACAGTTCCTGGTGTCCACACAACTGTCTTACACTGAGCCCCTAAATCCTGTAAAGCTCAAAGCAAAACTTTATATTCACATAATTCATCAATGTTTTCACATTTTCATGCCAAGTTTGGTACAAGATTTACTCTTGGGAGTGCAAAGTAAATTTTTACCCCTTTTAGACTAATGTTACAAGAGTCTGTGTCATTGAAAGGTTGGAAAACATTGTGAGAAAAGGAGAAAATGCTGTGGACCTTCTCTTATCTCCTTTCTCTTTTTCAAAAGCCCTCTTTATTAGGGTCAGTAACACTAAAAATGTTTCATAAAAGGATTACATATTGTAGAAAGAGGCAAAAAGGTTGGTTACCAGCATTTTCTCCTTGTTTAATAATATTTTCCATCTAT
Organism: Tridacna gigas; assembly: GCA_945859785.2. Taxonomy (NCBI): domain Eukaryota; kingdom Metazoa; phylum Mollusca; class Bivalvia; order Cardiida; family Cardiidae; genus Tridacna; species Tridacna gigas. Next base: position 57,702,061 of record OX244035.2, read on the forward strand.
TCAAGGACTCATTCTATCATTTTAAATCCGATTTAATTTGTTGTATGCAAAAACCTTAAACAAGGGGGGGGGGGGGGGGGGGAAAGAGAGAGAAGAGGAAAAAGGGTTTAATCTAAAAGTTTGTTTTCCTACAAATCACAAATTCATACACCATCCAAGAACAATTCAATATGCACCAAGCCCTTTGAAAAGAGGGCTTAATACATTTGGAAAAGGTTTTGGCCCAGGTCAGCCTGCGCAGGCTGACCTGGCCATAACTTTTTGCTTTTGGGCAATTTTCTGCATGTCAAAGGACCGTTCTACCTCCAGGTCCAGTCGATTGTTAGAAAGAAATGGATTTTACGGATTCAAAATTAGATGATCACTAAAGTACATGACATAATGTATCGCAGAGATGCATTAAACCCCCTTCTGCCAGAGTATGGCTCATATGTAATTGATAGCAGACTTATTTTGAAGCCATTAATTGTCAATTATGTTTAGCTGAAATTCAAATCTGAAAAATGTTTGGTTAAAATGGATTTGGTTCAAGAAACTAGAAATGCTATCTAGCTGCCTTTATCAAAATAAAGGCGTTCTTCTACAGTGTACATAGGTCTAATTGTTACAGGGGTAATTTCATATGTTATGAATGTGTATCCAAATTTTAATTGTGGGTAAACCATTGAATTTGAACCATTCTCTGGCAAAAAGGGGTTTAATGTATCTCCGTGGCACATTAGATCAAGCAAATTATCATGGATCCATAAAATCCATTTTGTCTAACATTGTCTAACCATCAACTGAATCATAAAGTAGACTTGTCCTTTGACATTCAAATGATTGATTGATAACAGAAAGTTTCGACCCAGGTTAGCCTGCACGCAGTGCACAGGCTGACATGGGTCGATACTTTCTGCAGATGCATTAAACCCCCTTTTCACAGATCATGACTCGTTTTGAATAAAATGCATGATAAATATCTAATTACCGTGGGATTTCATGTAATATGTTTTTTTATACAAGAAAGTATCAATGTAACTAGAGAATAAAAATTATGAGCCAGGCTATTCCCTGTTACCTGAATGGTAATATGCAGGACCAGTTATCCTGGTAAGTCCTCTTTGAGGCAAGCTCAAATCTCAGCTCTGAAATTGTCATTTCTTTTTTTTTTTAACCCAGGATAAGGGTTAACTCTTTACCACACAATCCCAACTTTTAACGACCCTGAGGAAGAAGTCTTTTGAAAACACTGTGGAAAAAAGGAGAAAATGCTGGTAAGCAGCATTTTCTCCTTTTCCCACAATGTTTTCTTCTCTATCAAAGACAAATTCTATCATCTGAGTCACATTTAAATTGTCGTCTGCAATTGCTCTCAATTTGGACAAGGCTAAAATTTTGTTGTCTGGTAAAGGGTTAAAAGATTCCATTATATGAGCCACATTTTGATATTTTAACTTTAAATACTTTCAATATGAAAGAGTCTATTATCACATAAAACCTCCTCCGGCAGTGTATTAAACCCATGACTTATTTTTGATAATACACTAGTGTATTATCGTTTTTTGCGTCCCGGTTCTGATCAGTTTTTAAGCGTGAGCGTGTGAAGCCAGAGAAACCAGCCACAGCACGTGCCAGAATTTGTGTGACTACGCTGTTTCACGGGAAACAGCGTAGTCGCAGTCGTTGTTGCTAAGGCGTATACGCGCGAAAAGTTTTTGATTTCCATGTTTAATGAAAACAAAGAAATGCAGCGAAAGTCTTTTAAATCAACAAAACTGCGGAAATGGGTGGACTTATCCCCTCTAGAAACTGTTTCATTCTACTTTTGGTTAAAAATCAAAGAACTATCTACTTGTGTATGTACACATTTGAAACCAAACTACAACTGTAACTATGGACCCGTGAATGGTGTATAGGCTAAAGGTGATGATGCAGTATATATTTTGCCTGTCATTCGTTTAATGTGATAAACAGAATCTCACATTTGGGTTTATGTATTAGCATTTTTATCAAACTCGTTGACTAACATGTATTTGATGCTCGCCAAGGCTTGCATCATACATTTTTAGTCAACTCGTTTGATAAAAATGATAATACATAAACACTCATGTAAGATCCTCTGTGAACTTTGTTGAAAAGAAATAATACTTTGCCACACAAGGAAATTTTACACTGATCAAAATTAAAGGAGGCAATTGCAGATGACAAGTATAAAATGTCAAAAATGATGGCATTTGGATTTGGAAGAGTAAAAACCATTGTGAGAAAAGGAGACAATCATAATCTCCTAGGAATGATAACCCCATGAATCCTGTATCAAACAATCACAATCACAAGCCATGCTCAGGCAAAGGGGGGTCTGATACATTGCTGTGATGCATTACACCAATCCAGTGCTCACATAAATATTACAGATCCACACAATCCATTTTGTCCATCAACCAACTAAATCATGAAAAACATGAGGGCCATGATGGCCCTAAAGTCACTCACCTGAGCCTTTTGACCAAACATGACCATTCCCTATCTCTTTCGAGATAACATGACAATCATTCGAACAAACTTTCATAAGTATTGGACTGAAAATGTAGCCTCTAGAAGGTACACAGGGTTTTTCAAAGATTTGTCTCTGTGACCTAGTTTTTGACCCAATGTGACCCATTTTTTAAATCATCAAAGAAATCATCAAGACAAACATTCTGACTAATTTTAATGAGCATTGGACTGAAAATGTGGACTCTACAGCATACACAAGGTTTTGCAAAGATTAAACACAGTGACCTACTTTTTCACCCTCTAGAGTGGTACACAAGGTTTATCAAAGATTTGTTTCTGTGACCCAGTTTTTGACCGAAAGTGACCCATTTTCACACATGTACCAGCTATCATCAAGACGAACATTCTGACCAAGTTTCATGAGTGTCAGACTGAAAATGTGGCCTTTGGAATATACACAAGGTAAAAGATGATGACGCACAACAGATGCCGGACACAGCAGGATCACAAAAGCTCACCTTGAGCACTTCCTGCTCAGGTGAGCTAACTAGTGTTGTATTTATTTCTTATAACTATTGAAGGGCCTCTCACAATTTTCATTGCTTTAGCAGCCGCTGAAGATCAAGATTAGACTGAACACAAAAAGATCAGTCTGATCTTTATCTACACTCTCTGCTTTGCCGACACATTTTGGAGAAGAGCAACCTTAAAATTGCAGTTATTTGGATAGACTCCAAAAATTTATACAGACAAATACTAGGAATTATATAATACCCAAGTGGTGCCTTTGTTTTTAATTTTTGTCTACATACAAAAGACATACTATAGTCATTCAGGTAAAGCAAAACCTACTATTCTATTGTGTGTGAATTCTATGATGGCATCCCACAGAATAAATTATCTTGTCTCATGCAAACTAGTAATTTCTATGAGGAATTCTACATTAATTGTTTCCTGTATACATATTCCTGACGGTGCTCCAAGATTGACTCTTTACCAAACAATCCCAGTGTTTTAACAATCCTGAGAATAATTGTTTCCTGTATACATATTCCTGACGGTGCTCCAAGATTGACTCTTTACCAAACAATCCCCGTGTTTTAACAACCCTGAGAATATTGGTTTTTGAAAACATTGTGGGAAAAGAAGAAAATGCTGGTAACCAGCATTTTCTCATTTTCCCACAATGTTTTTCTACCCTTTCAAAGACAAATCCCATCAGTTTAACTTCATATATTTGTTGTCTGCAAATGCTTTCAATTTGAACCAGTCTAAAATTGTCGTTATCTGGTGTTAGAGTTAATATGATACCTCCTGCTAGTGACCTTTTTTGTGTCACATAAGGTGTACCACTTTTGAAAACATCATGGTAAAAGGGAAATTGCTCATAACAAGCAATTTCTGCTTCTGCCACCATGTTGTCACATCTAGTAATGTTCTAAACTTTAACCCTTTACCACACAATCCCGAGTTTAAACGACCCTCAGAAAGAGGCCTTTTGAAAACATTGTAGAAATAGGAGAAAATGTTAGTAACCAGCATTTTCCCCTTTTCACATAATGTTTTCTGTCCTTTTACAGACAAATCTCACTATATGAACCAAATTTTATTTGTTGTCTGCAACTGCCTTCAATTTGGGCATTGTGTAAAATTTTGTCGTGTGGTAAAGGGTTAAAGCAATTTCTGCTTTTACCACAATGTTGTAACATGTATCAATATTTTAAACTTTATAAACTTTACAAATCATCCATTTGTCATTTTGTCTGTTCTCAGAAAAACGATTTCGTATTTTACAGTTCCTCTGAGACTGGATTATTACCCTTTCTGTAAAACAGGCTCATTTCAAGATGGTCTCTGAAGGCAGCCATTTTAGACCCAAGATCAGAATGCATGATTTGCCTATTCTGGGTCTGTATTAGCCAACCATTCGAAAGCACATTCTTAGTCTTATTCTCAAGACTTTCCTAAATTTGAAAGATACGCAATTTCCGATTGGCTAAACCAATTGGTTTAGCTAATCAGAAGTTGTGTTACTTTCTAAATCTAAAATAAGACTAAGAATGACATTAAGAATGGTTGGTAAATACGAGCCCTGATCTTGATCTAGAATGGTGGCAAAAGCAACTATAGTTGCATTAACAATTACTTGGTAATCTCTTATTGTACATGTACTTTATTATATACCGTAAATTGCGTAAGTTTTGGGACAGTAAAAAATAATTAATTTTTTAGATGTCCCAATATTTAGATTGACGAAAAATAATTATTTTCCTAGGTGTCCCAAAACTTATGGTCCAACAGGGATCGTATATTACATGTAATATACAATCCCTGGGTCAAACAAGACAAGCTGTCAAACTGTTCGTCACTAACCACTTATCAGTTGAATATTAGCGCTGCGATTTCAATACAACTATGATCACATGCTAGTCTGTCTATTTTTAGACAAATTGGAATTCCTGTAGTCGTTTCGTGCAGTGGGAATTTAAAACTTCGTATTTTTTCATCGTTTTCGTTACTGATAAACTAAGTGTTTTCAGTCATTTTTGTATGGATCCCAAGAAAGCGATCAGCATTGGTGTTTTGCGCTTATATAGATACTTTTACAACGTATTTTACCTGTTAACGTGAGGTGAACGACGATTTGATTTCCGCTCTGAAAAGTACCTGCTCGGCCCGTTCTCAAATTTGATTGGTTCACAATCTTCGATCGATAAACCCCAGTTAGAATATATGGGGTATCTTGATTTCTATTTTTAAACAACAAACCCGATTGACCGTGAAACACACACACGTGGTAACTATTTGTTGAGTTTGGATGTACGTGTATACATGACATGTACCTTCGCTCTTTGGTACAAGTTTATCACACCCTTTTACCCTTATTTCAGTTTTTTTTTTACAATCGCATTGGTTAATTGTCTGTTGGGGTGATCGGATTTATCTGTCTTGAAACGGGAGGTTCTCGATGATATCGAGAGGGTTTGGAAGCAATGCTTACGTGCAGAAATGAAACTGCGTGAAGCAAATGCTTGTAAACAAAGGTTATCAAGCGGATTAAAGATTTTTTTTCGGAGTAGACATTCACTGTCCCAATTCTTTGGAACAAAAAAAATACTGTCTTATTTTGCAATTTTTAGTATGGCCCAAATCTTTGGGTCATGAAAAATAATTATTTTCACGTTTTTTGATGGTGTCCCAATTTTTTGGGTGTCCCAAAATTTAAGCAAAATATGGTACCTGAAAATTTTCTGGCTCACCTACAAGCATCACACGAGGATAAAATAACACACACAAAAGAAAACTAGAAGGCCCTGAAGGGCCTGAATATGCTCTACTGGCAGGGAATGCAGACTTTATCATGTAAACAAGAATTGGAAATTTTCAACATGAAATGGCTACTTTTCCCACATTGTTTCTTCGATTTTTTTTTTTCAAAATCAATAGGGTTGAAGCTACTGATGAGATAAACAAACTGTGTGATTTTCATGAAAATCTGACCAGAAATACAGACTTTATTGCGTAAACAAGAACAGAAAATTTAAATTTTCAACTTTAAATGGCTACTTTTCCCATACTATTTGTTGGATTTTTTTCAAAGTCGATAGGGTTGAAGCTATTGATGAAATAAACAAACTGTGCAAGTTTCACGAAAATCTGAAGTTATTTGCAGACTTTATCGCGTAAACAAGAACTGGAAATTTTCAACTTGAAATGGCTACTTTTCCCATACTGTTTGTTGGATTTTTTTCAAATTCAATAGGGTTGAAGCTATTGATGAGATAAACAAACTGTGCAAGTTTCATGAAAATCCGGCAACAAATGCAGACTTTATCGCGTAAACAAGAAAAAGACTAACGGACGGACAGACGGACGGACGGACAGACAGACAGACGGACGGACGACGGAAACCCCGCCATGACATAAGCTCTGCTGGCTTTCAGCCAGTAGAGCTAAAAATCCATATCTACACCGTATCAAATATGGTTCCAAATATGGTATGATGAACATCTCACACATAGAATACATACATGTTGATTTGCGATTTGATTTGTCAAAATGTTTCGCTATAATATTCATTCGCCATTCATAAAAATGAAGTTACTACCCTCTACACAGTCAGTAGTGTACAGGACTTGAGAACCGGAGGTTGCTGGTTTGATCCCGGCTTGGCCAATTTCTTTCCAAGGATTGATGGTAGTCACTGTGACAGGATTCATTCCTCTCTCACAGCTGACCATTGTATTGACGATGGTTATGTGGGAAAGCAGCCAGTGGAAAGAATATTGTGCCAAGTACTGGTAAAAGAAACTCCAGGAAAGCATGGATAGATGCACTGGCCACCGCACTATAACTGAAATAATGTTGAAAACGGCGTTAAACACCATACAATCAATAAAACCCACTACACCATTATTTGTTATACTTTGATCGCCATTTTGAAATTAAATGTCATTTGCAAAATTTTGTCGTTGGAAGCTGTAGGTATATAATAAAAGGAATATAATGTTGTAATAACTTTCCTAGTGCTTGTATTTGTTTCTCTCTGTGTAAGAAAATTTTGACATCTCGGTCGACCTTTGGTCTCGGGCGCTATCAAATTTTCTCAAGCTGCTATGATCAAATACAAGCACCATGAAAGTTACTAAAACGTAATATTCCTATTTATCCTGAACAAATTTGCTGCTGACATCCCTTTAACCCTTAGGCTGCTAAGCCCAACTCGGGGCGCTTTTGTGGGCAGTGTAGATTAAGATCAGACTGTGCAAAACTTGCAGTATTATCTCAGATCTACAATGTCAGATACAGTACTTTTCATCTGGTGAAATCAATTAGTATTTAATTGGGTTGAGTGGAAATTTTCGTTTCATTTCTTTTATGCAGCAGCTAAGTGGTTAACACTTAGGGTATCCTGCATTTTCTCTTTTTCTCACAATGTGTTCTTCCCTTTGACAGACAAATTTCATAATTTGTGCAATATTTGTCATCTGCAAATACTTTGATTTTGGACCAGTCTAAAATTTGTCGTCTGGAAAACAGTTAACTCTTCACTAAATGACAGAATTCAGACTTGTCCAATTTCAAAGTAGTCGCAGATGACATACAGCTAAAACAATGAAATTTGTCTCCGAGTGGGTAAAAAAATATTGTGGGAGAAGGAGAAACTGATAGTTACCAGCATTTTCTCTTTATCCCCCACAGTGTTTTCAAAAGGCTTCATCCTAAGGGTTGTTAAAACACAGGATTGTTTTGGAAGGGAGTAAAAAAGTTATAATCAACAAGAGCTCCAGATAAGAGGGAGTAATGGTATTCTAAATCCATTATTTCTCTTCCAAACCCTATGTTGTGTGTACTCATTAGAATCGTCTCGATGAGACAATTCTAATGAGTACCCATAATATAGGGTTTGTTGGAGAATAACTAACATTTTCAATTTTGAAATCAAAATCACTCCTTCTATCTGGAACTCTGATCAACATCAATAAGGGTTTAACCCTTTACCAAACGACAAAATTTTGGACTGGACCAAATTGAAAGCATTTGCAGATGACAAATTTAGTGTAGCTTAAATAGCGATTTATGTATTGGATTGGTTAGAAAACATTGTGGGAAAAGGAGAAAATGCTGGTTACCAGCATTTTCTCCTTTTCCCACAATGTTTTCAAAAGGCTTCTTCCTCAGGGTCGTTAAAAGTCGGGATTGTGTGGTAAAAGGGTTTAATCCATGAAACTTTGTAGCAAGAGGAAAATTGCTGGTAATGAACAATTTCTTATTTTACCAAAACCTAAAAAAATCCCAGGAGATCAATTTGGAAACAAAGCGGCAGATGAAATGACTCCTATGAGCATTTTCACATTCAGTCCAACCTTTACTTCCACCTGTAGAATAACTCTTTACCAGACGACAAGATTTTAAACTTGTCCAAATTGAAAGCATTTACAGACAACAATGTAAACATGACTCAAAACCTGAAATTAGCCTCAAAGGGAACAAAACAATGTGGGAAAAGGAAAAAAAATGCATTTTCTCCTTTTTCTGCACTGTTTTCAAAAGACATCTACGTTACAGGGTCGTTCAAACTCTTAGGATTGACTGTTAACCCTTTCCCAAACAAGCGCTGGTTTTCACGTGTCTGCAGTACAAGTCTTTTGAAAACACTGTGGGAATAGGAGAAATTGCTCGTAACGAGTGTTTTCTACCCTTTTGGAGAACTTTTATCATTTTCATCAAATTTAAAATTGTCGTCTGCAAACTCTTTCAGATTGGACCAGTCTAAAATTTAGCGTTTGGGAAAGGGTTAAACGTTACTGCTTTAGAGAACACTACTAAGAAACATAAAAACTTTACAACACAATCCAGACTTTTAGCGACCTTCAGAAAGAAGCTTTTTTGAAACATTGTGGGACAAGGAGAGAATGGTGGTAACCAGCATTTTCTCCTTTTACCACAACATTTGATACCCTTCCCAAAACAAATTTTAAATTTTCAGTCACATTCATAATGTCGTCTGCAAATGCTTTCAATTTGGTCCAGTCTAAATTTTGTCGTTTGGTAAAGAGTTAACCTGCCTTAAATCAACTAAATTGAACATGCATTAACCCTTTACCATACAATTCTGAGTTTTAATGACCTTCACGAAAAAAGGCTTTTTGGCAACATTGTGGTAAAAGGGGAAAATGCTGGTTACCAGCATTATACTCCTTTTCCCACCATGTTTTCAGAAGTCTTCTCCAACTGGGCCTTTAAAAGTCAGGATTGTGTGGTAAGGAGCTAATCTGTGATAAACTGATTATGGAATTGTTTACAGAAATTAATCCGACATATAAACTGTGACATACAACCAAAAATGTTTTTTTGCTGTCTTAGCTCTTTACCAGACAATAAAAATGTAGGCTTGTCCAAGCAGAAAAAAATTTGCAGAAGATAAATGATGGCTCAAGATGGAATTTGTTGTAGATTGGGTAGAAAACATTGTGAGAAACGGAGAAAATGCTGGTACCTTTCCTCCTCAAAGTCATTAAAACACAAGATTATGTTGTAAAGAGATAACATGAACCCTGCGCTGCCAAGCCTGACTCCATGATATTTGCAGACAGTGTAGATTAAGTTCAGACTGCACAAAAAGTCTGATCTTGGATCTATACAGTCTGATACATTAACGTTTTACAGGCAAAATGCACTTTGAAATTACAATATGTATTTTAGGTATCACCAAATTACAAACTTTTCTATATATCAACAGCATTCAGTAGACAACAAATTAAATAAATGACAAGAATTATCTCTCAAAGAACAGAAAACATTTTAGGAAGAGGAGAAAACGTGGGTTATAAGAATTTTCTACCGTTCCAAAAAGTTTTCAAGTATTCTATCTACTGGTCATATTTGGTATTAATCCTAAGGCTGCCAAGCGCATCTCACTGACCTTTTGCGGACAGTGTAGATCAAGATCAGACTGCACAGAACGTGCAGTCTGACCTTGGATCTTCACTGTCCGATAAGACATTTTTTCTCCAAAACTGTCTTTGAAATAGGAAGATTTGGGGTTTTACTTTCAGCTTGAAAACATCATTTTTTTTTTTAAAATAGGATAAGGGCTAAATCTTTACCAAACAATCCCGACTTTTAATAACCCTGAGGAAGAAGCCTTTTGAAAACATTGTGGGAAAAGGAGAAAATGCTGACAATCAGCTTTCTCCTTTTCCCAAAATGTTTTCTACCCTATCATAGACAAATTCTATTATTTCAGTTACATTTAAATTGTCGTCTGCAAATGCTTTCAATTCGGACCAGTCTAAATTTTTCTCATGTGGTAAAGAGTTAAAGAGTTACCTTCTCAATCAGAGCAAACTATGTTGATATGGCAATTCCGAAGCTGTTTTTGTCAAAATTGTAAGAATGCCTAGCTTAGTAACAGACAATGTAGTTCCAAGATCAGACTGCACAGTATCTGCAGTCTGATCTTGATCAAGACTATATGAATAAGTGACTAAATCCATCTTCTGGGCTGCAAGGGTTTACCCTTTTCACAACAATTAAAGTGTAACATTGTGTAAGGTCTAGATTTCTCACAATGTTGCAAAATTACAATAAGTGCTAATTTTTCAAACACTTGTGAAGTCAGTCTGGTTTATTGTTTGATATTCAATCAACTTAACCCTTTACTTGAAAATCACTTGTTTAACCCTTTCCCAAACGACAAATTTTGGAGTTTGCAGACGACAATTTTGAATTTGATGAAAATGGCAGGAAGTTCTCAAAAAGGGTAGAAAACACTGTGGGAAAAGGAGAAATTGCTCGTTACGAGCAATTTCTCCTTTTCCTAGTGTTTTCAAAAAGACTTGTACTGCAGACACATGAAAACCAGGGCTTGTTTGGGAAAGGGTTAACAACCCCGTGGGGAAAAGACCGGATTGGGAGCATCTGCAAATGACAAATTAAATGTGGCATAAATGATGATATTTTTTTTACTGTTCCAAAGGGTAGAAAACTTTGTGGGAACAGGGGAACATGCTGGTTACCTGCATTTTCTTCTGTTCCAACAATGTTTTCAAAAGTTTTCTTCTTCAGTTGTTAAAACTTGGGACTGTGCGGGAAAGGAAAAAGTAGAAAAGTATGTTCTATTAAATTTACCTGTGGGTGAAAAAAACCAATTTTCTTCAACACTTCGAAAATTCCAAGTCTGAACATAAAATTTCTATAAGCAGAAATTTCTAAAAGGAAAATTATTATACAAAACAATAAAATTTATGACAAAATTTGTAAAATCTGATTTTTATTAAACAAGTTCAACAAACAACGCTACTGAATTCTTCAACACCACACAAATCTACAAAGAGGGTCTTCTAGAACCAGTCCATACCTATAACAGCAACACTACACAAGTCTACAAAGAGGGTCTCCAGAACCAGTCCATACCTATAACAGCGACAAATAATCCCCCCCCCCTCCAAATCTTTCACTCTCTACCAGATGACAAAGTATTAGATAGTCTGTATTGAAATTGAGAGCATCAGCCTATGATGAATTAAATCTTGCTGAAATGATAGTGTTTGCCTTTGAATGGAATGATAGCATGTACAGGCTAACAGCATTTTCTCCTTGTCCCACAGTGTTTTCAAAAGACTTTTTCTTCAAGATGGTATCAAACTAGGGGATGAATTGAAAAGGGTAACATGCTATAAAACTTATAATCTGACACAAGAGCTCATCTGTCACTGCCTCTTTAGTCCTATACTGTATAAATCATCTGAACCCTCTACTGAACAATCCCATGACCAGCCTGAATAGCTCAAGAGGTAGAGCATGACGCTGCACAAGATTAAGTTAACTCTGTACCCCATGACAAAAATGTTTACTAGTCCAAACTGAAAGCATTTGCAAACGACATTTTAAATATAGCTCAAAACATAACATCTGTCTCTTAAATCATATAAAACATTGTGGGAAAAGAAGAAAATGCTGGTTACCAGCATTTTCTTCTTTTCCCACAATGTTTTCAAAAGGCTTCTTTCTCAGGGTTGTTAGAAGTCAGGATTGTGTGGTACAGAGTTTAAAAAACCTCTTTGTTAAAAAGCTTTTTTTTTTGATGATCTGACTTGCTGAGGCGACATTTCACCAAATGTAGTATTTCGCTGAAAATGTCCAAAATTTGATCCTAAGCATGACATTTGGTCCAAAAATAGTTATGTCAATCAACTTTTTTCATTGTTTTTTTTTTCTAAGCCATTACCAACTGTTCACTATGTTTGTGGTTATTTATTGAGTGCATTTGTTTATGTATCCCTGATCTGCTATGCTCACTTGAAAAGGGATTTGAATGGGGAATGCAAAACTATTCCATCTGCATATCTGGAAAATTTTACAGGAGAGAAGAAAAACCTTCTCATTTCTGTGAAAAGCATTGTTAGATCATTATGCGCATGAGACTTGTAAATGGCAAATCTCGGGGTGTGCGACATTTCATGGAAAACCACGTTCGTCGAAAACGATCCCTAGCCCTGACCCTTACCCTAACCCAGACAAATTGTGGCTCAAATTTTTTCTCCAAGACAGAGCTTTTCATGAAATAAATTTAGGAATTTAGCATTCTGTATTTTAAAACATACATGGATTTTGACGAAACACACTTTTGATGAAATGTCCTGCACTGCAAATCTTGGGCCAACTGAGAGTGTGGGTTTGATTCCCACGGCTGGCCATCAAAAATCACTTAAGTCTTACAGATGAGATGTTAAACCTAGGTACCATGTGGCGCTTCTATACATTAACCCTTTCCCAAACGACAAATTTTGGACTGGTCCAAATTGAAAGAGTTTGCAGACGACAATTTTAAATTTGATAAAAATGGCAGAAAGGTCTCAAAAAGGGTAGAAAACACTGTGGGAAAAGGAGAAATTGCTCATTTCGAGCAATTTCTCCTTTTCCCACAGTGTTTTCAAAAGACTTGTACTGCAGACACGTGAAAACCAGGGCTTGTTTGGGAGACGGTTAACCATGTACAGCACCAGGCATAACTTAGGACAGGTTTCGTCTTGTATCTTACAATTCCCCCTGTAATATAACTAACAACCTCATGAGGGTGCCACATATATCGGCCACTGGTGGAAATAATAAATAGAAACAAAAATCAATCTTAGGAAAAACAACTTTTGAAAACATTGTCAAGAAAAGAGAAAATGCTAGTAACAAGCACTTTTCTCCTTTTCCCGCAATATTTTTTACTCTTCCAAACCCAAATCCCATCATTTTTGACATGTTATATTGTTGTATGTAACTACATGCTTCCTCTAATTTCGATAAGTGTAAAATTTTGTTGTATGGCCAAATGATGGGTCCTTCTAACCCTTTACCAGAGGACAAAATTTTAGCCTTGTCCAAATTGAAAACATTAATTTTGCAGACGACAATTTCAGTGTTGCTCAAATGGCACAATTTTTCTTTGATAGGGTAGAAAACATTGCCGGAAAAGGAGAAAATACTGGTTACCAGCATTTTTCTCCTTTTCCTACAGGGATTTCAGAGGGCTTCCTCTTCAGGGTCTTTAACACACCTGATTATTTGGTTTGGGGTTGACTCTTTATTGAACACCACAATTTTGACTTGCACAATTTAAAGCATTAATTTCACAGATCAGGGGCATAGACACAAAATAGTAAAGATGAAGTCTTTGCGAAAAATCCAGGGCAGCTTCCACACAGGAGTAAACCACTGTTCTATTTGGCTTTTTTCCTCAAAAGCCATTCTTGGCAAAATTGATTTTGAAGCACAGACTACATTCAAGGTCTTGAAACGTGTCTGCTGATGACAAACAAATGTGGCTAAAATGATAGAATATTATTTTCTAACTCATTACGAAACAACAAAATATTAAACTGGTCCAAATTCAAAGCATTTGCAGACAACAAAATGTAACTGAAAAAATGAATTTTGTTTTGGGAAGGGTAGATAGTCATTGCGTGAAATGGAGAAAATGCTGGTTACCAGCGTTTCCTCCTTTTCCCTAAATGTTTACAAAAGGCTTCTTTCACAGCATTGTTAAAAGTTGGGATTGTGTGGTAAAAGGTTAAACATCGAACAAGGTTAGGAATTTTTGTGTATCTTTCAAGAGTTATTTTCATATCTAATGCTGCCTACAGGGAGTGTCAAGTACATAATACGGATCCATAATAGCCACATTTTTCAACAACCGACTTAATCATGAGGTAAAGTGGTCCTTGGATAAAAAAATGACTAACAGCAAAAAGTTTCGGCCCAGGTCAGTCTGCGGGGACTGTGCAGGCTGACGTGGGTCAATACTTTTCGCACATACATTAAATCTCCTTTTTACAGAGCATGGCTCATATTATACATTTACATTAAAGCTCTTCCAGAAACTTTTTGAGTTCAAATGCAAGAGCAGAAACCATGGGTCTTTCTGAACCATGGTAGCTGTTTATGAACAGTTATTTCAATTGTTTTTTCAAGTACTTTATGTTGTGAAGCCTGGTTAATTGTCAAATACGACCAAAGGTTTCAAAACACAGACGTTTTCACACCTTTTGGGAAAGGTTTGCAAATAAAGTGTAAATGGACTGTTGAGTTTTCTTTTGTAGTCAACAATACTGTCTGGTAGTCTTGTAAACATCAAACTTTTCCCCGAAATAAAAAAAAATTCCAATAGAAAGTGTTTTCAGACGACAACTTAAGTAGCTAAAATGAGATTTGTTTTGGAGAGATAAGTAGACATTGTGAGAAAACCAGAGAAAGCTGGTAACCAGTATTTTCTTCTTTTCCCACAATTTTTCAAAAGCTACCTTCCTCGGGGCTGTTACAACTCTGGATTGTTTGGTAACGAGCTAAGTCTTTCAGTGTCAAGTAACCCTTTCAATGGATGAAAATACAATCAGCTATAACTCAAAAAAGATACTAACTCTTATTTCATGCTTTACGGTAGTTTATCGAGAAATAATAGTGGATTATGGTTTCATATTTCATGGTTACGACTAGTGAAAATACCGATATTATATTTTCGTACTCTTCAATTGAAGGCGGAAACAGTAGTTCCCATGCCTTAGTTACCTAGGTAATCAGCGCATGCCATTCAAATGGAGGGAAATATGATGTAATTTACACAACATTTCTCATGCTTTACGCAATATCGTAATGCATTGTCCTGTGAGGGGGGTGCGCCACCGGGAATTATCGAAAAAAACTGTACTGGATTTTGATGAAAGTTCCAACAAAGTAGGAGTTAAAAGCATGAAATAAATAGAATATTTTTGGGGGGGGGGAAAGATCACAATTTTTTTCATCTCATGAACATCATTGTGATATTTTGTGGGTGCAGCCATGAGTGGAAATATTACCAATGATGTTCACGAGATGAAATAAATTTTTATCTTTCACAAAAAAAAACAAATATCCTTTATTTATTTGCAAAATAAAAGAAATGAAACTTTTAAGCTGGTAGTAAAAAACCAAATTTTACTACAGTCGAGCCTCATTTATCCGGACACTTCTGTTTCCTATGAATGTTTCCGGATCAGCCGTATTTCCGGATCAACGAACTGGGATTGCTGGCATGGCATCCAGGTTAAGCTAGGTCAGTTCCCTTCATGTTGATAAGGGACACCGTGCATCGTAAGAATTACAACAGCGTATGTTTTACACAAGCACTTGTATACATGTCATTATTGCTCCAACGATTGTTCAGATTTATAGAATAAAGGGTGTCGTAAATTTGCATTTTGCCTTTTTGTTATTTGTGCGTTTTTGTACATGACTTTTACCTTGTACATAATTACATGCACATGCATACCTATTGTGCAAACAGGTGCGCTTGTAAAGCTCGGCACATTTATGACTTTTGAAAACACCATGAAAAGGGCGAAACAAAAAGAAAACACGACATGCAAAGTGTTTTTCGATGTGTTGTTGAATTCCCGCGATAGTGGTTTTTTGGATGGTCTTCTTTGTACTGACAAATGTCTTTTTTCACGGAAGTCGAAACTCCAATTCGTTGTCTTTTGCTGGTGGTGTAGATATTCTGTTGATTTCTGATAATTGTGCTTTCAAAGTGGTTAAATGGCAAAGAGTAATTGAGGATATTGATTACCAATTGGTGCGATATGAAAGACAGGCATATTTTCAATCATCTTTATAGTCTGTTAGGAGTAAAATATTTTCGAAAAACCTAACGAAATTTATCGTGTTTGGCGGCCATTTTGTGTGTACGTTGGGGAACATAAACATCTCGAGTAACGCGTGAATCAACCTTTTTTTTTTTTCTTATGGTTTACCATTTAAATTGAAAATATTTATTTTTGAAACGAAGGATTATTGAATATGCAAGCAGCCGGTATGTTCATATTTTAGTTTTGCCTTTAATTTTGAAAAATGAGTTTAAACATGCCCACAAAATCTTTGCGGACATTTCAGCTATTTTTTTTTCAGCGATCATTACTGTAATCAAGTAGATCCAGTAATAATTAAAGAACAGAAGCATGGAATTGTCACCTCAGTACTATGTGTATGGATAATCTGTTAAATTGACAATTATCGATGGCACGAGAATGTCATTTAACAGTTTTCGAAAACACTACTAATTAACAACACGTGTGTTTTCAGTACGTGTGAAAATCGTCTGCAACAAATGACACTAGTTAGACTGATAGCCGTGTTATTCACAACGCACCAGTCCGAAATCACTCGAAGTAGACTGTATTTATGATATTTATGATAACCAGTCTATGGTACTGGGGAAAATATCAAGTCTAAATTGTGTGTAAACTGGTAGCCTGCTATCGATCTTTTTATCTATCGGACGGTTACGGGAGATACTATGGGTACCAGTTTAAATTGTCTGATACAAAGTCAGGCCACGTCTGGTTTATCAGACAAGGTTTGTACTAATTCTTAACCCTTCGTTCCCGATTTTTTCTTTCCGGTTCCGGAACGCGGATTTCCGGAATAAAAAGTAAAATTTGTACAAAAAATATCCGTTCCCTGATGTTTTTGTCCGGATCCTGAGATTTCTGGAATTATGGAGCCCGGATAAACGCGGCTCGACTGTACTTGAAGGGCATTTTGTGGGGAAAGATACTTCCTTATCCAACATTGTGGACCCAAGATCACACTGCATGTTCTGTGCAGTCTGATCTTGATCTACATTGTCTGCAAAAGGTCCTCGAGTCGCACTTAACGGCCTTGAGTCACACTTAGCGGCCTAAGAGTTAATCTTACTGGTCTGATTAAACCAGCTGACAGTATGGATCCATGATCAGATGGCAAGTTCTATGCAGTCTGATCTTGATCGTCTGCCAAATCTACTCTTTTCACTTTTGGTGCTGAACAGATTAAGTTTGGTTGCACAACAATCAACTCTATACCACACGTTCCCGAGTTTTAACAATGCCGAAAGGGGCAGCCCTTGAAAGCAAAGTGGGAAAAGGAGAAAATACTGGTAACCTGCATTTTTTGCTTTTCCCTACGATGTTTCCTACATTATCAAAGATAGATATCATCATTCGAGCTACCTTTAACTGGTCATCTGCAAATGCTCTCAATTTGGTTCAGTACAAAATTCTGTTGATTGGTAAACTGTTAACCCTTTACCACACAACCCCGACTTTTAATGACCCTGAGGAAGAAGGCTTTTGAAAACATTGTGGGAAAAGGAGAAAATGCTGATAACCAGCATTTTCTCCTTTTCCCACAAGGTTTTCTATTCTTTTAGGGTCAGGTTTCATCAATTGAGCTACATTTAATTTGTCGTCTGCAACAGCTTTGAATTTGGACGAGTGTAAAATTTGATCGTTTGGTAAAGAGTTAATCGACTGGTGAGGCAACCCTTTCACTGTCTAAAATCTCCATATCACTTATTCCAAGCAGCAGTGAGCACTATAAGATTATTTCGACCCTTAAAGCACCTTTCACTCCTTATGTTGCCTTTGCAGCTAGTGTAGATCAAGATCAGGCTATGCAAAATGTTTAGCCCAATCTTTGATCTACACCATCTGCTTCTCTGAAGCACTTTAGACAACAGCAACCATGAAATTGCAATAATTTGGGCCGTATTTCTGGGATGAATATTTCTGTTAGATTTATTTGGCACTTTAAGGGTTAACAGAACAAGAATGTGAACAGAAATATAATTATATACCTGATCTTTTGTGAGTATATCAATTCTGTGTTTGAATTTTTGACACTTGCATCCAAGTCAGTTCAATATTAAAATCACAAATTCTTCCTAAACAACAACTTCAGTAACATTAAAACAAACTACAACAGCTAGTTTTACACTATATTTCTCGGCAAAGCCCTAGTCAACTCTTTATCAAAAAATCCTGTGTGTTCATGACAGAGGTAGAAGCCTTTAGAAAACATTATAAGAAAAGCAGAAAATGCTGGTAACCAGTGTTTTCTCCATTTTCCACAATGTTTTGTACGCTTTCAAAGACAAATTTTAAAATTTGTACATTACTGAATTTGTTGTCTGCACATGTTTTTCAATTTGGACAAGTCTAATTATTAACATTTTGTAGCCTCGTAAGAATTTTAAGTCAGAGAAGGGTTTCAGTCAATAAAAGTTGAATTTCTGGGGTAAATACCCTTCTGAATTGGATTAAAAACACAAAGGAATCAGTTGACACACTTCAACACCAAAACCAATTTCATAAAGTTTATTTTATTGGTAAACAACTGTAAATTGTTTACGTGTCTTTGTATCGTGTCTTTGTATCGGATCATGAACTATCCCAACTTTGAAACATTAAAGCAACTGCGAGGCCAGGTAACTGCATCCAATAAGATTGAGAACTTGCTGGTTTGTTTGGGAGACCAAGTAATGAACATGCCATCAGAGATGAGTAATTCTTTCACCCTTTACCACACAATCTTGAGTTTAAACGACCCTCAGAAAAAGGCCTTTTGAAAACATTGTAGGAAAAGGAGAAAATGCTGGTAACCAGCACTGTCTCCTTTTCCCACAATGTTTTCTATCCTATCACAGACAAATTTTACCACTTCACCAAAATTTGATAAGTCGTCTGCAAATGCTTTCAGTTTGGACCAGTCTGAAATTTTGTCGTTTGGTGAAGAGTGAAGAGAAATATCAGCAGTGTTGCACTTTAAATGGCAACATTTTATGACATTAACTATACCAGATAAAAAAAAAAACATGTGATTACAATCATTTGCTGAGGACAAGCTAATCATGGCTATAAACAGATGGAAATTGTCTTAATTCATAAGTGTAGAAAACATTTATGGGAAAGAAGAAAATGCTACTAAACAGCATTTTCTTCTTTTCCTTCAATGTTTTCAAAGCACAGGATTAATTGATGATTCAAGAATTAAAAGTAATATGGATGATTTTGAACCAAACATTACCAGGCACATCAACTTGTTACTTTCTTAACGCTTTCCGAAAAAACCAATTTTAAAATCTTTCAGACAGAAAGTTTTTTCAGATGACAAATTTAAGCCTTTACCACACAATCCTGAGTTTTAACGACCCTGAGAAAGAGGCCTTTTAAAAACATTGTGGGAAACGGAGAAAATGCTGGTAACCAGCATTTTCTCCTTTTCCCACAATGTTTTCTAACCTATCAATGACAAATTTCATCATTTGGGCCACCTTTAATTTGTCGTCTGCAAATGCTTTCAATTTAGACCAGTCTAAAATTTTGTCGTTTGGTAAAGAGTTAAAAGTAGAACAAATGAACTTGAGGGGTTTTTTTTGACAAGGTAGAAGACATTTTGGGAAAATGACAAAATGCTGGTTACCAGCATTTTCTCCTTTTCCCCACAATGTTTTCAAAATGCCTCTTCCTCAGGGTAGTGAAAACATGGGATTGTTTGGTAAAGGGTTGAACAAATTTCCAGCAAAAGATTTTTAAAACATGTTAGTAAAAAATTTACATGAAAAAAAATGGCTTTCAAATTCTATATGAAATTGTCAGATTGTTCAAGATTTCAGATCTCAGATGGAAGGTGTTTCTTATTTCTAAAAGTTCAAAAACCATACCTGAAAGTCTTGGGTAACCTTACAGTTCTGCCTTGTAAAGCTTGTTATACATGCAGAGAAGCTCAAATCTGTCTTGACAACACCTGAACTGGCCGAAAAAAATGCCAGTAAAAGTGATAATAAAATTAGGATAAAACACACTGTACCTATGACTTGAAACTTTTATTCTCCTCTTCCCTTAGATAGGACTATTTTATTTTTTCAATTTAACCCTTTATCACACAATGCCAAATTTTAACAACCCTGGGAAAGAAAGCCCTTGAAAGCATTGTGTAAAAAGGAGAAAATGCCGGTAACCAGCATTTTCTCCTTTTCCCACAATGTTTCCTACCCTATCAAAGAAAAATTGCACTATTTGAGCCACAATGAAATTGTCGTCTGCAAATGCTTTCAATTTGGACAATGCTAAAACTTTGTCGTCTGGTAAAGGGTTAATGATACAACGAAAATTCCTTACATGTAAATGTTGAACAAAAAAGATACTATAGAAATGTTTAGAAAAAAAAATTCCTATCAAAAAAAGAACTGTTACTATGAGACAAAATTTCTCAAATCGGTACATGAACATAATATGCTTATCATCCCCTACCTTTGAAAATCAGACATATAAGAATGATATCACATAAAACATTATTATTTCCTCTACAGTTTTCAGGGAAATACCTGAATGAAATTTCACTATTACAATGACCTTTAAGTCCACCACAGACAAACTGACATCTGGATAATTATATGTTTAGATTATATTATAGACAAATATAATAGCTGAATGTATAAATCCCTAACTCTTTACCTAATGACAAAATTTTAGACTAGTCGAAATTGAAAGCATTTGCTGACGACAAAATAAATATTACTCAAACATTGAAGTATGTTTTAGGAAGGGTAGAAAACATTGTGGGATAAGGAGAAAATGCTGGTTACCAGCATTTTCCCACAATGTTTTCAAAAGCTTTCTTTCTCAAGGTCATTAAAAGTTGGGATTGTGTGGTAAACAGTTAATACTTTACCACTCAATCCTGAGTTTTTAACGAGCTTGATGAAAGAGGCTTTTAAAAACATTGTGGGAAAGGAGAATAATTATGTTGGTAATCAGTATTTTCTCCTTTTGCAACAATGTTTTCTACCTTTTCAAAGACAAATTCTATCACTTAAGGCACATAGAATTTTTCGTCTGCAAATGCTTCAATCTAGTCGAATCCAATATTTTGTTGTTTGGTGAACAGTAACGGCAACTTACCAGTAGGTGTGCGGTCAACGTAGATCAAGATCAGACTGCACAAAATGTGAAGTCTGCTCTAAGAGCTACACTGCCCAATATGTTAGACACAAATGACCCTGAAGAAGGTCAAACAGCACAGAATGTAAAAATGACAAAACAAAGTACAGAGTCAAAGCAAAATATTTGTATAGAAATACAATATATGGCCCATAAGAGGTTAATCTGCATAAGCCACAGGCAAACTGGATTAACTCTTAACCAAGTTAGGTCTCGTTTTGGGAATGGTAGAAAACATTGCGGGAAAAGGAAAAAATGCTGCTCACCAGCATTGTCTCCTTTTCCCACAAAGTTGTTAAAAGGCTTCTTTCTCAGGGTCGCTAGAACTTGGGATTGTGTGGTAAAGAGTTAACACTTACCAAACCATCCTGTGTCTTAATGACCACGACAAAGAAGTCTTTTGAAAATATTGTGGAAAAAGGAGAAAATGCTAGTTACAAGCATTTCCATCTTTCCCCCAACCCCCTTATGTTTTCTCCCCTTTCCATGATAAATCTCTTTATTTAAAAAAAAAATGTAATTGGTCATCTGCAAGTGCTTTCAATATGGCGAAATCACACATTTTGTCATCTTTTATCATTATAATTTATGGAATAAACTTTTTTATACCTATTGAAACAAATTTGCAGCAGAACATTGAAAATATCCACCTGAATTGTGGATGATACATAAAGAATACATATTTTTGAATACACATAAAAAAAAATGTGGCATTACATGAACATAGTTCAAGTTTTCTACCATTATAGGAAAATGTCTCCACAACCGGTTCATGAACTTTGATTCAGGAAAGGTTCACTTACAGTTCAAGACTTAACTTCATTGAACTGTTCATGGAACTGTTCATGGAACTGTTTAAGAGTTATTCATAAACATAGTTCATCAACTGTTCATGAACAGTTCATAGAACCAAAACAAAGGTTCATGAACAAAAATCATTCATGAACTGGCCATTTGCTGTTCAAGGAATTGTTCATGAACTGTAGTTCAAGAACTGATCATGAACTCAAGAACTATTTTTCGCAGGGGAAGAGAATAATTTGTTCATTACATGCAGTTTCTTCTTTTGCAACTATGCTACAACCCTTTACCGCACAATGCCGCCTTTTAACGACCCCTAGAAAGAAAGCTTTTGAAAACATTGTGGGAAAAGGAGAAAATGCTGGTAACCAATGTTTTCTGCTCTATCTAAGAAAAGTTGCACCATTTGAGCCAAATTGAAATCGTCATCTGCAAATGCTTTCAATGTGGACAAGGCTAAAATTTTGTCGTCTGGCAAAGGGTTAAAAAAGTTGTCTACTCTTTGGAAAAAGAAAAGTTGTTCGCAATTGGCAAACAAGATTAAACCCTAAACCACTCACGGTGGAATAAATTTCCAAATAAAATTAATTCCAAATCAAAACATAACTTGACTAAATTCTAGCTATTCTTGGCATTTTTGCAATCATTAGTTTATTTGGATTGCAGATTTATGTATTTAAAACACTATAACTATGTTGCATAAATAAGTCTCATTTCTCTCTTTAGTATTTTGATACATTTCAAAATATAAATTTTCTGTCTTGAATCTGGTCTGTGGGCCAAAGATTTTATATTTCAGTTTTTATCAAACCATGTTTTCAGAAATTTTCTTCCTACAGGTCCTTAATTAACCCTTTAATACACAATCCGGACTTTTAATGACCCTCAGGAAGAAGCCTTTTGAAAACATTGTGGGAAAAGGAGAAAATGCTGGTAAACAGCATTTTCTCCTTTTCCCACAATGTTTTCTACCCTATTGGAGACAGAAATCATCATTTAAGCTACATCTGATTTGTCGTCTGCAAATGCTTTCAATTTGGTCCTGTCCAAAATGTTGTCGTTTGGTAAAGAGTTAAAATTCAGGTTTGTTTTGTACAGTGTTAACTGTACCCATCATATTAACATATTATGCAAATTTAGGGATAAAAATAGAGCTTACAAAAATTATCATCAGAAAATGGTAAATGTCATTCACAGAAGATTGAAATTTGAAGACAAATCCTGTCATTGGAACTACATTGAAACATTGTTGGAAAAGGAGAAAATGATGGTAATCCTGTGTTTATACCCTTTCAGAGACAAATCCTGTCATTGGAGCTACATTTGTCTTCTTCATAATTATGCTTTTGGTTTGCTCAAAGTTTTCACTTGTTGTCTGATAAAGGCTAAAGGGGTTAAGACTTGTCAACACCATTACGGTATGTTTACAATGTCAGATTGACTGATTTTTGATTATATATATGTGCCACTGGTTGCTAATATGTGCAACTCCCCCGCAGAAAGCTGTTATTTATGTTCAGGGGGATAGTGTAGAATACAGGATAAGACCAGTCCTAAGTTATGCTTTGTTCTTTAACATTCTCTAGTGTATAGCACTGTCACATGGCACCAGTATGTTGTTCCATTTGAAAGACTATTAGCAGAGCTCCAGACAGGAGGGTTTGATGGTATTCTAAATCCATTATTTCTCTTCAAAACCCTATGTTGTGGGTACTCATTAGAATCGTCTCGGTGAGACGATTCTAATGAGTACCCATAACATAGGGTTTTGGGGAGAATAACTAATATTTTCAATTTTGAAGTCAAAATCACTTCCTCTAACTGGAACTCTGCTATTAGTAATTTTAGATAGTTGGCTGTGGGATTTGAACCCCCGCCCCCGCCCCCTTGAGTTGCCAGATCTTGACATTTGTCGTTTACACATCTCATGTTCTTCCACTTGGGCTATTTGGGCAGGTTTAAAAATGCGTCAGGCTGATATTTTGGCAAATGTATTGATAAACATACACTGGCGTAGGTTAAAAGGTTTGAATTATTGATTAGATTGATGCAAGATTAAAATCATGACAAAAGAATGACTAATACTTGTTAAAATGCAAGCTGATATTCTTGAATAGTTTGGTGACATACTGATACCATTTTTTTGATACACTACACACTACCCAAAACGTCATTTGAAAGGCAGCCTATTCCTTATTTTTGTATTCAGAATGATGAACCATGCTTTTCTTCCTTATTCAGCCTTACTGCACATGCTTTTTTGAGACAACATTTGCAAATATTTTTTTCTGTATTAATAATAAAAGCCTTTTTTCTTTTCCCACAAATCTTTCTCCTTTGGGCCACACGCAACTGTAAATCCATCCTTAACCGTTTACCAAATGATAGAATTTTGGACTAGACCAACTTGAAAGCATTTGCAGATGACAATTCAAAGGTGAGTCAAATGATGAAAATTGCCTTTAATACAATAGAAAATGTTGTGGGAAAAGGAGAAAATGCTGGTTACCAGCATTTTCTCCTTTTCCCACAATGTTTTCACCAGCTTTCCTTCACATGGTCATTAAAACTCCGAACTGAACTGGACTTTACTGATCAGGAACACAGATCGAAAGATTGCGATTTCAAAGGCAGGTTTGCAAAAATATTTCTCAAAATAGCCAAGAGGGTAGATCAACAACCATGCTGCATGTTCTGTACAGTCTGATCTTGATCTACACAGTGTCAGCATAAATGCAGTCTATCTTCATCTATGTTTTCTATAAAAAACTGGTGAACTAAAGTTACATAACCAACAAGAGTTGAGCTTACATCTTTACCAAACAACAAAATTATAGACTGTCCAAATTGAAAGCATTTGCAGATGACAGATAAAATCATTTAAATGTGTCTCAGTTGGCAGAATCTTTCCTTGAAAGGGTAGAAAACATTGTGGGAAAAGGAGAAAATGCTGGTTACCAGCATTTTCTCCTTTTTCCAATGTTTTCAAAAGCCTTCTTGTTCAGTTGTTTTAAAAATCCGAATTGTGTGGTAAAGGTATACCCCCTAAGGGTTTTTTGAATTCCTTGAAATAAAAGAAGCCTGGATGATAGATTGCGAAACAAGAAAGAGAGCATGACAAAAAGGCATAATTCATAGTTGACAGATATACACAGAATTCACACAGTGGAATCATATTTTTATTTTATTGTCAAAGTAGTTAATAATTCTGTGATTAACCTCTGTACTTATGTAGGGCACTTAATATAAACCTTTAACCCTTTATCTCAAAATCCTGGGTTTTAACAACCCTTAGTAGGGAGTCTTTAAAAAAAAACATGGTGAGGAAAGGAGAAAATGCTGGTAACCAGAAGAAAATGCTGGTAACCAGGAGAAAATGCTGGCAACCAGCATTTCCTCCTTCTCTCACAATGTTTCTACCCTATCAAAAACAAATCCCGACATATGAGCCTCTTTTAAATCGTCTGCAAATGCCTTGAATTTTGAAAAGTCCACATTTTTGTTGTGTGGTATACAGAAGAGTTAATTAATGACTTTGTTCAGCTGACATTAACTCATTACCACATGACGAAATTTTAGACTTTTCTGTATTGAAAGCATTTGCAGACCACAAATCCAATGTGGATCAAATGCATTTTCTCCTTTTCCCACAAAGTTTTCAAAAGCCTTTTCCTTTCGGGTTGTGAAAATATGGGTTTGTTTGGGAAAGGGTTAATCACTAAGCTCAACTGCCATTATACCTTGAAACAGAGTTCCTTAGATGAATCTGAAGACAAGGTAAAATATCTGCACAAAATAAGATCAGTTACCTTTGAGGTAACTTTAAAAACATTAACACATTTTGGCAAAAGGAGAAATTACCCATTACAAGCATTTTCTCTTTTTGCCACTGTTTTCAATTGTGGTCTGCTGTACGATAAATAAGAGGGCCATGATGGCCATGTATTGCTCCACTATCCTATGAATAAATGTGCCACACATGCAACTGGCATTGACAGAGACATTTAACCATAAGATGCCTGCATTAAAACAAAATTTCACAGACAAAATAAGCTTGGCCCCCAAAAGTCTTTTTTTTTTAACATGCATAGATGATGTCAGTGATCTAATCAAGTGTTACAAACCAACTATCAATGATCACAGAAAAAAGTACCAGTATTTTGACAAGACTTCCAAAAATTAATTAGCAAAAAACGTTTTTCTATGACAAAAATTGTGAACTTTTGATAAAAAAATAAAAAGGATACCATTCTGCTTCATTTAAATGTTCAATCCATCAGAGCATAATCATCAACATCAAATACGAGTCATGCTCTGTGAAAAGGGAGCTTAATGCATCGGCTAGAAGTATCAACCCAGGTCAGCCTATGCATTCCATGCAGGCTGACCTGGGCCGAAACTTTTCGCTTTTGGTCAATTTTGCACTTGTCAAAGGACCGTTCTACCTCATGCTTCAGATGCTTGTTAACCCTTTCCCAAACGACAAATTTTGGACTGGTCCAAATTGAAAGAGTTTGCAGACGACAATTCTAAATTTGATGAAATTGGCAGAAAGGTCTCAAAAAGGGTAGAAAACACTGTAGGAAAAGGAGAAATTGCTCGTGACGAGCAATTTCTCCTTTTCGCACCGTGTTTTCAAAAGACTTGTACTGCAGACACATGAAAACCAGGGCTTGTTTGGGAAAGGGTTAAAAAAAGTGGTTATCATGGATTCATAATTAAGTGATGACTTGCTTGGTATCATGCATCAGAGAGATGCAATAAGTCCCCTTTTGCCAGAGCATGGCTCATATACGTGTTACAGTGTAGCATATAATGATAAAGGGAGATAATGGGTAACACTGAAATGAAGAAACAGGATTTATTTTTCTTGGACACTATAAGCTAAACTATAGCTTGTTATGGCTCATAGTTTAGCCAGACAAAAAGTAGCCATGTTCTTTGCTAGATCAAAACCATTTCAAGAAATATGACAATTTGAACAAAAGGATCACTTTGGCCATTTTGTAGAGGATTCTAAACTGTGGTTTTGGAGAAGATTTTCAAAGGTTTTCAAAATTTTTCAGTTGTATTGCACTGGTTACAAGAGTTTTTGATGGGATCAAATCCTCTGAAAATATGCTGATGTAGAACATAAAATCTGAATCATGCTATGTAAGATATATGTTAAACTATAACTAAATATGCAGTTTTTAGAATCCTTAAATTCAGGGACCTCTGGAGGAAAAAAGTTCTTATCTGGACAAACAAAAGCTCAGAGTAGAGTGTAAAGAAACACTGTGGAAAAAACAGAGAAACTGTTCATTTTGAATAATTTCTCAATTTTTGGAAATGCTTTCAAAAGCATTCTACTGCATAGAAATCAAAAGTTGCGTGCATGGAGAATACCGGTAAGCTATGATACCTTGTAATAACATTGGCCAAAAAATAGGAACACGATTTTGAACACGCTGGTCAAAATAAACTAACTAAATGTGATTTTTACTCTGGGCTATATTTGCCACTGCTCTGAATTTTGTTAAAATTAGAATTTCAAAGAAAAGACATGAAAGACTAAGACAGTGTATTTCAACACATCATATGGCTGGTCTGTGAATTTACAGTAAGAACTAAATACCACAAACACTCACTTCTTTCATATCAGTAGGCCTACATACATCAGTTTGTTCAATGTTTCACCAATCCTGTTTTTAGCTTTTTCAAAATGGAATTTACAAACAGAACTGAATGAATTTCACCCACGTTGCATTCACATCAATATACACCTCTGTTTGTCAAATGTTTCTCTGTTCATGGTTTCTGTTTGGAAAATATTTTACAGATTGCGTTTCCAGTTTCATCACAAAGTATGGTGAAGTGCTTTTAAACAGTTGACACTGGTTCAAAACTTGTCCCATTAACTGATCACAAATGGCAATATACAGTCAAAACTATTAAGTAAGAACCTAACAGACACACAATGTGATTGCAGAAGACAGGAGCAGCTGTATTTCAACATCCCTTTCTCTGACAATCCAGTGTAAGTATGCTAACTCTGGCTTAACCCTTTCCCAAACAAGCCCTGGTTTCCATGTGTCTGCAGTACAAGTCTTTTGAAAACACTGTGGGAAAAGGAGAAATTGCTCGTAACAAGCAATTTCTCCTTTTCCCACAGTGTTTTCTACCCTTTTGGAGAACTTTCTGTCATTTTCATCAAATCTGAAATTGTCGTCTGCAAACTCTTTCAAATTGGACCAGTCTAAAATTTATCGTTTGGGAAAGGGTTAAAAGAGTTGGTCATTATGACAGGTTATACGGTCTTCAGAAGCATTTCCCAAACAACAAAATTTAACCTTCACCAAAAATTCAAAAACATCTGCAGACAACAGATTTGAATTTGGTACAAAAGTTCTCTCATAGAGTAGAGAACATGATGGGAAAAGTAGAAAATGTGGGTTACCAGCATTTTCTCCTTCTCCAATAATGTTTTCAAAAAGCTTCTTTCTCAAGGTCGTTAAAACTCAGATTTGTCTGGTAAAGGGTTAAAGATCCATCTATATTTGTTTTTAGTGAGTTTTCAACCCATTTTACCTTCATTTTGTCAAGGTATAATCACTCTTGTGTCTTCATGCCAAAAGTTGCCCCTGACGGTTGCAAGGTTGCATAGGTTATGGCTGATAGAAAATGCATTTCATTTTCTGGTGGCCATCAAAGAAATTTCTGTTATGACATTCCCAGTTCTAAATCAAAGATTTCCGATATATGTATTCATTCCTTACACCATTTATATTTATACTTATATGTCTTTACACAGCTGACTAAATTCTGAACTATTCTACAGTCTATAAAATTTTAAATAACATTTTTCTCTCTGGCTGTAAAGATGCATCTTTAAGAAAATGCCAAAATACACTATGACACTGTTACATGAGTGAGAAGCAGCAATAACTACACACATAATAACATCATCAGCTGTTTCTGTTATTGCATTAATGCCTTCTGACACTCTGTCAGATAGAACAGACAATTGACTGTACATTGGTCACTATCTGAGCTTTTACTACAGGTGACTGACCAAGTCATATCTCTATCAGCTCTATCTGTAACATACATGATAATTATGTGCACAATTTGTTTGTTTGTTTGTTCGTTCATTTCAATTGCATTTGAGGTAAAACAAAGTAACAACAACTCACTTCTTCATTGTGTTTCCTGGGTTTCATCAGTGCTGGGCTGGAGCTACATATTACCTTGCCCAAAACACTTCCACATCTAGTGCTGTCAGAGGAATTTCCCAATTAAAAATCAATACCACAATAAATGAGCTAATTCTAAAATTTTCCAACAGATACTTACCTACACTTAAAATCAATATTTCTAATTAAAAAAAGTAGAAATGCATTAGATTTAGCATAATGTCATCCAGTCTCAACAGAGGTGTGCTGTCAAAAGCACTATTATACAAGAAATCCCAGTGCAGCCTATTGTCTAAATGACTGCTGATAGTCAATATTACAGGATTTATTCCTCTCTCACAGCTGAACATTGTTTAGAAGATGTAAGAAACCACAGACTATTTAATACAATATCAGCATTTGGTAATATTGACCTTGAGATGTTACTCTTTGGGAAAAGTAATCTAGTATATCGTGACAAAGTGAAAATTTTTCCAGAGGTCCAAAACTTTATTCAGGGTAGCAACCGATTTCTAGAATGACAATTTTTTTCCTATTTTTATACAATCTTAGCAAGAACAATGAAGCTCATTATACAATGGAACAGATTCATATCAGTGCCATATAAGAGTCTTTTAAGAACACTCCTTTACCTTGTTTCTTCCATTACCTCATCTCTTCCCCTCCTCCTTCTGTACTTCTCACATCTCTTCCCCTCCTCCTTCTGTACTTCTCAATCTAACTCTTCACGTTTTCCCGTTGAACATATCTCTTCTTTATACCTGATCAGTTATTTATTTTTCTCTCAATGTTAGTATTAGCTTAAGTGACTTGTACTCATTCAAGCCACCAGTTTGGAGAAGAACAGTTTTAGCTCTGCTTTGGTTCTGATCCATTTTGCAGAAAAAATGTTGAATTATTTATAAATTATTATGTATTGTACATTTCATAAGAATATGCAAATAAAATATGTTTAAACTAAACTAAGAAACCACAGAGAGGGGCACTCAGGCTGCAGCTATTCAATTAAAACAATGTTAAACAATAACATTAAACTTTAAACAAATAAACAAATAGGGTTGAAACCAAATTTTAATCAAGGGCAATCTTTAGAGTGTCAAATTAACCCTTTACCAAACGACAAAATTTCAAACTAGTCCAAATTGAAAGCATTTGCAGATGACAAAATATATGTGACTGAAAATTTGAAATTTGTTTTTGGAAAGGTAGAAAACATTGTGGGAAAAGGAGAAAATGCTGGTACCAGCATTTTCTCCTTTTCGCACAATGTTTTCAAAAGGCTTTTCTCTCAGGGTCATTAAAAGTCAGGATTGTGTGGTAAAGGGTTAAACAAAAGAGACATTTTCAGTGAAAAAAGACCCAAATGATCTCAATTTCAAAGCTGCTTTTGTCCAGAATGTCTATGTAGAGTGTACAGCATGAATTCAAGATCTGATTGCACATTTTGTGCAGTCTGATCTTGGGTACATGACCCCAAAAATAACTACAGTTCTGAAAGGCATCTGATGTACACTGACCTCAAAAGCAACTATAGATTTGAAAGGCACTTAAAGAATAAACCATGTCTCTTTCACAAGTAACAGTGATATAAAGTGGAATGGCCAAATATTTGTAAAATAAATACCTAGCTTGAGATAATCAAACATAATGATATTAGTTCTCTGCAGCCTGGAAATATTTCAAAAGATTTCTTCCCTTTCATTTCACCTGCAAGTAATCAGTCTTCATTAGTTTTCAAGTACATTCCCTTGAAGTTCTACTTTACAGCTTTTCCCCCCAGAATTATGCAATTTACTTTTTTTAAAAGGGGGTGGGGGAGTGGGCTGATATTTCGTAAGGTGAAATCACAAGGCTGAGACTGTCCTCTTTTAATTTAAAAAGAGAAAAAATGATTTAACCCTTAACCACACAATCCAAAGTTATAATGACCCTGAAAGAGAAGGCTTTTGAAAACATTGCCAGAAAAGGAGAAAATGCTGGCAATCAGCATTTTCTTCTTTTCCCACAATGTTTTTCTACTCCATCAAATACAAAAATCACCATTTAAGTTACATTTGACTTGTCAGCTTCAAATGCTGTCATTTGGTCTAGTCCAAAATATTGTCATTTGGGAAAGAGTTAGCTCTTTACCAAACGACAAAATTTTAGACTGGTCCAAATTGAAAACAGTTGCACATGACAAAATAAATGTGACTGAAAAATTGAAGTTTGTTTTGGAAAGGGTAGAAAACATTGTGGGAAAAGGAGAAAATGCTGGTTACCAGCATTTTCTCCTTTTCCCACAATGTTTTCAAAAGGCCTTTCTCTCAGGGTCGTTAAAAGTCGGGATTTTGTGGAAAAGAGTTCAGTGTCCCTCACTTGCTAAATACAGGCTCGACAGTCTCTCAACAGTGTCTGAAAATGGCAAGCATAATCAGCAGACAGGAGAGGTGAAATGTTGAGTCAGCTGTCATTACTACTTATTTTACACTTAACTAGAGCTGTCACTGAATGTGACTTAATACCCCAACCAGCGCTTTGACAGAAAAAAAGTGTCAAGTTCAAGGGGAGATAATTCCTCAACCAGAGGGAGTTGACACTTGAAAATTATGTCTTGCAAATCTTCAATATGATCAATATATGTGCAAAGTTTCAATGCAATTGAAGGAAAACTCTAGGAGGAGTTCGCGACACAAAATTGCTAGTATTTTGTACACAGACGGACACATGAACACACGGACGGACGGACAGACAGGCTGATTCCAGTATACCCCCGAAAACATTTGTTTTGTGGGGGTGTAACAAGTAACAGGTAACGTAGCAAGCCTTGCAGCCTAGTGTCACGGCCTGAGTCTCTGCAGAGGCAGAGCAACCCCAATATTAGCATCAAGTACTTTCCAATCGTAATGCCATTGAGACCAACCTGATTTACTCTTACCAGACTAAATTTAGATTCACCCACACTGAATTTTTCTACTCACAACAAATTAAATTTTATTCAAAATGGCATAATGTGTCTTTGGAAGGGTAGAAAACAGTGACTGAGGGAAAGTTCTAAAGTTTTCAAAAGCTTTTATCTCGGGGTCACTAAAACTCTGCATTGTATGGTAAAGGGTTAATTCTTTTCCAAAAAACAAAGTCATAGACTAGTCCAATTTAAAAGCAACTGCAGAATGACAAATTAAATATGACACAATCAATGGGATTTGTTGCTGGAAAAGGAGAAAATGCTGGTTACCACGATGTTTTCAAAAATCCTCTTTCTTGGGTCATTGAAACTCGGGATTCTTTGGTTAACCCTTAAGCTGCCAAGCGCAAATCACTGACCTTTTGCGGACAATGTAGATCAAGACCAGACTGCACAAAATGTGCAGTCTGATCTTGGTCTACACTGAATAGGAGATTTTTTTAAACCCAAAACAATATGTTTGAAATAACATTATTTGGTTTTTACTACCGGACCGAAAGTTTTATTCAATTTATTCAGCAGGATAAGGGTTAACTCTTTACCACACAATCCCGAATTTTAACGACCCTGAGGGAGAAGCCTTTTGAAAACATTGTGAGAAAAGGAGAAAATACTGGTAACCAGCATTTTCTCATTTTCCCACAATGTTTTCTACCCTTCCCAAATCAAATTTCAATTTTTCAATCACATTTATTTTGTCGTTTGCAAATGCTTTCAATTTGGACCAGTCTAAAATTTTGTTGTTTGGTAAAGAGTTCAGGATTAATCTACCAACAGGAAAGGTGAAATGTTGAATTGATCCTTTACCACACAATCCTGACTTTTAACGATCCTGTGGGAGAAGCCTTTTGAAAACATTGTGGGTAAAGGAGAAAATGCTGGTAACCAGCATTTTCTCCTTTTCCCACAATGTTTTCTACCCCATCAAAGACAAATTTCCTCATTGGGTCACATTTAAATTGTTGTCTGCAAATGCTTTCAAATAGGTAAAGTCTATGTTTTTCTTGTGTGGTAAAAGTTTAACTCTTTACCACATAATCCTGACTTTTAATGACCCTGAGAAAGAAGCCTTTTGAAAACATTGTGAGAAAAGGAGAAAATGCTGGTAACCAGCATTTTCTCCTTTTCCTACAATGTTTTCTACCCTTCCCCATACAGATTTCAATTTTTCAATCACATTTATTTTGTTGTCTGCAAATGCTTTCAAATTTGACCAGTGTAAAATTTTGTCATTTGGTAAAGAGTAAACCAGAACCTGTTTCTGTCAGCACCATTAACCTTGTTACACTCTTTCTTTTGCAGAAGCCAATTTCACAATTGGGAAGGAGGGGGCTGTCTGTTGTCATACATGTATTCCCCTACTAGAACTCAAGTTTCTAAATAAGAATCGGGGTTCAAATTGTAGTTTTAAAGGGGCCTTTTAGATTTTTTAGCTAAAATTTGATGCTATTGATTGATTGTATGGTGTTTAACGCCGTTTTCAACATTATTTCAGTTATATCGCGGCGGAAATTTGATGCTACAAAAACCTTTCACACACAAATCCCACTGTATTTGCCACATTTATTATTTTGTCTGCAAATGCTTCAAATTTAAACAGGGCCAAAATTTTGTTGTTTGGTAAAGGGTTAAATAACAGGTTGGTCACTTTGCTATCAGTAACTCTGTCTATTTTTGAGATCAAATATGACATCCTCAAATTTATTTGAAAGGGGTCCCACATAATGGGCACATGTTACTGAGCGTGTGACAATGGCACAAATCTTTCCAAAATACTGGTGCAAAAACTGAATCAAAGGACTTGAAGTCCTGGAAAGCGGAGTTGTGGAGTAGCATAAAGCTGTAAATGTTGTAATAAAAAAAAAATCACATGCAGCATGTGTGCAATCATTTTAAAATGGAGTTAGCTAGGGCAGGGAAAATCGAAATTGTTCTGCCGAGCGGGCCGCGCTGTAACTATTATTCTATTAGTGTTTAAGGAGTGGTAATTTGATCCGCCAATCTTACGCAGTTTTTTGCTGGTGTTAAATTTCGGAATAAGTATGTACGGTACACATGTGTACAACTGTATATAATGTAGTGACAAAAGCGAGGTTAAGGTGTATTAGCTAAAACTGAAAGTAGAATGGGCGCAAGCGTAAATGACAGTATATTTGGTCCAGGTCAAACCGATATCATAGTACAGTGTGAGCGCATGCGTCATTACGCATTATGTATTTGGTTCCGGTCAGAGCGATCACAGTAAGCAGATTTGATATACAAATCCGCTAAAAAGGCTACATACAATGTAGTCTGTTGAGGAAATACCATAAAAATTGTCTTTCTTCTTAAGTGATAGTTTTCCAGCTACTACCTTACTTAACTCTTTGCCTTATCATTAAAGTTTAGACTCCACTAAATAAAAATAATTTGCAGACAACAATTCAGTTGTGCCCCAAAGGAAGACTTCTGTCTCTAAAATTGTAGAAAACATTGTAGGAAGAGGAGAAAATGCTGGTTTCCAGCAATTTTTCCTTTTCCAAAAAGACTTGCTCTTCAGCATCTTTAAAACACGCAAAATTTGTGGTAATGGGTTAATTCCATAATGAAAATATAAATCTGAATGGTCCCCTTTAAGCTGCATAAGGATAAACAATTACTGATTCAATAATTACTCATTTGTCCAACATTTATTCAGCTATTGCTTATGTGTTGTGACATACAGAGGAAAACATATGCAAATTGTGTCTTCATTTCCATGGTATCTCAGAAACAAATGATCTTTATGCATGTTTAGAATTTCTGACCCTCTTGCCTCTAAAAGGTTTTGTCCATATTTTAGGGCACAGGTCATTTCATCCTTTTATACTCCTGCCTACGTAGAAGAGAGGAGTATTCTAGTTTGACCATGTCTGTCTGTCTGTCCGTCCATCCATCCATCTTTTCATTTGCGTGCTCTAACTCAAAAGCCGTTTAACCTAGGACCCTAAAACTTTATGCTAAAGCTTCTCATGACCCAAGGAGGTCACCTATTGTTTTTGGGTCGCATGGGTCAAAGGTCAAGGTCACAGCAGAACTTTGTTTTCTCTGATTGTGCTGCTTCAGTGACAAGGTGCTGGTGGGGGATATTTGTCCGCTTTGCGACAGTTCTAGTTTTTTCAACTCTTTACAAGATGACAATATTTAAGAAACAAGAGGGCCATGATGGCCCTGTATCACTCCACTGGCTTATAAATATAAACCATAAATACTAAACAATGAATGAATGAATGAATGTTGTTTTATGGCGCATCGACAGCTTTGGTCATTTAGCGCGCATATCTGTGTTGAAGGAACGATTAAGGCGGATTTTTTTCTAAAAAGATTTGAGACATGCTGACAGTAAAAGAGTTAAATTAAGAAGGATCATGTGAGATCTAAGTATGTATAAAAGATATAATTGAGCAACAGGGCTTCCCTATTAACTCAAAAAGGTTTTGAATAATGATGTTAAGACTGTGATAAAAAGATTTGAACAGTCTTAAATTGATAATAAAGGAGTCTTTAAATGAAGAATGAATGTCTCCAATGAGATAAGATGCCCTCAAAAGAGGTAATCCTCCCATTAAGGAGATGCAAACTTAAGATTGTGATAAAAAATTTGAACAGTCTTAAAATGATAAGAAAAAGTCTTTAATTGATGAAAGGTTATGTGTAACTGATAATGTGCATAAAATATAATATTGAGTGGCTGGGCAATCCCTGCCTACTCAAAGTAAAGAATGTAAAAAGGTGGATAAGAAACTAAAGAGTAAATATCACAGTTTATTGTAAATGCCAATCTCCTTTATGAAAGCGATAATAGATTCAACGCTGACAGAATCAAAGAGATTTTTTAAACTATCGACGTTGAAATATTTTGTACGAACTGGCTGAAAGTCAATGCAATCTAGTAGAATGTGTTTTATAGAGAAGGGTGCATTGCATGGAATACATTCAGGGGCATCATCTCTGGTCAAGAGCCAGGAATGTGTAATGCGTGAATGGCCAATTCGAAGTCGTGCAATTATCACTTCTTCTCGACGAACAGACCTGTAAACGGGGTACCATTCACCGAGGGAAGGTTTAACTGAATGTAGTTTATTGAAAACATCAGCATCCCACTGGGATTGCCAAGAAGATTGGATATGTGTTAAAACAGAGGATTTAAAATCAGTGTGTGGAACTTTAAAATCTGAAATGGGAAGGTTAAGTGCAGATTTGGCAGACCTATCGGCATTTTCATTGCCTTTGATGCCTACATGACTTGGAAGCCAGCAGAACACCAATCTATTCATAGAAGAAATTTGTGAGATCCTTTCAAGTAAAGTACAGATCAAGGGATTCTCAAGTCGTTGATTTGAAAGGGCCTGTAATGTTGACAAAGAGTCCGAAAAGATAATGAAACGGTTGGAATTAGAATGTTCAGCTAGATTAAGGGCAAGATCAATAGCTTTAATTTCTGCAGAGAAGATAGAGGAATTGTTTGGAAGGCGGCACTTTAAGCTCCTTTCTCCATAAATGGCGGCAGCTGCTACAGAATTTCCTTCTTTTGATCCATCTGTGTATATTGGTTTGAAGGAAAAATAATGCTCCTTTATCTCATTGTATCTAGCGTGAAACACAGTTCTATCCGTGACTGACTTTTTGTCGGATGCAAGGTCAAATCTGAATTCTGCACTGTTTAGTGTCCATGGAGGGATTTCAGAGATTTTATAATCTGCAATAGACTCAGTGTCTATGCCAAGGTTATCTACAATGGGCTCCATGCGGATACCAAATGGAGGAATAACATTTGGTTTCCTTTCAAACAGACGTTTATACTGAGGTTTAAAAACAACTTTATGAGTTGGATTAAAACGATTTGACTTCAGTTTTAAAAGATATTGAAGTGAGAGTTTTTCCCTCCTGTAAGAAAGAGAAGGTTCATTAGCCTCAACATAGAGACTATTGACGGGAGAAGTTCTGAAAGCTCCAAGTACAAGACGCAGGCCTTCGTGGTGTATAGGATCGAGAATTTTAAGACAAGATTTACGGGCTGATCCGTATACAATAGATCCATAGTCTAATTTGGAGCGGACTAAAGACCGATAAAGCCGCAAGAGGACTTTACGGTCTGCTCCCCATTCAGAATGGGCCACAACCTTTAAAAGATTAAGAGCCTTCTTGCATTTCTTTTTAAGTGCAGTGATGTGAGGAAGGAAGGAAAGCTTTCTGTCAAAGATGACTCCAAGAAATTTAAACTCAGAAACGACTTCAATTTTAGTTTTGTCCAAATACAGTTCAGGGTCTGGATGAACACCACGTAAATTACAAAGGTGCATGCATTTTGTTTTGGACTTGGAAAATTTGAAGCCATTTTCTTCAGACCACGTTTGGAGTTTGTTGAGACACTGTTGAAGTTGTCTCTCAATAATATTCATATTTCGAGATCTGAAGCATATAACAAAGTCATCAACATAAAGAGAACAGTCTACACCAGGACAGATAGCTTTAACTATACTGTTTATTTTTACACTAAAAAGTGTAACAGAGAGAATACATCCTTGGGGCACACCCATCTCCTGTTCACGGGCTCCCGAGACAGTATTACCAACTCGGACGCGGAAAAGACGTTCATCCAAGAAGGCTGAAATAAAAAGAGGAAGACGGCCTCGAAGACCAAAGTCATGTAAGTCTTTAAGAATTCCGTATTTCCAAGTTGTATCATAAGCGCTTTCAAGGTCGAAAAAGACAGATACTACATGTTGTCTATTAATAAAGGCTTCTCTGACAAAGGTTTCAAAGCGGACAAGATGATCGATGGTACCACGCTGGCGACGAAATCCACTCTGTACATCAACGATAAGGTTGTTTTTCTCTAAAAACCAGACAAGCCTGTCGTTGACCATACGTTCCAGAGTCTTGCAGAGACAACTAGTAAGAGCTATTGGACGATAGTTGGCTGGGTCACTAGCATCCTTGCCAGGTTTTGGGATAGGAATGACTAGTGCCTCTCGCCAGGACGAAGGAAAATCACCGGACTGCCAGATATCATTAAAAATATCAAGTAAAACAGAGAGAGAAGTAAAAGGTAAGTGTTTTAAAAACTGGTAATGAACTTTATCTTGGCCAGGGGAAGAATCGTGAGCTTTATTCAGAGCAGATTTTAATTCTTTAAAAGTGAAGAGTTTATTATAGTGCTCTGAATTAGAAGAATTGAAATTAAGTTTTTTCTTTTCTTCTCTGGCTTTATTCCTCTGAAACTTTTCAGAATAGTTTGCAGAGGAAGACTTTTTACAAAAGGTGTCAGCAAGAGCATCAGCTATATCCTGGGGGGTTTCCAACGAAGTATTGTTAACTTCAAGGTGACTGAGAGGGGGTTGGCCTTTGCCATTGATCTTTCTGATCATGTCCCAGGTTTTTTTAGTAGTAGTTCTACTATTTAATTTAGAAACATATTGCCTCCAAGCCTTGCGCTTACTTTCTCTAATGGTACGACGAGCCTTTGCCCTGGAAATACGGAATAGGTTATGATTTTCTTTGGTAGGTCTGAGGTTAAACTTTCTAAGGGCTTGTTTTCTGTCTCTGACAGCCTGTTTACAATCTTCATTGTACCAAGGCTTGTCAGGACGTTTTGGATTTGTCGAGGTCTGAGGGACAGACTGTTTAGCTGCATCAATTAACAGCGAAGTAAAAAGTTTTGCTGGATCATCGCAATCTCCAAACTTGTCATGTGTAATGGTCTGTTCACAGAGGGTTTCAAATCTGTTCCAATTGGCTTTGGAGAGCTTCCATTTCTGCGGTTTTATGCTGCTGGATGGTTGTGTAGATGAAAAGATAATAGGGAAGTGATCACTTCCACACAAATCCTCTTTCACTTTCCAAGTGAAATTGGGAAGTAAGACTGGGCTGCATAAGGTTAAATCTATAGACGAGTAAGATCCGGTTGCTGGATGTAGGTAGGTTTTGGACTTGTTATCATTCATGAAAGACAAAGAGTTGTTCGAAATGAAGTTCTCCAACTGTAAACCTCTCTGGTTAGTGTCATCACAACCCCACATAACATTGTGACCATTAAAGTCCCCAGCAAGAATATAGGGGGATGGCAATTGGGAAATGAGATCATTCAGATTGGTCTCATTAATAGGTGTGCTCGGGGGAAGATATAAAGAACATAGTGTAACGGCACTGTGTAAAGATAATCTGATGGCAACAGCTTGCAAGTTTGTGTTAAGAGAGATAACTTTATGAGGTATGTTGTTATTAACAATAACAGAAACACCACCTCTAGCTTTCTCGCCTTCGGTAAAGACTTTATTGTAAATTGAATGGTATTTGATTGAGATATCATCCTCCCGTTTAAGGAAGGTTTCTTGAAGACAAACAGCAACTGGTTTGTGATCACTAATTAAAAGGGAAAGTTCGTCAAAGTTTGACTTCAGACCTCGACAATTCCACTGGATTATGGTATCCATTGTGCATGAAGAAAGTATAAAAGCTAAAGTAAAAAAAGAGGCCGTAAACCAATACATTTTAAAATAGATTAAGATTTAATTATAGATGTCTCGGGTTTGGACGTGTGCCAAGTGTCAGTGTCCTTGTTCCAAGTATCTTTAGAAGTGGACCAGATAGAGGCTTCTGAATCTGAAGCCTCACCTTCCAGATTTTCAGTATCTGCATCCATGTCCTCTAACTCCGAAAATCTGTTGGAGGTAGGGACCGGATCATCTACTGTGACTGCTATTTCACAGGATTCATGTTTATCTCTAGACTGTGGTTTAGATTTTGAGGAAGATCTTTTTGGTGATCGGGGTACATGATACGATTTGTTGTCTTTAGGTGGAGCGTTAGATTTATTTGTAGACTGTGAAGGTTGAGGTTGGGGTTTCTTAGGAGGCTGTTTTGAAGGGGCAGATGGTTTTGAAGGTTTTTTTGAAGAAATATTTTGCGAAGAGGTAGACGGCTTTGAAGGTTTTTGTGTAGAAATACTTTGAGAGTCTGTGGGTTTTGAGGTTGCAGGAGGGGTTTTGTTTGTTTTTGACGCAGATGGAGAGTCAGGAATTAGTTTGGACAAGGTGGATGGAGGGAGAAGTTCTTTCAGCTCAGTAGCTACGTCAGGAAATTTTTGAAGAAGAACTTTCGCAAGAATTTTACAAGTGCTGCAGTCGTCCTTTTCAGTTGACGAGCCAACAACACCTGCATAGCTAGGACTAGAAGAGGTTTTTTTGCGCTGTTCAAATATTTTCCTTGCTTCTGGAAAGCTTACATTATTGTTGTATTTAATGGACAGTATTTCTTTTTCTTCTCTCCATACAGGACACTCTCTTGAAAAAGTAGAGTGTGGAGACTTACAATTAATGCAAAGAGGAGGATTTGAACATGTAGTACTGTCATGGTCAGGTCCTTGATGAGCACATTTAGAGCATGTTTCTTGGTTTGGACATTTACTGATGTGATGG
Organism: Tridacna gigas; assembly: GCA_945859785.2. Lineage (NCBI taxonomy): Eukaryota > Metazoa > Mollusca > Bivalvia > Cardiida > Cardiidae > Tridacna > Tridacna gigas. The sequence continues at coordinate 57,742,688 of OX244035.2, forward strand.
CCGTACCGCTGGCATTTAAAACATCGCAAGGGATTTGGCACATACACATCTACTTTTACAATTTGAAAGCCTACCTTGATTGATGTTGGAAGAACAGGTGAAGAAAATGTTAAGATGTATGTATTTGTGAGTCTCTGTTCTCCATCTCTGCGTACAGAAATCCGTTGGACATCGGATACACCTTGTTGTTTCAGATTATCTTTAATTTCTTGCAAAGAGTTGCAGTAAGTAAGCTCTTTGCATCTAATTACTCCTTTGCAAGAATTTAGTGAAGGATGTGGGAAAATTCTAACATCTGTGTCAAAGAATTTTGTGTTTTTTAAAAGATTCACAGCTTGTTGATTTGTAAGACATTCAACTAAAAGGGTCTGGTCTTTGAGTTTTTTAACAGATTTTGGAGTTCCAAGGATGCTGGTAATTTGTTTTTCTATTACGAAAGGAGATAGTTTGGTTATGGGTTTTGAAGGATCTTGGGACTGAATAACGATAAAACGCGGAGAGTGAAAAGAAGAAGTAGAAATTGAAGGTTCAGTTTCGGACTCGCTGTCTGATAAAGGGCGTTTGCTTTCATTGAGCTTGGCCTTTTTTTGTGACGCCATGTTTGTGTATAAAATTTCATCACCGATGCTCCCCACCCACCACGGAGTCCAACAAGGGGTCATGGTCTGGGGAAAGCCCATTCGCAGACCATGACAGGGATACATCAGTGGTATACTCGGTATGAAAGGGCTAGACTGGACAGATATATTCTCGCAGAAAGTCTTACCAAGCTTAGACGATCATTGAGAGGTTACAAATGTCAGCCAAACACCAAAAAACTTTCACCCGATTGACCCATGAGCCACCGCCTTCTAGGGCAAAAACAAGAAATCTGGAAAGAGTGTGGATTAAATATGGAGAAGATAGTAATTTTAATTGAGAGAAGGCTGCGAAAGAAAGAACATATTAGATGCCCTAGGGCAAGGCATGACCAGCCGATTGATCAGGACGGGCCTTCCTGACCTCTCGTTTAGTTCAGTTCAGGGCCAAAGTGGTGTGTTGTGAAAACAGAGCTATCAAAAGGCCGAGCCCCGAATCCACTCAACCACCAGGATCCCGTCATCAAACGACACGAGTTGCAGCCCACGGCAAACGGGCAGGCACAGTGGGGGGGTCTTACCCCTTCTGTAGTGCGACAGCTGGGCAATTTCTATCCCCCCGCCCAGCTGGGGGAAAATACTAAACATTTCAATTCTGAGCCAAATGGTTTCAAAATGAAGACTTACAAAGTTTTCTCTGTAAAAGCCCATGTGAAAGTTGAGACCTGCAGGGCAAAGCCATTTTTGATCCCAGAGTGATAATTACTTGAACCCTGGTCGAGGTCCACAAGATAAAGCCACATGCCAAAATAATACAAGTCTATGCTGTATGGTTATAAATAAGGTGATTTTCAAGTTTCATCCGTATGAAGCCTCTGTAAAACATAAGACCCCTGATGCAAGGCTAATTTCGAAAAAAAATCAAAAGTGGTCCAGATTTGGTAGCCCTTGGGTTTGCGGTTGGGGGCAAAAGGATTTTTTGAATTTTCATCCTATAAGCACATGTTTCTAACCAAATTTGGGAGTTCTTGGCCTTATGGCTAGTAACAAGACGGTTTCTGAAGTTTTCACGCCATAAACCCATGTAAAACTTGTGACCCCTGGTGCAGGGCCGAACTTGATCCTAGGGTTGTAACTTGGGCCCTCTTTGTAGTTGTCCACTAGATAGTGCTATAATTATGCAAAATTTGGTAACCCTAAGCCTTATGGCTATGTACACCAAGATTTAAAAGTTTTCCCTATATAAGCCCATGTAAATCTTGTGAACCCCCCCCCCCCCCCCCCAGCATGAGGCCAAATTGACCCCAGGACTGTAATTTGGGCACTTTTGGTAGACCCCCACTAGATCAAGCTAAATGCAAAATTTGGTAGCTCTAGGCCCTATGGCTAGGTACTGGAAGATTTCTTAAGTTGTCACTATGTACGCCCATGTAAAACTTGTGACCCCTGCAGCGGGGCCAATTTTGACCCCAGGGCTAAAATTTTGGCCTGCTTGGTAGAGGCCCAGTAGATATAGCTACATGAAAAATTTGGTAGCTCTAGTCCTTATGGCTACGTACAGGAAGATTTTTAAAGTTTATATAAGCCTATGTAAAACTTGTGACCCCTGGGGCAGAGCCAGTTTTGACCCCAGGGCTATAATTTGAAGAAACATGATAGAGGTCTACTACGTAAAGCTACATGCCAAATTTGGTAGCCCTATGCCTTATGGTTTCAGACAAGAAGATTTTTAAAGATTTCCAATATTTTTCAGTTTTGTTGCCATGGCAACCAGAGTTTTTGAAGGAATCAAATTCTTTTAAGAAATTCTGAAGAGGACCATGGCAGGATCATTTCTGTGAAGTTTCATGAAAATTGGATGGGTAGTTTCAGAGAAGAAGATGTTTGAAATAGAAGTTAACGCACGGACGGACGGACGCACGGACGGACGGACGCACGAAGGACACCGGGCCATGACATAAGCCCGCTGGCCTTTGGCCAGTGGAGCTAAAAAAAAAAAAGATAAAACTTAGGACATTTCTCATGTTTTTGACATGTATAGCTGTTTCAAAGAAACAATGACCAGTTTTTTGATACAATTTTAAAAAAAAAAATTTGAAACAAGACCTAGTTGTGTGTCACCTTAACTATTTACAATACAATCCTAATTTGTAACAACCCTGAGAAAGAAGGCTTTTGAAAACATTGTGGAAAAAAGAGAAAATGCTGGTAACCAGCATTTTCTCCTTTTTCCACAATTGTTTTCTATCCTTCCTAAAACAAACTTCAGTTTTTGAGCCATCTCTATCTTTCAATTTCGAATAATCTAAAATTCTGGCATTTGGTAAAGAGTTAAGGAACAGTGATTGTTCACTATACAGTTCCTTTAACCCTTTACCACACAATCCCGACTTTTAACGACCCTGTGAAAGAAGCCTTTTGAAAACATTGTGGGAAAAGGAGAAAATGCTGGTAACCAGCATTTTCTCCTTTTCCCACAATGTTTTCTATCCATCCCAAAACAAATGTCAATTTTTCCATTATATTTATTTTGTCGTCTGCAAATGCTTTCAGTTTGGACCGGTCTAAAATTTTGTCATTTGGTAAAGAGTTACAGTACATGTATTTTGAAAGTGCAAGAGAATGTGAAACAGGCAGCACTCCTGGTTAACAAGATATTACTTTTACTGCAAGGTAGGGAAACTTGTCAACCCCTCAACAATCAATCCCTTGCTTAACAATCCCGAGAATTCCCTGAGGAAAAGTCAGAAAATGCTGGTAATCAACTATTTCTTCTTTTTCCACTCTTCTTTTGTATCCATTCAAAGACAGATACCTTCATTTAAGCTACATGTAATACATCTTCGCAAGCCAAGGATACTAAGGTAGTACCCTTGGCCGCTCCCCTCTTTAAAAATCGAAACTCCCACTGCGCCATTTCATTGGATGCGATCAAAACCCATTGCATCCAATCAAACCATCCGTAACAAGAAATCTTCCGCGAAACAGAAAATAATAATGGCGGCGCCTGTTAAAAACGAAAGTTGTCATGTTTGTGATGAAAATTTGCCAAAAAAAGGGTAGACGATCGATATTTAATGAGATTTTCATAGTTCATGATCAATTATGTAATTTATTAGGACGGGTTCCACAGCCAAATAATTGCGAATCATCGTATGTCCGATTAATTTCAGAAAATTGTGATGAATCCAAAAGCTCAGCCATATTTGATGCATAGCCTAACAAATTTTATTACGAGCATTTTGATTGGTCAGAAATAACACCAGCAAAGGTTACGCAACTCGTGATATTCGATAGGTGGCGTAGCGGGAGTTTTGATTTTTAAAGAGGCGAGTGGCCAAGGGTATGTAATGAACAAAGTGGAGTTAGTTTCCTTGGCTTGCGAAGATGCATGTAATATTATGTCATTTCTTTTCAATATGAAGAGCCCAACATTTTGTTGTGTGGGTGTGGTAAGTGCATGTGTCTAAATATGTTCTGATAAAATTAACCCTTTCCCAAACGACAAATTTTGGACTGGTCCAAATTGAAAGAGTTTGCAGACGACAATTTCAAAATTTGATGAAAATGGCAGAAAGTTATCAAAAAGGGTAGAAAACACTGGGAAAAAGAGAAATTGCTCGTTACGAGCAATTTCTCCTTTTCCCCCAGTGTTTTCAAAAGACTTGTACTGCAGACACGTGAAAACCAGGGCTTGTTTGGGAAAGGGTTAAGTTAAACCATTTTAACCCTTTACCACACAATCCTGACTTTGACTCTGAGAAAGAAGCCTTTTGAAAACATTGTGGGAAAAGAAGAAAATGCTGGTAATTAGCATTTTCTCCTTTTCCCACAATGTTTTCTATCCTACCAAACTTGAATTTCAATTTTTGAGTCACATTTATTTTGTCATCTGCAAATGCTTTTAATTTCGAAAATGCTTTTAATTCAACAAGCCCAAAATTTTGTCGTTTGGAAAAGGGTTAACCCTTTCCCAAACAAGCCCTGGTTTTCACGTGTCTGCAGTACAAGTCTTTTGAAAACACTGTGGGAAAGGGAGAAATTGCTCGTAACGAACAATTTCTCCTTTTCCCACAGTGTTTTCTACCCTTTTGGAGAACTTTCCGCCATTTTCATCAAATTTAAAATGGTCGTCTGCAAACTCTCAGTTTGGAAGGGTCTTAAATTTGTCGTTTGGGAAAGGGTTAACAGCTTACATGTAATGTGCATGAGTCTAAGATATTGTCATCTGGAAAAAAGAGTTCAACATCTAACAATGTGTTACAACAGTGAATTTAAATACCCACTTCAATGAACAGGAATTAAAAAGTTAATTGTCTCTGAAATCGAAAAACAGAATACAAGATCCCTGGAGACATCATATTGATCCAATACCATACTTTTGAAAATAGGGAACCAAGTTTCAATTTTCCAGAAACTTTCCTTATATTTTTACCCATTCTTCAGATGCATATTTAACCGTTTACCACATAATCATGACTTTTAACGACCCTAAAATGAAAACCTTTTGAAAACATTCTGGGGAAAGGAGAAAATGCTGGTAACCAGCATTGCCTCCTCTTCCAACAATGTTTTCTACCCTATCAAAGGCAAATTCCATCGTTTCAGTTGTCTGCAAATGCTTTGAATTTGGACAAGTCTACATTTTTGTTGTGTGGTAAAGAGTTAACTGTGTAGCATAGTCCAGTGTTTAACATGGCAAAATTTTAGACCAGTCCAAACCCAAAGCATCTGCAGATGACAACTTAAATGTGGCTCAAATTCTGGAAGTTGTCTTTGAATAAGTAGAAAACATTGTGTGAAAAGGAGAAAATGCTGGTTACCAGCATTTTCTCCTTTTCACACAATGTTTTCAAATGGCTTCTTCCTAAGGGTCATTAAAAATCAGGATTCTGTGGTATAGGGTTAACAAAAAATTTGTTGTACACTAGTTCTAAACACATCCCTGGAAAAAACAATCATGACTCAACATGAGTTTTTTTACAAATGTGACAAGATTGTAGCAAAAAACAAACTGCTACTGATAAGTAATTTCTGGTTCTGCATTATTAGTTTCTACAGTGTTCTAATGCCAGATGGATTTTTAGGCCAGGGAATCCCTCTCAAGGGATTCCCTTGCCTATAGCGATCGTAAGCTGACTTTTCCGGACTACTTTCAGACAAAATGTTGTACGGTGTGTCCACTCTATGTCGCTGAGTCCGCCAAAACAACTAGTTTCCTAAGTACAGAAATTGCTTATCACACGGCGTGAATGTTTTCCCTTTCCTCAAAGCTTTCCGACATCTGCATAGTGCTATGGAATTGCAAGGGTATTACAGCCCTTTAATAACTAACGAGTGTGTATTTTAAGGGTTGTGTCTTTGTTGAATACAACAGATGGTCAATAACTTTTCCATCACTGTGATTTGATACTGAAATCCTCTTGTATTACAGACATGATTACTGCCCCTGATATCACTTTCTAGTGTACTAGGGCGAGGGAAAAACCCGAGAACCAGTTTTCTATTTTTAGTTTCCATTGTCACTTGCTAGTTACTGTCCGTGTTTCAAATAAAGATCAAAGGGAACCACGCGCCACGTCTCCTTTGACTGCCTGGTGAAAAATTGAGATACACGATTTTCCATGGAACTGTCGATAGTTGAATGAGATTATTGGTGTATTAACTGCATTTATTAGCAGTTTCTTTTAATCATTTAGAACTGAACTTGATTTTCTCTATATGTTTAGGAAAAAAAAAAATCGAAAGAATTAAGAAATATGCAGAAATTAAAAGAAATTATACTCTCTTTTTTCTGTGTGAATCGTTTTAAAACATCCCTCTTTTTGTCAGAAGAATAAGCAAACATTATGGAAAAATAAGAATTTTTTGTTCTATTTACATTTTCCGATAATCAACCATGTTATCTGCTTATATTCTTTTTTTTTTTTTGTGATGACTGTTGATTGATTACAAATCATGAAAGTGTTGTGCGATCCTTGGACATTTTTTAACTTTCAAACAAAATAATTTGAAAATAAAAGGTGTGTTTAAAAAGTGAGGCCTTAATTTATCAGTTATTCATCACATTTACGTACCTAGAGTTTCATTCACATAACTGGTAGTTTCCAAAACATTGTTTGAAAATGAGAAATAAGTTTAAGAATATTTATTTTGAAATACATCCCGAATGTGCAAATTCATGTTAAGCGCCAGAAGCCGTTGTTGGAATCTCTCTCTCTCTCTCTCTAATGGGACGAGAAGGGCTAGTGGACGTGTCTTTGTATGATATCGTCAAAAGAACAGATTTAGATCGACTGTTTGAGAACAAAACTGCGATGTATTGACATCACCCTGCCCTGCATTCGCGATATTAAACGTTGGCATTTGTGTTGTGTCCAATTTTAAATTGTGTCTTATCTTTCTTATCACTAACAGTATTTATTTGAAACTTGGACTACATGTATATGTGCATTGTCATAAAGATCAACCTTAACCAATAAGGCAAATAACTCAAAAATGAATTTGCTTGATTTAAGCCCCTTTTCGACTTAGAAATTTATAAAGCCATTATCATGCACCCTACAGCCGAGCATTTGTATCCATGACTTTGCTTCGGTTTAATTATAGAATCTGGCTTCTGAGCACTGCTTTTTTTTTGCATTTATTTAATTTTTCATGTTGATTATTGTATTATTCCATATTATGCTTGACAGTACCCCTTTACCAATGAATTCTTTTGACATAATTGAATTGGCCTGACTGTCTGTATTGTAGTGATAATTAGAAAATGAGGTCTCGTGTGTGTTCGTATCCTTCGTTCTTTAGAGATTACAGATCACCAGATTTCCTGGCCTTCAGTACTATCAGTACTTTGATTTTTTTCAGGTGTTTACATGTTAAAATGACTACAGGGACCACAAATGACTTTTGTGCAAGTTCCTTGGCAAAAATATATTCTACATAGTGGTAAAAATACCGGTATGCAATTAACCAAACGCCAGCTGTCAATCAAAAAAATCAATAAGCCAAACAGTGATCAGTATTTTTCCATCCAGAGCGGAAGCCGTCTTGCCCTTATAAAACCTAGACATTCTGAATCATTAGGAGTGATAACTATATACAAATGTATAGTATATTTATGAGAAAAAACTGATGAATAACTTTAAACTTGATATCCATTATTAATCCTTACGACTGCAATTTCAAGATGCAGAGTTACACCAGGTAAAACTATTGTTGCAGAAGACAAATTCAGATTTAAAAGGAGAAAAATAAATGAATACTTCTTGTTAACATGCTTTTTTATTGTCATAAATTTTCCAGAATTTCAATCTTGGCAACAGATTCCTGTTTCTTTACTAAAAGAAATGTATAGGTAATATTTTAGACAACTGATTGGATTTTATCATGTTCAGTTATTTATTTCCTTTACCTTATTTTTCATTTAAATATATACTCGGTAATTCATTTTCTTACCAAATTGAGTTGACTTGTTATTCTGAATGCTGGTTACATCTCTTTTGTTGAATCTTTTCCCCCCTCGCAAATTATCCTTAAATAAAATTTGAGTCTACGAAATTCGGGTAAAAATGCTTTTCATATAGTCTTCATAGAAGTCAAACCTAAACAGCCCCCCCCCTCCCGCTTTTAAAGTAAATGCAATGTAGGCACAGTTTTGACATTTGTTTAAATTACCATCAGTAAACAATTAAAAACGTTGTTCCCATTGGTCTCTGTATTTTAACATATCTATGAATGAAAACTTAAAGCCTGTTAAATTAAAGACGATATGCCACCCTATATATATAACCATCTTTGCCTTCCCTTTATTTTCAATCTTTTAATCTCCCTTAAACTATTATTTATTTATCGAAAATCAATTAGGTACCAATCAAGCCGTTTTCGTTTGATTTGTTGTACATGTTGCCACTTTTTACGCAAAACGTGGAGCAAGGGTTTATGCGGTATTCCTTTGATATCGGTATACCACCCCAAAAGTGTCTGGTACTGTCCTATTTGTAAAATTACACACACGTGTCATATCAGTCTGACTCTTTGTGACCGTCTATAACCCCTTTCAACGATTATTAGTGTTTGAAATTTGGATTATACATGTTCAATGTGTAAGTCAATTTATTTTTCTATTACTCTTACAGCATAGTATTTACCGGCGAATGCTTAGAAATATATTCACGTTTTTATTCGTTTTATTCTTCTCCTCCGGTTTTTCCCTCAAACTTGAAAAAATCAATTTGGTAAACCTATCATTTGTTAATGTATCTTCTAATTTCAATTCAAACATCTGGTAATCATATTGCCCTGTTAAAAACATGTATATTTCATTTGGTAATGTAAAAGTCTTGCAATTTGTGGTGAAATCATTGAAGCATATATCACGGACTAAGTAATGGAAAAATCTCTGTAACTTTGAAAAAGCTTATTTCTGTCCAGGTAAAAGATGGATTGCATTTGAAGATCAATGACTTTAAGAAATATTTAGGAAGCACGAGTTACATGTACACGTATTGTACCAACATTATCAAACATAAGTGGCGTAAGAGGTGTAAGTCAACTGACTTCAAAAAAAAATAGTCTCTATTTCAATTTTCACCTATAAAACTTCGAAAAACCTAAATCCAAAAGATGCAACTACCTTTTCTCAAATTGTTCCCATGCTTATTTTATCTTGAACAATTATTTCGTGTTAAAGTATCTTCTGGTAACTTGCATATGTCTCTTAGCTAAGCCCTTGTGTCTGGGTAATGTTTGTCTAGGTTTTTAGATTCGCGGGTCACGTGACATCAGTGGGAGGAGCGATCTATCGTCTGTCGTTTGGTTAATTGTTTTAGAGTATCAAGAACACTTCTAGCACTGTTTCATATTTATCACATAACCTCCCTTATTTTCAAAAGTAATATACCCATTACAGATGTTCATATCTTATATACATGTTTGAGATCACAATCATGTCATTTATGATGTCATTTTGCATGTATTTCATAGAAATGACTTATTTATTCTATGGATATTATTGCACATGAAAAGATCTCTAGATGGTTTTGAATCTTCTACTCTATAATTTGTGAAATATCATTATGTGATAAAAAGAATCTGACATTCATTGGATTTTGAGATAAACTTTTATTAAACTCATCCAGAAAAAATGTTATTTACTCCTTTAATAAACTTGTCCAGAAAAAATGTTATTACTCCTTTAATAAAATTCTATCTCAAAATTGCTAATTCATGTCAGATCCTACATAAATTTCTGTTCTGGAACAACTGTTCAGGAACTGTTCCAGAAAAGTTTTCAAGAATTTCTAATAATGATCTGACACCCATTTTGAACTTTTTCAGAACCACATGACCTGCACTGCTAGGCAATAGGCACTCAAGGGATCAAACAGTTTTTCTCACTGCAATTCCACTGCCTAAATACTAGTACAGTAAGAGCTAGAAAAATTCTGAAGAAACACTCTTTATTGTCACTTTATTGTCAATAGGAAGAAATGCCAACCAAATTTCATTTCGTACCACTAATGATGCTTTACCTTTTTACAAAACGACAAACGACTGGTCCAAATTGGAAGCATTTGCAGACAACAAATTAAATATTGCTTATACGGTCGGATTTGTTCCTGATGGGAAAGAAAACATTGTGGGAAAAGGAGAAAAATGTTGGTTACCTGCATTTTCTCCTTTTCCCACAATGTTTTCAAGAGCTTTCTTTCTCAGGGTCGTTAAAAGTCGGGATTGTTTGGTAAAGGGTTATCTGTTATTTTCCCTCTGAAATACCTACTTCAGACTTTCTCTCTACAAATGGAAGTATGGATCACAACTCATTAACTCTCCCCTTATTTCTTTACGAACCCCCCCCCCCCCCCAAAAAAAAAGAAAGGACTTTTGAAAACACTGTGGAAAAAAGAGAAAATGCTGGTAACCAGCATTTTCTCCTTTTCCCACAATATTTCCTAACATTGTGGGAAAAGGAGAAAATGCTGGTTATAAGAACTTTATCCTTTTCCCACAATGTTTACTACTCCTTTTCCCGCAATGTTTCCAAAAGCTGTTTTTCTCAGGGTTATAAAGGGTTAAATATCTAGATATACTTTTTTCTACCTTAATATTTTCATTCAAAAATATCCATGCAGTGATGAAAGAGCCTCTGAATGTCATTTAACTCTGTATCAGACGACAAAATTTTAGACTAGTCCAAACTGAAAGCATTTGCAGACGACATAATAAATGGGACTGAAAAATTGAAATTTGTGTTGGGAAGGGTAGAAAACATAGTGGGAAAAGGAGAAAATGCTGGTTACCAGCATTTTCTCCTTTTCCAACAATATTTTCAAAAGGCTTCTTTCTAGGTCGTTAAAAGTCTGGATTGTGTGGTAAAGGGTTAACTCCATAAACTCCATACCAATTGACAAGAGGGCCATTGGCCCTAAAGCACTCACCTAAGTAAATTCATCTACAGTCGATAAAGCTGAAGAAATCCTGGTCTTAATAATGAAAACCACATGAGTGTAAGTGACCTACTTTTTGAACCAATGTGACTAAATCCCAGCATGTCCAAGATATCATTAAAACAAACTGACCCGACATGACCCAATTTCAAATGTGTCCAAGATATAATCGAGACAAACATTCTGACCAAGTTTCATAAGTTTCAGGCTGAAAATGTGGCCTCTAGAGTGCACACAAAGTTTTTCTGTGCACAAGGTTTTTTTAAGATTTGGCCCACTGACCTACTTTTTTGACCCGACATGACCCAATTTTGAACTTGTCCGAGATATTGTCAATACAAACATTCTGACCAAGTTTCATGAGTAAATGACTGCAAATGTCGCCTCTAGACGGCACACAAGGTAATTGTTGACGCCTGGATGACGCACGACAGACACAGCATGATCACAAAAGCTACCTTGAGCACTTTGTGCTCAGGTGAGCCAACAAATTTTTAGACAGTCCAAACTGAATGCATTTGCAGACACCAAATTAAATATTGATTGAATAGTAAAATTTGTCTGTGATAGGATAGAAAACATTGTGGGAAAAGTAGAAAATGCTGGTTACTAGCATTTTCCCCTTTTTCCCACAATGTTTTCAAATGGCCATTTCATAAGGGTTGTTAAAACATGGGATTGTGTGGTAAAGAGTTAATTCTGTTCCAAATAATCTGGTGTTTTAATGATCCCAAGGAAAATGCTTTATTAAAAACATCATTGGAACAAGAGCTTCGCAGAGCGGTGCATATATGCCTGAAGGGGCTTGTCAGTGAAATGAGTTGAAACGAAGGATGGGCCGTGAATGAAGAGTAGTTATTCTCCATGATAAAGAAAGTAAGTCTTGATTGTCTGTAATAGTTTATGACCAAACTTAAAATTAACAAAAGGCAATAACTCAAAAAATAAGAATGGCAGAGTTATGGTTCTTGTAAACTGCACTTCTTCATAATGAGTTCTATCAGTGTATGAAGGTTCGAGTTGATAGCTTCTATAGTATGGAAGTGATGGCCTGAACAAAATTTCAAAGTGAAAAGTTGACTATTTCAGAAATCAAGGGCACATAATTTTAGAATGCAAACACCTATCCAAATTTTTACAGTCACATGCACAACTAGACATCATACAGATTCATTCTGGCAAGTTTCAAATAATTCCGATGGAAACTGTAGGAGGAGTTGCGCACAGATGAAACTGCTAACGGACGGACGACCGGGGGTATAACATAATACAACCCTTTGAGCGTATAAAAAGGGAAATGCTCCACATATGAAAGAAAGGCCCTAACTGTAAATAATATCGAAGGGAAATTACTCAGAAAATAATGGCAATAAATCAGGAAAGAAGAGTAGCAGAGTTATGGTTCTTGTGCACTGCACTTCTCCACAATGTGTGCAATCAGTGTTTGAAGTTTTAAGTTGAGAGCTTTTATAGTTTGGAAGTTATGGCCCAGACAAAAATTCAAAGTAAAAATTTAAAAATAAATAAAGGGCAATAACTCAAAAAATAAGGGTATCAGAGTTATGGTTCTTGTGCATGACACTTCTCCATAATGTGTTCTGTCAGTGTATGAAGTTTCAAGTTGATAGCTTTTCTAGTTTGGAAGATGTAGCCAGGACAAAAATTAAAAATGAAGTTAGTAAGGGGCAATTACTCAAAAACTTAGGGTGACAGAGTTATGGTTCTTGTTTACTGCACTTCTCCACAATCTGTTCTATCAGTGTATATTGTTTCAAGTTGATAGCTTTTATAGTTTGGAAGATCTGGCCCAAACAAAAATCTAATGTGAAAAATATTAAAGGGCAATAACTAAAAAAATAAGGGTGGCACAGTTACAATTTTTGTGAATTGCTCTTCTCCACAAGGTGTTCTATCAGTCTTTGAAGTTCAAGATCATAGTTTTTATAATTTAGAAATTATGGCCCAGACGAAAATTCAAAGTGAAAACTAACAAAGGGCAATAACTCAAAAAGAAGGATGGCAGAGTTATGGTTCTTGTGCAATGCACTTCTTCAGAATGTGTTCTATTAGTCTTTAAACCTTCAAGATGATGGATTTTAAAGTTTGGAAGTTATGGCCTGGACAAAAATTCAAACTGAAAATTAACAAAGGGCAATAACTCAAAAAATAAAGGTGGCAGAGTTATGGTTCATGTGCACTGCACTTCTCCATAATGTGTTCTATCAGTGTATGAAGTTCCAAGTTAATAGCTTTTATAGTTTGGAAGTTATGGCCTGGACAAAAATTCAAACTGAAAATCAACAAAGGGCAATAACTCAAAAACAAGAGCAGCAGAGTTATGGTTCTTGTGCACTGCTTTTCTCCATAATGTGTTCTATCAGTGTATGTAGTTTCAAGTTGATACCTTTTATGGTATGGAAGTTATGGCCTGAACAAATATTCAAAGTGAAAAGTTGGTTATTTCAGAAATCAAGGGCAGATAATTTTAGAACGCAAACAGCGATCCAAATTCTAAGAGTCAGGTGCACAACTAGACATCAAGGAGATTCATTGTGGCAAGTTTCAAAAAATTCCGATGGAAACTGTTGGAGGAGTTGCCCACACAAGAAATTGCTAACGGACGGACGGAGGACCAGGGGTATAACATAATACGACTCTTTGGGCGTATAAAAAATGGCAACCAGCATTTTCTCCTTTTCCCAACATGTTGTCCACCCTTTGAAAGACAACTCCTATCATATGAGCTGTTTTTAAATCTTATCTGCCATCTGTAAATGTGGACAAGTCTGAAATTTTGTCATCTGGAAAAAAGTTTCACCCTTTAACACACAATCCAGCATTTTAACAATCCCAATGAAAGACAGCTTTTGAAAACATTATGGTAAAAGTGAAAAATGCTGCAAATACCCTGCATTTTCTCCTCTTCCCACAATGTTTGCCTCTCTTTCAAAGACAAACCTAATCATTTGAGTCACGCGATTTATTATAGTTTGTTGTCCGCAAAAGCTTTCAAATTGGGCAAGTCTAAAATTTTGTCATCTGGAAAAGAGTAAAAATATCAGTTAATATGTCTCCAGGGTTGTTTTCTATGTAAATAAGAAATGTCACTCATTTGGGTATCCCTGTCCAATATCCTGGAATTTACTGCAAATTTCTATCAATGTCACAATGGGCACCCACAGCTCTGCCGAAAACAATCTATTAATGAAATCTCTTCCATATCCAGTGTTTTCTTAAATAAACTGGACACTTCTTCCGAATGAGTGCAAAGACCCAAATAAGGTAATTGCAATCCAGTTTTGACCACAATACATCATAAACTATCACAGCACAGTCTGATCATGATCTGCACAACCTGAAAAGGCACCAATCATTGCCCTTACCAAGCTTACAGTAAGAGCTTAACTCTTTACACAATCCCCAGTTTTAACGACCTTAATCAAGACAGCTTTTGAAAATGTAGTAGGAAAGGGAGTAAATGCTGGTAACCAGTATTTTCTCCTTTTCGCACAATGTTTTCTATTCTTCTTGATAAAAGTTTCATCCTTTGGGCCACAGTAAATTTGTCGTCTGCAATGCTTTCAAATTTGTAGAAGTCTAGAATTTTGTCGTTTGGTAAAGAGTTAACTCTTTACCACACAATCACTGATTTTTACAACCCTGAAAGAAAAGCCTTTGGAAAACATTGTGGGAAAAGGAGAAAATGCTGGTAACCAGCATTTTCTCCTTTTCCCACAATGTATTCTGACCTTCCCAAAACAAATTTCAATTTTAGAGGCACATTTATTTTGTTGTCTGCAAATGCTTTCAACTTGGACTAGTCTAGAATTTTGTTGTATGGTAAAGAGTTAACTCTTTACCACACGGCAGAAATATAGACTTGTTCAAATTGAGATCATTTGCAGAGGACAATTTAAATGTGGCTCAAATGAAGGAATTGCTCCTTTTCCCACAATGTTTTCAAGAGGCTTTTATCTTAGAGCCGATAAAACTCGGGATCGAGTGGTAAAGGATTAATGTCTGAGTGAAGTGAGATTTTAATAAAGTGTCCCAATGATGGGGGCCTCTGGAATCACGTTAAAGTTTTTCTCCTCACCCAATTCCTTAGTATCTGACACCATTTTCAACATGGCCTAGATAATGTGGCACCATACATCCATTCGGCAAACCTCGAGTGATCTGTTGATCAAATCCCTCAGCTGTATCAAAGAGGGTGATCTTCAACATACGCCTTTCATTTCTGCGCCATAAATGGACTGCTTTCACCCTTTACCAAAGAATCCCATGTTTTCACGTCCCTGAGGAAGATGCCGTTTGAAAACATTGTGGGAAAAGAAGAAAATGCTGGTAACCAGCATTTTCTCCTTTTCCAACAATGTTTTCTACCCTGTCAAAAAACCTTAAGTTCATTTGTACCATTTTCAAATTTGTTATCTGCAGATCTGATGCTTTCAATTTGGGAGGGGCTAAAATTTATCATTTAGGAAAAGGTTAATACTGTACAATGATACTCCACACAGACAGAAATTCATAGATCACAAAATTCAATCAAAATCATTCCTATTTGCAAGCAGTTTATTCACACACATTTTTCAAATGTGATTTATGAATTTTATTTGCAGCTTTCACTGACAAATCGATAGAAGTAAATAAAGTCACTATAGTTGTTGTTGATTAAACAAGGTTGCCGCCATGTTTAACTCTTTACAAACAACATATATTTAGACTTGTCCTAATCGAAAACATTTGCCGACGACAAATCAAATGTGGCTAAAAGTCCAAAATTTGTTCTGGAAAAGGTAGAAAACTTTGTGGGAAAAGGTAAAAAATGCTGATTACCAGTATTTTCTCCTTTTCCTCACATTGTTTTCAAAGGTCTTTTTAAAAGGGTTGTCAAAAGTCGGGACAGTGTGTCTCAGGATTGAGAAAGACACATTTCATGTTCTTGGTAGCATTTAATTTGTTGTTTGAATGTGGGGTAATAAGAATTTTCTCCTTGCCTTACAATGTTTTCTACCCTTTGAAAGACAAACATCATGTTTTGGGTAACAATATAATTATGTTGTCACCTGCAATGCTTCGAACTTTGACAAGTCTAGTTTTTGTCAAGTTTTAAGAGTTAACTCTTTACCACACAGCAAAATTTATGACCTGTCCAGGGTGCCCAATCACGTACTGCAGTACATAATTCATGTATAAATTCTAATCCGCGCATACAAATTTTTTGTGCTTACGTGCATGCAAGCACTGTCAAAAGTATGCACATACAAAAAGGAAAGTAATTACGTAAACTGCACAAACAAATTTGATACCATTTCGTATTGCATGCCAAACAAACAAAACGAATGTAGTTTTCCTCATAAGTGGGTACCACGCTTTGTCCTCAACATACAGCGCGGGTTACCAAATATTTTTACTATGTATATTTTGTGGCTCCCTCGTCTGTCTGAATAATTTTCACTACGATATTTAAAGGTGTCAAAATCTACCACGTGTACAGGGAAATCTAGTAATTAATTTTCAATGAGAAATTAAAATCATTTAATAATATTATGATACGCAGTTATTGTTAAAAACACATTTTTTGACATATGAAAGCTGAAAAATCGAGCCGCAAGTTAAACGTGTAACTTTCATATGTATGGCGTCTGCTGCGGAAAAAATGTTATCACAACAAAAGCTGTTAAAATATATTGTACAGCGTGAAGATCTGAGAAAGGCAGGTTTATGCAAGTGATTCTACCATTACACATTTTGTTTTATTTTGCCCTAACACGGCATGGTCTTTCTTTGACAGAGTTTGAGCTTACAATGAGCCAATCCGCCTGCTCCTCTGTGATTTTAAAATTGCCAGATCTACGTACATCATCTTGGACACTGAGCATCAGTCTGTCTACACTCTCTTTTTTAAGCACTTCAAATGTACTTTGCAACTTTGAGAAAGAAATAAAGGTAAAAAATCTTCCATGAAGGTGGTTGATTGTCAAAACTCATGGCTGTGTTCGGCTTTTAAACCCTGACCGCTGTTACGATTATATCTAAGTATGTGCATGCCCTGGAGATGTAATGATACATCCATATAATCACCAAACGCACAATTTACCAATTTAATTAAGACCCCATTCATTATGGTAAAGGACCTAGGGTGTTAAAATTCATTAATAAAACTGAAACAGCCCAAAGTTACTCTGTGCCCCCGAATTCTTCTTTGTACCCCCAATTCAAAACCTGGAGGGCGCATGTACCCCCAAATTGAAAACCCGGTGAGCATGCTGCTGTCTAAGTTGAAGACATTTGCAGGCAACAAATGAAATGTTGCTCAAATGAAGCATTGTCTGTGGTAGTGTAGAAAATATCGTGGGAAATGGAGAAAATGCTGGTGACCAGCATTTTCTCCTTTTCCCACAATGTTTTCAAACACCATCTCTATCAAGGTTGTTAAAACTTGGAATTGTGTGGTAAAGAGATAACTCTTTACCACACAATGCAAACATTTCGTGACCCTGAAAAAGAAAGTTGTTGAAACCATAGGAAAAAGAGAAATGCTGGTTACCACCTTTTTCTCCTTTTTCACACAATGTTTTCCAACCTATCAAAGACAAAATCCATTATTTGGACAACTTTTCATTTACTGTCTGTAAAAGCTTTCAATTTGGTTGGGGGCCAAAATTTTGTCATTTGGTAAAAAGATAATTCATTACTTCCCTAAACAATTTTCCAGCAGACCACTTTGAAACATCCTTGTAAATTTAGACATGTACAATCAACAAAAATTACAACTTCACACATAAATCATCTCTTTACCGCTCGGCAATATTTTAGACTAGTTGAAATTGAAAGCATTTGCAGACGACAAAATAAATGTGACTGAATGACTTATATTTGTTTTGGGAAGGGTAGAAAACATTGTGAGAAAAGGAGAAAATGCTGGTCACCAGCATTTTCTCCTTTTCCCACAATGTTTTCAATAGGCTTCTTTCTCAAGGTCGATAAAAGTCAGGATTGTTTGGTAAAGAGTTAACTATTTACTAAACAAAAAACTTTTCAACTGGCTAAAATTTAAAGTATTTTAAAGTATTTGCAGACAACAAAAGAAATGTTGCACCAATTAGGAAATTTTTCTTTGAAAGGTCAGAAAACATTGTGTAAGCAGCATTTTCTCCCTTTCCCACAATATTTCCAAGGTCTTTTTCCTTTTGGTCATTAAAACTCAGGGTTATGTGGTAAAGGGTGAATACATCTGACATTTCATAGCAAAAGAAGAAATTCTTCCTTTTCTGTGGCAATTTTCTTCTATAACCAAACTGCTTTCAAAATTGATTTGCGACAAGAAAAGGCAAGTCCTCTACAGGCCATCAAGTTTCAACTCTTTTACCAAATAATGCCTGGTTTAAATGATGCTAAGGATGAAGACATGTGAAAACACTGGGAGAAAAGGACAAAAAAAATGCAGGTAACCAGAATTTTCTCCTTTTCCCACAAAGTTTGCTACCCTTTGAAAGACAATCATCCACGATTAGGATAACCATTATTTTTTGTTTTTTGGCAATGCTTTGAAATTTGGATAACCAGCATTTTCTCCTTTTCTTACCATGTTTTCTACCATTAACAAGACAAATTTCATGTTTTGGGTAACAATAATTTTTTTACCTGCAAATGCTTCAAATTTGGACAAGTCTAAATTGTTGTCATTTGGTAAAGAGTTAGGGCACAAGAGCACATAAAACCAGTAAAGATTTATCAAAACTCACCCTTTTCCAAATTTATATCCAGTTCAGTTTAAAACCTCAACTCTTGTGTAACAACACCATTAATCTCAATCACCATGAAGAACCATAAATGTCCCTGCAGTTACTGTCCACTGCTTTTGTAGAACTCCCCTAGATATCAATACTCACTTTATCCCTTTACCACATGACATAATTTTAGACTTACCTAATAGCATGTGCATTTCCAGACAACAAACCAATTAGGGCACATATGATGAAACCCTTTATTCTCAAGGTTAGAAAACATTGTGGGAAAAGGAGAAAATGCTGGTTACCAGCATTTTCTCCTTTTCCAACAACGTTTTCGAAAGCTTTTTTCTAATAGGTCCTTAAAACATGGGATTGTTTGGTTGAGGGTTATCTGATGATGAAATCTCTCCTACTTTACATATAACCCCTTCACTGAACAAACCCAAGTTTTATCAACCCCAAGAAAGAATAGAGAAAAATTCAATCACTTAAGCCACATTTGATTTGTGACTGTGAATGGTAACAATTTTAGAGGCATCTAAAACTTTGTTGTCTGATATAGTTACTCCCTGAAGAAGGCTTTTTTTTTTTATAGCAGACCACTTTCCACATAAGAGGGTCATAATGGCCCTGGATCAGTCCACAAATGAGTGCTCTCTTAGAATTTCAGAGATATCAATAGTCATTGTATCAAAATAAAACCTTTTCCACTTTACATCTTACTGCCTTCAGAAGGCCTTTTTTCCATTACAACAGACCAATTTCAAAACAAAAGAGTTACAAGACCAAGATCAGACTGCAAAGATCTTGGATCAAAACTGTCTACAACTATGATACAGTATGACCTACCTATCTTGATTTTTATTCCTGAATAAAATGTCCATTAGGTTAATAAATTTAACAAACAATAATATGTACAGCTAACAGTTTCAGAACCAACCAAAAGTAACATCTCTCCTTTGAGCTGTTAATTTGTAAATTGCTTCAACCATTACCACTCACGGCATTTTTAAAACATAACAATAACAAGAGCACCCCCATGTGGGTGCCAAACTTTGGCTGCAGTTGGTTTCAGAAATAGATCAATTTTCAGTGAAAATTTTCAGTTGAAAACAGGGCATAACTGTGTAAAAAATTTTAATGGTTACCTGCCCCTGTTTCACCGATTCCCAAGTTTGAAGTAAATATCTTCAAGAATCAATGATATTATAAATGGTCAAAGTTTTTCCATGACATTGCAAGATGATGACAGGGCTATGACAACACCTGGACTTTTTATTCTAGAGCAGCCAAGCTAACTAGTACCAGAGAATCAAAGGAAATATATTTGATGAAAAGGAAAGTATTTTTTTCTTGGATGATAACAATGTTGAGGGAGGAATTTATAGTAATAATCACTTGCTCTATTTCAAACAATTTTTTTTGAACCTGTGTATAGTTCAATTCAGGTATTTATATAAGAGTTGTGAAAGTGGCTCAAACATCAGTATTTCCCTTTGATAGGGCAGTAAAATATCGATAAAACCAAGGATTTCCCTGGATCTCTTACCAGTTTACCACTGGTTATCCAGTGTTTTGTCATTGCCCAACACCGCCCCCTCCCTCCCTGCATTTTTATTTCTTTAACTGTCCACCACACAATCCCAGGTTTAATAACCCTGAAAATGAAAGCTTTTGAAAACATTGTGGGAAATGCAGAAAATGCTGATAATAACATTTTCTCCCTTTCCCACAATGTTTTCAACTCAACACTTTACCAAACGACAAAATTCTAGGATCGTCCTGATTGAAAGCATTTGCAGAGGACAAAGTAGATGTGACTTAAACACTGAAATTTCTTTTCGGTTGGGTAGAAGACATATCCCTACACTGCACAATCCCGACTTTTAACGACCCTGTGGAAGAAGGCTTTTGAAAACATTGTGGGGAAAAGGAGAAAATGCTGGCAACCAGCATTTTTTCCTTTTCTCACAATGTTTTCTATCCTATGAAAGACAAATTTCATCTTTATAGTAACATTTAATTTGTCGTCTGCAAATGCTTTCACTTTGGGCAAGGCCAACATTTTGTCTTTTGGTAAAGAGTTTAACATTATGAACAAAAGGTAATTGGGCCTCTCATGTGAACACTCAACCTTTCAAACAGTACCTGTATATCTCTATATCTGAGTGGCTTATAAGTAATGATAGATAATCTATTTGCACCTGTTATTGATCTCAGATATTCCATCATATTTACAAACATTGATGTAATGAGACCAACCTGACAACAGGGATGGCTGCAGAACATCACAATGCATATACAATGTATCGATAGAAATCTGACTGAATTCTTAACCCTTTACCAGACAACAGAATTCTTTACTTCTTGAAACTGAGAGCACTTGCTGACGATAAATTAAACGAAGGCCTAATTTGTGTCACTTATCTGAGAAAGAGCAGAAACTGCTTTTGGAAAAAAGAGAAAATGCTGGTTACCCACATTTTCTCCTTTTCCCATGTCTACAAAAGCCACTATCCTCAAGCTTGTTAAATATCAGGATTGTGTGGTAAAAAAGAAAATGGTTATCAGTGTTTACCTCTTTTCCCATATTTTTTTAAAGCCTTTTCCCTCAGTGCCCATGAAGAAAAGATTTGTTCACCACTTCAGCAAAAAGCTCTTGTAAACAGTGTGAAAAAATGTTGGTTTTTTTTTTTGTTCCCATGCAATGAGCACAGTCTCCTTTTGTCACAAGGTTTCCACATTTGCTAACTGGTTTCCACACGTTAAAATTTCAGATTTGATAAAGTTGAAACCTGTTGCACACAACATGTTAAATGTGGCTTAAATAATTGGGGATCTTGATATTAGGGTAGAAAACATTGTGGGAAATGAGAAAGTGCTGGTTACCAGCATTTTCTCCTTTCCCAAAAATGTTTTCAAGGGCCCTTTTTATCAGGATTGTTTAAACTCTACTGATATTGTTTGGAAAGGTGTTAATACAGGTTGCTTTAATTTGTAACTACCCGGTAATCTCATGTAAGCTGTGATTTTGTCTCAGGAGGTATTGTAAATCTTTACCAAACAACAACATTAGTGACCTTTCCAAAATGAAAGCATCTGAAGACAACAAAATAAATATGACTCAAAAATTGATTTTTTTCTTCAGAAAGGTTGGAAGCCTTGTGGAAAAAGGAGAAATTGCTGATTACCAGGATTTCCTCATTTTTGCACATTTCAAAAGTCTTCTTGTTTAGGGTCAATAAAATTTAGGATTGTTTGGTAAAGGATTAAACAAGAAACAAGAGGACCATGATGGTCCTATATCGCTCACCTGAGTACCAAGCCATAAAGGTCTACAATGAAGATAAATACCAAATATCGAAGTGCAAGGCCAAAGCTCTAGGTCTTCTTGGTTTAGACAAGAAGATAATCTTTCTTAACCAAACCCGGTTATATAAATATTTGTGAGAAGTTTGAATGATATTTGTCCAATAGTTTTTGGAAAATAGCGAGAACAAGAAATTTCATCAAAGGAAAATAACTTTGTAAAAATTCAATGAACCATCACCAAAATATAATATGCACATTCTTGCTTGGCACCGAGTCTCTATAAAGTTTGAATGAAATCTGTCCTGTAGTTGTTGAGAACTAGCTCTGACAAGAAAATGCTACAGAAAGACTGATGGATGGATGGATGGATGGATGGACCGACAAGCTGACTCCGATATACATCCAGAACAGAGTTTTGAAGGAATAATAACAAAGCGCTAGGCCTTTTGGTGTGTGGCAAAAAGTTGCCTGATTTGAACAAACTTAGTAGAGAATGTTTGCCGATTCAAGACTTTCTATACAAGTTAGTATTATAATGTTGTTAAATACACCACCAACTACAGTGGTTGTCCAGGGACATGTTCATGGGTAATTGCTATTGTAAAACACATAAACAATGTATTTACACTTGCAATAGTCTTGCACCAACCTTTAAATGCGTCCAGCTTACAAAAATTTGACCTTCAAGTGTGACATTGACCTTGGCCCTACCTGAACAGATCTTTCAAATGGTACTTCAATTCATGGGTGAGTATATGCCCAAAATCTATCGGGGGGGGGGGGTCATAAACTTATTTATAAATTAAGACAAACACCACAAACTGAAGAACAAAACTTATAATGACTTCTAAGATTTACAAGATGAAATCTGTACTACAGAGTTAAATGAATGAACAAATATGAACTCAAAATACAATGAACACAATGTTCAAAGATACATCCTAACAGCCAGAGAGAAAAATGCTGTCAAAGCCTTTAACCCTTTATCACATGGCAAAATTTTAGATCTGTCCAAATTGAAAACATTTGCAGACAACATTTTCATATTGGCTCAAGTGACACAATATTTCTTTGACAGGGTAGAAAACTTTGTGGGAAAAAGGAGAAAATGCTGGTTACCAGCATTTTTTCCTTTTCCCACAATGTTTTCAAAAGTTTTCACAGAATGTTTCTCATCATGTGACCTAGCGCATATTGTCAAGGTTCTGCAATTTATAGCTGCATCATGGAAAAAGGTGTCTTCATGTTATATTTCATTTTTCACCAGTATCTCTTTAATTACTGGACATACATGTATCTCAACAGATTTGGATGAAATTTTCACACATCAAGTGACCTAGCACATATTGTCAGGGTTTTGGAATTTATTGCTGTGTCATGGAAAAAGGGGGCTTCATGTCAAATTTAAACTGCATCTGTCCGTCCTGAATAGATTAAAGGAAAAAATGATCAGGTGAGAACCAAGGCTAGGGGTACGCAAGACAGGATGTTTTATTAGACAGTGTAGATAAAGATCAGACTGCAGTTGGATCTTGGATATATATGCCTTATATTCTGCAAGATAGTATTGCCTACAACACAGTCTTGAAATGCAAATTACTTGGTCTATCTTTATCTCTTTACCAAACAAAAATTTTAGACTGGTCTATAATTCAAAGCATTTGCAGACAACAAAATAAATTTGTCTCAAAAAATGAACTTAGATTTGGGATGGGTAGAGAACATTGTGGAAAAAGTTAAAAAAATCCTGGTTACCTGAGTGCTTGGCCCAACTGAGATTTAAACTTGACATCCCTGCATAGCTAGCCCTGTAGGTAATGAGCTAACAGGCTTGGCTCAAATTATTAATAAACAACAAAATTTAATCCTTAAACCCAAAGGCCATTTTCATTCCAGAATGAGTCCAAGATGATAACAACTGCGTGGGTGCCTTTTGTCTGCAGTGTTTCAACAAAGCAGACAGTATAGATCAATGATCGGACTGCACATTTCGTGCAGTCTGATCTTGATCTACACTAGACACAAAGGCAACTATAGTAGTGAAAGGCGCTTAAAGGGTTAAGACTTGTCCAAATTCAAACCATTTGCTGACAACAAAATAAATGTGACTCAAAAATTTAAATTTGATTTTGGCTGGGTGGAAAACATTGTGGAAAAAGAAAAACATGCTGGTTACAAGTATTTCCTCTTTTTCCCACAATATTTTCAAGAGCCTTATTTCTCACAGACGTTAAAACTTGGGATTGTGTGGTAAAGGGTTAAATAGAACAAGACTTTTAAAGTTCATTCTGTATACCTTTATGTCCTTTTTTGACCCAGGGGCATCATTTGAACAAAATTGGTAGAAGTCTACAAGGAAATGCCACATACCAAATATCAAAGCTCTAGGCCTTCTAGTTTCAGACAAAAACATTTTTAAAGTTTGCTCTATATACAATTTTGCCCAAAATTGTGACCCCTGGAGTTAAAGGGTTAATTCAATTCTTTTAACAACTTTGGTAGAACTTCACCCAAGGAATATGCCTGTCAAGTTTCAACATGATTGGTTTAGGATGAGAAGATGTTTAAAGGAATTGTGGAAAGACGGACGCTGGACAACGACGAATCACAATACCTCACCCAGCGCTTCGTGCTCAGGTGAGCTAACAAATAGGCCTAACCATTGTCTGTGGCTTGTGATAAACAACATAAAGATGAAGTTTCATAACATTTTGTCTTGTAGTTAAAGAGATATTAATCCATAATGAAAATATATGTGAAGCCCCCTTTTTCCATGACATGACATTTAATCAAAAAAGCTAAACTAATGATATTGGCGGACTATCATAAGGAACACATGTATGAAGTTTCACAAATTTTTGTCCAGGATTTTGAGTTGAAGATACATGTATATTGATCCTTAACAGAAATATACATGAAGCCCCTTTTTCCTATGAGACAGTATTTGATATCAAAAAGGAAAAAAAACCCAATAAATATCAGCGGACATCAATAGGAACATCTGTATGAATTTCTATTAGTTTTTGTCAAGGATTTTAGAAGATATCTGTCCTGAAAGATGGACAAACAGATGGTCATTGGTCCATGACGAAATTAAACATTTAGCCCCCTTTTTTCATGACATGGCATTTCATGAAATAAAAACAAATAACTATTGTCTGTGGCTTGCAATAAACAATAAAAAGATGAAGTTTCATGACATTTTGCCCTGTAGTTAAAGAGATATTGGTCCACAATGAAAATATACGTCAAGCCCCCTTTTTCCATGACACAGCAATAACGGGTCCTATAAGACCTACAATCAAACTCATTTGAGACCTTACGGTCATATATATTTTGACCAAGTTTGGTGCTGATTGGCTTAAATTTGTAGATGCTAGAGTGTAAACAAAGTCAAATGTAGCAATTTTTTTAATTCAAGGGCAAATAACTCCAGTCGTTCTGGTCCGATTAGACACATAATCGAACTCATCCGAGATCTTATGGTCATATATATTTAGACCAAGTTTAGTGCTGATTGGTTAATATTTGTAGATGCTAGAGTGTAAACAAAGTCAAATATAGCAATTTTTCTAATTCAAGGGCAAACAACTCCTATCATTCTGGTCCAATTACACCCATAATCGAACTCATCCGAAATCTTATGGTCATATACATTTTGACCAAGTTTGGTGCTGATTGGTTAATATTTGTAGATTCTAGAGTGTAAACAAAGTCAAATACAGCAATTTTTCTAATTCAAGGGCAAATAACTCCAGTCGTTCTGGTCGGATTAGACACATAATCGAACTCATCCAAGATCTTATGGTCATATACATTTTGACCAAGTTTGGTGCTGATTGGTTAATATTTGTAGATGCTAGAGTGTAAACAAAGTCAAATATAGCAATTTTTCTAATTCAAGGGCAAGTAACTCCAGTCGTTCTGGTCCGATTACACCCATAATTGAACTCATCCGAGATCTTATGGTCATATACATTTTGACCAAGTTTGGTGCTGGTTGGTTAATATTTGTAGATGCTAGAGTGTAAACAAAGTCAAATACAGCAATTTTTCTAATTCAAGGGCAAACAACTCCAGTCGTTCTGGTCGGATTAGACCCATAATCGAACTCATCCGAGATCTTATGGTCATATACATTTTGACCAAGTTTAGTGCTGATTGGTTAATATTTGTAGATGCTAGAGTATAAACAAAGTCAAATATAGCAATTTTTCTAATTCAAGGGCAAATAACTCCAGATGTTCTGGTCCGATTAGACCCATAATCGAACTCATCCGAGATCTTATGGTCATATACATTTTGACCAAGTTTGGTGCTGATTGGTTAATATTTGTAGATGCTAGAGTGTAAACAAGAAAATGTGGACGGACGGACGACGGACGGACGGACAGACGGACGGACGGACGCAGACGGACCGTGAGTGATCACAATAGCTCATCCTGAGCACTTTGTGCTCAGGTGAGCTAAAAATGGGGGTAAAGAAGCATATAACCAGCTTGTAACAAGCTAGCCAGTTGACTTTGTACTATACGGTCAAAAAATCAAAGGGGAAAAAGATCTTCCATTGCAGGACTCAAAACTTGGACTTCAAACTAACAAGATCAGTGCTCAGCCATGGAAGTATTGTATGTGAAGCCGCTCAACATCATTGTTACCATAAATCACACTACATCAAGCTCATGTAACATAACAAAATACATTATTCAACTACTCATGTTTATAAACCCATACAACTTGAGGATTTTTTTACAGAAAAAATATAATATTGATTACCGGTATGTCTTTTGACCATGCTTTGGTATAGTACCTCTAAACATATTAGATTTTGATGAAAAAAGACCTTGAGTTTCCTATGGATGCCCAGGTCATTTAGGGTTTTTGAGAACTGACTGCAAGGTCCTCTGAAATCTGATCTTTGATCTACATATCTTCTGATATTTCATGAGATACATGTTTTTTATACATGGCCTAGAAACAGCAGCAACTGGGCATTGTCTACTGACTGGAAATAGCCTTTAACTTTCTTTACATAGTAGATAAGGGACAAAGGGTTATTCAGAGTTTGAAATAGATGATGTCATTATTTCAAACTGGGATACAGACAAACACATTGAAATTTCAGGGCCGTTTCCACCGAGGTGCAGAAAATTGTCCACCAAGACATTTGTGCCCTGGAAGTATTGCCTTTTGGACAATCTCCCCACTGACTATAGTAGAAAAACAAACTTTCAACCTGTATTATCTTTTATGATTTCTAAAATAATTTCACTCTTCACATTTTCTCTAACCCTTAGGAATAGTAGCAATACTTTAGCATAATACTGCAAGCAGTACAACATATAGAATAAAATGGAATTTCAATAGTCCTAGGAGGCAAATGCTCTACAGGTCAATTGTCCATACACCAGTCCTGTATTGGCCCTTGATATGCTACAAAATAGAAAAGGTGGATCCAAGAACCTGCTGAAAACCCATCTGATCTTGATCTATGCTGTTGGCAACTGTAACTTAACCTGTACTTCTAAGGGTATTAACAATATTGCAGAATAACTGAGCCTTGAAAAGGGGGTTTAATGCATCTGCAAGAGCATCGACTCATGTCAACCTGCGCAGTCTGCACAGGCGGGCATGGGTCAAACCTTTTTGCTATTGGTCAACTTTCAGAAAACTCTACCTCCAGATTCAGTTGGTTGTTCAACAAAATGGATTTTATGAATCAATAATTATGTGATGACTTGCTTGGTATCACGGATCACAGGGATGCATTAACCCTTTCACTACTAGCTCAAGAAATTCCGCTTTTTTTCGAGGTCTAAAAGATTTCCACTGCTATTGAATATGAACTGCATCATAGTCTAGCATCTGGTAGCGGATGGTGTAGATCAAAGATCAGACTGCACGTTCTGTGCAGTCTGATCTTGATCAACACCATCCGCAAAAGGTACTAATGTCGTCACTAGTAGTGAAAGAGTTAAACCCCCTTTTTGCCAGAGCACAGCTCATAATGTATAAGTCCGTTACCTACCTGTCACATTCATTCCATCTGACCTTTCACACCAGACTTCTCTCTTATTTCGGGTGGTCCAACTAGATTTTTGCCACTGAAAAGTGTAACAGCGAGTGGCTGTACAAGGTCTGCTTTCCCAGAGTTGATCTGGACATGGTTTATTTTTTAACAGGGAGTAAGCCAAAATCGCACGAGATCTACTTTGTACGCCCCTGGAGTACCCTGCAACACATATGAGTATTATTTTTTAGTAGACAATATACCAAACTTGTCTTTTCACATTCCTGAGGAAGCTGGCTTCTGAAACCACTGTTGGAATAGGAGGAACACTGAAACTACCAAACAATCCTGTGTCTTCACATTCCTGAAGAATCCAGCTTCTGAAAACATTGTGGTAGAAGGAGAAAATGCTGGTAGCCAGCATTTTCTCCTTTTCCCACAAAGCTTTCTAACCTTTCAAAGACAGAAGAGTTCTAGAGTATTTCTGATGTGAATAAAACAGAGGTTGAAGCTCTTCATTTAAGAGGTCAGATGACACATTCTGTTAGCTGCATTTATGTCATGATACGTGAACTGGTTGCTCTCTTGAGTAATGCTTTTATTGCAACAGTTTGCTGTTCGACTTGGTATTCTTTCTAAATTTCAACTATTCCGATAACCCGTCACCACACAACAAAATTTTAGTCCTGTCAAAATTGAAAGCATTTGAAGACGACAATTTCAAGTGGCTCAAATAATGTGATTTTTCTTTGCTATGGTAGAAAATAATGTGGGAAGTGGAGAAAATGCTGGTTACCAGCATTTTCTCCTTTTCTCACAATGTTTTCAAAAGGCTTCTTTCCATGGGTCGGCATTGTGCAGTAAAGGGTTAAGTTAAAATTCGGTATTGTGCAGTAAAGGGTTAAGTCTTTAGCACACAATCCCTAGTCTTAATCCTTAAGCTGCTAATCGCGACCCACTGACCTTTTGCGGACAGTGTAGATCAAGATCAGACTGCACAGAACGTGCAGTCTGATCTGTGATCTACACTGACCAATACAGTATTTTCTTTCTGGAGAAATCAACTTTGGGACCGCAATGTTTGGGCTTTTAGTATTGATTAGAAATTTGCATTTCATTTATTCAGCAGCTTAAGTGTTAACAACCCTGGGGCAGAGGGTTGTTGATAAAAGATCCATTTCCCACAAAGAGCCCAATTATTTGGTCCTCTGCAATTGTTTTCAGTTCGGACAGGTATAACACTTTGTTAGAACTGAAAGAAAGCATAGAATATATGTGTATGCGAGTGGTTCCAGGCAGAAGGATCACAGCAAGCTGATTTGCACAGCATATATTATTATGGGGAATATTGCTACTTCTGTGGAATGTCTCCTTTAGCCATAATGTTTGTAATCGCAACATACTTCAAGACAAAAAAGCCATCTTCACTTGGTTGTGTTTAACTCTTCACCAAACAATCCCAAGTTTTAACAACCCTGGAGAAGAAGCCTTTTAAAAACATTGTGGAAAAAGGAGAAAATGCTGGTATCCAGCATTTTCTCCTTTTTCCCCACAATGTTTTCTACCCTATCAAAGACAAATTCCATCACTTGAGCCACATTTAAATTGTCATCTGCAAATGATTTCAATTCGTACAAGTCTAAATTTTTAGTCTTTTGGTAAAGAGCTAAGTAATCTGTTTAGAGTCTTACTTATTCTATCATAGTCTTTACAGTCAATAAAACATTCATTCCAGCTGGTCCATTCTGTCACTATACATTCTCCTGGACAGGGCATTTTGCAGGATCTTTCCTTCTGTAAAGAAACAAGAGGGCCATGATGGCCCTGTATCGCTCCACTGGCTTATAAATATAAACCACGAAGAAAAGTCTTCACTATATAAGCCCTTATAAAACTTTGACCTCATGGCTACAGTCTGACTAAATGGGGAATATTGTATTAGAAGAATAACATGCCAAATGTGGGAGTTCTTGGCCTTATGGCTGGTAACAAGATGGTTTCTGAACTTTTCACTCCATAAACCCATGTAAAACTTGTGACCCCTGGTGCAGGGCCAAACTTGATCCTAGAGCTGTAACTTGGGCCCTCTTTGTAACTGTCCACTAAATAATGCTATAATTATATGCAAAATTTGGTAGCCTAAGCCTTATGGCTATGTACACCAAGATTTAAAAGTTTTCCCTATGTAAGCCTATGTAAATCTTGTGAACCCCCCCCTCCAAGTATGAGGCCAAATTGACCCCAGGACTATACTTTGGACACTTTTGGTAGACTCCAACTAGATCAAGCTAAATGCCAAATTTGGTAGCTCTAGGCCTTATGGTTTCAGACAAGAAGATATTTAAAGTTTTCTCTATATAAGCCTATGTATAAAACTTGTGACCCCTGGGGAAGAGCCAATTTTGACCCCAGGGCTATAATTTCAAGAAACATGATAGAGGTCTACTACATAAAGCTACATGCCAAATTTGGTAGCCCTATGCCTTATGGTTTCAGACAAGAAGATTTTTAAAGTTTTCTCTATATAAGCCTATGTAAAACTTGTGACCCCTGGGGAAGAGCCAATTTTGACCCCAGGGCTATAATTTCAAGAAACATGATAGAGGTCTACTACATAAAGCTACATGCCAAATTTGGTAGCCCTATGCCTTATGGTTTCAGACAAGAAGATTTTTAAAGTTTTCTCTATATAAGCCTATGTAAAACTTGTGACCCCTGGGGCAGAGCCAATTTTGACCCCAGGGCTATAATTTGAAGAAACTTGATAGAGGTCTACTACATAAAGCTACATGCCAAATTTGGTAGCCCTATGCCTTATGGTTTCAGACAAGAAGATTTTTAAAGATTTCCAATATTTTTCAGTTTTGTTGCCATGGCAACCAGAGTTTTTGAAGGAATCAAATTCTTTCAAGAAATTCTGAAGAGGACCATGTCAGGATCATTTCTGTGAAGTTTCGTGAAAATCGGATGGGTAGTTTCAGAGAAGAAGATGTTTGAAATAAAAGTTAACGCACGGATGGACGGACGGACGACCGGACGGACGGACGGACGGACGGACGCACGACGGACACCGGGCCATGACATAAGCCCGCTGGCCTTCGGCCAGTGGAGCTAAAAAACAACAAGACCACCCCATGCGAATGCCAACGCTCAGCTGAAGCTGCTTTATTTTCAGTTGAAAAAGGGGCATAACTGTGTCAAAAATACTTTAATGGTTACCTGCCTTTGTTGCACAGGTTTCCCCTTTTGACAATTAACAACTTGTGCAAACAGTAAACAAGAGGGCCATGA
The DNA here is from genome assembly GCA_945859785.2 of Tridacna gigas. Taxonomy (NCBI): domain Eukaryota; kingdom Metazoa; phylum Mollusca; class Bivalvia; order Cardiida; family Cardiidae; genus Tridacna; species Tridacna gigas. The sequence continues at coordinate 57,774,066 of OX244035.2, forward strand.
TGGCCCTGGGTCGCTCACCTTAGTAGAGTGCCTTAAAGGTTTTTCTTTAATTTGACCATGTGACCTAGTTTTTGACCGCAGGTGACCCAATTTCAAACTCATATTTGATGAAGACAAACATTCTGACCAATTTTCAAGTCAATTGAGCAAAAAATGTGGCCTCGAGTGCCCTAAAGATATTTCTTTAATTTGACCTAGTGACCTAGATTATGACCCCAGGTGACCCAAATTTGAACTGGTCATTGACTATATCAAAAGAAACATTTTAAGCAATTTTCAAATCAAATGAATAATAAATGTGGCCTCTAGAGTGCCCACTAGCTATTTCTTTAATTTGACCAAGTGACCAAGTTTATGACCCCAGTTGACCCAAATTCAGACTCATGTGAGATTTTTCAAAGACAAACATTCTTGGTAGAATAGGCAATGCTACATACCAAATATCAAAGCTCTACGCCTTCCAGTTTCAGAGAAGATGATTTTTAAAGTTTCCCCTCTTTGTTCCTATGTTCGAACTTTTGACCCCCGGGGCAGGGCCAGTTTTGACCCCAAGGGCATCATATGAACAAACCTGGTAGAGGTCCACTAGGAGATGCTTCATGCCAAATATCAACACTCTATGCCTTCTAGTTTTACAGAAGAAGATTTTTAAAGTTTTCCTTCTTTGTTCCTATGTTGGAAATTGTGACCCCCGGGGCGGGGCCAGTTTTGACCCCAGGGGCATCATATGAACAAACTTGGTAGAGGTCCACTAGAAGATGCTACATACCAAATATCAAAGCTCTACGCCTTCTAGTTTCAGAGAAGATGATTTTTAAAGTTTCCCCTCTTTGTTCCTATGTTCGAACTTGTGACCCCCGGGGCAGGGCCAGTTTTGACCCCAAGGGCATCATATGAACAAACTTGGTAGAGGTCCACTAGGAGATGCTTCATGCCAAATATCAAAGCTCTATGCCTTCTAGTTTTACAGAAGAAGATTTTTAAAGTTTTCCTTCTTTGTTCCTATGTTGGAAATTGTGACCCCCGGGGCGGGGCCAGTTTTGACCCCAGGGGCATCATATGAACAAACTTGGTAGAGGTCCACTAGGAGATGCTACATGCCAAATATCAAAGCTCTACGCCTTCAAGTTTTAGAGAAGAAGATTTTTAAAGTTTTCCTTCTTTGTGACTATGCTCAAACTTGTGACCCCTGGGGCAGGGCCAGTTTTGACCCCAGGGGCATCAAATGAACAAACTTGGTAGAGGTCTACTAGGAGATGCTACAAACCAAATATCAAAGCTCTGCGCCTTCTAGTTTCAGAGAAGAAGATTTTCAAAGATTTTGCCTTTTTTCCCTTTTTGTTGCCATGGCAACCAGAGTTGTGGGTGGAATTCAATTCTTTGAACAATTTTGGTAGAGCTTCAACCAAGGAACAACCCTGCCAAGTTTCATCAAGATTGGCCCAGTGGTTTAGGAGAAGAAGATGTTTAAAGAAATTGTTGATGGACGACGGACGCCGGACGCCGGACATAGGGCGATCACAATAGCTCACCTTTAGCACGTTGTGCTAAGGTGAGCTAAAAACAGAGACATTACAAAATGTCAAAGTTTTCAGATGACGACACAGACCACAACAACACCAGGGCTTCCACAACACCTCTTCAAAAACAGCCGAGCTAAAAAGGTAGCTCAGTTTTCACATGCTATGATATCTGAAGCAAACAGTAGATGAATAAAAATTAGCCCACGATACATGGAATCACTATACATTCTCCTAGATGGCATTCTGCAGGTGCTTTCTGTCTGTTTTGATATTAAAAGATTTGCTTCCTTATTTCAATGGTATTTTATGCCCCAGTAACTCAATCACGTCACAGCAACCTTTCACGGAATTCACCTGGATTTAGCTGGAGCTCTGTGGTGCCTTGTGCAAGGACACTTCAATTTGACTGACTTTTTGAAGACAGAAGCTTTGAAAAACACTGAATGAAAAGGTAACTTTTTCACTAGATTTTTTATCCTATACCACACAAACCCAAGTTTTAATGACCCTGAGGTAAAGAGGATTGAAAAGATTATCAGAAATGGAGAAAATGCTGGTAACCAGCATTTCCATTATTTTTTTTTTCTATCCTTTCACGAATAACTCTCAAAATTTGAGCCAATATTAATTCGTTGTCTGCTTCCAATTTGGATGAGCCGAGCCCCATAGCTCAGTCGGTAGCGTACAGGACTTGGGAATAGGAGGTCGCTGGTTGGATCCCCGGCTCGGCCAATTTCTTTCCGAGGATTGATGATAGTCATTGCGACAGGATTCATTCCTCTCCCACCGCTGACCATTGTTTCGACAATGGCTATGTGGGAAAGCAGCCAGTGGCTTGGAAAGAATATTGTGCGGAGAACTGGTAAAAGAAATTCCAGGAAAGCATGGATAGGTGCACTGGCCGCCGCGATATAACTCTAATAATGTTGAAAACGGCGTTAAACACCATACAATCAATCAATACAATCAACCAATTTGGATGAATTTGCAATTTTGCTCATCTAGTGAGGAGTTAAAACACTAAATTCAAAAGCCTTCAATCCTTTACCACACAATTCTTAGTTCTTCAAGGATCATAAAGGGGAAGTCTTTTGGAAATATTGTGTAAAAAGGAGAAAATGCTGGTAACCTCTTTCAAAGACAAATTCCATCATTAAAGCCACATTTTATCTGTCATCTGCAAATGCTTTCATTTGGACAAGACTAAAATTTCGTCCTTTGGTAAAGAATTATTCAAGTAAGTACCAAGAATATGGTTGAACAAGGGACAATGTTCAACTGTTATGTATGGGAAACAACATCATATAAGTTAGAACTTACTGCAAGAACAATGATGTCTAGGTCAGGTTCACAATTAGATGAGTTTACAGTTAAACCTCCAGTGGCCACACAAGAAATATTCCTTGTTTGGGTACCATATCCACAAACCCCTTTCTGGGTTGTACAAGGGGACCAATCTGATACGAACCAGGAGTAGCAGCCCTGTTTGAAACAGGGTTTAGTCTGTTCACGTGTTATCTGACAAAAACGTCCATTTCCGCGAGATTCCTGTATCACATCTCTTGTTCGCAGCTGATTGCCTGTCCAAAAAAATTAGAACAGGCAATTACAATAGAGAAATTATACTTGTAGAAATCTCACTGCTCAAAAATTAACATAAAAACAAGAGGGCCATGATGGCCCTGTATCGCTCCACTGGCTTATAAATATAAACCATCAATACTAAACATTTCAATTCTGTGCCAAATGGTTTCAAAATGAAGACTTACAAAGTTTTCTCTGTAAAAGCCCATGTGAAAGTTGGGACCCGCAGGGCAAAGCCATTTTTGATCCCAGAGCTATAATTACTTGAACCCTGGTAGAGGTCCACAAGATAAAGCCACATGCCAAAATAATACAAGTCTATGCTGTTATGGTTATAAATAAGGTGATTTTCAAGTTTTGTCCATATGAAGCCTCTGTAAAACGTAAGACCCCTGATGCAAGGCTAATTTAAAAAAAACAAGAGGGCCATGATGGCCCTGTATCGCTCCACTGGCTTATAACTATAAACCATGAAGAGAAGTCTTCACTATATAAGCCCTTATAAAACTTTGACCCCAGGGCTACAGTCGGACTAAATGGGGAATATGTGTATTAGAAGAATAACGTGCCAAATGTGGGAGTTCTTGGCCTTATGGCTAGTAACAAGATGGTTTCTGAACTTTTCACTCCATAAACCCATGTAAAACTTGTGACCCCTGGTGCAGGGCCAAACTTGATCCTAGGGCTGTAACTTGGGCCCTCTTTGTAGTTGTCCACTAGATAATGCTATAATTATGCAAAATTTGGTAGCCTAAGCCTTATGGCTATGTACAGCAAGATTTAAAAGTTTTCCCTATGTAAGCCTATGTAAATCTTGTGAAACACACCCCCTCCCCCAGCATGAGGCCAAATTGACCCCAGGACTATAATTTGGGCACTTTTGGTAGACCCCAACTAGATCAAGCTAAATGCAAAATTTGGTAGCTCTAGGCCTTATGGCTAGGTACAGAAAGATTTTTAAAGTTTTCTCTATATAAGCCTATGTAAAACTTGTGACCCCTGGGGCAGAGCCAATTTTGACCCCAGGGCTATAATTTCAAGAAACATGATAGAGGTCTACTACATAAAGCTACATGCCAAATTTGGTAGCCCTATGCCTTATGGTTTCAGACAAGAAGATTTTTAAAGTTTTCTCTATATAAGCCTATGTAAAACTTGTGACCCCTGGGGCAGAGCCAATTTTGACCCCAGGGCTATAATTTCAAGAAAAATGATAGAGGTCTACTACATAAAGCTACATGCCAAATTTGGTAACCCTACGCCTTATGGTTTCAGACAAGAAGATTTTTAAAGTTTTCTCTATATAAGCCTATGTAAAACTTGTGACCCCTGGGGCAGAGCCAATTTTGACCCCAGGGCCATAATTTCATGAAACATGATAGAGGTCTACTACATAAAGCTACATGCCAAATTTGGTAGCCCTATGCCTTATGGTTTCAGACAAGAAGATTTTTAAAGATTTCCAATATTTTTCAGTTTTGTTGCCATGGCAACCAGAGTTTTTGAAGGAATCAAATTCTTTCAAGAAATTCTGAAGAGGACGATGGCAGGATCATTTCTGTGAAGTTTCATGAAAATTGGATGGGTAGTTTCAGAAGAGAAGATGTTTGAAATAAAAGTTAACGCACGGACGGACGGACGGACGGACGGACGCACGACGGACACCGGGCCATGACATAAGCCCGCTGGCCTTCGGCCAGTGGAGCTAAAAATCAAAACAGGAAGATTTCTTAAGTTGTCACTATGTAAGCCCATGTAAAACTTGTGACCCCTGCGGGGGGGGCAATTTTGACCCCAGGGCTAAAATTTTGGCCCACTTGGTAGAGGCCCACTAGATATAGCTACATGCAAAATTTGGTAGCTCTAGGCCTTATGGCTAGGTACAGGAAGATTTCTAAAATTTTCTCTATATAAGCCTATGTAAAACTTGTGACCCCTGGGGCAGAGCCAATTTTGACCCCAGTGCTATAATTTGAAGAAATTTGATAGAGGTCTACTACATAAAGCTACATGCCAAATTTGGTAGCCTTATGCCTTATGGTTTCAGACAAGAAGATTTTTAAAGATTTCCAATATTTTTCAGTTTTGTTGCCATGGCAACCAGAGTTTTTGAAGGAATCAAATTCTTTCAAGAAATTCTGAAGAGGACCATGGCAGGATCATTTCTGTGAAGTTTCATGAAAATTGGATGGGTAGTTTCAGAGAAGAAGATGTTTGAAATAAAAGTTAACGTATGCACGGATGGACGGACAGACGGACGGACGCACGGACGGACGGACACCGGGCCATGACATAAGCCCGCTGGCCTTTGGCCAGTGGAGCTAATAACTAGAGCTATCACTAAAAGTGATCATACCCCCCACCAGCTCCTTGTCACAAAACAGCTCTTTGTCACTGAATGCAGAATGGTTTCGTAAAAAAATAAGAGTTGAAAAAAAAAAGTGGGAAAAGAGTTATGGTACTTGTAAACTGCGCTTCCCATTAATGTGGTCTATCTGTATATGAAGTTAGATGTCACCAGCTTAAATGATTCAGAAGTTATGCCCTGGACAAATATCCAAAGTTAAAATTTACACAGGGCAATAACTCAAAAAATAAATGAAATAGAGTTACTGTTCTTGTACACTGCACTTCTCCTTAATGTGATCTAACTTTGTGTGAAGTATGAAGTTCCTAGCTTCTATACTTTGGAAGTTATGCCCTGGACAAAAATCCATAGTTTAAATTTACAAAGGGCAACAAGCTTAAGGGGAGATAATTCGGCAACCAATGGCAGCAAGGTCATGAAAATTGCACATGCACAATTCCATATGTACCGAAACATTATGTGTAAATTTCAGTGCAGTACTTGAAAAACTGTAGGAAAAAAGTTCCGGACAAAATTGTGTCTACAAACGGACGGACGGACAGCCATGGCGATTCCAGTATACCCCCCTCCACTTCGTTGTGGGGGGTATAATAAGCTACATAACAAAAATATTATGTCCAAAAGCGAGTGGAAATCGCAACTTGAAAAACAGCGATTTGAACAAACCAACGCCATATGTTGGGTGTGAAAAACGTCACAGTGCATTAACAGTATAATTGCCTTGTTAACGAAACATCCATTCGATTTACTCTGTAAGTCCAATTTACCAAAGTAGTCTGTCTGATACCGAAACATCTACAAATCATTTTTTCATTCAAGAGAAACAAATCAAAGCCAGATATCGCATGTGATAATCATCATAATGCATTAAAACTACATACTTTGTTACCAGAATCTTTCATCCATTTACTATAAGTCTTATATACAAGATTTGTTTGTAGAAAAAAAAACTAGAATGGTTGTCCAAGGACAAGTGGTGTCGAGCCCGCAAGATTTTGACCATCAACTTCGACATTGACCTTGAACCTAACTATCCGAAAATTTGTTTCAAATAAAACATCTACTTATAATGGAGAACAACTGTGCCAATTTGTTTTGAAATCCATCAATAAATGTCAGATCTAGGCTCTGTATAAGCTCAATTTTAAAATTTGACCTTGACTGGTGACCTTGACATTGGAGCTATCTGAAAATTTATTTCAAATGATACATGCACACATAATGGAGAATAAGTGTGCCAAATTATTTTGAAATCTATTTGTTAATGTGGGAGATATGCTTCGGATAAGCTAAATTTCAACATTTGACCTTGACCTGTGACCTTCACCTTGTAGTAATCTGAAAATTTATTTAAAATGGAACATCTACTCATCATGGAGAACAAGTGAGCCAAATTATTTTGAAATCCATCCATTAATGTAGCAGCTATGCTCCAGATAAGCTCAATTTTAACATTTGACCTTGACCTGTGACCTTGGCCTTGGAGTTACCTGAAAATTTATTTCAAATGGCACATGTACTCATGATAGAAAACAATTGTACCAAATTATTTTGAAATCCATCCATAAATGTAGGAGTTATGCTCCGGACAAGTTCAATTTAAACATTTGACCTTGAACTGTGACCTTGACCTTGGAGTTATTTGAAAATTTATTTCAAATAGGACATCTACTCATGATGGAGAACAATTGCGCCAAGTTATTTTGAAATCCATCCATAAATGTAGGAGGAATGCTCCGGACAAATTCAGACAGATGCACGAACTAACGCACTAACGCTCATACACCGACTTGTCATAGTGACAACTATGTCTTGCTCACTGCAAGCGGGCTCGACAAAAAAGAATGCAGATGATTACATAAAAGCTTGATGTGTGGGTTGGGTTAATTAAGTGCACAATGTCCAGCACCGGGACGAGGACCCAAGCCTTTTTTCAAACCAGTTCTAATGTCCATTGACATTTAAAAAAAAAACCTGATCAAAGACAAATATAGTGCAGTTATGATCAAAATATGAAGTTTTTTTGTTAATACTTGAGAACTTGAATTCACAATGTAATGATTTTCTGTAATGATTAGAAATGGTTTGAAGGTGCCATTTTAATCTTGATACATGTATCTAATATCTATATGTAAAGGGAGGTTAAAGCTAAAAAACTTACCTTTGAGATGATTGAATGAAATAAGTGAAAAAAAATAACTCTTGCGAAACTTGCGTCTTTGAATCAGTGGCGAAAATTCTGTAATCCTCAACACTAACTAATTTTTAAGCCAAATCAGGGGCATAACTCATTAATTCTTGATAGAAGTTTAAAAAAATTTGCGTCTTGCACATCTACAACTCCTAATGAACACTTCTGCCAAGTTTAAAGTGAATCAGACAGAAACTGTAGGAGTTGTCCGGACAAGCATTTTTAAGTCAAATCAGGGGCAATAACTCAGTAATTCTTGATGGAATTTTCACAAAATTTGCGTCTTGCACATCTACAACTCCAAATGGACACTTCTGCCAAGTATAAAGCGAATCGGACTGAAATTGTAGGAGGAGTTGTCCGGACAAGCATTTTAAATGTGAATCAGGGGCAATAACTCATTAATTCTTGATAGAAGTTTCACGAAAGTTGCGTCTTGCACATCTACAACTCCTAATGAACACTTATGCCAAGTTTAAAGTGAATCAGACAGAAACTGTGGGAGGAGTTGTCCGGACAAGCATTTTTAAGTCAAATCAGGGGCAATAACTCAGTAATTCTTGATGGAACTTTTACAAAATGTGTGTCTTGCACATCTACAGCTCCTAATGAACACTTCTGCCAAGTAGCAAGGGAATTGGATTGAAACTGTAGGAGGAGTTGTCCGGACAAGATTTTGCGGACAGACCGACCGCCCGACCGACCAACCGACCGACCGACCGACAGGCTGATTCCAGTATACCCCCCACAAACTTTGTTTGCGGGGGTATAAAAACTTGATGGGAACACTACTACTCATTTACAAAATATATTTGTGTAAGTTACAGCCTTTTTTCAACTCTCTAACATCATCAGTACACACAGAAGCTTACCTTTCCAAACAGACAACATTTTCTTCTTTTCTCATAATGTTTTCAAGACCCGTCTTCCTCAGGTTTAGGTAACGTAGGATCATTTCAAAAGAGCAAATTTTTCAACTCTTGAAAAGACAACATCATTTTCTTCTTTCCCCATAATGTTTTCAAGACCCTTCTTCCTCAGATTTTGGTAACACAGAATCATTTGGTTAACACTTAAATGGGGCTATTCAGAATTCTATAATCTTACCAGAATTCAAATATTATCAATTACTGAATTAAGTAAGGCAATAAATGGCAAGTCATCAGAAAAGAAGAAAGATAAAATTGAGGACAAAATATTTTTCAGTAGTATTTCCTTAATTGGATACGCAGCTTCTTAACCCTTTATCGTATGGTCCTTGTTTTAATAACCTTGAGGAAGAAGGCTTTTGAAAATATTGAACAAAATCGAGAAAATGCTGGTAACCAGCATTATCTCTATTTCCTTCCATGTTTTCTACCTTTTCATATACAGTTTTCATCAAATGAGCCACATTTAATTTATTTTATGCAGTATCTTTGAATTTGGAAGAGTCCAAAATTTTGTTTCATATTCAAATAAGTAGGTGATGTCATATTTGATCTCATTAAAATAGAGAGAGATACTGACTGAAATGCAACCAACCAACGTTTTGAACACACAATTTGCATCTGTTTACGGTATGTAATTGTCCAGTGTCTTCGTGCTTACAGAAAAAATTATAATTTGAAGTATATATCAGTGGTTAACCAAAAAATTTAATTTGCAGCCACAAAATCAAAAAAAGGCCCCCTTTGACATGTAACCCTATTTTAGATGAAGGAGAGTTTCCCCTGTGCAGGTGACTTTTTTTGTCTTGCTGCTGACTTTTTTTTGAAATACTGTAAAGGAAGAAATTGCTGGTAAAGCTAATTTACAGACATAGCAGAAATGAATGAAACTCTACTAGAACTTTTTCTCGGACCTTTAACCCTTTACCACACAATCCCGACTTTTAACGACCCTGAGAAAGAAGCCTTTTGAAAACATTGTGGGAAAAGGAGAAAATGCTGGTAACCAGCATTTTCTCCTTTTCCCAAAATGTTTTCTACCTTTCCCAAACCAAATTTCAATTTTTGAGTCACATTTCATTTGTCGTCTGCAGTTGCTTTCAATTTGGACCAGTCTAAAATTTTGTTGTTTGGTAAAGAGTTAAGGCACAATTCTATACTCCACTGAGGGCAGCTCAGACACTCTACATCAAAAGGACAGCCGTCATAACAGAACATTTGTCAAAATTTTACCTGAGGGACTAGCCCTATAACTAACAAATAATACTAAGAAAAGAAATATATAAACCAATACTAAAACTGGGTGCATACCTAAGCCACAAGTCTGACTACATGTACTCCAAGGGGACCATTCAGACAGAAGACAGTCTATATCACATGGTATTGTACAGGACTCTACTACTGGGGCAGATGACTCCCCCACAGCCTGAAGAAGTTAAACAAATTAGGACTGAATATGATAATTTCTTAACCCTTTCCCAAACAAGCCCTGGTTTTCACGAGTTCGCAGTACAAGTCTCTTGAAAACACTGTGGGAAAAGAAGAAATTGCTCATAATGAGCAATTTCTCCTTTTCCCACAGTGTTTTCTACCCTTTTTGATAACTTTCTGCCATTTTCATCAAATTTAAAATTGTCGTCTGCAAACTCTTTCAATTTGGACCAGTCCAAAATTTGTCGTTTGGGAAAGGGTTAAATACTCTTCATGGATAACAGAAAAACCAATCTCATAATTTCCATTCTGTAAAGTCACTACTCACACACAGGTTGTTGCTCTGGCAAAAGGGGGTTATATGCATCTTCATCTTCAGTATACCAACCAAGTTGACGCATGATATGTATCCACTTTGTCAAAAATTGTCTCGGTTGTGAGTTAGAATGGTCCTTTGACTTCAGTAATAAAGAAATAGCGAAGAGTTTTGTCCCAAAGCAGACTGTACAGTCTGACATAGGCTGCTACTGTTTGCAGATGCATTAAACCCCCCTTTCATAGAGCATCACTCATATTTCTACAACAATTTAGAATAATCTAAAGTTTAAACCCCCCTTTCACAGAGCATTACTCATATTTCTACAACAATTTAGAATAATCTAAAGTATTTTCATTGCTTAAATATTTCAAATTTTGATTCATTTTTTCCAGAAAGTCATTGACCCACAATTATGGGTCACTATTTTATAAGTACTCCGAGTTGTCCACTAGAGCTTAGTATCAAGAACGGATGTTTACCTGTTCACACTGGATATCCTCCACAATCCTGTCATCCTGATCTCGACACACGGGAAATCTTTCTCGGTGTCCAATCCCACATTCCGCCAGTCCATTATTTACAAGGCAGCTAGTCCACTCCGACATTGTCCAATTATACTCTCTACAGTTCTCTCCCCTGATACAAAATCTCTCCTCAAGGCCAGTGGGACAGCTGTTTCCAAGTTCAGGTTCAGGTTGTCGTAAAACCTTTCTGGTTCTTGTCTGGACTTGGTTTGGGTCTGTGCAAGGCTGCAGTTACATAAAACAAGGTTTTATCTCTTTACCACATGACAAAAATGTAGATTTGTCCAAATTCAAAGCATTTGCAGATGACAATTTAAATCTGGCTCTGAAGATGAAATTTGTCTTTGATAGGGTAGAAAACATTCTGGGAAAAGGAGAAAATGCTGATTACCAGCATTTTCTCCTTTTCCCACTTTTTTTTTCACAAGGGCTTCTTTCTCAGGGTCTTTAAGTTTCAGGATTGTGTGCTAAAGGGTTAACCTTTTTATATTATATTCTGGTTAACCCTTTACCATACAATCCAAGATTTTAACGACCCTGAAGAAAAAGCCTTTTGAAAACATTGTGGGAAAAGGGGAAAATGCTGGAAACCAGCATTTTCTCCTTTTACGATAATGTTTTCTAACATTTCATAGAGAAGTCAAGTTATTTCAGCAATATTCAATTGTCATCTGCAAATGCTTTCAATTTGGATGAGTCAAAGATTTTGTCGTTTAGTACAAACTTAACTTTTTACCAGACAACAACATTTTGACCTTGTTAAAGTAGTAATTTGCAGACAACAGATTGATTGTTCCTCAAAACATGAATTTTGTCTTTCAAAGGATAGAAAATATTGAGGGAAAAGGACAAAACGTTTTTCTCTCAATGCTTCCTTTCTCGGAATAGTTAAAAGTCAGGATTGTTTGGTACAGGTTTAACTCTTTACCAAATGACACAATTTTAGACTTGTCCAAATTGAAAGCATTTGCAGACGACAAAATATATACGGCTCAAAAATTGAAATTTGTTTTCGGAAGAGTAGAAAACATTGTGGGAAAAGGAGAAAATGCTGGTTACCAGCATTTTCTCCGTTTCTCACAATGTTTTCAAAAGGCTTCTTCCTCAGGGTCGTTAAAAGTCGGGATTGTGTGGTAAAGGGTTAACTCTTCACAAACCAACAAAATTGTCCATACTGAAAGCTCTTGCAGATGACAAATCAGAATTTCCTCCTTTACAAACAATGTTTTATCACTCAAGTTGGCTATACCACAGTATTGCTTAACCCTTTACTGCACAATGATGCCTTTTGACGCCCCAGGGAAAGAAGCCTTTTGAAAACATTGTGGGAAAAGGAGAAAATGCTGGTAACCAGCATTTTCTCCTTTTCCCACAATGTTTTCTACCCTATCAAAGAAAAGTTGTACCATTTGAGCCACACTGAAATTGTCGTCTGCAAATGCTTTCAATTTGGACAAGGTTATAATTTTGTCGTCTGGTAAAGGGTTAATAAAGGGTTAAAACTTTAACTACCTCCTGAATCTAATTCACAGCACACAATTCTGACCCTTAAACTGCTAAATAAATCAAATGAAAATTTTCAATTACTAGTGAAAACTTACATATTGTGATTCTAAAGTCTTTTTTTGCTGGACTTTTTTTAAAAGCTGGACTTTTTTTTTTTAAAAATTACAGTATGGGACTTTTTAGATACAAGATCAGGTTCTGTATTCACCAACCATTCTTAAGAACGTTCTTTGTCCTGTTCTCCAGAATTTTCTACATTTGAAAGTAACACAACTCCTGATTGGCTAAACCATTTGGTTTAGCCAATCAGGAGTTGTGTTACTTTCAAATGTAGAAAATCTTGGAGAATAAGACTAAGAAAGAATATTCTTAAGAATGGTTGGTGAATACAGACCCGGACTGCACATTTTTTGATGTCATATCTTGATCTACTCTGTCCACAACAGAACACTGCTGCAATACAATGTAATGAGATGGGAAACAACACCGATTTATGATGTACATTGGATGACCAAGTACGGTATATGAATTAACTCTTTACCACACAGTCCCGTCTTTTAACGACCCTGTGGAAAAGGGTTTTTGAAAACATTGTGGCAAAAAGGAGAAAAGGTGGTAACCAGCCTTTTCTCCTTTTCCCATAATGTTTTCTATTCTATCAAGGACAAATACCGACATTTCAGCTACCTTTAATCCTTTCCCAAACAAGCCCTGGTTTGCAGTACAAGTCTTTTGAAAACACTGTGGGAAAAGGAGAAATTCCTCGTAACGAGCAATTTCTCCTTTTCCCACAGTGTTTTCTACCCTTTTTGATAACTTTCTGCCATTTTCATCAAATTTAAAATTGTCGTCTGCAAACTCTTTCAATTTGGACCAGTCCAAAATTTGTCGTTTGGGAAAGGGTTAATCTGTCATCTGCAAATGTGTTCAATCAGGACAAGTCTATAATTTTGTTGACTGGTAAAGGGTTAAGGTTACCAGAACATTTTGATAGCAATCAGACTACCTCAAAAATTTTCCCAATCCAGCTAAGCGCCAAATAAACAAAATAGGTTATAATCAGTCTAAATGTTGGACCTAAACAATTGCAATTACGAGATTCTTTTTGCCCAAAATGCCTTGGCAAAGCACATGGTGTTGATCAAAGAACAGACTGCATTTTTTGTGCAGACCGTAATCTATACTTGCTTAACCTTTTACCAGAGGACAAAATTCTAGCCTTGTCCAAAATGAAAGCATTTGTAGACGACAATTACAACATAGCTCAAATTGTGCAATTTTCTCTTGATAGGGTAGAAAACATTGTGGGAAAAGGAGAAAATGCTGGTTACCAGCATTTTCTCCTTTTCCCACAATGTTTTCAAGAGTCTTCTTTCCCAGGGTCGTTTAAAGGCAGCATTGTGCGGTAAAGAGTTAAGAGGCATCTGCAATTATGAAAGGCACTTTTAGGACTAAATATGTGACACAAAATGGCTCACCTGTTTACATCTAGACCAATTTGACCACTCACTGACCACACACTCCCCGACACAAGGTGCGTAACAGGCCTGTCTGTCGTGGGGCTTCAACGAATGGGAACACATGATCTCATCTACTGCCTGGTTTGTATAGCCATTGGCTGTTTCAACTTCACATCTACAACAGATAGGAGCCATGCTCTGTGAAAGGGGGCTTAATGCATCTCTGTGACACAGGATACCGAGCAAGTCATCACAGTATTATAGATACATACAAATCCAGTTTGTCAAACAACTGAATGAATCATGAGGTACACTGATCCTTTGACATGCAGAAAACAGATAAAAAGCAAAAAGTTTTGACTCGGGTCAGCCTGCGCTGACTGCGCAGGCTGACCCGAGTCGGTACTTTTTGCAGATGTAGCATTTAACCCTTACCAAACAATCCTTTGTTTTAAGGGCCCTAAGGCAGAAGGCTTCTGAAAACATTGTGGGAAAATGATAAAATGCTGTTAACAAATAGCTTTCCTTTCGTTGTCTGGTAAAATGTTAAAAAAATGTTCGTAAAGCCATTAGTAGCTTCTAACCCACATATACACTTTTGAGTTTTTTGAAAATGAACCAATCAAGATAGCCCCTTTTCATAGAGCCATTGTTTGTTTCTACTTCACATCTACGATGTAATAGTGTTTAACTCTTTACCACACAATCCTGACTTTTAACGACCCCTAGAAAGAGGCCTTTTGAAAGCATTGTGGGAAAAGGAGAGAATGCTGGAAACCAGCATTTTCTCCTTTTCCCACAATGTTTTCTACCCTTCCCAAAATTTATTTCAATTTTTCACTCACATTTATTTTGTCGTCTGCCGATGCTTTTGATTTGGACTAGTCTAAAATTTTGTCGTTTGGTAAAGAGTTATAAACATACCAATCATCCGTTGCTTGGTCGTTTACAAGCAATCCCACCTTACATATGTATTCTACAGTTGTTTGAAAATAAAACTGTCATATAAGAATCTTGTGTATAGTTATTGTTTATTTTTTCTTCACATCTACAAGTGTAGATTTTGAAACAATTACTCAAGAGATATTACAAGTTTTAACCCTTTACCAGATGACAAAATTTTAGCCTTGTCCAAACTGAAGGCATTTGCAGAAGACAATTCCAATATGACTCAAATGGTGCAATTTTTCTTTGATAGGATAGAAAATGTTGGGGGAAAAGGAGAAAATGCTGGTTACCAGAATGTTTTCTAAAGGCTTCTTTTCCTGGGTCGTCAAAAGGCAGCACAGTGCTGTAAAGGGTTAAGTAATATCCCCTTTAGCCATAATTTTTTTATTTGTGATGTACTGTAGGATGACGACAATATCTGCAGGTGGTATTAGGAGGTAAGCATATTTTCTAAACGTTTCACAATAGTCCATACTGTACCTGACATTCCTGGACTGTGTTCCTACCCCACATGGTTTTACATCGGGTTGATCAGGCCAACAAGCTGTCCATGCATAGGCTCTCCATCTGTACTGCCGACAAGTTGTAACACAGATACGTGTCTGGGTCTCCTGTATCAATAACATAATAGAAGAACGATAACGATCTGTTTGGGTGGGTAATTGAGATTAATTTTTGCTATTCATGTATTTAACTTTTTCAGTGCCATAGACGAAAACAGTGGCTTTTGTGGATGGCATAGATTAAAATCAGACCACACAGAACATGCAGTCTCATCTTAGATTTAACCCTTTACCACAAAATCCTGAGTTTTAACAACCCTGACAGAAAAGGCTTTTGAAAACATTGTGGGAAAAGAGAAAATGCTGGTAACCAGCATTTTCTCCTTTTCCCACAATGTTTTCTACACTTTCAAAGACAATTTTGTCCATTTGAACTTCGTTTGTCATCAACAATTGCTTTCAGTTTGGACAAGTATGAAATTTGGACATTTGGTAAAGAGCTATACCATCCGCTTGTATATTCAAGCCTATCAGATCAAAACTTCTCAGAGCGTCAGTTGATTGAACTTTTAGCCAAGAAAAGAGATCAGGTATACATATATGGTGCTAAAGATTTTAGCTTACATCATGCTAATTATGCATAATCAAAGAATGATGTTTATGTTTTCAAAGTCATTTACTGTAAATAGTTTTCAGGAAGTAACAAGTAAATTCATTAGTAAATAGTTTTCCGGAAGTAATGAGTAAATTCATTTTCATACATCACAAAAGTCATTTTGAATTAAATACTATGTAAGAATTTGATTGTTACCTTAGCTGCATTGTCCAGAGATGGACATTTTCTGCCCCCGTATGATGGTATTTGCTTGATGTGTCTGTACCTCATCTGAGTACCAGTCCCACAGGAAGTTGAACAATCTGTCCAATGCGACCAGTCTGACATTACACAGTCTACTGGACAGGGCTTTAGGCAGACCTCTTCTTCATAGGCTTTGAAAATTGAATTTTGAGATAAAAGTTCACATTTAAAAAAATATGTATATGGTTGTAATATTCATACAGGACAAGCTCCAGGAAAATATGAGTGCAGTATGTACTTAAATTTAACACCATTGAGGCTTCAGATTTCAGGGAGCCCGTGTACTGTTGAAACTAGTCTCAGGAAACATGCCATCCACATGTTCACCTTCTGAAACAAACTTGCAGCAGATAACTTTAAAATATGGTTAACTCTTTACCAAACGACAAAATTTTAGACTAGTCCAAATTGAATGCATTTGCAGACGACAAAATAAATGTGACTCAAAATTTGAATTTTGTTTTGGGAAGGATAGAAAACATTGTGGGAAAAGGAGAAAATGCTGGTGACCAGCATTTTCTCCTTTTCCCACAATGTTTTCAAAAGGCTTCTGTCTCAGGGTCGTTTAAAGTCAGGACTGTGTGGTAAAGGGTTAAAGGTCTAAAAAATTATGGATTTACGGGGTTTACAAACTTTCCCTGATCATACTAAATGACCCCCATAAATCTTTGTCCAAGATCTTTGAGGAGAGTAAATCAAAATCAGACTGTATGAAGAGTTCAATAAACAACAGAAAAGGTTTAGCTCTCTGCCACACGAGAAGAATTTAGACTGGTCCAAATTGAAAGCATTTGCAGACGACAATTTAAATGTGGCTCAAATAATGGAATTTGTCTTTGATAGGGTAGAAAACGTTGTGGGTAAAGGAGAAAATGCTAGTTACCAGCATTTTCACCTTTTCCCATAATGTCTTCCAAAGCCTTCTTCATCAAGGTTGTTAAAATGCGGGATTGTGTGGTAAAGGGTTAACTTAACTCTTTACCAAACGAAAAAAATTTTAGACTTGCAGATGACAAATGGTTATTTGTCCATGGATGTGTAGAAAAGATTGAGGGAGAAGCAAAAAAAATTCTGGTCAGCAATAATTTCTCCTCTTTCCACAATGTTTTCAACATCTTCTTTAAGGGTGTTAAAATTGGGAATTGTGTGGCAGAGTTAACCCTTAGGGCATTGATAAACCCGAAAGACATGTTAAGTCGAAAAAGTAGACCCAAATAATTGCAATTTCATGCATGCTTTTGTCCATAAAGATTCAGCAAACTGGACAGAGTAGATCACAGATCAGACTGCATGTTTTGTGCAGCCTGATCTAAATCTATGCTGGCCACAAAGGCAACTATAGTCGTGAAAGACACTTTCAGGGTTAAAATTTTTCTGTTGACAATGGTAATGTCATATCTAAATCGTTAAGTATATAGACAAAAATCCTACGTTTCATTGAACATCTCTGGGCGGATTCCACTTCTCCTCTGTCATTCTGACAGGCCAACACTTTGTACCGTTTACCAGGACCACAAATTGAGTTGATGCCCGTACTTGCTGGCTGCTTCATCGTTTCTCGCGTAGGATCACCGATGGCAACATAGGCTGTGAAACATAATAACTAATTTGCTAACATGCGTCTTGATATATGGTGAAATTTCAGTCGATGAAAGACCTCCTGACACATACTTGCAGCAGACACCTTTGACAACATCCTTGTAAAACAGCAACATTTAACACCAATTTAGATTCAGTTAACTCTTTACCACACAATCCCGACTTTTAACGAACCTGAGGAAAAAGCCTTTTGAAAACAGTGTGGGAAAAGGAGAAAATAATGGTAACCAGCATTTTCTCCTTTTCCCACAATGTTTTTTACTCTTCCCAAAACAAATTTCAATTTTTGAGTAACATTTACTTTGACGTCTGCAAATGCTTTGAATTTGGACTGGTCTGAAATTTTGTCGTATGGTAAAGAGTTAATCAAAAATTTGAGCCAGGCTCTGTGAAAAGGTGCTTTAACTCTTTACCACACAGCATCATTTTAGCCTGGTCCAAATTGAAACTATTTGCAGACGACAAATTATTTGTGGCTCAAATGATTGGGTTTGTTTATGAAAGGTTAGAAAACATTGAGGGAAAAGGAGAAAATGCTGGTTACCAGCATTTTCTCCTTTTCCCTCCATGTTTTCAAAAGTCTAATTTCCTGGATTCGTTAAAAATCGGGATTGTGTGGTATTGGTTTATCCATCTCCATCATACTTTACACCAAGCAAGTCAGTCATCACATAATTATGGATCCATAAAATCCATTTTGTCACACAACCAACTGAGTCATGAGGTATAATGGTCTTTAGAGATGCAGAAAATTTACAAAAAGCAAACAGTTTTAACCAATGTCAGCCTGCCTGCCAACATAGGTCGATACTGTTTGCAAATGCATTAAACCCTCTCTTCACAAAGCATGGCACAAACATTATATTTCCATGGGAAATGTAACATTCATGATGAAATTTGCTTCACATCATCAATTTTTTTTAAACCCAGCATTCACACAGCCAAAACACATTATTAACCTGTTCAGGGACAGAATTTGAGGTCTAACCTTGTGTCTACACTGTCTGCTTCTTTGCTAAATATTTGGGGGAAAAAAACAGCTTCGCATTTGGGATATGTGCCAAGTAGTATTCTTTAGTAAGAATATCTATTTTATTTACCTAGCACTACAAGGGTTAAACCTTTCCCAAACAAGCCCTAGTTTTCACGTGTCTGCAGTACAAGTCCTTTGAAAACACTGTGGGAAAAGGAGAAATTGCTCGTAATGAGCAATTTCTCCTTTTCCCACAGTGTTTTCTACCCTTTTTGATACCTTTCTGCCATTTTCATCAAATTTAAAATTGTCGTCTGCAAACTCTTTCAATTTGGACCAGTCCGAAATTCGTCATTTGGGAAAGGTTAACCTAGCATTGTACAAATTCTACAATTTTACAACCCTGAAGTCAACAGCATTTGAAAACACTGCGGGAAAATAATTAACAAGCAATTTCCCCCTTTCCCCCAAAGTTTTCTATACTTTTGAAAAGCAATGTATTTCCTATCTCCAACTATTTGTCTTAACCCTTTACCAGACGACAAAATTTTAGTCTTGTTCAAATTGAAAGCATTTGCAGACGACAATTTCAGTGTGGCTCAAATGGTGCAGTTTTTCTTTGATAGAGTAGAAAACATTGTGGGAAAAGGAGAAAATGCTGGTTACCAGCATTTTCTCCTTTTCCCAGAATGTTTTCAAAAGGCTTCTCTTCCAGGGGCGTCAAAAGGCGGCATTGTACGGTAAAGGGTTAAATCTAGTTTGTACTACTTTTTGGTTGACCTGAAAATGGCTGTCACTGTATTGGGACTTTGTTGATTGTGTTTAATACCATTTTCAACATTATTTCAGATATAATACAGTGGCCAGTGTACCTATCCATGCTTTCATGGAGTTTCTTTTACCAGTGCTCCTCACAATATTCTTTCCAAGCCACTGGCTGCTTTCTCTCATAAACATTGTTGCAACATTGACCAGCGGTGAGAGAGGAATAAATCCTGTTGTAATGACTATCATCAAACCCCAGAAAGAAATTGGCTGACCCGGGATCAAACCAGTGACCCCCTGTTCTCAAGTCCTGACCGGTAATGATGGGCGACCTAGGCTCATGTGAGAAATGCTTGATTAAACAGTGTTGTACTGAGTAAACTGTTCTACTGAATATAATAAAACCCATATATTTACGTATCATTACCTCCAAATATATTTTGTGATTTATATGAAGGATTATCCGACTCCAGTATACATTCAGACCATTCCCCCAGGGACACAGGTTTGTGATCGTCACACAGGCATGACTGCTGCTCATCCAGGGGAAAGAGTCGTCGATCTCTACATTTAACAATAACTGGATTGTCTGTTATAAAAAAATAAATTTTACACAGTTTACTTTAACCCTTTACCACACAATTCCCAGTTTTACCTACCCTGAAGAAGAAAGCTTTTCAAAACATTGTGGGAAAAAAGAGAAAATGCTGGCAACCAGCATTTTCTCCTTTTCCCACAATGTTTCTACCCTTTCCAAAACAAATTTCAATTTTTGATTCACATTTTATTTGTCGTCTACAAATGTTCTGAATTTGGAAAAGTCCTAAATTTTATCATTTTGTAAAGAGTTAAGGCTATTTATGCGTAAAATTAATTAATTTAATGCATCTGCAGTTGACAGTTCTGAAAAAGAAAGTGGGATAAAGAGCAATTGCTTGTAACAAGCAACTGATTTTGTTTCCACAATGTTTTCTATAGTTTAGAAATCCTGTATTTTCCTTCACGTGTGCAATTTGTGCTAGGCTTTGGTGGATCTAAGAATAGTCTGTATAGTACAGGGTTGATATTTAATTTGAGTGGCACTCTGGCAAAAAGGGGATTTAACACATGTCTGTGATCCATTAACTCTTTACCACACGAGAAAACTGTGGACTTCTCCAAATTGAAAGCATTTGCAGACGACAATATAAATGTGGCTCAAAGTTGGAGTCTGTCTTTGAAAGGATAGAAAACATTTTGGGAAATGGAGAAAATGCTGGTTACCAGCATTTTCTCATTTTCCCAAAAATGTTTTCAAAGGCTTTTTTCTTCAGGGTTGTTAAAACTTGGGATTGTGTGGTAAAGAGTTAAGCAAGTCTAACAGCCAACTGAATCTGGAGGTAGACTGATCCTTTGACCTGCAGAAAATTGGCCAATAGCAAAAAGTTTCGACCAGGTCAGCTTGTGTGGACTGTGCAGGCTGACCGGGGTCCGTACTTTAGGCAGATGCATTAAACCCCTTTTTTCACAAAGCATGGATCATTTGTATTTTACTTTGTGGCATTAAATTAACGAAATCAACATCCTCAGTCAGTACCAGAGATGCAGATGCAGCAATTCTAAGGCTGCTTTTGTCAGAATATTTTTCAAATAAGCGGACAGTGTGGGTTCAACATTAGACTGCACTGTGTAGTCTGATCTTGCTCTTTACTGTCTGCATAAGCAATGAAAACCAGGTCAGTGCTTCAAGGACTAGGTATATCTAAACAATGTGCTACAAACTTCAGTATGAATCTTCAAATACGAGGTTCTGCAATTTCGAAATGTCCACATCAACTTTCTCCATGAAACAAGGGAATTAACTCAAATTTCTATGTACAACATGGATAACAGACAAGAGTTGGCATTCCTTTCCACTTCATATACACGTAAGTCTTCCAAAGCCCATGATGTAACTGCTTTTTCTGCTAAATATGGGTCTGGCTGTACCATGTTTTGAAATAAAGCAAACACTCATAGTAATGTGCACAAAATTGGTCCATGCAGGCTGACCTGGGTCTATTTATTTTTTCCAATCGATACATTTTTTGAAGTAAAAGGACCATTTTAACTCATGATTCAGTCAGCTTTCAGACAAAGTGGATTCCTATTATGCATTAACCCTTTACCACACAATCCCAATTTTTAACGAACCTGAGGAAAAAGCCTTTTGAAAACATTGTAGGAAAAGGAGAAAATGCTGGTAACCAGCATTTTCTCCTTTTCCCACAATGTTTTCTGCCCTTTCATAGATTGAAATAGTCAATTTTGTGACTTGTAATTTGTCGTCTGCAAATGCTTTCAATTTGGACAAGTCTAAAATGTTGTCGTTTGGTAAAGAGTTGAACTCCCATTTCCCAGAGCATAGCTCATGTATAAAGTTTTAATATGATGACAACAAAACGTATGGAAGAGCTATAGACAAAACAGTGCTTTGTGCCAGAGGCTATGAAAACCTCTCTTGCAAAAGCTCAACAAGCTCTGTGCTAATGCTTAAACCTTTACCAGACGACAAAATTTTAGTCTTGTTCAAATTGAAAGCATTTGCAGATGACAATTTCAATGTGGCTCAAATAGTGCAATTTTTCTATGATAGGGTAGAAAACATTGTGGGAAAAGGAGAAAATGCTGGTTACCAGCATTTTGTCCTTTTCCCACAATGTTTTTAAAAGGCTTCTTTCTTAGGGGCGTCAAAAGGCGGCATTGTGCGGTAAAGGGTTAACCCTTTCCTGCACAATCCTGACTTTTAACGACCCTGAGAAAGAAGGCTTAAGAAAACATTGTGGGAAAAGGACAAAATGCTGGTAACCAGCATTTTCTCCTTTTCCCACAATGTTTTCTTCCCTTCCCAAAGCCAATTTCAATTTTGCAGTCATAATGGTTTTGTCGTCTGCAAATGCTTTCAATTTGGACAAGTCTAAACTTTGGTCGCTTGGTAAAGAGTTCAAAGAAGCAAAGGAAAATAAAGGTTACCGATTAGCTTTCGTGTTCTGTATCTGTTTCCATTACAACCGTTGATGCACCGACTCCATTGTGACCACTCCCCAAACACACATTCTTCATTACACGACTTGTAACATTTCTGCGACACTGGAGGTATAGGACCTATATGTTTTATACAGATATCTACTGGCTGCAGGGTACCATTCTCTGACCTGCAGGACACATCTGAAATACAGGGAATATAATACCATAGTTAAACTTGTATAGGATCTTTCTGTTTTATACAGATATGGACCTATATGTTTTATACAGATATCTGCTGCCTGCAGGGTACCTGTTCTCTGACCTGCAGGACACATCTGAAATACAGGGAATATAATACCATAGTTAAACTTGTATAGGATCTTTCTGTTTTATACAGATATGGACCTATATGTTTTATACAGATATCTGCTGCCTGCAGGGTACCTGTTCTCTGACCTGCAGGACACATCTGAAATACAGGGAATATAATACCATTGTTAAACTTGTATAGGACCTTTCTGTTTTATACAGATATGGACCTATATGTTTTATACAGATATTTACTGGCTGCAGGGTACCTGTTCTCTGACCTGCAGGACACATCTGAAATACAATGAAGATGATATTATTTTTACACTTACAGTACAGGACCTGTAGATTTTATACAGATATCTAAAGGGTCTATATTCAACTACTATTCTAAACTGAAACCAAGTCTATTATGAACAAATTTTCAAAATTTCCCACTTTTGGGCCTAGGATAAGCTGACCCGATACCCATCTTCCAACAAACTTTTGCTCATACACGGCAAAAGATGGCAGCGACAATTACACAGATTATGAGACAATTATTCTTTTCCTCCAGAGCAAAGAGATCTTTAAGAAAAACAACAATTTTGGACAATGGCAGGCTATACGCTCAACAATTTTTTTTCCAAATTTCCCACTTCTGTTCCAGCATCTACAGGGAATCATATCATTGGCCACTATTACATTTACAAACAAAATACTTCACTTGGAATCCAGCAGCAGTGTGCAGCCCTAAAGCCGAGTACAAATATCTTTTAACTCTTTACCAAATGACAAAATTTTAGACTGGACCAAACTGAAAGCATTTGCAGACGACAAATTGTAGACGACAAATTAAGTGTAAATTAAGCTTAAATAGTGATTTATGTATTGGATAGGGTAGAAAACATTGTGGGAAAAGGAGAAAATGCTGGTAACCAGCATTTTCTCCTTTTCCCACAATGTTTTCTACCCTTCCCAAAACAAATTTCAATTTTTGTGTCAAATTAATTTTGTTGTCTGCAAATGCTTTCAATTTGGACTGGTCTAAAAATTTTGTTGTGTGGTAAAGATATAGATAATAAAGATGTACTTGAGATTTTTCTTGATGAAGTCTATACTGTACACCAATCTCATTTTCAACATAAAATTTTGAAAAATATTGGGAGTAAAGACCCAGGCCCCATGGTATTATTATCTAACCTACAGGAAACATACATAGAGGATCATACACAACATCTCTACAACACCATAGTGTCTATACAGGTATCATCAAGTTGTAGGGTATGGTTGCTGACTACTACTACTACCACAAGTTTATGATACTTACTCCTGGCTTGAAGTCCCTGACCACACTGAGGTATTTTATGAACAGGAAGATAACATTTACTCCAGGATTCGGTATCCCAGTAGAAACTCTCACAGAATGTCAGGTTTGTACACTGCTCTGTCTCTGTCAGAATGTTGGGACAAGCCTTTCCACCATGTTTGGGACTTTTGATGATATAGCGATACCTCTTCTTGATAGGAACTGTCTGCTTGGCTGAAACAAAACAGTATCAGAAAGGCAAGTTCAACCCTTTACCAAAACTTCCCTTTTTTACCAATCCTCAGGAAGAGGGATTTTGAAATCCTTTGAAGGATAAGAAAAAAATGCTAGTAACAAGCATTTTCTTCTTTTCCTACAATGTTTTGTACATTCTAAAGACAAACCTCATTATTTAACCCTTTAACACACACTCCCGTGTTTTAACGACCCTGTAAGCGAAGGCTTTTGAAAACATCGTGGGAAAAGGAGAAAATGCTGGAAACCAGCATTTTCTTCTTTTCCAACAATGTTTTCTACCCTATCCAAAACAGAAATTATCATTTGAGCTACATTAAATTTGTCGTCTGCAAATCCTTTCAGTTTGGACCAGTCTAAAATTTTGTCATTTGGTAAAGAGTTAACCCTTTACGAGATGACAAAATTTTAGCTCGTTCAAATTGAAAGCATTTGCAGACGACAATTTCAGGGTGGCTCAAATGGCGCAAATTTTCTTTGATAGGGTAGAAAATATTTTGGAAAAAGGAGAAAATGCTGGTTACCGGCATTTTCTCCTTTTCCAACAATATTTTCAAAAGGCTTCTTTCTGAGAGGCGTTAAAAGACGGCATTGTGCGGTAAAGGGTTAAACCACATTTACTCTCTGTAGTCTTCAAATAAGCTTTCAAGCCAACCATATCTACAATTTTATCCTTTGGTAAAGAGTTAAAAGCAGTCTCATAGACTAGGGTTAATAAAGTCATATCCAAGCTAATAAAAGTGCCTCTGTGAGAGCAAAACAGAGAGAATTTGTGTCATTTTACCTTCCCAGCATTCCGAGTCACAAGGCGACCAATCAGAGTACTCCGTCACTTCACAGTCTATCGGACAAGGCACCTCACAGGACTGGGTTGTCATTGGTTTCACGGACAATGTACATCTACCATAAAAACAACAACAGCTGTAATCTTCTTCTAAGATTTATCAACCCTTTACCACACAATCCCGAGTTTTACCAACCCTGGGAAAGAGGCCTTTTGAAAACATTGTGGGAAAAGGTGAAAATGCTGGTAACCAGCATTTTCTCCTTTTCCCGCAATGTTTTCTCTACCCTATCAAAGATAGAAATCATCATTTGAGCTACTTTCAATTTGTCATCTGTAAATGCTTTCAGTTTGGACCATTTTGTTATTTTGTCCTTTGGTAAAGGGTTAAGATTGCTTCCTAGTCACAAACAGCACCTTACCCCTTTACCAACACAATATTGAGTACTAACGATCCTGTGGAGGGTATTTCAAAACATTGTGGGAAGAGGAGAAAATGCTGTTAACCAGCATTTTCTCCTTTTCCCAAAATGTTTTGTACCCTATCAAAGACAAATCGAATCATTTGAGCTTCATGCGAATTGTCGTCTGCAAAACGCTTTCAATTTCAACAGGTCTATATTACGCTGGTGTGGTAAAAAGTTACCGAATTTTTGTTGCTTTTGCCAAAAATTAAAATCACAATCAAACCTTGCGCATTCTCGACTCTTTCCCAAACTACAAATATTTAGACTCGTCCAAATTGAAAGCTTTAGCAAACAACACAGCAAACATGACTGAAATAATGAGGTTTGTCTGAATGGCCACAAAATATTTTTGGGAAAAGGAGAAAATGCTGGTATCCAGCATTTTCTCCATTTTCCCACAATGTTTTCATGAGGGCTTCTTTCGCAGAATTGTTAAAATTTTGTGGAAAACGGTTAAAATGTCTTGTTTCTTGACCTTTGCTGACCAAAAACAACTTTGAAATTGTGATAACTGAGTATTTCTAGAGACTGTAAATATCTGATACATTACTTTGGAATGCTACCAAACAAACAAAACAAATGCCTACTTCAACTTTGTTTGGTATCCAACACCATTTTTAACATTGTTTCAGTTATATGATGACTCCTTGTACACCAACACATGCATTTCTTGATCTTTTTTGACCAGCACTTTTCCAAGCAACTGGCTGCTTTCCTCATGAAAATCATCAGTTCATCTGTGGAAGAGGAAATAATCCTGTTTCAGTGAGTATCATCATTCCTCTAAAAGCGTTTGTCACAGCAGTTACAACCAATTTCTCCCTTTTCCACAATGTTTTCTCAAGATACCTGCTACTAGATGAAAAGGCAATGAGTAAGTGTAGAACAGTCCATAAGAAAGTCTTTGAATTGGCAACAAACCTTTGATCTGCAACAGGATGCCCTGCAGGGTAACTATAGCAACCAATATCTCTAACTTGTGTCCCAGGTCCACATAGTTTATTCCCATCAGTGACTTGACATGTGCGCCAATCCCCAGAGTGCCATATGTAGATGGCACATTCTATAGTCGTAGGACAATGCTGCACTTCTGTCAAGTATCTACTCAATGGGCATGCCTTCCCACCTAGTTAAAAAGAAACTGGACTGATTAACTATTATCCAAATGACAAAATTTCAGACTCAACCAAACTGAAAGTATTTGCAGATGACAAGTTAACCCTTTACCAAACAAGCCCTGGTTTTCACGTGTCTGCAGTACAAGTCTTTTGAAAACACTGTGGGAAAAGGAGAAATTGCTCGTAACGAGCAATTTCTCCTTTTCTCACAGTGTTTTCTACCCTTTTTGATAACTTTCTGCCATTTTCATCAAACGTATGCAAACTCTTTTAATCTGGACCAGTCCAAAATTTGTCGTTTGGGAAAGGGTTAAACATGGCAAACATATAGTGGATTTGTCTCTGAATGGATAGAAAACATTGGTGGAAAAGGAAAAAATAATGGTTACCAGCATTTTCTCCTTTTTTCACAATCTTTCCAAAAGCCTTCTTCTCTAGGACCATAAAAACACAAGATTTTTTAGTAAAGGGTTACAGTTAACGACATCAAATTTGTTTTGGGTGGCACTAAGTCAGTGATTACCTCATTTTCAGAGGATCCTTTGCAACTAACAATCCTTAGAAAAAAGGTCTTCTTTAGACATTGTCAAAAAGGATTGGAGTGGCATTTCCTGTTTTCAAACCTTTTAACCCTTTACCACATAATCCCGACTTTTAACGACCATGTGAAAGAAGCCTTTGGAAAAGATTGTGGGAAAAGGAGAAAATGCTGGTAACCAGCATTTTCTCCTTTTCCCACAATATTTTCTACCCTTTCCAAAACAAATTTCAATCTTTGAGTCACATTAATTTTGTCGTCTACAAACGCTTTCAGTTTGGACGGGTCTAAGATTTTGTCGTTTGGTAAAGAGTTAACTCTTTACCAAACGTAAAAATTTTAGACTTGTCCAAATTGAAAGCATTAGCAGACGACAATTTAAATGTGGGTCAAATAATGGAATTCGACTTTGATAGGGCAGAAAACATTGTGGGAAAAGAAGGAAATGCTGGTAATCAGCATTTTCTCCTTTTCCCAAAGTGTTTTCAAAAGGCTTTTTTCTCAGAGTCGTTAAAAGTCAGCAGTGTGTGGTTAAGGATTAAAGAAGAAACCCCGATCATAAGAATTATTTTTTTCCCATGCAAATGCTTTCAATATAAAAAGTCTAAAGTTTCATTGTATGAAACAGATATCATAAACTAGTTACCAGGTCCAGCCTGAGCAAGAATGGTTCTATGTCTGTTGCGTTGAGCTGCCCGACTACGTCCCTCCTGACACAAGTTTGGACATGGAGACCAAGGCGTCCATTCAGACAAGATACAATCGTTTGGACACGGAATGTCACAGTCTTGTCTGGGGTTAGGTCGTCTGTCATCCAATTCCTCACATTTGGAATCGGCCACACGGATCTACAATCAAAATTCACAAACAGTCAATCAAGGTAACTGCTAAACAAGCACGGTATGTTGTAAAAGGTACTCTAAACATAAATATCTTTCATTACATCTTTATCTATATAAAGCTGTCTGTCACAGCTACAGAATGGATCATAATGATTTTACATGTTACATTAATCTTTTACAACACAATCTTATGCTTTCACTACCCTGCAGGAGAAACCTTTTGAGAACATGGTGGCAAAAGGAGAAAATGGTGGTTACCAATATTTTCTCCTTTTTTCATAATGTTTTCTGCCCTTTTAGAGACCAATTCATCGTTTGAGTCATAATTATATGAATTTTGTCTGCAAATGCATTCAACTTGGACCAGTCTAAGATTTTGTCGTTTGGTTAACCCTTTACCAGACGACAAAATTATAGCCTTGTCCAAATTGAAAGCATTTGCAGATGACAATTTCAGTGTGGCTCAAATGGTACAACTTTTCTTTGATAGGGTAGAAAACATTGTGGGAAAAGGAGAAAATGCTGGTTACCAGCATTTTCTCCTTTTCCCACAATGTTTTCAAAAGGCTTTTTTCCCAGGGGCATCAAAAGGCGTCATTGTGCAGTAAAGGGTAAAGAGTTAATCCTCAATTCATGCTGATATCTCTCATTATACATAGATGCAGCAAATTTGCTACAACAGGTAAAAGCAATCCAAAACCACTTACCCCATGTTTATTCACACAAGCAAGGGTTCTCATTGCTATGCCCAGCCCACATGGCGGGAAGGAGTTTGGGTTTAACAGGGTACAGGCAGCTACTGTCATGTTCCAGCTGTAGCAGGGCTGAGGGTCACAGATCTGAGTCTCACTGAGGTGTAAGCATTTTGAACCTTGACCCTGTGGCTCTGTGAGTATAGTTCTGGTCCTGTACCTCTGACCTGCAGGTAAAATATTGAAAAAATTAGATACTGTCACAGGTATACTAAAGGCAAGCAAGCAAGGGGCAATCAAAATGCGCTTGCTTAACTCTTTACCAGACAACAAAAACCTTAGACAAGGCAATGCCCAGAGAGGAGTTCTCAACAAAGATAAATGTAATCACATAATCTGCCTTGTTTTCTGTGTAATACATGTATATCCATTACAAATTTTTTAATCTTACACACGTCTGAGACAAAATTTTGTGATGTCATAAAAACATTATGTGATGTAATTTGTTAACCCTTTACCAGACGACAAAATTTTAGACTTGTCCAAATTGAAGAGCTTGCAGACGAACATTTTAGATTTGATGAAAATGGCAGAAAGTTCTCAAAAAGGGTAGAAAACACTGTGGGAAAAGGAGAAATTGCTCGTTACGAGCAATTTCTCCTTTTCCCACAGTGTTTTCAAAGACTTGTACTGCAGACACGTGAAAACCAGGGCTTGTTTGGGAAAGGGTTAAAGCATTGCATCCATGCAGATTATCAATCACAAAACATGTCAAAAGGCTGTGGTAAAGCTAAGGTTTGTTTCAATTCTAGATCTGAAATCACGTAGTTATTTGTCCGCTTCTGTGGAACTATTTGTGAACTATCTTTATGCCAAAAGTACACTACATATCTGTAAACGCAGTGGGCAGTCTCGTTCATGAATATGTAGGTTTTGTGTTTAGACCCTACCATTATATGCATTTTTCTTGAGATATACTTATGTGATAAAAAGAATCTGACATTTGTTGGCTTTTGAGCTAAATTTAATTAAATTTGTCAAGAAAAAATATTATTACGCTCACTGAAGTCTCCCTTAACCCTTAAAGCGCCTTTCACTAATATAGTTGCCTTTGCGGCCAGTGTAGATCAAGATCAGGCTGCACAAAACGTACAGCCTGATCTTTGATCTACACTGTCCGCTATGTTAAAACGCTACAGGCAAAAGGTACCAATGAACTTGCAATTATCTTGGTTTTACTCTAAAATGAAAATGTCCACTGGGTTTATTTCGCGCTTTACGGGTTAATAACATGTTTTCAGACTTGTTTAAAAAAATTTATCTCAAACGCCGACGCATGTTAGATCCTATATATCTGTATGCCAAAGAAATAGCAGACAGACAGATCGATGGACAGCCACAAAGGCTTTTTCCAGTGTATCTCTGTAACATGTTGGTTTTTTTTTTTTAAAAGGTCTAAACAGTCCTCTGCAAGACACAAGTTAACCCTCTAGCACACAATCCCACAAGTTTTAATAATGCTGAGAAAAAATGCTTTTGAAAACATTTTGGGAAATGGAGAAAATGCTGGTAACCTTTTCCCACAATATTTTCCATCCTATGAAATTTTGTCATTTTAGCCATATTTAATTTGTCATCTGCAATTGCTTTCATTTTGTACCAGTCTAAATTTTTTTTTAATTTGGTAAAGGTTTAACTCTTTACCAAGTGACAAAATTTTGGACCAGTCCAAATTAAAAGCATTTGAAGACGACAAAATAAATGTGACTCAACAATTGAAATTTATTTTAGGAAGAGTAGAAAACAGTGTGGGAAAAGGGGAAAATGCTGGTTACCAGCATTTTCTCCTTTTCCCACAATGTTTTCAACAGGCTTCTTCCTCAGGGTCGTTATAAGTTGGGCTTGTGTGGTAAAGGGTTGAGTTAAAGTAAGGCAACACGTACCTGTTCCTTCATCATCTCGTTTCCGTCTAAGATAGAGTTCACAGTCTGTGACTTTACACTCCGTCCAGTCTGACCACTGAGACAGGGTACAGTCTAAATCACATTTAGCAGTACATAACTGAGAGGTAACAGGGCGTCTTTCTGTACAGTGAGATTCTTGCACTGGCTTTTCCTTTGTGTCTTCTGAAAAATTAGGAAAAGAGTAGAATGTTCACCAAAGTTACATTAACCCTTTACTAAATACCCCTCCCCATCCCCCCAGGTTTTCTAATCTTAACAACTCTCAGACTAACCCTGAAACAAACTACAAAGTTTTAGGCTTGTCCAAATTGAAAGCATTTGCAGACGACAAATTAAATGTGGCTAAAATGATGAGATTTGTCCATGAAAGGGTAAAAAACATTGTGGGAAAAGGAGAAAATGCTGGTAACCAGCATTTTCTCCTTTTCCCACAATGTTTTGAAAACCTGTATTCCATGGAGGACCGTTTAAACTGAAGATTGTTTGGTAAAGGATTAAAACATTTCATGTTACCACCATTTTTCTTCTTTTCAGACAATGTTTTCTATCTTTTTACAGACCAGTCTATTTGTTTTGAGCAGATTTGATGTCACTGGAAATGCTTTCAATTCGGAGTATTCCGACAAATCTCCGATTTTGTAAAATGGTAAAGAGTTAACCCTTTACCACACAATCCCGACTTTTAACAACCCTTAGAAAGGAGCCTTTTGAAAACATTGCGAGAAATGGAGAAAATGCTGGTAACCAGCATTTTCTCCTTTTCTCGCAATGTTTTCTTCCCTTCCCAAAACAAATTTCAATTTTTCAGTCAAATTTATTTTGTCGTCTGCAAATGCTTTCAATTTGGACTAGTCTAAAATTTTGTCGTTTGGTAAAGAGTTAAAGTGCCTTTCACAATTGCCTTTCTGATCAATGTAAACCAATTAGTTTAGCCAATCAGACATTATGTTGCTTTGAAATTGAGAAAATTTTTGAGATCTAGAATGCAATTCAGATTGGTTGGTGAATACCAACCCAGGATTTTGTTCCTCTCTATACTATAGCTGGTCCATTGTCATTAACCCTTCACCACAGTCACGACTTTTAATGACCCTGAGAATGAAGCCTTTTGAAAATATTGTGGGGAAAGGAGAAAATGCTGGTAACCAGCATTTTCTCCTTTTCCCACAATGTTTTCTACGCTTTCCCAGACAAATCTCATCATCTGAGCCACATTTGTGATGCTGTCTGCAAATGTTATCAACATGAGCAAGTCTAAATTCCTGTCAACTGGTAAAGAGTTAACCCCTAATGCACCTTTCAGGACTTTAGTTGCCTTTGCGGCCAGTGTAGATCAAAATCAGACTGCACAAAATGTGCAGTCTGATCTTCATCTACACTGTCCACTCTTCAGAGACGTTCTGGACCAGAGCAACCTTGTAACTGCAAATATTTAGGTCTAATTTTGAGACTGAAAGTGGTTGTTGGGTTTATTTGGTGCTCTAAGGATTAAAGATTAAAAACTTCTGAAACAATTCTGCAGCAGAAGACTTTGAAAAAAAATCCTGTAGAATTGTACTATCTACATGAATTAACTTTTTACCAGCCAGCAAAATGTCAGACTTGTCCAAACTGGAAGCATTTGCAGATGACAAATTGAATTTGGGGTCAAGTAAAGGTTTCTTTTTTTTTAAAATGGTCAAAGAAATTCTGGGCAAAGGAGAGGACATTGGTAACCAATATTTTCTCCTTTTCCCAGAATGTTTTCAAAAGATTTCTTCTTTAGGACTGTTGACATATCCGAGCGTTTTGGTAAAGAGGTATGACTGAGTGATTAACTGCACATGAAAATGTTGTGGAAAAAAGTAAAGTAACTCCTTTCAGGTGTGAATCATTCAATAGAGAAATTTTCATGTTACCTCTTTACCAAACAACAAAATTTTAGACTTGTCTAAATTGAAAGCATTTGCAGACGACAAATTAAACATGATTCAAAAACTTAAATTTACCTCTGGAAGGGAAGAAAACATTGTGGGAAAAGATGAAAATGCTGATTAACAGCATTTTCTTGTTTTCCCACAAAGTTTTCAAAAGGCCTCTTCCCCAGGGTCGAGAAAACCCAGGATTGTTTGGTAAAAGTCTAAAGTCTGTTCTGTACTGTGGTGGTTTATCATAATGCATTATTTAACCCTTTACCGCATAATGCCACCTTTTGACGCCCCTTGGTAAGAGGCCTTTTGAAAACATTGTGGGAAAAGGAGAAAATGCTGGTAACCAGCATTTTCTCCTTTTCCCACAATTTTTCTACCCTATCAAAGAAAAATTGCACCATTTGAGCCACACTGAAACTGCAAATGCTTTCAATTTGGACAAGGGTAAAATTTTGTCGTCTGGTACATAACAATTTTTGGCTCATGCAACTTTTGAGTGAATAGATAGAAAAGGTATTTTCTCTGAATAACAGAAGAAAAGTGATATGTAGTGTACTTTTGGCATACAAAAGTGACAGTTCCTTTCCTGTATTTAACTACCATATATCGATTGATCCTTTCTTTGCCTTGTTTCTTTTCTGGTCTACTTTTTAACCAAACACATTATAGAGTTTAAAATAAATGAGTGCCACTCTGGCAAAGGAAGTTTAATGCATCTGTGATGCATTATACCAAGCAAGTCATCACATAATTATGGATCCATAAAACCCATTTTGTCTAACACACAGCTGAATACTGAGGTACAATGGCCCTTGAGCATAAAGAAAATTTAACAAAAGCAAAATTTTTGTCTAAGGTCAGCCAGCGCTAACTGCACAGGCTGACCTGGGTCGAGACTTTTTGCAGATGCTGTAAACCCCAAATTCACAGAACATTGCTCAAATGAAAAGAATATTATAAGCCAATCATTTTGTGTGGGCTGACATTGGATCTACATTGTGGGCAAAGACATACATTATTTCAAATTTTTAGGGTTCTTATTTCTCAACTTACCATCTTTCTGTACACATATGGCTTTTCTAGTTTGTATACCAGTTGTGCAGGGGTAGCCACCAGGTGGTGCCTCACACTCACTCCAACTTGTCATTTTCCACATTGTTCTATAAGAAGAGTGTTTATATTTATAATATCCTAACATCCTCAATTCTTACACTACTGAACAAAGTCAACTAGGAATCTGTAGCCAATAGGTGAAAACCTAATAATAGTGATTTAATTTTTTTTCCATAGGAAAAAAACAACAACAATGTAATTATATAGTGCAGATCAGACGTAAAATCAGATTGCACCTTCTATGTAGTCTGATCTTGATCTACACTGTCCGCCTATGGATTAGAAGACGGCATCAGGGTCAGTATTCACCAACCGTTCTTGAGAACATTCTTGGTCTTAGTCTTCAAGATTTTCTAGATTTGAAAGTAACATAACTTCTGATTGGCTAAGCCACATGGTTTAGCCAATCAGAAGTTGTGTTACTTTCAAATGTAGAAAATTCTGGAGAATAAGTCTAAGAATGTTCTTAAGAATGGTTGGTGAATACGGACCCCAGCCACTTTGTTGAAAAAGATATTTTGCTACCAAGACTGATCTTAAACTCTCACATGAACACCTTTCTAATGCAGTGGAGATGTCTTATTTGCATTGGTTTTAGTCTTTTCCAAACATTTCAAAACAATCCCATGTTTTAACTCTTTACCAGACGACAAAATTTTAGACTGGCCCAAATTCAAAGCATTTGCAGACAACAAATTAAATGTGGCTCAAATGATAGGATTTGTTTCTGAAAGGCTAGAAAACATCGGGGGGAAGGAGAAAATGCTGGTTACCAGCATTTTCTCCTTTTCCCATGATGTTTTCAAAAGCCTTGTTTCCCAGGGGTGTTAAAACTCGTAATTGTACGGTAAAGAGTTAACTAAAGACCCAAACTTTTGAAAATATTGTGGGAAAAGGAGCAAACACTGGTTATACCAGCATTTTCTCCTTTTCCCACAATGTTTTCTACACTTTCACAAGAAAATTCCACCATTTGACCCACCCTCTATTTGGTGTCTGCAAATGCCTTCAATTTCCATTGGTCCAAAATTTTGTCCTTTGGTAAAGAGTTATATTATGAAATGATGTTAAGTTATTGTTAAAAAATGTGATACCGGTAAAAAAAATCAAATCTTACCTAGGACATTCCTTTCTTTCTGAGGTCCTCACCGGAAAATATCGAATTAAAGGTGGGCAAGGTTTTCCTGCACCCAGAGGTATTTGAAGAATTTTCCTAGTTTTGATCATATAGCCATGCTGCAGGGTACCATCCTGCCTATAACAACTGGTATTGAGAGAGATCATACTGGAGTATGGGGAAACAACACAATCTTGGGGAATGATACATGTTTGTTGAGCAATCAGCTCTGTGATGGTTGAGCGGAGGTAATCTGCACAATTTCTGGAAAGAGAAAAAAAGTTATAGAGCAAAGGTCATCTATCCTTTTACTGAACAATTCTACATTTTAATGACCCTTAGAAAGAAGCCTTTTGAAAACAATAAGCCCTGTGAAAAATATGTGGCAGTGTGTGACATGTGAAAAGAAGAAAATGGTGGTAACCAGCACTTCTCCAGTTCCAACATTGTTTTCTACTCTGCCATCATTTAAACTCTGTCAGACAAGTACCATCATTTAGACAATTTGTCACCTACAAATTCTTTCAACTATTTTGAAAAGGAAAAAAAAAATAAGTTGAAGATAAGCTATATACTTGTAATTCTAATAGGAAAAAATTCCAAACTCTTTATCCTTTTCTTTGCTAATCTTGCACTGTGATAATACAATACAAAACAAGAGCATCGCATGCAGGTGCCAACGCTTGGCTTCAGTTGTTTTTTGTGAAATTCTAAGTAAAAAAGGGGCATAACTGTGCCAACTAGAACTGTCACAAACCAGACAAAAATACCCCCCGGCACCTTGTCACTGAAGCAGCACAATCAGAGAAAACAAAGTTCACCTGTGACCTTGAACTTTGACCCATGAGGCCCAAAAAAAGTAGGGCACCTCCTTGGGTCATCAGGAACACTTGTATAAAGTTTCATGGTCCTAGGTCAAACAGCTTTTGAGTTAGAGCATGGAAACAAAAATATGGACGGATTGGATTGACAGATGTACGAACAGATGCATGAATGGATGGACAAAGGGACAGACAGACAGACAGACATGGTGAAACCAGTATACCCCCCTCTACTACAAAGTTGGGGGGTATAAAAATATTTTGATGGTTACCTACCCCTGTTGTATGGGTTCCCTTTTTGATAGTTAACAATTAGTCCTAGTTTGAGCTAAAATATCTTGAATAATAACACAGATATTGTAAAATGTCAAAGTTTTTGCACAACAACATGAGTGACAACAACACTAGGGCTATGACAATAACTCAATGTTTTAGCCAAGCTAAATAAAGCTACTGCATTCAAATCCAATTACCAAGTTTCCACATGTCAGGAATAAGCAGCTTTCGAAAATTTTGTGGGAAAAGACAAACAGAGATAATCATGCTTGTTGCTTGTTGCTTGGCTTGGCTTAGGACTCTTCAGATGTCGAAGAAGATCAAGCAAAGTTTGATTCTTAATTGTGTTGCTAGACAGAGGGGGAATGCTGCTGCATATACCCATAATGGTGCCAGCTGGTGCTAGTGATGCTACTAATGGCACCACATGACAGTGGTGCTTGTGGGTGCCAGTAAGGTATTGTAAATAAATCAACATGCTGTATGGTGCTGGTTTGTGATGGTTGAAAAAATTTGCTTCTTGACTGTATTGTTGGACAGAGGACGAATGCTGACTTATATACCACATGGTGCCAGTTGATGCCAGTGGTGCTATTTGTAGCTTCACATGACACTGGTGCCAGAGAGTGCCAATACAGTATTTTAACTCTTTACCACACAGTCACAGGTTTTAAGGACCCTGAAAAAAAAGCCTTTTGAAAACATTGTTGGAAAAGGAGAAAATGCTGATAACCAGCATGTTCTCCTTTTTCCACAATGTTTTCTAACCTTCCAAAAACAAATTTCAATTTTTGAGTCCCATCCATTTTGTCATCCGCAAATACGTTCAATTTGGACTAGTCTAAAATTTTGTCGTTTGGTAAAGAGTTAAATGGATCAAAATGCCATATGGTGCTGGGGGTGCCTGTTTTATTCTCAACTTTCAGCTTTACATGCAGCTCTTGCCCAAACTGTATTGTGGGAAAAGGAGCAACAATAATAATAATAATAAAACCTGAACCTTTCTCTATCATATTTCTCGTTTGTGCCTGAATGTGCTACTTCTGGAATATCTAAAATAAGTTGTTGTAGTAAAAGGATAATTACATAATATTTCCACCAGCATAGAACTGTACTCAGGGGAAATCATAAAATAAATCCAACAAGGTTACACAAACTGATTACAAAATTTGTGATTCGAATAAGAAAAGATCTCCATTTGTAGCAAATTTTTCAAGATCACCAAATAGCAACAGACCTGACTACCCAGTATATCTGACATTTTTTCATCTATCCCTTACCTCTTTACCAAACGACAAAATTTTAGATTCGTTTAAACTGAAACCATTTGCAGACGACAAATTAAATGTGACTGAAAAATTGAAATTCATTTTGGGAAAGGTAGATAACATTGTGGTTACCAGCATTTTCTCCTTTTCCCATGTTTTCAAAAGGCTTCTTTCTCAGGGTCGTTAAATGTCGAATTGTGTGGTAAAGAGGTAAATTTCATTGATACAATAATTATGATAGCAAAAGAGCCATCACATTATGACAAACTGAGCGAACAAATTGCAAAACTGTGTGGGTTGTTCCTTAGTAAAGGTCCAAAACTTTGTTCATTCACAAAATTTTCATGCGCTGAGGACACAGTGAAGTACATACAATTATTTCGATGAACTAAAAGTTACCTTAGGATGATGGGATAACAAACTTTGGTGTATGCCAGTGAATGCCAAACTATCTCTGTACCCTGGTCTACTTACACTGGGTCAATATGTTCTAGGGAAGAGGTGCATTAACAAGTACATAAATAAAGCAACCGCGATACTTTCAGATGTTGCATCTTTTGCACAACATTTTTGCTACAGTCTAAAGAAAAAAACAACCAATGGAAAGACAACCAAACATCAAATTAAGTGAAAGATCCAATACAAATTTGATTGGTCCATCCAGTTTTGTGATCTGGACCCAAATTCAACCATTCTAAAATGCTTTCTTAGTCTTATTCTAAGTTAAAAAAGTAACAAAATTTCCCATTGGCTGATTGCATTATTTTGAATTTTAGAAAATCAATGAGAATCAAGTCCAAAAATTCCAGAATCAAACCTTATCATGACTTTCTTACAAACTTATTATAAATGATCTTAGTGTATAAAAGTATTAGGTTAGCATTTTGTGCATGCACAGGTGTCTAATGGACAATTATCCTTTGCTGACTTGTCTCAAATATCAATTTTTACCCACTCTTATACCACACACTGTAATGAACTAACACATCATAAACCAGTCGTTATTCATCATGGCATGGCAAAGCAGATAACATCCTCAGCCTTTTGAGTTTTCTGATGTTTACAAGTCTCTTCATACAGATTCTGGGCTCCAATCAGTTAACTGTCTGTATGCCGGACCAACAACAAGATGTTTTCTTCAGAGCGCATTGCTTGACACATTTTTTCTCACCTGTCCCACTGAAATTCTTAGGGTGCATTTTGTCTGATGTTCTTAAACCGAATCCATCTTCTGAGTGTCTAATTGAAAACTATCTGTGACAAATCTGAATAATAAGTTTAACTGGTTCCCTAATGCGATCTCCACTATGCTCCACTGCAAAAGCAGAGACCAGTTATACTGGCATCTGATTCTGTACGCAAATGTTTCAGATCAGGCAATAAACTGGGAATCCATTAAGTCTCAATTCAAGCACTGAAGAAGCCATGACTATTCCCAGGCGTAAAATGTTGTCCACACCTAAAAATGACGACTTTTGACAGCGTTTTTAGCACCATGAAGCAAACAATACAATACAGGAAACAAGCTGATCTCCATAGTAAATTTTAGAAAAAATTGTGTCAGGTCAACATTCCCAAGTACTGAACCCTGACTTTTGCACAGAATAGAAGATTTTCCCCACAAAACAAACAACGACTTTTGACAGCGTTTTCTATGATGAGCGTAATTTTTCAAAGTAAGTTACAAAGTTGCATTGTTTGTATATCTGTATATATTGATATTTGGTGATGTCAATAAAATAAAAAAAATATTGAACATTTGTTTATTCATAATTCATTTGAAAATCATGAAACATTTTGACTCCCTGTTTTGACTTTTGACACCTAATTTCTGGATGATTTATTTTACGTATAGAAAACATAGACAGCAGCAACTCAGCTCTATAGAAATGAGTGGGGAAACCATTTTCCATTCATGTTTGGGCTAGAAAGTAATTGTTACTACAGAAATAATACGCCTATAAAGTTTTCAGAAAGCAGAAAGGATCAAAACTTATTTTCCTATCATTTGTATGGGCAACAAAGAGATTCTATTTTCTGACAATGAATAACAATATGCTAAAGTGCTTTTCACAAGACAAACTGTGCGTTTACCATGATTTACTGTGAAAGGCACGCCAACTGCATGCATCAAAAGATTTAGTTAGAAAACATATCAACACACCATCCCTAAAATCTACAGACAATTTTATGAAATAGAGACATATTTTACCTATTCATATCTATTTAAACATTTCTAACAGGCAATGAAGAAAAAAATTATGTGGCAGAATAATATTTGTTCTCTGATCTTGAATATGTACATGAGCCATGCTCTATGCAAAAAGGAGTTAACCCTTTCCCAAACGACAAATTTTGGACTGGTCCAAATTGAAAGAGTTTGCAGACAACAATTTTAAATTTGATGAAAATGGCAGAAAGTTCTCAAAAAGGGTAGAAAACACTGTGGAAAAAGGAGAAATTGCTCGTTATGAGCAATTTCTCCTTTTCCCACAGTGTTTTCAAAAGACTTGTACTGCAGACACATGAAAATCAGGGCTTGTTTGGCATAGGGTTAATGCATTGGCAGAAAGTATAAACCAAGGTCAGCCTGCCCAATTCCCACTATAAACTTTTTGCCATTGGTCATGTTAAAGGACCAGTCTACCTCATGATTAAGTTGGTTGTTAAACAAATGGATTTTTATGGATCCATTGTTATGTGATACATTGCTTGGTATAATACATCACAGAGATGCATTAAACCCCCTTTTGCCAGAGCATTGCTCAAACGGTTTCAACATTTAAACATTTCAACAGGAGAGAACAATCAAGCCTTTATTAAACTACCCTGTGTTTTAACGACCCTGAGGAATACAGATTTTAAAACATTGTTGAAAAAGGAGAAAATGCTTGCAGCTTTCCAACTTCAATGGACTGCTTGGCTTATAAACCATATAAAATTGGGATTATCTACTCAAATTTTGGTTTGGTAAATAACTGTTGATAGCATTTTGACAACAGCAGCAATTGCTTGTTAACAGTAATGTCTCCTTTAACCCATTTCCACACAATCCCGACTTTCAGCAACCCTTAGGTAGAAGGCTTTTGAAAACATTGTGGGAAAAGAAGAAAATGCTGGTAACCAGCATTTTCTCCTTTTCCCACAATGTTTTCTTTCCTATCAAGGAAAAATTCTGTCATTTGGGCCACCTTCAAAATGTTGTCTGCAAACGCTTTCACTTTGGACTTGTCTAAAATTTTGTTGTTTGGTAAAGGGTTAACCACAATATGTTTGAAACTGAACAACTTCAAGGTGTAACATGCTGTTTGAAGGTTCCAATATCTTAAACTTTAGTGAGCCAAATAAATCCATGACATTTTCATATGATAAACCCAAACATTTGCAACTTCAAAGTTATTCAGAATGTCTCGGCAAAGCAGAGTGTGTATATTGAACATCAGACTGCACATTCTGTGTAACCTGTCTTGATTTTCACTGGCCGCATAGACTACTTATGTCTTGAAAGGCATTTTAACTCTTTACCAAGTGACAAAATTTTAGACTGGTCCAAATTGAAAGTGTTTGCAGATGACAATTTAAGTGTGGCTAGAATGATGGAATTTGTTTTTGATGGGGTAGAAAGCATAGTGGGAAAAGGAGAAAATGCTGGTTACCAGCATTTTCTCCTTTTCCAACTGTGTTTTCAAAAGACTTCTTTGTTACGGTTGTTAACAGTTGGGACTGTGTGGTAAAAAGTTAATGGGAAAAAAAAAAAACATATTATTATCCAACATTAGATTATAAAATAAAATTTACTTACGTGTAACTAACAGGAAATCCATAACTATTTAAACACTGAATTCGTCTTCCTTGAAACCCAATTAATGGATGTATTCTGTTTATGGAATTAAACGAGTTGTCCCAAGAGCAATCATCCCAGGGTCCGATATGGTATGTGTAAGTATCTTTACAAGTATCACATGGAATCATTTCAGTAAAGTGTGGACACAACGTGCCGCCATTGGCCGGCGGAACAATTAGGCTACGCGTCCGAGTTCTGTTAGATATTATACAAGTATCACAGTTCTGCCAGGATGAAAAAGGTGACACAACACAATCTTGTGGACATTTTAACTGACATTTCTCTTGTTCGTCCGGTTTAGGTGCGAACTCCGAACATACAGAATCATCTTCCAAACGTCCATCATCACGCCACACACAAGTAACATTTCTGTACCGAATTCCACGGTGAATGGAACATTCCTTGTACTTGGAGTCAAGGACACAGTCTGAGAACTGGGGCTCAGCCCATTTGATTTTATCATGGTGAAATGAACACACTTTAAAACATTCTTCCATGCTCTGAAAGAAAAAAAGGCCTTTTGCTATAGTGCCACTCAAAATTTTATCCCTTTTGCTGATGACAAACTTTTAGACTAGTCCAAATTGAAAGCACTTGCAGATGACAATTTGAACTTGGCCAGAATGGTTGAAATTGTCTTTGAAAGAGTAGCAGACGCTGTGGGAAAAGCAGAAAGTATTGGTCAACAGCATTTTCTTCTATTCCCACAATGTTTTCAAAAGCTTTCTTTCTCAGGTTTGTTAAAACTTGGGATTGTGTGGTGCAGGGTTTTACGTGACTGGATATGAAAACATTGAGGCAAATACAGAAATTGCTTGGTAGTCAGGACTGAATTTACCTGTATATCTTTCAAAACATAACACAGCAGAAGTCTGAAAATATGACGGAAAGTGTAAGATAGAAAATAATGAGCTAATGACAAGTTAGAATAGTATATATCCATGCTCTGGGAAAAGGGGGCTTAATGCCTCCCCATGATATATTATACCAAGCAAGTCATCACATAATGATGAATCCATAAAATCCATATAGTCTAATGACTGACTGGATGTGGGATTAGAGTGGTCTTTGGACATGCAGAAACTTAACACTTAACCCTTTACCAGACGACAAAATCTTGGCCTTCTCCAAATTGAAAGCATTTGTAGACGACAATTTCAATTTGGCTAAAATGGTGCAATTTTTCTTTGATAGGGTAGAAAACATGGTGGGAAAAGGAGAAAATGCTGGTTACCAGCATTTTCTCCTTTTCCCACAATGTTTTCAAAAGGCTTCTTTCCCAGGGGCGTCAAAAGGCGTCATTGTGCAGTAAAGGGTTAAGCTGCTGAATAAAAGAAACAAAAATTTCTACTCAATACTAAAAGCCTAAACATTGCGCTTTCAAAGTTGATTTCACCGGAAAGAAAATACCGCATCGGACAGTGTAGATCAAAGATCAGACTGCACGTTCTGTGCAGTCTGATCTTGATCTACACTGTCCGCAAAAGGTCAGTGGGTCCCGATCAGCAGCTTAAGGGTTAATAGCAAAAGGTTTCAACCCCTGTCAGTCTGTGTGGACTGTGCAGGCTG
The DNA here is from genome assembly GCA_945859785.2 of Tridacna gigas. Lineage (NCBI taxonomy): Eukaryota > Metazoa > Mollusca > Bivalvia > Cardiida > Cardiidae > Tridacna > Tridacna gigas. The sequence continues at coordinate 57,816,708 of OX244035.2, forward strand.
ACATGGGCTGATACTTTTTGAAAATGCATTAAGCCCCCTTTTCACAATGCATGGCTTATCTCTTTGTCTTGCAGCAGGAGTTACATGAAAACAAAGTGACAGAAATAAAAATTTTACTTGTGGTAATATGCAATTTATCCCTTTGTCACAATGTTTTGAGATGTATCCAAATAACAAATAACTGATGTTCATGTTCTTTACTATACTTAAGAGTCGATATCGTGTAAATAGAAAACAACAACACCAAATGGGTATTATGAGTTCCAAAATTATTGTATATGAGCCATGCTTTGGCAAAAGGGGGCTTACTGCATCTCTGTGATGCATCATACCTATAAAGTCATGAAATGATCACTGATCCACAAAATTCATTTTGTCTAACCACCGACTGAATCATGAGACACACTGCTCCTTGGACATACAAAAAATTGACCAAAAGTGGAAGGTTTTAGTCCAGGTCGGCCTGTGCGGACTGCGATGTAAATTTTTCATTTATTTTCATAACCTTTACGCTCAGAATAAAAAGAAACTGCAGAAGATAAGATAAAACTGAATACCAAATATTTTTCAATTAACATCCCTTGGGTATTACGTTTTCTTTTTTCTGATGGGACAGCAGAAGCAACAGGGTAAAATTACAAAGAATTTTCAGGATATAAATGTTGCCATCTGGGTTTTAGAAATGTGTGATGACAGCAAAGATACAGGATACAGTCTTGAATGCAAAGACATGTATTTACTGTAAATCTAACCATTTAACTACAGCCTGATGTTCTAGGACATCAATTGTCTGTATTGTCTGTATCCTTCCATAGCAAGGAAGTACAAGTGAAGTTTCAAAACATGTGCAATTTTGTTACTTCATAGACAAAGTGATGAATATTTTCTCATTTAAGTTCAAATAATTTAAAATTGAGTTTGACTATGCCAGTAAATCATTAATTTAATCAAGAACATGTTACTTTTTTTTTTCTTCTTCCTATATTGTTGAGGAATTTATTGTTATCCAAAACTTATAATGTAATGGGATGTACATTTATACTAAAAAATGATGGAATCAGAGACATCAGTTAGTAAATGGTTTATGATGATGCTAATGCGATAAGTTTTTGCATGCTTTTGTCAGGAAGAATCTTAAGTGCTTGATCACACAATCCCAAGTTATAAGGACCCTGAAGGGGGAGGCTTTTGAAAACATTACGGGCAAAGGAGTAAATGCTAGTATCCAGCATTTTCCCTTTTTTCCAAATCGTTTCCTACTCTAAGAGTAAGACCCTTGCACCATTTTAGCCACAACTGATATGTTCTTGACAAATACTTTACATTCAGACAAGTCAAAAACCATTTCATTTGGTACAGGTTTAATATTTAACCCTTTACGGTACAATGCCACCTTTTAATGCCCCAGGGAAGGAAGCCTTTTGAAAACATTATGGGAAAAGGAGAAAATGCTGGTAACCAGCATTTTCTCCTTTTCCCACAATGTCTTCTACCCTATCAAAGAAAAATTGCACCATTTCAGCTACACTGATATAGTCGTCTGCAAATGCTTTCAATATGAACAAGGCTAAAATTTTGTCATCTGGTAAAAGGTTAAACCTGACTTGGGAAGACTGGCTGTGGTCTAAGTCCACTTTCACCTACAGAGGAGCTACTAGGGAAGCAATAAACCTTTTGCAACACAATTCCAAGTTTAATGACCTTGAGAAAAAAGCCTTTCGAAAACATTGCAGGAAATGGAGGAAATGCTGGTAACCAGCATTTTCTCATACTCTCTCACTGTTTTCTGCCTGTTCAGAGATGACTCCTATCATCTGGACCACATTCAGTTTGTTGTCTGCAAAGGTTTTCAATTTGGACACGTCAAAAATTTTATAATCTGGTAAAGGGTTAATAAGCCAAGAGCTTGAAGAACAGATGGTATATAAATGGTTAGGAATAATAAATGAGTTACGGTAATAATAAAATACTGAATTACACTGAATGAACAACAGAAGGGCCATGATGGCCCTGCATTGCTCAGCTGAGCCTGTGTACCTCTGGGAATATTCAGCAGCAGCGAACTGAAAATGTGGAAATCACCAAGACGAACATGCAGACCAACTTTGATGGGTTTTGGACTGAATAGTTTCCTCTAGCTTTGAACCAGGTTTCTCTAAAGTTTGTCCCAGTGAGCTACTTTCAGACCTGATGTGTCCTATTTGCAAACTTGTTCAAGATATCTTCATGATAAAGCATCTAACCAAATTTCAAATTGACTGAAAATGTAGCCTCTAGCGTGTAAACTAGGTTTTTCAAAGATTTTTCCCAGTGACCTCCTTTTTGACCAGACTTGACCTTTATCAAAACCTGTCACAGATATCTTCAAAACAAACCCTGATCAACTTTCATGATTATTGGACTCTAGAAGCTACGTAATGTTTTTCAAAGATTTGACCTAATGACCTACTTTTTGAACCAATGTGACCCATCTTAAAACCCTTCTGAGATATCAAGACAAACATTCTGACCATTGTTCATGAGGACTCAACTGATAATGTAGACTCTACAGTCTACACAAGGGTTTTCAAAAACTGACTCAGTGACCTCCTTTTAGACCTAATGTGGCCCATTTTGGTACTTGTCTAAGGTATCTTTAAGGCTAACACTCTGACCAAATTCTATGAGTATTGATTTGAAAATGTGGCCTCTAGAGTCCAAATTATATTTTTCAAAGATTTGTCCAAATGACCTACTTTTTTACCTAATGTCACCCATTTTTAAACTCGTCCAAGATATATTCATGACAAAGAATCTGATCAACTTTCATTAGGATTTGGACTAAAAATGTGGACTCAAGGTTTTTTCAAGATTTGACCCAGTGACCTCCAAAGATTTGTCCAAAAGACCCACTTTTTGACCTCATATGACCTATTCTTAAAATTGTCCAAGATATAATCAAGATATTCTGATCAACTTTCATGGGTACTGGAGAGTAAAGTGTACACAAGGTATTTCAAAGATCTGACCCATTGACCTACTTTTTGACCAGACATGACCCATCTTTGAACAAGTCTGAGATGTTTTAAAGACAAAGATTCTGACTATTTTTCATAAATATTGGACTGAAAATGTGGCCTCTAGAGTCTACACATGGTTATCAAGGACGTGACTCAGTGACCTACTCAGTGACAGGACATCATCCACTTTGTTACCATCTGAGTTGTCATCAAGAAATATATTCTGACTAACTTTCATGAGTATTGGACTGAAAATGTGGCCTCTAGAGTGTGCACAAGGTCTTTCAAAGATTTGACCCAGTGACCTCCTTTTTAAATGGAAATGACCCATTTTCAAAGATATCATCAAGAGAAACATCTTCACAAACTTTGATGAGTATTGGACTGACAATGTGACCTCTAGAACATACACAATGTTGTTTGAAGATCTGACCCAGGGACATACTTTTTGACAAGATGTTACCTGTATTTTCACATGTCTGATATTCTATTAAGACATACATGTTTCATGACTGTCTTACTGAAAATGAGGTCTCTAGAGCGTACACCAGGTAAAAGTTGACAATGGACAATGCCCACTGCGCAACCTGTGATCACAAACATTGCAAGTTCAAAAAAGCTTGCTTTGATCACTTTGTGCTCAGGTGAGCAAAAAATATGTGATGGTGAGTACTAATCTATGAACTGGTGATATTCTGATTTACTAGAGTTAAGTTTTGTAAGAAAAGTGAAATATTCATTACACTAAAACAAACCAAAAGTTAGACTAAGGTAACTGTGAAGCTGTCAAGTTGGTCCAATACCTCATGCATGATGTTTAAACTTTCTCTACAGAGTCCATAAATCAACATACAAGAGAGCCATTGGCCCTAAAGCGCTCACCTGAGTAAAGTCGTCTACAGTTGATAAAGCTGGACAGAGCCTGGTTTTAATGATTAAAACAAATGAGTGTAAGTGACGTACTGTGTGTGGCCTCTACGGTGCACACAAGGTTTTTCTATGATGTGATCAGTGACCTACTTTTTGACTGCATGTGACCCACTTTGGAAGCTGTTCAAGATATCACAAAGACAAACTTTCTAAGTTTCATGAATAACAGACTGAAAATGTGGCCTCTATGGTGCACACAAGGTTTTTCTAAGATTTTGCCCAGTGACCTACTTTGTGACCAGTCATGACCCAATTTCAAATTTGTCCATGATATCATCAAGACAAACTTTCTGACCAAGTTTCATGAGAATCAGGCTGAAAATGTGGCCTCTAGAATGCATACAAGGTTTTTCTAAACGTTCATTACCCAGCAATATGCCCAGTGACCTACTTTTTGACCAGTCATGACCCCATTTCCAACTTGTCTGATATATAATCAAGACAAACAATATGACCTTATTTCATGAGTATCCGACTAAAATTTTGGCCTCTAGAGTGCAGGCAAAGTTTTTCTAAGATTTAGCCAAGTGACCTACTTTTTAAGCCAACATGACCCAATTTCGAACTTGTCCGTGATATCATGAACACAAACATTCTACCAAAGTTTCATGAGTTTCAGGCTGAAAATGTGGCCCCTAGAGTGCACACAAGGTTTTCCTAAGATTTGGCCCAGTGACCTACTTTTTGACCCGACATGACTCAATTTCACACTTGTCCAAGATATTGTCAAGAAAAACATTCTGACTAAGTTTCAAGAGTATCAGGCTGAAAATTTTGCCCCTAGAGTGCACATAAGTTTTTTCTAAGATTAGGCAAGTGACCTACTTTTTGACCCAACAAGTCCCAATTTAGAACTTGTCTGAGATATCATCAAGGCAAACATTCTAACCAACTTTCATGAGTTTCAGGCTGAAAATGTAGCCTCTAGAGTGCACAAAAGGTTTTTCTAAGATTTGGCCCAGTAACCTACTTTTTGACCTAACATAACCCAATTTCAAAGTTGTCCAAGATATGATCAAGACAAACATTCTGACCAAGTTTATAGAGGATCAGGCTGAAAATATGGCCTCTAGAGTGCACACAAGGTTTTTCTTAGATTTAGCCCAGTGACCTACTTTTTGACCCAACATGACCAAATTTCAAACATATCCGAGATATCATCAAGACAAACATTCTGACAAAGTTCTACGCATAACTGACTGAAAATGTGGCCTCCAGAGTGCACACAAGGATTTTCTAAGATTTGACTCAGTGACCTACTTTTTGACCCGACATGACCCAATTTCAAACTTGTCCAAGATATTATCTAGACAAACATTCTGACCAAGTTTTAAGAGTATCAGGGTGACAATCAAGACAACCATTCTAACCATTTTTCATGAGTTTCAGGCTGAAAATGTGGCCCCTAGAGTGCACACAAAGTTTTTCTAAGATTTGGCCTAGTGACTTACTTTTTTGACCCGACATGACCCAATTTCAAACTTGTCCAAGATATTATCTAGACAAACATTCTGACCAAGTTTAAAGAGTATCAGGCTGACAATATGGCCTCTTCAGTGCACACAAGGTTTTTCTTAGATTTAGCCAAGTGACCCACTTTTTGACCCGATATGGCCCAATTTCCAACTTGTCCAAGATTTTATCAAGACAAACATTCTGACCAAGTTTCATGCATATCTGACTGAAAATGTGGTCTCTAGAGTGCACATAAGGTAAAATGTTGACGCCGCAAGACGGACGCCAGACACAGCATGATCACAATAGCTCACCTTGAGTACTTCGTGCTCAGGTGAGCTAATAAAAAAGTATCAAAAAACAGACTATGACAACTGGCAAAATTGCAGGTTTACATGAATGTCTCCATCTATCACATATTGTTTTACAAATCTTTATAATGCATGGGGCAAAGGTTTTTCAAGCTCTTACCTGTACATGTTGTGCATCTATTGACTGGGAATAATACATGAAGTATCAATGAAGAATTTGTTATATTCTCTGGACTTGGTGGAGTGTCCATTTTCTCTTTAGAAATCCCTAGCTATAACTTTTACAGATGTCACTATCGTTTAACCCTTTATCACACAATCCTGAGTTTTAAAGACCCTGACAGAAAAGGCTTTTGAAAACATTGTGGGGAAAAAAAGAGAAAATGCTGGTAACCAGCATTTTCGCCTTTAACCACAATATTCTGTAGCCTTTCAAAGCCAAATCCCACCCTTTAACCCTTTACCACACAATCCCAAGTTTTAACGACCCTGATAGTGAAGACTTTTTAAAACATTAAGGGAAAAGGAGAAAATGCTGGTCACCAGTATTTTCACCTTTTCCGACAATATTTTCTACCTGATGAAAGACAGAAATCACCAATTAAGCGATATCTAATTTGTTGTCTGCAAATACTTTCAATTCGGTTGAGTCCAAATTTTTATAGCTTGGTAAAGAGTTAAGCAACATTTAATTTGTTGTCTGCAAATGCTGTCAATATGGACCAGTCTAAAATTTGGTTGTGTGGAAAAGCAAGACTTGCCCTATATAAAAGATTCTAAATTTTTAAGAAGGCTTTAAAATGATTTTCCAACACTGTTTTTGTGCCCTGTTAAAGACAAATGCCACCAGTTGAGACACATTCAATTTGAGCCTCTGTTGTTCGGTAAAGAACAAAATCCTGAAACTGATGCATACATAAAGCATTTGCCTGTCTAACACCTTGACTGCACAGGCTGATCTGGGATGACACACATATATGTCTGAAGGCCCCTTTTCGTGTGTTGCACGCCATATGTAGGCCAGAGTATTTCTTCTCAAGATTCAGAAAAAAGTTCAATCAACAAAATTAATTCAAAACCAGGTCTATATGCCCCGCGCCCCTTCTTACGTGCCTTGTAAATAAGTGACTAAACTCGCTACCACACTATCCCAAGTTTTAATGACCCTGAGAAAGAAGATTTTTGAAAACACTGAGGCTGGTTACCAGCATTTCCTCCTTTCCCACAGTGTTTTCTAATCTTCTATAGATAAACCCAATCATTTGAGACACACTTAATCTGTCTTCTGCAAATGCTCCCAATTTAGATATGTCAAAAATTTAGTCATCTGGTAAAGAGTTAAATGTCACAGACAAATGATCTTGAACCAATGACTTCAAAATAATTAGGGGTTATCTACATTTTTTTTTTTTTGAACACCTGTAACAAGTTTCAAGAACTTACATCAGCGAGTATTCACTTATTGCCCAAAAAGGTTAAGAGTAACTGTGACCTGGACCTGTGACCTTGATCTATGACCTTACCAAAGTCAACTAGGTCAAACAGAAGGTCTGCTTATGGTCCAGACAACCTTGGCTATACTAACTGGCATCTATGTCAGTTCATATCAAGTTAAACTAGTTGGGCTAAATCTCTGGAATTTTCACTGGAATAGCATAAAAATCACATGTTATTTTTTTTTTCTATTTACCTTTGGTTTTGGAAGGTGACCACATTTTGAGTCATCTGTCTCTGTGTAGTAGTTGTCACCATCTTTCCCACAGAACACTGATCTAATCTTTGTTCCCCCTGCCCCGCAGGCATGGTGCTCACAGTCCCTCCACCGTCCTGTAAACAAATCAAGAGAAGCACATATGAAAAAGGAATACAGTAAGATAATACAAACATGCTTGATAAAAACCATCTCATATAGTGGGGAACTTTCAAATTTCCTCTTTAGCTGCAATACTTTAATATCATGTTATAGTGGATGAAATTAACTCTTTACCCAACGACAGAATTTTAGAATGCTCCAAAGTGAAAGCATTGGTAGATGACAAATCAAATGTGACTCAAATGATAGTATTTAACTTTGATATGAGAGAAAACATTGTAGGAAAAGGAGATAATGCTAGTTACCAGCATTTTCTCCTTTTCCCACAATGTTTTCTAAGGCCTTCTACCAAAGGGTAGGGGTTGTTTGGTAAAGGATTAAGCAATAAAATTCATTCATGTTGATTATCTATATTTTACCGATATTGTTTTCAAGATGGTCTGCTAAAAATTTGTTACAAGCCATAATAAGATAACCACTTTTCAAAATTTTAAAAAAATTGTGAAAGAAAGCAAACAGTGTTGGTAAACCAGCATTTTCAGCTTTTCCCCTAAGACTTGTATTTCTACCCTTTCAAAAACAAGTCCCATCACCATACAACATGTCATCTGTAAAAAAAAGAAATGCATTCAATATGGAAAATCTAAAACTTTATTGTATAGAGTTAACCCTTTACTACACGGTCAGGAGTTTTAATGACTTTTAGGTGGAGGGCTTTTGGTAATATTGAGGGAAAGGAACAAAATTCTTGTAACTAGCATTTTATTTTTTTCCCACCATGTTCTTTACTCTTTCACAGCATCATTTATGGCACATTTGATTTGTCGTCTGAAAATGTTTTCAGTTTGGACATGCCCAAAAGTTTGTCCTTAGATAACGCTGATTGTATGCTGTTTAACGCCATTTTCAACAATATTTTAGTTATACCGTGGAGGCCAGTGCACCTTTCCATGCTTTCCTGGAGTTTTTTTTTTTACCAGTACTTTGCATAATATTCTTTCCAAGCATCTGGCTACTTTCCCATGTTACCATCATCAAAACAATGATTAGTGGTGAGAGAGGAATGAATCCTGTTGCAATGACTACCATCAATCCTAACAAAGAAATATGCCGAGCTTGGGATTTGAACCAGCAACCCCCTGTTCTCAGGTCCTGTTCACTACCAACTGTGCCGCCGGGGCTCGGCCACTGGGCAAAGAGTTAACCCTTTACCACACAATCTCGACTTTCAATGACCCTGAGGAAGAAGGCTTTTGAAAACATTGTGGGAAAAGGAGAAAATGCTGGTAACCAGCATTTTCTCCTTTTCCCACGATGTTTTCTAGCCTATCAAGAACAAATATCTTTATTTGGGTCACTTTTAAGTTGTCGTCTGCAAATGCTTTCAATTTGGACCAGTCTTAAATTTGGTTGTTTGGTAAAGACTTGAAGAGTTTCTGTATGGTAATGGAAAAAATCTACTCTAATTTTATGCTGCTTCCTTTCACAGTTTATTATCTGCTGTAATGCAGTTCTATTAAATTTAAAAAGCTCTAGGTTAGAAAACATATCATCATCAACTTTTATGCCCTTATGTAACCCTTCACAATTTACCACACAGTCTGAGTTTTAACGACCCTGACTGAACGGGCTTTTAAAAACATTGTGAGAATAGGCTTTTGAAAACATTGTGGGAATAGGCTTTTGAAAACAATGTGGGGGAAAAAGACAAAATGCTAGTAACCAGCATTTTCTTTTTTTTTTCCCAGAATGTTTTTACCATTTCGCAAGCAAAAGCTTTCATTTGAGAAACATATAATTTTTTGTCTGCATAATGCTTTCAATCTGAAGCAGTCTAAAATTTTGCTGTTTTGGAAAGAGTTGACCAAATAAACTCGATTTTCAACAACCCTGTAGAAGGCTTTTAGAAACATTGTGGGAAAAGGCGAAAATGCTGACAACCAACATTTTCTCCTTTCCCCCAATGTTTTCTACCCTTAAACTCTTCACCAAACGACAAAATTTTAGACTTCTCCAAATTAAAAGCATAAACTTTGCAGACGATAAATACAGTGTTACTCAAAACATGAAATTTTGTGTTTCATAGGGTAGAAAACACTGCTGGACAAAGTGAAAATGCTAGTAACCAGCATTTTCTCCTTTTCCAACAATGTTTTCTATCCCATCAAAGGCAATATCCACAATTTGATCCACATTTGATATGTCATCTGCAAATGCTTTGGGTTTGGACAAGTCTGAAATTTTGTGGAAGGATAAAGGGCAAAATGAAACAATAAGAAGAAATCCTCTCGTATGTAATCTTTTGTTGATCAAAAACACACTGGCAGTATCATCGAGACTTGCGACCAGAATGTCTTGTAAAAAATATCAGCCAGTGTAGATCAACGATCACACTGCAAAGTATGAGCAGTCTGATCTTGATCTACGCTGTCAACAAGAGCAACACGTGTGCCAAGGGTTAAACTGAAAACTTAAACAAGTTTTCAGTTTCCGCTACCTTTACTAAAAATCAATCGTACATTATGGAAATGTTCTCTGAACATTAATGGAATAAGCTCTCTCAGTTGGTTACATAATTTTCAATCTAATGCATTATATGTATTTTGTTTCATTTAAATCTATTGCTTGTAAAGTGAACAGAAAGACTTGCATTTACCCTTTACCACACAATCCCAGATGTTAACAAGGCTGCTGCGATGAGCTTTTTGGTACCCAGCATTAAATTCCTTTTACCACAAGGTTTTCTTTCCTATCACAGACAAATTCTATCATATGAGTCAAATGTAATATATCATATGAGTCAAATGTAACATGTCAGCTGCGTATGGTTTCATTTTTTTTTGTCTTGTCCAAAATTTCACTTTTAGGGGCAAAGACTTAACCCTTTACCACAAAATCCCAAATTTTCGACCCTGAGAAAGCAGCCTTTTGAAAACATTGTGGGAAAAGGAAAAAATGCTGGTGACCAGCATTTCCTTCTTTTCCCACAATTTTTTCTACCCTATCAAAGAGAACTTCCATCCCTTGAGCAATATTTAAATTGCCATTTGCAAATACTTTCAATTTGGACAAGTCTACATTTTTGTTGTGTTGTAAAGAGTTAACCCTAAGAGCGCCAAATAAACCTATCAGACATTTTCCATCTTAGAAATAGGACTCAAATAATTGTGATTTTATGGTTGCTTTTGTTCACAGTGTTTCATCAAAGCGGACAGTGTAGATCAGAGATCAGGCTGCATGTTTTGTGCAGCCTGATCTTGATCTACAGTGGCTGCAAAGGCAACTATAGTCCTGAAAGGTGCTTTAAGGTTTAATCTTATATCTATACACAATTCTAAATCAGTTTTCATTATCAGAGTATCGTCTAAAATCACTCTGTTTTCATCTTTTCTCTTTGATTAATCCTTCTCAACTTTATTCCAGAATTTATTACCATAATTATGATTTTGTAACTCCCAATAACAAATTTGTAACATACCATACAATACTGAAAACAATTCCTTACAATATGATCTACATAATCATCATGAACAAAATTGTATAAGAGATAATATTTTAACCCTTATCCTGCTAAGTAAGTTAAATAAAACTTTCAAGGTAGAGAGGATATTTGTTTTTTTCGGTGAAAGATCGAAATTTATTTCATCGAGTCATCATCATGGGTAGTATTTTCATGAGTGGTGCAGCCACTCGTGAAAATATTACCGATGATGTTCACTCAATGAAGTAAATTTCGATCTTTCACCGAAAAAAACAAATATTCTATTTATTTCATGCTTCTAACGCCTTTTTTTGTCGAGACTTCCATATAAAAAAATGAAATCGGTATTCTCACTGGTCGTACCCGTGTAATATCGAAAAATATTTTCACTGCTATTTCTCAATATCCTACCGGAAAGCATGAAATAAAATAGTAAAAACCTAAATAATGTTATTTCAAACTTATTTTTTGGGAGAAAAATATTTCCTTATCAGACAGTCTGGATACAAGATCAGACTGCACATTCTGTGCAATATGATCTTGATCTACATTGTCTGAAAAGGGTCAGTGAGTCACACTTAGCAGCTTAAGGGTTAAAAGATGTGAAAACATTGTGGAAGAGGAAAACTGCCCGATGTTTCCTATAGATTTCAAATATTCATCCTAAATTTAGCCTGCAGACAGTTAGGGTTAACCCTTTACCAGACGACAAATTTTTAGCGTAGTCCAAATTGAAAGCATTTGCAGATGACAATTTCAATTTGGCTCAAATGGTGCAAGTTTTCTTTGATAGGGTAGAAAACATTGTGGGAAAAGGAGAAAATGCTGGTTATCAGCATTTTCTCCTTTTCCTACAATGTTTTCAAAAGGCTTCTTTCCCAGGGGCGTTAAAAGGCGTCATTGTACGGGAAAGGGTTAACTCATTACCACACAATGTAGACTTTTAACAAGAAGGTTTTCAAAACATTGTCGCAAAAAGAGAAAATGCAGGTAAAGAGTTTGCAGGACGCATATCATACGGCTAAAATAATATGATCGAAATTGGAAAAGATAGAAACATTGTTGTAAAAAGAGAGTGTTTAAAAAAAAAAATTCCCAGAAATGTATGTTGGAATTGGAAGGACAAGGATTAAACCATGACAGAATGTAACCCTTTACCAAACAATCCTGGATTTTCACGACCATGGAGAAGAAGACTGGTGAAAACATTGTGGGCAAAGGAGAAAATGCTGGTAACCAGCATTTTCTTTTTCCACAATGTTTTCTTCCATATTAGAGACCTTAAGCTCATATGTACCAATTTTGAATTTGTCGTCTGCAGATGTTTTGAATTTAAAAAAGTCTAAAATTTGTCATTTAGGAAAGGGTTAAAGATCATATCAGACATATTATGAGTTGGAAAATATAGCCTGTCTGTAGGTCTAAATGTCAAAATAAATCTCCAGTTTGATTCAGGAACTTTTAACATTGTATCTGCAATTCAATGACAAGATAAATCACCAAAATTTTGAAACGAAACAGTTTTAAATTTTTTTTTTTGGTCAGGTAAAGACACACATATAGAGAAAATTTTAGCATAGAAGCTAAATGAATAATTGTACAAAAAAAATTAACCCCCCCCCCCCCCCCCCAAACTACAGTACATTGTATCTGGGGTCCTGGCCTCTGCTTCCCAACTCGTCACAACTCGACCGATTCCGTACCTACATCTAACCTCGTCCGTATAAAGGAGGCTTCCATTCTGAACTACCAATCAAATGATCTTAAACATGGTGGCACCCCTGCATATCGCTTAGCAACGGCATGAACAACCACGGTGAAGTTATTCACATCTACTGATCTGTCGAAGAAAGCTCCAAATGGAATTGATAAACCACGGTTACCAACATTTTCTCCTTTTCCCACAATGTTTTCAAAAGGCTTCTTTCTCAGGGTCGTTTAACTCTTTCCCAAACAAGCCCTGGTTTTCACATGTCTGCAGTACAAGTCTTTTGAAAACACTGTGGGAAAAGGAGAAATTGCTCGTAACAGGCAATTTCTCCTTTTCCCACAGTGTTTCCTACCCTTTTTGAGAACTTTCTGCCATTTTCATCAAATTTAAAATTGTCGTCTGTAAATTCTTTCAATTTGGACCAGTCTTAAATTTATCGTTTGGGAAAGGGTTAAAGTTGGGATTGTGTGGTGAAGGGTTGAGGTATTCATCATTTGAAAGACAACAGTTCTCAAGAGCAAAAAGCAGAATTTCAAAGCAGAGACCTAACAAATTTCAAAGAATTTCGAAGGATTTAGGGCCATCTGTCTGGATTAGTCTAAATAAGGAGGCCTTATTTATGGCAGCCATCTTGCTTCATATCACCTTCTGTTCCTTCAAATGTTCATCAATTATGTCATTGCTGGGTCTAATATAAGCCTGTTGAGTAAAATATGGTTTTAATCCATTATCAGACAACAAAATTTTAGCCTTGTCTACATTTAACTCTTTCCCAAATGACAAAGTTTTAGACTGGTCCAAATTGAAAGCATTTGCAGACGACAAATCAAAGGTGGCCCAAATGACTAAGTTTGTCCTTGGTTGGGCAGAAAACATTGTGGGAAAAGGAGAAAATGCTGGCTACCAGCATTTTCTCCTTTTCCCACGATGTTTTCAAAAGGCCCTCCTTTTCAGGGTCGTTAAAACTCGGGACTGTGTGGTAAAGAGTTAAAGTACTTGCAGACATTTGATGTGGTTCCTATTGTAAGATTTGTCACTGAAAGGAGACAAAACCATTTTTGTGGGAAAAAAGGGACAATTCTGGTTTCCAGCATTTTCTCCTTGTCCCTCAAGGTTTTCAAAAGTTTTCTTCCCTAAAGATATATCCTTGCAGCCAGCTAAAACAATGCTGTTAAAATTTGAAAGTGTGTAAAATGGCTCAAAATTTGGTCAGCTGTGTAAACATAGATAAATTACCAGTATATATGGTGTAAGGTATAGAGAAACTCAAGGGATTTGTCCTCATTTAATACCGGAAACAACAACAGTGATTTTTCTAAGGCTTCCAAAACATGAAATTCATTTTCTATCGGTTATAATCTGTGCAACCTTGCAGCTGTCAGAGGCAACATCTGGCATGAAGATATAAGAATGGTTTATAGTGTCATATAATAAAGATGAAATAGATTAAAAACTGGCTGAAAAAGATAATAGATGTATCTTTAAGGTTGCTTACTTGGTAAGGTATTAACTCTTTACTGAATGACAAAATTTATGACTTGTCCAAATTCAAAGCATTTGCAGACATCAATTTAAATGTGACTCAAATGATGGAATTTGTTAAAGATAGGGTAGAAAACATTTACAGGACAAACTAAAATGTGCCTCAGATGAAAATTAATGGCCTTGATAGTGTAGAAAACATTGTGAGAAAAGGAGAAAATGCTGGTTACCAGCATTTTCTCCTTTTCCCACACTGTTTTCAAAGCCTTCTTCTTCAGGGTTGTGTGGTAGAAGGTCTTAAACTTAATGCTCTCAATATTTATTATAGTAATCAGACAGTGGCAGATGCTGGTATTTTTAGACCTAACACCTTACAGTGTTGCAGACAAACACAATCAATGCACTCTTATGTGGTTTCTTGGAAACTCATATTTGCTGGAAATATGCTCTTTTTCTTTCAAGGACAATTTTTGTCCCTTTCACCTATTTTCATATCCTGAACTAGAACTCATGTAGGCTGACAAATACCTGCTACAAGTTCCCTTGTCAATGAATCAGGAAAAAATTTCAAAGGAGCATAACTTTTGATAGACGAAACTAAACTGATCCCCTGTACATTAGACAGAATAAACAACTGGTATAGGCTATTGTGACAGTTGTTTTCACTGAATAAGCCAGATTAGCTGAATCATAGCCAACCACAGTGTCTTAAAAAAATCACATCTAGCTATAGTAGATTGGTTCCCGCTTCTTATGCTGGTAATTGATTACTATGTATATACAACAGGAACCAACTCAAGTCTCTGCTGGCGAAAGACAATGCGGTTTGGTGTATTTCTCTCTGAGCAAATTAGGCAGCGTGCATTATGGTTAATGCTTGGATGGGTGACCAAGTTGCTGCATGTTACAAGTGAATGAATATATGTACTTCAAAATTATTAAAATATGCAAGAGAGTAAACAAAAAAACAACATAATTTGCTTTTCGATCTGCGTAGAGACCACATGGAACCAGACTGACTTCCTCTGACTGTAAAGTAAACAAGAGTGACCTCCCATTATTCTAAAAATAGACATGCAGAATTCCGTTTTCAGTTGCATACATGTACCGATTCCTATACACTTTGCTGTATCAGGGAAATTAACCTATCTAGGAGTACACCAATGATAATGAAAATAGCTGGTGCATTAGAGTAAGTGGACAACATTACGAAAATAGCAGAAAATGCCGCTTATCAGCATTCAAGGCCCCTTGTCAAGGTCATTACAACTGGGAGTTGCATGGTGATGGTTTAATTTTGTTTTCTGATTGCAAAATTTGCTGCAAAATTTTTTGACTACTTTGTTTCTCATTTGGGTGAAAGTAATCTTAAAGGTAGAAGTTATTGACTGGAAAAAAAAGACAACTCTCTAAGTCAGTGGAGACAATTTGTCAGTCTAGTAAGCTTAGCTAAACTAATATGAAAGCCAACTTTCTTCCAAATGTGTGGCATCAAGGGAATATCGGTGATATACTTGTTTGTAAACCCAAGAATTGTCTGCCTGGTTTCTACCAAAATTCGTTTAACCCTTTACCAGACAACAAAATTTTAGCCTTTTCCAAATTAAAAGCATTTGCAGATCACAATTTTATTGTGGCTCCCAATGGTGCAATTTTTCTTTGATAGGGCAGAAAACATTGTGGGAAAAGGAGAAAATGCTGGTTACCAGCATTTTCTCCTTTTTCCACAATGTTTTCAAAAGGCTTCTTTCCCCTGGTCATTAAAAGGCAGCATTGTGCGGTAAAGGGTTAAACCTTTTAATGATAAAGCTGAATGTTATTACTTATGCAGACTATGTTGATCAAGATCAGACTGCAAAGAACATGCAGTCTGATCTTATATTTACACTGCCCACTTCTTTGCCTATTGTTTTGACAAAAAAGCTTTAAGTTGTAATATCTGTACTTTAAGTACAGGCTGAGGGAGTCCATACTAATTATTTATTAGCATTATGAGGTGTAATTAGGTACATCTATACTCATTTTCAGCCAGTTTTTAACCCATTTTATCTTTATTTTATGAAACTATAATCATTCTTGTATTTTCATGCCAAACATTGCCTCTGACGGTTGCAAGGTTGCGTAGATTACAACAGAGAGAAAATGCATTTCTTCTTTTGGCAGCCTTCAAAGAAATCATTGTTGTCATTTCCAATTTTAAATGAGGATAAATCCATTGAGTTTCTCTATCTCTATGCCTTACATCATATATATTAGTAATTTATCTATGTTTACATATCTGGCCAAATTCTGAGCCATTCTACACACTTTCAAGTTCTAACAGCATTTTTTTCTCTCTAGCTGCAAGGATGAATCTTTAAAGTGCTTGAGTTAGGCAAAAGGAAATATACTGGAAGTTCTCCTCATTTGGAGATTTTTTTTAAATGCTTGTTTAGTTCAGAACAATCAAAAGGTCTCTCAAGCCTTTTATGTTTAACTCTTCATCACACAACCCCAGGCTTTCACCAACCCTGAGAAAGAAGCCTGTTGAAAACTTTGTGGAAAAGAAGAAAATGCTGATATAAAGCTTTTCTCGTTTTCCCCAAATGTTTTCTTCCCTACAAAAGACAAATCCCATCATTTGAGCCACACTTAACGGTCATCTGCAAATGCTTTCAACGTGGACAAGTCTGAAATTTTGTTGTTTGGTAAAGAGTTAAGGACCCTGAGCAAATTTGAACAGGTCTTAAAATTTGACAGTCTGGTAGAGAACTTATACAGGAGAAATGGTTTTGTGAATTTCTCATAAATAGGTGGGTTGATGTCCTAGTTCTGGAGAAATTTCAGTAATTTCTCTGACAAATTTCAGTGATTTACTTCTTTCTCTTTGTGATATATGGTGGTCTTTTCTAACCTATCTTACTGGATTTCCAACTTATTCCATGTTTCCTGATACAGACACTTTGCTAGAACACAAAATTTTAGACTTGTCAATATTAGGTGCATTTGTAGATGACAAACCCTAAACTCTTTACCAAACCGCAAGTTGTTAGATTTGTCCTAATTCAAAGCGTTTGTAGATGACAAAATAAATGTAACTGCAAAACTGAGATTTGTATAAGCGAGGGTAGAAAACATTCTGGGAAAATGAGAAAATGCTGGTTACCAGCATTTTCTCCTTTACTAACAATGTTTTCGAAAGGCTTCTTTCTCAGGGTTGTTAAAAGTCGGGATTGTGTGGTACAGAGGTAAACTGGGGCTAAAATTTTTTGAGATTTATCTTTCTTTGAAAGGGTAAAAATCCTTGCAGGTAAAGGAAACAAGAGCACCGCATGCGGGTGCCAAAGTTTGGCTGCTGATGCTTGATTTACACTGAAATTTTTAAGTCAAAAAAGGGGCATAACTGTGTCAAAAAAACACTATGATGGTTATCTGCCCTTGTTGTTTAGGTTCCCCTTTTGATAATAACTTGGCCAAGTTTGAAGCTAGTATCTTCAGTAATAACAGAGATATTTCACAATGTCAATGTTTTTGCACAAAAACGTACACGACAACACAGACGACACCAGGGCTACAGCAACACCTTGAGCCTTTCTTCAAACTAAAAATGCTGGTTACCAGCATTTTCTCCTTTGCCCTATGCTTTTAACCCTTTACCAGACGACAAAATTTTGGACTGGACCAAATTCAGAGTTTGCAGACAACAATTTTAAATTTGATTATAATGGCAGAAAGGTCTCAAAAAGGGTAGAAAACACTGTGGGAAAAGGAGAAATTGCTCGTTACGAGCAATATCTCCTTTTCCCACAGTGTTTTCAAAAGACTTGTACTGCAGACATGTGAAAACCAGGGCTTGTTTGGGAAAAGGTTAAGTCTTTACCAAATGACAAAATTTTTGGCTTGTCCAAATCGAAAGCATTTGCAGATGACAAAGTAAATGTGGCTCAAAAATTGAAATTAGTTTTTGGTAGGATAGGAAACATTTGTGAGAAAAGGAGAAAATGCTGTTTATCAGCACTTTCTCCTTTTCCCACAATGTTTTCAAAAGGCTTCTCTCTCAGGGTCCTTAAAAGTCAGGATTGTGTGGTAATTGGTTAAGGTGTCACACCACTGCGAGATTGCTTCCTGGTCGTAGTAGTCAAAAGTAGTTCGATGTGAAATTTTGCAGTAGCACTTTTGTTGAACTGTTTCGTGGAGCTGAGAGGGCTTGGTGGTATTTAATTTAGATTTGCTTCAAATTTAGGTAGTGGGGGACCATTTAGATGTGATTTTATCATATATTGATTTGACTATCTTATGTCAGTGGAGAAACAAAAAATTGGGGTCATGGCGGTGAGAGGACAATTTCTAGGGTGCCTTTATTGATTGGGATTTAGCGAAAAACGCAATCGGTTTAGATGTTGTTTTTTATGCATTTTTTTTAAGGACTATGACTGTACTTTTGAGACAAAGAGACGGTAAAGCCATTAAGCGATTTGTGAAGCTTCAAAGATGGTCAATTTCGATCTATTTTCAATATGGCAAAAAACCAGTGGTGTGACACCTTAATAGGCTTCTACTATGTGGTCACTATTCAAAGTACAAGGCTGTGAGGTAAAGAGTTCGCTCCTCAATTTGTGACCAGTTTATACTGTACCGGTACCTATTTGTCGCTTTTTCTACACTACCAACTTTTGTATTGGACCTGACCCTGTGGTAAGCCTGTTACAGGTACTTTACAATCGCAAGTTTTAACCCTTAGAGCGCCAAATAAACCTGCTAGACATTTTCATCCTAGAAATACGACCTAAATAATTGCAATTTCATGGTTGCTTTTGTCTACAGTGATTCAGCAAAGCGGACAGCGTAGATCAATGATCAGGTTGCACAATTTGTGCAGCCTGATCTTGATCTACACTGGCCGCAAATGGAACTATAGTTGTGAAAGGCGCTTTAAAGGTTAATTATCCTAAGGAAGAAGGCTTTTGAAAAAGATTGTGGGAAATAGAGGAAATGCTGGTAACCAGCATTTTCTCCTTTTTCCACAATATTTTCTACCCTGCCAAAAACAAAATTTCAAATGTTGAGTTACATTTATTTGTCGTCTGCAATTGCTTTCAATTTGGACAAGTCTACCAGCTGAAATGCTTTCGAAAGTTGTCTGCTGCAAGATACAAAATGACTGCAGGTGTTCACATGTCAATCACAATATATTCAAATGAGTAAACAATAGTTCAGAATAAAATCGGAATAACATACTGGACTAAGTTACTTTATAATGACCCCCGGTCGAGTATTGTTACATATCAATTATTTAACTAATTTTTTACCCTTTAACCCACAAAATGCTGAAACCGACTTACGCTGTCTTTGTGGACAGTGGCGATCATGATCAGCTTGCACAGAATGCGCAGTCTGATCTTGAATCTACACTGTTCCCTAATTTGTTACATACTCTGGCCAAAACAACCTTGGAATTACAATAAATTCAAATGTTTTCCTGATTGAAAAGGTCCATTTCATTAATTCAGTGCTGTAAGGGTTAACATTCTACCATACAATTCTGTGTTTTGACAACATTCAGGGAGAAGACCTTTGAAAAACAATGTGGGAAAAGGAGAAAAATATTTTCTTCTTTTCCCACAACATGTTTTATCCTTTAAAACACAAATTCCATCCTTTGGGCCTAATTAAATTCATCCTTTGAGCCTAATTAAATTCATCCTCTGAAAAAGCTGTCAACATGGACAAGCCTATTGTTTGGTAAAGATTTAATCCTTCACCACACAATCCCGAGTTTTAACGACCCTGAAGAAGCCTTTCGAAAACATTGTGGGAAAAGGAGAAAATGCTGGTAACCAGCATTTTCTCCTTTTCCCACAATGTTTTCTACTCAATTAAAGGCATTGCATAGTTTATTCACCTCTGAATTGTTGTCTGCAAAATGCTTTGGATTTGGACAAGTCAAGTAGGGAGCTGAGGCACCTTTCACATATTCAGTTGCTTTTATGGCCTCTGTAGATCAAGATCAGACTGTACAAATGTACACTTTGATCTCCTATCTACAATGTCTGCTTTGATGAGACATTCTGGAAACGAGCCACCTTGAAAGTGTTCTTATTGGGCCCTTTTTTTCATGGAAAACAAAATTAATGTCGGCTTTATTTGACACTCTAAGGGTAAACATTATACTGAGCTTGTCCAAGCAAAGGATATTCTCAGTCACCTGTGATAAATTTGTCTCAGGTTATAATGAGTTAATTTGAAAAAAAGATATCATATTATATATGAGCCATTCTCTGTGAAAAGGGGGTTTAACCCTTTACCAGATGACAAAATTTTAGCCTTGTCCAAATTCAAAGCATGTGAGTATGACAATTTCGATATGGCTCAAATAGTGCAACCTTTCTTAGATAGAGTAGAAAACATTGTGGAAAAAGGAGAAAATGCTGGTTACCAGCATTTTCTCCTTTTCCAACAATGTTTTCAAAAGGCTTCTTTCCCAGGGGCGTCCAAAAGGCACCATTCTACGGTAAAGGTTTAAGGCATCTATTGAGGTTCAGTTCGCGCAGGCTGACATGGGTCAAAACTTTATGCTTTTTGTAAATTTTCTGCATGTCCAAGGACCACTTAACCTCATGGTTCAGTCTGTTGTCAGACAAAATGAATTTTATGATCCCGAATAAGGTGATGACTTGCTCGGTATAACGCAACATAGAAATGCATTAAACCCCCTTTTGCCAGAGAGCTGCTCATGCAAGATGATGATTACAAGCTAGAAGATATGTATACTTGTCATATTAATATCTCTATTGATCAATCAAAGGGTCTGACAAGGTGATTTATGATACAGATTTAGTAAACTCACTACAAACAAATTTGCAGCAGACAATTCCAAAAATCATCCTTGTGAAAACATGGATGATCTACGAGAACAACCTCTTAACTCTTTACCAAACGACAAAATTTTGGACGCTATCAAATTGGAAGCATTTACAGACAACAAAATGAAAATGGCTCAAGTGTTGGTTTCTGTCTTTGAAAGGGTAGAAAACATTGTGGGGAAAGGAGACAATGCTGGT
Source organism: Tridacna gigas (assembly GCA_945859785.2). Lineage (NCBI taxonomy): Eukaryota > Metazoa > Mollusca > Bivalvia > Cardiida > Cardiidae > Tridacna > Tridacna gigas. The sequence goes on from OX244035.2 coordinate 57,837,930, forward strand.
TACCAGCATTTTCTCCTTTTCCAACAATGTTTTCAAAAGCCTTCTTCTTCAGGGTTGTTAAAACTCAGGATTGTGTGGTAAAGGGTTAAAGCTTTAAGTTGTTCTTGTGGACGGTGTGGATCAAGGTCAGACTGAACAGATTATGAAGTCTGATCTTGGATGCATGCTGTCTGCCTCTATATTACAAGTCATATTCTGGCCGAAAAACACTTGAAATAGAAAAAAAATTTGGTGTTTTAAAAAGTCGTTTATTTTCTCCTTATCCCCACAATGTTTGCTACCCTTTTAAAACAGATCCTATAATTTCAATCACATTTGATTTGTCGCCTCCATCATGCTTTGAAATTGGAAGAGTTCAAAATTTTGTTGTCTGGTAGAGTTAATTCTGAACTCTTAACCCTTTCCCAAACAAGCCCTGGTTTTCACATGTCTGCAGTACAAGTCTTTTGAAAACACTGTGGGAAAAGGAGAAATTGCTTGTAAAGAGCAATTTCTCCTTTTCCCACAGTGTTTTCTACCCTTTTTGAGAACTTTCTGCCATTTTCATCAAATTTAAAATTGTCGTCTGCAAACTCTTTTAATTTGGACCAGTCCAAAATTTGTTGTTTGGGAAAGGGTTAAGGGCCAAAGTTTAACCCTTTACCAGGCAACAAAATTTTAGACTGGTCCAAATTGGAAGAATTTTCAGACGACAAAATAAAAGTGACTGAAAAACTGAAATTTGTTTTGAGAATGGTAGAAAGCATTCTTACTTATGACGACCCTGAGAAAGAAACCTTTTGAAAACACTGCGGGAATAGAGAAAATGATGGTAACCAGCATTTTCTCCTTTTCTCACAATGTTTCTCACCCTATCCAATACACAAAACACCATTTAAGCCACACTTAATTTATCATCTGCAAATGCTTTCAATTTGACCCAATCTAAATTTTTGTCGTTTGGTAAAGGGTTAACCATTTTCAAATGCATGAATATCACTGCTGTTTACTGACAAGCATGAATATATCCGAACTACACAAATGGAAATTAATTTTGATGTGGGTCAATCTGTAGACTAAATACTATGGGCTTGGTGAAATGCAACAAGAGGCAACAAACAAGCTGGTAGCTGACATGGTCAGCCAAATCAAATTCAGTAGTACAATACTCTCAATGTCTCATTTGAATTCAACTCTTTACCACACGACAAAATTTCAGACTGGTCCAAATTCAAAGCACTTGCAGACGACAGATCAAATGTGGGTCAACCGATAAACTTACCTTTACCTGAGTAGGAAACAATGTGGGAAAAGGAGAAAATGCTGATAACCAGCACTTTCTCCTTTTCCAACAATGTTTACAAAAGCTTTATTTCCCAAGGTCGTTAAAACTTGGGACTGTGTTGTACAGGGTCAAATCAGATAATACAGAACACTGTATCACTGTATCTGATTTGCATTCAGTATTTGACTTTTTTTTTTCTCAATGCATATTTATTATTTTTACAGACATAATTATACTAGCCCAGCGATAACGTAACATCAGTATTTCTGATGCCTTACCTGTTTTCCAGACATACTGGCTAGCACCTGCTACACTGACGGCGGTCAACACACACAACACTAGATAAAGGAGTCGGGCGTGAGTATCAGTGCTGGTACCATATCCCATAATCAACTATGGCTTGCCCAAATATGGTGATATACTGATGGTCTCATTTAGATTTTGACGATGGTGGAGCACAGTGAAACAATGCATGTGAAACCTGAAAATAGAAGAAAATATGTAATACTGACCATGCTCTGTGAAAATGAGATTTACTGCATCTGCAAAAAGTTTTTACGACATAGGTTGATACTTTTGTGTAATTGGTAAGTTTTCTGTATTTCGAAAGACCATTCTAACCCATGATTCAGTCGATTTTTACACAAAATCAATCTATTTTACAGCCCCAATAGCAGCCAAATGTAAACAATGCAGGTGTTACAATGCATTTAGATTTAACCCTTTTCTGCACAATGCCGCCTTTTGACGCCCCTGGGAAAGAAGCCTTTTGAAAACATTGTGGGAAAAGGAGAAAATGCTGGTAACCAGCATTTTCTCCTTTTCCCACAATGTTTTCTACCCTGTCAAAGAAAAAATGTACCATTTGAGCCACACTGAAATTGTCGTCTGCAAATGCTTTCAATTTGGACAAGGCTAAAGTTTTGTCATCTGGTAAATGGTTAAATCATACCAATTAAAAGTATTGAAATTATTGCAAAGGTCACAATTTCTTATTGTATGCTTAGTCCAAGTGTTAGTCGCTGGCAGAAAAAATTAATTTCTAAAGAAGGTGAAAACACATAAATTCTCTATATTCCTTAAATGGAACATACGAATGTAGACATAGCAAAAAAATAATTCCTGTTTAACCCTTTACCACACAATGCCGCCTTTTGACACCCCTGAGAAAGAAACCTATTGAAAACATTGTGGGAAAAGGAGAAAATGCTGGTAACCAGCATTTTCTCCTTTTCCCACAATGTTTTCTACCCTATCAAAGACAAATTGCACCATTTGAGCCACATAGAAATTGTCGTCTGCAAATGCTTTCAATTTGGACGAGGCTAAAATTTTGTCGTCTGGTAAAGGGTTAAGAGAAATTTAGCTCGCTTAACCCTTTACCACAAAATCCAGAGTTTTAAAGACCTTGAGGAGGGTTACCCTTGTGAAAACATTGTGGGGAAAGGAGTAAATGCTGTCAAACCAGCATTTTCTCCTTTTCCAACAATGTTTTCTACCTTTTTAAAGCCAAATTCGAGCCACATTGAAATTGCTGTCTGCAAATGCTTTTTTGTTTGACAAATCTAAGTTTTTATCATCAGTAAAGAGTTAACAAAATATGAACATACCTAAAAAAAAATAATTCCTGTTTAAGAGCATTAGCCCTTTACAACACAGTCCCGACTTTTAACAACCTTGTACAAGACAACTTTTGAAAACATTGTGGAAAAACGAGAAAATGCTGGTAACCAGCATTTTCTCCTTTTCCAACAATGTTTTCAGTCCTTTTTCAGACAAATCTCATGATTTAAGTCACATTTATTTTGTCACCTGCAACTGCTTTAAATTGGAATGTCTAAAATTTTGGGATCTGCGACATTTGGTTGAAAATCATGCTTGTCGAAAACGATCCCTAGCCCTGACCCTTACCCTAACCCAGACGAATTCAGGCTCACATCTTCCTCCCAGACAGATCTTTTCATGAAATAAATCGAGGAATTTAGCAATCAATATTTTAAAACATACATGGATTTCAAAGAAACACCCTTTCGACGAAAATTGTCGTGCACAGAAAATTTTGTCGCCTAGTAAAGCCTTAAGGACATATAAAACAGTATCTTAATATTACTCTCTTCCAAAATATCCTTTGTTCACAAAATCCTGCAAAAGATGGCATTTAAGAGCATTGTTAGTATAGGGGAATATGGTGCTTACCCACATTTCTTCATTTCCTAACATGTTTTTATCCCTGTCAAACAGAAAGTCTATCATTTGAGCCACAGGTAATTTGTTATCTACAAAATACTTTATCCACTTACCAAACAATTCCTGGTTTCAACGACCATAAAGTAGAAGGCTTTCAAAAACATTGTGGGTAAGGGAGCAAATGCTAGTAACCATTTCCATTTCCCACAAAGTTTCCTACCTTTTACAAAATAGGAACCTCACAATCTGAGCCACATTTGATTCACTGTCTGAAAATGCTTTCAATGTAGACCAGCCTTACATTTTCTCCTGTGGTTAGGAGTTCTCGTACCTCTACCAGACAACAAAAATTTTAATTTATCCAAATTGATAGCTGATGCAGGTGACAAAGTAAATGTGGCTGCAAATTGTCAATGAAAGGGATGAAAACATTGTGGGAAAAAAAGAAACTGCTGGTTACCGGCATTTTCTTCTTTTCCCACAATGTGTTCAAAGTCATTTTTCTTGGACATTAAAAAGCAGGATAGTCCGGTAAAGTGTTAAGACTGGAAAAATCTAAAAAAAAAAGTTGTCCACTATAAAGTTGAATGCCTGCACTTTAAAGCAGTATGGGCTCCTGTCTTACAATGCAATTATTTATTACCGGTATTCACTGAAAAATTAAAATATTTAGATTTTTCAAAATCTTATTTGAATAGAACAGAAAACCTAATCTGTTCATTCCACATCTAATTTTTTATTCAAATATAAATTGTATTGCTAAATTGAAATAACATGACCACAAAATTTGAAAGAACTAAATAACTTTTGTAACCCGACATGGGCAAACAGTCTAAAATGTCAAAACCCTTTACCAGTCAATCCTGAGTTTTAACGACCCTGATGGAGAACGCTTTTGAAAATATTATGGAAAAAAGAGAAAATGCTGGTAACGTATCACCGACAAATCTCATAATTCGAGCTGCAATTAATTTGTTGTCTGCAAAAACTTTTGATACAGACGACTCTAGAATTTTGTTGTTTGGTAAAGAGTTAAAGAGAAGAATTGCAACATTTGAGCCACACTGAAATTGTCGTCTGCAAATGCTTTCAATTTGAACAAGGCTAAAATTTTGTTGTCTGGTAAAGGGTTAATGCAGTTGCAAACACTATCGACTCATGTTACCCTGCACAGTCCGTGCAGGCTGACATTGGCAAAAACTTTTTGCTATCTTTAAATTCAATACCCGTCAAAGGACCGGTCTATAATTATGTGATTACTTGCTTGGTATAATGCATCAGGGAGATACCACAGCATGACTCAAATATTGTGGAAACTTTGTAAAGAAAATGCTAGTTGGGGGAATTTTTCCTTTTGCCACAATATTTTCAAAAGTAACCCGTTGCCCAAGGAAAGAAGTCATCTGTGGGAGTTTGTATATTGATTTCCCCTCAAGGGTCATGTGATACAACCCAATAAGGTTAACTACAATGGAATAGTTTCATCTTTCACCAGAGTACCCACTCTCTTGCACTATGGATCATTCCCATTCACCTCTGTAGTTGGCTCAGAAAGTAGTCCGTCATCATGTGATATTTTCGTCACATGACCATAACTCAAAATGGCGACAAACGCCAGTGAAAGAAAGACCAATCAATTGTTTTGTGTGCTGTTCAAACAGCATACGGCCAATCAGACTTAGTGGTAGGAAATGTGAAAAAGAGGGATTTTCTGAAAAGCTTAAATGTCTTTTAAAGGACGGTAACTTGTTTTTTAATTTTGTTTAAATTGTCATTATTCATGGGCGCAGCCATTTTTTTTTACAATAGGCGTAAGATTCTGATCAGTAAAGAAGCTTGAAAAAATAGTTCCATTGTATACAGGTAAATTCATCAGTTTGAATTATCTAATAATGTATCCGGAATCATATTTCCTTTGTCTACTTTATTATGTTACACATGAAACAGTTAAACAGTAACAAAACATGTTTTCCTCGGTTTGACAAGATTCTTGTCATTTAGCCCGTTACAGAGATGTATGGTGAGAGTAACGAATGACAACTCTGCTCGGAGATTGCAGAGTACCCTGTCAACTTCTGGCTACATTTTTTTTTTAAGGGGGGCCTTATGATGCAGATCAAGATCAGACTGCATAGGGCCTTCACTGTCCAAAATACAATAAGACCTGTTTTAGTGGCCATCTGTAATGCGCTCATTCTCAGCAACAGGGAACAAATGGTACTTATCATAATTGGGGATGGAACTCCAGGACCACACAGCTTTGGATTCACAGAACCACATTCTCGCCAAAAACCATTTCCCCCATTTTTCTTCCAATAGGCAGGGAAGAAAAAGGAGGAAAAAATGGTGACCAATATTTTCTAAAGCATTTTTTCCTCGGGGTCATAAAAAATTTAATTGTTTGGCAAACTGTGAACCCTGAGAATGCCAAATAAATCCAACAGGCCTTTTCAGTCAAGAAATAGGACCAAATAATTGCAATATCACTGTTGCTTTCAGAAATGATGTCTAATCAAAGTGGACTGTGTAGATCCAAGATCTATCCGACTGCATATTTTCTACTGTCTGATCATGATCTTCAATGGCCCTGAAGGCAGCTGTGGATGTGAAAGGTGCTTTAACCCTTTACCACAACACCTTGAGTTTTAACGGACCTGGGAGAGATGGCTTTTCGAAACTATATGGGAAAAGGAGAAAATGCTGGTAACCATCCTTTTACCACAATGCTTTCTACCCTCCCAAAAACAAATTCCAATTTTTGAGTCACATTTATTTTGTTGTCTGCAAATGCTTTCAATTTGGACAAGTCTAAAAATTCATCGTTTGGTAAAGAGTTAACTTGGGTAAAGAGTTAACTCTTTACCAGACAACAAAACTTTGGACTGGCCCAAATTCAAAGTATTAGCTGACGACCAATAAAATGTGGCTCAAATGATTGGATCTTTTTCAGAAAGGTTAGAAAACATTGTGGGAAAAGGAGAAAATGCTGGTTTCCAGCATTTTCTCCTTTTACAATAATGTTTTCATAAGTCAAATTTTCAAGAGGCGTTAAAACTCATCAATGTGTGGTAAAGGGTTAAGGGTTAAACAAAGAGACAATTATAGGGTTCAGTCATAAAGCTTGCACTTCCATGCAATCAATGATCCTATTTCAAGAAAGACTGCATATCGGAGAAATTTGTGGGAACTATTCGTTCATTTAATTGAAATTCTTCAGGTTCTACAGGAGCGTGAAAAATACATGTTCTTTCCTATTGTTTTAATCTATCTCAATGTGATTGCATTTCAAGTCTTTACCCTAGGACAAAATTTTAGACTTTTCCTTGCAGATTGAAAATTGAATGTTATTCGAATAATCTGATTTGTCTTTGAAAGGACTGAAATGTTATGTCAAAGGATAAAATGCAGGAAAAAGGCTTTTGAAAACATTGTCGGAAATGGAGAAAATGCTGGTAACCAGCATTTTCTCCTTTTCCCACAATGTTTTCTACCCTATCAGAGAAAAATTGCATCATTTGAGCCATAATGAAAGTGTCGTCTCAAATGCTTTCAATTTGGACGAAACTAAAATCTTGTTGTGTGGTAAAGGCTGAACTCTTTACCAAACAGCAATGTTTTTAGACTTCTCTATATCTGCAGATTAAAAATTGAAAATTATTCGAATAATTTATCTTTGAAAGGACGGAAATGTTACATCAAAGTATAAAATGCTGGTTACCAGCCTTCTCATTTTTTTTCCATCATGTTTTCAAAAGCTTTCTTTCTTTGGGTCATAAGACATGGGATTGTTAGGTAAAGGATTTAAAGGTCTGAAAGTCATATGGCAAATAAGTATACAAGAGGGCCATGATAGCCCTTAGTTGCTCATCCGAGCCTGTATAGCTTTAAGAGATACATTATTACTGCATAGTCTCTTTTTTAACACCAACAAAGCCAATATATTTTCCAAAAAGAGGGGGACTGATAGAGCTAAAATGATGTAGAATTTTCTGAGGACAACAATAATACTGCCGTCCGGGATTTAGTTAGCGCTCAGATGGCAAATCGCTTGTCTTGTGGAAATCCCCGGTACTTAATGCAGACTTGATTTTGCCGCAAATCACAATTCAGTTGAACATAAAATAGCATTCACAATTAATAGGGGACACTAATCTTCGATACTTTGTTTTTCTAACAGTTGTTCCCAGTAAGTTGGCCAGTTTTATATCACTGAAAGTTTTTAATGTAATCCGAAGTGTATGTTCATTTGGATAGTCAGGTGTTAATGACATTGATTTGTTAAGTAATTAGGATGATGTCAATGTCTTTAATCTATTCTAGCTGATTTATTTGAACTTGATCAATGGATTGGCCATTTCTTGCATCTATGTTCAATTAGAAAAAAGCTGGGGAAGCGCTAATTTAGAGGGTGAGTGTAAATAAAGAACATTACTGTAACTTAGTTAAACCCTTTACCAGAGGAAAAAAACTTATAGTTGTTTCGACTTGAATGCATTTGCAGATGACATTATGTGTGGCTTAACTGATGAACTTTGTGTTTCAAAAGTTGATTTCACCGAAAAGAAAATACTGTATTGGATAGTGTAGATCAAAGATCAGACAGCATGTTTTGTGCATTCAGATCTTAATCTACACTGTCTGCAAAAGCTCACAGGGTCACACTAAGCAGCCTAATGGTTAATGCTTCTGGTGCATGTACATTTAAAAATACTGTCCTCTGGAATCTTATTAGTGTATGGGTGCTACATACAGGTTTTTTGCTTCATAAAGGTGGCCCCTAAAACAGGTTTTACTGTTAGGAGTCACAAGTAAGTTGAACAACACTGATGAAAGATCATATGATGTTATATAATTGATTGACTGATTGATTGATTGAACAGTGTTTTATGGCACTTTCAACATCATTTCAGTCATATCAAAGTGATAGCTAACATATTCATGTAAGTCCTGGGTTTCAACAGCACTTAGAGGCTTGGACTCTGAAGTGTCTTGCCCAAGGAAACTCCCACAAAAAAACCAATGCTTCATACAAAGTATACAGCTGTCTCGTCCATGATCAGGGCTAATTTTGGATAGTAGGGTATGATGTAAACAATCGCATTTAACCTTTTATCAAACAATCCCATCTTTAACCCTTTCCCAAACAAGCCCTGGTTTTCACGTGTCTGCAGTATAAGTCTTTTGAAAACACTGTGGGAAAAGGAGAAATTGCTCGTAACGAGCAATTTCTCCTTTTTCCACAGTGTTTTCTACCCTTTTTGATAACTTTCTGCCATTTTCATCAAATTTAAAATTGTCGTCTGCAAACTCTTTCAATTTGGACCAGTCCAAAATTTGTCGTTTGGGAAAGGGTTAAATGACCCTGAGAAAGAAGTCTGTTGAAAACATTGTGGGAAAAAGGAGCAAATACTGGTAACCAGTGTTTTCTCCATTTTCCACAATGTCTTTTATCCTTTCAGCAAACTTTGGTTCATTTTTACCAATTTGAAATTTGTCATCTGCAAAACACCTTCAACCTCTAAACCTTCTTTTGAAAAAAAAAACTTTACCCTTTACCATACAATCCCGAGTTTTAACGACCCTGAAAAAACAGGCTTTTGAAAACAATGTGGGAAAAGGAGAAAACCCTGGTAAGCAGCATTTTCTCCTTTTCCCACAATGTTTTCTCTTCAATCAAAGTCAGAAATCATTAAGCTCAAGTTATTTTGTCGTCTGCAAATGCTTTCATTTTCATTGAGTCCAACATTTAGTTGTTTGGTAAAGAGTTAAGTATAAAACAAGATGGCAAAATTGTTGACATGTCCATATTGAAAGCATTCAATTTCGCAGAGGAAAAATTAAAGATGGTTCAAACCATGGCAATTTTGTCTTTACACGGTAAAAACAAAAGAAAAGGAGAAAATTCTGGTAACCAGCATTTTCTCCCTTTCTCACAATGTTTCCAAAAGCTTCTTCCTCAAAGTAGTAATAGCATGTTTACTTGTAATGGGTCAAGGACCACTAAGATGATGCTACTACCCAAATCCATTGAGGCTTCATAACATTTGATCAAATTTGGGCATGATCTCGGTATATGCTCTCAACATCAATTTCTGGTTTATGGCACATTAATGATGTTGATTTGTAACCAGCAGTTTGATTGGCTTATGTAAACATATCAAAATGCAAATTCAAATTCATCTGCTTTATATTCTGCCTTTTATTTTATAACAACCTATGAAGTCACAGTAAAATAGAAATTGATGCCAGAAAATGCCAAGATGCCATAAAATGTATCAAAAAATCAGCTTCCAGAATAAATGCATTAACATTCCTTCTCTCTTTAGCTTCCAAGTCTTAGTCAATATAAGGGCTAGGAAACACAGTTAACCCTAATCCTGCCAAAGAACTTAAATGAAACTTTCAAACTGATGGGGAAAACCAAAATGTCGGTATTTCAAAGTTATGGGGTTGGGAAAATATCTCCTTATCGGACAGTGTAGATCCAAGATCAGACTGCACGTTCTGTGCAGTCTGATCTTGATCTACAGAGTCTGCAAAAGGTCCATGAGTTGCACTAAGCAGCCTAGGGATTAACCCTTTCCCAAACAAGCCCTGGTTTTCACGTGTCTGCAGTACAAGTCTTTTGAAAACACTGTGGGAAAAGGAGAAATTGCTCGTAATAAGCAATTTCTCCTTTTCCCACAGTGTTTTCTACCCTTTTGGAGAACTTTATGTCATTTTCATCAAATCTAAAATTGTCGTCTTCAAACTCTTTCAATTTGGACCAGTCTAAAATTCATCGTTTGGGAAAGGGTTAAGGATGTTCATGAAATCAGTCACCTTTAAATGGAAAATGAATTAACTCTTTACCAAGCAATAAAATATTAGACTGGTACCAACTTGAAAGCATTTGTAGATGACAAATTAATTTTCGCACAAGTTATGAAATCTGTCTTTAAAATGGTAGAAAACATTGTGGGTAAGAGCATTTTCTCTTTTTTCCATGATGTCTTCAAAAATTCTTTTCCTTGGAGTTGTTAAAACTCTTTATTGTGTGGTAAAGGGTTAACTCTTTTTCAAATGACAAAAATTATGGACCTGTCCAAGATTAAAGTATTTGTAGACAATGCATTCAATATGGTTCAAATGTTAAGATTTTCTCTTTGTAAAAATAGACAACGTTGTAAAAACAGGAGAAACTGTTGATTATCAGTACTTTCTCCTTCACTTATGATATTTTCAAAATATATAATGTCATTTTTTTACAGGCTTTTTAAAACAAAGAATTGTTTGGGAAACATTCCAGCTGGGCTTCCTGAAGTTGGTTCAACAGCAATTTCTTCACAAAATTAAATTTTCGTTTGTTATTATTTGACGACTGTCTCCGATTGTGTTAAAATCTGATTAAAATCGAAGTACTGCACTGTATTCCCTATCTTGGACACAAATACAAAATTAACTCTTATGCAGCTGTTCGGGACCATCAGTGTATGTCTGCGCAGAGTGTGAGGCTAGATCAAACACACATATGTGCAGTCTGGTCTTGCTCTACACTTTTCACTGTTAAATCACTAATCTCGGTCATTAACCCTTTACCACACAATCCCGACTTTTAATGACTCTGAAAGAGCAGCCTTTTGAAAACATTGTGGGAAAAGGAGAAAATGCTGGTAACCAGCATTTTCTCCTTTTCCCACAATGTTTTCTACCCTTCCCAAGACAAATTTTAATGTTTGAGTCACATTTATTTTGTCGTCTGCAAGTGTTTTCAATTTGGACCAGTCTAAAATTTCGTTGTTTGGTAAAGATTTAAAACCCTGTTCAATGTCCATTAATTCAACATTGAGTTTTCGTCAACGGTTAAATTTGCCAAGTTAAGTTTACTTGCACACAACAGTAACTTCACGTCCTAAAATAAAAAAAATGGATTATCACAAAATCATTTTCTGCCCTTAACCTTTTACAAAAGAAGTAGTAGGCTGTCAATTCTAAAATCATCTTATAACAATTATTTGATCCTGCCTGAAGGCAGCAAATCTAAAAGGATTTGTTAATTTGGTTTGTTTGGGAGTTTTTTTAACAGCTCAGGTCATATCATGGCGGTTTGAGTAACGCACATATGTGTTTCCTGGCTTTCTCACACCAGTACTGACACAACTTTTTTTCCAAAGCCAATGACTACTTTTCTCACATGCATCAGTGGCGAAAAATCGCTGGAGAGAAAGTTTGCCTCAACGGGTATTGAACTCGTAACCACCAGGTCACGAGCAACTGAGCTACCTGGGCTGGCCATCTAAACGGAGATTCATGGAAAATAAATTCTAAGAATTCAAGGATAAAAATATTGATGAATATTTGCAACATTTCTTAACCTTGTAACGAACAGCAACATTTTTGACTAAATCAATTGATTTATTGATTGATTGAATTGTGTTTTATGCCACTTTCAACATTATTTCATTCATATCACGGCGACAGCTCACATATTCATTCATGTACTTCCTGGGTTTCACCAGTACTAGGCTAGGGCTCTGAAGTGTCTTGCCCAAGGACACTCCCACGAAAAGCCCAGCGGATCAGGTGGGGCTCGAACCCGGGATCTCCAGATTACAAGTCCCACACTTTACCACTGAGCCATGCTGAGGACCCCTTTGACTGGATCAAACTAAGAGAATTAATTTTGAAGTCAATGAATTAAATTTTTGTCTCTGACAGTGCAGCATTTTCTCCTTTTCCCACAATGTTTTGAAAAGCCTTCTTTTTCAGGGTCATTAAGACTTGGGATTGTGTGGTTAAAGAGTAACCCTAACAAGAGGGCCATGATGGCCCTGGATCGCTCACCTGAGTCAATAGGCCAAACATTCTGACCAAATTTCACAAGTATCTGACTGAAAATGTAGCCTCTAGAGCGTACACAAGGTTTTTCGAAGATCTGACCTAGTGACCTAGTTTTTGACCCCACATGACCCAATTTCAAACTCGTCCAAGATTTTATCAAGACAGACATTCTGACCAAGTTTCATGAGTATCTGACTGAAAATGTGGCCTCTAGAGCGTACACAAGGTTTTTCAAAGATTTGACCTAGTGACCTAGTTTTTGACCCCACATGACCCAATTTCAACCTAGTCTCAGATTTTATCAAGACAAACATTCTGACTAAGTTTCATGAGTATCTGACTGAAAATGTGGCCTCTAGAGCGTACACAAGGTTTTTCGAAGATTTGACCTAGTGACCTAGTTTTTGACCCCACATGACCCAATTTCAAACTCTTCCGAGATTTTATCAAGACAAACATTCTGACCAAGTTTCACGAGGATCGTACTGAAAATAAGGCCTCTAGAGCGTACACAAGGTAAAAAGTTGACGATGGACGACGCACGACAGATGACGCATGACGGACACAGCACAATCACAATAGCTCACCATGAGCACTTCGTGCTCAGGTGAGCTAAAAACAGTAAACATGACTTGAGACACTTTTGACGACAGTGCAGACCTAGATTACACTGCACGGAACATGTATTCTGATCTTGTTCTACAATGCCCCAGAGTTTTAGAGTTTTTCTAGCAAAAAAGAAAAATAATGAAAAAAATAAAAGAAAATTTTGGACTCTCTAAAATTGGAAAGGGTCTGTTTCATTTTCTATGCTGGAACTAAATTTAAGATTTCAACAAAACTGCCATAAACTTTCTCATTCACAATAAAATAGACATCTTTTAGAGAAAATCAGCATTATAAATCTGAAACATGGCATTAGAGCCCATCAACTGTGTCATTTGTTCTATAAGAATAAAATCTTCAAATCAATTATTTCATCTTTCAAACAGCTTCATTCTATTTACAACCAAACTTAACTCTTAAGCAGATGAAAAAATTTTAGACTTGTCCAAATTGAAAGCACTTGCAGATGACATATTAAATGTGCCTCCCTTTGAGACTTGTCTTTGGAAGCAAATCAAAGAAAACACTGTTGGAAAAGGAGAAAATGCTGGTTACCTGAATTTTCTCCTTTTCATACAATATTTTCAAAGGCCTTTTTACTCCAGCTTGTTAAAACACCGGATTGTTTGGTAAAGGGTGAAAGAGCTTTAATAAACCCAATACACATTTTCAGTCAAAGACAAAATACCTAATCAAGGCTCCTTTGTCCACAAGTCTCCGCAAAGGAGAGAGGGATGATCAACAAGAGGGCCATGATGGCCCTGTATCGCTCCACTGGCTTATAAATATAAACCATAAATAATAAACATTTCAATGCTGAGCCAAATGGTTTCAAAATGAAGACTTACAAAGTTTTCTCTGTAAAAGCCCATATGAAAGTTGAGACCCGCAGGGCAAAGCCATTTTTGATCCCAGAGCTATAATTACTTGAACCCCGGTAGAGGTCCACAAGATAAAGCCATAAAAATAAGGTGATTTTCAAGTTTTGTCCATATGAAGCCTCTGTAAAACATAAGACCCCTGATGCAAGGCTAATTTAAAAAAAAAAATCAAAACAGGAAGATTTCTTAAGTTGTCACTATGTAAGCCCATGTAAAACTTGTGACCCCTGAGGCGGGGCCAATTTTGACCCCAGGGCTAAAATTTTGGCCCACTTGGTAGAGGCCCACTAGATATAGCTATATGCAAAATTTGGTAGCTCTAGGCCTTATGGTTAGGTACAGGAAGATTTTTAAAGTTTTCTCTATATAAGCCTATGTAAAACTTGTGACCCCTGGGGCAGAGCCAATTTTGACCCCACGGCTAAAATTTTGGCCCACTTGGTAGAGGCCCACTAGATATAGCTACATGCAAAATTTGGTAGCTCTAGGCCTTATGGCTAGGTACAGGAAGATTTTTAAAGTTTTCTCTATATAAGCCTATGTAAAACTTGTGACCCCTGGGGCAGAGCCAATTTTGACCCCAGGGCTATAATTTGAAGAGACTTGATAGAGGTCTACTACATAAAGCTACATGCCAAATTTGGTAGCCCTATGCCTTATGGTTTCCGACAAGAAGATTTTTAAAGATTTCCAATATTTTTCAGTTTTGTTGCCATGGCAACCAGAGTTTTTGAAGGAATCAAATTCTTTCAAGAAATTCTGAAGAGGACCATGGCAGGATCATTTCTGTGAAGTTTCATGAAAATTGGATGGGTAGTTTCAGAGAAGAAGATGTTTGAAATAAAAGTTAACGCATGGACGGACGACGGACGCACGACGGACACCAGGCCATGACATTAGCCCGCTGGCCTTCGGCCAGTGGAGCTAAAAATCAGACTGCTGTACACTCTGGTCTAGATCTACATTTTCTGCACACAAAACTTTAGTTGTAAGAAGCCCTTTAACCCTTTACCACACGTGGAGAAAGCTTTAAAAAAGATGCATATTCATCTATAAATGCAAGTCTTTACCAGACAACAAAACTTTAGAATTGCCCAAATAAAAAGCATTTGCAGACAACATTATTTGGGGCTGCTCAATTGAAAGGACTTGTCTGTGACAGAATAAGAGATTATGGCAAAAGGAGAAAATGCTGGTCACCAACATTTTCTCATTCCCCACAATGTTTTCAAATGCATGCTACCTCACCATTGCTAAAACTCTAGATTGTGTTGTAAAGGGTTAAAACTTACCTAATTCATGTTGATCATCCACATTTTCCATGGTGCACAACACTTCATCAAAAATGTGTTTCATAGAAATCCATGTATGTTTTAAAATACCGATTGCTAAATTTCTAGATAAAAGCTCTGTCTGGGAGGGAGATTTGGGCCTTATTTCGTCTGGGTTAGGGTAAGGGTCATGCAGGGCTAGGGATAGTTTTCGACGAATGTGGTTTCCGACGAAATGTCGCACACCCCATTTTTCAGGGACGTTTTCTAAGTCATCTGCTGAATGAGTGATGACTACACAAAAAATTGCTTGCTAGCAGCAAATTTTTTTCTATATACCTTAAATCTTTACCACTTAATACCCAGTTTTAATGACCTCTACAAGATACTGGGATTTGCAAACATTGTGGTAAAAGGAGAAAATGCTGGTAACCAGCATTTTTCTCTTTTCCCACAATGTTTTCTACCTCATCAAAGACAGAAATCATCATTTGAAATACATGTAATTTATCATCTACAAATGTTTTCAATTTAGTCGAGTCCAAAATTTGATCGTTTGGTTTTTTCATTTAGTAGAAAGTTTTTAAGTTCAAAAGTTGTCAGTTGCAAACCCCTGATAGAGTTTTATTCTGTCACCTCCTAAAAATTCTCTTTAACATGGCCTCATAAAAACTTGTTGATATATGGTCACTTGACCATGTGACAAGGTTTTATTATGTCAGTTGGTCATGTGATCATGGTTTATTAGGCTAGTCGGTCATGTGACCAGTCAAAATTACTTTTTTACTTGCCAGTGCATGAAATCAATATTTTTTAGTAAAATTATTGCTATAAAGAAAAAGTGTCGTTGAATTCTAAATTTCTGTATATAGAGTTTCAACTTGACAACCCACTTTTTCCCCTTTTTTTATGTATAAAATACTAAAAACAGAGAAATATTCACCTACAGTCATCAACACAGTGTTTTTCCGTGGGGAAATATCATGTTTTAAGACGTAGTCAACATCATTCGTGATGTCATTATTACAGCTGCATAATGTACGCAAAGTATAAGGATGATTCACACAGCTCTTGATTTTTAAAAACTCATAGTCAAAAACATGTGCATTATTTCTGGTGAAATATTCAATTCAGTCATATATGGATCACAAATATGCAGCAGGATAAATTGTACAGAATGATGATTGGTGTCTTGGATGGGTAAAGTTTATTGGGCTTGGCTCTGAAATTTATCCGGTTTGCCTTTGGCTCACCAGATAAATTCCCCTGCCTTGTGCAATAAACTTAACCCATGTAGGACACCTATTCTCTATGTCACCTAAGACGTTGTCTATGTTGCTAATGAAAAAACAATACTATATACTGGCAATAGATCCTGGTGTTTTTCCAGAAGAGTGCATAATGAATCAAGTGAGAGATGCTATCATATAGGATAGTTCCAGTTATCTATTTAGCCCTGTCATTGATAAACAAGGCCGTTGACATATTAATTCACTGTCTGAAGTGACGAGACAAATTGTCTGTGTAACTTGTGCCTCATTTATTCCAGAACAGAAAATGTTGGTAATTTTCATACTAAAACTACAACTAATGACACTATCTTTAACTCTTTACCCTAAAAGTGACTCATACATAGAAATGTGTTGATAGAAGGGTCAAAAACACTGGGAAACGGGGAAAATGCTGGTTATCTTCTCCTTTTCCTGCAATGTTGCCAAAACCCTTCTTCCTCAGGGTTGTTAAAAGTTGGGATTGTATGGTACAGGGTTAACTCTTTACCAGAGGACGAAATTTTGGACTTTTTTTTACCCAAGGCCTTTGCAGACGAGAATAAAAGTGCAAATGAAGATGTTAAGTTTTGGAAAAGGAGAGAACCAGCAAAGATTTCAACCATCATTTGAGCCACATTAAATTTTGTCATCCGCAAATGCCTTCAATTTAGATCAAAATCTTGTAGCATGGTAACAAGTTGAAAGTCTGCCTTTTCAATTTCAGTGAAAAGCTATTTTGATTGCGGTGAGGTCTCCATAACGTCTCCCACTAGTTCAAGTCCTAGGATGCAACATAACTAAGAGCAGGTTACTCAAAAATCAAACTTTCTCCGACACTCCAGTGAGTTATAGAAAAGTAGCTAATCAATAGTTCACATGCAAAAACTCTTGCCATTAACCCTTTCCCACACTGCAAATTTTGGTTCCTTTCAAATTAAAAGCATCTGCAGATGACAAATTTGAAAGTGGTATATATGAACTTTAAGTTTTTTGACAGGGTAGAAAACATAGTGGGAAAAGGAGAAAATACTGGTTACCAGCATTTTCTCCTTTTCCCACAATGTTTTCAAAAGGCCTCTTCCTCGAAGATGTGAAAACACGGGATTGTTTGGTAAAGAGTTAAAGCCTTTATCAAACAGTCCTCCCTGAGAAAGTCAGCTTTTAAAATCTGATGTGTACTGGCATTTCCTCCTTTTCCCTCAATTTCTTCAAAGCAAATTTCATCATTTGAGCCACCTTACATTTTGTCATCTTAAAATGCTATAGATATACGGTAGACAAGTAAAAAATTTTGACATTTGGTAAAGGCTTGGTTGTAAATTATTAAATAAGAAGGTGGTTGGAGTGATCTGGGGACTGTCATTTAACTCTTTACCAAAAAACAAAATTTTGGACTCAACCAAATTGAAAGCATTTGCAGACGACAAATTAAATGTTGTTCAAATGATGTTGTCTGTCTCTGATTGGGTGGAAAACATTGTGGGAAAAGGAGAAAATGCTGGTTACCAGCATTTTCTCCTTTTCCCTCAATGCTTTCAAAAGCCTTCCATTTCAGGGTCGTTAAAAGTTGGGATCGTGGGGTAATGGGTTAACTGCAAAAATTTAAATCTGAGTCACATAATAGGTACAGAGTTTTGCCGAGGACGCATAATAGCGGGATAGGCGTGCTAAAAAGTTATAGACAGCACAATCAAACATACGCCACAGAGACTGTATGTATGAAAAATATGCATATCAACTAGTAGAGCGTGGTTCCACTTTATCTTTTTTCTCATCACAAAAAACAAAGACACCTGGAACATTTAGTTGTTTGTATAGACATTATCATTGGATAAGCCTCTTCGGCAACCAGGGATTTCCCTAATTTTGACCATTAGATATCTTTGTTGCAAAGTTCCGGTATGCGTTTTCAAGTACGGTCTGCATCAGATCATCCCAGTTTTCATGACGGCTATATTAAAGAAGCTGGCAAAAAAACCTAGATCCAGTTATTTTGACCTCAATTTATTTAATTGAGGCCAAATTCTCTATTTAATCTCAGTCAAAAAAGGCCAAATCAGGTACCCTTATGGCGCTTACTGATCTGCCGAATACAAACTGAGATCATGCAGACTGGAACATCCAGAAACCTCAACAGATAAGTCTGACCCCCTTGCAAGAACTTTTTCGTCGTATGAAAAATGTTTTCCAAAATAAATGGCTCTCGCATTCACTTAATGTAGCATTAAGATAGCCCCACTTTTTAAGCTTGGGTGGGCCAGTGGCCCCTCTAGCTCAAATTCTTGGCAGACCACTGTATGTGAATGGCATTCGTATGCTCCTATGAACATAGTGCAACTCTTTACCACTCAACAAAATTCTAGACTGGGCCAAACTGAAAGCACTTGCAGATGATAAATGTGGCTTAAATAAGAGCACATGTACCATTCATGCGGATCGATGTGGCACAACTTAAGAGAATATGTTTCATTTATGTGGACTCATATGACACAAATTAAGAAGATACGTTTCATTTATATGGATTAAATGTGAAACAAATTATGAGGACATGTTTCATTTATATGGATTAATGTGGCACAAATTAGAGGATATGCATCATTGATATGGATCAATGTGGCACAAATGACAAGATATGTTTCATTTTATGGATTAAAATAGCACAAATTATGAGGATATTTTTCATTTAGATCTTAGATTAATGCGGCACAAATTAGAGGATATATATCATTGAAATGGATCAAAGTGGCACAAACTAAGAGAATATGTTTCATTTATATGGATTCATGTGGCACAAATTAAGAGGATATGTTTCATTTATATGGATCATTGTTGCACAAATTCGAGGATATATTTCACTGATATGGATCAATGTGGCAAAAATGAGAGGATACGCATCATTTATATGTATCAATGTGGCACAAATGAGAGGATATGTATCTGACAGGGTAGAAAACATTGTGGGAAAAAAGGAGAGAAAGCTGGTTATCAGCATTTTTTTTTTCTCCAAATGTTTTTAAAAGATTCCTTCTTGTTTAGTATTTTCTCATTTTCCAACAATGTTTTCAAAAACTTTGTTCTTTGGGAGTTTGTAAAGCACAGGTTTGTAAGGTATAAGGTTGAGAAGATAGAAAAGTACTTTACTGTTGACATTCACCACAAAGGAACAGACACACTTCCTTGTCATAACTAATTATGTGTTTCTAATCTTTTATGGCAAAAGTGTCTGCTACAAGTTAGAAATAACTCGCCCGATCTTGATCTTTTCCTCAACAAGGTATCTTTACCCAACTACAATGTAGGTCATAAACCAACACAAATAAGGAAAATACCTCAAACTTCTTCACTTATAATTAACTCTTTACCAAATGACAAAGTTTAAGACATGTCTAAATTGAAAGCATTTGCAGACAATAAAATTAATGTTAGTCAAATATTAAACTTGGTTTTTGAAACGGTAGGAAAACACTGTGGGAAAGGGAGGAAATGCTGGTTTCCGGCATTTCCTCCTTTTCCCCACAATGTTTAAAGCCTTTTTCCTCTGGGTTGTTAAAAGTCAGGATTGTTTCGTAAAGGGTTAAGAACATTACTGGACAAGGTGTTGGGGTTGTATGGGTTGTAGGACACCATGTAGGACAATATGTCATCTTGTACCATGCATTTCATCCATTACCAAGGGATCCCATGTTTTAACCTTTCATCAACAATCCAGACTTTTAATGATCCTGAAAAAGAACCTTTTTGAAAGCATTGTGGGTAAGAGATAAAAAGCTAGTTATTAGCATTTTTCTAGCATTTTCTTCTATTCCTACAATAATTTTTGCCCTTCCCAAAACAAGTTTCAATTTTTCACTTACATTTATTTTGTTGTCTGGAGATGTTTTGAATTTGGACTAGTCTAAAATTTTGGCATTTGGAAAAGAGTTAATTCTTTACCAAACGAAAAAAAATCACACTGATCCATAAATCCTAAACAAAATTAATTGTAGCTCAAATGATGATTCAGAAAAGGAAAAAAATGCTGGTTATATTAGCATTTTCTCCTTTTTAGCACCATGTTTTCAAAACCTTTCTTCCAAAGGGTCTTTAAAACTAGGGATTGGATGGTAAAGGGTCAACCCTTTACTGATGCAGACTGAAATATCTGCATCTCGAGTACTGACTGAGAATGTCCATGAAAATTGTTCAGACTCAATTAGTTTTTGTTCTCAATACTGAGCAAAAAAGTAAAGAGTCTGTGCAGTCTGATCTTGATATATGCTGACACAATAATGAGCAAAGACGCAAGCAGTCTGTGCAGTCTGATCTTGGGCAAGTTTATCAGAATTCATTGGTAAAAGATCTAATTCTATTCCAGACAACAAAATTTTGGACTTGTCCCAAATGAAATCCTTTGCAGATGACAATTGTGTCCTGAATTTGGATTTTTTATTTGATAGAGTTGAAAACATAATGAGAAAAGTACAAAATGCTGTTTACCAGCATTTTCTCCTTTTTTTACCATATTTTCAATCAGAAAAAAATTGCAGACCAGGAATTAAATGTGGCTCAATAATGAAATATGACTCTGAAAGGTCCGAAAACGTTAGGGAACAAGAGGCCCATAATAGCCCTGTATTGTTCCACTGGCTAATATGTACAAACCATACACACCAAACATTATAATTCTACGCCAAAAGGTTTCAAACAAGAAGGTTGATAAAGTTTTCTCTCTAAAAGCCAATGTGAAAACTGTGACCACAGGGCGAGTCCATCAGTGACCTATAATTACGATTTCAAGCTATAATTATGAGCTATAATTACTTGAATCTACTTGAATCCTGTTAGAGGTCAACATGATACAATGACATACCAAGTAATATAGGCCTAGGATAAAAGATTATAAACAACAAGATTTTAAAAGTTTACTGAATAAAGCATGAGAAGCGGGGCTTATTTCAGTTCAATGACCAAATTTTGAACAAATTCAGAAGAGATCCACTATAATATGAAGCTATATGCCAAATGCCAAACTACATACAAAATTTGGAAGCCCTAGGCCATATGGTTTAGAAGCAGAATAATTTTAAAGTTTTTACAATAAAACCCTATGTTAAACATGTGACACCCCCCCCCCCCCACCCCGGGGGCAGGGCCAATTTCGGCCCATTAGGGCTATAATTTTGAAGAGTCTTAGAAGAAGTCCATCAGATGAAGCTACATGCCAAATTTGGTAGTCCTAGGCCAGATGGTTTAGAACCAGAGGACTTTTAAAGTTTTCCCTATATAAGCTCATGTAAAACTTGTGACCCTGCAACAGGGCCAATTTTGGCCCCAGGGCTGTAATCTGAAAGAATAGGTCCATTAGATGAAGCTACATGACAAATTTGATAGCCCTTGGCCTTATGGTTTCAGACAAGAAGATTTTCAAACATTTCCAATATTTTTCAGTTTTGCTGCCATGGCAAGCAGAGTTTTTACAAGAATCCAATTCTTCCAAGAACTTCTAGAGACGACCATGGCAGGGTCATTTCTCTGAAGTTTGGTCAAAACTGAATCGTGTCAGAGAAGAAGATGTTTGAAATGAAAGCTTACGCACACACACACAAACACAAAGGTCGGACACAGGGCCATTACAACTTGGCTTTTGGCCAGTGGAGCCAAAAATGAGAAAATGCTGGTTACCAGGATTTTCTCCTTTTCCCACAGTGTTTTCAAAAGCCTTCTTTCTCAGAGTCGTTAGAACTTGTGTTGGGTAAAGGGTTAAAATGGCATTTCTATGATCCTATCTCCATTGTAATTATAAGGTTATTTAGTCTTCATCATCAAGTTGGGTTGTCAGAAACATCATTACCACCTGCAACAAACTTACTGCAGAAACACTCTTGTATGGATCATCAGCATCAATTAAACCTTTCCCAAACGACAAATTTTTGACTGGTCCAAATTCAAAGAGTTTGCAGACGACAATTTTAAATTTGATGAAAATGGCAGGAAGTTCTCACAAAGGTTAGAAAACACTGTGGGAAAAGGAGAAATTGCTCGTTACGAGCAATTTCTCCTTTTCCCACAGTGTTTTCAAAAGACTTGTACTGCAGACACGTGAAAACCAGGGCTTGTTTGGGAAAGGGTTAACCCTTTATCACACAATTCTGAGTTCCAATGACCCTGATAGAAAAGGCTTTAGAAAACATTATGGGAAAAAAAGGGAATTGTTGGTAACTTGCATTTTCTTCTTTTCCCACAAAGTTTTATGTCCTTTAATTCACAATTTCCACCATGTTAGCCACATTTAACACTTTACCAAACAACAACATTTTAGACTTGTCCGAACGGAAAGGACTTGAAAACGACAAATTCAGTTTAACTAAAAATATAAAATTTGTCTTTGAATGAGTAGAAAACATTGTGGAAACGTGAGAAAATGCTGGTCCCCAGCATTTTTCCTTTTCCCACATTGTTTTTAAGGCCTTCTTCCTCTGGGTCATCGAAAGTAGTGATTGTGTGGTAAAGGGTCAATTTGTCATCCTCAAAATTAATGCTTTGTAAAGGGTTAAGTTTTGCTACAAAGTTGCTGCAGGTTCAAGTATTGTAGCAATGAGAAATTAGTTGTCATAAGCAATTTCTCCTTGTGCAGCTATGTCTTCAAAAGCGCTCCACTGCAAGACAAAAACAGCTGCACCAGATGCTGATGCCAACATGCAGCAACAGTCGCTTTTTCAATCACTATTAAGTCGAAAAAGGTGCTGTGTCAAAAATAGTGTTAGGATATTCTGCCCTCCTGGTATTGGTTCCCATTTTGATAGTTAACTGCCAGTCCATATTGAGGTAAATATCTTCAGTAATAACAGAGAAATCAGACAGTGTTAAATTCTTGCACCAGCACAGACACAGACATGCATGGCAGCGCTATAACATTACCTCATTTCATAATCAGACAAATGAAAGGCTACACTTAAGACATTTTGCCACGACCAGGCTTGCCATTTTACCCTTTCTCCACAATATTTTGTAACTATTCAAAAAATAAACATATCCTATCATTTGAGCCACATAATTTTATCATCTGCAAATGCTTTCAACTTGGTTTGTTTTGTAAAAGTTAGAGTTTTATGCTACCGGTATTTAACAACTTAGGTCATATCACGGCAGTCAGTGCACCTAAGCATAAGTTTCCTCATGCTTTCTGATACAACTTTCTTTCCAAGACTGTAACTACTTACTACTTTTCTCACATGCATCAGAGGTGAGAGGTGAAAAATCACTAGAGACAAAGTTTGCCTCAACTGCGTATATGAACCCACGTCACAAGTCAGATATGCTAACCATTGAGCTACCTAGTGGCGCACTTTCAATATGGACCAGTCTTAAATTCTGTTATATGGTAAAGTGTTTAGAGGAAGCTTTTGAGTTACATAACAGTACAGAATTACCTGCCAGGTTGCCATGGATGATTTAGAAAGAATTAACCCTTAAGCTGCTAATCGCGACCCACTGACCTTTTGCGAACAGTGTAGATCAATATCAGACTGCACAGAACGTGCAGTCTGATCTTTGATCTACACTGTCCAATACGGTATTTTCTTTCCGGTGAAATCAACTTTGAAACCGCAATGTTTGGGCTTTTAGTATTGAGTAGAAATGCGTTTCATTTATTCAGCAGCTTAAGTGTTAAGGCCTACTGAAATTTGCTTCATTCATTACCTCCTACAGGTAACGGTTCATTTCTTGTAATTTTTTTCATCGTACAGACTGATGATCACCTTGAAAACATTGTGCACAAGAAGAGATTGCTCTTTATTGAGAAATTTCTCCATCTGCTCCGAATTTTTCACATGTACTTTTATCTTTACACTTACATCATGTTGAGTATCCTTATTTTACAAGGATATTTTCAAAGTTTTCTGCTGCATTTTTGTTTCAAATACAACACAACAAAACTTTAGAATTCCCGAAATTGAAAGCACTTGCAAACAACAAATTAAATGAGGCAAAAAAGACGGAATTTCCCTCTGAAAGGGTGGATTTTAACATTGTGAGAAAAGAAGAAAATACTGGCTGGTAACCAGCGTTTTCTTCTTTTCCCACAATGTTTTCAAAAGCCCCTGCCCCAGGGTCATCAAAACACAGAATTGTTTGGTAAAGGGTTAACTCTTTCACTACTTCTGACATTCCTTTTTTTTCCCTGCCGAGTTCTGAAAGTAGATATTCAATGATATTGAAGACAACTACTGTCATAGTTCAGTATTTAAGGTAGCAGATGGAGTATATCAAGATCAGACTGCACATTCTGTGCAGTCTGATCTTGATCTACACCATCTGCAAAAGCTGCTTAAGTTGTCATAAGTAGCAAAAGAGTTAACCCTTTACCAATCAATCCCTGGTTTTCACGACCCTGGGAAAGAACACTTTTGAAAACATTGTGGGAAAAGGTGAAAATGCTGGTAACCAACATTTTCTCCTATTCCCACAATGTTTTCTACCCTTTTGGAGAACTTAAGCTCATTTTGTAAAAACTTTGAATTTGTCATCTGCAGATGTTTTGAATTTGAAAGTCTAAAATTTGTAGTTTGGGAAAGGGTTAACAAAGTCAGGGTTACTGCCAGAACAGACCTGTTTGATTATGATAGCAGATGAAAGAACATAAGAATAATTGCTCTCATACCAGCTTTCTTCCCAAGAAGTAATTAATTATCTTGAAAAGTGTTAAAATGACTCTTAAAGTATCAAAAAAAAATTTAAAAAGAAGATTTAATACATGTATATTGCAAATTCACAGCCATTTTAGGACATAAGACTGAAAACAAGACGGCAATGGATTAAGTCTTTACCAAACAACAAAATTTTGCCTAGGACCAACTTGAAGCACTTGCAGACGACAAACGTTGCTAAAATGATTGTTTGTCCTTTGGATAGGGTAGAAAACATTGAGGGAAAAGGAGAAAATGCTGGTTACCAGCATTTTCTTCCTTTCCCACGATGTTTTCAAAAGCCTTCTTTCTCAGGGTTGTTAGCTGAGATTGTGTAGTAAAGGGTTTTAAGTGCATACATTAAGAGTTAACTGTGAGAGTACCATTAATCTTAGCAAAGTCTAGAAAGCAATATTTTCTATAGAAATCATAAATAATCAAAGCGTGGAAAGCACTGGTGTGGCATTTGTCAAGGGAGCCATTGTGTTGAATTAATAATTTGAAAAATAAACAAACAATGATGTGGGACAAACAAGCCCCAACGAACAAGCCAATGGACGAACAAGCACAGTGACGAACTGCTTTTGGGACGAACACAGTCAGGTTGTGTGTATCACTGCGCCAACAGGAGACCTTAGCAGGTATAGATATTTCCAATAAAAAAAGATTTATTCCCATGATCGATGGCCTAATCCAGTTTATTTTAATACATCGTTGTTAATTATATATCCGAGTGCTATCAAGACACTTATTTGTCTCAGAAAAATTGAGTTTAATTGGATTAACTAACTTAGGTTTTGCACAAACTATGATACACGATTTTCAAAATACTGTATTGAACTCATTGTGGCACTGTCTTCTTCAAATACCACAAAAACCACATAAGTCAGTGTGCTGACGTATCAAGATGATGTCACTGAATGTAAAACTGATCTGCTCTGGGATCCTTGGGGCTAAATAATTATGATGACAATAAATTCTGAAAAACATTTATTTTTAACAACAAGATTTCTAAACATTTTGTACCACAGAAACTTTTTTCTCTTTAGTATACATGTCTGATCTTTAGCAAATGACAAAAATTTGGACTCCACCAAAATGAGAGCATTTGCAGACAACAAAATAAATGTAGCTCAAATGATGATTTCTGTCTTTGATAGGATTGAAAATCTTGTGAGAAAAGTAGAAAATGCTGGTTACCACCAGCATTTTCTCCTTTTCTCACAACATTTTTAAAATTCTTCTTCTTTAGGGTCGTCAAAACTTGGGACTGTGTGGTAAAAGGCTAAGCAAACATAGCTAAATATTGAACAATAATGTCATCTAACCATAACCTAATATGTTATGATAAGTATTTCACTTGAAAGAAAACTTGACAAAGAAGACCACAAAAATGTTGCAGTGAAGGATAATAATCAAGGATTCATTAGGCTCAAAGATCTCCAAATTTGTGACTCAATACTTGAAGTTTAACCCTAAAATTGAATATCCGAACAACTGCATTTTCTAGGTTGCCTTTGCCAAGAAAGTTTAAGCAAAGTATTGTAATCTTGCTCTACAATGGCCACAAAGGCAACTATACTTGTGACAGGTGCTTTCAGGGCTAAAAGTCCCCACTTTCTTGAGGAGCAGTCATTTTGCATGTTTATTTTTGTGAAAGCAATTTCTTATTTGAGCTTGATATATGCAAAAGCAGTCTGCTGCATGACCAAGTTGTCTTCTTGTAGCAATATGTTAACCCTAATAAGCTGCTATATAAATGAAGCGAAACTTTCAAGTTGATTGTAAAATCCCAACTTTTGGTATTTCACTATATAGGTTTTTTTTTGGAGGGGGGGGGGGAATATCTCCATATTGGACAGTGTAGATCCAAGATCAGACTGCATGTTCTGGGAGTCGCGCTTAGCAGCTTAAGGGTAAGGAGAATTTAATTTGAAGGACAAAATTTCTGTTTATGAGAAGATCACGCTTCTTAATGCTTTACCAAACAATCCCAAGTTTTGACAACCCTGCTAGAGAAGCCTTTTGAAAACATTGTGGGAAAACAAGAAAATGCTGGTGACCAGCATTTTCTTGTTTTCCCAAAATGTTTTCTACCCCTCCAAAGAGAAATTTCAGTTTCTGAGTCACATTTAATTTGTTGTCTGCAAATGCTTTTAACACTTTACCACATAATCCCGACTTTTAACAACCTTGAGGAGGAAAGCCTTTTGAAAACATTGTGGGAAAAGGAGAAACTGCTGATAATCAGTATTTTCTTCTTTTCCCACGTTTTACTAATCTACCAAAATTGAATTTCAATTTTTGAGTCACATTTATTTTGTCGTCTGCAAATGCTTTCAATTTGGACTAGCCCAATATTTTGTCGTTTGGTAAAGAGTTAAACTGGACAAGTCTAAAATTTTGCCATTTGGTAAAGAGTTGAAGCAAACGGTCCTTGACCTTTGTGATAGAAGACTTGATAGTTAAAAACATCTGCTTCCTCTGGAAACAGTAATTATGCATTTTTGTCTTTGAAAAGAATTTTTAATTCTTCAACAATGTTTTTAAAAGTGATCTGCTGTTTGCAAAAACTGTCCTCTGGTTGTACAGTAATATGTTTAGGAAAGGTTTATGTCAAAGACAGAAATTCTGTATCTCAGTAGATCATGGTCCTTGAGGCAATAGATCCCAGACATTTGTGACACCAGAATTGAAGGTTAAAAGCTTCTGCTTTCTCAGGGAGCAGTCATTTTGCGTGTTTATCTGTGAGTTTATGGCTTTTTTATTCATCAAATTACAGTCACTTCCATCCAGAAATAACTCATAAAAAGGTTACTAATACAATTATCTGTCTTGAAAACTCATCCATGTGAGGATGGTTTCTTCCCCTCCCCCCCACTTCCCTGTTTTTTCCGTCTGTGTGGCCTATGAATTGCGAAACATGTATTAACGTAACATGCGAGTACATGTTATGACTTTTTTTACCTTCAGTTGTTTACATATTTTGACCTCCAAACAAAAAAGATAAACAAACAACTATCACACAGAAACACATTGGCATAATTCTGGTATTGACAAAGTATATCTATCCAATAAAGTTCTACAATTTCACTCTCACTAGAAGACTTTCCAGTGGTAGTTTACAATTACTTACAGTATATTAAAGATCTATGATCAGACTGCACTGATCTTGATCTACATTGACTGCACAACCATTTTTGTCATCTGTGGTAATGTAATGTTTAGCTCTGTACCAGACAACAAAACCTTAGACTTCTCCAACTTGGATACATTTTGCAGACCACAAGTTAACCATTAGAGTGCTGAACAAACCTATCAGATATTTTCATCCTAGAAATATGACACAAATTATGTCAATGTCAAGGTAACGCTTTTGTCTATAGCGATTCATTCAAGAGGATAGTGTAGATCAAAGATCAGGATGCAAGTCTTGTGCAGCCTGATCTTGATCCTTGATCTACACTAGCTGCAAAGGCTAAACTATAGTTGTGAAAGGCACTTTAAGGGTTAAATATGGCTTGAATGGTTGAATATCTTTGATTGGGTGCAAAACAGCGTGGGAAAGGAGAAAATTCTTGTTTATATTTTTTTATGTATAATCTATTTATTATCATTTATTTATTATTTTCATATTTTTTTACATTTTTCATTTTTCAAATAATGTTTTAAAAAGTTCTCTTCCTACGGGTCGTTACCACATGGGACAGTTTGGTATATGATTAAATCATTAAGCTGAAACAAATCTGCAGAACCTGATTTCATCAACATATCAGTAAAAAGTGAATAATTAACATCAACTAGGATTTAATAGATACAAAAATATTATAGCAAAAGGATATATTGCTATTTATCTTTTGCCATATTTATTTACAAAAAAGATCTTCAAGATTAAAAAGAGTTCTTTGCAAAAACAGGTCAAAGGTTGAAAGGAAAGAAATATATAACTTGTAGTATGAGGAAATGGGTAAGTTCCCCAGCCAAGGTTTATTTATCCTATAATGCATCTATAGAAATAATAAGTTAGCATCAATCTTTTGCAGACATCACATAAATGTCCATTTGTAACGATGGCAGTAATTGTGGTCCCATCAAAAATCATTCTTAAGCTTTGATTTACCAAAACTGTCTAGTCACGCAACCTTGCAAATAATTAGAGATGGCTTTTGAAGGATGTTGAAAGATAATCAGTCGCAACTATAGCCTGGAAACAAAATAGGTCACATGGGAAGGAAGATATAATTATTGCATTTCTTTGGGGTAACACGATAATGTCCCCATAGGAAACTAGTGGTCAGAGAAATTACTGGACACAATTTGTCCAATTAGGAGATCTGTCACTTCTGATCTAGTAAATTATCTTATCCTACATTTTTTTGGTGTATTGGGGAGAAAAATGGAAATAAATATCTCAACAGCAACTTCATTGCTTTCACTCATGGAAGGTCAGAGCTAAATGGGATACTCTTTGGCTATGTATACAACATACCAAGAATTTTTCATTTGACACACCCCCTACCCCTAACCCCCCCCACCAGTATATTTCAAAATGAACGTGGACTTACCCTGCAGCCAAGTTTGAATAAATCAATGTGAATAATGAATAACATCGACAAAATCCCGATTACATTACATTAGCTGTCATTCACTATCAGAATAATTATAATACACTTCAACTTCTATACACTTTCAATGACATAAAAGTCATCAACTAATTTGGAAGAACTGTTGGGCAAAGAAAATACTTAAGAGCAGTGTCCCTTATTAATCTCATAATGGTAAATATTGCCCAAAACAATCATAATCCAATGTAAAATCAATAAAATTGCAGTGAAAATAGTAAGTTTTTCACATGGCCATGACTTTCACAACACCACTGACTTAAACCCTGACAGCAACGACTGTGGTCTCCTTAGGATATTCTACAATGTTATACTTCTATTGTTGCCCGACTTTTTGAGAAAATATGGATGAACAAGTCCCAGAAAATCTAGGCCGTTCCTTTTCATTCCTTTGACCGGCCGTTCCTTTTCATTCCTTTGACCAATTTCAAGTGGAAAACTTTAAAAGCCACCTTGCAATATACAGATAACCAACAAGTAATTTTAAGGTCACTTACAGGTAAAATATAAAATAAATATCTAAGCTATAAACCGGTATGGGACTTTGCTTTTGTAGTCAAAAGTCTAGCTCTTGCTAGCAGTGGATTGGTACTTCAACCTGCCTTTATTTTTTCCCACAAGTTACATAAAACAAACAGCATAACATCGGGCATGGTATCCTACCTGTAGGTATTTGGGTACTTATTTCAGCCAAGATATAGGAGATCATATGGTGGTTAAAGTTGCCCTGAAGAATGGTCTTATGTTTATCTAATATCAGGACCAAATTTGAACATTTCCTTTATCCCAAGTCCATCTTTGCTTAATTTTGGAACACCTGCACAAAAAAGGCCTGTTTTATTTATTGGGCAGCACAAGAAATAAACCATTGGAGACATCTTTGAGTGTGTTAGTAGCATTATATCTGTGAAGAACCATCTGCCACATTTTTCTTTCCATGTTGTGTTGATTTTGAATATTCACAGAGGGTTGGATTTAGATTAGCTCTTCATTTAAACCTATGTCAATCAAATGCACACACCATAGATGGCCTCAGAAAACACTGTGACAGATGGAGAACTCACCAAGAATCGTCTACTTCCCTACTTGACGTAGGTTTTTCTGACTTTTCCTGGCATGGCTATCCCTAATTTATTAATTTTGTTGTGTTTTAATTAAATACTTAGTTAAGACCGACCATATTGTCTCATTTTAATGCTTCCTTGGGGTATTACATTTTACAAAAGGGGGTGATTAGAAGAGGTAAAATGACATAGAATTTTCTGAGGACAATGATAACATTACTGTCAGGATGTTAGTTAGTGCCAACTGCAAACCAATTACTATATGCAGAATAACTATTTTACCACTGATCATGATTCATCTGGACATAAAAATAGCATTCCCAATTAATATGGGACACTGGTCTTCAGTACTTTCAATTTCTTCAAGTTTTTCCAACTTAGTTCACAAATTTTGTGTTACCGAAGGTTTATAATATTATCGGAAGTGTGTGTATATTCAGATAGTCAGGTTTTAATGAAATCGATTTGGCAAGTAATTAGGACTATGTCACTGTCTTAACTTTATCCCTCTGATTTCTTTCAACTGTATCAATGGATTGCCCGTCTGGTAAGCCCAAATTTTTTGTTAGAAAAAAGCTTTGGGGAGCCATAATAAAGGACATTAAGGCAACTACACCCAGATTTAATTGCTTTTGCAGACAGTATAGATTAAGATCAGATGATACTGAAAATGCACAAAATCTTGGATCTACACTGTCTGCTACTTTGCCAGATACTATGGCAAAAATAGTCCTAAATTTTCAATATCTGCATCTATATTCCTGAGAGAAAACATCTGAGTGGCCTCTATGAAAAAGGTGTTTAACTCCGTACCAAACGACAAATTTTTGTACTGGACCAAATTCAAAGCATTTGTAGACGACAAATTAAATGTTGCCAAAATGATAATTTTGTCTCTGATAGGATAGAAAACATTGTGGGAAAAGGAGAAAATGCTGGTAACCAGCATTTTCTCCTGTTCCCACAATGTTTTCAAAAGCCTTCTCTTTTAGGGTCATTAAAAGTCGGGATTGTGTGGTAAAGAGTTAATGCATCTGCGTAACGCACTATACAAAGTCATCATATAATTATGGATCTATAAAATCCATTGTTTCTCACAACCAATGGAATCATGAGGTAGGCTGGTCCTTTGACATGTGCACAATCCCAACTTTTAATGACCCGGAGTTAGAAGGCTTTTGAAAACATTTGTAGGAAAAGGAGAAAATGCTGGTAACCAGCATTCTCTCCTTTTCCCTCAATGTTCTCTGCCCTTCCAACAACAAATTCCAATTTTTGAGTCAAATTTATTTTATTGTCTGCAAATGCTTTCAATTTAGACAAGACTCAAAAATTGTTGTTTGGTAAAGGGTTAACAACAGCAAAAAGTTTTAAACCAGGTCAGCCTGCACAGTCGATACTTTTTGCAGATGCATTCAACCCCCTTTTTACAGAGCATGGCTCATTCATTTCATTTATGTAGCACTGTAAGGAGTATTTACTCTTCCACAAGTTCCATATATGGAGAGAAATGACAGGAACAGATGAAAGGATCATAAAGCCTCCCTCCCAACAGCAATAAACATTCATATCCTGTCTCCATTACCAACTACAGTAAACATATGAGACATGCTCTGTGAAAAGGGGGCTTATTGCATCTGCAAAAAGTATCGACCCATGTCAGCCTGCACAATCAGCGCAGGCTGACATGTGTCAAAACTTTTTGCCATAGGTAAATTTTCTGTATGTCAAAGGACAATTCTACCTCCAGATTCATGTCAATTGTTAGAAAAAAAAGATTGTACGGATACATAACTATGTGATGAGTTGGTTGGCAAAATGCTTTATGGAGATGCATTAAGCCCCATTTTGCCAGAGCATGGCTCATATGTATTGGTTACAGGGGATGGGAACTACAGCATTCCTCCAAAAAGATGTCATGATAAATTCCAAGATATGGTATAAATGTCAGTTGTCAGAAATTTATTGAAGAACTAAAAATTGATTTTCACCAATAAACAGGAAACAAACTTTACTCTCTCTACCTGAGACAGCTGGGTAGCAGAGTTGGTCACAGGCTTGTAACTCATTACTTCAGCATCAAACCTCGATTGATCTGGTGATCAAGTCCCTTGGCTGTATCACGCAGCTTCATACGCACCTAAATGGGACATTTCTTTGCCGAAGTACACCGTTATCAAAATTGTAAGGCTCCTTGTAAAAAAGAAGACATGTCTTGCAATTTTCTGTTGTTATGTTTCCAAGAATATTTCCATCAGCAAACAGTTTGTACATTCAATTTTTAGAGTGGTTTATCAATTCCGCTGGAAGCTTTCATTGACAGATTGATAGATGTGAATAACTTCACTATGATTGTTCATGTTGTTGCTAAGCAATTTACATGTGCATCGCCATGTTCAAGGATCATGTGACTGGTAGTTCAAAATGGAAACCGCCTTTATACAGACAAGGTAAGATGTAGGTACCGAATCGGCCAAGTTGTAACGAGTGAGATGTCGTGATAAATTTCAAGATATGGTATAAGTGTCAGTTTTCAGAAATTAATTGAAGAACTAAATATTGATTTCCACAGATAAACAGGAAAAAAACTTTACTCCCTCTGAGAGAGTTGGGTAGCTCATTTAGGTCATAGGCTTGTACTCTTTACCACATTAGAAAAATGTAGACTTGTCGAAATTCAAAGCATCTGCAGATGACAATTTAAATGTGGCTCAGATGATAGAATTTGTCTTTAGCAAGGTTGAAAACATTGTGGGAAAAACATTGTGGGAAAAGGAGAAAATGCTGGTTACCAGCATTTTCTCCTTTTCCCACAATGGTTTCTATCCTATTATAGACAGATTTAAACATTTAAGTCACATTTAAAATGTCATCTGCAAGTGCTTTCAATTTGGACTTGTCTAAAATTTTGTTGTTTGGTAATAAGTTAAATTAGATGATCTAGACAGTCTAACACAAAAACTGACAATCTATCGCACTTCGTAAACAAGAGGGCACTACAGATTGTTAGATGTTCAACTTTAATATTCTCGATAACAATAGTTTACAAGGAAGATAGTCTCTAATCCAATATGGTGTCTCTATTATTCTATTATTCTATGTAGGACTCTCCAAACAACCATAGCCAAATTAGTATTGACAATGGATAATGTGCCTGGTATTGAATTTTCATTTCATGCCATAAGACTGGGACAAACATTCATATCTGACAAGTCTTGGAAGTTTCCTCTTCTGCCATGTGATTGTCAAACAGAAAATAAACAAGAAATATCTTTAAAAAGAATAGACCACATAAAATTGCCCTTAAAATAAACTTGTCTACACTTTTTACCAATCACAAATTTCTTTTTTATCATTTTTTATCAGTACCAAAAAGCCAGCACACTCAGCAACATCAAAAAAAAATAACTGAGCATGACAAAAGAGTATTAATTTGTAGAAAGATTGCATAAAGTCATATTATTTATGTTCTTCAAACTGTCTAATATTAGTTTAAAACTCTTTACCACACAATCCCGACTTTTAACGACCCTGAGAAATGAGCCTTTTGAAAACATTGTGGGAGAAGGAGAAAATGCTGGTAGCCAGCATTTTCTCCTTTTCCCACAATGTTTTCTAGCCTTCCCAAAACAATTTTCAATTTTTCAGTTACATTTATTTTGTCGTCTGCAAAAGCTTTCAATTTGAACATGTCAAAAATTTTGTCATTTGGTAAAGAGTTATGTATTCTTGCCAAAATATCGTGAAGCTGCAATATTACTGAGGCTTGAACCTCAATCACTGATAGAGTCGATACATATAATAGATACTATGACACACTTTAAGTAACATTACCATGTGGGAAACAACATAACCATTTAAACTTTTAACATTTTTTTCTTTGGCAAAAATGGTTAAGTTTTGGATTAAAAAAAAAAAACTAAATGATACAGGCCTTAGGTCATGTTGTAACTGCTAAAAACATTTCGGAATAACATCAAAAATCAAAATAAGTCAGTATGAGTGAAAAATGATCATTTTCTTTTCAGAAAACTTAAATAGATAGATACAATTCCAATCTTGCAACCAACAGTGTTCTGTATCGGAAAAGGAGAAAATGCTGGTAACCAGCATTTTCTCCGTTTCCCACAATGTTTTCTACCCTTTCAAAGATAAATTCCACCATTTGAGCCACATTAAATTTGTCATCTGTAAATGCTTTGGATTTCGACCAGTCTAATATTTTGTCGTTCGGTAAAGAGTTAAGAAATCTGAAAGAGGCCCACCAAAGGATCATTTATGCCATGTTGCAGAGAATTGAAAACCTAGGTTTGGAGAAGATTTTTAAGAATTTTCAATTTTTTTTCTGTTTTGCTGTCATCACAACCAGATTTTTGCATGAAATCATATTCTTTGAAGGAATTTTATAGAGAGCAACGGTGGAATCTAGTCTGAATAATGAGGTGCTTCATTGCACATTTGGCCATTTACTATGCAATGCACCGTCTCAACTTAATCGTGAATTTTCCAGTAGCTAAACTACAGTGCCGCACTGACTAGCTGTTGCATCCGTTTAATCTTTATTACAGTCAAATGCTATTAATTTTTAGAGACACACATGACCAAGGACTAATTATTACAGGTTTCATTACCTGAAGGGCTTGTAAAGTCGTTTATAACATGTAAATCTCAAGAAAAAAACTAACCTTATTTATGGTGTTTGGTGGCCATTTTGTGTCTGTTTTGGGAAATGTAAACATTGCAAGTAACTGATGAATTTAACTCTTTACGACATTGACAAAATTTTAGACGGGTCAAAACTGAAAATATTTGCAGACAACAACTAGATGTACTTCAAATGATTGAATTTGTTTCTGAAAGGTTAGAAAACATGGTGAGAAAAGGAGAAAATGCTGCTTAACAGCATTTTCTCCTTTTCGCACTAAGTTTTCAAAAGGCTTATTCTTCAGGATCGTTAAAACCTGTGATTGTTTGGTAAAGGGTTAAACTGTTTTTTTTGTTCCTTATATTTAGCATTTGAATTGAAAATATATGAATTTGAAATGAAGGGTTGTTGAACATGCAAGCAGTACAAGTGCGTCGAAATTCTAGTTTTGCCTGAATTTGTGAAAATATGAGAGTTTAAACATGGGCACAAAATCTGTGTGGGGGTTTCAACTTTTCTTAGAGACTGTAAGTGACCCATCAAAGGCTAAATTCGCAATCGGGGACAGTTACCTGTGCTAGAATCATTTTGGTGAAGAGCACTCAAAATTGGTTGAGTTGTTGTAGCCAACAAGATGCTTGAAAACAACAATGGTTGACACACAAACAGCAGGCATGAATGGACTTACGCAAATACATTCTGCAATGCAGACACAAGGCCATTACATATGCTTGCTGGCTTTCTGCCAGTGTAGCTCAAAACACCAACTCAATTCTTCAGCAGAACTGTTCAACCTACAAGACAAAATATGCAAATTAAATTCCTCTCTATGAAAAGCTATCTCAGGAAGTTTTCTGTATATGATAAAGGTTTAAACAGAAGAGCATTTTGGGTAATAAAGACACATAACAGCTAAGATTATAAGAAATATTAATAAAATATTCTCTCTTCATGGTCCCCATGTGATTCAATGTTTCCCAATAACCTGTGTTAAAACTTTCTCCCAACTGTGACAAAGTTTCCTTCACCATCTCAAAGGAACCTTAAACAAAATTTCTAATATTTCCCCTTTTTTTCTTTTAAATGATGCTTAACAGTTTTATGTATCGTTATGTTGAAACTTATCAGAAAGTTATAAAAAGGACAGACACGTAAGGATAGAAAAATATCACTTATCAATTATGAAAAACATGCGAGGAATACTAATTGGTTGTGTTGCCTGCCAGTCAATTTATTAACTGTTAGATTTGGGCAGAGTAGAACAACAGCAACAGTTTATGGCTATCTCCATGTATATATTTGAGATGGTTTCTGTATTTATACCCATTATCCCAATGGCCCAACTTCTAATGACATTGAGAATGAAGGCTTTTGAAAACATTGTACAGTGCTCCAGATAAGGTCCGTATTCACGTAATTTACGGATGACGATCTGATTGTTACGCATCTTTTTCTTACAAAATTCCGTACTCGATACGGAACGTTTTTCCAGGTACGTAAAATATAGGGTACGAATCCGTACACAATGAAAGGGAGCTTACTCTTTCTCAGACAAACATTCAGATATCTTCGGGATTGCCGAGCGATTTTCCAATTTTTTCCCGTTAAATAAAAAGGGAAAATCGGCTCGGACCGGAATTAGACCCTGCATCTCAGCTTTAGTAAAGTTTTTATCAATTACGGCATGGGACCAGCGGATAATGTTCATGTATGTTCCGAATGAATAGTTTGCGCTTCGAAAAAAGTCGGGGAATACACAGTTCTGGCTAAGTTATTTCATCCATCTCCAGAGCCAAATAATCCTAACAAAACTGAGAATCGTTGAAAGATAAAATCAGACTGGCCAAGACTTAAGCACTGTTCCCATTTATGTACAAATGTGCAATAAGTCATGCTCTAAATTGAATAATCACGCACAAAAAATATGAAGCAAAAAGCGCATGCACCCAGATGGGCTCTCTGTTGATCGCCAGTGGCACCAATTTGGGCCAAGTTAGAAAAAATGTCTCCAAAACTGAAGCACTGTTGAATTCAAAAGTATTTATGATATCTGCTTTTCTAGCGTAAAATTACAGGTTTTGAAGTTATTTGCGACCCTATTTGACAAATTTATGTCAAATCCTGCACAAATATTTTTCCAAAAATTAAAAAGCATGAAAAAAAGATCGCTTCAAAAAAAGATTATGAGTTGCATATTTGTTTCTACAAACCTGCTTTACACTTTGTACAGTAAACATCATACTGTTACTAGATAAAATGTTATGTAGTTTTACAGTAATGCTTATATAAAAGCAAATGCAAGAAAACCAATTTTGACTTTAATCAGTCTCGTTAACCAATGTTGGTACTGATCCCCATATGCTGGTACTGATTAATCTTGATTTTCATCAGTATTGTACTGATGTCATTGAAAATTATCTAGAGCACTGATTGTAGGAAAAGGAGAAATGCTGGTAACCAGCATTTTCTCCTTTTTCCACAATGTTTTCTACCCTTCCCAACAAGAATTTCAATATTTGGATCACATTCATCTTTGTCATCTGCAAATGCTTTAAATTTGAACAAGTCTAAAATTTTGTCATTTTGGTAGAGACATATTAAGTATAAAAACCACCTCAAATATGCAGATCTACCCCATATTGCACAGAACGTGCAGGCTAATCTGTGCCCTACACTGTGCAATATGGAGAGTTTTTTATTCATGATGAAATAACTTTGAAATTGCAATATTTGGATTTTTACTACTGACTGGAAACTTACAATTTCCTATTTAGCCATATACGGTAAGAATTAACTCTTTACCAAACGACAAAATTTTAGACTGGTCCAAACTGAAAGCATTTGCAGATGACATATTAAATGTTGCACAAATTATGAAACTGGTCTTTGAAAGGGAAGAAAACATTTCGGGAACAGGAGAAAATGCTGGTTATCAGCATTTTCTCCTTTTCCTACAATGTTTCAAGGCCTTCTTCTTGAGGTCGTTAAAACTCAGAGATTGTGGTAAATGATTAATCTCTCCTGATGGGGCAGTATTATTGGAACTCAAGAAAACATACAGCAATAAAGCCACAAAACAAACAACATGTGGAGACAAGCTTCTAAGAGGATTGTGTCAGATTAAAATATTCTTAGAAAAAAATAGTTACCTAAATGAGAATTTGTTCATTCTGTAAGACATATACAATGTGATGCTAAAATTATCAGGTGTCAAAGTCATTAATCTGATGTAATCTTTCTTCTTGTTTTCCATGGCTTACAATTTTAAATAATTTAAGTCCATTTAACCCTTTACCACACAACCCCGAGTTTTAGTGCCCCTGTGGAAGAGGTCATTTGAAAACATTGTGGGAGTAGCATTTTCTCCTGTTTCCACAATGTTTTCTACCCTATCAAAGACAGAAATAACCAACAAAGCATTAATAAATTTGTCGTCTGCAAATGTTTTCAATTTAGTCCATCCCAAAGTTTTGTTGTATGGTAATGAGTTATTTTTTTATCATGACAGTAGTTTTTAACCTTAACTCTTTACCAAACCACAAAATTTTAGACAGGTTAAAATTAATGCATTTGCAGACGAAAAAATAACTGTGACTTCACAATTGAAATTTGTTTTAGGGAGGGTAGAAAATATTGCGGTAAAAGGAGGAAATGCTGGTTACTAGCATTTTCTCCTTTTCCCACAATGTTTTCAAAAACCTCCGTTTTCAGGGTTGTTAAAAGTCAGGATTGACTGGTAAAGGTGCTTTCACACAAACCTCCAGTCTTTTAACCCTTTCCCAACTGACAAATGTTGGACTGGTCCAAATTGAAAGAGTTTGCAGACGACAATTTTAAATTTGATGAAAATGGCAGAACGGTCTCAAAAAGGGTAGAAAACACTGTGCAAAAAGGAGAAATTGCTCGTTACGAGCAATTTCTCCTTTTCCCACAGTGTTTTCAAAAGACTTGTACTGCAGACACGTGAAAACCAGGGCTTGTTTGGGAAAGGGTTAAGCTGCATTTTGCCTAATGCTTTGTGAACAAGTCTAAATTT
The DNA here is from genome assembly GCA_945859785.2 of Tridacna gigas. Lineage (NCBI taxonomy): Eukaryota > Metazoa > Mollusca > Bivalvia > Cardiida > Cardiidae > Tridacna > Tridacna gigas. The sequence goes on from OX244035.2 coordinate 57,877,263, forward strand.
TTTTTAATCTGATAAAGACCTAACCCTTTACCAAACAATCCAGACTTTTGCTGACCCTGAAAAAGGCTTTTGAAAACATTGTGGGAAAAGGAGACAATGCTGGTAGTCAGCATTTTCTCCCTTTCCCACAATGTTTTCTACCCTTCCTGAAACAAGTTCCAATTTTCGAGTTACATATAATTTGTTGTCTGCAAATGCTTTCAATTTGGACTAGTCTTCACTTTTCTCATTATGTAAAGGTTTAAAGGGTTCAGCAGTAAATAAATGTACAGTCGAGCCTCATTTATCCAGATGCTTCTCCTTCCTATGAATGTTTCTGGATAAGCCGTATTTCCGGATTAATGAACTGGGATTGCTGGCATGGCTTCCAAGTTAAGATAGGTCGTACTGACCTCCATGTAGGTAAGGGACACTGTGCATCGTAAGAATTACAATAGCGTATGTTTTACACAAGCACTTGTATGCATATCATTATTGCTCTTACGATTGCTCAGATATAAAAAATAAAGTGTGTCATAAATTTGCATTTTGCCTTTTTGTTATTTGTGTATTTTTGTACATGATTTTTTCCTTGTACCTAATTACATGCATATGCATACCTATTGTGCAAACAGGTGCACTTGTAAAGCTCGGCACATTTGTGACTTTTGAAAATACCATGAAAAGAGCGAAACAAAAAAAAACACAACATGCACAGTATTTTAAATATACATGACGTGTTGTCGGATTGCCACGATAAATGGTCTTCTTTGTACTGACAAATGTCTTTTTTCACGGAAGCCAAAACTTTAACTCGTTGTCTTTTGCTGATTGGTGTAGACATTCTGTTGACTTCAGATAATCATACTTTCAAAGTACTAAAATGACAAAGAGTAATTGAGAATATTGATTGCCAATTGATTCGATATGAAAAACATGCATATTTTCAATCATCTTTATAGTCTGCTAGGAGTAAAATATTTTCGAAAAACCTAACGAAATTTATCGTATTTGGCGGCCATTTTGTGTGTGCTTTGGGGAATGTAAACATTTCAAGTAACACATGAATTAAACTGTTTTTTCTTATGGTTAACCATTTAAATTTAAAATATTTGTGTTTGAAACAAAGGATTACTGAATGTGCAAGCAGCTATTATGTTCAAATTTTAGTTTTGCCTTTAATTTTGAAAGATGAGTTTCAACATACCGTACCCACAAAATCTTTGCGGACATGTCAACTATTTTTTTAGCGATCATCACTGTAATCGAGTAGATCCAGTAGATCCAGTAATAATTAAACAACAAAGGCGCAAATTGTCACTTCAGTGCTATGTGTATGGATAATCTGTTACATTGACACTTGTCCATGGCATTTAACAGTTTTTGAAAACACTTCTAATTAACACATGTGTTTTCAAAACGTATGCAAACTGTCTGAAACAAATTGATACTAGTTAGACTGATACCCGTGTTATTCATGACACACCAGTCTGAAATTGCTCAAAGTAGACTGTATTTATGATATCTATGATAACCAGTCTATGGTACTTGGGAAAATAACAAGTCTAAATTGTGTAATACACAGTCAGGCCAAGTCCATTTTATCAGATGAGGTTTATACTAATTTTTAACCCTTCGTTCCAAATTTTTTCATTCAGGTTCTGGAATGCAGATTTCCAGAATAAAAAAAAAATTTGTACAGAAAATATTCATTCCCTGATGTTTTGTCCGCATCCTGAGATTTATGGAATTATGGAGCCCGGATAAACATGGCTCGACTGTAGTCATAAAATGCTTCATAACCAATCCAAAGGTTTTAGATTTGAATCTCAATCTTCGAGAGGGTTTTCAGAGACAGCTTGTATAAATTTCCCAACCAAACAGAGGCCCAGTAGTAAGAACTAAGAGGTAGCCTAGCATGGTATCAGTGCTTAACTCTCTACCAAATGACAAAATTCTAGACTTGTCCAAATTGAAAGCACTAGCAAACTACAAAACAGATGGGACTCAAAAATTTAAATAAATAAATTGACAGGTAGAAAACATTAAGGGAAAAGGAGAAAATGCTCGTTACCAGCATTAATTGTCTTCAAAAGTCTTTTCTCTCGGGGTTGTAGAAAGTCAGGATTCTGCAGTAAAGAGTTAACACTTTTATCTATCTGGCATTATCAGGCCTTCTTTTGCATTTTTTGTCGCATTTGTCGAAGACAATGCCACTATGAGTTCAATATGGTATTTTGAAAACCATGTATCATAGTTTGTGCAAAACCGAAGGAAGTGAACCCAGTTAAACTCAGTTTTTCTAAGACAAGTAAGTGTGTCAATAGCACTCAGATATATAATTAACAATGGAGTATTAAAATAAACTGGATTAGGGCATCGATCATGGGAATACTTCTTTTTGTATTGAAAATATCTATATCCTCTATGGCCTTCTATTGGCGCAATGATACACACAACTCCTCTGGTCTCCTGACCATGTTCGTCCCAAAACCAGTTTGTTCCTGGGCTTGTTCGTCCTTTGGCTTGTTTGTCCAGGCTTGATCATCCCACAATTTGTGTTTCTTTTTTTTTCTAATTATTAATTCAAAACAATGGCTCCCTTGACAAATGCCACACCAGTGCTTTCAATGCTTTGATTTTACTTTGATTTACATTATCTATGAAAAGCACAAGAAGTAATACTGAGGAGTTTAGATAATTTATCAACATACACAAGTGTTGCAACAGAGAAATATTTCAAAGCAAAAAAAAAATCTTTTTCCAAAGAGCATGGAACTAGCAGTGTGAGAAAAGGAGTACATGAACTAGTGACAAGGACTAATACTCCCTTGCAATGTTTTTTAATATCTACCAAATGCAAGGATAAGGCAAGATGAATGTGTGACACTCTGAGAGTTCAGAAAAGTAAACTATGATCCCAGATAGCTACCAATTTTCAGTTTGCATGCTTTCATTTCTCCAATAATAAACTTTTTGTCTCCAGGATACCTCCTACATGCCATCTTACAAATTCCCTTTCTACTTTGGCTCTTTGTTCTTAACCCTACAGCAGTACTGTGTTCTAAAACCCTGGAATTTGTATTTAGAAGGGTAGAACACATTGTGGGCAAAGTCTGAGAAGATTCAAACATTTTTTCCATTTCCAGTGATGTTTTCACAAGCTCTCCTTCTCAGGGTTACTAAAACTTTGAGTTGTATGGCAAAGGGTTAAGTAACGGAGGAAATAACATTGTAACAAGCAAATGCTCTGTTTCCAAGATCCTTTTCCGAAGAATAGTACTCTATTACAGGGGTATAACCCTTTCCCACACAATCCCGACTTTTAACGACCCTGACAAAGAAGCCTTTTGAAAACATTGTGGGAAAAGGAGAAAATGCTGGTAACCAGCATTTTCTCCTTTTCCCACAATGTTTTCTACCCTTCACAAAACAAATTTCAATTTTTCAATCAAATTTATTTTGTCATCTGCAAATGCTTTCAATTCGGACCAGTCTAAAATTTTGTCATTTGGTAAAGAGATAAGAAAGAGCATTTGTAAAGAAAAATGTTAACCTTCAAGCCCCTTTTACAACTATAGTTTCTTTACGGCCAGTGTAGATCGAGATCAGACTGCATGAAACATGCAGTCTGATAGTTGATCTGTCTACCATTCAAAGACGTAATGGACATACAGAACCTGTAGATTGCAATTATTTGGATCTAGTCTCTTTACTGAACATAACTGTTTGATTTATTCCGCACCCTAGGGCTTAACCCTTTATCAGACAACAAAATTTTAGCCTTGTCCAAATTGAGAGCATTAGCAGATGACAATTTCAGTGTGGCTCAAATGATGCAATTTTCTATGATAGGGTAGAAAACATTGTGAGAAAAGGAGAAAATGCTGGTTACCAGCTTTTTCTCCTTTTCTCACAATGTTTTCAAAAGGCTTCTTTCCCAGGACCTTTTAAAGGCAGCACTGTGTGGTAAAACCACACAATGCCAACTTTTAACGACCCTGAGGAAGAAGCCTTTTGAAAACATTGTGGGAAACGAAGAAAATGCTGGTAACCAGCATTTTCTCCTTTTCCAATGATGTTTTCTATCCTATCAAAGAAAAATCCCATCATTTGAGCCAGACTGAAATGGACATCTGCAAATGCTTTCAATTCGGACTGGTCTACGATTTTGTTGTGTGATAAAAAGAGTTAAATATCCAGCAACCAACATATAAAGCACTAATCCTTTAAAGACCCTAACACAGAAGACTTCTGAAAAAACTGCAGGAAAAGGAGAAAATGCTGGTAATCAGCATTTTCTCCTTTCCCACAATGTTTCCTACTCAATCAAAGACGGAATTCATCATTTGAGCCACGTTTAATTTGTTGTCCGCAAATGCTTTTAGTTTGGTCGGGTCCATAATTTTCTTGTTTGGTAAAAAGTTAACTCTTTACCAAACAAAATATTAGGCTTGTCCAAATTGAAAGCATTTGCAGACGATGAAATAACTCAACAAGAGGGCCGTGATGGCCCTGTATCGCTCCACTGGCTTATAAATATAAACCATAAATACTAAACATTTCAATTCTGGGCCAAATGGTTTCAAAATGAAGACTTACAAAGTTTTCTCTGTAAAAGCCCATGTGAAAGTTGAGACCCGCAAGGCAAAGCCATTTTTGATCCCAGAGCTATAATTACTTGAACCCTGGTAGAGGTCCACAAGATAAAGCCACATGCCAAAATAATACAAGTCTATGCTGTATGGTTATAAATAAGGTGATTTTCAAGTTTTGTCCATATGAAGCCTCTGTAAAACATAAGACCCCTGATGCAAGGCTAATTTAAAAAAAAAAAAATCAAAACAGTAAGATTTCTTAAGTTGTCACTATGTAAGCCCATGTAAAACTTGTGACCCCTGCGGCGGGGCCAATTTTGACCCCAGGGCTAAAATTTTGACCTTCTTGGTAGAGGCCCATTAGATATAGCTACATGCAAAATTTGGTAGCTCTAGGCCTTATGGCTAGGTACAGGAAGATTTCTAAAATTTTCTCTATATAAGCCTATGTAAAACTTGTGACCCCTGGGGCAGAGCCAATTTTGACCCCAGGGTTATAATTTGAAGAAACTTGATAGAGGTCTACTACATAAAGCTACATGCCAAATTTGGTAGCCCTATGCCTTATGGTTTCAGACAAGAAGATTTTTAAAGATTTCCCATATTTTTCAGTTTTGTTGCCATGGCAACCAGAGTTTTTGAAGGAATCAAATTCTTTCAAGAAATTCTGAAGAGGACCATGGCAGGATCATTTCTGTGAAGTTTCATGAAAATTGGATGGGCAGTTTCAGAGAAGAAGATATTTGAAATAAAAGTTAATGCACGGACGGATGGACGGACAGACGTACGGACGGATGGACGCACGCACGACCGACGGACACCGGGCCATGACATAAGCCTGCTGGCCTTTGGCCAGTGGAGCTAAAAATGAAACTTTGTTTTGGAAAGGGTAGAAAACACAGTGGGAAAAGCTTTCTTTCTCAGGGTCATTAGAATCAAGATTGTGTGGTAAAGGGTTAAATGTTCAAAATTTAGACCTATCAGAGTTGGTACTATCATTTCTGACAACATATAAACCTGATACTTTACACTTCCATTATGTTTTGGCTACCATCCATTATCTTCCATATCTTGATGCCACAAAACTCAATTAATTATGTTATAATGGTTACAAGATTACCAATAATGCACAGAGAATGTGTTATAAATGAGTCCCATCAACTAAGATCTCTGTCTTCAAAGTTATTTAAAATAGTAACCTCAGTGCTTCATACAAAATTCGTTATTCTTAATCCTGTGCAATCCTTTGACATAAGTCCCTTGATGGTTTGATGATTTAGTCGAACCTCCCTCCCAAATACTTTAGCCAAACAAATGATAATATACCATAGAAAGTCATAGAAAACCAGGGTTTTCCCTTGGCAACAGAAATAGGGGGTCATTGTGACCCCCTAGTCATAAATAATGGGGGTCATTCTGGACTTTGAGGGGGTCACAAAAAATGTAATTAGGTTAAACATTAAAGACTACTATGTATGAAACAATGTTTGTTTTTGTGTTTCTTATTCATCCCAAAGCTTTATATAACCTATTTATGAATTATTAAATAATGGAAGATGCAAGGGATTCTCTGTATTGAGGGGCTTTCAGTCTAGATGACATCTTTTTCATTGAGTATCTTGAGTATGCTTTATTAAAAGCCTGGTCTTAACAGGCAAAGATGCTCTAGCTGCAGACAACCTGTCATTTATTTACGTAATTTCAATCTTTCAAGGGCATCAATGTGACCACAGTGTTTTGGTGACGCACATTTGTGCAGCCACTCTCTGCGGTAAAGTGGTTATTGTGTTTTGTTTTTGTCACAGGAATCAACCGTTTACTTGATACAAAGAGTTTGTTGTCGGGCGGATTTGATAACCTCTATTTTGTGTGTGTGTTTTTTTTTTAAACAGAGAGTATCCATCCGACAACAAACGATTTTCACCAATCAAACGTCTGATTCCTGTGTTTCGATACGCCGCCGTTTTCGACAAATAATTAAGCATTTGTCTTTAGCCAATTTTCAGTAAACCCTCGGGGCCTTGAAATGTTTTTCTCCTTACTCGAACCAGGCGATCATCATCCGATCGTTGTTCAAGGTCTCTTTTCCTTGCAGACGGCAAGAATGACGCCCATTTTGACTGAGCCATATTGTTTTTCATTAGAGATCGACTGGTTTAGTTTAGACGAGTTTAAAGACTTACGGTATTCTCGTAAAATCGATACACAGTCTAGCGTTTCGTCCCATTTTCTTCTCGTACTTAAGCTTTCTTATGTACTGGCAATGTAACATTGTCGGTAATAAAGACGATCGTAAGTAACCTTTATAGTTTTTGTGCGTCCACAGTGACGCACTATTGAAAAAAATACGGGTCATTTTCCTTAAAAATGTGTCAAAACGCACAAAATCGTGCGTCAAGGAAAACCCTGGAAAACACTGTTGGAAAAGGAGATATCACTTGTTGCAATTACTTTGAGCAGGGGACATAAAAGTTCATCCTGGTATTAAAAGGTAATGGATGAAAGATCAACTAAATATCAGTTCAGTCAAAGCAGCTTATCCGACAGCATTAGCAAAATACAAGCTGATTTTTAACCAAGAGATTCCACTTTTTTTAAGTTTCCAATAAATAGTACAGTAACAAAATCACACTGACAAGTAAAAAATCTGATACAATATTGAATTCATGGTGTCTATATACAGACACAAAAGACGCATGTAAGCCTACAGGTACCTACAGCAGTATGTGTAGTGTGCATGCTTTCTTTTGGATTAAATAAGGACACTAACAGTGTTAACTCTTGAATTTTCACTTGAAATTAAGCGGCCCACACACTATCAATATTACTGACAATAATAATGTCAATAAACGGTATTGACAATATTATTGTCAGTGTGTGGGAGATATTGAAGATTGATCAATATTATTGATGAATATCTGCGATCTCTGAAATATTTTCTTCAATATTTTTACGACCGTCAATAATATTGATAGTGTGTGGGTTCCGTCAATAATATTTCTCAATATTTCATTAATTCTGAAGTCACCGTAGAATTTCAGGTCTTCAGATGTATTTCCAGTAGCCAAAGAGCGCAATGTGGCTGATAATCATTCCATCGATGGTATTGCATCGTGCAGCTTTGTGTCTTTTTTTTTCTATTAAAGGTGTAACCAACAGTAGCAGCTCTTTAAATGAATCTTCATCCATTCGAAGAAAGTTTCTAAAATCATCAGGTTGATTAACCCTTTACCACACAACAAATATTGACTAGTCCAAACTGAAAGCATTTGCAGATGTTATTTTAAATGTAGCTCAAAACATAATATTTGTTTCTTAAAGGGTAGAAAACATTGTGGGAAAAGAAGAAAATGCTGGTTACCAGCATTTTCTTCTTTTCCCACAATGTTTTCAAAAGGCTTCTTTCTCAGGGTCGTTAAAAGTCGGGATTGTGTGGTAAAGGGTTAATCTGGAGTTCCTCCATAAGGGCACCATGACCAAATTTGTGTCTTTCTAAAAACCATCGTTTAGTCCAACATGTCTTTCTATTCTGCCTTTCATTATCCAGGGCCAGTACCATGCCTAAACCCACAGCTGGATCCATGTTTACAGTACGGTGGCAGACGAAGAAATGAACAAAAATATTGAAAAAAATATTGTCAATATACTGACTCAACTTTATTGTCAATAATATTGATAGTGTGTGGGCCGCTTTACATACACTCTTAGCAGACCAAAATTATGATGAGGAAACAGTAGGTTATTGAACCCTGATGCAGCCCTATGGCAATGTTTGATCCAAAAGAAAACTTCATCGTGAATGGTATTCTAAAGTCACAATATTATCCTTTGTTTTTACCCTTTACTTGTAAGCATTTTGCTTTCCCCTCTGTGGTTTGGGTAAGCAAAATAGTGCCAAATGATTTTCAGTCAATAATGAACACCTACAGCTGTTTTGGCCAGAATACTTAAGAATATATTGGTCAGATTTGATCCAGTATTAAACAGCACATGCTGTGTTCGCTTATCTTGATCTAAATTATCACATGTTAAACTTCTGTTCAAATTTCCAAAGAGCAAGCAATTTATTTTGTAAATACTTAAGGCCAGAAAAAACAATACCTGTGTTTCAGGTGACCCTTGATGGGGTTGGTAGGGCAGAAAAACTTTTTTTTTCTTTGATTTTTCAAATTAATGCAATATCAAAGAACTCCAGCTTTTTTTTTCACTGTTATAAATACATCATGTATAACAACTGCACAACGAACATAAATTTTAGAGTCATTCCTGCCAGAACAAAAAAATTAGATGATTTTTTTAACAAACTCCATGTGATATCTAGATATTTTTACCTTGTCTTCTTTCTCTTGTCCCCTTATTTTGACTGCATTGCACTTTCTTGGTGGTGGTTGGTAGCCTGCTGCCAAATACTGCACATGGGCAAAGTATTGGAATAGGATCCAAGCTTGTAAATGCCCCTGAAATGGGGACATTTTTTCACACTGACTGAGAGAATGGCGGTCCCCATAATTGGAGGAAGTCAATGATAACACAGACGCTGACTTCAAGCATCTGAAAGAGGGTAGGCCTAAAATAGCCATTGGAAAATTTTCAACGAAACGCACGAAAGGGAAATCATGCGTGAAATTTGAAATTGTCATGGTCTGAAATTGACGGATGAGGGAAAAATTTCCAATGCTATTTTAGGCCTACTGTCTAAAAGACATCGGGCCAAGCCCTTGTAGCTCAGTTGGTAGCATACAGGAATTGAGAACAGGAGGTCACTGGTTCGATCCCTGGCTTGGCCAATTTCTTTCTGAGGAATGATGATAGTCACTGCGACAGGATTCATTCCTCTCTCACCGCTAACCAATGTTTCGACGATGGTTATTTGGGAAAGCAGCCAGTGGCTTGGAAAGAATATTGTGCAGAGTACTGGTAAAAGAAACTCCAGAAAAGCATGGATAGGTGCACTGGCTGCCGCGATATAACTGAAATAATGTTGAAAATAGCGTTAAACACCATACAATCTATCAATCAATCAATCACTGAAAGACATCAGCGGCAGTCACACTATTCAACAAAATGGAACAAATGGATCTGGATGAAGCACATCGTGAGAAATTGGCAAAAATAAAACAAAAAGTTGTAGGTCCCTGGCCACTGGCTAGAGTCTGTCAGGTCACCTGAAACACAGGTTTTTTTTCTGGCTTGATGCATATTTCACTTTTTAGTTTACAAGTCAGACAGTACCACCTTGCTTGAAGTACTGCAGCTGTATTTGCAATTATTGATGAGTACAATATTTTATTCAATGAAGCATGAAATTGCATGCTGAAGTCAGTGCCTTTCATTCCTAGACAGAATTTTTGGAATTTACAAACAAGAGGAAACTCGGACTCATTTTTGAAAAGAATCACCATGTTGTGATCACAGGTGAATGGCTGTCACTCGCCATTAACCTGTGGTTGCGATACTTATCACACATTGGTGTAATGGTTTTTGGTTTGCACAGTGTATCAGCATACATGGAATTCAATAAAGGACAGCTGCAGCTGCAGTATCAACTGAGCCATGCACTGGCAAAAGGAGGTTTCATGCATCTCTGTGGTTCATTTTACAAAAGCCGAGCCCCTGTGGCTCAATCAGTAGCATACAGGATTTGAGAAAATGAGGTCGATGGTTTGATCCCCAGCTCGGCCAATTTCTTTCCAAGGATTTATGATAGTCATTGCAACAGGATTCATTCTTCTCTTACTGCTGACCATTGTTTTGATGATGGTAATGTGGGTAAGCAGCCAGTGGCTTGCAAAAAATACTGTGATTAGTACTGGTTTAAGAAACTCCAGAAAAGCATGAATAGGTGCACTGGCTGCCGCTATATATCTGAAATAATGTTGAAAACTGCGTTAAACAATATACAATCAATCACTTTACCAAGCAAGTACTCACATAATCATGGATCCATTTAGTCCAACAATTGACTGAATCTGGAGGTAGAATGGTCATTGGACATGCAGAAAAATAGCGAATAGCAAAAACATTTAACTCAATTCAGCCTGCACAGACTGCGCATGCTGACATGGGTTGATACCTTATGCAGATGCAAGCCCATTTTCATACAGCATGGCTCTTGTCCATTATATCAATCAGTTAACACTTTACCATACAATCCCAACTTTTAAAGACCCTGAGAAAGACAGCTTTTGAAAGCATTGTGAGAAAAGGAGAAAATGCTGCTACCCAGCATTTTCTCCTTTTCCTACGCTTTCTGCCCTTCCCAAAAGAAATTTTATTTTTTGAGACACATTTATTTGTCATCTGCAAATGCTTTCAATTTGGACAAATCTGTGAGTCTGTGGTTTGGTAAAAAGTTAACACAGACTTCAAATGATAACTCTTATTTCGACACAGACTAGGTTTGAAAACATAGTGGCCATAGAAAAATGTTAAAAGCAATTCTCATTTGAACAATATTTTCACAATGTCATGTTTGAGCCCCTAGTTCATGTCATTTTTCTTGTATTACAAAAATGGCAATTGATGCAAATTTGTTTCAGGAGAGAGTACATTGGGAGGCACTCTGGGAAAAGGGGGTTTAATGCATCTTAATACATGTAATGCGATATGCAAGTCATGCTCTGGCAAAAGGGGGTTTAATGCATCTCCGTAGTACATTATACAAAGCAAGTCATCACATAATCATTTTGTGTAACAACCATGTAAACCGTGAGGAAGAGCGGCCCTTGGGTACGCACAAAATTTACATATAGCAAAAGGTTTCGACCCAGGTCAACCTACGCAGACTGCGCAGAATGACATGGATTTATACTTTTTGCAGATGCTTTAAACCACCTTTTCACACAGCATGACTTATTCCAGGAGGGCATGGGTTAGTATTTGCACTAAATATCACTGCTGAAAACAGAATTATCTAATGAATCACACAATTATTATCTCAAACACACAAATGCATTTCTTAAACATTTCACTAATTACCTTAAAAAATATTTCTGTAATAATATATTTTTAATGTATGGAATAGATCAGATAAGTTTTTTTTGTCTGATTGGAAAATACCTTCACAAGAGACTAATCACATCATTTCATCTCAAACATTTGTGTCAACATTAATTTCTACGTGATAAAGATCAGTGTCAGCATTTTCATCTTTATAACATTTCTGAAATCAGATAAAAAATTACAGGATCCACAAAAACTGTTCAAAAATACAATTTGGTTAACTACAAGGAACCTCAGACATGTCATTTGGGGACTTGGGTCAACATTTTAACAAACGGCAAAATTTTAGACTTGTCTTAATGTAAGAGATTCACAGACAACAAATAAGACATGTTTCAAATCATGGATATTTGTCTTTGAAACAACCAGCATTTTCTCCTTTTCTTGAAAAGTTTTAGAACAGTATAAACTAACAAAAAAAGCACAATATAAACTAACACATACGAGAGAAAAATTGTTCTTCCAATTGTGACCATTCAGAAATACCATCATCATCCAATCATAATTTTACAGGATAATGCCAGTTCTTACAAAACAGGGGCCGTAACTTATGTATCTGAAGGACAACAAGGCAACAACTCCCCTTCAGCCAGTGTACAGTCCTGACTTAGTATGATATAACTTTCTGTTAGTACCGTTCAGTAAGACAAGTTTGGCAAGAGGCAGAAAAAAAAGTGGGTTCATGACCTGTTCAATGCATGTTGATTAAACCCCTTACCACACAATCCCAAGTTTTACCAACCCTGACAAAGAAGCCTTTGAAAACATTGTGGGAAAAGGAGAAAATGTTGGTAAACAGCATTTTCTCCTTTTCCCACAATGTTTTCTGCCCTTTCAAAGACAAATTCCACCATTTCAGTTACATTTAAATTGTTGTCTGCAACTGCTCTCAATTTGGACAAGTCTATATTTTGCTTTTGTGGTAAAGAGTTAAGTTTTCCTACAGTTTTTCAACTCTTGCTTTACCTTATACCAAATAATCTAGTGTTTCAACAACCCCGAGCAAGAAAGCTTTCAGAAATACTGAAAGAAATGGAGAAAACGCTAACAACTGGCATTCTCTCCATTTCTCAAAATGTTTTTCCCCTTTCAAAGACAAATCTCATTATTTGAGCCACATTTGTTTGTCTGCAGAAACTTTCAGTTTATGCAAGTCCACATTTTTATCATCAGATTCTGGTAAAAAGTTAACTCTTTACCAAATGACAAAATTTCAGACTTGACCAAGTTCAAAGGATTTGCAGACGATAAATCAAATATAGCACAACTAATGTAAGTTGTCCATGAAAGGGTAGAATACATCGTGGGAAATGGAGAAATGCTGTTTACCAGGATTTTTTCCTTTTCCAATAATGTTTTCAAAAGCCTCCTTCTGTAGGGTCGTTAAAACTCAGGATTATGTGGTAAATGGTTAAAGCAAATAAGTAAAGCACAAATGAATGTCTTCCATAATCATTCTGGTATACTTTTGTATCTGATGTTCTGTATATTTACCCCTTACAATATTATACAATAGAGAATAACTGGAAAGATGTCAAAGTCTTTGGCAAAGTTACTGACCCACAATGTTAACTCTTTACTATAAGACAATGTTTTAGACTGGTCCAAATTGAATGCATTTGCAGATGACAAATCATTTGTCGCTAAAATGATTGGATTTGTTTCTGAAAGGTAAGAAAACATTGTGGGCAAAGGAAAAAATGCTGGTCACCAGCATTTTCTCCTTTACCCACAATGTTTTCAAAAGTCTAATTTCCCAGGGTCCTTAACAATTGGTATTGTGTGGTAAAGAGTTAAGCCCTTTCCGATCAGAATCCTGCATTTTAACGACACAAAGTTAGAGAGCTATATGAAAACATACTGGGAAAAGGATAAAATGCAGGTAACCAGCATTTTTTTTTTCCCCCGGAAGTTTTCTACCCTTTCAAAAACAAATACCATTATTTGAGTGACTTTAAATTAGTCGGCATTATGCTCTCAACTTGAAAAAGTCTATTTGTCATTCACTAAAGAGTAAATATATTTCAGGTAAAAATACATAATGTACGTGCATTTCATTCTTCACCAAACAATTTGCCAAAATGCTGTTTCAAATTCTCTATGGGATAGTAACTCACAAGTCAGTGACATACCTATGGTACTATTTCACTGGGTCTGCAAGTTCATAAACCACGAAAACCACATTTGTGGAAAACCACATTCATGGAAAACCACATTCGTGGAAAACCATCCCTAGCCCTGATCCTCACCTTAACCCAGAACGAATTTTGGCTCGAATCTTCCCAGTTTGTTTGTATTGGAGTTTAATGCCATTTTTAACAGCTTTGGTTATATTACAGTGGTCATTGCAACTACACGTGTGTTTCCTGGCTTTCTAACACCAATACTGACACAGCTTTCTTTCCTAGTCACTGACTACTTCTCCCAAATGGATCAGAGTTGATAGGCAAAAAAATCGCCGGAGAGAAAGTTTGCCTCAACCGGGTATCAAACTCATAACCACCAAGTCAGGAGTTAGATACATTAACCACTGAGCCACCTGGCAGGCTCTTCCTCCCAGACAGAGCTAATCACGAAATAAATCTATGAATTTAGTAATCGGTATTTTAAAACATACATAGATTTCGATGTTACATCCTTTCAAAGAATTGTCGTGCACAGCTTCAACTTAACTCTTTACCACACAACAAAATTTTAGACTCATCCAAATTAAAAGCATTTGCGGACGACAAAATGAAAGTTATTCAACAATTAAAAATTGTTTTTTTAAGGGCGGAAAACATTGTGGGAAAAGGAGAAAATGCTGGTTACCAGCATTTTCTCCTTTTCCCACAATGTTTTCAAAAGGATTCTTTCACAGGGTCGTTAAAAGTCGGGATAGTGTGGTAAAGGGTTAAACCATCTATTTAGTTTGCAGATCTCGAGAAAATCAAAACATGTATAAGAAATTGTGATTTGCAACTTTGGTTGTGGAATTTTTTAAACGTATGTGAGTATTGTGCATGATGGGTGCTACGCCCTTGATTATGTGTGGTCAATATAAGAAATAATGCTAAGGGACAAATTCAGTTAGAAATACATGTATATTTTAACATGACGCTAAATTTTTATTGCATGAAGACTCAGAAGACAAAACAAATACCTAGAAGTTCAGATTTGGTCTATAAGTTTAAGTTTGAAATAAAACTTTAACCCGTACAGCCCTGGAACCGACAAACTGAAAGCATTTGCAGACGACAATGTCAATGTGGCTCAAATAATGTGGGTTTTTTTTGATAGGGTTGAAAACATTGTGGGAAAAGAAGAAAATGCTGGTTATCATCATTTTCTCCTTTTCTCACAATGTTTTCAAAAGGCCTCTTCCTCAGGGTTGTTAAAAGTCAGGTAAAGGGTTAAGGGTTAAGACTTACATTATTCCAAACTCAATGCTAAATCAATGCAATAACAGAACCCTTTAACGCTATACCTTTAACTACATGGTTTTTAACCCTTTACCACACAATGACGCCTTTTGACGCCCCTGGGAAAGAAGCCTTTTGAAAACATTGTGGGAAAAGGAGAAAATGCTGGTAACCAGCATTTTCTCCTTTTCCCACAATGTTTTCTACCCTATCAAAGAAAAATTGCACCATTTGAGCCACATTGAAATTGTCGTCTGCAAATGCTTTCAATTTGGACAAGGCTAAAATTTTGTCGTCTGGTAAAGGGTTAAACCTTTCCAGTTTTGCAAATTGTGCATGTTATTTTACAAGGATGAATTGAAGTTTGATTTCTGCAAATATGTTTCTATCAGCAAGCCTGTGATGAGTTAACTCTGTACCAAACAATCTCAAGCTTTCACGACCTTAATGGAGAAGGCCTTGGAAAACATTGTGAGAAAAGGAGAAAATATTGGTATCCACCATTCTCTCCTTTTACCACATGTTTCCTACCCTTTGAAGAGCAAATTTCAATTTTGGTGTCACATTTATTTGGTTGTATGGGAAAGCTTTAGATTTTGGTTAGTTTGAATTTTGTTGCTTATTAAAGAGTTAAAATAAACAAGAATTTTCAAACTAATATTACCATAGCAATTTTACTTTTGCCTTCTTTGGTAGATGTCAAAGAAAGCGATGGGAAAAAAGTTTTCATTCACTAGTTTATCCTGGTGTCTGCCCACATGAGGAAAATATGTTATCATTAACAAAAAAAGTGTTTTCATAAAAATAAATGTGTTGTCATAAAAATTTTCAGACTAATATTACCTTGACAATTTTACTTTTGCCTTCTCAGATAGATGTCAAAGAAAGCAATGAAACAACAGTTTTCATTCACTGGTTTATTCAGGTGTCCATATGATGAAACTGTGTTAGCATGAAAAAAAATGTTTTCATAACAAATAAATGTCTTGACATTAAAAATATTATTACCTGTATTACTATTATTAGAAGAAAAGTTTAATAATACATGTATAGAATAAAATAACTTACCAGAAGTAACTTTATCCATTATCTTTGGATTATAATTCCATTATTGTAAGAAAAACACCTCATTTCTCCGTTTTCAGAATACACTTACACAACAGACACAAGTTCTGGGCGATGTCAATACTGTATGGTACATTAACAGAGGCACAAACACTTTGCCATCCAGTTCCTCTTTCTTGTGTTTTTTGACAGGTTGTTTGACAAGGCAGTTAACTGTATCTCCCAGTCAATTTGTATTATTCAGATGAGACTTTCCTCTCTAATCCAACACACACAGACAGTATTGATATACAGTAGTAGCATTCCTATAGTTTTCCTGAAAGCACAGTCCATGAAATATAGTAAACCCATAAGGCACCAAATAAACCAAAGTCTGGCAAACAGACATTTTCAGTCAAGAAAAAAGACCTATATGATTGGTCAAGTTCAGAATGTCTATGTAAAGCAGGCAATGTAGATCTAGCTTGCATGTTCTGTGTAGTCTGATCTTGATCTTTACTAGCTGCATAGGGATTATAGTTATAAGATGCTTGAAGTGTTAAATTTCTTGTTTCATCCCTTACGAAACAATTTCTTGTCTAACTCTTTACAAAAGGACAAAATTTTAGACTAGACCAAATTGAAAGCATTAGCAGACAACAAATTAAAGGTGGTTCAAATGACAATATTTGTCCTTGATAGGGTAGAAAACATTGTGGGTAGAGAAGAAAATGTTGATTACCAGAATTTTCTCCTTTTTGCACAATGTTTTCCAATATCTTCTCCATCGGGGTAGTTAAAACTTGGGATTGTGTGGTAAACAGTTAACCCTTTATAACACAATCCTGAGTTTTAACGCCCCCCCCCCACAAAGAAGAAGGCTTCAGTAAACATTGTCGGAAAAGAAGAAACTGCTAAAACCAGCATTTTCTCATTTTCCCACTATAATGTTTCTACTTTTTCAAGGATATATCTCACTACTGAACTCTTCACCAAACGACAAAATTTTAGACTTGTCCAAATTGAAAGCCTTCACAGACAACAAATGTAACTCAAATATTTAAATTTACTTTTGAAAAGTTAGAAAACATTGTGGGAAAAGGAGAAAATTCTGCTTACCAGCATTTTCTCCTTTTCGCACAATGTTTTCAAAGGGCTTCTACCTCAGGGTTGTTTAAAGTCCGGATTGTGTGGTAAAAGGTTAAATCTTATTCAATTAGACTTCCATAAATTCTTTCAATTGGGCAAATTCAAAAAATTTCTTTGTGGGGTTAACCCTTTACCGCACAATGCCCCCTTTTCATGACCCTGGGAAAGAAACCTTTTGAAAACATTGTGGGAAATGGAGAAAATGCTAGTAACCAGCATTTTCTCATTTTCTCACAATGTTTTCTACCCTATCAAGAGAAAATTGCACCATTTGAGCCACACTGAAGTTGACATCTGCAAATGCTTTCAATTTGGACAAGGCTAAAATTTTGTTGTCTGGTAAAGGGTTAAACCCTTACCAAACAGTCCTGTGATTTTTTAGCCTGTTGGAGGCTGTTAACCCTTTACCATATAATCTCGACTTTTAATTATCCTGATGGAGAAAACTTTCGAAAACATTGTGGGAAAAGGAGAAAATGCTGGTAACCAGCATATTCTCCTTTTCCCACATTTTCTACACTTCCAAAAACAAATTTCAATTTTTGAGTCAAATATATTTTGTTGTCTGCAAGTGCTTTTAATTTGGACCAGTCTAAATTTTGTCATCTGGTAAAGAAATAGTGGGAAACACATTACCACAAATTTCATCTTTTTCCATCATTTGAGCCATATTCACTTTGTTGTCTGCAAATGTTTCTGATATTGACAAGTCTAAAATTTTATTTTTCTATACCAAAGTCAATTCAAATTTTTCAGAGACTTTCCCCTCAACTCAATACTGAAAAACAGTCCTGTTAAAATCACCTGAAAGTACAGATCATAAAAGCATAGTAATGAAATATTTCTGTTTATAACAAATAAAATTCACACTCATATTTCTGCACTACCAACACCTACTTGAAACAGCCTTGTCATGGTGGGCTGTATTGATATTTTGTAAGACTTATTCCCTTGCAAACTTCTTAACTCTTCACCTCACAACAAAAATTAGACTTGAAAGTACAGATCACAGGAGCAAAGTATTAATAAAAATTTTGTGTTTATAACAAATAAAATTCACACACATATTTCGTACTACCAACACCTACAGTCATGTATATGAAACAGCCATGTCATAGCGGGCTGTATTGATATTTGGTTAGTCTTATTCCCTTCCAAACTTCTTAACTCTTCATCTCACATAAAAAAAATAGACTTGAAAAGTGTAGATCATTAAAGCATATTACTGAAACAATTTTATTTATAAGAAATAAAATTCACACTTACTATTTCCTTACTACCAACACCTATCTATGTGAAACAGCGATGGCTGTATCAATATTTGGTAAGACTTATTCCATTGTAAACTTATCTCTTTCCCACACTACAAAAATAGACCTGTCCAGAATAGAAGCATTTCCAGGTGAAAATTTAGATGCTCAAATGATGGAATATGATTGGTGTCAAAATATTACAGGAAAAGGAGAAAATACTGGTTACCAGCATTTTCTCCCATTCCCTCAATGTTTTCAGAAGGCTTCTTTCTCAGGGTAGTTGAAACTCTGGATTGTGTCGTAAATGGTTAAGGTGGGTTCTTTGAGCTCTTCCTAAAACCTGTGTTTTGGGTACTCATCAGAATTGTCTTTATCTATTTAGTTGGTAAGACTCTCTGGGCAAGATCATATTTCTAAACTGAGATGTCTATTAGTATATTCAGCACAGTGTCCTTATATCAATTAACCCTTTACCAGACGACAAAATTTTAGACCCGTTCAAATTGAAAGCTTTTCCAGACGACAATTTCGGTGTGGCTCAAATGGTGCAACTTTTCTTTGATAGGGTAGAAAACATTGTGGGAAAAGGAGAAAATGCTGGTTACCTGCATTTTCTCCTTTTTCCACAATGTTTTCAAAACGCTTCTTTCCCAGGGTCGTTAAAAGGCGTCAATGTGCCGTAAAGGGTTAAAGGCTCTGGGTGATTAGCAACCAAAAAGCAATGCAAGTGTTAAAATGTATTTAAATCTGAATCATGCCTTTTAAAAGTATGAATATCATTGTGAAGATGGCAATCTTTTATTGCATGGTCAGTCCTTGTGTTAGTCGCTGGTAGAAAAATGAATTTTAAAATCAGGCAAAAAGTACACAAAAGAGAGCAACCTGGCAACTTTTAACATTAGTTTTGAAAATAATTTTTCTGCCAGCGAATAACACTTGGACCCACTGCACAAACACATAATAGTCATCTTCACAATAATTTCCATTCTTCTAAATGGTATCATGATTTAAATCTAAATGTATTTTAACACCGGCATTGTTTACATTTGGCTGCTACTGTGCCTTTACGCATTGGGATTTCCATCAATGGAATGAGACTGGAGACCTCATAATGCATGCTATCACTTTAACAAGGGTAATTCAGCTTTTATTGTATTGGATTGCAATATGATTTCTAATTACTTTCATCTGATAAGATTCATAGCAAAAACAAGTTATCATGAGAGTTCAGACTATTCATAACTTGTTATATGTACAAACCAAATATTCTTCTTTTACCCCCCCCTCTTACTGAGCTCTGGTAGCTCAGTCGCTAGCATACAGGACTTAAGAACAGGGGGTCTCTGGTTCAAGGACTTGAGAACAGGGGGTCTTTGGTTCAAGCCCCTGCTTGGCCAATTTCTTTCCGAGGATTGATGATAGTCATTGCAACAATCCATTCCTCTCTCATTTTTTCAACGATGGTTATGTGGGAAAGCAGCCTGTGGCTTGGAAAGAATATTGTATGCAGTACTGGTACAAGAACTCCATGAAAGCATGGGTAAGTGCACTGGCCGCTATGATACAACTGAAATAATGCTGAAAACAGCATTAACCCTTTCCCAAATGATGAATTTTAGACTGGTCCAAATTGAAAGAGTTTGCAGACAACAATTTTAAATTTGATGAAAATGACAGAAAGTTCTCCAAAAGGGTAGAAAACATTGTGGGAAAAGGAGAAATTGCTCATTACGAGCGATTTCTCCTTTTCCCAGTGTTTTCAAAAGACTTGTAATTGCAGACAAGTGAAAACCAGTGAGGGCTTGTTTGGGAAAGGGTTAAACACCATACAATCAATCACCATACAATCATTTACCCCCTTCTCTGTGATTTTTTTTCCTTTGACTCTTTACCAAACGACAAAATTTTGGACTTGTCCAAACTGAAAGCATTTGCAGACAACAAAATAAATGTGACTCAAAAATTGAAATTTGATTGGGAAAGGGTAGAAAACATTGTGGGAAAAGGAGAAAATGCTGGTACCAGCATTTTCTCCTTTTCCCTCAATGTTTCCAAAAGGCTTCTTTCACAGGGTCGTTAAAAGTCAGGATTGTGTGGTAAAGGGTTAACTCTTTACCAAACGACAAAATTTTGGACTAGACCAAATTGAAAGCATTTACAGAATGCATTTACAAAATAAATGCAGCTCAAATGTTGAATTCTGTCTTTAATAGGGTAGAAAACAATGAGGGAAAAGGAGAAAATGCTGATTACCAGGTCATTAAAACTAAGGCTTGTGTGGTGAAGTGTTCAGGGCTGGAGCCATAAATAGTTTGAAAATCATTAAGAAAATTACAAATAATTTTCTGAGGATAATCTTACCCCTTAGGCTGGCTGCTAAACAACTTTCAACAAACTGACCTTTTGTGGACAGTGTAGATCAAGATCAGACTACATACAGTCTGATCTTTGATCTACACTATCTGATTAGGAGATTATTTTTTCTTCAAAAGTTACGTATGAAATAGCATTATCTGGGTTTTCACTATCGGCTTGGAAAGTTTCATACAACTTGTTAGCAGGTTAACTCTTTACCATAGTATCCCAAGTTTTAATGACCCTAGGGAAATAGCCCTTTGAAAACCTAGTGGGAAAAGGAGAAAATGCTAGTAATCAGCATTTTCTCCTTTTCCATCAAGGTTTTCAATTCCTTCACTGACAAATACCATCTTTTCAGCTAAATTTGATTTATCGTCTGCAAATGCTTTCAATTTGGACCAGTCCAACATTTGGTTGTTTGGTAAAGAGTTAAGGTTTAAGGTTTTAGACAATGCTGATATAGGAAAAAAGCTTTGAAACTGCACTTTTTGTCAGTATTTCTTTCTTGACTGAAAATATTCATTTCTGTTCATTTGATACTCTTGTTGTAAGGTTATTTAACCCTTTCCCAAACAAGCCCTGGTTTTCATGTGTCTGCAGTACAAGTCTTTTGAAAACACTGTGGGAAAAGGAGAAATTGCTCGTAACGAGCAATTTCTCCTTTTCCCACAGTGTTTTCTACCCTTTTAGAGAACTTCCTGCCATTTTCAACAAATTTAAAATTGTTGTCTGCAAACTCTTTCAATTTGGACAAGTCCAAAATTTGTCATTTGGGAAAGGGTTAAAGAAATTCTCTTTCCCTCCTAAAGTTTTAAATCATTAATGAGTTAGAATTTTTTAATCCTTTACCAAACAATTCCAAAATATAATGACCCTAAAGAAAAGGACCTCTGAAAACTTTGTGTAAAAAATAGAAAATCCTGTTAACCAGCATTTTGTCCTTTTTCCACATTTTCTACCCTACAGAAAATATATTTCAATTTTTCAGTCATATTTATTTAGTCATCCCCAGATGCTTTCAATTTGGACAGGTCTAAATTTTTGTCGTTTGGTAACCATTATTCCATTTCCTCCTGAAACAAATTTGCAGATGGCATTAAAAACATTCTTGTTACATACGTGAAATTAATAATAATGAAGATTTAACATGTGAAAACATGCTGACACTAGGCTGCTTATAGTGAATAAAAAATTTCCTTTTCTCACAATATTTTTCTAATATTTGTCTGCAACAAGATGTAAAGTCATCTTCACCAGGAAATGAGTTCAGCTAAATTTGAAGTACCAATACCCCAGCTGATAATTATTTAACACTTTATCAAACAGCAAAATTTTGGACTTGTCCAAATTGAAAACATTTGCAGATCACAATTTAAATGTGATTCAAATGACAAAACTTGTCTTTGGTAGGGTAGAAAACATTGTGGGAAAAGGAGAAAATGCTGGTTACCAGCATTTTTTCCTTTTCCCACAATGTTTTCAAAAGACTTCTTACTAAGGGATCGTTAAAATGCAGGAGTGTGTTGTTAAAGCTATCTTCAATCCCACAACTCACATTTTTCATCCAATAAATTTTCCGAATCTCATTTTACTTCCTAAAATCCACCAAATGAGCTAACACACCATTTGTCATGATATTCATAGAGCAACATTCAACATCAGTAACTCCTAGTTTGCAGTGAAAACTGCTCTAACCAATACTGACAGAGCACCAACACCAACACATCAATCTGAAAATACACCCCCACATGCAGGTACCAAAAATCATTGCAAGCAATGGCACAGCAGCAGTCAGGAATTGTTTATCCCTTACCAAACAACCCTATTTTTCAACAACCCTGAAGAAGAATTAAGACATTTGAAAGCATTGTGGAAGATGAAGACATTTGAAAGCATTGTGGGGAAAAGCAGAAAATGCTGGTAACCAGCATTTTCTCCTTTTCCTACAAAATGTTTTTTACCCTACCAGAGAACATCAGCTCATTTGTATCAGATCTAAGATTGTTGTCTGAAGAAGCTATCAATTTCACAAAGTCTTAATTTTGTTGTTTGGGAAAGGGTTAAGAAAGCAGGATGCAAGACTTGCAACAGTGAATTTCTTGATTTTCATTAAACTTTTTGTGATCTTTGCGATCAAATCAGGATAAAGATTAAAAGAAGAAGATACATAATGGATAAGAAAAAAAAAGATTGACAAACAAGATAAATGATTACCTGCATCAGTTACATCAGACTTATTCAGCCACACACTAAGGAGTCGTGATCAACCTGCAAAAAGTCTGCTTTTGAAAAGAAGCATTCATCTCTTTACTCACAATGCTTTTCCAAATCCTAGGTTCGTATTCACCAACCTCAAGGTTAACCCTTTACCGCACAATGACGCCTTTTGACGACCCTGGGAATGAAGCCTTTTGAAAACATTGTGGGAAAAAGAGAAAATGCTGGTACCCAGCATTTTCTCCTTTTCCAACAATGTTTTCTACCCTGTCAAAGAAACATTGCACCATTTGAGCACCAATTAAAACGTCGTCTGCAAATGCTTTCAATTTGGACAAGGCCAAAATTTTGTCATCTGGTAAAGGGTTAAGAACATTCTTAGTTTTATTCTCCAGAATTTTCTAAATTTGAAAGTAACATAACTTCTGACTGGCTAAACTCAGACAATGATCCTGAGAAATGACCTTTCTGAAAGCCCTACACCAAACAATGATCCTGACAAAGTATGCTTTTGAAGGCCCAGAAAGTATACCAAACATTGATCTTAAGACATAATGCTTTTGAAGGCTCTATACCAAACAATGATCTTGAGAAATGCTTTTGAAGGCATCATAGAAAAAGAAGAAACTGCTGGTAAGCAGTATTTTTTCTCTTTCTCTGGTGTCATGAAAACTTGGGATATTGGCTAAACCTACGATTATTTGTTTGGGTTTACTATGGATCTAAATTTAGTCTCTTCAGCAAAGGGGTAACTCTTTACCAATTTACAAAACTTAAACATTGGCTATCTGTCCTTAACCCTTTACCACACAATACCGAGTTTTAACGAACCTAAGGAAGAAGCGTTTTGAAAACACTGTAGGAAAAGGGAGAAAATGCTGGTAACCAGCATTTTCTCCTTTTCCCACAATGTTTTCTACCCTATCCAAGACAATATACATCATTTGATTCATATTTCAATTGTCGTCTGCAAATGCTTTCAGTTTGGACCAGTCTACATCTTTGTCTTTTGGTATAGAGTTAACTCTTTATCAGATGATAAACTGTAAGACTTGTCCAAATTGAAAGCATTTGCAGATGACAAATGGTATGTAGCGGAGATGATGGTAATTGTATGTGAAAATGTAGAAAACTTTGTTGGAAAAGGAGAAATTTCTCCTTTTCCCACAAGGTTTTCAAAAGGCAACTTCCTCAGGGTTGTAAAACCTCAGGGATGTATGGTAAAGAGTTATGGGGCTAGAAAGAATTGCTGAAAATGGAGATAATTATGGTAATCAGCATTTTCCCTTTTTTCCGCAATGTTTTCAAAAACCTTATTTCCCAGGGTCGTCGACTCTTTTCTAAACAACAAAATTTTGGACCCTATTGGATTGATGGCAATATTAATGACAATTTCTGTCTTTGATAGATAGAAAACATTGTGGGAAAAGGAGAAAATGCTGGTTACCATCATATTCTCCTTTTCCCAACATGTTTTCAAACGTATTCACTTTTGGAGCCTTGAAAATTCTGGAATGTATGTAAAAAGGTAAAAGCATGGGGTCATGTGGTAGAGAGTTGACCCTTTACCACATGATGCCAACTTTTTACGACCCTGAGAAAGAAGCCTTTTGGAAACATTGTGGGAAAAGGAGAAAATGCTGGTAACCTCCTTTTCCTACAATGTTTACTACCTTTTCCAAAGCAAATTTTTATTTTCTGATTCACAATTATTTTGTTGTCTGCAAATGCTTTCAATTTAGACTAGCCTAAAATTTTGTTGTTTGGTAAAGACTTTACTGTTTACCACACAATCCCGACTTTTAACGACCCTGAGAAAGAAGCCTTTAGAAAACATTGTGGGAAATGGAGAAAGTGCTGGTAACCAGCA
This sequence comes from Tridacna gigas, assembly GCA_945859785.2. Taxonomy (NCBI): domain Eukaryota; kingdom Metazoa; phylum Mollusca; class Bivalvia; order Cardiida; family Cardiidae; genus Tridacna; species Tridacna gigas. The sequence continues at coordinate 57,902,134 of OX244035.2, forward strand.
TCTTCTGCCTTTTCCCACAATGTTTTCTGCCCTTCCCAAAACAAATTTCAGTTTTTGAACCACATTTATTTTGTCGTCTGCAAACGCTTTCAATTTAGACTAGCCTAGAATTTTGTTGTTTGGTAAAGAGTTAACCCTTTCCCAAACAAGCCCTGGTTTTCACGTGTCTGCAGTAAAAGTCTTTTGAAAACACTGTGGGAAAAGGAGAAACTGCTCATAACGAGCAATTTCTCCTTTTCCCACAGGGTTTTCTACCCTTTTTGAGAACTTTCTGCCATTTTCATCAAATTTAAAATTGTCGTCTGCAAACTCTTTGAATCTGGACCAGTCCAAAATTTGTCGTTTGGTAAAGAGTTAACCAGATTCTCTCTTTCTACCAAATAATTCCTGGCTCTCAGTACATGTGGTTACAATTTTGATGTTTTACCCCAAACAGTCACTTTGTAGGTATGAATACTTGACTCTTTACCAAACTGCAAATTGGTAAGACTTGTCCAGATCGATAGCATTTGCAGGAAATAAATCGCATGTGATTCAAACAATGGGATTAGTTTTTGAAAAGGGTGGAAAACATTGTTGAAGAAGGAGAAAATGCTGATCACCAGCATTTTCCCCCTTCCCACAATGTTTTCAAAGGCAGTCTAGCTCATGGTTGTAAAAACACAGGACAGTTTGGTAAGGGGCTACAGTATATTAGCATCAGGTAATGGAGCCTGAGGCTTGAAACCTATGGGTTGCTGGTTCAAATCCCCACTCAATGAATATGAGGAAAGTCAGAGCAACAGAATTCATTCTTCTTCCACCGTTTAATATTGTTTTAATTTGGTTTATATGAGAAAGCAGCCTGTATCTACTGGCTGGGATAGTGTTGGCTGAAGTATGGAGTATGCAAAGAAACTGCAGGTATGAAATTGGTTGGAATTTGTATGAAATATTGTGTGTTAAAAAAAAGTCCTTTTGTCACAATGTATACAAATGTATTAATGTTTGAAACCTGTAACAATGTAAGTATCCATATTCTGCAAAAATATTTTGAAAATCCTCTGCTGCAAATTTGCATCAGGAGGCAGAAAGTTAACCCTTTACCACACAATCCTGAATTTAGACAACTTTTCAGCAGGCGTTTGAAAAAATTGTATGAAAAGGAGAAAATGCTGGTAACCAGCATTTTCTCCTTTACCTACAATGTTTTCTACTCTTCTTTCAGTTTTTGAGTCATGTTTAATTTGTTGTCTGCAAATGGAATCAATTTGGAAATCATCTGAAATTGTGATGTGTAGTAGAGAGTTAACCCTTTACCGCACAATGCCGCTTTTTGACGCCCCTGGGAAAGAAGCCTTCTGAAAACATTGTGGGAAAAGGAGAAAATGCTGGTAACCAGCATTTTCTCCTTTTCCCACAATGTTTTCTAACCTATCAAAGAAAAATTGCACCATTTGAGTCCAACTGAAATTGTCGTCTGCAGATGCTTTCAATTTGGACATGGCTAAAATTTCGTCGTCTGGTAAAGGGTTAATTCTTTAGCAAACAATCACGTTTTAACTTCTTACGACACAATCCCGAGTTTTAGCTACCCTGTAGTAGACTGCTTTTGAAAAAATTGTAAGAAAAGGAGAAAATGCTGGTAACCAGCATTTTTTCCTTTTCCCACAATGTTTTCTATCCTATTAAATACAGATATCACTATTTCAGCAACATTTAATTAGTCGTCTGCAAGTGTTTTCAGTTTTGTCCAGTCCAAAATTTTGTTGTATGGTAAAGAGTTAAGGAAACAGCTTTTAAAAAATATTGTTGGAAAAAGAGAAAATGCTGATAACCAAACATCTGCTTTCCTCCACAATGTTTTCTGCCAGTCAAAGACATAGTAATATAACTGGATATGCTTTCAGAGTGGACCAGTCCAAAATTTTGCCATCTGGTAAAGAAAAGAGTTTAGGAGAGAAATTGATCTCACATCTTGCTGTTCACAGACAAGCAGATAAGTAATTCATCATTATTTCTGAATGAAAACATTGTGGGAAAATTACCATTACCTGAAGACATAATTGATAGGCAATTTATAGGCGCGTGACTACATAATAACAGAGGCATTCAGTCTTTAACCCTTTACCACAAAATCCCGAGTTTTAACGACCCAGAGAAAGAGGTCTTTTGAAGGTCAGAAAAGGAGAAAATGCATTTTCTCCTTTTCGCTCTATGTATTCTTCCCTATCAAGGACAGAAATCATCATTTAAGCAACATTTAATTTGTTGTCTGCAACTGCTTTGAATTTGATCCAGCCCCAAAATTTGACTTTTGGTAAAGAGTTGACCCTTTACAACACAATTCGGAATTTTTGAAGGCCCTATAAGAAAATAAGGCTTTTGAAAACTTGTGGGAAAAAGAGGAAATGTTGGTAACCAGCATTCCCTCCTTTTCCTGCAAAGTTTTCAAATGCCATATTCAATTTAAAAGTGTTTGCAGATGATGAATTAAATATGACTCAAATAATGGAATTTGTATATGGAAGGACAGCAAACATTGTAAAAAGGGGAGAATATGCTGGTCACCATTTTCCTCTTGACCAACAATGTTTTCAAAAGCCATTTTCCTATGGGTTGAACTCAAGATTACATTGTAGTGGGTAACCATGCCTCTAAACCCTTTACCAAACGACAAAATTTTAGGCTCTTCCAAACTGAAAGATTTGCAGACGACAAAATAGATGTGACTGAAAAATTGAAATTTGTTTTGGGCAGGGTAGAAAACATTGTGGGAAAAGGAGAAAATGCTGGTTACTAGCATTTTCTCCTTTTCTCCCAATGTTCTCAAAAGGCTTCTTTCTCAGGGTCGTTAAAACTCAGGATTGTGTGGTAAAGGGTTAACTAATTACCAAACAATCCTGTGTTTTCAACACCCTGAGGCTTTGGAAAACATCATGTCAAATGGAGAAAATGCTTGTTACTCCTTTTCCTACAATGTTTTATATACTGTAATAGAGAGAAATCATCTTTTCAGCTAGATTTGTCATCTGCAAATGCTTTCAATATTTGGTCGAGTTTGATAAAATGCAAATGAAAATATCCAGCCATCAGTATAAGCCAAAAAATTGTTAATTTCAAAATTTCTTTTCATTTGCAAAATCCCACCATACTAAACATTATAGGTTCAAGATCAGGCTGCACATTCTGATCTTGATCTACAAATTTACAAAAAAGCTACTACATCAATTTAAGTAGTTTTCCATGCAATCTCAGGTTTTAACAATAAAGGCTTTATAAACATTTTTACCCTTTAAAAAACAAATCCCATCATATCATCATTAAAGATGCTTCCTCATAAACTGGTCCCCGTTATAAATATACATATTACAACTGGCACAGGCTATTGTGTGGATGCTTTTCATTTGACAACACGAATATCATTGAATAGCCAATCAGAGCATCTTACACATTTCCAGTTTGGCAGTATAAGTAACATGGCAATTTTTTACACAATTTGAAATTCGTAATCGAAGTTAAATTAATATTAGCAGAAATTAATATTAAAATGTGATGCCATATATACAATTCACTTATTTGTGTAGTCAAAAATATCGGAAATTCTACTGCACATGAAGCGAGAGTGACCTCCCCTAAATCTCGCTATATTGTTGTTCTAAAAATAGACAGGCAGTATTCTGCCCGTTTTCAGTAACCCATACCGATCCCTATACACTTGCTGTATCAAGGGAGGTAACCAATCTAGCTTCCTTACAGCCTGAGAGAAATCAAAGCATTCAAAGCACTTGTGTGGCATTTGTCAAGGGAGCCATTGTGTGGAATTAATAATTTGAAAAATAAACAAACAATGTGGGACGAACGAGCCCGGACGAACGAGCCCGGTCGACCAAGCCCAGGAAAGAACTGGTTTTGGGACGAACATGGTCAGGAGACAAAGGCTGTGTGTTATCGTTGTGCCAAAAGAAGGCCATAGCAGGTATAAATACTTTCGATAAAAAATGAAGTATTTCCATGATCGATGCCCTAATCCAGTTTATTTGAATACTCTGTGGTTAATTTTTTATCTGAGTGCTATCGAAACACTTATTTGTCTTAGAAAAATTGAGTTTAACTGGGTTTACTTCCTTCAGTTTTGCACAAACTACGATACATGATTTTCAAAATACTGTATTGAACTCATTGTGGCATTGTCTTCGACAAATGCCACAAAAATGCTGTTAAAACTTGAGAGTGTGTAGAATGGCACAGAATTTAGTCAGCTGTGTAAACATAGATAAATTACCAATATAAATAACATAAGGGATAGAAAAACTCAAGACATTTGTCCTCATTTAAAATCAGAAATGATAACAGTGATTTCTTTGAAGACTGCAAAAAAAAAGAAACACATTTTCTATCTCTTGAAATCTATGCAAATCTTGCAGCCATCTGAGGCAACAGTTGGCATTAGAATACAAGAATAATTATTGTTTCATAAAATAAAGATGAAATGGGTTAAAAACTGGCTGAAAATGAGTATAGATGTATCTTTAATTCATTCCTTATTTCCAATCCTTCTAATATGAATAAGAGTAAAGTCTATCTGTCTGGTAGGCATTTTTCTCCTTTTCCCACAATGTTGTCAAAAGGCCTCTCCTCTCAGGGTCGCTAAATTCAGGACTATTTGGTAACAGGTTAACTCTCTTTTCAGTATCATTTTCAGTTATATAGTGGCGGCAAATACACTGATCTACGCTTTCCTGGAGTTTCTTTTACCAGTACTTTGCAAAGTATTCTTCCCAAGCCAATGACTGCTCTAAATTCTCATATCATCACCACCAAAACAATGATTGGAGGTGGTAGAGGAGGTATGGCTAAAAGTACCATATCCAGACAGTACCAGGGAGCATTTTAAGTGCAAAGACTGTGAAAAACCTCTCTAAATAAATGAGATATGCTCTGTGAAAAGAGAGCTTAATGCACCTCTGTGATGCATGATACCAAGCAAGGTATCACAGTATCATAAATCCCTAAAATATGTTTTGTGTAACAACCGACTAAATAATGAGGTAGACCAGTCCCAGGACGTACAAAAATTGATCAATAGCAAAAAATTTCAGCCGAGGTCAGCCTGCGCGGACTGCACGGGCTGACCTGGGTCGATGTTTTTCGCAGATGCATTAAGCCTCCTTTCCACAAAGCATGGCTCAAATAATGATGATTACGTATAATTGAGCTTGACTTTGCTTCGGGCTTACAAATATGGCAGAGACAGAGGGCAATAAGATATATATATTTGGATTATATTTTTATGGGATTGGTTCATTGATTTTCTGTACGGAGTTAAGAATTATCACCTCAAGTCAAACATTATTACCGTTTCCTTGTATTTCTTTAACACTTTTGCAAATGACAAAATTTTAGACTGGTCTAAATTTTTCAGCCTTTGCAGATGACAAATGTGTCTAAAATAATGATATTTGTCTTTGAGAGGCTAGAAAACATTGTGGGAAAAGGAAACAATATTGCTTACTAAGCATATTGTCTTTTTCCCATAATATTTTCAAAAGCCTTGGCATCTTTCCTTGGATATTTCAAACTGGGAGAGCATGTTTTATGTCTTGAAAAGAGTAAGAAAAATTGAGGGAAAATGAAAAACAACCCAAATAATGTTATTTCGTACTTACTTTTGGAGAAAAACATCTTCTCATCGGACAATGTAGATCCAAGATCAGACTGCACATTATGTGCATTCTGATCTCGGTCTACACTGTCTGCAAAATGTCAGTGAGTTGAGCTTAGCAGCTTAAGGATTAATTCTGACAAATCTAGTTTTTTCATCAACAGGAAAAAAGTTAATCCTTTCCACACAACCCCACTTTTATCAACCCTGAGAAAGAAGCCTTTTGAATACATTGAAGGAAAAGGTGAAAATGCTGGTAACCAGCATTTTTTCCTTTTCCCACAATGTTTTCTACCCTTCCCAAAACAAGTTTCAATTTTTCAGTCTCATTCATTTTGTCGTCTGAAAGTGTTTTCGATTTGGACAGGTCTAAAATTTTGTTGTTTGGTGAAGATTAAATGAATGAATGAATGTATGGTGTTCAACGCCGTTTTCAACATTATCTCAGTTATATCACAGCGGCCAGTGCACCTATCCATGCTTTCCTGAAGTTTCTTTTACCAGTACTCCGCACAATATTCTTTCCAAGCCAATGGCTGCTTTCCCACATAACCATCGTCGAAACAATGGTCAGCGGTGAGAGAGGAATGAATCCTGTCGCAATGACTATCATCAATCCTCGGAAAGAAATTGGCCAAGCCAGGGATTGAACCAGCAACCTCCTGTTCTCAAGTCCTCTACGCTACCGACTGAGCTACAGGGGCTTGGCTGTAAAGAGTTAACCCTTTCCCAAACGATAAATTTTAGACTGGTCCAAGTTGAAAGAGTTTGCAGACGACAATTTCAAATTTGACGAAAATGACAGAAAGTTCTCCAAAAGGGTAGAAAACACTGTGGGAAAAGGAGAAATTGCTCGTTACAAGCGATTTCTCCTTTTCCCACAGTGTTTTCAAAAGACTTGTACTGCAGACATGTGAAAACCAGGGCTTGTTTGGGAAAGGGTTAAATGGAGGACTCATAGGTGTAAAGTGACTATTTTGACTACAAAGATACAGATTCTTTGAATTATCAGTGATAAAAACTACAGTGATAGATCCACAAAGCTTTGGTAAACATTTTTCTCTATACATCATTAAAGTAATAAAACACATATTGAATAATAAATAACACACTAGTTCACCTCTAATTAGGGATAACAGTAAGTGTTTTACTTTGAAAGTTTTCCTCCATTCTCAGAGAAAATCCGCCCAAGTAAACTAGACTTAACCCTTTACCACACAATCCTGACTTCTGACGACCCTGAGAAAAAAAGCCTTTTGAAAAGATTGTGGGAAAAGGAGAAAATGCTGGTAACCAGCATTTTCTCCTTTTTCCACAATGTTTTCTACCCTACTCAAAACAAATTTCAATTTTTGAGTCACATTTGTCGTCTGTAAATGCTTTCAACTTGAACAAGTGTTAAAATTTTGTCATTTGGTATAGGGTTAATGGTAAGCTTGTGTTTGGGTGGGGATTCTATGTAGTCATAACAACTGGGGAATCAAATGCAATGTGCATGTATCATGACCTCAAAGATAGCCAGGATTTGGAAAAAGGTGAATTTCTCACTGGGAAAGGAAACCAATATAATTATTACCCAAGGACATGGAACTAACCATGGAAGGTGAATATCAGAAATGGGAGGCTATTTGATACCCAATTGTTGCCTTCTTCATTTGTGTCCTTGCATCCTCCATGTTAGCATCTTCGTAAGCCAAGGTGAGGATAACTACGCGGATCTTATCCCTTGGCTGATCGAGTCGAAATTTGTTAGCTTCGTGATATGTGTTATCATTGGTTGCAGTCAGGACTGAAAGCACCAATCAAGTAGTGTGTTACATTTGCTATCCAACATCAGCAGAACGTAAATAAAAATGGCAACCACAGGAGAAAGTTGACGGATATGCTGGGAATTATGACCAAACAAATACAGATGAACAATATTTTCTTAACATTCACTGTCACAAATCAATTAAATGAAATTTTAGGATACGTACCAAAACACATGGACTGTGAAAGCATGCGTGTGGCTTTTCCTTCACCAAGATTTCGAAAACAGATTTTGGCTTGATAAATTGTCTTTCAAGTTTCCGATCTGAAAAGCAGTAAATTGTTGGTGGATCACAGAGAAAGCATGCTGAACAAACTATCATTGGACCAAACCTTAGTGGCCAATAATTATTATTGTTAAGGACCCCCATTAAAACAACAACACCAAAGCGCTTAATAGATCATAGCCAAACACCTAGAAAGGTAAAAAAGCCTTTGGCTATATTTAAAAAAATGCCGAAAGAGTTATGGCATGTGACATTTGATTGGTTTTCGATGACATAGATCTAGGGGTGATAACAATCAAAATCCAGTAAGTGGCGCATCGCCGAGCTAACAAATTTCGACTTGATCAGCCAAGGGGTAAGATCCACGTTGTGATCGTCACCTTGGCTTGCAAAGATGTCATGCTAGAAACATTGATAGAAACATTGCCCAGCTGTGTAGCTCACCGGTTAGCTGTTTGGAATTTCAGGGGTCATTCATATATTTTATGCATCATGATCGATAACCTTTTTTTGTTCAGGTATTGTTTGCCTTTACCAGTTTGTAGATGTCACATAATGTTAAGAGCTTTAAATGACAGTGTGGTATTAAAGGTAAAAGTAGAAAACAATGACCTCGTAGAAACTGTCGTCTGTCATCCGGATTACTCCAGCAAGTCGATAACCATTACCAACCAGGGTCTAAAATGCGGTCAAAAAGTTTAAGTCCAGATTCCATACAGTAATATAGACGAGATGACAGCGATATCACACGGAATAATGTCGCGTTTCAGACAGATTCAGTGTAAACAGAAAACAAATGATTCTGTGTTAGAAAGCGGGTTTGGTATGATTTTGCAGTTACAAACTTGACAATTTTGTAAGATACAGTAAAACCTCGATATTTCCAGTCTCGAACATTCGAGAACCCTGCTTTTTTCGAGGTATTTCCATAGTCCCGGCAAAAACTCCACTATATTGCATTAAAAGCAGGTCGGTAATTTCGAGTCTCGATAATCTGAAAATTCGAACACGTGTGCTGGTCCCTGTCACCATTTTGCCTCTTTAAATTGATTGTTAATTCGAATACAATACCTTCTCACCTCTCAAGTAATTGTTTTCACACCTTTCCGAGCAAGGATATGGCGAGCCGGCCCGTTTACAGTGTGACGTAAGTTTTACAATCCATGACAATTACTAAAGGGGATTCACATTACCCTATAATTTTGAGACGGAATTTGACATTGATTTGACAGCGAGAGATTAATGATAAGAAGTTAGAGATATTTGTTACGAACACCCGCCCCCCCTTTCAATTTTATCTTGTCTGATATTTCAATTTGTAAAATTCACAAAAGTATTCTATACCTGATTAAACAAGTGATTTTTATCTCCTCGACTGCATTATTTTGCAGTATGTTTGTACATCAACTGTTCCACGCCATTATTTATGCTAAAAAGACAGTTTGTAGCGTTTGTGATCGGACGATGTCAAATTTCTTATCGGTTTTCGTGTCTATTTATAGCATCATGTTTTTCCAAGTCACTTCATCACTAAATAAAGAAAAAAGCTAGATCACAATTTTTTTCATCTTGTTGCGATGACGTCTGTTTTGGGTTTGCGTGAATATCATTGGTTTGTTAACATGTCATAGACTTTGACAGTGACTTTGGCAATGACAGGTAAATGTCATTTTTCACGGGTGTGTAGGTTCATGGTGCGAGAAAAGCCCCGTTACACAGTACCGCTTGTGAACGTCTACATATTGATACCAAAATCTATAACTTCTCCGTACATTATGAGCTTTATCGATAGTTAAACGCATTTTTTTTTTTTTTCTTTTTTCTTTTAACCTTTTTCATCTTTCCCTCTTGCGTTCTTCGATCGTTTTGAACATTTTTCTAGTTGCATGTCGCCGTATTCAACGCTATTTCAAGGAAACACCAGTGACCAAGGACCTTAAATCCATAGACCTACACATGTAAATTTTCTACATTTTAATTTTTCTGGACCAGTGGAAGCACCATGTTAATCTTACCTTCTGCTGTTTTCTCACGTAAACAAATTCAAGTTTGTATACTTTCCCTTGGGGTGAGAGTTATATGGGGCGATTACCAACGGGCAGATTTTTTGATTTTGTAAAAATTACAGTACCACGGTGACTTAGTGCGACTAAATTCCAAGAACTTGTGCAGATCTGATCAAAAACATGTGCATTTAAGGAAAATAGCCTGCTCGATGTAATATTCTTTGAGCGTTATGAAAAAAAGGAACAAAAATTTGATCGTATTACTCGGGAAAGCATACTTTGATTGCCAATCCTGATCGGAATGCAACTTTGTTTTCATTGACATTTTGGATAATTCGAGCACCGCGAAAATTCGAACATTTTGCTTGTCCCCTTTGGACTTCGAATTATCGAGGTTTTACTGTATATTCATTGAATCAATCCATTATGTTCCTTTTTTATTCTGATTTATGTTGCATCGAGGAAGACGCAATATATTAATTTTGTTGCGTCAGGTTTTCATTTTGCGCATCAAAAATGAAAAAATGTGCACTTTCTGAAATGCTGTATCTGACTCATGACCTGGTGGTGTCCAGTTCAATCACAATTTTTGTTTCTGGCAATTTTTAGCCTCTCACTTCTGTTGTATGTGAGAAAAGTAGTCACTGGCTGAGAGAGAAAGTTGTGTCAGTACTAGTGGAGAAAGCCAGGAAACACATGCGTAGGTGCACTGACAGCTGTGATAAAATCTAAGTTAAAGACAGAAACATCACAAACTGAAACCCAACACTTCTATTACTATCTACGTGGATTATACACGTGTCGAAAAATTTGCAAATTACCGATTATGGACACTATGCTCATGGAAATGTTTGAGAATTCAAGACAGTCGTTGGTGTATTTGTGGTAAAATAGGCAAACAGAGAGGTTTGCGAATTTTTCATGTTTGCTAAATCGCAAAAATTTTCATGTCGCAAAACTTTTCACTTATACGTAACTATACGTTTCCACAAAAGAAGGCGTAATAATGCATCAAACTGATTTAACCCTTTATCAAAACTTTAAGCAACCTTGAGAAAGAAGGCTTTAGAAAACATTATGGGAAAAGCAGAAATGCTGGTAGCCAGCATTTTCTCCTTTTTCCATTAATGTTTTCTACCTTTCAGCAAACAAATTTCAACATTTAGGTCAAATTTACTAGTACATTCAATTTGGACAAATTTTGTTGTTTTGCTGGCTATCAGCATTTTCTCCTTTTTCCACATAGTTTCTAAAGCCTTCTTTCTGACAATCATTAAATCTTGAGATTGTCTGGTAAAGGCTTAACTCTTTACCAAAGGACAAAATTTTGGACTGGCTGAAATCGAAAGCATTTGCAGACGACAAAATAAAAGTGACTTTAAAATTGAAATTTGTTCTAGTTACAGGGTCGTTAAAAGTCTCGATTGTGTGGTAAAGGGTTAATGCTACTTTGATAGACAACAGTGTCAAATATGACAAATAGTCTCAGCCCATGCAGCCTGTCTGTGAATAAATATAAACAATATAAACAGACATTTGCATGCAGGAGAATAGACCTATATATAACACTGTTTGCCCTATTTGTTGTAGAATATGCATTTTCTTTGAAGTCTGACCTTGATCTAAAAAGCCTTCAACGCACCAGTCCTAACTTTGGGCCTTAACTCTTTACCAAATGACAACATTAGTCTTTTCAAAATTAAAAGCATTTGAAAACGAGAATCAAGTGTGGTTCAAATGGTGGAATTTGGCTTCAATAGGGTAGAAAACACAGTGGGAAAAAGAGAAAATGATGGAAACCAGCACTTTCTCATTTTGCCACAATGTTTTCAAAAGGCTTCTTGCTCAGGATCGTAAAAACTCTGGATCATGTGGTAAAGAGCTGTGTAGATTAAGCCCTGAATGGTGAAATATTTTATACAATTTTCGTTTGTTACCACCTGTAAGTTTCTTCTTATATTCATTATTCCACACAAAACAGCATTAACTTGGTTAACCCTTTCCCAAACGACAAATTTTGGACTGGTCCAAATTGAAAGAGTTTGCAGACAACAATATTAAATTTGATGAAAATGGCAGAAAGGTCTCAAAAAGGGTAGAAAACACTGTGGGAAAAGGAGAAATTGCTCGTTACGAGCAATTTCTCCTTTTCCCACAGTGTTTTCAAAGACTTGTACTGCAGACACATGAAAACCAGGGCTTGTTTGGGAAAGGGTTAATTCAGTTCAGGTGCTAAAGCAAAACCACTTTCTTCACCCAGTGGGTAAGCTATATCATTTCCAAGCGATATCAGTAATCACTTAAAAACTCTTCTAAAAGTAATAAAGATCAAGTCTAATAGATAAAAGCTGTATAACTGACAGTTTATACAAAGGAAAACTGCAAAAATGTTGGGATTTATTTAACATTTAACTTTATAGGTCTTACAATCCTCTAGAGAGACAAATAAAATGAAGATTAGTGACAAATCTCCTTCCTGAAACCCCTTCTCCTCATAAATTGTATTATACCACATGCCAGAAATGCAACTTTCTTTTTTAATCCTTTGCCACACAATCCTGACTTTTAACAACCCTGAGAAAGAGGCCTTTTAAAAACATCATGAGAAAAGGAGAAAATGTAACCAGCATTTTCTCCTTTTCGTCATTGTTTTCTACCCTTCCCAAAACACATTTCAATCTTTGAGTCACAATTATTTTGTCGTCTGCAAATGCTTTCAATTTGGACTAGTCTCAAAATTTTATCGTTTGATAAAGAGTCACAACAGCCTGGTTTTATGTAAATTATAAAAAATGTCTACTTAACTCTTTACTAGACAAGAAAAATTTAGAATTGTCCAAAGTGAAAGTTTTTGCAGATGACACTTTCAAATTTGGCTCAAATGACTGAATTTGTCTTTGATAGGGTACAAAACGTTGTGGGAAAAGAAGAAATAATAGCTAACAGCATTTTCTCCTATACCTACAATGTTTTCAAAAGGCTTCTTTCTCAGGGTCGTTAAAACTCTGGATTGTGTGGTACAGGGTTAATAATTAACTATGCTTTTGTCATATGAAATATTTCACTGTGAACAACAAACCTACTCCTTATCAATAATTATTATTTTGTTGAATAAATTGAGATGCTGTACTTTATATCATGTATTTGTCTAGGACAAAACTTAAATTTAATAATTAGTGCCCCACCCACAAGCTTAAAACACAATTTCTTGAAGAATAACCTATTTGTTTTAAGCCTGAATCCTTTAACTCAGTACCTTAATATTATTCATGGAAAAAATAAGAAAAATCTAACTGTATGAACATTAAAAAATATGAAGTTTAAAAAATACTCATTTTTATTAGGGTTTTTCGAAATGAAGGTGTATTTAGCCAAAAGTAAAGGTATTTTTAGAAGACTGATACTCAGTACACTCTAAATTCATTTTATTTCTTGAAATTTGATGGTTCAAATGATGACATAATATTTGCTTATAATTGTAATCATTGAAAATATATATATTTTTATCTGTGTATTATCTGTGTGTGTGTCTGTAGACTTAGTTTTCATAGGTGAAATTTCATCCTGAACTGCTGCAATACCAGTCTACAATGCAGGTTGAACTGAAAGAAAGAAAGCTGGTGATCCCTTCTTCTTATCTCATATTTTTGTACATCAGGTAATATACTATCACCAAACAAAGTTTCTTGACATTCTGAATGTTTTTTAAAAATACAAAATGATGATACTTTAGTGATCTTCTTTAATACACACTGGATTGTATTTCCTTGGGGTTTGTTGCTATAATAATGGAGTATAGGAAAAGTTATGTCCTGTTATTCAAGGTTATTATTGCATGTATAAAATATGGGGGAGACTGCAAGTCCAAGATCTGACTGCTTGTTTTGTGCATCATTTTACCCCCAGTCCCATGTTTTAGTAACCCTAAGCATGGAGGATTTTGAAAATAATACTAATCAAAGGACTGATAGTCCAGAGAGTTGCCTGGAGGGTAATGGGTTAGAAATGTTCACCCCTTTTTTGTTCAAATCCATTAAAAACATTCAAGATACAAAATAACTTAACCATAAGACAATATTATATGCAAGCATATTTCTGAGTTGTCATCCTAAAATTACAAACATTAATGATTCAAGGTGCCGAGCCCCCGTAGCCAAGTCGGTAGCATACGGGACTTGAGAACAGGAGGTCGCTGGTTCAATCCCTGGCTCAGCCAATTTCTTTCCGAGGATTGATGATAGTCATTGCGACAGGATTCATTCCTCTCTCACCGCTGATCATTGTTTCGATGACGGTTATGTGGGAAAGCAGCCAGTGGCTTGGAAAATATTGTGCATAGTACTGGTAAAAGAAGCTCCGCAATATAACTGATATAGTGTTGAAAACGGCGTTAAACACTATACAATCAATCAACATATATATTAAAATTTACATGGAAACATGTGGTGAGAATAAAATTTAGGCACCAGGAACAGCTTTAAAAAGTTCGAAGTCTCTTACCCCGGTCGACTTCATTTAAAAAATGATTTTCAAACGGTAAAATCAATATAAAACAAGTTCTTTCGTTGAAATTTCCGTTTTCCACCGCCAAAAAAAAACAAACTTGTTTTGATAATTATAAGAGGTATTTTTTGTGTTTTGCATGTAAATGGCCTTTTTTGTTACTGGTGAAAATATACATTAAGCCCCCTTTTTCCATGACATGGCATTTCATTAAATAAAAACAAATACTGATTGGCTGTGGCTCACGATAAACAATATAAATATGAAGTTTTATGAAATTTTGTCCAGTTGTTAAAGAGATATTGGTCCATAACGGAAATAGACATCAAGCCCCCATTTTCCATGACACCCCATATCATTAAATAAAAACAAATACTGATTGTCTGTGGCTCACGATAAACAATATAAATATGAAGTTTCATAAAATTTTGTTCAGTAGTTAAAGAGATATTGGTCCATAATGGAAATATACATCAAGCCCCCTTTTTCCATGACACTGCACTGAGAACAAAAACAAAATAAAACAAGCAGATCAGAAGACATCAAGCCTCCTTTTTCTATGACAAGGCATTACATAAAAAAAGTGTATCGGCCGGCTATCATAAGGGGCATGTATGAAGTTTCATTAACTTTCGTTTATATTTTTTTAATATATCTGTCTGGATGGACGGAAGATTGGACAGACGAACTGACAGACAACAGGAAAACTATATCTCCCCTCAGCCCAAAATTCGGTGGGGCATAATAACTGTCGAAGTTCCATCAATATTTACAGTTCCTCCCCAGCTTACTAATGCCTGTAAAGAATGTGGACAAAAATTAGGCTTCTAATTCTAACTGATGATAAAATGTTATTCTTGCGCAGAATCTAGGTGACTTAACTTATATGTATATCTTAATTCTTAAACATATTGCTAAAACAAACATTCTGAATAATTTCAGTGGAATAGCACATACGTTTTCTCTCCAGATTTAGAACAAGCTGTGTTTGTATGACACAAATTTTCTAAAAGTGGACCAAGTGGTTATACATACATTGGTTAACTTAATTAATTTCCTTTCCAAATACAGGATGCTGGATATGAAATTTTGGTGTAATTGCTTATACTGTTTCAGAGGCAGTGATTCTGAAATGTTACTACTCAGCTCTGAAGCTTCTGTGAAGTTTATAGAAACAGAGCAGAACCACTTGAACAATTATACAAGAGGACAACATTAGTATGGAACTCAGTTGAACTTTGTCTCCTGGTATAGGATCTAGTGACATACTTTTAGACCAAAAATGCCCTTTTGCAACTCACCCATATCTAATCTAAGCAGCCTGACAAAGTTTCATGAGTATTGGACCGAACGTAAATAGATTCTACAGCACTATTACGGTTTCGGTTTCGTCTGATTTGACCTAGTGACAACCTTTTTCTTTTAACCCCTGTTCAGTTTTGTCAAAAATATTATTGAGACAAACAGCCGGGCAATTCCATGATCATTGGACTGAAATGTAGCCTCTGGAGCATACACAAATATTTGACTCAGTGATCTACCTGTCCATTGGAAATATTTTGTTTTTGTTGTTGTCCAGGTTCAAGTTTTGTCCACAGTGGACTCTAAGAATGTGGCTGCTACAGCTCAAGAAAAACAATATAACCCATATAGCATGATCACCAGCCTTTTAACTTTGTCTGCATTTTATAATGTCCCAGGAATTTGTACTGCTTCCACACCAATTGAAAATTGTAGAGATCTACATGTTATATTGCTTTAGTGTAAACCAAATGTTCACAATTTGCTCTATTACCCTTTACAACAATGCTTTACCGGATAACAAACACTCCAATAAAGATCTTGTTGTTCGAGTGGGTTAACAATGATCTATTATATTCGAATTATGGTGGCGTAAAAAGTCAAGTTCTCAGATTACTGGTTGTTAGAACTGCGTAGTTTCAAGTCGAATTCCCGTGTGAATTCAGATTTTGGCACTTATGAAAGTACCTTGCGTTTTGACACCCGCACTAATAAATTGTCATTCCATAAATACTAGATCTAGGTTAATCACACGTTAAAAAAAAAACAGCAGACTTTGACAAATTCACCTCTTTGAAAGGAAAAACAATTAATTAAAGACAGTAAACTTTAAAACACTCTCTTTGCATTCAATGGATCAGTGAAGAACTAGGTCTGTGTACGCTGAAGATAAAGGCCAGTGTAGCGACCGATTCATAAATATGTAAATTTATACAGAATTCCGTGGTGCAAATGACGTTATATGTCACGTGATTACAAGATGTATATTTGTCGCACAGCTGTATTCCAGAAAGCACCTACTAAGCAATGACTTGGTACAGCCTAGAACCCTGCACATTACATACGCTATGTACAATCTCTGATGCACCTAGAGTATGGGCGTGCAAAGTATTTAAAGTCTAGAATAAAAAGCTCTGAAGAAGCAACATGTAAGAATGTCTAAAAAGGCAACGCAACCATTCCAAGTCGTTATAAATTTGTTTAAAAAAAACATAGCCTACAGTTGGGAAAAATCTCCGTTGACGGCTTTCATGTTAACTGGGTATCGCCTTTCTCTGTCCGACCACAGGTTGAGTGTTGATTTGAAATAATACTTACAATTAAGGACAGATTGTAAGATTTAGAGTGTAATTCTAATGGGTAATTATCAGACAATTTTCACTGAGAATTGTACACAAATAGGAGTGTGCCGTAGAAAAGACGTTTGTAGTCAAAGAGTATTTTTCAGCGTGTCTGCAAACTTGTTTAGGTCACAAGGGCTATTTTAAGATACATAATGCGCTATTTTTAGAGATGATGTCTGTGTAAGCGATAGGCTATCGTGTACCCTTGCGGACAAAATGATTGTTTCAAAGGTTTGAACCGTTAAATAGCTCCGTCTTTATAGTCATATATCACAAAGGCACAATTGTAAGTTATTCACAACAGAGAAAAACTGGGTTGTTTACCAGATAATTAGAAAACTATGTTTTATCTCGTAAACCGAACTTGAGACAGGAAGCAGTACAAGGCCGGAGGTATGCTTACGTCACCCCATAGTTGCTATGCAACCAGGCAACTCAAAAACCAGCATTTTCTCCTCCTCTAACAATGCTTTCTACCCTTTTAACCCTTTACCAGATGACAAAATTTTAGCCTTCTCCAAATCGAAAGCATTTGCAGACGACAATTTCAATTTGGCTAAAATGGTGCAATTTTTCTTTGATATGGTTGAAAACATTGTGGGAAAAGGAGAAAATGCTGGTAACCAGCATTTTCTCCTTTTCCCACAATGTTTTCTAAAGGCTTCTTTCCCAGGGGCGTCAAAAGGCATCATTGTGCGGTAAAGGGTTAAAGACAAATCCATCACTGCAGACTACAGAGTCAGAGCTAGATTTCAGTTAAGAAGCAACATGGTTTAACCTTTCATGTTGCACATTATTTTGGCTAGAGACAGTATAATAGCTAGAACACTGTTTTATGATCCCAACACATAAATAAAACCAGTAAAAATGCCTGAGCTGTGGCTAGCTTCCAAATAAATATCAACATCAGGCAACTAACCAGCTAATTACTTACATATAACAATAAAACTGGCTTTCTTAACTTCTTTTGATTAAAGCACTGAACCTGAATTAAGCTACTTTTGCTGCCAGCGTAGGTCAAGATCGGACTACACAGAACATGCAGTCTGATCTTTGATCCATGGCATCCACCACCTTGCTAGAAATTCTGACAAAAACAGCATTGAAGATTTGCAATCTCTGCTTCTTCTGTACCAACTGAGAATGTTTCTTTCTCTGACTTCTTGTTTCTCAGTCTCTTCTAAATATTACTGTTTGGGAAACAGAGAAAAAGAGAGAAACTGAAGAAAAAGAGCTTGTAATAGCAGACTGGCTGGAAGAATTAATCAAACTACTGTAAGCACTAATTCTTTACCAATGTAGAGTGTTCCATGTTGAAAGCTCCTGCAGACAGTATTGCCCGATTTCAATGGACATTTATAACACTTATATAGACCCTTAGAACACTGAAGTAGCACAATGGACCTTTCCAGTTACAAGGGTTGTATCAGCCCAAAAATGTAATAAAGTAGCTGACAAGGTAGGTCCAAGATCTGACTGCATGTTCCAGTATTTTCTTCTTTTTCCAGAATATTAGTGATGTACATTTCCTTAGGTTTGTTAAAACCTGAGATTGTTCTATTACATTTGAGTTGCTAAATGAATTAAATGAAGTTTTCCAGCCGATAGTAATGTAACTGGTAATCCATTAATGTTGCTATTACAAAGTTATGTTTGGGGAGAAAAATATTACCTTAAAAGTGTAGATCAAAGTTAAGACTGCATGTTCTGTGCAGTCCGATTTTGATATACAATGTCCGCAAAAGATCCTTGTGTCGGGCTTAGCACAGACTTAAAGGTTAATAAAGGGTAAAAAGGAATTCATAGTTTACAGTGTATTACAATACTTAGATACTCTGTTAACAATATAGGTAACTGCAGTGTCATTCACTTTCCTGTGAAGGTTTTTGACCTGAACAGCACGTAACTGAACTACCCAGTCTGACAAGTTTCAAGCATTTCCTTGATGCATTAAGTTGCTTGTACAAAGACTTAACCCCTTACCACACAATTCCCGTTTTAACCCCTAACCACATAGCACAATTTTAACACTTGTCCAAATTAAAAGCATTTGCAGACTACAAAGCAGATATGGCTCATCTGGTAAGATTTGTCTGTAAAAGGACAGAAAACATTGTGGGAAAAGGAGAAAATGCTGGTTACCAGCATTTTCTCCTTTCTCCCACAATATTTTCTAAAGGCCTCTTTCTCAGGGTTGTCAAAACTGAGGATTGTGTGGTAAGGTTAAACATTCTGAAGATTACTGCTTTTGAAAGCATTGTGGGAAAAGGAGAGAATGTCCATAACCAGGACAACGTTTTCTGCACTTTTGAAGAAAGGTATGATCACTTGACCCACATTCAATTCATCATCTAAAATTTGTCATTTGAGAAGGAGTTATCTCCTCACCACACAACCAAATTTTGAACCACTCCAAATTCCAAGCATTGTGCAGATGACAAATCAAATGTGGCTGAAATGGTGGAATTTGTCCTGGAAAGGCTACAGAACATTGAGGGAAAAGCTGAAAATGCTGGTTATCAGTAATGTGTTCAAAAGTGTTTTTCCTCAAGGACTTTTGGACACAGGATTGTGAGACAAGGAGTTAAATCATTAACTCTTCACAAAACAAGCACACACCATGCAGTTGCCAATGGTTACACTTGCTTTTAGAAATATATAGACATTATTCCATTCCAAGCAATAGTTCTACTTAACTCTTTTCCACACGGCAAAATTTTAGACTGGTCCAAATTGAAAGCATCTGCAGACGACAAATTAAATGTGGATAAAATGATGGAATTTGTGTCTGAAAGATTAGAAAACATTGTGGGAAAAGGAGAAAATGCTGGTTTTCTCCTTTTCCCACAATGTTTTCAAAAGCCTTCTTCCTACAGGGTCGTTAAAAGTCGGGATTGTGTGGTAAAGGGTTAACTCTTTACCCAACAACAAAATTTTAGTGTTGTCCAAATTGAAAGCACTTGCAGACAACAAAATTAAAGCTACTCCAGACATGAAATTTGTCTTTCAGAGGACAGAAAACATTGTGGGAAAAGGAGAAAATGCTGGCTACCAGCATATTTTCCTTTTCCTCCTAATTGTTTTCAAAAGCCTTCTTTCTCAAGAGTTGTTGAAAGTCGGCACTGCACAGTAAAGGATTACACTGGGAAAAAAGTGCCTCACTGTGTCATGAATATTATGAGGGTTGCCCTGTTGGTATGGGTTCCCCTTTTAACCCTTAAAGCGCCTTTCACAACTATAGTTGCGTTTGCGGCCAGTGTAGATCAAGATCAGGCTGCACGAAACATGCAGATCTTTGATCTACACTGTCCGCTTTGCTGAATCACTGTAGACAACAGCAACCATGAAATTGCAATTGTTTTGGTCTTGTTTCTGGGATGAAAATGTCTTATAGGTTTATCCCGTGCCTTAAGGGTTAATAGTTAAGGGCCCAGTAGTGGCTAAAAATAAACATTATTTAAATCATACCATTTTTAAAGTATGGAAATGATTGTGAAGATGACCATCTGTTAACACATGATCGGTTCAAGTATCAATTACTGGCAGAAAAAATGGATTTTAAAACCAGGTAAAAGGTAACAAAAGATAAAGCAACTTGGCAACTTTTTACCTAGTTTTAAAATTCATTTTTCTGCCAGCAACTATCATTGGACCCATCATAGAATAACAGATTGTCATTTTCACAATAATGTTCATACTTTTAAATTGTATGATTTTAATTTAAATGCATTTCAATACCTGCATTGTTTTCTTTTGGCTGCTGCTGGGCCTTTTAAAAACTAGCCTGAGTTTGAAGAAAATATCTATTTCAAAAATGACAGAGACATCAGGAAAGAAGATTTTGTACCATGATGATGACATGTCAGATAATGACAGGCTCATGTATACGGCAATACCTCAAGATTTTGTCAAAAAATAGCCAAAGCTAAAAATGTATCAGGTAGTTCTGAAGACATTCATGACATATGGACAGCATCCTGACAAAGTAGCTTGAAGAGTTTCTTACCCAGAAAATTTCCAAAATTCACATAATTTATGATGCAAATACAATAAAGTGACAATGAATTCTGGGGAAGGACTACACCACTCTATATGGGCCATGCTCTGGCAAAAGCAGGCTTAATGCATCTCCATGATGCATTATACACAGCAAGTCTTCACATAATTTTGGATCCATAAAAGTGACTTTTTTTTTTAAAATAATCAACTTAATTGCCTGTCTGGGTAGCTCAGTGGTTACCTGACCTGGTGGTTGCAAGTTCGATACCCGGTTAAGGCAAACTTTCCTTCCGACAATTTTTCTACTGTCACCTCTGATGCATGTGAGAAAAGTAGTCATGGCTTTGGAAAGTGGTATTAGTATTGGTGTGAAAAAGCTAGGAAATACATGGGTGCATCACTGACCGCCATGGTATGACCCGAGCTGTTAAAATGGCGTTTAAACTCCATTACAAACCAAACCAAACAATCAACTAAATCATAAGGTAAACTGGTCCTTGGGCATACAGAAAATTGACCTATAGTGAAAAGTTTCGGCCCTGGTCAGCCAGCATGGATTGGGTAGGCTGACCTGGGTCGATACATTTCGCATATGCATTAAGCCCCTTCTTCCCAGAGCATGGCTCATATATTAGGAAAAGAGTTGATTTGAAATATCTGTTCTACTGTTTATTTGGAAGTCCAACTGTTACCATGGGAATAAGGAATCCAAAACATAACACATTTACATGTCTGTACCAATATACTAAATGGCCATAACAGAATGACTAAAAAGCACTAAAATATTCTATAATGTTCATCTTAACATTATCTGTTAACCCTTTACCAGGCGACAAAATTTTAGCCTTGTCCAAATTGAAAGCATTTGCAGACAACAATTTCAGTGTGGCTCAAATGGTGCAATTTTTCTTTGATAGGGTAGAAAACATTGTGGGAAAAGGAGAAAATGCTGGTTACCAGCATTTTCTCCTTTTCCCACAATGTTTTCAAAAGGCTTCTTTCCCAGGGGCGTCAAAAGGCGGCATTGTGTGGTAAAGGGTTAATCAGCCTACATGAAAATGGATAGATCCTAGACTCTTTCTCGTTACTACTATACATCTTTAACCCTTCACCACACAATCCCGACCGTCAATGACCCTTAGATAGAAGCCTTCTGAAAACATTGTGAGAAGAGGAGAAAATGCCGGTAACCAGCATTTTCTTCTTTTCCCACAATAGTTTCTACCTTTCCCAAAACAAGTTTCAATTTTTGAGTTACATTTATTATGTCATCTGCAAATGTTTTGAATTTGGACTAGTCTAAAAATTTGTCGTGTGGTAAAGAGTTAACTCTTTCACTACTAACTCCAGAAATTACATGTTTTTTCCGAGCTCTAAAAATAGATTTCCACTGCCATTTAAAACGACATTCATCATAGTTTAAAAATAGATTAGCGGACAGCATAGATCAAGATCAGACTGCACGTTCTGTGCAGTCTGATCTTGATCTATGCTGTCCGCAAAAGGTATTCAAGTCGTCATTAGTAGTGAAAGAGTTAAGCTATGACAATCGTTGTCAAAGGATAACTATGAATGTGGGAAAACATGGCATGACCTACAACAGGGGAGTCTGCATGATGCATTACAGGGGCATTAACTCTTTAGCAAATGACCAAATTTTGGGCCAGTCTAAATTGAAAGCATTTGCAGACAACATAATAACTGTTACTCAAAAATTAAATTATGCATTTGGAAGGGTAGAAAACATTGCAAACAGTGTAGATCAATATAGGATTGCACGGAACATGCAGTTTAATCTTGGATCTTCACCGTCTCTTTGCCTTGTTAAATAAACTGACAAAAAATGGCATAAAACTGCATTTTTCCCCAGTCATTCATTTATGCATTTAGGCCTCGACATTGGGAACATACTGCTACATTCCTGGGGAGGACGGACGTTTTGGCCACGGACGTTTTGGCCAGGACGTTTTGGCCACGGACGTTTTGGCCACCTATATTGAAAAAACGGACGTTTTGGCCAAATCTATTATATATGTACTTATTATAGATATTAAAGCTACAAACATATTTAATTTACTTATTTGATCAACATTTTAGACCTTTATTGCAATTTTTTATTATAACAGATGGTTTCAAGACTTTGTATCTGTGTCTTTTCAATCTTTAATAAGTACTTATATACTGATGGCCATGGACAATTGTGTAGAAGGTTTGGTAGTACATTATAAAAATATAAAATGAGACAAAAGAAATAAAACACGAACCTAAATTTATTTTACAACTCAGACACAATTTTAAGCTTTAAAATAAAGATGTTTAATTTCAAATGAAGTGTTTAATTCTTTTTCTTATATGATAGAAAACATTGGAGGAAAAAGAGAAATCCTCATTCTGAGCAATTTCTTTTTTTCTTACAATGATTTCATAATACAGTTAATCCTTCCATATTGGGAGCTTCTGAAGAGGACAATCAAAAGTATTGATCAAGGAATTTGATGTTTTCTTATATGATGGAAAACATTGGAGGAAAAAGAGAAATCCTCATTCTGAGCAATTTCTTTTTTTCTTACAATGATTTCATAATACAGTTAATCCTTCCATATTGGGAGCTTCTGAAGAGGACAATCAAAAGTATTGATCAAGGAATTTGATGTTTTCTTATATGAAAACAAATTAATTAATCACATATTTCTTTAATTGAAATAGATGATTAAAGTGTGGTGTGATCTACAGATTCATTAGTGTTAAAAGACAAGAACAATGAAACTCTTTACACTTCTAATAATAACAACATTAAATGCAAGAAAGTATCATTAATAAGCAATTAGTCAATCAAACTGTTTGTCAATCAAAAGACAAAACTTGAAAATTGAAGATAATTTAAAAACATTAAATTGTTGATGTTTTCCTTTACTTCAAAGGAATAAATAAAACTGTAAAACTCTAAAATTTATTACCAAATTTCAACAAAAGTTCAACAAAAGTCTAAACAATTGATCAAATAAAAAAAAAATTTTTTTAGCTTTATTTTACATAAAAAGTACATATAAAATTATTTTGGCCAAAACGTCCATTTTTTCACTATATGTGGCCAAAACGTCCGTGGCCAAAACGTCCTGGCCAAAACGTCCTGGCCAAAACGTCCGTGGCCAAAACGTCCTACATTCCATTCCTGGTTACACCCTCAGGTACTGCTGTGGAAGTTAATGAAAAACTGCAACCTTCTACGATAATTAAGTTAGCCAGTCATTTAATGGCAGGCAAATATTAACAATTTGTTGAATATCATTACAACTGGTTAACAGTTAACTGTTTGCCGAACAATCCCAAGTTTTAAAGACCCTCAGAAAGAGGCCTTTTGAAAACACTGAGGGAAAAGGAGAAAATGTAGGTGACTAGCATTTTCTCCTTTTCCCACAATGTCTGTTATCCATCTACAGACAAATCTTAACTTTTGACTTATATGTATTTTGTTGTCTGCAAATGCTTCCAATCTGGCCAAGCCTAAAATGTTGTTGTTTGGTAAAGAGCAAACAAAAATACAAATTCATCACCAATTAGCCCTTTGTGATGACACCCATCAATCTCAACAGCTACTTTACCTGACAATGTTTTCACATAACTTTGTATTCCAAAACATTGGACACTGTCCATAGTAAATAAACATC
Organism: Tridacna gigas; assembly: GCA_945859785.2. NCBI lineage: Eukaryota > Metazoa > Mollusca > Bivalvia > Cardiida > Cardiidae > Tridacna > Tridacna gigas. The sequence goes on from OX244035.2 coordinate 57,926,635, forward strand.
CTGAAAGGCAAAAGTTCATTGTTAAAACCTTTGCCTCATTAATTCATTTTTGTCTTTTTAACGTTACAGGATTGAAAATTTTGGCTCACTTCATACGGTAAATCAAGCAATGCTCTGAAAAATGCTATTAACTTAAAAGCTCACCTGTTGCTTTAACCCTTTCCCAAACGATAAATTTCAGACTGGTCCAAACTGAAAGAGTCTGCAGATGACAATTTGAAATTTGATGAAAATAGCAGAAAGTTCTCAAAAAGGGTAGAAAACACTGTGGGAAAAGGAGAAATTGCTCGTTACAAGCAATTTCTCCTTTTCCCAAAGTGTTTTCGAAAAAAGTTGTACTGCAGACACATGAAAACCAGGGCTTGTTTGGGAAAGGGTTAAAGACCATGTGTCACAGGGGTGTTAAACCAGGGGCTCAGAATCTTTACCCACTGTACTGGTAAAAGAAACTCCAGGAAAGCATGGATAGGTGCACTGGCCGCCGCGATATAACTGAAATAATGTTGAAAACGGCGTTAAACACTATTCAATCAATCAGTCAATCTTTACCCACTCCGAATCGAGAGTGCTATTTCATCCTCAGGCTACAGGACACAGTGCGCCGCCTTTGCACAGAATGTGCAATCTGATCTTGAATTACACCATCTGATCCATTGAGATTTTGATCAAAAAGGAATAGGATGAAAAAACACCACATGTGGCTTTTCAGTATTGTTTCAAAATTTTCCTTTTTTAGCAGTTTTAGGCTTCATTATGAAAATTGGGGTTGTTCTATAGAGTGATAAAAGGAATATTTCCCCTGTTCTATCTTTTCATTTTTTCTATTTTATGCACTGGCATATTGCGAGTCGTGGATGCTAAGCCTTTTGGTCAAATATCACTTCACAGACAGTAATCAAGACTATCTACTATTCTTTTTCCATCTGGATTTTAATGCACAGGGCATTGACATAGCGATTTCTTTGTCATTTTTATTGTTTTCATTTAATGTCATTACAATGCCACAGTTACAAATCGGGAACTTCTGCCATGCTACTTCTAGTCTATTACTGATCTACACTGTTCACAAAGACACCTATTTGTTAGTGATATTTTGCAGCCTATGGGTAGAAAAAGTTTTACCCTGTCACTCGCAATAATTTCGACCAGATAACAGGGTGCCATATATTTATGTTATCCATCAGTTGTTCATGTGACCCTAGGAGTGTGCACCTGCCAACTGGGACTACTTTTGAAAAAAGCATCTCAGTAAGTGAATAAAAGTATCATCTGAAAAAATCATCGCTCAATATTAAATATCTGTAAACAGTTTAAACATATGAGTTCCCATGCTTTTTCCATTTACTGTCATGTTAAGACACTAAAACAAGAGAAATACTGGTCTTCTTTGTCAAAATGTTTTTCCTCGGGTAAATATAGCGTTTATGAAATATTCATTAAATATCGTTCATTATGTCATTATTTCAGCTGCATATCAAGGGAAAAAAATGCTTTACACTGTTCTTCATTTTTTCTCAACATAAAAACAACAGTTTGATAGGTGGCACAATATTTTGAGTGAAGTGAAAATTTTCAATACAGTCCGATATGGATTATAAATGAGAAACAGGATAAATAGAATAGATGGTTGCATGGTGCCTTGGATAACGAAATTTTATTGGGCTCAGCTCTGGATTTTTTTTCTGATTCGCCTTTGGCTCAAAGGATAAAATTCCAATGCCTTGCCCGATAAACTTTCCCAATCCAAGACACCAACCATCTATTCTCTATATCTAGTGCTAAGATGGTTTATTTCAAAGTCACAAATCTTTGGCAGAACTTAACTTTGTTAATTTGTGTTGTATTAATAGTTCTGACCTTGAACATTTAGGGTCTTACTGTCAAGGACAAGTTCATATGAATTGACATTCTGTAGGAGGATTTATGATCTATGATTTTCGACAAAACATGTTCTTTAAACTAGTGCTTAATGAATAATAACACCTGAAAATATGTGGTAAAATGATAAATTGATCTTCACAAGCCATTTCTCTTTTTGCCGCTTACTTTCACAAAATGGTTTGTATGATGAAAGCAGTCATCTGCAGGTGGAAATTAACCCTGTACCAAATAATCCCATGCTTTAACAACACTAAGGAGGAAGGCTTTTGAAAGCATTTATGGGAAAATGCCAAAATGCAAGAAACCAACATTTTCTCCTCTTCATACGGTGTTTTCTACAGTTTCTACAGTTTAAGTAATAATTAGACACTGTGAAGAAAAAATTAAATGATTTAAACAGCCAAAAGGAGGAAGCATAGCAAACAACTAGCTGTTTAAATCATTTATTTTTTTCTTTACAGTGTCTAACTTAGTTGTTTTCCGCCCTAATTACATCATTGCTAAAACAATGGTGCCATATATGAAGTTTCCCGCTTCATCATTTGCAAAGATACACCCCAATTACATCATCGCTAAAACAATGGAGCCATATATGGAGTTTCCCGCTTCATCAAAGACATGCCCTAATTGCATCATCACTAAAACAATGCTAAATCTAACATTACATGGACTTTCCCGCTTCATTCATTCAGAAATTATTATGAAGGACGGTAAAAAATGCTGTGGACAAACAGAATATGAGCCATGCCCTGGCAAAAGGGGGCTTGATGCACCTCCATGATGCACGGTACAAAGCACAACATCACATGATTATGGGACCATAATATTCATTTTCTCTGAAAACCGACGAAATAAGCAGGTAATACAGTCCTTTGAAATGCAGAAAATAGGCTGAAAGCAAAAAGTTGGGGCCTTGTAAGCTTGCGCTTGACCTGGGTCGATACTCTTTTGCAGATACACTAATTTAAGCCCCCTTTTCACAGAGCATGGCTCAGATATTTCATGTTACATGCCTGTATTGATATGACACCGCAATAAACTAGTTTACTATGATATGGATTTTCTCCATATTTCAAAATATAGATAAACTGACATATGTTTAACTCTTTTGCTGCCAACTAAATGGAGCCGGCTTTTCACATGGTCTATAAGTATCCTTCTCGTTTCAATTGAATCTGTTTTTGGTTGAAGACTAACACAAGATAGGGGGCAGTGTAGATCAAAGATCAGACTGCATGTTTTGTGCAGTCTGATCTTGACCAACACGATCAGCAAAGTCTTTCCAATGCAACATTGGAAGTGAAAGAGTTTAAAAAAAAATTGTTGTTTTTCCATTTTCTTCTTTCCACAGTGTTTGTCAAGTTATCTGTACTTGTATGTGTAAATTTAAATGATAGTTGAATATTTATGAGGTAGGCCTGTTTTATAAGCGCATGCATGGTAAACCCAAATAAACGTGACGTTTAACTGATTAAATGGTCAAAATAAACACTGCTTGAGGCAGTTTACAGGAAATAGTCAGAATTTTTCAAATATAAGTCTTCTGATTGGACGAAAAAGGACAAAGACTAAATCATTTGAGACACCTTTGTCAGATCTACAATTTTTCTTAATTTGGACATGTCTGTAATTTTGTCATTTGTGGTAATGAGTTAACCTTTTGCCACACAATTCCCAGTTTTAAAAATGCTGAAGAAAAAGGCTTTTGCTGGTGACCAGTATTTTCTCCTTTTCCCACAATGTTTCCTACCTTATCAAAGACAGAAATCGTCATTCAATTTTTGAGCTACGTTCCCGAGTTGTCGTGTGCAAGTGCTTTATGTTTGGTTGCATACAATTTTTTGTTGTTTTGTAAAGAATTAACCCTTTCCCAAACGACAAATTTTGGACTGGTCCAAATTGAAAGAGTTTGCAGGCGACAATTTTAAATTTGATGAAAATGGCAGAAAGTTATCAAAAAGAGGTAGAAAACACTGTGGGAAAAGGAGAAATTGCTCGCTACGAGCAATTTCTCCTTTTCCCACAGTGTTTTCAAAAGACTTGTACTGCAGACACATGAAAACCAGGGCTTGTTTGGGAAAGGGTTAACAGATAATTTCCTTTGAGATAATTCTAATGCATCACCCTGACTGCCCTTTTGCAGATCATACCATGTTTTTCCCAGCATTCACTGTTATGCTGTGCTTACCTGTAAGAGGTATTCACATCTTACAGGAAGCAGTTATGAAATTGATGTTCATCATGGTATGGCTGGCAAAAACCACTTGTTCCCAATACAGTGGCATTTGGAACAAGGTTAATTAATTAGTTATGGATGAATGATCTTTGTTTTAACTTGTGCCAAAAAACTGTCAGTGCCTTTGTTTGAACATAAAGTTTCTAGCATCTTACATGTCTTTGTGTGTGAACCCTTTCTTTTTCCTCTGCATGAAATTGAAGAGAATGATGTTTTTAAACAATTTGAAAAGTGCAAGACTATTACAGACGTGCTATTCACAAACATGTGTATTGTATGAATTTGATCTTTTTGTGTTTCTAAAACGGTATTTAGTATCTCTACACGAAAAATTAACATAATATTCAGTCTTATAGTAAAAGCATAATCAGAATATTTGTCACTTAATTTCTTTTGGAAATAACCAAATACAGATCTATTAGTAATGTTGTGATTACCCCATTACTAAAGTATTTTTTCTGTATTTTTTCCAAACTTCGTTTTTTGATATGATTAATCCTTTACCACCCAATCCCGATTTTTAACGACCCTTAGAAAGAGGCCTTTTGAAAACATTGTGGGAAAAGGAGAAAATGTTGGTAACCAGCATTTTCTCCTTTTCCCACATGTTTTCTATCCTTCCCAAAACAAATTTCAATTTTTTGGGTCAAATTTAGTTTGTCATCTGCAAATACTTCCAATTTGGACTAGTCTAAAATTTTGTCATTTGGTAAAGAGTAAATTACAAAATAGTGCATGTAAGGAGTCCCACAAGGAAGACAAGCAAGTTTGAATTTCCAGAAACAAATTTGGGCTAGATCTATTGTCTGACAATGGAAACAGAACAGTAACATCAATAGATGATGTGCCACACCAAATGACAATAACATATGTCTGAAATGCATGATGTCTGAGGTACAGAAAATACCAGTCTGCTGAAAAAATGACTTTATCCTAGAATATTTGAAAACAGCACAAATTGATTGTGCACACAAAGTGATAACAAAAAGACTTTAGTCCTCTCTTTCTCTTACAATTTATTTGGCAATTTGGCATTGTTATCCAAACACTAAAGAATGGTACAGGAATTGAAAGAAAAGTATTTTCCATCAGTAGAAAATCCCTTATCCCCAATATTGATATTGCAGCAATTCGGTGGCTCCTTTGGCTATCAATAATAAGTGCCAAAAATACATAGGTTTGGGCTTGATTTTTTTAAATAACCCAAAGCTTAAGGCCGTGTCACACAGCCATTGACGTAAAAATTTCGCATGATTTACACATAAAAATTGAAAAATCTGGATTTATACGCGGCGATAATAGAAAAAATGATGGTTATACGTGAAATTTTGACAGATGAATCACGCAAGAACGACGAAGAAACTACATATAAACTACACATGAAACACGAATAAACTGCGCAAAGAACACGCATATCCACGGAAAAGCCAATTTTCTAGATAATGAAACACGCATAATCACGAAAGAAATTCGTTTGATTTACGCATGATTCCCGCAAAGCACGAATGAATAGCGCATGCTCCGCGTACAGATCGCGTATGTATCACGCATGAATCGCGCATGTTCCACGCATGCTCCGCTGGGTATTTCTATCGTGTCTGCAACTTGTGTATAAATTTGCCACCTCTGCTGCATTTCTTCACAAACCATTGAAAACCGCTGACAAGTGAACATCTACATTGTATCAGGATCCTTTCAAGAAGGCGTGATTATGCCGGCGAAGAAACGTGCACAGTCGTCGAGTTCGAGTCCAGGGAAGGCAGGGAGGAAGAGGAAGGCCCAAGTTCCTGTGCCAAGATCTTCAATCCCCCCTCCCAATGATCTTCCCGAAGCTACTGGTGGTGGTCAAGGCACCAATGGTAATGCTGCCCCACAAGCTCCTGCTGGTGTTGATGCTCCCCCACAAGCTCTTGCTGGTACTGATGCTCCCCCACAAGCTCCTGCTGGTGTTGATGCACCCCCACAAGCTCTTGCTGGTGTTGATGCTCCCCCACAAGCTCCTGCTGGTGTTGATGCTCCCCCACAAGCTCCTGCTGGTGTTGATGCTCCCCCACAAGCTCCTGCTGGTGTTGATGCACCCCCACAAGCTCCTGCTGGTGTTGATGCACCCCCACAAGCTCCTGCTGGTGTTGATGCACCCCCACAAGCTCCTGCTGGTGTTGATGCACCCCCACAAGCTCTTGCTGGTGTTGATGCACCCCCACAAGCTCCTGCTGGTGTTGATGCACCCCCACAAGCTCCTGCTGGTGTTGATGCACCCCCACAAGCTCCTGCTGGTGTTGATGCACCCCCACAAGCTCTTGCTGGTACTGATGCTCCCCCACAAGCTCCTGCTGGTGTTGATGCTCCCCCACAAGCTCCTGCTGGTACTGATGCTCCCCCACAAGCTCTTGCTGGTACTGATGCTCCCCCACAAGCTCCTGCTGGTGTTGATGCACCCCCACAAGCTCCTGCTGGTGTTGATGCTCCCCCACAAGCTCTTGCTGGTACTGATGCTCCCCCACAAGCTCCTGCTGGTGTTGATGCTCCCCCACAAGCTCCTGCTGGTGTTGATGCTCCCCCACAAGCTCCTGCTGGTGTTGATGCTCCCCCACAAGCTCTTGCTGGTATTGATGCTCCCCCACAAGCTCCTGCTGGTGTTGATGCTCCCCCACAAGCTCTTGCTGGTACTGATGCTCCCCCACAAGCTCCTGCTGGTGTTGATGCTCCCCCACAAGCTCCTGCTGGTGTCGATGCTCCCCCACAAGCTCCTGCTGGTGTTGATGCTCCCCCACAAGCTCCTGCTGGTGTTGATGCACCCCCACAAGCTCCTGCTGGTGTTGATGCTCCCCCACAAGCTCTTGCTGGTTTTGATGCTCCCCCACAAGCTCCTGCTGGTGTTGATGCTCCCCCACAAGCTCCTGCTGGTTTTGATGCACCCCCACAAGCTCCTGCTGGTGTTGATGCTCCCCCACAAGCTCCTGCTGGTTTTGATGCTCCCCCACAAGCTCCTGCTGGTGTTGATGCTCCCCCACAAGCTCCTGCTGGTTTTGATGCACCCCCACAAGCTCCTGCTGGTGTTGATGCTCCCCCACAAGCTCCTGCTGGTTTTGATGCTCCCCCACAAGCTCCTGCTGGTGTTGATGCTCCCCCACAAGCTCCTGCTGGTGTTGATGCTCCCCCACAAGCTCTTGCTGGTACTGATGCTCCCCCACAAGCTCCTGCTGGTGTTGATGCACCCCACAAGCTCTTGCTGGTATTGATGCTCCCCCACAAGCTCCTGCTGGTGTTGATGCTACCCCACAAGCTCCTTGTGCCGATAGTGATGCTCCAAAACAAGCTCCTGATGCTCTTCAACAGGATCCTGGTGCCGATGGTGATGCTCCCCAACAAGATCCTGTCGATGATGCTGGACCCTCCCAACCAACCAGAGACCATGGCCAACAATATGATACTAAAGAACCCCTTGTAGTTGTAGTATTCTGACCCAGAATCAGGTGGAGCCTTGCATGCCACGTGCTTCCCGTCAATGGCCCTGATCGTATGGGCAAAGTTCCAACGCTTGTACCATTCATCAGCCATTTGTCTCCAGCCTTCCTCAGTGGTTGGTAGCGTCATCTGCTCGTCAAGGTATTCTTCCAAGATGGCCTGACAGACTTCTCAAACCACCAAGCTGATAGTGTTGTGCGGCACCCTCCATGCATACTGCATGTCCTTATACTTGGCACCAGAGGCGAGGTGGTGTAGGGTCAGTGCCACTTTGAGTCCAGGATCAAGGGCTGGTCGCCAGTTGGTGGTCTGTTTCGTTATTCTTGGGGTCAGCCTCTCCACGATCTCGTCGAACATTGCAGGTTGCATCTGCATGAAGTTATGGAAGGATCTTTGATCTTCATTTCTCATCTCCACCATCAATCTGTCGTAGATCCCAAGTTCGAATCTTCTTCCAATCCAAGGCCTTACCCAAGCGACTCTGTATCTTCTTCCACGCCTTCTTCTCCTCCTCTGGTTCAAGATCTGCTGGAGCTGGACCAGTTGGTTGTTGTGCTGCTGAAGGAGGATTAGGCAAGAACTTCTCTGCATTGGGGGCTCATGGTCTCCTCTCTTGGATGTCATACGACAGAGATGTGAACTCATGGACGGCTTGATGGAGACTGATGCAGCGGTCCGAAATCAGTCGGTTTATATACCCTGTCCCCATACGCATTTCTTGTGTGAAGCATGCGTGATTCCAGCATAAATCTAGCGTATTTCATCTGTTTTTATAAGTGATCCATGCGTAATGTGTGTAGTTCTTAGCGGTATACGCGAAATATAAGTGATACATCTGCGATACATGAGTGTTATATCCGTGAAAGGTTCGTTAAACATACGCGGACTAACGTGGAACAGTCGTGAAAATTGCCAACTTTGCGTAACAATCTCGTATGTATCGCGCACATGCGCATATGAATTACGCACGAATTACGTAAGAACTACGTAAAAACTATGTATATTATGCATAGATCGCGTAAATCCAAACAGTCGCAAAATTTTGTGCAGCTCAAAACCGTTTTCACGTATGTCCATGTATGCTCACCCTGGACTCCACTCGCTGCGCACAGAGACAAATGAAATGCGCATGAAAAAACGTATTAATTACATATATCGTGCATGTATTGCGTATCTCCGCGCATGCCTCAAATTTTATACATATTTTATGCGTAATTTATGCGTAAGTGCTGTGTGACACGGCCATTACACACTATGAACTATGGCGGGGTGGGGGGGGGTGGGGGGTGGGGGGTGTTAATTTAATGCAAGTATCCCAACACATGTGTCATAACTTTAATGATCACGACATTTTTTTCTTTAAAATTTCATGGAAAGCTACATCTTTTATTTTTACAAGCAAAAAACGTGATTTAACCCTTTTCCAAACGACAAAATTTAGACTCTTTCAAATTCAAAACATCTGCAGACGACTAAAAGAAAGTCAGTACAAATGAACTTAAGCTCTCTGATAGGGTTGAAAACACTGTGGGAAAAGGAGAAAATGCTGGTTACCAGCATTTTCTCCTTTTCCCACAATGTTTTCAGAAGTCTTATTTCCCAGAGGTGTTAAAACTCATCATTGTGTGGTAAAGGGTTAAAGCGGGTTAAGTATCTCACAAAACAAGTGCCTATAATTATAGTGAAACCATTTTAACATGTCACTTAACCCTTTCCCAAACAAGCCCTGGTTTTCATGTGTCTGCAGTACAAGTCTTTTGAAAACACTGTGGGAAAAGGAGAAATTGTTCGTAACGATTAATTTCTCCTTTTCCCACAGTGTTTTCTACCCTTTTTGATAACTTTCTGCCATTTTCATCAAATTTAGAATTGTCGTCTGCAAACTCTTTCAATTTGGACCAGTCCAAAATTTGTCGTTTGGGAAAGGATTAATGAATATGCTGTCTTTTTACATAAACTATTACTAGATTTCTGATAAATTTACGATTTTACAGGACATTCACTCTGTGATCATATGCCCCGGTATTTTACCTCTACGCCATGGGCACAGCAATTAGAACGAGGCAAATATCAGAAAACCGAACACGATCACGAAAAGAAGTTGTGACAGGTCAAAGTGGTTTCACCGTAGCTTTAATGTCTGCTCCAAGCTGCTTCATGGTACGGTAGATTTTGCATAACAGTTGCCTTTGAGGACAGTAAGATCAAGATCAGATAGCAAAGAATATGTGCTCTGATTTTGCTCCATACTGTCTGGTATTTAAGGAGATATTCTGAACAGAATATCGTCGAAATTACAGAATATGGGTCTCTCTTACTGTGCAACTATGTTTGTCTGTTTTAATCTTTAGCAAACAACAAAACTTTGGACTTTTGGGCTGCTCCAAATTAAAAGTATCCACAGACAACAAATTAACCCTTTACCACACAATGCTGACTTTTCATAACCCCGAAAAGTGAAAACTTTTGAAAACATTGTGAGAAAAGGAGAAAATACTGGTAACCAGCATTTTCTCCTTTTCTCACAATGTTTTCTACCCTATCAGCAACAGAAATCACCATTTTAGCAACATTTAACCCTTTCCCAAACGATAAATTTTAGACTGGTCCAAATTGAAAGAGTTTGCAGACAACAATTTTAAATTTACTGAAAATGACAAAGTTCTCCAAAAGGGTAGAAAACACTGTAGGAAAAGGAGAAATTGCTCGTAATGAGCAATTTCTCCTTTTCCCACGGTGTTTTCAAAAGACTTGTACTGCAGACACGTGAAAACCAGGGCTTGTTTGGGAAAGGGTTAATTTGTCGTCTGCAAATGCTTTGAATTTGGTCCAGTCCAAGAATTTGTTGTTTGGTAAAGGGTAAAATGAGGCATAAATGACTCCATTTGTATCAGACATGGTAGAAAACATTGTGGGAAAGCTGGTTACCAGCATTTTCTCCTTTTCCCACAATGTTTTTACAAGCCTCCTTTTTTCAGGGTGGTTAAAACTGGGGATTGTTTGGTAAGGTTGAAGATTAAATATAATTTAAGAATAAATGAATTCATGCCAAAAAACTTGCAGTGAAACCAGATGAACATGAATGGGAAATAAGTAATGATACAGTCCATCAATTTATAGCCAGAACATTATTTGCCATGGCAGCAAAGCTCAGAATATGATTCAAGTTCAAAATAATCAACATTTTTTTGTCAGAGTTTGACAAGGGCATGTCTGAGAGTGACAAAATGAACACAGGGAAAATGAACCATTAACTTCTGTCAGAAATACTTATTAAGGTTACAGTTGGAAATTCATTAGTCTAATATTTTTTTCCGTGATTAATGCAAAAGGTATGGATATCAGTGAAAACACTGAGGGAAAAGGAGGCATTGCTCTTTATAAGAAATAAAAGAAGCCTTTTTCAAATAATGGACTGTGCTTCAAGACAAAAAAATGTATGCCGCAGGTAACAATGTTTACCATTTTCCAAACAGCTGTACAATTTTTTAACAACCCAGTGGAAACACTCTTTTGAAAAGATTGCGGGAGAGGAGCAAATACTGGTAACCAGCTAACCAGCATTTTCTCCTTTTCCCATATAGTTTTCAAAAACCTTCTTTCTAAGGGTCATTGAAAGTCTGCATTGTGCCGTAAAGGGTTAAGTCATCATCCCAGAGGAAACACTCTTCTGAAAAGATTGTGGGAGAGGAGCAAATACTGGTAACCAGCTAACCAGCATTTTCTCCTTTTCCCATATAGTTTTCAAAAGCCTTCTTTCTAAGGGTCATTGAAAGTCTGCATTGTGCCATAAAGGGTTAAGTCATCATCCCAAATGTACCTTGTTTTCTGGATCATGTTTACAGGTGATATTTTTCTTGGACAACTCCCAGGATTATTTCCAACACAGGCCAACCTTTCTACTATCACCTTCCACCAACAAACCTATTAACTCTTCACCAGATGACAAATTTTATACTTCTCATATTGTAAGTATTTTTATACACCAAATGTGGTTCAAGTGATAGAAACTTTCCTGTAAAATGGAAAAAAGGAGGAATTACTGGTGGCCACATTTACCTATGACCAGCAATTTATCTCCTTTTCCCACAATGTTCCTAAAGCCATCTCAGTCAGGGTTGTAAAAATACAGAATTGTTTGGTAAAGGATTGATCCTCTGTTTGTAAAACATAGACAAAAAACAAAGAAATGAAAGACATGGCAGGCTTGTCAAGAAAGGTGTGTATGGTGTTGTGAGCAATTATAGATATTCAAGAAACTTGTAACAGAACAGAGGTTCTCGGACATCAACTAAAGCTCCCCAAAGTTCCTAACAGTATCTAACTGATGTATCTGTTTAACCCGTTACCAGACGACAAGATTTTAGCCTTCTCCAAATTGAAAGCATTTGCAGACGACAATTTCAGTTTGGCTAAAATGGTGCAATTTTTCTTTGATAGGGTAGAAAACATTGTGGGAAAAGGAGAAAATGCTGGTTACCAGCATTTTCCCCTTTTCCCACAATGTTTTCAAAAGGCTTCTTTCCCAGGGGCGTCAAAAGGCGTCATTGTGCGGTAAAGGGTTAACAGATGATGAAATTTTACAGGGGGCCCCCAGAATGCAATATATCTCATAGATCTTCCTTCTTTGGCTGTCTTCAATCATCACAAATTTCAAAGTCATCAAAATGCAAATTGGTTCAGCATACTGAAAGGGATCAACAACATTTCATGGCAAAACCATGTTTGTTGAAAATGATCTCTAGCCCTGACCCTTACCCTAGCCCAGACAAATTGTGGCTCAGATCTTCCTCTCAGACAGAGCTTTTCATGAAATAAATCTAGGAATTTAGCAATCAGTATTTTAAAACAAACATGGATTTCAACGAAATGCCCTTTCAACGAAATGTTATGCACCGCACAAAGAAACTTGCTACCTTTGTACAAGTATGGAACATTAAATGGAAATATTTGTGTCAAATGAACATAGGCTGTAGTCACCAAACATTCTTATCTTTATAATTCCTTTAATTCTATGAGCTGTTACCAGGAAATCCTGGTTCAGTTGTACTGGACAGAGCTGGTGCCATGAACAAAGCAATTCATAGCCCCAGTCTAGTGCAGGTGATACCCAGCAAAAAAATAAATCAAAGGACTCATAGTCCTGGAAAGCGGATTTGTGGAGTAGCATAAAGCTGCAATATGTTGTAGGAAAAAAAAATATGCAACACATGTACAATCATTTTAAAATGGAGTTAGCAAGGACAGGGAAAGTAAAAATTGTTCTGCAGAGCAGGCTGAGCAGTAACTTCGATTCTATTACTGTTTAAGGAGTGGTAATTTGATCCGTCAATCTTAGGCAGTTTTTTTGCTAGTATTAGATTTCGGACTTAAGGTATACACATGTATGACAGTATATACGGTAGTGCCAAATGCAAGGTTGAGGTGTATTAGCTAAAACTGAAAGTAGAATGGGTGCAAGCATGAATGACAGTATATTTGGTCGAACCAGTATCTTAGTAAAGTGTGAGCGCGCATGCGTCATTACGCATGATGTATTTGGTTTCGGTCAGAATGATCACAGTAAGCAGATTTGCTATACAAATCCGCTAAAACGTGCCCTGTTGATTCACCTATGTAGTGTTCAGCTTTACCTCTCTTCATCTCTCTCTGTCTCTGTCCAAGTCTTTCTTGAGAGTGATGTATGTGTTGAATGTATGATATACTTGTGCATGTAAATCTTCATCTACTGGAGGAAATAAAGTTGTGAATATACTGAAATACTGTTGAAAGTAACATACAACACAATTTGAACAAACATTCAACATTCTAATTTCAGAGAGAAAAGCATTATCATTTTGTGTGAATTACTCCCATTATACTTATCTCCTGCAGAAACACATGTTTGCAATTTGTACTGGATATTAAAGACTTAAAATATCTCTTTTAATGAATCTTAGACATTTAAAATTCTCACTTCTACAAGTAATTAATGGTTAACCCTGTACCAAACAACCCCATGTTTTAAGACCCTAAGGAAGAAGGCTTTTGAAAATACTATGGTAACAAGCATTTCCTCCTTTGTTTAATTTTCTAACCTTCAATGGAAATATTGCATCATATGAACCACCCTTAACTTGTCACCTGCATATGTTTTCAATTTGGGTAAGTCTATAATTTTGTTTTCTGGAAAGAGTTCAGGAAATTGTAATCCCTAAAAGATCATTTCCTCTAGATCTAATTAGATAACTGATGGGCTTGAGAAACAACCTGTGTACTAACTACTGACTTGAATATTGCCTCACAGGCAATTTATTAGCTACTTCACTGTTTTGCAAACTAGTCAGAAATTTTAAATGTGCTAGTTATCCCTTTACCATACAACAACATTTTAGCCTTGTCCAAGTTTAAAGCATTTGCAGACGACAATTTCAATGTGGCTAAAATGGTGCAATTTTTCTTTGATAGGGTAGAAAACATTGTAGGAAACGGAGAAAATGCTGTTTATCAACATTTTCTCCTTTTCCCACAATGTTTTCAATAGGCTCTCTTTGCGGTAAAGGCAAGATGACAGTAATTTTTACCTAAACCACAACAACAAAAAAGAAGCTCAACTTTCTTGTCATCTGTACTTTTGCCTATTTTTTCCTCAACTAGACACTTTCAAAGTTCATGTTGAAACCTGGCTTTTGCCTGTCCATGTACCTGGTATTAATTTTCAAACTTTGACATAATCACACATGTCCAGCTGGTATTCTGGTCCTGTGTTAAGCTCAGTGGTGTAGGATTTGCAATCAGGTGACCTGGGTTTGATCCTCATTTGAGGCAATGGGTTTTTTCACAGAAATACTGATGAAATCTAGGACACCCATGTAAAAATGAGCTGACGCTGACATAATCAGACATGTCCAGCTGGTATTCTGGTCCTGTGTTTAAGCTCAGTGGTTTAGGATTTGCAATCAGGTGACCTGGGTTTGAACCTCATTTGAGGCCATGGGTTTTTTCACAGAAATACTGATGAAATCTAGGACACCCATGTAAAAATGAGCTGATGCTGACATAATCAGACACGTCCAGCTGGTATTCTGGTCCTGTGTTTAAGCTCAGTGGTTTAGGATTTGCAATCAGGTGACCTGGGTTTGAACCTCATTTGAGGCCATGGGTTTTTTCACAGAAATACTGATGAAATCTAGGACACCCATGTAAAAATGAGCTGATGCTGACATAATCAGACACGTCCAGCTGGTATTCTGGTCCTGTGTTTAAGCTCAGTGGTTTAGGATTTGCAATCAGGTGACCTGGGTTTGAACCTCATTTGAGGCACTGGGTTTTTTCATGGAAATACTGATGAAATCTAGGACACCCATGTGAAAGTGAGCTGATGCCATGATATAAGTGGAAAAATTTCGAAAGTGGTGTGCTGGTACTAATACAAGTTTTCTGACCTCAAGGTAACTGCCACTCTCATTACAGCATTGCTTTGGTAATAACTTATCAAGTCTCACCAGATGCAAAATGTATTTTATGCATTACCAACCAAAGATAACTGCTTTCCTCTCACAGCAATCCACTTTTGAAAACACTGTAGCACAAGGATAAACAATTATTCATTATTACATGACAATACTTTCACTCACCTCTTTTAACTAGACTACAAAGTTCCAGACTGGTCCAAATTCAAAGCATTTCACAACAAAAAAATTAAATGCTATTCAAATTATAAAATCTGTTTTTAAAAGGGTAGAAAACACTGAGTGAAAAGGAGACAATGCTGGTTATCAGTATTGTCTTTTTCACACAATTTTTCATAAGTCTTTACCTTGGGGTGGGAGTGGGAGGGAGTTTAGTTAAAAACTTGGGATTGCAAGGTATAAGGGTTATATCCATGTTTTAAAACATTCATGTAAATTGTATTTTACAGCGCAGATTTGGAACTGTTGAGTTAGAACACAATGTGATGGACAGACGGAGCACACATACACTGTCTGACTGGTGATAAATGAGAAATTAGTACACACCCTGGGTTTTGTCCAACACAGCATTGTCTGAGTTTGTCTCAGCTTTTTGACATTTTGTAAGTCTGGTAACCTTTACCCTTCAGTTTCCTGTTTTGTCTCCATAATACCATAAAATTTTGACTGATCTTCGGTAGTAATTTGCTCCAAAAGCTAGACAAACTGAACATCAGTTCTTCACATTCAAAGATCAAAAGTGTAGCTAGGCAGACACATTGAAGCCCTGGCTGGAACATCAGTTTTTGAAAGTACCTGTAAGCCATTTCAAGAGAAAAAGTTCAGTTTTAACGGCCCAGGAAAATAACATTCTGAAAACCTATTTTGTTTTCTGGTAAAAAAAATATGGATATTCCTCTCTTATCATTTGCTATGCTTTAACCCTTTCCCAAACAACAATTTTTAAACTATTCAAAACTGAAAGCATCTACAGAAATCTGATGACAATTACATATTGGTACAAATGAACAAAGTTCTCTGACAGGGTTGACTGTTAACCAGCATTTTCTCCTTTCCCAACTAGGTTTTCTACACTTTCAGGGACAGATACCATCATTTCAGCAAGATTTGTTACCAATATTGGCAAGTCTAAAATTTTTCTGTTTGGTAAAGAGTTAACCCTTTACCAGAAGACAGAATTTTAGCTTTGTCCAAATTGAAAGCATTTGCAGCCAACAATTTCAATGTGGCTCAAATGGTGCAATTTTTCTTCATTAGGGTAAAAACATTGTGGGAAAAGGAGGAAATGCTAGTAATTGGCATTTTCTCCTCTTCCCACAATGTTTTCAAAGGGCTTCTTTCCCAGGATCGTTAAAAGTCGGCATTGTGTGGTAAAGGGTTAAAGGGATATTATTATGCCAACACTGCTTGTATCACAAACAGTGCCAGACTATGCATACCATTAGCAGAAGATATCACACATCACTCAAGACCAAGACAGGAATATGCTGTCATGTATCATTTTACCAGATGACAAAGTTTTAGCCTTGTTGAAATTGAAAGCATTGGTAGATAACAATTTCATTGTGGTCAAATGATGCAATTTTCTCTTGATACTGTAGAAAACATTGTGGGAAAAGGAGAAAATGCTGGTTACCAGCATTTTCTCGTTTTCCCACAATGTTTTCAAAAGGCTTCTTTCCCAGGGCTGTTAAAAGGTGGCATTGTGCAGTAAAGGGTTAAGGCTTAGAGTGCCCAGTAAACCCTACAAACATATTCAGTCTGAAAATAAGACTCAAATAGCTGCATTTTCATAAGTATCATTGTCCCTAAATAATTAGCTAAGCAGGCAGTGTAGATCAAAGATCAGACTGCACGTTTTGTGCAATCTGATCTTGATCTATGCTGGCAACTATAGTCATGCAAGGCACTTTAAGGGTTAAGGCTTAGAGTGCCCAATAAACCCAACTGTCATTTTCAGTCAAAAAATAAGACCCAAATAATTGAAATTTTATGGTTGTTTTTGTCTATAAAGATTTAGCGAAGTGGACAGTGTAGATCAAAATTCAGACTGCACATTTTGTGCAGTCTGATCTTGATCTACACTTGCCACAAAGGCTACTATAGTCTGAAGAGGTGCCTTAAGAGTTAAGGCCAGTTTAGAGCATGCCACTATCAGAAGATGACATACATAGCTTTGGAGCATTGTTTGAGTTCTTCAATATCAGAAAATGACATACATAGCTGTGGAGCATTGCTTGAGTTCACCAATATCAGAAGATGACATACATAGCTTTGGAGCATTGTTTGAGTTCACCAATATCAGAAGATGACATACATAGCTGTGGAGCATTGCTTGAGTTCACCAATATCAGAAGATGACATACATAGCTTTGGAGCATTGTTTGAGTTCACCAATATCAGAAAATGACATACATAGCTGTGGAGCATTGCTTGAGTTCACCAATATCAGAAGATGACATACATAGCTGTGGAGCATTGCTTGAGTTCTTCAATATCAGAAAATGACATACATAGCTGTGGAGCATTGCTTTAGTTCACCAGTATCAGAAGATGACATACATCGCTTTCAGGGCAAGCCTAGAGCAGATCTCTCCACTAGGGCAAGCCTTGTTTTCTGCACATGTCAATATTCTTTGAAGATTGGACCTGTCTACCATGATGCATCACTATCCTGTACAGGATAAATATCAATATGTGGTGTGTAAATTGACACTTAAAATAGCAAGCAGAAAATAGCTATGAATAATACGTCTATAGAAAAATCAAGCCAGTTTTTCTTAACAAATCTCTTAAAAACAGAGTGATTTCAAATGAGGAAAGTAATTTTATAAAATATCTTGTTTTACTGCAAATCTCTGTAGACAGTTTCTAAATACAGACATGGGGGAAAACTGGGATAAGTGCAACAGACTGACAACAAAAATAATGTCCCCACCTTACTGGGCTTATACCGAGGCTTTTTCCAAAGCTTATAGGGGCTATGTGTTTATAAATGGCTGATGCAGCTGTTATATGCAAGATAACCATGGCTGGATGAATCGTATTTGAAAAATGTCACCTAGCGGAAGACAGTGGAGCAAGCCTACAGCAGATCTGGCCAGTAGTAGATGACATACATAAATTTGGAGCAATGCTTGAGCACACCAATAACAGCAGATGACATGCACCACTTTAGTGGAAGCCTGGAGCTCACTTTTTAATCAATACAAGACAAAATATATAACTTCCGTGCAAAGCTTGATTACACCACTGGTACAAGATGACATACATCAATTCAGGGCCAGTCTAGAACATGTACAACAAGCGGAAGAAAGCATGCATATTTTAAATGGAAGACTTGTACATATAATTAGCAACAGATGACAAACATGTCTTCATGGAAAGTCTTTGGAACACAATACATCTTTAACAGATGCTGACAAAGTGTAAAATGATAAACTTACCTTACTCCTATTAAGCAGGTGATATAAAGATTATTTACACAACTTAAAAAGAAACCATTAAAAAATCCTGTGTTCAGGACCCTTCAGAGAACACTTCTGAAAACATTGTGGAAAAAGAAGAAAATGCTGTTATCCAGCATTTTCTTCTTTTCGCACAATTCTCTCTGTTCTTTCAAAAACGAAACCCATCATTTAAGCCACTTTTTGTTTATCAAGCAATTCTTCCAGTTTGGATAAGTCTTAAATTTTGTCATCTGCTACAGAGTTGAAGTGTTAAAACTTCAAATATTTTCATTTAACATAATTATATGGTACTCACTGATCCTGGGAAATGGAACTAACAATTCACAACTAAATGATTATTTTATAGGTCTGTTCAAAATGCCTTTATGTGTATGATCTGTAGAAATAGTTAATTTAGAATTCAACATTCACAACTGATTTCAGACAAAATAGTTGTTACATTATGCATAACAATACTCACTGGCTAATAAAAGTTAAGTTCAGGCCAAATGTGTCGGACAGAGGGCTAGGATTTTTATGGAGGGCCTGTTTACTTCTTTTTTTCTTTGCTTGTATATGATGGTGGTTTCCAAGCCTACCTGCTGTGCACATTGTAGTAAAATCCGCAGTTAGGTCATAATGACTTTTTATTAAACAACACAATTCTAGATTTATCCAGTTTAAAAGCATTTGAAGACGGGAAATTAAATGTGGCTTGAAATGTAGAAAACATAGTGGGAAAAGGAGAAAAATGCTGGGCATCAGCATTTTCTTCTTTTCCCTGACTGTTTTCAAAGGTCATCTCTTTTTTAGGGTTGTTAAAACTCAGGTTTGTGTGTAGAGAATTAATACCTTACAGAACCGAGTATAAGTCCACACAATCCCTGATTTAAACGACCCTGAGGAAGAGGCCTTTTAAAAACATTAGGAGATCAGGAGGAAATAAGGGTTACCAGCATTTCCTCCTTTTATATTCCACAATATTTTCTACCTTTCAAAAATTCAAATTATCATTTTGGCCACATTTGATTTGTCATATGTCAACCCTTTCAATTTGGACAAGTCTAAAATTTTATCATCCGTTAAAGAGTTTCGTGAAAATAATTGTTTTAGTCAGTAGGAAGGGGATGATTAATATTAATTAATCTTGGATATATTAGTTGAGTGTTTGGTAACTGACCAACAGGTTGAGGATTTCATCCCTGCTCTGGTAAAAAGTTCACTGGTTATTTTTTTCTCAAGAGCCAAACAAGTGATATAAACATTTTTGAGTCGCCTGGTTGCGTAGCAACCAGGCTCTCATTGTTATCATCTTGATCTATGGGGTGACGTAAGCATACCTCTGGCCTTGTATTGCTTCCTGTCCCAAGTTCCGGTTTACGAGATAAAACATAGTTTTCTAATTCTTCGGTAAACAACCCAATTTCTCTGTTGTAATTCACTTACAATTGTGCCTTTGTGATAATGAATGTGTCTATAAAGACTGAGCTCTTTGACAGTTTAAACCTTTGAAAAATCATTTCGTCCACAAGGGTACACGATAGCCCATCCCTTACACAGACATCATCTCTTAAAATAGCGCATTATGTATGTATCTAAAAATAGCTGTCGTGAACTGAACAAGTTTGCGAACACCCTGCAAAATACTCTTCGACGACAAACGTCTTCACTACGGCACTGTGGACAGTTCTCAGTGAAAACGGTTTGATAATTACCCATTTGAAGCACACTCTAAATCTTACAATCTGTCTGTAATAGTAAGTCTTATTTCAATTCAACATTCAACCTATGATCGGAAAGAGAAAGGCGATACGGAGTTAACGTGGAAGCTTTCAATGGAGATTTTTCCCAAAAGTAGGCTAATTTTTTTTTTTAACAAAATTATAACGACTTGGAATGGTTGCGTTGCCTTCTTAGAAATTCTTACACGTCGCTTCTTCAGAGCTTTTTATTCTAGACTTCAAGTACTTTGCACACCCATATTCTAGGTGCACAAGCAGAGATCGTACATAGCGTATGTAATGCGCACGGTTCTAGACTGTACCAAGTCATCGCTTAGCAGGTGCTTTCTGGAATGTAGCTGTGCGACAAATATAGATCTTAAACACGTGACGTATAACGTCATTTGCACCACGGAATTCTCTATGAATTTACACATTTATTAATGAATCAGTCGCTGAAGCGGTCTTTATTTTCAGAGTACACCGACCTAGCGCCTCACCGATCCATGCAGAGAGAGTGTTTTAAAGTTTACTGTGTTCAATTAATTGTTTTTCGTTTTTAAAGAGGTGAATTTGTCAAAGTCTGCTCTTGTTTTTTTTTTTTCAATGTGCGATTAACCTAGATCTAGTATTTATGAAACAATTTATCAGTGCGGGTGTCAGAACGTAAGGTCCTTTCGTAACTGCCAAAATCTTAATTCACACGGGAATTCGGCTTGAAACTTCGCAGTTCTAACAACCAGCAATCTGAGAACTTGACTTTTACTTCACTATATTTCAAATATAATAGAAAAGATCAATGTTAACCCACTCGAGCAAAAAGGTTTTATTGGAGTGTTTGTAATCTTGTAAAGGGTTGTTGTACAGGGTACTAGAGCGAATCGCAAACATATGTAGTTTACACCAAAGCAATAAACATGTAGATCTCTACAATTTTCAATTGGTGTGGAAGCAGTACTAATTCCTGGACCGTTATAACACGCAGACAAAGTTAAAAGGCTGACGATCATGCTTTTGGGTTATATTGTTTTTCTTGAGCTGTAGCAGCCACATTTCTAGAGTCCACTGTGGACAAAACTTGAACCCGGACAACAACAACAAGAGGGCCATGATGGCCCTGTATCGCTCCACTGGCTTATAAATATAAACCACGAAGAAAAGTCTTCACTATATAAGCCCTTATAAAACTTTGACCTCATGGCTACAGTCTGACTAAATGGGGAATATTGTATTAGAAGAATAACATGCCAAATGTGGGAGTTCTTGGCCTTATGGCTGGTAACAAGATGGTTTCTGAACTTTTCACTCCATAAACCCATGTAAAACTTGTGATCCCTGGTGCAGGGCCAAACTTGATCCTAGAGCTGTAACTTGGGCCCTCTTTGTAACTGTCCACTAAATAATGCTATAATTATATGCAAAATTTGGTAGCCTAAGCCTTATGGCTATGTACACCAAGATTTAAAAGTTTTCCCTATGTAAGCCTATGTAAATCTTGTGAACCCCCCCCTCCAAGTATGAGGCCAAATTGACCCCAGGACTATACTTTGGACACTTTTGGTAGACTTCAACTAGATCAAGCTAAATGCCAAATTTGGTAGCTCTAGGCCTTATGGTTTCAGACAAGAAGATATTTAAAGTTTTCTCTATATAAGCCTATGTATAAAACTTGTGACCCCTGGGGAAGAGCCAATTTTGACCCCAGGGCTATAATTTCAAGAAACATGATAGAGGTCTACTACATAAAGCTACACGCCAAATTTGGTAGCCCTATGCCTTATGGTTTCAGACAAGAAGATTTTTAAAGTTTTCTCTATATAAGCCTATGTAAAACTTGTGACCCCTGGGGAAGAGCCAATTTTGACCCCAGGGCTATAATTTCAAGAAACATGATAGAGGTCTACTACATAAAGCTACATGCCAAATTTGGTAGCCCTATGCCTTATGGTTTCAGACAAGAAGATTTTTAAAGTTTTCTCTATATAAGCCTATGTAAAACTTGTGACCCCTGGGGCAGAGCCAATTTTGACCCCAGGGCTATAATTTGAAGAAACTTGATAGAGGTCTACTACATAAAGCTACATGCCAAATTTGGTAGCCCTATGCCTTATGGTTTCAGACAAGAAGATTTTTAAAGATTTCCAATATTTTTCAGTTTTGTTGCCATGGCAACCAGAGTTTTTGAAGGAATCAAATTCTTTCAAGAAATTCTGAAGAGGACCATGTCAGGATCATTTCTGTGAAGTTTCGTGAAAATCGGATGGGTAGTTTCAGAGAAGAAGATGTTTGAAATAAAAGTTAACGCACGGACGGACGGACGGACGACCGGACGGACGCACGGACGCACGACGGACACCGGGCCATGACATAAGCCCGCTGGCCTTCAGCCAGTGGAGCTAAAAACAAATTATTTCCAAAGGACAGGTAGATAACTGAGTCAAATATTTGTTTGTGCTCCAGAGGCTACATTTCAGTCCAATGATCATGGAATTGCCCGGCTGTTTGTCTCAGTAATATTTTTGACAAAACTGAATGTAGGTTACTGGGGTTAAAAGAAAAAGGTTGTCACTAGGTCAAATCATGTAATAGATCTAGTGATGTAGAATCCATTTATGTTCAGTCCAATACTCACGGAACTTTGTCAGACTGCTTAGATTAGATATGGGTGAGTTGCAAAAGGGCAATTTTGGTCTAAAAGTATGTCACTAGATCCTGTACCAAAAGACAACATTCAAATGAGTTCCATACTAATGTTGCCTAAATGGTCCTCTTGTAAAATTGTTCAAGTTGTTCTGCTCTGTTTCTATAAACTTCACAGAAGCCTCAGAACTGAGTAGTAACATTTCAAAATCACGGCCTCTGAAACTGTATAAGCAATTATACCCAAATTTCATATCTAGCATCCTGTATTTGGAAAGGACAATTATTCAAATTAACAGATGTATGTATGACCACATGGTCCAATTTTAGAAAATTTGTGTCATACAAAAACAACTTGTTCTAAATCTGGAGAGAAAATGTATGCCCTATTCTACTGAAATTATTTAAAATGTTCGTTTTAGCAATATGTTTAAGAATTAAGATATACATGTAAGTTAAGTCATCTAGTTTCTGCGCTAGAAAAACATTTTTATCAACCTAGAAGCCTGATTTTTGTCCACATTCTTTACAGGCATTATTATGCTGGGAAGGAACTGTAAATATTGATGGAACTTCGACAGTTATTATGCCCCGCTGAATTTTGGGGTGGGAGGATATAGTTTTCATGTTGTCTGTCCGTCTGTCCGTTCATCGGTCCGATCTTCTGTCCATCCAGACAGATATATTCTAAAATCGTTGATGAAAGTTAATGAAACTTCAAAAATGTATTCCTCATGATAGTCCGCCGATATACTTTTTTAATATAATGACTTGTCATGGAAAAAGTAGGCTTGATGTCCTCCGGTCTGCTTGTTTTGTTTTATTTTGTTTTCGTTTTTAATGAAGTGTCATGGAAAAAGGGGGCTTGATGTATATTTCCATTATGGACCAATATCTCTTTAACTACTGGACAAAATTATGAAACTTCATATTTATATTGTTTATCATAAGCCACAGACAATCAGTATTTGTTTTTATTTAATGAAATACCATGTCATGGAAAAAGGGGGCTTAATGTATATTTCCACCAATAACAAATAGGCCATTTACATGCAAAACACAATACCTCTTATAATTATATTTCTATCTTTAAAAAAAAAAATTTCGGCGGTGGATATCATTTCAACGAAATGACTTGTTTTGTATTGATTTTACCTTTTGAAAACCATTTTTTCAATGAAGTCACCCATGGAAAGAGACTTTGAACTTTTTAAACCTGTTCCTGGTGCGTAAATTTTAATTCTCACCACAATTTTTTTTTTTTTTCCATGTAATTTTTAATATTAATGTTTGTTACTTTAGGATGGCAACTAAGAAACATGCTTGCATATAATACTGTCTTGTGGTTAAGTTATTTTGTATTGCCTTTAATAGATTTGAACAGAAAAGGGTGAAAAGTTCTAACCTATAACCCTCCAGGCAACTCTCAGTCCTTTGATTTATTTTGTTCAACTCTTTAACTCTTAATCCTTTCCTAAACAAGCCCTGGTTTTCACGTGTCTACAGTACAAGTCTTTTAAAAACACTGTGGGAAAAGGAGAAATTGCTCATAACGAGCAATTTCTCCTTTTCCCACAGTGTTTTCTACCCTTTTTGAGACCTTTCTGCCATTTTCATCAAATTCAAAATTGTCGTCTGCAAACTCTTTCAATTTGGACCAGTCCAAAATTTGTCGTTTGGGAAAGGGTTAATAAAATGACAAAACTGTACACTTGTTCAAAGTGAAAGCATTTGCAGATGACATTTCAAATGTGGCTTACATGATGGAATTACTCTTTGTTAGGATCTAAAACATTCTGGGAAAAGGAGAAAATGCTGGTTACTAGCATTTTCTCCTTTTTTCCAAAATGTTTCCAAAGGCCTTGTGCAGGATCATGAAAACAAAGGACTGTGTGTTGAAGGGTTACAGCGCATTTAAGTGTTTTTTACGACACTGAGAAAAAATGCCTCTGAAAACATCCTAACAACAACGGAAAGCTGGTGACTGGCACTTTATCCTTTCCCACGAATAGCCAGCTTCTATGAGGTTGTTTAGACAAGGGAGTGTTTCATACTAGATTAACCCTTTCCCAAACGATGAATTTTAGTCTGGTCCAAATTGAAAGAGTTTGCAGACGACAATTTTAAATTTGACGAAAATGACAGGAAGTTCTCCAAAAGGGTAGAAAACACTGTGGGAAAAGGAGAAATTGCTCGTTACGAGCAATTTCTCCTTTTCCCACAGTGTTTTCAAAAGACTTGTACTGCAGACACGTGAAAAGCAGGACTTGTTTGGGAAAGGGTTAAAAAAGACAATACAGAATCTAGATTAGTCAAATATACTGCTGAGTAGTTTTTTGCAAAGAATGTAGGCACAAGTGTAGTTTTGGTATGTCACATGGTTTGTACAAGCATGCAAAACTGTCATTAAAGCAATTGAAGATGACAGATTATGTCACACAAATTTTTGGCATAAATACAAAAGTCTATTTTGTCCATTAGTTTGGTATTTGGAAACGGTCCTTCATTTTTCTTGTGTAGGCTGCAAACTCTGGTAGCTAAATGGTAATATACACGGCAAGTAACAAAAGAGTTTCGAGTTTGAATCTAGGCTCAGATTAAACCCTTTCAGGATTTATTAATCCTTTACCACACAATCCACTGGTTCAGCGACCCTTTGGCTTCTGAAAAACACTGTCAGGAATAAAAATGCTGGGAACAAGTATTTTCTCCTTTTCTCATATTGCTGTTTAACTCTTTACCACACAATCCCGACTTTTAACGACCCTAAAAAGAAAGCCTTTTGACAACATTGTGGGAAAAGGAGAAAATGCTGGTAACCAGCACTTCCCAAAACAAATTTCAAATTGTGAGTCACATTTATTTTGTTGTCTGCAAAAGCTTTCAATTTGGACTGGTCTAAAATTTTGTCGTTTGGTAAAGAGTTAACCTTGTGGCCATCTTAAGGTTGTTATCTGCAACTGCTCTCAGTTTAAAGAAATTTAAAGCCACAATAGCTGCCAAAAGTAAACAATATGGATGTTAAATGCATTTGAATTTAAATCATACCTTTTAAAGGTATGGAAATTATCATGAAGATGACAATCTGTTATTGAACAATTGGTCCAAGAGTTAGTCACAGAAAAAAGTGACAGAAAAATGAATTTTAAAATCAGGTAAACAGTAAACAAAAGGTAGAGCCCTGGCAACTTTTGACCTTATTTTAAGATTCATTTTCCTGCCAGCTACTAACACTTGGTCTGAACGTTCAATAACAGATTGTCATCTTCACAATTTCCATTCTTTTAAATGTTATGATTTAACCCTTTCCCAAACAAGCCCTGGTTTTCATGTGTCTGCAGTATAAGTCTTTTGAAAACACTGTGGGAAAAGAAGAAATTGCTCGTAACAAGCAATTTCTCCTTTTCCCACAGCGTTTTCTACCCTTTTTGAGACCTTTCTGCCATTTTCATCAAATTTAAAATTGTCGTCTGCAAACTCTTTCAATTTGGACCAGTCCAAAATTTTTCGTTTGGGAAAGGGTTAAATCTAAATATATTTTAACACCCACTTTATTCACTTTTGGAAGTTATTACAGCTTTTATTATTTTGTTTTCTGGCAAAGAAATATGGACATTCCTCTCTTATCATCTGCTATGGTTTAGTCTTTCTGAAACAACAATTTTTAGACTCTCCAAAACTGAAAGCATCCAGGGATTCAGTCTAAATGAACAGAAGTTTTCTGACAGGGTATACTGGTTACCAACATTTTCTCGATTTCCAACACTGTTTTCAAGATGCTTCTTCCCAATGGTTGTTAAAACACCAGACAGTTTGGTAAAGGGTTACATAGTTTATCCAGCCCAAAGACTGTCAAAATAAGTTAGTTTCTCTAAAAAAGAAGCCAGGAGAGGTCAGCATCAATGTTTTCAAATAGTTTATTGCTTTTAATTTAAATATATTTTGGTACATGTAAACAAATAAGTAAGGCATTATATGATTGCCGCTGTGTAAAAAGGAGAAACTTCTTATGCATTACATGACAGACACGTGACCTTCTTCCCACGTCTTCAAGTCGCGTGATCTTTTCCCGCAGTGTTCTCATTTTTAACGAAATTTTTTTGTGTGTGTGTAGCTTTATTTGTTTAATGAAAAATTACAACTACTGGAAAGGTAATTTGCAGTCAAATCAATATAACAAATCCTTTTTGAAATCTGTCATATAAAAACAAAACACGTCTATTTCCTGTCTCAGTTTTTTGATTTCGGTTTATTTATAAAACCATGACGAAACAGACTGTGTATATCAGAACAATTTTGCAGAAAAGCATGGAGTTAGGCAGCAATTTCTGAGGCAGTCTGCCTTTTAAACTCACCACTGTTGGAGAGGTCTGATGACTTCTCCAATAAGAACAAGTGGTGAGTGAACTCCTTACCAAATGACAAAATCTTTCACTAGTCTAAATTTAAAAGCATTTGCAAATGAAATCTTTGACTTAACTTTTTACCAAACGACAAAATTTTAGACCAGTCCCTTTTCCCAATATGTTTTCCACCCCACCAAAAAAAAAATTCAATCATTTGAGACACATTCAAATTGTCGTCTGCAAATGCTTTGAATTTGTATTTAACTCTTTACCAAATGACAAAATTTAAGACCAGTCCAAATTGAAAGCATCTGCAGACGACAAAATAAATGTAACCCAAAAATTGAAATTTTTGGGGGGAAGGGCTGGTAACCGGCATTTTCTCCTTTTCCCACAATGTTTTCAAAACCTTTCTTTTTCAAGGTCGTTAAATGTCGGGATTGTGTGGTAAAGAGTTAACCCTTTACCACACGATCCCGACTTTTAACGACCCTGAGAAAGAAGCCTTTTGAAAACATTGTGGGAAAAGGAGAAAATGCTGGTAACCAGCATTTTCTCCTTTTCCCACAATGTTTCCTACCTTTCCCAAAACAAATTACAATTTTTCAGTCACATTTATTTCGTCGTCTGCAAATGCTTTCAATTTGGACTGGTCTTAAATTTTGTCGTTTGGTAAAGAGTTAAATACAAATTCAAAGCATTTGCGGACGACAATTTGAATGTGTCTCAAATGATTGAATTTTTTTTTGGTGGGATGGAAAACATATTGGGAAAAGGGGAAAATGCTGGTTACCAGCATTTTCTCTTTTTCCCACTATGTTTTCAAAGGCCTTCTTTGATAGGATCGTTAAAACTTGGGGTTGTGCGGTACAGAGTTAGAGTATTCTAGAACCTTTCAAGCATCTTTTCCTTTTGCTGTAATGTTTCCAATAATGGACTACCGACTAAAACAGCTGTACATGTGTGGTATCCTGTAAATCAGGAAATGGCCCTGATAAACATATAACCAAGCAATCTCAAGGCAAGGATGGAACTCATTATGTTAAACTCTTTAAAATACCAAACAACAAAAGTTTAGACTGGTCCAAATTGAAAGCTATTGCAGACGACAAATTAAATATTAATCATATTATGAGCTTTGTCTTCAGCAGGATAGAAAACATTATGGGAAAAGGAGAAAATGATGGTTACCAGCATTTGCTCCTTTTCTCACAATGTTTTCAAAAGCCTTTTTTCCCAAGGTCTTTAAAAGTTGGGCTTGTTTGATAAAAGGGTTAACTCTACCACACAATATAATTTTAGACTTGTCCAAATTAAAAAAATTCTTTATTTGAAAAATAATACATATCAAATGTAACTCAAATGATGAAATTTGTCTTTTTTTGGGTAGAAAACATTGTTGGAAAAGTAGAAAATGTTGGTTGCCAAAATTTTCTCCTTTTCTCACCAAGTTTTCACAAACCCCTTCTTCTCCCAGGATAAACTTGGGATTTTTGGGTAAAGGGTTAACAGACTAAGTTCAAATGATGTCTGAGTTTGTCTTAGATAAACCATGTGTTTCCTGCAAATGCCTATACTCTTGACCACATTGCCTTGATGTTTCATAAACACTGGTCAAGTGCAAACAGAACCTTGAACTCAACCAGTACACAAAAACCTGTTGTAAACATGTTCATCTGTAGACATATTTAACTCTTTACCAAACGACAAAATTTTAGACTGGCCCAAATTGAAAGCATTTGCCGAAAACAAAATAGATGTGGCTAAAAAAATTAAATTCGTTTCAGAAAGGGTAGAAAACATTGCAGGAAAAGGAGAAAATGCTGGTTACCAGCATTTTCTCCTTTTCGCACAATGTTTTCAAAAGGTCTCTTTCTCAGGGTCGTTGAAAGTCGGGTTTGTGTGGTAAAGAGTTAAATGAAAATATATAGCCAGACATTCATGGTAAGAGCATGGCATAGTTTATGTCAGTTGCAAAGCATACAAGCTCATTGTCAGAAGAAACAAACTGCACATAAGACATGATTACATTATGGAAATAGTAAGTGTACATAAAGTTCTTGCAATAAACACTAATAAATAAACTGTATTATTTACGCCCGTGTTTTGGTGGCATTTTCATGATAATAAAGAAACCAAAAAGAAGATTCAGATCAATGACAAACTACAGAATTATAAATAGCTTTAGTATTTCTCTGGTGATTACACATTCTGATCATTCTGGTAAAGTATGGAAAGGTTCCGTAAGAACAAGCACCTGTTGTCACCCCGGCAGTAGCGCCATCTGAGAACCAGCAATAGTAAACAAAGAAAAGCCATCATGTTAACTTAAACATTATATAAAGAAGACTGCAGAGTGAGACATTTCAGTGGTATCAGAAGCAGTTGCAAAGACCAAAGGAGTCAAGAGTGTGTGGGGTAGCTCCCAAAATTCAGGAGGGCACTGAACATAGGGATAATTGGTAGGCTGGATGTCCAGCAGTCTGGGTAGCTCAGTAGTAGAACGCTCACTCTGTCAGGTTCAAGGAGGGAAGGGATTCAAGGGATCCCAGGTCCGATACATTATGGAAATGGAAGTATGGTACTGGCTTCACTTTTTCCCCTTGGAAATTGCTTGATTTCTTACCAGTTGGAAATAGGAAAAGAAAATACCTGAAGAAAGAAGAAAGCTAAACAAACAAAATGGACATTTCTCGGAGTATAAAAGCCCTACATTTATACATTATTGGACACAATGTAGGTCCACGGTCAAAGTTCAGTCTCTGGACTTGTTCTATACTGACTGTGCATTCTAAGGGCAGACAACAGGTTGGTTTTTTTCTGAATGAGGATTTAAAAAAATCATTTTCTTACATTTATACAAGAGACCCTTTCAGTTCCAATTGCTAGACTGTAATTAACATCTTTAATTTACAATTCACATGGGTGATGTTTGTGATGAAACAAGCACGCCATGCTTGGAGCCTCGGTAATTCTTTACCACACAACAATATTTTATACTTATCCACATTGAAAGCATTTGCAGACAAAATGTGAAATCAAAGAGTGGCACAAGCAGTGGGATTCATCTTTGCAATGGTTGGGTGAAAATGACCCTTAACTCTTTCACTACTAATGACGACTTGATTACCTTTTGCGGACAGCATAGATCAAGATCAGACTGCACAGAATGTGCAGTCTGATCTTGATCTACACTGTCCGCTACTCTATTTTTAAACTATGACAAAGTTGTTGTCAACAGAAGTGGAAATCTATTTTTAGAGCTCAGAAAGAAAGTGGAGTTTCCAGAGTTAGTAATGAAAGAGTTAAAGTCATTTAGCAATGTAAGCGTCAAGCCTTAAAAGCACTGACCATAAAGATAATAAAGTCTTTAAGTTATAGCCTCAAATTTGTAAAAGGAAAAGTTCCTGTAAAATTGTTGTTCAAAGTAAATATACTCTCCATTCCCTAAGTAATGTGGTACAAAAGCATTTCTAGAATCTATAAATTTGTAAAAGTAAAAGTTCCTGTAAAATTGTTGTTCAAAGTAAATATACTCTCCATTCCCTAAGTAATGTGGCACAAAAGCATTTCTAGAATCTATACAAGCATTTGCAGACAAAAATGGCATGTAGCTCAAAGAATAGGATTTGTCTTTGCACTGATCCTTAAATTCATTTGGCGATGTAAGCCAGGTGAAGCCTTGCAAGTACTGATCATAAAGATAAAAAAGTCCTTAACTTATGGCCTCAAATTTGTAAAAAAAAAAAATCCTGTAAAATTACTGTTCATTGTAAATATACCCCCCTCATTTCACTGAGTAATGTGGTACAAAAGAATTTCTAGAATCTATCCAGAAAGTGCTTTACCTGTAATCTAGTAAAACAGAGGATTTTGTTGCCCTTGGTGTTGCTAATCTATCAACAAACCATTCAAAGGTTATGGGGCTTTAGTGGCTTAATCCTTTACCACACAGACCCAAATTTTAACGACTCTGAGAAAGACAGAAGCCTTTTGAAAACATTGTGGGAAAAGGAGAAAATGCTGGTAATCAGCATTTTCTCCTTTTCCCACAATGTTTTGTGATCTATCATAGACAAATTCTACCATCTAAGTCATGTTTGATTTGTTGTCTGCAAATGCTTTCAATTTGGACTAGTAAAAAAATTTATCGTTTGGTGAAGAGTTAACTCTTTCACTGCCTCAGGCAAATTCCATACATTTCGTGGACAGCGTACATCAAGATCAGACTACAGAACTGTAGTGACTACAGACTGTATGAAACAGATCTTGGATCTACAATGTCGAAACCATATCTACAAAGTCTCTATGCTTGCACTACAATTGTATTTATGCCATAGAAATATTGTAACTCATTTATTCAGCAGCAAGTGTTAATCCTTCACCATACAATCCCAAGATTTAAAAACCCTAAGGATGAGGGGTTTTGAAAACATTGTGGAAAAAGGAGAAAATGCTGGTCATCAGCTTTTTCTCCTTTTCCAACAGTCTCTCTATTTGTTCAAAG
This sequence comes from Tridacna gigas, assembly GCA_945859785.2. Lineage (NCBI taxonomy): Eukaryota > Metazoa > Mollusca > Bivalvia > Cardiida > Cardiidae > Tridacna > Tridacna gigas. The sequence continues at coordinate 57,958,334 of OX244035.2, forward strand.
AAAAATCCGAAATTTGAGCCAAATCAAATTTGTAATGTCAGCAAATGCTTTTGGACCTGTCCAAAATGTTGACATTGGCGTAGAGTTAATGTATTAACCTTTTACCGCACAATGCCGCCTTTTAACACCCCTGGGAAAGAAGCCTTTTGAAAACATTGTGGGAAAAGGAGAAAATGCTGGTAACCAGCATTTTCTCCTTTTCCCACAATGTTTTCTACCTTATCAAAGAAAAATTGCACCAATTGCGCCACATTGAAATTGCCATCTGCAAATGCTTTCAATTTGGACAAGGCTAAAATTTTGTCGTCTGGTCAAGGGTTAAGCTTAAGTGTCTCCCAAGGAATACTTGGTTTCATATGCTGATAATTATGTATCAAATGAGGAGTGCAATATAGAAACAACAAGAGAGCCATGGTGGCCCTGGATTGCTCACCTGAGCCTGTGTGCCTTTGAGAACATTTATCAGTATTTGGCTAAAGTGTGGCCTCTCATGGTTCACAAGGTTTTTCAAAGATTTGTCCCAGTGACCTACTTTTTGTACTAGACATGACCCATTTTTTAACTTGTCCACAATATCTTCAAGACAAACATTTTGACTACCTCTCATCAATACTAGACTGAAAATGTTTCCTCTTATGTGCAAACAAGGTTTTTCTGATATTCGTCCCAGTGACTTCCTTTTAACCAGATGTGACCCAGTTTCATACTTGACTGAGGTCATATCAAGACAAATATTCTGATTAGCTTTTACGAGTATCAAACTGAAAATGTGGCCTCTAGAGTATATACTAGGTTTTTCAAAGATTTTAACCCACAATCTACTATTTTAACGAACATGACCCATTTTCACACTTGATTGAGAAAATCGTCCAGCCAAACATTTACCGTATATGCTCAACTATAAGACGCATTTTTTTCCCTAGAATTTTGAGCTTGAAGTAGGGGGAGCGTCTTATAAGCGCATAATCAAAGGGCTTTGTAAAATTCCATCTAGGGAACCTACTTACCTGCCGACCAACACAAAGAGATACTACCACCTCCCGATCTAGTCACGCTGATGTAAAGTTTTAAGTGTCTCAGAAATGGTTGTAATTGCCGTCAGTGTGAAGAAATAAAGGTTTGGAACAAACTTGTGTGTGTGTTTTACTTGTTAATTTAGCTTTAAATCCATCGGATATTCCTCTTGTTGTTGTTGTTGCACTCGGTGTATGATACGGCCCTCGAGTTGACTGTGATACATATCAAAGTACCAAGTGTATTAATTGACCATTTTGGCAAATCTTAAATTTAATGATGAATCGATACTTTTTCATTATTGGTAATTTTGATCATTGAGATGGATTAAAATGATGTAATAACACAAGTAACCTAACAGAGGCAACTATTCCCAAATATTTCTATCTAAATAGAAATTTGATAGTGTTTATCAGGTGATCATCGCGGTAAGGAAGTAAAGGGTTGTGATCGCAGTCTGTGTTTTACAACACAGACAACACCTGTTTTTAATGAGATTAACAGCTAGATGTCAAACTTTCACAGCTTGAACTGACCAAGCATCCCATCGATAAATTAGTGCTGATATAACACCAGAGATTAACAATTAGCTTTAATTTACGACCAGGATAGCTGATTATACAATTATTCAGATTAAATCAGCAAGCATCAAGGTCTCCATTTTGATAGCTTAATGATTTAACGACCAGAAATTATCCTGGCCATGTAGATATTTAACTCTTTACCAAAAATCTCGATTATTAACAAATCGAAAGAAAAAGAATTTTGAAGACATTGCGGGAAAAGGTGAAAACGCTAGTAACACAAATTTCAATTTTTGAGTCACAGTTACCTTTTTCTCCTTCAAATCCTATCAATTTGGACAAGTCTAAAATTTTGTTGTTTGGTAAAGAGTTAAATCACATTGTGCTGGGTGTAAGATACCAGAGTACTTTGATCCTGTAATGTAACTCTTCACTGTAGAGGTAAACTTTATACACCCATTGATAAATAACAATTTTGAGTAAACCATCGAAGGCCTGATTTCCCTGATAGGATTATTTATACAAAAAATGTGAGTGTTTTGGACTATGCATTACATTCGTTTCAAGTTGCTTTTTTTCACTTTTATAAAGAAATTGGACTTGAATCAAGATACGATTGGCTAAGATACAAGAAATTTTGGGAATGATGCAACTCCGATAGACCGTAATGTCTGCGAGGCGTATTTCCAGCTGAATACTCAAAATTTTAGCATTCTTATGATCAGTGTGAAGTCTACCTGCGTCTTATAGGAGGTCATCAATGAAATCTCCGATTTTGAATCATAAAGTTGGGGGAGCGTCTTATAAGCGAAGGCGTCTTATAGTCGAGCATATACGGTAGACTAACTTTTGTAAGTATTGAACTGAAAATGTTTCATCTAGAGCATACACAAAGTTTTACAAAAATTTGACTCAGTGATCCACTTACTGACTTGACATGACCCTTTTTCAAATTTGTTTCAAATATTATCAAGACAAATATTCTGATTAGTTTTCATGAGTATTGGACTGAAAATATGGCCCCTTGAGCTTACACAAGGTAAAGTTGATGATGGATGAGGGGCTCAGGTGAGTTAAGAAACCGAAATTGAGGCCAAATTGTATTTGCCTTCATGAAAAAAAATGGAATTCTGGAAACCTGTTGTGGAAGTGTTTATGTAAGAACAGTAATAATTCTATCGGTGTATATAAACTTCATAACCTGAGCAAGTTTTTGAGCTACATCAAAGTTTTGGGTCTTCTTTTTTGCATTAATCATATTCACAGTATTTCAGACAAACATTCGCTTCATTCGAAAAATATAGACAGGTAGCTGTGGCACAATTTTACCCTGTACCAAACAATTCCAATTTTAATGACCTTGAAGACAGGGGAATGCTGGTAACCTACATTTTCTCCTTTTCCCAGATTATTTTCTATCCCATCCAAAACAAATTCCATCATTTGAGCAACCTTTAGTTTACCATCTGCAATGGAAAAAATGCTGAAAACCAGCATTTTTCCTTTTTCCACAATATTTTCACCCTTTCAAAGACAGAACCCATCATTTGAGTCATATTTCATTTGTTGTCTGTGAATGCTTTCAAGTAAGATATTTCTAAAATTTTGTTGTCTAATAAGGAGATAAATATCGAAAATAGACAGAATTTATTCCTACGAGGGGCCATAGATTGTAGACCCAAGGCTGTTGTGTCTAAAATATCTCAAACAATATCAGATATTTAGATCCAAGATCGTGATGCGTGTTACATGCTATCTGATCTTATCAACACTGTATGCAAAAGCAGCAAAATTATTGTGTTCCTCCAAGTGAAATGAAAGATGTCTGGATTAGTAATCCTGGCACAGGTCTGGGTCTGGAAGTGTTCAGTGGTAAGACACTTCAGAATCCTTGCCTAGTACTGGTGGAACCCAAGAAAATTATCAGTGATCTTTCAAAGTAATATATCTAGAACCAGACCTATTATAGGCCTATGAATATACCCAATGGTTGTCCTGTCACTGACTCAGGAAAAATATGCAAAGGGCCTTTTACCTGTTAGCCCTGTACCACACAATCCTGAGCTTAAACAACCCTGAGAAAGACACCTTTTGAAAACATTGTTGGAAAAGGAGAAAATGCTTGTAACCAGCATTTTCTCCTTTTTCCACAATTTTTTCAACCCATTCAAGGACAAAGACTTTCCTTTGAAAAACCTTTGACTTCCCTCCAGTAAATTCCTGCATTATGGACAAGTCTAAAATTGTGCTGCATGGTAAAGGGTTAAAGATCTAGTTGACCAATCACAGTGACAATTTTGGGTGCTCCAGTTTCCATGGTGTGAAGGCTCCCATTAAAATTTCAGCCAAACTGGGAAAACACCATAAGAGAAAAGGACTGGGATATTAATGAATCTACAGATGAACAGACAGGCTGTTAACCTCATTCCAGTATACCTCCTATCCTTGATTTAGGGGGTTTGATGATGTTGAAAGGGGCATAAAGCACCATTCAATCAATAATGACCTCAAAGTTAACAGAATGGTTAACTCTTTGGGCAACAAAATTAATATCATAAATCCAATCTCTTTCACCTGCTACAAATGCAGTCCAGAACCCACAGAAAGATTTTCATTTTACAGACTTGACTAAACAAGCCAAATGTATAGATCCAAGATTGGACTGCATGTTCAGTGCAGTCGGATCTTGATCCATGCCTTCAGCAAAAGTTCCTGTTTTTGCCTCTGGCAAGGTTCAGTTTGAATAGTAAAAAGTCTCTACACAATGCCTTAACTTTTTGTAAAATCCCAGTCTGGATGGATTATTGGAGTCACTAGGTTCTTAACCCTTAGGCTGCTAAGCGCAACTCAATGACCTCTTTCGGACAATGTAGATCAAGATCAGACTGCACAAAAAGTGCAGTCTGATCTTAGATCTACACTGTCCAATAAGGAAATATTTTTCCCCAAAAAAATATCTTTGAAAAAGCAGAATTTGGGTTTTTACTATTGGCTTGAAAATTCCATTTTACTTACTTAGCTGGTTAAAGATTATTTTGCATGACAGACCCTCATATATAATAAAATAGAGCGCTCTGATTTTCTTATAATTCAGAGCTCCAGATAAGCGGGAGTGATGGTACTCTAAATCCATTATTTCTCTTCCAAACCCTATGTTGTGGGTACCCATTAGAATCGTCTCAATGAGACGATTCTAATGAGTACCCACAACATAGGATTTAGTGGAGAATAATTAATATTTTCAGTTTTGAAATCAAAATCACTCCCTCTATCTGGATCTCTGTATAATAATGGCTATACATCATGAGAGATCGGCTGATTATTCTATAATAGCTCTTTTCCTCATATTTGAGGTTTTGAGATATGGAGACATTTGGTCAAAACGAAGATATACTGCCTGTTTTTTAACTCTTTAACAAACAACACAATGCAGGACTCCACCAAATTGAATGCATTTGCAGACAACAAATTAAATGTAGTGTAAATAATGATTTCTGTCTTTGATAGGAAGAAAACATTTTGCGAAAAGGAGAAAATGCTGGTTACCAGCAGTTTCTCCTTTTCCCACAATGTTTTAAAAAGCCTTCTCCATCAGAGTCCCAAAACTCGGAATTGTGTAATGAAGGGTTGAATGTTAGAAATACATCTATACTCATATACAACCAGTTTTTAACCCATTTCGTCTCTATTTTCATGAAACCATAATCATTCTTGTATCTTCATGCAAAATGTTACCCCTGATGGTTGCAAGGTTGCCAGTTTACGACAGATGCATTATATTTTCTGGAGAACTTCAGAGAATTCACTGTTGCTGTTTCTGGTTTTAAATCAAAGACAAATCCCCTGAGTTTCTTTATCCCTTACACCATATAATTATATATTGGTGATTTATACAGCTGACTAAATTCTGAGCCATTCTACACACTACCAAGTTTATAGACGTTTTTTTTTTTTCTCTGGCTGTAAGGATATATCTGTAGCTGTTGGAGCAGTAAATAAACATGGCCATTTTCAGTCTAGAAATAAAAGACCACGATAACTGTAATTTCCAGGTTGTTATGGTCCAGGATATTTTCGTAAAGCTGACAATGTAGGTGAAAGACTTATCTTCATGTTTGGTGCAATCTCTTGTTGACTTATATTGGACACAGAGACAACTTCCATTCTGAACGACAATCGGGGTAAATTGCTTCACAGATCAAGATCAGATTGCCATGAGCATACAGTACAAAGCTGGATTAACCCTTAACCACACAATCCTAAGTTTTGATGACCCTGCGAAAGAGGCATTGTAAATACAATGTGGGAAACAGAGAAAATGCAGGTAACCAGCATTTTCTCCTTTTCCCACAATGTTTTCTACCTTTTGAATGAAAACTTTTCTAATTTATGCATCATTTGATTTGTCGTCTGCAAATGCTTTGAATTTGGACCAGTCTAACATTCTGGCATTTGGTTTTTGAGTTAAGCTGCCTGATAGTCTGAGAGATTTTAACCTTTACGCTGTGAAGCTCAATGACCTTTTGTGGACAGTGTAGATCAAGATCAGACTGTACAGAATGTGCAGTCTGATCTTGGATCTACACTGTCCAGTAAGGATATATTTTTCTCCAAAAAGAAGTTTGAAACAGCTTTATTGGGGCTTTTACTGTTGGCTTGAATGTTTCATTAAACTTATTTAGCAGGATAAGGGTAAACTCTTAACTCTTCACCACACGACAAAATTTTAGACTTGTACAAATACAAGGTATATGTAGGCGATAAATCAAGATGGCTAAAATGATGAAAATTGTCTTTAATTGAGAAGAAAACATTGTAAAAAAAGGAGAAAATGCTGGATACCAGCATTTTGTATTTTGTCATTTTCCCAATGTTTTCAAAAGCTTTCTTTCTCAAGTTTGTTACAACTCCAGACTGTGGGATTCAAGCCCTTGGCCACCCGTATGTCGCTTTTATCAACAGTGTAGATTAAGACTAGACTGCATGGGAAGTGCAGTCTAATGCTAAAATTTCACTGTCTGCTACTTTGGTACACACTGTGGCAAAAACAATTAGGAAGGCAAGTTTTCCCAAATGAAGAGATCAGTTTTATGATTTCTGTTCCCAGTGGGTAAATAGATAGACAAAAATATAGGGAACATAATCTTTTTCTGCTAGCTAAAATAAATTAAGCCCTTTTCAAGGTCTAAAGTTGACTTCACTGCAAATGAAGATGAATTTTGTCAAAGTTTAGGTAGAGGTTGTGGTGCAATGGGAAAATTTGAATGTCTTTGTACTGACCCTGTGACAAACAATTTTGTGATTTTACAACCTTACCTCTTTACCAAATAATCCCGCAATTAAATGACCTTAGGAAAAAAAGCCTTTTGATAGGTTTGGTTTGTCTTGGAGTTTAACGCCAAATTTAACATCTCAGATCATATCATGGCGGTCAATGACGCACCCATGTGTTTCCTGGCTTTCTAACACTAGTACTGACACAACTTTCTTTCCAAAGCCACTGACTACTTTTCTAACATGCATTAGAGGTGAAAGGCAAAAAATCACCTGAAAAAAAGTTTGCCTCACCAGGTATTGAACTCACCACCACCAGGTCATGAGTCAGATACACTAACTACTAAGCTATCCGTGTGGGCGAAGCCTTTTGAAAACATTCTGGGAAAAAGAGAAAATGCTGGTAACCAGCATTTTCTGCTTTTTCCACAATGTTTTCTATCCTCAGAGTTTGTCATGTAGAAAAGAGCTTTGCATCCAGAGCTGATCCTACATGCAAAATTTCAAAGCTCTAGGTCTTGTGATTCCAGACAAAACATGCTTTGATACTGAGCAATTTCTGCCACTCTCAACATTTTCGGCTGAAAAAATTTGTCACGCTGTATTGTTGTAACAAGACAGATTAAGTACTATTGTTCTTGAATATTTCTACAGATAAAGATAAAAGACACCAAAAATCAAGGTAGACAGATTTCTGATGCAATTTTACAGAACACCAAAAATGCTTACAACATAAAGAAGGAATCTACAGACAACAAGATACTTCTTTATTCAATACAAGGGACTCACAAACTCTTCCTGACAGTCGAAATCTAATTTGGGGGCAGGACACCTTCAATCTCATCTCGTGCATCTCTGTAGAAATTAACTCTTTACCAAACACATCTAGTCTTTTAATGAGCCTTAGCAAAAGAACCTTTTGCAAATATTATGGAGAAAGGAGAAAATGCTGGTAACCAGCATTTTCTCCTTTTCCCACAATTTTTCTTTTAACCCTATCAAAGTCTAAACCCATAAACTGTGCCACATTTGAATTGTCATCTGCAAATGCTTCCAATTTAGACAAGTCTAAAATTTTGTCATTTGGTAAAGAGTTAACTCTTTTAAAATACCAAACACATTTTTGTCTTTTAATTATCCTAGTAATCTTGTGTTTCAATGAACCTGAGGAAGAAGGCTTTTGAAAATATTATGGGACAAGAAGAAAATGCTGGTAACCAGCATTTTCTCCATTTTCCACAATATTTTCTTTCTTTGCATTTCAACAAATTTTATTATCGTTTGAGTCACAACTAATTTATCATCTGCAAATGCTTTCAGCTCTGACATGTCTAAAATATTTGAGATGATAAAGAATTAACTCTTTGCTAGACAAGAGGATTTTCGACTCATCATCAATGTTGAAAACATTTCAGACAACAAATTAAATGTGCCTCAAATAATGGGAATATGCCATAAAAAGAATAGTAAACACATGAAAAGGAGAAAATGCTATTTATCAGCATGTTCTTCCTTATCCAACAATATTCTTATAAAGCTTTCTTCCTCAAGGCCCCGAAAACCGCCAATGATTTTAGAACCATACCTTGTTATCTCTTGGAACAAATTTGCAGCCCCAAAATAATTTTTCAAAAAAGGATAATACAGGTTAAGGTTTTAATACATGAATGCAAGTGGAAACATCGTGGCAAATAGACAAAACACTCATTTCAATGTCTTCAAAAGTGGTCCACTGCAAGTTATTTAAAGTCGCCTGCAGGAAGTCAGGAGTTCAAGGGCTAAGAATATGCAGAACTATACTTGCTTCTGTGAACAATTTTGACCCAGGGATACACTACACTGTTTGACATTTGAAGATAATGTTTGTGCAAGGACAGATTTAACATTGCTATGTTTAACTCTTGACCACAACATTGTCCGTATTGAAGGCATTTCAAATAACAAACTCAGCATGGCTGAAAAACCTGTCTACCAGCATTTCTTTACTTCCCAAGATATTTTAAAGCCTTCATCCCTTAGACTGTAAATCATGGTATTGTTTGGTATAAGCTTCAGTATTTCTCTGAGAGTATGCACTTTCACTTTCAGCTCTAAAAAGTACATGCTTTCTAAAAAAAAACTAGAACAGTCCCAAAGTGGACAAATACCCACCACCAGCATCTTGACACTACAGAAGCACAATCAGAAAACAGAAATGATTATCAAAACCAAGTTCACAAGTGACCTTGACCTTTGACCTAAAAACAATAGGGTACCTCCTTGGGTCATGAGCAACACTTGTATAAAGTTTCAGTACCTAGGTCAAACAGCTTTTGAGTTAGAGCACAGAAACGATTTTCAAATGAAGTTCTTCTGTGACCTGGACCTTTATCTCATGTAACCCAAAAATAATAGCGTACCTCCTTAGGTCATGAGCAACACTTGTATAATGTTTCAGGGTTCTAGGTCAAAGGGCTTTTGAGTTAGAGCACAGAAACCATTTTAAAACAATGTCTACTTGTGACCTTGACCTTTGACCCACCTGACCCAAAAACAGTAGGGCACCCCCGTGGGTCATGAAGAACACTTGTATCACGTTTTGGGGTCTTAGGTCAAACAGCTTTTGAGTTAGAGTATGGAAATGAAAACCTGGACGGATTGACAGACGGAATTAAAGCCTTTGAAAACATGAAAAAAGGAGAAAATGCTTGCAACCAACAAAAGCAGTCAAATTTTAGTGTAATTATTAGATTAGCCTGCATTTTCCAAACAGTCTGATCCTGATCTACACTATCAGCAAAACCAACTATAATTTTGGTCAGGGCTTTAACCTTTTACCACATAATCCAGAGTTTTAAGAACCTTGAGGAAAAAGGCTTTAGAAAATATTCTCAGAAAAGGAGAAATTGCTTGTAACCAGCATCATCTCCTTTTTCGACACTGTTTTCTAACCTTTAACATTTAATTTTGTATAATGTACTTTACTGACAAAGGAGATCAAGGTCTCAACTGAAAGCTTTAACTCTTTACAAAATGATATAATGTGGGACTTGTCCAAATTGAAAGCATTTGCAGATGAAAAAATAAACATGACTCAACAATTAAAATTTGTATTTGGAATGGTAGAAAACAAATGTGAGAAAGTAAGAAAATGATGGTTACCAGCATTGTCTCTTTTTCCCACATTGTTTTCAAAGGTCTTCTTCTTTAGGGCTGTAAAAAGTCAGGATTGTAAGGCAGAGGGTTAAGGCCTCTAATTTGTATATATGGTGGTCTCACTTTAGTGTCAGTCAGAAAAAATCAATCATAATACATTTTGGCTCTCTCCAGTGCGTACAGCTCATCTGGTTGTGATACTGGGCTATGAGGTAGACTCCTGTATGATGTTTTTTCCCCACGATTTGTTGTGATTGGTGAAAAGATAACAGCACCTATTTACATATCATACTTATGTAAATATATAGATCATTCATGATAAATTAGTACAAGCTGATAACAAGGCTAATTGATATAACACCATCTTTTTATAATGTTCTAATATTTGGCATGTTTCCACACCGACGTCCATGTAAGTCCACATCTGTGATCACATTGTGGTACAAATTACTGTTTCCGTTGAAAGCTTTTAAAAAAAGATGGTGGGAAAAAGTGGCCATTCCATATACTAATGTAACAGTTCTCCAGAAATTGTATACGAAGTTTACTAACTCTCTGTTAACCCTTTACCAGACGACAAAATTATAGCCTTACCCAAATTGAAAGCATTTGCAGACAACAATTTCAATGTGGCTCAAATGGTACAACTTTTCTTTGATAGGGTAGAAAACATTGTGGGAAAAGGAGAAAATGCTGGTTACCAGCATTTTCTCCTTTTCCCACAATGTTTTCAAAAGGCTTCTTTCCCAGGGGCGTCAAAAGGCGTCATTGTGCAGTAAAGGGTTAACTTAATCCTTTACCACACAATGCTGAGTTTTAATAATCCTGGGGAAGGTGGCATCTGAAAACATGGTGAGAAAAGGACAAAAATGCTGGTAACCAACATTTTCTCCTTTTCCCTCAATGTCTTTTGTCTTTCCCAAAACAATTTTCAACTTTTCAGTCACATTAACTTTGTCATCTGCACATGCTTTCAATTTGGACAAGTCAAAAATTTTGTTGTATGACAGAGAGTTACAGAAAGGTCCTACAAACGAGCCAAATTCCCATATCAGCAAGATGATGATGGCAATATCACTGTTAGACCACAGCTCTTAACCAAGCAACAAAATTTCAGACTTGTCGAAATTGAAAGAATTTGCAGACAACAAATTAATTGTAGCTTAAATGATCAATTTTGTCTTTAAATCTTAAAAACAGTAGAAAATATTGTGGGAAAAAGAGAATATGCTGTTCACCAGCATTTTCTTCTTTTCCCACAATGTTTTCGAAAGCCTTCTACGTTAAGGTTGTTAAAACTTATTCTAGACTCTTCCAAATTTATAGCATTTCCCAAAGCCAAATTAAATGTGGTTAAAATGACGTTTCGTTTGTTGGAAGGGCAGAAAATATTGTGAGAAAGGGACAAAAATTAATGCTGGTTAACATTTTTTTCTCCTTCTGTCAATGTGAATGTTTTATAAAGACTTCTTCAAGGTCACTATCATTGTTTACAAAGATGTTTTCAAAGTTGTCTGCTGCAACTTTGTTTCAGGTGGTAATGATTTAACTCTTTACCAAATGACAAAACTTTTATAGACTTGCCCAAATTGAAAGCTTTAGTAGACGACAAAATAAATGTGACTCAAAAATTGAAATTTATACTTGAAAGCTTAGAAAACATTGTGGGAAAGGGAGAAAATGCTGGTTACCAGCATTTTCTCCTTTCCAACAATGTTTTCAAAAGGCTATTCCCTCAGGGTCATTAAAAGTCGGAATGGTGTGGTAAAGGGTTAATAACCTAAATAACAATATCATGATTCTCCAGGCTTTGATTGCACAACCCAGTAACACCACTCCTTCTCAGGCACATGTTTTGACCTCTCTTTGCTAATGAAAAAGCGATTATAGCAGAGGAAAAGTGCAAAACTGCCTGGTACTCCTGTGATTACAACACCTGATGAATGTAATTAAGTAACAAGAATAGCCTGCAGATGTTATTTTCCAGGCAACAGCAATTATGAGTTAGAGCTCTGGAAAATTATTAATCCATTACTGCCTGTTGTCTATATAAAAGTTGGTTTTTGGTCTTTGCTGTTACCTCCCCTCATGTTTGATTCAAGGTATGCAAATGAGGTCAGCCAGTAGAGTCTTTAATTATATTTGACAGTAAATAGATTTCCATGCCATTTTTCCCTTACCTATAACTCTTTTGTATCATAAGAAATATAGATATTTTCAGTCTAAAACAAACACCCAAATAACACCAGTTTCAAGGTTGCATTTGTCGATAATATGTTAGTAAAATGCCCAGTGAAAATCAAAGATCAGACTGCACATTTTGTGCAGTCTGATCTTGATCCACACTGGCTGCTAAGTCAACTACAGTTGCTAGAGGTTCATTAAGAGCCAACACCTTGACCTTCAGAAAGAGTCCTTAGCAATAAATAAATGTGGATTCCATGCACATTTTCACCCTCTAACAAGGTTAACTCTTTACTACAAAATACCGTTTTAATTACCCTGAGCAGGAAGGCTTTGAAAGCACTGATGGAAAAGGAGAAAATGCTGGCCTGAATCATGTCTCCTCTTCCCACAATGTTTTCTACCCTATCATAAAACAAATGCTTATTTGTACAAATTTTGAATTTGTTGTCTGCATATGTTTGGAATTGGAAGAGTTTACAATTTGTCGTTTGGGAAAAGGTTAACTCTTTACCTTATATTAGTACCTCCTTACATGTTGAGACAACAAAATTTTAAACTTGTCTAGTCTGAAAGCATATGCAGACAATAAACTAGGTTTTAATTTTGCCCAAATGATTGGATTTGCCCATGAGAATACCTGAGAAATACCTTAACCCTTTACCACACAATTCCGAGTTTTAACGATCCTGCAAAAGAGGCCTTTTGAAAACATTATCAGCATTTTCTCCTTTTCCCACAATGTTTTCTGTCCTTTTACAGACAAATCTCACCATATCAACCACATCCAATTTGTTGTATGCAAATGCTTTCAATTTGGAAATGTGTAAAATTTTGTTGTGTGGTAAAGGGTTACCCTTTTAAAACAAAATATAGGACATAAAATATTTTAGTCCAGAAAGACACACAACAACAGCTTCTTTTTGCCAAAAATGTCCCCGCTTAGCAGACAGTGAAGATCAAGATCAGATGGCACAAGATGTGCTATCTGATTATACATTGTGTCTTCACTAGCCAAAGAAAGCAACAGTAAACTATTGTGAAAGGGCTTTTGGGGTTAATTTGTTACAATATTTTCATTATGGAACTCTTATTACAAAGATTATAAAATTTGGTATTATTAAAATAATATGGATATAATTATGTCCGCATTTCCTTAAGCAAAAAGAACCCAGTATGTGTTGGAAAGGGCTGACTACTTTGTAGGCAGACAAATAATAATGATTATTCTCCTAAAGTTTCAGATCTCATGCCAATTCTTTTACGTCATCACACTTCCGTTCTCAGATAAGATGTGCGCCGACAATCCACCAAATCGTCAGTACGTCAGCCACACTCGGACTAAACAGACGTGTTTCTGTTTGGGTCCGTAGGTTGGTGTAGGTCCTTTAATTCATACATGAATAGTAGAGTACTTGTACTCTTTAAGGACCAACAATTTCTTTTTCTGGTATTGGTACAGCTTTATACCTGTTTTATTTTTAAGGGTGTTTACTTTGGAAACCCCTTTATCTTTTTCCTTATTAGGAAAAGTCACGTGATTTGTTATACACTTCTGGTGACGTGTACAGTCACAATGTACACATACTTCCTTTCACTGTACTAACCAACAATGGCGTCCGCCATGATTGAAGAGGAAGCAAACAAGGCTGAAAATGTTAAGAATGTTCAGGCCCTGAGGGCTGTTCCGACCGATAAAGCCATCCCAGCCAAACAAAAATCTTCTCAACAGTTGTTGGAAAATGTTTCCAGACAGTCGGCAAGTACGGCTAGCCAGCCACCTAAAACAATTGATCATTTCAATGTTGAGGCTTTATGCATTTTGAGAGATGAATGCCAATATTAATAGAACTAATGATAATGTAGAAACACTGTCGAAGCGTGTTGACGCTCTTTATGAGGAGGACTGGAACGGAGATGAGTTTCAGGATGAAACTACCGCTGGGCAGCCAAGTGTTTGCGACCGGCACGACGACCAGTCAGATGACGAAAATGTGCCGTTTTCTGACAATATTTGTGGCAGATATGTTAAAAAGTTCAAAAAGTCTGATGTTACAGATGTTCCTGTCAATGAAACTCTAGCTGGGTTGGTCAATGAAGCTTTTCGTGAGGGCATGTCTGATGAGAATTATTCTGAAATAGTAAAAAATATATCTCGCCCAGAAAACTGTGAATCATTAAAAGAGACTAAGGTTAACCCAGGTGTATGGTCCGTGTTAAGGACACAAACTCAAATTGAAGATTCGAAAATGAGGGGCATTCAAAATTGTATAGTCAAGGCTACAAGCAACTTGGTGAAAATAATGGAAGGTCAGGCTGACTCTCTTGGTGAAACACATCTAGAAATGAGAATGAATGCTATTGGTCTCTTAGGCCAGGCTAATAAATGGATCAATACTCGACGCAAAGAAAACCATAAGAAAGACATGGATCCCAAATTACATCATTTATGTACCTCTGCTTCTTTCTCTGACTGGTTGTATGGAGACTCTACTATTAAAGACATAAAAGATAATGAAGAGCTGAATAAAATGCGGTCGTTTTCATAGAGGGGCCAGTAGGTTTAGGCCATACTATCAAAGAGGTAGAGTTGGTCCCCAGAGTAACTCACAGATACTGGCAAAACCAAAAAACTCCCAGAGGCCAGAGGTCAGTGCACCAATGAAAAAGTAAAACAAACAGTTTTTGAAGCAGGTAGGCTTGGTCAGTTTATAGGAAATTGGAAAAATATTACCTCAGATCAAAGTATATTAGATATTGTACAGCATTGTCATATAGATTTTGAAAATAATCCTCCTGTTCAGACTTCTGTCAGACAGCAACATTTTACTGTTTTGGAAAAGAAAATAATACAAAATGAAATAGACAAATTACTGAAAATGGGAGTTATAGATAAAGCTGAACATGAATATGGTCAGTTCATATCGCCAATTTTCACTGTGTCAAAAAAGGATGGAGAACATCGTATGATTTTAAATTTGAAAGAGTTGAATACTTACATTGAGTATCATCATTTTAAAATGGATACTTTTGAAACTGCTCTTAAACTCATCAAGCCTGGCTGTTTTATGGCATCCATTGATCTCCGTCATGCTTATTACTCAGTTCCAATTGCTAAAGAACATAGAAAATTTCTTAGATTTACATGGCTAGAGACTTTATTTGAGTATGCTTCTTTACCGAATGGAATTGCATTTGCACCCCGTAAATTCACAAAACTAATGAAACCAGTTTTTGCTATGTTAAGGAGAAAGGGTCATTCAAACTCTGGCTATATAGATGACTCCATTTTGGTCTCCGATTCTTTCAATGAATGTGAAGTTAATGTCCAGGACACTGTGTCATTTACGGAAACTCTTGGTTTTATTACACATGAGAAGAAGTCTGTCCTCAAGCCTTGTCAGAATATCATATTTTTAGGTAACCATATTGATTCTACTCTTATGTTAGTTTATTTGACAGAAGAAAGAAAAGCAGTTCTTATATTAGAGTGTAAAGAACTGAGAAAGAAATCACAGCATCTATCAGTGAGGTAGCAAGAGTAATAGGTTTAATGATACCTTCTTTCCCAGCAAATGAATTTGGTCCTCTTTTTTACAGACAATTAGAGATGAACAAGATTCAGGCTCTGTCTAAATCTCATGGAAACTTTGATGCAAAGATGTCAATAACTTCAAATATGCATCAAGAGTTAGATTGGTGGATTAGTAACATTCAAACAGCCAAAAGGCAAATCTCCCATGGTAGTCCAAGTAAAATTATAACAACAGATGCTTCTAAAACTGGTTGGGGAGCAAGTTTTGAGAGTTCAAAAACAGGTGGGGTGGTCGTTGGTCTGAGCAGGAAAGCCAGTCAAACATTAATTACCTAGAACTCTTGGCCATCTTTTATGGCTTGAAATCCTTTTGTAAGGGTTTCACAGGTTTACACATCCCAGTAAAAACAGACAACACCTGTGCAATGTCCTATATTAATAACATGGGAGGCATAAAATCAAAACCTTGTAATCAATTAGCTAAAGAGATTTGGTTATGGGCAATTGCAAAAAATATCTGGTTATCTGCAGCATAATTATATTCCTGGGTCTCGGAATGTGGCAGACTATGATTCAACAAATTACAATAATGTAGAATGGATGTTGAGTAAGGCAGTTTTTCATAGAATTCAAAATTTTTGGGATAAACCTGTTATTGACATGTTTGCATCAAGGTTGAATTGTCAATTACAAAAGTATGTTTCTTGAAAACCTGACCCTGATGCAGAGTTTGTGAATGCTTTTTCTATGAATTGGTCAGATATTTATTTTTATGCATTTCCTCCTTTCAGTCTAATACCACATGTGGTGACCAAGCTGAGAGATGACCAAGGGCAGTGCATCTTAGTAGCACCAATATGGTTGACCCAATCCTGGTTTACAACTGTGATGGATCATCTAGTACAGACTCCATACATAATTCCGATGGACAAAACAACATTGACTTTACCAGGAACTCAGAAGATTCATCCACTTTATCGGAAACTCACTCTGATGGCATGTCGGTTATCAGGAAAACTTTCCAAAATAAGAACATTTCAGCAAGGGCTACAAACATCATTTTGTCATTGTGGCGACATGGAACTCAAAAACCATACTCGATGTATATTAAGAAATGGTTTCAATACTGTAGTGAAAGGCAAATTGATAAGTTTCAAGCAAATGTAAATTTCATTCTTGATTTCTTGTCAGAACTCTTTGATAAAGGTTTAAGTTATAGTGCAATCTATTCAGCTAGGTCTGCTCTTTCAGCTGTTGGGTTAGTGCAAGATGGTTTTACTGTAGGTGCACACCCCTTGGTCATTAGATTTATGAAAGGAATTTATAATTTACGACCTTCTAGGTCAAGATATTCTGAGACATGAGATGTCTCTTTAGTTTTGAGTTACTTGAAGTCAATTTCAGTAGATTCTGATATCTCACTTAAAATGTTAACTTTAAAGTTGGTTATGTTAATTGCACTTGTTTTGGCTGGTAGAAGCCAGTCTTTGCACTTATTAACTATTGAGGGCATGAGAAAGGAATCCTCAAAGTACGTTTTAAAGTATGTAGCCCCTTTAAAGCAGTCAAAAGCAGGTAGAAGTTTACTGGTTGTTGAATTAAAAGAATTCACTCCAGATAGGAGGGTTTGTGTATATACAATTTTAACAAGCTATTTAGAAAAGACTAAAGCTTTACGTGGTAACAATATGAGGTTGTTTATAAGATTTTTCAAACCATATCATTCAGTAACAAGTTCTACAATTAGTAGATGGTTTAAAACTGTTATGGCAGAAGCAGGAATTGATTGCACTAAGTATAAAGCTCATAGTGTAAGGCCAGCATCAGTATCTAGGGCTGCCAGTAAAAGTGTACCGATAGAAGAGATTTTGAAGACAGCAGGTTGGGCTAGTGCTGGTGTATTTAGTGATTTTTATAATAAGCCAATTTCTGTGCAAACCACAACATTTGACTCTGCTGTGCTACAGTAGCTACAAAGTTGTTGATCTTTGTACACGATAGGTATTGTACAGTACTAATGGGTGTATGTGTTAGTTATTGATTCAAGTAATTTCAACTTTGAAGTCTCATCTGAGAACGGAAGAGTGATGACGTAAAAGAATTCCAAAAAAATAAACAAGACTTACCTTGGTTAAAGTAGATGTTTGTTTGGAATTCTTTGTAGTCATCAAACAGGAAAGTGATCGGATGCCCACCCATTATTCAACCCTCCCAGAGATGTTTTAGAATGGGTTTTTTGTTCGCATGATGAAAGCAGATAATTCCTCAAAATTCCAAGTTTTCTTGTTATGAGAAATTCCTTGAATCAAGATACCAGGCTTTTAACACTGACGATTTAGTGGATTGTCGGCGCGCATCTCATCTGATCACTTTCTTGTTTGATGACTACAAAGAATTCCAAACAAACATCGACTTTAACCAAGGTAAGTCTTGTTTATTTTTTGGAATTTTATGCTATCTGTTTGAAACTCAGAAGCAAACAGTGTAGATTCAACATCAGACTGCATGTTCTTGTCTATGCAGTTCGGTGGTGATCAACGCTGTCTGCAAAAGCTACTGTAGTTGTCCAATGCCCATCGAAGACTTAACCCATTACAATAAAATTCTGTCTTTTACAACCATGACACAGGCATTCGTTTAGTGACAAAACTTTGCCATCCACATGTGTTAATAACCTTATTTTTTGTGTGTAGGAAATTACGTATACACAGATTCGGCAAATTCTATCTTAATGTCAAATAACATCCAGGTAATAAAAATATTTGACAAAACAGCGTTGGGAAAACTGAAGGACAATTTCTGTTCTGATTTAATCCATGGACAGGGAAAAAAGACCTCAATATATATGCACTGCAACTGATGTTACCGTGCAATAATAAGACTAATAAGTCCTATATATTACCAAAGTAAGTCAAAACAAATGCCTGTGAACCATAGGGAAAAAGGATTTTTTAAAACATTCTTGGAATGCTGGTTACCCACATTTTCTCCTTTTCCAAGAATGGTTTTTACTCTTTCAGAGCCAAATTTCATTATAAAGTTTTAGCCATCTTTAAACCTAAACCACTCAATCCTGAGTTTTAATGATCCCTCTAAAAATGACTTCAGAAAACATTGTGTGAAAAGGAGAAAATGCTGGTAACCAGCATTTCCTCCTTTTCCAATGTTTTCTAACCTTTCAACCAAAAATTGCACTATTTGACCTACATTTGACGCAAATTCTTTCAATTTCAACAAGTCTAAAATTAAGTTGTTTTGTAAAGACTTGATTTATTGTCTTTAAATCACTGCGACTTAAACAAATGAAAATGTTGTCTGTCTGGTAAAGGGTTAACTCTTTACCAAACAACAGTATTAAAGACTGGTCTAAATTGAAAGCATTTCCAGACAACAAATTAAATGTGGTCCAAATGATGGGATACGTGTTTGAAAGGGAAGAAAACATAGGGTCGTTAAAAGTCGGGATTGTTTGGTAAAGGGTTAAACCAAACAGACCACAGATGAGTTCATTTACCATCAAACTTTACAATCTAAGACGACACAAAATAAATAAGCAATTCCTTGCGTGATTGATCCTCTCCATAAATCAGTTCAAACAATGTAATCCTCCTTTTTTCTCTAAAACCTCATGATAGAGTGCTTACCCCAACTTATTCTACAGGTTAACCTTTTACCAGACAACTTAACTCTTTACCAAACAACAAAATTTTAGACTGGTCCAAATTGAATGCATTTGCATATGACAATTACAATGTGGCTCAAACGGTGCAATTTTTCTTTGATACAGTAGAAAACATTGTGAGAAAAGGAGAAAATACTGACTACCAGCATTTTCTCCTTTCCCCAAAATGTTTTCAAAAGGCTTCTTTTCCAGGGTCATTAAAAGGTGGCATTGTGTGGTAAAGGGTTAAGGATTAACTCTGTACCAGACATCAAAATTCAGACTGGTTTTGATTGAAAGCATTTGCAGAGGAAAACTGAAATGTGGTTTGAATGATCGGAATTGTCACTGATAAGGTAGAAAATATTGTGGTAAAAGACGAAAATGCTGGTAAGCAGCAGTTTCTCCTCTTCCCATATTTTCAGAAGCCTTCCTGCTTAGTCAGTCATTAACACACAGAATTGTGTGGAGAAGGGTTAAAGCAAACTGTTCCTGTTTTCATGGACCCTTTAGAGTTCGTCCACTAGAGTCTTCATTTGGCATACTTCGAGTGATCCAGTGATCAAATCCCTCGGCTGTATCACGTAGCTTGATATGCACCTACACGGTACATTTCGCCCGTTTCCAGAAGCACACCGTTTTACCATTATTGGAATAGTAAGGCTCCTCTTAAAAAAGAAAACGAGTCAATTTTCTATCGTTATCTTTCTAAGAATATTTCAGTCGGCAAACAGTTTGTACATTCAATTTTTAAGTGTGGTTTATTGATTCCGTTGGGGGCTTTCATTGACAGATCGATAGATGTGAATAACTCCATCGTGGTTGTTCATGTCATTGCTAAGCGATTTAGAGGAGCGCCGCCATGTTTAAGATCATGTGATTGGTAATTCAAAATGGAATCTGCCTTTATACGGACGAGGTTAGATGTAGGTACGGAATCGGCCGAGTTGTGGCGAGTGCTAGTCTTGTTTCAGGATGTAACAAGATCATTTACATCACTACAGAGTGCACAAAAAGACTCATTACTGTTTCAAAAGCTAATACTTAACCCTTTACCACACAATCCCAACTTTTAACAACCCTGAGAAAGAAGCCTTCTGAAAACATTGTGGGAAAAGGAGAAAATGCTGGTAACCAGCATTTTCTCCTTTTCCCACAATGTGTTCTACTCCATCAAAAACAACTTCCAACAATTTGGGCTACGTTTAAACTGTCGTCTGCAAATGCTTTCAATTTGGACAAGTCTACATTTTTGTCGTTTGGTAAAGAGTTAATTCACAGTAATCTTGCCATACCTTGAAGTTCCCATTATTTCCCACTGCTTTGAAATATGTATGTTTGATGAGGAAAAATAAAAGCCTGCTTTTCATAGTAAAACCAGCTTTTTCATAGTATTTTTCCTCCCTGTGAAAAAGATTTGACTTTTGCACTACAAACGGTGAGTCCTAAACTTGTTTTAACCAGACGACAAAATTTTAGCCTTGGTGAAATTGAAAGCATTTACAGACGACAATTTCAATGTGGCTCAAATGGTGCAATTTTCGCTTGATATGGTAGAAAGCATTGTGGGAAAAGGAGAAAATGCTGGTTACCAGCATTTTCTCCTTTTCCCACAATGTTTTCAAAAGGCTTCTTTCCAAGGGGCGTTAAAAGGCGGCATTGTGCGGTAAAGGGTTAAGCTTGGATTGTGTCTTTTCCACATTAGCTACAGTAAACTTGACCTTTGACCAAGCAGTAAAGCTAAGATGAATCGATTGTATGGTGTTTAACACGGTTTTCAACATTATTTCAGTTATATTATGGCGGCCAGTGCACACTATCCATGCTTTCCAAGCCACTAGCTGCTTTCACACATAACCGTTGTTGAAACAATGAGAGAGGAATGAATCCTGTCATCCTTTCATCAATCTTTGGAAAGGAATTGGCTGAGCTGAGAATCCAACCAGCGACCCCTTGTTCTCAAGTCCTGGATAGTCCTAATTGAAGGCATTTGCAAATGACAAAATAAATGCACCTTAAAACTTAAAATTTCTTTCTGGTTGGGTAGAAAGCACTATGGAAAAAGGAGACAATGCTGGTTACCAGCATTTTCTCCTTTTCCCAGTGTTTTCAAAAGCTTTCTTTTTCAGGGTCCTTTAACCCTTAAAGCGCCTTTCACGACTATAGTTGCCTTTGCGGCCAATGCAGATCAAAGATCAGGCTGTACAAAACGTGCAGCCTGATCTTTGATCTACACTGTCCGCTTTGTTGAAACATTGTAGACAAAAGCAACCATGAAATTCTAATTATTTGGGTTGTATTTCTAGTTTGAAACAGTCTGACAGGTTTATTCGGTGCTCTAAGGGTTAAACTTGGGGATGTTTGATAAAGGGTTAAGTTAGCCACAAGATGAAGGTACATGCATTATCTGCTTACCAATATGTATCATCATGCACCATACAAACCTAGCTCATAGAATCATGAAGTTATAGCTTATAGCTACTCTTTCCATTTTTAGTAACAGTGACCTTGACCTTCATCTGACCCTAAAGCTAAAGAAAACTGCAGCATCTCCATTTTCTCATCTATCTCCATGTAAAGGTTCAAGAAGGTGGCCCTAGTAAGATTTAGTTGTTGTAGGAACCAAAATAAATGGGACACACAGACAAACAGATGGAGAAATGGGAGGACAGCAAAACAGAATATGCAATATTGATGATAAATAAACAACAAAAACAGCAATATTAATAAACGGTTGACAAGATATAAGTGAAGCATCTGTTTACTCTGCGATTCCTACATCTGTTTCTCCAAAACGGACTAGTTTACAGCATTATTTATTTGAATAATGTGCTAAAATCCAGGACAGACTGTGCCTCTCCTGGATAAATCATTTCCATGTCACTATGAAATAATTTCAGTTAGCCTTCAGGGTTCTCCAAAATAAAATCCCATTATTCCAGTGCTAATATAATCATGGTTGATACAAAAACAATAGCTGGGCCAGGGGCATCTTTCTGTATGATGTCACATTTATCATACATGCCTTCAATTAACTCATGACCTCCTGTAGATGACTTTTTTGTATCATATCTTGCAGCAGACATCTTTTTAACCCTTTGCGCCGAACCTGGTAGTTCAGTCAGTAGCATACTTGAGAACAGGAGGTCGCTGGTTCGATCCCCGGCTTGGCCAATTTCTTTCTGAGGATTGATGATAGTCACTGTGACAGGTTTCATTCCTCTGTCAACGCTAACCATTGTTTCTACAACAGTTATGTGGGAAAGCAGCCAGTAGCTTGGAAAGAATATTGTGCGGAGTATCGGTAAATGAAGCTCCAGGAATGCATGGATAGGTACATTGGCTGCCACAATATAACTGAAATAATGTTGAATATGGTATTAAACACCAAACAATCAATCAATCAATCATTTAAACTTTTGCCAGACAACCGCGTTTCAATAACCCTGGGAAAGAAGGCTTTTGAAAACATTGAGAGAAAAGAAGAAAATGCCAGTATCAAGCATTTTCTTCTTTTCCAACAAAGTTTTCCATCCTTAAAAAGAAAATTTCCATCTATTTAGCTTTATCTTTTTATCTTTAAATTTGTTTTATGCAGTTGCTTTCAATTTTGACATGTCCAAAGATTTGTCATCTGGGAAAGGATTAAGAAACACTATGGCTAAACAGGAAAGTGCTGGTAATGGCCAACTGTAAAAAAAATCTTGCAGACTACAACAGTGTAGATCTAAAATCAGACTGCATATTTTGTGTAGCATGTCCGCTTAGGCTTAGCAGCCTGCAGTATCTTGTTTTCTGGTTAGGCCTTCTAAACACTTACTGTTGAACCTTGTTCAGTAACGACTTCTCTTGTAGTAGATTACCATTGTAAAACATTGTGGCATAAAACAAAATTGCTAGCATAGAGCATTGTGTCATTTTTTTGCTATTGTGTCGCATTTGCTCATTTATTTAACCCTTTCCCAAATTACAGATTGTAGACCCTCCCAAACTGAAAGTCACTATATGAACAGATGTCAAATATGAAAGTAGTTCTACAGAACTGAAGTTCTTTGACAGGATTAAAAACATTGTGTGGAAAGGAGAAAATGCTGGTTACCAGCATTTTCTCCTTTACCCCATGTTTTCATGGCTTTTCCCACATAACCATTGTTGAAACAATGATCAGCGGTGAGAGAGGAATGAAACCTGTCACAGTGACTATCATCAATGCTCAGAAAACCAGCATTTTCTCCTTTTCCCCTTATTTTCATGGCTTCTTCCTACCAATCATTAAAACACTAGATTGTTCTGTAAAAGGTTTACCTTAATTCATGTTTATTATTCTTGTTTTCAATAATGTTCTGAAAGTTTTGCTGCAAAATTTGTCTCAGGGGGTACTCATTTTCAAAGTCAATCAACCAAGCAATGAAATGGCTACAAGAGATTGAGAAATAGTCAGAGCCCAGAGGCGCAGTAAATAAGAATCATGCTCTGTGAAAAGGGGTATTAATTAACCCTTTACCACACGACAAAATTTAAGACTTGTCCA
The DNA here is from genome assembly GCA_945859785.2 of Tridacna gigas. Lineage (NCBI taxonomy): Eukaryota > Metazoa > Mollusca > Bivalvia > Cardiida > Cardiidae > Tridacna > Tridacna gigas. The sequence goes on from OX244035.2 coordinate 57,982,192, forward strand.
CACTTATGTAATTACATATGACAATTCAAGTGCTTTCTGTAAAGATAGTATTTGTCCTGGAATAGGTAGATAACATTGTGGGAAAAGGAGAAAATGCTACTAACCAGCATTTTCTCCTTTTCCCACAATGTTTTTAAAAGCCTTCTCTGTCAGGGTCGTTAAAAATCAGGATTGTGTGGTAAAGGGTTAATCTACAAAAAGTATCCCGAGTCAATCTGTGCAGGAATTTTGCTATTTATCAATTTTCTGTATGTCAAAGGACCACTCTGTGACATGATTCAGTTAACCATTTGACAAAACTGATTTTATGGATCCAAAATAAATTTTATGGATCCATAATAATGTGATGGCTAGCTTTGAATAATGGACCTCCAAGATGCCATTTTGCCCAGAGTGCTGCTCCTACATTATTCATGATTAGATGCTAACTCTTTCACTACCAATTAAATAAAAATATCCAGCCACAGGTAAAAAACTCAAACATTGCAATTTCTAAGTAATTTCCACTGGAATCAAAAACAAACAAATTTGACAGGTTAAATCCAAGATAAGACTGCACAGTGCGGTCTGATCTGAATCTACTTTGTCCAAAAATGAGTGTTTAATAAGTACTCAGCAGCCTAAGTATTAACCCATTAGAGTGCCTAACTCTTTACCAAACGACAAAATTTTAGACCAGTCCAAATTGAAAGCTTTTGCAGACAACAAAATAAATGTGATGCAAAAATTGAAATTTGTTTTGGGAAGAGTTGAAAACACTGTGGGAAAAGGAGAAAATGCTGGTTATCATCAGCATTTGCTCCTTTTCCCACAATTTTTTCAAAAGCCTTCTTTCCCAGGGTCGTGAAAACCCGGAATTGTTTGGTAAAGGGTTAAAAGCCCAATGGTCACTTTCATCGAAGAAATAAGACCCTAAGAAGAGCACTCTCATGATTGTGTTTGGCCAAAATGCCTCAGCAAAGCAGACAGAGCAGATAAAATATATGACTGCACATTTTTTGCAGTCTGATCTTGATTTACACTGGCCACAAGACAAATAAAGGAGTGAAAGCCACCTCAAGCATTACTATTAGGATCACAATGGAAGGCTCGAGTGGACCCAAGCAGAGGCTGAACAAATACATCATGCATGTTAATCCTTATCCTGCTAAATAAAAGAAATGAAAGTTTCAAACCAATAGTACAAACCCCTGCTTCCCTCTTTCAAAGGTATTTTTCAAGGAAAGATATCTTTCTTATTGGACTGTATAGATCAAAGATCAGACTGCACATTCTGTTCGGTCTGATCTTGATCTACTCTGTCCGCAAAAGGTCAGTGAGTTGCGCTTAGCAGCCTATGGATTATTTTGGATCACATTTTGTATAGACAGGTATGTGCATGTTTGTTATTAGCAATATTAATGAGGCTTGCTATTATCGTAGCCTGCACTGAATTAACAGATATTTCTGCTGCTGGCATTTGGCTTATTAGAGAACCGTGCAATTACACGCTCTTTCACAAGCAGTCATCTTCTTCGAATAGATATCATAAAACACCTCTAAAAAGGATGATTTTTAAAAACATGATGACATTTTTACTCAATACCTTTTCCAGAAACAACCTCAAATTGCTTGTTTCTTCTCTTGCCACAATGTTTCCCATTACCACTCTGTCAGACAATTTACCCAGAGGCTGCTATGCACAACTCAATGACCTTTTCCAGACAATGTAGATCAAGATCAGACTGCACAGAAGGTGCAGTCTGATCTTGGGTCTATACTGTGCTATCAGGGGATACTTTTCACCAAAACATAATTACCAATTTTCCAGTTTTTACTATGGACTTGAAAGTTTCGTTTCCCTTATTTAGCAACTTAAGGGTTAAGATCATCAGTCTGAAGGTGGAATAGCTTGCACAGTATGACAGGGACAATATTCCTCATGGCTGCCTTTCACCACACTGCGTAGATACAAAATTTGCGTATGCAGGTTAAAGATACATCTATACTCGTTTTCAGTTATTTTTTAACTCATTTCATCTTTGTTTTATGAAACTGTAATCATTCTTGTATCTTAACTCTTTACCAAACGACAGAATTTTAGACGAGTCCAAATTGAAAGTTTTTGCACACGACAAATTAAATGAGACTTGAAAATTGAAATTTGGAATGGGATGGGTAGAAAATATTGTGGGAAAAGGAGAAAATGCTGGTTACCAGCATTTTCTCCTTTTTCCCACAATGTTTCCAAAAGGCTTCTTTTCAGGGTCATTAAAACCAGTGATTGTGTGGTAAAGAGATAATGCCAAATAATACCCCCGACGGCTGCAAGGTTGCACAGATTACGAAGGGTAGAAAATGCATTTCAGTTTTTGGAGGCCTTCAAAGAAATCACTGTTGTCGTTTCTGGTTTTAAATGAGAACAAATCCAGTGAGTTTCCCTATCTCTTACACAATATTTAATGGTAATTTATCTATGTTTACACACTTGTCTAAATTCTGAGCCCATTCTACACTTTTTAAGATTTAACAGCCTTTTTTCTCTCTGGCCGGAAGGATGTATCTTTAAATACACAAGCATCAAGTCTGAAAATAAGTCTCACTAAACTGCCTAACTTTACGATTTGGGTAAGTATTTCCATAACTTTATGCAGGCTCACACGTTTGGGAAAAGGAGGAATCATATGTGTGTATATATAGTCCCAAATAGTTTGCGTAAATCTATGCAGTTCAGTGAAAGGCAGCCTTAGTATTTAGCCAACTACTGCATGAATACCTAAATCAGAGTTGCTTAGATTCACAAAAATAGCTTTCCCCTTTAAACAGATCGAGAAAAGAAAGTTTTCAGTCTGTCTGACACTAACCCATTACCACACAATTCTGAGTTTTGCCAACCCTGGTGAATAAGGCCTTTGAAAATAGTTTGGAAAAAAGAGAAAATGCCGGATATCAGCATTTTCTCCTTTTCCACCAATGTTTTCTTCAATCTCAAAGGCAAATACCATCATTTGAGCCCTATTAAATTTGTAGTCTGCAAATGATTTCCGTTTAAAAAAGTCCAAAGATTGTTGTTCGGTAAAGAGTTAGCCCACCAACTCCTGAAAAGAAGGTGAAAAAAATCCTATTGAAAACTCAAATAACCAATCAACATCATTAAAGGTTTACCACACAATCCTGATTTTAAAACAATCTTTCGGCTGAAGGCTGTTGAGAACATGGTGGGAAATGAAGATAATGCTGGTAACCAGTATTTTCTCCTTTTCTCACAATGTTTTCTGTCCTCGCAACAACAAATTTAAATTTTTGAATCACATTTATTTTGTTGTCTGCAAATGCTGTCAATTTGGACAAATCTAAAAATTTCTGTTTTGTAAAGGTTAAATACATGTTAGTACTTTGGCAAAAGGATAAAATGCTTTCTATAAGGAATTTTTTCCTTCGGCCAATATATTTTCAAAAGTTTACTGCTGCAAGATTAAAAAAAAAAATGTTGTCTGTACTTGACAGTTGCTATTTTTTCTGTAAGATTTTTTGAAAGCTGTCATTTGTAGAGGGATAGGCAAAGGATCTCTGCTCAGGGGAAAAGGGGTATGGATCTATTTAATAATAGATCCATAAAATAGAGTTTAATGGATCTATATTTAGTAAAAGATCCATAAAATCAACAAAATGCTGGTAATCAGCATTTTCTCCTTCTTCTAGAATGTTTTCAACCCTTTCTTAGACAAACCCTACCATCTGAGCCATATTCATTTTGTCTAAAATGTCGTCTAGCAAAGGGATAAATTTCACACAATTATTTTCTCTGTCTCAACAAATGCAAGAGCTCCATTCCTTAAAATTTAATTTGCTTTCCCTCAAAATGCAAAAACTGCTGAGAATTCCAGAAACCGCATCAAGAGGTGACAGGTAAACCCTTCACCTCCAGAGATGAATTTGCAGCAGCTGACATATGTTTCAAAACATGGATAATCAACAGAAATCAATTTGAAACATAGAAATGAGCCATGCTCTGGAAAAAGGGGGTATAAGTATTTACCCAATGACAAAATTTTCGACTCAAAATAAGACCAAATGATTGCCATTTCAAGGTTGCTGCTGTCCAGACTATCGAATTTCAGATGATAGACCTCCAGATAAGAGAGAGTGATAGAATTCCAGGGTTTTCCCTTGGCAACAAAAATAGGGGGTCATTGTGACCCCCTAGTCATAAATAATAGGGGTCATTCTGGACTTTGTGGGGGTCACAAAGAAATGTAATTAGGTTCAACAGAAAAGACTATTTTGTATGAAACAATGTGGTTTTTTTTTTGTGTTTCTTATTCATCCCAAAGCTTTATATAACCTATTTATGAATTATTGCATGATGTAAGATACATTGTGACAGCAGGGATTCTCTGTGTAAAGGGGCTTACTGTCTAGATGACATCTTTTTCATAGAGTATCTTGATCGACTGATTGATTGAATGGTGTTTAACGCTGTTTTCAACATTATTTCAGTCATGTCGCAGCGGCCAGAGCACCTATCCATGCTCTCCTGGAGTTTCTTTTTTACCAGTACTTCGCACAATATTCTTTCAAAGCAACTGGCTGCTTTCCCACATAGCCATGGTCGAAACAATGGTAAGAGGTGAGAGAGGAATGAATCCTGTCGCAATGACTATCATCAATCCTCAGAAAGAAATTGGCCGAGGCGGGGATCAAACCAGCAACCTCCTGTTCTGAAGTCCTGTACGCTACCGGCTGAGCTATGGGGCTCGGCATAGCGCATCTTGAGCATGCTTTATTAAAAGCCTGGTCTTAACATTTATTTACGTAATTTCAATCTTTCATGGGCATCAACATGGCCACAGTGTTTTGGTGATGCATATAAGAGTTGAAATGCGCAAGTTTGTGCAGCCACTCTCTGTGGTAAACGTGTATTATGTTCTGTTTTTGTCACAAGAATCAACCGTTTAATTGATACAAATAGCTTGTTGTCGGCCGGATTTGATAACCTCTATTTTGTGTGTGTGTGTTGTTTTTTTTTTAAATAGGGAGTATCCACCCGAAAACAAACTATTTTCACCAATTAATCGGCCGATTCCTGTGTTTTGATACGCAGGTCGCATTCATGCCACCGTTTTCGTCGAACAATTAAGCATAGATCTATGTCTGTAGCCAATTTTCAGTAAACCCTCGGGGCCTTGAAATGTTTTTTCTTGTTACTCGAACCAGGTGATCATCGTCTGATCGTTGTTCAAGGCCTCTTTTCCTTGCAGACAACAAAAATGATGCCAATTTTGACTAAGCCATTATTATTGTTTTCATTAGTGATCAACTGGTTTAGTTTAGACGAGTTTAAAGATCGACGGTATTCTCGTAAAATCGATACACAGTCTAGTGTTCCATCCCATTTTCTTCTCGTACTTCAGCTGTCTTTTGTACTTGCGATGTAACATTTTTGGTAGCAAAGATGATCGTAAATAAGCTTTATGGTATCTGTGCGTCCACAGTGACGAACTATTGAAAAAAAATATGGGTCATGTTCCTTAAAAATGTGTCAAAACACACCAAATCGTGTGTCAAGGAAATCCCTGGAATTCTAAATCCATTATTTCTCTTCTAAACCCTATGTTGTGGGTACCCATTAGAATTTTCTCGATGAGATGATTCTAGTGAGTATCCATAACACAGGGTTTAGTTGAGAGTGATTGATATTTTCAATTTTAAAATCAAAATCACTTCCTCTATCTGGAACTTCGCGACGACACCTGAAATGTGGCTCAAATGCTGAAATGTGTCCATGAAAGGACAGAAAACATTGTGGGAAAAGGAGAAAATGCTGGTTACCATCATTTTCTCCTTATCACACTATTTTTTTCAAAAGCCTTTTTCCTTTGGGTTGTTAAAATACATGATTGTCTGAAAAAGGGGCTGATGCATCTCTGTGATGCATTATACCAAGTAAGTCATCACATTATGATGGATCCATAAAATCTATTTTCATAAACCCTTAACCCTTTCCCAAACGACAGATTTTGGACTGGTCCAAATTGAAAGAGTTTGCAGACGACAATTTTAAATGTGATGAAAATGGCAGAAAGTTATCAAAAAGGGTAGAAAACACTGTGGGAAAAGGAGAAATTACGAGCAATTTCTCCTTTTCCCACAGTGTTTTCAAAAGACTTGTACTGCAAACATCTGAAAACCAGGGCTTGTTTGGGAAAGGGTTAAAGAGCTGGAACCAACTTAACTTGTTTTTGCTGACAGTGTAAATCAAGATCAGACTGCACAGAACGTGCAGTCTGATCTTTGATCTATACTGTCAGCTACTTCAATACACCTTCTGGCTAAAACAACCTTGAAATGACAATATTTCGGATATTTTTCATCACTAAAAAGGTTTATTTCATAAATTCAGCACTCTAAGGGTTAACAACCAACTGGATCTGGCGGCAGACTGGTTCTTTGAAATGCTGAAAACAGATCAATAGCAAAAAGTTCTGATGCAGGTCAGTGTGCGTAGATTGTGCAGGTTGACCTGGGTTGATAAATTTTGCAAATACATTAACCATTTACTAAACCACAATATTTTTGGACCAGGCCAAACTGAAAGCATGTGCAGATGAAAAATTAACTTTGACTTAAATAATGATTTCCTTCTAAGATTGGGTAGAAAACATTATGGGAAACAAAGAAAATGCTGGTTGTCAGCATTTCTCCTTTTCCCTTATTGTTTTCAAAAGCCTTCTTTTTCAGGGTTGTTAAAACTCAGCATTGTGTGTTAAACCCCCTTTTCACAGAGTGACTGAAGAACAGAAAAAAACTGTTGTGTTCAAACAGCTTTCATAAGACTATTTTCTCCTTTTACAACATTTTTTTCAAAAGTAAAAAAATGTCTGACATACATGCCATGCTCTGCGAAAAGGGGCTTTTAAGTCGCATCTGCGAAAAGTCCGCACAGGCTGACCTGGGCTGAAACTTTTCACTTTTGGTCATTGGTCAGTTTTCTGTATGTCCAAGGACCATTCCACCTCATGATAAAAGTCAGTTGTTTAAAAAAGTGGCTATTACAGATTGATTACTATGTGATTGCTTAATAGGTATAATACATCATGAAGATGCATTAAGCCCCCTTTTACCAGAGCATAGTTCAACTATTTGATTTACCATTTACAGCAGCATAAAACTATATAATGACCCAAAAATAGGAGGGGGGAGGTTGTTTGTAGTTTTTAAAGAAAAATCATCAGGATGTTTTCTCTTAAGAAAAAACCAAAAAGAAATACTGCACAAATAATTCACCTGCTGGGATTCGATCCCACAACATTACTACTCCATAGGGGGTGGGGGAGGGGGGAAGAGTCATCTTTGCAAGCCAAGGTGACGACCACTACATGGATCTTACCCCTTGGCTGATCGTGTCAAAATCTGTTAGCTTCGCAATACGTATAATCATTGGTTGCAGTCAGGACTGAAAGCATTACATTTGCGATCCAAAATCAGCAGAACGTAAATAAAAATGGTGACCACAAGAGAAAGTTGTTGGATATGCTGGGAATTATTACCAAAAATATACAGGCAAACAATATTTTCTTCAACATTCACGGTCACAAATCAATTAAATGAAGTTTTTGGATACATCCCAACACCAGATCATAGACTTTCAAAGTACGTGTGTGGCTTCTTCATGAAACTTAACTAGATTTTCAAAATAGATTTTGACTTGATAAATGGTCTGTCAAGTTTGCAATCTGAAAAGCAGTCAGTTGCTGGCGAATATGGAGAAAGCATGCTGAACAAACTATCACTGGACCAAACCTTAGTGGCCAATTGTCAAGGACCCCCATTAAAAAAAACAACACCGAAGTGCTTAATAGGTCATAGTCCACCACCCAGATAGGTAAAAAAGCCTTTGGCCATATTAAACAAAATGCCGAAAGACTTATATTACGCGACGTTTGATTGGTTCTCAATGACATAAATCTAGGTGTGATAACAATTAAAATCCAGTAGGTGGCCCGTTGCCATGCTAACAAATTTGGACTTGATCAGCCAAGGGGTAAGATCCACGTACTGATCGTCACCTTAGCTTGTGAAGATGATTTGGGGGAGGGGGTGGTGATTACAGACAAAATGAAATAAAAAAAAAAAAAGCGTAATTCCTCATGTTTTCTACATCTGTTTCTACCTACATTTTACTTTTAAAACAACTTTAGATAGGAATAAGAATTACCAGTCTTTAAGAATTTCCCAAAAACTTGCTATTAGAAACATGGTTGGATGCCAATTTAAACCCTCAGAGCAAGATAGAAATGAAATGGATTTTTTTGGTCAACAATTTAAATGTACTTATCCCATGTCATACAATAACAACCATACTATTTCTAACAGTGTAGGAAATTTTAGTAAAATAACAAAAAATTCATTGTGTTTCCTAAATGTATATCTATATTTTAAAGCTTCTTACATTCGAAAAAAAGTTGCAGTCTCTATGACTTTCACAAAAACTTGCAAAACAACATCTAGTTTAATTTCCTTTTAACCCTTTACCAAACAACAAAATTTTTGACTTGTCCAAATTGAAAGCTTTTGCAGAGAACAAACTAAATGTGACTCAAACATTGAAATTTAAATTTGAAAGGTTAGAAAACATTGTAGGAAAAGGAGAAAATGCTGGTTACCAGTATTTTCTCCTTTTCCCACAATGTTTTCAAAAGGCTTCTTCCTCAGGGTTGTTAAAGTCGGGATTGTATGGTAAAGGGTTAAGGATTAAATGTGTTTCTGGCTCTAAAATGCTGCATTCAGGCAAAAAACCATGGGTCAGTGATTCAAATAATCAAAATTGAACTTTGTTCAATATCAATATTCCCATGGAATATACAGCCAAGTCAGAAATCCAAATTTGTTGAAATTTACAGACAAACTGGCTCCATATATTCACATGTTCACATTACTTGGTCAAATGTCACTATAATAACAAATAATGCTTCCCTGTTCAAGTTAACCCTTAAAGTGCCTTTCACAACTATAGTTGCCTTTGCGGCAAGCGTAGATCAAGATCAGACTGCACAAAACATGCAGTCTGATCTTTGATCTACACTGTCGACTTTGCTGAAACAGAACAGACAAAAGGTAGCCACAAAATTAAAATTATCTGCACCTTATTCCAGAATGAAAATGCCCATCGTGTTTATCCGGTGCTTTAACCCCTTACCACACAACAACAATATAGACTTCTTCAAACTGAAAGCATATGCAGACGACAATTTAAATGTTACTCAAATGATGCAGTTTGTTTTGATAAAGTAGAAAACATTGTGGGAAAAGGAGAAAATGCTGGTTAGCAGCATTTTCTCCTTTTCCCACATTGTTTTCAAAAGGCTTCTTTCTCAGGGTCGTGAGTGGTAAAGGGTTAAAGGTTACAAGTGGACGAAATTTGTGGGCTTGTCCATTAAAAAACTTTTGCACAGACAACAACTCACATGTTGCTTTTAAAACTAAGTGGATTTGTCTTAAAAATGGGTGAAAATTACTGTGAGAAAAGGAGAAAATTCTGGATCTGCCCTCTTCCTCAGTTGTCAAAACACAGGCCTGTTTGGTAAAGGGATAAATGACAAATTTTAGGCACAAATAACATAGATTATTCTTTGAACAAATGTACTACTGCCAACTGCAGATGAATTCCATAGATGTTTGGAGTCATACCATAACATTATGCAATATTTGCACATTTTTCATTTCATATAGAAAAACATTTTATATCATGCTTTTTGGTAGGTTATCGGCCAATAATGGTGTATTGTGGTTTGATAATTTTACTGTTTTGACCATTGAATTTTACCGACAAATAAACTTGCTGCTACGGAAATACCGCAAGCTCCCCTGTACTTTGCAGGCCGCGAGAAAAAAAGGGTGAGAAGCATGAAATAAACAATTTCTTTTTTTTTGGTGAAAGACTAAAATTTACTTCTTCTAGCAAACATCATACAGTAATATGCGCCACTTGTGAAAATATTACCAATGATGTTCACTTGATAAAATAAATTTTGATATTCTATCGAAAAAAAATATTTCTTCTATGTGACAACAGAAGTTTGTTTTGTTTGTGGTGGAGTTTAATGCCATTTTAACAGCTCAGTCATATCATGGCAGTCAGTGACCTACCCAAGTTTTTTCCTGGCTTTCTCACACCAGTACTGCCACAACTTTCTTTCCAAAGCCACTGACTACTTTTTCTCACATGCATCAGAGGTGAGAAGAGAATACAGAAACAATTGTCAATACAGAACCATTTTATCCAAATGTGACAACATTTGCACTATGTATTTATGCATTAAACCTTGATTTATGCTGATTACCCATTACCGTATATGCTCGACTATAAGACGCCTTCGCCTATAAGACGCTCCCCCAACTTTATGATTCAAAACTTGGGATTTCATTGATGACCTCCTATAAGACGCAGGTAGACTTCACACTGATCATAAGAATGCTAAAATTTTGAGTATTCAGCTGGAAATACGCCTCGCAGACATTACGGTCTATTGGAGTAGCATCATTCTCAAAATACATCTCTTGTATCTTAGCCGATCGTATCTTGATTCAAATCCAGTTTCTTTATAAAATTGAAAAAAAGCAACTTGAAAAGAATGTAATGCATAGTCCAAAACACTCACATTTTTTGTATAATCCTATCAGGGAAATTAGGCCTTTGATGGTTTACTCAAAATTGTTATTTATCAATGGGTGTATAAAGTTTACCTCGACAGTGAAGAGTTACATTACAGGATCAAAGTACTCTGGTATCTTACACCCAGCACAATGTGGTTGAACTCTTTACCAAACGTCAAAATTTTAGACTTGTCCAAATTGATAGGATTTGAAGGAGAAAAAGGTAACTGTGACTCAAAAATTGAAATTTGTTTTACTAGCGTTTTGACCTTTTCCCACAATGTCTTCAAAATTCTTTTTCTTTCGATTTGTTAATAATCGACATTTTTGGTAGAGAGTTAAATATCTACATGGCCAGGATAATTTTTGGTCGTTAAATCACTGAGCTGTCAAAATGGAGACCTTGATGCTTGCTGATTTAATCTGAATAATTGTATAATCAGCTATCTGGTCGTAAATTAAAGCTAATTGTTAATCTCTGGTGTTATATCAGCACTAATTTATCGATGGGATGCTTGGTCAGTTCAAGCTGTGAAAGTTTGACATCTAGCTGTTAATCTCATTAAAAACAGGTGTTGTCTGTGTTGTAAAACACAGACTGCGATCACAACCCTTTACTTCCTTACCTCGATGATCACCTGATGAACACTACCAAATTTCTATTTAGATAGAAATATTTGGGAATATTTGCCTCTGTTAGGTTACTTGTGTTATTACATCGTTTTAATTCATCTCATTGATCAAAATTACCAATAACGAAAAAAGTATTGATTCATCATTAAATTTAAGATTTGCCAAAAGCGTCAATTAATACACTTGGTACTTTGATATGTATCACAGTCAACTCAAGGGCCGTATTATACACTGAGTGCAACAACAACAACAAGAGGAATACACGATGGATTTAAAGCTAAATTAACAAGTAAAACGCACAAAAAAGTTTGTTCCAAACTTTTATTTCTTCACATTGACGGCAATTACAACCATTTCTGAGACACTTAAAACTTTACATCAGCGTGACTAGATCGGGAGGTGGTACTATCTCTTCGTGTTGGTCGGCAGGTAAGTAGGTTCCCCAGATGGAATTTTACAAAGTCCTTTGATTATGCGCTTATAAGACGCTCCCCCTACTTCAAGCTCAAAATTCTAGGGAAAGAAATGCGTCTTATAGTCGAGTATATACGGTATTTAAGATCAATGTTTTTAACATTGTTTGCTGAAAAATTGTACCAAGTGGTTGGTTGTTGGTTATTTGACGTTTAACACCACTTTTAACATTATTTTAGTTATATCACAATAGCCAGTACACCTACCAATGCTTTCTTGGAGTTTCTTTTACCAGCCATTTGCACAACATTCTGTCCAAGCCACTGGCTGCCCTCACACAGGAATATAATTTCCACAATGCTCAGTGATGAGAAAACAAACGAATCCTGGTATTAACGCTTTAACCCTTTCCCAAACAAGCCCTGGTTTTCACGTGTCTGCAGTACAAGTCTTCTGAAAATACTGTGGGAAAAGGAGAAATTGCTCGTAATGAGCAATTTCTCCTTTTCCCACAGTGTTTTCTACCTTTTTGAGAACTTTCTGCCATTTTCATCAAATTTAAAATTGTCGTCTGCAAACTCCTTCGATTTGGACCAGTTCAAAATTTGTCGTTTGGGAAAGGGTTAACACATGACCACAAAGTTTAATGACTCCGAGATCAATGGGAAAATGCTGGTCACCGGCATTTTCTTCTTTTCCAACACTATTTTACTACTTATTCAGGTACAAATAATATAATTTGAAATTTTGAGCTGTTGCCTTTAACCCTTAACCACACACAACCCCGACTTTTAATGACCTTAAGGAAGAAAATCTTTGAAAACATTGTGGGAAAGGGAGAAAATGCTGGTAACCAGCATTTTCTTCTTTTCCCACAATGTTTTCTACCCTATCAAAGAGAAAAATCATCAGTTTAGCAACTTTCAGTTTGTTGTCTGCAAAAGGTTTCAATTTGGTCTAGTCCAAAATTTTGTCATTCGGTAAAGAATTAAATGTGCTTCAAAAAGGACAAGTCTAACATTTTGCTACATGGTAAAGGGTTAATGTCTATCATCAGCTGCCAGAAAGAATTTGGTCAAGCTGGGTATCAAACTTGCTACTCCTGGGTTTCGAGCCAAAGAATGATACCAAATGAGCAACCAGGGCTTGGCATGTCAGGAGATAAAGACCAGCAATGACTTGCCGAGCCCCGTAGTTCAGTCGGTAGCGTGCAGGACTTGAGAACAGGAGGTCGCTGGTTCGATCCCCGGCTTGCCCAATTTCTTTCCGAGTATTGATGATAGTCATTGTGACAGGATTCATTCCTCTCCCACTGCTGACCATTGTTTCGACAATGGCTATGTGGGAAAGCAGCAGTACTGGTAAAAGAAATTCCAGGAAAGCATGGATAGGTGCACTGGCCACCGCAAACTGAAATAATGTTGAAAACGGCGTTAAACCCCATACAATCATACAATCAAACCAACCATGACTTACTGTATGGATGCCATGTACACTGCATTGTTTGGAAAAGATATTGTGTAACATTTATGACTCTTCAAACAATGAGGAGACAATTAGCTGAGACATTAAAGTAATGTCACTGTTGCCAAACATCACAACAATGTACATTTATCCAGAAATCTTATGCAAACTCTGAAAACATGGCACACTTTTAACCCTTAGAGCACACAATAAACCTTCCAGAAATTTTCATCTGAGAAATACAGTCCAAATAATTGCAATTTCATGGTTGCTTTTGTCCACAGTGATTCTGCAAAGCCGACACTGAAGACCAAAGATCAGGCTGCACATTTTATGCAGCCTGATCTTGATCTACATTGGCCGCAAATGCAACTAGAGTCGTGGACAGCGCTTTAAAGGTTAACTCTTCACCTCAGAACATTTCAGACTTGTCTAGTATTTCAAAGTATTTGCAAGTGACAAAAACTTGCTGGTTTGATTGAAAGGATTTGTCTTTAATTGGGCAGAGAGCATTTGGGAACAGGGAGAAAATGCTGGTTACCAGCATTTTCTCCTTTTCCCACAAAGCTTTCAAAACCTTTCTTCCTCAGAGTTGTTGAAACTCAGAATTGTTTTACTCCTTTATAGCATTTAACTGAAACAATTTGAAGCAGACATTACTTCAAAAACATCTTAACTTATGGATACCGGTAATTACTATGATTAAAGGTCCAGTACATACAGGTCAAAAGTTGAAAGTCTTGATAGAATGACATCACCATCACAAGGTGCAACTCTAATACAAATTTAAATTTGTATGGCAAACCCATTGGTGCTTGAACATGAGGCCTAAATATGGTGAATTAACCCTTTACCACACAATCTCTGCATTCCCTCAGAGAGAGAGACAGCTTTAGAAATTGGTGCATGACATTTCGTCGAAAATGTGTTTTGTCGAAATCCATGCATGTTTTAAAATACTGATTGCTAAATTTCTAGATTTATGTCATGGAAAGCTCTGTCTGGGAGGGAGATTTGGGCCACAATTCGTCTGGGTTAGGGTAAGGGTCAGGGCTACGGATCATTTCCAACGAACATGGTTTTCGACGAAATGTCGCACACCCTTAGAAATATTTGTTGGAAAAGCAGGAAATGCTAGTAACCATTGCTTTCTCCTTTTCCCCCCATGTTTGTCACCCTTTCAAAGGCATGAATCCATCATCTGAGTCACATTTAAGTTGTGGTCTGCGAATGCTTTCAATTCAGACTAGTCTAAAATTTGTTTAGGTTTTAGAGTACCATCTGCCCATTGGTGAACAGGCATTTAAAATCACTTAGATCAATTTGATTTGCCACTGAATTCCTTACTAAATCACAGGGACATCAGCCGATATGTTTTGTTTAGTTTTCACAGATCGCATATTCATGTATGCCCTGGATTTCACTAGTACTAGGCTAGGGCTCTGAGGTATCTTGCCCAAGGACACACCGATGAAAAACCCGCACCTTCTAGTGAGGCTCAAACCCAGGGTCTCCCGTTATGAGTCCTTCACTTTACCACTGACTCACACAGGACTCCTCATATTGTTTAGGCATGGATTAATATTATAAGCAAACGGTATTTCCATTTTAATAAAATTTTTTCTGAGTCAATGGGACCTAGTGCAACTACAAAAGTTGAGTCCCACTGCATTCCTTCCAAGTCCTATTTTTGATTGCATAAATCATCAGTTTATTAAGGCCAAATTTGTTAGTGGATAAAAAGAGAAAGCTATTTCAAATGACTTCTTTATGGAACTTTCGGCAGATTTAATCTGCTGTGCACGCTGGTTACATCGCTCGAAATAGTATGAATCTTACGTCATGATGGAACTTCTTTGAAAGTCCATGCAACCTGTTGTAAAAACCTTATTTCTGCTTAGTTTCAAAACAAATTAAATACATCTACACAAATAGAGGAATATAGATAAATTTCTCTTTGCATCTGATCTTGGAAGGCAGGATCTTTCAGCCATTGGTCTTGGAAATATTGTGAATGCTTTTTCTTTTTGGCCGGGGAAGCCATCTTCAGGAAAGAAATGCTAAACAACAGCTGTTTTCCTATGATCAGTTTGCTAGCAAAGACAATATGAGCACAACGCGGGAAACCAGTCAAAGTTGACGACAAAGAGATCTATTTTTATCTTTCTCGGTTACATTTTGGCATACCAAGATCTATTTATAGACACTTTGGAATTCCGATGGTCAGTTTGTTCAAGAAATCTTAAATCTTCGTACCTGTATTTTGCATTGTTTTCTTTATTGATGTAGATCTACTTAAATCCTGGTTTTGACCCATTTTTGACAGCATCCAAGGGACGCGATCAGCTTTGATATTTTGCATCCAAGCTGATTTTCGTACGTATATAGATACTTTTAAGTCGTAAACGGAAACCCTGAGCAAATCTCTGCTGCTGCAGTAAATGACAGGTGTAAATATCAGGCATCAGCTTGCAGCTTCACGAAAAGATAAATCATTCCAAGCAATTGATGCATTTCTTAACCATTGTTTTCCATTTTCTCTCAAAGCTGAAGCACTTAAACAGATATCAAAATTTAGTTGAAAAGATGAAAGAACTAATGGTTGATTTCTGTGTTTGTTCTAAAAATATGTCATTGTTATACACTATATTGAGAAAAATAGGTCTCAATTGTGCTTGAATTACTTTCATGAATCACCATAATCACCCTTTGAACTTTGTCATAACTGCTTCCGAATGTACTAGGGTCCTGCCTGGCTCACTGGTAAAGCGTATGACTCTTACCTTGGAGGCCCAGACTCGAGCCTCACTGGAAGCACAGGGTCTTTCATGGGAGTGTCCTTAGGCAAGACACTCCAGAGACTTAGCCTAGTACTGGTGAAACCCAAGACATATATGAATAAGTGAGCTGCCTCCGTGATATGACTGAAATAATGTTAAAAGCAGTGAAAAAACATACAATTCTGAGTGTACTGAATCCATTCTATAGAAAAAGACAAAAAAATGCTATCATACAGATAGCTTTGCCCAGTATATCTCTGTAAAGTGGACAGCATAGGTACAAATTCATTCAGATTGCACTTTTATACACCTGTCTACAAAAAGTTCTTAAGTCATGCTTAGTAACCTAGGTCGGGCTTAAATGGTTTCTTGGCACTTATTGGTTAACCCTTTCCCAAACAAGCCCTGGTTTTCACATGTCTGCAGTACAAGTCTTTTGAAAACACTGTGGGAAAAGGAGAAATTGCTCATAACGAGCAATTTCTCCTTTTCCCACTGTGTTTTCTACCCTTTTTGAGAACTTTCTACCATTTTCATCAAATTTAAAATTGTCGTCTGCAAACACTTTCAGTTTGGACCAGTCCAAAATTTGTCATTTGGGAAAGGCTTAATAACTGTTGCAAGTTGAATTTTTACAAATGATTGTTTCTACAGAAGCCTATGCCTACAATGATTGAATCCTTAGACTGCTAAGTTCAGCTCAGTGCACCATGCAGACAGAGTAGATTAAGAATGTGCAGTCTGATTTTTTATCTACACTGTCCGAGACAGTGACATCTCTTTCTAAGAAATCTTTGAAATCACAATCTGGGGGTTTTGCCATCAGCTAGAAATTTTTGTTTCACTCATTTAGCTATTTCAGGCTGAACCTTTTACCAAACTGTCCAAAGTTTTAACAGTCCTGAGGAATAATTAAAAAACCTCTTGAAACAATGTGGGAAAGGGAGAAAATACTTGCTACCAGCATTTTCTAAATTTCCCACAATGTTTTCTATCCTTTCAACAACAAATCAATTTAGCCAAAATTAATTTAACATCTGCAAATGCTTCCAGTCTAAAAGAGTCTAAAATTCTGCGGTCTTGCACGGAATTGGCTTGAAATCCTAACTTACCTCGTTACCACACAATCACGAATTTTAATGATCCTGAGGAAGAAGCTTTTTAAAACATTGTGGAAAGAGAAGAAAATGCTGGTAACCAGCATTTCCTCCTTTTTTCCCCACAATGTTTTCCACCCTATCAAAGACAAACTTAATCTTTTGAACCACATTTAAATTGTCGTCTGCAAAGGCTTTCAATTTGGACAAGTCTACAATTTTGTCATATGATAAAGAGTTAACCACAGAAAGATAGAGTAACTGATCTGTCACCATGATATGACTGAAATGCTGTTGAAAGCAACATAAAAACCATCAGGCAAACAGCCTAATATGCAGCAGAAGTTAGGCTAGATCTACATTTTTTAGATCTAAAACTCCTACATTACTAATGTCAAACGAGTACATTTATACATCAAAAATGATCATTATTCCGGAAAATCCTTCAAATCAAACAGATTATTGTCATTTTTGCTCTGTTTATTACTGTAATAATCAGATAAAGTGCCAGTTGAAACAGAGAAATGACAGGCCATAAAAATGCAAATAGCCAGTGATATTTTCAGATTTTTACCCCCATTTTGCAGATTTAACTCTTTACGACACCATCCCGACTTTTAACGACCCCAAGAAAGAAGCCTTTTGAAAACATTGTGGGAAAAGGAGAAAATGCTGGTAGCCAGCATTTTCTCCTTTTCCCACAATGTTTTCTACCCTGCCCAAAACAAACTTCAATCTTTCTGTCACATTAATTTTGTCATCTGCAAATGCTTTCAATTTGGACCAGTCTAAAATTTTGTCGTTTGGGAAAGAGTTAAGCTGCTAAGTGCAACTTACTGACCTTTTGCTGACAGTGTAAATCAAGATCAGTCTGCACAGAATGAGCAGTCTTGATCTTGGATCTACATTGTCCAATAAGGAGATACCATTCTAAAAAAAATAAGTTTGAAATAACATTATTTTCTACTATCGTCTTGAAAGTTTTATTTAACTTATTTAGTAAGATACCAAACAATCTAGTGTTTTGACGAACCTGGGGAAAATAGCTTTTTAAAACATTGTGGGAAAAGGCAGAGTGCTTTTAACAAATATTTTTCTCCTTTTTCCACAATGTTTTCATCTGCATTTGTAGTTTGCAACTGCTTTGGATTTGATGAGCAAAACTTTTTCTTGTGCAAGAGGTTACCATCCTGTAGTCTTTAATTCTTTACCATGCAATCCCAACTTCTAACGACCCTGAGAAAGAAAGCTTTTGAAAACATTGTGGGAAAAGAAGAAAATGCTGGTAACCAGCATTTTCCGCTTTTCCCATAATGTTTTCTACCCTTACCAATGCAAATTTCAATTTCTGAGTCACATTTATTTTGTTGTCTGCAAGTGCTTTGAATTCGGACAAGTCTAAATTGTTGTCGTTTTATAAAGAGTTAATCAATCTTAGAGCTCCAAATGAAAAAAAAACATGCTAAATAGTATTTTTAATGTCACTAGTTTCAGTTTGAAAGTCTAAACAAGGCCGACAGTGAAGACCTTAGACATTTTGTGCAGTATGGTTGTGATCTACACAATCTGCAACAGTCAATACTGTTGTGAGAGGCACTCTATAGTTTTATTTGGAATATTTAACCCTGATAAAACGCTTCTGGTGAAATATATCTGAAATTAATCTTTTACCAAACAATGCCGACTTTGAATGACCATGAAAAAACAAGACTTGAAAACATTGTGTGAACAGGAGTAAATGCTGTTAACCAGCATTTTCTCATTTTCCCACAATGGTTTCTACGCTGTAAGAGACAACTTCCACAATTTTGGCCACATGTAATTTGGTGTGTGCATATGCTTTGGATTCGGACAGGTCTAAAATTGTGTCATGTGGTAAAGGGTTAATGAAGTTCAGAACATAAGCCATGGAGCTCAACCACAACTTCAATAGCTGCAATATGCAGTCTGATCTTGTTCTACACTGTCCAATATTTAGGGAGATGCTACTGCTAAAAAACTGTCATAAATTTTAGCCCCGCTGGCAAATGACCAGCAAGTTTATGTCATGGCTCGGTGTCTGTCATGCCTAAATGTATCGGGGTATATGTCAACTTTCGTTTTGAACATTCTGCTAAGAAACAAGCTAAAGCACAAGTTCTTTACCAAACATCACAGAATTTATTCTGTAATGGTCCTTCTTAAAACAAATTTGAATCTATCAAGAATTGTGGCTGCCATATAGATGGCAACAAAATGAAAAAGAAAATGAAATCTTCAAAAATCTTCATATCAAACACCACAACATTGAATTCAAAGCATAGCTGCTAACTCCCATATCCCTTTACCACACAATCACAAGTTCTAACAACTTATGCAAGATCTAATGAAAACATTGTGTGAATAGGAGAAAATGCTGGTAATCAGCATTTTCTGCGGCATGATCAAAGAAAAATTTCCTAATTTGTGTATCATTCAAATTGTCGTCTGGATATGCTTTCAATTTGGTTTGATTTGGTTTTGGTTTGTATTAAAGTTTAGCGCCATTTTAACAGCTCAGGTCATAAAGTTTAACGCCATTTTAACAGCTCAGGTCGTATCATGGCGGTCAGTGACTCTCCCACATCTTTCCTGGCTTTCTCACACCAGTAGTGACACAACTCTTTCCAAAGCCACTGACTACTTTTCTCACATGCATCAGAGGTGAGAGGCGAAAAATCGCTGGGAACAAAGTTTGCCTCAACCGGGTATCGAACTCGCAACCACCATGTCAGGAGTCAGATACGCTAACCTCTGAGCTACCCGGGGTGGCCTTTCAATTTGGACCAGTCTAAAATTTTGTTGCTTGGTAAAGAGTTGAATAGGTAACAAACAACAACTTAATTTTTATGTAGGTCGGGGCAAATGAGTTGTATTTCATGACAAACTTATAGCCATTTATCTCCCTTGATATAACATGAGTAGTATTGTGCACTTTAACACTTTCTTGGTTGAAAATACTGAGTTTTCACTTAATACCATTTATAATGATGTTTTATATTATGCTTCAATGTGTTTGATATTCAACCTGTGGCAATTTCTGCATAAGTGTTTTTTTTTTCTACACTGTGACACTTTAGGACAAAGAAAAAGTATTTTTCAGCTTTACATTTCATGGAAAACTTCATATTAAAGAAGATGTTCAGAATCTATGAACAATGGCATGAATGAATCTAAGGTTGATCTCCCTTACATTTCATGGAAAACTCTATATTAAAGAAGATGGTCAGAATCTATGAACAATGGCATGAATGAATCTAATGTTGATCTCCCTTACATTCATTGACAACATCTTTGAATTTGACAAAATGTACCTGTTGTGGGCTTGCATTGGCATATCTTTTTTTTCCATGAAATATTGTATTATGCCTGCCCATTTATGTACAGAGCACTTATGCAAAACAGGGCCATCCTGGCCCTCTTGCTTTACATGTACATTTAGATATCTTTTACCTTGTTTGAGAATGTCTTTTGAGAACAGTTTGAAATTCAATATGTTGAAAAATCTTAACCCTGTATCAAAGAATCCGGAGTTTTAATGACCCTTAAGAAGACTTTTGAAAACATTGTGGACAAAAAGAGAAAGTCCTTGCACCCAGAATGTTCTCCTTTTCCAACAATGTTTTAAGCCATTCCAAAGACAAATTTCAGTTACCAAGTTGCAGTTATCTTTTGTCTACAAATGCTTTAAATTTTGAAAGAGTTAAAATTGTATTGTATGTATGTTAACTCTTTACCAAACGACAAAATTTTAGACTGGTCCAAATTGAAAGCAATTGCATATGACAAATTAAATCTGACTCAAAAATTGAAATTTGTTTTGGAAAGGGTAGAAAACATTGTGGGAAAAGGAGAAAATGCTGGTTACCAGCATTTTCTCCTTTTCCCACAATGTTTTCAAAAGGCTTCTTTCTCAGGGTCGTTAAAAGTCAGGATTGTGTGGTACAGAGTTAAATTTTGAAAGATCTAAAATTGTATAGTATGTTAACTCTTTACCAAACGACCAAATTTTAGACTGGTCCAAATTGAAAGCAATTGCAGACGACAAATTAAATGCGACTCAAAAATTGAAATTTGTTTTGGGAAAGGTAGAAAACATTGTGGGAAAAGGAGAAAATGGTGGTTAACAGCATTTTCTCCTTTCCCACAATGTTTTCAAAAGGCTTCTTTCTCAGGGTCGTTAAAAGTCGGGACTGTGTGGCAAAGGGTTATAGGTTAAACCCACAAGAGTCAGCAGGCACTTACATGGATACTTTATGAACAGAGTGTTGCTGTACCACCAGAGGCTGAGTACATCCATGGCCATTAAGAGCCTGTAATTATGTTTTATTCAGACAGAAATTCTGCACCTGATCTGTGATGAATTATGTGTTCAATCTTGACATAGTCTACACCTGAGACCAGGGTCCGTATTCACCAACCATTCTTAAGAACGTTCCTAGACTTATTCTTCAAGATTTTCCAAGTTTAAAAGTAACACAACTTCTGATTAGCTAAACCAAATGGTTTAGCTAATCAGAGGGTGTGTTACTTTCAAATTTGGAAAATTTTGGAGAACAAGACCAAGAATATTCCTAAGAATGGTTGGTGAATACGGACCCAGGTAATTAATATACAGTACATTCTTTTCTAGACACCAAGTTCATGTTGTTTTGTATTCAACCATTAAATTAATATGTTTGACCGATCAAATCAGATTGTGTCGGATTTTTAGCTTACATTATTGTCATTTCTGTGTTCATTTATTTTTATACAATTTAAGCAAATAGAAAAAAATTCTCTGTTGCTATAGTAAAAAAAAAAACGGCAAATTTGTACTAGATATACATGTAGTTGAGGAAAAGTCTCCAGTTACGCTGTCATCAGACCCAATTCTGAATCTCTGTAAGTACAGAAAAGGGATAGCTCTACAGCAAACGAGGCGAAGAAGGCCTACTGTATGGAAATTCTATATCAGTAGACTGTTGCCTGCCTGGGTAGCTCAGTGGTTAGCATATCTGACTTGTGACCTGGTGCTTGTGAGTTTGATACCAAGTTGAGGCAAACTTTCTTTCTGGCGATTTTTTCGCCTCTCACCTCTGTTCCATGTAAGAAAAGTAGTCGGTCACTTGGAAAGAAAGTTGTGTCAGTACTGGTGTAAGAAAGTCAAGAAACACATGCATAGGTAAACTGACCGCAATCTAAGCTATTAAAACAGCATTAAACTCCAATACAAACAAAGTAGGGTGTCTACAGATCAGCTATCCAAAGTATCCCAGTCACCAAATTCGACTCAGAGCCCACAAATATAAAATGCATTAAAAACCCTTTATCCTTGGTCCTATATTCACTATGTGCCAGCAACCATGAGGGTCCTCAGCCTGCCGAGATGTTCAATTCACAAAGCTGAAAACTGTGAAAACCAATGACAAACGGTCTATATACCAGTAGAAGAGGTGCTTTGTTTTACAGTCAAAACGAGTAAAAGACACTAACCTCTCTGTTAAAGCTGAAGTGAAGATGTCCTAAGTCTTGAGTATCCAGCTCCAGAAGTACAGACACTACCGCTCACCAGTCATTTGAAATGTCGTTTGCAGCGTCACCTGGCATAATGACATGTATACATTCAGACAAGCTGTTAACGCTTGGAAATACTCCATTCTAATTTACCTTTGTTGTTACTGTTGCTTTTTTTCACGTTTTCCAATGATGTATTTTTGTAGGCTTTTGTAGGCTGATTAACCTTGTATAACTTTCAAGCAATATTTAAAGTCAGTTAAGGTTTGCAACGTCCAGATTCGGCTAGCGAAGCCACTTTAAAATATTACCGCAGTGTAACTTCAGGAACTATTTTCAGTTCTCGTATTTCTTGAACATGCTTGCTTTCATGACTACAGACGAAGTTTAATCTTGAATGGTTCTAGTAGTTACATCTGATTTTAACATCAATTCAATAGCAGAAACCCACGCATGACTGTCTAAAAGGGAAATTATGTTATGTTATGTCTAGTGCCTCTAATGCGGAAGGTGACAATTTCTTGCGCACATCTTTTACCGTCTGCTCTTTGTTCCGTGTTGGCTTAGAGAACTGCTTTTTTCCCCGAGATCTGCTGTCCTAATACGCAGTACGTTTTTGTAACCAGCTGTTTATATTTTTTAATTTTAAGATTTTTCCGCTCTCAGTTTTGAGAGGGTAACTCACAATGTTTTATATATTCTGCGTGCTGATAAGCTCTTTCTTGTAATATGACCATTTTTGAAAAGTGAAAATCAGCGGATTTCATATTTTCCAACTTGTTCTTGGGCAGCTTCTACTGGTACCCTATTTTCTATTAGATCTAGATCTATAACAAGTTTTGTAAATTTTTGGGTGCATGTTGTCCAAACTAATGATGATTCACTTATTTCAAAGGCCTTCGGCGAACATTGCAATATTTTGGGGACAAAAAAAATGCGGCTAGATCTACATTTCGTGAAAAACATTGGGTTGTCTCCTCTTTGTGAAAATCAATCAACTTTAAGTGGAAATACATTAGTACCAAGTTAACTCTTTACCAAACAACAAAATTTTAGACCTGTCCAAATTGAAAGCATTTGCAGACGACAAAATAAATGCAACTCAAAAACTGAAATTTGTTTTGGGAAGATTAGAAAACATTGTGGGAAAAGGAGCAAATGCTGGTTACCAGCATTTTCTCCTTTTCCCAAAACGTTTTCAAAAGGCTTCTTTTTCAGGGTCGTTAAAAGTCAGGATTGTGTAGTAAAGAGTTAAACAGACAAGTTAAAAGAAAGGTTTCATTCATTTTGGACGAGACAGATTTATTCAGTTGAGGAAAATTGAAAATTAAGAAATAGGTCTAATATATTTATTAAGATCTTTTGGTATGGAAAAATAATCAATTTAAAAGATACAACTGACAGTAAGCAACGGAAAACTCTAACAGCCTTCAAAATCAGTGCACATAAACTTCAAAGTGAACGTGGTTGATATGAGGTCAAAGTTTTTAAGACAGATTATGAACTGGATGCAACCAGGGATCATAATATACGATCCCTGGTGCAACATACTTAAAGACAAGTTGGCTTCTTTAAAAAAAAAAAACCAGGAGAGGTCAGCTTCCATGTTTTCAAATGGTTTATGTTCTTTTATTTACAATATATTTTGGTACGTGTAAACAAACAAGTAAGACATTAAATAAATAAAGAAAACACTTTCTTTAATGTTGCTGGTGTAAAGGCAAAAAACAATACATGTTCCACATTATAAAAGCATTGCTAAAGAACATTCTATGTCTTTATCAGTTGTAAATAAACATTCACCCATATCTGCAGTGTATAAACCTCTTATGCATTACATGACAGTCACACAACCTTCTTCACAGATTTTCAAGTCACATGATCTTTTTCCGCGATGATCTTTCTCTTTTTGAAAGATTTTTTTTTTCTTACTAAGATTTATTTGTTTAATGAAATATTACAATTATTGGAGAGGTAATTTGCAATCAAATCAATTTAACACATTTTTTGTTTTAAACCATCATACAAAAACAAACCACGTCTATTTCCTGTTTAGTTTTGATTTCGGGCTAGTTATAAAACAATGACGAAACAGACTGTGTATCAGAACACTTTCGCAAAAAAAATGGATTTAGACAAAAATGTCTGAGGCAGTGTGCCTTTTTAAACTCACAACTGTCAGAGAGGTCTTCAAGTAAAGATATTGTCATTTTGAACTATAAAGATGATAGAGTTCTGAAATCCATTGGATCATTCATTGGCATATGTAACGTTTCATTGGGTGCCAAGACCAGCGTTTCCTTGTTTGTTTGGTTTTTCTTTCTTTTTATTTAAATTAACAGAAGTAAATCTATGCAAATATTTGGTATTAGGAAGATCACATAAATATGCATCACAGTAAGACTCTAGCACGATGGCACTCCAAGATACTTTTTACAGTCTGGTAGTCTTTAAAATACTGTTACACATATATACAGAAATCAAGTTCCACAGTAACATCAAGTCATATGCTCACCTTTGTCAAAGACAGCCATGTACCTAAACCAATGTCTAGGAAGGTGTTTGAATTTTGACACTTATCTGAAGAAGATCCTGTTGCATAAGTCACTTCCCTGGTAGATCTTTGCATATGGTAAGTCTATAGCTTGTACAATGTACGCCTTACATTTGGGACCGGTTAATGAAATTGAAAAGCCAGGTCAAGTGAACTTCCAAGGAGAAACAGCATTAGTAGTATTTTATCTATTTATCATTGTCATCGGGCTTCCCTTTTATTTAATCTGGCTTGGAGCTAGACCACCAAATGCCTGCAGTTGTTTTTCTCAATTTTCTCAAAATATGTATCATGCAGGTTTTTTTCCCCTTTGAAGTAGATCTAATGCAAGCCATTATTAACCTTTATAGCCCTAAATATTCAGAGCTGCGAAAAAAAAAAAAATTTTTTTTCATCTGATAGATTGCCTTTCTGGATACTGAAGATTCAAAATTTGACTGCATTTTCTGTGCAGTCTTACGCTGATCTGCACAACTTCCAGACAGCCATGAAAGTCTCCTCTTAGTGTTTTATGGAACTAATTTGAAAAAAAATGTAGATATATATATTTTACCAATCATCTGTTGTTACATTTTAACTGTTCATCCATTGTCAAGTGCCACAATCCTCAATGTTTTTACATACACTCCTGTAGAAGCAGCAACATGAAAATTCATCTTTGTTTTTGAGGCCTTAGAATACAAACCCTACATCATGATGTAAACAAGTTGTCTTTCCAATATTGACCAGTTGGGACATAAAATGTTTGCAGATTATGAAAATATGGATTATCAAAGTTTTTATAAAAGAGAAGCATGATGGTTTCAAAGAGATGTTGTACAAAATAAGAAGCCTTGCTTTCATGGGAAAAGTGCTTTCAAGTGTCTTGCAGCATCAGTTACAATAAATGCCTGATTTATTGTGTTTTATTATCAATTTACAATCGATGCTATTAGCTTAATTGCATAATGCTGTTGTGACTCATCATCCATCTTGACTCTTCACCAAAGACCAAGATTTTAGACACAACCAAATTGGAAGAACTTCCAGACGACAAATTTAAAGTTGCCAAAATAGTGGGATTTGTTTCTGAAAGGGTAGAAAATATTGTGGGAAAAGTAGGAAAAGTTATTTACCAGCATTTTGTACTTTTTCCACAATGTTTTCAAATCCCATCTTTTGCCAGGGTCCTTAAAAGTCAGATTGTGAGGGAAAGGGTTAACGCTCTACTGCCTGCAGATGTTTTTGTTTCCTGTAGCAAACATAGCCTACTTTTGAAGAGGCAGTGGTAAAATAATTTTTCTTCATGTGCATTTTCTTAAAGAGAACAATGTGCTCATATAATGTTTTCAGATATCTTTTTACTGCACATGTTTTAAAAACCCTGATATAATTGATTTGGTAGAAAATTTGAAAAAAAAAAATATATAAGCAAAGAAAGAATACAATATCTCATCAATATTCCAAGACCATGGAAATGAAAGATGACAAAGTTCCTATCAGATCAGAGACACAGTGTGCCCACACTGTTAATGGACTCTGGTCATACATTTTGACTGACACGGATGCCAATACCGATTAGGGTCCTTAAGGTAAAGCAATCTTGACCAGGGGCAAGACCAGGTATGTAATTTATTAAGCCTACAACAGTGTTGGCAGACATGGTATAGATTACTTGTGTATTATGGAATAAACTCTAAGTGCTCCATGGTATAGATTATAAGTGTATCATGCTGGAATAATTCAGATATACATCATAGTATGAATTATAAGTGCATAATGGTGTAAGTTACAAGTACACCATGGTGTAGACTACAAGTTGCTCATGCTATAAATTATAATTGCATCATTATAGATCTATAAACTGCAAGTACATTATGGTATAATTAATTGGTGCATCATGGAAGATCTATAAATTGTTAATGCATTATGGTATATGTTATAAGTTCTTAATGGTATAAATCATAAGTATGTCATGGTATAAATTACAGGGGCATCATAGTATAAAAGGTATTGGTATTTCATAGTATAGATTAAAAGTGCCCCCGGTGTAAATTATGAGTGCATTATGATAGATCTATATATAATACGTGCATCATGGTATACATTACAAGTGCATCGTGATGTAAATTATAAGTGCGTTTTGATATACATGTAGATTATCAGCACATGATGGTGGGATCAATCAAAAGTACATCACAGTATAAACCCTAAGTGCATCACTGTATGAAATACAAGAGCATCACAGTATAAAACATAAGTACATTATGGTATAAATTGTGCATCATGGTATAAATCATAAGTCTATAATGGTATAAATTGTAAGTGCATCACATCATGAAAAACAAGTGCATTGCGGTATAAATTATATGTGTATCAAAGTATAAAGTAAAAGAGGAACATGTTATAAATGACAAGTGCACCATGTTTGAAATTACAAGTGCATCATGGTATGAGTAATAAATGCAAAATTATATAAAATACATAACGGGTATTTGTTTTTTTCAGTGAAAGATCAAAATTTATTTCAATGAGTGAACATCATTGGTAATATTTTCACAAGGGGCCCAGCAACAAGTGAAAATATTACCTACCATATGATGTTCATGAGATGACATAGAAAAAAATTCTATGTATTTCATGCTTCTAACCCCTTTTTTTGTTGGGACTTAAAAAGTGCAGGGGAGCTCTGGGTATTCCCTTACCAGTGAGTTAATTAATCGGTAAATTCACTAGTTGAAACAGAGAAATTATCAAACCATAATCCACTATTATTTCTTGATAAACTACCAAAAAGCATAAAATAAAGCTGCATCATGGTATAAAGCATGGTATAAATTAAAGTTGTATTAATTTTTTTAACTCTTGAGTTGTCAAACAAAAATCAACTTACCCCTAGATTAACAATTAAGCCATCAGTTAAAAATCTGCAGTATGTTCATGTATCCTCACACTTACACTACGCAGAAGTTTGTCAATTCCAAAATGCAAAATGCAACAGTAGAACACAAACCAGACAAATGTTCTACAACTTTGGTTCCCTCAAATACAGAATGACATAAAGCAACATTTTATGTATGCTCCAGCACCATATCAATTGTTTCACTACCTTCTGAAACAAAGTACACCAGATAACTCTGACAAAATCCTTAGGGAATCTAAATTTCCACATAAATTACGGTTTAACTCTTTACCAAACGACAAAATTTTAGGCATGTTCAAATTGAAAGCATTTGCAGACTATGTACAATCAAATATGGCTCAAAAAATGAAATTTTATTTGGGAAGGGTAGAAAACATTGTTGGAAAAGGAGGAAATGCTGGTCTCCTTTCCCCAATATGCTTTCAAAAGACATTTTCTTCAGGATCATTAGAAGTTGGGACTGTGTGGAAAAGGGTTAACCCTTTACCATACAATCCTAAGACTTTACAAGTCTGAGACAGGCTTTTTGAAAAAACATTTTGGGAAAAGGAGATAATGCTGGTAACCAGCATTATCTCCTTTTCTCAAAATGTTGTCCTTTTCAAAAGCAAATCACACCATTTGAGCCACATTTTGTGATCTGGGATTGCTTTCAATTTGTACCAGTTTGTATCAGTCTTAATTTTGTCGTGTGATGAAGGGTTAATATATCTATAAATAAACCTTCGTTAAAACATAGAGGCAAAAGGAAAAAAAACACTGCTTTTATTAAGAAAATTTTCCCTTACCACACTGTTTTCAAAAAGAAATCTGCCTTAAGGAAAAATGTCCCATGAGGTAGTGTGTTAAATGTTTTCTCATTTACATTGATCTTAGCATAATAAAGGATGTTGCTCTCCAAAACTAGTAAAACAAGTTTTAATACTGTTTGTTTTGCTGTCTGCAGAGTGCTCTATTGAAAAATTGACTGACTGGGATCCTTCGCTTTTCTAGCATCACTACACAGACCATAGAATGAAATGGCAATTTGCTAATGGTATGCAACGTATGTCTAGCTGTATACAATGTAGCATTAACTTGCGCTAGATAAATTACATCTTAGCCTTTGATTTACCATATAACCCTGTGTTTATCACCCTTTTTTAACTCTTTATCAAATGACAAAATTTTAGACTTGTCCAAATTGAAAGGATTTGCAGACGGCAAACATAATTGTAATTCAAGAAGTGTAATTTGTTTCAGGAAGGGTAGAAAACATTGTGGGAAAAGGAGAAAATGCTGGTTACCAGCATTTTCTCCTCTTTCAACAGTGTTTTCAAAACCTATCTTTCCTTGGGTCGTTAAAAGATAAAATTTTGTGGCAAAGGGTTAAGGAGGAAGACCTTTGAAAACATTGTTGGATAAGCAGCATTTTTTTTCCATTTACCATAATAATTTCTACCCGATAAATGACAAATTCCCTCTTTTGTCACCTGCAAATACTTTTATACGTAAAAGTCTAAAATTTTGTCATCTGGTCATCAGTCGGATAAGAAGTACCTCAGTGGTTGTGGTATACTTGCACTGAGAGTGTAGCTGTAGGCTCAAACCAGTCATACCACAAATGAAATGCAAGTTATGACTCGCACAAAATTCAGCACTCAGAATACAGGCAACAGCCAGTAACAGCAGTTACTGGTCATCCATTACCATGACAATGTAACTAGACAAGTTGGCTTCTTTCAAAAAAAAAAAATGAGGCCAGGAGAGGTCAGCATCAATGTTTTCAAATAGTTTATGGGCTTTAAATTTCATTATACTTTACATGTAAACAAACAAGTAGAGCATTACGTGATTGCTGCTGCATAGAAACCTCTACATGACAGACACGTGACCTTCCCGCATTTTAAGGTTGCGTGATCTTTTTCTGCGGTGTGCTTTCTCTTTTTTGACGAATTATTTTTTTTATCACTTAGATTTATTTGTTTAATGAAAAATTACAACTATTGGACAGGTCATTTTGTTCTGAAGGTAAGGACTGTAATTGAAACTTTCCTTTGAATAGAAATAGTGAATGATTGAAACTATCCTTTGAGGTTAAGCAAGAATTACCTCCCTTCGATTTTAGATTCCTGTTTTCGAATAGATGAATGATGGAACAGAAAATAAAAGAAAATATCGAAAATAATCTTGGTTTTTGTATCATCCGACGAAACACATTTGCAATCAAAGCAGTACAAAAATCTTTTTTTTGAAATCCGTCACATAACAACAAAACACATCTATTTCCTATTTCAGTTTTTTGATTTCGGTTTATTTATAAAACCATGACGAACTAGAGCTATCACTAAAAGTGATCATACCCCCACCAGCTCCTTGTCACAAAACAGTTCTTTGTCACAGAATGCAGAATGGTTTCGTAAAAAAATAAGAGTTGGAAAAAAAAAGTGGGAAAAGAGTTATGGTACTTGTAAACTGCGCTTCTCATTAATGTGGTCTATCTGTATATAAAATTTGATGTCACTAGCATAAATGATTCAGAAGTTATGCCCCGGACAAATATCCAAAGTTAAAACTTACAAAGGGCAATTACTCGAAAACTAAATGGAACAGAGTTATGGTTCTTGTACACTGCACTTCGCCTTATAGTGATCTATCTGTGTGTGAAGTTTGAAGTCATAAGCTTCTATACTTTGGAAGTTATGCCCTGGACAAAAATCCAAAGTTAAAATTTACAAAGGGCAATAACTCGAAAAATAAATGGAATAGAGTTACTGTTCTTGTACACTGCACTTCTCCTTAATGTGATCTAACTTTGTGTGAAGTTTGAAGTCCCTAGCTTCTATACTTTGGAAGTTATGCCCTGGACAAAAATCCACAGTTAAAATTTACAAAGGGCAACAAGCTTAAGGGGAGATAATTCGGCAACCAATGGCAGCAAGGTTGTGAAAATTGCACATGCACAATTTCATATGTACCCAAACATTATGTGTAAATTTCAGTGCAGTACTTGAAAAACTGCAGGAAAAAAGCTCTGGACAAAATTGTGTCTACAGACGGACGGACGGACAGATGGACAGACAGCCATGGCAATTCCAGTATACCCCCTCCACTTCATTGTGGGGGGTATAAACAGACTGTGTATCAGAACAATTTTGCAAAAAAAGGTGGATTCAGATTGCAATTTCTGAGGCAGTCTGCCTTTTAAACTCACCACTGTTGGAGAGGTCTGATGACCTCTGATAAGTTATAGTTTAGAATAGTCTTGAAAAAATGTGACTTGCCTACATTAAGTTTTTACCAACTGACAAAACTTTAGATGCCCCCAAATTCCAAACATCTGCAGGCGACTTCGAAAAGCAGGAAACATTGCTGTAAATGGAGAAAAAGCTGGCTACAATAATTTTGGCCAAATCTAATGTGTTGTTATGCACTTTCAGTCAATACTTAAGTTCAAAAGGCATCTTTTCTTGTAAATTATTGGTGTATGAAATGTTTTTTTTAACCCTTTATCAGATGACAAAATTATAGCCTCCTCCATATTGAAAGCATTTGCGGACAACTATTTCAGTGTTGCTGAAATGGTGCAATTTCTCTTTGATAAGAGTAAAAAACATTGTGGGAAAAGGAGAAAATGCTGGTTACCAGCATTTTCTCCTTTTCCCATAATGTTTTCAAAAGGCTTCTTTCCCAGGGTCATTAACAGGCGGCATTGTGTGGTAAAGGGTTAAAAACTTGCCACAACAGAATCTTGTTCCACGCTACTTTCATACTAATACATATGATTTTGAGTAGATTTAACCATTTACCATACAATCTCAATTTCAGTTTCATTTGTATTGGAGTTTAACGCCATTTTAACAGCTCAGGTTATATCATGGCAGTCAGTGGCACACCTGTGTGTTTCCTGGCTTTCACACACCAGCATTGACACAACTTTCTTTCCAAAGCCACTGACTACTTTTCTAACATGCATCAGAGGTGAGAGGCGAAAAATTGCAGGAAAGAAAGTTTGCCTCAACTGGGTATCGAACTTGCAACCACCAAGTCACGAGCCAGATACGCTAACCACTGAGCTACCCGGGCGGGCTGAAAAAGAAAGCTTTTGAAAACATTGTGGGAAAAATGAGAAAATGCTGTTTGCTGAAAACATCATAGCAAAAATGAGAAAATTTCTCATTTTCCCACAATTTTTTCAACCTTGTTAAAGACAAATTCCATCAATTGATCCACAATGAAATTGTCTTCTGCAAATGCTTTCAATTTGGACAAGGCTAAAATGTTGTAGTTTGTTGAAGACTTAAATACAAGGCAAAGTGACAAGACTCTTACTAATAGGTGAAGACAAAAGCTGATTACCAGTAACTCTGTACCAAACAACAAAATTTTAGACTTGTCCAAACTGAAAGCATTTGCAGATGAAAAAATAAATGTTCATCAAAAATTGAAATCTGTCTATGGTAGGGTAGAAAACATGGTGTGAAAAGAAGAAAATGCTAGTTACCAGCATTTCCTCCTTTTCCCACAATGTTTTCACAGGCTTTATTCCTCAGGGGGTTGTTAAAAGTCGGGATTGTTTGGTAAAGGATTAAATGTCTCTATCAACTTTAGCCAATGAGGTTAAAGATCATAAAACTTCTAATATCCCCACAGGCTTTTGATATAGTTCTTTTTTCACCTCTTCCTCTTAAAACTGCACACAAAACAAAATGGAAGTCAACTATAATCCATTACGCATCAATCAGTTTTCGACATAAAAGCTTGATGCTTATAGTGCTTTCAAAATTATTACCAAACCATTTGCTTGATTATTCTATTACCTCTCAGTAATTAGATTATTTATAGCTTAAATCTTATGCAGTCGATAATCATTTTACCTGCTTTAACCCTTTACCACACAATCCCGACTTTTAATGACCCCCGCTAGAGAGGAAGCCTTTGAAAACATTGTTGGAAAAGGAGAAAATGTTGGTAACCAGCATTTTCTCCTTTTCCCACAATGTTTCCTACCCTACCAGAAATCATCATTTTAGCATTATTTATCTTGTCGTCTGCAAATGCTTTCAATTCGGTCTAGTCCAAAATTTTGTCGTCTGGTAATGAGTTAAACCTTTACCACACGATCCCAACTTTTGATGAGCCCTAGAGAGAAAACCTTTGAAAACATTGTGGGAAAAGGAGAAGCATTTACCTGCTTTAACCCTTTGCCGAACAGTCACGGATTTTAAATACCACAGGGAAAAGGCCTTTTAAAAACATTGTGGGAAAGGGAGAAAATGCTGGTAACCAGCGTATTCCACTTTTCCCGCAATGTTTTATTTTGTCATGTGCAAATGACCTCAACTTGGACAAGTCTCAATTTTTTTCATCTGGTAAAGACTTAACCCTTTACTACACAATCCCAAGTTTTAACGACCCTGATGAAAAAGGCTTTGAAAACATTGTGGGAAAAGGAGAAAATGCTGGTAACCAGCATTTTTCATCTGGTAAAGACTTAACCCTTTACCATACAATCCCAAGTTTTAACTACCCTGATGAAAAAGGCTTTTGAAAACATTGTCGGAAAAGGAGAAAATGCTGGTAACCAGCATTTTCTCCTTTTCCAACAATGTTTTCTAACCTGTCAAAGACAGAAATCATCATTTGCACTACATCTAATTTGTCATCTGCAAATTTATGCTTTCAATTTGGTCGAGTCCTATATTTTGTTGTTTGGTAAAGAGTTAACAAATTTCCGTCTGAATCAAACTTGCCATTGAGGATTCTGAAAATATACATATAAAATATTAATTAACCCTCTATCGCACAATGCCGCCTTTTGACGACCCTCGAAAAGAAGCCTTTTGAAAACATTGTGAGAAAAGGAGAAAATGCTGGTAACCAGCATTTTCTCCTTTTCCCACAATGTTTTCTACCCTGTCAAAGAAAAATTGCACCATTTGAGCCACATTGAAATTGTCGTCTGCAAATGCTTTTAATTTGGACAAGGCTAAAATTTTATCGTCTGGAAAAGGGTTAACTAATAAGGGATTAAAGTTTTAGACATGAATACAGCATGAAAACATTGTGACAAAAGAAGAAATTGCTTATCACAAATTATTACCCTTTTGCCACAATGTTTTCATATTAA
Source organism: Tridacna gigas (assembly GCA_945859785.2). Classification (NCBI taxonomy): domain Eukaryota; kingdom Metazoa; phylum Mollusca; class Bivalvia; order Cardiida; family Cardiidae; genus Tridacna; species Tridacna gigas. The sequence goes on from OX244035.2 coordinate 58,016,294, forward strand.
GTGACAATAAAACTTGTACGCAGGTGGTAAAGTTATTCTACGTGGAAGACAGATGAAAATTACAAAAGCAGTCGAAAAAACAGATATCTAGAAGACAAACACAGAATTGATGGTATGTGCTAAACACATCCCCACACGCAACTATTTTGTGGGACAATAATAAAACAATGGATAGAAAATACAGCCCACACATCCCACCATTATCCCCGCTTTATCCTAAAACGGAAAGTTATTTCTTCTTGGTCTCTTAAAAAACAAAACTTATAAACAGCCACTTGTGAAAGTGAAAAATGATTTCTTGGCTCTTGCTCTAACAGCATTTTCCTTTTTTTTTTTCCCCCCAATATTTTCAAAAGCCTTCTTCCCAAAGGTCCTTTACCCTTAACCAAACAATCCCAAGTTTTAATGATCCTGAGACAAAGGACTTTGGAAAACATTGTGGGAAGAGGAGAAAATGCTGGTAGCATGCATTTTCTCCTCTTCCAACAATGTTTTCTACCCTATAACGACAGAAAATCATCATTTGAGCTACTTTCAATTTGTCGTCTGCAAATGCTTTTAATTTGGACCAGTTTAAAATTTTGTCATTTGGTAAATAGTTTAAACTATGGATAAAGGGTTAAAGGCTTGGTAATTGATTGATTGAATGGTATTTTATGCTGCCAAGGCTCTGAAGTGTCTTGCCGAAGGACACTCCTATGAAAAACCCAGTGGATCAGGTGGGGCTTGAACCTGGGACCTCCAGGTTACGAGTCAAACACTTTACCACTGAGCCATGCAGGACCCCTGGTACGAGGTAAAGGGAGCTTTCTAAATTTTTCGAAATCACACAAAATTTAAAAAATGATTTATCACTGAATTAAATAAGACTATAGCTGGCGAATTATCAGTAAAGAAGAAAGATAAAAGTGGGATTAAATAATTTTCAATGGTATTTCCTCGATAACCCTCATTAACCCAGGTGTGAAGTTTTACCATTCATCACCCCTGGGACATTCAATTGCAAACCGTCATTTCTATGAATATTCATAAGATTTCTAATTACACCCAATAGCCAATCCAATTTATGGTAACATAACGTTACTCTCTTTTAGTGGAGGATAATCACATTTATTCCGTAACTATGAATAAACCGGGTAAAACCCACATCATTATCAACGAATATGGCGGCTGCCAGTGGGCCTTCCTTCTGTGACATTTGCCTTACAGCCTTACAGGGAAGGCATTACAAATCCTTGTATGCTAAGCTGGAACTCTTATGGGATGAGGCCAAATGTTTTTGTAAACTTTTGTCAACAATGCTCACTGCCTCAGCCATATTTCAAGTATCGCCAAGCTTGATTTGAAACAAGCAATTTGATTGGTTGTAGATGAGGTAAAAATAGAAATGATGGCATATGGTTGATAAAAATAGATTAAATTTTCTCACTGAAAAACTGAGGTTACTAATCAAAATGCCTCATGAATTATTCATGAGAACAAGAAAACATACGTCAGATAACCAAGGGGCGATGAATGTAGTTTACTGAATACATGGGAACTGGGTCAACGAGAATGTTCCCAGATGGGCTATGTAGCTTCTTTAGGTATTTTCAGATGTCGAACTGGAATTTCTAAAAGACCAGCGGAAAAGTCATATTTGTCCTTGATAGAGTAGAAGACATTGTGGGAAGAGGAGAAAATGCTGGTTACCAGCATTTTCTCCTTTTCCCACATTGATTTCAAAAGGCTTCTTTCTCCGAGTCGTTAAAAGTCGGGATTGTGTGGTAAAGGGTCATACAGGAGAGGGAAAAACGCTTCTCATTTCTGTGAAAAGAATAGTTAGATCATTTTGTTTAGATATGTTGTGTTCAGCTGAGAGGACGAGTTCAGCACAACATAATTAAATAAGACGATCTAACAACGCTTTTCATGGAATTGAGTGTTTTTTCCCCTCTCCTGTAATATTATCCAAAATGCAGATGGAATAGCTTCGCATTCACCCCTCGCAGTATGATTGCAGAGAAAAATATATATGAGCCATGCTCTGTGAAAAGAGGGCTTAAGTCTTTACCACACAATCCCGACTTTTAACAACCCCAAGGAAGAAGCCTTTTGAAAACATTGTGGGAAAAGGAAAAAATGTTGGTAAACCAGCATTTTCTCCTTTTCCCACAATGTTTTCTACTCTACCTAAGACAAATTCCATTATTTGAGTCATAATCAAATTGTCGTCTGCAAATTCTTTCAATTTGGACCAGTCAAAATTTTCTCGTTGGTAAAAAGTTAATATATCTGCGAAAAGTATCGACCCATGACAGCCTGCGTAGTCCGCACAGGCTGACCTGGGCCGAAACTTTTCACTATTGGTCAATTTTCTGTATGGGGCCATTCTACCTCAGGCTTCGGTGAATTGTTAAATGAAAGTGGTTATTACGGATCCATAATTAAGTGATGGCTTGATTGGTATCATAGATCACGGAGATGCATTAAGCCCCCTTTTGCCAGAGTGTGACTCATATCTAGTTGCATCTAATGATGTTTAACAAGAAATTTTGATTTATCTCATTAAAACTAAGAAAGTCCCTTTAACTCTTTACCAAACTATACAATTTTGTTCTCAACCATATTGAACACATTTGCAGATTACAAATTAACGGTAGCTCAAGTGATGATTTCTGTCTTTGATAGGATAGAAAACAATGTGGGAAAAGCAGAGAGTGATGGTTACCAGCACTGTCTCCTTTTCCCACAATGTTTTAAAAAGTCTTTTCATTTAGGGTCGTTTAATTCTTTACCAAACGACAAAATTTTACACCTGTCCAAACTAAAAGCAAGTGCAGACGACACAATGGATGTGACTAAAATATTGAAATTTGTTTTGGGAAGGGTAGAAAACATTGTGGGAAAAGGAGAAGATGCTGGTTACCAGCATTTTCTCCCTTTCCCACAATGTTTTCAAGAGCCTTCTTTAGGGTTGTTAAAAGTTGGGATTGTGTGGTAAAGGGTCAGAGGTTCAAGGATGCAATTTTATAAATTTTGATGCTCTGTTTTTTGTCCTGGAAAAAAACATTATTACAAAAAGATAATGACTGAAAATTAGGACCCTACCAGACAGACAAGAAAAAATTATTGAAAATAACCTTAATCATAACTGATCAGGTAGAGATCAATGAGAAACTTCAAAGGTCTGTTATTTCATATAAATATCAAAAGAATCCGCAAGTGCCGCAGTATTCCTTACTATACAGTGAAATTTTCTGCCCCAAGAAACTACTTGAGCCTATTGACAGAAAGTTAATAGGCAGACTAAATTAATAAAATCCATCCAAAAACTTCTAGACAAATATTTAGCGGGCAATTTGTGTTTCTTTATCCAAAAATCTGATGAAGACGAGACTTTATTGATTTCAATTAAACCCTTGCGGTGACAATCTCAATGTGACTTGTTGAGCAGACAGTGTAGATCAAGAATGTGCATAATCTGATCATGGATTTATAATGGTGAAGTTTTTTGATGTAGTGAGACAAAAACAACAAAATGCATTATTAAGGTCTTAAACCCTTTACAAAAACAATTCTATCTTTTCTACCCCTGTTGAAGAAGAGATGTAAACATTGTGATAAAAGGAGAAAATGCTGGAATCACTATTTTCTCCTTTATTTTCTCCTTTTCCCACATTATTTGATACCCTATAAAAGACAAATTTCATCATTAGAGTCACATCTTGTTTGTTGTTTGTGCTTTCGATTTGGACAAATCTAAAATGTTGTAAAATGAAGAGTAAGCATGCATCTCTTTTTATTTTGTGCTCCGATACTTAACCCTTTGGCTGCTAAGCATGACTTGGGTGCTTTTGTGGACAGTGTTGATCAAGATCAGACTGCACATTCTGTGCAGTCTAATCATGAATCTACACTGTCGGCTACGGTAGGTTTTTTTTCCTCACTGAAATCAACTGTGAAATCACAATATTTAGGGTTTCACTATCGAGTGGAAATTTATTTTAATAGCAGTTTATGGGTTATTTTGCTACTTCCTGAACAGACGGGCATCAGACAGTTTTGGAAACATCCTTTAAAAATTGGGATAACCTCACATTAACCCTTTCCCAAACAAGCCCTGGTTTTCACGTGTCCGCAGTACAAGTCTATTGAAAACACTGTGGGAAAAGGAGAAATTGCTCGTAACGAGCAATTTCTCCTTTTCCCACAGTGTTTTCTACCCTTTTTGATAACTTTCTGCCATTTTCATCAAATTTAAAATTGTCGTCTGCAAACTCTTTCAATTTGGACCAGTCCAAAATTTGTCGTTTGGGAAAAGGTTAAATTATGTTTCCAAAATCAATTTAAAAATAAAAGTACCATGGTAAAAAGGAAAATTGCTTGCTGCAAGCAATTTCATTTGCTGCCACAATTTTTTCAAAGATTATCTGCTGTAAAATAACCAATTCTCTGCAGAAAGGAAAAGAGGTAACAATGTTATACCTAGTTGATCTGTGTAAGTCAAACAAGAAAATGTGATCATCTGCTTCGTCAATTTTTTCAACCCAATTCAAAATCTGAAAGGAAAAAGTTCAGCTCACGTCTGATATCAATAACTGGGTGATTCTCCCAGGAAAACACGGAGACAATTATGAACGTGTTTTTATCACTTTCTCAGACAAGTCTTTGTCAGCATTTTTGTTGTTCAAATATCAAATTAGTTATATAGTATTTGTAATAAAAAAAAATGCCTTAATATTGCATCAGTCAGTATAACCATTTGCAATCTTTCATGGAAAAATGCTCGCCAACTCTGACAGAATTCCTATATTATCTCATTTAACATGAAGATGAGATATGACAAAGAAATCCTCTGACAATAAAAGGTCTGTAATTTTAACCCTTAGGTTGCTTAGTGCAACTCACAGTAACAACCGATCATATAAGACTTTTGACTTTGTTCAAAATTCTGACACAACTGCATGTCACCAAAATACTTGCTCTTGGTGGCACAAACAATTGTACGAGTGTTGCTAAACATTGTGAACCTCTGCACGACAAGACACGCAAGCTTGCGCGACTTGCTTATGGTATTTGATTGCTTAGACGTCATACAACACTTACACGTGCATTGGGAATCTCTAGCTACCAGTCATGCGTTTGGCTGCATTTGGAAGGTGGCTATTAGACAATTCTTATCACCTTGTGCAACACTGAACTGCTGTTGTACGACTTAAATCTTTACCAATTGACAAATTTTTTACCAGTCCAAATTGAAAGCTTTTGCAGACTTTTGCTGGTTACCAGCATTTTCTCCTTTTCCCACAATGTTTTCAAAAGGCTTCTTCTTCAGGGTCGTTAAAAGTCGGGATTGTGTGTTAAAGGGTTAAAAAGACTCTTTGTGACTTTTTTAAAAAGGAAAATCTGCCAGTTGATGAAATTGTCTCCACTCCTTTTTGAAGAAAGCTGGAAGCTGCTGTGGCTAACTTTCTGTTTTAGCTTCGTGTTTGATGCCCATTTTTGAAGATACTTTGTTTGCCCTTTGGAGTTCAGTGTTGATCATGATTGTGAAACCAGTCCCATCCGAACACCTGACCAATGAGGACCATTCCTGTAAATCAAATTATCTCCCTTGCCAGATAAAGACTAAAGGTAACCAAATAACAGATTGGTCCTTTTACCTGTATTCCTTTGTTTTTATCCTTGATTCCCTTGGGGATGTTTCAATAAAAATAATTTGATTTATGATCACATTTAAGGTCTCCATGTAAATTTAAAGCAAATCATGTTCTCACTCAACAGAGAAATGTACATAGATCAATTTGTAAAACAATCTAACCCCATTTAGCCGAGATATTATCTCAAAAACATATTTGTGTATTGCAAGAAAATCAAGGATTTTAACTAATCTCTTTATCAGGACCAATATAGTACTGGAGAGGAATCAGGGGAGATAACTGAAAAATGGTTCTCATTGCAGTGTTGAGGTAAATCATACAACAATACCATCAATCCCAACAGTTCTATGGTCAACAGTATATCAATCACAGTTACTCGTGCAACAATCACAGGTTAACATATGATTGCTCGCACAAGCAAATGCACCTTTGTCTGGCACTGGTCGCTTCCACTCACTCTTGTTGAACAACTTCTGTAGCATAAAATTTTGTGAAAGCTTTTTGCAATCCATAGTGAGGATAGGTTTTTTTCATGGATTGTATGACCAAATTGTTCCAGTCAGCCAAACTCAAATTGTGACAGGGGCTTTACTCTTCTACAGAAGAAAATGTACTTGATTGACCTCTATAGCTCATTACCAAGTGAAAAATTTTTACTTGTCCAACTTGAATGCATTTGGAGAGGACACATATTAAAAAAATAATTAAAGAAATTGTATTTACGTATGAACACATTATGGGGATTGTGTGGTAACGAGCATTTTTTCCGTTGTACACAATGTTTTCTAAAGCTTTTTTCCTCAGAGCGGCTAAAACTAGGGTTAGTTTTGTAAAGGATAAAAAAGCAATAATATCATCCATTGTGCACTTGTAGGACATTATGGACAGACAAATTCAATGATGTCATTGTTTTCCACCAACACTTTGCGAGTTACTTGGTCCAGTTGGCTATCCCCATAAGTTCCAAAAAACTGTTCTACACTGCCCCAGAGGTGTAGCTTGCCCAAAATGAAGTATATGTAAAAGAGATACCAAAGGTATCATCCGAGGCGCGAAGTGCCAAGAGGGGGGAGGGGGATTTTCTAGGAGAGTCTGGAAGGCCTTCCCCTGAAAATGTATGAATTGTAGAAGCTATATGGTGGACTCTGGTGATGTTTTTTGGCAAAATTGTCTTTCTTTTTTTTATGCACAAAATATGCACCCTGATCTTCGATCTACACTGTTTACTTCACTGGCACACCATAGATAAAAAGAAAAACCTGAAATTGCAATTAAATGTGTTTAATTTCCAGACTTGAAATGTCTTTTGGGTTTATTCAGCACCCTAAGTGTTTACCCTTTACCAAACAAAAAATCTTAGTCTTGTCCAAATTTAAAGCATTTGCAGATGACAAATTAAGTGAAGCTCAAATGATGAATTCTATCTTTGATAGAGATCATTGTGGGAAAAGAAGAAAATGCTGGTTAGCAGCATTTTCTCCTTTTCCCACAATGTTTCTTCAAAGAGTTTCTCTTTTAGGGTCATCAAAAGTTGGGATTTTACACAAGCAGTTGTTTTTTTTTTTTTGACAAAACTTACCCTGTAAAACCTAGCATATGAAAAATGGTGTCCAACTTTATCATCTGTATTAATGTCAGTATTTTTCCCATATTTCTTAAATGGAATGGAAAAATTTGTTACTTTTATGGTGTTCTGGTACATGGAACAGAACAAATGGATAACTATTTAGGAAGTGATAAAAGTCAAAACTTTCGGTGTCTGGCAAATTTTTCTCTTTCCACTGTGAAATAGAAATTTTAATACCACAGTGAATATACTGAAGAATTCTGATTGGTAAATACTATTATTTTAGCATTGCATCGTTATTTCAAAAACTGATACTGGTAGCTAAGTTTCTTTGACCAGCAAAAGCTTCATCACCTGTACCTAGCTCACTAAGCATTTCACAGTAAAATGCTACATGCAGACTAACCCTTTTCTTGGGGCCAAGCCCCCGTAGCTTAGTCAGTAGCGTACAGGACTTCAGAACAGGAGGTTGCTGGTTCGATCCCTGGCTTGGCCAATTTCTTTCCGAGGATTGATGATAGTCATCGCGACAGGATTCATTCCTCTCTCACCGCTGACCATTGTTTCGACGAAGGTTATGTGGGAAAGCAGCCAGTGGCTTGGAAAGAATATTGTGCAGAGTACTGGTAAAAGAAACTCCAGGAAAGCATGGATAGGTGCACTGGCCGCCGTGATATAACTGAAATAATGTTGAAAACGGCGTTAAACACCATACAATCAATCAACCTCTTCTTGGAGTGCACTATAACTTATGGTTACAGTGAGGCATAGCTGGAGAGACCAACCGACTACTCAAATACGATGGTTTTGTCTTACTAATACTTTAAATTGCTTGATTTCATCATTCTGGGGTTAAGAGATTGCGTAAAAAGTGTTTTATGCCAATTTCAAAAGTGATTTAGTCATATCAATGAGACAGCTCATTTATTTATACATGTGCGTCCTGGGTTTCAGCAGTGCTACATTAGGACTCTGACATGTCTTACCCAAGGGCACTCCCATGAAAAACCCACAGATATCACTTTTTCTTGGAGAGTTCATGAAAGCTTGACCATCATGACGTTAGTGCATGTATTGTACAGCTAAGCCACATTGAGAATGCTGAGATTGACCATAGAATTCCGGAAAGGGGCAATTGGGACTGCTGCAAGCTGGGCAGTCTAAGCAACAGAAGTTTGTGCCCTTTTAACTGCATCTTCGAAAGCCAAGGATACTAAGGTAGTACCCTTGGCCGCTCGCCTCTTTAAAAATCGAAACTCCCGCTGCGCCATTTCATTGGATGCGATCAAAACCCATCGTGTCCAGTCAAATCATCCGTAACAAGAAATCTTCCGGGAAACAGAAAACAAAAATGGCGGCACCCGTCAAAAATGAAAGTTGTCGTGTTTGTGACGAAAATTTGCCAAAAAAAGAGTAGACAATCGATATTTAATGAGTTTTTTATAGTTCAAGATCAATTATGTGAAATATTAGGACGGATTCCACAACCAAATGATTGCGAATCATCGTAGATCTATGTCTGATTAATTTCAGAAAATTGTGATGAATCTGAAAGCGCAGCCATATTTGATGCAAAGCCTAACAAATTTTATTACGAGCATTTTGATTGGTCAGAAATAACATCAGCAAAGGTTACGCAACTCGTGATATTTGATAGGTGGCGCAGCGGGAGTTTCGATTTTTAAAGAGGCGAGCAGCCAAGGGTACGTAACGAACAAAGTGGAGTTAGTATCCTTGGCTTGCAAAGATGTTTTAACTGCATCCCTTCCACAATTGCCAGATTGTGCAGAAATTTTGATCAAGACAGGTATGCAAGATTTGTTATCTCTGTTTACTGATGGAAGAACAAACAAAACAATAAATCATTTACACAGATGTGCATGTTTGATTAAATTTTCTCCACACTCTGGCAATCGTAGATGGGGCACAGTTTGGGGCAGGGGCTGTTGCTTAAACTGGCCAGTCCAATAGCCCGTCCTAGAACTTCTGTGGTCAATCTCGGCATTTTCAACGTAGTTTAGCTGTACATTACAAGTGATAAAATGAAGGCTGAGCTTTCCTTGACCTGTTAACCCTTTCCCAAACAAACCCTGGTTTTCACGTGTCTGCAGTACAAGTCTTTTGAAAACACTGTGGGAAAAGGAGAAATTGCTCGTAACGAGCAATTTCTCCTTTTCCCACAGTGTTTTCTACCCTTTTTGAGACCTTTCTGCCATTTTCATCAAATTTAAAATTGTCGTCTGCAAAATCTTTCAATTTGGACCAGTCCAAAATTTGTCGTTTGGGAAAAGGTTAAGAGAAAGTGATACTGGCATATAATCACATGCTGCACATCTTACTCATTTGGTGCCAAACAAATATTTTGTCATTTGTTCAGTCAGCTGTAACAGAAAGTCAATAAAATGTACATGGCGAATTTCACGTGCTGGAGGAATTGGTTGTGAAATGTTTATGGTGTAGGAATCTAATTTGAAAAAAGTAACACATAATTTTGGTGTTGCATTGGAAGTTTGGTCTACAATGGATGCCAAAGAATTATTGGTCCTGTACAATAAGTGCAAACAGTTTGTTGGCAGCAGATATATCTACTGTAATTTCTCAGCCATGCAAAGTTTGTACAATTGTAATTAAATTCTGGCCCCATCATGAGATGATAGAATTACAAATAATTATTTTATTACAGATTTGTTAAGCATTATCACTTTTATGGGCTTGCACTCAGTACTTGTTGTGAGTAAATGGAGGTACCTGCATGCACCAAAGGCAGTTTTCTTCTTGACCAACTTCTTCAAATCTTGTAACAAAATAAACTATAGAACAAGGTGTTCAGCTGTATTACCTGCCAAAGATACATATAACCCCTAGTTACTTGCCAGTATTTTTAACATATTTCTTATATGGAATGGGGAAGATTTCCTTCTGTATTGCTGACCTGCAGGGGTGTGCAACATTTCGTGGAAAACCACATTCATCAAAAACAATCCCTGGCCCTGACCCATACCCTAACCCAGACGAATTGTGGCTCAAATCTACCTCCCAGACAGCGCTTTTCATGAAATAAATCTCGGAATTTAGCAATCGGTATTTCAAAACATACATGGATTTTGACAAAACACACTTTCGACAAAATGACAGGCACCAACCTGCAGTACTTCAATCTGGAAAATGAAATGGTACAAATGAGTCAATACCAGAGAGTTACAAAGATCAAAATTTTACAGGATGACAAACTTTACTTTAACTCTTTACCACACAATCCCGGGTTTTAACGACCCTAAAAGAGAAGGCTTTTGAAAACATTGTGAGAAAAGGAGAAAATGCTGGTAACCAGCATTTTCTCCTTTTCCCACCATGTTTTCTATTCCATCCAATATATAAATCACCATTTAAGCTATATTTAATTTGTCATATGCAAATTCTTTCAATTTGGTCCAGTTCAAAATTCTGTCGTGTGGTAAAGCGTTAATACCATGATGGTGATAAGTGAATGTGATTGGTCAATCATAAACTTTGCAAATAGCTTTTGAAACAACAACGACAAATTTTTGAACTGGACCAAATTCAAAGCATTAATTTGCAGACGACAAATTAAGTGTTGCTAAAATGATGATTTCTGTCCCCGATTGGGTAGAAAACATTGTGGGAAAAGGAGAAAATGCTGGTTACCAGCATTTTCTCCTTTTCCCACAATGTTTTCAAAAGGCTTCTTACTCAAGGTCTAAAATCTGTTCAAGTACCTGTGGAATGCACAAACTTGATGGGTACCTGGGTGTTGAGTCAGTATTGTCTAAATTCAGTGCTGTTGCTAGAGTCATCATAACATTTTGACTGGTTTCTTCAGCTATGATAAATTGATTGATTGATTTTTTGGTGTTTAACGCCATTTTCAACATTATTTCAGTTATATCGCGGCGGCTAGTGCACCTATCCATGATTTCCTGGAAATTCTTTTACCAGTACTACGCACAATATTCTTTCCAAGCCACTGGCTGCTTTCCCACATAAACATCGTCGAAACGATGGTCAGCGGTGAGAGAGGGATGAATCCTGTCGCAATGACTATCATCAATCCTCAAAAAGAAATTGGCTGAGCTGGGGATCGAACCAGCGACCTCCTGTTCTCAAGTCCTGTGCACTACCGATTGAGCTACGGTGGCTCGGCAGCTATGATAAATAAGCAATTATCATGTTTTAGTTACTTTCCTGGTGCTTGTTATGCTTTTAGCTGCATGGGAAAATTGGATATCTCGGAGAAGATAGGGAATGGCGGTGGGTGAGTGGAACTACATGTACTACAAAACATGGTAAACAGACAAGAATTTACAGTGCTATATACACACTGTATAGAGTTCATCTACATCTGGTAAGGTGACATTAAAAACAAATGCACTGTGCCTACTGTCTGGGATAATCTAATTCAGAATCACTTATTCCCTTGAAGTGTGACCTTACTGGGAACATTTGGTAGGAAAGCAATATTTATCTATGGAAGAAATGTAATATTTCAAGACTTTTTTTCTTTTTAAATCGAATCCTTCAAATTTTTACCATGCTACAAATCTAGGTTAAAGTTGTGGACAGCAAAAGAAAACAGTCCATGACAATTAAAAAATATTCCATCCCGGAATGACTTTTAAGCAGAAAACAATGACTAAATGAAAGAAAAAATCAACTCTTTACTTGACAGCATCATTTGAGGCTGGTCCAAGTTGTGATGACAAATTGAATGTGACTCAAACGTTTGAATTTGTCGTTGAAATGGAAAATATTTTGGGAAAAGGAGAAAAAGCTGTTTACACAGCATTTTCTCCTTTTCCCAAAATGTTTGCAAAAGCCTTCTTCCAGAGGGTCGTTAAAACTACGGGATTGTGCGGTAAAGGTTAAAAAGATAGTATTGAATTAATATGATAAGATGTATTGATGCATGTGAAAGAAAATGTGGAAGCAGGAATATTTTCACAAATTCTACATTAATTTTGCTACCAAGTTTTACAAAAGTGGCCTACTCTAGGATCAGAAAGGTCAGAAAAAAGTTGTCCATGCATACAGAATGATGATGGTGGCGTTAATTCTGGAATTACAATTACCATATGTGAGGTTGTATGTGAAGTCGTGAATATTGAGGGCAGGTGCACATGTCGACAATATAATCATATGATATGATTTATAGAATATGTCAGATGTCAAAATTGGATGTTCATTGTTCAGAAAGTTGAAAATTCTGTGAAAACTATTGTGAATATTTAATGAGTTCCCCTTAACTATTTTCTGGACAATAAAGTTTTAGACTCTTCAAAATTCAAAGCATATGCAGACGACGTATTAAAGATGGCCCAAATAATGGTGCTTGCCTGTTACAAAGTAGAAAATATCGTTGAAAAGGAGAGAATGTGGGTATGGAATGCTGGTTACCAGCATATTCTCCTTTTCCCACAATGTTTTCAAAAGCTTTCTTGCTCAGGATTGTGTGGTAATGGGTTAACTCTTTGTTGGACTATAGAATTTCAGACTAGTTCCAACTGAAAGCTTTTCAAGACAACAATTGAAATGTGGCTCAAACAATGGGATGAAAAACATTGTGGGAACAGGAGGAAATCATGATCTTCAGTATTTTCTCTGTTTCCAACACCGGTTTAACCCTTTACCATATGCCAAAATGCTAGACTGGTCAAAATTGAAAGCAAGTGCAGGCAACAATTTCAATGTGGCTCAAATAGAGAAAATTGTCTTAGAAAGTGTAGAAAACTTTGTGGGAAAGGGAGAAAATGCTAGTCACCAGCATTTTCTCCTTTCCCCACAATGTTTTCAAAACACTTTCTTTTTCAAGGTCATTAAAACTCGGGATTGTGTGGTAAAGAGTAAAAGAGTGTTCTGCTTTAGGGTCATTGAAACATGAGACTGTCTGGTAAAGCAGTCAAAGGCATCATTCTTGACAAAGGCATACTGAACATGACTAATGACCAGTATGCACAGCTGATATGGCATGCAACACACGAAAAGGGGCCTTCGGACAAATGCGTAACAGTGTGTCGTCCCAGATCAGCCTTTGCTGTCTGTGACTAATCCTACATGACACTTCCCGTTTTTGTGCGATTTTCTGTGTCATGAAGTCTACTGTATGAAAAAAATCTAATGTAGTCGTAAAGTGCCATCTCGGGTTAGCCTGCGCAGGCTAATACGAGACGACAGTTTACGCAAATGTCCGAAGGTCTCATTTCGCATGTTGCGGGCCATATAAAAAACTGTCAAGGAAGCTGTATTTGTACAGCAATATTTTTACAGATGCATAACGGATATCGGGCGATTTGGGGTCAATCTGCAGGTCGGACAAAACCGTGCAACTGGGCTACCTCTACTTACAGAGGTTTTAATAGTGTTCTGCTTTAGGGTCATTGAAACATGAGACTGTCTGGTAAAGCAGTCAAAGGCATCATTCTTGACAAAGGCATACTGAACATGACTAATGACTAATATGCACTGCTGATATAATAAACTGTCAAGGAAGCTAGCTGTATTTGTACAGCAATATTTTTACAGATGCATAAAAAATGAGCCATGCCCAGGCAAAATGGAGTTTAGTGCATGTCTATGATGCTTTATACAAAGCAATCTGTCACATAATTATAGATCCATAAAATCCATTTTGTCTGAAAACCAACGGAATCCTCAGGTAGAAGGGTCCTTTGACACCCAAAAAATTCAGCAAAAGCCAACAGTTTCGACTGACTTCTTGCACCGACTTCTTGCAGATGCATAAAACCCTCTTTACATGTAGCATGGCTCAAATCTATGAGAAAGCTGAAAAATTTTTCCCCTTTACATAAACTGTTTAACCCTTAACCACACAATCCTCTTAACAACCCTGAGGCAGAAGCCTTTTGAAAACATTGTGGGAAAAGGAGAAAATGCTGGTAACCAGCATTTTCTCCTTTTCTGGTAACCAGCATTTTCTCCTTTTCCCACACTGTTTTCTACTTCATCTTGGACAAATTTCGCCATTTGAGCCACCTTTAATTTGTCATCTGCAAGTGCTTTTAATTTGGACCAGTCTAAAATATTGTTGTTTGGTAAAGGGTTAACTTTCACAATGAAACTGACATGTTAGTCCATATAAGTTTAGATATTACAAGGCAGCTAAGGCCAGTATCATGATCGAAAAACAAATGGACTCTACATACCTAACAGTCTAAGAATTGATTCTATACCACCCGACAATATTGTAGACTGGTCCAAGTTGAAAGCATTTGCAGACAACAAATTAAATGTGGCACAAAAACTGAAATTTGCCTCTGGAAGGGTGAAAACACATTGTAGGAAAGGGAGAAAATGCTGGTTATACAATGTTTTCAAAGGCCTACTTTTTCATGGTCATTAAAAGTCAGGATCTTGTGGTCAAGAGTTTTGTACAAAACGATAAAATTTTAGGCTTGTTCAACTTGAAGCCATTTGCTGACATCAAATTTCATTTGGCTTTGTCATTAACCTGCTAAATAAGTTAAACCTTACCACACAATCCCAACTTTTATTGACCCCGAAGAAAATGCCTCTTGAAAACATTGTAGGAAAAAGAGAAAATGCTGGTAACCAGCATTTTCTCCTTTTCCCACAATGTTTTCTACCCTTCCCAAATCAAATATCAAGTTTTGAGCAACATTTCATTTGTGCGTCTGCAAATGCTTTTAATTTGGACCAGTCTTAAATTTTGTCGTTTGGTAAAGAGTTAAATTAAACTTTCAAGCCAATGGTAAAAACTCAGATAAAGCTACTTCAAACTTAGTTTTTGGAGAAAACTATTTCCTTATCAGACAGTGTAGATCCAAGATCAGACTGCACAATCTGGGCAGTCTGAAATTGATCTACACTGCCTGGAAAAACTCGGTCTCATTTAGCAGCCTGAGGGTTAAATGGAAGAATTTGTCTGTGAAAGAGTAGAAAATATTGTGAGAAAAGGAGAAAATGAATGATTATCAGCATTTTCTCCTTTTCCCACGGTGTTTTCAAAAGCATTATTCTTCAGGGTCGTAAAAAACATGGAATTGTGTGGTAAAGGGTTAATTTCTTGTCTGCAAGTTGCTTTTTTATTTGGACAAGTCTAGAATTTCGCCATCCATAAAAAGGCTGATAAACATTCCAATATATGTGAAAAAAAATTATACCAATAGGAGGAATTGCACATTATGAGCAATTTTTTTTCTTATGTCACTATGTTTTCAAAAGTGGTGTTCTGCAAAAAGACAAAAACATGTCGGCAGAGAGCAACGAGTAAAGCCCATCAATCATGCACTGTAAATGAACCATAAAACTGGCATTATCACAATTTTCCTGGCTCCAATCTGTCAGTTAACCATTTACCACACAATCACATGTTTTAACTCTTTACCAAACAACAGAATTTTGGACTCTTCCAAATTCAAAGCAATTGCAGATGACAAATGAAATGTAACTTAACCCTTTACCACACAATTCCAACTTTTAATGACCCTGAGAAAGAGGCCTTTTGAAAACATTTTGGGAAAAGGAGAAAATGCTGGTAACCAGCATTTTCTCCTTTTCCCAGAATGTTTTCTATCCTATCAAAGAACTTATAAGCACATTTGTAGTAATTTTGAATTTATTGTCTGCTGATGTTTGGAATGTGCAAGAGTCTAAAATTTGTTGTGTGGGAAAGGGTTAAATGATGGTTTCTATCTTACATAGGGTTGAAAACATTGTGGGAAAGGATGAAAATGCTGGTTATGAAACTTTAACACATGCTCAACAGTTATTGCTGTTGGCCAGCATTTTCTCTTTCACCTTTTACCACACAATCCCAACTTTTAACAACCTTCAGTAGATAGCCATTTGAAAACACTATAGGCAAAGCAGAAAATGCTAACCAAAAAATTTTTCTCTTTTTCCCATAATGTTTTCTACTCTTTAAAAATATCTAAATATTCTTTAGTTTGAGTGAGTTATGCTTAAATTGTCGTCTGCAAATGCTTTCAACTTGGTCCAGTCCAAAATTTCATCGTTTGGTGCAGAGTTAACTCTTTACCGCACAATCCCGACTTTTAACGACCCTCAGAAAGAAAACTTTGGAAAACATTGTGGGAAAAGGAGAAAATGCTGGTAACCAGCATTTTCTCCTTTTCCCACGTTTTCTAACCTTCCCAAATCAAATTTTAATTTTTGAGTCACCTTTATTTTGTCGTCTGCAAATGCTTTCATTTTGGACCAGTCTAAAATTTTGTCGTTTGGTAAAGGGTTATTTCTAGGTCTGCTACAATCTATAAACTCACAATTTCATAGAAAAACTCCAGAATTCCTTTGAGATCATAGAAAGGAAGAGAATAAAATGTCATTAGGGCTTAAAGAGGATTGTTGCAGACTTTTTCAAAAACCATAAACAACCATCTATATGGGGAGACTGGGATACAGATCAAATCTTGAAAAGACAATGGAATGGTTATCAAGAAAATGTCAGGCTACCACAGACACCAAATTACAGACAACTCTTTTCTCTGAGGCTAGCCATTCCCAGCATTCCACACTTAGCCCAGGAAAAAGAAAACTACTGAATGTTTGGAATACTGTTTCATACATTTTCTTTTATCGACTCTTAGCTTGCTTTAATAGTGGAATATTAAGTGAAACTGAGGATATTTTCGATCAAAACCAAATGCAAAGATTGTGCAGTAAGATATATATATAGACTAGGTATTGATCTATACTATCCACCATTTTGAGAAACATTCAGGTCAAATTGCTAAAAATGGGTTTTGTCCTCTGACAAAAAATTCGTTGAAATATGTTTGAATTGTAGAAAATGTAGATCAAGATACAACTGAAGTGATCATGTAGTCTAGAATGTGCAGAAACATCTGGACTGATCGTTGATCTTAACTCTCAGTCATCTGGAGAGATATTCTCCTAAAACTGCTAAAGATGGTTTTTATTAGCTCGACTGTTTTTTTAGAAAAGATTGAGTTATTGAGGTAGCCCTCTTGTCAACTGCGTCTGAATTGTTGTCTGTGTAGTGATCGTCATCTGCGTTGTCGTGAAAAAACTTTGGCTTTTTATATGTATGTGTAACTGAAGATAATTATTTACTTCAAACTCAGACAAGTTGTTAACTATTAAAAAGGGGACCCATGCAAAAGGGGCAGGTAACTATCAAAGTATTTTTGACACAATTATGCCCCCTTTTCGGCTTAAAATTTTGCCTGAAAATCAAGCAACTGCAGCCAAGTATTTGCACCCACATGCGGTGCTTTAGTAAGATTATCTGGCATAGAAATGGACAAAGAAGATCAAAGGTCAGACTGCATGTTCTGTGCTGTCTGATACTACATGGGGGTCACTTTGAAGGCAAAACAGGAAATGACATCATAGCGTGCCCAAAAGGCAAAACAGGAAATGACGTCATAGCGTGCCCAGCTGCAGGCAGGTCATAGAGTGCAAATTTGCATAGTTATGGTTTTTTAATTGCTTTGTTATTGCTTTTTAATGACTGATGCATGACGTCATAGCGTGCCCAGGTGCATCAAGGTCAGGTATTTATAGAAACGCTCTTGAATCGTGAGAACCGGAAATGGTATGTCCGTATAAGGAAAAGACGGGGTCCTTGACGATGCGAGCGTCGGTCAGGTAGTTTTAGAAACGACGCGGCGGGTGCGTGCAAACTGGAAACGGTATGTCCGTATAAGGAAAAAGCGGGTCACAGACGACACGAGCGTGATGCGAGCGCGGAGTCATCATGGTGAGTCACGCCGTGTATGGCGCGAAAAAACTGGAAACATTTTATCCAAATAAGGAAAAGAGCGTCCGAGTCGAGAATTCGTGGGAAAGCAGCTCCTAGGAGAATATAAGAAAAGGTGTTGAGCTTTGAAAACTGCATTCAAATCTTCACGTTGAGCGAATTTGAGCATGACTGATTAAATCAGAAGTTTATTTTACGTTGTATTCTCTTTTGCTGCCAGACAGTAAAATAAGGTAAGATTTTTCTTTGTATTTTATTTCAGTAATGTTTTTTTTTTGGTGAAGATCAATCTAGAGAGGTACTATGATCCTATCGTTGTTCAATCTAGATCTGGATCCGTATTTGTTATCGTCTAGACTATCAAAACTTTATGAGAAGATTAGAACAAGAGGGCCATGATGGCCCTGAACCGCTCACCTGAGTCAATAGGCCAAACATTCTGACCAAATTTCACAAGTATCTGACTGAAAATGTGGCCTCTATAGCATGCACAAGGTTTTTCGATGATTTGACCTAGTGACCTAGTTTTTGACCCCACATGACCCACTTTTGAACTCATGTGAGATTTTATCATGCTGAACATTCTGACCAAGTTTCGTAAGTATTTGACTGAAAATGTGGCCTCTAGAGCCTACACAAGGTTTTTTGAAGATCTGACCTAATGACCTAGTTTCTGACCCCACATGACCCAATTTCGAACTCGTATGATATTTTATCAAGACAAACATTCTGACCAAATTTCCACATTCTGACCAAATTTCACAAGTATCTGACTGAAAATGTGGCCTCTAGAGTACACACAAGATTTTTCGAAGATTTGACCCAGTGACCTAGTTTTTGACTCCACAAGATTCAATTTCGAACTCGTCCCAGATTTTATCAAGACAAACATTCTGACCAAGTTTTCATGAGGATCGGACTGAAAATGTGGCCTCTAGAGCGTACACAAGGTATTTCTAAGATTTGACCTAGTGACCTAGTTTTTAACCCCACATGACTCAATTTCGAACTCGTCTCAGATTTTATCAAGACAAACATTCTGACGAAATTTCACAAGTATCTGACGGAAAATGTGGCCTCTAGTGCATACACAAGGTTTTTCCAAGCTCTGACCTAGTGACCTAGTTTTTGACCCCAAATGACCAATTTCGAACTCATCTGAGATTTTATCAAGACAAATATTGTGACCAAATTTCACAAGTATCTGACTGAAAATGCGGCCTCTAGAGCATACACAAGGTTTTTCGAAGATTTGACCTAGTGACCTAGTTTTTGACCCCACATGACCCAATTTCAAACTCGTCCAAGATTTTATCAAGACAAACATTCCGACCAAGTTTCATGAGGATTGGACTGAAAATGTGGCCTCTACAGCATACACAAAGTTTTTCTAAGATTTGACCTAGTGACCTAGTTTTTGACCCCACATGACCCAATTTCGAACTCGTCTGAGATTTTATCAAGACAAACATTCTGACCAAGTTTCTTGAGGATCGGACTGAAAATGTGGCCTCTAGAGCGTACACAAGGTAGAAAGTTGACGACGCACGACGGACAACGCACGATGGACACAGCACGATCAGAATAGCTCACCATGAGCACTTCGTGCTCAGGTGAGCTAGAAAAAATATGTTAAGCATACACCAAAATGTAAAAGATTCTGAATGAACGAGGCTCATGGAAAAGTATTTATGCAATCTTTACCTTTCCTCCGCGGTACGATGTTTTACTGAGTAAGAAAGAAAAACGTGTGAATAAATGGCAGATCATACGAGACCATTTGCTTTAAGAGCCGAACCTTTTTCAAATGATAGTTATTAGGCTTCTTGTCAAGAAATGGTTATTTATCAGGATAAGATAAGAAAAAAAAAATCAATCCGAATACGGTGTACAAAAAAAAGGAAACAGATTAAACATGCTAAATTCCTCCCTCTATCGCACATCGATGCATACAGAAAATCTTTTCACACTTATGGAGCCATGACCGTATTTTTCAGCCTGTTACTAACTTTTTCATTTTTAG
Source organism: Tridacna gigas (assembly GCA_945859785.2). Taxonomy (NCBI): domain Eukaryota; kingdom Metazoa; phylum Mollusca; class Bivalvia; order Cardiida; family Cardiidae; genus Tridacna; species Tridacna gigas. The sequence goes on from OX244035.2 coordinate 58,036,264, forward strand.
AAATAAGTGGTTGGTACCTGCGGACCGATGTTGAAGGAGAGTTTGAATTTTCCTATGGTGCAGGAAATATCGTGGTATCTCGAACCTAAAGCCAATGCAACTCGTTTGAAAGACCGCTAATTCGCTGAGCTGAGCAAGCACCAAGAATGAAAAGGATCTTGACCTCTATACAAGTACTCTCGCTGGAACATTACAGAAAACCTTTTCCCTTATGGCACTCATTTTTTCGGTCTGCTACTAACCTTTTCCTTTGTCAAAATAAGTCCTAAGTATCTGTGTACGGATTTTAAGGGAAGCTTCGAATTTTCCTAAGGTACAAAAAAAGATCGCAATATCTCGATCCTGAAGCCAGTGAAACTCGTTTAAAAGACCTCTAACTCGCTGAAGGTCGTAAGACTAATCGGAGAAGGGTCTTAACCCCGGAACAAGTACAGACGTTGTAACCTTTCAGAATACCTTTCCCGAGGGACTGATTTTTTCCGTCTGCTACTAACTTTTTTATTTGTCGAAATAAGTAGTAGATACCTGCAAACCAATTTTAGGGGCAGCTTTGAATTTTTCAATGGTGCAAAAATGACTGTGGTATCACCTCATCGCAGTCAATGCAACTCGGCTGAAGTGACCACTCACTCGCGGAGAAGACGAAACAACTTAGAAAAAAGGGTTTTAACCTTCGAGATAAATGCGTGTTGAAATAGTTCTAAAACCTTTAACCTACTGTGTCGACTTTTTGCGGACTGCTACTAACTTTTTTTCGGGTACCCGCGGACCGATTTTAAAGAAGACTTTGAACCTTTTTTTTTCTAGGATGCTAGAATGAATATAATACCTCGTCCCTACAGCCAAAGCAATTTAAAGAACCGTCAAATGGAGGCTCGGAATAGCTAGTTCGGGAGAAGGTGTTTATAATTCTAAAAAAAAAGCTTTACCTTCTAGAATGTTCTTTTTTAATCTCTTACCTACGTTTAAAAGGCTACTACAGCGTACATTTTGACTAATTATGGATACTAATCTCACGACAATTTTTTCGCATATTTCCTCGTTTTAAAAAAAAAATACGTATAAGATAAATCTAAACTTTTTTACAGAAGTACATACCAGGGCTACAGAAATCCGAAAAATTGTCGGATCAGACCGATTCATAACACAGAAAACCGATTTATTTTCAAAAACTTGCTTAAAAATCGGGCCAAGAAATCTCGATACGGCCAGTTGGAAACAAACTTACAAACCTTTAAATGTCACTGCAGGCATATTTAGACACCTGTATTGAACGTCAGGCCAAGTGTCAAACTGTTAATTGTCCCTATTTAATCCGATTATCTCCGTTTTACTTTGACAGTAAACACAGGTTATCGAGATCTGGTCTTGCCTCGTTGCCCCTCGCGAGATTAATTCCTTCTCGCAAGAGTGCGACAATTAACACAGAGCGGCGGACCCAATTAAATTCTTGAAATTAAAAAAAAAAAGCTTTGATGTGTTTGATCTTTTACATGTAATTAAAGAAAGGCATTTTATTTATTTTGTTGTTATTGTTCATTGCCATACTAAACTGGCCTAGAAAGACACGAGGAATAGTAATTAGTTCGGTACTTTCATTACTTAGTTAGATCAATAGAATTTGCGATTGTTATTTAATTAATGAATGCAATTAGCAACAGTACTTTATGGTATATAAGGCACAGACTTACCTTGAGTATTCATCATTCAATTTTTTTGAAATGGCTCAACGTAGCATCTTATCGATGTTCAAAACATCAAACGACCGGCTTGGCAACCCGGTCCAAGACAAAATCCGGCTTGGGCAACCGGATTCTGCAGAAATGCAGTCAGAAAATAGAATTATTAATCCAAAACTGACAGAAGATCAGGAACTGATAGAATCAGAAAGTCGGGGTGGCGACCCGGCTTTTACTGATTCGGCATCGGCGTTTTTACCGTCGAAAATAAACACACAGGCAAATTTGCCTAAAATGAGGAAAAGAAAACGTAGCTGGGATAATTCCTCTGGGCATGAAAGTAAAGTGGAAAAGCTTAATGCCAGTAATTCTAATAAAAACTGGCAAGAACGGTGGCTAGACGATTTTAAATGGCTAAAATACGAAAATGGAGCAATGTGCTGCTCACTTTGTATCATCCATAAAAACAAATGTAAATTTTCACAGAGTGGCTCGACCAATTTTCGTGTTTCAACGTTGCAAGATCACGAATCCAGTACCGGGCACTTGAGTGCACTAAAAATGGGCTCAGATATTCAATCAAAGCGAATGCCGTCCTTAGCAGCATGCATTTCCAAGGAGTCTGATAAAATAGAGGCGGCCGTATGTCGGTTTATAAGAACTGCATATACCGTCGCAAAGACACATCTTCCAATGACAAAATATGCAAGCCCGTGTTCCTTACAAATCTGTAACGACACGAAATTGACTGCTAGTCTATACCAAGATTCAGTTGCTTGTACAGAGTTTATTATCCTTATTTCTGAGAGCTTACATGACTGTCTGCCAGAGAAAATCAGACAGAGTCCCACTATAGGGATCACGATTGATGAAAGCACTGATCTTGGTATGGAGAAGCATTTAATAGTGTACATAAAGTATTTAGAGAAAGGGGTTTTGTACACTAGCTTCTTAGCGTTGATCAAATTAACAGCAGCGGATTCCAACGTCGTTTACAGTGCCCTTGTAAGTTACCTCAGGGCTTGCAAAATTGATGTGTCTAAAATATTTGGATTCAGTTCCGACGGTGCTGCAGTTATGACAGGAAAGAAAAACGGAGTAGCAGCGCGAATGTTGTCTGAGAACCCATATATGCTTACCATGCATTGCGTGGCCCACAAACTGGCTCTTTCGTGTCTTGATGCAACTTGGTCAGTCAAAGAAGTGACTTACTATGAGGGAATGCTTCATGCTATACACTCTTTCTTTAGTAGATCAAGCAAAAGGCTTGAACACTTGAGAGTATGGCAAGAAATTTTGGAAGATCCACAAGTTAAACCACTTGCAGTCCACCAGGTTAGGTGGCTAAGCTTTGCAAACTGTGACAAATGTCCGCAGAACTTTGCCATCTTTGCTAAAATCCCTGCGAAGTGATAGTGAAGACGATCCCATGGCGGAATCGCTTTTCTATGCAATTTCGTCATATAAGTTTCTTTATCTAACACATTTTTTCAGTGACATAATGTCAGATATTGCTATGGTGTCCCGTAAATTTCAGGAACGGGATCTTAACTATTTTGACTTGAAGAAAACTCTAGTTGCTACATGCGATTCTATAGAGCAGCAGTATTTGATAGATGATCCTTGTCTCGGGCAGAATTTACGCGAGTTCGTGGACTCATATTCATCAGCAGAGATGTTTCATGAATTTGAAATCAAGCGGTCGCACAGAGACAGTAGGTTGCCGGAAGTCGTGTCTGAATTTGCATCTTTTCTTTTGGAAAGTATGCGCGATAGGTTCCCAAAACTTGATCTGTGGGATGCTTTGTCAATTTTCCACCCACAAACATTCCCCAACACTGTGACGGCGAAAGCTAAGTTTGGTACTCAGAAATTGGCCGTTCTGCTTGATAACTTCGGTGATACACGGGGAAGTAACACACCCCCGATCGACTCTGATGATGCCAAAAGAGAATGGTCATTGTTTAAGAATCACATGTTTGCATCAGCAATCGGCTCATCAGAGGACGAAGACGTGACTGTATCTTCTCTAGCCCACGAAATGCTTTCGTCGCAACAGATGTTGAAGAACTACCCAAACATGACACAGCTTTTGGCAATCAGCAGAGTTTTGCCCGTCAGTTCTGTTGAATGCGAAAGGGGATTCTCGACACAAAATCTAATTAAGACACAACTCAGATGCAGTCTCATAATTGAAAACCTGGAGCGCTTGATGCGAATATCAATCAATGGCCAAGAGATCGAGGACTTCGATCCCGTGCCTATATTTCGCATGTGGAGCACTAGAGGTTGTGGAACGGGGTGCCACGTCTTCAAAAACGCTAAAAAACAGGGCAAGCTTATCGAATAGTCTCAAGACACAATAGGCACTAAAAGATGTGCCTAAACTGCTTACTATACTGGTATTTGTGCTTGTTGTTTTATATATGTGAATAATGAATAAATAAAAAAAAAAATCCCCTGTCGAAGACGGATGTGCTGGGCCTCGACGTGGCACAGGGGCGAACATTACAACAAGTTTAACAATTTTAAAAGAACAGAATAATGTTGTGATGGCTAGCGGCAGCACAACACATACACCTTTTATCCAATGCAGCTGGGTACCAGAGGGTAACAGTACAATCTAAAAATACACTCTGGGAAATCCCATACTGTCGCTGGAAAAATTCAGAGAAAAGTAAGACTTTTTTTTCATTTTGTATTTGTTTATTTAAAACTATCGTACTAGACAACACACAAACAACAACAAAAACATTACTTACAGCATTCAACAATGAAGCAATACAATGGTGAGATAACAAAAATAAAAAGAAACGTAAATAGTAACAGGCAAACTGATGAACATCGTTTTTGTCTGACAGACGACCGTTGATGACGTCATCGATCCACCGGACCGATTGAGATTACAAAATTTCTGTAGCCCTGGTACATACCATCTGTCATTTTTTCTAAAATCCTTTTTTTTTTTCATTATCTTTCCATTAAAAAAAAGTAGATATATTTACAACATTAATAAAAAAAAAAACCGAGACACTTTATCATTGCTTTTTTTCTACTCTTTGAAAAAAAAAAAAAGGAGCACAAATATTAACACTAATAAATTATGTCCTCCAGTTTTTTTATCTCTATTTTCACTCTCTCCAGTTGCTCCCTGGCCTGTCTCTGAAATATAAACAAAAGTACAAAATGAAAAATGACTTGATACAGAAAATAAAAAAAAAAACAAGAGGACCATGATGGTCCTATATCGCTCACCTGAGTACCAAGCAGTAAAGGTCTACAATGAAGATAAATACCAAATATCGAAGTGCAAGGCCAAAGCTCTAGGTCTTCTTGGTTTAGACAAGAAGATAATCTTTCTTAACCAAACCCGGTTATATAAATATTTGTGAGAAGTTTGAATGATATTTGTCCAATAGTTGTTGAAAAATAGGGAGAAAAAGAAATTTCATCAAAGGAAAATAAATTTGTAAAAATTCAATGAACTGTCACCAAAATATAATATGCACATTCTTGCTTGGCACCGAGTCTCTCTAAAGTTTGAATGAAATCTGTCCTGTAGTTGTTGAGAACTAGCTCTGACAAGAAAACGCTACAGAAAGACTGATGGATGGATGGATGGATGGACCGACAAGGTGACTCCTATATACCTCCAGAACAGAGTTTTGAAGGAATAATAACAAAGCCCTAGGCCTTTTGGTGTGTGGCAAAAAGTTGCCTGATTTGAACAAACTTAGTAGAGAATGTTTGCCAATTCAAGACTTTCTATACAAGTTAGTATTATAATGTTGTTAAATACACTAACAACTACAGTGGTTGTCCAGGGTCATGTTCATGGGTAATTGCTATTGTAAACACATAAACAATGTATTTACACTTGCAATAGTCTTGCACCAACCTTTCAATGCGTCCAGCTTACAAAAATTTGACCTTCAAGGTGACATTGACCTACTACCTGAACAGATCTCTCAAATGGTACTTCAATTCATGATGGAGTATATGCCCAAAATCTATCCAAGGGGGGGGGGGGGGGTCATAAACTTATTTATAACCTAAGACAAACACCACAAAGTGAAGAACAAAAATTATAATAACTTCTTAGATTTACAAGATAAAATCTGTACTACAGAGTTAAATGAATGAACAAAAATGAACTCAAAATACAATGAACACAATGTTCAAAGATACATCCTAACAGCCAGAGAGAAAAATGCTGTCAAAGCCTTTAACCCTTTACCACACGGCAAAATTTAGATCTGTCCAAATTGAAAGCATTTGCAGACAACATTTTCATATTGGCTCAAGTGACACAATTTTCCTTTGATAGGGCAGAAAACTTTGTGGGAAAAAGGAGAAAATGCTGGTTACCAGCATTTTCTCCTTTTCCCACATTGTTTTCAAAAGTTTTCACAGAATGTTTCTCATCATGTGACCTAGCGCATATTGTCAAGGTTCTGCAATTTATAGCTGCATCATGGAACAAGGGGTCTTCATTTTATATTTCATTTTTCACCAGTATCTCTTTAATTACTGGACATATCTCAACAGATTTGGATGAAATTTTCACACATCAAGTGACATCAAGTGACCTAGCGCATATTGTCAGGGTTTTGGAATTTATTGCTGTGTCATGGAAAAAGGGGGCTTCATTTCAAATTTAAACTGCATCCATCCGTCCTGAATAGATGAAAAGATAAAATGATCAGGTGGGAACCAAGGCTAGGGGTACGCAAGACAGGATGTTTTATCAGACACTGTAGATAAAGATCGGACTGCAGTTGGATCTTGGATATATCTGCCTTATATTCTGCAAGATAGTATTGCCTACAACACAGTCTTGAAATGCATATTACTTGGTCTATCTTTATGTCTTTACCAAACAAAAATTTTAGACTGGTCTATAATTCAAAGCATTTGCAGACAACAAAATAAATTTGTCTCAAAAAATGAACTTAGATTTGGGATGGGTAGAGAACATTGTGGAAAAAGTTTAAAAAAATGCTGGTTACCTGAGTGCTTGGCCCAACTGAGATTTAAACTTGACATCCTTGCATAGCTAGCCCTGTAGGTAATGAGCTAACAGGCTTGGCTCAAATCATTAACAAACAACAAAATTTAATCCTTAAACCCAAAGGCCATTTTCATTCCAGAATGAGTCCAAGATGATAACAACTGCGTGGGTGCCTTTCGTCTGCAGTGTTTCAACAAAGCAGACAGTATAGATCAATGATCGGACGGCACATTTCGTGCAGTCTGATCTTGATCTATACTAGACACAAAGGCAACTATAGTAGTGAAAGGCGCTTAAACGGTTAAGACTTGTCCAAATTCAAACCATTTGCTGACAACAAAATAAATGTGACTCAAAAATTTAAATCTGATTTTGGTTGGGTGGAAAACATTGTGGAAAAAGGAAAACATGCTGGTTACAAGTATTTCCTCTTTTTCCCACAATATTTTCAAGAGCCTTATTTCTCACAGGTGTTAAAACTTGGGATTGTGTGGTAAAGGGATAAATAGAACAAGATTTTTAGAGTTCATTCTGTATACCTTTATGTCCTGTTTTGACCCAGGGGCATCATTTGAACAAAATTGGTAGAAGTCCACAAGGAAATGCCACATACCAAATATCAAAGCTCTAGGCCTTCTAGTTTCAGACAAAAACATTTTTAAAGTTTATTCTATATACAATTTTGCCCAAAATTGTGACTTCTGGAGTTAAAGGGTTAATTCAATTCTTTTAACAACTTTGGTAGAACTTCACCCAAGGAATATGCCTGTCAAGTTTCAACATGATTGGTTTAGGAGGAGAAGATGTTTAAAGGAATTGTGGAAAGACGGACGCTGGACAATGACAAATCACAATACCTCACCCAGCACTTCGTGCTCAGGTGAGCTAACAAATAGGCCTAACCATTGTCTGTGGCTTGTGATAAACAACATAAAGATGAAGTTTCGTAACATTTTGTCCTGTAGTTAAAGAGATATTAATCCATAATGAAAATATATGTGAAGCCCCCTTTTTCCATGACACGACATAATCAAAAAAAGTAAACTAATGATATTGGCGGACCATCATAAAGAACACACATATGAAGTTTCACAAATTTTTGTCCAGGATTTGGAGTTGAAGATACATGTATATTGATCCTTAACAGAAATATACATGAAGCCCCTTTTTCCTATGAGACAGTATTTCATATCAAAAAGGCAAAAAACAAATAAATATCAGCGGACATCATTAGGAACACCTATATGAATTTCTATTAGTTTTTGTCAAGGATTTTAGAAGATAACTGTCCTGAATGATGGACAAACATATGGTCATTGGTCCATGACGAAATTAAACATTTCGCCCCCTTTTTTCATGACAAGGTGTTTCATGAAATAAAAACAAATAACTGTTGTCTGTGGCTTGCAATAAACAATAAAAAGATGAAGTTTCATCATTCTCAGTTTCATGTCTCATATCATGAACAGACCGCACTGATGGCTTAAAGAGGCGAGAGTTGACCTCGAGAGTTGATCTGTTCCCTGAACAGATGGCTCATTAGTTTTGAGCTTCAAGGGGCTGGAAATTACCAGACGACAAAATTTTGACCGTGTCCAAATTGAAAGCAATTGCAGACAACAAAATAAATGTAACATAAATGATAATTTATGTCTTTGATAGAGTAGAAAACATTGTGGGAAAAGGAGAAAATGCTGGTTACCAGCATTTTCTCCTTTTTCCACAATGTTTTCAAAAGGCTTCTTTTCCAGACGCGTCAAAAGAAGTCATTGTGTGGGAATGGGTTAAAAAGATGATTATTACATTTTCTAAAAATTTGAAGAAGTTCTTTGGAAGACTACCTTTAAACTGAAACAGTCTACAAAATTTATTAAAGTAATGCCCCTTGGGTTTGATTTGTGTACTTTATGCCAAATATATGCATTGTAGGTAAGTTTTGGAGTAACAGAAAATGTTAAGTTCGCAGGTTAAGTTTTGGACAAATAGACAGATGGATTGAAAGACAGATAGATGGATGTTCAGACAGACACTGGTAAAACAAGATGTGTTTGTGAAACATGAATGCCCCTGAAATGGCCATTTTTTGAGGAATGTAACCTTTATATTTGACCTTGACCTTTGCACATGACCTTGACCTTGGTACCAGCAGATACGTATCGATGAGATGTGCCTTCATACCAAATATGAGCCTTCTCACACCAGTACTAACACTACTTTTCTTTTCAAAGCCACCGACTACTTTTCTCACATGCTTCTGCAGAGGTGAGAACGCATACCTGGGGCATTGGAGGAAAGCCATAATGTGACCCCAATAAGATTTACTCTAACAACTTTTGGCAGAGGGTCCCCAGAACTTTGCTACAAAGAAAACATGAAAGTTTTAGTCTCTCACTTGTCACATGTAATTTTCTTCCTTTTCAATGTTAAATAGGGTGCGCCCGCGCAGAGCCCAAACTCCACCCAAAGGTCAATTTTTAAACTTTTGGTACAGGGTCTCAAGATCATGTTACATACAAATTAAGAATGCTCTAGCCCTTATGATTTGTCAGAACGAGAGTTTTAAAAGATTTTCTTCTTTGTTTCCATGTAAAATTGGGTGCACCCGAGCAGAGCCCAAATATGACCCAAAAGAGATAATTTTAACAATTTTTATAAAGGGTCACTAAATGATGCTACATGCAAAATATGAATGCTTTGGCCCTTATGGTTTGTCACAAAAATATTTTAAAAGATTTCCAACTTTAATTCTATGTAAAATAGTGTGCGCCCGGCCAGAGCCCAAATATGACCCCAAAGGGATAATTATAACAATTTTTGTAAAGGGTCACTAGATGATGCTACATGCAAAATATGAATGCTCAAGCCAATATGGTTTGTCACAAGAAGATTTTAAAAGATTTCCTTCTTTGTTTCCATGTAAAATAGGGTGTGCCCTGGCACAGCCCAAATATGACCACTGAGGTTTAATTTTCACAATTTTGGTAGAGGATCATCATATAATGCTACAAACCAAATATGAATTCTCTAGGCATTATGGTTTGTCAGAAGATGATTTTTTAAAGATTTCCTTCTTTGTTATTATGTGAAATAGGGTGCGCCCGGGCAAAGCCCAAATATGACCCTACGGGATTAATTTTAACAATTTTGGTAAAGGGTCACCCAATGATGCTTCATACAAAATATGAATGCTTTCGGCCTTATGGTTTGTCACAAGAAGATTTTTAAAGATTTTTTTCCATTTTCAGCCATTTTGTTGCCACGGCAACCACAGTTTTTCATGGAATTAAATTCTTTTAACAATTTTTGTAGAGCTTCATCCAAGGAACATTCCTGCCAAGTTTTATCAAGATTGGCCATCTGGTTTTGGAGGAGAAGATTTTTAAAGAAATTGTTAACAGACGGACGGACAACCGATGACGGGTCACAATACCTCACCCAGAGCACTTCGTGCTCAGGTGAGCTAAAAAGCTATTCGTAATGGAAACAGAATATAAGGACAAAAAAATATCAGTCTCTAAAAAACAAGTGCAAAACTTAATATCTTTTGCAAGCTGGAAAAAAAGTATCAAGGTTTACCAATTTATCATCTGATTCCCAGGCAACAGTGTCTCCACCTGGGTACAATGTTGAGACATCCGATCCTGGTGTCTGGAAATAATAAATGCATACTTTTAAAATTATAACTTAATTCTTTACATCCCTGTGAAAGAAATAACACAGAGAGAAAGAGAAAATTCCGATATCATCTTGTCTTTCTTTAGGATTTTTTTCTATTCTATTTTAAAAAGAAAAGTATCGTACCAGTCACATTTAAAATGTGGCTCAAGAGAGTGTATTCTTTTTTCTGTAGTGGATGATATGAGTTAAGAGACAATTATGATTCGATACAAAATGCATAACACTTATTCATAATAATTCCAATAATATAATAAACAATAAAAACTTACAGCAAAAAGCCTTCTTAGTCTTAACTTCCTCTTCTCTGAACAGGGAGTATCCAGAATTATAGGTGAGTATTGAGAATCCTGAAAAGAAAGAAAATCTTGGTATTAAATAAGGAAACCGACAAAACTACATTTATTCACTCTGTTCATTTTATAAATGCTTACCCTCAAACTATGAAAAATAACTGATGAAAATTGGACATGAACAATATTTAAGATGAAATAACAGAATTCGCTAAAATACTTACACCGCTAGCCATTTTGGTTTCTTTTTTTTTTTCATTTTTTTTTTTGACAACGTATGCAAGAGAAAGAAAGAAACGACACAAAGTATCTTTGTTTTATATACGAAACATGTGATCCTAAATCGAAAAGAAACTTGAATTTTCTCATGAAACCAAAACTCCATGACCTTTGATAACATTCTTATTTTTTTTAATTGCGTGAGAATCCTAGTACTAAAAGAAAAATGTTTCACACAGACTTCGAGAAGTGTATGAAAATGAAATTCAGGGTTTTCATTTTGAAATGAAGCAACAGATTGATTGACAAAAACAACAGGCCAGGGGTCAAGGGGGCCACCTTGTGGGCAATGCCCTGGTAGGGGGACCAGGGGGACAAAGCCCCCCCGGGCCGAAAACGATTCTGAGCTTTTTTAAACCTGTTTTGTGAGCTAAATAACCTAGCTTACCAATTAAACTAGCTTATAAATAAACTAGTTATCAATAATCACGCACATTTCCTCAAATCTGACTCAATTCACCTAAAATCATTCAACAAATTAAATAATCTTTCAAATATCTCAGATCAATGCATTCGCTTCTATGGTAAATGTCGAAAGATATAAATAATATGAAACATAGTGTATGTATTGACGATGTACAATAGTTCGATGACAACTCGCTTCTCGGGATTAAAATTGCAAAATGGTCTGTAAAAAACTGAGTCACGCACTTTAAACTTCATTGTTAATTGTATGTCGATTCGATTCTTTACTTACCGGCGTCATCGTCTAATTTGGTCTTTTTAAAACCAAAGTCAAACAAACAGCGATTTCCAGACTTCTATCTCTTTGCTTTGGCGTCCATGATTACCAAATGGAGATCGGAAAAACGTGTATCGTCGCCTACGATTGGATAATTGGATGCAAGTATCCAATGAATGACCGCGTAATATTCATAAACCAATTGTTTCTGGTTTCGCGGCAAAATTGAACGGATCGGGGTCAAAACGGCCCACTTCCAAAACGGCCCAGTACCAAAACGGCCCATGACCAAAACGGCCCAATACCGAAACGACCCACTTTTTTTGTCATGCCTTATTCGTAATGGAATTCTCTCGTCATCTTCATATTCATCACGTAGGCGTTTTTTTTTTTCTGTCGTTTGTTCTTTTGTTCATTTTTTATCTCATACAGATGTTTTCTGGCCAGTTTTAAGTATTGAGTAAGGTGGATAGTTTAAACTTTCCGTAAATGACAAAAAACGTATAGTCTGAAATAAATTTACATATTTTATTAATTTACCTTTTTTTAAATATCGATGAACTTAAGTGATTTTGCAAACTGATTAAAATTTAACCCTTAACTCTTTACCAAACGACAAAATTTTAGACAGTTCCAAACTGAAGCATTTGCAGACGACAAATTGAATGTAGCTCAAATAACGTTTACTTTCTTTAAAGGGTAGCAAACATGATGGGAAACGGAGAAAATACTGTTTACCAGAAAACAATGAGGGAAAATGTTGTAGAAAACATTGTGGAAAACGGAGAAAATGCTGCTCACCAGCAGGGATCATATATAACATGTAATTTACGACCCCTGTTACCATCATCTACTTTTCCCACGATGTTTCCAAATCATTTTTTCATGATCGTTAACAGTTGGTAAAAAGTGGTAAAGGGTTTAAGCACCAATGCTTTATGCTTTATAGTTTAATACTTGCTTCAATCCGGAATGTGTAATCATTTTAAACCCTGGTTACGTCGATGATTGCAGCAAATGATGACACTTGCATATAGACCGTTCCTCATTAAAAGAAAGATGGACAAAAAGATGGGTTTTTTTAACAACTTTTTAGGCTTTGGTCTATTTACTTTAAAAGGTTTAACAACTTTTTAGGCTTTGGTCTATTTACTTTAAAAGGTTTTGCTGTCTACGAATATGGATAAATTCAATACCTTCTACGTCATTATTGGTTCGTATGGACTGGCGAAAAATACCGACCAGTCGTCAACTCTGAGCGCCTTACAGAAATGTTTCTTCTTCCTAGATTATCTAATGCGTTCACCTAGATTATCTAATGCGTTCATGTGTTCCGTAAAGTCATTCATTGATTTATCTAGACAGACAGACAGACAGACAGACAGACGTTTACCTATGCTCGAGTTTCTTGTGTGTATATGTCTTCCATCAAGTCCTGTACTGTTTTGCTCATGTACATATCGGTGACAGTTACCTGATTTTTTAAGCTTACTTGCAAAGTCATTTACAAAGCTTGAAATCTGTTAAAGTTTTTTTTTTTTAATTTGGATTTGTTTCCAATAACAAATTCGTTATGATAATGTCCTGATACAGTTCTCCTGTTTTGACCAAGGGAATTCAATGAAAAATTGATTAAAATACTAATTTGTTGTATTTATATTACTTTTCATGAAAAAAACAAATGCAATGCTCATCGTCCAGTTTTGGACATTTTCCAGTTCCAGCACATTGGAAACGAAGTATTGCCTGTCATTAATAACTCGGTCAGTTTTCAAAACTTGTGTGTATCAATAAGGGTAATCTTTCCTCCCTATGTATGTTTCTTTGGTGTGTTTGTCGAAACATTGTCCGGTAAGCAATGAGTAGGGAAAAATAACTTACACTAAGGTCAAGATTTGGGGGTTCTTCATACACTTCAGAACTTTACGCCTTCAGCAACATGTGGTACGTATAATCACAACGTTACAAATCAGTACGAATTATTATTCTTACAAAGCGATCATGTTCGAATGTATATCTACACATAGTTCTATTCAGCTGCTAATATACACGAATACTTTGCGATTACGAATGATTAAATGCTATTTTATGACTTTTTTTGTGTGTTTTTTCCTCGGAAGGTGCGGTTGCGCTCTCCTCTTTATATCTCCTCTCTCTCTGTAACAACTTTGTGCAGTAATTTCCTTTGAAATCCAGTAACATACCCATCAATATACATATCCTATTTCCAAGTGTTGCGAATTCAGATTTTTTTCCAACTTACAGGAATGCGTGGTTCAGGGATCGGAATGCATATTATGTGTGATCTGATCTTTATTTTTGCCGTCCATTATCACCACAAACTATGTCATACCTTGTTGTTATTAATTTCATTAATTATAATGGGTATATACATATATGGAATTGTATAGGCTAAATAAAAATTACGCTATAAAAGAAACATGTAAAGAAAAAACATTTACACTAAGCTCCAGAATGGGCGGTTCGTCGTAGCCTATACTGCATGTGCACGTATCTCGTCTGTCTGTGGCAGCTGCAATCATATTTGATCATTATCTTTTATGTTGTCTTTTCAACTTTTTTTTTCGTTTTTGTTTTTTTTTTTGTTTTGTTTTCTATATATTCCAATCCGCATTTATTTTATTCTTCTAGTGCATTTAATAAAATGTGAAACACCGTGCATACACTGCCATCTCAAAATACGTCTTCGTTTATCATGAACCATATATTGTTTCACATCTTGTACTTGATGAAATTATTAATTGTATAAGCTACAGATGTTACACTGAATTTTAAATGCCTAATTATCATTCTCTTAGATAAAGAGAAAAAGAAAGAAAAAGACATTTACACTTAGCTCAAGAAAGGGAGGCTCGTAGTTCACCGCATCGTTGTGCATCTACATGTGGCACCTGAAATACTATCTTTACGAATGAATGTTTTGCTTAAATCAAAATAGTGCATGCTCATTTTTTAAATAGTCAAAATAGTCAATATCATCGATTTGATATTTGAAGTTAACTTATAACAACAGTATTCTACCATGCAAAAATGATCCGTATGGTTTTTTCTTTGTTACATATCTAAACTGAATGAGGAACTTCCCCGCGATTTATTTGAAAAATGATACTCATAGAGAGAGAGAGAGAGAGAGAGCGATAGAGAGACAGATTTTTTTTTTGTAAAGCTATACCAGTCACTTCCACTGCTTGCTGCCGTTGACGAACCTCCCAAAAACAAAGCATACATGGAAAGTTCATCATTTCAAAAGTGAAATTTCCAACTCGTTCTCAAATAATATGATAAACAATACACACGCACACAGAAAAAAAAAAGAAAACAAAATACTCACTCAAGAAATTTATAATAGATAAAATTTATGAAACTTAAAAAAAAAAATCTAAGATAAACCAAAATGAAATTTTTGAAATTATATCTTAGCAATAGAAAATGATTCGAGCAGCAAGAGATAGTATGAAGATATAAACACTTTTAAAAAAATAATGAGCTCTTTATATAAAACAAAAGAAACTTACAAAATAATGTCAAACACCTGTGTTTGAAGCCATCTTCACATGTCCCAGTCTAGTATTAATTTAGAAAACGTTATCTGCACAGGAAGCAAGCAACACGTGAAATATATCACCAGGCAAATCTGATGATACATTATCATTTATTCTTGCATAAATCAACATTAGTTTAATAAAATCAGGGGATAAACAATAAACGAAAATGAAACAAATATGATAAGGAATAAAATACGATAAGGATCCTATTAAAAAGTGGGCCTTTTTGGTACCCATATTAGTGGGCCGTTATGGTAAAGTGGGCCGTTTTGGAACGGGCCGTTTTGGAAGTGGGCCATTTTGACCCTATCCCAATTGAACTGGTGTCGCAGTACAGTTACCAACGCGTGAAATATTTTCGATATAAACAACACGATCGATTTTTCAAAGATCCAGCAAAAACAACCGATTAAAGGCTGATTTCAACCGATGTTTTTGATCGGCAATCGGCTTTAAATGAAAACCCTATTTCTGGAATAAGAGAAAACAATCTATTGAACAATAAATTTTTGGTTGCAACATATACAGCGTTATTAGGAATAGGATATATTGTAAAACACAGTGTGTTTGGCAGTAAAATTACCTAATTAGTAAATTTGTTTCGATTAAAAAAAAGACGCAGAAATAGAAATAAAATCTTGCATGGAGGAAAATGGAAATTCGTCTTTCTGGTGTCTCATTAGCGATAAGAGTTCTGAGTTAATTACTCTGCCACAAACCTTAATTACTTTTACATTGTTCTTTAAATAACAAGTTGGCTTCTTTAAAAATGAAGCCTGGAGAGGTCGGCATCAATGTTTTCAAATAGTTTATTGGCCTTTGATTTCAATATATTTTGGTAGATGTAAACAAACAAGTTAGGCATTAAATGAATGAGAAAAAACTTTTTCTTTTTCAATTTTGCAGGTGTATAGGCACAAAACAGTACATGTTCCACATGGTTATAATATTCTAGGTACAACAGGCCTATAAGGGCTAAAAACAGCTCTACTGGCATTTAAATACAGACTCGGGTTTTTACAAAGAGTTGTGGAGGTATAATGAAATTGAGAGCTGATATCAGCAAAGCTATTCTTTTTCATGTTATTTTCCAAAAATACACACGGTAAGCTCAGCTCGAAATGCATTTTTTAAATTTAAGGGCAAGGAATTTCTGACCCAATAATCCGAGGGTTTGCAGCAGAATCCAGCGCCCATGAATATCTATAAACTGTGTGGGTTTGGTGAAGATTGAAAGTAAAATGAAGGCTGTAAGCTGTTCACAAGCTAAAAAATGTATTTTATTTTCAAATTCAAGAGCATGTAATTTGTGACTCCATGACCCGACTTAGCTTAATTTTGAAAGGAACCAACCTCTCATAAATATCTAACAACGCGAGTTTGTTAAAGATTTGAAAAAATTGTAGGCCATATGCTATTAACATGCTCAGAAATGCATCTTTTTTTAAAAAATCAAGGACACAAAACTCAAGATGATGATCCAATTTGACTCATTTTCAAAAGGAACAAACCTCTAATGAATGTTTGTAATGTGTGCTCAGATAAGCCAAAATATTTTTGGAAAGGAGAAATCATTCAATTAAGATTAAATACAATTTGCTAATTCGACTGAATTGGCAAGAATCTTACTTAATGACAATAAATAAAGGTGGCCTATACATAATACTAGTACCAGACATGTTAAAAAAAAAAATTAACAAACAGCAATTTTTGGACTGTTCCAAACAGAAAGACTTTGCAGACGACAATTCAAACTTTGATAATTAATGTGGAAGATGGTGATTTATGTGATGGAAACCATTGTGACAAAAGGAGAAATTGCAGTAACTAGCAGCTTCTCCTCTTCCCACAATATTTTGAAAAGTTGTCTGCTGCAGACATGTAAAATGAAGAGGTTGTTTGTCTAAACGTTAAAAATTTAAGAAAGTAGATAAATGAACCATGCTCTGAGAAAAGGGCACTTAATGCATCTGCAAAAAATATCTACCTATGTCAGCCTGCGCAATCCGCCCAAAACCGAAGGACCAAAGGACTCTTTTAAGGTGTGCGGTACATACTGTAGGGCGAAAAGGCACGACTTTTTTTTGCGCCCATAAGTTAATTTTCGCGGGATTCTCGCAATCCCGCATCCTAGAAGCAACTCTGTGTGTCATTTCATCAAATCTATATCATTATAAAACCATAGAATTTTTGTATAAAACTGAGAAAAATGCTAGAGTCTAGTCAGATTTGAAAAATAAAACTTGAAAACATACTGATCAACCTATTTATATCTATTTATGTGGTATGAATTCTCCTGAGAACTCGTGCTCTCGAGATTGGGGTACGAGTTCTCCAGGGTGCGAATTCTCCAGATAGTATCAAGTCACGTGATCTTTTCCCAGGTGTTCTTTCTCTTTTTTTTTAACAATTTTTTTCTTTTTGCTTAGATTTATTTGTTTAATGAAAAAGTACAATTATTGGAGAGGTCATTTACAATCAGTATAGTATAATAAATCTTTTTATAAAAAAACATGTTTATTTCCTATTTCAGTTTTTTTATTTCGGTTTATTTATAAAACCATGATGAAATAGACTGTGTATCCAAACAATTTCGCAAAAACAAATGGATTTAGACAGCGATTTCTGTGGCAGTCTGCCTTTTAAACTCACCACTGTTGGAGGTCTGATGACCTCTCCAATGATGGGAAAAAAGCTGATAAAATATAACTTAAACTTTTTTAGATAGCAATTTTTATATATTTTTTTTTTCAGTAGATGTGAGAATTTTCAATGATTCCTGTAACGTTGGTAACAACTATTCCTACCTTTGACCTTTTTTTTTGTCTGACTGTTATTTTTTTTCTTTAGTCCATCTCTCTCTCTCTCTCTCACCTATGCGGCGTTATACACAATGGGACTCGCCGCCGTTGCCGCCAATGCGGCATTATAAACAACATGACACACCGCCGCTACCCATATATGAAAGGAATATGCCGCCGCCGCCGCAGGAATATATGTAACTCCCAGACCCGCCGCGGGAATGTATGAGGGATCCGGCGCCGCCGCAGGAATCTATGCAACACACAGACCCGCTGCGGGAATATATGAGGGACACGTCACTGCCACCGCCGCAGGAAACAAACTTTGTCAGAACGTGGTGCACTCCCGAAATCGAGAAGGCTTTGGACAAGGGCTACGCTCTTCTCAAAATCTACGAAGTGTACGACTGGGACGATTCTACCCAGTACGACACTTCTACCAAAGAAGGAGGATTATTCGCCTCTTACGTTAACTCTTTCCCAAAGTTCAAACAGGAGGCAAGTGGGTGGCCTGACTGGTGCAAGACTGCAGCGGACAAAGAGAAGTACGTCTCTGACTATTTCCGCAACAAAGGTATCCAGTTAGAGCCAGACAAGATAAAAAAGAACCCCGGACTCCGTGCCCTGGCCAAGCTCTGTCTTAACAGGTAAATATACTTTTCATTACATGTTAAACTACATTCATATAACTGTACCGTTTTTTTTTTTTCTCTGTAACATTTCAAATAACAAGTGTAAGCAAATTTTTTTTTTCCTTTTATTCACAGTTTCTGGGGAAAATTTGGTCAGCGTTTAAACCAGGGAATCTGCAAATTCATCCATTCCTCGCAGCTCGAAAAATTTTACAAAACATTGACTGATTGGACCAAACAGGTTGAGGACTTTCATATCATCAATGAGGAGCACCTTCACCTCGAGTATGAACACCAGTCCGGATTTGTGCCAGAGGACATGAAGACGAACATCTTCCTGGCGACATTTACTACCTGCTGGGCTCGGCTAAAACTGTACGGTGGTTTAGATCAGCTCAGAGAGAGAGTGCTCTATTACGACACAGACTCGATCATATATGTCAGCAGAGAGGGACAATACGATCCACCCCTGGGTGATTATTTAGATAAGTTTTTCGTACATTAATATTTAAACGATAATGTCTAAAATTTAACACACACACACACACACACACACACAGGCACGCAGACACGTGTATGCACACACGCATAGATATTTGATTTTATCTATTTCGATTGTTCTTAAAGCCTCAAATGTTTTCTGTTTATATTGCAGGCGAACTGACAGATGAATTAGAATCTGGAGACCACATTGTGGAGTTTGTCAGCGTTGGACTAAAAAATTACGCCTATACCACGATGAAAGGTAAACAGACCTGTAAAATTCCAGGATTTAACCTCAATTACGCTAATGCCACGCGATTAAACTTTGGCTCCATGAAAGACATGGTGGAACACGTGGATCCCTCCAAGCCAAGTACCTTTAAAAAGAGAAAATTGGATGAAGGAGAACAACCGGCTTCTAAAATCATGGTCGTGACCAATCCAAGCAAGATCTCCAGGGACAAATATAACAACGTGCTCTTTAACAAAAAAGAAAACAAACAATACAGAGTCTTATATAATAAGAGGGTGGTCTTAGATGACTTAGATATGACACCTTACGGTTTCTAGTTCGGGAGTTATGGAACTTTTACTTGGATTAATCAGTTTCTTGTAACAATCAAAAATCAATTTGCAATCGATTCCCTCATATCGATTACGCCATGGAAGGATCGAGAGTGTTCTTACATTTAAATTTAATGTACCCTTGAGAGCGACGGAAAATCAGCAGTTACTGCTGCAAAACATGACTGGAGCCCAAAGCGAAGCCGTGTGTGAAGTCATCAAGCGGATAGTGGACGGAACTATTAACCCACTGAGACGTGACAGTCCAAAATTTACCTGGAACTGGACAGTTTTAAGAACTTTGGCTTCGGAGAGAGTCAGTATACGGAGGAAAAAGACATTGATTCGATCCTTTCATTCTTTAATGCCGAGCCCCATAGCTCAGTTGGTAGCGTACAGAACTTGAGAACAGGTCGCTGGTTTGATCCCTGGCTCGGCCAATTTCTTTCTGAGCATTGATGATAGTCATTGCGACAGGATTCATTCCTCTCCCACCATTGACCATTGTTTCGACAATGGCTAAGTGGGAAAGCAGCCAGTGGCTTGGAAAGAATATTGTGCGGAGTACTGGTAAAAGAAATTCCAGGAAAGCATGGATAGGTGCACTGGCTGCCACGATATAACTGAAATAATGTTGAAAACAGTGTTAAACACCAATCAATCAATCATTCTTTAATTGCAATTGTTCTGAGAGAACAATACTTAATTCGAACAATCATCGAGGAAATAAGAAGCTTTGAACAATAATAAGAAACAGACACTTTTATTTTGAAATTATAAAAAAAAAGAATGGACGTGTGCCCAGAATGTTGACGAACGTTTTCCAGGAGAGACGTCATGCTACGTCATCGTAGAAATTTACACTACGGAGTTCAAAAAGATGAGTTAAATGTATCACAACCACAACAAAAACATAAAACGTCGTCACCACCGCAAAGGTATATTCGGGACACGTCACCACCTATGTGGCCTTATACACAACGGGACTCGCCGCCGTTGCTGCCAACGCGGCATAATAAACAACATGACACGCCGCCGCTACCCAAATATGGAAGGAATACGCAGCTGCAGGAATCTATGCAACACACAGACCCGCCGCGGGAATATATGAGGGACATGCCGCCGCCGCGGCCGCAGGAAACAAACCCATTACCTCTCAAGCCCTGTTCCAGTGTCATGATCGCCGGACTGACGGGTTCGGGTAAAATGAGATGGACGTTCAATTATCTACAACAGCTTAACTACTTGTACCATATGCCGCCCAGAAAAATCTTGTACTGTTACGCTATTTACCAGGACCTATTCGAGACATGGAAAGACGAGTCTACATCCAGGAGTACCTACAGAGTCAGAAATAGAAGAATTTGCCGGTGGAGAGCATGATCTCATTGTCTTGGACGACCTCATGCACGAAGTTTTAAACAGCAAGACAACCAAATTACTATTTACGCGAGGCTGTCATCATAGGAAACTTAGTGTCGTTTTTATCAGCCAAAACATTTACGGTCAAGGGAAATCAGCGAGAACCATAGCCCTGAATTGCTGGTACATGGTGCTGTTCAAGAACATACGAGGAACCTCTCAAATTAAAACTTTGGGACGTCAGCTATTTCCCGAAAAATGCCGACTGTTGACGGAGGCATTTGACGATGCTATGAAGGAGCCATTCGGTTACCTCTTGATTGACCTGACCCCGAGGGGTGAAGACCATTATTGTCTTAGGACGCGGGTGTTTCGAGATGAAGATATTATCGTATACAAAAGTTTATAATAGACAACCCAAAAGCCTCTAGTTCGTGTAATAATGAGTCAATTGGTAAAACGTCAGTGGACTTTTTTTTAAACTCTTCTTATCCAAGACATCGGACAAACAGAGACAAGCTTTACTAAACACGATCATGCGGGATCAGCTGAAAGCGTTGGTTCAGATCGCCATCAACTTTTTGCAGAGGATGTTTACCGTGCCATCATCCGTGCTCGCAACTTTAGAAAGACACACAAAGGCCTAATACGACGACTCGCCGATAAACCCGTGACACTCAGAGAAAAAAGTCATACCTTGAGAAGGAAAACGAAGGTAGTGATCCAGTTTCTAAGAGCCGTGGAACCGACCTTCATAAAATGAGTACTGTGCAGAAGTCCTTGTTGCTTCCATTTCATAAATACCAACGATTAATTGCCGCTTCGAACTGCAACATCGAAGGACCAACGGAAGTAGATCAAAGCATGAAAACTAATCGGCCCGTGGCTGGGACAACCCACACTCTTTCTATAGACATTCATCGACGCCAGGGACCTCCCAGTATCCCCGCGAGAAAGGGACGAAAGAAAAAGGAACGGAAAGCTTGGATCGACGATTAAATAAAATTGCAGAATGGAAAGAGTATTTGGCATCCATTTATTTCGATCCCAATTATCCTGGAAGTTATTCGGGCCCTGACAAATTGTATGAAACGGTAATGGCGGCGGGAAAATACAGCATTGGCAAACACAAGATTTCTAAATGGCTTAGAGACCAAGATGCGTATTCACTGACCAAAGGGGTGAGGCGCAAGTTTAACCGATCTAGGGTTGTCGTTGAAGGATTAGACAATCAGTGGGACATTGATCTGATGGACATGAAAGACGTGGCTGATACTAACGACGGCAATCAATATGTGTTGGTAGCTATCGACGTGTTTAGCAGATTTGCCCAGTGTTGGCCCGTACAAGATAAAACAGCTGGACAGGTGAAAAACACCCTGGAACATATATTAAATCAGAGACAACCCGAAACGATATGTACAGACATGGGAAAAGAGTTCAATAATGAAACAGTGTCGAAGTTTTTCAAAGACAGAAATTTTAACAGTCAAAATACGGAAGTGAAAGCCAACTACGTGGAAAGACTTATCAAGACCTTAAAGCAATGGATTTATTGATATTTCATCGGACGTAGAACCCGGCGTTACATTGACATGCTACAAGAGATAGTGAGTAGCTACAATCGAACCAAACATTCCAGCCTCGGAAGACCACCCGTCTCAATCAGTAAGGACAACGAAGCCGAGAGCAGATACGAACAGTTTATTCTGCGACAAAAATGTTCCAAAGGGAAAAATATAGAAAAGAAACAGTTTTCCCTCAAGATAGGGCAGGTGGTACGAATTTCTCGCATTAAAAACGTGTTTGACAGAGAATAATTCCAAAAATGGACGCGTGAACTGTTTAAAGTCAAGCGACGATTTAAAAGAGAAGTATTACCCGTGTATATGATCGAAGATTGGTCCAGGGAAGAGGTAAAAGGCACCTTTTACGAACAGGAACTGCAATCCGTAAATGTAGATGAAAACAAAGAATACTACGTGGAAAAAATATTAAAGAGAAGGATGAGAAATAATAGGAGGGAATTATTGGTTTGATGGTTGCACTGGCCAAAGAAATACGACTCTTGGATAGCGGAAACGGATTTAGTCAAGTTTAGTTCATAAGAGACCCTTCAAGACTGACCATTTTGTCGACCTAAGAAGAACGGAGGCGACATTCAAGAGTGGAAATATTTTGGTGGTAGGGTCCCGAAAGCCGAAACCGTTTACATTTGCCAAATCGTCATCGTATACGTTATTATTGGGACTTCCATTGCCAACCTGTCTTTCCAGAACGGAAACGCCGAGCTGTGGATAAGCCTTTTGTGTAGTGCCATAGGATACACTTTACCGTCGCCATCTTTGAACCATGGAATAACATTACCTGTTTCTGAGCAGTCTTCAGTCCACCGATCAACACCCGAATAACTTTCCCTCCGACTTTACTGTCGAGTTACCCTATCCTTACGTTTTAGATGGACACTGGGTATGCGGACTCAAGGAGATAACGGTCCAGATGAAATACAACGTTTTATTCGTATGTTCCGACATTTGCGAAGAATTCTATGCAGAAAACACGATAACGACTGCGACCTCTACAGAAGCCCCCCAGGAAGAGATCTAGCACCTACTTTCTATTCGAGAATCCCGCCTACGTGACTGTCAAAGGAAACCATCTCAGCCGTTTTAGAATCTTTATAAGAGGCAGTCAACTAGAACCGGTTGACTTGACAGGCTCAGCCGTGCGATGTACTTTACATTTAAAAAGATGGAAGTAGACAAATGGAGGAAACATTTCCAACAGATGGCTGAAGGGAAAGTTCGCCCAATCACGAGGGACGCTATATCGTGGAAACCAATCAAAGTGGTAAAGGAGGTCGAGAACCGAAGATAGCATTTGTGACTCCGATCGCTCAAGACATAGAGCTGGCCAAATAGGAACTGAAGGAAAACAAGGAAATGTCTCCCTGAAAACGATATTATAAGAGACCATCCCTGGTCAAAAATAAACGAGCAAAGAAACCTAGGTACACAGATCACGTCTTCCAATGATGAATATCGACCAACACGATAACGACTTGGCCCTTTTTCGATGGCCCGAAGTAGAGTCAGCCACGCAAAAGATGGAATGGATTAAAGTCAGACCCGTCAATCAACTGACAGAAGGGGTGGCGATCGAATTTAATATTCTCGGAACATCAATGACCTATATCGACATCAAGAACTTACTCGTCAGCGTCAAACTGAAAATAGTGAAAGTCAACGGAACTGATTTACCGACGGGCGAAAAAGTCGGACTAACCAATAACGCTTTACACAGTATTTTCTCTCAAGTGGATGTCAACGTGCAACAAGTTCCAACCAGTCAAGTGGGCACCAATTATGCTTTTAAAGCTTATATAGATACATTGTTGGACACTCGAAGTCAACACCGCCTAAACTGTCAGTTGTTTGTGAAGGACGAAAGCGGGAAGGATATGGACGATACCGACCCATCAGGGACAAATAACGGATTGTTCAACCAATCGGCAGCCACAGCTGAGAGTAAAGAAGTGGACCTCTCGGGTCATCTGTACGTCGATCTTTGCCAACGAGAGAGACTGATTTTAAACAGCGTACCAATTAACCTCAAGTTCTGGCAGACTTCCGATCGATTCCGATTACTGGCCAAGGACGGAATCGAGTCTTACCGCTTACAGATTACGGATGTGGCATTGAAAGTAGCCTTGGTGAAAGTACATCCCGACGTCATTTTAGGACAGGCTGACGTCATCAAGAAACACGACGCCTTATATCCCTACAGATGTTCCGCCATTAAGACCTATGCCGTGCCCAAAGGACAATTTTCATTTATCACGGACAACCTTTTTCAAGGAGATGTTCCCCAACAACTGATCATCGGGTTAGTCCTGTCCGAGGCCGGGCACGGCTCTTACCAAAAGAACCCTTTCAACTTTCAACATTTCAACTGTATTTACACCGGGTTCTTTGTGGGCTGTCAGTCGACGCCTTCTGAGCCTCTGCAGATGAACTATAAGAGTGACCAATTTGTCGACGCCTACCACGCATTGTATTGGAATGACGAAGAATGGGCTGTACATATTACTACCCTAAGAGAGATTTCAAAGGAGGATACTGTCTCTACGTGTTTAGACCGAGCGGCGATACCAAACACAGGCCGGAGGACAGAGCTCATGCTCGACTGGAATTGAAATTTTCTGAGGCCCTACCAGAGACATGAACTGTCATAGTATATGCTCATTTTCCTGCCTTACTCAAGATCGATGCCAGCAGAAACGTAACACTGGAATGATGTACGAATCTCAGTTGAACGCCATCTTATCTCAAGACCCGTCAGTTCGACGTCGGTTTGGAGGTGTCTGTGCCACTGACGAGCTACCCCTTAGGATAAGGAGATGTCCTAACTTGTTCGTCGTCAATACCGATAAAAAAAGACAACCCGGGACTCATTGGACCCTCTTCTACTTTCCGAGACTCGGACCTTGCGAGTTTTTCGATTCTTTGGGACGTGCACCAGACTTTTACCATGGACGATTCAAGATGGTATTAAAGAGGAATAAAATCTCTTTTCTCTCTTTTTTTTTTTTATATCTGCATGCTACGTGTAAATAAAATGATAATAAAACAACAACAGAAAACAAAATCAATTCTTCTATTTATTTTTCTTATTTTTATTATGCCCCGCTCAATACAGCGCGCTGGAGATTAGGGCTGTCCCTCCGGTAGCGCTTTACAATAATGGTAATTCGAGTAAAATAGGTATGCATATGGTATCTAACTGAACTGTTCTTTTTATACCCATCATGAGCACTGTGCCTATTTGAAAATATGTAAAATGTATCCCATTGACCTTAAACATGGCTGCTGGAAAGAGTTCCGGTTCGTAACTTCCCAAATAGAAACTACACACTTTGTCTAGATGTATCATAAAGTCCAATTTGAAAGAAGGGGACATTGTCACTTCTCGAATCCTCGAAAGCCATACTTGCCATCCCAGTTGTTGTAGTTGTCTGGCGTATCTTCTCACACGTTGTTTGGCATTGGAAATGGATGACACTCATCCGTTCACGGATAGTTTCCCGGATGAAAACACCATGCAATGTCCTCCGATCTTAGGATGTTTCCACTGAGCTCCCGAATATCGACTAGGATCGTAAATAATATTGACGGTCTTGTTTACCAAGGTTTTGAGGTTAATGTCACAATTTGTGTCGACTGTACACACAACATTGGTAATCATGATTCGAAATGAATGCCACGCACTTTATCCAATGTGATTTGACCGGGTTTTCTGGCTCGACCTCCGTTGTCCAGAATTTTGGAAGCCGTTGAATTGTCTCCCACACTTTGAAAAGCGTAGGCGAGTAAAGGTTTAGGACGATCGCAATGACTCACAACTTTGTGCCACTCGTTGATCAACACATACAGTAAGGTTTCTATTTGCCTTGGATACTGCTTTTTCAAATGGTCCAATTGTCGTTTTTCGTATCCAAGATGTACAGCAAAGAGCTCCCAGTTGCGCCCTAACTCTCTGACATACTTTAGAATGTCCTCTTGCGTTAATATGCTCCTGGAAAAAAAGTAAAATGCAGTTTTTTTAGTTTACGTATCTCAAAAACATGTCCGTGCAAAGTTTGTAATGAGTAGTAGCGCTATTCGAGGAATTCTAAATCCATTGTATTCACTCACCAATTGCCACAGTCGTTTGGATTGCACTCTGAACAGCTCAAGTATCCCAACTGGTTCATATGATCGCTCTGAAATCGGCACGGCACGGGGGTAGACAACGCGGGAATCACCGCTGCTATGTCTGGGAAACTCTGTCGAAGCATTTCAAATTCTGAGGGTCTCAGGCACAGTTCTTTCTTACAAGACATGACATCGTCCTGAGGCTTCCAGTATTGTCTCACGTCCAACTGTTCTCCGTGAGGGTGCAGTACACATTCCCGCCTAAATGAACCTGGTAATCCTCGTTCTTGTGCAACGCCTCATTTATATCGTCGATCGAGTCCACTAGTTCTTTCCACCGGAGTAACATTGAACTGATTCCTTTCTTCGTATGCTTGTCGTTTTCCCACTCTCTGAGATCCATGCGCGTCTCGCCTTTCCACAAGCACACCTTCAGATATCTGTTATTTCCGAGACTGATGTTGGTACTGTCCATGATGAGAAATTCTGAACGAATGCCGGTCCACGCTCATCATCTTCGTTTTTATAGAACGATGGTGACGTCCTTGATAGCTATCGAGGCTCTCCTTATATGGACATACCGTTTCCGGTTAGCACGCACCCGCCGCAATGTTTCTAAAAATACCTGACCCATGCTCGCGTCGTCAAGGACCCCATCTTTTCCTTATACAGACATACCGTTTCCGGTTCTCACGATTCAAGAATGTGGTTTCTATAAATACCTGACCTCAACGCACCTGGGCACGCTATGACGTCACGCGTCAGTCATTAAAAAACAATAACAAAGCAATTAAAAAGCTATGCATTTGCTCTCTATGACCTGCCTGCACCTGGACACGCTATGACGTCATTTCCTGTTTTGCCTTTTGGGCACACTATGATGTCATTTCCTGTTTTGCCTTCAAAGTGACCCTCTTGTAGTTCTGATCTTCATCTACACAGTCTACAAAGGCAGTCAAAGCCTGATTCAGCAAGTTGAGGGTGAAAATCAACACTTTAACAGCATTTTCTCCTTTTCCCACAATGTTTTTAAAAATTGCTTTCGGGAGGGTTGATAAAACTTCCAATTGTGTGGTAAAGGATCAATCACAGTCTTTTTCAGGGAATACTCTCTTGGTTGGAACAAAATGGAAGGAAATTCTATCAGTACAGGTTTAAAAGAGGAAGAATGTTTTCCCATTTTTTTCATCCATAAATTACTTTATTGCCCCTGTGAGAGAAAGCCTCTTTCAATTTATGATGAAAAGCCAAACATAACATGAAAACCTTGTTAATTAATGGGTTCCACTCTAGTTCCATTGGTATCATTGTCCAAATATGAATCTAATTTATCAAAGATATTGCTTTTGCAATATTAGTATCAATATACAAAGGCCCCCGAGATTTTAAAATGAGTCAAAGACCTTTATATTTTGGCCGTCCTCTTTCTTTCAATATTCAGACCTTTTCATGTTTTTGTATGCTGTTTTTCTTTCCATCACAGAGTATGTAAGACACATTGTCAATTTATCACATATTAAACTACCTTGTATTCAGTGTAATATACCCCATTACAAATTTTCTTATCTTATACATGTTTGATCTCACAATCATGTGACATCTTTTTTTTACATCATTTTGTTTGCATTTCATAGAAGTAGGTAGGTTTTTTATGGATATTACCCCGCATGCATCTATAGATGATTTGGCATCTTATCTTTTTCACTACTAATTCAAGAAATTCCACTTTCTTTCACCATCTACAAGGAGATTCCCGCTGCTATTGAAGATGAATTGCGTCATTATCTAGCATTTCGTAGCGGATGGTGTAGATCAAAGATCAGACTGCACATTTTGTGCAGTCTGATCTTGATCTACACCATCTGCAAAAGCTACTTAAGTCGTCGTTAGTATTGAAAGAGTTATGATCTATAATTTGTAAAATATCATTATGTGATTAAAAGAATCTGACATTTGTTGGCTTTTCTACATTGGTTGTCTTGAAGGTCAAGAACTGAGGCAGTATTTACCAACTTATTAATTTTCTAAATTTCAAAGTAAGATAATGTCTAATTGGGAAACCATTTGTTTATCCAATAAGAAATTGTGTTACTTTCTCAAACTAGAAGTAAGACTACCAGTATGAATGTAAATTAGAACCGTTACGCTATTCACCAACCATTCCTGGTTTCATTCTTAGTCTTATTCTAGCTTCAAAAAGTTTCACAACTTCTGATTGGCTAAACCAAATGGTTTTCCATAGCCTGGCTTCCACTCCGATCATTTTTTCCTCTTCTATATATTCAGACTTTACTTTATCAAAAATGCCATCATATCTGACAAAGTTAAAGTCAAAAAAAAGAAAAGGAAAAAAGGATCAGACTGGAACCCAGGCTAGGTTTTCCAATACTATATGTTGGTTCTCTACCCAAAATAGCTTTGAATTTTTACAATATTCAATGGTTCTGGTTGCAGTTAGTGTTACCAGTTTTTTGGAAACATTGAGTCATGGATATTTTGTAAGATCATTGGTCATGCACTATTCAACGATGTAAAAAATATTGCATTGAAATTCCAGCGTCCAGATGAGCTCATATTGCAACAACTGGACCCTCCGCATGATGAGCCAATAAGGATACCAAAAAGTATTCATTAACCCTTTACCAAACGACAAAATTTAAAACTTGTCCAAATTGAAAGCACTTGCAGACGACAAAATCAATATGACTGAAAAGTTATAATTTGTTTCGGGAAGGGCAGAAAACATTGTGGGAAAAGGAGAAAATGCTGGTTACCAGCATTTTCTCCTTTTCCCACAATGCTTTCAAAAGGTTTCTTTCTCAGGGTTGTTAAAAGTCGGGATTACGGGTTAAAGGGTTAAAACCAAGAGAGCAACACGCAAGGTCTACTGTTGTTATACCAGTATTGGTACGGAAAGGGGCGCCATCATAAACAGTAATATATGTTATTATGCTGACCACTGCAATCAAATCTATATACCCAAGACATTTTATCACCAATGCCAGTCTAAGTTCTTTTATAGCTTGCATGCAAAAACTAGTCTTTGGCCTAAATTTGTGTTTTTGTACCAGTGTAGACCAATTTCCAGAATAGTAATTAACCCTTAAGCTGCTAATCGCGACCAACTGATCTTTTGCAAACAGTGTAGATCAAGATCAGGCTGCACAGAACGTGCAGTCTGAACTTTGATCTACACTGTCCAATACGGTATTTTCTTTGCGGTGGAATCAACTTTGAAACCGCAATGTTTCGGCTTTTAGTATTGAGTAGAAATTTGCGTTTCATTTATTCAGCAGCTTAAGTGTTAATTCAAAGAGCCAAATGTCTTCATAATTATAGTCATTTTTTAACCTTTTCATTTGTACAAGTTAACCTTTTGCCAAACAGTCCCATGTTTTAACAACCCTTGGGAAGGAAGCTTTTAAAAACATTGTGAGATGAATCCTATCAGAAATGATACATAGAGTTTTTTATGGGCACTTCCTTCTTTTCACACAATGTTTTCTACCTTCGAAAGACAATTTCTATCATTTTCAGCAACATTTAATTTGTTGTCTGCAAATGACCATAACCCTTTCCTACACAATCCCAACTTTTAAAGACCCTGAGGAAGAGGGCTTTTGAAATGATTGTGGGAAAAGGAGGATATGCTGCTTACCAACATTTTCTCCTTTTCCCACAATATTTCTACACAAAGAAAGGCAAATTTTATGTTTCTTGTTACATTTAATTTGTCGTCTGAAAATGCTTTCAGTCTCGAAAAGGCTAAAAATTTTGTCGTCTTGTAAGGAGTTAACATGGACAAGACTAAAATATTGTCTGGTAGTGAGAACCTAAACTCTCACACTGCATTACAAATTAAATAAAAATTTCTATCCCATAGTAAAAATCAAAATATTATATTGCCATTTTTAATATCAATTTTTGCCCCAAAATCTCATTATCTCAAAAAGTGTAGATCAAAGCAATGACTGCATGTTTTGTGCCATCCAATCTTAACTCTTTACCACAAAATCACGGGTTTTAACGACCCTGAACAAAGTGCCTTTTGAAAACATTGTGGGAAAAGGAGAAAATGCTGGTAACCAGCATTTTCTCCTTTTCCCACAATGTTTTCGATCCTATCATGAACAAATTCTGTCATTAGGGCCACTTTTTATTTGTCGTCTGCAAATGCTTTCAATTTGGACCAGTCCGAAATTTTGTCGTTTGGGAAAGGGTTAATCTAAATTATCCACAAAAGGGCAAGTAGCCCAAGGGTTGATTTCATTTATATAGCAAGTCTGAACACTGATGTAACCTTACACTGTGTCATGTCGGCTTCAAGAACAATTATCTGTCTACAAATTTGATTGAATTCTTACAGAAACAAGCGCTCATGTCTCCTTATATCTACCAGTGTAACCTTTCAAATGGCCTGTTAATTTAAATGTTACTCTACCACATTAACCCTTCACCACACAATCTCGATTTTTAACGACCCTGAGAAAGAAGCCTTTTGAAAACATTGTGGGAAAAGGAGAAAATGCTGGTAACCAGCATTTTCTCCTTTTCCCACAATGTTTTCTACCCTTCCGAAAGCATATTTCAATTTTAAGTCACATTTATTTTGTTGTCTGCAAATGCTTTAAATTTTGACCAGTCTAAAATTTTGTCATTTGGTAAAGAGTGAATGAAACTGTTTCTTTAACTCCATGACTAAAAATCTTTCAATATGACACAAATGCCCTCACCCTGGTGAAAAGTGAAGTTGGAAAAGGGCTCAGTTTGCATTTAAATCAACATATTTAATCCAAAGCTAAACTAGACCTATACTTCATCTTTGTATAAAACATGAATCTAATGCATTAAATCTTTCCTAATGAAAATGAGTAGGAATCACCATTTTGCAAAGCAAAAAAGGTCAAACAAGGGCCATAACTCTCATAATATTTGGTTTGTTTTACCCTATGTCAAACTTCACCAAATACATTTCATTATTCTTCTGTGTAAAATATCACTTGAGTTACTGTGTCCATAAGATAACAAACATAAGGCAGCATTATGCACAAATTGAAGTTGAAAAGGGGCTGCAACTCTCATAAATGTTAGTTGAATTTACGCTCAGTAAAACTTGACCTACACTTATTGATCATATACCTGTTTATAAAATATGAATCTAATCTAATATGCTACAGTTTTTCTGGAAGTTTCAAATTGAAACCACCACTTTGCAAACAAGAGGGCCATGGTGGCCCTGTGTGGCTCTACTTTCCAGATCCATCATTGACACAGATAGGGCATTACCTGGAAAAAGCTTGTGTTTCAATAAAATCTTATAGAAAAAATAAGCTAAGTCCTAAAAGTATTGTGTTTTCCACATGCCAAGATGATGTCAATGAATACAAAGGAAGTCAACTCAGGGAGCATTCATATCAAATATCAATGATCTCTATACAAAAAGATTTCCAAAATATTACAAAGCAAGTAGATATTCAGTAATGTTCAGTAATCTGCATATCCAAGCATACCTAAACATCAAAATAAACTAGATGTTTGTTTTTGTCAAAAAACAAATATCTCTTTCCAAAGTTTTTTTTACCTTTTTGTACATGTAACATTAAAGAGCATGGGCTTGTGACTCTTAACCCACCACTGTGACCTTGACATTGCAACTGATGTGTGAAGCCTCCTCTGTGTACATCATTTTATTAGCGTGAACATGTGTGAAACATTTTCAAAATCTGACAAAGAGTTAAAGAGATATGGAGTTGACACAATTCTTATGCATGTGAATATCCTCTGTCACCTTGACCTTGAAGACTGGTATGTAAACTTTTGCTCTGCATGTCATTTTTGCCAAAGTTGGAAAGTGTTTCTAAAATTAGAAAGGGGGTTCAGGAGATATGGAGTTGACACAATTTCAGTACATAGACTTTGGAAATTCTGCTGTCACCTAAATCTTGGAGACAGTTGTATGTTGTTTTATCAAGGTGGATGCACGTGTGAATTACTTTTAAAATATGAAATGGAGTTCAAGTAATATAAACTTAACATGATTCTAGTGCATGAGATCCTTTGAACCCTGTATATGACCTTGCATGACTTTAAGGACTGGTATGTTACACCCATGCATGTTGTCCCATTAAAGTTAACAAGTGTGTGAAATATAATTAAAATCAGACAAGGAGTTCAAGAGATATAGAGTATTATTTGGTTTTTTTTTGTGTGTGTGAAATACCAAAACTTATTTCATTGAGTGAACATCATCGGTAATATTTTCACTTGTGGCTGCGCCAACTCATGAAAATGTTACCGATGATGTTCACAAGAGGAAATAAATTTCCTCTTTCACAGAAAAAAAAAATGTTCTACTTATTTGATGCTTCTAACTTTCATCAAATCCAGTACAGTTGTTTTCTGTAATTCTCCCTGCCATACCCTCCTCACACAACAATGCATTACAATAATATGTGAAGCACGATAAATACAGTGTAAATTACATCACATTTCCCTCCATTTGAATAGCACGCCCTGATTACCTGGTTAACCAGTGTGTGGGAACTACTGTCTCTGCCTTTAATTGAAGAGTTAGAAAATGTAAAATCGATATTTTCACTGGTCATAACCATGACATATCAAACCATAATCCACCATTATTTCGATAAACTACCGAAAAGCATGAAATAAATGAAGATATGTCACCTTTCCGAAGAGGGATTTTAACGCATTAAGGGAATAGAAGAAAACGCTGGTAACCTAACCAGCATTTTCTCAAAATTTCCAACAGTGTTTTCTACCTTTCCAAGATAAATACTAGTAGCATTTATTTTCAGCCATGCTTAATTTGTCGAGTCTTAAATTCAACTGTCTAGTAAAGAATTAACCCTTTACCAAACGACAAAATTTTAGACTGGCCCAAATCGAAAGCATTTGCAGACAACAAAATAAATATAATTGAAAAATTGAAAATTGTTTTGGGAAGGGTAGAAAACCTTGAGGGAAAAGGAGAAAATGCTGGTTACCAGCATTTTCTCCTTTTCCCACAAGGTTTTCAAAGGACTTCTTTTGCAGGGTCGTTAAAAGTCAGGATTGTGTGGTAAAGAGTTAAACACCAATCTGGATTCTATAGATCAACCAATGATACTGTGGTCCTGGTTACTGCCTTGAGGTGACCTAAGAATGGACAAAACATATAAACCTATGAATTGACAAAATCTATAAATCTGAAAGAAAAGGAAGCAATTCCAAAGAAAAGGCAAGTTCTTGTAGGCCAAAGAGAAGATAAATTGTTTATGAATGTCATTCACCATAGATCATTTTCATTACATTTTTTACAGATTTATGGATACAGAAATATGAAATACATAACTACACAACAAAGCCAGTCAGATTATCCCTTTACTGAATGTCGGATGTCGGACACCTCTTGTTCCATCTGTAGCGGTAAACTCTTTACCAAACGGAAAAATTTGAGGCTGGTCCAAATTTAAAACATAAATTTGCAGACGACATGTCAAATTTCCCTGAAATGAAGGTAATCGTCTATGAAAGTGTAGAAAACTTTGTGGGAAAAGGAGAAAATGCTGGTTACCAGCATTTTCCCCTTTTCCCACAAGGTTTTCTAAAGGCTGTTTCTGCAGGGTCGTTATAAAAATCAGGACTGTGTGGTAAAGACTTAAATTTTCAAGCCATTGTATCAAGTGTAGAAGCAGCCGATAAAAGGAAATTTCTGATGGCATTATTGATTCTGTTTTTTTCCAAGTTCCTTTTGCATTTTATCACTCATAGCCTCCTGAAGTAAACAGCAGCAGACAACTTGGAAAACGACCACATGAGAAAATATTGTAGTAAAGAGAATAAATTGCTTGTTACAAGCAAAAAAAAGATTCATTGCAAAAACAACAGAACCTAATGTCGGTGCCAACATTTGGCTGCAGTTGCTCGATTTTCAGTGTAAAGTTAAAAAAGGGTCTTTATTGTGTCCAAAATATCTTGATCGTTACCTGCCCTTGCTGTATGGGTAGCCCCTTTGATAGTTAATAACTTGTCCAAATTTGAAGTAAATATCTTCAGTTATAATGGAGATATTGTAAATTGTCAAAGTTTTTGCAGAATGACGACACAGAGGACAGGGCTATGATAGTAACTCGACTTTTTCTTCGAAAAAGCCACGCTATAAATGGAAGACATCTGCGGGAGGTAAACGGTATGTGACGACTTCTTAACCCTTTACCACACGACAAAAATTCATACCAGTCCAAATTGAAAGCATTTGCAGACGACAGTTTCAGTGTGGTTCAAATGATGTGATTTTTGTTTGATAGGGTACAAAACATTGTGGGAAAAGGAGCAAATCTGGTTACCAGCATTTTCTCCTTTTCTCACAATGTTTTCCAAAAGCCTCTTTCTCAGGGTCGTTAAAAGTCGGGATTGTGTGGTAAAGGGTTAACCTACAATAGTATCCAGGGAAAAAAAGATGTATGCTGTAATAGACTATCTGTTTGCCTGGAGCCAAAAACAAACATTGGGATAAATCTTTACTTCTGAATGTCATCATTTTTGTAGCAAGGTCTTTCATTCAGTTTCCTGCTATCTCTGAAACAATTGTTTTATGACTGTACTTTTATTGGACTTTTTGTAAACCCATTACCTCTTAAAACTAATCTCTAGCTGATGACTTTGAAGGCATTCTTACACAGTCTCAGGAGCCGTACTTGTAAAACTTGAGTCCATGCTCAGCTAAGTTCATGCTCAAATTTAAATTTCATTAATACTTCCGAAAGTTTGAAAAATAGACTTTATTCTCAGGAGAAGAAAGGAATTGCTCTAAAAGTTAACAATTCACTTAACTCTTTACCAAATGAGAAAATTTTTGACTAGTCCAAATTCAAAGCATTTGCAGATGAAAAAATAAATCTTACTCAAAAATTGAAATTAGTTTTGGAAAGGAGAGAAACATTGTGGGAAAAGGAGAAAAAGCTGCAAACCAGCATTTTCTCCTTTTCCCACAATGTTTTCCTAAGGCCTCTTTCTCAGGGTCGTTAAAACCCGGGATTGTGTGGTAAAGGGTTAATTAGTAGCATCAATTTCAAATTATATAACTGAAATTTCATGCTCAACTGAGCTGAGCAAGAACAAGAACTATGATTTAAAAAAGATAAATGGCGTAAATTTGCCAGCAAATAGGCAGAGAGTCTTAGAATCAACATGTCTACATTTTTACCACAGGGGCCCTTAGAATAAACATGTCTATATATTTGACCAATCACAAATTTCTATTTATTCATTTTTCATCAGTACCAAAAAGTAGGTCAAAAGCCAGCACATTCAGCTAGGCTGAAAAAAAAGTTTTATAAGCAGTGAGCCTGGATTACCAACATCACTTCGCCCTTTCCCAGATGCCAAAGTTCATTTGCGGAAGGAATATTAGATGAGGTTCAAATGATGGAATTTGTCTAAGACAGGGTGGAAAACATTGTTGGAAAAAGAGAGGATGTTGGTTACCAGCATTTTCTACTTTTCCCACAATGTTTTAAAAAGACCTCATCCTCAGGATAGTTAAAACACAGGATTGTTTGGTAAAGGGTTTAATGATAGAACATTGTTGGTAGAATTACAAAAGCTCATCACTTAGTCTGAATACATGAGTTATGCTCTGTGAAAAGAGAGTTAAATGTACCTGTAGAAAGTATTGCCCCAGATCAGCCTGCACAGTCCGTTGTTCAACAAAATAGTATGGATCTAAAATCTTATGTCTTACTTGGTACAATCCACTATGGAGATACAATGAACACACTGCTGCTGGGGCATGGCCCATAATATTATCCCTCTACCATATGACGAAATTATAGCCTTGTCCAAATTCAAAGCATTAGCAGACAACAATTTCAGTGTAACCCAAATGGTGCAATCTTTTTTTGATAGGGTAGAAAACATTGTGGGAATAGGAGAAAATGCTGGTTACCAGCATTTTCTCCTTTCCCCACAATGTTTTCAAAAGGCTTCTTTCCTAGGGTTGTTAAAAGGCGTCATTGTGTAAAGGGTTATATTACCCCCTGAAACAAATTTCAAAGAGTTTGTTTGTTAGTTTGTTATTTTGTATGGTGGTTGTTCTTCAACATTATTTCAGTTATATTGCAGCAGCCAGTGCACCTATCCATGCTTTCCTGGAGTTTCTTCTACCAGTGATTCCCAAAACATTCTTCCCAAGCCACTGGCTGCTTTCCGGCATAACTATCATCAAAACAATGATCAGTGGTGAGAGAGGAAATAATCATGAGGCAACGACTATCATCAACCTTCGAAAAGAACTTAGTGGAGTTTTGGGTTTGAATCAGCGACCTCCCTTGTCTCAGGTCCTGTATGCTACTGACTGCACAACAGCGCTCAGCAATTTTGTAGAGATAACTTCAAAGATACAGATTTCCAAAATGGTTTCATGTCTTAACCCTTTACCAAACAATCCCAAGTTTTAACAACTCTGAGAAAGAGGCCTCTTGAAAACGCTGTGGGAAAAGGAGAAAATGCTGTTACCCAGCATTTTCTCCATTTCGCTCAATGTTTTCTACCCTTCTCAAAACAAATTTTAATATTTGAGTTACATATATTTTGTCATCTGCAGATGCTTTTAATTTGGAAAAGTCCAAAATTTTGTCGTTTGGTAAAGAGTTAATCTATTAACCTTGATTCATGTTTATTATCTGTAATCGTGAACAAAAGTCGTCTGCAGTAAATTAGTTTTGGAAACTATTAAATCATGGAAGCCAGGGCAAAACAGAGCACTGAATAACAAATTTAGGAAAACTTGATCTCTATATATAAGAATCTAGAAGTCCAATCAATAAGCCATCCATCCTCTCTTACTATATTGACCCTCATCCAATCAGAATAGAGTCTGACTTGTTTGATAGATGGAACCTCATGTATCACTACATGGCGAAATGACAACCAAATACAAACACATTTACCTATATCCAATGAGTAACCAATCAAATCAATGACAGTTCAATTACTATTGTCATTGGGCAATAAGGATCTTTTGTATTTTGTGTCATTTTGTTATTCACAGAACTGTATTTGAGAGGAGGATGTAGCAAAATTTGTACTTAGGCACTGAAAAACAAGAAATATCTTTCAAAAAAGATAGATGGCGTAAGATGTAATGGAAAATGAATGAATTAATGTTCTTTTATGGTGCATCGACAGCTCTGGTCATTTAGCATGCATGCATGTATATGTATTAAAGGATGATAAGTTCATTTTTTTGTGCTTAACTTTACCAAACAACAACATTTAGGCTTGTCCGAATTGAAAGCATTCGCAGACGACAAAATAAATGTGACTGGAAAATTGAAATTCATTTTGGGAAGGGTAGAAAACATTGTGGGAAAAGGAGAAAATGCTGGTTACCAGCATTTTCTCCTTTTCCTACAATGTTTTCAAAAGGCTTCTTTCTCAAGGTCGTGAAAATTTGGGATTGTTTGGTAAAGGGTTAAAAAGATTTTAACATAATGATAATTAATACTATGAGCTTAATCAAAGTCCTGAAAAGTGGATTTGTGGAGTAGCATAAAGCTGTAGTATGTTGTAATAAAAAAATAACATCACATGCAACACATGTGCAATCATTTTAAAATGGAGTTAGCAAGGGCAGGGAAAGTAAAAACTGTTCTGCCGAGCCGGCCACGCAGTAACTGTTATTCTATTACTGTTTAAGGAGTGGTAATTTGATCCATCATTCTTATGCATTTTTTTGCTGGTATCAGATTTCAGACTTGAGGTATAGACGTGTAGGACAGTATATACGGTAGTGACAGAAGCGAGGTTGAGATCTATCAGCTAAACTGAAAGTAGAATGAGCGCAAGCGTTAATAGCAGTATATTTGGTTCAGGTCTAACAGATATCAGAGTACAGTGTGAGCGCGCATGCGTCGTTACGCATGATGTATTTGGTTCAGAACGATCATAGTATGCAGGATTTGCTATACAAATCCGCTAAAAATGAATATTTGAGCTGCATCGTACCATTCTCTTGTTATAGCTACTCACACATTTACTTCACCAATTAGTAGAAGAAAAAGCCAAGCCCCCATAGCTCAGTCGGTAGTGTACAGGTCTCGAGAACAGGAGGTCGCTGGTTTGATCCCCAGCTTGGCCAATTTTTTTCTGATTATTGATGATAGTCATCGCGACAGGATTCATTCCTCTCTCACAACTGATCATTGTTTTGATGATGGTTATGTGGGAAAGCAGCCAGTGGCTTGGAAAGAATATCGTGCGGAGTACTGGTAAAAGAAACTGCAGGAAAGCATGGATAGGTACACTGGCCACCACGGTATAACAGAAATGTTGAAAACGGCATTAAACACCACACAATCAATCAATCAATAGTAGAAGAAAAGGATCATCCCGTTATGTTAGTTTGCTATGATGTGAATAAAAGCCTTAGGGTACTGTTTAGCAGTACCAATGCTTGTATATTAGTGTCATATATAATTATAATGCAAATAAATAGGCCAGTTGAGGCCTGCAAGTAAACATGAGTACATCTTTTACCAAATGCAAATTACCATCTATTAATTAAGAAGCAGGTGAAAAGGGAGCACATTCAGCTACATCAAAAAAGGCAAGGTTGTAAATTTTGATAGAGGATTCAATGGTTAAAGTGTAAATGATGAGGAAATTCATAATTTGTGTTTTTTTTGGATGAAGAAAATAGGCAAGAATGAAAATCACAGATGCTTTACTTGCAGAGCAGGGAGTTCTTTATAGCTGAAGGTGAGATTTAACTCTTAACTACACAGTCTTGTAAATGAACCATTTACCAAGCAATCCTGAGTTTTAATGACCCTCAGAAAGAACATTGGTAACCAGTATTTTCTCCGTTTCCCACAATGTTATCTACCCTATCAAAGAAAAACTGCACCATTTGAGCCACATTGAAATTGTTGTCTGCAAATGCTTTCAACTTAGACAAGGCTAAAATTTTGTCGTCTGGTAAAGGGTTAATAGAACTGATAAATAAAGCTTTGGAAAGCATAGTGGGAAAAAGGAGAAAATACTGGTAGCCAGCATTTTCTTTTTTTCCTTTTTTTCAGAGAAAAAACTTCCTGTGGGTTATTAACACACACAGAGATTGTTTGGTAGAATTTACTCATGACCTCTTGCAGACGACATGTTTTTGTCTTGCAGCGGACAATTTTTTAAAAAAATGGTGGCAAAAACAGCAACTGCAAGTAATAAGCAACAACTTCACATTAACCCTATACCAAATGACAAATTCTGGACTTTTTAAAACTGGAAACCTCAGCAGATGACAAATTTTACAATGGAAAAAATGAACAGAAGTTCTATGACAGGGTAAAAGACATTGTTTAAAAAAAGAGAAAATGCTGGTTACCAGTATTTTCTCCTTTTCCCACATTTTTTTCAAAAGGCTTCTTACTTAAGGTATTGGTTGATAAACAGTTAAAAATTTTACTATACATTCCAATGATTTCATGACAAATAGGAAGAATGCCTCTGAAAGCAGTCTGGGTCACAGATAAAATGCTGGTACATATTTTTGTATTTTCCCCGCAATGTTTTCAACCTTTTCTAAAACAAATCACACCATTAAAACAGTATTTATATTGTCGTCTGCAAATGCTTTCAATTTGGACAAGTCTCAAATTTTGTTGTCTGGTAGAGAGTTAATTCAATCAAAATTTCCCTACTCTAGGTCCTGGAAACAAGATAATTGTCTGCCATATAAAATTTATTTATCTCTGGACAAAGACATATCTACTTTCATTCTATTTCCTTCAGGAGAAATAAAAACAACCTCAGACATTTTCAACCCTTAGAATAAGACAGACCAACTTCAGGCACTTTAGCATAAAAAGTAGATCAGGACAAGACTTCACGAAATGGTTGGTCTAATCTTTGATGTAGGCTTAATCTGTAAGCTGTAACATTCCAGTAAAAAAACTGCCATGAATTTGCAGTAGATCTTTTCTGATTTTCATCAATGATAATATTAAAGAAAGAAATGTCAAATTCAAAAATTTACCATCCTAAGGATTAACTCTTTACCACACAGTCCCGAGTTTTCACAACCCTAAGAAAGGGGCCTTTTGAAAACACTGTGGGAAAAGAAGAAAATGCTGGTAACAAGCATTTTCTCCTTTTCTCAACCTTCCCAAAATAAATACCAGGTGTTAAGTCACATTTATTTTGTCATCTGCTACTGCTTTCAAATTGGACCAGTCAAAGATTTTGTCATTTGGTAAAGCGTTAACTCTTTTCTAGACAGCAAATTTTTCCTCTTATCCATATTAAAATCATCTGCAGACAACAAATTAAATGTGGTTTGAATTATTAAATTTCTTTCCACCAGAGAAGAAAAAATTATTACATTACTTCCCAATAGAGAAGAAAATATTGTTGAAAAAGGAGAAAATGCTGCTTACAGGCAATGTTTTCAAAAGCCACAATGGGATTGCTTGGTACAGGGCTAAGGCAAGTAGAGAGCCCAAACCAATTTGTAAGACATTCTATTACTGGATAACATCAAAAACAATCAGTGAATGAATCCTCCTCCTCTGCGGTTAAACTTTCAAAATTACTTCAAAACTTAATATATTGTTCAAAAAATGAAATATGGAATTGTATGCCCACACACTAGCTGTCTTGTGAAATTTTGTGATCTGACTGCAACAGACAAAGTGATATACTGAATTAGTTTTCGAATATTTTTTCTGAATTTTTTTCCTCATAATTTTTTTTTCCTAGATTTTGTTTATACTTAAAAGTCTCATTTACTGCTTTGCTTTTTTGATATCCTGCCTTTTAACCCTTTCCCAAACAAGCCCTGGTTTTCATGTGTCTGCAGTATAAGTCTTTTGAAAACACTGTGGGAAAAGGAGAAATTGCTCGTAACGAGCAATTTCTCCTTTTCCCACCGCGTTTTCTACCCTTATTGAGACCTTTCTGCCATTTTCATCAAATTTAAAATTGTCGTCTACAAACTCTTTCAATTTGGACCAGTCCAAAATGTGTCGTTTGGGAAAGGGTTAAATAAACTGACATTTGAATGTTTTGTCTCTAGGTGTTTTGCCATAGAACTTCTTCTTTATAGAGTAGAGTAGAGTAGCATATAAAACATATGAACTTAACAGTATCAAAAAAAAGCATTTTCTGGTATTTGCAATATTGATGTTGTGCACATGACATTTGACCATGGATACACAATGAGTAAAGCCCCTTTCACAATAATTGGAGTGTAACTGACTGCAACAATTTGGTCGCACAATTGACTTAAAAAAGGTACTCCGTAGTGGACCGCACAACGCTTTCACAATTGCAATAGAAGTCATTCAACAAGAGTGAGTGGAAGTGACTGTTGCAAGACAAAGGCGCATGTGCTTATGTGCACGATTGTATCTTTACCTGTGAGTGTTGCTTGAGTAACTGTGATTGGTGTGCTGCCAACCATACAACTGGTGGGACTGATGGCATTGACGTTCGATTTGTCTCAACACCGTGCAGTGGGTCGTGTGTGGATGAGACCTGTTGCAGGATCATAAGATGGGTCAAACGAGTGCAACAAACTGGAGATTATACCTGCCCAAATATGGATCTGGTCAGATCAACACTGAATTCCAAAGAACGAGCAAAATTTCGTTAAAAAAAGGCAAGAAACACTGAGAAAAAAGCAGAAAGTTAGCTGCAGCAGCTTCCACCTTCCTTCCCAAAGTGCAAAAGACCTTTTTAGTTGCTGACTAATTTTTCTCTCTAATATACTGTAGTTGAATAGAGTCTCTTAAAGTTATTGAACAGTAGTACAATGTTGCACAAGGTTATGCAAACAGTCATATTCAATATGCAACCGAACATACAAATGGTAGTTAGAGAACTCTAATAATTGTACGACGTCTGAACAATCAAATACAATATCCAAGTCAAGCAACCTAGTGTGTCTTGTCGTGCAACAGTTTGCAACATTGTGCAACATTTGTGCAACTTTTGGTGCAACCAAGTGCGAGTATTTCAATTGCATTC
This sequence comes from Tridacna gigas, assembly GCA_945859785.2. Lineage (NCBI taxonomy): Eukaryota > Metazoa > Mollusca > Bivalvia > Cardiida > Cardiidae > Tridacna > Tridacna gigas. The sequence goes on from OX244035.2 coordinate 58,079,007, forward strand.
TTACAAACATGAAACTTCGCAACAAATGCATAGCTCAAATACAAACCGCCCCGGCTGGGATTCGAACCCGTGCATTAAATATCCTCATTTATTGAGGCTTAAAAGACCAATACACTAACCTCTGAGCTAAAGAAAATTCTCTCTAATGCAGTTGTCAGGTATTGAGTTTATACGGGAAGAGGCTATTCTTTAAGGAAGGAGTGATCTCCCGTAACAGCATGCAGTTGCATCAGAATTTCGAACGTGTTCAAAAATCTAATGTGATAGGTTGTGACCGCTTGCAACTCTGCAATTACAGCGACAGCTTGCAAGACATCATACAAGAGGATGTGCAACACTGCTAAAGAATTGTTCCAGGCGGTTGTAAACTGGTCACAAGGCAATTGTGAAAGGGGCTTAACAGCCAAATGAACTTCATTTTGGACTGTTTTCAGCTTGCAAGACATAGAAAAATGCGTTATTTTGATTTATGAATGAGGTATATTCCATTTTGTGAAAATGGTTATTTTCTGCGCTGGTAAAGCTATACACTTATTAATCCTTTACCACACAATCCCGAGTTTTAAGGATCGTATGGAAGAAGGCTTTTGAAAACATTGTGGGAAAAGAAGAAATGCTGGGTAATCAGCATTTTCTCCTATTCTCACAATGTTTTCTACCCTTTGACAAAGATATTCCATCATTTGCCCCATGTTTCATTTCTTGTCTGCAAATGCTTTCAGTTTGGTCTGGTATTAAATTTTGTTGTTTGGTAAAGAGTTGAAATATCAACCCCCCCCCCCTACAAAAAAAAAATAATAATAATTGTAATTCATATATTTAATGATTAATATCAATTAAATGAAAAATATTACATGAAAAGACTTAAAATCTCAGAGGAAATGAAATACATCAACAATGAACAATATTTCCTTCAATTCAGTCTCTCTACTATTGCAAGTCAATCAGTTTCATTATTCCACAGAGAAATGTGATTGCTATTACAAAATATTCTTATATCTTGATTGTCCCTGGAGAAGAATGCATTAACAAACAAACCATTCACTTTTATGATTGTCTTTATAAGCCACATGGGCAGTACATATAAAAGAAATAAACCTGTAAAGCTCCAGTATTCGCTGGTAGCTCAGTCGGTAGCATACAGGACATGAGAACAGGGGATTGCTTTTTCGATCCTCAAGGCGGCCGATTTCTTTCCAAGGATTAATGATAGTCATTGCAACAGGATTCATTCCTCTCTCGCCGCTGACCATTGTTTCGACTATGGTTATGTGGGAAAGCAGCCAGTGGCTTGGAAAGAATATTGTGCAGAGTACTTGAAAAAGAAACTCCAGGAAAGCATGGAAAGGTGCACTTGCCGCCACACTATAACTGAAATAATGTTGAAAACGGCGTTAAACAGCATACAATCAGTCAAACTCCACTATTCTATTTGTGACTAAATGTTGAACATCATCCTCATGTAACTCATACACTGTATCCTGCAACAAATTTACAGTTGACGTTTTTGAAAGCATCCTTGTAAACTATTTATAACCAACATTGACTTGGAATTAACCCTTTACTGTACAATGCCGCCTTTTCAGACGGCCCTGGGAAAGAAGCCTTTTGAAAACATCGTGAGAAAAGGAGAAAGTGCTGGTAACCAGCATTTTCTCCTTTTCCAAAAATGTTGTCTACCCTGTCTAAGAGAAGTTGCACCATTTGAGCCACATTGAAATTGTCGTCTGCAAATGTTTTCAATTTGGACTAGCCGAAAATTTTGTCGTCTGGTAAAGGGTTAATATATGAGGACATGTCAAACATTAATATTTGGGCAAAAGGAGACAGAATATAAGCAATTTCTGTTTTTGTCATAAATTGCAAACCAGCATTGTTGTTTGCAGGAGATATCTACTCAAATTTGATTACCACTCCTCCTCTCTTATTTGGACCTCCGAGAAGACACTAAAATAATCTGATGCTGTTGACAAAAGAAACAGAGAGGCCATATTTATGATAGCATTAACGAGATTTCAACAAGATTTATTTTACCTGATACTGGTCATAACATCTTGACAATTTCTCTTTAACCCTTTACCACACAATCCCAACTTTTAACGACCCTGTGAAGGAAACATTGTGGGAAAAGGAGAAAGTGCTGGTAACCAACATTTTCCCCTTTTCCCATAATGTTTTCTACCCTTCCCAAAACACATTTCAAATTTTCAATCACATTTATTTTGTCGTCTGCAAATGCTTTCAATTTGGACCAGTCTAAAATTTTGTCGTTTGGTAAAGGGATAATACACTGTACAAATCCACCATCTGCAGACTAAATCAATATGTACCATAATATAGCGCAAGCAAGAGTTTGTAGATACCTAGATATCCAATCAGATCTAAATGATAAAGGGAAGACACTTGTGTTTTATCACCAAATGACACGAAAGGTTGCATTCCTGCACATTTTTTTCTCACATAGCTGAATTTGTTGGCTTTTGACTTATTTCATGGAGATCCTCAATTGGTAGCATTATCTTCCGCCTGGTGGCATCTTTCAAGTACATACCTATCTGATATTGGCATTCTGGGTACAAAATTGGACTACTTTTCAAGGCAGCAATCGATGCAGCGAATTTCAAAATAAAATCTAGAGTTACTAAAACCTACTGGGTATGATTCATCCAGCCATGGTTTGCTAGCACACAATCTATGCACCAGTAATTTATTTATAAACACAACCCCTAAAAGCTTGGGAAATAGCCCCAGTATAAGCCCAGCAAGGTCGGGACGATATTTGTGTTGTCAGTCTGTTGCACAAATCCTGGTTTCCCATTGTCTAAAATTAGAAGCTGTATACAGAAATTTGCAGAAAACAATGGCATTTTATAGAATTATTTTCCAATTTGAAATAATAATATTTTTTAAAAATTTATAGCATTTCTTGCGGCAGTTTATACACCACATACTAACATTCATTTATACATTTGAAAAGTTTCTGGCTCGAATACAGGCTTTGCATGCGATAAAAATATCACACATGACATACAATAATCCATATCTATGTATGTGAAATACGGTTCCAAATATGGAAAGATCACGTAACTCGCGTGCGGAAAACATACATATTGATTTGTTGATTGATTGGTCCAAATTTATGCTATGATATTTACCCACCATTCATATTTTAACTCTTTACCACACAATCCTGACTTTTAACGACCCTGAGAAAGAAGCCTTTTGAAAACATTGTGGGAAAAGAGGAATATGCTGGTAACCAGCATTTTTACCTTTTCCTACAATTATTTTCTGCCCTTCCCAACACAAATTTCTAATTTTGAGTCACATTTGATTTGTCGTCTGCAAACACTTTCAATTTGGACAGGTCTAAAATTTTGTCATTTGGTAAAAAGTAAAACAAAGTTACTTGCCATTGCACCATTGTTTATTTCATTTTGTTTACCAATTTACGAATAAAATGTCAGTAACTGCAAAATTTTGTTGTTGAAAGTCGTAGGTATATAATAAAAGGAATATTATATTGTAGTAACCTTCCCGATGCTTGTAATTACTTTTCGCTGTGTAAGAAAATTCTGACATCTTGTTCGTCTCGGATGATACCAAATTTTCTCACACTGCTTGAATTAAAGACAAGCAGCAGGAAAGTTACTACAACATAATATTCCATACCTATGCTGTACAGGATACTATTGCGTTATAGCAGAAAGGTCTATCTTTGAAGAATATGACATGTGCAGAGAATGCAATTAGTAGTAATTTAATTGGTCATAAAATTTGTGGACATAACGTTTATACTGCTGGGCCTTTTGGTGGAAACATTTATGAAACCAATATACTTGTGTTGCTAATGCTCATTGAAACTCCAGGGCATTTATTCACAAATTAACAAATTGACATGACATGGGAAAAAACCCTCTTTCTTGTACTTATTAGTAATTTAATATTTCTAAGAGTTACTTGACAACCCATTAGGTGGTGTTGTTTTATTACTGTACAGTCTGCGTGTATTTTCAGACATACCATTTCTAGCAGCAACTACTTCTTTTCCGATGATGATTTAGATCTAAAATCTTATCTTGAAAAGTATTACTAATTGATAATTTTAACTTTCAACAACGTGCCAGACAATGAGAAAAAAGAAGTAATATGCTGGCTAAGTTACATTTCACGAAGTCTTGTTACATAGAAACACAAAAGAGTTCCAATATTCATCTTCCATATTCGCTGTCTATCCTTCTTCAAAATATACTACTTGTTAAACTGTAACCATTTACCAAGTAGTCGCAAATCTTAACTTCTCGAAGAAATAGTTGACTTTTGAAATGTTCTTGGAAAAGGAGAAAATGACGATGACAAGCATTTTCTCCTTTCTACCACAATGTTTTCTGCCTTTTCAAAAGTAAAATTCCAGTATTTGAGCTCCATTAAATTTTTTGTCTGCGAAAACTTTCACTATGAAAGAGTCTGAAATATTGAAGTCTGGTAAGGAGTTAACCCTTCACCACACAATCTCGAGTTTTAATGACCTAGAAGGCTTTTGAAAATATTGTGGGAAAAGGAGAAAATGCTGATTACCCTCATTTTCTCCTTTTACTCGACAAATTTTCTACCCTTCCAAGATAACTTTCCATTTTTGAGACACGTATAATTTGTCGTCTGCAAATGTTTGGACAAGTCTAAAATTTTATTGTTTGTTAAAGAGTCATAGCCTCCTTAAAACATTGTTAACCCTGTATCACACAATCCAGAGTTTTAACGACCCTGAGGAAGAACCCTTTTGAAAACATTGTGGAAAAAGGAGAAAATGCTGGTAACCAGCATTTTCTCCTTTTCCCACAATGTTTTCTACCCTGTCCATGACAAATTTCACCATTTGAGGCACACTTAGATTGTCGTCTGCAAATGCTTTCAATTTGGAAAAGTCTACATTTCTTGTTGTGAAGTAAAGAGTTAAACTGATAACTTAACTACAAGTACAGACATTTCTCAAAACTGTACACTTAATACCTTTTCCCCTCTTTCAAAAAGACATCTAGAGTACAATTCAATAAGAATTCTAATCAAAATAATGTGACAAAGTGATCATCATTGGACTTAAATTTTTATTAATTATTCAAAAGCTACCCTTCTGCACCAGCCGTTTTCATTCTCCTGCTTTTTGTTAACTCTTTACCAAACGACAAATTAAAAGCATTTGCAGACGACAAATCAAATGTGGCTGAAATGATGAAAGTTGTTTGCAAATGGGTAGAAAACATTGTGAGACAATGAGAAAATCCTGGTTACCAGCATTTTCTCCTCTTCCAAAAATGTTTACATTATGCTTCTTTCTCAGTGTCGTTAAAATTTGGGATTGGCTTTTAAACAGTTAATTAGCCCTTTACCACGCAATCCCCTAGTTTTAACGACCTTGAAGTAGAATCCTTTTGAAATCATTGTGGAAAGAGTGAAGATGCTGGTAACCAGCATTTCCTCCTTTTCCCACAATGTTTTCTACCCCGTTTAAGGTGGAAATCATTAGTTGAGCCATACTAAATTTGTCAACTGCAACTGATTTGGATTTGGATAAGTCCAAAATTTTCATATTTGGTAAAGGGTATCTCATTGCTGTTCAGGTTCATTTTCATGCAGAACAAAAACTGCCGAGCCCCATAGCTCAGTCGGTAGCGTACAAGACTTGAGAACAGGAGGTCGCTCGTTCGATCCCCGGCTTGGCTTATTTCTTTCCGAGGATTGATGATAGTCATTGCGACAGGATTCATTCCTCTCTCAGCGCTGACCATTGTTTAGACGACGGTTATGTGGGAAAGCATCCAGTGGCTTGGAAAGAATATTGTGGGGAGTACTGGTAACAGAAACTCCATGAAAGCATGGATAGGTGCACTGGCCGCCGCGATATAACTGAAATAATGTTGAAAACGGCATTAAAGACCATACAGTCAATCAGAACAAAAACTAAAACGAGTGACAAAAAGGAGAAATGTTTGAAAGAAAAGAAAATGGTTTCCGTAAATTACAAAGAAAAAATTGAAGAAAATTTTGAAAAACCAAGGTCAGATAAGGAGATCAAAGAAGAATCTTTAATTAACTCATTACCAAACCACAAAATTTTGGACTGGACCAAAACTTAGAGCATTGGCAGACAACAAATGTTGCTAAAATAATTATTTTTATCTTTGATGGGGTAGAAAACTTTGTTGGAAAAGGAGAAAATGCTGGTTAGCAACATTTTCACCTTTTTCCACAATGTTTTTAAATGCCTTCTCTTCAGAGTCATTAAAAGTCAGGACTGTTTAGCATAGGTTTAATTAAAGATATTGAAAGTGTGATATTTCTTTGCTTACTGTTACATTTAACAATCAGATCCCATTTAAAGCACAATACCACACTCAGTGACCAAAAATCGAATATCAGTCTAGTAAATTAATTTGTTGCGGTAATAAGAGGTCTCTCGTTTTTTTTTTTATTAGTTTTACCACTATTGGTCACAAAAAGTGCATAACTGAAGAAACTGATATTTACCCTTAACTCTTAACCAAACGACACTATTTTCAGACTTCTCCAAATTGAAAGCATCTGCAGACGACATATCAAATGTGTTTCAAACATTGGAAGTTTGTCATTGAAAGGGTACAAAACATTTTGGGAAAAGGAGAAAATGCTGGTTACCAGCATTTTCTCCTTTTCCCAAAATATTCTCAAAAGCCTTCTTCCACAGGGTTGTTAAAATTTGGGATTGTGTGGTAAAGAGTTAAAGTACCAAATAAGCACATTTTCAATCTTTGCTCCTTACTCTTTACCACACAGTCCCAATGGTAACCAGCATTTTCTTCTTTTCCCACAATGTTTTCTGCCCTATCAAAGAGAAAAAGCTTCATTTTAACATTTCATTTGTTGTCTGCAAATGCTTTCAATTTGGTCAACCCTAAAATTTTGTCGTTTGGTAAAGCATTAATCTATGGTGGAGGAGGAGACAGAGACCCTTCTTTCTTTCAAGGCCTACTTTAATTTTCAACATAGGAATGTCCCTAGAGACAACACTAAGGTATCTGATTGATTGAATTAACTCTTTACTAAATGACGAAATTTTAGACCACTCCAAATTCAAAGCATTTTGCAGAAGACAAAATAAATGTGGCTAAACGATTGAAATTTGTTTTGGAAAGGGTAGAAAATATTGTGGGAAAAGGAGAAAATGCTGGTTACCTTTTCCCACAATGTTTTCAAAAGGCTTCTTTCTCAGGGTCATTAAAAGTCTGGATTGAGTGGTAAAGGGTTAATGTCTTTTCTGAGAGACTATATTTTTTTGAGTTGGCTGACATGGAGCTTTACAATCCACACCCTCATGTGTCTCAAGATTTGTCACTTATATCTGACTGGTTGTCTGCACATGTCATATTCTTTGAAGATAGACCTGTCTGCTATGATGCATCACTATCCTGTAAAGGATAAATATTTATACGCGGTGCATAAATTCCTCAAAAAATAGCAAGCGGAAAGTGGCTACAGATAATACATATGTCTGTGGAAAAATCAAGCCACTTTCACTACAAATTTCTTTAAAATATAATAATTCTAAACGGGAAAAATAATTTTATACAATACCATTGTTTACTGCAAATCTCTATATACGGTTTCTAAATATAGACATAGGGAAAACCAGTTTTTGTGCAACAGACAACAAAAGTAACCTCCCCACCATGCTGGGCTTATACTGGGGCTTTTTCCCAAGCTGATAGGGACTGTGTTTACAAATGCCTAGTGCATAGGTTATAATATGCTAGCATACCAGGGCTGGATAAATTGTACCAAGTAGTTTTTAATGAGTAAATCTATATTTTATTTTGAAATTCGTTGCAACGATTGCCGCCTCGAAAAGTAGCCTGCTTCTGTACCAAGAATGCCTAAATCAGGTATATATTTGAAAAACGCCACCTAGTGGAAAATAATTGACATCTGATTTTCCAAACTCTAGCATTATTTACATTTAAACATGTTAGCACATTGAACGTGGTCATCTCATTTGCATAATATACATTAGATGGGAACATGGACAAAAACAATACTAGATCTACTTAACCCTTTACCGCACAATGATGCCTTTTGACGCCACTGGGAAAGAAGCCTTTTGAAAACATTGTGGGAAAAGGAGAAAATGCTGGTAACCAGCATTTTCTCCTTTTCCCACAATGTTTCCTACCCTATCAAAGAAAAATTGCACCATTTTAGCCAAATTGAAATTGCCATCTGCAAATGCTTTCAATTTGGAGAAGGCTAAAATTTTGTCGTCTGGTAAAGGGTTAATGTAACACAAGCACTGAAACCTTTTTCATACAACAAAACTTTAGACCCTTCCACACTGGAAGCATTTGCAGATTATGTGTACAGCTAATGTATGTTTGAAATGACAAGAATTGTCTTTAAAACTATGACAAGAGGACCATGCGGACCTCAGTTGCTCAACTTGGCGGCAACTGACTCATTTAAGTCTACCAAACGACAAAATTTTAGACCAGTCCAAACTGAAAGCTTTTGCTGATGAAAAAATAACTGTGACTCAAAAACTGAAATTTGCTTTGGTAAGAGTAGGAAATTAATTTGGACCGGTCAAAAATTTTGTCATTTGGTACAGAGTTAAGCTACCGTCCAAGGCCCTTGATATACCTTCACAGCCATTCTGATTGTTATTGCTCTTAGATATTCTAGACTGCATGGCCTTATCAGTTGTGGCAAAGGCATCATCTTATTCTCAAGCATTTCCAAAATTTCAAAGTAACACACTTTCTGATTGGCTAAACCAAATGTATGATTAGACTGAGAATGGTTGGTGAATATTGACCTAGACAAGTTGGCTTCTTTAAAAAAGAAGCCAGGAGAGGTCGGCATCGATGTTTTCAAATAGTTTATTGGCTTTCGATTTCAATATATTTTGGTAGAAGTAAACAAACAAGTTAGGCATTAAATGAATGAGAAAAAAAAAAAACTTTTTTTTTCCCAATCTTGCTGGTGTAAAGGCACAAAACAGTACATATTCCACATTGTTATAATATTCAAGGAATTGGAGGCCATATGCTATTAACATGCTCAGAAATGCATATTTTTTTTCAAAATTAAAGGACACAAAACCGAAGATGATTATCCAATTTAGCTCATTTTCAAAAGGAACAACCCTCAAATGAATGTTTGTAATGTGTGCTCAGATAAGCCAATTTTTTTTTTTTGGAAAGGAGAAATCATTCAATTAAAATTTGATACAATATGCTAATTCCACTGAGGAGGCAAGAATCTTACCTGTTAACAACAAATAAAGGTGGCCTATACATAATACTAGTACAAGACATGTTAAAAATAAATGTAACATTTTTTAATCTTTTAACAAACAACAATTTTTTGACTGTCCCAAACAGAAAAAGCATGCAGACGACAATTTAAACTTTGGTAATTAATGTGGAAGATGGTGCTTTGATGTGATGGAAACCATTGTGACAAAAGGAGAAACTGCAGTGACTAACAGCTTCTCCTCTTTCCACAATATTTTGAAAAGTTGTCTGCTGCAGACATGTAAAATGAAGAGGTTGTTTGTCTAAACGTTAAAAATTTAAGAAAGTAGATAAATGAGCCATGCTCTGAGAAAAGGGCACTTAATGCATCTGCAAAAAGTATCGACCCATGTCAGCCTGCGCAATCCGCCCAAAACCAAAGGACCACGGACTCTTTTGAGGTGTGCGGTACGTAGGGCGAAGAGGCACGACTTTCTTTCGCGCTCATAAGTTGATTTTCGCAGGATTCTCGAAATCCGGCATAATAGAAGCAGCTCTGTGTGTTATTTCATCAAATCTATATCATTATAAATCCATAGAATTTTTGAATAAAACAGAAAAATGCTAGAATCTAGTCAGTTTTGAAAAATAGAACTTGAAAACATACTGATCAACCTATTTCTATCTATTTGTGGGGTACGAGTTCTCCAGAGAACATGTGCTCTCGAGATTAGGGTACGAGTTCTCCAGGGTACGAATTCTCCAGATAGTATCAAGTCACGTGATCTTTTCCCGCGGTGTTCTTTCTCTTTTTTTTTTAACGATTTTTTTTCTCTCTCTGCTTAGATTTATTTGTTTAATGAAAAATTGCAATTATTGGAGAGATCATTTACTATCAATATAGTATAATAAATCTTTTTGGAAAGCCGTCATATAAAAGAAAACGTTTATTTCCTATTTCAGTTCTTTGATTTCGGTTTGTTTATAAAACCATGACGAAATAGACTGTGCATCAGAACAATTTCGCAAAAACGAATGGATTTAGACAGCGATTTCTGTGGCAGTCTGCCTTTTAAACTCACCACTGTTGGAGAGGTCTGATGACCTCTCCAATCATTGCAGACCAGCCTACCCCTTCTTGTCCTTTAGGCCAAACCCTTAACTCTTTCTGAAACACTAGTATTTTAGACTTGTCAAAATTGAAAGTATTTGCAGACGATAATTAAGAGATGACATAAATGAAGGAATTCGTCTTTAAATGGGTTGAAAACATTTTGGGAAAAGAAGAAAATGCTGGGGACCAGTATTTTCTTCTTTTCACACAATGTTTTCGAAAGCTTTCTTTCTCAGGGTCTTTAAACACTTTAACTTCTTAAACTTAATGAGTTGTTAAACTTCTTTCTCAGAGTTGTTAAATTTTGCAAGTACATGCATATGGTAGCGTTGGTAGCCGGTGTAGATCAAGATCAGAATGCATTAACTATAAAGTCTGATCTTGCACCATGAGATATTATGACTAAGAGTAACCTTGTAAACACAGTTATGATTGTTTTTTTTTTCCAGAAAATAATTAATTTTGTTCATTATGGCACTCTTAAGGTTCAAACAACAGTTACTATGGGTCATATGATCATTTTTCGTCAGCCTGTTGAGATACTTTACCCTTTACCACAAAATCCTGAGTTTTAACAACTGATTGATTGAACAGTGTTTTATGTGACTTCAACATTATTTAAGTCATATCATAGCAACAGCTCACATATTTATGTATTTCCGAACTTTCACCAGCACTAGGCATTGTAGTGTCTTACCCAAGGACAATCCCAGGGGTCAAGTGAGGCTTGAACCTGGGGCCTCCAGGTCATGAGTCCTACACTGTACCACTGAGTCACCCCCTGAGTTTTAATGAACCACAGGAAGAGGGCTTTTAAAAGAATGGTTGGAAAACGAGAAAATGCTGGTAACCATTTTCTTCTTTTCCCATGATGAATTCCACACTTCTAATGAAAAATTCAAGTTTTTTGGTCACATTTATGGGTCATGTTGTCTGCAAAAGCTTTCAATTTTGGTGAAAATCTAAGCTGAAAGATACTTCAGCAGAAAGAAAAAATGAACAAAATTTTTATGGTCCATCAACTGCTAAGGTCATTAACACTTTATCAAACAATCCTGTATTTTAAAGACCCTGAAGAAGGCTTTTAAAAACATTGTGGGAAAAGGAGAAAATGCTGGTAACTAGCATTTTTCCTATTCCCAAGTTTTCTACCCTGTCGAAGATGGAAAGCATCACTTGAGCTACATTTATTTTGTTATTCGCAAACTTTCAGTTTGGTCCATTCCAAAATTTTATTGCTTTGTAAAGAATTAACCCTTTACCAAACAATCCCGTGTTTTAACGACCCTAGGAAAAAGGCATTTTGACATCATTGTGGGAAAAGGAGAAAATGCTGGTAACCAGCATTTTCTCCTTTTCCCACAATGTTTTCTAACCAGCATTTTCTCCTTTTCCCACAATGTTTTCTAATCTCTCAGACACAAATGCAATCATTCTAGCCACATTTAATTTGTTGTCTGCAAATGCTTTCAATTTGGACCAGTCGGAAATATTGTCGTTTGGTAAAGAGTTAAGCATGCATAACATCATTAACAAGAAATATTTTTAAGAAAAGACAGACAGTGTAAATAGGCAGGGGGCCTTAAAATAAACATTTTTGACCAATCACAAATTTCTGTTTATTCATTTTTTATCAGTACCAAAAAGTAAGTCAAAAGCCAGCACATTCAGCTACACCAAAAAAGAATGTAGAGTTTAGAAATTTGCTGTCAAGCTATCAAACTTTATTGGCCAACAATTACTGATCTGAGCAATATTCCTATTGACAGATCTGATGTAAAATTTCAAAAATAGACAAGATGAAAACATCCGTCTTCTCATCTTCTAAATAACTTATTTCTGAATGGAAATTACCAGAACATGATTTTGATGTCATTTAACTCTTTACCAGATGACAAAATTTTAGACCAGTCGAAATTAAAAGTATTTGCAGACGACAAAACAAATGTTACTCAAAAATTGTAATTTGTTTTAGGAAATGTTAGAAAACATTGTGGGAAAAGGAGAAAATGCTGGTTACCAGCATTTTCTCCTTCTCCCACAATGTTTTCAAAAGCTTTCTTTCTCAGGTCATTAAAAGTTGGGATTGTGTGGTAAAGGGTTAATGATATTTCTAACATCATAAGAGCAATGAATCATACAGATATTTCAAACCGTGCAGATTTTCCTTGCAAAATGCTGAATTTATTTTTAGTCTGTAATTTTGTGAAGGATGTTCAGCAGAAAATTGTAGATTTTTTTTCACATTGGTGATTTATTACTTGGGCTGTTTTCTTCATTCTAAACCAAACGACAAAATTTTAGACTTGTTTAGATTTAAAGCATTAGCATATGACAAAATTTATGACTAAAACAATTTTGTCTTTGAAAAGATAAACATGTTTCAATTATTATGATGACAGCATCCAGTAATTTTTTCCTGGAGATTCTATATTTGCACTACCCACCATATTTTTTTGATTGCCTAAATCTTTTTTATCAAAGAGCCTTACCTCTTTACCACACAATCCCAGCTTTTAACGTCCATGAGAAAGAAGCCTTTTGAAAACATTTTGGGAAAAGGAGAAAATGCTGGTTACCAGCATTTTCTCCTTTTCCCACATTGTTTTCTGTCCTTCCAAAAACAATTTCCAATTTTTTAATCATATTTGTTTTGTCGTCTGCAAAGGCTTTCAACTTGGAAAGGTTTAAAATATTGCTGTTTGGTAAAACCTTACATGAACTAAATACCTGTCAAAAAATATGTAATTTACAAATTTCAGGATTGTTTGGTAAAGGGCTATTACGATAATTGATAAAAACTTCAAAACATTTCCATGGATTCACTCCCTTTCTCCTCCAGACAGTTTTTTCATCTTGCAGCATACCACCTACAGAAATATTGAGACAAAAAGAGAAATAGCTGGTAATGTGCAGTTCCTCATTTTATGACAATGTTTTCACACAAATTGGTATATTAAACCCATGCGCTTTACCAAACAAAATTTTTTTTAAAGTTGCTGAAATATTAATGTGGCTGAAATGATGAAATTTTTTACTGAATGGGAAGAAATATTGCTATAAAGTGAGAAAGAACAGCATTTTATCCTATCCCACAATGTTTTTAAAAACTTTTTCCTCAGGATGTGATAAGGATTATGTGGTAAAGAGAAAAAAATATTGCCGGAAAAAAGGAGAAAGTGCTGGTTTCATCAGCATTTTTTTCCTTTCCCTTACAGCACAGTCCCAGCTTTTAAAGACCCTGAGAAAGAAAACTTTTGAAAACATTGTGGGAAAAGGAGAAAATGAAGTAACCATCATTTTCCCCTTTTCCATCAATGTTTTCTATCCTTCCAAACACAAATTTTAATTTTTGAGTCACATTCATTTTGTCGTCTGCAAAAACTTTCAATTTGGACAAGTCTAATGTTTTGTCGTTTGATAAAGAGTTAAAAAACCTTGATGGTATAGGGATTTTTTATGTGGTAAAAGGTTACTTTATGCTGATTGATTAACTCTTTACCACACAACAGAAATGTAGACTTGTCCAAATTGAAAGCAATTGCAGACGATAATTTAACCCTTTACCACACAATCCCAACTTTTAATGACCCTAAGGAAGATGCCTTTTGAAGACATTGTGGGAAAAGGAGAAAATGCTGGTAACCAGCATTTTCTCCTTTTCCCACAATGTTTTCTTACCTTTCAGAAACAAATTTAATAATTTTAGTCATATTTAATTTGTCGTCTGCAAATGCTTTCAATTTGGACCAATCTAAAATATTGTCGTTTGGTAAAGAGTTAAATGTTGCTCAAATTGTGGAGGTTGTCTTTGATAGGGTAGAAAACATTGTGGGAAAAGGAGAAAATGCTGATTACCAGCATTTTCTCCTTTTCCCACAATGTTTTCAAAAGCTTTCTTTCCTAGGGTCATTAAAACTCGGGATTGTGTAGGAATGGGTTAATATGCTTATTTCACAAATATGTTTTCCAATTGGTCTGCTACAAATTTATTCCAGGGAGTAACGGGTAATCAACTAAAATAGATCAAATATTCCATCACAACAGACAATTTCTTATTTGACACTTGTGAATTGTTACTCCTCTATAAACAAAATTTTATTTTTCCTTCTGTCTTCATAAAAAAAAAAGATAGAAGCCATTGTTAACCTTTTACAGAAAATCTGGAGTTTTACAAACTTGATAGAAAAGACTTTTGAAAACATAGTAGGGAAAGAAGAGAATGATGATAACCAGCATTTCTCCTTTTTCCACAATGTTTTCTATGCTATCGAAGACAAATATGTTGAATTTAGCCACTTTTGATTTGTTTTCTGCAAGTGCTTTCAGTTTGAACTAGTCTAAAATTTTGTTGTTTGGTAAAGAGTTAATCTGTGTAAAAACATTTACCATTTACTAAACAATCCAGTGTTTTAACCCTTTATCACACAATCTCGAGTTTTCACAATACTGAGCAAAAAGCCTTTTGAAAACATTGTGGGAAAAGGAGAAAATGCTGGTAACCAGCATTTTCTCCTTTTCCCACGAAGTTTTCAATTATTTTGAAAGTGATTTCCATAATATGAGTGACATTCAAATTGTAATCTGCAAATGCTGTCAATTTGGCCAAGTCTAAAATTTTGTTGTGTGGTAAAGAGCCGACTTCTAAAAATGTTGGAAAAGGAGAAAACCTGGTAACCGGCATCTCTCCTTTCTCAACAGAATTTTCTGGCTCTGATGGTTCCCACCATTTGAGCCATAACCTATTATTTGTCCGCAAATTCATCCAATTCAGACAAATCAATGATTTTGTTCTCAGGTAAATAGTTTCCTGTTTCATAGTTTATCCCTTTCCTATACAGCAAGCTTTATATGCTTCCAAATTCAGAATATCTGCAGACAACAAATTTAAGATTGGTATAAACGAGCTCAAGCTCTCTGATAAAGTAGAAAACATGGGAAAAGGGGAAAATGCCGGTTACCAGCATTTTCTCCTTTTCCCACAATGTTTTTCAAAAAGCTTCTTTCACAGGATTGTGTAGTAAAGGTTTAAATAGCAGACACTTAGCAACAGTTGAATTGGTTGTTAGGAGAGAACAAGAGCATTGTAAACATGTCACCAGACTGCAATATTTTAGAATTGTCTAAATTGAAAGCATTTGTACACAATCAACAGCATTTTGAGTAAGGTGATGGGGTTTGTACGGTGGCACAAAAGTGACATGGAAGATATATTTTATACTACATGCGCACGTAATAGTTATTATGTGCGCACATATTAGTTACTACGTGCGCACGTATTAGCTACTGCGTGCGCACGTACTAGCTACTGCGTGCGCACGTAATAACTAATACGTGCGCACGTAATACTATTGCGTGCGCACGTATTAACTAATACGTGCACACGCAATAGTATTACGTGCGCACGCAGTAGCTAATACGTGCGCACGTATTAACTAATACGTGCGCACGTATTAACTAATACGTGCGCACGTAATAATCGACCAATCAGTTTATAAGGAACAGAAGCCATATTGTTGCGAGGGAAGGGCAAAATTACATTGGTCCAACACGGCAACAGATGTGCATACATCTGACACCCAAGTAAAAAATCAAGTAGAGCTATTATTTCTTAAATCGTTTAGGCATACTGCGATTATTTTAAGTATCTGTACCTTGGTACGGTACAGTAACTATTAATACTCTAGCCTACGGTCCATCGAATTACCCCAAACCACCCCAAAACACCCCAAACCACCCCAAAACACCCCAAACCACCTTTTATCATATAAAATTAATACTGTGGTGGGGTTGGGGGTGGAATGATTTGTAGGGTACGAAAGACTGATGAGCTATACAAGGAGTTTTGTCACCGAAAACTACCCAAAACACCTCAAGAAAACAAAAAAGGCGTTTAAAGTGATATCATTTTACAACGGTTTAAGATGCAGGAACAGTATAAATCAAATTGAAAATGGCATACAGAATAATTAATTTTCCTTAAACTGAAATATCTATGGTTCAAAAGATGTAGTTTGAATGCCTAACACCGTGGACCCCAATCAGACTGTTACTTTAGTAGCAGTCTGATGATCTGGCTGCACAATGTTTGCATATATCTAACTTCCCTAAAACTTATATAAATTACGGTATCTGTTGCCATTCTGACTACATATAGTTTGGAGGCACGAACGAACTTTTTCAGGCAGTCAGACATGACCAAACATTATGGACCCAGATCAGACTGCTCCTTCAAGGGGCAGTTGGATCTTCATGGGCGGATCCAGGGGGGGGGACCGGGGGTCCGGACCCCCCCTGGAATTTTGGAAAAATGTGGTTATCGGATTCGTGAAATGGTACTGGTTTGATATTGCACAGCATTTATGTAAAATACAGTCATGAATATAAAAAATAAACGGTTCTAAATGTGGAGACCTCCTCATGGTTAGAACTGGAAACGTTGACTTACATCCACTGAAATCCGAAATCAAAGTATCATATAATAAGAAGAGTGCGTTTGAGGTGGGACCCCCCCTGAGAAAGATATCTGGATCCGCGCATGATCTGGGTCCACAAAGTTTCCCTTTCTGACAGCATGACTACATATAGTTTGGAGGTATGAACGAACTTTTTCAGACAGTCAGACATTAGCAAACATAATGTACCCAGATTAGACTGCTCCTTTAAGGGGCAGTCAGATCTGGGTCTACAAAGTTTGCCATACTGACAGCATGACTACATATAGTTTGGAGGCATGAACGAACTTTTTCAGACAGACAGACAGACATGACCAAACATAATGTACCCAGATTAGACTGCTCCTTGAAGGGGCAGTTGGATCTGGGTCCACAATGCTTGCCATTGTGACTACATATAGGTTGGAGGCATGAACGAACATTTTCAGACAATCAGACATGACCAAACATAATGTACCTAGATTAGACTGCTCCTTCAAGGGGCAGTCGGATCTGGTTCCACAATGTTTGCCATTCTGACTACATATAGGTTGGAGGCATGAACGAACTTTTTCAGACAGTCAGACATGACCAAACATAATGTATCCAGATCAGACTGCTCCTTCAAGGGGCAGTCGGATCTGGGTCCACAATGCTTGCCATTCTAACTACATATAGAGGCATGAACGAACTTTTTCAGACAGTCAGACATGACCAAACATAATGGACCCAGATCAGACTGCTCTTTCAAGGGGCAGTCGGATCCGGGTCCACAATGTTTGCCATTCTGATTACATATAGTTTGGAGGCATGAACGAACTTTTTCAGACAGTCAGACATTATGGTCCCAGATCTCAGTGGGGCCAAAAAGTCTCTAGCGCATGTAATGCATGTAGTCCTTTTATCCTTAGGCTAACGTGACAGGACGTAATATAGATATTTTTTGTTAAAAGTGATCCTTACCCAACAATTCAACCAACCCTTACTGTATTAATAATTTTATATCATATAAAAGGTGTTTCGGGGTGGTTTGGGATGTTTTGGGGTGGTTTGGGGTGTTTTGGGGTGGTTTGGGGTAATTCGATGGACCGTAGGCTAGAGTATTAATAGTTACTGTACCGTACCAAGGTACAGATACTTAAAATAATCGCAGTATGCCTAAACGATTTAAGAAGTAATAGCTCTACTTGATTTTTTACTTGGGTGTCAGATGTATGCACATCTGTTGCTGTGTTGGACCAATGTAATTTTGCCCTTCCCTCGCAACAATATGGCTTCTGTTCCTTATAAACTGATTGGTCGATTATTACGTGCGCACGTATTAGTTAATACGTGCGCACGTATTAGTTAATACGTGCGCATGTATTAGCTACTGCGTGCGCACGTAATACTATTGCGTGCGCACGTATTAGTTAATACGTGCGCACGTATTAGCTAATATGTGCGCATGCAATAGTATTACGTGCGCACGTATTAGTTATTACGTGCGCACGCAGTAGCTAGTACGTGCGCACGCAGTAGCTAATACGTGCGCACGTATTAACTAATACGTGCGCACGTAAAAACTATTACGTGCGCACGTAGTATAAAATATATCTTCCATGTCACTTTTGTGCCACCATAGGTTTGCCATTGAAAGATTAGAAAATATTGTAGAAAAAGGAAAAAATGCTGGTTACCTTTCAGCTTGGACAAGTATGTGATTTTTTTTTTGACTTGCAGAGTTTACCTTGAAATAGAAGGAAAAAATTAAAGAACAGGAATCATTGTTCAAAAAGGAGAAAATGCTGGTTACGATTATTTTCTCCTTTTCTCACAATCTTTTAAACAGCTTTCTTTCAAAGAGTTGTAAATACAATGTATACAGGATTGTGTGGTATAGAGTTATATAAGAGAAGATAAATGCAGTAGAAAAACACTGCACCAAGCAGAGAAATCACTGTACATGAGCAATTTCTCCATTTGCAATACAAAAGGTCCTTTGCAGCTTTGTGATTTAGATTATAAGTGAATGACGCAGCGGGAAAGCTTTAAACCTCACTTGAAATCATATTAAGTGTCAACCCCAAACTCTTTAACCCTTTACCGCACAATGACGCCTTTAGACGCCCCTGGGAAAGAAGCCTTTTGAAAACATTGTGGGGAAAGGAGAAAATGCTGGTAACCAGCATTTTCTCCTTTTCCCCAAATGTTTTCTACCCTATCAAAGAAAAATTGCACCATTTTAGCCAAACTGAAATTCTCGTCTGCAAATGCTTCCAATTTGGAGAAGGCTAAAATTTTGTCGTCTGGTAAAGGGTTAATTCTTTCACCTACCTTTCTCTTGTCACTATTTATGCTTGTGTTATTTACATTATTTGTCTATGCTATTGTGCTCATGTATTTATATTTGGTGAATTTGAACCATTAAAAGTTTTTGTCTGTCTGTCTGCAACTCTCCACATTCAGTCATTTCCCAGCGACAGCTCTCACATTCATGTTCATTGCTGGTTTCACAAATAATAGGCTCGTGCTCAGAACTGTTTTGCCAAATGATGCTCCTTCAAAAAGACAACTCTACCAAATGACAAGTTTTGTACTTGATCAAATTTAAAACATTTGCAGACAACTTGAATGTAGCTCAGATGATGATTTATGTCTTTGATAGTGTAAAAAACATTGTGGGAAAAAGAGAAAATGCTGGTTTACAGCATTTTGTCCTTTTCCCATAATGTTTTCAAGAGCCTTCTTCAGGATTGATAAAACAAGATTGTGTTGTACAGGGTTAAAGCTAAATGACATTTTCAGTCTAGAAAGATGACTACCTTAGGATACCATTGTGGGTTTGTGTCGATAATAACTGGCGATAAAAACCAAGGGTCTCCAGGTAATAATTTCTACTCTCTACAACTGAGCCAAGCGGGATCATTTTGTGATGTAGCCAGTGTTCTTTAAATCTTGAGGGCCAAAGTTTGATCCTTGCTGATAGGGGTGGTTGTGTTGGAGAGCAGTTTGATAAGGCACTCCAAATCCCTGGCCTAGTACTGGTGAAATCAAGGAAACACATTTAGGAGTGTGCTGTCGCTGTAATAGTTGATAGATTGAATGGTGATTTATGCAGCTTTCAACATAATTCAGGTAACAGCTTACATATTTATGTATTTTCTGGGTTTGACCATTACTAGGCTAGGGCTCTGAAGTGTCTTGCCCAAGGACACTCCCATTAAAAACCCAATGGATCGACTGAGGCTCGAACCAGGGGCCTCCAGGTCAGGAGTCCTACACTTTACTACTGAGCCACAAAGGACCCCCTGTTGCTATAGTAGAAATGAAATACTGTTGAAAAAGGTCTAAAATGCCATTTAAACCTCTACCATTCAGTTAAAAGTTTTAGTGACCCTGAAGAGGCTTTTCCTGTTCTCTACCCTACTAACCCTTTACCTCACAATCCTGAGTTTTAACTACCCCAACGAAAAAGAACTTTTGAAAACATTGTGGGAAAAAGAGAAAATACCAGCATTTTCTCCATTTCCCACAATGTTTTCTACCCATTCAAAGACTGAAATCATTGTTTGGGCCATATTTAAATTGTCATCTTCAAATACTTTCAATTTGGTGGAGTCCAAAATTTTGTCATTTGGTATTCTGGTAACCAGCATTTTCTCCATTTTCCACAATGTTTCCTACCCATTCAAAGACTGAAATCTTCATTTTGGCCATATTTAAATTGTTATCTGCAAATGCTTTCAATTTGGTTGAGTCCAAAATTTTGTCGTTTGGTAAAGAGTTAAAGACAGAAATCATCACTTGAGCTACATTAATTTTGTCATCATCAAATGCTTTGAACTTGGTTGAGTGCAAAATTTTGTCCTTTGGTGAAAAGTTAACAACAAAGTTTCAGACTTGTCCATTTTAATGTATTTGCAGACAACAAATCAAATAATGGAATTTGCCTCTGAAAGAGTAGAAAACACTTTGGGAAAAGGAGAAAATGCTGATAACCAGCATTATCTCCTTTACCCACATTGTTTTCAAAAGCCATTTTTCTCAAGAGGCCTTAAACAAAGGGATTGTTTGGTTACGAGTTTCACAAATCCATTCATCACATTATTTCTTGGCTGTCTGTAAGTCTTAAGATTTATTTGTATCATGCACTTGATCTTGTTTTCCAAAGGCATGTAATATTGCAATAACACAATAAACCTAGTCAGTTATGATGTGATATGCAGTGAATCTACATGATAGACAAAGGGAGATAACTCTTCTGTGCTAAAGGCAAAACGGCAGCTTTTCAAAACATGCGTAATCTTTGATTTGCTTGTATTGGAGTTTAACGCTATTTGAACAGCTGCTTAGGTCATATCACAGCACCCAGTGCACCTACCCATGTCTTTCCTGGCTTTCCAGTACTGACACAACTTTCTTTCCAAGCCACGGACTACTTTTCTCACATGCAGCAGAGGTGAGAGATGAAAAATCGCTGGAAAGTTGGTCTCAATCGGGTATCGAACTCGCAACCACCAGGTTCGCTAACCACAGAGCAACCCGGCTGGGCTGTCTAATCTTAGAACTATACCGTTGGCTTGATTTGTCAAACCCATCAGAAAAAAATCTTTTCGAGTTTGAACAGATTTTATTTTCAGCCATTGAAGGTCAAGTTAACACTTAACCAACAACACAATTTTAGGCTGTTCTAATTTGATAACATAAATTTTTGCAGACGACAAATTAAATATTGCTTAAGTGGTCAGACTTGTCTGTGATAGGATATGAAAACAATGTGGAAAAACCAGAAAATGCTGGTTACCAGCATTTTCTCCTTTTCCGACAATGTTTTCAAAAGGCTTCTTCCTCAGGGTTGTTTAAAGTCCAGATTGCATGGTAAATGGTTAATACATTTGGCACAGAAAGAGTTAAAGCAAAATAAAGAATTTTAGATTTAGACTGAAAAATAAAAAAGCCGAATTATGAATTTGATAAAATTATAATTGTCATTTGTCATGATACCAGTAGAAATATTTACTCAAGCTCATATTGACACCGTTATTGACACAAACCTGCAATCATACCCTTAGATGTTACCCTCGGGCGGTAACACCGTCTTTTTGCGATCGGCCGATTTCATAAGAGGGGAAACTGGCATTCTTTTCTTTTAAAATGTCCATTGTGCTGTTTATGATTCAAATTTCATACCGGTTCATGAGGCAGGTGTCGTGGCTCTCCAAGTTATGTACCCCACAGCACTGTTTTATGCTGAAGAAACATGTTTGCCGAATTGGGCATTGTATTTAACCAATCTTACCGTTTATGTGTTTGTTATATTGTGTATGTCAACAAAGGCTAAATTCATCACCTTGGGGTAAAAGTCTTCTTTCTAAACTGAAAATGTTTGTTAGCTTTAATCCTGTACCAGACAATCCCAAGTTTTAACAACCCTGAAGATGGCTTTTGAAAACATAGTGGGAAAACTTAAGGAGAAAATGCTGATAACCTGCATTTTCTCCTTTTCCCACAATGTTTTCTATGCTATCTAAAACATTAATCATCATTTGAGCTACATTCAAGTTGTCGTCTGCAAATGCTTTGAATCTGGTCGAGTACCAAATTAGCTGTTTGGTAAAGAGTTGTCTTCTTTCTGGACTGAATAGGTCTAAGGTTTAAATGGCCTCTTAGGATTAAATTTTGATAAGCATAAAACTTGTGGGTGCTAAATGAAGTGGATATTTTCATAGCTGGTTACCAGCATTTTCTCCTTTTCCCCCCAATGTTTTTTTAACCGTTTCAAAGACAAATCTTGTCATTTGTGACATACTGAATTTGTTTTCTGCCAATGCCTTCAATTTGGGCTAGTTGTAACATTTTGTTGTCTGGTAAAGAGTTCATCAGCACCTTAAGGGTTAAATTTTGATTAGCACACTTGGGGGTGCTAAATGAATCAAGTGGACATTTTCACAGCTGGTTGACTGCATTTGCATTTATTTTCTCCTTTTCCCACAATGTGTACTACCTTTTCAGATGTCTAAAAACTCTGTACCACACAGTCCCAACTTTTAACGACCCTTAAAAAAAAAAGGCTTTTGAAAACCTTGTGGGAAAAGGAGAAAATGCTGGTAACCAGCATTTTCTTTTCCCACAAGGTTTTCTACCCCATCAAAGACAGAACTCATCATTTGAGCTACATTTAATTTGTTGTCTGCCAGCGCTTTCAATTTGGTCGAGTGCAAAATTTTGTTGTTTGGTAAAGAGTTAATTGGCACCCTTGTGATTAAAGTTTGATAAGCGCATCACTTATGCGTGCAAAATGAAGCGGGAATTTTCATACCTAGTTACCAGCATTTTCTCCTTTTTTCACAATGTTTTCTACCTTTTGAATGACAAATCTCATCATTTGTGTCACAATGAATTTGTCATCTGCCAATGCTTTCAATTTTGGCTCGTCTAACATTTTGTCGTTTGCACACACAAATGCACCGATGGACAGATGACTGATACAGGGTCATGACATAAGCTCGCTGGCCAGTGAAAGCTACGGCCTGATGAGCTGAAGTACATATTGAATTCTTTTTGCATGTCTATACAAGTAATGCAGTCCATGAAGACATGAAAATCAAGGGATATATCATACCAACAGAATATTGCCAGTTGAAAAAGTTACTTTGTACACTGAACCATTTCTAGTGAAAATAGATCAAGCAGGCATGTACGGCATCTCAGGAAAGCTTTACAATGCTGCATGAAATATATGGTGCTTTGCAAACTAACTCTTAGCCACATGACAAATTATTAGACTAGTCCAAATGGAAAACATTTGCAGTCAAGTTAAATGCAACTCAAATGTTGGAATTTGATGGGTGGGAAACCATTGTAGGGAAAAAAAGAAAATGCTGGTTGCTCTCCTTTTCCCATGTTTTTAAAAGGCCTCTTTTTCAAGGTTGTTGAAACTCAGGATATTGATGTACTAGGTTAACCCTTTACCACACAATTACGAGTTTTAATGACCCTGCTGAAGAGTCCTATTGAAAGCATTGTGAGATGAGGAGAAAATACTGGTAACCAGCATTTTTTCCTTTTCCCACAATGTTTTCCACCCTATAAAAGACAAAATCCATCATTGGAGCTACATTTAAATTGTCATCTGCAAGTGCTTTTAATTTGGAAAAGTCTACTGATTAATTGATTGTATGGTGTTTAACGCTGTTTTCAACATTATTTCAGTTATATCGCGGTGGCCAGTGCACCTATCCATGCTTTCCTGGAGTTTCTTTTACCAGTACTACACACAATATTCTTTCAAAGCTACTGGCTGCTTTCCCACATAACCATTGTCTAAACAATGGTCAGCGGTGAGAGAGGAATGAATCCTGTCACACTGACTATCATCAATCCTTGGAAAGAAATTGGCCTGGCCCCTCTTCTCAAGTCCGATATGCTACCCACTGAACTACGGGGGCTCGGCCGAAAAGTCTATACTTTGCTTGTGTGGTAAGGAGTTAAGAAAGGTATAGATACAGAAAAACTCTTTAAATCACCATATAGCAAATTTATTCGTTAAAATAAATGGACAAAAAGACATCTGACAAACGAAACAGTGAATTAAATGACAATGATATAGTAATGTACATGATGGAATTAAAATGACACAAATGCAAGTATTAAACATGAACTTCTGTTTTGAAAATGGTGCCGCACAAAGAACAAAGTAATCAAACAAGTTTAAATGACTCTCAATACAAGGGTCTTTGAAAACTTAGGAAAAAGGATAAAATATTTTAACCAGTGTTTTCTTTTTTTGCACAGTCCTTTCTCTCCTTCCAACCAAAATCCAACTGTTTTTATGCAAAATCATTTTTTTTCTGGAATTGAGGCAAGTATATAAACAGAGACTTGCACCATTTTCTTCAATACATGTGCTAACTTCTAGATGTTTCAGTTAACTTTTTGCCAGATGACAAAATTTTAGACTGGTCCAAATTCAAAGCATTTCCATGTGATAAATGTTGCACGAATTGTAAAATCTGCAAGGGTAGAAAACATTGTGTGAAAAGGGCAAAATGCTGGTTACCAGCATTTTCTTCTTTTCCATCAATGTTTTCTACCCTCCCCAAAACAGATTTCAATTTTTGAGCCAGATTTATTTTGTTGTCTGCAAATGCGGTGAATTTGGACAAGTCTTAATTTTTGTCTTTTGGTAAAGAGTTAAATCAGGTATTTGGTCTTCTTTTCCTGGACTGAAAAAAGCTGTATCATTTATTTAGCACTTCAACTAAGTTATTCCAAACAATTGCTTGATAAAAGAGAAAGTGGTTAAACTAAAAACAAGAGGACCACAATGACCCTTATTGCTCCACAGCCTAATAAATGTGCAATATGTGTAACTGACACTGACAGTCATTAAACTAAGAAATCAGTATTGCAATTTCCTAGAGATAATAAGCATATGCCCCCATAAAAGTTGTATCTTTTTCACATGCCAAGATATGGTGATGAATACAAGCAGGTCTGAGGCAGGGCATATTTTAACACAAGGACTTTAATTCGACCAACCGGAGTGGAAGAGGTCCACTAAATGCAGCTACATGCAAATTTTGGTAGCCTATGCCTTATTGTTAGAAACTAGGTAATTGTTTTAGTTATCAGTCTATAAGCCACTGTAAGACTTGTGACAACAAAGAGGGTCCAATTTTTGCCAAAGAGCTTTAATTGGTTGAGGTCTACCAGATAAGGCTACATGCAAAATTTGGTAGCCCTAGGCGTAATGGTTCACAAACCAGAAAGACTTTTATAATTTTCAGTATAATAACCCATAAACTTGTGGACCCTAGGAAAAGGCCAATTTTGATCCAAGGGGTTCTGTTTGAAGAATATTGGCAGAAGTCCATTAAGATGAAGATACACGCCAAATTTGCTAGCCATATGCCTTGTGGTTTCAGACAAGATTTTTAAAGATTTTCAATAACTTTCAGGTTTGTTGCCATAGCAACCAGAGATTTAATCAGGATCAAATTCTTTGAAAAATTTTGAAGAGGGCCATGGCAGGATCATTTCTGTAAAGACTGGTCAAAATTAGACAGTTCCAGAGATGTTTGAAATACAAGCTGACACACAGATGGACCAACAGACAGACAACAGACACTGGACCATGACATAAGCTCCCTGGTCTTTGGCAAGTGGAGCTTTGTAAATGATAAAGTTATGTACAAAGATGTTCTTTACACAGAAAAGGATTAAAAGTAAAACAATGAAAACAATTCTGTGAAATACATTTGCAGAGAAAAGAAAACCTTGAAAAGATCACTATCAAATGACAACAATGAATTAAAAGGACAGTACCTTTAAGACTGATGCTCAATGCAAAATTAACTTATTACAACTTGGAACAAAATTTGCAGCATTAAACTTTGACATGTTTCAGTGGGTAATCAGGTAACCCTTTGCCACACAATCCTGACTTTTTATGACCCTGAGAGGGATTTTGAGAACATTGTGGGAAAAGGAGAAAATGCTGGTAACCAGCGTTTTCTCCCTTTCCCATGTTTTCTACTCTATCAGTGACAAATTCAAACATCTGAGTCACATTTAAACTGTCATCTGCAAATGCTTTAAATTTGGACAAGTCTTGATTTTCGTTGTGTGGTAAAAAGTTAACCCTTTTATTTATGCAAGCACCTTTTCTTGTCTCCGAGTTAGAAAGCTTTTAAGGAACGGTGTGACAAATTGAGAATTTGCTCCTTATTGGCAGTTTCTCTTGTCTGAATATTTGTGTAAGGATTAACTTTAACATGCAGTTATTTAGACTTTCTTCTCTATGACAGTTAACAAATTCATTTGGACTAAATATTACATATGGAGTAATAGGGTTAACAGGTTAATGGATGTACTTTTTTTTTCTGTAGATTTAGGGAAACTGGAAGTTATCAGTAATGATGTACTGACTTTTGACAAAATGACTTAAAGAAATGACATGGCCTTTACTCTTCACAGTTTTCAAATTTCAACTGTAACAAGTTACTATATAAAGGCAATCTTAAAACTGACAGTGAGATACTGTTACTGATCTGTTTTGATCTGTGTGTTGACTATGAGATAATGTGAAAATATGCATGATTATGTAAGGGGGGGAAAATGTGCATGAAAAGTGTTTCGATACATCTCGCCATCGATTGGGAAAACAAAGAACTTTTCAATGGAAAAAAAACTTCTATTTTAAGTTTCAAAATATTTTCTGACATGGTGGCCCCATATCGCTCACCTAGTCACTGTCAAATAAATGAAATGCTAGGTAGTATGTTGGAAAAGCTGTGAGAGGGTGTTTCAGTTTACTATTTTTTGCTCTGGTAGCCAGTGGCAGCATACCTGTGAAAATATTTCAGTTTGTTTGGACTTGAATGCTGCTTTAACAACTTAAGTAATATCACGGTGGTTAGAGCATCTTGGCATGTGTTTCTGGTTTTCTCACACCAGTACTTACACAACTTTCTTACCAGCCATTTACTACTTTTCTCACATGCATCAGGTGAGAGGTGAAAAACAGCAGAAAATAAAGCTTGCCTTAACCAGGTATCGAGCCCGCAACCACCAGCTCGTGAGTCAGATACCCTAATCATTGAACTATCCTGCCCGGTGAAATAATTTCACAGGAATATTCCATGGATGACCCTATACCAAAATTGCTCAGCCTGTTCCACTCCACTGAGCTAGATGGCTGCCATAGCTAAAAGTTATAAAAGATTTTTTAGTTATTTTTCATCCTAAAGTGGAGGATTCTGAAATAATGTTTATCAGTTTCATTTCAGATAACTTTTAATAATAAAAACTTGTAAGACACAATGCAAGTAGAATAGATCCAACTGACTTTTCCAGTGCCTGCTTTCCTTGCCATAGGTGTTTTATCTTAAAAGTCCATATATCACAGGAGAGAGGTCCGTAAATATGCCTTATCACTTCATCTCCAGCTCTCCTTCTATCATGATGTTTTTCACCAGTGTTTATCTACATGCAATAACACATAAAAGCCATAGTGACTATCCATATTTCTAAAAGGGTGCTTTCAAAGTTGTACATGATGAAGTTTAAGACACAGAAGACAGCATTAAAATATACTAAACTCAGGTAACACTTTTTACAAGTAAAGATCAGATACAAAATGAGTTCATGACCGACAACTTTCTGTACATTGCCAGTTTAGCTAGCAACTTATTTAAGACTGTACCATTGGTTCTGGCTTGACCTTTACATCTTCTTCCTCCTCTTCCTCTAATTCCAGGCTGAACTGATCCTGCTCCAGGGGTTTTTTAATCCACTGACCATACTCAGAATCGATGAAATGCTGCAAAAGGTTTTCTTTGTTTGTCTGGTAGGCTGTGTTTAGGGCTTTGCATTCTGCGTATGTCAAATCTGTGAAATCATTTGCCTGTGGGAGGGGCAATTTCTGTGCTAACTTCATAAACCTCTTAAACAAACTCTTCTTGCAGAGCCTGGATTCTGAGCCAGACTCCAATTTCCCAGTCTGGGTGCTCAGGACTTCAAACTTCTTGTCCGCGACACTCCAGTTGACAGCAAAGTTGGGGGCTTTTCCCAGTTGTCTTTCCTCAGGATTCGAAATTCCGCTCAAGTTTGGCTTATGTATGACAAATGGGTCGACGACTTCTTTAAGATTTTCAAGCCTGCCATAGACAGCCCTGGCCAGGTGTTGTGAGTGGTATAGTGATCCTACGATGAGTGTATCAATGTACACAGGTTTGATGAAATGACTCAGAAGAGCACCTGCAACAATACACAACAGCTTTGTTAACCCTTTCCCAAACTACAAACTTTGGTCTTCCGAACTGAAAGCATCTGCAGGAAACAAATCTGTAACTAGTACAAATTAGGTGAAGTTTTTTGATGGGGTAGAAAACAGTGCAGGAAAAGGAGAAAATACTGATTACCAGCATTTTCTCCCTTTCCTACGATGTTTTCAAAAAGCCTCTTCTTTAGATCCTGTAAAAACACAGGATTGTTTGGTAAAGGGTTAAGTGCCTTTCACAACGATACCTGCCTTTGTGATCAGTGTAGACAGACAAAACATGCAGACTGATCTTTGATCTACCCTGTTCACTTTGCCGAGACATTCTACAACCAAGAGCAACCCTGAAATTCTTATTATTGGGTCATATTTTCAGATCGACAATATCTGTCAGGTTTACTCAGCACTCTAAGGATTGACTGCGCATCTCCTATAACATATTTGCGGCACTTTGTAACAAGGGCACCACATCTGGGTGCAAATGCTGGGCTTCAGTTGCTTGATTTCCGGTGTAAATTCTAAGTTGATAAAGGGGCATAACTGTGTCAAAAATGCTCTGATAGTTATATGCCCCTGTTGTATGGGCCCCACTTTTGATAGTGAACTTGTCCAAGTTTGAAGTAAATATCTTCATTAATAGTGAACATATCATAAAATGTCGTAAGTTTTTGTATGCCAATGGTGATGCAGACAACGACAGGACTTTGACAATAACTCCACTGTTTTTGTGACACAGCCGAGGTTTGTCTTTTGCAAATGGTATCAAAATGGACCTGTCTATTTTGTTCCTGGTAAAGGGTCAACTTTATAGCAGAGAACACAATTTCTAGACATCTTCACAATAAAACCTTTCACTATCTCATATCAAAAGTGGCTCATATGATGGAATTTACTTTTGACACGGGCAAAATGTGGTAGTCTGGATTACCTGCCTCTACCACTATGTTACAGGGTCAAGCAAAGCGCAATAATGGCGGCCTTCATGGGGGCCCCAAGCTTACCCTATATGCTTTCCTGTTTTTCTCAATTTCATGTGATCCAGTTTGATCAGTGAATTTAATAAAATGAGATGAATTTTGTACAAATTGTACATTACCAAATCCAAAACATGCTTTTGGGATATGGTTTAACCCTTTACCAGACGACAAAATTTTAGCCTTGCCCAAATTGAAAGCATTTGCAGACGACAATTTCAATGTGGCTCAAATGGTGCAATTTTTCTTTGATAGGGTAGAAAACATTGTGGGAAAAGGAGAAAATGCTGGTTACCAGCATTTTCTCCTTTTCCCACAATGTTTTCAAAAGGCTTCTTTTTCAGGGGCGTCAAAAGGCAGCATTGTGCGGTAAAGGGTTAAATATAAATTTGACTATGAATCATTTCAAAAGTAGCCCTGTTTTTGGCCGTCATATCGGTCCACTGACATTTCGGATACTTAAAGCATTTCTGATATGTAGTTTTTCTCGCTAAATAAGAATGACAATTAAGAAAAACTAACCTCCATTACTTTTTTGCAACCGATCTATTTTCAAGTCAGTCTATAGTAGGATTTGATCAAGTGAAATAACAATAATCCGTTACTTCTGCATATTACAAACGGGGCTGCCATTATTGCGCTTTGCCTGACGTACTTTTGAAGTATGGCTGGGTACCAGACTAAAAAGGTGGTGGAATAGGGAAATTACTAAGTTACAAGCACCCCCAAATGTTTTCAAAACCCTTCTTCCTAAATATATTAAAACACTGCATTATTTGGCAAATGATTATCTTATTCCCTTGAAACAAGTTCCTAGAGGATGACTTGTGAAAAATTTTTGTATTATATGGATCAAACAAGAGGGCCATGATGACCCTGGATCATTCACCTGAGCCAAAGTACCTTTGAGAAAATTCTACAAAATACCAACTTTCATGAGTTCTGGTCCAAGATAGTGGCCTCTACAGCATGCACCAGGCTTTCCTAAGATTTACCCTACTGATCTACTTTTGGACCCCGAGTTACCCACTTTAAGTCTCATCCAAGAATTGGTAAGGACAAACATTCTAATCAACTTTCATGAGTATATGTGTGATTATTTTGGTAATGGGTCAACTAATACCATATCTATAGACTAATTCTTTAGCTTCAGCAAACAACTCAAGTTATAAATCAGTGGAACCTGAAGGAATACAAAGTAATTTACTAGGATTCACCAGTGCTAGGTATGCGTTCTTAAGTGCCTTTGCTTAGGACACTCCCATTCACCAATTAAATACTGAAGATGAGTGACATAAATAAATGAATGTATAGTGTCCTTTCTCTAATTCCCTCCTGCTGATTTTGAAATTGGACAAGTTCTTTTTTTTCCCCAAAATGTAAACAATATATTGATAAGATAAAAAAAAAATCGACACTCGATGTTTCAGACAATGAATTGTTAGAAAAACAGGTACACACACCTTGTATCCCTAGTAGGTTCCATCGAGCCATCTTGTCACTGCTGGACATGGTGAGAAGTTTTTCCCCTTGCATCACCCCATCCCAGGTTTGAATCCCAGACGAAGACTTCACTGGGACAGTTCCTTCACCAGATCCAATTTTGGTCCTCAGTTGTCCAAGGCCTTTCTTGTTGGCTGGCTTGTCCCCTGCTTTGGAGGTTGTCCCTGTTTTAGGCTCATGAGGGGCAAAAATCCTGGAATCCCCACAAGGGGCTATGCTCATGTACATGTGAAATTGATAATCATCCTTGACTTGATATTTAGGTTCATCCTCGCACTTCTCAAATATTGAAGTGGCTGCCTTTTCTGGATCATCAGAAACAACCAACTCTAGTTGGGAATACAAGAATCTTTGCATGGCTCTACGAGCCAGAATTCCTGCACAAAAGTCATTTACTGATAAGCCCTCACGACTCAAATACTCTCCACTGAGACATTTTGTGCCAGTCGTGACACAAATCACCTTGGCTGTGGACAAGTCTTCGTCCTTCATCATGACAATGCCCGCCATCATCTTACGTTTTGCATACTGGCTCTTAAGTCCATCTGTCAATGCTGCAAACTTGCCAAGAACCAGTTTAGATATATGGTCTGCCAATGCTGTTGGCATGTCTTCACCCTTTTCACTGTTGTTGACTGGCTGAGCGCCTTTGAAATAAAACAAATTAACCCTTTACCAAACTACAAAATTTTGGCCTGAATCAAATTGAAAGTATTTGCAGATGACAAGTTATATGTAACTAAAATGGTGATTTCTGTCTTGGATAGAGTAGAAAACATTGTGGGGAAAGGAGAAATGTGGTTACCAGATTTTTCTCCCTTGCCCAAAATGTTTTCAAAAGGCTTCTTTTTCAGGGTCATTGAATGATTGATTGTATGGTGTTTAACATCATTTTCAACATCATTTCAGTTATATCGCGGCGGCCAGTGCATCTATCCATGCTTTCCTGGAGTTTCTTTTCCCAGTAACCCGCACAATATTCTTTCAAAGCCACTGGCTGCTTTCCCACATAACTATCGTCGAAACAATGGTCAGCGGTGAGAGAGGAATGAATCCTGTTGCAATGACTATCATCAATCCTCGGAAAGAAATTGGCAAAGCTAGGGATCGAACCAGCAACCTCCTGTACTCAAGTCCTACACGCTACCGACTGAGCTACAGGGGCTTGGCCAAGAGAAACAGCAAATTGCACTGCATGTACAAGGCTGTTTAGGACACAGTACTTCTACATAACACAGATTGCTTCTACATGACAGGTCAATGTAGATCTTGACCTATGCTGTTTACAAAAGCAGTATAAATGCTGGATAAAATTATCCATTAAATCTTTACCAGACTTTGCACATCTCTAAAGGCATTTGCAAAGAACATCATTCTGAAAATGTATTTTAGTTAATCCGATTTGTTTTTGGAAGGGCAAAAAGTATGGTGGGCAAAAAAGAAAATGCTGCTTACAAGCATTCATTCCTTTTTGAAACATGCTTTCAAAAGCTTTTTTCCCTGGCCTTTGAGCCATGTGAACTAACAGACAAAACAAAAACTATACCCTCCCCCATTTCTTCAGGGGGCATAAAAATTAACTCCAGGATGGACGCATGGATGGCAGAAACAGGGCCATAATATAAACTTACTGGCCCCTCACCCAGTGGAGCTTAAATTGGTCATAACCGACAATTTCTCTTTTCGCCATAATGCTTTAATAAATTGCCTGCAGTAAGACACAATCAATGCTCTAATGTATAATTCACTCACCTGGTCCCCATCCCCAGAGGAAGCTGAGATTAAATATCTTGGTTAAAGCTGCCTGTGCTGCACGAGCCTTTGCCATTTTCTTATTTTTGGCTGTGCCTTCAAACTTCTCTCCGTCCACTTCCACTGAAATGGTGAATGTTTTTGTGTGATTGTCCCCCGTCTCTGATTCCAGATTGTACTTCAAATCTGGCTTGAGCTCATTCAGAACGACAACTGGGTGTTTACCCTCGGTATTTTTTATAGGTTTACCATTCGACATAGCGATGGATGTTCCACTGGGAGTCTGCAGTTGTGGTACTTGGATATCCATGGGTTCCTTTCCTTCAAAGTTCTGGATAAATACTTCTGGGTTATCCGAGGTGAAGTCCACATTCATGACTGGGTCACGACCCAGAGCAGCATGAGCATCGGAGGCATTTGGAAACTGGACAAAAGATTTCAGGGCTGCCTCTGCTGTCGCTGCCTTAGCTGATTTTTTAGAGTTGCCCGAGCCAATGAAGGTTTGTCCATTTACCTCCACAGACATTGTGAAAGTTGGACTATGGATTGGTCCAGTTTGTGAAATCAGATGGAACTGAATACCTGAAAATAGAAAAAAATATGATTCTTTACCATCATAGGCTCTGTTTTAGAGAAACTGTGCACAAAACAAAAACAATGTGCACAAAACAAAAACAATAAGTATTTGGAGAGAGGGCAAATAACTTTTTGGGTATAGAGAACTCCAAAGCCATTTGACCTGGGACCCCTAAACTATACAAGTGTTGTCCATGACCCAAGGAAGTGCCATACTGTTTTTAGGTCACATGGGTCAAAAGTTAAATTGAATTTTGGGCCCGTTACCATAAAATCAGGTCTTCAGCATGGAACAACATTTTAGACTTGAGGGCCAAAATGCAGTGATTTGCACACAACAAATTGGAAAAGTCTCAAATTATTTATCTTTCAAAGGGTATAAAACATCATGGGAAAAGTAGAAAACACTGGAAACTCTGTAACATACCTGGTTTAAGCTCATAGAGGTGCATAAGGGCATTTTTGACTTGGGTGATTTTTATCTTCTTGGGCAATCGGCCTCCCTCCCCATCCAGTCCTCGCTTCTTGCCTCCTTCTTCATCATCATCATCATCATCATCATCATCGTCCTCTGCCTTATCTGAAATAAGAGTACCAAAACATTTGATAACATGAACCGTTTTACATTTAAGTGAAACAAGAATCGCCTTTTATCAAACCTGTTGGTTTGCTCAGCATTATGAGCATTTTATATGAAACAGTCATTTTCATTTTAGAACTAACCCTTAACCAAACAGTTCTCTGTTTAAATAACCCCCAGGAAGAAACTTACGAAACCATTTTAGGAAAAAGAGTAAATGCTGGTAGCCAGTATTTTTTCCTTTTCCACAGTTCTTTCCTTTCAAAGACAAATCTTCAAATTTGATATAAATTTAATACACTTTCTGCAACTGCTTTCAGATGGACAATTCTAAAACATTTTCCTTCAGTATAAAGTTGAAGTGCCCAATAAACTTAAGACATTTTCAGTCTAGAAATACACCCTAAATTAGAGTAGTTTCAAGGCTGCTCTTGACTGTATATCTCAGCAAAGCGGACAGTGTAGATGAAAGATCATAGTGCACATTTTGTGCAGTCTGGTCTTGATCTAAATTTGTCGCAAAGGGAACTCAACCCACAGAATGGGTTTTAACAGTTATGATATTGCAAAACTAAAGTTTACAAACATGTCTAGAGAGAATCAGGTGTTCTAGGTCAAAGGACAGGCTGATCTAGATCTATATTCTTGGGAAAATCAACTGAACTAGTGCCTCTAGCTCCATGTTCTGCGACTAAATAGTAAATATTTCATCCCTTGTAGTGCTGACCAAGACTTATCTCTTTACCAGACAACGATGACGTTTTTCACATATTCAAATTGAAAGCATTTGCAGACGACAAAATAAGCTTGACTCTAACACAGAAAATTGTTTTGAGCAGAGTAGAAAACATTGTGGGAAAAGGAGAAAATGCTAGTAACCATCATTTTCTCCTTTTCCCATAAGGTTTTTTAACCAGCATTTTCTCCTTTTTCCACAATGTTTTCAAAAGCTTTCTTTCTCACGGTCATTAAAAGGTGGCATTTGTGTGGTAAAGGATTAACTGCTTATGCAGACCGCATACCTCAAGATCAGACTGCACAGAACATGCTATCTGATCTTGGATCTACACATCTTGGGTCTTGGAACACCTCAGAGATAAACTAGTGGTCCAGAAATGTCACTGGCTTTCTTCCCTTGTTTTCCATATTTGTTATTGGTCCAGAATAGCTTCCTTTTTTTTCCCCTGATTTAACATTTGTCTATTTTGTTCTCTTGTTTTAAAAGTGTGTGCAATTTGAGCTACCATATGAATTAATTACTAAAAAACAAAACATGGATAGAGACAATTTTCAAATATCCACTAAAATGTTTGCAAGCAAAACCAACACAGCTTAGACAGAGGCAGAGAAAAAGGGATTGATATTATCAGGTTCATAGAATTTTACTCCTTCAGTGCTTTGCTAACACCTATTATGTTGGTACTCATTTGAATTTTCTTACAATCTAAGACAATTTAAATACATACCCACAGCATAGATTTTCAAGAGGAAATATGACTTTTAGAATTTGTGAAATCCCTATCCCCTTTCAAGTTATCTGGACCTCTGTTTGAACACAAAGATAAACACACATACTTTTCTTTGGCAGCTGTGCTGGTCCAGGGACGTAACCATCTACAATAAATATTTTGGCGTATTTAATGCCGTCTCCTTTGTCATGAGAAATCCAGCAGTCGGGGGTGAACTCAAAATGCTTGTCCTTTGACGGGATGTCAATCTCGACTTTCTTGACATACCAGGCTTGATCGTCTTCCTGACCTTCGTGTCCAAGCTATAACGTAGTAATATAACTTTTATCAGAACAGAACAGTGCTCCACAATTCACATATCCTGGGATAAAATGGAAAGTGGTGCTTAGGACCAAAATAAGGTCTGTATTGTGGGTTTGCTTACAGAGCCTATCAACACAACAGGGTCTATTGAAGAAATAATTACCATAATGAATACGGATACTCAAAACAATCTTGGATTCCGATGCACTTACTCTCTTCTGAAACAAATTTGCACCTAATACAATATTTTCACAAAATTTAAAAACAAAAAAAACCTTTTAACACTATGCCGAAAAACAAAATTTTGGACTGGTCCATATTAAAAATGTTTCCTGGTGACAAGTAAAATTGTGGTTTAAATAATATGATACCTCTTTGACAGGGTAGACAACATTGTGGGAAAAGGAGGGTATTTAGGAAACCAGCATTTTCTTTCTCCCAAAATGTTCAAAAAGGGGCTTCTTCCATAGAGTCATTAAAACTTGTGATTGTGTGGCAAAGGGTTAGAGCACTTTTGTGGCCAGTGTAGATAAATGTCAGACTACTCCGAATGTGCAGATTAATCTTGGCTCTACACCATATAAAAACTTTGATATCTAAATACGAGTTGTTACTACTGCTTGAAAATTTCTATTTTATTCAGCAGTGCAGCAGTTACGACTGGTAAAGAATATGTATCAGCACATAGGACATGTAAGCCACCTTGCAGTGTATGTCTGAGAAAATTGGACAAGCCTACATTTTTGTAGTCTGGTAAAGAGTTAATCTATTCCTTCATGCAGGACTTTATTTCTGATACAAGCAACCACTTTTGTTCACACGTTGGCGAAAGTGTAAACTGCTTCTAACATGCAGTTTCTCCTCTCTGAACTCTTTAATTCATGCATAAAAGCTTAGTACATATTATCACTAGTTTACAGAATGATTTCAAAAATGTCTGCTGCACAATTTTAAGAAGAGCAAAGTGCAACACTGTCTCTGACTAACACCAAATTCAATTCTATGCCTTACCTCAATTTTTCTGATCTGCTCCAGACCATAGGCCTCCACAGTGAAAGTTTTAGTTGACCCTGGCTCGAACCACTCACCAACTGGATTGACCAATGGCTGGCGCCCTGTATGTCTCCTGCGAGGGCTCATCATCTTGATCCAGGCCTCCGCTGTGGTACCATGTTCTGGTGCATCACCAGTAGTTACCTTGATCACATACTGTGCAACTGTAAGTAAAACATTGTACATTGGCACTGAGGTATATATTTGGGATTCAAGGAGTAAAATTGTCTTTGAAAAGGAAGAAAACATAGTGGGTAAAGGAGAGAATGCTGATTACCATTTTTCTTGTAACTCCTTTGTAACAATACAAGATTATTTGGAGAATGGTTAACCCATTACTACACAATCTTGACTTTTAACAACCCTGATAAAGAAGGCTTTTGGAAACATAGTGGGAAAAGAAGACAATGCTGGTAACCAGCATTTTCTTCATTTCTTACAATGCTTTCTACCCTTTGAAAGACAAATTTTAAGTTTCAAGTAACATTTGATTTGTTGTCTGCAAATGTTTTCAGTTTGGACCAGTCTAAAATTTTGTGCAGGGTTTTCCCTTGGCAACAAAAATAGGGGGTCACTGTGACCCTCTAGTAATAAATAATGGGGGTCATTCTGGACGGGGGTGGGGGTGGGGGGTGTAATAAAAAATGTAATTAGGTTAAACATTAAAGACTACTATGTATGAAATAATGTATGTTTTTGTGTTTCTTATTCATACCAAAGCTTTATATAACCAATTTACCATATGAATTATTGAATCATGTAAGTGAATTATTGAATTATGTAAGATACATTGTTAACAGTAGGGATTCTACATATAGAGAAGCTTACAGTCTAGATGACATATTTTTTCATACTGAGTATCTTGAGTATACTTTATTAAAAGCCTGATCTTAACAGGCAAAAATGCTCCAGCTGCAGAGAAGCTGTCATTTATTTACGTAATTTCAGTCTTTCAAGGGCACCAATGTGACCACAGTGTTTTGGCGACGCACATTCATAAGAATTGAATTGCGCAAGTTTGTGCAGCCACTCTCTGTGGTAAAAGGGTTATTGTGTTTTGTTTCTTTCACAGGAATCAACCGTTTAATTGATACAAATAGCTTGTTGTCGGCCGGATTTGATAACCTCTATTTTGTGTTGTTGTTTTTCAAATAGGGAGTATCCATCTGACAACGATCTATTTTCACCAATTAAACAGCCGATTCCTGTGTTTTGATACGTGGGCCATTTTTATGCTGCCGTTTTCAAGGAACAATTAAAAATAGATCTATGTCTGTAGCCAATTTTCAGTAAACCCTCGGGGCCTTGAAATGTTTTTCTCTTTACTCTAACCAGGTGATCATCATCCAATCGTTGTTCAAGTTCTCTTCCTTGCAGACAGCAAGAATGACACCAACTTTGACTGAGCCATACTGTTTTCATTAGAGATCCAATGGTTTAGTGTAGACAAGTTTAAAGACCGACTGTATTCTCGTAAAATCAATACACAGTCTAGTGTTTTGTCCCATTTTCTTCTTGTACTTAAGCTTTTTTATGTACTCACGATGCAACATTGTCGTTAGCAAAGATAATCATAAGTAACCTTTATTGTATTTGTAGGTCCACAGAGACACACTATTGAAAAAAATACAGGTCACTTTCCCTAAAAATGCGTCAAAACACACAAAATCGTGTGTCTAGGAAACCCTGTTTATATGTGGTAAGTAGTTAAAACGGAGGTACTCTGTACCTTCTCCATAGTCTTAACAAGGATTCAGATTGAGTGACAGTCATCCATCCCAAACAGGGCCACTTTGCCATGCTCTGGCAAAAGTGGACTTAATGCATCTCTGTGATGTATTATCCCTTTACCGCACAATGACGCCTTTTAACGCCCCTGGGAAAGGGGCCGTTTGAAAACATTGTGGGAAAAGGAGAAAATGCTGGTAATCAGCATTTTCTCCTTTTCACACAATGTTTTCTATCCTATCAAAGAAAAATTGCACCATCTGAGCCACATTGAAACTGTCATCTGCAAATGCTTTCAATTTGGACAAGGCTAATTTTGTCGTCTGGTTAAGGGTTATACCTATAAAGCAATCACAAAATTATGGATCCATAAAAGCCACTTTTTCGAACAACCGACTTACTGATGAGGTAAAATTGTCCTTGGACATACAGAAAATTGACCAGTAGCAAAGTGCTCAGGCTGATGTGGGTTGATACTTTTCGTAAATGCATTAAGCCCCTTTTTCACAGAGCATGGCTCATACGTTTTGATAACTGTCTAGACTGCATTTGGCCAGAATATCTCAGCAGAACATGTATACCCAAAATGCACCTTAGACTGTGGCTATGAAGTGCCTTGCCCAAGGACATTCCTACAAACAACCCTGAATCTCAGGTGAGGAATGAACCCACAACCTTAAAGTTATAAATCCTACACCTTCACCACCAAGTCAGGCAGGAGCCCTGGCAAATAGTTACAGGGTATATAAGCACTGTATTAAAAAGAAAAAAGCTAAACAGTACTCACTCTGGCTGGCTTGTTCTTCAGCAGTCAGCTCATCTGTAAATACAAAAGAAACATGGTTAGTGATTATTCATAGTATCTAGACTAAAAATTTTGATGATAGAAAATTTACATTATTTTCATCAGTATTTCAGTCACATAGCATCAGCACAGCTATCAGTGTTTCTAGGGTTCTTTACCCCCTTCTCAATCCATTCTTAGTTCGAATCTGAGATTAAGGGCTCATGAAATCATAGTGAGAAAAGGGGAAATGCCGGTAACCTGCATTTTCCCCTTTTCTCAAAATGTTTTCTAAGCTTTCAAAGACAAATCCAATCATTTTAACTGTATATGATTTGTCGTCTGTGACACCCTGCAAACTGGACAAGTCTAAAATTCTGTTGTATGGAAAAGAGTTAAGCCCGTATTCAACCGTTAAACTGCTAAGCCCGACTCAAGGACCTTTTGTAGACAGCATAGCTCAAGATCAGACTGCACAGAACAAGCAGTCTGATCTTGGATCTACACAATCCCATAAAGAGACATTTTCCCCAAAAAAGATACCTTTGAAATATCAAAGATGACATGTTCTTTGTAGTTTGACATAGACCTGCAATATCCACAGAGGCAAGCAGAAACCCCCTTCATGACAACCAGCAATAAACAAGCCGTGCTATAAATCACAACACAATATTACCCTTGACAAGTTTTCTAAATGAATGACCTTTAAATAGCAACTTCCTAGTACCTTTATTCAGCAACCATGCAAATTAAAACTTACTGGCTCATTTCATCCAACACATAAAATATCTCATGAGCACCACTGGCCCCAAAAAGCTTTGAAGACATTATTAATTTTGAAAAGGAGAAAATTGTGTTAACCAGCATTTTTTCCTTCAACAATGTTTTCAATTCTTTCAAAAACAAACCCCAAAACCCAGGCAGCATTCACCGTGTTGTCTGCAAAATGCTTCGAATCTGGATATGTTTAAAAAATTTATTGTTTGGTAAAGAGTCAAAATCAGTGCTGTTTGTACATGAATACGCCTGAAAACATCATTGCCAAGAGAAATCATTCATGTTGATAATTTCCAAAATATTTCAATGTTTGCCACAATGATATAAAAAAGATCTGCTGCAAAAGAAGGAGTCATCTGCATGAGTTAACATGCTAAAAAAAACTTACCAGGTACGACCAAGATGTTAAACAGCTTGAGGAGTGCATGTTTCGCACATTCATTTTTCGCATGGCGTTTGCTGCGACCAGTTCCTTCAAAGACTTCATCATCAACTTCACAACTAACTGTCCAGGCTTTGGTCGATCCTTCCCCAGTCTCCGCCGTCAGTTCATAGACCACACCTTGATAAATATCAAACAACTGATTAGTCAGTGATTTGGGTTTTTTTGTGTTTACCTCGTTACTATACAAACCCAACAATGAACAATCCTGAGAAAGACAGCTTTTGAAAACAATGAGGGAAAAGGAGAAAATGCTGGTAACCAGCATTTTCTCCTTTTCCCCACAATGTTTTCAACCCTTCCCAAAATAAATTTCAATTTTTGAGTCACATTTATTTTGTTGTCTGCAAATGTTTTCAATTTGGACTAGTCTAAAATTTTGTTTTTTGGTGATGGGTTAATCCTCTTTCCAACAATCCAGTAATTTAAAACCTGGTCAAGCAAACTTTTGAAACCCTTGTGGGACATTAAGATGTTTTCCATCATTTCTCAATGAGCTGTTACCAGACAGCAAAGCTCACCTGGAAAAGTTAATTTTTGGGATTGGCAATCATTTTGTTGGGAAATTAGGAGCTCTAGTAAAACTCTGAACTCTTTCACAAACTACAAAGTTTTGGTCAAAATTGAAAGC
The DNA here is from genome assembly GCA_945859785.2 of Tridacna gigas. Lineage (NCBI taxonomy): Eukaryota > Metazoa > Mollusca > Bivalvia > Cardiida > Cardiidae > Tridacna > Tridacna gigas. The sequence continues at coordinate 58,120,154 of OX244035.2, forward strand.
ATTTGCAGACGATATAATAAATGTCAATGAAAAGCTCAAATTTGTTTTAAGATGGGTTAAAAACACTATGGGAGAAAAAGAAAATGCTGTTTACCAGCATTTTCTCCTTTTCCACAATGTTTTCGAAAGCCTTCTTCCTCAAGGTCATTAAATTCGGGATTGTAAGGTAAAGAGCGGTCTGACGAATCACCGAAATGCCACCGAAACACCCCTATTTTTTTTCAATATTAAGTTCAGATAACTGATGTTAGTTTGCAGTATTTTTCTTTCTTTCTTTTTTCTTAAACTGAAAATACTCTCAATGAAAGTATCAATCATTGATGAAGAGAATGATGTTGTTAATATATTCATCATTAATTTACGTGGAGAACAATCACCGAAACACTCGCGTGTCTGGTCTGTTACACACCGAAATACCCGATCTTGATTACGCCAATCTAGACCCGAAAAAATTATCAGTATCATATGGTTACATGAATTTATTATTTCTTTGAATGATAAACACACATACAAAATCATTTGCGGACGAGGTAGACCCAAATCAGACATTGCATAATGTAGGTCTCTGATCCATCGAAACGCACAAATAGCTCCGTTCTGTTCTGTTAAAGTGATGCAATCGTAATTGAAGACGTTCGGCTGATATGATCCAACTTATTTGATGTGTAAGTTTGTCATTGTGATTTTCAAAATGGCATGGTTATTATTAATAATCTTATCGGCGGAATTATAATTGACGCCTGGTAACGTGTTAACCACAAGATTTAAAATGGCTGCCGGTTTTCCGATTTGGTGATTTTTAATTTCATATATATCCAATATAAAAGTGAAAACTATTTTTGCCAGCATAGTTATGGATAAAAATCAGACACATCAACCTTGTGCACAAGCACAGCTACTGTACTTAGATTGCGGATGAATTCCTGAATTGACAAATTTTACTACGTCGGACGGGTATTTCGGTGAACATTTACAGCACCGGTGGAATATTCCGGAGCACATTCTTCACGTCGGGCTTCAATGGCATGTTATTTTGTCATTAGGTTTTAAACTAACCCTCCTTCATCAGTATGATTACAATTTGTGTTAAACACCACAACTTCAGTTGTTTGAAATCAAAAAGTTTAAAAAAAAAAAATCTGGGGTATTTCGGTGTTTTGGTGGCATTTCGGTATTTCGGTGATTCGTCGGACCCTGTAAAGAGTTAACATGAAATTTCAAAATCTGTGACCTTGACCTTATGATCATGAGCATGGCTAGAGTTGCACTAGATGAAACTTTGGACCTGTATCTGGCCAAATATGAACAGAACCAATCACTCAGTTTTGAAAATGTTAGCTCCTAAAAAACTTTAATATAAAAGTTTGATGGAAAAAAGAACAAAGTATATAACCTTGACCTAAGGATCATGGGCATGATTAATCTATTTGACTAAGTTTGTCTAGTATACAAACTGTATTGAGTTTTTTTTCTTTTTCATTTCACAGACTCATGCCTATGCCATGAAACTGAATTCTAAACTTGTAGTCCTATGTTGATCTGCTATTGGTGCAAGCAAATTCTCCACATATCACAATGTTTTTCAAGTCATCCACAAGCGACAATGAGCTTTAAGTATACAGACCTTTTCTTTTCTCGTTCAACATCATCACAGGATTCTTATTGGTGACAGCAGGCAACCCTTCTTTGTTGTCTGTCTTATCCCCATCTCCTTCTTTCTCCACCTCTGCCTTCTTCTCAGGCTCCTTCTCTTTCTTCTCTTCCTTCTTCTTCTTTGGTTTCTTTGTGTCCTCTGTGTCCAGATCCATGTTTTCTACTGAAATGCCCTCGGCCTTCAGTTCAGCAGCAGCCTTTTTCAGGGCTTCATCTGTCAACAACATAGTAGCAAAAGGTCAAAGTAAGTGGTATTATTCTTCTGAAAAAAATCTTTTTCCACTAAAAAACCCATACTGTGGGTAATACAAGTTGCCCAGATGAGACTACTTATACAAGCATCCACAACATAGTTTTTGTCACGGAACTTGGTTTAGTGCTTTCTAACACAATGTTTTCAAGTCTTCTTTTGCAAGGTTGTTAAAAGTATGGACTGTGTAGAAAACGGTTCAGTGAAATAATCAGGTTATTAAAGTTTTAGACATGTTCACAAATACTGAAAGCACTGACAGAACACAAATTTACATGTATGTGCAGAGTTCTGCCAAGGACGCGCCATTGCCGGATCAGTGGTAAACAAGTACAGACGGCACATTAAAAATATGTCTAATGGGCCAACCAGCGCATCAAAAAATATGCTGGGCGAATCAACTGGTAGAGAGCGGTTTCCCCTTTATTTGTTTTGTTGTTGGAATAAACAGAGACACTTGCAACCATTTTGTTGTTCAGATTGGTGATTTTCATTGGATAAGCTTCTTCTATAACCAAGCATTTCCCTAATTTTGAACCAATAAACATCTTTGTCGCAAGTTTGCAGTATGCGATTTCGAGTATGTTCTGCATCAGTTGATCGCTGTCTGCAGTCGCTGAAAAGAAGCCGACGAAAATACTATTCACCCCCAGTTATTTTGGCTAGTATCAGTCAAAAAGGCCAAAAAACAGTTATTCAGATGGAGCCTACTGATCGGCCAAATACAGATCAGATACAGACTCGGAAAAACCCATAAACCTTAACAGATAAGTCTGTCCCCCAAGGCTTGGGCCATGCAAAAACTTCATGGCATGAAAAACATTTTCAGAATAAATTGCTCTCAGATTGACCAACTTGGCACGATCTAGCATTAAGACGGCCCCACTTTTTAAGCTTGGATGGGCCAGTGGCCCCTTTAACTTAAAACCTTGGCAGAACACTGTATGTTGTTCACATGACACACGATGGATTTTATCTTTCAAAGCCTACAAAACATGGTAGGAAAGGGTAAAAAATGCCCGTTACCTTTTTTTCCTTTTCCTACTATGTTTTTAATTCCATTCTTCCTCTGGGTTGTACAATCACAAGACTGTTTGGTAAAGATTTAGTCAGAACTTCACATTTCATCATATTCAGTTAGCATTCTATAGATTAACTCTTTACCAAACAACAAAGTTTTAGACTCATCCAAATTCACAGAAATTGCAGACAACAGTTCAAAAGTGGGTTTTAAAATCAGGCAAAAAGTAAACAAAAAATAGAGTGACATGGCAACCTTAAACCTAGTTTTGAAATTAATTTCTTTGCCAGCAACTAACAATGAACTCTTTACCAAACAATAAAATTTTAGACTTGCCCAAATTGAAACCATTTGCTGACGACAAAATAAAAGTTGCTCAAAAATTAAAACCCATTTTGGGTAAGGTAGAAAACATTGTGGGAAAAGGAGAAAATGCTGGTTACCAGCATTTTCTCCTTTTCCCACAATGCTTTCAAAAGATTCCTTTCTCAGGGTCGATAAAAGTCGGGATTGTGTGGTAAAGGGTTAAACCAACTGTACAATGACAGATTGTAATCTTCCCAATAATTTTCATACTTTTAAAAGGTGTAATTTAAATTTAAATGCATTTTAACACCTGCTTTGTTTACTTTTACATTTCACAAAGTACTGTAATTCCTTTTCTAATACAAAGTGTGAAGTTAATAAAAGATGACTTACCAATAGAAACCTGCTCAAATCTTGTAACATTTATTTTAGATGCCATTATGTTGGATCCTGTGTTAAACAACAAACATAAATACAGAATTACTGTTAGGCCAATCATAGTTAAAACCTTCCAATATGATTGAAATATTGATTAGCCCCCAAGGGCAAAACATATGAGCCATGCTCTGACAAAAGGGGGCTTAACCCTTTACCACACAATCCCCGAGTTTTAACGACCTTTGGAAAGAAGGCTTTTAAAAACATTGAGGGAAAAGCAGAAAATGCTGGTAACCAGCATTTTCTCCTTTTCCCACGATGTTTTCTACCCTTCAAAAGACAATTTCTGCTATTTCATCCACCTTTGTTGTCTGCAAATGCAATAAAAATGGACAAGCCCAAAATTTGTCGTTTGGTCAGGGGTTAATGCATCTCCGTAATACATGATGACAATCAAGCCATCATGTAATAATGAATCCAAAATGGCCACTTTTTTTAACAACCGACTGAATCATGAGGTAGACTAGTCCTTTGGCATATAAAAAAGTGACGTGCGCAGGCTGACCTGGGTCGATACTGTCAGCAGATGTGTTAAGCCCCCTTTTTACAGAGCATGGCTCATATTAAAAAAGACATGTTCCACCTATAAAGAGATACAATAAGGCCCAAATATTACATTTACAGGGCTGTTTTTGCCAGCAGATCACACAAGGGGGCAGATGGTGTACATCCAAGATCAGACTGCACAGAATGACTGCAATTTGGTGCTGTCTGATAATGAGCAACACTATCTGCAAGAGCATCTAACTGTTCTAACAATTTAAGCCCAGTTCTTAACCCTTTGCCAAACAATCTTGAACGTAAATGACCATGCGAAAAAATAAAAACCCTTTTAACTCTTTACCAAACAACAAAATTTTATGTGTCCAACTGAAAGCAATTGCAGACAACAAATTTAGTGTGGCTCAAATGATACGTCTTTAACAGGAAGAAAACACTGGGGGAAAAGGAGAAAATGAAGCAACTTGCATTTTCTCCTTTTCCTACAATGTTTTCAAAAGCCTCCTTTGTCAGGGTAGTTAAAACTAGGGATTGTGTGGTAAGGGGTTAAAGATTGTGAGAAATGGAAAAATGTTGCTATAGACCAGCATTTGCTCTTTCTACCCTTTCGCAGACTAATTCCAAAGACAAAGTGATAGGGCCAGCTTGTTGCTTTCACCCTATAACAAACAGTCTTGTGTTCATATGAACCTAAGGAAAAAAGTTTGAAAACCTTGTGCAATAAAGCGATAATGCTGGTTAACAACATTTTTTCTCCATTTCTCAGTTTTTCTATGCCTCAAAGGACAAATCCCATTGTAAGACATATTCGATATGTCCTCTGTAAATGCTTCTTATTTGGACTAGTACATTTTGTTGTCTACTAAAGAAATTAATGACAACCTAGATCAAATCAGACTGCAACACTGAAATTTAACTAATTTTAGAACTATTTCGTCCAACATTCCATGACAATCCAAAGAAATACAGCTTTAACCAATTATTTTCAGTATTAAAAACTTTTACAAAGATATGAGCCAAGGATATATGTTTTAACAGTATCAATTATGTGCTTAATCTTTCGAGTTAAGAGAAAAACAATTATGCAGTCTCATAAAATAACCTCAAATAAGCATCAACTGTAGTCACACAAATGACCTACCCCACTAATGTGAGAATCTGTCTCCACCTTACTATTGTTTCTGTAGCAAAGTGAACGATTCTAATTGAAATAAATTCCAAAATGCACACCTGCTGGACAAAATGTCAAATTTGGAAAAAATATCTTCAAACACACTTTAGACACCAAATCAATGCATCAAAAAATTCTGGAATTTTGTTAGCATATTGCACTCACTCGAAAAACAATTTTTTTTTCTACTTTTATTTCAGATCAGTTTAAAACACTGATCAAAATAGAAATAAAACTGGGAAAATACAAGAAAATACTATTACAATTTTTCGTGTATTATTTTGTAGCTGTCATATGACCAATTTGCAGCTTGTTCTGAAAAGACTATTTATATTTGGTACCAATGAGGAATCAAAGTATATGCATTGTGCAGTATGTGCCATACAACAGAAGTTTTCTTACTTGGTACTTTTTCCAATAAGCATTTTGTCAGAGCAGTCAGCATAAAAGAATTACAAGTAAAAAATGTTCAAGAGTAGAAACATTACACATTCCTTGTATGATGATCTATGACAAATAAATGGATTGGGCAAGTATTCATTTTTACAATGAAATGAAAATCTGCCAATCTATTTACATTACCTTAAATAGCCTCTGAAAAAAAGAAGCGCATAATGTTTGCATCTAAACATTTTTTGAGTACAAAACACTTGGACAGAGTTGATGCCATATTTTTTGTGTGGGTTTACCGGCTTTTTAACTCACCACTACACTCAACAACTGTATACAGTGATCGTTGGCATCAATATTGTGACAAATGAGATGATCTATCACATACAGATAGATCTGCAGAAAGCCATCCATTCTCAAGCAGGTTGGTTCGCTGTCCAGAGATATCAAAAAGTCAAGTCATTTTGGAACAAAGGTAAGTATTTTATGCTCTACCTATGGTCAATGGTTAAACACAAACCCAGTATACATGGGTGGTAGTATACATTAGACAAATTTACATGTACTTTTTCCATGGTGCAATTTTTTAAAGGTAAAGACCAAAAATGATATTTCATCGATTCTTTTGGAGGAAGACTTGCAGCAAATTTTCAACTGTGATCATATTTAAAAGCAAATGCTGTTCAGAACACAGACCCCTCCAAAAATTTTAAACTTCCATTAAAAGCTAAATTATAGCTTGTCAAACAGAAAACGCTTTAAGACAAAACTAAAGTTAATTTCCCTTATCTGTATATTTCATTCCGATTACCCTTAGAATGCCCGACCAATGTTTACTTGCATAGCCAACAATGAAGACCAAGGTAAGACAGCACAGAACATGCAGTCTTACTTTGGATCCCCACTGTCTGTTATCTTATTTGATACATTATTCTGACCTAATCAGCATTAACCCTTTACCAAACAAGCCATTGTTTTAACAACCCTGAGGAAAAAGGCTTTTGAAAGCATTTGTGGGCAGAGAAAATATTGACATACAGTATACAGCATTTTCTCCTTTTCCCACGATTATTTTACCATTTCAAAGACAAATTTCATCATTTGAGTCACATTGTCACATTTAATTTGTGGTCTGGAAATGTTTTCAAAATTTGGACAAATCTAGAATTTTGCCATATGGTAAAGAGTTAAATTGCAATGTCTTGTTCTGTACTACAAACTGCAAATGCCCATTTTATTAATTGATTGGCACTCTAAGGTTTACTTATGATCTTAGGTAAGAATTAGCTCTTTTCTAACAGTTGATCTAGCTGCAAGTCACTGTCAAATATCAAATACTAGAACAGACAGAGGGAGTGATTTTGATTTCAAAATTGAAAATATTATTTAATCTCCACTAAACCCTATGTTATGGGTACTCATTAGAATCATCTCATTGAGACGATTCTAATGAGTGCCCACAACATAGGGTTTGAAAGAGAAATAATAGATTTAGAATACCATCACTCCCTCTTCTCTGGAGCTCTGCTAGAACTAATAGTGAGCCAAAGTTACATGGAACAGTGTGCCAAAGTTACAGAACTTTGAACTTTATACTTTGATCACTTTTTTGCTCTTTTTCACATATGATAATGAATTACTGAAACAATATGAAATAAAAGTGTGCATACTAGGTTCGCTTTAACCATCTAATAGTCTTTTTATTCATTCACTGAAATATTCAACTCAAGTCCAGGTCAGGATGACAGATAGAGTCAACTCCATTCCATCAAAGAGAAGTAACTCAAATACCTGACTCCAATTCAGACACCCATGAAGGCAGACAAGATCTAGAATGTTCAGCAATACACACACACATGTTCACGACCAGTTATATTATAATTACAGCTTTGATTTAAATTAAGAGGAAGTAATGTATATGTTGAAATAAAAATAAGTGAAAGATAATCTGTTCAGAATTTTACACCAATGAAATGATTCACTACAGTCTTCACTGAAAGTAAGGTGTTGCTGGTAACTGAATAGTTACTGTATTTAGCAATCCAAGACAGTCTCCCAATGTACCACAGGAATAGTTTGTTTCCTCAATAATTGTTTATCTTTTAACCCTTATCCTGCTAAATAAACAAAATTAAACTTTCAAACCGATAGTATAAACCCAAACTTTCCTACTTGAAAGGTGTTTTTTTGGAGAAAAGTTATCTCCTTATCGGACAGTGTAGATTCAGGATCAGAATGCGTGTTCTGTGCAGTCTGATCTTGATCTACACTGCCCACAATAGGTCAGTGAGTCTTGCTTAGCAGCCTAGCGGTTACCAGATGAGCAGTCCAAAATGAAGCTAATGTATAAGCTACAATCATTTCCAGTGAATCACAGCTCAATTCAATTTTTACCTTTTCTAAATGGCAATGTTCTGCTGAAAATTATTCAGCGAGGGGATAATTATCCCACAAATTCACAGAAAGAAGGATGCTTTCAAAAAAGTGTAACAAATACACTCAAGAGTAATTCCTATATAAAAGGACACTCTGACAGTCTCAACAATTTAAATTTTACTGGGACATTTTTCAGATTCCATTAGGCACTGCCCAAGAATTTCACTCTTTAGCAGATCACTACAACACATGGATCAGTGGAAATCGATATTTGACCAATCAGGTCATCGCATGTATTTGGCCCAGTGTGCAGCCTTGCTGTCGGCTATTTCGGCTCCCAAACAAGCGACTGTTAATGCTGGGGAAGTGCGATATTATGTGTGTTTACAACGCTTGAATTTAAGAAAAAGGTTTTAAGATGTGTTTTGCGAATGTGTACGGCTTATGTGAGATAAATGCAGAAGCTACAAGTTTGCATTATAACTGACAATGGGACATGAGCAAAGAGTTTTGATCATTGCTGTATTACGGAATGGATTAACTAATGTTAGTTCTTGTTTTTCTTTTCATCTTAAGTTCTCTTAAAGACACATAAAATGTTTTGCAGTGGAAAACCAGGCCTCGGCCGAGTGGGCGACTTGGGCGAAAAAGTCGCCTTATTTAAAAAAACTCCGCCCATTTTGCCGGGCAAAGCGAAATCGAAGTCGCCTGAAAAAATTGGGAAGTCGCCTTGCATATATTGACCACACGTCGGGTACTCGATATACAATCAGCGTGTGTAGATCTATTACCTAACAGTGCGTTATACCCGATTCACAGCTGGTGTCCAATCAGCGAAATAGATTGTTTTCAATTGTCCGACTTGACAAGCAATTGTTAATTAGTTTCTCGGGTACCAAACCCCTCTTCTTAATTGGTAGGTAACATCTTAAGCGACAATATTCACCCCTTTGCCCCGTCAGGTTGCTAAAATTTTTGCGAAGTTAACTAATACTTTTCGCCAGTCATAACAAACATCGGCGCCGTCTAGCGGCTTGTCTGGCCTCTTTTTTTTTTCCCCAGTATAAATTAAAGCCTGACTCAAATATCAACTTTTATTTAATGACCCGGAATTACATTGAAATCGGCACCTCGCTTTTAAACCACCATTTACACAATCCTTTATTACTCGCACTTTTACTAACGAACGGACATGATGAAGTTTTTCGGAGATGATCTGCTAAAAATCGTGTGGCAATATTTTTGTAATCATGTGACTACAAATTGGCGCCAAGTATGTCACGTTACAACTGATTTTTGAACGAATTCCAGCAAGTCACATGATTCATTTTCAAAATGGCTGCTGGGTGTTGTGACGTTCATGTAGCTCAAGGGCGGTTTTATTTCAAAAGTTTGGATGAAATTGTATATTTTTCTTTGATACGAACAAAAAGATGAAATTAAAAAAATATACATGTACAATGATCTACATGTACATTGTTATTAAGCCTATACTCGTCAAAATTTTGACATTTTTCTTGATCGGACCCTATCTAACGCTAACGAACGATCTACGAGGTTAAAACAGGTATTTAAGTTGGAAATGTAATAATGTCCTTAGCGATGTTTTCATTAACGATTTATTTGTCATCAGCAAAAGACAATCAGTATTCAGACAAACTTATCTTTGATTTCTCTTGCTATCTGAAACAGGGCTTTAATTACCATAAGGAAGTTGAAAACACTGTACCAAAAGGAGAAACTGCTGTTACAAGCTTTCCTTCCTTTGACACAATATTCGCGTTACTTTTTAACATTACTTACATCCTTTGAGTAATTATCTATTTGCCTGCTGTAAATGCTTTTGATTTGAGATTTAGAATTTTTTCTTACCTGGTCAGGGACAGGGACTGTAATATACATGATCCCTGGTAAAGATAATGATTTTCAGCAAAATTCTTTGCCTAGGATTTTGGGGAAAAAAAATAGTGCTTCAAAGATTTTGGGGAAAAAAAAAAATGTGCTTGGAGAAACCATTGCTCACAGCAAGTATTTGTTTTCTCTTTCCATAATGTTTTTATCCAAAAAAGTGTATGAATTAAGCATGGTAAACAATGAATAAATATGTTTTATGTAATTTCTAACAGGAATAAGTATATAAATCATTAAAAAGATATAAAGTATAAAATATTTTCATTTAATTTACATGGTTTTCTATCCGATCAAACTGTTAAATTGTTAAAATATTGTTATTTCCTTCTATAAGTCCGACCACGTCCGCATTTTAATGTCCGTCTAAACTTCTCCCCAAAGTCTGACCACTTCTCCCCATTTTGAAAAACTTCTCCCAATTCTCAGACTAGGGAGAAGTCACTTCTCCCAAAAGTCTGAGAGTTGGCAGAGGCCTGGAAAACAAAGGTAAAAATATATGAAATACTAATAAAAGAAAGTATGTTCATTAAAATATCTAACCTTGTTTAATAACCTCTGCACATCCAAAAAGAGGCACTTGTCATCGAAGTTTCAATTAGACATTAACATTAACCCTTAGTGTGTGAAGAATGCTGAGTGTGTAGATACAGATCAGAATGCAAAAATCATGCAGTTTATTCTTGGATTCAAACCATCTGCTATTTAAATTAAGCTCATTTATGTGTATTCCTTACAGATAGTACAATGTAGATTTCAATTACAGTATGAAACAGACTAAGTTCTTTTTTATACAGTTTTGGAAGTTCAGCTCAAAAGGCAACTAATGGTCAACTTTTGACTTAGCCATATTTAAGTGGATAAGGACATCTGCCATTTCAAAGGGTATGTCAGTAAACTGTTAACTGATAGGAAGTGTGTTTGATTGCCACTGTAATCCACTCGATCACCTGTTGTCTTCAGTATATCAAAAGATAAAACAAGCATTCTGATAGTATTGCATAGCAATACACAGTCCCCTACCGGCCGTATGTATCGCTGGCATGTCAGTGAAATTTTTTAAGTCCAAGGCCCGTAAATGCGCCAAAAAGCAGTGGAGCAGGACGAAACTCGAACTTGATGTGTAAGTCATGGTGGTTGATGTACACACCAACTAGAGGCGCTTGAGCGCCTGTATCGCTCCACAGGCCTGATATTTCTATAATGGCGAAAAGAAGTTTTTAACAATTACCATTCAATCCTGCATTTTAGCTCACTGAAGAAAAAAGGTATGGAAAAAACTTGTGAGAAAAGAAGAAAAAAATGGTAACCAGCATTTTCTTAGTTTCCCACAATAATTTCTATCCTTTTTTTTATGTCTTACTAATTTGAAGATATGTTGTCTGCAACAGGTCCTTTCACAAACCATTTTGGGTGGGGAAACATCAAAATATAGAAAATATGTCTTTCTCAGGGTCGTTAAAAGTTGTGATTGTGTGGTAAAGGGGTAATCTAAAAGAACAGCTAGGAGGGCAAATGAATGAATGTTATAGCAATATAGATCAACTTACATCAATACACCAGATAGAATGAAATATGCTGGCATACAATGAACACCTAATCCCTAATAATCAACTTTTCACAGTCACAGTTAGAATGTCTTCTGTGGCAAACAACACAAAATGGTCTACAAATGCATTTACATAAATCAAATATCCTGCTCCAGGGCACAGATTAATTCTGGTGTACTGAAGTTGTGGGATCAGTTTGACTGGATAACATTAATGCCTTATCACAAATGTAAAGCCCTGTCCCACTATGTACCAGGTCACCAGGATTTACATCCCTTCTGTCCACTCTGCATTTACTCATTAGTAGGTCAACAAACCTTTACCTGAACTAATAAAAGTGCAGAGGTTCTCTTGTTCTATATCAAAAGGACTATAAAGTACCTACAACATGGGGGTTTTGTAATTAAAATACTTTTTCTTTTTTATCTTGGCATGGTTACTCAGGCTTAGTAATAAGGCAAAATTGAAAAGCTCAAGTTGTGAAAGGTGCTCAAGCTTTTATCTTATTTATGGCCAGTGATATTTTATTACTAGTACTAACTAATAGCATATCATTGGAGTAAATTGTGATCTTAATACCAAGGAAAATGTGTGGGCTTAAATAGGACAGCCCTGACTAGGTCAAGTCAATCCAATTTTATTCCTTTTTCTTTGTTAGTCGATAAAACTAACACAATAAATAGTTTTGGAGAAGAACATTTTTTTGAAATATAAGCCTTGTCTATAAAAAAATGTGTTTTTAGGTGTATCATTTTTTTAAAAGGAATTTGGTATACAACCACCATAGAAACAATTTGGCAGACAACCACCATAGGAACTTACCTGCAAAACAACAATGAAATCCAATGAATAGTTTTAGAGAAGAAATTTTTCAAAGATTTTACTTTATACCATAAAAGGAAAATGAGTCTCCCATAAAAGCCATGTTTTTTCACAGATCATTTTTTTTTAAAGGAATTCTGTAAACCTGTATCTAAGGAACATTCCTGCAAAATAATAATGCTATCCAAAGAGCGGTTTGGGAGGAGAAGATTTTTAAAGGTTTTTACTTTGGTTGCCATGGCAACCAGAATTCTTCATGGAACACAATTATTTGAAGGAATTTGAAAGAGGACCACCAAAGGAACATTCCTGTGAAATTTGGTAAAAATCCAGTCAATAGTTTCTGAGGAGAAGTTTTTTAAAGAAAAAGTTTACGGACGCACGCACGGATGCACGACGGACACAACGCCATGACAATAGCTCGCTGGCCTTCGGCCAGTGGAGCTAAAAATCAGTTCTATATGTAGCAGCGTTTAGAAAAAAAGTGCGGAAAAATGTTTTATCAGTGAAATTTTGTAAGTCCATGGCCCGTAAATGCGTCAAAAAACAGTGGAGTGGGACGAAACTCGAACTTGATGTGTAAGTCATGGTGGTTGATGTACACACCAAAAATCAGCTCTATATGTAGCAGCGTTTAGAAAAAAAGTGCGGAAAAATGTTTTATCAGTGAAATTTTGTAAGTCCAAGGCCTGTAAATCCGTGAAAAACCAGTGGACCGGAACGAAAGTCGAACTTGATGTGTAAGTCATGGTGGTTGAGTCACACAGCAAATCTGAGACCAATACCTACCAGCGTTTAGGAAAAAAGTCCGGAAAACTGATTTATCAGTGAAATTTTGTAAGTCCAAGGCCTGTAAATCCGTGAAAAACCAGTGGACCAGAACGAAAGTCGAACTTGATCTGTAAGTGATGGTGGGTTACTTACACACCAAAGTTCAGCTCAATATGTACCAGCGTTTAGAAAAAAAGTCCGGAAAACTGAATTGCCGGACTAACGGACAGACGGAGTGCAAACCTAAAGTCCCCTTTGGCTTCGCCGGTAGGGGACTAATAAACTACCGTCAATGATATCACTTGTTTGTAAATTGACAGCACACTTTATGCATTTTAAAATCATCAGGCAACCATTTTTTCTTAACTTGAATTTGAAACTTTTCATAGACTTACACTTCTCTGTTGAATGAGACAATCTTTTTTATTTTAAAATGCTTGTAATTTACTGTAATTTATTATCAAATATGATGTTGGGATAACCCAATATGCCTTACAAAAATATTAAGCAGTTTATGAGGTGTTTCATTCTTTCTCATTGAAGTTCAAAACTTAGCTGGCACAGGTATTACATTGTCCGTAGCCCCTGAAATTCACACTTTTTTTACATAATTATCCTTGTGTAAATTAGTTCAAGTATCCATAACAGGGCTTTAGCTAGCCTCTGAAAATCAGGAGTTATTGACCCCTTGACCCTAAAATTTTAGGGGTCAAATCTAATTTTTCAAGAGTCAAACAAAAAAAATTCAAGAATCAAAATGGATAATTTAAAAGACTTTACTCAACAATTTATTGTTGTTGTTGCATTTATTATTTATATTGCAATAAAGATGTGAAGTAAATAATTGATATGTAAAATTTTGCATTTCAACCACACACACACACAATATGTTCAAGGAGGCTAAGGTTAAAACCTTGTCTACCTACACAATCAATAAGAAAATTATGGTTAATAAATTTAACTCAAAACTTTACTGAAATTAAGATTACATTTATTTATCCAGGTTCTAGTACCATCCAGAAATATGTAAAGTATTATAATTTTCTTAGGCCTGAATAATTAGTTATTTTTATTCATAAGGACAGTTTAAGGTATCTTTTTGTGTGAAATGAGGTGCAGATATATGTTTCATAGGTTACTTTTTTCAACTTACTGTTTTTAATAAAATTCAAAGTATGATCATTATTGGGTACAAATGTTGAGCAAAATGGTGGACATTGGCGAGTGAAAATGTTTTACAATATCCATACATCAATATTTAAGCTTCAAAAGGATACACCAATACTGAATTTAATGCCCTGTTCTATCACTTTTAGCAAGGTTAGTGCTAGTTGTAAACCTACGATAATCATAGGTAACAATAAATTGGTACCCTTTGTATCTCCCGTTATCACCTTCCAGTCATACTTCGCTGATTATATCAGCAGTTTAAATGGTGTTTAACACCATTCTGATGCTTTTCACGCCTTTAACATTATTATCTTTTGATATGATAGTTGTTTTACATATTTTTTTAATGCATCTCTGAAAATTTTTGGAGGTCAAAATGACCCTTTGTTCCGAATTTTGTGCGTCAAAAAAGGGTATTTGAAGATTTTTTGTGCGTCAAAACTCGGGTTTACGGGTATAACTAAAGCCCCGTAGATCACTGGTTTGCTGAGTAATGGTTCGATAAAAAAAAAAAAAAAAAGCCAAAATTTTAAAAGAGTCTAGAATCAATTACAGTATTATTTTTAATTTCATCTTTTATATAGCATCATAGAAACCTGAGCTACATCACTATCCTGCAACCATTTAGATATTGAATCTTGTGACTTTGCAGGAACGCTTAAAAAAAATCAATGCAAGGCGACACATTTGGCGCCAATTTGTAGTCACATGATTTAAAATATTGCCATGTGACTACCAGATGATCTAAATACAACAACATGTCTGTTCCTTTGAACTGCAAAATTTAAAGAACTCTAGAGGGAGGGTAAAATGGTGTAATGCAATTAGTTGCTGATTACATCGTTTTCATTTTGTGAATATTTCTTTCCATTCAAAACTTACATTTTGGAAGAAAAGTTGACTTTGGAAGAGCAATATCTGAGTCAAGGTATTGACACAAAAAATAGAGGCCATATAAGCAGCTAGACAGCCTGATGTTTGTACTGCAGGGGCGTGGAAATCTTAGAAATCTCTTTTTAGAAATTGTTCATGAACATGTTAATTACAAAAATCTAGTTGTCTGCCAGTGCGTCTTACTTGTCCACGACAGACCAGTTTTAAATGACATGCATGAAAAGACATGTCAGCAATATGGGGATACTCTTGACAAACCTTACCAAAAACATTGTTAAAATCACATTCAACCAAGGGAATTCTTTCAACCACAGCCTCTTTTCTTGTCACAGTCTGTTTAAGATATACATTTGGAGCTGCAGAGTTGTTCTGGAGTCTTAGACTTCTCACTTTCTGCTTGCTTCGATGATTTGATAAAAGAAACCGACCCGTTTTTTTTTTTTTCAAATTTTACGCATCAATTGATTGCTGAATCTAAAAATGTTTTGGTTTGACTACAGAGAGTTTTCAGTCAAGGAGATAATTGCTACATCACGGACCATAACACACAGAGGCTGTTGAAAATCAGATAAAAATATTTTTACATATGCAACATTGTCGTCAAAGATCTTTGAATCGTTGCTTAAGTGATATTTTTCACCAGTCTAGTAAACTAATTTTAATCCATAACATTTTTCAAAGCAGTAACATATTGGGTAACATACAACGTTTTCTTCTTTCATCTTTCCGTCCATCACACCACTGAGATATATGTTTCATTATATCGTTCTGGTTAAACCACAGGGATTTTTAGCGTTTTTTTATGTTTTACATGTATATATAATACAAGGGATGCAACTGACATTATCGGCAAAGTCTACTTGTCATCACAGAAACACAAGTTACTTCATCAATATTACAGATAATCACATAAGGTCTACTTTATCTAGCTCATTACACATTTTTCTAGCGAAAAATAACGTGGTTTCATGACCAAACGTTCAATGATTTGTGCTACAGAAGCCGGTTTCTCGACAAATAGGTCGAAATTGTTTGGTCCCACACGGGTTCGTTCAGTGCGCTTGTCAGAGTAAATCTACTATTCTGTACAAGATCATGGCCAAAATACTTATCGGTTTGATAAAACAAGTAAATATCTTTTAACCAACCTTCGTTGTTTAACAATAACACGAAGAATACAGCTCCAAATCGTCCGATGTTTGATCGATTCACTCAAATTTCAAGGAAGCAGCCATAATTGTTGTCACGTGACTCATAAAATAACTCGTTTGAGACGAGCGATTTCATTGGACCAAGATGCCAGGAACCAAAATCCGACCAATGAAATGCCTCGATACATTTTGATCATGTGACAACAATTATAGCTGCTTCCTTGAAATTTGAGTGAATCGATGAAACATCGGACGATTTGGAGCTGTATTCTTCATGTTACTATTAAACAACGAAGGTTGGTTAACGATATTTACTTGTTTTATCAAACCGATAAGTATTTTGGCCATGATCTTGTACAGAATAGTAGATTTACTCTGACAAGCGCACTGAACGAACCCGTGTGGGACCAAACAATTTCGACCTATTTGTTGAGAAACCGGCTTCTGTAGCACAAATCACTGAACGTTTAGTCATGAAACCACCTTATTTTTCGCTAGAAAAATGTGTAATGAGCTAGATAAAGTAGACCTTATGTGATTATCTGTAAAATTGACGAAGTAACTTGTGTTTTTGTGATGACAAGTAGACTTTGCCGATGATGTCAGTTGCATCCCTTGTATTATATATACATGTAAAACATAAAAAACGCTAAAAATCCCTGTGGGTTAAACAATGTGAAAAAGCGTGCATGCGTGAGCACGCAGTGCCCGCGGAAACCCATTGCATAAAATTTTGTTTGTTCTCTTTCTTTGGACGACAACGCAGACCAATCCTTGAACAGTATTGATCCTTTAAGTATAAAAATATGAAAAAATGGTGTAAGACTGCTAAATAGCTACATATTTCGAATATACCTTGTTCTTTCGTTTAGGTTCAGGAGAAAATCTTTGCTTCCGTAATTTATTCTAGGACCTCGTTCTAGCGTGTGACGCGCTCTTATAGTGCTGGTAGCCCGCCTCAATACATATTCGGGCGGAAAAGCAGCGATACACCGAGGACCAGTCTAGTGACATGCGCAGACAACGTTAAAGGTTTCGTCGCATTCGGCAAATCTCGGGTTGGACGTTAATCTCGGAATCGGCCGAGTTGTGACGAGTGCGGTAACAGAATTTTCGTTAGAAAGTCTCTAATAAAGCAATATGGCAGAAACCAGCCGTTCGCACTTGCTCCGAATAATTTTTAGCGTTATTGGTATTTTTATCGGAGTGTCAGTGTTTTTTGTGTTTGGTTTTAATTTTCGCAATTGGAATGCTGGTCTGTGGGGTCTGTTTTCAGGTAACAAACACATTGTTTTTGATTTCTACCCTCATTGGTACATGACAGCTGTTTAGCTATACTATACCGCTGTGACAGTGCTGAATTATGAATATTGCATAGCCTAAATTAGTAAATATGGGCTAAAAGACTTAAATACGCTGGTCTTTTACGCCAAAATATACCTGAACTGACAAAAATACGCCGAATTACAGTCAGTAACCAAATTTCATTTAATTCCCATTGACTTATCTGGACACTTATAACAGTTTGCTAAAACAAACTTTGAAGGAAGCAATACCACCCGACATAAACCCATGCATACACTGAATGTCAAAGTAAAAAAATAACGTACATAGGGACTTACAAATAGGATACCCTTATTCAAGCACCTTTCACAACTGAATTGGTGCTTGTAGCCAGTGTAGATCGAAGGTCAGACTGCAAAATACATGTAGACTGATCTTTGATCAGTATCCGTTTAAAACGTTGTATAATAAAAACATCCCACAGTCCAAACGTCTCACTTTTGGTTAAAACGTCCCCATTTCCATTCCAAATTGGTTAAAACATCCCCCCCTAAAACGTTCCTGTGTATTTTATTAAAATTATTAGTTTGATCTTGTCTGATTATTTCAGAAATCGTTCACAGTAAATGTTCTACATTTTGACTTTGTCAATTATTGTGACTTTTTTTTTTAACCCATATCCTGCTGAACTTATATTTTCGAGTGGTACAATACCTATTTTCGATTAATTTTATGACATTTACCTTGATTAGTGTCATTTAAACCATCATTAGTTATTGTAACTGTATTTTAAGATCAGAGTACCTTTCTGTGCATATTGATCAATCTTTTTTTAAGAGCTTCGCTAAGTAGAATCAAGATTATGTACATGTATTTGTAGGTTAACTCTTTACCAAACAATAAAATTTTAGACTTGTCCAAATTGAAAGCATTTGCAGACGACAAAATAAATGTGACTCAAAGATTGAAATTTGTTTTGGGAAAGTTAGAAAACATTGTGGGAAAAGGAGAAAATGCTGGTTACCAGTATTTTCTCCATTTCCCTCAATGTTTTCAAAAGGCTTCTTCTCCAGGGTCGTTAAAACCCGTGATTGTGTGGTAAAGGGTTAAGTAGAGGCAAGATTGTATAGGCCTAATGTAGGCTAAGGGTAAAGGCCCATATTGTCTCCCTACAAGAATGTTTATTCGACAACCTCAAATGCCTCCATGTCTGTAATGTTCAATAAAACTGTTCGGAATTAGAACCGCTCGTTTTCGGATTTAAAACCGTCGTTCGGAATTGCAACCATTTACACCAGGCTTTCCATGGCGCATATCTACTGTCAGATTTTATGTAATGTCAGACGATACATGATAAAAATGTGCCGTATGCATTAATGTCGCTATAGGCGACATACAGTTCAGTATAGGTGGTTGTATTAACCCTTTCCCAAACGACAAATTTTGGACTGGTCCAAATTGAAAGAGTTTGCAGACGACAATTTTAAATTTGATGAAAATGGCAGGAAGTTCTCAAAAAGGGTAGAAAACAAGCAATTTCTCCTTTTCCCACAGTGTTTTCAAAAAACTTGTACTGCAGACACGTGAAAACCAGGGCTTGTTTGGGAAAGGGTTAACAGACAGTCAAAAGTGCGGCTTAGGTGTTCAGTAATAGGTACACCTGCTCTATCTTTATTATCTCCCTTGTCAAGTTGTGTATTCAAAAGCGTAGAATGTTATTACTTTGATAAGCAATCTGGTTCACAGGTTCAGGTGTTGGATTCTTTATTCCAGAGGCCTTGGTTTTGAATCTTTGCCACCTGGGGTACTAAGTGTTTCATACATAGTAGTCTTTAATGTTTAACCTAATTACATTTTTTTGTGACCCCTCAAAGTCCAGAATGACCCCCATTATTTATGACTAAGGGGTCACAATGACCCCCAATTTTTGTTGCTAAGGGAAAACCCTAGACAAAGCACCACGGTGCACCAGCCTAGTTTGGTGAAACCCAAAATGTACATGAATAAGTGAACTGTTGCAGTGACAATGACAAAATGACTATAGGAATGGCATAAAACACCAATCATTTCTTTCCTCCAGCTGTACCAGCCGCCTTCACACTGTTTGTACATCACAGAGACAAGCATTTCAAATGGGATGAAAATCCAAAGCCTTTGAAAACATTCATGTTGACAGGATGTTTCATACAGCTGGCAGGTGTTTGTGGTTTTGCAACATATTTGACTCTGGCAATTACTTCAAAGCAAGGTAAGATGTTAGTTACACAGAGCTTCTGTTTGTCTATTGATGTCAAGCTTATTATATAGAGGATAATTGTCTCTTTTGGTGTATGATTGAAATTTCTTTCATCAAGTGAAAAGCGACGGCTATATTTTCACTTGTGGCTTTGCCACTTGTGAAACTATGGCCATGATTGCTTTTCACTCAATGAAATAAATTTTGATCATACACAGAAACAAACAATTATCCTATTTCTTATATGCTCTTCACTTTAACCTTTCTTTTCACATCTAATTTTTGCTCATTATGAATAATATATGCGTTTTTCAAGCAAAAAAGATCTATTCAATCTAGCTGGATATTAACTACCTGTAATAATGATGTCATGAGTAGTGTTGACTATATCATAAAACATGACGTTCATCAGCCAAAATAAAAGTTATGTCATTCACTGGTGAATTATAACACTCACAGATGAAATGTAAGGATATGATTTACTGTTAGATTTCCATAAACTACTGAAAAGCATAAAAGAAAATGTGAAAACTCTGACTTTCTGTATTTTAACACTGACAAAACACAAAATTTTTGACAGGTCCAATTTGAAAACGGTTGTAGATGACAAAGTAAATGTGGCTTAAATCATGGACTTCCTCTCTGAAAGGATACAAAACATTGTAGGAAAAGGAGAAAATGCTGGTATCCAGCATTTTCTCCTTTTCCCATGATGTTTTCAAAAGGCTTCTTGTTTAGGGTTGTTTAAACATGGGATTGTTTAGAAATGGGTTAATCATTAATGAAGATATTTATTTCAAAAACTGGCTAGGCATTGACTGAAATTAAAAAGGGGAACCCAGGCCAGAAGGGCTGGTAATCCTAAAATATTTTGACACAGTAATGCCCCTTTTCAACTTGCCAAAATTGTAATAGATAACTTGGAAAACATTCTCAAGGAATTCAGTTAGTGGCCATAAATATTTTATCTAAGTTCGAATCCCCATCTATGGGGATTCATTTTTGGAAATTGAAATTTGTTTTTGAAAGGGTAAAAAACGTGGTGGGAAGAGGAGAAAATGCTGGTTACCAGCATTTTCTTCTTTTTCCACAGTGTTTTCAAAAGGTTTCTTCCTGAGGGTTATTAAAACTCAGGATTGTGTGGTAAAGGGTAAACAAGAGCTGAAGAGAATGAAACAAACATTCTCAGCATTCTCAGGTGTTGCTATTTCAAGGCTGTCATTGTCATAATATTTCACATAGAAGGGTACAGTGTATATCCAAGATCAGACTGAAAATTCTTTGCAGTCTAATCTTGATCTGAGCTAACTTTGTAAAAAACTTGACCCAGATTTAGTCCTTAACTCTGTACCAAACAAAAAACTTTACACTGGTCCAAATTGAAAGTATGTGTAGAAGACAAATTGAAGATAGCTCAAATGAGAATTTCTGTCTTTAACGGGGTAGAAAACTTTGTTGGAAAAGGAGAAAATGCTGGTTAATTTTGTCCATCTTACATTTTTTTTTTCAGGTTAATTTTGTCCATCTTACTTTTTTTTTCAGGTCTAATTATACATGGGAATGGTTTCTATTTGACCTGTGTGTGGTGTTTTATGGTGTGGAAATGGGGCTTTTTGCTGTTCTTTTTCTCACGCCAATACTACAGACAACACGAATATACAGCTTTCCTGGGGAAGGACGATACACAAACAGCAGTGAACAGTTATGGAAGTTGAATTATAAATTGAACATTTTTGCTGAACAAACAGTTTTGTATTGTAGATATTATCTTAACTCTTTACCACACAATCCCGAGTTTTAATGACCCCAAGCTAAAGGGTTTATGCTGGTGACCAGCATTCTCTCCTTTTCCCATGTTTTCTACCCTTTTCAAATCAAATTTCAATTTTTGAGTCACATTTATTTTGTCATCTGCATATGCTTTCAATTTGGTAGAGTACAAAATTTTGTCATTTGGTAAAGAGTTAACTCTTTACTTTCTACAAAAGTTTAGAGTCATCCAAACTGAAAGCATTTTTAGAATACAAATTAGATTTTATTCAAATGGTAGGCTTTTTCTTTGAACTATTAGAAATTATTGCGGGAAAAGGAAAAAAAAGACAACTTCAAAATCTTTCTTCTAGTCCTAGTGAACAATTAACACTTTATCACACAACAAAATTTTGACCAATCCAAATTCAAATGGATTGCAGACTACAAATGTGGCTAAAAAGAAGGTACCTGTCTTTAAAAGGGTAGAAAATATTAAGTGAAATGGAGAAAATGCTGGTTTCCAGCATTTTCTCCTTTTCTCTCAATGTTTTCAAAAGCCTCATTTCACAAGGTTGTTAAAAGTTGGGACTGTGTGGTAATCAGTTAAATCTTTACCAAGTAATCCTGCGCTTTATAACCTCAAGAGAGAGTAATAAAGAGAGTGCAAACGCAAATTAGTGCAAATGTGAGATATGTGTTTAAATAATCGTGACCCCGGATTTTTTTCGTCGCGGCTGATTTCGTCGCAGGTTCCGGACCACACAACTTATTTTTTTACTTATCATGGTTGCATTTTCATACCACACCTTTAACATTTCCCCCCCCTCCCCCATTTCTCTCTTTTTCGCATTTTCCAAACTACTCCAACCCCTCAACAGACCGACAGACAGACAGAGCGACGGACCGAGTTACTCAGTTACTCAGTAGCCTCCGGTTGACTCAGTTACTCAGTTGCCTCCGGTTGACTCAGTTACTCAGTTGCCTCCGGTTGACTCAGTTACTCAGTTGCCTCCGGTTGACTCAGTTACTCAGTTGCCTCCGGTTGACTCAGTTACTCAGTTACTCAATTACTCAGTTTTCTCGACTTCCTCAGTTTTCTCGAGTTACTCCCTTAACAGACAGACAGACCGACAGACAGACAGAGCGACGGACCGAGTTACTCAGTTACTCAGTTGCCTCGGCGTTCCTCGGCGTTCCTCACTTCCTCAGTTACTCAGTTGCCTCGGCGTTCCTCGGCGTTCCTCACTTCCTCAACTTCCTCGGCTTTTCTCAGTTTTCTCAGTTTTCTCAGTTTTCTCTTTTAATTAGGCGTTTCTCGAGTTTCTCGGATGTCTCGAATGTCTCAAATATCTCAAGTAGCACGGCGATCCTCAGTAAATCAAGGGAGTGGGCGTAATGAGGCGGATCGTGAGCAATAGAAGAGAGAAAGAAAAAGAAAGGGGAAAATTTTGAAATTTAGTTAAATTTTTTTTTGTATATTAAAAAAATGGAAAACGAAAACAGTGATAGTAATACGGTAAACGATGAACAAAAACCTATATCTATGCATTTAAAAGATTTAGGTCTTCAGACAGATACTAATTTAATATATTACCTTGCTGTTGAAAATACGTATGACAGTAGATTAATCAGTGATATTAAAGATGTTTCATATATCAAAAATTCAAATGGTTTAATGTATCTTGAACCATTACTTGATATACCTTTTATCTTTGATGATATATATATAATTTCTTACGTCTTTCCTTCAGATGTTACCATAAGTAAAAGGGGAGGTATCACACTTAAAGGTGAAACTGAAAATGAAAATGGGGAAACGGTTCCCGGAATTGCAAAAAAATATTTAGATATAGCTAAAAATGATACGGTAAACGCTTTTGATGGTAATATTTGTAATGACGCAAGAATTTTTACAACAGCACAATACTTTAAAGATAGTAAAAGTGATTTATTAAAAATTATGGATATGATTGATGAAGATAGGGAAATTTTAAAAAATGCTCAAAGTTGGAATAGAAAAGAAAAAGAACACCCCGCCGGCGTTGTAGGAATTAAGGTAAATATTTCTAATATTCCTTTTGATATTGTTAATAGCAGTTTTGATAAATTAAATGATATTTTAAAAATTAAAGGTTTTGTAATTGGAAAATGTGATATTACATATGATCAAGCAGGAACGCTTGACGTTCCCGCTTTGTATGATGCATTTTTAACCAATGGTAACACAGAAGAACAATATGATAAAATTAGTTGGTTTGAAAAATGTGATGACGCAAAAGAAAAACATGAAGATTTTTTACTTGGATATGAAAGCCCTGAAAGTTGTAAAAAAGATGTTTTAATAAATTTAAGAAAGGAACAAAAAAAATCGGGGAGAAACATTTTAAAATATATCACGTTTTACAAAAATCAAACTATACGTTGTAAGTATTACAATAAGCTAGTTTCAAACTTCGAAGCAGGTAACACACAAAAAAAAATGGGGGTTCATCTTGCTGAATATGGTTACAATCATAACAGTCCATATTTAAAAAAAGTTTTTAATCATCCTGATGTAATAGAGCATGGATTAACACGTTTTGAGCTTTCTTTTTGTCCGTCATTAAAATTAAAAATTGATGCAAAAAAATTAATTCTTAATGAGTTAAAAAAGGTTTCAAAATTTAAAATTTTTCATAGCCAACCAAAAATTAAACAATTTGAAAAGTTAAGAGATGCAATTACTAAAAGCTGTTTAATTTGTGATAGAACAAAAAAAGAAATATGTATGGTGTGGTATGGCTCAAGTCTCACGCAAAGGGTAGCATGTGTAAATTATTCTGTAAACAAAAGAAAAGAAGAAACTGAAGAACACTATTTAAAACGTTACAAAAAAGCGAAGAAAGAAGCTATGAGTGATTTTGGTTTTAACAACATAGTAATTAATGTCGTTGAATTTGAACACGATGAAAATGATGAAAAATTAATACACTTTTTAAAACCAAAATGTTATTCAAGAAGAGGACCAACATTTTTAACTCCTACAAATCAACCTACAAAAAATTACGGTTTACATGAAGATTTACCTGATATATTAGATGTTTGTCCTCATTCAGACGATATTAAATTTGAGTTTAGAAAAGTAAAAGTTAGTCATGCAAGAGGAGAACGACCCATTTTATACAATCCAAGAAAATTAGAAAATTGTACATTTAACATTTCATTGATTTCTACAAGGAAAAGAATAGAATTATTAACCTCAGTAGATAATGGGTATGTGTTGTTTAATTGGTGGAAGAAAGAAGAAGAGGCAAGGAAGCAACTAAAAATAGAAGAAGAAGAAAGAAAACAATTACTATTGAAAGAAAAGGAAAGTCTTAAAATTTTGATGGAGAAACAAGAAAGAGCAGATGAAAGAAAAAAGACAGTAGAAAAAGATTTAAAAAGTTATACAAATCAGGATGAAGTATTAAAGAAAATCTCAGAACACAAAGTTACATCATCTATATATTTTTTATTCACTGCATTTTTATCATTTATAGGCGTTTTAACATTATTTAAGCTTTCTTCTAAAAAAACCAAATTTACAACATCATGAGGCTCAAGAGGAACAGCTAAATTTTTTATTGTGTGTCCATTCATATTAATGTTTTCTTTTGCTTTAAATTCATCATCTTCCCTTTTAAATGGTTGTGGAATTTTATCTAATTCTTCAGTGACATAAAGCATACTTACGGCGTCCGTTGTTTCAGTTGCTCGTCCTATGTTTTTAATTCTGTTGGTATTCATATCAATAGCATCCATTGACAAAAATCCCCCATTCCTTCTAATTAACCCAGTTTCTATATTACTAATTTCATTATCTACATATTTTTTATTTGTTGCATCTTGGTCTGCTGTTGGATCTCCTAAATTTGTAATTTTCTTTAAATCCATATTAATCCCGTGAGGTGTTGTATAATATCCGTTAGTTTTAGTAAACGGTGTTTTTTGATCTACATACTTACGATTTGCCCCATCTCCCGGATTTTCTGGATCTCCCACATTTAATAATTTCTTGCCTTTCATATCTCCAAAATCTGCAGCGTTTCCGTTTCCTGCTCCTCCTCCGGGTTGTAATCTTGCAACTCTGTCTACTGCGTCTTTTGTTTCCTTTGCTTTGTCTTCTACTTCTTTAATACGATCTTCAAAAAACTCCTTCATTTCATTAACAAAGCCAAGAGGCACCGCGTCAGTAATTTCAACCGGGTCGGGGATGTTTCTAATTGCTTTTTGTTTCATGTTAATATTCCCCCTGGCATTAAATGTTTTCTGATTTCTTGTATTGAAAGCCTGGTTTTTCTCAAGATCTGTTTTAATTTTGTCTATTTCAGCGGGATCAACGCCAGCAGGTTGAACAGGTTGAATATTAGCAGTCTTTTCATCGACATACTTTTTATTGGTTACTTCGTCTTCTCTTGTTGGATCTGACACGCCGAAAAGTCTAAAATTATTAAGGTTTAAATTAGTCTCAGCGGAATAAAATCCATCATTTCCTTTTTTTAATGTTTCATCCGATACTTTTTTTAATTCTTGGTCTACATATTTTTTATTTGCTGCTTCCCCGTTTGCTGTTGGATCTTTTAAACCTCCTAGCTTCTTACGTCCAAGATATATATGATCCTTTGCAACATAACCCCCGTTTTTACGTTCCCATACGTTAGCTTCATCAACATAGGCAACGGTTGCCACATCTTCCGGTAAATCTGGAAAACCTACATTTTCTATTTTGTTTCCTTTCATATTGATCTTATTCTTTGCCACATAATCACCGCTTTCTAAATTAAAAGGGTTATTCGCTTCTAATTGTCTCCTTCTATTTTCTACTAATGTATCAGTATAAATTTTATTACTTGCATCCTTCTCATCTACTGGCATCGGGACACCTTCGATTTTAAAATTTAACATATCAATATTACCCCGTGCTTTGTGTTTGTCTGTATTCAGATAAAACGGATTGTGACCTTCTAAACTCTGTTTTACATCATTCGCTGTAATATCCGTATACAACTTATTAGCCGCCTCTCGGTTATCTGTTGGCATACCCAAATTTAATAATCTGTTTTCATTCATATCTAAATCTTTAACAGCTGCATAACCTCGCCCCGGTAATCGTCTAAAAAAAACTATGTCCTTGACTGCTGTCAATATAGTTTTTTGTGGCGGCATCTTGTCCATCAACAGGATCAGGTAAATTTTTAATAGGCTGCCCTGACATGTCTATTTTCCCCGTAATTTCTCCTCCTCCCTTTCCTAAAAAATTATCAACGATGAAAGGTAAAGGAACAATATCATCCTCTAACTCTGTAATTTCTTTTTCTAATTCTCCAAATTTTGTAATAGGTTTACTCATGTTTTTAAATTAATCCTTTTTCTTTTAAATCCATTAAATTCGAGGTTACCGGTTGAAGATGATACCCTTCGTTAAGTTTTTGTAATACATGAACACAAAGATGCCCGCATATTACGGTTCCCGGGTTTTGTATTTGATCTGATGAATACAAAATCGGACTTTTCATATATTTCTGAAACTCAAGAGGAGGAGGCAAGCCGTAACTATCAAAATAGAACTTAAGCTTTTTGTTTCGATGCCACGCCGTCCAATGTGTTCCGGGGCCTTCACTATCATCGAGGTTTAAAATTCCACATTCATACATATTAGGTTTTTTAGGTAGGTTATCCCTTGAAAATACTCCCCTCCAACCTTTTAAATGTTTACAAATATCCACCAATTCGAAATTGTTTAAAGATTTAATTGGTAGACTTTTAACACTTTTAGAAATCTCCAACCCTTTAGCTTTTTGATTCTTCTCGTCTCTCTGTCTTTGTTTCTTCTCCTTCTGTCTTGTCGCTTCTTTTTGTACCGCTTCCATCCCAAGAATTGCATTTTCTTTAATCCTTGGTTTATTAAACCCCATCCAATTTTGAAAGTTAAACCTTGTTTTTTGTAGTTCTTGTCTATAAAAAACACCTATAATATGATGATCTTCAGCATCACTTAAATAGTACGTTGTTGGTTTGGTTTCCTTGATATCACGAATTTTAAAAATCTCTCTTGACCAGTTAGCTGTATATCCTTTTTCAAATCCTTCCGCTTTTCTTCTTGGTATCCTAACTAAGTCATCAACTTCTAAAGGTATCTTTTGTGTTGTTCTATCAGCTCTAAACTTTTTTGGTTGAGCATTTTTAATAAATTCTTTGTAAATCTTTTCTTCATTCTCCTTCTTACTCGCTTGTTCTGGTGTATATCGATCTTTAAAATTTCTATGTGGTGTATTGTTGTAACTTTTAACAATATCCTGTAAATGAGGAAAATAGTTTGTTGTATTGTTGTCTGTCATCCATCTCCCAATTCTATCTTTTAAAGTCTTAATCCATCGTTCTGCTATTGCTGCCTTGTGTTTCCCTTCAGTATGATACAACTCAATCCCTTTTAATCTTGTCTTTTCTTCTTTAGCTTTTTCTGGAAACTTCACAGGACAGTAACGATTTAAATGTTGTGTTAAAGCTCCTTTTGTTTTTACATACACCTTACAATGTTCACACTGAAAATTTGTTTTAGGTTTTTCTTCTTCTTTCGAGTTGTCTATTAATCCAATAAACTCCCCTCCTCTGTCTGTCCATAATTTCTTAGGTCTCCTGTTTGACGTCTTAAAAATATCCTCGAATGCTTTAACAACGCTGTTACTCTGTCTGTTCTCTAGTTGACGAACCCAGGCATATCGGCTAAACACATCAAGAACAACTAAGAAAATGTTTAAGTTGTCTGTCTGTTTTTCTGAGGCTGTCTGTCTTTCACCTCTTGCTTCTTCTTGTTTTAAAATTTCTTCGATACCTTCAGTTTCTCCGACTTTAATTTTTTTAGGCATAAAAGCTAAATCTGCTGTCCATGTTTCATCAATGTTTTTAACAACTATACGACGTGTGGGAAAATGACGGCGAAGAGGGCGATGAAGTTCATCAGCTAATGTTTTAGGTTTTTTTACGAGCAACTTTTTTTTTTTAATCCCATACCGAAACGCTTCTTAACTCCAATTATCGGACGAATGAAACCCCTTGCTACTCTCTCACTTAATGAAGGGTTAAATATGCCTTTTAGTTCTTTTAACATTTGACCATCTAAAACATTACGGGTAGCAGTGTCTGAATGTTTCAGATAACCAATATCATGGTGATAGCATGCTTCATCAACACGATTAATAGGCTTGCTGTTTTTCTTCGGTGTTAAATCTGGGTTTAAACGTTTGTTAAGTTTGGTACCAGGCCCACAAAAGTTATACCCTGGTAAATGCATCTCAATGGGAAGGGTGTTTATAAAATCATTCACGATACCTTTGCCCTTTTTTTTTTTACCACTAGCTGAACCCGGTAAAAATTGGGTCTTTTGTGTTCCACATATTGAACAGGTACCACGTAAAGCTGGTCTCCCGTTTTTCATTGTTGTCTGTGTTAAGTTTGTTGTATCTGTCTTTTTTCGACACTTTACACAATATATTAACGTCATTGTTTTTTAATTTTAGTTAAAAATTTACTAAATTAAAGAACATGGAAATTAAAAATTACAGCTGTAACTTAAACAAGACAAAAAGAAAGAACAGCCCAATGTTACCTAAGAGTATCAGAGGTTTAATAATAGGTGAAAGTGGATGTGGTAAGACTACAACACTTTTAAATCTTCTTCTTCGCCCTGGTTGGTTAGATTACGATCATCTGTATATATTTGGAAAGTCAATGAAACAACAACCTGAATACATACTATTAAGGGAGGCCTTTGAAGCAGAATTAAACAAAGAAACAGTTAACGGAATATTTGAGAATATGCAAGAAATTGAAAACAGAAATATTTCACGTAAGGAATTAATTGAAGAATTAAAAGAACAACAAAAGAAAAAGAAGGGAGCCGTGGTGGTACCTTGTTTTAGTGAAGAGGATGATCAGGTTCCAGATCCTCGTGAATTGAGTAATACAAACAAGAATTTAATGATTTTTGATGATCTACTAAAAGAAAAACAAGATGTACCTGAGAAATATTACACAAGAGGGAGGCACAGCAATACGGATTGTTTCTATTTGTCTCAGTCATTTTTTTCCTTACCTCGACATACTATAAGAGGCAATTCGAATTTTATCATTTTGTTCGATTTACCTGATAGGGATATTATGAATATTTACACAGATTACGCAAGTAGAGATATGACAATGGATGAATTTAGGCATTTCTTGTATACTTGTTGGGCTGAGTGGTACGGTTTTGCTGTAATTGATAGATCAAGTCCAAGAGACCAAGGAAAATATAGACATGGATTTGGAAGGTTTTACGTTCCAATCTTTGAACCAGAGCAAAATTTTCAGAACTATTAAATGAAAATGTATATATATATTTTATCGATGATTTGATAAAATATATGGAAATATTACGAAACAGTAGTTTACGGAAAACGATGAAAATTAACCCAACCCATCCCATCCGAAACGTATCCCACCCCTTTTATTAGTATTAGATTTTTTTTAAATATTTTCAAAAATATTTAAAAAGAAAAAAAATGGAAAGCAACAACAAAGGAAAATATACCATGGAAGAACCTACATATTTTTTTTACTCTGCTAGTGTAATACTATCTTCACGAAGTTGTGAAAGTTGTAAACTTTCATATTCTTCATCTTCTGCTTCACTGTTTGAATATCCATTAACTAGAACATTAAGCACCTTGATACTCAAACCACTGTGAGTTGTTTGAAGTCTACCATTAACGAGGCTTTCTTTTCTCCACAACCCGGTTACCTTCAAAGTATAGACACCGGAAGTAATTCGGTCATACATGAAATCAGCATTTTTTAAAGGACGTATGCTTTTAACGGCTCCCTCCTTCTCAACTGTTGAGAAAAAAGAACTATTAAACTTTTCAAGGTCTACCTTACATTTTACAAATCCTTGTGTTTGATATGTTTGAAGAACTCCTTCAAATTGATAGGCATCATTAATCAAATCAATAAATTCGGGGTCAAATCTATCATATATCCCATATAGAAACTGGGTAAACATTTCATTTAGCTCAATGTTAATATATTTGTTTTGACCAAAAGTTAAAAGTGTTGGTCTGTCTTCTGGTGTCTTACTGACAATATTAGTAAATATCCCAGTCTTTCCATTTTGTCGAATATCTGAAAAAAATATTTTATCTGTCTTCTTCTCACCTTTAATAGCATTTTCTGGGCCAAGAGTGTAAACTATAGCAGGGGTAGGAGAAGGGACAGGGGTAGGAGCTGGAGGAGTTACCTCTGTATTCTTCTTTTTTGTTTCAGCGTTTTGATTTTTTGGCATCTTAATTTTTTAAGTTAAAAAAAAATTACTTAAATTAAAATTATGGCGCAGAATTTTAAATATGTAGTTAAAAACGGAGTGGTAAAGATGGTTAAAACTACGGAGCCACTTCCTTCAATTAGTAAAACAACAAGATCAACCAACATAACAAACAACAAAACAAAAACTACTGTCGCTCACTCTGCTTTAAATGGATACTTCAAACAAACATTTTTAGAGGTGCCACAATTTTCAAAAAGTGTAAATCTTGAAACATACCTATCAAAGTTTAAACCTTCAGCTGGTTTAACTTTGTCTAAAAATGTAGGATACAAGGCAATACTTTCAGTATGTGCTAAAATGACTAACGGAGAACAAACTAAAAAATTCTATTTTAACTCTTTTCCTCATGTTGTTACTCAACTAAACAACAAACAAAAATTAATTAATGAAATGATACAAGAAGTATTAACTAATTTTTACAAAAAAGATTATGAGGGTAGCGGATGGACGTTTTTAAATTTTGATTGTGTAAGTATCAACTATGGAAAGTACAACCCGTATAAAGGAGGGTGTGGAAACAACAAACTCCCACAGTGGTTAATGTCTAAGCATGCTTTAATTTGTATAATTTGTGGAGATGACAAATGTTTTTATTGGTGTATACTTCGCCACTTCAACCCAAGAGACAAGGACAAAGGAAGAGTTACCAAAGATTTAAGAAAGATACAAAAAGAAGAACCAAACAAATACGCTAACTTTACAGATATCAATTATCCAACTTCTGCTAATGATCTCGAAAGATTTCAAAACCAAAATCCAAATATTCATTTAATTGTATATGGAGTAGACAACATTAACAAACGTACACCTGTGATATTTGACGAAGGAAAAAAATGGGTGAAAGAAAAAATATTTTTACTACTACATGAAGAACATTACTATCTTATAACTGATCTGTCTCGTCTTCT
Organism: Tridacna gigas; assembly: GCA_945859785.2. NCBI lineage: Eukaryota > Metazoa > Mollusca > Bivalvia > Cardiida > Cardiidae > Tridacna > Tridacna gigas. Next base: position 58,152,088 of record OX244035.2, read on the forward strand.
TTCTTCTCAGTTGTCCTATCATCACGGTCGTCTACATTTTTGCTATCAATGTCAAAGAGGATTTAAAGATGAAGATATTTTAAACAAACATTTAAAAAATTGTTCTGATACTACATTACTTCAACTACCAGAAGAGGATACCGATGCTGCTGTTCTTGAATTCAAAACTAAACAAGACAAGCCACCTAACATTACGATATATTTCGATTTTGAGAGTTTTTTAATTCCTTTTAAAGATGAAGAAGGAAACAAAATACAAAAACACGAACCCAGCGGCTTTTGTTTTGTCATTGTCTCCGGTGATGAAAAAAGCTATAAAAGTCGTAAAGTGTCTTATGTCATACAGAAAGAAGGAGAAGATATAGCGGGGATATTTGTTAAAAAATTAATGGAAGAAGTAACAAAGGCAAATACGATATTTTTAAATTTAGGTAAATCTTCAAACTTAACACCGGTACTTTGCCACAACTTAAGCGGGTATGATGCTCATCTTTGTATTCTAAAACTGGCGGAGTATTCCGGTCATTTATCTGTATTACCATCAAATGAAGAAAAATATATATCTTTTAGTAAATATTGTTTCATTAACAACAAAAAACACGAAATACGTTTTTTAGATAGTTTTAAATTTTTGTCTTCGTCATTGTCTCAGCTTGTGGATGATACTCCAAAAAACAAAAACAAATTTAAATTTACATCTTCTGCTTTTCCTGGTTTGCCGTTGGATATGTTAACACGTAAAGGCATCTATCCATATGAATGGATGGATAGTTTTGAAAAAACAAAATTCACCCAATTACCCCCTGTACAAAATTTTTATTCATCTCTGAAAAAAGAAGGGGTTACCAAGGAAGACCATCAACATGCTTTAAAAGCTTGGGATGTTTTTGATTGTCATACAATGAATGACTACCAGTTAAAATATTGTGAGTTAGATACTTTTTTACTGGCTGATGTAGTGGAGAACTTTAGAGAACTTAACAAAGAAACTTATGGATTGGATCCAATAGTTTACGGGTATACATTGCCTGGAGCGACTTGGATGAATATGTTAAAATTTACAAAACAAAAAATTAACCTCATCACTGACAGAGATGTTTATGAAGATTTTGAAAAGGGGATTAGAGGAGGTGTATCTATGTGCGTCTGTCGATATGCTTCAGCCAATAACAAGTATTTAAGCGACTATGATCCAAGCAAGCCGAGCAGCTTCATTTTCTATATTGACAAAAACAACCTTTACGGTGAGGCAATGAGTGAAATGATGCCGTATGAGATTGAGAGGAAACTTAGAAAAGATGAATTAAACAAATGGCAAAATTTTCCATGTGCTTTAGTGTGTGATTTAGAGTTACCGAGAGACAAGAAAGAATATTTTAAAGATTATCCACCTTGCCCGGAACATTTGACAATTAACGGAGTTCAAAAGCTTGTAACAAATTTAAGAAACAAAAAAGAATATTTGGTATATAGCGAATTGTTAAAGTATTACGTAAAGCTTGGAGTGAAGATTACAAAGATACATAGAGGTTATGTTTTTAAAGTATCTAAATGGCTTGAACCATATATTACAAACAATACAAAAAAACGAGGGGAGGCAAAGGAGACAAGTAAACAGAATTTTTTTAAGCTTTCAATTAATGCTATATATGGTAAGACAATAGAAAACCCACGTAAGCGGTCAAATGTTGAAATAGTCAATACAGAAAAAAGAGCTGAAAAACTTTTAAAAAGTCCAGAGTATACAGGATTTAAAATATTTAGTCCAGATTTAGTAAGTGTAACAAAAAAGAAAACGTTGGTTAACGCTAACAAACCTATATATATTGGGTTTTGTGTTTTGGAGATAGCAAAGTTAAAAATGTATCAACTATACTATGACTATCTTAAACCAAAATTTGGAGATCGTGTAAAACTGTTGTATACTGATACTGATAGTTTCATTTTGGATATTCAAAGTGATGATATATATCATGAGATGAAAGAAGATATTAATAAATGTTTTGATACTTGGAAATATCCGGAAAACCATCCACTTCATTCAATGGCTAACAAAAACAGACTGGGATTTTTTAAAGATGAGACAAAGGGAAAACCAATTAAAGATTATGCTGGCACCTGTGCTAAATCATACGCCTATAGAGTTGAAGAAAAAGGAGAGATAGAAGAAAATTTAAAAATTAAAGGTGTTGTAGATTGTTGTATTAGTAAAGATATAGAATTTAATGATTATCTAAAATGTATATTTGAACAGGAGGAAAAGCATGTTAAATTTTTAGGATTTAAAAGTTCAAGTCATCAAGTGTATACTGAAAAGTTTGAGAAGATTGCCTTAAACCCTTTACAAGATGTGAGACATATTTTAGAAGATGGAATTAATACGGTGCCGATAGGTTACTTTTCAGATGAAGAAGATTAAAAAAAAATATTTTAAGAAAAAAGAATTTTAAAAAAATGAGTGAAAAACAGGAAAACAATAAAGTATTTTCTTCAAGAGAGGCAACAGACATATATATACAAAGATATGAACAGTTTGAAAGTATCTATACTACAAGCATATTAGATAATATAGTACAAGAAAATAGAGAAATATTTGAATTGTTTTTACGTCCAGTAATTGGAAACGTTTACAAATATTTTTATGACAGATGGCAGGAAAAGGTAGAAGCATATGTTTTAAGTCAACCTGTATACTGTAAAAATCCAGAAGAAGTTAAAGATGATTTTTTAAAACTTACAGTAGATGAGGCACAAGAAAAATTAAGATCGTTGTTTTTTGATTTTCTAGATGAAATACGAGATGAATACTATACAAGAAAAGTATCATTTCCATATTAAATATTTTGTAATGTAGATATATGTAAAAATATATATACATTGAAATATTTTTTTAATTTTTGCAAAGTTGTACATATTACTATATGTGTGCATATGAGGAATGCGATGCGGTGCGCTCAACGATCAGAGAGTAATAAAGAGAGTGCAAACGCAAATTAGTGCAAATGTGAGATATGTGTTTAAATAAGGGGTTGTTTTTCTTTTTCTTTGTTTTTCTTTCTTTTTCTTTCTCTCTTCTATTGCTCACGATCCGCCTCATTACGCCCACTCCCTTGATTTACTGAGGATCGCCGTGCTACTTGAGATATTTGAGACATTCGAGACATCCGAGAAACTCGAGAAACGCCTAATTAAAAGAGAAAACTGAGAAAAGCCGAGGAAGTTGAGGAAGTGAGGAACGCCGAGGAACGCCGAGGCAACTGAGTAACTGAGGAAGTGAGGAACGCCGAGGAACGCCGAGGCAACTGAGTAACTGAGTAACTCGGTCCGTCGCTCTGTCTGTCTGTCTGTCTGTCTGTCTGTTAAGGGAGTAACTCGAGAAAACTGAGGAAGTCGAGATAAACTGAGTAATTGAGTAACTGAGTAAATGAGTAACTGAATCAACCGGAGGCAACTGAGTAACTGAGTCAACCGGAGGCAACTGAGTAACTGAGTCAACCGGAGGCAACTGAGTAACTGAGTCAACCGGAGGCAACTGAGTAACTGAGTCAACCGGAGGCAACTGAGTAACTGAGTCAACCGGAGGCAACTGAGTAACTGAGTCAACCGGAGGCAACTGAGTAACTGAGTCAACCGGAGGCAACTGAGTAACTGAGTCAACCGGAGGCAACTGAGTAACTGAGTAACTCGGTCCGTCGCTCTGTCTGTCTGTCGGTCGGTGAGTAACTGAGTAACTTAGCTAACCGGAGGCAACTGAGTAACTGAGTCAACTGAGTGACTCGAGGAACCCGGTCCGTCGGTCTGTCTGTCTGTCGGTCTGTTGAGGGGTTGGAGTAGTTTGGAAAATGCGAAAAAGAGAGAAATGGGGGAGGGGGGGGAAATGTTAAAGGTGTGGTATGAAAATGCAACCATGAGAAGTAAAAAAATAAGTTGTGTGGTCCGGAACCTGCGACGAAATCAGCCGCGACGAAAAAAATCCGGGGTCACGATTATTTAAACACATATCTCACATTTGCACTAATTTGCGTTTGCACTCTCTTTATTACTCTCTCTCAAGGAGGAAAGTGTCTTAGAATGTCAAAGGAAAATAGAAAATGCTTGTCTTGGGCATATTTTACTTTTCCCACAATGTTTTCTTCCCTTTTATAGACAACTCCAGTCATTTGAGACACAGAAATTTTTTTGTCTGCAAATGCTTTAAAAAAATTTACCAAATGATTCAGAGTTTCCACAATCCTGATGAAGATGTCTTTTGAAAATATTGTGGAAAAGGGAGAAAATATTGATAACCAGCATTTTCTCCTTTTTGTACAGAATTTTCCACCCTTTCAGAAACAACTCTCATTATTTGAGCCACAATTGATTTAGCGTCTGCTAAATATTTGTCATCTAATAAAGAGTTAACCCTTTACTAAACAACCCAAATTTAGACATGCCCAAATTGAAACCTTCAGCATAAAGCAAAATAATTGTGTCTCTAAAATAAAAATCCACCTTTGGAAATGTAAGAAACATTGTGGGAAAAGGAGAAAATACTGGTTACCAGCATTTTCTCCTTTTCCCATAATGTTTTCAAAAGGTCATTTCATTTGGGTCATTAAAACCTGGGATTGTGTGATAAAGGGTTAAAATGGGCAATTCTTAAAGTCTGTTTTCTGATAAAGAGTTAAGTTTGAATCCATGCCAAGAAAAGATTTGGGGGAAAAAAAAGTGAGCCATGCTCTGTGAAGAGGGGGTTTAATGCATCTGCAAAAAGTATCAACCCACGTCAGCCTGCCTAGTCGGCACAATCTGGAGTTGTTAAAACCATTAGGAAGAAGACCTTAAAAGATACTGTTGGAAAAGGAGAAAATGCTGTTAACCAGCATTTTCTCCTTATCCCACAATGTTGACTAGCCTTTCTAGGACAAATCCCACCTTTTGAGCCATATTCAATTTGTCCTCTGAAAATTCTTCAGATTTGGAAAAGTCCAAAAGTTGTTATTTCCTAAGGAGTAAATAGGAGAATTACTGTTACTTAGATACCCTTATTTATGTCTTTTTTCAGATATTTTCACAGTATCTGCATGAAAGTAGCAAAACTTATTAAGGTTAGGAATTGATTTTTAGCTCCACTGGCCGAAGGCCAGCGGGCTTATGTCATGGCCCGGTGTCCGTCGTGCGTCCGTCCGTCCGTCCGTCCGTGCGTTAACTTTTATTTCAAACATCTTCTTCTCTGAAACTACCCATCCGATTTTCACGAAACTTCACAGAAATGATCCTGACATGGTCCTCTTCAGAATTTCTTGAAAGAATTTGATTCCTTCAAAAACTCTGGTTGCCATGGCAACAAAACTGAAAAATATTGGAAATCTTTAAAAATCTTCTTGTCTGAAACCATAAGGCATAGGGCTACCAAATTTGGCATGTAGCTTTATGTAGTAGACCTCTATCAAGTTTCTTCAAATTATAGCCCTGGGGTCAAAATTGGCTCTGCCCCAGGGGTCACAAGTTTTACATAGGCTTATATAGAGAAAACTTTAAAAATCTTCTTGTCTGAAACCATAAGGCATAGGGCTACCAAATTTGGCATGTAGCTTTATGTAGTAGACCTCTATCAGGTTTCTTGAAATTATAGCCCTGGGGTCAAAATTGGCTCTTCCCCAGGGGTCACAAGTTTTACATAGGCTTATATAGAGAAAACTTTAAAAATCTTCTTGTCTGAAACCATAAGGCATAGGGCTACCAAATTTGGCATGTAGCTTTATGTAGTAGACCTCTATCATGTTTCTTGAAATTATAGCCCTGGGGTCAAAATTGGCTCTTCCCCAGGGGTCACAAGTTTTATACATAGGCTTATATAGAGAAAACTTTAAATATCTTCTTGTCTGAAACCATAAGGCCTAGAGCTACCAAATTTGGCATTTAGCTTGATCTAGTTGGAGTCTACCAAAAGTGTCCAAAGTATAGTCCTGGGGTCAATTTGGCCTCATACTTGGAGGGGGGGGTTCACAAGATTTACATAGGCTTACATAGGGAAAACTTTTAAATCTTGGTGTACATAGCCATAAGGCTTAGGCTACCAAATTTTGCATATAATTATAGCATTATTTAGTGGACAGTTACAAAGAGGGCCCAAGTTACAGCTCTAGGATCAAGTTTGGCCCTGCACCAGGGATCACAAGTTTTACATGGGTTTATGGAGTGAAAAGTTCAGAAACCATCTTGTTACCAGCCATAAGGCCAAGAACTCCCACATTTGGCATGTTATTCTTCTAATACAATATTCCCCATTTAGTCAGACTGTAGCCATGAGGTCAAAGTTTTATAAGGGCTTATATAGTGAAGACTTTTCTTCGTGGTTTATATTTATAAGCCAGTGGAGCGATACAGGGCCATCATGGCCCTCTTGTTATAATTACCATCTATGTCATGCGACCTTTTACCAGTGATCCAAAATTTTAGCAGACTTGGAGGAGAAGGTTCTGTTAACCCCTTACCACACAATCCTGACTTTTAACTACCTTGAAAAAGAAGCCTTTTGAAAACATTGTGAGAAAAGGAGAAAATGCTGGTAACTGGCATTTTCTCTGTTTTCCACAATGTTATCTACCCTTCCCATAACAAATTGCAAATTTTTCAGCCACATTTATTTTGACGTCTGCAAATGCTTTCAATTTGGACTAGTCAAAAATTTTGTCTTTTGGTATAGAGTTAAACATTTTGGAAAGAGGTGAAAATGCTGGTAACCCATCCAACGGTGTTACCTACCCATTTAGAGTGAAATCCTGTCATTTGAGCCACATTTATTTTGTCTGCAAATGCTTTTGATTTGGAAAGTGAACAATTTTGTGGTCTGGTAAAAAGATTCCTGTCATACCTGTGTGACTAGTTCATTTTACAAGATACACAAATACCCTCAGTTTCACTTGTTCACTCTTTACCCAACAATCCTGAGATTTAACTCTTTCGCTGCTGAAAAAGTGGATTCAACATTTATCGAGGTTTACTAGTATATTTTTTGTTGTATGTGAACATGATTTTCGTCAAAGATTTTGGCATTAGCTGGCGGATGGTGTAGACCCAAGATCAGAGTGCATGTTTTGTGCAGTCTGATCTTGATCTACGCCATACGCAAAAGCTGACAGTGGCAGTGAAAGAGTTAATGACCCAAAAGGAGAAAGCTCTTGAAGACATTTTGGGAAACAAGAAAATGCTGGTAAACAGCATTTTATCCTTTTCCGTAAATGCTTTCTATTCTTTCTCAGACAAATTCCATCATTTCAGCCACATAACCCCTTACCGCACAATGCCGCCTTTTAATTTTAACACCCCTGAGAAAGAACGCTTTTGAGAACATAGTGGGAAAAGGAGAAAATGCTGGTAAACAGCATTTTATCCTTTTCCAACAATGTTTTCTATGCTGTAAAAGAAAAATTGCACCATTTTAGCCACATTGAAATTGTTGTCTGCAAATGCTTTCGATATCGACAAGTCTACATTTTTTTTCACTTGGTAAAGAATTAATTCTAGTCCTAGAGACATGTTTAGTGAATGATTAACTCAAAGGATTTTAATTTGGACTTGACTAGAATTTTGTTGTTTGGTAAAGAGTTAGGTTTTTCCTGCTAAAGAGACCATTCACATTACATATATTTCAGCTGCATTGAATTTGTTGTCTGCAAATGCTTTTGGAATGGAAAAGTCTTTAAATTTCGTCATCTCGTTAGGAGTTAACTCTCTCCCTTGTTGACACACTCTGCTAGTAGCTAGCAGTTTTTCCTTTTTCCTCAATGCTTTCACCTGTATTTGATGTTGAAATGATTTTAGAGCCATCTGCTCAAAATTTGTTGTATGTGTCATGGTTTCACCCTTTACCAAACAGTCTTGGGTTTAAACGATCCAGGGAAAGAAGCCTTTTGAAAACATTGTGGGAAAAGGAGAAAATGCTGGTAACCAGCATTTTCTCCTTTGTCCACAATGCTTTCTGCACTATCAAGGACAAATTTCGCCATTTTAGGCATGCTTCATTTGTCGTCTGCAAATGCTTTCAATTTGGACTAGGCTTAAATTTTGTTGTCTAGTAAAGAGTTAACCATTTCAGCGCCATAGGTGAAAAATTATAGGGCTTTTGTGGAAAGCAAAGATTAAGATCAGACTTCACAAAACATATAGCCTGATCTGGAATTTATATTGTCAGATAAAAGTCTTTCTGAGTTTCACAGGATTGTATTTTCAGTCATCAAAAGAGGTTGAGTTTATATATTTGGTGGTCAGAGTTTAGCCCTTTACTACACAATCTTTTTTTCAAAAAGAAGCCTTTTGAAAATATTGTGGGAAAAGGGGAAAATGCTGGTAGCCAGCATTTTCTCCTTTTCCCACAATGTTTTCTACCTATAAATACAAATACTATCATTAAGAAAAAAAGATTGAAATGTCATCTGAAAGTACCTTCGATATCTAAATTTTGTCGTGTGGTAAAGGTTAATTTTTTATGATTAGATACGTCCAGTACTTAGACATTTTGATTGTATATATACACACACAAGTGTTAATTAAGCACCACCCAAAATAATTGACACATTAACTTTGACTGCAAAAAGCCCTGATCTCAACCCGATTGAGCATTTGTGGGACCATCTGGAGCATCAAGTTGGAGCAAGGGATCCACCTGATCAAAATCTACAGAAATTAGTTCATGTACACTCCATGACAAATGGCATAGGATTCCAATGATGCAAATTCAGCATTTGATTTCTAGCATGAGGGGGAGGGTTACAGCAGTTACCTGTGCGAGGGGAGGATACACCAAATAATGATGTCACCATTGCTGTTGGCTTAGGCATGAACAATGAACAATTTTTGAGAATTTCATGTATGTCAGACCATTGACCTAGTCTCTGCGACCATAGTTTTGGACGATCCTTTTTTGACGCGGTCAGTGTCCCTGTGTGACTGTCAATAAATTACAGCTAAAAGTAGCGGCAGTTTTGGAAGTTGATGGATTGACACCATGGAGTGTTCTGATAAGAAATTTATAGCCAAGTCTTAGGTTTCCATATTGCAGGATTCAAAATTAGCAGTAGCAAATAGCAAATTTGCTACCTGAAAAACAAATTTTGCTACCTGGGCACAAAAGCAGCAGCAAAAGGTTGCTACCTGGTAATTCTGTTTGCCTGAGGTGCTTTGCCAATTTTCAATGAAATAATCCTTCACTTGTTAATTTAGAAATCTGTTGAAATGATCTTTGCAGTTGTCTGCAAAGGTACAAAAACATGTAAGCATCACTGAGTCAAACAATCAAACAAGTCTATGCTTGATTATGACTTAACATCTATATTTATAGCTACCTTTGTTAATCTTTGCTTATGTCCATTTGAAAACAGTCTGCATTATAATAAATGAGCAAAAACATGCAAGTATGTATAAATGAGCCACCTGAAATGAAAATTGCCCAACAGCACAGTCTCTATGCCCATGTCTTTACTTCTGTCAAGCAATTCATGGGCAAAGGCAGTAATTCCAGCATCATTCTGTGAGTGGGAGGTAGGGCCATTATTTGTCTTCCCCTAATTGCTACCACGAACGTTCCTTTTGCTACCTTATTTTAAGCCAGGTAGCAAGTATTTGCTACCTGCAAAATATGTTAATTTCTAACACTGGATATTGTGAATGACAACTTTATTGTGTTGAACACAACCTTATAACATGAAAATGGGTGGTGCTTAACCCACAGAATGCTTAATTTATGAAATGGACCCTTTCAATAACAAAAAGCATCCGAAATATTGTCATTTCAAGGTTGTTTTAGCCAGAAGATGTAATGAAGTAGCTGACAGTGTAGATCAAAGATCAGACTGCATGTTCTGTGCAGTCTGATCTTGATCTACACTGTCAGCAAAAACAACTTAAGTTGGTTCCAGCACTGTAAGGGTTAATGCTCATTTGTACATTTAAATTTGTATACATGTATATTTAATTTTTGTATGATCCTTTAAAATCAAAACATGTCATTTATTGTGATAGCAATCCTAAATTTCTATGCAAGGTATACATGTATTTGATATTATTGTATTATTTACCCAAAGAGCACCAAATAAATGTACGAGACATTTTCAGCCTAGAAAAACAATGCAAATAATCAAATTTCAAGGTTGCTCTTCTGGAGAAGGTCGTACCCTTTACCACACAATCCCAGGTTTCAACGATCTTTAGGAAGAAGGGTTTTGAAAACATTGTGGGTAAGTGAGAAAATGCTGGTAACCAGCGTTTTGTCCTGTTTACATAAAGTTTTCTTCCCTTTGAAATAGAAATTTTATGTGTTGAATAACAATTGTATTCTGCAAATGCTTTCAATTTGGACAATGCTTTAATTTTGTCATTTGGTAAAGAGATAACAAGGCAGACAATGTAGATCAAAGATCAGACTGCACGTTTTGTGCAGTCAGAGCTTGATCTACATTTGCTGCAAAGGCTATTAAAGTTGTGAAAGGCACTTTAAGGGTTAATATTGTATGTTATATATGTTATCCAGAAATGTAGAGGCTGTTTTTATGCGACAGAAATCTGTGATTTTTAGCTCCACTGGCCGAAGGCCAGCAGGCTTATGTCATGGCCCGGTGTCCTCCTTGCGTCCGTCCGTGCGTTAACTTTTATTTCAAACATCTTCTTCTCTGAAACTACCCATCCAATTTTCACGAAACTTCACAGAAATGATCCTGCCATGGTCCTCTTCAGAATTTCTTGAAAGAATTTGATTCCTTCAAAAACTCTGGTTGCCATGGCAACAAAACTGAAAAATATTGGAAATCTTTAAAAATCTTCTTGTCTGAAACCATAAGGCATAGGGCTACCAAACTTGGCATGTAGCTTTATGTAGTAGACCTCTATCAAGTTTCTTCAAATTATAGCCCTGGGGTCAAAATTGGCTCTGCCCCAGGGGTCACAAGTTTTACATAGGCTTATATAGAGAAAACCTTAAAAATCTTCCTCTACCTAGCCATAAGGCCTAGAGCTACCAAATTTTGCATGTAGCTATATCTAGTGGGCCTCTACCAAGTGGGCCAAAATTTTAGCCCTTGGGTCAAAATTGGCCCCACCGCATGGGTCACAAGTTTTACATGGGCTTACACAGTGACAACTTAAGAAATCTTCCTGTTTTGATTTTTTTTTTGAAATTAGCCTTGCATCAGGGGTCTTATGTCTTACAGAGGCTTCATATGGACAAAACTTGAAAATCACCTTATTTATAACCATAGAGCATAGACTTGTATTATTTTGGCATGTGGCTTTATCTTGTGGACCCCTACCAGGGTTCAAGTAATTATAGCTCTGGGATCAAAAATGGCTTTGCCCTGCGGGTCTCAACATTCACATGGGCTTTTACAGAGAAAACTTTGTAAGTCTTCATTTTGAAACCATTTGGCTCAGAATTGAAATGTTTAGTATTTATGGTTTATAAGCCAGTGGAGCGATACAGGGCCATCATGGCCCTCTTGTTTAGAGTTACTGTGATTCAGTTCTTCACAGTGTTTGATTTTCAAACAAAATCAAGGATAATTGTCTGTTTCGGTGTACGATCTAAATTTCTTTCATCGAGTGAAAAGTGAAGGCTATACTTTCATGATTTGCAAAGCCATGGGTGAAAATATAGCCTTTGCTTTTCACAAGATGAAAAAAATTTTGATCAAATACTGCAACAAACAATTATCCTATTTCTTTTATGGTCTTCACTCTAACCTTTTTTTCCACATCTTAATTTTTGCCCATTGTGAAAAATATGAGTGTTTTTTTAGTTGAAATAGATCTATTCAATCTGTTCAGATATGGACTAGCTGTAATATAAAACATGACGTTCAGCTGCTAAAAATTCATTCATGTTCTATAAATTATAATAAGTATTTATAGCATGTAAAGAATAAAAGGTAACATTCCCAGGTGAATTATAACATTCACTGGTGAACTGTATCGATATAATTCACTGTTAGATCTCTGTAAACTACTGAAAAGCATAAAAGAAAAAGATTTATTTGAAATTCATGCCATTCTGAGATGTTAAGCATGATAGATAATCTTTTGATAATTTATATCCTTATTAACCCTTTCCCAAACGACAAATTTTGGACTGGTCCAAGTTGAAAGAGTTTGCAGACGACAATTTTGAATTTGATGAAAATGGCAGAAAGTTATCAAAAAGGGTAGAAAACACTGTGGGAAAAGGAGAAATTGCTCGTTACGAGCAATTTCTCCTTTTCCCACAGTGTTTTCAAAAGACTTGTACTGCAGACACGTGAAAACCAGGGCTTGTTTGGGAAAGGGTTAAACTTTAAATGTTTTAATGACCCAGTAGAAAAAGTCTTTTAACTCTTTACCAGGCAACAAAATTTTAGACGTGTACAAATTGAAAGCATTTGCAGATGATATTTAAATGCAACTCAAAAATTGAAATTTGTTTTGGGAAGGGTAGAAAACATCGTGGGAAAAGAAAATGCTGGTCAAAAGGCTTCTTTTTTCGGGATCGTGAAAATCTGGGATTGTTTGGTGAAGAGTTAAAGCATCATGCGAAAAGGACAATTACTGCTGCTTTCCAAGATTTCTTCTTTTCATGCATTGTTTGTTTCAAAGACAATTCCCATCATTTAATTTTTTCGTCGGCATATCCTTTCAAAATGGTCAGGTCTTGAATTTGGTCGTCTGGTAAATGGTTCACTCCTAATCACTGCACAAAATTTTAGACTTGCCCGAATTGAATGGCCTTAGATGCCAAGTCTTGGGAAAAAGTAAAAAAAAAATCTAGGCCTTATTAGTTCATGGTCATGATGAATATGTTTTGAGATTAAGATGTATTTCTGTATCTTTTTCTCCTTTTCCCAAAATGTTTTCTACCCTATCAAAGACAGAAATTATCATTTCAGCTACATTTGTTTGGTTGTCTTCAAATGGTTTTAGTTTGGTTGAGCCAAAAATTTTGTTTTCTAGTTAAGATTGTGTAAACGTAAAGATGCACCCCTAAACCACTGTCTCCATTAACTCTTTACCACACAATCCCGACTTTTAACGACCCTGAGGAAGAAGCCTTTTGAAAACATTGTGGGAAAAGGAGAAAATGCTGGTAACCAGCATTTTCTCCTTTTCCCACAATGTTTTCTATCCTTCCCAGAACAAATTTCAATTTTTGAGCCATATTTATTTTGTTGTCTGCAAAGGCTTTCAGATTGGACTAGTCTTAAATTTTGTCGTTTGGTAAAGAGTTAAAGTCCTGTTGAATAAGAATGTGATATACATGTACAATTTTATATTGTAATTTTGTATTTTAAATGCTACAGCAATAAATCATATACATGTATTTTTGTCAAGAATGAAATATTTTTGTTTTCTCTTCTAAACTTCCACCAAATGTCAGTTTATCACAAAATCTTGACAATTTCAACTATAAAATGAAGAATACTTGTTTATTCTTTTCTTAATCTTTCCATATGGGAAGCAACTTTCGTAAACTCCAACAGACAACAATGTTTTGGCCTTTTTCTGCATTGGAAGCGGCCTAAATGAGCAGCTTAGTGCTTAGCATATCTGACTCATGATCTGGTGGTGGTGGGTTCAATACCCAGTGGCGGCATACTTTCTTTCCAGCAATTTTCGCCTCCGCCTCTGATGCATGTGAGAAAAGTAGTCAGTGGCTTGGAAAGAAAGCTGTGTCAGTACTGGTGTGGGAAAGCCTGGAAACGCATGTGTGCACTGGCCGCTGTGACCTAAGCTTTACCACACAATGGCAACTTCTAACGACCCTTAGAAACAGGCCTTTTGAAAACTTTGTGGTAAAAGGAGAAAATGCTGGTAACCAGCAGTTTCTCCTTTTCCCACAATGTTTTCTACCCTTCCAAATACCAATTTCATTTTTTTGGGTAACATTTGTTGTATCGTCTGCAAATGCTTTCTTGATGGGCGACCCCAAGATTTTGCCGTCTGGTAAAACTCTACAAATTGACAAAATTTTAGACAAGTCCAAATTGAAAGCATTTGCAGACAACAAAAATAAATCTGATTGAAAAATTGAAATTTGTTTTGGGATGGGTAGAAAACATTGTGGGAAAAAGGAGAAAATGCTGGTTACCAGCATTTTCTCCTTATCCCACAATGTTTTCAAAAGGCCTCTTTCTCAGGGTAGTTAAAACTCAGGATTGTGTGGTAAAGGGTTAAAATGGTGTTAAACTCTAATACAAACAAACCATGTTGGAAGCACTTGCACTCTTGTTCCTCATGATAGATATTTCGGTATCATTTATCTCCCTTGCTTATAATACCACACATTGGTATTCTATATCTCTTTACCACACAACGAAATCTTAGACCAGTCCGAATTGAAAGCATTAGCAGACATCACTTTCAGCGTGGCTCAAATGATGGGATTTTTCTTTTATAGGGTAGAAAACTGGTTATCAGCATTTTCTCGTTTACCCACAGGGTTTCAAAGGGCTTCTTTCTCAGGGTCATCAAAGGTCGGCATTGTGTGGTAAAGGGATATTCAAGTTTTCTGGATAGAAAATGTTCAGTTTTCAGTCATAATGGGTTGCTTTGATGTGAATGGACAGGCTCAGTGTGCATCGTCAGATTTTAAACAGACTTTACCCTTTACCATACAATCCTGACTTTTAATGATCCTTTAAAGAAAGCTTTTGAAAACATTGTGGGAAAAGGAGAAAATGCTGGTAACCAGCATTTTCTCCTTTTCCCACGATGTTTTTACCTTTCCAAAAACAAATTTCAACTTTAGAGTCACATTTAATTTGTGGTCTGCAAATGCTTTCAATTTGGGTTTGTCTGAAATTTGTTGTTTGCTACAGAATTAAGTAAAAATTTTAAAAGAAACATAAGTAAATAAAAAAAGTTATTTTTCACATTTTATTCCAAAAAACCCTCTCAACTCGATAGGTCATAACTCTTAACCCTTTCCCAAACAACAAATTTTGGACTGGTCCAAATTGAAAGAGTTTGCAGATGACAATTTTAAATTTGATGAAAATGGCAGAAAGGTCTCAAAAAGGGTAGAAAACACTGTGGGAAAAGGAGAAATTGCTCGTTACGAGCAATTTCTCCTTTTCCCACAGTGTTTTCAAAAGACTTGTACTGCAGACATGTGAAAACCAGGGCTTGTATGGGAAAGGGTTAAATAACATGTACAATAAGCAACAAATCAATATAACAGTTTTTCTGTTTGTAGCAAATTCCTTCCTGTTTATTATAAAGGTTCTGCTCTGGAAATACAATGGGGAGCTTTAGCTTTTTCGGCATAGCTGAATGCGCTAGCTTTTGACCTACTTCTTAGTACTGATAAAGAATGAATAGATGGTAATTTGCTATTGGTCAAAAATATGCATATGTTTATTCGGAGGGCCCCTGCTGGCATATTTGCTCACACATTTATGAAACCACTTTTAACAAGCATTTATACTGCCAATTGATACCCAGGGGCCTTGTTTCATACCATAGCAAAGTAGTAGAGAATGATTCTTTTCTTGTACTATTTGGAAATTTAATGTTTTCATTAGCATTTTCCAATAACCCAATCCGACTTTTCAACAAAATGAAAAACAGTGAGGAAGAAGGAGCTATTGCTTGTGAGGTTACCTTTTATTGTTTTACTTTATATTGAGCCACAAAAGAGTTTCAATATTCATATTCCAGTATCTCTTATGCCGTCTATCTTTTTGAAAGATATTTCTTTTTTATTTTTCACAATATTTTGACAAGCTCATAAACTCAAATGAGGTGAAATGAGTTTAAGGAAGAGAGCTGTTCAAGTCTCACATAATAAATTATCAAGCATAAGTATGAAAGATAAATATACGGTTATGCAGAGCTGCATTTATGAACACAAAATGACATCGGGATAAAAAAATTTATGAAACAGTATTTTTTTAATACATGTGCTTAGAGTTTCTCCCTGCTCAAATGATGAGATAAGTCTGTTAAGGGGAAGAGAACATTGTTGGAAAAGCAGAAAATGCTGTTTACCAGCATTTCCTTCTTTTCCCACAATATTTTCAACGGCTGTCTTCTTCATGGTCATTAAAACACAGGGACGTTCAATAAAGCATTAATTAAAAAGGGTTGGTAGCTAAATCCAACCAAGGTCACAGTTCACGTAATGTTATCACAGAATCAGAATCATAGGCTAAACTAACCCAAATCAATCTGAGTTAGCAGATGCTATTCCAGAATCAGGATTGATTGCCTCATCACTTTCATCATCATCATCTCCATCATCATCATCATCATCATCATCATTTTCATTGCCTG
This sequence comes from Tridacna gigas, assembly GCA_945859785.2. Lineage (NCBI taxonomy): Eukaryota > Metazoa > Mollusca > Bivalvia > Cardiida > Cardiidae > Tridacna > Tridacna gigas. The sequence goes on from OX244035.2 coordinate 58,168,363, forward strand.
ACTCTTCATCAGAACTGAAATGAAACAAAAAAGAATTTGTTTGTATGTTGTGAATGTACTTTTCAACATTATTTCAGTTTTATCATGGTGGCGCATGCACCTATTTAAGCTTTCCAGGTATTTCTTTTACCAGTACTGTGCACAATGTTCTTCCCAAGCCACTTGCTGCTCTCCCAAAATACATCATCGAAGCAATGATCAGCTGTTAGAGAGGAATGATTTATTTTTAATGATGTTATTTCACCTATGGCATGCATGCGTGTAAAATTTTGATGATTTAAGTTTTGATTATATAGTTGAGTTTTTGTGGTTTATGTGTATGGTTTATGGTGTGGAGAAGATTGAAAAAAAAAAACTTCATGAAGGATACACTCTTTATGTAAAGACAAAATTATTTACCTTTCAGCACCATAGGTGAAATCAATGGATTTTGCAGATGGCATAGATCAAGATCAGACTGCACAGAACGTGCAGTCTGATCTTTGATCCATGCCATCCGTTGGTTTAGTAATGTCTATTTGATTAAAGTATTTCCATGTTTCAGTGAATTGTATATTCAGCCGCTGAAAGAGGCCGCGTTTATGTATTTGGTGCTGAAAGAGTTAAATACTGTTTTATTTACCTGTCATCATCATCATCACTATCATCATCTTCATCCTCTCCAGAATCATCACTTTCATCATCTGATTCATCACTGCCCTCTGGTTCTTCAGCATCTACAAAATATTAATAGTAAAAAGGTCTAGTGCATTTGGAATCTGGTATAAGTCTTATCATTTTCTGATTTACTTTGATATAGTACCTCTAGCAAATCCACATTTTGTTTTAATTTAATGAAATAAGACTGATATAACACTTACTATATAACTTTAATGAAATAAGACTGAAATAACACTTACTATATAACTTTAATGAAATAAGACTGATATAACACTTACTACATGTATATAACTTTAATGAAATAAGACTGCAATAACACTATATCACTTTAATGAAATAAGACTGAAATAACACTTACTATATCACTTTAATGAAATAAGACTGAATTAACACTTACTATATCATGAAGTATCACATAAAAATCTTAACTATTTACCACACAAATCTGTCTTTTTAAAAACCCTTAGAAAGAAGGCTTTTGAAAACATTGAAGGAAATGGAGCTGGTACCCAGCATTTTCTCCCTATCCCAGAATGTATTTACCCTGTCAAACGCAAATTCAATATCACTTGAGCAACATCTAACTCTTTACCAGACAACAAAATTTTAGACTGGGCCAAATTCAAAGCATTTGCAGACAACAAATTAAATGTAGCTCAAATGATAGTTTTTGTTTCTGAAAGATTAGAAAACATTGTTAGCAGCATTTTCTCCTTTTCCCACAATGTTTTCAAAAGTGTAATTTCCTATAGGCATTTAAGCTCATCATTGTGCGGAAAAGAATTGTCTACAAATGTTTTTGCATTGAACCAGTCTAAAATTTCCTGATCTGGTTAAGAGTGAACAGCCATAGCTTAGGAAATCAACCGGCCAGGGGTGAAAAGATTGTGCTGGCCACAGACTGATACAAGAGATTTTTACAAATATGCTCTAATTTTAGATTCACATTTACTGACCATTCTTGATAACAATCTTAGTCTACTTCTCAAAAAAAAAAGGAAAAAAAACCTATAATTTCATAAAATTTCTGACTTGATTTGGTTTAGCCAAACAGAAATTGCTTAGCTTTCTTAACTTTGTTGTGGAGGGCAGAAAAAGAGCATTGTTTGAATCTTTAAGTCATACAAAGATTTGCATTTCTTTGTCTTCTTCTATTGATGCACATGATCCAACTCTGAGACATTTTCATAGAATTCATGGAAGATCCCTGTTGTTTTGGAAATTGCAATTTATCAGACTTCAAATTAAAAGGATTCATTTTATACATGAAAACCTCTAAGTAACAGTAATAGTGAAAGAAAAACTAACCCAGCTGTCTTTTCTCTTGAATGACTGGAAGAAAGTTGAGAGCCTCTGGGTTTTCTGGTTCATAGATCAGTACTGAAAATGATGAAAGACAGAAAAGGCTTTGTGAAAAGGGGATTTAACCCTTTCCCAAACGACAAATTTTGGACTGGTCCAAATTGAAAGAGTTTGCAGACGACAATTTTAAATTTGATGAAAATGGCAGAAAGTTATCAAAAAGGGTAGAAAACACTGTGGGAAAAGGAGAAATTACTCGTTACGAGCAATTTCTCCTTTTCCCACAGTGCTTTCAAAAGACTTGTACTGCAGACACGTGAAAACCAGGGCTTGTTTGGGAAAGGGTTAATGCATCGGCAAAAAGTATCGAACTATCTTGGCCTGCACAATCCAAGCAGGCCGACCTGGGTCCAAACTTTTTGTTATTGTTAAATTTTGTGAATGTCAAAGGACCTTTCAAACTCATCATTCAGCCAGTTTTTAGACAAAACACATCCATATCATAAGATGATTTACTAGGTTTCAATGCATCACAAAAGTGTTATGCATTGAACCAGGCAAGTCATCTTATGGTGGGAGCTTAACCCTTTACTGCACAATGCCGCCTTGTAACGACCCTAATGGAGAAGGCTTTGGAAAACATTGTGAGAAAAGAAGAAAATGCTGGTAACCAGCATTTTCTCCTTTTCCCACAATGTTTTCTGTCCTTCCAAAAACAATTTTCAATTTTTGAGTCATATTTTTTTTTTGTCGTCTGCCAATGCTTTCAATTTGGAAATGTCAAAAATATTGCAATGTGGTAAAGGGTTAAATTTGCCAGTGTGCCACTCATTTCCAATTTTACTGAAGTTTTTATATCATAACCACCTGCAGATGACTTCTTTATTCTTGCAGCAGATCACTTTGAAAACATTGTGACAGAAAGAGATATTAGTTGTGAAAACAAATTTCTCCTCTTCACATAACATCTTTCATATGTATTCATGCATATTAAAGCCCCAATATCAGTCAAAAGTGAATGAATTGGGTGTTAAAATGCATTTGAATTTAAATCATATGTTTTAAAAGTACAGATGACAATCTATCATTGTTTAGTCTGTTCAAGTCTTAGTTGCTGGCAGAAAAAATGAATTCTAAAACCAGACAAAAAGTAAACAAAAGCAAAGATATAGAGACCTGGCAACTTTTGACTTTTAAAATTCATTTGTTTGCCAGTGACTATCACTTGAGGATGTTTTATGATAAATTTTGCCCGTTTTTTGTAATTATTCACGCTAAGAGCCCTATATCAAATGATACGAATTTTTACAACCTTAACCCTTTCCCAAACGACAAATTTTGGACTGGTCCAAATTGAAAGAGTTTGCAGACGACAATTTCAAATTTGATGAAAATGGCAGAAAGTTATCAAAAAGGGTAGAAAACACTGTGGGAAAAGGAGAAATTGCTCGTTACGAGCAATTTCTCCTTTTCCCACAGTGTTTTCAAAAGACTTGCACTGCAGACACGTGAAAACCAGGGCTTGTTTGGGAAAGGGTTAAGCAAGAAAGTCTTTGAAACCATTTTGAGAAAAGGAGAAAATGCTGGTTGACCATCATTTTCTCCTTTTCCCACAACATTTTCTACCCCTTTGAAAACAAATCCAATCATTGGAGCCACAAACTTTTTAAGTCTTGTTGTCTGCAAATACGTTTAATGCTTTACTATCGTAAGGACGCTGTTGAAAATACTGTAGGAAAAGGAGGAAATGCTGGTTACCAGCACCGTCTCTTTTTCAAAGATTTTTACCCTATCAGAGAACAACTCTTTTGTACAAATTGCAAATTTGTCATTTAACTCTTAGGCTGCTAAGTGCGAATTTCAAGACACTTTTGCGGTTTGTGTAGATCAAGATCAGACTGCACAGATCATGCAGTCTGATTTTGGATCTACACTGTCCGATAAGGAGATATTTTTCCCCAAATAATAATTTTGAAATTACAGTAGTTGGTTTCTTTACTATTGGCTTGAAATTTTCATTTCGTTTATTTAGCAGGTTAAGGGTCAAGTTACTTTCAGTTTGGCTAAATCAACAATGGATTAACTCTTTACCAAACGACAAAATTTTAGACTGGTCCAAATTGAAAGCAGTTGCAGACAACAAAATAAATGTGACTGAAAAATTGAAATTTGTTTTGGGAAGGGTAGAAAACATTGTGGGAAAAGGAGAAAATGCTGGTTACCAGCATTTTCTCCTTTTCCCACAATGTTTTCAAAAGGCTTCTTTCTCAAGGTCATTAAAAGTCGGGATTGTGTGGTAAAGGGTTACAACATCTATCATCATATCACAAACATGTAATACTCACTCATTTTACACAACTTTTCTGCATTTTCATAGTCTTTTTCCATCAGACAGGTCACAAACTGGAGAAAAAAAAATTGTATTACAATATTTCACTGTCACAATAGCTAGTTTACTGTCAGTTTGCCTGCATTAGAACAAAAGATGTTTCTATACTTAACCCTTTACCACACAATCCCAACTTTTAACGACCCTGAAATAGAAGCCTTTTGAAAACATTGTGGGAAAAGGAGAAAATGCTGGTAACCAGCATTTTCTCCTTTTCCCACTATGTTTACTAAACTATCACAGGTAGAAATCATCATTTTAGCATCATTTGTCGTCTGCAAATGCTTCCAATTTGGTCCATTCTAAAATTTTGTCATTTGGTAGAGTTAAGAAGGTAATACTGGATAAGAATTCTACAAAATATTTTGAAGACTTTACACACCTATAATTTGAGTCACATTTTATTTCTCATCTGCAACAGCTTTTCATTTAGATGAGTCTTAAATTTTACGGTTTGGCAAAGATTTGATTTGTAAAAAGAAACAAAAACTTTTGTTTATGTCAAACAAATTTTGCATATAAAGATTAAGCTGCACGAAGGCTTTTCATTTGGTCCTCAGCTTTCTTATTATGGCTTATCATGGCAACTAGAATTGATACTCGGGCAACTAGAGTTCACCATGGAATTGATACCATAAACTAAAGTTCTTCACGGAATTCAATTATGTGAAGGAATTCCAGAGAATATTTTCAAGAAAGCTAGGCTGCAATCGATTCAGTAAGTTTCCACGTCCATGAAGATTTTCAATCAAAAACTTAACCTATTTCACTGGCTTTTGAACTGAAATCTATTGATGTCATGTATGCCAATTCACAAGCCTGTCTTGAAATTTAAAATGCTGTAAGATTTTGTTTGAGGCTGGCAGTTAGGTATGGACTTTAATGTGGATGACAGTTTTTTCCTAGTTTAATCTATGATTTTATCACATGACAAAAGAAAAAAAAAGGATAATTTCAGCAGAAACACATCCTTGTAAAATGCGGATAATCAACATGAACAAAGATCAAATACACGCATATACAACAATACATTGTGGCAAAAGGAGAAATTGCTTGTAATGAGCAATTTCTCCTTTGACCAAGATGAAAAAGTCAACTGCAGAAGAAAATGAGTTAATACTTTACCAAAGAATCCTGTGTTTTAATGACCCTGAAGAACAAACCCTTTGAAACATTGTAGAAAGAAGAAAATGCCGATAACCAGCATTTTCTCCTTTTCCTACAATGTCTACAAATGCTTTCAATTTGGTTGAGTCAAAAATGTTATCATATAGTAAAGACTTAACCCTTTACCGCACAATGCCGCCTTTTGATGCCCCTGGGAAAGAATCCTTTGAAAACATTGTGGGAAAAGGAGAAAATGCTGGTAACCAGCATTTTCTCCTTTTCCCACAATGTTTTCTACCCTATCAAAGAAAAGTTGCACCATTTGAGCCACATGGAAATTGTCGTCTTCAAATGCTTTCAATTTGGAAAAGGCTAGAATTTTGTCATCTGCTAAGGGGTTAAGGAATGCATGACTTTCTTACCTCCATCAAGAGAGCATTTGGAGCTTTCCCCTTTTCACCAACCAGATCTTCATCCTCACTCTCCTCATCACTCGATGTTTCCTCACTATTGGCGGAGGCTTCGTTCTTCTTTCCACTGTTAAAATTATGGCAGTGATGTAACCAACAATGTATAAGCTTTATTAAGACTTAATTACCCTTTCCCAAGTGACAAATTGTAGACTCACAAAACTAGAAGCACTTGCTGACAATAAATAAAACAGTCTCAAACTAGAGCTGTCACTAAATGTGACTTAATACCCCCGCCAGCGCACTGACAGAAACTAGTATTGATGTTAAGAGAAAAAAAAGTGTCAAGTTCAAGGGGAGATAATTCATGAAGCAGGAGGAGTTGACACTTGAAAATTGCGTCTTGCAAACCTTCAATATATGATGAATGTATGTGCAAAGTTTCAATACAATTGAAAGAAAACTGGAGGAGGAGTTTGTGACACAAAATTAGTATTATTTTGTACACAGACGGACACACGGACGGACGGACAGACAGGCTGATTCCAGTATACCCCCGAAAACATTCGTTTTGCAGGGGTATAATGAAAGGAAATGTCTGAGAAATGGAAGAAAACATTGTGAGAAAATCGGGTCACAAGGTCTAATTTTAAGGGTCATTATAACACAGGATTGTTTGGTTAGAGGGTAAACTCAAACTATTGAAGATTTCACAAAGAATGAATATTTTAAAGAAAGGCACATTTTCATGAGAATGGAAATGATTTCAAAGGCTGTCAGCTTCAGAGGTGTGAAAGTTATACATGTACAGTGATAGATTAACTTAACCCTTAGAGAGCCAAATAAACCAAAGAGACATTTAAGTCCAGTAGCAAGAGCCAAATTTTTGCAATCTCATGGTTAGTTTTGTCTAAAATGCCCAAACAAAGCAAACAGTGTACATCAAAGATCAGCATGCACATTTTGTGCAGCCTGGTCTTGATCTACACTGGCCCCAAAGCCAACTATAGTTGTGAAAGGTGCTTTAAAGGTTAAATATGCAATGGAATGAATGTACTCTTCCACACAAAACCAGTTTATACTGTTGTACTGCTGTACGAGGGACACTTTTTAAGTTCGTAGAGTAAGCCTATAACTTTTTAACGCGTTTATGAAGTTGCACGATTTTTTACACAGAACTTGCGTAATCATTCCTCTCTCGAACGGTGTCACGGTATGCAGCGCATGAGGTCCACGTGCGCGCTGCGCTGGGTATTTTCAACACGTGGTTTTATACACTATAGTAAAATATAGCGTTCAATATGGATGGAAAAATGTCTGAACAGAGGGTATATTGTAAGATTCGAGCACAGCTCGGGTTTCCGCCAACAGAAATTCATGCTGATTTGCAAAAAGCTTATGGGAATGGTGCTTTAAAATATGCTACAGTTTGCAAGTGGGTACGTCGTTTTAATGATGGTCGGGAGTCAATTGAAAATGACCCTCGGGTGGGTAGGCCGGTTTCCGTTTTGACGGAAAAGAATGTTGCTACTGTGAAAACGTTAATTGAGGAAGACGCACGTTATACCGTGCAAGAGATAGAAGAATTAAGTGGCATTCATTCGTCAAGTGTTTTGAAGACCTTACGTGAACGACTTGGGCTACGTAAGATCTGCGTGCACTGGGTGCCCCATTTGCTCACTGACGAGCAGAAACAAAGTCGGGTTAGACTTGCATTGCAAGTTATAGAAAAATATGATAAATGTGACCCACGTCGTTTGGAAGAGATAGTTACAGGTGATGAAACCTGGATCTATCATTTTCAACCCGATTGTAAGGCTAAAAATAAGGTTTGGGTTTCATCTGAGGGCGACTGACCTGTCATTGCGCGCCGTTGCAAAACATCAAATCGCATGTTGTATGCGATATTCTTTGATTTGAAAGGTCCAGTCCTTCAAATTCCAGTCCCGAAAGGTAGTTCTGTCACTGGAAAGTTTTACAGAGAAAGTGTTCTTACTCAATTTGTTGATTTCTATCAGAAACGCAGACCGCGCACCGGTGTCCGCGGCATCAAATTACTCCATGATAACGCACCGGCCCATAAATCCGCTACGATACAGGAATATCTGAAAGAATCTGGGCTCGATGTCTTAGATCATCCCCCATACAGCCCTGACCTGTCCCCCTGTGACTTTTGGTTGTTCCCAAGACTAAAGGAAATGCTGGCAGGGCACCGTTTTGAATCCCGTTGTGGTATAGGCAGTGCGGTCTACCAGTGTCTGCAACATATACCTAAAGAGGACTACCGGGCGGCGTTCCGGAAATGGGTAGATTGGTGTAAAATGTGTGTGGAGGCAGACGGGGCATATTTCGAAGGTCTTAGATAAATAAAATTTTGATATTTCAAGCGGTTTTAAAAAGACCGCCCGACTCTATGAACTTAAAAAGTGTCCCTCGTAGCTGTACAATGTCCATAGTGAAAATATTCATATTTATGCTGAAACACAGTGGGTCCTTTTGAATATAAATTAATGACTGAAAATGTAGCAATATATAGTCCTGGAAAAATATATTAAACAGAAAAAAACCTGAAGAGTAAATATATCATGTCATAACTTCTGAACCTTTCATGATCAAATACAAATTTACAGATTCTAGTCATACTGTAAGATGACATGCCTCACATTAACTCTTTACCACACAACATAATTTTAGACTGGTTCAAATTGAAAGCATTTGAAGAAGACAAAATAAACATGAATGAAAAATTAAAACTTGTTTTAAGAAGGGTAGAAAACATTGCAGGAAAAGGAGAAAATGCTGGTTACCAGCATTTTCTCCTTTCCCCACAATGTTTTCAAAAGGATTCTTTCACAGGGTCTTCAAAAGTTGGGATTGTGTGGTAAAGGGTTAAACCAACAATTGAATCAAACAAACACTTTCCATTTCAGCATATGAAATGTTTACCCTGCATTTCTTTTTTTTTGTTTAGTATATATTAGAAATATGTATGCATACATGTATATGCATAGTAATGAATCATTGCCCGGCTGGCTAGCTCATTGGTTAGCATATCTGACTTGTGACCTGGAGGTTGCAAGTTTGAAACCCAGTTGAGGCAACATTTCTTTCTGGTGATTTTTTGCCTCTCACCTCTGATGCATGTAAGAAAAGTGGTCAGTAGCTTGGTAATAAAGTTGTGTCAGTACTGGTGTGAGAAATCCAGGAAACACAAGCAAAGGTCCACTGACGGCCATGATATGACCTTAGCTGTTAAGCTCCAATACAAACAGACAAAACTGAATCATTGTTCATACAGCATTGAATTATTGTTACTTCTGAGTATTTCTGTGGCTGAAAGTTACCTTTCTGATTTTTGTGGTTCATCTTTTGGCTTTGGATCTGTGAAAAAAAAAAGAAAAACAAGCTGTACTAACAAGGCTCAAAGATAGGAAAATGACAGAATGATGTTAAACCCTGCTTTAACTCTTTACCAAATGACAAAATTTTAGACTGATCCAAATTGAAAGCATTTGCAGACGACATGATAAATATGCCTGAATAATATGAAATTTCTCTTGGTAAGGGTAGAAAACATTGTGGGAAAAGGACAAAATGCTGGTTACCAGCATTTTCTCCTTTTCCCACAATGTTTTCTAAAGGCTTCTTTCAAAGGGTCGTTAAAAGTCGGGATTGTGGGTTAAAGGGTTAATAAGCCTGAAGAAGGCTTTTAGAAAACATTTTGGGAAAAGGAGAAAGTGCTGATTACCAGCAAATTCTCCTTTTCTTCAATGTTTTCAGAAGCTTTCTTCCTCAAGGGTCAATAAAACATTGGATTGTATGGTTAAGGGTTAAAACAACTCCTAAACTTTTACATACAGAAGAAGTATTGCAAAAAAAAACATTAAAATACCTAAGCTCATAGCTGTTTCCTTTACTTTGTCCATTGCATGTTTACCAATCACATTTTCTCCTTTCCTTTTAACTACAAGTATATCATCTACCTCTTTTTGGTCAATTGTCTTCCTTTTGTCACTATTAGTGTCCTTTATATTACTATAACTTAACTCATTTCTGTCTAGTTCAGAGTTTTGATTGACAAGTTCACTATTTTGATTCCTTTTGGCTTGCACTTCTGACTCCTCAAGCTGTCTTTGTTTCGCTCTTTCTATATCTATTTCGTCTAATTTCTTTGAGAGATCTGCCTCCTGGTCATCAATACTACATGTACTGAGAGCTGAAATTAGTTCCTCCGCTCTCTGTTCTACAAGGGCAAGCCGGGCTTCTTCAGACATTGGGGTGGGGGTGGGAGATGGTATCTCTGTCTCACTGTCAGACTCTACTGGGGTTGGAAGCCTATGACAAAGAAATGGACATGGGGGTATAATAGAATTTTGATTGAACTCTTCACCAGACGAAAAAAATTTACACTTGCCAATTTGAAAGCATTGGCAGACAACAAACTAAATGTGGCCCAAATGATTGAATTTTTCTTTGAAGGGCTAGAAAACATTGAGGGTAAAAGAGAAAATGCTAATTTCAAGCATTTTTTTCTTTTTCCCACAATGTTTTCAAAAGCTTTCTTTTTTTAAGATCAATGAACACAGGATTATTTGGTAGATGGCTAACTGTTTCCTAATTAACAGAACAGAACAGAAACTTTATTCACAATATCGTCGAAAACATAAATTGTAAATACATGCATGTGTATGGACAAAACAAACTACATGTAACAAACAAACAAAAAATAGTACACCTTATTACCATATTGGTATCCTCACTCTCCTCAAAATAAAAACACTATTGCAAAAGGTAAAGTTACTCAAAACAAAGTAAGTCCTTAATTTATCACAATGTTTTCTTGATTATCTATATATCTATGTTTTAGGTTTAACCATTTGACCTTTTGTCAAAGCTTTCTAACACTTTACCACAGAATTCTGAGTTTAATCACCTTCAGAAAATAGCCTTTTGAAAAAACATTGTTACCAGCATTTTCTCCTTTTCCTACAATGTTTGCAAAAGCTTTCTTCCTTTGAGTCATCCAAACTTAGGATTGTATAGTAAATGGTTACATTTTGAACAGTGTCCCTCATTTACCGCACAATCCCAACACTGAGAAAGGAAGCCTTTGAAAACATTGTGGGAAAAGAAGAAAATGCTGGCAATCAGCATTTTCTCCTTTTCCCACTATGGTTTCTACCCTTCTCAAGACAAATTTCAATTTTTGAGCTACATTTTGTCATCTGCAAATGCTTTGGATTTCGACAAGTCCAAAATTTTGTCCATTTGTAAAGAGTTAATCATGTCACCATGACAGCTCACTTATCTATATCTTTCCTTAGTTTTGTCTGTATTAGGCTAGGGATCTGCAGTGCTTGGCCCAAGTACATCCATAGGTAACCAGTGCCACTAGCAAGGGTTGATCCTTGATTTCCTAATTAAAGATCCAATACATTTACCGCTAAGCCACACAAGATCCCTCACAGGATTTAACCCTTCACCAGATGAAAAAATTCTTAGACTTGTCCATACAGAAAGCAGTTGAAGACAATAAAACAAATGTGGTTCAAAAGTTGAAACTGTTTTTTCGGAAGCGTAGAAAACAACAGCATTTTCTCCTTTTTCCACAATGTTTTCAATGGTCTCCTTCTTATTTATGGTTGTTAAAACTTGAAACTGTGTGGTAATGGATTAAAAATGCATACAGTTAGATATAAAAATTGCTTACCTGTCTTCATTCTGGCTAATAGCTCTGTTAAAATCATTCCAGTCTATAGGTTCTAGAGGTTCACTTCTATGTATTTGAAAATAGAAATTTATTGAAGAGCTGCATTTACAAAACAAACAAAGTTTAATTCTAAAATTCTAAGACAAAGTCATTTTTAGTTTTTATTTAGTTTAGTTTGAACATGTTTATTTCACATCGGTTATATTAATCACTGTCAATCACTGTCAATGATAATTGTATCCTGTAAACTTAACCATTTCCCAAACAAGCCCTGGTTTTCACATGTCTGCAGTACAAGTCTTTTGAAAACACTGTGGGAAAAGGAGAAATTGCTCGTAACGAGCAATTTCTCCTTTTCCCACAGTGTTTTCTACCCTTTTTGATAACTTTCTGCCATTTTCATCAAATTTAAAATTGTCATCTGCAAACTCTTTCAATTTGGACCAGTCCAAAATTTGTCATTTGGGAAAGGGTTAAGCCACTATTCACACTCTGACTAGGTAGTTCCAAAAATTGCACTTATCACAGGTTTCAAACGGGGGGCCATTTGATTTGAGAGGCCAACTCTCTACCCCTACACAACTATCTCCCACAAATGAAACAATCTGTGTCAACCAATTGGATGGCTAGCCTTAGAATTTAGAATAAAAGCAATATTAGGAAATGTTGCTGAAGTTCTGTTGAAGCCAATAAGAAGGCTTTTCTTGGAGTTTAAAACTGAAACATCACTTAAAAAAACATGGTTTGGTATAGGGTTAACTTCAGCAGAGTAACTGACTTTGAAAGCGTAAAACAAAGTGAAAGCCAGTTTCAGTCAGGGTAAATAATCCAGAATACTGAAATATACTGGCCTCTTTTGGCCAATATATGTCACAAAATAGTAGACAATGTGTGATTCATTGAGATGATGTGATTTTTCACTGAAAGGGTAGAAATCATTCCAGGACAGGGATAAAATGCTGGCAACAAGCAAAAGATCTCTTTCTCAGGGTCATTAAAATTCAGAATTGTGGTTTAACTCTTTACCACACAATCCCAAGTTTTAACGACCCTGAAGAGGAAGGCTTCTAAAAATATTGTGGGCAAAGGAGAAAGCACTGGTTACCATTTTCTCCTGTTGCCACAATGTTTTCTACCCTACCAAAGACAGAAATCATCATTAAAGTTACATCCATTATGTCGTCTGCAAGTGCTTTCAATTTGGTCTAGTCCAACATTTTAACGTTTGGTAAAGAGTTAAAGGGGTTACAATGCTGTAAAGGTCAACAGTTTCTGTTCTGCCTTACATTTCTTCTTTTCTCTTCACTGCCTGCAATGAGATCTGTTTTGATGGTGTGGGAGTTCTTTTCGGGGTCGTTGATAAAGGCCTTGAGCCATAGGAGGACCTGAAAACAAAATGTACATCTCTCAGATGAGTGGCCCTCTGGGAAAATCCAGTTTAACCTTTTATCACACAATCTCAATTTTTATTGACCCGAGAAAGAAAGCTTTTGAAAACATTGTTAGAAAAGGTGGAAATGTTGATAACCATGACTCTTCACCAAAACAAATTTCTTTTTTTGAGTCACACTAATTTTGTCATCTGCAAATGCTCTCAATTTGGACTGATAAGTAATTTTGATGTTTGGTAAAAAGTTAATACATTTTCTTGACAAGTTAGACCAAGCAAGTTGTCACATAACTATGGATCCATAAAATCCATCATGTCATACAGCTGACTAAATCATGAGGTAGAATGGTCCTTTGACTTGCAGAAAATTTAACCCTTTCCCAAACGATAAATTTTAGACTGGTCCAAATTGAAAGAGTTTGCAGACGACAATTTTAAATTTGATGAAAATGGCAGAAAGTTCTCAAAAAGGGTAGAAAACACTGTGGGAAAAGGAGAAATTGCTCGTTATGATCAATTTCTCCTTTTCCCACAGTGTTTTCAAAAGACTTGTATTGCAGACACATGAAAACCAGGGCTTGTTTGGGAAAGGGTTAACCCTGGCAGAAGGTTTCGACCCAGGTCAGCCTGCATAGATTGTGCAGGTTGACATGGGTCAAAGCTTTTTGAAAATGCATTAAATGGAGCACAACTCAGATATTTCTCCGTTTCCAATACCATTTTCATTGTTTGTTATTGTTGGACAATCCCCTGGCTCCAGCAAATGAGACAAACCTGAGACATAAATCTGAAGTAAAAGAAAACATATTCCTATTTCTTGCAAGGGAGCGCCCCCCTTTTTTTTTACAGTACTGGGTTAAACTCAAGGGTAAAAAGAGCCCTTTCATCAAATGAATAATCTTTCCTGTGTTTTCTGAATTAAGTTTGTGTCACAATATCAGGTACTTGACCAAAAAAGATAAAATCAATAAACAAGAAATTTATTGTCAATCTTAGACTATACTCCTTAATTTCTATACCAAACAACAAAAATTTAGACATGCAAATATTGAAAGCATTAATTTTTGAGGACGACAAATAAAATACTGTTCAAATAATGGTACTCGTATTTGTCCTTAAAAGGATGGCCAAAAAACTCAGTTGGTAGTGTACAAGACTTGAGAATGGAGGGCTGCTAGTTTGCTCCCCGGCTTGGCCAATTTCTTTCCAAGGATTGATGATAGTCATTGTGACAAGATTCATGCCTCTCTCACCCCTGACCATTGTTTCGACGATGTGGGAAAGCAGCCAGTGGCTTGGACAGAATACTGTGTGGAGTACAGTAAAACTTAATTATAACGAACTCTGATACTGCGAATTTTCGCTTAGTATGAATCGAAATCAATTCCCCGGCAAAAACCTTCTTTCACCTTTGTACAAATTAATTGTTAAAACGAATTTGGATATAACGAATTTTCACATATTGCGAATCAAAAATCAGGTCCGCAGATATCCATTTCAACTGAAAATACCTTGGTTACACTGAAGTCGCATCTAAAGGTCTTTAATTACCAAGTCAGTTATTCACACCTTCCCGCTTGCCCAATTAACACGTTGACGCTAGAGGCGTTGATCTACACAACATAAACTGACTGCGTTATCGATCGATAATTATCGTGGTAAGGTAAAATTGTCATCTGCAAATGCTTTCAATTCCTACCGGTATAAAATGTGTTTTGAATGATTAACATCGCTCACTCGATTAAATAAATACGAAATCGGCTACTAGTTTTTCCTACCTGTCATAAATGTCATTGGATACTATAAATATAACACATATTTGTCGAAGTATGTTAGAAAAACATTTTTCTGGTAAATAAATGTTAGACTGCATGTACATGTGTCTACCTTTGAGTCCCGAAATATAACAAAGTTCGTACTATCAATAAAGCAAATTATGCTTATAGCGAATTAAATCTGACGGTCCCGTGAAATTCGCTATATCAGACTTTTACTGTACTGGTAAAAGAAACTCCAGGAAAGCATGAGTAGGAGCACTGGCCACTTCAATATAATTAAAATAATGTTGAAAATGGCATTAAACACCATACATTCAACCTTAAACAGATAGACAAGAGGGCCATTGGCCCTAAAGCGCTCACCTGAGTAAAGTCATCTAGGATTGATAAAGCTGAAGAGATCCTTGTTGTAACGATGTAAAACACATGAGTATTCATGACCTACTTTTCGACCTCCTTGACCTATTTTTAAATTGTCAGAGATCATCAAAACAAACATTCTGATGATATTTCGTGAGTATCGAACAGAAAATGTGGCCTCCAGATTGCAAGCAAGATTTTTCTAAGATTTGTCCCAGTGACCTACTTTTTGGCCCGACATGACCCAAATTTGATATATCATCATGACAAACATTCTCACCAACTTTCATTAGAAGTGATCTGAAAATGTGGTGCTCACAAGTTTTTTTCTAAGATTTGGCCCAATGACCTACTTTTTGACCTGACATGACCAAATGTTGAATTCGTGCTAGATTTCATCAAAACAAACATTCTGACCAAGTTTCATGGGTTTCAGGATAAAACTCTTTCCTATAGGGTGTGCACAAGGTTTTTCTAAAATTTGGCAGAGTGACCTACTTTTTGACCTAGCATGACCCAATTTCAAACTTGTCAGAGATATCATCAAGACAAACATTCTGACCAAGTTTCATGAGTATATGACTGAAAATGTGGCCTCTAGAGTGCACACAAGGTAATTGTTGATGCCTGGACAATGCACGACGGGATAATGCATGATCACACAAGCTCACCTTGAGCACTTCTTGCTCAGGTGAGCTAAAAACATTGAGGGAAAAGGAGAAAAATCTGGTCACCAGTATTTTCTGCTTTTCCTGCAATGTTTTCGAAAACTCTCTTCCTAAGGGTCATGAAAACATTTGATATGGTTAAGCCATCTATTATAAAGGGAAAAAAGTTCAGAGTAGCATACCGACTAGAAGCAGGAGTGACTCTATCAGAAAATTGTCCTTTCCATAGTTCCTCCTCCGTCATTTCCCCTGCAAAACAATAAGTGTGTTCACCATTCCTTTGCTTCTTTCGTGATTTAATGTTTCCAGCATTTTCTCCTTTTCCCACAATGTTTTCAAAACCCCTTTTTTTCCAGGGTATTTTGAAATATTTGGCTTTTTTGGTTAAAGTATAACCACTTTACTGCACAATCCCAAGTTTTAACAAACGTGAGGTAAAAGGCTTTTGAAAACATTGTGGTAAAAGGAGAAAATGCTGGTAACAAGTATTTTCTCCTTTTCCCACTATGTTTTCTACCCTTTCTGATACAAATCCCATCATTCGAATATCATTTTATCTTTTGTTTGCAAACGCTTCCAATTTAGACTGGTCTATAATTCTGCTGTTTAGAAAAAAGTTAACACCTGCATAGCAGCTGACTAAATTTGAAAAAAAAAAAAACATTTTGGCAAAAAGACATATTACTAGTTAAAAGTAATTACTCCTATTGTCATAGGTTCTTAACTTTTTACCAAATGACAAAATTTTAGACTCAATCAGTATAAAAGAACTTGCAGACAACGAATTTAATGTAGCTCACAAGATTATTTTAGTCACTGAAGTGGTAAGAAAACATTGCGGGAAATGGCTACCAGTATTTTCTCCATTTCCCAGAATGCTTTCAAATGCCTTCTTCTTCTTCAGGCTTCTTAAAACTCTGGATTTTGTGGTAAAGAGTTAAAATATAACTTCATGTATGCATTAGACCTAAAGACAAGCTGGTATCCATATCTACTAGGATGGCTTCAAAGTTTCCCCAAATTCTGTTCAACCTTTTCTTACAAGTGTGTGTTTTTAATTCTTTACCACACAACAAAAATGTAGACTTGTCCAATTGAAAGCATTTCCAGATTACAATTTAAATGTGTCTCAAACAAGGAAACTTGTCTACTATAGGGAAGAAAACATTCTCCTTTCTACACAATGTTTTCAAAGGGCATCTTCCTCAGGGTCGCTAAAAGTCGGGATTAACAATGAGCAAGTAGGATTCTGAAGGAATTGTGGAAAAAGAAGAGTACAGCGGTAACCAGCAATTTCTCCATTTCTCACAATATTTAGCATCTTTTAAAAGACAACCCCTATCATTTGAACCTTTCAATATTTGCATGTCTTTTTTTCTTTTTTTTAATTTGTCATTTTGTAAAGGGTTAACTCTTTACCAAACAACAGATTTTCCGACTTATCCAAACTGAAAACATTTGCAGACTACAAACGTAACAAAAGTGGCTCAGATGATGAGATTTGGCTTTGAAAGGTTAGAAAACATTGTTGAAATAGGAGAAAATGCTGGCTACAAGAATGTTCTCCTTTTCCTATGTTTTCAAAAGCTCTCTTCTCGATGGTCATTAAAACTTGGAATTGTGTGGGTTAGGGTTCTGGAGATATCAAGAAAAAGAAGATGACTTACTGTCTTGACCTAGGACTTTATAAGCTGCTGTACCTCTCTGCAAATAATCATTAAATAATCATTAAAATACCATTATTATTTGTAGCTTAACCCTTTACCAGACGACAAAATTTTAGGCTTGTCCAAATTGAAAGCATTTGCAGACGACAATTTCATTGTGGCTCAAATGGCGTAATTTTTCTTTGATAGGGTAGAAAACATTTTAGGGAAAGGAGAAAATGCTGGTTACCAGCATTTTCTCCTTTTCCCACAGTGATTTCAAAAGGTTTCTTCCTCAGGGCCGTTAAAAGTCGGGATTGTGTGGTGAAGAGTTAACCCTTTACCAGATGACAAAATTTTAGACTTGTCCAAATTGAAAGCATATGCAGATGACAATATCAATGTGATTCAAATGGCGCAGTTTTCCTTTGATAGGGTAGAAAAGGAGAAAATGCTGGATACCAGGGTTGTTAAAAGGCGAAATTGTGCGTTAAAGGGTTAATACATTGCAGATATTTTTCTTTTGTCTTGCTGAAAACCCTTTACCAAACAATCCCAGGTTTTCACAGACCCTGAGAAAAAAGCCTTTTGAAAACATTGTGGAAAAAGGAGAAAATGTCCAGCATTTTCTCCATTTCCCACAATGGTTTCTACCCTTCCCAAAACAAACTTCAATTTTTGAGTTACATTAATTTTGTTGTCTGCAAATGCTTTCAATTTGGAAAAGTCTAAAACTGGTAAAGGTTTAAACATTTTGGCTAAATGAGAAACTGTGTGTAGTTACCCTACAACAGTTCACATGTGCTAATGCGTATTATCCCTGTAGCAGGTTACAAAATTTTAGACTTGTCTAAATTGAAAGCATTTGCAGACGACAAATTCAGTGTACTTCAAATGATAAAATTTGTCTTTGAACGGGTAGAAAATTTAATTTCATGCTGTATATACAAGGTATAACAAAAAAATCAGCTTGTCAATAAATAACTTTACCTGATTGGGTTGTGGCTTGTTTTCTTTCATTGTCGAAGAACACCTAAAATATAAGAAGTAGTTTATCAGCAAATTTTTTGTATCATCTGGTAGATGAGGACAGAATTATTGACCCTGTCCCGAACAGAAAATTTTACACTCTTTCAATTTCAAAATATCTGCAGACGACAAATTCAAAACTGGTACAAATGAGCTTAAGGTCTCTAATACGGTAGAAAACATTGTGGGAAATGGAGAAAATGCTGGTTACCAGCATTTTCTCCTTTTCCCACAATGTTTTCAAAACTCTTCCTTCCCTGGGTTGTGAAAACCCATGATTGTTTGGTAAAGGGTTAATTCAAAGGCAAATATAGAATTTGAGTCTTCTCTGGTGTTTTTGAAAACGACCATGAGAAGTTAAAGCCTTAACATGAATAATGAAAACAAAACCTATGTTACTCTTTCCTAAACAACAAATTTTGGACTCTTCCAAAATGAAAGCAACTGCAGATGACAAATTTAGATCTCTTATACATGAGTTCCACTTAAAAAAAGAGATATTCCTTGTTACAAGTAGTTTCGTCTTTTCCTACAATGTTTTCAATAGCTTCCTGCCTCAAGGTCATAAAGCATTGGATTGTTTGGTAAAGGGTTAATGCCTCACTATACAAACATGACATTTTTTATGCTCTGCATGAAGCTGTTTAACTCCCCTACCATGACGTGTACTTTTATTGCAAATAAACAGGAGATTCAAACTCAAAATCCTGGATTGCTGAACCTGTGAGCTCTCAGTGGGCTTTCCTTTCATTCTTGTATTTTTCTATCAAGTGGCTTTGAAAGAATATTGTGCTGAGTACTGGTAAAAGAAACACCACTATAGGTGCACTAGCCGCGATATACTAATAACTGAACTAATATTGAAATACCATACAATCAATCCATCATTCCGTCTAGTACATGTATTTTTCCTAGGTGTAGCAAGCTGTATGTTTGACACTACATGTGTCATCAATTTGAATATCATTCAAATTCCACATTCAAAGACTTGCAACCATGGGCTGTATTCACTTTCACTATGATTCTCTGTTCAATTCTGATTCAGATTACAAAACAATATGAGTGGTGGAGACATTCAGTCTCAGCTGATGAGACTGCCAGTTTTTTGAAGTAAAAAAAAAGGGGGGGAGTCACACTCTGGCAAAAGGGGGCTTAAAGGATCTCCGTGATAGATCATGCCAAGCAAGACATCACATAGTTAGGGATCCATAAAATTCATCATGTCTAACAACCGACTGTATACCCTAAGGTAAACTGGTCTTTGACATATAGAAAACTGACCTATATCGAAAAGTTTTGGCCCAGGTCAGCCTGCTCAGATTGCGCCGGCTGAGCTGAGTCGATACTTTTTGCAGATGCATTAAGCCCCCTTTTCACAGAGCATGGCTCATTCAGAATTGCTGGGAAATATGACCCCTGATTGGCTGAGAAAGAGCATCTCAGCCTATCAGATGTCTAGCCTTTGGATAACACTGAATTAAGAATTAATTTTGGGGAATACCGTCCCTTTACTTACCTTTTAGAATTCATTGCATTACTGTTAGATAAGTTTTTATCAACACCACCCGATGAGGAAGTTCTAGAGGCTGACCTTCTAGATTGGGACATGCTTCAGCAAGCTGTCTCTCTAAATCTCTCTAAATCTGTGGCAAGAGGTTGGTTAATAAATATTGATCCATACTCTGGCAAAAGGGAGTTTAATGCATCTCGGAGATGCATTGCCTTATACCAAGCAAATCATCACATAATTATGGATCCATAAAATCCATTTTGTCTAACAATCGACTGAATTATAAGGTAGACTGATCCTTCGACATGCAGATGATTGATCGATAGCAAAAAGTTGCATTAAACCCCCTTTTCACAGAGCATGGCTCCATTGTATTGGTTGATGTTCAACAGCAAGAATAGAGTATTTTCTTCTCCTTATAACCAAAGGTTGCTGATAATATAAAGGTGAGGAAACCAACAAACTAAACACAACAGTAGCTGGCACTCTAATTGACAGAGTGGGACATCTGAGAATTCAGTAGTCATTCATGTTAAGTGTCATAACTCCTTATCAAGGGTATTTGATTTAATTCTTTAACCCTTTACCATATGACAAAAGGTTAGACTCTGAATTGAAAGCACTTGCAGACTGATAAAATATAGCTCAAATGATGATTTCTGTCTTTGATAGGATAGAAAACATTGTGGAAAAAGGAGAAAATGCTGCTGACCAGCATTTTCCCACAATGTTTTCAAATGACCCCTTTCTCGGGGTCGTTAAAACTCAGGATTGTGTGGTAAAGGGTTTAGATGAAACAAAGACAAAGATAAGATAAAGATACGACGAAAGAATCAATTGAAATAAAATACTTGCAGTGTAAGTAAATGGTGAGTATAACATTTAACACCAGTATACCAGTAAGAACATAAAAAAAAAAGACAGTAAGAAAGTGGACCAAGCATCATGCAGCACATGTAAAAATTATTGCCTACGTAAGAGTCATAGCAGATTTTATTACAAGGCCTAACAAATTACATGTATTTCTACCGGGGGCTTAAATGGTGTGTAAAACAGCAACACTCAGATCAACCAGTGTTTCTATACATGCAGCATGATATGCAAAGGTTGAAACTTTTAATACCTGTTACTGCTGGTGATCCTGTTTAACTAACATTGTGCATTGCTTGGCACTCTTGCTCTGTTCTTCCTCATTTTATGGAATAAATTGATATCAATACAACCTGTATACTCTCGTATTCATACCCTGGTTGTCAATGGTTCCCCGACAAATTTTCCTTTGAACAGAAAAGACCGGAGCAGAACTCAACATACCAAAACGTGAGCCACAGCGAAGAAGAGATGAGTCACCACAGGAGCTCTCCGACCTTCCTTAGCCTGTTTGTTTTCTCATGTGTAGCTAACTAGTCTTAGTGTTATAGAGCTCTATACATCTATTTTTTTCCAACCATGCTATTAGTGTACGTATGACTGGATTTTCTATCCATCTTCAGGCTTGTATTTATATCCCAGTTGACAAATATTTTTTTCCAATACTTGGCCAAGCTGTTTAAGTATTGAAAGACTTACTGAAGACCTTGTCTGTCGAAAGGTATTTATAAGCTGGGTTTTGATAAGCTGAATGGTTATCAATGCAGTATGGCAAAGTTTTGTTCAACTGATACTTGTTTGAAAATATATTGACTTAAGAACACACCAAACAAGGAGTA
Organism: Tridacna gigas; assembly: GCA_945859785.2. Classification (NCBI taxonomy): domain Eukaryota; kingdom Metazoa; phylum Mollusca; class Bivalvia; order Cardiida; family Cardiidae; genus Tridacna; species Tridacna gigas. The sequence goes on from OX244035.2 coordinate 58,190,031, forward strand.
TAAAAGAAAACAGATTCATTCAATTTTTTTTTTAAATGTCTGAGGTCAAGGTTTTCTCTCCTCAGATGACCACTTATAAAGGTAAAATGTGAAGCCATGTGACACTATGTCTGTCTGAATGAAATATCTGTTTCTACCTCATGAAATATGTACTGAAAGGGCAAACTGGTCATGAATCTACCCAATGCGGACTACAATACTCCTCCTCCTCCTGATTTTCTGGAAGTCACCAACTCCCTGTCTGGGACTGTCCATGCTGCCGACCTACACTAAATGAAGTAAATCAAGGGAGAAAAGTGTGCCGGACATGGGACTCGAATCCATGACCCCTGGAACACTATACCAACTGAGCTAGCTGGGCAACTGGTCATTAGTCTATCCAATGCTGACTACAACAATATGTTTAATTTACTCATTTAAGACTTTTATGAATCAGCTAGATTTAAGAATTGTTGAAAGTTACAACCTTTGAATGAAACTGGTTGATCCGACTCATCCGAATCTGGCAGTGGCATTTTGACACCCTTTGCGATACTGTAATTTGTTCCTTATTGTATCGAAGAGACCCGACGCAGAATAAGGATATTGACAGTTGAAACGTACATATACTAAAATCCAGTGAGTTTATCAACCGCTTTAGGCAATACAGTACATTATAGGCCACAGAAGCGATTCTATTGTCCCTCTTTTCACAATTCAAAACCGGTTCACCACTTTGTACTGTAATTAAATCACGCTTAAGTGAAAAAAATTAAAAACAGATCTGTTTTAAAGAAATGAATATATAAAAATCTACAAAGAAGCACTAACTTGACAATATATCAAAGAATTGTTGCAACTATTTGTCTAAATTTCTTTCTCGTCCGCCATATTGTTTAACTTGGTTACTTTGGCTAAAAAGTTAAGACACCGCATCAAGTTCAAGATGGAAGAATGCATTATGAAAGAGGAAGTAATTGCTGTGACGAAAACTTTCTGAAGTCTTCTTTTAGTAAGATTTATTTCACTTTTTATTTTGATTTAACTTCTTTTCTTTTTCAACTATTATTTTGTTAAAAAGTTACGTTTATGTATTTATTACTATTGGCATTTATAATGCACCGGGTTTATTTTGGCTGCTGAAATAATAAAAAATTGCCTGCTATTTATTGGCTGTTTTATTTATCCTGCGATTGGCTGCTAAAGTGCTCGACTAGAAAATCTTTTTAAAATGGATATTGAAGACCCTAGTTTCGAGGCGAAAGACGAAGAGAGCGATGACTTAGAGGTGCTGTGCCACACTTTACATTTAGCATCATTTTATGGACGTGCCAAAAGAAATGGTGCAATCATCCCCAAGAGCAATCGTCCCAAACTTGCACTTCCTAAAAGCTGGCAATTAACCCAATGGAAATCATCCTCTTTACCTTCTTGCCCTGTATATCTCTCCGATCAACCCCACCCCCCTTAAAATGGGTACAAGTTAATCAAAAAACATAAGTACAGTCAAACCTCAGTAGCTCGAACACGGGAATCTTCGAACACTACCGAAAATTCGAACAAGAATCTCAGTCCCGACAGAAAATGCTCTTAATTCAACGAGTTCGACTTTGGAAAACTCGCACACCGTGAAACTCGAACTCTCGAACACATTTCGTGGTCCCAAACGTAAAATCACTTTACTTTTTACCTGGGAAAGGTCGAACAAAAGGTTGACCAATAAATTAGTAGACAAGTGTTGGTGAATTTCACACATGTAGGTTGTTTATCTGTTTATGACACCTTACTGTCCACTGATTGAACGGTGCGTAATATTAACCTGTTCCGTGAAAAATAACTAGCTTTCATTAAATAATGCTGATTAATAATGATTGTATTTTTTTCTTGATTGGATGTTTGCTCTGCCTTTAATCAATTTTTCACGCCTTTTGCATCAAACTGTGGTGTTCGAAGTATTTTCCTGAACAACTGCTTTGTTTGTAATTTTTCCGTGTGATCATTTAAAATGCTATTGGGCATAGGTAATGTCGGACATAATCTACTGCGGACATAATATATTTCTTGATCGAATTGGGTGATCTGTGAATGATCTTCGGCTCGGTCGAACTTCCGATAACTCGAACAAATCGGCTGGTCCCTTGGGTGTTCGAGCTACCGAAGTTTGACTGTATACGTGTATCACATTGTTCTGTATGCACACAAATGCTATAACAATATTGGAAGTGACTCCAGGTACTGTACCCTTGCCTCAGAGTCTCCGGGTACGAATTTTTAGTCACTACGATACCGTACCCGGGGACTCTCAGACAACCCTATAAGGAATGGCTCCAGGTACAACATTTAGGAAAATAAGTTGTAGTAATTTACTATATCAGGGTTCCCATTCACGCACATATGTGCGTGATTCGCGCACTGAATTGAAGAATCACGCACAAAAATATGAAGTGTAACATGCATGCACGCACAGGTTTCAGGGCTCCCATTGTCAATCACCAGTGGCGCCAGTTGGGACAAGTTATCAAGTGTGAAAGTCCTGTTAATCACCGCTAATCAAACTTGGTATCAATCCACTTTTCTAGAGTAAAATTAAAGGTTTTGAAGTTACATGCTATTCTTATTGACTAATCTATGCCAAATCATGCGGAAATACTACTCCAAAACTTAACAGGCATGAAAAAAAGATCGCTGCAAGAAACGTGAAAACCCATGACACAATAAAAATTGGTTTAACATCGTCCGATCATATGCATTTCAAACTGTCTATTCAGCTTTATCAATGACTTTGAACAGTGAATTTACATAAGTACCTCTATAAAACAATAAGTGAAAGCTAATTAGTGTATGAAATTGACAGTGAAATGGAGAATTCTACTGGCCGTCAGGCTGCAAGTTGTCCCTCTGAAACTGGTCCCGTGAGTAAGGGAATTATAACAAGCATCCTCCTTTTTTAAATTACCCATATTGTTTTCAAGAGCAGCCGACTGCAGAGTTAGACTCATCAAAACAAATTTTCAATGCAACAGACCCTTACTGTCCTCCATAGATGCTCTATAATTGTCAATATTAAGTGAACTCCTAGAATTTCTCTTGCACTCCCAAACTTGTATTCCAGGGAGCGCATGCACTCCCAAAAAGAGATGTGAGTGGGAACACTGTATATAACTACTTGTATTTTACTGATTTCGAGCAAATCAAATGTTTATGCAAATATTCACAGTCATTTTATCAGAGGACACTTTCTCCTCGTGGAAGTCATTTTAACTCCTGTCCAGAAGACAAAATTCAGACTTGCCCAGATTCACTTGTCACAACTAGGCGTATTCCGTGCCTACATCTAACTTGATACCGGATCACCCGAAATTGGCAGATGATTAAAGGAAAATTGTACCTGCAAACAAAACATATTGTGACGATCCTGATCACTTCGTATGAGAGATCAGTATGGTAGAGTGTGGGGCATCCAATAATCAGCACAGACTTAATACATTTCCAGTTCTTTCTTTTATTCTCATATATTTATTATTATTCTATATGTAAATCTTATTGTTTATTATTTTCGTAAGGAGGCTAAATAATCCTTACCCAAGGAGAGACCCGATAGTTCTCCCTCTTCCAGGGAAAAATCGGCCCTTATATACTCTTGTGAGTCCTCCTGGCAGAATGCACGTGCTTGCAGAAAAACGGCAGGAAAATGCGGAACTCTGCAGAATAGCTGCGCTATCTGGCAGAATTCCGCCGTCACCTGACAGTGGAGAAACTTGACTCTTAAAAACTAGATTTTTGTATGGGAAAAGGCATTATTAAACCTCAAACATATATAAAAATATATTATCTACAATTACCTAAATGATGATACTTTAACAATGTTGTTTTCGATAAAAGCAAGCGATTTGAAAAGTTGAACTACCGCAGAATTCTGCAACTGACAGCTCGGAATAAACATAAACAAGCGCGCACGTGACTCAGAAATTGATGACGTAGTCACGATGTGTGCACATTTCTGCCATTCCGCCAATGTGCATCACGGCTGACGTCTGCAATAATCCGACGTGGAAATTAAGGATTTACAATGTAAACAAGTGGATTTGACAATAATCGGACAATCACACAAGGTAATCTGATCTTAAACGTTGTGGGAATGTAAAGTGAATCGACTGACAATCCAAATTGAGACTGTGATCGGCGACAGATTTCCACTGTTTACAAGACAAACCCCCACCCGTAATATTTATCAAGCGTTAAAATCAAATCTAACTTTAAGAAAATGAAAAATACTGACAAGACAGCATGCGTAATGAGAAATTGTTACAACAAATAACATTTCTATAACCCAGGGGGTCACATTACCTCCCCCTACAAAAAAAAAATTTGTGTCCCCACAAATAAACAACATTTATTATGAAAAAAAAACATTTGGAGACAAATGTAAAGTTTATATCTATCAACTTATTTTGATACCTATCAAGGCATAAGCACTCAGATTCCAGACCATAGCTGTCTGTGTTAATGCTCGCTACCTTGTTAGATAAGTAAGTATGGAACTCTGATGCAACAGAACTTCTAGACTCAAGAAAAAGCTTTCGAATGCAGTTAATTTTGATAGATATGACATAACTAATTTCATATACACAAATACAAGTTAAATTGTTACTTGACATACATGACTATATGCTATATCTATAATGATGATAATGAAATATTTCATACAATTTTTAATTAGAGATGATTTTAAATATCAACAAGCAATAAGTATTTAACACAAATACTTGTCACAAACATACATCTGTAAACCATTGTCATTCTAACTATACTAACATCTGGTAATCAATGTATATATATCGCAAATAATAACAAGAATCGTTGAAAGACATATTGTCTTAAAGACCAAAGATTGTATTAAACAATCATTCCAGTATATCACTTAAACTTCCATGAAATGTTCTAATCCCAATTGATTACTGAACATTTCTGTAAACTCAAGGCATTTTTCTCATTTAACTTATACCTTTACAGTTAGTAGTTTCCTTAAATAACTTATTCTCATAGGACTATGTATTCCCCATGAAAATTATTTATTCAAAGTATCAAAACTTCATGAACCAATACTGGTACTCAAACAAATATGTCCACCTTTATAAAGTGACGACTTCAACCTCAATGTTGTATCTGTTAAATCAGTACATTTTCATACATAACTTGTATTCTGAATTACAATTTTTGTAATAAAGCATTATAAATGCTTACATATATTATACAACATGAATGATTCTTATCCGACATAAACATTACGGTTTCTAGTTATACATGAAACCTATATTTAACTAGCTCAATATATATCCCATATATATCTCAAATGTTCAGATAATAAACATAGTGCTTAACAGCCTAACCTCATGATACACATGAGCATGGAAATATTCACATCCAATAATCAAATGGACAAAACCAGTTCATTTTAATAAGTGAACTATTGTTATATAGTCCCTTTAATGAATAGGGATGGAAACCAACTATATTTTTCTATTGCGCTCAAACTAGAAAGAGCTGATACTAGTTTTCAAATAATTGCAATGAATGCAAATACTTGTATCACAATGAAGATAAAACAAGATACTATAACATGTCATATACAGTAGTAAGAACAAGCAGCAAACTGTTCATAATGTACAAAGAGCAATGATTTATGTTACATATGTTACATATGTGTATTATAAACATGTCAGTATATTGACAGGGTAACTCATTGTGCTTTACAGCAACAGTAGAATATCAATGTTTCCCAGTTTTATGCAATTACCATATAGTTGTAAACCATGCATTAGGAAATAACTTATCATAAGTGTAGCTATTACACATAAGTAATGAAATTTGTAATACTTCTCAGGCAACAGAAGGATACTGAAATATCTTAATTATTCTACAACTATGTTTAGTAATAATCTTATTATTTAACTATTTTAATCTCTAAATCTAATGTGTGTGTTCTGCCTGCCATGGGAGTGTCTGTGATATGGTTGTGTGCGTATGTACCTGTTGTGATATGGTTGGTAGTGGTTCCTGTATGTAAATGCATGTGTTGTGTGCCTGTGTGTTTGTGTTTCTATGCGTGCCTCTGTCTGTGTTTCCTTACTTGTAGTGGTAATATCTTTCTTATCTAATTTTTTATTTAGAGTTTCAAGTTCACTGACCATTTGTGCCATTGCAGCTCCCATTGTTTGTATTTCTTTTCTTAAAAAGGCCATTTCCTGAGACAACCTGCTGTTACTGGAGTTGGCACTAGAGGAGGAGCTTGAGCTGGAGCTATCAGACATAGATTCAGAGAATGTGTCATTTACCTTTACCGGACTTTTTCTAGGGGCTGGATTGATACGTTTCACAGAGAACGGAGATAGTTGATTGTCACCTAACATGTCATCCAAAATATTCACCGTTCTCAGTGAACTTGCATCATCCCCCTCGTCAAGCTCCTTCAAAGCATCATTTGTAACATCTAAATTACATGGAGAAACAATAGAATTTTTTATATAACTAGGTGGCTTCTGCCTGCTTAAAAAGATTCTGTCGCTGTCATCTTTAGATAAACGGACAATGTCGTTCTCAGTTGGTACGTAATGTTGTAGATTCTGCAATAGACTAGAGCTCTCATTAACAGCTTCTCCATTGGCCAACATGGCGTTTACAGTTGCAGCATGGGATGGAAAGTGTTTCGGAAGGACGTGGCTCTCCAAATCTCTCTGAGAAGTAGTAACAAACTTGCAAATAGAACAATAAAATGGCACTGCATCTAATGCTACGTGCTTCCTGTAGAAATGCATCAATACTTTCGACCTTTCCCCTTCATATTTTTCAACCTGACATCTCTGGCATTGGTAGACTCTACCTCTGCTGTTAGCTTTGGTTTCCATTTTTCTGATTGGTCTTGTGTTTGGGAAGGTTTGTTCCATTCTGGAAATAACAAAGGGTTTACCTTTATCATATTTTGAATTTACATTCTAATATTGTACCAAACTGTATGGTTATAATTTATTATTCTTGCTTGCGACGTTTTTATCATTTGATTGATGTCTTATATACTGCTATATTAGTATGACTGCAGGTTAGTGTACTCATAAAACTTTGATTACATTGTTTACTACTGTTTTTATAAATCTTTTGTTTAATTTTGACTGTTTTATTCTTCATAAGTTCCTTTTGGAATTAAACTGTTCTCTAGTTTCTGGAACTTTTGCCCATTTTGGCACTAAATTGCCTTTATAAGGTTTTAGCTTGTCGTAATGTACAACTTTTACATCACTTTTTGATTTCGACATTTGGATTACATAGTTATGTTCACTAATTTTTTTCTGTATTTGAAAAGGACCAGTATATGGTGTTTGCAATTTTGGACACATTGCTTCTTTTCTCTTAATGTTTAAATACCACACAATATCTCCTGTATTATACACATGGTACGATTTATCCATGTCAGCTTTTTCAGTTTGCCTCTTTGCACAGTTTGTTAAGTACTTTCGACATAATTCATGTGCTTTGTGCATTTTATCTTTTAAGCTAATTACATACTGTCCGTATGAAGAAATGTTTTCTGCATCATTTCCATGACTTGCAAAAGCTATCTCTGCAGGTAACCTAACTTCTCTACCTAGCATGATCAAATTTGGCGTTAATTTTGTAGTTTCGTGTGGTGTTGCCCTATATGCTGCTGCTAAGCATCCCAAGTTTAAATCCCAATCGGTTTGAACATCTGCTAGATATGCTCTAATCATCCTTATCAAAGTTTTATTGAATCTTTCAGTTTTACCATTACATTTTGGGTTTCTCGGTGATGTTCTAGTCTTTTTAATTTCAAATAGATGACATAGATCTGTGAAAATTTTACTTTCATAATTTGACCCCTGGTCACTATGTATACTGAGTGGACAACCATATCTTGATATCACTTCATTCAGTATAACTCTAGCGGTTGTTTCAGCACTTTGATCTGGGATAGGAATAATTTCTACCCACTGTGAGAAATGATCTGTCACAGTTAACATATATCTGTTTTTCCTAGGAGTTTGCAGTAACGGACCTAGTAAATCGGTTGAAAGCCGGTCAAGTATGGACCCTACTGGCATTTTGCCTGAGTGAATTTTAGGATTTTTTGAAGGTGTCTTATTTGCACCACAATTTTCACACTGTTCTATCCATAAGTTTATGTCTTCCTTTACTCCAAACCAATAATACCTTTGGAGAAGTTTTTCTTTTGTCTTTTTTCTCCCTAAATGACCAGACAAAAGACTATTATGCATTTGATACAAAACATCCCTCTGCAGGGCTTTAGGTACAATAAGTTGCAAGAAAGATCCACAATTATCTTTCTTAACAAATTTCCTTAACAGCAAACCATCTTTAATAGCCAATGCACCCCAGCATTGAACATAATGCCTAGTAGTGAGACTTGCTACTTTTAATAAATCACCGGTAGGCCTAACTCCTACCTGAAACCATCTTATAACTTGTCCTAAATCTTTATCATCCCTTTGCATTTCCTGCAAATCACTTGGACTAAATTCACCTGCCCACGGGACATAAAATTCACAAGAATTTGTGTTTGACCTAGTCTGTACCTCACGACAGAACTTCATCAAACATACCTTATTTCCACTATACACAAATGGTTTAATCTTAAATACTCCATATATGGAAATACCCCATATATTTACTTTCTTGTGTATACTTTTTACACAATATTTCAATAATTCATATATGAACAAAAACAATATTGCTATTTCCTTGTTCATATTTTTCACCCAGTGCTTTACTATTACATACTTGAAAAACAAATATTCTATCATTTCCTTGTATCTACTTTTCAAACAGTGTTTTAATCTAACTTTTCTCCATGACTTGTACATTTTTGTTATGCAACAAATGGATGTTTCCTTTATACATGAATTTGGCATTTTCATCAAATTCACTAAACTTGACTTGTTTGTCACATTGCATTTTGTCAATTTTGAAAAAATATACTTGTTACTACAGACTATGAACATAGTACATATCAAAATTATTTTGTAGTATAGTGTGCTAATGATAGATGTTAAATATTCTGTCTTAAATTCATACGACTTGTGTATGCATTTGACAGATTGATTTTTCCTATAGAAATCAGACTCGAAATTAATTGCTCTCTGTTTACATTTTTTGCAGGGTCCACATTTTAAATCTTCCTCAGAGTTGAAATCATCACAGGAACAGTCCTGTGGATTTGGGCATCGTGAGAGACTATCTGCATTACCATGTTTTGAACCTTTACGGTACTCTATACTAAATGAGTATGAGGATAGAATTTCGATCCACCTAGCAATTCTGCCGTTTGGATTTTTCATGCTGAATAGCCATTGCAATGCCTTATGATCAGACCGTACTGTAAAGTTTCTACCTAAAAGGTAGTGTCGGAAATATTCGACAAAATATCTGATGGCTAAAAGTTCCTTGTCTGTTACACAGAAATTTCTTTCTGATTTACTTAATGACCTACTACCATATGCAATTACTTTTTCCTGTCCATTTTGGATCTGACTTAACACTGCTCCTATACCAGGGTTACATGCATCACAGTCGAGGATAAACTCGTCCTCATGATTAGGTAATGCTATGAAATTTGGATTAGTTAGTGCTCCTTTCAATGTGTTAAATGATTCTTGACATTCTTCAGTCCATTTCAGATTGCTATCATTTTTTGTTAATTCAAATAAGGGATGTGCTATTTGACTGAAATTCTTAACATATTTTCTGTAATAAGAGCACAGGCCCAGAAATTGTTTCACTTCAGTAACATTTTCAGGTACTTTCCATGATAGGACTTTAGATATGTTACATGGGTCAGGTTTAGTACCATCCTTTGTAATTCTGTGACCTAGGAATGTGACTTGTTTTTTTATCAACTCACACTTTTTTGGTTTTAATTTTAGATTCGCTTGTCTGAACCTATCTAGAACTTGTTGAAGTCTAACCATATGCTCTTCAAATGTTTCACCAAATACTATACAATCATCAATATATATTAGACATATTTGCCATTGCAGACCTTTGAGAGCCAGTTCCATTATTCTTTCAAATGTGGCACCACTATTGACCATTCCAAATGGAAGAGATGTGAATTCAAATAGACCATGTTTGGAAATAAAAGCTGATTTTGGTATATCACTCTCTCTAAGTGGAATTTGGAAGTAACCCGATGTGAGATCAAGTGTTGAAAATAGTTTTGCACCGCCCAGTGAATCAATACATTCATCAATCTTTGGTAAAGGGAAGGCGTCTACTTTAGTAACCTTGTTCAAAAGCCTGTAATCTACACATGGTCTCACTGTCCCATCTTTTTTCTTTGTTAAAACAAGCGGTGATGCCCATGGGCTGCATGAAGGTCTAATAACACCTTGATCTAGCATTTTATCAATTGCCTTTTTCTCATCTTTTTGGAAAGCTATTGGTACTCTCCTGAATTGCTGCTTTATTGGTTTGGCATTGCCTGTATCAATTTCATGTTCAGCTAAATGTGTTAAGCCTAAGTCAGTATCACTTTTAGAGAACACATCTTGATATTCAATAAGAGTACTAGCAATTGCTTGTTTTTGTCTGAATGTCTTATCTTGTATAGCATCTGTATACAACTCTTTTAAATGGTCAGGTATATTTTGTTCTTGGGCTATTTTTGAATCTGTATTGTTTTTATCTGTAATGACTTGTCTTAAACCTGATTGAGTAACTTGTTTGTCAATCTCTATTCTTCTAGCAGAAGCAAAATTATCAGGATCTCCATTTTCTTGACTAAATAAGACTACTGGTTCAGTTGTAATAAACTCTGCCATGCCTATTACTGTATCTTGTTTAATGGAAACATCATAAGGGAAAGGGTTAATTAACCTTACTTTGACAGTGGGTGCCCTTTTTATATTAACTACACTAGAAGCCATTGAAATTGGATGTTTTTCCTGAAATGCCTTTGTAGGCTCAATTATCATATCTGAATTATTTCTAAGGTCATCCATTTCATACCTCTCTACAAATGCATCTATGATTTGTTCCGTGTAGCCTTGTACAATATAATGATCTGCTGAGGTAACTTTTCTTAAATTGTTGTCTGAATAATGTTTACAATCAATAGTAAAACCATCAAGTATAATTTTTCCTTCACTTAGAATAATATCTGCTGGTTTTCCATTTGAGCCCTTAAGTACATCCATACCTAATAGGACATCGTCTTTAAGTTCAGCTATCATGACTTCTTTCTTAATTTTGAATTTATCAATGCACAGTTCAAGTTCACATTTTCCCACATTGTTTAATGGTTCACCTCCTGCATGTAATAATCTACCTTTTTGTATTACATTTGGCTTTATTGCACTATCTATTTTATTGAAAACATTCTTTGAAACAACTGTTTGCTCTGCGCCAGTATCCACAACATAGTTTACTGGTACATTTTGTACTTTTCCTACCATATAAATACTATCTGAGAAGTAACCACGTCTTGTGAAATTTGTCTTATTTTGGCCACTTTTACCCATTTGGACTGTATCTAGGCCATCAAGATCAGTCCCTAACAGTTTAAATTTTGTTTTGAATTATCCACAGCATTTTGAGCTGTGTGTCTTTGATCCTGGATTTGGTTTCTGTCTGTATACTGTGGGATCCGTATATTTCTCTGGTTTTGGTCCCATTGTTTTGTTAATGCCAGTAATTTTGGGCAGTTCCTTTTTAAGTGTGTTGGGTCTTTGCAATAATAACAATGCCTATAATTTGGTGTATGATTTGAGCCATTATAATTTGTATTATTCTGGCTAGTCTGTGGGGTTTTGTATTGTACCCCTTGATTATTGCTATTTGTATCTTTATTCGAAGAAGTCAATGCTTTCAATTCTTCTTTGATTATTTCTCTTAATTTTTCCATGTCATTTGCTTCAATTTTCTGAGACGGACTATTTTCGTGTGTTATACTTCTATTTTTATTTTTACCGGGTATCACTCTGCATATTTCTGCTTCATCTTCACTATTTTCATTTTCAAATACATTTCTAACCCTTTGGTCTGTACTTGAGGTTTTATTTCTTGTTTCTTGGAAACATACAGTATAATAAACAGCTTCATCTATGTCTTTTGGTTCTTTTATGAATTCTACATGGAACCTAGCTTTATCATCTAAAAGGCCATCTAGAAATCTACGTAACAGGTCTTCCTGTCTCGTTTGTTTATCTCTTTTTGAGTGTGCTTTATCGTAAAGTTTCTTTAATTCGGCTGAATATTCCTCAACCGTTTCACCGTGTTTTTGATTTCTGTGGCTAAACTGAGCCCAAAATGTTTTTGAAGTTTCTACCACTCTGAATCTACTTGATAATTCTTTGCAAAGTGATCTGTAATTTGATCGGATATCATAAGACAATTGACCATATACAAAATCACCTGCTGGACCCTGTAATCTAGGTAACATTTCATCTAGCATTTCTTCTGCATTCCATTTTTGTCTCCTAGCTACATCCTCAAATCTATTAAACCAAATATGCCAAGATTCTTTTCCTGTAAATGGTGGTAATTTAGGGCTATTCTTATTTTTCATACCAACTGTGGTTGACGATAATGATAAAACATTATCAGTACCACATTCTGATTCTGTGTCTGTCCCACAGTCTGATCTATATCTATTATGTCTTACTCTATTTCTGTATCTTGATTTTTCCTTATGTGCAGGTACACATTCATTTTGAGTGATATTTTTTATTACATTTTTACTCATGAACTGATCTACATCTTTACTTTGTGCACCTCTCTGTTCAAGGCTATAATTAATACTATCACCTCTACTAAGGTGGTTCATATTTACTCTTGATCCTGGTGATCCTGGTGATCCATGAGAGTCATTGTAATTTTCATCACATAAATCTATTTCATGTGTACTCATAGTACCAATTGTTAATCTTTCACTCTCCTTTTGTTTTTCATTTTGATCACTATGAGTGCTAACACTCTGACCTTCTCTACGAGCTCCTTTTCTCGTTACTACCTTGTCTTTTTCCATGTTTATTCAGAAAAAGTTATAAACAAAAATAAAACTTGAAATCATATGAGAACTGTCTTCCTTGGGTTGCTGAATAACTATAGTGCAATACAACTAATATATATTTTTTTTTTTTATATATATATACTGTATATAAATCATTCATGTAAGTCTAATGTGCCTTTGCCTCTGCCACCAAAAATAGCTGTGACGATCCTGATCACTTCGTATGAGAGATCAGTATGGTAGAGTGTGGGGCGTCCAATAATCAGCACAGACTTAATACATTTCCAGTTCTTTCTTTTATTCTCATATATTTATTATTATTCTATATGTAAATCTTATTGTTTATTATTTTCGTAAGGAGGCTAAATAATCCTTACCCAAGGAGAGACCCGATAGTTCTCCCTCTTCCAGGGAAAAATCGGCCCTTATATACTCTTGTGAGTCCTCCTGGCAGAATGCACGTGCTTGCAGAAAAACGGCAGGAAAATGCGGAACTCTGCAGAATAGCTGCGCTATCTGGCAGAATTCCGCCGTCACCTGACAGTGGAGAAACTCGACTCTTAAAAACTAGATTTTTGTATGGGAAAAGGCATTATTAAACCTCAAACATATATAAAAATATATTATCTACAATTACCTAAATGATGATACTTTAACAATGTTGTTTTCGATAAAAGCAAGCGATTTGAAAAGTTGAACTACCGCAGAATTCTGCAACTGACAGCTCGGAATAAACATAAACAAGCGCGCACGTGACTCAGAAATTGATGACGTAGTCACGATGTGTGCACATTTCTGCCATTCCGCCAATGTGCATCACGGCTGACGTCTGCAATAATCCGACGTGGAAATTAAGGATTTACAATGTAAACAAGTGGATTCGACAATAATCGGACAATCACACAAGGTAATCTGATCTTAAACGTTGTGGGAATGTAAAGTGAATTGACTGACAATCCAAATTGAGACTGTGATCGGCGACAGATTTCCACTGTTTACAAGACAAACCCCCACCCGTAATATTTATCAAGCGTTAAAATCAAATCTAACTTTAAGAAAATGAAAAATACTGACAAGACAGCGTGCGTAATGAGAAATTGTTACAACAAATAACATTTCTATAACCCAGGGGGTCACAATATGTCTGGGTGTAGTAGGAAAACTTTTATGAGAATAGGAAGAAATACTATAACCAAAATTCTTTTCTTTTCCAAAAATGTTTCCATAAGCATTCTTCCAATGGTTTGTTTAAAGTGTGGATTGTTCGGTAAATTTTAGACTGGTTCGAATTCAGAGTATAAGCAGACAGCAAACTAAATTTGATTAAAATGTTTGAATATGTTTTCAGGCTTTATGGTAAAAAAAAAATTTTGAACATTGTGGGAAAAGGAGACAATGCTGGCTACAGGCATTTTTGGGAATTGTTTCCAAAACTTTTCTCCTTCAAGGTTGTTTAAACTTGGGATTGTGGGGTAATGGAATAAATTGATTGACTGACTGAACGGTGTTTGATGACGCATTCAACGTTATATTGCGGCGACAGCTCACTTATTTATGTACGTCCTGGGGTTCACGAGTCCTAGGCTGGGGCCTTGAAGTGTCTTGCCCAAGGAAACTCTCACGAAAGACCCGGTGCATCGAATAAGGCATGAACCCAGGGCCTCTAGGCTACGAGTCCTACACTTTATCCCTGAGCCACGCAGGACCCCTTAAAGGGTGTCTGATCAAATAAGTGCTTAAACACGGATGATAGAAATTGGAATCAAATATAATGAACTAGTTTCATTAGACTTATACAATCCTACACTATCGTATGTCAAAAAACTTCACAATTTAGCCTACATGGTACCAAGAAGTATCTCCTCTCTCTTCCCCCCACCCTATGCCCATCTCTTTCTCTTACTTTCGCTCACACATAGAGCGGTTGCATACATGCATTTGCGGGTGCACACATGTATTTTCAACTGAAATTTTCAATCTTTCACACTGCAACGAAATGAAAAATTAATAATATCTACTACATCTAATATGAAGTCATTTTTTCCATGTCAGACCCTGTAGCGATCGATTCAACGTTTTGAACTCGTTAAAGTCGGAAATATATAAACGTTGGAGAAACAATGACTCTGACCAAAGAGTAAGGCAATACCACTGAAGTTTTTAATACCTAGATTTTTTTGTATACCTTTTAAATGGTTTAAGGTAAATAATGGTGTTTCAGTGGTCAATTTGCTAAACTACAGGACTAAAAAGCTCATTTCAGGCCTGTGTGATGCATTTTTTTAAATGTTAATACTTATAAACAAGTTGACAGGAGAAACATGTGGTTGGAAATACAAACATAAGTGCATATCATATAAACCGTTGTAACGCGTTCTAAAACAAGTTGACGTAACTTAGTATTGCTTGGAAACATCAAGTATTGGTTATATTTTTGTAAGTCAGCTAGTTTTAAATATTTATGCATGCCTTACCAATCAGTCGTTTTTTTTCGCGTGAGTGTTTGGTTAATACCCGCACCCGTTCTACATAATATTATTCATGTTTTCTTTCTTTTCCACTCAGACAAATATAAAACATTCTTGTTCTGCTGCATAGACTCATCAAGGAATAATAAACAACATAGGTTGGTAACAGCACGGCAAAGGCAACGCTTTGTACTTGAAATGTTCGATATGTTACAATCGGTCTTGAAAAAAAAAACCTGCTTAACAGTAGGTTAACATGACTATACTAGTCTATAGCATTTACCGTGAAAACATTGTGTATGTATTACAGAGATATTTGATTCTTTTATTGTTATTACCAGCATCTTATCCTTTTCTCACACTGTTTTCAAAAGCATTCTTCTTCAAAGGGTTAAGTGATTCTAATTAAGTATCCGGTGGGGGTGGGCGGCGACCTTTCAAACGTGGAAAAATCGTCAAATTATTGTCAAATCGAAACGTACTTTGTCAGTCATGTGACCTATTCTGAACAAATGCAATAAAAATGTTCAAAGTAGAGAGAGAAAATTCGGACGGACATTTCATGTGCCCGAAATCTGCAAGATATCTGTACTAATGTTAGTAATGATACATTAGGTAGCTATTACTAATTTTCCCAAATGCCGTACCTGGAGCCATTCCTAAAAGTATTGTCTCCAGGTACGGCACTGTACCTGGAGACTCTCAGGTTAGGGGTACAGTACCGGACCCGGAGACACTTCCAACAATATTCACTGATCACGCATCAATCAAGTAATGAATTATGCATACTCTTAGATCGCAACTTTTATAGAAAATGCCAGTGCAAAAAGCTTTGTAAATCATTAAGTTGACAATAACTCCATCAGGGTTCACATTTATCATTATAACTTGGCTGTTATTCCCTTATCATATTGTCAGTCTGGCAACAATACATAATAACGCAATATTGTAAGAAAAAGATTAACCATTTCTACCAACAGAGCAGTCTCATAAACAAGCCCAAGTTGTCTATAGAAGTGAACATTGCCAGACATTGTTGCTGAACTGATGGTGAAACTCTCTATGTTCTTGCCACATTTTCAAAGCTCTTTGCTGCAGGGAAGCCATATACCAGATGGATCATTTATCTTGTCATACAATTGTGAGCCATGTTCTGTGCTAAGGGGATTTAATATGTCTGCAAAAAGTATCAGTCCAAGTCAGCCTGTACAGTCCACACAGCCTTACCCCTTATGAGTCGAAACTTTTTACCAGTTTTGAATTTTCTGCATGTCCTCAAGATTCAGTCGGTTGTTAGACAAGATGGATTTTATAGATCCATAATTATTGATGACTAGGTATAATTCATCAGGGAGATGCATTGAACCCCCTTATGCCAGGGCATGGCTCATTATTCCAGTGTTACCTTGTAACAAAATGACTGTAATTACCTCTTTACCAACCGACAAAATTTTAGACCCGTCCAAATTGAAAGCTTTTGTAGACAACAAAATAAATGTGAATCAGAATTTGAAATTTGTTTTTGGAAAAGTAGAAAACATTGTTGGAAAAGGAGAAAATGCTGTTAACCAGCATTTTCTGCTTTTCCCACACTGTTTTCAAAAGGCTTCTTCTTCAGGGTCATTAAAAGTCACAGTTAAGGAACAGATTAACAATTTATTGCTACATAGTTGTATAGGCCATGAAAAGGGGAACACAATAAGGAAAAGATAAAGAAATTGTTATTGCCTGGACCCATGCAAGCTAAAGGGGTGTGAAAAGTCATATTTGTATGGGTTATGATTTAAGTATTTACCAAACAATCATGAGTATCAATAAGCTTGAGGGAGAGGGTGTTTGCAATTTTACAGACATTGTAAGAAAATGAGAAAATGCTTTCATTTTCTGTAAAGCATTTTTTTTTCTCAGACGTATTTCATCATCTGCTTATTGTTTCAGTTTAGACCAATCTAAAATTTCTTTACCAGATAACAATATTTTGTTGTGTCAAAAATGAAAGGATTTGCTGATGACAAGTATTATACAAATGATAGGATTTATCTTTAGAAAGGTGAAATTTGTTGTGGAAAAAGGGATTAAGTGGAAGATCCCAATGAGCAACTTCTTTTGCCTTATTGTTTTCAAAAGAAGTCTTGTCAGACAAACAAAAATGTCAGTAGGAGGTAATGAAGTAATTTGTTCCTTATGTTTTGTTTTACAGATTGGTATAGCCATGGTGATGAACGACATCATTGATGAAATTTCTCTCGGGTTGTGTTTTGAAGTTCACCGATCATGTAAACTTGGAACTCTTTTCCTGGGTGACACAGATCCAATTTCACAGAGGGAGCATGAGATAGTTGATAGACCAGGGGTGGATGTGTTTGGTAATCCACCAGCCAAGAAACAACTGGAATGTATTTGTCCAAACTGTAAAAGGAATTTAGCTGCGTCAAGATTTGCTCCCCATTTAGAGAAATGTATGGGGATGGGGAGAAATAGTTCAAGGATAGCCAGTCGTAGATCACAGAAAGTTCTCAAAGATAGTGACTCTAGGTGGGTGGTAATATATGTTACTTTACCCAGTACCCAGTACAGATAAGAAGTATTAACCCTTTCCCAAACGACAAATTTTGGACTGGTCCAAATTGAAAGAGTTTGCAGACGACAATTTTTCAATTTGATGAAAATGGCAGAAAGTTATGAAAAAGGGTAAAAAACACTGTGGGAAAAGGAGAAATTGCTCATTATGAGCAATTTCTCCTTTTCCCACAGTGTTTTCAAAAGACTTGTACTGCAGACACGTGAAAACCAGGGCTTGTGTGGGAAAGGGTTAACCTTCTTCCACACAATCTTGAGTTTTAATGACACTGACTAAAGGGGGCATTTGAAAACATCATGGAAAGAGGAGAAAATCATGGTTTGGAGCACTTTTTCCATTTCCTACTATGTTCAACCTACCAGAGAACTACAGGTTATTTGTACCATTTGTAATGTATTAACTATTGATAACTTTTTCTCCTTGCTGCTGACCACCATCAAAATGCTTTTGCAATGGAAAATATTTTTTTCAGGAGGTCAGCTTTATAGTAACAATTTCGTGTACTTCCAATATTTAACCGTTTGCCACCCAATCCCGAGTTTGAACAACTCTAAGAGGGAAAGCTTATTGGGAGATTGTGGGAAACGGAGAAAATGCTGGTTACCAGCATTTTCTCCTTTTCCCAAAATGTTTTCTACTCAGTTAAATGCAAGTTTCATCATTTGAGACCCCTTGACTTGTCATCTACAAATGCTTTGAATTTGGACAGAGCTAAAATTTTGTTGTGTAGAAAAGAGTTACAGTAAAAATGTCTGTTTTAGTTATGCTGCTAGCCCAACACTAATGTCTTTTTAATATTACACAGGTTAGGTGATAAAAGAGACAGTGGGGAAAGTGATGATGATTACAATGATGTAGACTGGTCTCTCTATCCAGATAAAAAATGTAAGTAAATCTGAACCAGTCACCTTTCATCACATAGTTCTATTGCTATGTGCATTGCCTGTTACATCTGTGACATTAACTAGCAGAATTAGTTCAACTGGTACAGTGCGGAATTAATAATCTGAGGAGGCTTGAGGGCATGGGTTTGATCCCTAAAGCTTTGTCATTTGGTAAAGTATTATTAATTACCAGACAACAAAATTTTACTCGCGTCCAAAGTGAAAGAATTTGCAGATCGCAAACTAATTTGGTGAAAATGATGGTATTTGTATTGAAAAGTGTTGAAAACATAGTTGAAAAAGTTGTGAAAATGCTGCTTACCAGCACTGTCTCATTTTCTCAGAATGATTTTAAAAGCCTTCTTCCTTAGGGTTGTTCAAACTTTGGATTGTTTGGCAAAGTGTTAACATTTTATTGGATGACAAATTTTAATTATAAATTTTAAGACTTGTGCAGATTTAAAGTACAGATTTAACTCTTTACCACACAATCCCGACTTTCAAAGACCCAGAGAAAGAAGCCGTTTGAAAATATTGTGGGAAAAGGATAAATGCTGGTAACCAGCATTTTCTCTTTTTCCCTCAATGTTTTCTACCCTCCCAAAAGCATATTTCAATTTTTAAGTAGCATTTATTTTGTCGTCTGCAAATGCTTTCAATTTGGACTAGTTTAAAATTTTGTTGTTTGGTAAAGAGTTAAAGTGCTTGCAGGTCACATATTAAATTGGTCTAAATGGATACCTTTTGTCTTTGAAAGGGTGGAAAACACTTACTAGTAATGGTGAAAGCAGAAATGTCCTGGACACTAATATTTCGCCGTTTCCCACAATGTTTTCAAAAGACTTTTTCCCCAGGGTTGTTACTGCAAGACATGGTTTAGTAAAGAGTCAATTTCATTAAACCTATACTTGTATTTTTTTTGTAAGTAAAACGATTAAAGAAAGAAAAGAGAAGCAATTCACCAAGACGAAACAAAAGAAACAGAAATGGTGCTACATATTTGGGAGGTATGTAACTTGTCTCTCTTTTCCAGTGTTTTATATTTGACATCACATGTGATTTTACCTTTTTTCAGAGGATTTCTTGTGTTGAAAACAGAACTGAAACTGCCAAAGCTCAGAAGGATCTGCTCAGAAATTGTGAATTTATTGAAGTATGTGAGAGGGGTCAGGGTATTTTCTTCCCCGCGTAAATTTCATTAATCACACCCCTACATTGCTAATTAAATGGTTCTGTGAACAATTATGTAGAGCATTTTTTTTTTTTCGGTGAAAGATCAAAATTTATTTCATCAAGTGAATATCATTGGTAATATTTTCACAAGTGGTGCAGCCACTCGTGAAAATATTACCTTTGATCTTCATGAGATGAAATGAATTGTTATCTTTCACCAAAAAAAAAAAAAAAAAACAAATATTGTTTTTATTTCATGTTTCTAACCCCTTTTTCATTGGGACTTGTGAAGTACAGGGGAGCTCTCCGTATTTCTGTACCAGCTCTCTGTATTTCTTATTGGTGAGTTTGTCAAGATAAAACCAATCTCTTTCAACTCTTTACCAAATGACAAAATTTTGACAGTAAGTTATAAATGACAAATGTGACTTAAATGGTGGAAATTGTCTGTGAAAGGATAGATTTTAATGGGTAGAAAATACTGTTGGAAAAGGAGAAAATACTTGCTGGTTACCACCATTTTCTTTGGTTCACACAATGTTTTCAAAAGCCTTCTTCTGTAATAGTCTTTAAAATCGGGATTGTGTTAAAGAGTTAAATATTATAGGTAAACGTAATTGGCTAACTACCAAGTACGTAGTAGACATATGTATATTGTATTATTAATATATTATTTTACAGGAGAACCGTCCAGTAGTTTGTTACATGATGCTTTAATCAAACAAGAGAGAGCAGATACACCAGATTCCATTGGAAGTTACGAGTGTATGACATTAGGTTAGTTTTGTAGGGAAAACTACCACTGTAAATCAGATTTATTTGCTAGGTCTTTATTTTGTTATGTTGTCATAATTGCCTCATTTTTATATATCAACCATTACCAAACAGTCCCGTGTTTAAGTTTTTATGACCTCCGGGAAAGAAGCCCTTTGAAAACATTGCGGAAAAAGCAGAAAATGCTAGTAGCAAACATTTCCCTGTTTCCCACAATGTTTTCTACCCATTCAAAGACAAATTCCCTCTCTTTAGCCTGACATTTTAGTTTGTTGTCTGCAACTCCTTTCAAATTGGACAACTATAAATTTTATTGTCTGGTAAAGGGTTAAAGGTTTTTGCGAGACTAGGAATTTGTCCCATCATGACCTGCAAAAGTTTGCACAATTTTCGAGGTTAGAGTTTTTAGCTAGGCTGTTTTTGAAGAAAACATCAAGTTAATGCAATGGCCCAGTCATTTGCATTATTGTCTTGCAAAAACTTTTTCATTTTATCATATCTCAGTTATTACTTAAGATATTTTCTTCCAAACTTGGACAAGTTGTTAACTATCAAAAGGTGAACCCATACAACAAGAACAGGTAACCGTCAAAATATTTTGACACAGTTATTCCCCTTTATTAGACTAAGAATTTTTCATTGAAAATCAAGCACTCCAGTCAAGCATTGGCACCAGCATATTCCGTTCCATTGTTGCAAAAAAAATATAATGGCCATAATATGCACAGGCAATTCAAAGAACAGTTTAGTCATGGTCATTTTATCCATATTTTATCTCAGGTGTTCAATTTATAAAGTCATTGTTTCATGAGGTAATGAGATGAGGGTTTGGAAATTTGTCCAAAAGAATTGTTATCACACACTTTATACGTATGTATGAGGCATGCTCCGATAAAGGGGATTTAGTGGATCTACCATGATGCATTGTACCATGCAATTCATTAACCCTTTCCCAAACAAGCCCTGGTTTTCACGTGTCTGCAGTACAAGTCTTTTGAAAACACTGTGGGAAAAGGAGAAATTGCTCGTAACGAGCAATTTCTCCTTTTCCCACAGTGTTTTCTACCCTTTTTGAGACCTTTCTGCCATTTTCATCAAATTTAAAATTGTCGTCTGCAAACTCTATCAATTTGGACCAGTCCAAAATTTGTCGTTTGGAAAGGGTTATATGAATGTGGATCCATGATACCCATTTTGTCTAACAACAGACTGAATTTTGAGGTAGAATGGTCCTTGGGCAAGCAGAAAGTTTACCCAAAGCACAGTGTTTTAGACTGAGGTAAGCCTGTGTGGACTGCACAGGCTAACCTGGGTCAATACTTTTTGCAGATACATCAAAGCCCTTTCCTCAGAACATGAATATATAGTATTCGAAATTGGAACAAATTACCCAGATGACCTCATAGGGTACTTTGATTTTTCTTTGAAAGTTTAACACAAAACAGCAATTATTTCAGGTATGTTCACTGACTCAGTCATCCAAATGTAACTGTTCTAATGTGCACACACAAGACTGACAAAACTTAACCTTGGATACTGAGATCAAGAGTCAAGTTTTTCATCATTCTGATTACATGAATCTTTGTATTTGTTTTCTTTTTTCACTTACAGAGGAGAAAAAGACTTTACTTATGTCGGTGAGTATAAAATTCAATTAAAATATCTAGAAGAACTAGATGCAGATATACACTTCAAAGTAGTATGGGTTCTAGTCTGATTGTTTTTGCTATTAAAATGACATGGCGTTCCTTAGGAAAATTCTCATTTTTTTGTTTTATTGTTTTAGGTTAACTCTATACCATATAACATTTTAGACTTGCCTACATAGAATGTATTTGCAGACAAGTTTTATATGACTCAGATGATGAGTTTTGTCCTAGAAAGGTTAGAAAAGGTTTTGGGAGGAGAGGAAAATGCTGGATACAAGCATTTTCTGCTTTTTCCATATTGTTTATTTACCTTTTTACCACACAATCCAGAGTTTTAACAACCCTGAAGAAAAAGCCTTTTGAAAACATTGTAGGGAAAAGGAGAAAATGCTGGTAACCAGCATTTTCTCCATTTCCCACAATGTTTTCTACCCGTCACAGAACAAATTTCTATTTTTGAGTCACGTTTATTTTGTCTGCAAATGCTTTGAATTTGGACTAGTTTAAAATTTTGTCGTTTGGTAAAGAGTTAAAGCCTCTTTCCTTGGGGTATTTAAACTGAGGATTTGTGGCAAAGGGTTAAATATACAAATGTAAAAATTGTAAAACTTGGCTTATTGTTATTAGAATGTTTTCAAGCTTCAAGTCACTTTTTCATTATTTGACCATATTGATCATGATGATTGAAATTTGTCTCTTGGTCCTGCCTGTACTTAGATTCTCTCACCTTGCTCATTTTAATACCTGGCAAGTGACATTTATCCTGGTAAACTTAATAATTGTCTTGGTAGAAATGTTGTAGACTGTAAAATGTAATATGATTTAATATCAATACACGATATCAGTACAATTTTAAATATTGAATAATGTACCATTGAGAAAAAAAAGTAATTTCCATTCTAAACATGTTATCAGGACACCTCTAGGTTCTTTTGCATATGGTGTTGATCAAGCATGTAGAAAACTTGTAGTCTGATCTTGTATTGACCTTCAATGAAAGGTAGTTCTTGGTCCAATTCTGTGTGTGATCCTTGTGTTAACTTTCATTTCAAACATCTATGGAACCAACTGTGATCAACCCTCACAGAAATGGTCCTGTTATTGTCGTCTTCAGTATTTCTTGTAAGAAATTGATCCCATAAAAAACTCTGGTTGTCAAGACAACAACTGAGTTGTATTAAGTTTTTTAAAAATACTCATTTCACTTTTTTTTGGCTTTATTTTCTATTACAGACATGTGGAGTGATTTCTGGGCACACTAAGAAGATGTGTACAAGGTTCGCTACTTTCTCAAAATTTGACTGTAATCTGTAAGATCAGCTTTTCCCTAGTGTATATAGTGTTTTTTGCATCCCCTTCTATACTAAAAAAATATGGACAACTTTATTTGTTTGAGGCCATTATCATAATTGTTGGATTACCATTTTTCATCATGAAATATTATTAGAACAATCTTTTTGTATATATATTTTTTACTAATTGAGCTGTGCTCTGTAAAAAGGAGACTTAATGCATCTGTGAAAAGTAGTTTGCGCAGGCTGACCTGGGCCGATACTTCGCTATTGGTCCATTTTCTGTATGTCAAAGGACCAGTCTACCCCATTATTAAGCTGTTTGTTTGAAAAAATTGATACAGTGGATCCATAAATGTGTGATGTCTTGCCTGGTACAATGCATTACGGAGATACATTAAGCCCCCTTTTGCCAGAATATGACCCAATCATTAATGATTGTGTAGGTAGGGTTAGCGCTTTTACTTTCATTACTTTTGTGATCATTTTCTTCATGTTCAACTAATTTTTCTACATAATTATGTAACTTCTTACCGGGCGGACAGATTTCAAAAACATTGTTGGGTAAAGAAGCATTTGCGATGAGCAGTTATGACACGTTTCCCTGCAGCATTTTTCCAAACCATAGAGAGAAAAAATACTAAGTTCCTTTCCTTCAGAGGTTTGTCCTTTGTGATTTTCATGATTTTGGTAGGTTGAACTCTATACTGCACAACAAAATTTAACAAAATTTAAGTCTCATCCCAAATTGAAAGCGTTTGTAGAATACAAATTTTGCTCAAGTAATTGAATCTGTGTTTGAAAGAGGAGAAGACATTGTGGGTAAAGGAGAAAATACTTGAAACCATAATTTTTGCCTGTTTGCCATGTTTTCAAATGCGTTATTTGTCAGGGTTTTTAAAAGTAGGGATTGTTTGGTAAAAGGTTAGGAATAAGGTGTTGGGCTTACTGATATTGGATTTCTGTTACAGATCCCATAAATGTCCACAACACACTGATGAACAGAGACGTCAAGTCAGACAATACTTACTTGGAACAAGGTACATAATACAGTTGTAACTTTTTTCCTCAATGTAGAAATATTCTTATGTAAACTACAAGTTGGTGGTGGATGAAGGGTGGGAGGAAAGGCAATTTCTCTATTTTTCCACATTGGTGTTCTGCACACCATTACATGTGGGCTATACTTGTAGAAACAGTTTTGCACTTTTTGGAGAGGCAATATAAGAAAGAAACATGGCAAAAAATATGAACCATAATTGGTTGTCTTGGTAGAAGAAATATGTAAGTTTTGCTGTTTACAAGGACTGTTCAAATATCAATGCATCTAAGCAATTTGGTTCTTCATAGGTTCAACTGAAATTTTTATCTTGTTCCCTTAAAGTATTCACCTCAACAGATATACAGTTTCAGTCTCCGGATCCAATCTTTAAAGGCATTTTCATAGTCTTTTTTATGTATACCATGAAGACACTGGAATTCCTTTTCTCTCAACTCTATTTCAACGTGTTTAAAGCATCGGTGTCGGTCATTGATTTCTCTACAAGGTGCAAGACTTTCTAAAAGTAGGAAAAAGTTGATGTGCTCCTCCACCCTCCATATTCACTTGACCTTGCCCCTTGTGACTTCTTTTTGTTTCCAAAGCTAAAAAAATACCTTTCAGGTCCAACATTTGTTCAGTGCAAACACCTCGGTTCTGCAATATTCAAGTGTCTTCAAAGTATACCTAAAAAAGACTATGAAAATGCCTTCAAAGATTGAAACAAAACCAGCATTTTCTCTTTTCCTACTACATTTTTAAAAGTCATCTTTTTAATGAGATCACTTGGTAAGCAATGATAGCTTGTCATCATTTTAACTTGTTCTTTCTTTTCTCAAATTTTGATTTCCATTCAAAACAGAAGCACTGTAGATGATGACGACCAAGTGGACATTGATACCTATGTAGATGGGGACAGTCAGTCTTTAAGAGAATCTCTACAGTGGGAGGCTGCATCTAATGCTTCATCTCCCACTGACTCTACTTCAACTGTAAATAGTAAGTATAAATACATTACCTACTACCGTACTTTCTGTACAAAAAGAGTAATGTTAATGACGACAAAACAGACATGTAGATTGGGACAGTCAGTCTGAATGAGAATCTCTAGAGTGGGAGGCTTTATCACCCACTGACTCTACTTTAACTAACAGAAAGTATTACAACACATCTCCCACTGAGTCTACTTCAACTGTAAATAGTAAGTATAGAGGGCATTACCTACTACTTTCTGTACAAAAAGAGCAATGTTGATGATGACAAAACAGACATGCAGACTGGGACAGTCAGTCTGAACGAGAATCTCTAGAGTGGAAGGCTTTATCACCCACTAACTCTGCTTTAACTCTTTACCATAAGACAAAATTTTAGCCTTGTCCAAATTGAATTTGCAGACAACAATTTCATTGTGGCTCAAATGGTGCAAATTTCTTTTGATAGGGTAGAAAACATTGTGGGAAAAGGAGAAAATGCTGGTTACCAGCATTTTCTCCTTTTCCCACAATGTTTTTAAAAGGTGGCATTGTGCGGTAAAGGGTTAACTAACAGAAAGTATTACAACACGTCTCCCACTGACTCTACTTCAACTATTGGTAAGTATTACAAGACATCTCCCACAGACTCTGCTGCAACTAACAGTTAGTATTAAAACACATCTCCCACTAACTCTGCTGCAGCAAACAATAAGTATTGAAACACATCTCCCACTAACTTTACTGCAGCTTACAATAAGTATTACAACACATCTCCCACAGACTCTACTTCAACCAACAGTATTGCAACACATCTAATAACTCTACTGTAACTAACAGTTGGTATCACAACAAATTTCCCACAGACTTTACTTCAACCTACAGTATTACAACACATCTCTCACTGACTCTACTTCAATGCACAGCAAGTATTACAACTCCCACAACACATCTCCCACAGACTTGACTTCAGCTACCACTAAGTGTTACATCTCATGAACATTTCTAAAACAGAAGTGCTGGTGTTGATGAAGACAAATAGTACATTGACCATACTTCATCTCTTACAGACTGATACAGGGTGTTTCACAATATATGGCCATATTCTATAAGCTTGTCATTTCTACATGGCATTTAATTAATCCAAGTGAAACCAACTGCCTTTTGCTTGACAAATTAAACTTTTATTTGATATACTGTATACTAGTAAGTGTTTTTCTCTGCGGTTATTTACTTTCACCTTTATCTGCAGACCATCTCAAGGCCACAGAAATTAAAAACACAGATTATAATGTCCGATTTTGTCTTTCGACAATACAGCATAAAAAACATGGACGACTTCCGGTTATAGGGTTATGTATAAAACACCAGTGTGGTCAATCCCGCTATAAACTGGCAATATTCATTGAATTACATTGATCTTAAGGAAATGTCAATCAAATATGTCTTCTTAATACAAGTAAATGTTAGATTAAATCTTTTAATGAAGATTCAACATTTAATTAGAGGGCCCTATTGTATAAAATGGCTGATTATAATTCCGGTAATCTACCTGTAATTGTTTTCGCATCTAAGTGTTAACACTACAAATCAAATACTCACATTTCAAACATGACAATAGGTCAACACTTAATCGTTTTACTTGCACTAAATTATTATATTGTTGTCTACCATAGTTGAACAACTTTGGGAAACTCATAATTGTTTTGATAGATGTATAGATTTCAGATTATTTAAAAAACATGTATATGACTAAATCTCTCAAATATTCTTTTATAAAATAAACATAGAGGTGGCCATGGCCACTTTTATTTCATAAGTGTTTCCTTTAGAAGGGGTGTAAACTTTTCCTTCAGAGGTCCCCACAAGGAAAAATCCAGGGGACTCTGGTCTGGCAAGTGAAGTGGCCATTATATGATGACTTGCATGGGACATGGATCACGGATATGCATTGAGCACCCTTTTGCCAGAACATGGCCATATTTATTTTCTAATTTCAGGTAACAATTCCAGTTCTAGAAAAAGGCATGGAAAAAACAGTTCAAAGTCATCAAAAAGACGAAAAATAAATAAACTTCACAGCAGTTTAGGAAATGATCTGCATCAGATGCCCACCTTGTTTGATTTTGAATGATAAGTGCCTTGTGCTTAGATGGGTATTAAAATCAGATGGGAATTACTCTGTATCAAACAGTCCTAAGAAAGAAGGCATGGAAAACACTGAAAGGGGGGGGGGGGGGGAAGAAGCACAAAATGCTGATAATCAACTACAGCCAAATGACAAATGTTAAAACTCATCAAAATTCAAATCTGCTGCAAAGGACGGATTAAATGTGGCTCAGTTGATGAAACCTGCCTCTGAAAGGGTAGAAAACATTAGGAAAAGGAGAAAATGCTGGTTACCAGTATTTTCTCCTTTTCCAATAATGTTTCCAAAAGGCTTTTTTCCTAGGGTCGTTAAAATTCAGGATTGTGTATTAAAGTGTTAAAAGACAAGTTCAATCATTTGAACCAGATGTGAAATTTTTTCCTCGCACAGCCTACAGTTGAGACATATTCCAAGGTCATTGTTTTATCATGCTATAACTGTCTTTCATCCTCAAATTAAACTGTGTGTGTGTTTTAAAGGCCACATTTTCAGTCCCATGCCCATGAAATTCAGAACAATTGTCTTTATATCCTGGGCAAATTTTGGGAAAAAAAGCAGGTCAGTAGGTCAAATGTTAGAAAACACAGTGAGTGCTCTTTCATGGTGTCTAAATTTTGGTCTTGTTAATATTTTGTTTCTAAATAAACTTAATA
The DNA here is from genome assembly GCA_945859785.2 of Tridacna gigas. Taxonomy (NCBI): domain Eukaryota; kingdom Metazoa; phylum Mollusca; class Bivalvia; order Cardiida; family Cardiidae; genus Tridacna; species Tridacna gigas. The sequence goes on from OX244035.2 coordinate 58,218,682, forward strand.
TTTATCTCTTAACCAGCTACCACATGACAAAATTTTACACTTGTCCAAATTGAAAGCATTTGCAGATGACGTATTAGGTATGGCTCATATGGTGAGATTTGTCTGTAGAAGGACAGAAAACATTTTGGGAAAAGGAGAAAATGCTGGTTACCAGTATTTTCTCTTTTTCCCACAATATTTCAAAAGGCCTCTTTCTCAGGGTCATTAAAACTTGAGATTGTGTGGTAAAGGGTTAAAGGTAAAGAGGCTTAGACGAGTGATTTCGGGCCATCAAGGACATAGCCAGGATTTTGAAATCATTATGCATTCTGACATAACTGATATTAACCCTTTACCAAACAATCCCGGATTTTAACGACCATGAGAAAGAAGCCTTTTGAAAACATTGTGGGAAAAGGAGAAAATGCTGGTAACCAGCATTTTCTCCTTTTCCCGCAATGTTTTCTTCCCTTCCCAAAACAAATTTCAATTTTTGAGTCACATTAATTTTGTCATCTGCAAATGCTTTTAATTTGGACGAGTCTAAAATTTTATCGTCTGGTAAAGAGTTAAACAATGAGAATGACATTATTCTCTGAAGTGACAAAAAGAATGTTCAATGATCTGCCATTACACACTTGACTACTGTTCGTTAACCTGAAAAAAATGGTTAAATATTGGAAGATATTTGATTTGTTTAGTCCTTTATTGATGATGGTTTAGATAACTGTGATAACATAGAATTTTCATTTTATGTGTTGAGCTCATTTTCTTCTGAGCCTAGCCCTGGTAGCTCAGTCAGTAGTGTACAGGACTTGAGAACAGGGGGTTGCTGGTTCGACCCCTGGCTTGGCAAATTTCTTTCTGAGGACTGATGACAGTCATCAGGACTGAATTCATTCCTTAGTCACTGCTGACCATTGTTTCAACATTGGTTATGTAGGAAAGCAGCCAGTGGCTTGGAATGAATATTGTGAGTAGTACTGGAAAAAGAAACTCCAGGAAAGCATGGACAGGTGCTCTGGCTGCCACAATAAAACAAATAATGTTGAAAACAGCGTTCATTAACTCTTTAACACACAATCCTGAGTTTTAACTACCCTGAAGAAGAAGCCTTGGTGGTTCCCAGCATTTTCTCCTTTTCCCACAATGTCACAACCCTATCAAAGACAAATTCCATCATTTGAGCCACATTTAAATTATCATCTGCAAATGCTTTCAATTTGGACAAGTCTACTTTTTTGTCGTTTGGTAAAAAGTTAAGTACATGTAATCATTACCTTCTGTAAAAAAATAGTGCAGCATAGGACTAAGAAAACATACACTGTGGATAGTCAACACAAGTTTAGATTTAACCCTTGAAGCTCTGAGCCCCGACTTGGTTAACACTTTACCCACAACCAGTTGTATGTAGCTCAAGTAATGATATTATCATTGAAAGGGTAGAAAACATTGTGGGAAAAGGAGAAAATGCTGGTCACCAGCATTTTCTCCTTTTCCCACCATGTTTTCCAAAGCCTTCTTTCTTACGGTCATCAAAGCTTGAGATTGTGAGGTAAAGGGTTAAGCAGCATCTGCAGATGGTATAAATCAAGATCAGACTGCATAGGATGTGTGAGCTGATCTTGCATCTACACTGTCTGCCCCTATTACAGATATTCTGATAAAACGGCCCATTATACGGCAAATATTTTGTGACCTATCAAGAAGTGTTTTGTTAAAGGCTATTTCCTTTTGCATAGTATTTTAAAGGTCCATCCTAATCTGTAAGAGGAAAGTTGCCTGTATAAGGTAATGAGTTATCTCGCATAACTATTGTTAATTATGTAAGGTGAAAACAATAATCTTAAAATTACTTGTTTATCTTGATGTTAATAAATGTGGAAACTTCAAGCATTATTTTTGGTCTCAACAGAACTTGGGTACATGTAGAGTGAAGCAAGGTCATGAATTCTTATGAACTAACTGGCTTCTAAGATAATCCATCCATCATTAAATTATGATCATGATCCTGCAGGTGGTCATTAACATTTCAGTGCAGATGCAAGCTTTCAGTGACTCAGGGTATGTATCCAGGTCATTGAATGCCTGCACTTGACCGAAATCAAGCGTTCTCCCAATAAGGCTCCTGATCACAGTTCTTGGCTAACCTTCTGTCGACCAAACACACGCCAAACACAATTCCTTCACTTAGAGGTCTGAAGTATCAGCCTGAAATGATAAAGAGCAATTAAATGCAACAGCATAATCCTAATTCTTACGATTTTATCAAGAAATCATGTTCAACTTGTGAAATAGTGAAATTACTGACCTATACAGGCAAGTGGCATGGTCGGAAAAAAACTGCCAAAATAAGCCATTTTAGCCTATTTTCCAAAATTCACAAATTCCAAACCCCTGAGGCTAGCCTGAAAATGCTAAGCTAAATTGAAACTCAAAACAATACATAATTCGGGGGTAGAATCAAAAATAGCACGTTACCATGCTGATTTTTCGCAATCTTTCACGGTATCAGTCCACCATTATTTTTGCGGCTAAAGCTAGCCACTAATTCCATGAAGCCTCACTTTCGCATTTGGGGTCAAAACTAATGGAACAAAGAAGGAACGTCATGACCTCCCGTTTTGAAGACAAACTAAATGCTTTTTTCCAATAATCTTACACAATTCATGGGTGTAATGAGTACTCTTCTTATCAAAATTGCATTCAAAACTAACCTTTCTCCATTATTTCTAATTTTGACCATGGCCAATTCGAAACAAACTGTTTACATGTGCCTTAAGCTTCTCCCAATAAGAACAATAACGGTAACTCTGTATTGACTATACCTGGACTATTCGGCCCACATTCAGTTCGAAACTTAATAAAATCGTCAAAAGGTGATTTCGAGCACCATTTTGAGAGGGTAAGTATGGTATAATGAATAAATTTGCCTAGTTCTTTACGACCACGCTGCACGCAAACTTGTTTATTGAACAGAATGGTTGATGAAATTAATAAGATCTAGATCTGTTCAGTCTAAAGATCGGACAGTGGGAACAGAGAATAGAATACCGGTAAACAGGTTATTTTGTTGCCATTTATGCCAACTGTACATATCAAATTTTGGTGAATTTAAAGCTACAGAGAAAAAATATGAAACATGTACCTCTGAAAACACACTTGTAGTGGTAACTACATTTTTTCCTCTACTTTCGGAATGCGTGACGTTGTTATGACGTCATTTTCAGGGGAAGTAAAAGACGATTTTCGATTAAAGGTTTGATGTCAGGATCTTCATAAAGAGGCACCAGAAGGGTTGGCTGAGTATCGTTTTGTTCATTTTGCACCGCGGAAAGAATAATAAAAAAAAAAACCCTATGATTGCAGGTACTGCCCCATCAAAGGATATTACCACAATCATACAGGATGCCTGTTTTACAAACTGTGCTACAAGAGTAGGTGTCACAATCCCCAGGAAGCCTTAGTCAGTTCATTGTGAATCTGCTTATTGTTATATTGCAACAGGAGGCTCAAGAGGGGTTGGTAAATGTCTATTTGCTACTTGAAGATTAACATAGCACCTCAGATATATTATTATTATTAATAATAATAATAATTATTATCCTGTGACTAGATTCATTGCTCCATTAACCTTCCAACCTGACTGATGGACCTACCTTCCAACGCCACCCATTAATCCAGCCAACCAATCTACTGATCCAAACAATGACCTACCCACTTACCTACCTACCTTCAACCAACCTACCAACCAACCACCTACCGACCCAAATACCTACAGGTCTACCATTCTCCTACTTAGATTTATTGATTAACTGACCTACAGGTCTACATACCTGCCTCCATGCCAACTGACCAAATGACTGACCGACAAACGGACCTACTGAATGACCAAACTACCTATCCACCCACCTTTCTACCTACCAACTTACCTACCTACCAGCATATCTACTTCCTGCCTACTCACTGGTCTTCCAACTATCCAACCTACCTACCAGCTTACCTACATATCAGCGTACATACCTACCTCCAGACTGACAGAACGACCTTACCAACTGACCGACCGACCAACCGACCTACCAACTGACCTACCTACCTACCTACTACCAACCAACCTACCTACCTATTGACCTATCTACAACCATACCTACCAACCTACTATCGACCTACCTACCTACCTACCAATCTAGCTACCTACCTTCCTACCAACATACCTACCGACCCACCAACTGACCTACCTATCTACCGACTGACTGGCCCGACCGACCGACCGACCCACCTACCTACCTACCTACCTACCTGCCTACCGACCTACCTACCTACTGACCTACCTACCTACCAACCCATCCACCCGCCTGTCTGCCTGCCTGCCAAATTGTTTTTTTTTTCAAATTCATTGATAAATGTAGAAGGTGTAGCTCGGACAAGCTCTATGTATGACAGATCTTCAGACCTATCTTAATAAATGTTTCAAATGGCATGTCTACTGGTACAGGAGAACAACTTTGCCAAATTATTTTAAAATCTATTGATAAATGTAGAAGTTGTAGCTTGGACAAGCTCTATGCTTCACAATTTAATCATTTGACTTTGGACCTACCAGAACAAATGTTTCAAACGGCACTACCGGTAAAGAAGAACAATTGTGCCAAATTATTTTGAAATCCAATCACAAATGTAGAAGTTATGGTCCGGACAAATTCGGACGCATGCATGCACTAAAGCACAGACGCACAAACGTACATACACCAAACCCAAATTGTTGCAACTATGTCTTGCTTATCGCAAGCGGACTCGACAAAAATTGCACAAAGAGGGAAAAACATATTACGTACTGTATGAAGACAAGCCAAGCTATGGATCAATTGACCAAACGACCAACCTACCTACCAATTTTCTGATGACCTACCAACCAACCTACCTACCTATCTTATGACCAAACAACCAGCCAATCGTCTGAACTACCTACTGACAGACCATCATACTACCAGACCTACCCCTCAAATGACCTATATATAAACCTACTGAGTTACCTTACTACCTTCTGACAGAATGACTGACCTTTGGACCTGACCAACTGACCTTCCGAACCGACCGACTGACTGACAGGGCTGACTAAGCTGCCAATTAATGGACAAAATGACCTACCTACCTTCCTACCTAATAACCAACCTACCGACCAACTGACCTACCTACCTACCTACCTACAGAGCTACATCCCTTACTTCCCATCTAATGACCAACCTATAAACTGACAGACCAACCAATTGACCAACCAACCGACCTACATACCGAAGTACCTACTGAACTACTTACCTACCTGCCGAAGTACCTACCTACCTACCTACCTACCTACTAAGTGGTAATGCCCCATTCAAACTTATTGTTTTATCATCCATGAAATCCAAATGGTAGGCTATAGGGGTAGGCTATATGGGTAGGTGTCACAATCCCAATGAAGGGGCTAAAGCGGGGTCGATCAGTGATTATTTCATAATTTTTATTTTTACTCAGGGATAGAAAAACAAAAATATTTCTGTGTCCTGTGGTACTGCCCCACTAAAGCTTATTATTATTATTAACCATGCAACCCACAGTAAATATTGGGCTATAGTGGTAGGCATCACAATTCCAATGAAGGGGCTTAAGAGGGGTTTGTTGTGTCATTATCCAATATTTGTCATGTTGCCGCAAAGGTTAAAAAAAAAAATTCTTCTGATCGGTGGTACTGCCCCACTAAAGCTTACTGGTTTTATCATCCCTGATATCCATTGTAAAACGTAGGCTATAGGAGTAGGTGTCACAATCCCCATAAAGGGGCTCCACTGGGGTAGGTCAATGATTATTCAGATTTTCTATTTTTCCTAAGGGATAGAAAATCATAAAAAATCCTATGTCCTGTGGTACTGCCCTACTAAAGCTTATAATCATAATTAACCATGCAACCTATAGTAAATATTGGGCTATAGTGGTAGGTGTCACAATCCCAATCAAGGGGCTAAAGAGGGGTTTGTTGTGTCGTTATCTCATATCATTCATGTTGCCTCGGAGTAAAAAATTAAAAAATATCCCTGTGATAGGTGGTACTCCCCCACTAAAGCTTATTGTTTGTATTATCCCTTATATCCGCTGCAAATAGTGGGCTATAGAGGTAGGTGTCACAATCCCCATAAAGGGGCTCCAGAGGGGTCGGTCAATAGTTTTTCAGATTTTTTTCCCCCCAGGGATAGACAAACAAAAAAAGTCTCGTGTCCTGTGGTACTGCCCCACTAACGCTTATTATTATAATAAATCATGCAACCTACAGTAAACATTGGGCTATAGATGAAAGGGCTCAAAAGGGGTCTGTTGTGTCATTATCTAATATTTGTAATGTTGCCTCGGAGGTAAAAACCCAAAAATATCCCTGTAATAGGAGGTACTGCCCTACTAAAGCTCATTGGTTTTATCATCCCTGATATCCACTCCAAATAGTGGACTATAGGGGTTAGAGTCACAGTCCCCATAAAGGGGCTCCAAAGGGGTCGGTCAATAATTATTCAGATTTTTTTATTTTTCCTCGGGGAAGGAAAAACATAAAAAATCCTTTGTCCAGTGGTACTGCCCCACTAAAGCTTATTATGATACTTAACTATGCAACCTATAGTACATATTGAGCTATAGTAGTAAACGTCACAATCCCAGTGAAGGGGCCTAAGAGGGGTCTGTTGTGTCATTATATAATATTTGTAATATTGCCTCCGATGTAAAAAATAAAAAATATCCGTGTCATAGGTGTACTGCCCCACTAAAGCTTATTGGTTTTATCATCCTTGATATCCACTGCAAATAGTGGACTATAGGGGTAAGTGTCACAATCCCCATAAAGGGGCTCCAAAGGGGTTGGTCAATAATTATTCTGATTTTTTTATTTTTCCTCAGGGATAGAAAAACCTAAAAAATCCCGTGTTCAGTGGTACTGCCCCACTAAAGCTTTTTATCATAATTAACAATGCAACAGACACTTTATACTGGGCTATAGTGGTAGGCGTCACAATCCCAATGAAGGGGCTCAAAAGGGGTCTGTTGTGTCATTATCTAAGATTGATAATGTTGCCTCGAAGGTAAAAACCCAAATATATCCCTGTGATAGGTGGTACTGCCCCACTAGAGCTTATTGGTTTTATCATCCCCGATATCCACTGCAACTAGTTGGCTATAGGGGTATGTGTCACAATCTCAATAAAGGGGCTCCAGAGGGGTCGGTCAATAACTAGTCAGATTTTTTATTTTTCCTCGAGGATAGAAAAACATAAAAAAAAAAAAAATCCTGTGTCCTGTGGTGCTGCCCCACTAAACACTAAAGCTTATTATCATTATTAAACATGCAACCTATAGTAAATATTAGGCTATAGTGGTAGCCATCACAATCCCGATGAAGGGGCTCAATAGAGGTCTGTTGTGTCATTATCTAGTATTTGTAATGTTGTCTCGGACATGAATAACCAAACTATCCCTGTGATAGGTGGTACTGCCCCACTAAAGCTTATTGGTTTTATCATCCCTGGTATCCACTGCAAAAAGTGGACTGTAGGGGTAAGTGTCACAATCCCTATAAAGGGGCTCCAGAGGGGTCGGTTAATAATTATTCAGATTTTTTATTTTGCTCCGGGGATAGAAAAACATAAAGAAATCTTGTGTCCTGTGGTAATGCCCCACTAAATCTCATTATCATAATTTAACATGCAACCTATAGTAAATATTAGGCTATAGTGGTAGGCGTCACAATCCCGATGAAGGGGCTCAAAAGGGGTCTGTTGTGTCATTATCTAGTATCTGTAATGGTGCCTCGGACATTAATAACCAAAAGTATCCCTGTGATAGGTGGTACTGCCCCAATAGAGCTTATTGGTTTTATCATCCCTGGTATCCACTGCAAATAGTGGAATGTAGGGGTAAGTGTCACAATCCCCATAAAGGGGCTCCCGAGGGGTCGGTCAATAATTAAACAGATTTTTTATTTTGCTACGGGGATAGAAAAACATAAAAAATCTTGTGTCCTGTGGTACTGCCCCGCAAATGCTCATTATCATAATTAAACATGCAACCTACAGTAAATATTACGCTATAGTGGTAGCCGTCACAATCCCTTTGAAGAGGCTCAAAAGGGGTTTGTTGTGTCATTATCTAATATTTGTTATATTGTTACGAACTGGCTTAATGTAGTAGCTGGGAGTAGAAATGACCCAAGACCCTGAGTTGTGTTTTAACGTAATACAGCTATGTGGTGTATTCTGAATTTAATTCAAAGTATAAAGCGACAATATTCAGTGGGAATAATTATCAATAAACAGCTAACAATAGATGAGACTAGAGTTAAAAATACATGTTCTGGCAATTTCAATGAGTAGACCTAGATCTAGTTTCCCTTTTGATCTCAGAGTTTGGTATAAAAAGTAGACAGATTTATAATACGTAACGAACCGGCAATCTAGAAATGTTACTGTTAAAATTCCTCAAACAAAGTCAAAATAGTTCTGATGCAAATGACGTGACCGAGTTCTACAAGCTCAAGCGAAAGGAATCCTCGAACACGCAAAATCACGTTGCTTTTATAGTCTCCAGCCAAGCCACTGGCCCAAAAATGGTAGAACTACCCAGTTTTGGTAGAAGCTACCAATATCTGGCGGAAAGCTTGCTACCGAAATCGGGTCGCTACCAAAAACTGGTAAAAACGTCTACCCAAAGCGGGTAGAAAGGTTGTGAGAAAATGGCCGTGATCCCGTGTGAAAGTTAACACCACCAAAGTTTAAGACAAAATAAAAGGGATAAATGCAGTAGCTATGTGTACCTAACAAGTAAAACTGTATAGCAGGATATTTAAACTTGCCGCCGAAGTGATGTCATCACCTTCTCGAAGCGTAACTATCCCACCATGCAAAGTTTAAAGATGGCTGACTATGGCTAGTTTTGGAATCTGTACAATGTTTTCAATCGCTAAAACGTGCGAAATATTCAGGGATAAGTGTGATAGCCTTGCTAGGATAAAGCTAAAGTGACATAAATTACACAAAAACAACATTATGAACATACATGCTAGGATTGACACGATCTAGTGCAGTATATTCAAGCAAACAAGTCACGTTGACAGAGTGAAGGTCATTTACAGTGTAGCCTGGATTTACCACATTCAACTCTGGAAAGGACCTACTAGAACGAAAGGAACTACCATTTATTTCATGCGTAGACTGGCTGTTTATTTGGACTGAGCCAATTTACTCACTTAATCAATGGTTAGTTGCCATAAACACCCTTAGATGACAGAAATGGAAAATATGAACTGCACATGAAATGACTAGAGAAAATCAAAGGTAAAGTTTCTGTTGAGAACTGTTCACAGTTGAACGTTACAAGTTACACAGTTTATGAAAAATGTTTAGTCCTTGCTTTACAGTAATAACAACCCTGGGGTGTTTCAATATTGTCCCGGAGATAAAAAACCAAAAATATCCCTGTGATAGGTGGTACTGCCCCACTAAAGCTTATTGGTTTTATCGTCCTTTATGTCCACTGCAAATAATGGACCATAGTGGTACGTGTCACAATCTCCGTAAAGGGGCTCCAGAGGGGTCGGTCTATAATTAAGAAGATTTTTTTATTTTTCCTCGTGGAAAGGAAAACATAAAAAAAATCTTGTGTCCTGTGGTACTGCCCCACTAAAGCTCATTATCATAATTTAACATGCAACCTATAGTAAATATTAGGCTATAGTGGTAGGCGTCACAATCCCGATGAAGGGGCTCGAAAGGGGTCTGTTGTGTCATTATCTAGTATTTGTAATGGTGCCTCGGACATTAATAACCAAAAGTATCCCTGTGATAGGTGGTACTGCCCCAATAGAGCTTATTGGTTTTATCATCCCTGATATCCACTGCAAATAGTGGGCTATATAGGTAGGTGTCACAATCCCTATAAAGGGGCTCCAGGAGGTCGGTCAAGAATTATTCAGATTTTTTTATTTTTCCTCGGGGATAGAAAAACATAAAAAAATCATGTGTCCTGTGGTACTGCCCCACTAAAGCTTATTATCATAATTAAACATGCAACCTATAGTAAATATTAGGCTATAATGGGAGGCATCACAATCCCGATGAAGGGGCTCAATAGGGGTCAGTTGTGTCATTATCTAATATTTGTAATGTTGCCTCGGAGGTAAAAAAACAAACATATCCCTGTTATAGGTGGTACTGCCCCACTAAAGTTTATTGGTTTTATCATGCTTGATGTCCACTTCAAAAAAAAGGACTATGGGGGTAAGTGTCACAATCCCCATAAAGGGGCTCCAAAGGGGTCGGTCAAGAATTATTCAGATTTTTCATTTTTCCTCGGGGATAGAAAAACACAAAAAAATTTCGTGTCCTGTGGTACTGACCCACCAAAGCTTATTACCATAATTAACAATGCAACCTACAATAAATATTGGGCTATAGTGGTAGGCGTCACAATCCCGATGAAGGGGTTCAAAAGGGGTTTGTTGTGTCGTTATCTAATATTTTTATTGTTGTCTAGGGGGTAAAAATAAAAAATATCTCTGTGATAGGTGGTACTGCCCCATTAAAGCTTATTGGTTTTATCATCCCTGATATCCACTGCAAATAGTTGGCTATAGGGGTAGGTGTCACAATCCCCATAAAGAGGCTCCAGAGGGGTCAGTCAAGAATTAATCAGAACTTTTATTTGTCCTCGGAGATAGAAAAAACATAAAAAAAAAATCCCGTGTCCTGTGGTACTGCCCCACTAAAGCTTATTGATTTTATCATCCCTGATATCCACTGCAAATAGTGGGCTATAGGGGTAGGTGTCACAATCCCAATAAAGGGGCTCCAGAGGGGTCGGTCAAGAATTATTCAGATTTTTTTATTTTTCCTCGGGAATAGAAAAACATAAAAATTTATGTGTACTGTGGTACTGCCCCACTAAAGCTTATTATCATAATTAAACATGCAACCTATAGTAAATATTTGGCTGTAATTGGAGGCGTCACAATCTCGATGAAGGGGCTCAATAGGGGTCCGTTGTGTCATTATCTAATATTTGTAATGTTGCCTCGGAGGTAAAAAAAAACAAACATATCCCTGTTATAGGTGGTACTGCCCCACTAAAGTTAATTGGTTTTATCATCCTTGATGTCCACTTCAAATAATGAACTATGGGGGTAAATGTCACAATCCCCATAAAGGGGCTCCAAAGGGGTCGGTCAAGAATTATTCAGATTTTTCATTTTTCCTCGGGGATAGAAAAACACAAAAAAAATTCGTGTCCTGTGGTACTGCCCCACCAAAGCTTATTACCATAATTAACAATGCAACCTACAATAAATATTGGGCTATAGTGATAGGCGTCACAATCCCGATGAAGGGGGTCAAAAGGGGTTTGTTGTGTCGTTATCTAATATTTTTGATGTTGTCTAGGGGGTAAAAATAAAAAATATCTCTGTGATAGGTGGTACTGCCCCACTAAAGCTTATTGGTTTTATCATCCCTGATATCCACTGCAAATAGTTGGCTATAGGGGTAGGTGTCACAATCCCCATAAAGGGGCTCCAGAAGGGTCAGTCAAGAATTAATCAGAAGTTTTATTTGTCCTCGGGGATAGAAAACATAAAAAAAATCCCGTGTCCTGTGGTACTGCCCCACTAAAGCTTATTGGTTTTATCATCCCTGATTTCCACTGCAAATAGTTGGCTATAGGGGTAGGTGTCACAATCCCCATAAAGGGGCTCCAGAGGGGTCAGTCAAGAATTAATCAGAATTTTTTATTTGTCCTCGGGGATAGAAAAACATAAAAAAAATCCCGTGTCCTGTGGTACTGCCCCACTAAAGCTTATTGGTTTTATCATCCCTGATATCCACTGCAAATAGTGGGCTATAGGGGTAGGTGTCACAATCCAAATAAAGGGGCTCCAGAGGGGTCGGTCAAGAATTATTCAGATTTTTTTATTTTTCCTCGGGGATAAAAAATCATAAAAATTTATGTGTCCTGTGGTACTGCCCCACTAAAGCTTATTATCATAATTAAACATACAACCTATAGTAAATATTAGGCTATAATGGGAGGTGTCACAATCTCGATGAAGGGGCTCAATTGGGGTCCGTTGTGTCATTATCTAATATTTGTAATGTTGCCTCGGAGGTAAAAAAACGAACATATCCCTGTTATAGGTGGTACTGCCCCACTAAAGTTAATTGGTTTTATCATCCTTGATGTCCACTTCAAATAAAGAACTATGGGGGTAAGTGTCACAATCTCCATAAAGGGGCTCCAAAGGGGTCGGTCAAGAATTATTCAGATTTTTCATTTTTCCTCGGGGATAGAAAAACACAAAAAAAATTCGTGTCCTGTGGTACTGCCCCACCAAAGCTTATTACCATAATTAACAATGCAACCTACAATAAATATTGGGCTATAGTGATAGGCGTCACAATCCCGATGAAGGGGGTCAAAAGGGGTTTGTTGTGTCGTTATCTAATATTTTTGATGTTGTCTAGGGGGTAAAAATAAAAAATATCTCTGTGATAGGTGGTACTGCCCCACTAAAGCTTATTGGTTTTATCATCCCTGATATCCACTGCAAATAGTTGGCTATAGGGGTAGGTGTCACAATCCCCATAAAGGGGCTCCAGAAGGGTCAGTCAAGAATTAATCAGAAGTTTTATTTGTCCTCGGGGATAGAAAACATAAAAAAAATCCCGTGTCCTGTGGTACTGCCCCACTAAAGCTTATTGGTTTTATCATCCCTGATTTCCACTGCAAATAGTTGGCTATAGGGGTAGGTGTCACAATCCCCATAAAGGGGCTCCAGAGGGGTCAGTCAAGAATTAATCAGAATTTTTTATTTGTCCTCGGGGATAGAAAAACATAAAAAAAATCCCGTGTCCTGTGGTACTGCCCCACTAAAGCTTATTGGTTTTATCATCCCTGATATCCACTGCAAATAGTGGGCTATAGGGGTAGGTGTCACAATCCAAATAAAGGGGCTCCAGAGGGGTCGGTCAAGAATTATTCAGATTTTTTTATTTTTCCTCGGGGATAAAAAATCATAAAAATTTATGTGTCCTGTGGTACTGCCCCACTAAAGCTTATTATCATAATTAAACATACAACCTATAGTAAATATTAGGCTATAATGGGAGGTGTCACAATCTCGATGAAGGGGCTCAATTGGGGTCCGTTGTGTCATTATCTAATATTTGTAATGTTGCCTCGGAGGTAAAAAAACGAACATATCCCTGTTATAGGTGGTACTGCCCCACTAAAGTTAATTGGTTTTATCATCCTTGATGTCCACTTCAAATAATGAACTATGGGGGTAAGTGTCACAATCTCCATAAAGGGGCTCCAAAGGGGTCGGTCAAGAATTATTCAGATTTTTCATTTTTCCTCGGGGATAGAAAAACACAAAAAAAATTCGTGTCCTGTGGTACTGCCCCACCAAAGCTTATTACCATAATTAACAATGCAACCTACAATAAATATTGGGCTATAGTGGTAGGTGTCACAATCCCGATGAAGGGGGTCAAAAGGGGTTTGTTGTGTCGTTATCTAATATTTTTAATGTTGCCTAGGGGGTAAAAATAAAAAATATCTCTGTGATAGGTGGTACTGCCCCACTAAAGCTTATTGGTTTTATCATCCCCAATATCCATTGCAAATAGTTGGCTATAGGGGTAGGTGTCACAATCCCCATAAAGGGGCTCCAGAGGGGTCAGTCAAGAATTAATCAGAATTTTTATTTGTCCTCGGGGATAGAAAAACATAAAAAAAATCCCGTGTTCTGTGGTACTGCCCCAATAAAGCTCATTAACACAATTAAACATGCAACCTATAGTAAATATTAGGCTATAGTGGTAGCCGTCACAATCCCGACGGAGGGGCTCAAGAGGGGTTTGTTGTGTCATTATCTAATATTTGTCACATTGCCTCGGAGGTAATAAACAAAACTATCCCTGTGATAGCTGGTACTGCCCCACTAAAGCTTATTGGTTTTATCATCCTTGATATCCACTGCAGATAGTGGACTATAGGGGTAAGTGTCACAATCCCAATAAAGGGGCTCCAAAAGGGGTTGGTCAATAATTATTCAGATTTTTCAAAATTTTCTTCGGGGAAAAAAAAAATCCTGTGTCTGATGGTACTGCCCCACTTAAGGTTCTTATCATAATTAACTATTCAACCCGCGGTGAATATTGGGATATAAGGCTAGGTGTCACAATCCCTCTGAAGAAGCTCTACGTGGAGATTTGTTTATGCCAACCTATGTATTTTAATGTTGCAACACGGACAACAAAATACACGGGAGAATTTCCAGTGACTAGTGGCATTGTACTACTAACTGTATTTGTCTCAAACTTCTGTAACACCCTCTGTAAATTTCGGCCTACAGTGGTAGGTATTTCAATCCTCATTAAGGAGCCACAAGAGGGGTCAGTTTAAAAAAAAAATTATTCGTAATGCTGCATCATAGAAAAAAAATAAATAAAATAAAAATTCCCTATATCAGAAGGTTTTGTCCCACTAAAGCTTCTTTGTGTCGTAAAATATGGTAACGACTACAAAAACTACAAAAAATGCCCTATATGGGAGGTTATTTGGCGATTTGGGTAGGTGTCGCAATTCCCACTAACCCCCGCCCCCCCCCCCCCCCCCCCCAGACTTTCAGACTAGATTAAACAAAATAATCCCAGATTTCATGTTTAACTATGGGCTAACAACTTGATCATACAGCCTGACAAATAATATGCAGAAACAGTTATCATACCATCGTTACCTTTATAAAAACGTACACCGAAAGTAGTGTAAGCTGATTTTGTCATGGGTCGAAATGGTTATGGGCCGAGGTGTCGAGATACAGTCAATGCAGAGTTACCGTTATTGTTCTTATTGGGAAAAGCTTATTGGGAGAACGCTTGATTTTATCCTGCACTTGGTCTGAAAGCTTAATAAAAACCTGAAGGGTCATGATTGTAACTGAATGATGGATGGATTATCTTGATGGATTCATTCTCTCCTGAAACAAAAGTGCAATGGATAATTCTGCAAATTTTGTTGTAAATTGGGATAATGAGCATTAATTCAGCTTTAACCCTATACCAAAAATAATCGTGTTTTAATGACCCTGAAGAGAAGGGCTCTTGAAAATGTGGGAAAAGGTGAAATTGCTGATAACCAGCATTTTCTCCTTTTTCCACAGTGTTTTCATTCCTTTGAAGACACATGCTATTGTTTGATTACATGGATTTGTTGTCAGCAAATGCTTTCAAGATGGACTAGTCAAAAATTTTATCATTTGTTATGGGTTATGAAAGAAGCACAAGTATAACTTGCTGGCTACCAGCATTCTCTCCTTTTCCCACATTGCTTTCAAAAAGCCTTCTTCTTTAGGTCGATAAAACACAGGATTGTGTGGTAAAGGGTTAATCAGACAAGGATGGGATAGAAGGACAGACGGACTATGCCAGTACACTATCCTTCTGCCTTTCGGCTAAGGAAGAAAAAAATGAATGACGGCCTGAAATGACCACGACTAAATGTCATTGGGCAAACCTTGGCTGATCTGTCGATCAAATCCCTCCACTGTATCACGTCGTGTGATCTTCACATGCACCTTCATCTCTTTGCCAGAAATAGACCTCTTTACTTCTCTTACAATTGTAAGATTCCACTAAAAACACATGAGTCACAGTTTTCAATCAAAATTTTTCAAAATACACTCAAACATTTGCTGTTTGTTCTTTCAATTTTTCATGTGATTTTATCAAATTCAATTGAAAAGTTTGCTGACAGATTGTCTAAATCTAAGTTACTTCACTGTAACTGTTGTTGTCCTGGATAAAGAGAATTTTATGAGTGCCACCATGTTTACAAATGAACTGAATGTTTCTGTAATGGAAAGCTAGATGTACTTGAAAGGGACAAGATTACATGTTAAAATATTGGCCGAGTTGTGATGACTGTACTAAAGATTAGGCATGCTTTCGATGGTAATATATAGTTTTTATTGACAATTCACTTGAAATACAAAAGTAACAACAACATAAAGTCTGCATATATGGTAAAGACAAACAAATAATAAGTTACATCACTACTTCTTACTCTTTTCATGTTCAGTACGAATTGTAACTTTTGGACAGAGTGGATAACATCATGCTGTTCTGAATTGACCCTTTACCATACAATGCCAAGTTTTAATGACCTGAATGAAAAAGACTTTAGAAAACAATACAGGACTCTTCCTAAATGAAAGAATTTGCAGACAACCAATTTAGGTAATGGAATTCATCTTTGAGAGGACTGAAAACATTGTGGGGAAAGGAGAAAATGCTGGTAACCAGTTTTTTCTCCTTTTCCACAGTGTTTCCAAAGTTTTCCATCTCGGGGGTTGTTGAAATTTGGAATAGTTTGGTAAAGGTTAAATTCATGTTGGTATGGTCTAGATACAGCTGGAAAAGTTATTTGCAACAATACACCTTAATTCTAAGGAAAATGTTTCCCACTTCACATGCAAGACCAAATGGAGCACGGTATTTTCCCACTATGTTTACAAAGCTCTGAACTACAGGTGTGTACAAATAGTTCCAAGAGTGAAGTATGTAAAGCACTAGAAATCAGATGAATCGTATTCAAATACTACAGTCAATTTACATGTACATAGCCATGCTCTGGCAAAAGGGGGCTTAATGCATCTCCTCGACGCATGATACTGAGCAAGCTGTCACATGATTATGAAGCCATAAGAACCATTTTGTCTTAACAATCGACTGTATCATATGGTAGACTGGTCCTTTGACTTACAGAAAATTGAACAATAGCGAAAAGTTTCGGCCCAGGTCAGCCTGCGCGGACTGTGCAGGCTGACCTGGAGCAATACTTTTCACAGATGCATTAAGCCCCCTTTTCACAGAGCATGACTCAATTATATTGTTGAAAGATAGGTACATATAATACTGAAAATTTCAAAATCTACCATAAATGAAACAAATACCATTTACCTCATTTATCTTATTATACATGTATACAGAACTGTACTAAATGTATTTACATCCAAAGAAATTGTTCTTTGGCAGTATCTGTAAATAATCACCTTGCATATGAACTCTATACCACACAATGCCCAGTTTTAACAACCCTGAGGAATAAAGCTTTTAAAAACCTTGTGGGAAAAGGAGAAAATGCTGGTCACCAGCATTTTATCCTTTTCCCACAATGTTTTCTATTCTTTCAGAGGACAATTTCATTATTTGAGCCAACTTTGATTTGTCATCTGTAAATGCTTTCAATTTGGACATGTCCAAAATTTTGTCATCTGGTAAAGAGTTAAGCAATTTGTGCTAAAGTCACACAGATTCTGATTTCTATGTATATCTTCAATTTGTTTGGTATTTAACACATTTTGCACCAGTAAACATATTTCTGTATGTCACGATGGCCAATGCATCTATCCACATGTCCCTATTTCTTTATAAGCAGTACCACAGGATAACTAGAAATGACTTTTGAAAATTCACAGTCTCGCGTAATTTCTGTCTTCTGTAATCAATAACTTTTTCTACCACAGCTATCAGCTTGTTACTATAAACTACTATATACTGTTTCTTGTGTAACTCAAGACTTCTTCCTGATGGATTAAGTTTTTTTAGCACACTACTTTTGTAAATATCAAAGTAAAAAGGGAAATTTCCAATTCAAGCCATAATGCTCTCAACTATTTGTTCCTCATGGTCTTAGGAACAAAGGCTAGTTTCAGTAAAGGGTTAAAGTATAAAATTTCAAATAACTGTTTTTATTTTTGTTTGCTCCGTTGCAAAAACACGGGAAGTCCATATACCACTGGGGCGCTGCCAACCAAGTATTTCATTTTACATGCTTTTCTTGCTCTTTGAACTATGGGTATCAGGTGTGAACCATCCTCAGCTGTCAGCCAAGTCCGCAGTAGTTCCACTGTGAATTTGTCAATATCTTTGTCTGTAACATCCCATAAATTGGCCACCATGCATGGACTTTTAGAGACAAAAAAGATATTTCATTGCATTTTATTTCAGCTACAAACAGGTTCTTTTTTACACCACAAATTTTTTTGATTTCTCCATTTTGAAAGCATTTCCAGATAGCTTAGGTGATGTTGGTAAATTATGGGATTTGTCTTTACCTCTTTAACAAACGACAAAATTTTGCACTCAACCAAATTGAAAGCATTTGCAGACGACAAATTAAAGGTAGCTAAAATGATGATTTCTGCTTTTGATAGGGTAGAAAACATTGTGGGAAAAGGAGAAAATGCTGGTTATTTGATTTCTGTTTTTGATAGGGTAGAAAACATTGTGGGAAAAGGAGAAAATGCTGGTTACCAGCATTTTCTCCTTTATCCACAATGTTTTCAAAAGCCTTCTTCTGGGTCGTTAAAACTCGGGAGTGTGTGGTAAAGGGTCAAAAGACAATTTCCATCACCTTTGTATAACTAATGTGTGCTTAACTCCATGCCAAGCAACATTTTTGACATGTGCAAATCAAAAGCACTTGCTGACAATGAATTCAGTGTGGCTAAAAAGATTGAGTTCCTCTCTAAAAGGTTTGAAAAGAACACTTCCCTAAACAAGTTATATATACATGTATAATGATGCTGAAAATGATATCAGACAATGCTCATCTCAAGCATGTATAATATCAGTATTTCTTCCATAGACACACTGTTTTCAAAAGTTCGGAAAAACACAAAAAAGGTCTTTTGCAGAAGGAATGAAAACCAAAGTATTCACAATGACTTACCAGCCAGCCAAGAAGTAGCTTGTCATTATGCCGTAAGGTTCGAGTTGACCTTTGACGAGGAGTTTTCCACTACTACACCCCATCAGTACTGTGACAGCGTGGGCCTGTAGCTTCTCTATCTCACCACCAGGAAAATACCTCCCTCCACTTCCATGACCCAGGTATCTTTAAATAGATCACAGTCCATTATTACTACAATACAGTGTGTGCACAAACCTGTTCTGTGCTATAGAAACACTTTGAAAGTGCTAAACTAGACCTTGTTTGGAAAGTTATTTTACCAACATTAATTCTTTACCAAACTACAAATTTTAGACTTGTCCAAATTGAAAGCTTTTGTAGACATCAAATTAAATGTGATTCACAAACTGAAATTTGGCATTTAGAAGAGTAGAAAATATTGTGGGGAAAGAAGAAAATGCTGGTTACCAGCATTTTCTTCTTTTCCCTCAATATTTTCAAAAGACGACATCTCCCATACTTCTTCGTCAACGGTATCAACACAATTTGGAAGTCATAACTATTACACAAGAGTGTATACAAGTACATTAACCCATTAATACAGGAGTTGTAACAAGCAATCACTGCTCCTTTTTAACAGAGCTGGATGGTTAAATGCAAGAAAAAAGGTGTAAAATAATTATTGGTTGTTTTGCAGTCTGTAATCTATTTTTAGGAAATCAAATACGACATCATCATACTTATTTGTGTATGATCCCACACAACATATGCGTAAATTATCATGGAACATTCCCACAAGCCTTTGCTAAATTCCAGAGTAAAATCTGAAAAACCTTAAAAAGCTACATAGCCCATTACAGAAATACCACTGAAAAATACTCTTTCTGCGTTTGTCTTTCTTCTTTACAGATTATTTGCCAGCTATATTAGCCTTTCTTAAATCATTTTTGAAATTTGGTGAGGTATTAAAAATCAGAATGGTGAATAGTCCCATTTAAGTGCCATGCCCAAGGTTTAAATTAGTTTGTTTAATAGTTTTAAACATTATTTGAGCAAAAGCATGCAGTCCTGGAGTCTTTTGTAACCCTACTGGCATACACATTTCAGAAAAACAGCTGCTTTTCCAGCAAACAGCTGCTTTTCAACATATCATTGTCAAAACACTCTTCAAAGTGAAAGCAGAATGATTCACATCAAAATGGCTGTTGCCAATCCTCAAAATATAATTCATCGAGCACAATATCTGTGAACCATGCTCTGTGAAAATGTGGCTTAATTCATCTGCAAAAAAAATATCAACCCACATCAGCCTGCGCAGACTGCACAGTCTGACATGAGCTGAAACATTTTGCTTTTCTGTAAATTTTCTATATGACAAAGGACCATTCTACTTCCAGGTCCAGCCCATTGTTAGACTACATAGATTTTATGGACCCATAATTATGTGTGATGACTTGCTTGGTATCATGTATCACAGAGATGCATTTAACCCCCTTTTGCTAGAGCATGCTTCATGCAAAACTCTTGAGGCAAAAGGAGAAACTAGCTATTTCTTCTTTCGCCATAATGTTTTCAAACGTAATCTATTCCGAGACCAAAAAAAAAAAAAAGCTGTTCAGCAAGACTAGTAATTTGAGTCAAATTTGAGCTGAAATGTCTTCAATTTGGGTAAGAGTGAAATTCTGTCATCTTGTATAGATTTACCACACAGGAAAAATTTAGGGTAGTCCAAATTGAAAGCATTTGTATCTTTTTCTTAAAGAGCAGAAAACATTGTGAGAAAAGGAGAAAATGCTGGTTACCAGCATTTTCTCCTTGTTCCACAATGTTTTCAAATGCCTTCCTTTCTCGGGGTCATTAAAGTCAGGATTGTGTGGTAAAGGTTTAATTCAAACACTCACATGAGCAGATCTCTTTCTGTTATAGCTTCGATAAACTGTTCTTTTGTTGGCTTGGTCCCACAGATCCCTTTCCAACCAGCTTCACTGTGAATAGTAAACAAAAATTGGATTGAGCCATGCTCTGTGAAAAGAGGGCTAAATACGTCTGCAAAAAGCATTGATCAATCTCAGCCTGTGCAATCCGCCCAGGCTGACATGGGCCGAAATTTTTGCTATTTGTCAATTTTCTTCATGTAAAAGAACTTATGATTCAGACAGTTGTTAGACAAAATGAATTTTATGGATCCATAGCAAAGTGATGACTTGCTTAGTATAATGCATCACAGAGATGCATTCAGCACCCTTTTGCCAGATGATTGGCTCAGATATTTCTCTGTACTAATTATCCATCCATAATTTACCTGGATCTATCTGTCAAAATTGTTTTTTTGAATATACCGTATACAATAGTCAACCTGAATAGCTCAAGTAGTACAGCATGGAACCCTTGGCTTGCCAACTAGAAAATTACTAATGGTCATTCTGACGAAACATAAAACCTAGGTGATGGTGCTAAACATGGAGCACCTGAAAGAACAAGGTGTAACCTGCACCATCCCAGAAAACATAACTAACACTAACAGCTTTCTATGGGCGTCATCCACATAGGCAACCTGTGGGGATGAAGAATGACTGTGAAATTCAATCAAATCTACAGTAAATATTGTCACTGGCCATAGTTACCAGTATTTTCTCCTTTTCCTACAATGTTTTTAAACACATTTCTCTTTCTGAGCAATTAACCCTTTACCACACAGTCCCAACTTTTTAACGACCCCAAAAAAGAAGCCTTTTGAAAACATTGTGGGGAAAAAAAGAAAATGCTGGTAACCAGCATTTTCTTCTTTTCCCACAATGTTTTCTACCCTTTAAGAGACAAATTTTATGTTTTGAGCTACATTTGAAATGTCGTCTGCAAATGCTTTCAATTTGGACTAGTCTACATTTTTGTCGTGTAGTAAAGAATTAAACCAAGCGGTTTTCTTGTAAAGAGTTAATCAAAGACTGAACCTCTTACCTATTAAACCAGTCTTTAAACTGTTCCTCCGTATGGGCTAGGTCACCATCAGGGTTGACTATATAAAATGTACTTCTTGGATTCACTCCCTTGTTATACAAAGAGCTCTCCTGTGTGCAGAGGTAGGAAAGTTGGTAGTAGAGATGGGATAGGCATGGCATTCTTGACACGGATCTTTCAGATAGAACTGGTAAACACTCCCAGGGTAAATGCTGCACATTCTGTAAGTGAATAAAAACATTTCTGTAATAAGTATGTACCCACACACTCCAATGCCTTGAAATAAATACTTTTGAGTCATGTTGACAAATGCTCTCACTGTGACCTTGACCTTTTATATAGAGAACTCCGAATCATTATGGTCATAGACTTAATGGTAATTTCCTGTAGCAAGTTTGAACAATCAAGGTCAAATCTGTTTACATATTGTCAAGAAAAGGTTTCTCGGGTTGTTGGTCAATGTGACCCTAACCTTTGCCACATTGGTCTCAAATATGGTAGGGGTCATCTGATCTCTTGCGTAAATATTGGTAAGAAGTTTGCAAAAGCAAGTCAGACAAGTTTCTAATTCTTGTCCTGAAAAGATTTAGTATACTGAAACTGACAGACTGACATGTGCACAGCAATATCCCACTTTCTTTCAAGAAGGGCTTAAAAGTGAAATGAAAGAATTCAGTTGATAACGGCTCTAGGACACTTAGACTTATACCTCTATATCAGACACTAAAATCTTAGACTCCTCTCAAATTGAAAGCATTTACAGGAAGAAAATCAAATTTGGCTAAAAATGAAGTGATTTCCCTTTGAGGGGCTGAAAACAGTGAGTGCAAAGGAGAAAATGCTGGTTACCAGCATTTTCTCCCTTTTTCATGATGTTTTTAAAGCTCTCCTTCCTCAGGATCGTAAAAACATAGGGTTCTTTGGTGAAGGGTAAAACCACACTATGACAAGCTTAACTCTTTACCAAACGACAAAAATCTATGCTAGTTCAAATTGAAAGGATTTCCAGACGACAAAATAAATGTGATTGAAAAAATGAAATTTGTTTTGGGAAGGGTAGAAAACATTGTGGGAAAAGGAGAAAATGCTGGTCACCAGCATTTTCTCCTTTTCCCACTGTGTTTTCAAAAGGCTTCTTTCTCAGGGTCGCTAAAAGTTGGGACTGTGTGGCAAAAGGCTGGTACAATTAAAAGTCCATAAGATTAAATTCATACAATCTAAAAAAATAACCTTATCTAGAATAAGCACCACATGATGTTGACTGGTTATAGGACTGTCTGGTAGGGAACATTTTTTTACAAAGGAAATCACAGAGTCAACTTGAGTATCTTTATACTGGTCTCCTAGCAACAGTTTAACAAAGGAATGGAACTGTGAATCTGACATCGCACCCCTGGACAACAACATCATCTGAAATAAAATTTGCTTTGAATTCAAATCAAACTTTGTATGGAATACAAAAGTAAACTCATTATGTTCAACAGCTGTTTTGGACAAATTACAGTATGCATGTTCAGTTCAACATAACCTCCTACATTAGCTGCAAACTTTTTTTTGCATCTTGGTGCAGAAAAATTTTGAGAACATTGTGGCAAAACAAGAAATTGTTTGTAACCATTATTTTCTCATTTTGTCTCAATTATTTTACATGTCCATATTTTAAAGTCTTACCAAACGGCAAAATTTTATGCTCGTCCGAATTCAAAGCATTTGCATATGACAAATTAAATGTGGCTCAAATGACTGAATTTGTCTAAGAAAGAATAGAAAACAATGTAGGAAAAGGATAAAATGCTAATTACCAGCCATCCCTTTTCCCACAATGTTTTCAAAAGCCTTCTTTCTTAAGAATAGTTAAACTTGGGATAGCATAGTAAAGTTTTAACAAGGTATGAACAGTTTCACTTAAGATTGTACGGTGTCTATGAAATGCCGTGAGACGCATAATTGTTTTACTAACCTCTAATTTACTATCATCTACATCCACCTTCAGAACTTTTTTAACATCTCTCTTTAAAGCAATAAGGACATTCTCATTACTGATTGGTGGCAAAAACACACATTTCCACGGCTCTATCCAAAACTTTTCCATATTTTCAATGACTCCCTGAAAAGAAAAAAAAAAAGACATCTCATATAAAATATGTTTACATGTGTACTAGTACAGTGTACTGTTAACCCCATACTGACCCCGTAACAAAGGATCCCGACTTTTGACAACCCTAAAGAAGGTTTTTGAAAAAATTATGGGTAAAAGGAGAAAATGCTCACAACCAGTAATCTCCTATTCCCACAATTGTTTTCTACCCTTTGCAACAGAAATGTAATGTTCTGATGAACATTTAAACTATTATCTGCAATTGCTTTCAGTTTGGGCAAGACTACATTTTGCCATTTGGTGAGGAGTTACCACAGTCCTGGTGAAGTATGCTTTTGAAAACATCTGAGCCATGCTCTGGCAAACTGGGGCTTGATGCATCTTTGTGATGCATTATACCAAGTAAGTTATCACATAATTATGGATCCATAAAACCCATTTAGTCTAACAATTGACTGGATCTGGAGGTAAATTGATCACTGGACATGCAGAAAATTGACCTAGAGCAAAAACTTTCAACCCAGGTCAGCCTGCGCCGACTGCATAGGCTGACCTGGGCTG
The DNA here is from genome assembly GCA_945859785.2 of Tridacna gigas. Lineage (NCBI taxonomy): Eukaryota > Metazoa > Mollusca > Bivalvia > Cardiida > Cardiidae > Tridacna > Tridacna gigas. The sequence continues at coordinate 58,243,040 of OX244035.2, forward strand.
CAACCTTTTTGCTATAGGTCAATTTTCTGCATGTCCAATGATCAATTTACCTCCAGATAGCTGGCCTGGGTTGATACTATTTACAAATACATCAAGGCCCCTTTTCACAGACCATGTCTCATCTGTCTATTCCGAAAAATGACAAGCTTTATTTCCATAAAAGTATTACTACCACTAAAGTTATATTTTAAAAATGAATAAGGAACCAATTTCATCTAAAGGAAAAGAAAAGATAGCTCTAACCTGTAGATCTGTGTCTAACTCCACTCTTTGTCGCCACCAATCAGCTTTATCTAATTCTGCTAAACTTCTGTTTCGTAGCTGGACCTTCTGGAAGTCTCTCAGTACATACCGACCCTAAAATATTTAAAAATTTGCCTTTAGTTTGGTTTGTATTGAACACTGTTTAAATAGCTTAGGTCATATCACAGCGGTCAGTGCTCCTATGCATGTGTTTCCTGGTTTTCTCACACTAGTACCGACACAACTTTCTTTCCAAGTCACTGACTACTTTTCTCACATGTATCATAGGTGAGAGGCAAAAAATCCCTGGACAGAAAGTTTGCCTCAACTGGGTATTGAACCCGCAACCACCACGTCATGAGATGTATACTCTAACCACTTAGCTACCAGGCCGAGCACTAGTCTGTACAGCTCTAATATTGTTGTACATCTCTTTCAGCATCATTTCAGTCACATAAAGCCTACAACAATTCTATTGTTCATCTATTTCCTGGGTTGCGCATGGACCTGGCCAAAGCTCTGCAGTAACTTCCCATCTGACTAGTGCCACCAGTTGATTTGATCTCTAAATTTCCTGATTACAAGTTCAACAACATAACTACTATACCACAGAAAGCCCTTTTAAAAATTGGTCATTGCTCTGTCAAAGTGTGGTTAAATGCAGTCAAAAAAATATCTACCAATGTTCACCTGTGTAGTCAGTGCAGGCTGACCTAGATCAAAAAAAAAATTGTTATTGATAAATTTTCTGCATTAAAAAGGACCATTCTTCCCAATGGTTCAATAAACAATATTATGCACCTGTATTCATAACTGAAGGAAAGAAAACAAACCTGAGGAGTGCTGAATGCAGGTATCTCTATCACTACAGGAGTTTTCCCTCTAACAAATCTGGTCAATATAAAGTGTTGACACTTTAATAAGTCACTGATCACTGACACCTGTACAACACACCAGTCTGAAACAGATTAAACAAAACATTACCACAACATACAAATTTCTTTTGCATTGTAACATTTGAAAATATTTTGGCAAAAGGATTTGTTTAATGCCAATTTAACAGCTTAGGTCATATCACAGCGGTCAGTGCACCTACGCATGTGTTTTCTGGCTTCTCATACCAGTACTGAGAGTCACCTGAAAAGAAAGTTTACCTCAACTGGATATCAAACCCACAACCACAAGGTCATGAATCAGATACTCTAACCAGTGAGCTAATGGGTTTTGACGAAATGAGAAATTGCTATCACTACAGGTTTTCCTTGAACAAATCTGGCCAATAGAAAGTGTTGACACTGTAACATGTCATTAATTACTGTAACCTGGACAATAGAACACTCACAAATAGTACAAATAAATCCTATAGATAATTTTTGGGCTTGCAGATCAGGGCCCAAAAATTTAAGTGTCATATTTTGCTCAATTCCCCTAATGGACTCAGTTTCCAACTTAACCCTTTCCCAAACAAGCCCTGGTTTTCACGTGTCTGCAGTACAAGTCTTTTGAAAACACTGTGGGAAAAGGAGAAATTGCTCATAACAAGCAATTTCTCCTTTTCCCAGTGTTTTCTATCCTTTTTGAGAACTTTCTACCATTTTCATCAAATTTAAAATTGTCGTCTGCAAACTCTTTCAATTTGGACCAGTCCAAATTTTGTCGTTTGGGAAAGGGTCAAGTTTAGCTTTCACCAACATTAACAGACTTAAGTAACATTCTCAAATCTTGCATTGACCCAATGTATCAGACTAAACTCATTAAAATAAAGAGACAAACTCAGTTAAAAGACTTAAGTTCATCATTTTGCAGAGCTGAGTCTGAAATGTTTTGTCAATGCAAGATTTGAAAACTTTACTAAAGTTTGTTCATGTAAGTGAAATGCGTCTCTAGTAACGGACCTAAGTTGGAAAATGAGTGTGCTAGCATATTTGAGCAAAATGAAAGAACTAGGGTATATTTATGAAACAGAGCTCAGATAATGGCGTTGAAAATTTTTGTAAATAACTATATGAAATATATGACCCCTGGGGGAGGGTAATCTTTAGAAAATTCTCTTTACCCACCTGCTGGTATAACATCTACCATAGTTTGTAAGCCACTTTCATCTTTCACAAAAAAGAGATCATCCTTAATACCCGGCATGTTTTCTGACATAGCTGCGTCTCTACTCATCCTTGTTGATTGATTATTGTTAGCAGAAGACCTGTTGTATACAATAGAAAACTAATTATTATAATTAACCCTTATCACAACTTCAATTGCCTTTGCTGTACTGACATGTATGCTATACTGAGACAATTTGGCTTTTTCTGTACTGCACTGTATGCTATACTAAGACAATTTGGCCTTTTCTGTACTGAACCATATGCTATAATGAGTCAATTTGGCTCTTTCTATAGTGCACTGTATGCATACTAAGACAATTTGGCTTTTCCTTTGCTGCAATGTATGCTATAATAAGACAATTAGGCCTTTTCTGTACTGCAATGTGCTCCATAATCAGACAATTTGGCTTTTCCTGTACTGCAATGCATGATTTACTGAGATAATTTGGCTTTTCCTGTACAGCGATGCATGCTTTACTAAGATAATTTGGCTTTTTCTCTACTGCACTGTACTCTATACCGAGATAATTTGGCTTTTCCTGTACTGCAATGCATCCTATACTGAGAAATATATGGCTCTTCCTGTGTACTGGACTGTATGCTAAACTGAGATAATTTGGCTTTTCCTTCTCTGCACTGTATGCTATACTGAGACAATTTGGCTTTTCCTGTACAGACACAACTTTCTTTCCAAGTCACTGGCAACTTTTCTCACATGCATCAGAGGTAAGAGGCAAAAATTTACTGAAAAGAAAGTTTGACTCAACCGGGTATCCAACTGCAATTGCCAGGCCACAAGTCGGGTACACTGAGCTACCCCGCTACACTTTAACAATGTGTATCTACTAAACTAATTTGCACACATAAGCTATGCATGGGGAAAATAACAGTGTGGACCATATCAGCCTTACTTGTGTTTCCCTCGTATGACTGCAGCATGATGTCTAAAGGACACAGCGATTGATTCACTCAGTAAATGTGCAGCTCTCCTTGGATTGGTTTGGACATATTTTACTGCCAAGACTTGACACATCTGGGGATACTGTGGGTATGGAGCAAAATGAGAAATACGGCCACACAGCTCTTCAAGAATATCTATCATTTTCTCTTCTTCTTGTGCTGCCTGGATATCTGCAAGAAATTAGAGCAGATACAAATAACTGGACAGAGGTATAGAAATCTACGGGAAGATTGATTGGTGTTATACGCAGCTTTCAACATTATTTCCATCATATCACTGCAACAGCTCACACATTCAAGGATTTCCTGGGTTCCACCAGTTCTACGCTAGGGCTCTGAAGTGTCTTTCCGAAAGACACTCCCACAGGTGATCCAGTGAGGCTTGAACCCGGGTCCTCCAGGTCACAAGTCCTACACTTTACCACCGAGACACGCAGGACCACTAAATCTATAGAATAAACTCTGGTGACATCTTTAGCACTTAACCCTTGGAGTGTCTTCAGAAGCTCTGTTGCTTTAGCAGAGTGCAGATCAGTATCAGACTGCAGAGAACATGCAATCTGATCTTGCATTTAAACTGTGTCACTATTCTGTAAGATATTCTGACAATACATGTATAGATAGCATTGGTATCAGATTCTTTGGGTCCTAATTATTGACTGAATAATCCGGTTCATTTTCCATAGCTCTACGAAATTTAACCTTTAAAAGCACCTTTCACAACTATAGTTGCTTTTATGGCCAGTGTAGACCAAAGATCAGACTGCACAAAACATGCAGTCTGATCTTTGATCTACACTTTCCGCTTAGTTTAAAAATTATAGACAAAAGCTACCATCAAATTGCAATCAACTGGGTCTTATTCCTAGTCCAAATATAGCTGTTGTAATCATTCAGTGCTCCTTAGAGCTTTTGACCGAAGTCTGTAATAAATGTATTGGAGACAGTCATGCTGGGTAAGAGCACTGGCCTTTCACATCAAGGGTTCCTGGTTCAAATCCTGTGATGAGCTTGGTCAAACTTTGGAACCACCCACGTCACGGTGCAAGTACTGGATAATGTTTCGGGGAGCAATAACAGACAGTGACTAATTTAAATTGTAAGAAATTGTTTCACAGTCGATGTAAAATATGTTTCAACTAACAAATTCTCCACTAAATGCTTAGCTCTTTACGACAGGAGCAAAATATAGACTTGTCCAAATTGAAAGGATTTGCAGGCAACAATTTGAATTTGGCTCAAATGATTGAATTTGTCTTTGATAGGGTTGGAAAGAATGTTGGAAAAGGAGAAAATGCTAGTTACCAGCATTTTCTCCTTTTCCCAAAATGCTTTCAAAAGGCTTCTTCCTCAGGGTGGTTAAAACTGGGATTGTGTGGTAAAGAGTTTAAATCGCTGCATTTACCAACAAATACAGTAAAAACTCCGCCTCTGTTTACCTAACTTGAACACAACAAAACTCCATGGCTTGAAATGGGTGTTCAACCAGGACCATACCTACCCAACTGCTTATAAGAAGCAGCTGCTTGATTTCCCACAATATTTACCAACCTTTCCTAAATTATTTCAACCATGCTCTGTGACAATGGGGCTTAATGCATTTGCAAAAAGTATCGACCTATGTCAGCCTGTGCAGTTCACACAGGCTGACATAGGTCGATACTTTTTGCTATTGGTCAATTTTCTGCACCCTAAAGAATCATACTACCCCTTAACACTTTACCACACAATCCTGACTTTTAACGACACTGAGAAAGAAGCCTTTTGAAAACACTGTGGGAAAAGGAGAAAATGCTGGTAACCAGCATTTTCTCCTTTTCCCACAATGTTTTCTTCCCTTCCCAAAACAAATTCTAATTATTCATTCACATTGATTTTGTTGTCTGCAAATGCTTTCAATTTGGATATGTCTAAAATTTTGCCATTTGGTAAAGGGTTAATCCAGTGAATTGTTAGTCAAAATGGACATTATGGATCCACAATTATGTGATGACTTGCCTCATGGATCATGGATCACAGAGATGCATTAAGCCCCCTTTTGCCAGAGCATGACTCATTTTCATTTCTTTCAAATGTTTGTCCTTTATTTATACCTTGCCAAACGATGAAAGTCTGACTGGACCAAATTGAAAGCATTTTTGCAGACAAAGAATCAAATGTTGCTAAATTAATGATTTCTATCTGTGCTATGGTAGAGAACACTGTGGGAAAAGAAGATATGCTGGTTACTAGCATTTTCTCCTTTTCCTGTGATGTTTTCAAAAGCCTTTTCTTTCAGGGTCATTAAAAATCAGGATTATGTGGTAAAGGGTTAATTGGTAATTCTACTGGTAGATGAAGATGACCAGTGCAGTAATCGTTTAAGCTATAAGATACTCACTATTTGAAAAACCATCTGTCTCATTTACCACATCAGCTGAGCAGTCCAGTGACATTCTATCCATGAGAGATTTCATTGAAACTGAGCCACTACTTCTCACCACTTCCATTTCACTACGGTCAAGCAACTTGCAGTTAACCCCTTTGATGGAGAGATTGGTGGACGGTTTTGTAGTGTCTTGCTTTCCCTTCTCTTTCCTCCTAACCCCTCCTCTCATTATCTCTATTGGCTCCAATTCATTGATAGTATAAGGTGGAATATTGTTAGGCAATGTTACCCTGTCTGTATCAGGGTCAGGGTCAAGAAAAGGTTTAGGGCTTTCCCAACCTTCATCCTCCAAATCAGGAAATTCAGAAAAAGACAAATCAGAGCTATTTACATCAATACAAAATTCAATACTGGCATTAAGATGCTCAAATTTGTCTTGTAGTCCCCAAGACACCTCAGAATTTGTGTTTAGATTAACAGTTCTTGCTGTTTCAATATCGCTCCTGAGATTTCTTCTATTTCTAGTAACAGTAATGTTTTTCTTTGAGTTTAATGTTTTACATTCCACTTCAGTTCTTTTTTTTACTGATTTGTCTAGTGGTACAATCACATCATTGTCTAAATTCCCATTTTTCTTTGTAGTTTTTGTACATTTACCTTTCCCCCTTGTCTTGCTTTTAGATTTTTCAGCTGGTGAAATTTCCAAATCATATATGTCTCCTTTCTGCTCCAGTACTGCGGAGGCCACTGCTTTTGCCCTCTTTTCTTTTTTACTTTCATTTGATGTATCAAATGTAGCACCACACACTGATTCTGTCTGTTTATGTGTACTGGTTTTGACTTTGGAGTTTCCTGGACAAATTTCACCACTGCCTTTCTTCTTTCTTCTGGTTCCTTTCTCAGAAACTTGTGTAATACTGTTTCCTTGAATTTCCAATGCATTACTAACTGACTCAGCCCTGATACTTAACTCTTCGGTACTACTTTGAGGATGAACGTTTTCTGTGTTTTTTGTTCCACTGTCATGATTTACCATGTCTGAACGATCATTTTCATGTTTGTCATCATCAGCAATTAAGTTACACTTTAGAAGCCTCTTTGCCCTTGCTCTTACATTTCGACCTTTTCCAATTGTTATTTTAGCTGGTGTTACTGTTTCAGGTGCAGGAAATTCTATGCCATTTTTCAATTTATCTGTATCAACATTTTCAAAAGATCTATCAGACTTTATGTCAGCTTGACACTTCATAGCTTTGCTGACATCTAAAATCCTTCCGTCAACACCATCTCCTGTAGAACTGTCCTCTTCTTTATGGTTATTTATTTCTAAATCATGACAAGTCTTAGTTAGATCACCATTTACATTTTTCTTTCCAATTCTTTTACCATTAAGTTTTGTTTTAGTGCTACTTTTATTACATTCTTCCTCAACAGTACAAGTAACTACAGGCTCTAAAGTATCACTGGTGTCCAACACAAGTTTATGCACTGGGGTGAATGATACCATGCTGGCATCATGTTCACTATCAGTCAAACTTGTTTTGGTGACACTTTGGGAACCTTTCCTAGATCTCGCCTTCCGAACCTTTTTCGACTTAATGCTCTTTGGTGTAACTGGTTTCTGTGTTGGAAACACAATGTCATCCTCATGATCTGACTCCATCAGAAAGTCTAATTTTGCTTGACGCCCAGTTAGTGGTGTTCCAAGCAGCTGATTTAGCTTTTGTTTTTTGGCACTCAAAATCAACTTCTCCATTAATTTATCTGACGTTTCCTGGTTTTCAAGGAAACTTTTTGATTTCATGGGAGTCAAAGGACCTGACTTTGAGTTTGTCAGAGAATTTTGCTGTGGTATCACAAGATCATCATAAGGACAAATATTTTCCTGATCAGTTTCTCTGATATGCTTATCTATATCCTTTGCTTTATGAGGTGTTGAGTCTACAAATGTAACCTTTTTGCTAGATAAAGTGTTTGGTAAATCTGTAAGAGAACATGATTCACTTGTTCCTCCCAAAATTCTTTTGTCACTCAGTTTCACAGAACTAGGTTGTACAGAGTACATGAAAGATGTTGCCTGGCAAAGTGCAACTCTGGTCATCAGTATATCACTGTGTATAACATTGTTCCAAAATCCTTCCGTCTCTAAAGTCTTCAGAGAAGTCCAGAGCTGCTGAACCCCTGAAAACTTCTTCTGATACAGAAGGGACTCTGCATGTAGACACATAGCTTCAAGACTGAGAAATTTCACCTGAGGGTCGATAAAGTCAGTAACTGGCTTATTGTCAAGACATATATTAGCTTGTTTGTTAAGGTCAGTGGTATTGTCAGTTTTGAGTTTCAAAGACTGTGGATACTTCATCTGAAGATCACAAAGAATCCTACCTGCATCTGCTTCCATTTCATACTGTGACAGGAAATCTGATAAAACAATGCCAGCTTTAACATACAGCCTGTGTATATGTACATCACAATGATCTGAGTTTTCTTCCTGCACACATATGCACTGTGGAACCACTAGCTTTGACAACTGTTCACGCTGAGAAGTATCCAATTTTTGTGGTCCTTCATTCTCTAGATTGACAAAACCATTGGAGGGTTTGTCTGTTTCATCAGCATTTATGACCTTGTCATTTGGATTGATCTTAGATTGATCACTGTCTGACTTACTATCTGAACATTTCACAGCTTTCAGTGGTTGTTTCTGAATCTCACCATTCTTTGCTGTATGGCTAGCCTCTAATATACTCTTGATGGCATCAACTGCTGCTATAGATCTTACTCCATTCACTTGCATAGATTCTGTTCTTAATGCCTCAAACATAAACTCACAGGACCTAGAGATAAAACAGGGAATTTAGCTGAGAAAGTATGTGACTCATGGAGAATGATGATGTAGTTGTAAAGAATCAGCAGCACAGAGGTGAGGCACTAGTGACAGTAGAATCACAGCCCTAGGCCAAACCACAGGCCTTTGAAACCCTATTGGTCTATCACAGAACACTAAAATTTTCCTAAGGAAAATGTTGTTATCCCGTGATAGATCAATGGAATTTCAGTGGCTTATGGCCAAACTCAGAATTCAAAAGGTTATAACTCCAGATTGCGAGGCTAGAAATCTCATTGGCTAAAATAGAATGTCTCCACCAATCAAATGCCTAGTCTCTAACTCTACAGTTAAAACAGTAGTCAATGTAGATACTAAAGCCCCTTGGCATCAATGCTGGTTCATTTTCTAGAAAGCTGTCTCTAAGAGTGATTGCTTCAAAATCTATGTTAACTCTTTATCAAACAAGCAGATTTGAGACTTGTCCAAATTGAAAGCATCTGCAGACAACAAATTAAAGATGGCTCAAATGGCAAAATTTGTCAAACAGTAGAAAACATTGTGTAACACCATTTTCTCCTTTTCCAACAATGTTTTCTATTCTATCAAAGACATATCTAATCACTTGAGCAATATTTAATTCATTGTCTTTAAATGCTTTCAATTTGGACCAGTCTAAAATTTTGTTGCTAGTAAAGGATAAGATATCTCCTGAAACAAATCTGCAACAGATAATTTTTTAGACATTCTAGCAAAACATGGCAAATCAAGATGAATCAAGGCTTTGATCTTTAACAGACAACAAAATTTCAGACTAGTTGAAATTGAGAGTCCTTGCAGACAATAACTCAAATGTTATACAAATTGCAAAATTTGTCTCTAAAAAGGTAGAAAACATTGTGGGGAAAAGAAAATTGCTGGTTAACATTATCTTCTCTTTTTTCCCCACAATGCTTTCAAAAATCTTTTACCATGGGGGTTGTTAAAACTCAGGATTGTGTGGTAAAAGATCAATGCATTTAAATATGCGAGGACAGTGCCACAAAGGTAGATGCGGTCAGACCCGTTTTTGCATCTCACGTCATTATTTCTTTTCACCCTTTACTAAACCATCCTGATTTTAACAACCCAAATGGTAACCAGAATCTTTTTTTCCCACAATGTTTTCCAAGCATTTTACATATTCCTTCATTTGACTCGCATTCATTTTGTCATCTGCATGTGCTTTGGATATGGATAAGTCCAAAGTTTTGTCGTTTCGGAAAGGTAAAACATACTGTAATCTTACCATCGTGGTAGCCCCTCTGCTTGAGAAAGTTTGATTCCTTCTCTCAGATAACATTCCGCCATTCTCGGCAAGCCTGTATATCTATACAGCTGACACATATGTAGCAAGGACTGGAGAAATTCAAAAATCAATATCCACTTGTCTGAAACATCATGAGTTGGTTTGATTAATTTTTTACCATATGAGATATTTTAAGACCTGTCGGAGCTGAAAGCACATGCATATGACAAACTTAATATATCTCAAGAAAAAGGATTTGTCTTTGATAGAGTAGAAAGCATTGTGAGATGAGGTGAAAATACTGGTCACAAGCATAATCAGTGCACAGACTCTTTCAATGATTTTTCAGAGGTATCACCCAAAGAGCTCATGTACCTGAGCCATGCTCTGGCAAAAAGGGGTTTAATAATGCATTCTACCGAGCAAGTCATCACATAATTATGAATCCATAAACTACATTTTGTCTAGCAACCAACTGAATCATGAGGTAGACCAGTCCTATTAACACTTTACCACACAATCCTGACTTTTAACAACTCTGGGTAAGAAGCCTTTTGAAAACATTGTGGAAAAAGGAGAAAATGCTGGTAACCAGCATTTTCTCCTTTTCCCACCATGTTTTCTACACTTTCCAAAACAAATTTCAATTTTTGAGTCCTTGTTTTCAGCCTGAACCAGGCTAGACCTTTTCAATGCCTTGCCCAAGGACACTCCCATGAAAAACCCAGCATGTGAAGTGAGAATCAAACACTAGATCTCTAGACTACCGATCAATCAATCACCTTAATGAAAGTGCTATGTAGGACCCCTTGAGCCTTAAAGGATCCCCTGATAAACATATGCAGAGCAGAGTATAGATCATCCATTTATACAACACAATACCGACCTTTTACGACCCTAAAAGAGAAGCCTTTTCAAAACATTGTGGGAAAAGGAGAAAATGCTGGTAACCAGCATTTTCTCCTTTTCCCACAATGTTTTCTACACTTCCCAAATTAAATTTCAATTTTTGAGTCAAATTTACTTTGTTGTCCGCGAATGCCTTCAATTTGGACAAGTCTGAAATTTTGTTGTTTGGTAAAGAGTTAAAGGCAGTATATTGATCAATAGGAAAAAGTTTCCACCCAGGTCAGCCTGCTTAGACTGACATGCGTCAATACCTTTTTGAAATGCATTAAACTCCCTTTTCACAGAGCATGGCTCATTTATTTAGTTTTCTATCAAAGATTTCAAAAGTACTTGACTGTGGCCCTGCAGTGCCTTGCCTAAAGACACTTCCTGGGACCACCCCCCACCCGCATCTTGGATCAAACCAGGATTTACAAAATACAAATTCAGTCCCAAAACCATTGAGCTGCTCATTGATTAAATTCTGTTCTACGCTGCTTTCAACATTATTTGAGTCATTTCATAGCAAAAGCTCACTTATTGGCGTATATCTTTCCTTGTTTTCAACTTGGACTACGCTAAGGCTTTTCAATGCCTTGCCCAAGGACACTCCCCTGAAAAACCCAGAACGTGGACTAAGAGTCAAACAATGGATCTCTGGACTACTGGTCCATCATCTTAATGAAAGCCCTATGTAGGACCCCTTGAGCCTTGGAGGATCCCCTGATAAACATGTGCAGGGTGTAGATCATCCATTTGAGCCATGCTCTGTGAAAAGGGGGCTTAATGCATTTGCAAAAAGTATCGACCCAGGTCAGCCTGCGCAGTCTGACCTGGGTCGAAACTTTTCGCTATTGGTCAATTTCCTTCTACACCAAGGACCAGTTTACCCCACGATTCAATCGGCTGTTAGACAAAAATGGACTTTATAGATCCATGACCACGTAATACCTTGCTTGGTGTCATACATTCAAGAGATGCATTGAGCCCCCTTTTGCAAGAGCATGACTCATTTATACTTTATAACTACATGTACTTGACAAACTAATTGCAAAACCTTGATAATTAACTCTTTACCAAACAACAAATTTTAGACTTGCCGAAATTGAAAGCATTTGCAGACAACAAATTAGAAGATACTCAAAACCTGAAGCTTTTCTTTCAAAAGGTAGAAAACATAGTGGGAAAAGGAGAAAATGCTGGTAACCAGCATTTTCTCCTTTTCCCACTATGTTTTGAAATGGCTTCTTTTTCAGGGTTACTAAAACCCTGGATTATGTGGTAAAGTGTTAAAATGCAAGGCATCAGGCCTTGAAAATAACACTGTTTTCCACAGACAATTTTTCTTGAAAAATGGTGAAGGCAATTTGAAATTCATACTGGTATTCATAGTTATCACCCCTTTTCTACAAGAATGTTTTTAAATTTACTCTTTACCAGACAACAAAATCTTTGACTTGTCCAAATTGAAAGCATTTAAAGTGAACAGATTCGATGTGGGTCCAATGATTGAATTTGTCTTTGGCAGGTTGGAAAACATTGTAGGAAAAGGAGAAAATTATGTTTACCAGCATTTTCTCCTACCACAAAGTTTTTCAAAGGTTTCTTTCTTAGTCATTAAAACCAGAGATTGTACGGTAATGGGTTAGACTATGATGAATGACATGCATACCTTGACTTTTACTGTCATTCTCATTTTTAATCTCCAATTTCAATACTGTCATATGTTGTCTCACAGCCTCGGACGCAAGAGACAAGATGTCCTCACTGACAGGGCTAATCTTGTGTCCATCAGGGAAGCATAAGAACATGGACAGAAGGCGCTTAGCTGTGCCGTTCATCAAGCACATCTTGTGAGTCATACTTCCAGACCTCCGTGTTCCTAAAATTTTACGTAAAATGGCAGCTCCTTCTTCCTTCTGGAAAACAAAAAAAATCATTTTTTAACCCTTTACCACACAATCCAGAGTTCAATGACTCTGAGAAAGAGGCGTTTTGAAAATGCTGTGGGAAAAGGAGAAAATGCTGGTAACCAGCATTTTCTCCTTTTCCCATAATGTTTTCTACCCTATGAGAAAACTTAAGCTCATTTGTACCAACTTTGAAATTACTGTCTGCAGATGCTTTGAATTGGAAGAGTTTAAAATTTGTCATTTAGGAAAGGGTAAAATTCACATTTATGAAACTGTAATTTGATACGGACACAAAATGAATGTAAAGACCTGAATGTTCCTACTAGCAGAAATAGTTCAGTATATTTCAACCCTTTACCAAACAATACCATGTTATTACAACCATGATTGTGGGAAAAGGAGAAAATGCTGGTAACCAGCATTTTTCTCCTTTTCTCACAATGTCTTCTACCCCATCAAAGACAAGCATCCATCATGAACTTACAATGAAAAAGACATGAAATGAAAAAAAAAACAAACAAACAATAAAACTATAATGAGAGGCAGCTTGATAGCCCCACCCAGTGTTTGCAAATGCTTGTTGGCATTTTCTCTTTTTCCCTAAATGTTTTCACAAGCTTTCTTTTACAAGGGCACCACAAAATTATTTTTAGAGAGGATTGGATTAAACCAAGATTTCTTTTGTTTAGGCACTAATTCAGCTCAAAATATATAAAGTTCAAGCTTTATCACATAATCTCTACTTTTAACAACCTTGAGAAAGAAGACTTGAAAACATTGTGGGAAAAGGAGAAAATGCTGGTTACCGGCATTTTCTCCTTTTCCCACAATGTCTTCTAACCCATCAAAGACAACTTCCACAATTCGAACCAAATTTGTTGTCTATATATGCTTTATGTTTGGACTAGTATAAAATGTTGACGTGTGGTAAAGAGTTAACCCTTTACCAAACAATCCCATGTTTTAACGACCCTTAGAAAAAAGGCTTTTGAAAACATTGTGGGTAAAGGAGAAAATGCTGATAATCACCATTTTCTCCTTTTCTCACAATGTTTTCTATCCTTTCAAAGACAAACTTCATCATTTGAGCCAGATTTAATTTGTCATCTGTCATAGCTTTCATTTTGGACCTTCAAAAATTTTGTAGTTTGGTTTTGTCTGTTTGTATTGGAGTTTAACGCCATTTTAACAGCTCAGGTCATATTGTAGGGGTCAGTGACACACCCATGTATTTCCTGGCTTTCTCACACCAGTACTGACACAACTTTCTTTCCAAAGCCACTGACTACTTTTCTCACATGCATCAGAGGTGACAGGCAAAAAATCGCCGTAAGGAAAGTTTGCCTAAACCAGGTATTGAACTCAAAATCACCAGGTCACGAGTCAGATACGCTTACCACTGAGCTACCCGGGCAGGCTTTCCATGTGGTAAATAATTAAGTACAGGAGGGCATAAAATATAAGTACCTTTCCAATCAACAAATGCAGTTCAGCCTTCAACAACATTTTCTCCAATGTTTCCCCCTCCGTCTCTATAGCATTGATCATTTGTTCTGCCTCAACAAACTTGCCTAAAAGCATCAATGCTTGAGCAGTTCTGATCCTCAGCTTCAAAATCTGCTTACTGTTGTCTATGTTCTTCAGCTGTTGACAGGCTATATGAAGTGTTCTATATGCATAGGAAAGCTGTAAAACAAACCAAAAGCAGTACAGTACAATCATAATTAGACTGGACCATGGGTCAAAGTTACAAAACAGAAAATTAGGAATTTTTTGCTGGGGGTCCAGGGGGCCCCTTAGGGCCCCTGATGGGTCCAGGGCAATGCCCTGGCTTGGGATCCAGGAGACTAGTGGCCCCCGGAAGCTCCAGAGACATTGCTTTTTTATTCATGATAAAACCCTTTCCCTGACATCCTCATTTCAAAAAGGCTTCAAGTATTTTCACTCTAAATTTTGATTATCAGATAACATAATACTTAAGTTTTTTGTCTATAATCAAGTGCCATACTAAGGCAGCTAATAAGGATTGATACTTTCAAGCACTGGCTCTGTTAATAATTCACCCTCTGAACTAACTCACATTCATTTATACATAACAGTCTTGTCTACAGGCATGCAGGCATAAGGGTTTCTTTCCATTCGATCTGCACTGTAGTTGATTATTTTATGCATACTTCACAAAATGCAACTCCACTTTCATCGGGCATTATCAACCAGTTGTTGTATCTTTCTCTCTGTTAACACTTTTGTTTGCCAATTCTCACCTTTATGATTTATTTTGAATGAAAATTTGGGGGTAAAAACTTCATTTTTAAAGAGAAAATGATCCTCTCTCCATCTCGGCAGCCATGTTGTGATACAGGACAAGCTTTCACATTAAATAATCATCTATTGGTTGACCGATATATTTTAGTCCAATCAAGACGTTTTTCAAATAGGCAGCCTGAAATGCTCTTACTAATATTCCGAGTATACACGACCACTATACTTGGCTGACTCCGTATTGGAATCTCTGTCACCAGATGTTCGACCAGAGTTATAAATAACCAGGAACAGCCTCAAACAAAGGAAATGCAAAGATGCGTTAAACCTTATAGACACTGCACTCGGAGATCAACTGACATGCAATATGCCGGAGAAACGAGATTTGGAAGGGGTACCCTCTCCTCCCCCTCCAAAATTTCCTCCTGTGATGTAGACGATTTGGAAAAATAACCTAATTGAACCTTGAAAATATGTAATTCCGTAATTATATGGAAAACTTTCACCCATGCTCAACTGGTTGCGAGCATTAATCAAAATTACCTGTGAAAATCAAACTTCACATATTCCACTGATAAAAAAATGAATACATAATTAGCAAGATAAACACAAGCACCACATGCATGTGCCAGTGCTTGGCTGCGGTTTCTTGATTTTCAATGAAAATTCAAAGTTGATAAGGGGCATAACTGTGCCAAAAATACTTTGAAGGTTACCTGTCCCTGTTGTACGAGTTACCCTTTTGATAGTTAACAACTTTGTAGTAATTATCTTCAGTAATAGCAGAGATATTATTAAATGTGGAAGTTTTTGTACAGCAATGCAGATGATGCCAGGGCTTTGACTCGAAGGTTTTTTTTTTTTTTTTTTAAAAAAGCCAAGCTTATAAATAAGATGAAGAAACTGTACATTTTTTCAAGAGAAATAAAATTTCATACATTGAATTTATACTTAACCCTTTCTTCAACAATCCCAAGTTTGAACAACCATGAGGGAGATGGCTATTGTAAATAAAGTGGGGAAAAGGAGAAAATGTTGGTAACCAGTATTTTCCCCTTTTCCAATACTGTTTTCTACCCTATCGAAGATATATACCTTGAATTCAACCACTTGGGATTTGTCATCTTCACATACTTTTTATCTTCAATAAATCTCAAAATTCATTGCTTCATAAAGAGTTAAATGCAATACTGTTAATACTTATAGGCCAAATGGAAAGCATATGACACACCTGTTTCATTGCAATCAATCTTGTACCACAAGATATCATGGTATCAAGACCTATTTCTAGATTGAGCAGCCTCTCTCCTTTCTGATGATTATCTTCTCCCTTCTGTCCATCTCTCGCATAATTTTTAAATGTTGTTTCCCACATTTCAAGTGCTCGTATAAGATATGGTAAATTACACTGTTCTGTCTCCAGCGTATAAGGAGTGTCATATTTAAATGTCTTATTGTCTGATGGCACATTGGTTTGTTGACTTGTTTGGTTTGCTTCCTCCGTGTCATCCTCTTTTTCAAACATATTCAGTGAACACTGACTCTTAAAAATAAAAAGAAAGCCATTAAATGTTAAAATTAGATAAATTTCGAGACAAAAGTCTTATTGTCAACTCATTACCTCCTAAAACAAATTTACAGCAAGTAACTATGAAAATGTCCCTGTGCTAGAACTGTCCCAGAGCAATACCCCTCATCAGTTGCCTAATCACTGAATCAGACAAAAATTCAAACAGCCATAAGTCTTGTAATAGTTGATTAATCATAATTAAAACTGCAGTTGTACAAGTTCATATGGAAGGAAGGATTCCATTAGCCCTTCAACTGCTAAATAAATGAAACAAAAATTTCCAGTCAATAGTAAAATCCCAAACATTGGGATTTCAAAGTTGTTTTCACCGGAAGGAAAATACTGTATCGGAAAGTGTAGATGAAATATCAGATTGCACATTCTGTGCAGTCTGATCTTGATCTACACTGTCCGCAAAAGTGCACTGAGTGGCACTTAGCAGCCTCGGGATTATATTTAAACCATAGGAGAGAAAACAAAGTTGTTTTAACAGAAGGACAGACAATCTAATTTGCAGAACATTCTCCCTTCTTGTTTGGAGTATAAAAACATAGATAATCAATATGAATGAAATGAGGCTAAATGATAAATGAACATGAAAACTACATGATAAATTGATACAAAAACACTCCTGAAAAATAGGAAATAGATTTGTGCGAGAAGTTTCCCTTTTACCATTTTACCGCCCAAAACGGCCTACAGCAACATAAAGAAAACATGTCAGTAGAAGGAAAAGTGTTAAAGGAATATAGCATCACCATATAAAAGGAAAAATAAGATAGTTATACAACGGGTACTCTGTGCCAAGGACCTACAAGGTATAGGAAGTTGCTGATCATTGTGGCAAAGTCCAAAATACGATTGCACAAAACATGCACACTGATACTATCCAAAATGTTGAGATATTGCAAAGTGAAAAAAAA
Source organism: Tridacna gigas (assembly GCA_945859785.2). NCBI lineage: Eukaryota > Metazoa > Mollusca > Bivalvia > Cardiida > Cardiidae > Tridacna > Tridacna gigas. The sequence continues at coordinate 58,260,384 of OX244035.2, forward strand.
CTCAAACATGTTTATCACTCTGCAAATTGACCATTTCATCTATAAAGTAGTATAGATTTCCTAGAACAAATGAAATTTTAGACTTTTGCAAGTTTAATCCTTTACATATAATCCCGACTTTTAACAACCCTGAGAAAGAAGCCTTTTGAAAACATTGTGGGAAAAGGAGAAAATGCTGGTAACCAGCATTTTCTCCTTTTCCCACAATGTTTTCTAACCTTTCAGAAACAAATGCAATCATTTTAGCCACACTGATTTTGTCATCTGCAAATGCTTTCAATTTGGACCAGTCTGAAATATTGTTGTTTGGTTAAGAGTTAACTATTTACCAAACAACAATAGTTTAGACTGGTCCAATTTGAAAACACTGGCAGACAACAATTTAAATGTGACAAAATTCTTGACCTGTCCAATTTGAAAGAATTTGCAGACAACAAAAAAATCGTAGCTCAAATGATGGGTTTTGTTTCTGAAAGTGTAGAAAACATTGTTGGAAAAGGAGAAAAACTAGTCTCCTTTTCCAAAAGCTTTTCAAAAGCTTTCTTCTTCTGGGTCATTAAAAATTGGGATTATGTGGTAAAAAATTAAAAGGGTAGAAAACATTGTGAGGAAAGGAGTTACTAGAAGTTGTCTGCAAATGCTTTTAATTTGGAGTGGTCTAAAATTTTGTCATTTATCTTTTCTCACAATATTTCCATGATCAAAAGTTAAAGAGTTTAAGTCTTTACTAAACCACAAACTTTTTGACTCAACCAACCTGAAGACATGTGCAGACAACAAAATGAGTGTAACTAAAACGTTGATTTCTGTTTTTGATAGCGTACAAAACATTGCAGTTACCACCATTTTCTCCTTTTCTTACAATGTTTTCAAAAGCCTTCTTTGTTCAGGGTCGTTAAAACTCAGGGTTCAACTGACTGAAACAGTTTCCTACTACCTCAAGTGTTTCCTCATGACTTATGATGTACTTTCTGTAGTGTGCAATTGCCAGAGATGATTGTACATTCTCCTTGGATTTATCCAACATAATGATGGCTTTATTCAGAAATTCTCCTGGGGAACTGAAAAACAAAAAAATATTTCATAGTGAGTTTTGCATCATTTTCTTTCTGGTAAATGCCTACTCTTTACCAAACAACAAAATTTGAGACTGGTCCATATTGAAAACATTTTTAAACAACAAATACTTTTCAAATGGTGAGATTTGTCTTTGATAGGATAAAAAACATTTCATTTTGTTAGTCTCATTTATTTTGTCGTCTGCAAATGCCCCCAATTTCGACTACTCTAAAAGTCTGTTGTTTGGTAAACAGTTAAAAGAGTTTAAATAATTAGATGTTCTGGTAAAGAGAGGAAAATAATACGAAAATGAAACAAGACCAACGGCTGCAGTTGTTTGATTTTCAGTGAAAATTCTAAGTTGAAAAAGGGCCATAACTGTGTCAAAAGTAGTTTGATAGTTACCTGCCCTTACTGTATAGGTTCCCCGTTTGATAATTAAGAACTTGTCCAAGTCTGAAGCAAATAGCTTCTGTAATAACAGAGATATTATAAAGTGTCAAAGTTTTTGCATGACGAAGTAGACAACAACACAGATGACACCATGGCTACAGGAATACCTCTATGTTTTCTTCCAAAACGGCCGAGCTAAAAATGCTGGTTACCAGCATTTTCTCCTTCTCCAACATAGCTTAACTCTTTACCACACAGAAAAATTTTAGACTGCTCCAAATTGAAAGCACTTGCAGACGACAAATTAAATGTGACTGAAAATTTGAAATTTGTCTTGGGAAAGGTAGAAAACATTGTGGGAAAAGGAGAAAATGCTGGTTACCAGCATTTTCTCCTTTTCCCACAGTGTTTTCAAAAGCCTTCCTCCCCAGGGTCGTTAAAAGTTGGGATTGTGTGATAAAGGGTTAAGGGTCATTAAAATTCATAACTGTATGGAAAAGGTTTGATAGAGCTAAAGGTAAGGATAAAGGCCAGAAGCCTTGGAAAACATGGTGCAAAAGAAAAGACTGGTTGTAACAATAAATATATCTTTTTCTCACAGTGTTTTCCAAATAAATAAAAAACTCTTTAAGAGACAATAAACTTTTTAACTTGATGATATTGGAAGTTTTTGCAGAGGATAGGGTTTTCCCTGACCTCCTATTTCTTTAAATTTGGACTCTAAAATTTTCTACATGTCCCCCAAATTTAAAAGTTTGCTTTGTTTTATTTGTTTGAAGGGGCCAAAATGCCCCCTAAATCAGGAAGTCCAAGGAAAACTCTTGCAGAGGACAAACTACATATTGTCTAAATAGCAACGTTTGTCAAAGAAAGGGTAGAAAACTAGGTTATCAACATTTTCTCCTTTTCCCACAATGTTTTCTATCTTTTCAATACAAATGCTATCACAATCAGAATTAATTTGTCTCCAGCAAACACTCTCAATTTGGATGGTTCTAAAATTTTGTGGTCTGGTAAAGAGTCAACCCTTTACCACACAATCCCAACTTTTAACAACCCTGAGAAAGACAGCTTTTGAAAACATTGTGGAAAAAAGAAAATGCTGGTAACCAGCATTTTCTCCTTTTTCCCTTAATGTTTTCTACCTTTCCAAAATTAAATTTCAATTTCTGAGTCACATTTATTTTGTCATCTGCAAATGCTTTCAATTTGGACAAGTCTAAAATTTTGGCATCTGGTAAAGCGTTAAAGGATAAAAGAGAATCACACAAGTTTTATCATCGCTAATAATATACCTCTCCTTGTATGTCTTCCCAGTCAGAAACAAATTTCCAGCCAGCTCTATCATAACCTCAGCCTTCTGTTCTTGGTTTGTTGATCTATCCAACATTTCTGTCAACAAGTGGTATTCTATCTCTAGCTCTCTCCTTGAAACATAACACCAGAAAAACTAAGAATCAAAATACAGCGTAAATACATTCATAATTATGATTCAGACTTTTAACGACCCTGAGAAAGAAAGCTTTTGAAAACATTGTGGGAAAATAAGAAAATGCTGGTAACCAGCATTTTCTTCTTTTCCCACAATGTTTTCTATGCTATCAAAGATAGAAATAATCATTTGAGCTACTTTTGCTGTGTCTCCTACACTTGCTTTCAATTGGGTTGTGTTCAAAATTTTGTTTTTTGGTAAAGACTTAAATGAGAATGCTGTAAACCATTAAACAGAGCATATGTTTCTCCAAGGTTTCGGTTTATTATAAACTCAAAATGACAAATTTTTAAAATTCAAAGAATATGAAGATGACAAATTTAATTTGGCTCATATGATGAAAATTGACATTCAAAGGGTAGAAAATATTGCAGGAAAAGGAGAAAATGCTGGTTACCAGATTGTATGGTAGAGGATTAATCTCAACAAAAAAAGAACATTGAGAAATTTCGATATTTGTCATTTAGACTTGAATATTCCGACTTTCACTGCCAGTGTTGTCTTGGATAGCTTTTGCAGACAGCATAGATAAAGCTCAGCCTGCACAAAATGTGCAGTCTGATTTTGGATCTACACCGTTTTGCTAAGCTATAACCAAAATTATCTTCAGTTTCAGTGAGAAAATACTCTTAGACCTCTGAAAAGAGTTGAATTTATTTTGATGGCAGTGAAAAAGTTAACCCTTAAGCTGCTAAGCATGACTCGCTGAACTTTTGCAGACAGTGTAGATCAAGATCAGACTGTACTGAATGTGCAGTCTGATCATGGATCTACACTGTCCGCTAAAGGTCAGCGTGTCGTGCTTTGCAGCTTAAGGAATGTCTGATAAAGATACATTTTTCTGAAAAAAAATAAAATAAGTTTGCAATAATATTTTCCAGCTTTTTACTATCGGCTTAACCCTTTCCCAAACAACAAATCTTGGACAGACGACAATTTTAAATTTGATGAAAATGGCAGAAAGTTATCAAAAAGGGTAGAAAACACTGTGGGAAAAGGAGAAATTGCTCGTTACGAGCAATTTCTCCTTTTCCCACAGTGTTTTCAAAAGACTTGTACTGCAGACACATGAAAACCAGGGCTTGTTTGGGAAAGGGTTAAAAGTTTCATTAACTTATGTAGCTGGATAAGGGTTAATACTTCTACACATTAATGTTTCCATTCCATTACTGTAATTAATCTTATAACAGGTATTGATGGACCGTGGACTCTTTAATTAGAAAGTTCCTGAAAAATAAAATGTGCACCACAGCCGAGTCCATCACATTAACCCATTACCACACAATCCCAAGTCTTAACAACCCTGAGAAAGAGGCCTTTTGAAAACATTGAGGGAATAGAAGAAAATGATGCTACCAGCATTTTCTCCTTTTCCCACAGTGTTTTCAGTCCTTTTACAGACATATCTCACCATATAAGCCATATCTAATTTGTTGTCAGCAACTGCTTTCAATTTGGCCAAGTGTAAAATTTTGTCATCTGGTAAAGGGTTAATACACATGAAAAAAGGCAACATAGAAAAGGTTCATGGTACTCACTTGGAAAACTTTCTCCACACATGATACTCAAGTATCAGTAAATCTCTGGTAGAGTACTTTGTCAGCTTCACACCAGATTTCTCAACAATTTTACTAAATGTCCTGCAATCAAAATACATTCCATAAATAAATTAGCCATGCTCTGGCATAAGGGGGCTTAACCCTTAAAGCACTGGAACCGACGTAATTTGTTTTTGCAGACAGTGTAGATCAGGATCAAACTGCACAGAACATGCAGTCTGATCTTTGATCTACACTGCCCGCTACTTACATTTCATGTTCTGGCCAAAACTACCATGAAATAACAATACTTTGGATATTTTTCCTGATTGAAAAGGTCCATTTCATTAATTCAGCACTGTAAGGGTTAATGCATCTCTGAGATCCATGATACCAAGCAAGTCTTCACTTAATTATGGATCCATAAAATCCAATTTCTCTAACAGCCGACTGAATATTGAGGTAGAATGGCCCTTTGAATGATTGTGTGGTGTTTAAGGCCATTTTCAACATTAATTCACTTATATCGCGGTGGCGAGAGCAACATTGTGTTCACAAATATGAGGGAGACCAAATACATTCCCAAATAAATCCAAAGTTAGATATTTAACCCTCTACCACATAATCTCGAGTTTTAATGACCTGGAGGAGGAAGGCTTTCGAAAACAATGTTGAAAAAAGGAGAAAATGATGGTAACCAGCATTTTCTCCTTTGCCAACCATGTTTTCTATCCATTCAAAGATCATTTTCACCATCAGAGGCAAATTTGATTTGTTCTCTGCAAGTGCTTTGGATTTGCACAAGTTCAAAATTTTGTTGTTAGATAGATTTAAATCATTTTCACTTTTGATTAACCCTTATCCTGTTAAATAAGTCAGCTAAAACTTTCAAGCCGATAGTAAAACCCCAAATTTTGCTATTCCAAAATTATTTTGGGGGAAAGATATCTCCTTATTGGACAGTGTGGATCTAAGATCAGACTGCATGTTCTGTGCCATCTGATCTTGATCTACACTGTCCGCAAAAGGTCTTTGAGTCGTGCTTAGCACCCTAAGGGTTAATCTATCTGCTGTAAAAGAAATCTTGTACAAAAATTTACATCTAATGCACAAGGCCATGAAACTTCATCTAACAGCAAGTAATATAATTTTTGTTTATACAATGAATACTCGTTTAATAGCAGTGGTTTATCACATAAAAAAGTGGGACCAGTCAAAAGCACAAAGATAAATAGGAGCACTGTATGCCAGGGTCAACAACTGACTTCAATTGCCCTTTTCAATGAAAATCCTGTCAAAAGAAATGGGCATAACTGTGTCCTAAACATTTGAGCCATGATTTATGAAAAGGGGGCTTAATGCATCTGCCAAAAGTATGGACCCATGTCACCCTGAGCAGTTTATGCAGGCTGACATGGGTTGCAACTTTTTGCTATAGGTCAATTTCTGCATGTAAAAAGACCAGTCTACCTCATGATTCAGTTGGCTGTTTAGAGAAAAAATTGATTTTATGGATCCACAATTATTTGAAGACTTGCTCAGTATAATGCATCACCGTGATGCATCAAGCTCCCTTTTGCCAGAGTATGGCTCATTTTGAGAATTGCATGAGCCATACTTGAAGGGGTTACTATTTTGATGGTTGACAAAAACTATTTTGATGGTCACCCTTGTTTGAAGTAAATCTGTCCAGTAGTGACAAAGATATCGGAAAATGCCATTGCTTTCACATGAAGCAGACAGGATTATAACTATACCCAGAAATCCAGATATAGGTAGTGATTTTGATTTCAAAATTGAAAATATTAATCACTCTCCACTAAACCCCTATGTTATGGGTACTCATTAGAATTGTCTCATTGAGATGATTGTAATGAGTACCCACAAAGTAGGGTTTGGAAGAGAAATAATAGATTTAGAATACTATCACTCCCTTTTATCTGAAGGTCTGTATACCTCATTGTGTGTTTTTTGTATTTCAAAAAAAGTACAGTTAAACATTGGATAGAGTGTGATCTGATCTGTGCCAACATTTACCAACCAGTCTATGTATTGGTCTCATTCTACAGTCAAAGACTGATTGGCTGAGACAGAGAGGATCTCAGCCTATCAGATGACTAGTCTTTAAATTTGAAATTTATTTGATATAAAATGGTTATTGATTCCCACTGGAGATCTCTATCATTACCACAACCGACATCTTACATTTCTGTGAACAGTTGCTCCCCGCTGACAATGGCGTCCTTTCTAACTCTAGACCACATTCCTACAGCTGGAAGTACAGCTTCTGTTCCAATAGCTAACATATCCAACATGACTTTTGAGGCCTCCAACCATGATTGTACATTACGATAGCAATCAACACTCAGTTCATACAGTCGGACAGCTTTTGGCTAGAGTAAATATACACAGTGATTATTATTAAATTAAGATTTCTTATTTAGTCCTTTACCACCTAACCCCTAGTTTCAACAACCTTAGGAGAAGGATTTTGGAAACACTGTGTGAAGAAGGAGAAGATGCTGGTTACCAGTATTTTCTCCTCTTCGCACACTGTTTTCTACTTTTTCAAAGATGAATCCCGCCATTAAGCTGTACTTAATTCTTCGTCCACAAATGATTTGGATTTGGAGAAGTCCATAATTTTGTCACTTCAACTAGAAATGTTGCAAAGCAGACAAATACACCCCCATCAGCACCTTGTCACTGAAGCAGCACAATCAGAGGACAGAAATGATTTTCAAAACAAAGGTCACCAGTAACCTTGACCTTTGACCCATGTGACCCAAAAACAATAGGGCTACGCCTTGTGTTATGAGCAACACTTGTATAAAGTTTCAGGGTCCTAGATAAAAAAGCTATTGAGTTAAAGCAAGGAAACAATTTTCAAACAAAGTTCACCTGTGACCTTGAATTTTGTCCCATGTGACACAAAAAAGATATGGCACCTCTTTCGGTCATGAACAATACTTTGATAAAGTGTAGGGGTTCTAGGTCATACAGCTTTTGAGTAAGACCACAGAAACGAAATAGTCTACAGATGGCCGGATTGATGGACGGTCAGACATGGTGAAACCAGTATACACATCTTTTTCATAGGTAGAAGTTATAAAAAAAAAAGAAAGAAAAAAACAAAAAAAACTCATTTACAACAATTTTTACTTAATTTTCGCATTCACTTTGATACCTCATTTCCCGCAACATTTTTTATACCGCTGAAAAACTTAACACCTAAGTATGTGACTTTTTTTAGTTCTTTGGCAATTTAGGTTCTAAATATTCTGGGTATTCACAAAAATTGTCTCGAAAGTGTGGATGGCTTATGTGTCTAAACATAAACCCAAATAAACCTTTTCTAATTTCCATCTCTGCATCAGGATGGGCAAGACCAAATATCACTATGATAGAGTAAGACTCTAAGTTAGTTTGGAGTACTATGTTTCATTATAGCTTTTTCAATCATTAGAGCGCCGAATAAACCAAAGAGACAATTTCAGTCTAGAAAAAAGAGCCAAATAATTGCAATTTCAAGGTTGCTATTGCAGAGAATGTTTAACCCTTTACCAAACAACAAAATTTTAGACTCGTCCAAATTGAAAGCATTTGCAGACGACAATATAAATGTGATTCAAAAATTGAAATTTGTTTTGGGATGGGTAGAAAACATTGTGGGAAAAGGAGAAAATGCTGTTTACCAGCATTTTCTCCTTTTTCCACAATGTTTTCAAAAGGCTTCTTTCTCAGGGTCGTGAAAACCCGGGATTGTTTGGTAAAGAGTTAAGCAAAGTGGACAGAATAGATTAAAGATCAGACTGCAGGTTTTGCGTAGTCTGACCTTGATCTATGCTTGCTGCAAAAGCAACAATAGATGTGAAAGGTACTTTAAGGGTTGACCCATAAAATGCATAAAAAAAAAACATCGAAGACATAATGATTCTGGATAGTTTGCTTAAAGAAAAAAAAGTTCCAAGTATTGTGATTATGTGTCAGAGTGTTTTACCTACAAAATATCATAATAAAGTGCACAATGCAGATCAAAGATCAGACTGCAAGTTTTGAGCAGTCTGATCTTGACATCAATGGCTGCAAGAACAACACTACAGTTGTGAAAAGAAGTCCAAGGTTTAAATATACATTCTTAAAGCCAGAGAGATGAAAATGCTGTTAAATTTAATAGACTGTAGAATGATTCAAAATTCAGTCAGATGTGTACACATAGATAAATTACCGATGCATATGATGTAAGAGACAAATACATTCATTAGAAATCGTTGATTTAAAACCAGAAATGTCACAACAGTGATTTCTCTGACGGCCTGTAGAAAATGAAGTGCATTTTCTATTAGTTGTCATCTATGCAACCTTGCAACCGTCAGGGGCAACATTTGGCATGAAGATACTAGAATGATTATAGTTTGATAGAATAAAGATGAAATGTGTTAAAAACTGGCAGAAAACGAGTACAGATGTATCTTTAATACTTACAGAGCCACAAAGGTGTAGATGATCGCCTGAAATCTTCAGCAGTGGACCAGCATGTTTATATTGTTGGTTAGAATACAGCAACTTTCCAAGTATAGAACATATATAGCCTGAAATAGGCAAAATTTAATAATACCTTTACTCTTTATTAGACAATCCCATGTTTTTACAACCCTGCAGAAGATAACATTTGATAACACTGAGGGAAAGGGAGTAAATGCTGGCAAAGTATACTGGTTTGGGGATTATATGACTAGAACTATTTACAAAGAAGCTGAGAGTGTACAGCAAGATCAGACTACTTGTATATGAGGGTTGATCTTAGTCTAGCAAAATACATCAAAAGTTACATTTAGTAGGATAGTGGTTTTATTTTAAGCCTTCAGAAACTCAAATGTTGTGTTTGGTAGGATAAGGGTTACATTTCAAGACTTGGCTCTGTGGTTAGCATATCTGACTCATGACCTGGTGGCTGCAAGTTCAATACCAGGTTGAGGAAAACCTCCTCTGCAGCGATTTTTCATCTCTCATCTCTGAAAAATGTAGTCAGTGCCTTGGAAAGAAAGTTGTATCAGTACTGGAGTGAGAAAGCCAGGAAACACATGCGTAGGTGCACTGACCACAGTAATATGACCTAAGCTATTGAAACTGCGTCAAACTCCAATACAAACATTTGTTTTGGGTTACTTTCAAATTTGGAGAATTGTTGAGAATCTGACTAAGAATATAATTGAGAACGGTTGGTGAATATGGTTTCTTTCTCATATATATTTGAAGTCGAAAGAAAGGTAAGCAGTGAGAAAAGAATGACAACTGTCACAACTTTTATCAATCCACAGAAAGAGCTTTTGCTTTGCCAAGATTTAAACTCACAACATTGGGGGCTTAACCCTTCCCAAACAAGCCCTGGTTTTCATGTGTCTGCAGAACAAGCCTTTTGAAAACATCGTGGAAAAAGGAGAAATTGCTCGTTATGGGCAATTTCTGCTTTTCCCACAGTGTTTTCTACCCTTTTTGATAACTTTCTGCCATTTTCATCAAATTTAAAATTGTCGTCTGCAAACTCTTTCAGTTTTGACCAGTCCAAAATTTGTCGTTTGGGAAAGGCTTATTGCTCCACCATGATGCATTATACACAGCCAGTCATCACATAATTATGAAACAATAAAATCGTTCAGTGTAACAATCATCTGGATCCAGAGATAGAATGGTCCTCTAACACACAGAAAGTTTACAGATAGTAAAGTTTCGATCCATGTCAGCCTGCGCGAACTGCGCAGGCTGACATGAATCGATACTGTTTGAAGATACATTAAGCCCCCTTTTCACAGAGCATGGCTCAATTGATTTACTAGCTCACAAGATTATCAAAAGCATGACATCCACTTTAACAGCAGGTGTCCAAAACCCATTACTTATCAAGTTTCAGGACACTTCACTCTCTACCATGCTGAATCTTACGTTTTTTTTGTTTTTGTTTTTTTTTAAATTTTCGTGTCTGACGGATAACAAGACACTGTCGACCCTGCCAAGGTAGCTAAATGTTCAAATACATGTCTTTACCTATGTTATATCTCTCTGTCTGTAGGTTTTTCGTAGAAATAGTTGCACTGTCTTTGGCCAAAACATTTTTGTATGTGTTAGCTCTCTCAACCACTTTGTCTAGAAATTCACTGTGTCCCCCTTCTGCAATACAAAGCATCAGGACTGGCATAAGTCCCACATTGTTTATTTTAAAAGAAACTTATGTCTGCAAGTTTATGGGCCAATCATCCCAGGAATGTAAAGTCTGCTGATGAATGCCTTTCCAAAAATTGACCAATTTGTATTTAAAAATATCACAAGTAGCAGAGCTACCGTAATTAAATCGAATACAACGTGAATCTATCATTTTAAAGCTTTAATAATATCATCCTTGTTGATAAATCACTCTGACTCTCCAATTCTAAAAACTGTATGAAAATCAGGGTCTGTATTCACCAACCATTCTTGAGAATGTTCTTTGTCTTATTCTCTGAATTTGAAAGAAACACAACTTCTGATTGGCTAAACCAAATGGTTTAGCCAATCAGAAGTTGTGTTACTTTCAAATTTAGAAAATTCTGGAGAACAAGACAAAAAATGTTCTTAAGAATGGTTGGTGAATATGGACCCTGACCTTTCCAGTGTCTTCATTTTACACTCAGAGTGTCAAATAAAAGAAACTATTTGTCCATTTAAAAAAAAAAAATGATCTTGTAAGTATATGGCAGATCTGAATATTCCACAAAGTAACAAATCGTGTACAATTTAGATCAGAATGCACAAAACATTAGTCTTGGTCAGCACAGTCTGCTAAAGCAATTAACTCTTTACCAAACAACACTATTTTAGACTGGTCCAAATTGAAAGCATTTGCAGACGACAAATTAAAGGTGGCTCCGATGACGAAATTTGTTCAAGATAAAGTAGAAAACATTGTGGGAAAAGGAGAAAATGCTGGTCATCAGCATTTTCTCCTTTTCCCACAATGTTTTCAAAAGGCTTCTTCCTCAGGGTTGTTAAAACTTTGGATTGTGTGGTAAAGGGTTAAGCACTTAATTTTTGGGCAGAAAGCAGAAGTCTTGTTAACCCTTTACCACCCGACTTTTAACGACTCTGACGAAGAAGGCTTTGGAAAACATTGTGGGAAAAGGAGAAAATGCTGGTAACCAGCATTTTCTACTTTTCCCACAATGTTTTCTACCCTACCAAAAACAGAAATCTTCATTTGCGCCACATTTAATTTGTTGTCTGAAAATGCTTTCAATTTGGTCGGATCCAAGATTTTGTCATTTGGTAAAGAATTAAAGTTACATGAATAAAAAGAAGATATTTGAATAGTAATCCAACAAATATGACAACTTTATGAAATCTGTTTAGGGCAGTCGTGAATTCCACTAAAATATTACCCAAGTTTTGCTGTAGTATCTCATTGAACAGTTCCAGTTGTTTAAAGTGGGCCCCAAGTCTCCATCCATACAGTTTAGCAACATAGTCTGATTTTTTCCTGTTGTCTGTGTCTTGTTCAACCTTGTTTTCTGTTTTATCCTTTGTGGTCTTAATCTGGTTCTTCATTTGTTCAATAGTTTTAGAACATAATGTTACAAACATATCACAACTCTTTGTCAGAATCTGGACATTTTGTGTGGTAAACTGACTTTTAAAATGCTCAAAGTATTTCTTATTTATTTGCTGCATGAGATGATTATAAGATCTGTGAGCTATTCTTAAACCTGTAACACTGTCCAGTTTTGCGGAGTCCATCATAGCATGAGCTGCAGACAGGTTTTCTGTTATTTCTTCTAAACTATCTGCAGTGTACTGATAAACTGTTTTGTCTGTCTGTATTATAACATTATACAGCCTGGCAACAGTGACACAGACTGGCTTCAACTCCTCAGATGTTGTCTCTTGTAAGCTATGTGCTATTTGTTTAGCATTATCATACAGCCTCATCTTTATCAACCATCCACACACTATACATCTTACTTGAGACAAAGTCCTTGTATGTTTTACAAACTGCAGGTCATTCTGATCTACAGCAGCACCAAACAACCCTTCTAGTCTCTCAATAACTGATTCAAAAAATGTCAGCAGAAATCCGTGTTGCTTACACCTTACAGTCCCACTGATCTCTGTTTCATTTTGTAATGATATTTCTCTTGCACTATTTATTACCCACTGTGCACTTTTAGCTGTGACATCTTGTAACCTGTCAAGTAACAGGCTGTGGTCTGGTAAAAGGGATAAAAACTTTAAACAGATGGCTAGTTGCTTTAATATCTGTTCTTGTAGTTTTTCACAATCTGAAAAGATGAAACCTGGCTACAAAAATACCTGGACATTGCTCCATAATAAATTGCAATAGAAAAACAAGAGGGCCATGATGGCCCTGTATCGCTCCACTGGCTTATAAATATAAACCATAAATACTAAACATTTCAATTCTGAGCCAAATGCTTTCAAAATGAAGACTTACAAAGTTTTCTCTGTAAATGCCCATGTGAATGTTGAGACCCGCATGGCAAAGCCATTTTTGATCCCAGAGCTATAATTACTTGAACCCTGGTAGAGGTCCACAAGATAAAGCCACATGCCAAGATAATACAAGTCTATGCTGTATGGTTATAAATAAGATGATTTTCAAGTTTTGTCCATATGAAGCCTCTGTAAAACATAAGACCCCTGATGCAAGGCTAATTTCAAAAAAAAAAATCAAAACAGGAAGATTTCTATGTAAGCCCATGTAAAACTTGTGACCCCTGCGGTGGGGTCAATTTTGACCTCAGGGCTAAAATTTTGGCCCGCTTGGTAGAGGCCCACTAGATATAGCTACATGCAAAATTTGGTAGCTCTAGGCCTTATGGCTAGGTACAGGAAGATTTTTAAAGTTTTCCCTATACAAGCCTATGTAAAACTTGTGACCCCTGGGGCAGAGCCAATTTAGACCCCAGGGCTATAATTTGAAGAAACTTGATAGAGGTCTACTACATAAAGCTACATGCCAAATTTGGTAGCCCTATGCCTTATGGTTTCAGACAAGAAGATTTTTAAAGATTTCCAATATTTTTCAGTTTTGTTGCCATGGCAACCAGAGTTTTTGAAGGAATCAAATTCTTTCAAAAAATTCTGAAGAGGACCATGGCAGGATCATTTCTGTGAAGTTTCATGAAAATTGGATGGGTAATTTCAGAGAAGAAGATGTTTGAAATAAAAGTTAACGCACAGACGGACGGACGCACGACGGACACCGGGCCATGACATAAGTCCGCTGGCCTTCGGCCAGTGGAGCTAAAAATGGCAAGAAGAAAGCATGAATTAAGGGGAAAAAAAGGGGTTCAAATGACTATTGGCACCCTAAAATCTGTTCTTCCATTATTTTTTTTGCCCATCCAATTTTTTGAACTTCAAGACTTTAAGACAATGTCATGTTTTTATTTCTTCCACTTTTCAAGACAAATGACAAGAAATAAAGACTAGAACATGTCACTGTTGTAACAAAAAATACTATTTTAGCCCTTGCATGCTAAATAAATGAAAAAAAAAAAACAAGAGGGCCATGATGGCCCTGTATCGCTCCACTGGCTTATAAATATAAACCATAAATACTAAACATTTCATTTCTGAGCCAAATGGTTTTAAAATGAAGACTTACAAAGTTTTCTCTGTAAAAGCCCATGTGAAAGTTGAGACCCGCAGGGCAAAGCCATTTTTGATCCCAGAGCTATAATTACTTGAACCCTGGTAGAGGTCCATAAGATAAAGTCACATGCCAAAATAATACAAGTCTATGCTGTATGATTATAAATAAGGTGATTTTCAAGTTTTGTCCATATGAAGCCTCTGTAAAACATAAGACCCCTGATGCAAGGCTAATTTCAAAAAAATATCAAAAGTGATCCAGATTTGGTAGCCCTTGGGTTTGCGGTTAGGAGCAAAAAGATTTTTGAATTTTCACGCTATAAGCACATGTTTATGACCCATGAGACAGGACTAATTTTGACATAACTTGAATAACTTTGGAAGAGGTTATTTAGATTACACTCATACAATATTACAGCTGTAACTCAAGGTAAAGAACAAGAAGACCTTTTAAGTTCTCACTATATAAGCCTATGTAAAACTTGTGACTTATTGGGTGAAGCAGTTTCAGAGACGATGAGCTTGATGGCCTTAGGCCTGTGGAGCTAAAAAGCAGTATCTTTTTCATGTGCTACAATGACGTTAGTAAATACAAGCTTTTGGAAAAGATTTTTAAAGGTTTTTCAATAGTTTTCAGTTTTGTAGCCATAGCAATCATAGCTTTTAACAGAACTTAATTCTTTGAAGACATTCTGAAGAACATCATGGCAAGATGATATCAGATTCTGTAAAGTTTGGTCAAAATTGGAAGAGTGGTTTCAATGAAAAAGATGGAACAATCTTGGTAGAAGTCTACAATATGAATCGGCATGCCAAATGTTTATAGCCCTAGGCCTTACAGTAAGGATAAAAAAAGATATCTTAAGTGTTCACTATGTAAGCCTATCTAAAATTTATGAACCCTGGAGTAGGATAAATGTTGATCCCAAGGCTCAAAACATGCCAAATTTGCTAGTCCTATGCTTTATAGTTAGAAACAATAAGATTGTCGAGAAGTCTTCACTATATAAGCCCTTATAAAACTTTGACCCCAGGTTTACAGTCAGACTAAATGGGGAATATGTGTATTAGAAGAATAACATGCCAAATTTGGGAGTTCTTGGCCTTATGGCTAGTAACAAGACGGTTTCTGAAGTTTTCACTCCATAAACCCATGTAAAACTTGTGACCCCTGGTGCAGGGCCAAACTTGATCCTAGGGCTGTAACTTGGGCCCTCTTTGTAGATGTCCACTAGATAATGCTATAATTATGCAAAATTTGGTAGCCCTAAGCCTTATGGCTATGTACACCAAGATTTAAAAGTTTTCCCTATATAAGCCCATGTAAATCTTGTGAACCTCCCCGCCCCCCCCCCCCCCTCCAGCATGAGGCCAAATTGACCCCAGGAATGTAATTTGGGCACTTTTGGTAGACCCCCATGAGATCAAGCTAAATGCAAAATTTGGTAGCTCTAGGCCCTACGGCTAGGTACAGGAAGATTTCTTAAGTTGTCACTATGTAAGCCCATGTAAAACTTGTGACCCCTGCGGCGGGGCCAATTTTGACCCCAGGGCTAACATTTTGGCCTGCTTGGTAGAGGCCCACTAGATAGAGCTACATGCAAAATTTGGTAGCTCTAGGCCTTATGGCTTGGTACAGGAAGATTTTTAAAGTTTTCTCTATATAAGCCTATGTAAAAATTGTGACCCCTGGGGCAGAGCCAATTTTGACCCCAGGGCTATAATTTGTAATAATTTGTAATATAATAAAGATTTCCAATATTTTTCAGCTTTGTTGCCATGGCAACCAGAGTTTTTGAAGGAATCAAATTCTTTCAAGAAATTCTGAAGAGCACCATGGCAGGATCATTTCTGTGAAGTTTCATGAAAATTGGATGGGTAGTTTCAGAGAAGAAGATGTTTGAAATAAAAGTTAACGCACGGACGGACGGACGCACGGACGGACGGACTGACGGACGCACGACGGACACCGGGCCATGACATAAGCCCGCTGGCCTTCGGCCAGTGGAGCTAAAAACCCACTCTGTCAATACCACAGATATGTATATTGCTATTTCAAAGCTGTTTTTGTGACAGAAAACCAGGCAAAGGAGCCAACATTGTAGATCCAAGATCAGACTTCACATTCTGTGCAGTCTGATCTTGATCTATGCTGTCAGCTTCAGTAATTAAATATGGGCTCAGCACAACAAGGGCTAACCCTTTACCACACAATCCTGAGGTTTAATGACCCTAAGGAAGAAGCCTTTTGAAAACATGGGAAAAGGAGAAAATGCTGGTAACCAGCATTTTCTCCTTTCCCCACAATGTTTTCTATCTTGTCAAAGACAAGTTCCATCCTTTGAGTCACAGTCACACTTAAATTGTCATCTATAAATGCTTTCAGTTTGGACAACTCTATATATATGTTGTGTGGTAAAGAGTTAAAAAATTAACATAGAATTTATGAACTATCAGTTCCTTACAATAGATCTTCTTTCAAAAACATAAGAAAAGAAGCAACTGCTTCTTGCAAGCAATGCCTCCTATTCCCACAATGTTTTCTAATACATTCAAGAAAGACACTTTTCTTCACTTCAAGTATTTCTCCTTAGTTTGACTTGTAATAACTTATAAATTACATGTATGTGCAGAACAGCATGTATCATAATGGGTTAACCCTTTATCACACAATCCCCACTTTTAACAATCTTGGGAAAGAAGACTTTCAGAAAACATTGTGGAAAAGGGAGAAAATACTGATAACCAGCATTCTCTCCCTTTCCCACCATGTTTCCTACCCTATCAAAGACAACTTCCATAATTTGAGCCCTATTTAACTCTTCACCACACAATATCAAGTTTTAACAATCCCTGAGGAAGAGGCCTTTTAAAAACATTATGGGGAAAGGAGAAAATGCTGGCAACCAGCATTTTCTCCTTTTCCCGAAATATTTTTTTACATTATCAAAGACAAAGTCTATCATTTGAACGGTCAACCACATTTGTCGTCTGCAAATGCATTCACTTTGGACAATTCCACTTTTTTTGTCGTTTGGTAAAGAGCTAACTTGTAACCTACTTATACGTTCAGTTTGGACAAGCCTAAACTTTTATGGTGTGGTGCGGGGTTCAAATCAGTTGCATTGACCACCGCGATATCATATGACCCTACCTGTTACAACGGCATTAAACTCAAATACAATACAATGGTTAAAATCAGTCTCAAGATCAGTCTGCTGCTTTTACATAAAATTTAATACATATTTGTAACAGTCTCTTTGTATGATATAGGCTACCTGCAAAATCTTTGGGTACAAGTTTTACGGCGGAGTTCCACAAAACCACGTAAGCGGCTTGGATCACTTTTACAGCATCTTCCGGCATGTTGCTGCCTGCAAACCATACCAACTCGTATAGCTGTGCTGATAGTTTGTAGATCTCATCTAGGTGTGCCTCCTGTAACCACAGTTTATGAAAATACATTGAGCAGCGCTCTGACAAAAGGGGATTTAATTCTTTACCAAACAAATCTGAGATTTAGCAACCCTGGGAAAAAAGGCTTTTGAAAACATTGTGGGATAAGGAGAAAATGCTGGTAACCAGCATTTTCTCCTTTTCCCACAATGTTTTCTATCCTATCAAAGACAATATTCATCATTTGGGCCACACTTAATTTGTTGTCTGCAAATGCTTTCAATTTGGTCCAGTCTACAATTGTCATTTGGTAAAGAGTTAAGGTATCTTAACCCTTTCCCAAACGACAAATTTTGGACTGGTCCAAATTGAAAGAGTTTGCAGATGACAATTTTAAATTTGATGAAAATGGCAGAAAGTTCTCAAAAGGGGTAGAAAACACTGTGGGAAAAGGAGAAATTGCTCGCTATGAGCAATTTCTCCTTTTCCCACAGTGTTTTCAAAAGACGTGTACTGCGGACACGTGAAAACCAGGGCTTGTTTGGGAAAGGGTTAAGAGTTAACCCTTTACCACACAACAAAATTATAGCCTTGTCCAAATTGAAAGCATTTGCAGACGACAATTTCAATGTGGCTCAAATGGTACAACTTTTCTTTGATAGGGTAGAAAACATTGTTGGATAAGGAGAAAATGCTGGTTACCAGCATTTTCTCCTTTTCCCACAATGTTTTCAAAAGGCTTCTTTCCCAGGGGCGTCAAAAGGCATCATTGTGCAGTAAAGGGTTAAGGCTGTGATGCATTATACGAGACAAGACATCACAGTAGGGATCCATAAATTCCTTTTAGTCTGACAATTGATTAAATCTGGAAGTAGAATGGTCCTTGGACATGCATAAGAATAACAAACAGCAACAAGTTTCAACCCATGTCAGCCTGCACAGACCGCCCAAGCTGGCTTCGGAAGATACCTTTTGCAGACACATCAAATTTTCACATAGATTACATATTACAAGTTTTCACATGTTGGGTTCAGTATCACCGACTAGTTTATAATGCTTTTAAGCCTTTAGTTACCAGACAAAAATAATCAGCTCTGCCCACAATGAAAACATGTGTAGGTGACAAATTGAAGAGGAAAAAATAACAGGATTTGTTTATTGACAGGGTAGTAAACATTTCAGAAATGGAGAAAATGCTGGTTACAAGTCTTGAATTTTGTCATCTGGTAAAGAGTTAACCCTTTACACACTATCCCAAGTTTTAACAACCCCAAGTGCTAGTGCTTTTGAAAACATTGTGGGAAAAGGAGAAAATACTGGTAGCCAGCATTTTCTCTTTTTCCCACAATGTTTTCTATTCTTTCAAAGACAAGTTTCATAATTGCTGCGACATCTGTCGTCTACAAATGGTTTCACTTTGGACCAGTGTAAAATTTTTTCGTTTGGTAAAGAATTAACCCTTTCCCAAACAAGCCCTGGTTTTCACGTGTCTGCAGTACAAGTCTTTTGAAAACACTGTGGGAAAAGGAGAAATTGCTCATAACGAGAAATTTCTCCTTTTCCCACAGTGTTTTCTACCCTTTCTGAGACCTTTCTGCCATTTTCATCAAATTTGAAATTGTCGTCTGCAAACTCTCTCAATTTGGACCAGTCCAAAATTTGTCGTTTGGGAAAGGGTTAAAAGATAAAGGAGAGACTTTAATTAGCTTACCTGGCCTGTATACTTCAACAGTATATGATAAATAAGTTTGGGAACACCATACTGCCCGTCATTCTCTGTCTTATCCTGTACAAATACAGCAACATCACAGCAGAGTACACACGCTTTCAACATCTGCTGAACCTGGTCTACGTCTGTTGGGGGTTTCTTCTGGGATACTACTCCATGAAGAAACTTGAACACAAATGCCTTGTACTCTAGTAACTTTTGCCGTTTGGGCGGAGTTTCTTCATCAAACACTGGTTTCAAATATTCCTGAAAGTATTCCAATTATTGATAGTTATGAAACAAGAAGGTATTGTTCCAAAAGAGTCCAATTAAAATAGTCTTGAAACAAAACCTTGTAATAACCGAGTTTAAACGACCCTGATTAAGAGGGCCTTTGAAAATGTTACCAGCATTTTTTTTCCTTTCCCACAATTTTTTCTACCCTTTCAATGACAAAAGAAGTTATGTGAGCCAGAATTGGTTTGTCGTCTGCAAATGCTCTGGATTTGGACCAGTCCAAAACTTTTTTGTTTGGTAAATACTTTAGAGTTAAAATACACTGACTCTGGACAAAAATGTAAAAAAAAACAATTTGTACATCCTATGTGCCATCTGCAAGTTAGTTAACGTTTATAATGTATTAATTGTAAAATCAACATTAACAAAAAACACATTTTACAGATATTATAGCATAGTCATGGTAAGTGATATAAATAAATCTTTACCACACAATCCCGAGTTTTAACAACCCTGGAAGAGAAGGCTTTTGAAAACATTGTGGAAAAAGGAGAAAATGCTGGTAACCAGCATTTTCTCCTTTACCATAATGTTTTCTACCCAATCAAAGACATGAATCATCATTTGAGCTTCATTTAATTTGTCCTCTGCAAATGCTTCCAATTTGGTCTTGTCCAAAATTTTGTCTTTTGGTAAAGAGTTAAAACCCCCTTTAGATAAATAGCTGGTGAAAAATAACTAAGGAGATTATCAGACTTTAGAAGCAGGGAGACTGAATTCCCCATGAATTTACTACAAAGAAGACAAGATCAACTTGTAAGTGTGAACCTACAATTGCCAGTGCTCTCAATAAGGGTCCATTTCAGGAATTTTTGTAATTCCATGTTCAAATTTTAGGAATTTTTTTTAAAAAATCAGGATTTTTTTTCCGCATTGGTCAATGTGGTCAGAGGCTTAGATTTATTTTGATTGTGTTGCGGAATGTCCAATCCTAATTTCAAACCCTATGTTGTGATTACTCTAAGTATCCAGTCTATGTGAGATTTCCTTGTCTCTATTTAAGAACTTTAGAAACCTAAAATTTTAAGTCTTTACCAGACAACAAAATTGTAGACTTGTCCACATTGAAAGCATTTGCAAATGACGAATAAAGTTTTAACCAGAAAGACATGTCCTAAGGATAACCATATAATAGGGTTAGAAATGTATATATATCTATAACAACACTGATTATATGGTAAGTGTTTAATTCGTTGGTGAATTATAATCGGCAAGTAATCAAAAACAAATTAAATTCACTAATTATCATCTGTGATTGGCTGGCAATGATGGAACCATGGCATTAAGATTAAATAAGCAAATTACTGTTTCATAACTGTAATAATGACAATTCATTTGCATAAGGTAAACCAAGTGATCATGCTAAAACATCTATCTTGAATTTTTTGATGTGCATGGTTTTCTTTCAGTTTCTTAGTGGTTTTTGGAAGGAACGTATCTCGGATAGATGTGGTTTCCTTCGTAACGACGTCCACGTTGCACGATGATTTTTTGAAGAAATTTGCCAAATCGCTCTGCATAATTCCCAAATATAATGCGTATCGAAATTATAATCTGCCGATTTTTAAAGAGTTGAACAAATAATTGATATTACTCGATTATTTCAATTTCTTTCATGTTGCATGTTTGCAAACAAACAACATTCCCCGATCTTGATTGCGTGTCTTATTAATTGCAATTATCCGTTAATTTCTACAGCTGCAGTCAAATTAAAGACGGTTGATTACTTGCCGATCATAGTTGACCAACCAATTAAACACTTACCATAATCCGGTCATAATTGGATAAACAATCGCATATGTGTAATTGTCATCTCTACACCGTAATCTGGATCACCAAAACGCTTTTACATGATAAGAGACTCTTTGTAAAGCGCCTTCCTGACATTGAATAAACGATATCGAAGTTTTCCACACGCGTCAAACCCTTTGTGCATTTTTTTTTTTTGAAAAAACGTCCGGGTTGAAATTCTCGGATGTTTTTGTCAAAATATGGACGTAAAAAAAACGTCCGACTTTCAAAATGCCGACGTTTTTTCTCCAAATTTGGACGTAATATACGTCGACGTCCGCTTACTGAGAGCACTGAATTGCCTTGTTTTGTTAGGATCAGAAAGTTTGAAGCTTCCAGAAACATTATTCCTTTACCACACAGTCCTGATTATAACAACCCTGACAAAGAAAGCTTTTGTTTGTTTTTTTAAATGGACACATACAACATACAGCAACCTATAGATTTGGGAGGGGGAGAAAGATGGAGATTAGGCCTTCTTGTCTTACAGTATAGCACTAGGACAAGTGTGATAGAAGAAGTTATTGGAAAAAAAAATGACCAAAATTTAAAGAAATAAAACTAAATCGTTCCAGCCATATTTGATTCTGTTGTCTGCAAATGCCTACAACATGATCGAGTCCAAAATTCTGTTGTTAAATAGCTGTTTGTGTCTGTTAATTCATAACAATGAATTGCATGCTAGGGCTGCAAGTTAAAATTCATCTATTCATTTCAATGATTCCAACAAGTCTGTACATAGGATGAGATATTTTCTGTCTAATTTCTGTCTATAAACAAAAAACATAAATGAAAAATTGTCTTCATTTCACCCTTATCTCTCCATAATAACAAAGTAATTTTGATCCTTAGACATTTCTCTTTGACTTTTGGAAATTCCATTTTGACTCATGAAAAATTGGGCCCTAGAGTCAATGACTCTTAGGATTCTGAAACTAGTGAGAACCCTGCTTCATTGTATAGATGGTATTTGATCACATTAAACTGAAATTTATAATACTAAGTTGCCAATTTAACAAATGTAACCTAAACAGGTTATTGTTGACTGAGGTACAACAGAGGGTATTTCGGTGAACAAAAACGTATGAGTTAGTAGCTCTATTCAAGGCCACATTCTTCACATCAAGCCTCAACCGCATGTCAGAATTATGTCATTGGGATTTAAACCTATCTAATCTCCCTTCATTATGAACAAGTTGTGTCAAAAGCCTCAACTTCAGCATTCTCAATTCAGTAGAAAAAAGCAGGGGTATTTCGGTGTTTTGGTGGCATTCCGGTGATTTGTAGAACCTTAAGAAACGCAGGCAATATTCATCAGTCCTGGGGCCGATTTCCCCAGCAGCCTTTGCAGCCATGGAAGCATTCAAGTAAATCTATATGGAAATATGGGCTGCGTGTTGTTTATTTTTGGTTTTGGGAGGAGACTGAGAAAAACCACCAAAAGTCTGTCATTCACATGGCCACTTTTTTCATCTGTCGTACAAGAACAAAATTTAACCTTGCTCTTCTTGAATTTGGGCGATTTGTCAATCGTGATTCATCTAAATACTCACTACAATTTCCTTTCTAGCTTCCTTAAATTTACACAGATTTGCAGCTTGTAGAATCTTGTCTGCTTTGGCCATTTCTGATTTTCAATATTTGAATGCAAAATAGAGCAAATTTACGAAAATCTATGACTTCAAGTAGTTACAGTTCAAAAGAGCCGCCATTTTGATTTGGGGATAGACTGCTTCTTGATTCTCCTGTGTGATTGGTCAAATGAAGTCTGGTTCTCGAGTCATTATCTTCCGCGAGGTGGCATTTTTCAAATACATCCACTAAATCAAAGCGGTGAAAGCGCTGCTGAGGTGGGGTGCTGCTCAAATTGAAATCTAACTGCTGTACCAAATAATAAGCACGTAGAAAGAACTGAGTAAAACAAATAGACATTTAAAGAGCTGAGAGGTATCTCTCCCATAAATCTCAGCGCAAACTAATAAGTTTCTCTTTTTCTTGTATTTGTGAGGGAAAGGGGGTTCAATAGAATGTCAAACTGAAACGACGTGAAAAGTATTATTCAGCAATATCTAGACAAATAAAGCAATCCTATTCAAAGAAATTACCACAAGCGTTTGCATGATGCTTCTAAGCTTTCCTTGGCACTTTTTGATGCTTCTTGACGCTATTTGGTGGAACTGATAGATAAATGCGAATACCTACGCATGCCTCAAGGTAGTTTCTTCTATCACTCTTTTTTATTTTTTTAAATCGTGTTATATTTGTTTACATATTTACCGTCCAAGTCGTGTAAGTTCCCCTATTGTAAACGTTTTAGTCATGCCTTGATGCCAAAGTGAATAAAATGCTTCCATAATAGTACTATTTTTCCAGGTAATGATTTTGCAATGTTAGGTACCACAGAATCAGAATTTTTAGGTGCAGTTTCCCCCACCTCAAAAAAAAATGTCAATCTCCGAAGAATATGACATGCGCAGATAACGGTACTCAAAAAAGGTAAAAAAAAACCACAGCACGGAAAGCTGGATTCGCGAAATTGCGATATAGAGCAGTTCGAATAGTTGCGGGGCGGGGGTTTTGAATGACTGCCTAAATTTGAATGTCATGACAGATCTATTTCAAAGTCATTGGGTCTATATAGATCTACTTATGTTCTCGAGTTTCACCGCACAGAAAAGATATTAATTATACAGCTGTAGGTCTTTCATGAGTTTACTAATTAATAATATTGGTCCCTGTTTTACACCTTGAAAATCACGAGACAGATTTCCACTTTTTAAAGTATGGTAAATATTATCAACAGCATTAATACTATTGAATATGTGTTAGGTAGTTTAAATTCATGATTACAAAACAAGACAAGCAGCAAATGGGTTGAGCCAAAAGTTGAAAAACTTAGTTACGACTCTCCCTAATGGTCAATGAAATCAAGGATCGTATTATACGATCCCACTCTCTTGCACTACGTATCGTTCCCATTCACCTCTGTAGTTGGCTCAGAAAGTAGTCCGTCATCACGTGATATTTTCGTCACATGACCACAACTCAAAATGGCGACACAAACGCCGGTGAAAGAAAGACCAATCGATTGTTTTGTGTGCTGTTCAAACAGCATACGGCCAATCAGACTTAGTGGTAGGAAATGTGAAAGTGAGGAATTTTCTGAAAAGCTTAAATGTCTTTTAAAGGACGATAACTTGTTTTTTTAATTTTGTTTAAATTGTCATCATTCATGGGCGCAGCCATTTTTTTTACAGTTGACGTAAGATTCTGATCAGTAAAGAAGCTTGAAAAAATAGTTCCATTGTATACAGCTAAATTCATCAGTTTGAATGCACCTATAATGTATCCGGAATCATAGTTCCTTTGTCTACTTTATTATGTTACACATGAAACAGTTAAACAGTAACAAAACATGTTTTCCTCGGTTTGACAAGATTCTTGTCATTTAGCCCGTTGCAGAGATGTATGGTGAGAGTAACGAACGACAACTCTGCTCGTAGATTGATACGATCCCTGTTAAATAAACATACCTTTACTACATGACAGAAAAAATATTTTGGCAATGTATCTAAATGAAAATGACTCGAGCAGACGAAAGAAAATATATAAAACGGATGTATAACCAAATGCTTTACGATATTGATCATTCCACAAATCTTGTTAACTGGGCATCAAAAGTTAAAAATCTTCTTCAAAAAACTGGATCCACATATGTTTGGCTAAATCAAGGTGTTAAAAATGTTAAACCTTTTATGAATATTTTTAAACAAAGAATAAAAAAATCTATATACAAGACTGGGAGGAAGAACTCAACACATCATCAAGAGCAACTACTTGCAACGCTATTCGTTCTCTTACCTTTAAGCCATATTTAGATAAGATAAAATTAAAGAAAATTAGAACCTCTATTACAAAAATTAGATTATCTAGCCATAGACTCGAAATCGAAGCAGGAAGATGGACCAAACCAAAGACCCAGAGATCTGACAAAAAATGTAGACTTTGCAACATGCTTGAAGATGAATATCACTGTATATTAGAATGTCCCTTATATTTTGATTTGAGAAGAGTTTATATCAAAAAACACTATTGATCAAGGCCCAATATGTGAATTACTAACAAGCAGCCACAAAAATACGCTTGAATCTCTAGGTTACTATATAATTAAAAGCTTGGAAAAAAAAAGAAGAAAAATATGCTTTAACTTTAACTCTGTACCCATATTTGAAACCTCACCAACGCTAACACACTTTTTTCGCGCGTTGTTTTATATATATGTAAAGTTAAACATAATTAACAACGCTCAAAAGTTACAAAGGCTTACTGTATGCACTAACGCCTTTAACCCTTTCCCAAATGATAAATTTTAGACTGGTCCAAATTGAAAGTTTGCAGACGACAATTTTAAATTTGATGAAAATGACAGAAAGTTCTCCAAAAGGGAAGAAAATACTGTGGGAAAAGGAGAAATTGCTCGTTACGAGTAATTTCTCCTTTTCCCACAGTGTTTTCAAAAAACTTGTACTGCAGACACGTGAAAACCAGGGCTTGTTTGGGAAAGGGTTAAATACCGAGTAAATAACTTGCGACAATATCCACAAATCTCATCTTGTTATTTCGTCTTAAACAAGGGGAAATATGTGGAGTATTTTCTCTACATCTCTACATTGCTACATTTTCTTTGACGTTCCCTTAGGTTTGAAGGGAAATGATTCTCACTTCAATACTAAATACAATCTATAAGTTGCTCCCCTTGATCAGCCAGAGAGAGAGAGAGAGAGAGAGAGAGATGTGCGGGGTGCGAGTGCGTATGCGTGACTGTAAAATGTAGTGGGTGGAAAAAGAAATGTTTTTTTTTAAGCAAGAGAATGAATGAATTTGGATGAAAGTGACAAGCGGCAGCTTTTCTCCGTCTGAAACATGGATCTAGTTAGCCCTTTAGCTGCTAGGCGCGACTCACTGACCTTTTTATGGACATTGTGGAAAGGGATCAGACTGCACAGAGCGTGCAGTCTGATGTTGGATCTACGCAGTCCGATAAGGGGATACTGTCTTCAAAAGAAAAAAAAAAAAGTTTGAAATAACACTATTCAGGTTTTTACTATCGTCTTGAATTAGCAGGATAAGGCTTAATATGTTGTTTACTATTTATCGAACCCGGAACCTTCGTTTACATCTTGTATTATGTTCCTGTGCATGACAGACACACTGTCTTTTGTTTTTCTAATAAACTTGTAATGAAAAGAAAAAAATATTTGTCAAGTCTAAGGAAGAACTGAATGTGAAATAAGGTCAAACACATATAGTGTAGGGTAAAATATTAAGTAGATTCTATTCAGAGAGAGAGCGAGAGAGAGAGAGAGAGAGAGGTGGAAATGGGTGACTCAGAACAGTTTTTTACTCTTAACAAACAATATATAGTTCAATTAACTACCGGTATCTGAAGCGCCCTGTTGCAGCTACATGTATGTACTTTTGTACAGAGTCAAAAATTAAAATGTTTGCTTCTACAGGTAAATTCAGTGTTACTCCATAATAAAAGATGGCGGTCCCAGAAATAAGGATGTCATAAAATGTTGAAATATAAAATATGAATAAGAAAGAGATCGTTTTTAAGTCACTACAATTGTTTCGTATTCTTCCGAGAATTACTGAAAGATATCGTGTTCCATAGGATATGACGGGACAATATTAATTTGAAACATATGGTTAGAAATTTCTCGTTTAAATGATGAAGTAGTAGAAGTTTAAATATCTCAAGTTAACAGGAAGATGATTCCAGAGGGAGATTCAAGAGGGAAAGTGCAAGTTTTCGAGCAAAGTAGAGCGGCATCTGGATCTGGATCTGGATATAGACACTGCATGGCCTTTCAGCATAATTGCAGCGGGAAGATGCGTGAGAAATCAGTCCTGGTGCGATGGGTTCTCTGTAAGCCCTCAACTGTCTTGGCGCTGGCAACGCTAGCGTCTGATTACTATAAGTTATTGCAATCTATTATTGCTTTTAGAAAGAATGAGTTTCTGAAAACAGAGTTTCGCACTGAAATTGTTTGTAAATAGCACTTAACATGGTTTACAAATTGGTTAACTATGATGTTATTTGTTGGAAAGTCTTTAAAGGGAAAGTCTTTAAAGTGTTTAGGTCTAAAAAAAACATGCAATCTGATCTTGTATCTACACTGTCCGATAAGGAGATATCTTTCCCCTCCCCTCAAAATCCCTTTAGAATTGCAGAATTTGGGTTTTTACTGTCGGCTTTAAAAGTTTCACGTCACTTATTTAGCAGGATAAGGGTTAATTAGTCTGCTAGAATTTCGGCTTGTCTTTACTATTGTTGAAAAGTTGGCCCATCTTTTTCTATGGCTGGACATTTATGCTGTCCTGTCTGCGAGATTTGACATATCTCCAGAATGGTTTAAGGTTGTT
This sequence comes from Tridacna gigas, assembly GCA_945859785.2. NCBI lineage: Eukaryota > Metazoa > Mollusca > Bivalvia > Cardiida > Cardiidae > Tridacna > Tridacna gigas. The sequence continues at coordinate 58,288,132 of OX244035.2, forward strand.
TTCGTCGAAGAATTTTCATATGGTGGAATTTACATATTCATTTTCTGCTTTTTTAAATGCCTTTTTGCATTCACGTTGGAAATTCTTAAACTGGTTCCAGGAGCCAGTTTTTTTTAGCTTTTTTTTGTAAAGCCTTGCTTTACGTTTGACCATACGTTCAAGGTGTTTCGTTAACCATGGTACGGACTTTCTTGTCTTGCTTATTTTAGACGGTATGTTATTTTCCATTGACTAAAAGGTCTTGTTTTTGAAGCGGTTCCACATGTATACGTTCAAAGTCATCTTTTAATGTCACTATTTCAGTTGTCAGTTTTTCCATGTCGGATGACATGTTATGCCAGTTGGCTTTAAATAGAGAATAGGAAAATGTTTCGTAGTTCCTGTTCAATGAAATGCGGAATGAAGTCTATGTCTGTGACAATCATAACATGGTCACTGATGCCTGGCACTGACGCAGAACTCTCAACCAGGGAAGGGTTGTTGGTAAATACAAGGTCTAGTAAATTTTTATTGGAGAGGTCATCAGACCTCTCCAACAGTGGTGAGTTTAAAAGGCAGACTGCCACAGAAATCGCTGTCTAAATCCATTTGTTTTTGCGAAACTGTTCTGATACACAGTCTATTTCGTCATGGTTTTGTAAATAAACCGAAATCAAAAAACTGAAATAGGAAATAAACGTGTTTTTTTAATATGACGGATTTCCAAAAAGATTTATTATACTATATTGATTGTAAATGACCTCTCCAATAATTGCAATTTTTCATTAAACAAATAAATCTAGGCAAAAAGAAAAATTTCGTTAAAAATAAAAAGAGAAAGAACACCGCGGGAAAAGATCACGTGAATTGATACTATGTGGAGAATTCGTACCCTGGAGAACTCGTACCCTTATCACGAGAGCACGAGTTTTCTGGAGAACTCGTACCTTACAAATAGATATAAATAGGTTGATCAGTATGTTTTCAAGTTTTACTTTTCAAAACTGACTAGACTCAAGCATTTTTCTCAGTTTTATACAAAAGTTCTATGGATTTATTATAGATTTGATGAAAGAACACACAGATTTGCTTCTAGGATGCGGGATTGCGAGAATCCCGCGAAAATCAACTTATGAGCGGAAAAAAAGTCGTGCCCCTTCGCCCTGGTCCTATGGTTTTGGGCGGATTGCTCAGGCTGACATGGGTCGATACTTTGTAAAGATGCATTAAGCGCCCTTTTCTCAGAGCATGGCTCATTTATCTACTTTCTTAAATTTCTAACGTTTAGACAAACAACCTCTTCATTTTACATGTCTGCAGCAGATAACTTTTCAAAATATTGTGGGAAGAGGAGAAACTGCTAGTTACTGCCTTTTGTCACAATGTTTTCCATCACATCAAAGCACCATCTTCCAGTTTAATAATCAAAGTTTGAATTGTCGTCTGCATGCTTTTTCTGTGTGGGACAGTCCAAAAATTGCTGTTTGTTAAAAGATTAAACAATGTTACATTTATTCTTAACATGTCTGGTAGTAGTATTATGTATAGGCCACCTTTACTTATTGTCATCAGGTAAGATTCTTGCCTATTCGGTGGAATTAGCAAATTGTATCAAATTTTAATTGAACGATTTCTCCTTTTCAAAAATATTTTGGTTTGTCTGAGCACACATTATTAGAAATAATAATAAATAGCTAAATTGGATCATCATCTTGACTTTGTGTCCTTGAATTTTTTAAAAAAGATGCATTTCTGAGCATGTTATGCGTATGGCATACAATTTCTTCAAATCTTTACCAAAGTCGCTTTGTTTGATATTTATGAGAGCTTGGTTCCTTTCCAAACTGAGCAAAAACGAGTCATGGAGTCACAAATTACATGCTCTTGAATTTAAAAAAAATTTTTCAGCTTGTGAAGAGCTTACAGCATTCATTTTACTGTCAATCTTCACAAAACCCACACAGTTTATACATATTCATGGGAGCTGGATTCTTGTGCAAACCGTCGGATTATTGGGTCAGAAATTCCTTGCCATATTTACAAAATGCATTACGAGCCTGTCAAGAGCTTACCGCATGTATTTTCTGAAATTAACATGAAAAAGAATAGCTTTGCTCATATCAGCTCTCAATTTCATTATACGTCCATAACTCTTTGTAAAAACCCGAGTCTGTATTTAAATACCAGTAGAGCTGTTTTTAGTCCTTATAGGCCTCTTGTTCCTAGAATATTATAACAATGTGGGACATGTACTGTTCCGTGCCTTTACATCAGCAAAATTAAAAAAAAAAAACATGTTTTTTCTCATTAATTTAATGCCTAACTTGTTTGTTTACATCTACCAGAAAATATTGAAATCAAAAGCCAATAAACTATTTGAAAACATTGATGCCGACCTCTCATGGCTTCTTTTATAAAGAAGCCAACTTGTCTCCTTTGGGTTGGCGATGTACTTGTGTGAGGCCATTTTATATTGTAAAGTCACTTAGGGCTTGCTGTACATCTTTGTCTGTGGCGTTTTTTTTTTTTTTTCAACTGACGTAGTATCCTAGTTTAAATTTGGGCAGTTAAAGTCACAAGCTATAATAAGGTCTGTATTCGTTTTGAACGGAAGAGGTAAGTAATTTAACAGAATCTTGGAGTTTCTGTATAATGCCTCGTTTTCGGTGCGGCATACAGAATAAACACACAAAGGTATCTTTTTTGTTTTTATGCCCCCGGAAAAAAAAAAAAAGTTTTTGTTTAATTCGTCCGTCCGACCGTCCACTTTTCGCGTCCGGGCCATAACTTTTTTTCCCCTATCTTTCAGTCTCAGTATAACTTCGCACAAATGTTAACCAAACGAGAGGATGTGTCATGCGCAAAAGTCATGTCTGTAGGTTAAAGGTCAAGGTCACAGCTAGGTCAAATGTGTTTTTTGGTGGTAGTGTTCGTGTCCGGCCTGTAACTTTTTTTTTTTTAAATTTATGAATGAATTTCATTATTACTTTGCAGAAATGTTAACAACATAAAGACAATGTGTCATGAGCAAGAGTCATGCCCGTAGATTAAAAGTCAAGGTCCTAGCAAGGTCAAATGTGTTTGGGGCGAGGGGTTGTTTTCGTGTCCGGGCCATAATTTTTTTCCGTTTTGTTCAATTTCAATATAGCTTGGCACAAACGTTAACCACATTGAGACGATATGCCATGCGCAAGAGATATGTCCATAGGTTAAAGGTCAAGGTCACAGCAAGGTAATATGTGTGTGGGGTACAGTGTTCGTGTCCGGCCTTTAACTTTTTTTTACATATGAATGAATTTCAGTATAACTTTGAAGAATTGTTAACTACATAAAGACGGTGTGTCATGTGCAAGAGTCATGTCCGTAGATTAGAGGCCAGGGTCAAAGCAAGGTCAAATATGTTGGGGGGGGGGTTAACCGTTTTTTTTTTTTTTTTTTGGTTGTCCGGCCCATAACTTTTTTTCCTTTAACTTAGTTTCAAAACAACTTTGCACAAATGTTGACCACATTGTGACGATGTGTCATGCACATGAGTCATATAAGGTTAAGGTCAAGGTCACAGCAAGGTCATATGTATTTTCGGGGGCATCTGTCACTTCTCAGTGACACGTCTTGTTCATGCGGATTTTGGACCATTCGATTCTGCAGTCTGTTGTAAGTTGGGTCTGTTCATCTAATACCAGATAATTGTTGGTAGCAATGAAAACTCCTTCACCAGCACTGTGTGCTCTGTCATTGTGTGTCGGCTACTGTGAACTCTTTCGGAAAAAACTTTACATGACGCTATTGCTGTTTTGCCAGGGTCTTTACTTAGCTTTACTCCTTTCAGCCATGATTCAGTGCCACAGATGACACCTGGCTTTATGTACTCAATAGTTGTGACAAATTCTGCGCGATTTGTCCGTATACCACAGCAGTTTCCGGTAAAAACAAAAATGGTTTGCTTTCTTTGTTGTGTAGTTTACATGTACTTGAGAAGTTTTCATACGTTCATCTGAAGGTGAATGGAGGCTACTTGCAAGTGTGGATCGGACTAAAACATGATGATGATATAGGTTCCATAGTATTGTCTATGTGTGATAATAGATGAAGGTGATTTAATGTAATTATTTTGGAGCTGTTGAAAGTGAAACTGTCTACATTAATGATATGACATCTACAGCAGTGCAATACAACACTAGATCTGGTTAGATAGGACACGCTCTTACTATCTTCACAGATCTTGTGGTACCATATACTACATTGGAGTAGCAAGAAATCATCTTTGTTTCTCCAGTTATAATTATCAGAGTTACCAACGTTGTGTGGAAAAAGTGGACTTAAATATTTCGGAACCATGTTAGGTGTTAGATCTACCTTCTACTCATTTGGGCAAAGGAAAGAATGGTGAATGGACGTCTTGTTTGGTTTTTTAAAGAAAAACAATAGCAACCGCTCAGAGCGGATTTCGAAAACAAAGACGCACTCTTGATCATTTAGTTCGTTCTGAGACATTTATACGTGAAGGTTTTATTAAAAAGTAACATGTATTTTTTATCTTGAAAGTGCCTGTTATACAACATGGAAGTATGAAATTATGAATGACCTTTGATTTCGGCATTCGAGATCGCCTTCTTTATTTCGTCGCCTTGTTTATTTCATTTCAGCTTTTTTAAATGGGCGGCAGTTTAGAGTCTGGGTCGGTATTACGTTGTCATGAACAAGAGATGGGCGTTCCCCAGGGAAGTATTGCGTCAGTTACACTTTTTAGTGTAAAGATAAATAATATCATCAAATCTGTGTGTCCTGGTGTGGAATGTTTTCTTTGTGTCGACGACTTCTGCATTTGCTACATGTCAAAACACATGCATACTATTGAAAGACAGCTCCAGCAGGTCTTGAACAATTTAAGCATATGGTCCGATGAAAACGGTTTTAGGTTTTCCAAAACAAAAACTACGTGTATGCTTTTTTGTAATTCAAGGAAATTTCATCTTGATCCAGAACTGACATTAGATGGTGTTCGTACAGAAGTCGTCCAAGAGTTCAAATTTCTAGGCCTTTTATTTGATTCTAAAATGTCATTCATTCCTCATATCATTTACTTGAGCAATAAATCTCAGAAAGCTCTTAATCTTTTAGTGTAGCTTCCAGTATGGACCGGGGGTATTATTGCGACTTTATAGGTCGCTTGTTAGATCAAAGTTGGATTACAGTTGCCCTGTGTACGGGTCAGCACGTCAGTCATACTTGCGCAAACTTGATACTATTCATTATCAAGGCTTGCGTCTTCTACTAGGCGCATTTAAGACTTCTCCAATAAACACTCTGTATGCAGTAGCAAATGAGCATTCCTTAAATCTTTGGCGAAATAAACTAGCCATGCATTACTACATAAAACTGAAGTCAAACCCTGGAAAACCTACTCATAAAGTTTTATTTGAACCTCTGTAAAAAGACGATTTTTTAAGAAAGAAGATGTCGTACCTCATTTCAATCTCCTGGTGAAGCTGATATCCAAAGCCTTGGCTTCCACCTTGATGACATAGCGGAGCAGAAGATTACAGACGTTTCTTTATGGACTTCCAATAGTCCGACATTTGTATATGATGTAGCATCATACAAAAAGGCAATGTTCAACAGATCCTACTATTTTTAAAAGCAAATATCTGGAGATAAAAAGACAGTATTACAATTATGAACACATTTATACAGATGGTTCGAAGGAAGGTGACAGGGTTGCCGTTATATCATTTCTACCGATTCACTCCTTACCATGCAAGCACTTGAGCATTAGAAGTCTGATAACCCAGTTCCAGTTATTGTTACTCTTTTCTAAAGATAAATCATCTGACATCTGCGGAAATACTGACGTTGTTTTCTGTTGGCTCCCAAACCTTACTGGTATCAGTGGTAATGAAGAGGCAGATAGAGCTGCCAAGGAGGCATTGTCACTTGATATTTTACTTTTTAAAGTTTCTTTTACTGATTTTAAACCTTCAGTTAATACTTTTATTCAGTCTTTGAGGGATACTTCGAGGAACGACCCGCTCCATCACCAGAATAAACTATTCTGTATTAATTAGGCCAACTCTTGGAGAATGGCTGCCAGGCTCAAGGACTTGTCGCCGCGAAGAAATTGCTTTGGCCCGTCTGCGTATCGGTCATACGTATCTTACGCACTCCTATCTCCTTAAAGGAGCGGAGGCACCGCAATGCATCCGGTGCTCTGCTCTTCTCACCGTCAAGCATATATTGAGTGCGTTGACAAAGCGCAAATACCGATAAATACTACAAAGTAGACAGCATGAGCCTCTTATTTGATAAGTAAAGACTGAACCTTTATCTGAATACCTCAAAGAGGCAAATATTTTCAGAAAAATTTATCTGCCTTATTACATTCTAACTAACTCGTTTTAAGGGCTTTTTTGGCCTTTCTATTATCATTTTTATCCGTTAAACGTCACTTATGTGTACCTTTTACTGTTTACCCATATAGTTTTCTGACTCAATACTCCACAGTAACGCTTCTCACGTTCGTATTTTCGCCCAGTATGACCTCAGCTGTCGACGGGCCATAAAACTCCATTCATTGGAGAGGTCATCAGACCTCTCCAACAGTGGTGAGTTTAAAAGGCAGACTGCCTCAGAAATTGCTGCCTAACTCCATGCTTTTCTGCGAAATTGTTCTGATACACAGTCTGTTTCGCCATGGTTTCATAAATAAACCGAAATAAAAAAAACTGAAATAGGAAAAAGACATTTTTTGTTTTTATATGACGGATTTCTAAAAGGATTTGTTATATTAATTTGATTGCAAATGACCTTTCCAGTAGTTGTAATATTTCATTAAACAAATAAAGCTACACACACACAAAAAGAATTTCGTTAAAAAACGAGAACACCGCGGGAAAAGATCACGCGACTTGAAAACGTGGGAAGAAGGTCACATGTCTGTCATGTAGTGCATAAGAGGTTTCTCCTTTTTACACAGCAGCAATCATGTAAAGCCTTACTTATTTGTTTACATGTACCAAAATATATTGAAATTAAAAGCAATAAGCTATTTGAAAACATTGATGCTGACCTCTCCTGGCTTCTTTTTTAAAGAAGCTAACTTGTTCATTATTGCATTCGGCAAACCTTGGGTGATCAAGTTAAATGTAGGTACGGAATCCAAGTTGTGACGAGTGCCTTTTACTCGTTACCTACGTTGTGAATTCTGCCAAAGACGGGAGAACTATCGATGATCTTTTCTGATGGCTTCGTTAATGCTTTTGGCTGAAATTTGGAAGCTCCAAACATAAATGATATGTATTGGATTATAATACTAAATATTAAATATACCACATATGATCGTTTTATGACAAACTTCGCCATATATAGTTTGTCTTTTGGGCAGATCACCTGTGAAATATAGTTGATATATTGTCCACGTACACTTGTTTGGGCGTGATTTTAGAAAAACTCCAATATTCTATACACTGGGTCAGAAATCAGAAGACGGGAACGAACAACTTTGAAAGTTAAAATAGTTTTGATTTCAAAGATCTTTCTCTCGCGCGCGGTCTGTCTGTCTGCCTGCCTTACTGTCTGTCTGTCTCCATCTCCGGATCGTATGCAGATAATACGTATGCTCTCTCTCAAATCTCCTCGTCCATTTCTTTTTTAATGTTCGAGATTCGTGGAATCTTTAAAAGTGGAAAGACTGTAAGTTGGTTGGCTCTGCGGAATGTGGAAAATTATATTCTTATATAGAATTCACAACGTTAGAAATGAGGTTTAAACTCTGCACGTAGATACATGTTTTCATATGAAAATGGTTTTCACAGTGTTCTATTCGATTTCCGTCGGCCACGGGGCATTGTTTCGAAAAAAAAAAAAAAAAAAATGCGGCCTTTGTCGAACCCTAGGATCCCCTTTTCAGACGGCGGCTCGAAATTCCCAAATCTACCATTATCTCTTCCAAATCTATTTAAATCTACCCAAATCTTCCCTAAATCTTCCCTAATGTAACCAATACCATTACAAAATAGGCTAATTTCGAACCACTATCTGATTAAAAGATGTAAAGTGATTTATTTTCCTGTTTCTTAGGGTCTTCTTGCTTTTAGTGGTTCTTATGAACTTGTAGAGATTATTCACAAATTTCACGTTAAATAAAGCGGTCGATCTAAGTTTAAATGTGTGTTTGTTAAAAATGGTGAAACGTTAGTTGGTGTTTGTGGTCGTAACTCAGAACGACGGTCTTGCAATCAAGATTTTCCGTGTTCGATTGAGCACTATTCATGAGCGGCCATCAACCTGTGCAATTTTCATTGGGCCAAACGGTGAATATTTTCGTCTTCGTAGTAAAACAATTTATCAATTTACTCTCGTTTGTCTCGGAAGGAAATATCTTGCATATAGCTGAAACCCATGAGTTTAATCGTTAGAGCGCTGAATAAACCCAGCGAACATTTTCAGTCTAGAAATAAGACGTAAATAATTGAAATTTATTTAGTTTAATAGTCCTGTTTCGTAATGGTGTTTGCTACATTTAGGAAGATTTGGGAAGATCAGGGAATTGTGTGCCGCCCCCGTGGGCAGCACGAAATTCTCAAATCTTTTTGTGGAAGATTTGGGTAGATTTGGGAAAGATTTTCGACATTTTTTTTTTTAATGAAATTCAATAAAGCTTCTTGTTAGCAATACTCAAGTATTGATTAAAATTATTCAAGACATGAGTTTTTGTCAAACTTAAGTATTATCAGTATCGGCTGTTGATTTTTTTTTTTGCGTTTTGAGAGTAATTCCGCAATTTTATCTTCCTTATATCTTCCTTATCTGCTACGAGCAGATACAGAGTATAATTAATAAAGTTTCGGTAACAATTACAAACACAAATTTTACAAATTGACAATATCCATGTACATTAATTTTAACACAACGTATAAATAAAAAAAAAGTCAACATTTTTTTTCTTCTAGCGATGAAATATACGCCATAACTTACACAGTGTGCATACTATTAAAGCAATACAGAACTTCAAAAATATTTTTCACAGACAACTTTAACAACTATATATAAAATCTGAATGTGGTGAATATTTCTCCGAAATACGATGAATACTTATAATTTATGCAAAATAATTTTAAAATTTTATAGACTTAAAGATTGTTAAATATAAGTATACGCAAAATGTGCGCAAGATTTCTTCAAAATTATGTATGGGAACGATTTCCCGTACAAACTGGGGGCGATCTCTCCAGAGGACGATTCCTTCTACGTCACACGTCGGAACGAGACACACAAATAAATTACTCAGGAGCAAGTAAACAAAGTGAAACTTAAATAAAGAACAAGGTATATTACAAAAATGTGACCATTTAATAGTCCTACACACCTTGTCATAAGTATGGCTTATATTTAAACGATAAGTAACGTTCAAGGACTGGTCAACTTTCTCATCCACAAGAAAGATTAACAAATAGAGCTTACGTAATGGGTTTTCGCGGGCAATGTTCACAAATATGTACTCATTTCGATACAAAATAGCCCTTTTTTTTGTTGGTCTTCGTTTATGTATCTTAGCCACCGATTGCCCGTATGGACGGCACCCCGAGAAAACTGTTATTAATCTAACTGGGGATAGTGCAAAATGGAGGGCGAAAACCATTCTAGGTTATGCTTAGTTCCAATCTTTAAGGCCACATTACAGTTTTGACAGAATGATAATGTAGGTCTAAATTTCAAGCATATCTGTATTTTAGGTTTACATGGTATGTTCAGAAGATCTGCCTCCTATTATCTATTTTACCCCTTCAATGAGATAGATCACCACCTGTCAGCAGTGTAAATTGTATGTGACTTTCCACAAGATAGGGGTTTAGCATGTAGAAAGCAAAAGTAATCATTTGGATATAATTAATATTGAGATAAAGGGCTGGAATTTACAAAGCTGAGCAGTGATTGGTCCATTCTTTCTGAAAAAAGAGGGAAAATATAACATCATGTCCTATTTGCTCTGCTTTACAATTTTGCTAGCAAATCTCCCATTAAAAGAGGGTTTACACAATGTGACCTTGCACATGTGTTGCAACAGATTTGAAAAAGCAAGTCTTGTAAATTGGCCTTTATATGTATACTGGTGTAATCGAATTTCGCCAATGAATGGGAAACTACACTTGCGGATTGCACTAAACCATTGATTACGGATGTTTCGGTAACAGACAAGTTCGGTAAATTGGACATACAGAGTAAATCCATTGGATGTTTTGGTAACAGGGCAGCATATAGTGCCATGACGTTTTTCACACCCAAAACATGTCTTCAGTTTGTGCAAACGTTTGTTTTTTTTTTCTTGGACATTATGAACAAGGACAACTTGAAATAGCTAATATTAGATGTTCTGTTTCCAAAATGAAAATAGCCTTTTGTTCATTCGATGCTTTAAGGGTTAAACTTGTGGATAATTACCGTGAATTCAGAAAGAAAGATAATACATTTGAAACATTGTGGCAAATGAAGAGAGGGGGTGAGAAATGGAGAGAAAGGCCTTGACAATGCTCTGGTGCATACTTTTGTGATTTTGAACATGTACATTTATGCTCTTAAAAAAAAATAAATATCTCTTCTGTTTTTTCCTCTCCTTTGTGCACACAAATTGTTGTCTGCTGGTTTTAAAGTGCATTCATCAATACAACACTGCATCAAAAAATAATAAACATACTCGGTGAGAGCAAAGGGAGTACTGTATATTGTATATCTACACGTTTACAGCCTGTTTTCACACCTCCCATTTCCAACAAGATGGAGAAGTTTCCCTTATATCTTAAAGATTAACCTTGGTTTATGAAAAATCTGAAACACTGATGGACTAGAAGAAACTCGCAGATTAGACTACAAATGTAATGGTTAAGGGGAAAGAGCATGTTCAGATCACACACTGCTCCTGCAGTTTGAAAAAGACTTTGTCAAAAAAGCATTTGTTACTATCTATCTCTCGTGCTCACTCTCTTCATTTGCCACAATATTTTTACCCATATTACCTGTGTTTCTGAACTCAATTTAATTATCCATTATTTTAAATCTAAGAGCGTCGAATAAACCCAACAGCCATTTTCATTCTAGAAATAAAACCCTCATTGTAGCAATACTAAGGTTTTTCTTGTTCAGAATCTCTGAATGTCTTAAAAAAAGTGACAAGTGAAGATCAAAGATCAGACTCTGTATTTGGCATAGTCTGATCTCGATTTCACTGGCCGCAATGGCAACGAAAGTAATGACAGACATTCTGAGGGTTGGCTAGTTGAAAGTCTTTCAGTAAGAAAATGTTTTCGCATTGAAATGTTCATAACACATTGATTTAGAAGGAGATATGATGGGTTTCAAGGTTAGGATTGGGTATTATTCATTACTTCAACTATGGTTGAAATGATCGAAAATAAGACAAAGTGATTTCAGGCATTATTTTATGAACAGGATGACAGAAGCAATATAACAAAAATATTAGGTCTGAAAGTACGTAGAAAAAAAAAAAAGAAACATTGAAGGAATCACAACCAAGACTTTATTATACCTTCATGTTACCGAAACATCCAATCGATTTACTCTATAAGTCCAATTGACCGAACTCGTCTGTTACCGAAACATCTGTCACCCAAAGGATTTCCTGCCTGGTTAAGTAACTTTACAGTTTTATCCAAATACTTCTATAAAAGATAATTTTACAACTTAAACATCTAAAATATCTGTCAAAACATTAGAAGTGGAGAGTAGAAAGTCGCCATCTGTAAAAATTTCGACAACCCTGGTTTTCTGCAAATTTGTGAACCTGAATTTAACAGGATTAATAAACATTGTTAAAAAGATGGGTATTTTGAATTACCTGATTCGATCACTGTCAGAAATAGATCCAAATGCACATGAAAGGGAGAACTAGCACATTGACCCGGTCTCACGGTGCAGTAGCAAATCAAATTTACAGTTAGGATTTGTGACAGAATTTGGGTTTCAGAAACAGTATTGTACTATTAGGTATTATTTTTTTAACACTATACCAAACGACAAAATTTTGGACCTGCCCAAATTGGAAGCATTTGCAAACGACAAATGTGAATCAAAAATTGACATTTGGATAGGGTAGAAAACATTGTTGGAAATGGAGAAAATGCTGGTTACCAGCATGTTCTCCTTTTCTCACAATGTTTTTAAAAGGCCTTTTTATAAGGGTTGTTAAAAGTTGGGATTGTGTGGTAAAGGGTTAAATGGAATCCAGTCCTCCTTTTTCGTGGAAAATATGTCATTTTATTTCTCTTCATTATTTGAATAATTACAAAAATTATGAAAAATGGCTAAAGGGGAAAAAGTAGTTATGTACCAGTGAGTTTATCAAAATGGTAAATTCACTGGTCAAAATGGTGAAATTATCAAACCATAATCCACTACTATTTCCCTATAAAGTACCAAAAGCATGAAATAAATATTGATATTGTAACTGGTTATAACCAATGTTTGTGCACTGCTGCACACTCCAGATTTTGCCTGCCTTCATCATTGTCTGAACTGGAGTCAGGTATTTGAGTTACTTCTCTTGGACGGAATGGAGTTGACTCAATCTGTCATCCTGTCCTGGACTTGAGTTGAATATTTCAGCGAATGAAAGAGCTTCTTTTGGTAACAAATACAGCTACATGGTTAAAACAAGCCTAGTGTGCAATCCTTTATTTCATGTTGTTTAACTTTCAGTAATCAGCATCATATTCATATGAAAAACAGCAAAAAAAAAAAAGTCTGATCAAAGTGGAACTGTAACTTTGGCACTCTATTAGTTCCAGTAACTGATATCTGACAGTGACTTGCAGCTAGATCAACTGTTGGAAAAGTGCTAATTCTTACCGCAGATCATAAGTAAACCTTAGAGTACCAATTAATTAATAAAATGGGCATTTGCAGTTTGTAGTACAGAACAAGACATTGCAATTTAACTCTTTACCATATGGCAAAATTCTAGATTTGTCCAAATTGAAAACATTTCCAGACTAAGAATTAAATGTGACTCAAATGATGAGATTTGTCTATGACATAGTAAAACAATTGCGGGAAAAGGAGAAAATGCTGTATACTGGATATCAATATTTTCTCCTCCCACAGTGCTTTCAAAAGCCTTTTTCCACAAGGGTTGTTAAAACAAAGGCTTGTTTGGTAAAGGGTTAATGCTAATTAGGTCAGAATAATGTATCAAATTTAAGATATCAGACAGTGTAGATTCAAAGTAAGACTGTATGTTCTGTGCTGTCTTATCTTGGTCTTCATTGTTAGCTAAGCAAGTAAAGGTTGGTCGGGCATTCTAAGGGTAATCAGAATGAAATATACAGATAAGAAAAATTAAGTTTATCTTTAGTTTTGTTTTAAAGCCTTTTTTGGGTTTGGCGAGCTAAAATTTGGTTTTTGATGGACCTTTTAAATGTTCTTTGTGTTTTTTGAACAGCAGTTGCTTTAAATATGACCACAATTGAAAATTTGTTGCAAGTCCTCCAAAAAAAATCTACCAGTGATGAGATACCATTTTTTTGGTATTTACATAAAAAATTGTACAATGGAAAAGTAAATTTGTCTGTTATGTATACTAGGTTTGCGTTTAACCATTAACCATAGGTAGAGCATTGAATACTGGTACTTACCTTTGTTCCAAAATGATTGAACTTTTTGATATCTCTGGACAGCAAACCAACCTGCTTGAGAATGGATGGCTTTCAGCAGATCTATCTATATGCGATAGATTGTCTCATTTGTCACAATATTGATGCCAACGATCACTGTATACAGTTGTTGAGTGTAGTGGTGAGTTAAAAAACCAGTAAATGCACACAAAAAATATGGCATCAACTCTGTCCTAGTGTTTTGTACTAAGAAAATGTTTAAATGCAAACATTATACGCTTCTTTTTCCAGAGGCTATTCAAGGTAATGTAACTAGATTGTCAGATTTTCATTTTATCACAAAAATGAAGATTTTACTAATCCATTTATTTATCATAAATAGTCATCTACAAGGAATGTGTAATGTTTCTATTCTTGAACATTTTTATTTGTAATTCCTTTATGCTGACTCATGACAAAATGTTTGTTGGAAAAAGTACAGATACAGGTAATTTCTCAGAGCTTCAGATACAGGGAGTGATTTTGATTTAAAAATTAAAAATGTTAATCACTGTCCACTATACACTATATTATGGGTACTCATTAGAATCGTCTCATTGAGGCGATTCTAAGGAGTACCCACAACATAGGGTTTGGAAGAGAAATAATGAATTTAGAATACTATCACTCCCTTTTATCTGGAGGTCAATTTTCTATCATATCGCACATATTTTACTAAATATGTGATTAAGAAATTTCAAAGTCATATCCATACAGAAATATTCTTTTCAGAACAAGCTGCATATTGGTCATATGACGGCTACAAAATATTATATGAAAAAATAAACTGTCTTTGTTCAGAGGTTGTTTGTGTTCTTTCCTTTGATCAATCAACTTCAAAATATCTAGAACCATTGAAAAAGTTCTTTTCATTTTCCCAGTTTTATTTCTTTTTTGATCAGTGTTTTAAATTGGTTTGAAATAAGAGAGAAAATTTGTTAAACAAGAAAGATAAGTTGTTTGTGTTAGTGTTAGATGCTGACAAAATTCCAAAATAAAATGATGCATTGACTCGGTGTCTAAAGAGAGTTGAAATACTTTTTCCGCATTTGACATTTTGTTCAGCACGTGAGCTTTTTGGAATTTATTTCAATTAGAATCGTTCACTTTGCTACAGAAACAATAGTAAGGTGGAGACAGATTCTGACATTAGTGCCCTAGGTCATTTGTGTGACTACAGTTGATGCTTATTTGAGGTTTGTTTATGAGACTGCATAATTGTTTTTGTCTTCCTAAGGATAAAGCATATAGTTTTATGGATTTTCATGATGGAAAGAGCAGACCTAAAAACGCAACCGTCTAGTCTGATTTGCTCTACCATATATGTAGGCTGTTAGTTAACTCTTTTTTTAGCTCACCTGAGCACAAAGTGCTCATGGTGAGCTATTGTGATCGGGCTGTGTCCGTCGTGCGGTGTGTGTCGTCCGTCGTCAACTTTTTACCTTGCGTACGCTCTAGAGGCCAAATTTTCAGTCCAATCCTCATGAAACTTGGTCAGAATGTTTGTCTTGAAAATCTCGGACGAGTTTGAAATTGGGTCATGTGGGGTCAAAAACTAGGTCACTAGGTCAAATCTTAGAAAAACCTTGTGTACGCTCTAGAGGCCACATTTTCAGTCTGATCCTCATAAAATTTGGTCAGAATGTTTGTCTTGATAACATCTTGGACGAGTTCAAAATTGGGCCATGTGGGGTCAAAAACTAGGTCACTAGGTCAAATCTTAGAAAAACCTTGTGTACGCTCTAGAGGCCACCTTTTCAGTCCAATCCTCATGAAACTTTGTCAGAATGTTTGTCTTGATAAAATCTCGGACGAGTTGGAAATTGAGTCATGTGGGGTCAAAAACTAGGTCACTAGGTCAAATCTTAGAAAAACCTTGTGTACGCTCTAGAGGCCACATTTTCAGTCCGATCCTCATGAAAGTTGGTCAGAATGTTTGTTTTGATAAAATCTCAGAAGAGTTCGAAATTGGGTCATGTGGGGTCAAAAACTAGGTCACTAGGTCAAATCTTAGAAAAACCTTGTGTACGCTCTAGAGGCCACATTTTCAGTCAGATAATTGTGAAATTTGGTCCGAATGTTTGTCTTGATAAAATCTCGGACTAGTTTGAAATTGGGTCATGTGGGGTCAAAAACTAGGTCACTAGGTCAAATCTTAGAAAAACCTTGTGTACGCTCTAGAGGCCACATTTTCAGTCAGATAATTGTGAAATTTGGTCCGAATGTTTGTCTTGATAAAATCTCGGACTAGTTTGAAATTGGGTCATGTGGGGTCAAAAACTAGGTCACTAGGTCAAATCTTAGAAAAACCTTGTGTATGCTCTAGAGGCCACATTTTCAGTCAGATACTTGTGAAATTTGGTCAGAATGTTTGTCTTGATAAAATCTTGGACAAGTTTGAAATTGGGTCGTGTGGGGTCAAAAACTAGGTCACTAGGTCAAATCTTAGGAAAACCTTTTGTACACTATAGAGGCCACATTTTCAGTCCAATACTCTTGAAAAATGGTCAGAATGTTTGTCTTGATTATATCTTGAAATAGTACGAAAATGTGCCATGTTGGGTCAAAAACTAGGTCACCAGGTCAAATCTAAGAAAAATGTTGTGTATGCTCTAGAGGCCATATTTTTTGTCCAGTACTCTTGAAAATTGGTCAGAATGTTTGCCTTGATAATATCTCTGACTAGTTTGAAAATGGGTCATGTTGGGTGAAAAATTAGGTCACTAGGTAAAATCTTAGAAAAACCTTGTGTAAGCTTCAGAAGCCACATTTTCTGTCTAATACTCTTGAAAGTTGGTCAGAATGTTTGTCTCGATGATATCTCAGTAGACTTTGAAAATGGGTCATGTCGGGTCAAAAACTAGGTCACCTGGTCAAATCTTAGAAAAGCCATGTGTACACTGTTGTGGCCACATTTTTTGTTCAATACTCTTTTAAAGTTGCTCAGAATGTTTGCTTTGGTAATATCTCAGATGAGTTTGAAAATGGGTCATGTTAGGTCAAAATCTAGGTCACTAGGTCAGATCTTAGAAAAACCTTGTGTACGCTGTAGAGGCCACATTTTCAGTCCAATACTCTTGAAATTTGTTAAGAATGTTTGTCCTGATGATATCTTGGACCAGTTTGAAAATGTGTCATGTTGGCTGAAAAACTAGGTCACTAGGTCAAATCTTAGAAAAACCTAGTGTATGAATGACTCTCAGAAAGAAGCCTTTTGAAAACACTGTTTGAAAATGAGAAAATGCTGGCATCCTGCATTTTTTCCCTTTTTTACAATGTTTTCTACCCTTTGAGAAACCAATCCCACAGCTTGATCCACATATTATTTGTTTTATGCAGAAGGTTCAGACTGATGAATTTAAAATTTTATTGTTTGGTAATACATATATCTCACAAGACGTTGGAAATTGGTTGTGCTTGGTCAAAAGGCTCAGATGAGCGACTCCAGGGCCATCATGGCCCTCTTGTTTAACTTCACCAAACAACAATATTTTAGACTGGACCAAATTGATAGCATTTGCAGATGACAAATTAAATGTACCTGAAACAATGATTTATACATTGGATAGGGTAAAAAAGCATTGGAAAAGGAGAAATGCAGGTTACAAGCATTTTCTCTTTTTCCCACAATGTTTTCAAAAGCCTTCTTTCTTAAAGGTTGTTAAAACTCAGGACTGTGTGATAACGAGTCAAAAGAACAAAACTTAAAACTAAATTTATGAACTTGTTCAAATGGAAACCATAATTGCAGATGACCAACAGAATGTCTCTTAGCAGGATTTGTCTTTGGGTGGGTAGAGAAGATTGTGAGAAATGGAGGAAATACTTATTAACGTATTTCCTTTTTATCTCATAAGGTTTTCAAAGCTTCCTTTTCTACTGGTTCATAGAAACACTAAATCTTTTGGTAGAAGGTCATCACTTTACTGAAAAAATCCAATGTTTTAACAAGTCTTCATAACAAAGTTGGCTGCAGAAACTTGTTGAAATTTGTCTTTCATGTCCTGTCAAAGGATAAAAAAAACAATGGGAAAAATTTTTGCTGATTACCAGAATTTTCTCATTTTTCAAACGTTATTTTTAAAAGTTTTTTTTTCTTAGAGTCTATAACACTGGAGATTGTTCAGTTAACTCTTTACCAAATGTATTCTAGTCCAAATTGAAAGCGTTTGCAGATGACAATTTAAATGTGACTCAAATAATGAAACTTTCTTTAAATAGGGTAGAAAACATTGTGGGAAAAGGAGAAAATGTTGGTAACCAGCATTTTCTCCTTTTCCCACAATGTTTTAAAACGGCTTTTTTCCTCAGGGTCGTTAAAACTTGGGATTGTGTGTTAAAGGGTTAAGGGCTAAGGACTGAGCTTAATTTTAGATGCTTTTGTAGATAGTGTGGCTAAATATCAGACTGTACCAAATTGCAGTCATTCCGTGTAGTCTGATCTTGGATTACCCCACCTGCCCCATTGTGTGATATGCTGGCAAAACCAGCCTTGTAAATGTGTGATACCTTGGTTTTATTTTGTCTCTTTATAGGTGGAACATGTCTTTTTAATATATTTTGCCCCTGGGGGCTAATCAGTACTGCAATCATATTGGAAGGTTTTACCTCAGGGTAGAGAATCATGTTGTTTTTTATTTGATACACTGGACGGGTTGACATGGAATTTTCACGAAATTCTAAGGTAAATGGCTTTATCTGTCTTTAGTGCTGAATTTTATCAATCATTCTATGCATCATATCCTAGCAAATTTATGTCTTCATTTCACGACACCATAATGGCGTGATAAAAATTCACTTTCTCTTCAAACACGTTGTCATAAGATTTTAAGTGATGACTATAGAAACTGAACGAAAAATTTTATGGCAGGGTGTATGCAAAGTGGGGGAATTTCTATGACGTCTATATTGTATCAGTAAAGGTGCATTTATACTGTAACAAATTTAGAAATATACTGTGAACAAACTGCAAAGCTTAACAACAAACTGCAAAGCTTAACAACAAACTGCAAAACTTAACAAACAAACAAACAAATGGTAACATCACAAGAATAGAACAAATTTGAAACAAAACAAGAATGAGGTCTTAAAGTATGAGTAAAGATATATTAACAAACCAGAACAAAATTAATGCAAAACTATTATCAGCAAGTGTCAGTGATCTCCCAACGAACATCTATTGTGTTGTGCCTGCTCTACAGTGCACTCTGAATCGATTCCTATAAAGGACGCTTAAAGAACACTTTTTGTTTGTTTGTAATATGTTGGAGTTCCTGAAAGATTTCGACAAATGCCACTGTAGACTGTAGAGGTAACAAACCAACTGCGTAAATGATGTTCATTGGTAAACGTCAAAATATTTTATGCATCCAAAAGAATTTTGATGCACGTAGCGAACAAAGTCATAGGCGAACATACTTCAACAAACTTAGAGGATATGCTAACAAACTTCATTGTATGCCAGCTTATGCCATGATATCTCCACACTCTGGCACACACTGAACCAGTTGGTTGTAGTGTGAATGCTCCTTTAATTTGGACATAAATTTTCTGTAATATGATGCATTGATCCATGGATAGAATAAAGCACAAAATAGGAAAAAGGCATTACTTAGCATTTCGTTGAATTCCACTATTAATCTGTATGCTATATCAAAGTAAAAAGCATGTGATTCCACATTGTACCTATGAACACCTGAACATTAAATTTATATCTATGCTTATTATTTAACACAGGATCCAACATAATGGCATCTAAAGTAAGTGTTGGAAGATTTCAGCAGGTTTCCATAGGTATGTGAACTTTAATTAACATACACACTTTGTATTGAAAAAGTAATGATAGTACTCTGTGACTGTGTACTTAACTCTTCACCACACAACAAAAATTGAAGGCAATTGCAGACGACAATTTCAATGTGATTCAAATGATGTGATTTTTTTTTTTTGATAGGGTAGAAAACATTGTGGGTAAAGGAGAAAATTCTGGTTACCAGCATTTTCTCCTTTTCACGTAATGTTTTCTAAAGGCTTCTTTCATAGGGTCGTTAAAATTCGGGATTGTGTGGTAAATGGTTAATTCTTTACCACATGACAAAAATGTAGATTTGTCCATATTCAAAGCATTTGCAGGCAACAAATTTAAACATTGCTCAAGTGATGGAATTTGTCTTTGATAGGGTAGAAAACATTGTGGGAAATGAAGAAATTGCTGGTTACCACAATGTTTTAAAATGGCTTCTTCCACAGGGCCGTTAATACTTGAGATTGTGTGGTAAAGAGTTCATCCAGAAAGTGCCAAGTGAATGTCATTATGAAATGCAAATTTATAAC
This sequence comes from Tridacna gigas, assembly GCA_945859785.2. Classification (NCBI taxonomy): domain Eukaryota; kingdom Metazoa; phylum Mollusca; class Bivalvia; order Cardiida; family Cardiidae; genus Tridacna; species Tridacna gigas. Next base: position 58,308,105 of record OX244035.2, read on the forward strand.
TACACCTTAATCAAACAATCTTTTGATTTTACAACCCAGAGCAAAAATGGAATTGAAAACATGATGAAAAAATGCTGGTAATCAGCATTTTCTCCCTTTCATATTGTACTTGTAGGCTTTGAAAGCTACATGTAAGGCCCATTATATTAGCCAATGATACCTGAACATTATTTTTATTTATATTTATTTTTTTTTATGACAGTTGAGGTTCATGAATTATGCATGAAGATATTTCTGTTGGAAATTATTATGATTTTCTTGTGAATACAGGTAAAATAAGTTGGGGTATTTTTATTGCGCCTCCCCCCTCCCATTTAAATTCACTTGCATTTGATACTATTATTGTTACAGTATTTTTATGGGCAGCCATGATATGGAACAGAGGCCATATAGTGTTACCCCTCTGTTTGTGTATGTGCGTGCATGTATATATGTTCGGTAAATAGTTGTGTTCGTGTCTGGCCAATAACTTCCAGGTTCACGATCAGATTCTATCATAACTTGAAACAAATGATCACCATGGCTGATGATGTGTTGCATGCAATTACCGTGTCACCAGCTCAAAGGTCAAGGTCACAGTGCTTGGTTGAACTTCGTCAATGTTTGCTACAGTTATAGGGATGATAAGTGTTGCTGTCCAGCCAACAACTTCTAGTTGCATGGACTGATTCTGAAATAATTTGGATAGATAGATGCCATGTTGTGTGCAACAACTGTGTTACCAGCTCAAATGCCAAGGTCACAGTGCTTGGTTGAATTTTGTCAATATTTGCTACAATTTTGGTGATGTCTGTTGTTCCAAGTTGGCCCATAAGTCTGACATGCATGGTTGGACTTTTGAATAATATGGTACAAATGATCACCGTGGATAGACAATGTGTCGTGCACACAAAACATATGGCTAGCTGAAAGGTCAAGGCCACAGTGCTCAGTTGAACTTGGTAAATTTTTGCTAAATTTATAGTATTTATGGTTGTTCCTGTCCAGTCCACTTGGCTGGACTGGAAATTATTTGGCACAAAAGATCACAATGGATTAATGATGTGTGGCTTGCAAGAACTGATTAAAAGTCAAGACCAGATTAAAAGTCAAGTCACAGTTCTGAATTGGCTTCATGGGTTGTCTCCTATGGTCGTTGAATTTTGTGCAGGTCATAACCCTTTAACCCTTTACCACACAATCCCAAGTTTTAATGACCCTGAAGATGAAGCCTTTTGAAAACTTTGTGGGGAAAAAGAGAAAATGCTGGTAATGTTTTCTACCCTATCAAAGAAATATATCATTTGAGCCACATTGACATTGTCGGCTGCAAATGCTTTCAATTTGGAAAAGTCTAACATTTTTTCATGTGGTGAAGTGTTAACCCATTAATATATTTTCATCATACTTCATAAAGCCGTAAAGGTTGTAAGTAGGTATGTTGCATACAAGAAAGACAACTCTGACACTATTTTTGAGTTATCTTCCATGGTTGTTAAATTTTCTTAGGGTTAAATCTCTTCTTCCAACAGAGATATTCTAGTGATATTTTTATACTCATGATTTTTAGATTCTTTGCTGAAAATTACTTGCTAGCAAACACAAAAATGAGTTTCTCAGACTGCCCTTGTTATGCCCTCCCTATAAAATGGTAGATGGGCATTTTATAGTGTTACCCATGTCTGTGTGTGTGTTCTTGGAAAAGGTGGTGTACATGCCAGGCCCTTAACTTTGATGTGCATTGTTGGATTTCAAAATTATTGGGGACAAATGATTGCCATGAGCAGGCAACATGTAGCAAGCAAAATGGTGTTGCCAGCTCACAGGTCAAAGTCACAGTCCTTGGCAAAAATGTTCACATACACAGTGTCTATCAATAAATACAGTATGGCTTTCGGTTCTCTTTCAAGTTTGGAACTATACCACGACTGTGACCTTTGCCATGTTGTGGGGCATCCGTGATGGTGACATTTTTAGTATTAGAATTGTTTCCTTAGTATTAATCTGATAATTGGCCACATAGGCCTAATCCTTTTTCAGACAGTTCTGTAGGAAAAAGGCTTTCAAAAACATTGTTGGAAAGAAACAAATTGCTGGTAACCAGCATTTTTCTCTGTTTTCAACAATATTTTCTACCTTTAAAAAGATAAATCTGGATGTTTAAGACACATTTAATTTATGCTTTGAATTTTGAGAAGTTACTGTGTAGAATTTTTGTTGTCTCATCAAGACTTTAAAAATGCTTTACCACAACAAAATTTTGGACTTGTGCAAATTGAACACATTTGCAGACAACAAAATGAATGTGACACACTAAGTGAAGTCTGATTTTGGATGGATAGAAAACGTTGTGGGAAAAGGTGAAAATGCTGGTTACCAGCATTTTCTCGTATTCCCATGATGTTTTCAAAGGCTTTCTTTCTCAGGGTTGTTAAAAGTCAGGATTATTGGTAAAGGGATAAGACTAGAACTGTGAGACAATAAACTCTAAATTCAAAAATACCCAATCATAATTTGAACTGTCATAAGTATCATGGCTGATAAATAAAAGAAATTTTACACAGTTTAGAAGACGCTAAACCAAGTTCATCAGTAACGACTTTGTTGTGGGTACTTATGTCATTTGACTCATCTTGACATGATTTTTATTACTAACAAATTCAACAATATAGGTTTTGTAAGGAAATATAGTTTTTTTAAGAGGAATACCATCTTTTACTTTGATCTCTCTCTTCCATGTCATTGACAGATGAAGCCCTGAAAAAGGCTGCTGCTGAACTGAAAGCAGAGGGGATTTCAGTTGAAAAAATGGATCTGGACACAGAGGAGACAAAAAAGATGAAGGAGAAAAAAGAAGGGGGTGGAGATGAGACAGACAACAAAGAAAGCTTGCCTACAGTTGCTAATAAGAATCCTGTGATGTTGTTGAATGAGAAAAGAAAAGGTTTGTATAGGTTTAAGTCTTTACCAAACGACAAAATTTTAGACTGGCTGAAATTGAAAGCATTTGCAGACGATAAAATAAAAGTGACTTTAAAATTGAAATTTGTTTTGGGAAGGGTAGAAAACATTGTGGGAAAAGGAGAAAATGCTGGTAACCAGCATTTTCTCCTTTTCCCACAATGTTTTCAAAGAGCTCTTTTCTTAGGGTTGTTAAAAGTCGGGATTGTGTGGTAAAGTGTTAACTCAACATTGCTTGTGTATGACTTAACCTGTTTACCAAACAACAAATATTTAAACTGGTCCAAATTGAAAGCATTTGCAGACGAAAAATTAAGCATGATTTAAAAACTGAAATTTGCCTTTAGAAGGGAAGAAAACATTATGGAAAAAGGAGAAAATGCTGGTTACCATTTTCACCTTTTCCAACTAATGTTTTTGAAGGCTTTTTTTCTGAAGGTCGTTAAAACTCCGGATTGTGTGGTAAAGGGCAAAGAAACATTGTGAAATTGCCTACAATGATGTTGCAGATCAAGATCAGACTGCACATTTCAAGCAGATCTATACAGCTGTATGGAATAAGTGAAAACATTGAATCACAGATAAGATCTAGGGTACAAATGAACTATAAATAAGAAGTTGGTCAGGTAGATTGAACCCTGAGAGCACTCTAATACAACTTAACCCTTTCCCAAAGTACAAATTTTGGACTGGTCCAAATTGAAAGAGTTTGCAGACAACAATTTTAAATTTGATGAAAATGGTAGGAAGTTCTCAAAAAGGGTAGAAAACACTGTGGGAAAAGGAGAAATTGCTCGTTATGAGCAATTTCTCCTTTTCCCACAGAGTTTTCAAAAGACTTGAACTGCAGACATGTGAAAACCAGGGCTTGTTTGGGAAAGGGTTAATTCTTCACCAAATAACAAAATTTTAGACTGGTCCAAATTGAAAGCATTTGCAGACAACAAACTGGAAGCAGCTCAAAAGACTATGTCTGTCTTTGACAGGGTAAAAAACATTTTTGGAAAAGGAGAAAATGTTGGTTACCAGCATTTGCTCCTTTTCCCACAATGTTTTCTAAAGCCTTCCTGCTTAGTGTCTTTAAAAGTTGGGATTGTGTGGTAAAGAGTTAAATTGCATTGGAGAATGTGAAGATCAAGATGATACTGCTCAGAACAGCTGCAATTAATGCTGCATTTATTCAGATGTAAACCACAGGGCTTTTAGTGTTGGGGTGTAAAGCATGAATCCAGCATGCCCTAAATTCTGTATGAAAATTCATTAACCCTGTACCACACAATCAGGACTTTCAACGACCCTTATAAAGAAAGTCTTTGAAAACACTTTGTGAACAGGAGAAAGTGCTGGTAACCAGCATTTTCTCCTTTTTTTTTCCCCCTCAATGTTTTCTCCCCTTTCAAAACAAATTTCAATTTTTGAGTCACAATTGTCTTTGTTGTCTGCAAATGCTTTCTTTTTGAACTAGTCTAAAATTTTGTCATTTGGTAAAGAGTTAAATTCCTTGCCACAGAGTTCATTCCTCTTACTGCTCTTCATCATTTGACTCTATTTATATGCAAGAGGAGCTGGCAGTTTTGATAGCCTGTTTTTTGTGGTGATGGAATAGACACATGACACAGACAGGTGCATTGGTATTTATAATAAATGACACAACAGTAATTGTATGAACACAGAAAGCATCTAATGAACAACATGGACAAAATCAGTCTGGGAAAAAGACTTGAAAAGTTTCAATTCAAATTTGGCTTTAACCCTTTACTACACAATCCCGGATTTTAACGACCCTACAGAAAAAAGCGTTTCGAAAACACTATGGGAAAAGGAGAAAATGCTGGTAACCAAACATTGTGAGGCTTTCTCCCTATCTCACAAGGTTTTCAGGGGTCCTATGTGGCTCAATGGTAAAATGTAGGACTAGTGACCTGGAAGCCCTGGGTTCAAGCCTCACTGGATCCACTGGACTTATCGTGGGACTGTCCTTGGGCAAGACACTTCAGAGCCCTAGCCTTGAACTGGTGAGACCCAGGAAAAACATGAATAGAGGAATTACATGAATATGTGAGCTGTTGCGGTGATATGGTTGAAAAAATGTTGAAAGTGGTGTAAAATACCATTCAGTTAATCAAACACAAGGTTTTCAGAAGTTTTCTTCCTTCTGTTACACAACATTTAATTTCAACTATGTACGCTTGTACTCATCTAATAAAATATCTGTTCTGTTCTTTAAAAAATGCTAAAATGTTCGGTAAAGGTTAACCCTCTACCACATGATCCCATGTTGTAAGGACTCAGAAGTAGACAGCTTTTGAAAACAACCAGTATTTTCTCCTTTTCCCACAATGTTTTCCACACTAACCAAAACAAATTTAAATTTTTGAGTCATCATTATTTTGTCGTCTGGGAATGCTTTCAATTTGGAAAAGCCGAAAATTTTGTTGTTTGGTATTGAGAAAATACTAGACTTTATCCAAATTGGAAGCTTTTGCAGACAACAAAGTAAATGTACCTCAAAACTTGAAATTTGTCTCAGGTAGGATAGTAAACATTGTGGGAAAAGGAGAAAATGATTACTCGGGATCATTTAATGTAGGCACTGTGTAGTAAGGTGTTAAATGCGTTAGATATGGACAGGTCTAAAATTTGTGTCGTGTGGTAAAAGATTAACCGTTTCCCAAACGACAAATTTTGGACTGGTCCAAATTGAAAGAGTTTGCAAACGACAATTTTAAATTTGATGAAAATGGCAGAAAGTTTTCAAAGGGGGTAGAAAACACTGTGGGAAAAGGAGAAATTGCTCGTCATGAGCAATTTCTCCTTTTCCCAAAGTGTTTTCAAAAGACTTGTACTGCAGACGTGAAAACCAGAGCTTGTTTGGGAAAGGGTTGTAGAGAGAAAAACCAAACAAATTAGTGACTAATGGAAAGTTTGACATTTATCAAGGTCTAGTATATAAACTGGTGTCAGAAGCTGGGGACGGACCAACCAAAGCCTGGACGATGAGTGTAGAGATTGATAATGAAGTCTTTGAAGGAACTGGTCGCAGTAAACGCCATGCGAAAAATGAATGTGCGAAACATGCACTCCTCAAGCTGTTCAACATCCTGGTTGTACTTGGTAAGTTTTCTCAACCCTTTATCACACAGTCCTGACTTATAACGACCTGGAGAAAGAAGCCTTTTGAAAACATTGTGGGAAAAGGAGAAAATGCTGGTAACCAGCATTTTCTCCTTTTCCCACAATGTTTTTTTACCATATCAAGGCAGAAAGAATCATTTTAGCAACAATCAATTTGTTGTCTGCAAATGCTTTCAATTTGGACCAGTCTAAAATTTTGTTGTTTGGTAATGAGTTCAACTCATTAACTCTTTACCAACTGACAAAGTTTTAGACTTGTTCAAATTGAAAGCATTTCCAGACGACAAAGGTGGCCCAAATGATGAAATTTGTCCTTGACAGGGTAGAAAACATTTTGGGAAAGGGAGAAAATGCTGCTAATCAGAGAAAATTCCTGCAGATGACTCTTTGTTTTGCAGCAGAGTTTCGCAGCAGATCTTAATAGCAAACACTGTAATGTTATGGAAAACATCTAAATGTGTAATTATACCCCCGCAAACGAAGTTTGTGGGGGGTATACTGGAATCAGCCTGTCGGTCGGTCATGCGGTCGGTCGGGCGGTCGGTCTGTCCGCAAAGTCGGCTTTGTGTGGCAAAGGGTTAACAAACAATGAGTACCAAGACCAGGTTGACCTTAGATCTGATGGCTTATAGTCTGCCTTTTTTACATATTCTGACCAAATACAGTACTGACTTTTTGTCAGAGTTGTTTATTTAGGGCTATATAGCACATAGTATCAGCTTATGGACCTATATCAAGATTGTTGAAAGTAATGCCAAAGGGTTAAAAGTGGCCTCTGCAGTGGATAAAAATTTTGCTTTTAGAGCTGTGGAAGAAAAACTGTTGCACTCCACGTTGGCCTATTGGTTTTAGTGGATTTGTGATCATAAGATCTTGATTTAATCCCTGCTATTTGCACTGCTCATGTGGCTTTGGTAAGGCACTGCAGAGACTAATCTTGTTATTGATGAATCATATATATACCATTGTGAGCTTTGCCTGTAACAACCAAAAGAAAAGTAAAGGACAACGTAGATGCAAAGTAAGACTGGATGCTCTGTCCAGTCTGATCTTGATCTTTCCTGTCTTCCCTGTCTGCAAAAGCAACCCATATATAAATATTGCCTACTGCTGTAATGAGGGTCAAGTTAATTGTGAAATGAATTATAAAACTTGAGTATGTCACTTTTTATACTGAATGACAAAGTTTTAGACTTGTCCAAATTGAAAGCATTTGCAGGGGACAAATGTGACTTAAAAATTCAAATTTGTTATGGGACAGGTGGAAAATATGGTGGGGAAAAGGAGAAAATGTTGATTACCAGCATTTTCACTAGTTCCCGCAAGTTTCTAAAGGGTTCCATTTTAGGGTCGTTAAAAGTTGGGATTGTGTGGTAGAGGGTAAACATTGTGATTAGCTCTGTGGAAACCTAGCCAGTATAAGTGCTACGATGTAGACAGAATGTTAGATTAGCCCGTCTTGGTATTCTAACTGCAGTAAACTATAGTGTAGTCTTGATGACCTTGTTTAACCCTTAAACAAACAATCCCCACTTTTAACGACCCTGAGACAGAAAGCTTTGGAAAACATTGTGGGAAAAGGAGAAAATGCTGGTAACCAGCATTTTCTCCTTTTCCCACAATGTTTTCTATCCTTCCCAAAACAAATTTTAAGTTTTTGAGTCACATTTAAGGTGTTGTCTGCAAATGCTTTCAATTTGGACTAGCCCTAAATTTTGTCGTTTGGTAAAGAGTTATGTGGGAAAACCGCCAGCAGCTTTACATTACATGACATCTCTGACAAGGAATTTTTGCGCACTTGAGAGAGAGAGAGAGAGAGAGAGAGAGAGAGACAGAGACAGAGAGACAGAGAGAGACAGACTGACTGACTGGAATGGATAAAATACTATGGCATTTCTTATTACTGAAGCCCATTTTACCTTTGAAACTAGATTTCTTCATTTCTTGGAATCAATATTGTCTTCGCCATTGATCAACCCTTAGAGTACCTGTCACAAATTAAGTCACTTTGACAGCCAGTACAAGATATATATCCAGATCAGACTGCTATTAACACACAGTCTGATCTTGATCTACTTTGACCAGTGTGCTGTATGCAAAGGTGTTTTTGGAGAAAAAAATCGGCAGAAAGAGTAGTGATGTTGGTCTTTTATCTTGACTAAAAATTTCCAATTTTTAGCTGCACTGGCTGAAAGCCAGCAGGCTTATGTCATGACCCTTTGTTCATCATGCATCCGTGCGTGTGTGTGTGTGTTAACTTTTATTTCAGGCATCTTCTTCTATGAATCAGATTTTAACGAAACTTCAGAGAAATGATCCTCTCATGGCCCGCTTTAGAAACTCTTCAAAGAATTTGATTCCTATAAAAACTCAGGTTGCCATGGCAACAAAACTGTAAGATATTGAAAATCTTTGAAAATCTTCTTGTCCTAAACCATATGGACTAGGACTATCAAATTTGGCATGTAGCTTTCAACTAATAGACCTCTACAGAAAGTCATCAACATAGCCTTAGAGTCAAAAATGGCCCCGCCCCAGGGGTCACAAGTTTTACATAGGTTTATATAGTGAAAACTTTTGATATCTTCTTGTCCTGAACCATATGGCCTAGGGCTATCAAATATGGCAAGTAGCTTCATTTAATAGACCTCTACAAAAACCGGGGTCAAATTTGGCCCCGTCCCGAGGGTCTCAAGTTTTACTTAGGTTTATATAATGAAAACTTTAAGTATTTTCTTGTCCTAAACCATATCGCCTAGGGCTACCAAATTTGGCATGTAGCTTCATCTAATGGACTTCTACTAAAACTCATCAACTTACAGCCCTAGGGTCATTATTGGCCTCACCTCTGGGGCTACAAGTTTCATATAGGCTTCTATGGTGGAAACTTTATGTCTTCCTAGTCCTAAACCATATGATCTAGGGCTACTAAATTTGGCATGTAGCTTTATCTAATAAACCTTTACAAGAACTCTTCATACTATAGCCCCGAGGTTTGATGATAGTCATTGCGACAGGATTCATTCCTCTCTCACCGCTGACCATTGTTTCGACGATGGTTATGTGGGAAAGCAGCCAGTGGCTTGGAAAGAATATTGTGCGGAGTACTGGTAAAAGAAACTCCAGGAAAGCATGGATAGGTGCACTGGCCGCCGCGATATAGCTGAAATAATGTTGAAAACGGCGTTAAACACCATACAATTAATCAATCAATAGCCCCGAGGTCAAAATTGGCCCTGCCCCACGGGTCCAGTGGAGCGATACAGGGCTATCATGGCCCTCTTGTTTTTTCTTCAGCATTTAAATGGTTAACCCTGACAGTTCCAAATAAACATGATGCACATTTTTAGTTTAGAATAAAAAATATCATAAGTGTGATAACAAGATTGTATTTTTTTTTTTCAGAATGTCTCAGATAACCAAACAGTGTAGATCAAAGATCAGACTGCAGTCTGATCTTGATTTGCACTGGCTGCAAAGGCAACTAAAACAGTAAGGGCACTTTAACCCTTTACCACACAATCCCGACTTTTAATAACCCAGAGAAAGAAGCCTTTTGAAAACACTGTGTAGAAAGGAGAAAATGCTGGTAACCAGCATTTTCTCCATTTCCCACAATGTTTTCTACCCTTCTAAAAGCATTTTTCAATTCCTAAATCATGTTTATTTTATCGTCTGCAAACGCTTTCAATTTGGAGTAGTCTTAAATGTTGTAGTTAGGTAAAGAGTTAAGGGTTAAAGAATCAATTTATTGATACTGGTGGCACTTTGATTGATACTTTCACTATTACACTGTGACACTGAAGACAGCTTGCTGTCTTTTCTTTCAGTAAGAATTATTGCAGTCTGCCCCCCTCTACATATTTCTTCCTTACAAATTTTACAGAGATGAATTTGAAAACCTTTGAAAAACTTTTAACCGTTTTCCATATAATCTCAAGTTTGAATGACCCTGTGAAAGAATGCTTTGGAAAACATTGTAGAAAAAGGAGAAATTGTTTGTAACCAGCATTTTCTCCTCTTCTAACAATGTTTTCTGCTCTTTCAAAGAAAAAATTCACCATTTGATCCATACTTTATTTGCCATCTGCAAATTCTTCGATTTGGGCAAGTCTAAAATGTCATCTGGTAAAGAGGTAAAATGTCTGTAGTGAAAGTGTAATGAAGTTACATAGATATATGCATGAAAAAGCAAAGGGACAAAAGGAACAATTGGTTGTTTCAAGAAATTTCTCTTTGCCAAAAGAGGCGAATTCGATACGAGAAGAATTGTTTTGAAAAATGGTCTGCTCTGAGACAAAAGAAAAAAACATCTGCTGGTGAAAATGTGTTAATTTGGGAAATGAAGTCAGATTGTTTTCAGTGTCTGGATGATGAAATTGGATTTTTCTACATTCTGTTAACTCTTTTCCATTCAACCTGTCTTTTGATGACCCCCAAAGAAAAGGCTTTTGAAAACATTGTGAGAAAAGGAGAAAATGCTGGTCAGCAACAGTTCTTCCTTTTTCCATATTTTTCCTACCCAACCAAACACAAATTTCAAATTTTCAGTCACATTTATTTTGTTTTCTGCAAATGCTTTCAATTTGGACAAGACTAATATTTTTGCTCTTTGGTGGAGAGTTAACTCTTTACCACATGGCAAAATTTTAGACTTGTCCAAATTGAAGGCATTTGCAGACTGTAAATTAAATGTGGTCCAAATGGAGAAAGTTGTCAGTGAAAGGTAAAAAGCATTGTGGGAAACGGAGAAAATCCTGTTTACCAGCATTTTGTCCTTTTCTTACAGTGTTTTCAGAGGCCTTTTCAGTCAGGGTCATTATAATTCAGATTGTGTGGTAAAGAGTTATCCATTTCTTTGACTCTTGCAGGACCCTTTTTGGCAAAGCTGAATGCCCTGGCTTTTGACCTACTTCTTGGTACTAATAAAGAATGAATAGATGGTAATTTGTCATTGGTAAAAAATGTGCACATGTTTATTTGGCGGGCTCCTGGTGGCATATTTGCTCACACGTTTATGAAACCACTATTAACAAGTGTTGCTACTGCTAATCGATACCCCGGGGCCTTGATTCATACCGTAGCAAAATAATGCAGTAGAGAATGATTCTTTTCTCTTGCTATTTCGAAATTTAATATTGTCTTAAGCGTTACCCAATAACCCACTACTACCTTTCAACAAAATGAAAAACAGTGAGGAAAGAGAGGCAATTGCTTGTGAGGATACTTTTCATTATTTTGCTTCATATTGAGCCACAAAAGAGTTTCAATATTCATATTTCAGTATCTCTCATGCTATTTATCTTTTTTGAAGATACTTCTGGTTTTGTATAATTTCTAATGGTTATTATTACTCCTGTAAATTCACTTACTTCATGATTTTCTGTTTTGGACTTTGTTGCTTGGTGAAAAGCTGTTGGTTTAGTAATCGGGAAATCTTGGTTCAGTCCAAGCTGGTTGCACTTTTAGCTTGGAAGAAGCAAGATGCTGCAGGATTTTAGCCCAGTTAATTCAATGAAAGACATGAATAAGTGAACTGTCAGCACATATGACTAAAGAACTGTAGAAAGTGGGATGGAAGAGTAAATGGCTAGGTGTATCTGTGTACATGAAATATTCCTGACATAGACTGAACCGTCTAACATTACCATGGAAAATAATTGTACCCCCTACAACTGCATTTTCTGCTTTTCCAAGGATATTTTCAAAAGCTTTCCCTCGAGTGGGTTGTTGCCAGCCTGGGTAGCTCAGTGGTTAGCTTATCTGAAGTTAGAGTATCATGACCTGGTGGTTGTGAGATCGATACAGTACCTCATTGGGGCAAACTTTCTTTCGGGCAATATTTTGCCTCTCACCTCTGATTCATATGGGGAAAGTAGTCAATGCGGCTCAAATGCTGCAATTTTTCTTTGACAAGGTAGAAAACATGAAAAAAGGAGAAAATGCTGGTTACCAGCATTTTCTCCTTTTTCCACAATGTTTTCAAAACGCTTCTTTCTCAGGGTTGTTAAAAGGCATCATTGTGCAGTAAAGAGTTAAATAACAAGATTAGCTAGATTGATGTAAGAGAAACGTATAGGTTATGCCCAAGACTATAGGACAAGGTATCTCTCAGGCTGATCAAGTTCTGAATTTTTACACTCTGTTTTCAAAAATAAAAAAAACTTCATCCCATTACTCAGGGTTTTTCTATGGAATGAAAACAGATGCAAAATGTGTTTAAATGTATGTTTTTGCATCAACAGTATGAGAAGTGACAACTTTCCCCATTTTTCTGATATGAGTGCATTTTGATACCTCTACATTTGAGAGAAGTTTATATCTTTTCCAGGGAGCCAAACCATTTCTATTCAATTAGATGTCTACCTTTTCATTGCTGATAAGCAAAAGAATTTTGATTTTTTTCTGATTGTAAAAACTGCAATAAATCAGGAATATCTTTCTCTCCAGGTATTATGCTGATTTCAACCCTTTACTTTATTTAACTCTTTACCACACGACAAAAATGTAGACTAGTCCAAATTGAAAGCATTTACAGACGACATTTTAAATGTAGCTCAAAACATAAAATTTGTCTCTTAAGGAGAAGAAAACATTGTGGGAAAAGAAGAAAATGCTGGTTACCAGCATTTTCTTCTTTTCCCACAGTGTTTTCAATAGGCTTCTTTCATGGGGTCGTTGAAAGTCAGGATTGTGTGGTAAAGGGTTAACTGTTTACCAAACGACAAAATTTTAGAACTGTCCGAGTTGAAAGTATATGCAAACTTGACCCAGAAATTGAAATTTTTCTTTGGAAGAGTAGAAAACATTGTGGGAAAAAAAGAAAATACTGGTTACCGGCATTTGTTCCTTTTCCCACAATGTTTTCAAATGCCTTCTCTCAGGGTTGTTTGAAGTTTGGATTGTGTGGTAAACACTGAACACTGAATGACACCTTTCACAAAGAAGGCTTTTGAAACCATTATGAGAGATGGAGAAATATCTTTTTTTATACTACCATACTCTTGCCTAAATTTTTTAACATGCAAACATCCAATTTTGTGTAAAATATCTGTCTTGGGTTTCTTCTTAAGAATGTAGAGAGATGCATACCCAAAACAGCATCGTGACATAACTGCCTGAAAGCATATTACTGCGGACAGCGTGGTAAACGCCCTTGTGAATTATAGATAGTGAATTAAGTTTTATCTCTAAATACACATTGAGACAAGGGGGTTACGGTGAAACTCCTCAGTACCAGAAATTTCTCCTTTTGCAACAATGTTTTCAATTTTGGGCAGCAAGACAAATAAGCCATCAGGAGATGTATAAGTCTTAACAAATTTAACCTTTAGAGCGCAAATAAACCCTATCAGACATTTTCATCCTAGAAATACGACCCAAATAATTGCAATTTCATGGTTGCTTTTCTCTACAGTGTTTCAGCAAAGCGGACAGTGTAGATCAAAGATCAGGCTGCATGTTGTGCAACCTTATAGTCGTGAAAGGTGCTTTAAGGGCTAAGTGCTGAATTCGACTTAACTCTTTACCATAACACAAAATATAGACATTTGCAGACTACAATTTAATGTGGCTCAAATGATGGTCTTGTCTTTGATAGGGTAGAAAACATTTGGGAAAAGGAGAAAATGCTACCCAACCAAAAACAAATCCATCATGTAAGCCACACTTAAATCGTTGTTTGCAAATGCTGTCAATTTTGACAAGTGTATGGTTTTCTTGTGCATTGAAGAGTTAACCCATTACCATATGACAAACTTCTAGACTGGCCCAATTTGAAAGCATTTTCAGACGAAAAATTGAATGTTTCTAAAATGATGATTTCTGCTCTTAATATAGTAGAAAACATTTTTGGAAAAGGAGAAAATGCTCGTTACCACCATTTTCTCCTTTTTCCACAATGTTTTCCAAAGGCTTTTTATCAGGGTCATTAAAATGTGGCATTGTGTGGTAAAGGGTTAAAAGACAGGATTATTTGGTAAAGGGGTAAGGTAAGGGATAGCCAGTTATCAAGTTTTTCAGGGAGTTTGCAGCTTTTGATCTTCCACAGGGATGTCAAAACTGATCCAAACATCGTGAAAATTTTTGACATTATCTGCAGCAGGTTTCCTGCAATACTACATAAAACAAACAGTAAAGAGAGACATTAACACAGATTTAATGAATTGGACCTTTTCAAATTGGGTAAAAAACTGTACAAGGATTCCTTTTTCGCTCACCTGACCATGAAGTGCTCAAGGCGAGCTTTTGTGCTTGTGCTGTGTCCTTTGTATGTTGTCCATTTTGTGTCGTCCAGGCATCAACAATTACCTTGTTTGCACTCTGGAGGCCACATTTTCAGTCTATTACTCATGAAACCTAGTCAGAATATTTGCCTTGATGATAACTTGGTCAAGTTCGAAATTGGGTCATGTCAGGTCAAAAATTAGGTCACCAGGTCATATCTTGTGTGCACTCTTGAGGCCACATTTTCAGCCCAATACTCATGGAACTTGGTCAGAATGTTTGTCTTGATAATACCTCAGAAAGTTCAAAATTGGGGTCATATTGGGTAACTGGGACAAATTTTAGAAAAACCTTGCGTGCACTCCACAACATTTTCAGTTTGATACTCAGAAAACTTGGTCAGAATGTTAGTAGGTCCCTGGTACTAGCATTAAGAAAAACATTGTGTGCATTTTAGAGGCCATAGTTTTGGTCTAATACTCATGAAACCCTAGAAAACCTTTGTGTGTAGTCTAGAGGCCACATTTTCAGCCCAATACTTGTGAAACTTGGTCAAAATATTTGTATTGATGATATCTCGGACATATTTGAAATTGGGTCACATCAAGTCAAAAAGTATGTCACGGGGACAGATCTTAGAAAAAACTTTGAGGCCACATTTTCAGTTGGATACTAATGAAAATTGGTCAGAATGTTTGTCCTGATAATTTCTGGGACAAATTCAAAATTTGATCACATCAAGTCAAAAAAAAAGGTCAAAAGAACATATGTTAGGAAAACTTTGTGTGCACCCTTGAGGCCACATTTTCAGTCTGATACTTATGAGACTTGGCCAGAACGTTTTTCTTGTTATCTCGGACAAAATTGAAATTGTATTATGTCAGGTCAAAAAGTAAGCAATAGGGACAAATGATAGAAAAACCTTGTATGTGCTCTAGAGGCCACATTTTCAGTCCAACAGTCATGAAACTTGGTTAGAATATATGTCTTGATGATATTTCAAACAAGGTTGAAATAGATCACATCAGGTCAAAAAGAAGGTCACTGAGTTAAATCTTAGAAAAACCGTATGTGCATTCTAGAAGCCACATTTTCAGTCTGATGCGCATGAAACTTGGTGAGATTGTTTGCCTTGTTTGTAAATAGTAGAAGTTCAGAAATTGGGCCATATCTGGTCAAAAAGTAGATCAATAACACAGATGTGTTCACATCATCACAACCAGGATGTGTTCCTCTATCCTAGATGACTTTAATCAGGTGAGCTCTTAAGGGCCAATTGCCCTCTTGTTCATGGTTGTTTTGGCCAGATAGTGTAAGAAAGTGGTGGATTGTGTAGATCCAATATCAGAAACTGCATATTCTGTGCAGTCTGATCATGACCTACACTGCTTGAAAAAGCAGTTTAAGACAGATGCAGGGCTTTAATGGTTAACAGCAAATGAGGTAAATATGAAAGCTGCTACAACCCTTGTGAGGGTTGAATAATGAAATACAGTCGAACTGCGTTTATCTGGGCTCCATAATTCCGGAAATCTCAGGATCCGGACAAAAACATCAGGGAACGGATATTTTCTGTACAAATTTTACTTTTTATTCCGGAAATCCGCGTTCCGGAACTGGAATGAAAAAATCGGGAACGAAGGGTTAAAAATTAGTACAAACCTTATCCAAGAAACCGGACATGGCCTGACTGTGTATCACACAATTTAAACTGGTACCCGTTGTATCTCCCGTAACCGTCCGATAAATACAAAAATCAATAACAGGCTACTAGTTTACACACAATTTAGACTTGTTATTTTCCCCGGGACCATAGACTGGTTATCGTAAATATCATAAATACAGTCTACTTAGAGCGATTTCGGACTGGTTCGTCGTGAATAACACGGGTATCAGTCTAAATAGTGTCAATTGTTGCAGACGATTTTCACACGTTTTGAAAACATGCGTGTTAATTAGTACTGTTTTCAAAACCTGTTAAATGACGTTCTCGTGCCATCGACAATTGTCAACCTAACAGATTATCCATACACATAGTACTGAAGTGACAATTCCACGCTTTTGTTGTTTAATAATTACTGGATCTACTTGATTACAGTAACAGTCGCTAAAAAAATAACTGAAATGTCGGCAAAGATTTTGTGGGCATGTTTAAACATATCTTTCAAAACTAAATGCAAAACTAAAATATGAACATACCGTCTGCTTGCATATTCAATAATCCTTCGTTTCAAAAACAAATATTTTCAATTTAAATGGTAAACCATAGGAAAAAAAAAAACATTTTGATTCATGTGTTACTCGAGATGTTTATGTTCCCCAAAGTACACACAAAATGGCCGCTAAACACGATAAATTTCATTATGTTTTTCGAAAATATTTTACTCCTAACAGACTGTAAAGATGATTGAAAATATGCCTGTCTTCGATATCGAATTAATTGGCAATCAATCACAATTAGTCTATGACATTTTACCACTTTGAAAGTACGACTATCAGAAGCCAACAGAATGTCTACACCACCAGCAAAAGACGAGTTGAAGTTTTGACTTCCGTGAAAAAAGACATTTGTCAGTACAAAGAAGACCATCCAAAAAAACACTTTTGCAGGAATTCGACAACACGTCATGTACATTAAAAATACTGTGCATATCGTGTTTTCCTTTTGTTTCGCCCTTTTCATGGTGTTTTCAAAAGTCATAAATGCGCCGAGCTTTACAAGCGCACCTGTTGGCACAATAGGTATGCATGTGCATGTAATTAGGTACAAGTAAAAAGACAGGTACAAAAACAAACAAATAACAAAAAGGCAAAATGCAAATTTATGACACCCTTTATTTTATAAACCTGAACAATCGTAGGAGCAATAATGACATGTATACAAGTGCTTGTGTAAAACATAAGCTGTTGTAATTCTTACGATACACGGTGTCCCTTATCAACATGGAGGTTATTGACCTAGCTTATGGATGCCATGCCAGCAATCACAGGTCGTTGATCCGGAAATAGGGCTGATCCGGAAACATTCATAGGAAACATAAGTGGCCGGATAAACGGGGCTCGACTGTAGATATGAGCCATGCTTTGTGAAAAGGGGGCTTAATGCATCTCCGTGACACATGATACGAAGCAACTCATCATATAGTTATAGATTCTTAAAATCCATTTAGTCTAATAATTGACTTAATCTGGAGTTAAAATGCTCCAAAACGTTTCGGCTAATGTCAGTTTGAATGATTGATTGTATGGTGTTTAACGCCGTTTGCAACATTATTTCAGTTATATCGCAGCAGCCAGTGCACCTATCCATGCTTTCCTGGAGTTTCTTTTACCAGTACTCCGCACAATGTTCTTTCCAAGCCACTGGCTGCTTTCCCACATAACCATTGTCAAAACAGTGTTCAGCGGTGAGAGAGGAATGAATCCTGTCGCAATTTATCATCAATCCTCGGAAAGAAATTGGCCAAGCCAGGGATCGAACCAGCGACCTCCTGTTCTCAAGTCCTGTACGCTAGCTAATGTCAGCCTGCGCACACTGCAAAGGCAACTTTAGTCGTGAAACATGCATTAACACTTTCCCAAATGATAAAATTTAAACTGGTCCAAATTGGAAGAGTTTGCAGACAACAATTTGAAATTTGATGAAAATGACAGAAAGTTCTCCAAAAGGGTAGAAAACACTGGGGGGAAAGGAGAAATTGCTTGTTATGAGCAATTTCTCCTTTTCCCACAGTGTTTTCAAAAGACTTGTACTGCAGACACGTGAAAACAGGGCTTCTTTGGGAAAGGGTTAACCCTTTACCACACATTCCCGAGTTTTAACGACCCTGAAGAAGATGCCTTTTGAAAACATTGTGGGAAAAGGATTAAATGCTGGTAACCAGCATTTTTTCCTTTTCCCACAATGTTTTCTATCCTTCTCAAGGCAAATTTTAATTTTTCAGTCACATTTATTTTGTCGTCTGCAAATGGTTTCAATTTGGACAAGTCTAGAATTTTGTTTTTTGGTAAAGAGTTAAGGGTTAAGTTACAACTAATTTGTTGTCTGCAAAGGCTTTCAGTTTGGACAAGTCAAAAATTTTGCCATTTGGTAAAGAGTTACAGAAATGCACCTTTTCAAATTAGAAAAAAGAAGCAATGTTTCTTTCTGTACGTTGTTTTGGGCAGAAAATTGTAATATCTAAATCTTTGCCAAACAAATAAATCAACTTGTCCAGACTGAAATTATTGGCGGATGACTAATTAAATATTTTCCAGAGAATGGAATTTGTCTTTGATATGGTAGAAAACATTGTGGAAACAGGAGGCAATGTTGCTTACCAGCATTTTCTCTGTTTCCCACAATGATTTCAAAAGGCTCCCTCCTTAAAGTCCTTAAAGTAGGATTGTATGGTAAAAGATTAAAGAAGTGGACAGTGTAGATCCCATTTCAGATGGCATGTTCTGTTCAGCTTGACCTTAGGTTGTGACACAGTCTGCAAAAGAAACTATGGCCAGGCTCAGTGCTGTAAAGGTTTATTCTGCAAGGGTCATTAGTGTACATAGCTGAGGCCAAAATTTCGACTTCCCCAAATTGAAAGCAGTTGCTCAAGTTTGCATTGTAGTGAAAGCTCAGTAGGTGGAAAACTTTCTATTGTGTAATTCAAATGTTAACTAAATGAAACAATGGAAAATTTGTTTTTGGAATTCACTGTAATTTCACTGCCTTTCATAAATTCCCTCTGGGTTTAAATTAAGTTTGTTGTATTATCACAAATAAATATTTAACAGCAATATTGACTGTGATCTCAAAGAATTTGACAGGTATCGTAGGTTATACAATGTAGCTTTAATTTTTAGCTCCACAAGCTAAAGGCCAGCAAGCTTAAGCCATGGCCCTTTGTCCACCCTGTGTCTGTGCATGCATCCATGCCTTAACCCTTTCCAAACAAGCCCTGATTTTTACGTATGTGCAGTACAAGTATTTTGAAAACACTGTGGGAAAAGGAGAAATTGCTCGTTATGAGCAATTTCTCCTTTTCCCACAGTGTTTTCTACCCTTTTTGATAACTTTCTGCCATTTTCACCAAATTTAGAATTGTCGTCTGCAAACTCTTTCAATTTGGACCAGTCCAAAATTTGGCGTTTGGGAAAGGGTTAACTTTTATTTCAGACATCTTCTTCTCTGAAACTATATATCTACTTTCGATGAAACCTCACAGAAATGTTCCTGTCATAGCCCTCTTCAGAATTTCTTCAAAGAAATCAATTCCTGTAAAAACTCTGGTTGCTATGGCAACAGAACTGAAAAATATTGGAAATTTTGAAAAATCTTGACTGAAACCAATGGGCTTAGGGTTACAAAATTTGATATGTAGCTTCATCTCATAGACCTCTACCAAATTTTCAAATTATAGCCCTTGGGTCAAAATTTGTCGGGGGGGGGGGGGGGGGGGGGGGGGATGGGGGTCGTCACAAATTTTACATAGGCTTACATGTAGAAAATATAAGAAAAAATCTTCTAGATCCCAACAATTAAGCATAGGGCTACCAAATCTGGCAAATAGCTTTATCTTGTGGACTCCTACTAATAACATTCAAATTATAGCCCTTGGGTCAAATTGGCCCCACTCCAGGGGTTTCAGTTTTACATGAGCTTATATAGTGAAAACTTCAAAAATCCCCTTGTTCCCAATCATTTGACCTATGGCTACTGAATTTGGCAAGAGCTTTATGTAACAGACCTCTGCCAATAGTTTTCCAATTATAGCCCCAGCGTCAAAATTGGCCTCAACCTGGGGGTCACAAGTTTTACATGGTAGTACATGACATCAATATGACTTAAGCTTATATATGCTGATCATGGGAAATAATTCATGTTCATTCCCAAGAGATTTATCTTAGTTCGTTATAATTTACCTCCCTTGATAATCAAACTGTATTACAACATGATGGGTGTTGGGTTTTCAAGTTTTTGGATAGAAAATGTTCAATATTCAGTGAGAGTGATTTAATTGGATGTGAATTGTTTTGCCCAGATTAGTTGAATGTTAGATATGAAGTGAGGTTTGTATCATTCAGTTTTTTGTTCCAGGATTTTCCTATTCATGCCATTGAAAAAATATTTTCTGTTACTAACGTTTTGGAAATCTTCTAAGAAACCACTTTTTGTTAGAGTATAGGTAGTTTGAGGTTCACAGGGCCCCCCTTGAATTTTGAAATATCTTGAAAAATCCCATATCAATTTTTATGAAACTTTCCAAAGTCTCTTAAAATGACCATACTAACTCTCACGGCAAAATTCAGAGTTTTTCTTCCACAAGAAAGAGTATTTTGCCCATTCCACTAGTGTTAAATTTTTGTTCTGAAGCTTAACTTTCTCTGACAGTTTCGCAGAGTGACCAGAACAGCTAACATAACTGAAAAAGTGCATGACTTCAGTACCTCACTTAGTTGAATATGAGGCCCTGAAATTGTTTTGTGTACAAATAATATAGTTCTATACCTTACCTTAGACATTGCTTTTGTCACTTTCATACAAATCTTCAAAGTCTAAAATTATTTTCTGGTGTTCTATGGTGTGTGTTCTCCAGTATTTGGTTTTGATTTTATTTTCGGCATGGCTTCATGTTTTATACCACTTCTGTTGACACATGTGTTCAAAACCACCTGACACTTAGACTCGAAGGTCTTTAAGGGTTTGTTTTGAATTGTTTTTGGTGATGATTTTTTCTCAGTTTGCCCAGTATTAGCTCAATTGGATTTTGGTCTCAATCATAGGGTGGTAATCTTAAAGACGCTGTGTCTCTTTGACTGTGAAAATTCATCTGTGATAATATTCTGGAGCTTGTTTATGGAACTTCATACAATTTGCCCTTCTTCGCTTTATTGTTGTATTCTATACCACATGATGTGAGCTGAAGGTTGAGTAGGTTTCAGGAAACATCTGTAGTTGGGCGAGGAAAAGAAAACAAAGTGCGTGCAAGTCTCCGATACTGAATCACTAAAAAAAAATAAAAACTGAGATAAGGGCCTCAAAAGTTGAAGTTTTTGCTGTTCAGACAATAGACAACCACAGTTACTGTACTTGCATGAGAATTGTTTTCATTAACAAGTAAACCCTTTACTCGGAATAGCCTTCAACCCCCCCTCCTATTTTAAGCTGTTTTGTTCATACATTTTAACATTGCATTGAATGCAAAAAAGTCAAACTAAGTTACCAAAAATTCTGAAAATTACGCTCAGAGTTTGTAAAGGTAATATTATTAGTTATGCAAATTTTCAGTACAATAGCTATGGCACTTTTTAAGATATTTCAAAATTCAGGGGGTCCCTTTGAACCTCAAACTACCTATACACTGATATTTGTTATGAACAATACTTGATTAGACCTGCTGTTATTCATTGACATCATCTTTGTGTTTGGAAAAAATGTGAATTTTTTTTTTTGGGGGGGGGCTTTTTTTCTCTATAAAAGTTTATTGCCATACAAACTTCTCACGACTCATGTCTGTGTCGGTGTCAGTTAAGTGCATGGTACACTTTTTTAAAAGGCAGTAGAGCCATACAGGGCCATCATGGCCCTCTTGTTTCAAAAGTTTACTGTGTCAAGCGCCAAGAAAAAAGGGACTGTTTGGTAAAGGGTTAAACCTATCACTTTAAAAATTGCGTTAGTTTCTGCAACTGGAGGAAAATATTTAAGCCTTTAACTCTTTACTGTACGACAAAATTTTAGACTGATCCAAAATGAAAGCATTTGCAGACGACAAATTAAATGTGGCTCAAATGATGAAATTTATTCTTAATAGGGTAGAAAACATTGCGGGAAAAGGAGAAAATGCTGGTTACCAGCATTTTCTCCTTTTCCCACAATGTTTTCAAAAGCTTTATTTCTCGGGGTCGTTAAAAGTCAGGATTGTGTGGTAAAGAGTTAATACAAAACAGAGTAGAATTTTAATGGCCCTGAGGGATAACACTTTTGAAAACAATGTGGGAAAAGGAGAAAATGCTGGTAACCAGCATTTTTTCCTTTTCTCACAATGTATGCTACCATTTCACACTCAAATTTGATCATATGAGCAACATATAATTTGTTGTCTGCAAACTCTTTCGATTGTGACAGGTGCGGAATTTTGTCTTTTGGTAAATATTTTACTATCTCTAGGTAAACACTTTAGCAGCAGTAAAAGCATTACGAGACTGGTTTACTTGCCGATATTTGAAGTATTTACAGATGGCAAATGCGGCACAAATGATGGCATTTGTCAGTGGAAGTGTTGAAGATAAAAGAGAAAAAAGAAGGAGGAAAGTGTGACACACCTTTTCTCCTTTCCAGCATTTTAAAGTCTTCTACTTCAGGGTCCGAAAAGACTATTCTTGGCTTTCATAATTAAGTTTGGAATGCTGATTAAAGTTTTGATAGGAGCAAGGCTTTTATTATTTGGTAACAGACTGGATTTCTGCATGATAGTAGCTGAAGTTTGATTGCTTTCACCTGTTTGTTATATTTTAACTCTTTACCAAACAACAAATTCTAGACTCTTCCAAATTGAAAGCTTCTGTAAAATTTGAAACTGCTACAATGAATCCAAGTTCCTTGACAGGGTAGAAAATATTGTGGGAAAAGGAGAAAATGCTGGTTACCAGCATTTTCTCCTTTTCCCACAATGATTATAAAAGTCTTCTCATTCAGAGTCATTTAAACTTGGGATTGTGTGGTAAAGCGTTAATCTACAGGTAGAAAACTTCACACTGTGCATTTCTTAACCCTTTTAGTTGTTGAAGAAAACATCGAGGTATTGTCATAGCCCTGTTGTCGTCTGCGTCATTGTTGTGATGCAAAAGTGATGTTTTATAATATCTCTGTCATTACTGAAGATATTCACTTCAAACTCTTGACTTGTTAAATCTCAAAAGGGGAACCCATACAACAAGAGCAGGTAACCTTCAGTTACAGACACAGTTATGGCCTTTTTTTGCCTAGAATTTTCACTGAATATCAATCTGTTTCTAGAAGCAGCCAAGCTTTTGTGCCGGTATGCAGTGTTTTCTCCAGATGTAAAGTTTTGCATGTCATTTTGACCCCTCCATCCAGAAATTAGAGGTTCAAAAGTCAGAACTGGGAGGGTCAAATTTCCTTGTGTGATTTTCAAATAAATGATGAACAAACAGATTTTCAACATTTTTTTTGTTTTTGTTTCATTGACATTACAAAATATCAGTAAGTGCAGTCATACAAACGATAAACTTTGTAACTTACTGTGAAAAATGACATTTTTTTTTAAAAAATGCTGACAGTAGCTCTCGTTTGTTCGAGGAAAAAACATTTTATACCATGTAGAGGTCAAGATTCAGTACTTGGGTATGTTGATCTGACATGATTTTTGTTAGTTTTACTATCGAGATCAGCTTGTTTGCTTTCTAGTGCCAGTAATGCCATCAAGAGTCACTGTTTCTTTGGTTTGGACGATATTTACAAGTCGAGAAATAGTCAAGGTTTCTACAACGCTTGAAGTAAGACTAAATTGGTTTCAAGTTTATTGGCTCTTGTAAGACTAAATTGGTTTCAAGTTTATTGGCTCTTGTAAAGCATTTGTATTCAGAATCCGATACCAATACAACTGGTCTTCACTTTTGAAGTCAAGCCTAGTTGAGATCCCATTAGAGAATCAGTGATGTTTATTATTTATATTTGTCACTGATTTTTTTAATTTAAGCTTGTCACAAAAGATGCAACTATAGCATTTCAGTGGGACTAGTGAGTAAAAAAGCATAAAAAATGCAGAAAACACTCTCTGGAAAAAACACTTTACATGTTTGATGGCCAACATTGTAGATCTAGATCAGACTATGCAGGATGTCTTAGGTATAGGTTTTCCACTATTGATGGAGAGATATTCTGGCCAAAACAAGCTTGAACTTTTAATATCCATGTCCTTTTTGACCAACTGAAAATGTCTGTTTCTTTTCTGACACAATAGCCTTTTACCAAACAACTTTTTAGCTCTGTTGTTTCGATGAAAAGTGTTGAGTTATTGTCATGGCATCGATGTATATGTCAACATCGTTATCTGCATTGTCTTTGTCATCCACATCGTCATGCAAAACTTTGACATTTTATGATATCTCTGCCATTACTGAAGATATTTACTTCATACTTGGAAAAGTTGTTAACTATCAAAAGGGGAACCAATACAACAAAGGCAAGTAACCATTAAAGTATTTTTGACACAGTTATGCCTCTTTTTTGACAGAATTTTCCCTGAAAATCAAGCAGCCACGGTCAGGCGTTAGCACCTGCATATGGTGCTCTTGTTTCCTCTTCCAAATAGAGAGCATTCTCAGGGTTTTCCTTGGGTTTTCTTATTTTGGGGTCATTGGACTCCTTTCAAAGGAATAAAAGAAAGCAAACATTTAAATTTTTTTTTTTTGGGGGGGGAGGGTCATTTTGAAAATTTTGGGTTCCAAA
The DNA here is from genome assembly GCA_945859785.2 of Tridacna gigas. Classification (NCBI taxonomy): domain Eukaryota; kingdom Metazoa; phylum Mollusca; class Bivalvia; order Cardiida; family Cardiidae; genus Tridacna; species Tridacna gigas. The sequence continues at coordinate 58,332,853 of OX244035.2, forward strand.
TTCAAAGAAACAGGTGATCAGGGAAAACCCTGATCCTTTTTTCCCTGATTCTTTAGACATCAAATTGAAATTTCTAAAAATTAGCCAAAGATCTCAGATAAGGTAGAATCCATTGTGTGAAAAGGAGAAAATGCTGGTTACCAGTTTTTTCTCCTTTTCACACAGTGCTCTCAAATCGACTTTTAACGACCCTGAGGCAGAAGGCTTTTGAAAACATTGTGGGAAAAGGAGAAAATGCTGTTAACCAGCATTTTTTCCTTTTCCCACAATATTTTCTAACCCTTTCAAGAACAAATTTTGTCATTTGGGCCACCAGTAATTTGTCGTCTGCCAGTGCTTTCAATATGGACCAGGCTAGAATTTTGTAGTTTGGTAAAGAGTTACCAGATAAGTCATATTTTATAGGACCTGTTCCCTTCCTGTTGATGCTTTGTTGGGAGTGTAGGATATGAGATTGACATGTGAAACATTGCTGAAGATGAATTACAATTTCATGCAAGCACTGAGTTTGATGTTCCTTCAGTCCATGGAGTCTTTGAGTAATGCATCTTTTCCGGAAATACGGATAGGTATGCTCTTGTAGTGATGTGAGTGAAAATTTGTTGAAAATGATGTAAACATTCCATCTCTCCATTCTTCAGTCAATGTTTTTTCTGCAACTTACCATTCTATAATATCACAAACCATGTTTCTCGTTTATTTACAGATCAGGTGACTGCTCAAGAACAAGCCAGTCAGAGTGAGTACTATTTTTATTAGCTTTACTGCCTAAAGCCAGCTAGCTGATGTCGTGGCCCTTTGTCTGTTATGTGTCAGTCTGTGTGTATATTAGTCTGTCCATGTGTGTGTTACCTTTCATTTCAAACCTGTTTTATGAAATGACACAACGAATTTTGAAGAAACTTGACTGAAATGATCCTGTCATGGCCCTCTTCAGAATTTCTTCAAAGATTTTGATTCCTGTGAAAACATTGGTTGCCATGGCTACAGAACTAAAAATATTGAAAATCTTTAAAAATCAAAATCTTCTAAAGTCTGAAACCTTAAGGCCCAGGGCTACCAAATTTGTCAGGTAGCTTTATCTGATAGACCTCTACCAAGATTGGTGAGATTATAGCCCTTGGGTAAAAATTGGCCCTGCCCAAGGGGTCACAAATTTTACATGGGCTAATAAGGTGAAAACTTCAAAAATCTTTGTTTGTTACAAACAAAGCTTACAGCTACCAAATTTGGCATGTAGCTTTATCCAGTGGACACCTCAGAATATTCAAATTAGAGCCCAAGGGTCAAGATTAACCCTTTCCCAGGGATCACAAGTTTTACATGGGCCTGAATAGTGAAAACTTCAAAATCTTCTTGTTCTTAATCATAAGGACTAGGCAACCAACTTCAGTGTGTAGCTTGATCTAGTAGACCTTTACCGATTGTGTTCCAATTATTGTCATGGGGTCAAAATTGGCCATTCCTCTGAGGTCACAAGTTTTAATGGGCTTATAAATTGAAAACTAAAATACTGCTTTTGCATGTAACTTCATCTAGTGGACCTTGTTAAAATTACAGCCTGGGGTCAGCCCTTGGGGTAACATGTTATACAAACTTAGAAAAATTATTAAACATGTTATACAAAGCCTTATATTGGGAAAAATTTAAAGATCTTCTTGTAGTGCATGAAGTCAATATGACTTCAGCTTGTATACTGGTCAAGGGATCCTGAACACTCATAACAGACACATGTAGTTAGTTAACCATTTATCTCCCCTTGATTATTAAACTGCACTGTTAGATGACAGGTGTTGGATTTTCAGTTCTTTTGAATTGAAATTGTTCAGTTTTCAGGGAGAGTGTTTTATTTTGATGGTAATTATTATGCTCAGATATGTTGAATATTTGATACGAATTAAGGTTTGTAGCATTCAGTTTTTTGTTTCAGATCTTTACCATTCATGCCACTGAAAAAAATGTTCTCTGCTACTTACGTTCTGGAAATCTTCTTGCCAAAGCATTCTTAGTCAGAATTGATTGATATTTGGTGTGATTGATAGTTGATCAGACCTGCTTGTATTCACTGACATCATCTATGTATTTGGAGAAGATTTTTGGACCTTTGGAGGGGGATGGGGGGAAGGGGGATTAGGATATTTTCTCTATGAATGTTTATTGCCATATAGGCCTCTTATGATTTAATGCCTTTGTTAATGACAATTAAATACATGATACATTTATTTAACAGGCAGGTGGAATAACACAGGGCCAACATGGCCCTCTTGTTTTTAGCTCACCTTAGCACAATGTGCTAAAGGTGAGCTATTGTGATCGCCCTATGTCCGGCGTCCGGCGTCCGTCAACAATTTCTTTAAACATCTTCTTCTCCTAAACCACTGTGCCAATCTTGATGAAACTTGGCAGGGATGTTCCTTGGGTGAAGCTCTACCAAAATTGTTCAAAGAATTGAATTCCACCTACAACTCTGGTTGCCATGGCAACAAAAAGGAAAAAAAAGCAAAATCTTTGAAAATCTTCTTCTGTGAAACTAGAAGGCGCAGAGCTTTGATATTTGGTATGTAGCATCTCCTAGTGGACCTCTACCAAGTTTGTTCATATGATGCCCCTGGGGTCAAAACTGGCCCCGACCCGGGGGTCACAAGTTTGAGCATAGTCACAAAGAAGGAAAACTTTAAAAATCTTCTTCTCTAAAACTTGAAGGCGTAGAGCTTTGATATTTGGCATGTAGCATCTCCTAGTGGACCTCTACGAAGTTTGTTCATATGATGCCCCTGGGGTCAAAACTGGCCCCGCCCCGGGGGTCACAATTTCCAACATAGGAACAAAGAAGGAAAACTTTAAAAATCTTCTTCTCTAAAACTAGAAGGCATAGAGCTTTGATATTTGGCATGTAGCATCTCCTAGTGGACCTCTACCAAGTTTGTTCATATGATGCCCTTGGGGTCAAAACTGGCCCTGCCCCGGGGGGTCACAAGTTCGAACATAGGAACAAAGACGGGAAACTTTAAAAATCATCTTCTCTGAAACTGGAAGGCGTAGAGCTTTGATATTTGGTATGTAGCATCGCCTAGTGGACCTCTACCAAGTTTGTTCATATGATGCCCCTGGGGTCAAAACTGGCCCCGACCCGAGGGTCACAAGTTTGAGCATAGTCACAAAGAAGGAAAACTTTAAAAATCTTCTTCTCTGAAACTTAAAGGCGTAGTGCTTTGATATTTGGCGTGTAGCATCTCCTAGTGGACCTCTACCAAGTTTGGTCATATGATGCCCCAGGGGTCAAAACTGGCCCCGCCCCAGGGGTCACAATTTCCAACATAGGAACAAAGAAGGAAAACTTTAAAAATCTTCTTCTCTAAAACTAGAAGGCATAGAGCTTTGATATTTGGCATGAAGCATCTCCTAGTGGACCTCTACGAAGTTTGTTCATATGATGCCCTTGGGGTCAAAACTGGCCCTGCCCCGGGGGGGTCACAAGTTCGAACATAGGAACAAAGAGGGAAGACTTTAAAAAATTATCTTCTCTGAAACTGGAAGGCATAGAGCTTTGATATTTGGTATGTAGCATCGCCTAGTGGACCTCTACCAAGTTTGTTCATATGATGCCCCTGGGGTCAAAACTGGCCCTGCCCCGGGGGTCACAATTTCCAACATAGGAAAAAATCTTCTTCTCTGAAACAGGAAGGCATGGAGCTTTGATATTTGGTATGTAGCATCTTCTAGTGGATCTCTACCAAGTTTGTTCATATGATGCCCTTGGGGCAAAAGTTGGCCTTGCCCCGGGGGTCACAAGTTCGAACATAGGAACAGAGAAGGAAAACTTTAAGAATCATCTTCTCTGAAACTGGAAGGCGTAGAGCTTTGATATTTGGTATGTAGCATCGCCTAGTGGACCTCTACCAAGTTTGTTCATATGATGCCCCTGGGGTCAAAACTGGCCCTGCCCCGGGGGTCACAATTTCCAACATAGGAAAAAATCTTCTTCTCTGAAACAGGAAGGCATGGAGCTTTGATATTTGGTATGTAGCATCTTCTAGTGGATCTCTACCAAGTTTGTTCATATGATGCCCTTGGGGCAAAAGTTGGCCTTGCCCCGGGGGTCACAAGTTCGAACATAGGAACAGAGAAGGAAAACTTTAAGAATCATCTTCTCTGAAACTGGAAGGCGTAGAGCTTTGATATTTGGTATGTAGCATCGCCTAGTAGACCTCTACTAAGTTTGTTCATATGATGCCCTTGGGGTCAAAACTGGCCCAGCCCCTGGGGTCACAAGTTCAAACATAGGAACAAAGAAGGAAAACTTTAAAATTCTTTTCTGAAACCGAAAGGTTTGGAGCTTTGATATTTGGTATGTTGCATCTCAGAGTGGCCCTTTACCAAGTTTGTTCATATGAAGTCCCTGGGTCAAAACTGGCCCCGCCCCGGGGGTCACAAGTTCGAAGATAGGAACAAAGAAGGAAAACTTCAAATTTCTTTTTCTCTTAAACAGAAAGGTGTAGAGCTTTGATATTTGGTATGTAGCATTTCCTAGTGGACCTCTACCAAGTTTGTTCATATGATGCCCCTGGGTCAAAACTGGCCCAGCCCCGGGGGTCACAAGTTCGAACATAGGAACAAAGAAGGAAAACTTTAAAATTCTTCTTTAAAACTGGAAAGGCATAGAGCTTTGATATTTGGTATGTAGTGATTCTCTTCTAAGTTTGTTTGCCCATCTAAGCGCAATAATTTCATTGAGTTCAAAATTGGGTCATCTTGGGTCATAAACTAGGTCACTAGGTCATATTAAAGAAATACCTTGTTGGCACTCGCGAGGCCACATTATTTGCTCAATTGTCTTGAAAATTAGAAAGTTTGTCTTTATAAAGTCTCACATAAGATTAATTTGGGTCAACTTGGGTCATAAACTAGTTCACTGGGTCAAATTAAAGAAATACCTTGTTTGCACTCTGGAGGCCACATTTATTGCTCAAATGACCTGAAATTTGGCCAGAATGTTTGTCTTGATGAAATACCAGATGAGTTTGGATTTGGGTCACCTGGAACCATAAACTAGGTCACTAGGTCAAAATAAAGAAATACCTTGTGGGCACTCTAGAGGCCACATTATTTGCTTAATTGCCTTGAAAATTGGTCAGAATGTTTGTCTTTGTAAAATCTCACATGAGTCTGAATTTGGGCCAACTGGGGTCATAAACTAGGTCACTTGGTCAAATTAACCCTTTCCCAAACGACAAATTTTGGACTGGTCCAAATTGAAAGAGTTTGCACCGACAATTTTAAATTTCATGAACATTACAGAAAGTTATCAAAAAGGATAGAAAACACTGTGGAAAAAGGAGAAATTGCTCGTTACGAGCAATTTCTCCTTTTCCCACAGTGTTTTCAAAAGACTTGTACTGCAGACACGTGAAAACCAGGGCTTGTTTGGGAAAGGGTTAAAGAAATAGCTAGTGGGCACTCTAGAGGCCACATTTATTATTCATTTGATTTGAAAATTGGTTAAAATGTTTCTTTTGATATAGTCAAAGACCAGTTCAAATTTGGGTCACCTGGGTCATAATCTAGGTCACTAGGTCAAATTAAAGAAATATCTGTAGGGCACTCGAGGCCACATTTTTTGCTCAATTGACTTGAAAATTGGTCAGAATGTTTGTCTTCATGAAATATGAGTTTGAAATTGGGTCACCTGCGGTCAAAAACTAGGTCACATGGTCAAATTAAAGAAAAACCTTTAAGGCACTCTACTAAGGTGAGCGACCCAGGGCCATCATGGCCCTCTTGTTTCTAATATAGTGCTGATTATCTTTGAAACTCTTTACCACAATACTTATGATTCTTTCAAATTGAGAAAAAGCAGGCAAAAATGAAAGATTTGACTTTTTCTCCTTATGTTTACTCATTATTTTCAAAGCCTTTTTTGCTGAGCCCCAGAAGCTCTGTAGGCAGCATACAGGTTTGAATCCTTAGCTCAGCCATTTTCTTTCAGAGGATTGATGATGCTCATTGCAACAGGATTCATTCTCTCTTTCACTGGTGATCATTGTTTTGACAGTTGTTACGTGCAAAAGCAGCCCGTGGCTTGGGAAGAATATTGTATGAAATATTGATAAAAGAAACTCTAGGAAAGGATGGATAGGTGCACTGCTATGTAACTGAAACAATGTTGAAAGTGGCACTAAACAGCATACAAACAAATAATAAAAGCCTTTTTCAGAGCTACAGATAGAGGGAGTGATTTTGATTTCAAAATTGAAAATATTAATTAATTTCCAGTAAACCGTATGTTGTGGGTTTTCGTTAGAATGGTCTCATCGAGCACGATTCTAATGGGTACCCACAACATTAGGTTTGGAGGAGAAATAATGGATTTAGAATACTATCACTCCCTATTATCTGGAGGTCTGCTTTTTCCTCAGGACTATAGAAACAAGGAATTGTTTTGTAAGGGACTACTTGGAGTAGCCCTGTCAGAGTCTACAAAGGGAAGAAAACTTACCAACTAATTTGTATAGTGTACAGTCGAGCCTCGTTTATCTGGCCACTTCTGTTTCCTATGAATGTTTCCGGATCAGCCGTATTTCCGGATCGACGAACAGTGATTGCTGGCATTGCATCCAAGTTAAGCTAGGTCAATAACCTCCATGTTGATAAGGGACACCGTGTATCGTAAGAATTACAACAACGCGTATGTTTTACACAAGCACTTGTATACATGTCATTATTGCTCCTACGATTGTTCAGGTTTATAAAATAAAGGGTGTCATAAATTTGCATTTTGCCTTTTTGTTATTTGTCTGTTTTTGTACATGTCTTTTTACTTGTACCTAATTATATGCACATGCATACCTATTGTGCAAACAGGTGCGCTTGTAAAGCTCGGCACATTTATTACTTTTGAAAACACCATGAAAAGGGCGAAACAAAAGGAAAACACGATATGCACAGTATTTTAAATGTACATGACATGTTGTCGAATTCCTGCAAAAGTGTTTTTTTGGATGGTCTTCTTTGTACTGACAGATGTCTTTTTTCACGGAAGTCGAAACTTCAACTCGTCTTTTGCTGGTGGTATAGACATTCTGTTTGGCTTCTGATAGTCGTACTTTCAAAGTGGTAAAATGGCAAAGACTAATTGAGATTGATTGCCAATTGATTCGATATCGAAGACAGGCATATTTTCAATCATCTTTACAGTCTGTTAGGAGTAAAATATTTTCGAAAAACCTAACGAAATTTATCGTGTTTGGCGGCCATTTTGTGTGTACTTTGGGGAACATAAACATCTCGAGTGAACACATGAATCAAACTGTTTTTTTTTTTCCTATGGTTTACCATTTAAATTGAAAATACTTGTTTTTGAAACGAAGGATTATTGAATATGCAAGCAGACGGTATGTTCATATTTCAGTTTTGCGTTTAGTTTTGAAAGATAAGTTTAAACATGCCCACAAAATCTTTGCGGACATTTCAGTTATTTTTTTAGCGATTGTTACTGTAATCAAGTAGATCCAGTAATAATTAAAAAACAAAAGCGTGGAATTGTCACTTCAGTACTATGTGTATGGATAATCTGTCAAATTGACAATTATCGATGGCACGAGAACGTCATTTAACGGTTTTCGAAAACAGTACTAATTAACACGCGTGTTTTCAAAACGTGTGAAAATCGTCTGCAACAACTGACACTATTTAGACTGATACCCGTGTTATTCACGACGAACCAGTCCGAAATCGCTCGAAGTAGACTGTATTAATGATATTTATGATAACCAGTCTATGGTCCCGTGGAAAATAACAAGTCTAAAAGTAAATTGTGTGTAAACTTGTAGCCCGTTATCGACTTTTGTATTTATCGGACGGTTACCGGAGATACAACGGGTACCAGTTTAAATTGTGTGATACACAGTCAGGCCACGTCCGGTTTCTTGGATAAGGTTTGTACTAATTTTTAACCCTTCGTTCCCGATTTTTTCATTCCGGTTCCGGAACGCGGATTTCCGGAATAAAAAGTAAAATTTGTACAGAAAGTATCCGTTCCCTGATGTTTTTGTCCGGATCCTGAAATTTCCGGAATTATGGAGCCCGGATAAACGCGGTTCGACTGTATTTGGTTAGTGTTTTGTTTATTCAACTAGCTACCCAAGATAAAGAGGAAAGAATACATATCAGTGAGATTAGGCAATATTTCTGTCAAGCTGATGACAAGCATTTTCTCCTTTCACCAGTTGATATATTTTCTACCGCTCCAAAGACAAAAACTTATTTGAGTGGAATTCAGTATGTAGTCAGCAAATGCTTTCAATTTGGACTGGTCCAAAGTTTTGATGTCAACTATTTACACCTAGTAGCTTTTTCTGATGCACCCTGTGACAGAATCCAATAATAATTACTAGGAGAAACATGTGGTGTTCATATGTTTACATGTTCTTAACTTGTTTGCTTGATGGAATAAACAGATTAACACATTATTCCCCACAGTTGACTTTGTACGTCATCTTTGCAAAAACTTTTGAAAACAGAGTAGCAAATTGTGAAATTCCTTGTGAGTAGCAAATTCTGCTTTTGCCACAATGGTTTTTGTATGTTTTTATGCATTTAGCCTTAATTAATGTTGGTTATCCATGTTTTATAAAAAAAGTTGACAACATTGTCTGTTGCATATATACTCCAGGGTGGTAGTGAGTTGAACTCTTTTCCAAACGACAAAATTTTAGTCTGGTCCAAATTGAAAGCATTTGAAGACGACAAAATAAAGGTGACTTAAAACTTAGACATTGTTTTTAGAAGGATAGGAAACATTGTGGAAAAAGGAGAAAATGCTGGTTACAAGCATTTTCTCCTTTTCCCACAATGTTTTCAAAAGCTTTCTTTCTCAGCATAGGTAAAAGTCGGGATTGTGTGGTAATAGGTTAATGCTTCACCAAACAAACCAAAATATAACAGAGCCTGATTAACTCTTTACCAAACGACAATATTCTAGACCAGTCCAAATTGAAAGCATTTGCAGACGACAAAATAAAGGTGGCTCAAAAACTGAAATTTGTTTTGGGAAGTGTAGAAAACATTGTGGGAAAAGGAGAAAATGCTGGTTACCAGTATTTTCTCCTTTTCCCACAATGGTAACAGGTTAAGTATTTTCTCCTTGTCCAGCAATGTTATTATGTTCTTATTGACTACTTATCATTTCATTCACTTCAAAGTCTTTCAATATGGACCAAAAAGTCCTAAAAGTTATCTGCTGGTTAAGAGTTAACCCTTTACCACACAGTCCCGACTTTTAACGACCCTAATAAGGAAGCCTTTTGAAAACATTGAGGGAAAAGGAGAAAATGCTGGTAACCAGCATTTTCTCTTTTTCCCACAATGTTTTTTACCCTATCAAGTACAAATATTGTTATTTAAACTACGTTTAATTTGTCATCTGCAAAATTTAATGCTTTCAATTTGGAGCAGTCTAGAATTTTGTCGTGTGGTAAAGAGTTAATCATGTATGTGTAACATGTGGAAGGATATAGTATGCAGAGAAAAAAAAATCAACATGTTTTGCAAAATTACTGGGAACATTTTGTTGTCTATTTTATGTGCAAGATGTTTTTGTTCTGTCCTGTCTTGCTGAGCCTGGTATTCATAGTACACAGAGCTTGAAAGCGGGGGCGGGGTTGGGGGGGTTGCAGGTTTGAATCCCTCGTTTGGCCATTTATTTTTTTTTTTGCAATTTAAAAAAATGTCAAATAAGTATGGCATGCTGTGAAAAAGGTGCTTAAGTCTGTACCAAACGACAAAAATCCAGACTGGTCGAAATAGAAAGCATTTGCAGAAGACAATTAAAATGTGAATCAAATGATGTAAATTGTCTTTGGTAGGGTAGAAAACATTGTGGGAAAAGGAGAAAATGCCCAGGATGTTTTCAAAAGCCTTCCTCCTAACGGTCGTTAAAACTCGGGATTTTGTGGTAAAGGGTTAACTCCATACCAAATAACAAAATTTTGGACTGGTCCATACTCAAAAGTATTTGCAGATGACAAAATAAAGGTTACTAAAAAATTGAAATTTGTTTTGAGAAGGGCAGAAAACAATGTGGGAAAAGGAGAAAATGCTGGTTACTAGCATTTTCTCCTTTTCCCACAATCCTTTTTAATGGCTTTCTTTCTCAGGATTGTTAAACATTGGGATTGTGTTGTAAAGGGTTAATGCATGTTAAAATATCAACCCAGGTCAGCTTGCCCAATCTGCACCTGCTCACCAGAGTTGAAAATTTTTGTTGTTTTGACATTTTCTGCTTGTAAAACGACTACTTTACCTCCAGATCCAGGTGATTGTCAGACAAAATGGATTTTATGGATTGATAATTCTCTGATGACTTGTTTGGTATAATGCATCACAGAGATGCATAATAATCCCTTTTGTTACAGCATTGTTCAAGTCATTTTGAAGAATTGGGACAGATTGGAAAGGGTGTTGAAGAGAAAAAAATGGCAAGTGGACACGTTGGATTGAATAGATACAACTTCAGACTGCAAGTCCTCTTTTATAGCACCACTTGCTAAAGGCCAGTAACCTTATGTCATGGCCCTGTGTCTGTTGACCATTTGTGTGTTAACTTTTGTTTCAAATATGGTGTTCTTTGAAACTACCCATTCAAACTTGACAAAACTTCACCGAAATGATCCTTGAATGGCCTCCTCAGACTTTATTCAAAGAAGTTGATTCCAGTAAAAACTGTGTTGGCCATGGCAACAGTACTAAAACATATTGTAAATCTTTCTGTCTGAAACTAGAAAGCCAAGCGCTGCCATATTTTGTATGCAGCTTTGTTTGATAAACTTCTACTAAGTCTTCAAATTACAGCCTTGGGGTCAAAATTGGCCCCACCCAGAGGTCACAAGTTTCACATGGGCTTATAGTCAAATCTTTAAACTTTAAAAATCCTTGATCCTTACCATTAAACATAGGGCTACCAAATTTGGCATGTGGCTGTATCTTGTAGACCCCTACAAAGATTATTCAAGTTACAGCCTTGGGGTCAAAATTGGCCCCACTCAAGGGTTCACAAGTTTAACATGAACTGATTTTTTGAAAACTTCAAAAATCTTCTTGTTCTGAACCAGAAGACCTAGGGCTACTGAATTTGGCATGCAGCTTCATCTAGTGGACCTTTACCAAGATTGTCCCAATTATAGCCTTGGCATCAATATTGACCCAACCTCAGGGTCACAAGTCTTACATGGGTTCCTAACCATAAGGTCTAGGTCTACCAAATGTAGCTTCATCAAGCGGATCTTCAGCCAGATTTTTTGGTAGAAAATATCCTGTTTTCAGTGAGAGGGATTTATTTTGATGTTGATTGTTATTCTCAAATGATTTGAGCTCTGTATTCAGCTTTTTGTTCCAGACCTTTATGATTCATGCCAATGAAACAATGTTTTCTGCTACTAAAGTTTTGGAAATCTCCTTGTCAAAGCACTATATGTTGAAGTTCATTGATAATTTGGTACAAATGATAGTTGATAAGACCTGTTTGTATACACTGACACCATCTTTGTATTTGAAAAAGAGATGCTGGTGGGGGGTGGGGTGGGGGTAGGGATTCTCTTTGAAAGTTTACTGCAATACAGACTTCTTATAATTTTATGTCTCTGTCAGTGCCAATTAAGTGCATGATATATTTATTTAAATGGCAGTGGAGCAATACAGGGCTACCATGGCCCTCTTGGGTTTTTGCATTTGACCTTTTGCTTTAGTTCATTGGCATCACATCTGCAACATTATGTGGTTTAATGTATTTTGTTTGAGAAAGATTGAAAACATCAATGAAAGTTATGCATTATGTATCAGGTATACTGTTGACTTTAGAAATTCTTGGGGAAAAAGAAGACAAAAAAAAAAAGTAAACTGTTTAACAGAGCAAGATGTTTGATGGAGATGTTAATGACATTGTAGGTGGGCCTAAACGCCTAACCTCCTGCTTACAATTTTTTGTACCTTGCAGCGGGTAAGTTATGAAAACATTGTGGCAAAAAGAGAAATGGTTTGTAATGTTTTGATATCTGCTCATGTTTTAACTCTTTAACAAACGACAATTTTTGTACTCGACCAAATTGAAAGCATTTGCAGACCACAAAATAAATGTAGCTCTAGTGATGTTTTTTGTCTTTGATAGGGTAGAAAACATTGTGGGAAAAGGAGAAAATGCTGGTTACCAGCATTTTCTCCTTTTCCCACAATGTTTTCCAAAGGCTTCTTCCTCAGGGTTGTTAAAACTTTGGATTGTGTGAGAGTTAAACACAAATTCAGATACTACCCTCAGACGATAGCAATGTCTTTTTATGGTTGCCAGATTTTATAATAATGAGGAAACTGCTATTCTTTTCTTCTCAAATGTGATTCATTTCTAAAATTGTAAATTAGTTGCCGTGGCGTAGTGGTAATGTTGTCAGACTGCAAACCTTGGCATTTTATGCTGAAGTGACACATTCGCCGTAATGAAGCTATGCGTGTAACTCTTTACCAAACAACAACATTTTAGACTGGTCCAAATTGAAAGCATTTGCAAACGACAAAATAAATGTAATTGAAAAACTGAAATTTGTTTGGGGAAGGGTAGAAAACCTTGTAGGAAAAGGAGAAAATGCTGGTTACCAGCATTTTCTCCTTTTCCCACAAGGTTTTCAAAAGGTTTCTTTTACAGGGTCATTAAAAGTTGGGATTCAGTGGTAAAGAGTTAACCTGTGTTACCTTTTATTTGTTTGTTTTGTTAAATTGTGTGTGTCAACAAAGGCTAAATTTATCATCTGAGGGTATAACTCCAACTCGATAAACCTTTCATCAACAGTTAATAATATTGTTGTTTTCTGGGAATACATATTTAAAACCACAACCATGATGAGATAATATAAACATTATCCAGTTGGGTTTATAAATTATCTCGTCACAGTACATGATTTTAAACCTGTTATCCCAAACATAAACAATAATATAAACCTATAATGAAATGTTTATCGAGTAAGAGCTATATTTATTAGGTTTATTATAGGTTTATATTATTGTTTGTTTTTTGGGACTACATGTTTAAAACCATGAACCATGATGAGACAATATAAACATTATCGAGTTGGGTTTATAAATTATCTCATCACAGTAGGTGATTTTAAACCTTTTACCCCAAACATAAATGATAATATAAACTGATAATGAAACGTTTATTGAATAAGAGCTATAATAGATTATTTAATTTAGCAAGGATGTTTTGATCATAGTATTTCTCTCAGAGGTAAATAGCTACCTGATAAACAGCTATCAGATCATCAAATATTGAATCCACACAGGGAAGGCATGGTTATTGAACTTAATGACTTCCTTGATTCTTTACCAAACGACAATATTTTAGACTAGTCTGGTTCGAAAGCATTTGCAGACGACAAAATAAATATGACTGAAAAATTGAAGTTTATTTTGGGAAGGGTAGAAAACATTGTGAGAAAAGGAGAAAATGCTGGTTACCAGGATTTTTGCCTTTTCCCTCAGTGTTTTCAAAAGGCTACTTTCTCAGGGTCATTAAGAGTTGGGATTGTGTGGTAAAGGGTTAAACAAATTTGAAGCAGACAAATTTAAGAGGATACTTTAACCCTTTAATAAAAGACAAAATTTTAGACCAGTCCAAATGGAAAGCATTTGCAGACAACAAATTAAAAGCTACTCAAAACATGAAATTTGGAAAACAATGTTGGAAAAGGAGAAAATGCTGTTTACAAGCATTTTCTCCTATTCCCATAATGTTTTCGAAAGCCTTCTTTTAGGGTCATTGAAACTGAGGATTGTGTGGTAAAGAGTTAATCCTTTACCACACAATCTCGACTTTTAACAACCCTGAGAAAGAAACCTCTTAAAAACATTGAGGGAAAAGGAGAAAATGCTGGAAACCAGCATTTTCTCAGTTTCCCACAATGTTTTCTGTCCTTCCCAAAACAAACTTAAATTTTTTGGTAACATTTATGTTGTCGTCTGCAAATGCTTTCAATTTGGACCAGTCTAAATTTTTGTAGTTTGGTAAAGAGTTAAACAAATTTGAAGCAGACATAGTAAAGAGCATACTTTAAAAGAGGTAGATTAAAGAACATGACCATTTAAGGAGGATTTGCAGGTAACAAATCAAATTTTGCTTTAATGACTGGAGGTGCATTTGAAAAAGGTGAAAACATTGTGGTAAAAAGGGAAAATGTAGGTTACCAGCATTTTTCTCTGTTCTCAAAAATTTCTTACCTCAGCATTCTTAAAACATAGTATTGTTTGGTAAAGGGTTAAGAAAGTACCCAAACATACCAAATTTTAGATCAAGGAAAAGCACACAAGTAATTAAGGGTTCAAGATTGCATTTGACTAGGATGTCTGTGTTGTAAAGATCCTAATAGACCCGTACGAGAACTGTGGACAACGACAGTGAGTCGCAGACTCGATAAGGGGGCGTTCTCAACCTATTTGGCCAAAATGCAAAAAAGGCCAAGCAAAATGGTAATGTCGATTTACATCACCCCAAATGGAAATAACAAGAATTAATGTTTTATATATCCCATTTCTACCGATCTTCCTAGAACGTGGACCATTCTAAGTATGTACTTGATAGGCTAAAATGCACTTGAGCATCTGCTTGATAATTCTATTAAATAGGTAGGAGGAAACCATTGTTTGAAAAGGAGAAACTGGTGGGTAATGTATTATTGATCTTAATTGATCGTCTAAATACAAGTTTCTTGTATCTAAACCTGCCCCATGGCTAATAAAATAGGCCATGTAAAACACAAGTTAATAACGACTCAGAAAGGCCGTATCACTGAAATCAGTAGGCCATAAGCTGGCAAAATATCAATAAAGAAGAAAGAAAAAGTGATAAATAGCCTTTTTTGGTAATTTTAGATTTAGTTTTCGTTAAGTTTCAAAGACTTCTGGGATTGTCACATGATCAATAACACGCGTCGATTTCGAGGATTTGTATTCAAATCAGTATGATAACGTAATGAGGACATCATATCTGATGTAATAAAAATAGGCACAGTTACCGATTAGAATTATGCATTGCATACGGTTGCAAAGAAAAATATATCTTTTTATATTTATCAGTATTTCACAAGAATTTTTGGTTTGCGTTGTAAAAAACCAAACAGCCCCTTTTAAGGATCGATGATGAGACGAGTAAACCTTCGCACGTTTCGTTATTTGCAATGTTGGGCTAGTTGATATGGCTGTTAGGTTATACTCGAGTTGGAAATCAAATAGGTTTGAGTAATCGCTGAATGTCAGAAATTTCTCTTTTCACCTCAGTTTTTTAATCACGAGTATTGCAGAACGGCATCCAAAAGCAGTCAAACACCCAGTGCTTACAGATTGGTAGTTATGAACCCAGGACTTGAATTATCACGATATGTTAGTAAGACTTCAGGCGTCTCATTTCCTTCAGTCAAATGGAACTAACAGCAGTCAAGTCAAAGAAATGGATGGACTGGTAAATACACTGCTTGTATTCAAGATACCAGCAAATTTCGAGGAGCAAATGAGATTACATAGATACTTACTTATATCTTTGTTATCTTTATCTTAATCAGTAATCAAGTTCCCAAGTCAAGTTTTTAAGATATCTTGCACAAACGTTTTTTTTTTTAATTAGATCTATTTGTGTTCATTCATTGAAGTAAACTTCACATATACATTTAAATCTGGTAGCCCAATGCATGTGAAAATCATTAGGGTTAACGTTGGCAGATCAAGGACAGATATTGTAGAGTTTATTTAACCCTAAGGCTGCTAAGCGCAAGTTACTGACCTTGTGCCGACAGTGCAGGTCAAGATCAGACTGCACATAAGTGCAGAGATCAGACTGCACATAACATGCAGTCTGATCTTGATCTGCACTGTCCGACAAGGAGATTTACTTTCCCCCCAAAATGAACTTGAAATAGCAATATTTGGGATTTTACTATCAACTTGAAAAGTTTCATTCAAGTTACTTAGCAGGATAAGGGTTAATGTAACAGAGCGTAATGTGTACTTAAAACCATCTCATGGAAAAAGGAGAAATTGATCATAGCTGGATATGTTTAATTTTTCCACTGTTGTTTTCGAAACTAGTTTCTAGCAGAGTAGCAATACTGCAGACTGTCGATAATTCCCGACGTTGCTAGATACTATTCTATCAATGAATGGTCCTCATAAATCAGAGTACCGCAGATTAACTAAATCACTGTATAAATTATAAACAGACGTTTCGGGCTTTCAAATTACAACGATGAGTTCGCTATGCCACTGTAAATGGTGACTATTTTAGGATCACTTTGAGATTTTCCCTCGCCAAGACCTCATCATCAGATGTTCACTCACACTCTTGTCATAATTCGTACAGGTCTTTTAGTCCTTTATTTTAATCCTCTATGCATTGGATTTAGTAAACAAGTCCCTAGTTTAGTTTTAACTTCTTTTAATTTTACTCATCTATATTTAATTAGACGATTTACAACAGCTATCAAAGAAATCTCTTCTTTACTATTTTTAATTAGCTGATTTCCAACAGCTTTCAAAGAATATCTTTTTGTTCTGTGGTTCTTTTTTCTCCTCCATGTCTGAACTACTCAGACTCTCTTATTTACATGGAATTAGCACTTTGTTGACTCCGCTGCAGGAAAATCACATGAAACACAAGAATCATGGAAGGAAAAGGAGCAATAAAGGGAGTAAAATTTAACTTGTTACAAGCCAGAGTCCTACTGGATTAGACAAAAACATATTCTTACTGTATGGTATGACTGAAAATAGTGACTTAACAAATCTGTATTTGAAAACATTGTCACAAATGGATAAACAACTCAGAGAATTCGTGATAGTCTTTGTATAGTGGAGATCAGTCTGCATGTTTCATTCAGTTTGATCATAATAATACCCTGACTGCAGAAGCAAGTGTATTTGTAACAAGCATTATAAGGGTAAAAAAAGAGTAAATAAATACAGTTGATTAAATACTAGCAGATGGAGGCAGATATTTTTGAGAAAAACCATGTATGATTGCTTCATCAACTTGTAAGAGCTTTTTGATCCATAAAGCTGTTTGCAGAAAGCAGAATATGATAGAGCACCTAAGGTATAGATAAAGAATTCGTGAAATGAAAACTGTAAAAATACTTCCTGTTGTTAAAGATTTATAGAAAATATACCCAAGAGAAGGTCATTGAAAATACCATAGTGTCCCTTATTATCCCTCCCCCTCTAATTAACGCTTCCCCAGCATTTTTAGCTCACCTGAGCACAACATGCTCAAGGGGAGCTTTTAGGATCACCCGGTATCCGCTGTGCGTCATCAACAATTCTTTAAACATCATCTCCTCCTAAACCACTGGGCCAATTTGGACCAAACTTGGCAGGAATGTTCCTTGGGAGGTCCTCTTTAAAACTTGTTCACAAAATTTGATTCCATCAAAAACTCTGGTTGCATGGTAACTAAATGGAATTTTCTAAGTAATTCTTTAAAAATCTTCTCCTCTGAAACCGCTGGTCAGATTTTGAAATAATTTCACAGGAATGTTCCTTGGGTGACCCTTTTCAAAAATTGTTCATGAAATTTTGATCTGTCAAAAAACATGGCTCTGGTGAATGGGGGCTACTTGCACTATATGGATATGAAGAAATTCTTAAAAATTCATCTTCTCTGAAACCGCTTGTCAGATTTTAAAATAATTTCACAGAGATGTTCCTTAGGTGACCCTTTTCAAAATTTGTTCGCGAAAGTTTGATCCGTCAAGAAACATGGCTCTGGTGAATGGGGGCTACTTGCACTATACAGAAATGAAGAAATTCTTAAAAGTTCTTCTTCTCTGAAACGGCTGGTCAGATTTTGAAATAATTTCACAGAGATCTTCCTTGGGTGACCCTTTTCAAAAGTTTTTGCAAAATTTTGATCCATCAAGAAACATGGCTCTGGTGAATGGGGGCTACTTGCAGTATACGGCCATGAAGAAATTCTTAAAAATTCTTCTTTGGAACTGCTGGTCAGATTTTGAAATAATTTCACAGAGATCTTCCTTGGGTGACCCTTTTCAAAAACTGTTTGCGAAATTTTGATTTGTCAAAAAACATGGCTGTGGTGACTGGGAGCTACTTGCACTATACGGATATGAAGAAATTCTTAAAAATTCTTCTTCTCTGAAACAGCTGGTCAGATTTTGAAATAATTTCACAGAGATGTTCCTTGGGTGACTCTTTTCAAAAACTGTTTGCGAAATTTTGATCCATCAAGAAACATGGCTCTGGTGAATGGGGGCTACTTGCACTATACGGAAATAAAGAAATTCTCAAAAATTCTACTTCTACGAAATGCCTGGTCAGATTCTGAAATAATTTCACAGAGATGTTCCTTGGGTGACCCTTTTCAAAAATTGTTCACGAAATTATGATCCGTCAAGAAACATGGCTCTGGTGACTGGGGGCTACTTGCACTATACGGCCTTGAAGAAATTCTTAAAAGTTCTTTTTCTCTGAAACCGCTTATCAGATTTTGAAATAATTTCACAGAAATGTTCCTTTGGTGACCCTTTTCAAAAATTGTTTGCAAAATTTTGATCCGTCAAGAAACATGGCTCTGATGGGGGGGCTACTTGCAGTACACACACATGAAGAAATTCTTAAAAATTCTTCTTCTCTGAAACGGCTGGTCAGATTTTGAAATAGTGTCACAGAAATGTTCCTTGGGTGACCCTTTTTGCAAATTGTGTGCAAAATTTTGATTTGTCAAGAAACATGGCTCTGATGGCTGTGGGCTACTTACACTATACGGACATGAAGAAATCCTTAAAAATTCTTCTTCTCCGAAACTGTGGTCAGATTTTGAAATGATTTCACAGGAATGTTCCTTGGGTGACTCTTTTCAAAAACTGTTCGCTAAATTTTGATTTGTCGAAAAACATGCCTCTGGTGACTGGGGGCTACTTGCACTATACGGATATGAAGAAATTCTTAAAAATTCTTCTTCTCTGAAACGGCTGGTCAGATTTTGAAATAATTTCACGGAAATGTTCCTAGGGTGACCTTTTTAAAAAATTGTAAGCGTAATTTTTATCCGTCAAAAAACAACAGCCAATTGTTGGCACCTGCATGTGGTGCTCTTTTTTGACTTCTGTTTTTTAGCTCACTTGAGCACAAAGTGCTCATGGTGAGCTATTGTGATTGTGCTGTGTCCAGCGTCCGTCGTGCGGTGTGCATCGTCCGTCGTCAACTTTTTACCTTGTGTACGCTCTAGAGGCCATATTTTCGGTCCAATCCTCATGAAACTTGGTCAGAATGTTTGTCTTGATAAAATCTGGGATGAGTTCGAAATTGGGTCATATGGGGTCAAAAACTAGGTCACTAGGTCAAATCTTCTGTGCGCTCTAGAGTGACCCTGGAGTGAAATTCCGCCTTTTGACTCAGGTGAGCGATCCAGGGCCATCATGGCCCTCTTGTTCCTAAAAATAAGTTTACGAGATGGCCAATCCATCGACAAAGTCGAAAAAATCAGCTGGAATACACTCATGGCATTGACATAATCATAATTACGTCACAAATTGATGTCACTAACACCTGACTATCTGAATATACATACACTTCCAATAACATTTTAAACTTCTGGTAACACAAAGTGTAAACTAACTGAGAAAAAGTTTAAGAAAGTGAAAGTATCAAAGACCAGTGTCACAAATTAATCGTGAATGCAATTCAAATTCCAAATGATTCATGATCAGTGGCATCCTCGTTGACCCAGTTCCGATGTATTCCGTAAACTACATTCATCACCCATTGGTTATCTGGCTTATGTTTTTTCGTTCTCATGAATTATTCTGGGGGCATTTTGATTGGTAATCTCAGTTTTGCATGAGAAAATTAAGTCTATTTTTATCCACCATATTCCATCATTTCTATTTTTACCACATCTGCAACCAATCAAATTGCTTGTTTCAAATCAAGCATATATAGCAGACCTTCCCCCTGCTACATACCCCTAAGGACTGCAACAGCATGCTGTAATTTTGAATATTTGCCTCTGTATACAAGGATTTGTAATGTCTGCCCTGGATTGTCGTAAGGCGAATGCCACAGAAGGAAGGCCCGCCGGCGGCCGCCATATTTGTTGATAATGATGTGGGTTTTACCAGGTTTATTCATTGTAATGGAAAAAATTAAACTGGCAGCCTGTTATCAATCGTTGTATCAGCGTCTAACAGACGGCTACGGAGAGATACAACAGGTACCAGTTTACGGAAGAAAATGTGATTATCTTCAGCTACAAGAGAGTATTGTTATGTCAACAATTCAGTTGGCTATTGGGTGTAATTCACAGTCTTATGAATATTCATAGAAACAAAGATTTTGCAGTTGAATGTCCCAGGGGTGATGAATGGTAATACTTCACACCTGGATTAACGAGGGTGGATCAGCGGTAAAATCAATATTCTGCATTAACTACAGTGGATTTCTCAAATGGTAATTGCTTCACAGTCAGCGCTAACACCAGACGGTAATGTTATCATCATCTTCTGTTGTTTTACCTCTATTAATAGCCCCCCCCTCCCTTTTTGAAAATGTTCCCGGCAGCTATGTCAGAAATGTTTTAGACAATCATGGGCAAAACAGGATTGACGTAAGGCAGGGCAGAGGAAGGGGATAAGAAAACTTGACAGACAGAGATTGCCTTGGCTTGCCGTGATTGCTGTCAGATTATTAAACTGTCAAATAAATTTGCCAGGGCAGTCCTGGGGCAGATGAGAAACCTAGAAAACGGTAGCGCAACGGGTCAATTGCAACAGAACTTACCAGCATGTAATAAGCTTTAACAAGACTCAGTGACAATCCGTGTTGGGACATGGAAGCACTGTTCTCACTGGTATCTCATGGTTCTTTTAAGTTTTGTCAGGTTTTGTTGCATTGCTTCGCGGTTCTTCGGGCAACCTCAACTTATGTCCCAGCTGTTTCATTGCATTCCATTAAAGCACTCTGGTTTGTACCGGTTATGGATCTGGCATGTTATACCACGTTGCACTCTACTACGGCCTGACAATGCATAAAGAGTTAATTATTGCTCTGATGATATGACATGTCTTTGAAAAAGTAGAAAGTAAACAGAAAGCAATAAATTTGAAAGTAACTCAACTTTTGATTGGCTAAATCACTGGTTTGGCCAATCAGAAGTTGTGACAACTTTCAAATTTAGAAAATTATAGAGAATAACGCTAAGAACATTGTAAAGAATGGTTGGTGAGTACCGTCCTGATTACCAGTATTCTCTTGTTTTACCATCAAAGCTTTCCAGAAACCTTATTCAGCACAGTCATGCTTGATTCAAGTGTTAGCCAAGCCCCTGTGGCTCAGTCAGTTGCGCACAGGACTTGAGAACAAGAGGTCGCTGGTTTGATCCCCGGCTTGGCCAATTTCTTTCCGAGGATTGATGATAGTCATCGCGACAGGATTCATTCCTATCTCACTGCTGACCATTGTTTCGACGATGGTTATGTGGGAAAGCAGCCAGTGGCTTGGAAAGAATATTGTGCGGAGTACTGGTAAAAGAAACTCCAGGAAAGCATGGATAGGTGCACTGGCCGCCGTGATAAAACTGAAATAATGTTGAAAACGGCGTTAAACACCATACAATCAATCAATCAATCATGATTCAAGTGTTAGGCTCTGAGAGTTGATGTAAATTTTGTAGAAGTTTCATTCTGCCTGAGTTAATGGCTTAAACACAGAGCAGGGAATGATTCTTCCTTTTTCACCAGACAACAAAATCATAGACCTTTCCATAATGAAAGCATTTTGGATCAGCATATTAAATGTGACTAAGCTTTCAGTTTAGATGAGTCTAAAATTATGTTGTGTTTCAAAGGGTACACCTAACTGGGGACACTATAACAAAGAAGAGCAATACCATCATTTGCTAAATCATATCCAGTATGTACAAATATTATATGAGTGGCGGTCTGGGATAAATGGGTTCAATGCATCTCTGTGAGATGCGCAACTCAAAGACCTTTTGCAGACAGTGTAGATCAAGATCAAATGGTGTAGAATATGCAGTCTGATCTTAGATCTACACTGTGGGATAAGGAGATATCTTTCCTCCCCAAAATGCCTTTGAAATAGGAAAATTTGGGTTTTTACTATTGGCTTGAAAGTTTCATTTTACTTATTTAAGGAGAATAAGGGTAAATCAAAATTGAAAATGATTTGAACTCTGTCTAACAACACAATTTTGAACTTGTGCAAATCCAAAGCACTTGCAGAGAACAAATCAAATTTGCCTCTAATGGTGAAAATGATCTTTGAATGGATAGAAAACATGGTTGGCAAAGGAGAAAATGCTGGTTACCAGCATTTTCTCCTTTTCCAACATTGTTTTCAAAAGCCTTCCTCCACCAGATCGTTAAAACTCGGGATTGTGTAGTCATCACATACTGTCATCATGTATCCACAAAATCCATTGTGTCTAACAACTGACTGAATCATGAGATAGGCTGGTCCTTTGCAGAAAATTGAACAGTAGCGACAACATTCCACCCAGCTTAGCCTGCGGGGACTGCGCAGGCTGACCTGGGTGCAATACTTCTTGCACATGTATTAACTCTTTACCAAATGACAAAATTTTGGACTGGACCAAATTGAAAGCATTTGCAGACGACAAATTTAATGTTGCTAAAATGATTATTTCTCCTTTTGATTTGGTAGAAAACATTGTTGGAAAAGGAGAAAATGCTGGTTACCAGCATTTTCTCCTTTTCCCACAATGTTTTCAAAAGGCTACTTTCTCAGGGTTGTTAAAAGTCAGGATTGTATGGTAAAGGGTTCAAGCCAGTTTTCACTGAGCATGGCAAACATGTAAATTGTTGCTGTGAAGGAATTGAGTTTTTTTATTCTTTTAATATTTGAACTTGAGTTTTATTGCACCAATAGGGGTGGGGGGGGGGGGGTTGGGGCTATGATTAGTTATTAGAGGGATGAGGGCTAGTTGAATGCCGGATTCCCTGATGCCACGGCAGATGCATCCAAAGCCTATAGATGTGGGGATGTAAAATGACATCTTGAGGAAAACCAGGTTGCTATTTTCAGCCACTTTATTACCAAGATGTAGAGATGGTAGAATGAAAATTGTTAGAAAAAAAATATGTTGCATATCTGTGTTACATAACATTGCAAAACTGCTGTTGGATGCAAAATCACCATCACATTATGGTATTCCCTTCTTGTAAGCATTTTTTAAGTGAGACCTTTATGGAAAAAGATATCGCAAAACACTGTGACATTTTCAGAAATATTTCCAGCTGATAAATTTTCTCATTTTATCACAAAGTTTTCTCAGCTGTCTACTGTTAATGGCATTAGAGTTTATCTTCTCTTTCTCCAGAGGCCTGGAATTGTCAAAAATTGCATGTGGAATGAAAGTTAAAAAAGTTAATGTAAGAATAAATAAACAAACTTTTCCTAAATTTTTTCTGGATTTGTACTTAACCCTTAACGTCACAACAAAATTTTAAACTAGTCTAAATTAAAAACATTCGAAGACAACAAAAGAAACGTGGATCAAATGATGAACTTTTTATAAGAAAAGAAAGCATTGTGGGAAAAGGAGAAAATGCTGGTTACCAGCATTTTCTCCTTTTCCCACAATGTTTTCAAAAGCCCTATCTATCAGGGTCATTAAAACTCAGGATTGTGTGGTAGAGGGTTAAGTATGAAGGCAATTTTGGATGCGGTGTAATAGCTGTCAGAGGGAGAGAGATCTTGGTAGTATTTTCAGGAATGACTGTTGATCCTTTTGAGGCACTGATCTTAACCCTTTACCGCACAATGCCACCTTTTGATGCCCCTGGGAAAGAAGCCTTTTGAAAACATTGCCGGAAAAGGAGAAAATGCTGGTAACCAGCATTTTCTCCTTTTCCCACAATGTTTTCTACCCTATCAAAGAAAATTTGCACCATTTGAACCGCACTGAAATTGTCGTCTGCAAATGCTTTCAATTTGGATGAGGCTAAAATTTTGTCGTCTGGTAAAGGGTTAAAGAAATATACATAATGAAAGTATTATTACTTGCTCACCTGAGCACAATGTTTTCAAAAGCCATCTCCTTTAGGGTTGTAAAAACCTAGAATTGTATAGCAAAGGGTAAAAGGATAATTCATAATTAAGTTCTCTGGACTCTAAAGGCCTTAGTTTGCCTGTCATTGCAGCCCGGCTGGGTAGCTCAGTGGTTAGCGTATCTGACTTGTGGCCTGGTGCTTGCGAGTTTGATACCCGGTTGAGGCAATCTTTCTTCACGGCGATTTTTCACCTCTTGCCTCTGTTGCATGTGAGAAAAGTAGTCAGTGACTTGGAAAGAAAGTTGTGTCAATACTGGTGTGAGAAAGCCAGGAAACACATGCATAGGTGCACTGACCGCCGTGATATGACCTAAGCTGTTATAATGGCATTAAACTCCAGTACAAACAAACAAATTTGCCTGTCATTGCATTAAAAAAATTTTGTTAGAATCTTTAACTCCATGATTAATAGGTTCAGTACCATGGTGGGGATAAATGACTGTCAGTTGTGTCCTAAACCACACAACAAAATTTTTGGACCAGTCCAAATTGAAGATGCCTGCAGGTGACAAATAAAATGGGGCACAAACAAAAGTATCTGTCTTGAGATTGTTGAAAACATTGTGGGAAAGGAAGAAAATGCCATTTACCATCATTTTCTTCTTCTCCCACAATGTTTTCAATAGCCTTTTTCCTCAGGGTTGTTAAAATGTGGGATTGTGTGGCAAAGAGTTAATCCTTGTTAAGACTTCAGAGAAGTGAGAGTGATATTCTGTTTTAACCATTTGCCAAGTGATCCTATCTTTTTACAAAGAAGTTTGAAGTTTTAGGAAAAAAAATGACAATCAGCATTCCCTCCTTTTCCCACTATATTTTCTACCTTTTCAATGACAATTTTACTCCTTTAATCCCAAAAGATACCTCTGTGTCAATGTACAATGATTTACTTACAGTTGCACAGTATGTGATCAAGATAACCACTGGTGATGCACCAGAACATGGTACCACAGCAGAGGCCTGGATCAAGATGATGAGCCCTCGCAGGAGACATACAGGGTGCCAGCCATTGGTCAACCCAGTTGGTGAGTGGTTCGAGCCAGGGTCAACTAAAACTTTCACTGTGGAGGCCCATGGTCTAGAGCAGATCAGAAAAATTGAGGTAAGACTTACAGTTGAATTTTATGTCAACCAGTCAGTGTTTGACATCTCATTATTTCCAGTAATTAATTTTCTTCCTATAATTTTGAAATGTTCTGGATAATTATTAACCCTTTATCACATGATCCCGACTTTTACCCAAAGAAAGAGACCTTTTGAAAACATTGTGGGAAAAGGAGCCACATTTGATTCTTTTGTTTGGTAAAAACTTAACATGTATATGAGTGGAAGTGTTGCAAGAGGAGAAATTGCTTCCTACAAGAAGTCGCTCCTTTTGCCACCATGTTTTCAAAAGCGGTTTGAATTAACTCATTACCAAATGACAGAAACTGAGGCTTGGCAAAATTTAAAGCATTTGCAGTGACAAATTACATGTAGTTGAAATGATAGCACAGATGAATTTGTTTTTAACCCTTGACCACACAATCCTGAGTTTTAACAATCTGGAGAGAGATTGCTTTTGAAAACATCGGGCGAAAAGGAGAAAACGTTAGTAACCAGCATTTTCTCCTTTTCCAACGATGTTTTCTACCCTATATAAGACTGAAATCATCATTTCAGCTACATTTGATTTATTGTCTGAAAATGCTTTGAATTGAGTTGAGTCTACAATATTGTTGTTTGGTAAAGGGTTAAAATGGCAGAAAAGAGGGTGGGAAAAGGAGAAAATTCTGTCTATCAAAAGTGTCTGTTCTATTGGTTGTTAAAACTTGGGATTGTTTTAGTAATCAGATAGTTAACCCTTAACCACACAATCTCGGCAATAGCGACCCTGATGAAAAGGCATTTGAAACATTGTGGGAAAAGGAGAAAATGCTGGTGGCCAGCATTTTCATTTTTTCCCACTGTGATTTTCTACCCGATCAAAGACAGAAATCACTGTTTTAGCATCATTTAACTATTTGTCTGCAATTGCTTTCAGTTTTGTCCAGTCCAAAATTTTGTTGTTTGGTAAAGGGTTGATGTGAAAAGAAACTCAAAAGTTGTTAGTACCAAGGTAGATAAAACAGCCATAAAACTAAATTATCAAGAAGTCAATGATGTACTGATGTCTGGCATTTGTATGATAATATCTTCATTATTCAGCAATGAACAGTAAAGTAGAAGGGCATTCTGGCTAATTCATCTACAATTTTCTCTGAAATTTACAACAAACAATGGCTAAGACTGTTTTAGGCTCTGAAAAATAATCATTACAATCTAAACCCTTACCTCTTTATCAGATGACAAAATTTTAACTCATTATCCAATGACAAAATTTTGGACGTGACGAAATTGAAAGCATTTGCAGACGACATATTAAATGTAGGTCAAATGATGATATCTTTCTTTGATAGGGTAGAAAACATTGTAGGAAAAGGAGAAAATGCTATCAACCAGCATTTTCTCCATTTCCCACAATGTTTTCAAGAAGCCTTCTTCTTCAGGGTCGATAAAATTCGGGCTTGTGTGGTAAAGGGTTAAACTTGTTCACCTTGAAAGCATCTACTGCTTGATTTGTGTTAAGAAGTATAAAAAAATAGTACGACAATACCTCTTTCCAGGATTTTCTCCTTTCCTGCAATCTTTTCTAAAGCTTTCTTTTATTTTTTGGTCATTAAAACTTGGGATTGTTTGTTACAGGGTTCAAGAGCTTGAATTTGGCAAAGTTGCTGATACAGACTGGGAAGATCAAGACCAGGCTGCACAGATCATGCAGTCTTATCTTGGATCTACACAGTCTGCTTTTTCGGTACACATCCTTGCCAAAACTGGCTTGGAATAATAACTCAAAAGTTTTTCCAACTTGTAAAAAGTTGACTTCATTCTATCTTGTCAAAATTGAAAGCACTTGCAGATGACATATGAAATGTGGCTCAAATTACAAAATTTTTCCGTGATAGGATAGAAAAACACTGCTGGAAAAGGAGTTACAAGCATTTTCTCTTTTTCCCCACACTGTTTACAAAATGCTTCTTCATCAGGATTGTTAGAACTGGGATTGTGTTGTAAAGGGCTATTAAAGCCAGTTTTGATGATTCAGTTCATGCAAGTATCCACTGTACAGCTTTTTTTTATCCCAGAGGGGCTTGGCAGGGTAGCTCATTGGTTACCATGTCTGATTTGTGACCTTGTAGTTGCAAGCTCGATACCGTGTTGAAGGGAACTTACTTTCTGGCAATTTTTTGCCTCTCACCTTTGATGCATGTGGGAAAAGTAGTCATTGACTTAACTTGGAAAGAAAGTCGTGTTGGTACTGGTGTGAGAAAACCAGGAAACACATGCATAGGTGCAGTGACCGCCATGATATGACTTTAGCTTTTATATGGCAATAAACTTCAGTAAATTCATTTCAGAATGATATATATATGGCCCGCAACATGCGAAATGGGACCTTCAGACATTTACGTAAAGTGTCGTCCTGGATTAGCCTGCGCAGTCTGCGCAGGCTAATCGGAGATGGCACTTTACGACTACAAAAGATTTTTTTCCTTCAGTAGACTTTCGTGAAACAGAAAATCACGCAAAAACGGGAAGTGTCGCCTCGGATTAGTCACAGACTGCACCGGCTGATCTGGGACGACACACTTTTACACATATGTCCGAAGGCCCCTTTTCGTGTGTTGCATGCCATATATGGTGTTGTCAATATGTCACATCCAAACATCTGACTTCTTTTTCTTGCTGAGATGTTAATTATTACCATGCACTAGTTTGTTTAGCTCTTCACTGAACAAAAAAATTTTAGACGTGTCCAAATTGAAAGCATTTGCTGAAAACAAAATAAAAACTCAGTTTTTGAAGGCTAGAAAACATTGTTATTAAAAGAGACAATGCTGGTTACCATCTTTTGTGATTTTGCTGTGTCTGTCTTGCATCATCACCTTTTACCTCGTGTAAGCTATAGATGCTACATTTTTAGCCTGATACTCATGAAACTCGGTCAACAAATTTTTCTTGATAATATCCTGAATGAGCTTGAAAATCAGTCATGTCAGGTCAAAGAACTTGGTCACCATGTCAGATCTTTGAAAAACGTTGTGTACACTGTAGAGGTCACATTTTCCGTCCAGTACTCATGCAAGTTGGTCAGAATGTTTGTCTTGATATCTCAGTCAAGTGTGTAAACAAATCAAAAACTGGGTCACCAAGTTTAAGCTTAGAAAAACCTTGCATCCACTCTCTAGGCAACATTTTCTGTGCAATACACATGAAAATTGATCAGAATATATGTCTTATGGGAAGGGCTTGAAAATGGGTAAGTTCGGTTTATAAAGTAGGTCAACAGGTCAAATCTTAAAAGACGCTTGTATATATCAAAAATCACATTTTCTGTTAAATAATCATGAACATTGGTCAGAATGTTTGTCTTGATGATATCTCAGACTGGTTGCAAAATATGTCACGTTGGGTCAACTAGGTCAGAAGGTCAAATCATTGAAAACAAAAGTGTGTACACTGTAGAGGCCACATTGTCAGTCCAAAAACTCAGAGGCAAGTCAATTTGAATGTTTATCTTGATAGTATCTTGTTTGAGATAGAAAATGGGTCATGTTGGGTCAAATACTAGGTCAACAGGTCAAAGCCTCCCCCAAGAAATCCATGTTTATTCTCTAGAGGCCTTATTTTCAGTCCAACATTCATGAAAATTAATCAGAGTGTTTGTCTTGATGATGATGATGGTGATCTTTAGGATGTGCATGAAAATAGGTCATGTTCAGTCAGTACGGAAGTCACTAGGACAATTTGTAGAAAAAGCTTGTGTACACTCTGGAGGCCATATTTTCAGTCCAGTACTCATAAAAATCGGTCAAAGTTTTTGTTTTGATGATTATGTAGACAGTTTTGAAAATGGGTCAGATCAGGTAAAGAAATTGGGTCACTGGAACAAATAAAAAAAAAACCTGTGTACACTCTGAGGTCACATTTTCAGACTAAAACTTATGTAAGTTTGTCAGAATGTTCTTCTTGATGATATCTACAACAAGTTGGAAAATGGGTCATGTTGGGTAAAATATGGCTGGAATGCACACAGCATTTTTTCTAAGATTTGTTTCATTGACCTATTATTTGACCCAATCTGACCCAATATTGAAGTTTTCCCAGATATCCTGAGGACAAAGACCTCGAGCAAGTTTCATGCATATCGAGTCAAATCCTAGAAAAAGCTTGTGTACACTTTAGAGGGTACATTTTTTAGTCTAATACACATGAAACTTTAAAGAATGTTTGTCTTTTTATCTTGGAAGAGATTGGAAATCAGTCAGATTGCATAATAAAAGGCTCAGGAGCATTTCAGGAGCATTTCAGGGCCCTCTTGTTTCCTCTTGTTTCCAATGTTTTTCAAATGCCTTTTTCCTCAGGGTTGTTAAAAGTTGGAAGTGTGTGGTAAAAGGTTAATTGGGCAACAGTTCATTAGTCTGAAACCCTTTACCCTTTATACAGACTTTGTTCTTACCCAAGCTGAAAGGTTTTCAGGTGGAAGGATATTGCTTTGGCATCTGGCTATAGGTCCTTACTCCTTATTTTTTCAGTGCAAATATAATTATACTGGAAGGGGGAGAGGGAATTTGTGGGGTACTATTTTGTTCTAATGCAATTACTATGTTATAGCTTGGACACAAAGGTTTAGAAGAAGATCAAGCCTGGTATGTCAAGAAGGTTGAGATAGACATTCCATCAAAGGACAAACATTTTGAGTTCATCACAGACAGCTGGATTTCTCAAGGCAAAGGAGATGGAATTAAGAACAGCAAAATATTTATTGCAGATTGTAATGTCAGTGGACCTTCACCGCCACTAAAGGAAAGTATGTGGTTTTATATCTCTTTTTAGCTTGGCTGTTTTCGAATTTTCATAGCCATGGTAAAGGGTTAACTCTTTACCACACAATCCCAAGTTTTAACAACCCTGAGGAAATAGCCTCTTGAAAACCTTGTGGGAAAAGGAGAAAATGATGGTAACCAGCATTTTCTCATTTTCCCACAAGGTTTTCTTTACTTTCACAGACAGTTTCCATCATTTCACCTGAATAATTATTATATGTTGTCCGCAAATGGGTTCCATTTGTCAAGTTGTTGTTTGGTAAAAGGTTAAATAAGTTCCTACATGGTAAGTTTTATTTACAGAACTGAGGGGGTATTAGATCTAAACCTCAAATCCATCCCCCCACCCCTTTTGTTTTTATTCAGCACTCTGTCTTAGCAGTTTGGTTTGCTTGCAAGCACTCTATGGTGTCATGGAAGAGGTTTCTATACAGGTTTGATACTTTTCATTGTATACAATACTATACAGATCGTGACATTTGAATTTTCAGTTTCAGATGGACAGGAATTGTTAACTCCTTACCTCTTTACTCGATAACAAAATTATAGGCTTTTCCACATTGAAAGCAGATGCAGAAAACAAATTTGAAAGTGGCTTATACAATGTAAATAAATGTCTGAAAGGGTAGAAAAGATTTTGGGAAAAGAAAGAATTGCTAGCTACCAGCATTTTCTCCTTTTCTCACAGTTTTTGGGAACACATTTTTTTCTCAGTCGTAAAAACTCCACATTGTATGGTAAAGGGTTTCTAACCAACAAAAATTTGGACTTGTCCATGTTTAAAGCAGACGATAAAGTAAATAGGTGTTGGGTATTAAAGTTTTTTGGGTAGAAAATGTTCAGTTTTCAGGGAGAGTGATTTACTATGATGTGAATTATTATGCTCATATGACTTGAATACATGTATTTAATATTCAAGGTTTGTATGATTCAGTATTTTATGTTCCAGAACTTTACCATTCATATCACTGAAAAAATGTCTTCTGCCTATAAAGATTTGGAAATCTTCTTGTCAAAGCATTTCTTGTTAGAGTATACAGATATTTGTGTGAAAGATAATTGATTGGACCTGCTTGTATTCATTGACATCATCTTTGTATCTTTTTTTTTTTTTTGGGGGGGGGGGGGGGGGGGGGCTAGGCTATTAGTGCCATACAAACTTGTTTTAAGTCTCTGACAAAGCTAGTTAAGCTCATGATACATTTATCTAAAAGGCAGTGGAGTGATACAAAGCCATTATGGCCCCATTTGTTGAAAACAATGTGGGTATCCAGCATTTTCTTCTTTTCCCACAAAGTTTTATACCTTTTCAAAAATAATTTCTGCCATTTCAGCCACAGTAAATTTGTTGTCTGCAAATGTTTTTAGCTCACCTGAGCACAAAGTGCTCATGGTGAGCTATTGTGATCGTGCTGTGTCCGGGGTCCATTGTCCATCGTGCATCATCTGTCGTCAACTTTTTACCTTGTGTACGCTCTAGAGGCCACATTTTCAGTCCAATCCTCATGAAACTTGGTCAGAATATTTGTTTTGATGAAATCTCATATGAGTCTGAAATTGAATGATGTGGGGTCAAAAACTAGGTCACTAGGTCAAATCTTAGAAAAACCTTGTTTGCGATCTAGAGGCCACATTTTCAGTCAGATACATGTAAAACTTGGTCAGAATGTTTTTCTTGATAAAGTCTCGTACGAGTTCGAAATTGGGTCATGTGGGGTCAAAAACTAGGTCACAAGGTCAAATCTTAGAAATACCTTGTGGGCACTCTAGAAGCCACATTTTTCACTCAATTGACTTGAAAATTGGGCAGAATATTTGTCTTAATTAAATCTCGGATAGCTTTGAAATTGGGTCATGTGGGTCATAAAGTAGGTCACTAGGTCAAATTAAAGAAATACCTTGTGGGCACTCTAGAGGCCACATTTTTTGCTCAATTGACTTGAAAATTGGTCAGAATGTTTGTCTTAATTAAATCTTGATGAGCTTGAAATTGGGTCACCTGGGGTCATAAACTAGGTCACTAGGTCAAATAAAAAAAATACAGTGTGGACATTCTAGAGGCCACATTGTTTGCTCAATTGACTTGAAAAATGGTCAGAATGTTTGTCTTGATTAAATCTCGGACAAGTTGGGGTCATAAAGTAGGTCACTAGGTCAAATTAAAGAATTACCTTGTGGGCACTCTAGAGGCCACATTTATTGCTCAATTGACCTGAAAATGGGTCAGAATGTTTGTCTTGATGAAATCTTGGATAACTTGAAAATTGGGTCACCTGGGGACATAATCTAAGTCACTAGGTCAAATTAAAGAAATACCAGTCTAGAGGCCACATTTATTGCTCAATTGTCTTGAAAATTGGTCAGAATCTTTTTCTAAATAAAATCTTGGATGAGTTTGAATTTGGGATACCTTGGGGACATAATCTAAGTCACAAGGTCAAAGTAAAGAAATACCTTGTGGGCACTTTAGAGGCCACATTTATTGCTGAATTGACTTAAAAATTGGTCAGAATGTTTTCTTGATGAAATTTCAGATGAGTTTGAATTTTGGTCACCTTGCGTCATAAACTAGGTCAACTATAAGAAATTTTTTGTGGGCATTCTAGAGGCTGCAATTCTTACTCAATTGACCTGAAAATTGATCAGCACGTTTGTCTTGATAAAATCTTGGATGAGTTAAAAATTGGGTCACATAGGGTCATAAACTAGGTCAGATTTAAAGAAATATCTTGTGGGCGCTCTAGTAGCAACAATTCTTGCTCAATTGCCCTGAAAATTGGTGAGCGTGTTTGTCTTGATAATATCTCGGATGAGTTTGAAATATGGTCACATAGGGTCATAAACTAGGTCACTAGGTCAAATTGAAGAAATACATTTTGGACACTCCAGAGGCCATATTTTCAGCTCGATTGACCTGACAATTGGTCAGAATGTTTGTCTTAATAATATCTCAAATGTGTTTTAAATTTGGTCATTATGACCCTGGAGTGAAATTTTGCCTATTGACTCAGGGCCCTCTTGTTGATCAGAATAGCCTTAAATGTTGTCATCTGGTAAAGAGTAAATACGGGCCCTAGTTTTTATGTTGATCTGCTGTAACTTTGTTTCAGGAGGAAAATGGGTTAACAAAAAGTTCCGGGGTAAAAAGTCACAATTTGCATAATTGATTGTTTAGCTGCACTGTTGAAAGGCCAGCAAGCTTGTGTCATGGCCTTGTGTCTGTTGTGCATGCGTGCTCCAGTGCAATAACTTTTATTTCAAACTTCTTCTTCTCTGAATTTTCCAATTTTTATGAAACTTTATAGAATTCTTCCTGCCATAGCCCCCCTTTAGAATTCTTTAAAGAATTTGATGCCTGTAAAAACTCTGGTTTCCATGGCAACAAAATTTAAAAATATTGAAAATTTTTAAAAATCTTCTTGTTCAAAACCTAGTAGTAGTAACTAGGGTTACCAATTTGGGATGTAGCTTTCATCTCATAGACCTCTACCAGATTTGTTCAAATTAAAGCCCATGTCAAAATTGGCCTAGCCCAGAGAGTCACAATTTTTACATGGGCTCAGAGAAATATTTAAAAATCTTCTAGTTCCTAACCATTAAGCATAGGGCCAACAAATTTGGCAAGTATCTTTATCTAGTGGATCCCAGCTAAGATAATTCATCTTATAGCCCTGGGGTCAAAATTGGCCCCACCCCAGTGATCACAAGTTACATGGGCTTATATAGTGGAAACTTTCCAAATTCTTTTATTCCTATGACAAGACCAGGGCTACAAAATTTTGCATGCAGCCTTATCTACTAGACCTCTGTCTAGCCCTGGGGTCAAAATTGCCTCCACCCAGGTGGTTTTAGGTTTTTTCGTCTTAGTTAATGAAGTCAATATGACTTAAGCTGATTATACTGATCAGGGGAAATAATCCATGTTCACTCATAACAGATATTTCTTAGTTTGTCCATTTACCTTTCTTGGTACTCAAACTGCATTTTTACATGATTGGTGTTTGGTATTCAGGTTTTTTGGATAGAAAATGATCAGAGGTCAGTGAAAGTGATCTAATTTGATGTTAATTTTTGCGCTCAGATGAGTTGAATATTTAATTTGAAGTGAGGTTTGTATCAGTTTTTACAAGTTTGTACAAGCCCTGGTTTTCACGTGTCTACAGTACAAGTCTTTTGAAAACACTGTGGGAAAAGGAGAAATTGCTCGTAACAAGCAATTTCTCCTTTTCCCACAGTGTTTTCTACCCTTTTGGAGAATTTTCTGTCATTTTCATCAAATCTAAAATTGTTGTCTACAAACTCTTTCAAATTGGACCAGTCTGAAATTTATCGTTTGGGAAAGGGTTAAGGACCCAGGAAAATTAGCCTTTTGAAAAATTGTGGGAAAAGGAGAAAATGCTGGTAACCAGCATTTTCTCCTTTTCCCACAATGTTTTTTTACCTTTCAGAAACAAGTCTAGCCATATGAGCCACATTTGTCATCTGCCTATGCTTTCAATTTGGACCCGGTCTGAAATATGGTAGTGAGGTAAAGGGTTAAATCTTTACCACACAACAAAATTTTTAGACTCCTCCTTTTTGAAAGCATTGACAGACAATCTGAATTTGATGTTTAGATTTGAATTTGATGATGGAGTGTGTATTTTTAAGAGTATGAAATATTGTGGAAAAAGGAGAAAATACTGGTTGCAAGCATTTTCTTCTTTTTCCACAATGTTTTCAAAAAACTTTCCTCAAGGTAAATAACTCATTACCACCTAATCCAAACTTTTAACAACCCTGAAAAAAAAAAAAAACCTTTTGAAAACATTGTGGGAAAAGGAGAAAATGCTGGTAACCAGCATTTTCTCCTTTTCCCACAATGTTTTCTACCCTTCACATAACATATTTTACTTTTTGAGTCACATTTGTCATTTGCAAATGCTTTCATTTTGGAGTTAACTCTTTACCAAACAACAAAATTTTAGACCAGTCCAAATTCAAAGAATTTGCAGACGACAAAATAACTGCGACTAAAAAGTAGAAATTTGTTCTGGGACAGGTAGAAAACATTGTGGGAAATGGAGAAAATGCTGGTTACCAGCATTTTCTCCTTTTCCCACAATGTTTTCAAAAGGCCTTTTCTTCAGGGTCGTTAAAACTCGGGATTGTGTGGTAAAGGGTTGAAATACAGGATTGTTTGGTAGTAAGAGTTAAAAGTCGTATCAGCATGTGTATACTTATATGATAAAGTTGTACAACGAACCTGTACAGAAGTGATCACAACATGGGAAATATAGTCAATGAAAAAACTACAGTTCTGTAAACACACCTAATCTATAGCAAATTTACCTAACTTTTCTGTGGGAGAACTGGTTGTCATGCTATGGATAGTTACAGTGTTGCTGCAGTCAGAGGGACATTTTGATAACATTGTTGGAAGTAATTTTCTTCACAAATGTTGAGATAAAGGAAAATATTGTAGAGAAAATGTGGTAGATAGTTGACAGAACTAGTATGATGTTATTTATCATTTGAAATTTAGAGTTAAATATTGTGGGGAAACCATTGTCATCATAGGAGATATTAGGATATTGGAAATTGGAGAAAAAGTCGTGGAAAAAAACTTTGGTAGATAGTGGAGAGAACTAGTGTAATGTTAGTTACATATTAAAATTCATGATTTGATAGTTACCATACATTTTGTTGGCTACTGCTTTAGAAAATGCTTTTCATCATACAGAATTTTCAGATACTGGAAATTAAAAAAGTCATAGAGAATGAAATTGTGATGACGATGTGACAGAACTCTGATACATGTGCTTTTCTATGGTAGTTGTAAAAAGATATAATCAAAATTTAGAATAGCTGCTGTTGCAAAGTGTCCTTTGAAAAATATTTTAGCCATGCTCTGGCAAAAGGGGGTTTAATTCATCTGCAAAAAGTATCGACCCAGGTCAACCTTTGTAGAGTGATCTCTGTGAAACTCTTTGCTTTTAGTAAATTTTGTGCATGTCAACGGACCATTCTCTGTCATGATTTCGTCTCTTGTTAGACAAAATGGACTTTATGGATGCATTATGTTATGATGACTTGCGTGGTATGGTGCATCACAGAGATGCATTAAGCCTCCTTTTGCTAGAGTATGGCTTACATATATAACGTTTCGTTTTTTTCAAGATCTACACTATTACAGTAGAAAATCATAAGTCAAGTACAGGCATTCTGTGACCTATAACTTTTCTAGTTTGCATTTAATTTTAAAGCTCTGTCATGGATCATTGTGCTTTTGCCCATTTTCACTCTTGTTATTAACAACAACAGTAAAATATGAGAGATAGCAGACTATTTGTTTAACATTTGGAAAGCTACACTGGGATTTCATGTATCATATTGGATTACAGTACTGGAATTGGTTTTATTCTCCCTTTGGTATGTACAATGTGAAATTGAATTTCTCTGAGAGTTGCCTGTGGTAAGAAAATATTGAGCCTTGCTTTGTGAAAAGGGGGTTTTGTGCATCTGCAAAAAGTACTGACCCAGGTCAGCTTGCACAGTCCGTGAAGGCTGACCTGGGTCGAAACTTTTTGCGTTTTGTTGATTTTCTGGAATTTCAAGGACTTGTTTACTTCATGATTCAGTCGGTCGTTTGGCAAACTGGATTTTGTGGATCCATAGTTGTATGATGACTGACTTAGTATGATGCCTCATGGAGATGTGTTAACTCTTTACCAAACGACAAAATTTTAGACTGGTCCAAATTGAAAGCATTTGCAGACGACAGAATAAATGTGATTAAAAAACTGAAATATGTTTTGGGAAGGGTAGAAAACATTGTGGGAAAAGGAGAAAATGCTGGTTACTAGCATTTTCTCCTTTTTCCACAATGTTTTCAAAAGGCTTCTCCCTCAGGGTCGTTAAAACCCTGGATTGTGTGATAAAGGGTTAAACACCCTTTTGCCAGAGCATGGCTTATATGTTTAACTCTTTACCAAATGACAAAATTTTAGACTGGTCCAAATTGAAAGCATTGGCAG
Source organism: Tridacna gigas (assembly GCA_945859785.2). Lineage (NCBI taxonomy): Eukaryota > Metazoa > Mollusca > Bivalvia > Cardiida > Cardiidae > Tridacna > Tridacna gigas. Next base: position 58,369,909 of record OX244035.2, read on the forward strand.
ACGACAAAATAAATTTGACTCAAAAATTAAAATTTGTTTTTGGTTGGGTAGAAAACATTGTGGGAAAAGGAGAAAATGCTGGTTACCAGCAATTTCTCCTTTTCCCACAATGTTTTCAAAGGCTTTGTTTCTCAGGGTCGTTAAAAGTTGGGATTGTGTAGTAAAGGGTTAACTCTTTACCAAACGACAAAAATGTGGACTGGTCCAAATTGAAAGCATTTGCAGACGACAATTGAAATGTGAATCAAATGATGTAAATTGTCTTGGATAGGGTAGAAACATTTTGGGAAAAGGAGAAAATGCTGGTTACCAGCATTTTCTCCTTTTCCCACAATGTTTTCAAAGGGCTTCGTCCTAAGGGTCGTTAAGACTCGGGATTGTATGGTAAAGGTTTAACCCTGTACCATACGATAAAATATAAGTTTTGTCCCTATTGAAAGCATTTGCAGATGACAAATGTGGCTTGAAAGGATAGAGATTGACTTTGGCAGTGTAGCAAATATTGTGGAAAAAGGAGAAAATGTTAATTACCAGAATTTTCTTCTTTTACAACAATGTTTTCAAAAGCCTTTTTGATCAGGATTCTTAACCCTAACTTGCTAAGTAAGTGATATGAAACTTCCAAGCCAATAATAAAAATTCAAATGTTTCTATTTCAAAGCTACTTTGTGGGAAAAAATATCTCGTTACCGGACAGTGTAGATACAAGATCAGACAGCACCTTTTGTGAAGTCTTATCTAATGTACACTGTTTGCTAAAGGTCCTTACATTGCACTAAGCTGCCTAAGGGTTGAACTTGGAATTGTTTGGTAAAAGATTAATATTGTTAGACTATTGTTAAAACAAATTTTTATTCATGCACATTCAGACTTTTGAAATCTATTGTTACTGATGGAGAGTTCAGAAGTACTTTATGTCAGAAATCTTTCCGGTCTGCAGATTCCTTTACCAAACAATCCCGGGTTTTCACGACTCTGAGAAAGAAGCCTTTTGAAAAACATTGTGGGAGAAGGAGAAAATGCTGGTAGCCAGCATTTTCTCCATTTCCGACAATGTTTTCTACCCTTCCTAAAACAAGTTTAAATTTGTGAGTCATGTTTATTTTGTCGTCTGCAAATGCTTTCAATTTGGAGGAGTCAAAAATTTTGTCGTTTGGTAAAGAGTTAATGAAGAAGGTGATTTCAGGCAACTCTTTACCAAAGGACAAAATTTTAGACTAGTCTAAATTTAAAGCATTTGCAGGTGAAAAAATAAATGGGCCAAAAATTGAAATTAATATTGTGGAAAAAGGAAAGAATGCTGGTTACCTTCTTTCGGGTCATTAATTCTTGGGATTGTGTGGTAAACAGTTAAATGATAAAATAAGTTTTTGAAGGGGAAAACATTGATGCAAAAAAAAATTATGGTTGCCAGCATTTTTTGCTTTTCCCACCATGTTTTCAAAATCATTTGTTGTCAGGGTTTCAAAGCACAGGATTATCTGTTGAAGGGTTAACCCTTTACCACACAATCCCTACTTTTAATGGACCCTGAGGAAGACCCCTTTTGAAAACATTGTGGGAAAAGGAGAAAATGCTGGTAACCAGCATTTTCTCCTTTTCTCACAATGTTTTTTGCCCTACCGAGGACAGAAATCATCATTTGAGCTACATTTGATTTGTTGTCTGCAAATGCTTTCAATTTGGTCCTGTCCAAAATTTTGTCGTTTGGTTAAGGGTTAACCCTTTACTACACAACAAAATTTTAGACCTGTCCAAATTGAAAGCATTTGCAGACGACAATTTCACTGTGGCTGAAATGGTGCAATTTTTGTTTGATAGGGTAGAAAACATTGTGGGAAAAGGAGAAAATGCTGGTTACCAGCATTTTCTCTTATTCCCACAATGTTTTTAGAAGGCTTCTTTCCCAGGGGCGTCAAAAGGCGGCATTGTGCAGTAAAGGGTTAAACTATCATGAATTATATCACTGATTTAACTCTTTACCAAACAGCAAACTTTTAGACTTTTCCCGAATTGAAAGCACTTGCAGATGACAATTTAAATGTTTCTAACTTGATGGGATATTTCTGTGAAAGGACAGAAAACGTTGTTGAAAATGTAAAATGCTGATTACTGGTATTTTGTCCTTTTCCGACAGTGTGGGTCCAAACTCAGCCTGTAGGTTCATTGCAGTCTGATCTTGATCTACTCTGGCTGCAAAAGCATTTTAATTTTGGTAAGTTATGCCTAAAGAGCCTTTGCCAACTGTAGTTTCCTTTGTGGCCAGTGTAGTTCAAGATCAGACTTCACAAAATGTGCCGTTTGATCTTTGCTCTACACTGCCCGCGTTGCTGAGACATTTTGGATAAGAGCAAACTTGATATTGCAAATATTTTATTCTTACTCTTGGAAGGCCAATGTCCGTTGGGGTTTATGCGGCACTCTGAAGGTTAACTCTTTACCAAATGACAAAATTTTAGACCAGTCCAAATTGAAAGCATTTGCAGACGACCTGATAAATGTGACTGAAAAATGGAAAATTGTGTTGGGAAGCGTAGAAAACTTTGTTGGAAAAGGAGAAAATGATGGTTACCAGCATTTTCTCCTTTTCTAACACTGTTTCAAAAGGCTTCTTCCTCGGGGTTGTTAAAACTTGGGATTGTGTGGTAAAGGGTTAACTCTTTCATTGGTTAACCCTTTTACCACACAATCCCAAAGTTTAACGACCCTGAGAAAGAAGCCTTTTGAAACATTGTTGGAAATGGAGAAAATGCTGGTAACCAGCATTTTCTCCTTTTCCTGCAATGTTTTCTACCCTATCAAAGACAAATTCCATCATTTGAGCCAAATTTAAAATGTCGTGTGCAAATGCTTTCAGTCTGGACAAGTATCAGACCCCCAGATAAAAGGGAGTGATACTATTCTAAATCCATTATATCTCTTCCAAACCCTGTGTTGTGGGTACTCATTAGAATCGTCTCGATGAGACGTTTCTAAAAAGTACCCATAACAAAGGGTTTAGTAAAGAGTGAATAATATTTTCAAGTTTGAAATCAAAATCACTCCCTCTTTCTGGAGCTCCGAGTATAAATTTTTTACATGTGGTAGATCTGAAGAGTTAAAAGATAGTATTGGGTTCTCAAATCGGAGGAGATATATCATGCAGTAAATCTACCATAATTTTGTCATGCAATATTGTGCTATTATTACATGTTGCACTGTGTATTATCTTTATTACTGAGAGTGGCAGGATGAAATGAGAACATAGTGGAAATCTGTTTTAGTCTTCCACCACACAATCACAGCTTTCAATGACTCTTAGGAAGAAGGCTTTTGAAAACGTTGTGGAAAAAGGAGAAGATGCTGGTAAAGAGAATTTTCTCCTTTTCCCACAGTGTTTTCTACCCTATCAAAGACAACTTATTTCGTCATGCAATATTGTGTTATTATTACATGTTGCACTGCGTATTATCTTTATTACTAAAAGTGGCAGGATAAAATGAGAAGATATTTTATTCTTTTAACTCTTTACCAAACGACAATCATTTTTGACTGGTCCAAATTGAAAGCATTTGCAGACGACAAGTTAAAGGTGGCTGAAATGACAAAATTTGTCCTTGATAGAGTAGAAAACATTGTGGAAAAAGGAGAAAATGCTGGTAAACAGAAATTTCTCCTTTTCCCACAATGTTTTCTACCCTATCAAAGACAACTTATTTCGTCATGCAATATTGTGTTATTATTACATGTTACACTGTGTATTATCTTTATTACTAAAAGCTGCAGGATAAAATGAGAAGATATTTTATTCTTTTAACTCTTTACCAAACGACAATAATTTTTGACTGTACCAAATTGAAAGTATTTGCAGACGACAAGTTAAAGGTGGCTTAAATGACAAAATTTGTCCTTGATAGAGTAGAAAACATTGTGGGTAAAGGAGAAAATGCTGGTTACCAGCATTTTCTCCTTTTCCCACAATCTTTTCAAAAGGCTTCTCCCTCAGAGTTGTTAAAAGTCGGGATTGTGTGGTAAAGGGTTAAATGTTAGACTCCTGACTACCTGACAAAATTTTAAATCAAACTGAAAGCATTTTTGGGCAACATACTGAATGTGGTGTAGGTTAGTGGATGATTGGGTAGAAAACATTGTCGGATAAGAAGGAAATGCTGGTTACCAGCGTTTTGTCCCTTTCCAAAATTGTTTTCCAAAGCCATTTCCTTGTAGTTGTTAAAACACAGGATTGTGTGCAAAATGTTTAACTCTTTACCACACAATCCAAAGTTTAAATGGCCTTTAGGAAGAAGGCTTTTTGAAAATTTTATTGGTTACCAGCATTTTCTCCTTTTCCCACAATGTTTTTTCTACCCTTTCGAAGAAACTTCAAATATTTTTACCCACATTTAATTTGTCATCTGCAAATGCTGTCAAACAAGTCCAAAATTTTCTCGACTCTTTACCAAACGACAGAATGTTAGACTGGTCCAAATTAAAAGCATTTGCAGATGACAAATTAAATGTGGCTCAAATGATGGAATTTGTTTTTGATGGGGTAGAAAACATAGTGGGAAAAGGACAAAATGCTGGATACCAGCATTTTCTCCTTTTCCTACTATGTTTTTAGCTCACCTTAGCACAACGTGCTAAAGGTGAGCTATTGTGATCGCCCTATGTCCGGCGTCCGTCGTCCGTCGTCTGTCGTCCGTCGTCCATCGTCCGTCAACAATTTCTTTAAACATCTTCTTCTCCTAAACCACTGGGCCAATCTTGATGAAACTTGGCAGGGATGTTCCTTGGGTGAAGCTCTACCAAAATTGTTCAAAGAATTGAATTCCACCCACAACTCTGGTTGCCATGGCAACAAAAAGGAAAAAAAAGCAAAATCTTTGAAAATCTTCTTCTCTGAAACTAGAAGGCGCAGAGCTTTGATATTTGGTATGTAGCATCTCCTAGTGGACCTCTACCAAGTTTATTCATTTGATGCCCCTTGGGTCAAAAATGGCCCCGCTCCGGGGGTCACAAGTTTGAGCATAGTAACAAAGAAGGAAAACTTTAAAAATCTTCTTCTCTGAAACTTGAAGGTGTAGAGCTTTGATATTTGGCATGTAGCATCTCCTAGTGGACCTCTACCAAGTTTGTTCATATGATGCCCCTGGGGTCAAAACTGGCCCTGCCCCGGGGGTCACAATTTCCAACATAGGAACAAAGAAGGAAAACTTTAAAAATCTTCTTCTCTAAAACTAGAAGGCACAGAGCTTTAATATTTGGCATGAAGCATCTCCTAGTGGACCTCTACCAAGTTTGTTCATATGATGCCCTTGGGGTCAAAACTGGCCCTGCCCCGGGGGTCACAATTTCAAACATAGGAACAAAGAAGGGAAACTTTAAAAATCATCTTCTTTGAAACTGGAAGGCGTAGAGCTTTGATATTTGGTATGTAGCATTGCCTAGTGGACCTCTACCAAGTTTGTTCATATGATGCCCCTGGGGTCAAAACTTGCCCCACCCTGGGGGTCACACGTTTGTGCATAGTAACAAAGAAGGAAAACTTTAAAAATCTTCTTCTCTGAAACTTGAAGGCGTAGAGCTTTGATATTTGGCATGTAGCATCTCCTAGTGGACCTCTACCAAGTTTGTTCATATGATGCCCCTGGGGTCAAAACTGGCCCCGCCCAAGGGGTCACAATTTCCAATATAGGAACAAAGAAGCAAAACTTTAAAAATCTTCTTCTCTAAAACTAGAAGGCATAGAGCTTTGATATTTGGCATGAAGCATCTCTTAGTGGACCTCTACCAAGTTTGTTCATATGATGCCCTTGGGGTCAAAACTGGCCCTGCCCCGGGGGTCACAAATTCAAACATAGGAACAAAGAGGGGAAACTTTAAAAATCATCTTCTCTGAAACTGGAAGGCGTAGAGCTTTGATATTTGGTATGTAGCATTGCCTAGTGGACCTCTACCAAGTTTGTTCAAATAATGCCCCTGGAGTCAAAACTGGCCCCACCCCGGGGTTCACAAGTTTGAGCATAGTAACAAAGAAGGAAAACTTTAAAAATCTTCTTCTCTGAAACTTGAAGGCGTAGAGCTTTGATATTTGGCATGTAGCATCTCCTAGTGGACCTCTACCAAGTTTGTTCATATGATGCCCCTGGGGTCAAAACTGGCCCCGCCCCGGGGGTCACAATTTCCAACATAGGAACAAAGAAGGAAAACTTTAAAAATCTTCTTCTGTAAAACTAGATGGCATAGAGCTTTGATATTTGGTATGTAGCATTGCCTAGTAGACCTCTACTAAGTTTGTTCATATAATGCCCTTGGGGTCAAAATTGGCTCTGCCCCGGGGGTCACAAGTTCAAACATAGGAACAAAGAAGGAAAACTTAAATTTTTGTTTTCTCTTAAATGGGAAGGCATAGAGCTTTTGATATTTGGTATGTAGCATCTCCTAGTGGACTTCTACCAAGTTTGTTCCAAGGATGCTGCTTGGGTCAAAACTGGCCCAGCCCCTGGGGTCACAAGTTCGAACATAGGAACAAAGAAGGAAAACTTTAAAATTCTTCTTTTCTGAAACCGAAAGGTGTGGAGCTTTGATATTTGGTATGTTGCATCTCAGAGTGGACCTCTACCAAGTTTGTTCATATGATGCCTCTGGGTCAAAACTGGCCCCGCCCCGGGGGTCACAAGTTCGAAGATAGGAACAAAGAAGGAAAACTTTAAATTTCTTTTTCCCTTAAACGGGAAGGTGTAGAGCTTTGATATTTGGTATGTAGCATTTCCTAGTGGACCTCTACCAAGTTTGTTCATATGATGCCCCTGGGTCAAAACTGGCCAAGCCCCGGGGGTCACAAGTTGGAACATAGGAACAAAGAAGGAAAACTTTAAAATTCTTCTTTAAAACTGGAAGGCGTAGAGCTTTGATATTTGGTATGTAGTGATTCTCTTCTAAGTTTGTTTGCCCATCTAAGCGCAACAACTTCATTGAGTTCAAAATTGGGTCATCTTGGATCATAAACTAGGTCACTAGGTCAAATTAAAGAAATACCTTGTTGGCACTCTCGAGGTCACATTATTTGCTCAATTGCCTTGAAAATTAGTTACAAAGTTTGTCTTTATAAAGTCTCACATAAGATTAATTTGGGTCAACTTGGGTCATAAACTAGTTCACTGGGTCAAATTAAAGAAATACCTTGTTTGCACTCTGGAGGCCACATTTATTGCTCAAATGACCTGAAATTTGGCCAGAATGTTTGTCTTGATGAAATACTAGATGAGTTTGGAATTGGGTCACCTGGAACCATAAACTAGGTCACTAGGTCAAAATAAAGAAATACCTTGTGGGCACTCTAGAGGCCACATTCTTTGCTTAATTGCCTTGAAAATTGGTCAGAATGTTTGTCTTTGTAAAATCTCACATGAGTCTGAATTTGGGTCAACTGGGGTCATAAACTAGGTCACTTGGTCAAATTAAAGAAATAGCTAGTGGGCACTCTAGAGGCCACATTTATTATTCATTTGATTTGAAAATTGGTTAAAATGTTTCTTTTGATATAGTCAAAGACCAGTTCAAATTTGGGTCATCTGGGGTCATAATCTAGGTCACTAGGTCAAATTAAAGAAATATCTTTAGGGCACTCAAGGCCACATTTTTTGCTCAGTTGACTTGAAAATTGGTCAGAATGTTTGTCTTCATGAAATATGAGTTTGAAATTGGGTCACCTGCGGTCAAAAACTAGGTCACATGGTCAAATTAAAGAAAAACCTTTAAGGCACTCTACTAAGGTGAGCGACCCAGGGCCATCATGGCCCTCTTGTTTAAAAGACTTCTTTGTTAGGGTCGTTAAAAGTCGAGATTGTGTGGTAAAGAGTTAAAGTGAACAATAAACCTTAGATTTTTAATCTAGAAAGTAGACCCATATAATTGCAATGTCAAGGTTCCAGAATTTTTCATGAAAGTCAACTGCATCAATTAACCCTTTCCCAAACGACAAATTTTAGACTGGTCCAAATTCAAAGAGTTTGCAGACGACAATTTTAAATATGATGAAAATGGTAGAAAGTTGTCAAAAAGGGTAGAAAACACTGTGGGAAAAGGAGAAATTGCTCGTTACGAGCAATTTCTCCTTTTCCCACAGTGTTTTCAAAAGACTTGTACTGCAAACATGTGAAAACCAGGGCTTGTTTGGGAAAGGGACAAAGATGAAATTGCATCTTTTTATGAAGTCTGATCTTGATCTACTTTGACTGTCTAGGGGGGCTATTTCAATTTTTATAAACTCATCAAACTTCAACCATGATTCTTTACTGGATTAAGTAAGGTGATAGCTTTTTAGATTTCGCACCAGAATTTCACAAAGGTTACTGAAAATATCACATTATTAACGACACACGTTGAACATGTGAGATCGTATTCAAATAAGTAGGATGATTTCATATTTGATCTCATTACAATAAACAGTATTACAGATTGCAGAGCAACTAACCTGTTAATCAGGTGCAAAATTTGCACCTTTTTACAGCCCATAACTCTCCAGTTTCTTAAGGTTTGTGGAGAAAAGAATAATTTGTAGTATTTATCACTGTTTTAAGAAAGATCTTGATTCACAGCAAAAGATAAATCTATAAAGGTCCTTCAACCCTTTACCACACGATCCTGAGTTTTAACGATCCTGAAGAAGAAGGCTTTTGAAAACATTGTGGAAAAAGGAGAAAATGCTGTTAACCAGCATTTTCTCCTTTTCCCACAATGTTTGCTACCCAATCATGGACAGATGTTATCATTTGAGGTACATTCAATTTGTAGTCAACAAATGCTTTCAATTTTGATGAGTCTAAAATTTTGTGATTTGGTAAAGAGTTAACTCTTTACCAAAGGACAAAATTTTAGACTACTCTGAATTGAAAGCAGTTGCAGACAACAAAATAAATGTGAGTGAAAAATTTAAATTTGTTTTAGGAAGGTAGAAAACATTGTGGGAAAAGGAGAAAATGCTCGTTAGCAGCATTTCCTCCTTTCCCCATAATATTTTCAAAAGGCTTCTCCTCAGGGCCGGTAAAAGTCGGGATTGTGTGGTAAAGAGTTAAAGACATTTATGAGGGTTAAAAAATCCTTAGATTACTACATAAATTAACTCTTTACAACACAACAAAATTTTACATTGGTTGAAATTGAAAGCATTTGCAGACAACAAAATATATGTGACTTTAAAAGAGAAATTTGCTTTGGGAAGGGTAGAAAACATTGTGGAAAGAGATACATTGCTGGTTATCAGCATTTTCTCCTTTTCCCACAATGTTTTCAAAAGGCTTCTTTCTCAGGGTTGTGAAAAGTTGGGATTGTGTGGTAAAGAGTTAAATGACCGGTCTCAGAAAGATGGAATGGCCCTAATTATTTGCAAATGCAATATCTCACAAAACACTTGACAGAGTAGCCCATGGATCACACTACCTGTTCTCTATACACTGATCTTGATCTATATTGTCAAAAAAGCACCAAGTATTACCCTTTGACAGGATGGTTAACCCTTTACCAAACGACAAAATTTTAGGCTTGTCCAAATTGAAAGCATTTGCAGACGACAAAATAAGTGTGACTCAAAAACTGAAATTTGCTTTGGGAAGGGTAGAAAACATTGTGGTAATTGGAGAAAATGCTGGTTATCAGCATTTTCTCCTTTTCCCACAATCTTTTGAAAAGGCTTCTTTCTCAGGATCGTGAAAACCCAGGATTGTTTGGTATGGGGTTTGAGTTAATGATGGAATGGGCTCAACTAGATGCAAGAAAGGATGATTTTGAAGAATAGGTATTACATTAAGCTGGAAGGAACCATGGGTAAATTAACCCTTTACCACACAATCCCGAGTTTTAATTTTGACCCTGAGGAGGAAGGCTTTTGAAAACACTTGTGGGAAAAGCAGAAAGAACTGGTGACCAGCATTTTCTCCTCCTTTTCCTACAGTGTTTTCTGCCTTTCTCAAAACTTATTTCAATGTTTGTGCCACATTTATTTTGTTGTCTGCTGACGCTTTTAATTGGGACAAGTCTAAATTTTTGTTGTTTGGTAAAGAGTTAACTCGTTACCAAACGACACAATTTTGGACTGGACCAAATTTGAAAGCTTTGGCAGACAACAAATGTGACTCAAAAAATGAAATTTGTTTTGGGAAGAGTAGAAAACATTGTGGAAAAAGGAGAAAATGCTGGTTACCAGCATTTTCTCCTTTTCCCACAATGTTTTCAAAAGTCTTCTTCCTCAGGGTTGTTTAACCCTTTCCCAGACAACAAATTTTAGACTGGTCCAAATTGAAAGTGTTTGCAGACGACAATTTTAAATTTGATGAAAATGGCAGAAAGGTCTCAAAAAGGGTAGAAAACATTGTGGGAAAAGGAGAAATTGCTTGTTACAAGCAATTTCTCCTTTTCCCACAGTGTTTTCAAAGGACTTGTACTGCAGACATGTGAAAACCAGGGCTTGTTTGGGAAAGGGTTAAAGTCGGCACTGTGTGGTAAAGAGTTACAGTATGTAGGCATTGTGGCAATGGTAAGATGCAGCTTTAATGTTGATAGATGAATTTATAAACTTGGCATTTAAACAGGCATGCTGGAATTCTGATTCTCAGGTTCACTTTCTAACACCTTTCAAAATAGAGAATCAAAAAGAAAACTGGAGATAGTTTTGATGAGAGATGATGTCAGGCCATCCTTTGATGTGGCATAAATATAGCATAGTTTTAATCCTTTAGCATACAATAAATTTTTGGACTCCCTCAAATCGAAAGTGTCTTCGGGAGACAAATCAAATGTAGCCCAAGCAATGATTTCTGTCTTTCAATGTAAAAAACATTGTGGGAAAAGGAGAAAATGCTGGTTACCAGTTTTTTCTCCTTTTCCCACTAGGTTTTTTAAACACTTTTTCAGCTAAATTTGATATGTCCTCTGCAGACACTTTCAATCTGGACCAGTCTAATGTTTTGTTTTTGGTAAAGAGTGAACTCCTTACCAAACGACAAAAATGTTAAACCAGTCCAAATTGAGTCAACAAAACTAATGTGACTAAGAAATTGAAATTTGTTTTGGCAAGGGTAGAATGCATTGTGGGAAAAGGAGAAAATGCTGGTTTCCGGTATTTTCTCCTTTTCCCACAATCTTTTCCATAGCTTTCTTTCTCAGGGTCATTAAAAGTCCAGATTGTGTGGTTAAGAGTTATAGGCCATGGAAGAACACTTTTGAAAACATCCAACACTTTATACTTTTTCCAGGGTGTTTTTCACTTTTTCTAAGAGAAATTCAATTATTTGAGTCACATTTGATTTGTTGTCTGCAAGTGCCTTTAGTTTGGAAAAGCCTGAAACTTTGTCCTCTGGTAAAGATTCACACGTCTGTTTCAACCTTGTTATGGATGGTTATTATTGGTTGATTAATGGGTCAGGAAATTTGAAAACCAGTGAATGCCTGTGAATGAATTGTATAATAATATTAAGACAATGTATGACCTCAAAACAACCAAAATGGGTTAATTCAGGGTTCTAATATTATTTTCAAGGTCTGGCTTGTGATCGAATCAATAGTTCAAATCTATTTATAGTTTCATGGTATGCTATCTAATTGTCTTTATCAGCAAGCCTGAATGATCTGCTGAGTTGAAGCGTGTCCAACAGAAGTTGGTTAACCTTATAAGGCATTGAGCCCATTTCCAAACAGAGATTATGGTCTTAACCCTTTACCGAACGCCGAATTTTGGACTGGTTCAAATTGAAAGAGTTTACAGACAACAATTTTAAATTTGATGAAAATGGCAGAAAGTTATCAAAAAGGGTAGAAAACACTGTGGGAAAAGAAGAAATTGCTCATTACGAGCAATTTCTCCTTTTCCCACAGTGTTTTCAAAAGACTTGTCCAGCAAACACGTGAAAACCAGGGCTTGTTTGGGAAAGGGTTAACTCATTACCACACAAATCCAAGTTTTAACAACTGCAAGAGAAAGAAAGCTTTTAAAAATATTTTGGGAAAAGGAGAAAATGCTGGTAACCATCATTTTTGCCAATGCTGGCATCAAAGAAAAATCGCATCATTTGAGCCACATTGACATAGTCATCTGCAAATGCTGTCAATTTGGACAGGTCTAAAATTTTGTTGGCTTGGAAAGAACATTGTGCAGAGTACTGGTAAAAGAAACTCCAGGAAAGCATGGATATGTGCACTGGCCACTGCGATATAACTGAAATAATGTTGAAAATGGTGTTAAACACCATAAAATCAATCAATCAATCTAAAATTTTGCCGTTTGGTAAAGGGTTAAGAAAACCAATTAGATATTTGGATGAAGAGACAGTCATGGAATCATCTAGGAAAAACCAGAAAATATTTGAGCCATGCTCTGTGAAAAGGGGGATTAATGCATCTGCCTGCGCAAGCTGAATTGGGTCGAAACTTTTTGCTGTTGATCAATTTTTTGCATGTCAAAGAACCTACGTACCTCATGATTCAGTCAGTTATTGGACAAAATGGATTTCATGGATCCATAAATTATGTGATGTCTAGCTTGATACAGTGCATTGTGGAGATGCATTTACTCTTTACCAAACGACATTTTACACTTGTCCAAATTGAAAGCATTTGCAGACGACAAAATTAATGTGACTTAAAACTTTAAATTTGTTTTGGGAATGGTAGAAAACATTGTGGGAAAAGGAGAAAATGCTGGTTTCCAGCATTTTCTCCTTTTCCCACAATGTTTTCAAAAGGCTTCTCTTTCAGGGTTGTGAAGACCCGGGATTGCTTGGTAAAGGGTTAAATCGCTTTTTGCCAGTGCACAACTCATTTGTTCTTCAAAATGTTTTGCCAAGCCTATGTGGACAAAGTTAGCAAAATGTCTCTATTAGTGGAGAAGGGTCAACAGTCATGCTGTATTCACTATGAACAATTGTTGATTGTCAGTTAGATACAAAAAAATAAAACAAAATATTGTAGGGCTGTATTTTGTTGATGAATTCCATCTAATGCAATATTGTCAGTGATAGGGAAATAGGTTGAAGTTATTAGTTGGTAGAGATTGGTAAGTTTGTTTTTGTCTCGGTGTGAAGTTTGAAAATTATCAATATAAAATGAACCATGCTCTGTTAAAAGGAGGCTTAATGCATCTGCGAAAAGTATCGACCTGGGTCAACCTGCGCAGTCCACGGAGGCTGACCTGGGACGAAACTTTTCGCTATCGCTCAATTTTCTGCACATGGAAGGATCATTCTTCCTCATGATTAAGTCGGTTGTCAAAAAAAAAAAAAGGGGACTGCTATGGATCCATAATTATGTGATGGCATGATAAGTAGAATGCGTTACACATGCATTAAGCCCCCTTTTGCCAGAGCTTGGCTCAATAATGTTGATTGATTGATTTATTGAATGGTATTTTATGCCGCTTTCAACTTAATTTCAGTCATAGACAGCTCACATATTTATCATGTAGTTCCTAGGTTTCACCAGTACTAGGCTGGGGCTCTGACGTGTCTTGCCCAAGGAGACACCCACGAAAAACCCAGTGGATCTAGTGACGCTCAAACCTGGGGCCTTCAGGTCACGAGTTACACACTTTACCACTGAGCCACTCAGGAGCCCATATTAAATGTACTGGGTTTATGGATGAAAATGATAATTACTTCAAGAGTGCACATGCACTGACATAGTTACTTCAAGAGTACAGACTATTACAACATGCCTCTGTGGTGATCTTAATGAAACAATTCTTGCATACTCAGTTAACCATTTACCACACAATCCCAAGTTTTAACGACCCTAACAGAGAAGGCTTTGGAAAACATTGAGGGAAAAGGAGAAAATGCTGGTAACCAGCATTTTCTCCTTTTCCCACAATGTTTTCTGCCTTTGGACTCACAGATTCAGTCATTTGAGCCACATATAATTTTTCATCTGCAAATGCATTGAAATTAGACAAATCCAAAATTTTGTTGCTTGGTAAAGAGTTAAGAGAGTCAATGCATTAGGCTGGTTTCTCAGTTTTATCCATCCAAAAATGTTCTGCAATATTTTTTTTCAGTCTTAAGGGGGAGGGGTGGGGGGTTGTGTCTCCAGAAAGGGAAATCATTTTAGAAAATCATTTTAGATAAAGAGAAAAAAACAGATGTAAGCCATGTATGCACTTGCAATGCCAAAATCAAAGCATTGAAAGCACTGGTGTGGCATTTGTCAAGGGAGCCATTGTGTAAAAATTAATAATTTAAACAAAAAAAAGTTGAAATATTATTCAATATTCGCTTAAAGGTCAATTATTTCGATCTGTAAATATTCATGCACAATCCAATTTACAGTAGCATGCAATCATGTTGGACGAACAAGCCCAGGGATGAACAAGTTTGGGCAAACTGGTTTTGGGACGAACACTGGCCCGGAAGACAAAGATCGTGTGCATCATTGTGCCAATAGTAGGCTATGAGCGGGTCAATCTAATTTCAATAAAAAAGAAATATTTCCACCATCGATGGCCTAATTCCGTTTATTTTGATAAACCATTTTCAATTTTATATCTGAGTGTTATCGAAACATTTATTTGTGTGAGAAAATTTGAGTTTAATTGGGTTTACTTTCTTCGGTTTTGCACAAACTACAATACACAATTTTCAAAATACAACAAATGCCAAAAAAATAAAATTGATATCAAATTAAGAAAAAAAGAATTCTATTTTTTTTTTGTGCAGATGACTAATAGAATGTTGCTAAAATGATGATTTTTTTCTTTGATACCGTGGAAAACACTGTGGGCAAAGGAGAAGATGCTGGTTACTTCTGACAACGTTTGCTAAAGTCTACCAGGGTCTGGACTGTATGGTGAAGGGTTAAATAGAAATCATTTTCCATTCTTCTGTGGAGTACAGTAATAGGTTGATTTTCTGTGTCCCCTTGAACAATAATTATTGTTCTTCCTTTCTTTTGCTTGAACTAACAATCATGTTTCATGTTGTATCAACTCCAGTATTCTTCTGAATTCATAAAGACATGCACACATACATTAATATAAGCTTGTAGTTCATAACCATGACATTACAAAGCAACCATACATAGTATCTCTGGCCTTAATGCATGGCCTTGACTATTAACTCATTACCACACATTATCCCGACATTTAAGGACCCTGAAAGAGAAGGCTTTTGAAAAAATTGTAGGAAAAGGAGAAAATGCTGATAACCAGCATTTTCTCCTTTTCCAACAATGTTTTCTACCCTATCAAAGGCAAATTCCATCATTTGAGCCACATGTAAATTGTTGTCAGCAAATGCTTTCAATTCGGACAAGTCAGTATTTTTGTCATGTGGTAAAGAGTTAACTCTTTACCAAATGATAAAATTTGCAGGCAACAAATTGAATGTAGTTGAAATGATGTTAATTTTCTTTGAAAGTGTAGAAAACCTGGTGGGAAAAAGAGAAAATGCTGGTTACCTCGTAGTAGTCAATACGGCATTGTTCTGGAAAGAAACTGGCCCTAATTCCACCTACTTTCCCATCTGAAGCACCCTGAGTTATGCTGCAGTAGACCGAGTTACCCACGATTTACACCAAGGCACTACCAATAAGATCACTGAGATGCCGAATTTGCATCCCGAGTTACGCCGACTTACACTGAACAACGACGATAAAGAGTTAAACACTGAAGGTATTCACCAAACCTTTATGATGCCAAGGACAACTTAACTACTTGCTAAACGACAAAATTCTAGATTGGTCTGTTTTGGAAGCGTTTGTAGGTGACAAATATGGTTCAGTTTTTAAGATTTGCCTGTGAAGGAGCAGAAAACCTTTTGAGAAAAGAAACAAATGCTGGTTACCAGCATTTTCTCCTTTTCCTACAATTTTATCAAAAGGCATTTTCCATGGATTCTTCTTGATTGATATCATTTATTTGATGAGGACTTTGGTTGCTGAGTCAGGTCAAGATGCTGGATTTTTAATTTAGAGACTTTGATTTGAGTCCCATTGGTGGAACTAGTTGCACAAAAGGGCCCATGGGCAACACCCTTCAGGGCTTGTCCCACTTTAACAGCTATAACCATGTGGACATGGCTTACAAATTCCTACCTACATAGACTGGTGCCTGTAATCCCTAGGAGACAGGAGAAAGTTTATTATTATTAGGTAATGATTTAACCCTTTCCCAAACAAGCCCTGGTTTTCACGTGTCTGCAGTACAAGTCTTTTGAAAACACTGTGGGAAAAGGAGAAATTGCTCGTAACGAGCAATTTCTCCTTTTCCCACAGTGTTTTCTACCCTTTTTGAGAACTTTCTGCCATTTTCATCAAATTTAAAATTATCGTCTGCAAACTCTTTCAATTTGGACCAGTCCAAAATTTTGTCATTTGGGAAAGGGTTAAGTCTTTACCAGATTGCAGTTTTATTGAAAGCAGGTATTTTGCAGACAGTAAAACTAATCACGGCATAGATTATGTTATTCTTCTTTTAAGGGGTAGAAAATTTTGTAGGAAAAAGTTAGCTGTATTTTCTCCTTACTGCACAATCTTTTCGAAACTCCTCTTCCTTAGGGATGGATTAAAACTTTATCTTTGGGTAAAAGGGTTGATGCTTCGATATTTGTGGATGTTATTTAATTTAGACACATCTGTCAAACCCTTTACCATGCTTCAAAATGTAAAGACTCATCAAGTTAAAAGCATTTACAGATGACTTAGTCTTTAAATGTGGCTCATATGATGGGTTTTGTCTTTGAAAGGGAAGAAAACATTGTAGAAAAAGGAGAAAATGCTGGTCACCAGGATTTTCTCCTTTTCTAACAATGTTTTCAAAAGTGCTCTTTGTCAGGTATGTGAAAACGGGGGGTTCTTTGGAATAGGATTAAAGGCGTGCAATGATGTAGTTTCCAGCTGGTACTCCGTAGATAATGCTGTGGGTTTGTGATTCGTTCCATGTCAAATTGTTTTAACAACGCTATCACTTTTCCTGTGTAAGAAGTTAAGATAGTATGGAAATCAAGTAATACCTGTAGAGATAGGCTTCCTCATAAATCTTAGAGTAACAATAGCTGCCAAAAATAAACAAAGCGAGGTGTTCAGATGCATTGGAATTTAAATCATATCATTCAAAAGTATGGAAAATATTGTGATGATGACAATCTGTTATTGTATGGCCAGTCTGGCCAGCTTTAAGGGAAACTGTGCCTTAAATTACTGAAGTGTGTGTGAAGTGTGGAAAACATTGTTGGAAAAGGAGAAAATGCTGGTTACCTGTATTTTCTCCTTTTCTAACAATGTTTTCAAGAGTCTTCTTTCTCTGGGTTATTGAAAGTCAAGATTTGTGTGGTAAGCCTTTCCCAAATGATCCTGTGTTTCAAGAACCTTAAAAGAAAGGCTTTTAATTCTTTACCACACAATTCTGACTTTTAACGGCCCTGAGAAAGAGGCCTTTTTAAAACATTGTGGGAAAAGGAGAAAATGCTGGTATCCAGCATTTTCTCCTTTTCCCACAATGTTTTCTACCCTTCCCAAAACAAATTTCAATTATTGAGTCAGATTTATTTTGTCTTCTGCAAAAGCTTTCAATTTGGATTGGTCTAAAATTTTGTCGTTTGGTAAAGAGTTAAAAACATTTTTGGAAAAGGGGAAGATTCAGGTGGCCAGTATTTCCTCTTGTCTTTCCACATGGCAACATGTTCTTACTTTCCAAAGACGCATCCCATCTTATGAGTGACATTTAATTTGTTGTCATTAAAGATACATCTATACTCATTTTCAGCCAGTTTTTAACCGATTTCATCTTTATTTTATGAAACTATAATCATTCTTATATTCTCATGCCAAATGTTGCCCCTGACAGTTGCAAGGTTGCATAGATTACGACGGATAGAAAATTCATTTCATTTTCTGGAGGCCTTCAAAGAAATCACTGTTGTGGCGTTTTGGGTTCTAAATTGAATTTCCGATATTTTATATATCCCTTGTACTCTACATATGTGGGTAGTTTTTCTATGTTTACACAGCTGATTAATTCTGAACCATTCTACAGTCCATCAAATTTTAGCCGTGTTTTTTCTCTCTGGCTATGAGGATGTATTTTTAAACGAATGCTTTAATTTTGGACAAGTATCAAGTCATGTTGTCTTGTAAAGAGTTAAGAACTGTTTTGTTTTATATCCTCACTTAATGAAGCCACCCCGATGATAAATGATCAATTAGGTAGCGTTTTTACTGTAATTGAAGTCAAGAAATTACATTCTTGATCCTAGATAAATCACTTGTAATTGCAGAAAATTTTGGCTCCGATGCAGTAAAGTTTTCTTCTCAATTAAGTTCTCTAAACTGATTCCTGCACACCTTACAACCTTAGATACCCTAGGTTTAACCCTTTACCAAACGACACAATTTTAGACTGGTCCAAATTGACAGCATTTGCAGACTACAAAAAAATTTTTACTGAAAATAGAAGTTTGTATTGGGAAGGGCAGAAAACATTGTGGGAAAAGGAGAAAATGCTGGTAACCGGCATTTTCTCCTTTTCCCACAATGTTTTCAAAAGGCTTCTTTCTCAGGGTCGTTAAAAGTCAGGATTGTGTGGTAAAGAGTCAACTCTTTACCAAACAACTACATTTTGGATGTTTCCAAATTAAAAGCATTTGCAGACAACAAAATAAATGTGACTCAAAAACTGAAATTTTGTTTTGGGAAAGGTAGAAATCATTGTGGGAAAAGGAGAAAATGCTGGTTACCAGCATTTTCTCCTTTTCCCACAATGTTTTCAAAAGGCTTCTTCCCCAGGGTCGTTAAAAGTTGGGTTTGTGTGGTAAAGGCATGCTAATGACTTTTTAGAGGAAAACTTTTGAATACCCTTGACAAATTTAGAAGGTGCTTGTGTTTGTGGTCTGTGTTGCCTTAACTCTATACCAGATAACAAAAGCTTTAATCCTATTCATGACGAAAGCTTTTGCAATGACAAAGTAAATGATGGTCAAGTGACAGGATTGATCTCGAATAGAGTAGAAAACATTATGAGAAAATGCTGGTAACCACAATGCTAGGTGTTCTTCCTCAAGAGTCTTTACAGAATGGGATTGTTTTATTTGTTAATAAAGTCATGTGAAAGGAGAAATTGCTCCAGATTCACCCTCGTTAACCTAGGTGTGACATATTACCATTCATCACCCCTGGGACATTCAATCGCGAAACCGTTGTTTCTACGAATATTCATACAACCAATAGCCAGTCGAATTGTCGATGACATAATGATACTCTCTTTTAGTGGAGGATAATCACATTTCTTGTGTTTTTATGAATAAACCGGGTATTTGCCACATCATTATCAACAAATATGGCGGCCGCCAGTGGGCCTTCCTTCTGTTGCATTTGCCTTACGACAATCCAGGGCAGACATTACAAATCCTTATATACAAAGGCAAATATTCAGAAATACAGCGTGCTGTTGCAGTCCATAGAGGTATGTAGCAGCAGTGACCCAGTTCCGATGTATTCCGTAAACTATCGATTTGATTGGTTGTAGACTAGGTAAAAATAGAAATAATGGCATATGGTTGATAAAAATAGATTAAATTTTCTCACTGAAAAACTGAGATTACCAATCAAAATGCCTCATGGATAATTCATGAGAACAAGAAAACATACGCGAGACAAACCAGGGGTGATGAATGTAGTTTACGGAATACATCGGAACTGGGTCAACGAGGATGCTCCAGATTATGCTCCCGATCACCAATTTCTACTTTTCACCCAATTTCTTTAAAAGCACACTCCGCTAGATAAAAGTGATCTTCAGCAAGCAGTGAGTTATTTGATACTCTGGAACTGTTTAACTCTTTACCACACAATCACGGGTTTTAACGACCCTGAACAAAATGCCTTTTGAAAACACTGTGGGAAAAGGAGAAAATGCTGGTAACCAGCATTTTCTCCTTTTCCCACAATGTTTTCTACCCTTCCCAACACAAATTCCAGTTTTTGAGTCACATTTATTTTGTCGTCTGCAAATGCTTTCAATTTTGACAAGTCTGAAATTTTGTCGTCTGGTAAAGAGTTAATCCATTACTACATAATCCCAAATTTTAATGACCCAGTGTGTTTAGACTTTGAAAATATTGTGGGAAAAGGAGAAGCAATTTCAGTCAATTGAGCCACATTTAATTGGTAGTTTGCAAATGCTTTTAACCCTTTACCACACAATCCCGACTTTTAACGACCCTGAGAAACAAGCCTTTTGAAAACATTGTGGGAAAAGGAGAAAATGCTGGTAACCAGCATTTTCTCCTTTTCCCACAATGTTTTCTACCCTAACAAAGACAGAAATCTTTTTTTTTTTTTTAGCAACATTTAATTTGTCGTCTGCACATGCTTTCAAATTGGACCAGTCGTTTGTCGTTTGGTAAAGAGTTAATTTGGACTAGTCTAAAATACTGTTGTTTAGTAAAGAGATAAGTCCAGACAACAAAATTCTAGACTCATCTATATTGAAAGGGTTCACAAACTGCAAATTATGAGATATGCCATTGAAAGGGTAGGAATCATTTTTGGAATAGCAGAAAGCTCTTGTTATCCAGATTTCTTTTTTTACCCGAAGTGTTCTCAAATGCCTTGCACCAAGGTCATGAAAAAGGATTGATTAGCCATTACGATGCCGTCTCATGCTCGTACAACCCAGATTGTGTGGTGTTTAATGCCGTTTCAACATTATTTCAGTTATATCACAAAGGCCAGTGCACCTATCCATGCTTTTCTGGAGTTTCTTTTACCAGCACTATAAGCAATATTCTTTCCAAGCCACTGGCTGCTTTCCCACATAACCATGATCAAAACAATGGTCAGCAGTGAGTGAGGAATGAATCTTGTCACAATGACTATCATCAATCCTCCAAAAGAAATTGGCTGAGCTGGGGATCGAACCAGCAACCCCCTATTCTTAAGTCCTGTATGCTAACGACTGAGCCACTGGGGCTCGGCTCTTACAACCCTGAAGGAGAAGGCATATGAAAGCATTGTGGGAAAAGAAGGAAATGCTATTAACTAGCATTTATCCTTTTCCAACAATGTTTCCTACTGTTTCATAGAGATATTCCATTACTCTGGTTACATTTAATTGTTCATCTGCAAAATTTTAATGCTTTCAATTTTGACTGGTCTTAACCCTTTCCCAAACGACAAATTTTGGACTGGTCCAAATTGAAAGAGTTTGCAGACGATAATTTCAAATTTGATGAAAATGACAGAAAGTTCTCCAAAGGGGTAGAAAACACTGTGGGAAAAGGGGAAATTGCTCGTTACGAGCAATTTCTTCTTTTCCCACAGTGTTTTCAAAAGACTTGTACTGCAGACACGTGAAAACCAGGGCTTGTTTGGGAAAGGGTTAAACTGTGTTGTTTGATAAAAAGATGAAGCAAGATGGTAATGTGCAGTTTTTCTGTTCTCTATCTGACATTTAGCACACTTTGTACGGAAACAGATCTGCTGGAATCTGTCTCCCCAGAGCTTTATCAAGTTCATCAAAAATTAATAAGGAACTGTCATTGGAAAATGGAGCCCCTATTGTTTCAGCTGTGATTGTTTTGGCTTTTACAACTCTGTTCTTTATTCATATTCACTGGCTTCTGACAAAGGCATAGTGTTCATAACACAAAATAGGCAAGTGAGTAATTTTGAAAAAGTGGGAACAGACAAAACAAACATTCTTTTATCACACTATAGAACAACTCCATCTATATAATTAGGCCTAAAATTGCTAAAAAAGATGAAAACAGCCAACCAATAGTATAAAGCCAGTATTGTGATTTCATCCTACTTCTTTTTGACAGATATCCAACTGTATCAGACAGTGAAAATTAAGATCAGACTGAATGTTCTGTGCAGTCTGATCTTGATTGACATTGACGGCAAAAGTACACTGCATCACGCTTAGCAGCCAAAGGATGAAATAGCACTCTTGATTCGGAGTACGTAATGATAATGAACTCCTGGTTAAGCTCCTTTCGGACTCATTTGTTCACAGTTATGTCACAAATTTTCTGCATGCCAACTACTTGTATTGTGAGGGCCATCTTTCACGCTTGTACAGTATAGGATTTTTCCAGTAACGTTTATGATATTAAAATTTTGTTTACTTGAGCCCTTCAAAGTATGCCACATTTGCCTCCACACACTTAATAAAATAATCTACCCACTGCCAGAATGCCATATGATACTCTTCTTTAGGTATTATGTTAAAGATGCTGGTAGACCGCATTTTCGTTACCCTTATGGAATTCGGAACCAGTGTCCTGCTAGCATTTCCTTAGCCAGGGGAACAGCAAAAGTCACAAGATGACAGGTCAGGGCTGTATGGAGGGTGTTCTCAAACACCAAGCCCAGAGCCCTGGTTTCACAAGAAAATTTAAGTCTGTTACTTTACTAAAATCTGAAAAACAGACTTATTTTCAGACTTAAGTTGAGTTTGTCATTCCTGACAAATTCCACTTACATTACAGACTTATGTTACATTACAGACTTATGTAACATTCTTACCGGTAAGTCCAGTGATGATACAACGTTTTGGACTCAACTCAGCAAAATAATGGACCTAAGTCTGTTAATTGACTTAAGTCCATTTATTTTGCTTAATTGAGTCTGAAACGTGGTGTCAACTAAAGATTTTAGGGCTTTTTTTGATGAGCGATAATAGGTCTTTCACTGTCAGAAGTAATCCAAACCCTATTTTAGCTTAGACCCAGGATCAAAATGGTAGACCTGTGTTTCATCATTGTTCTTCTGCATGATATAGATCACATTTATCATACTTTTCAATTACTTGATGCCAGCCTAGCCCTAGTAGTTATAACCCCCACCTACGAAGTGGGGGGGGGGGGGAGTGGAGATAAACTGGTTTCACCATAACTGTCTGTCCATCTGTCCGTCGGTCTATCCATATTTTCCTTTCCCTGAAACTTTATACCAGTGTTGCTTATGACCCAAGGAGGTGCCCTATTGTTTTTGGGTCACACGGGTCAAAGGTCAAGGTCACATGTAAACTTTGTTTGGAAATCATTTCCATCCTCTAACTCAAAAGCTGTTGGACGTTGGATCCTGAAACTTTATAGTTACAAGTGTTCCTGATAACCCAAGGAGGTGCTCTATCCTTTTTGGCTCACATGGATCTAAGTTCAAGGTCACAGGTGAACTTTGTTTTAAAAAAAAATCGTTTCTGTTCTCTGATTATGCTGCTTCAGTGACAAGGTGCAGGGGGGGGGTCAAAGGTCAAGGTCACATGTAAACTTTGTTTGAAATCATTTCCGTCCTCTAACTCAAAAGCCGTTTGACCTTGGACCCTGAAACTTTATACAAGTGTTCCTAATGACCCAAGGAGGTGCTCTATCCTTTTTGGGTCACATAGATCAAAGTTCAAGGTCACAGGTGACCTTTGTTTTAAAAATCGTTTCTGTTCTCTGATTATGCTGCTTCAGTGACAAGGTGCAAGGGAGGGGGGGTGGTATTTGTCTCCTTTGCGACAGTTCTAGTTTGTTTCTGCTCATCAGTGAGCAAATGAAGAATGAAGGACCTGGGACACACAGACCTTCCAAAGCCCAAGGCATTCATGAAATACCTTAAAAATACTTGAGAAATGAATGCTTGTTATATCAGCTATCTCTTGCACTATATATTGTGCATCTTCATTGATTAATTATTTCATGACAGCAACTTCTTTTTCCGTCATGGCAGAGTGAGGTTAGGGTCATTTCAAATTGACCCCCGACCATCTTTAAAACGCCTAACCCATTTATAGTGTGTACTGAGCTTCAAGGCATCATTTCCGTAAACTTGATGTAAATTGGCATATATTTCTACTAGTGGACACTCGAGCTATGCCCAAATTTTACAGTATACCCTCTTTCAGACATAATTTCCACCATATTGAAAGTGACATTTTAATATAGTGTATTAAACCACCTGTTGTAAAATCTCAGTGTAGTATGCATGAGGACCATGTGTGTTGTTTACCTTGACACCAATTAACTCTTTACCACATGACAAAATTTTAGACCTTTCCGAATTGAAAGCATTTGCAGACGACAATTTCAGTGTGACTCTAATGAAGCGATTTGTCTTTGATAGGGTTGAAAACATTGTGGGAAAAGGAGAAAATGCTGGTTACCAGCATTTTCTCCTTTTCCCACAATGTTTTCAAATGGTTTCTTTCTCAGGGTCGTTAAAAGTCGGAATTGTGTGGTAAAGGGTTAATAGGGGAATGTTCATATTAGCGGTATGTAAAAAATCATGTAATTTTGTTGCTGTTTTAAAAATTTATACAAATGTTCCACGTATCTGAACTCTCAATACAATTAAATGATGACATTTATCTCTTTACCAAACGACAAAATTTAAGACTACTCCAAATTGAAAGCATTTGCAGACGACAAAATAAATGTGACTGAAAAATTGAAATTTGTTTTAGGAAGGATAGAAAACATGGTGGGAAAAGGAGAAAATGCTGGTTACCAGCATTTTCTCCTTTTTCCACAATGTTTTTAAAAGGCTTCTTTCTCAGGGTCGTTAAAAGTCGGGATTGTGTGGTAAAGATTTATAGAAACAAGTGAAGGCATTGTGACTACAAAAAAATCTGCCCCATACCAGCAATTTCTTCTTCAACCGCAGTTGTCAAAAGTAGCCTTGTGAAATACTCATTACTACCAGCTAGCAGCTTATTTCAGTTGCTAGCCAACCACTTGAAAATGGTTTGGCAAAACAAGAAATAGATATTATTTTTCTTTTGTCACAAAGATTTCTCCTTTTTCCATATTATCAACCAGATTTATGTTGATTGACCATGTGCCACATAGATTTTTGTAACTCTTTACCAAATCCCGAGTTTTAAAGACCATAAGGAAGACGGCTTTGGAAAATAATTTAGGAGAGGAGAAATTGCTGGTAACCAGCATTTTGGTTTTCTACCCTCTAAAAAACAATTCGCATCATTTGAGCCAAGTTTGATTTGTCACCTGCAAATGATTTGGATTTGGAAAAGTCCAAAGTTTCATTGTGGTTACAAAGCTGTCTTCCAAAGCTCAGTGGCTCTGTTGGTAACATGCAGGGCCTGAAGGTATTGCTTGTTCAGTTCCCAGCATGGCCATATTCTCTCTGAGGATTAATGATAATCGCTATGATGAGATTCATTTCTTTCTCACCACTGAACATTGCTTCGACAGTGTCTTCGTGAAACAGCAGGCAGTGGCTCGGGAAGAAGATTGTGTGAAATACTGGTAAAAGAGACTCAGAAAAACATGGATAGGTGCACTTGCTGCTGCAGTATGACTGAAATAATGTTGAAAAACTGTGTTAACTCTTTACCACACAATCCCAACTTTTAACGACCCTAAAAAGGAAGCCTTTTTGAAAAAATTGTGGGAAAAGGAGAAAATGCTGGTAACCAGTATTTTCTCCTTTTCCCACAATGTTTTCTACCAGTTCCATGACAAATTTCAACTTTAAAGTCACATTTGTCATCTGCAAAGGCTTTCAAGTTTGACTAGTCTAAAATTTTGTCATATGGTAAAGAGTTAAACGCTTATAGCAAACTGAAGTTGTCTGCTGCAGATTTGTCTTTAGATGTATGGAAACGCTATATTTCTTGCCCATTTTTCACATGCCAGGAACCATTCATTACCAGATAAGATTCCCTACTATGAGTCTAGTGAGCTGATTTCCAGTTATCAGCCTAAACTTTGTAGGAAAATTATGTGCTGTCACTTCCAATAAATGGCTTTTTTAGAGGGGTGTAGTTTTTCATCTTGAAATTTCATCGCTGAGCCCACTGTCCTGGACAGATCTCATGTTGACTGATTACTTTTCCTATGTCCTTGAAATCGCTTATCTACATTCAGATCACCACAAAATCAAGTGACTATTTCTAAGAATGGAACCTAGTCTGAGCATGTTGATCGGTATTCTATTGTCAGTTAAAATTCCTTTGTTACCGCTGAACTGATATATTATGTTCATGTGGGAAAGCAGCCAGTTGCTTGGAAAGAATGTTGTACACACTACTTGTAAAACAAACTCGAGGGGAGCACAGGTAAGCACTGGACTATGTGCAATCGAGGGTACACATGAGCAAGTGAGCTGTCTCTATGACATAATTGAAGTATGGTTGATGTACCTATTTTCGTGGCGTACCTGTTTTCGAACCCAGAATGATATCCAAGTTTTCTTGCGAACTATGAAGTAAATGGCGTCACAGTATTGTGTGAACCGCTAATTTGAATGTAAACAACAGTGTCTGTGCTGCTAATTTATAAAATGCAACAAAAGCAAGACAGTATGCATGTTTCTAAAGAAAATATCGGTTTTAGTGACAAATTTCTTATTACTTTTTTCAACCGGATACATGCCTAATTTAAATTCTCTGTATGATATCTAATTTTAATCCTGAAAAATTCCTGACATGTAACATAGTCAGTCTCAATGCCAGAAAGTCATGTTACCATACTGGAATAATGTGACAAGAGTCTGATCTATAATTAGAACAGAGAATTTCGTAACCTATTTCGTTCGGTCACTTATGAATGAACAATTCTTCCAGAACATTAGTTGCCACAGAGAGAAAATGTTTCCAGCCCTTTTAATAAGATACTCAATATTTGCAGATGTTTTATGATGAAATGGTGTTTAAAACAATTCCTAATCTGTCCTCATTGGTGCATATAAATTGATAGTAGGGACCAGAATGCCTTATTTTTTGTTATTCTGGTATTCTGGTGCTGCCGTCACGAGAGGGCCAATGGCCGACATAACACTAATCTGTTTTTTTCATTGCACTACAGAAACTAAGGATAAATGACCCAGAGCTGTCCATTTTCATTGTTCAGAACAGTACCTCCTTGTGATAGTTAATGCTTTTGATGAGTTTTGACGTACATGATGATTTGTTTTTGATTTATGAGCTGTTCTACAGATATTGAAAGCCACGAAATGAGGGCATGTTTTCCCATGCACAAATTCAGCTTCCGGCACAAGATTGAAAGGTGAAATATGTTGTTGCCATTGAATATGCATGATTCAGACAGAATTTATGTTTCCATTATGCATTTGAATTTGATTATTTGTTCATAAAATGTTTTTTGTAATCGGGGCTTCATTTAGATAAGAGTAACCTAAAATCTTCAATTTAGTCCCACGAAAATAGGTAAGACCACCATACCATACTACCGTTGGTAGTGATATACTTGTGATTTGCAACCCAAATAAACAGACAAATAAAGCATTCAAAGCAATGTCTTCTTTCCAGCTTTCCTTTAAAAAAAAAAGGAAGATAAAAAATGAACACTTGGCTGGCAGGAAAGAACCAGTGTGCAGAAAGTAATCTATGGAAGACAGCTATTGGATATAATGAAGCATTTGGAGTTTGTTTGGCAGATAGGCTGTGTCATTATTCCTATCGGTGGTACTGAAAATAGCACTTTGGACATGATCACATGGAAATAAAACAGTGATGCTTACAGGCAATGTGCCTGAAACAATGTGCATTTTTTCATTTGACTTTGAAAATACAGTGAAACCTGAGGGTCTGTATTCACCAACTATTCTTAAGAATATTCCTATTATTAGTCTTCAGGATTTTCTAAATTTGAAAGTAACACATCTTCTGATTCGCTAACCCATTTGGTTTAGCCAATCAGAAGTTGTGTTACTTTCAAGTGATAAAATTCTGGAGACTAAGACAAGGAATGTTCTCAAGAATGGTTGGTGAATTCGGACCCAGTCCTGTTGGCCACCTATTTTAATTCTGTACTTGATGACAAAATTTTAGACTTGTCCAGAGTGGGAGCATTTGCAGATGACAAATGCAGCTAAAATGGTGAATTTGTCTTAGAAATGGTAGAGAGCATCGTCAGAAAAGGAGAAAATGCTTGTTACCAGCATTTCTCCCATTCCCACAATGTTTACAAAAGCTTCCATCCTCTGGATTGGTAAAAGAGTGAAATGTTTGTTAAAGATTTAAAAAGTCTAATTTGAAGTTTGCTGTTTGAAATGCCACATCATTCAATATAAATGTATCTTTTATCTGGAACTCTTTGTTTCAACATTATTGGATTCCTATCTGCCAGCCTGTTATGTTCAGTTTCTCACTTGAGAAAACTTTATCAAGATTAAACAGTTTTATTACACGGACATTATTGGTATATAGTTTTCTGGAAATGTCATGGGACTGTATTAAATGATGTAACTTTGTCTGGTACAAACCAGAAATAACACAATCATGCTAGGCTACTGTGATCACACCAGTGTCAGTCCTCTGGAATTTGTCCTACCTACAATTCCTATCTGTCCTATGATTGTCCCTATAAAGTTAAAACCTTTGGAATTTGTTCTTACAGATGTCGTGAAATTTGTCCCCATGAATGTCTGTACTTGAATTTGTCCCTGCAGTTACCAGTACTGTTCTCTGAAATTTGTAACTACAGTGTCTGTCCTCTGGATTTTATCCCAACAGTATCTGTCCTCAGGAAGATTTTGTACATTGTCTGTCCTCTGGAATTTGTCTGTTCTCAGTCCTCTTAACCCTTTACCACACAATCCCAAGTTTTAACGACCCTGAGGTGGAAGGCTTTTGAAAACATTGTGGGCAAAGGAGAAAATGCTGGTAACCAGCATTTTCTCCTTTTCCCACAATGTTTTCTGCCCTTCTCAAAACAAATTTCAATTTTTGAAGCACATTTATTTTGTCGTCTGCAAATGCTTTGAAATTTGAATGGCCTAAATTTTTGTCATTTGGTAAAGAGTTAGGTTTGTCCTTACAATAGACCTGAATAAATGACCTGAATAAATGGGGCTTTTGAAAACATGAACTACATGTGAAAATGTGCCAAATAGAGAAATTGTGGTTAGCAATTTTTTTTTTGCTGCCATGGTTTCCAAACATTATCTGATGTAGGAAAAGAATCATTTTGAAGTAGGTAATGAATACCAAACAGTAGAAGTGGTATGAGAAGATTTCATCAAAACTGTTTAAGTTCTAGGGTTCTTGTAATCAAATATTTAACTCTTTACCAAACAACAACATTTTGGATGTTTCGAGATTGAAAGCATTTGCAGACGACAAAATAAATATGACTCAAAAACTGAAATTTGTTTTTTGAAAGGTAGAAAACATTGTGGGAAAAGGAGAAAATGCTGGTTACCAGCATTTTCTCCTTTTCCCACAGTGTTTTCAAAAGGCTTCTTCCCCAGGGTTGTTAAAAGTCAGGATTGTGTGGTAAAGGGTTAAGAGGACTGAGAACAGACAAATTCCAGAGGACAGACAATGTACAAAATCTTCCTGAGGACAGATAGTCAGGATTGTGTGGTAAAAGGTTAAAGATCATGAAACATCTTACCCATCCTGTGATTTTGGTGTGACAAAAAATTTACACCCGTTATACAGAAGATGTGGCACAATTAGCGAAAATCATATTACTTTCCTGAGGTTGTGGTGCTTACACATGCACTGTATGAATGATGTAATGCCTGTGGTAAAAGCAGGCCATTGACAATGATACCACGAAAATTAGCCACTAACATCGATAAAACACACCCCTGGTATTTCGTGTCTTATATGATATCTAGAGACTTGTAACAAGAAAAAGGTGTTAGTGTTGTGATGTAAATTGGATTAGGTTTGACAGTCCCACCTTGATTACTGACTGTCGGAGAGACACAAGAGTGTTGCAACATTCTGACGATAATTACTGCAATCCTTTATCTGTATGTTTCTTGTGACTGCAATTCTTTATCTACTTTTTTTCTTGTGACTTCTGTAATCCTTAACTCTTTACCAAACGACAAAATTTTAGACTGGTCCAAATTGAAAGCATTTGCTGACGACAATTCAAATGTGACTCAGATAATGAAATTTGTCTTAGATAGGGTAGAAAACATTGTGGGAAAAGGAGAAATTGCTGGTTAACAGCATTTTATCCTTTTCCCAGAATGTTTTCAAAAGCTTTCTTTCTCAGGGTCGTTAAAAGTCGGGATTGTGTGGTAAAGAGTTAACTCTTTACCACACAATGCCACCTTTTAACGACCCTGAGAAAGAAGCCTTTTGAAAACATTGTGGGAAAAGGAGAAAATGCTGGTAACCTGAGCATTTTCTCCTTTTCCCACAATTTTTTCTATACTATCAAAGAAAAATTGCACCATGCCAACTGAAATTGTCATCGGTAAATGCATTCAATTTGGACAAGGCTAAAATTTTGTCGTCTGACAAAACTCTTTACCAAACAACAAAATTGTGGACTGAACCAAATTGAAAGCATTTGCAAACAACAAATTAGATGTAATTTAAATAGTGATGTCTGTATTTGATAGCTAAGAAAAAATTGTTGGAAAAGGAGAAAATGCTGGTGGTAACCAGCATTTTCTCCTTTTCCAACAATGCGTTCAAAAACCATCTCTTACAAGATTGTTAAAACTTGGGATTGTGGTATGAGAGTTAACCAGAAGAATAAAATCATAGGCCTGTGCATAATGTAGAGGACACTCAGATGTGGCTCGAATGACAGATATTGTTTTTGAAAGGGCAGAAAATGTTACCAAATGCGGGACACAAGCATTTTTAGCTTGACTGTTTTCGAAGAAAACACTGGTAGTGTCGTAGCCCTGGTGTCATCGACCTTGTCTGCGTTGTCACGCAGAAACTTTGTCATTTTATAATATCACTGTTATTACTGAAGGTATTTGATTCAAACTTGGACAAGTTGTTAATAATTATAAAAGGGAAAACTATACAACATGGGCAGGTAACCATTGAAGTATTTTAGACAGAGTTATGCCCCTTTTATGACTTAGAATTTTCACTGAAAAATCAAGCATCCACAGCCAAGTGTTGGCACCCATATGCAGTGCTCCTGTTTTCTTTTCCAAGAATGATTTTAAATGCATTCTTCTTCAGGGTTATTAAACTTAAAAATACCAAAATGTTACGGATGTATTTCACAAATTTTTTCACTACAGAGCACAATGGTCTGCCATGTAAGACATATTGTTAATATAAAGGGAGCCTAGAAACTGTAATATTATGGATCTTTTTCCAGTCCGAAAATATCTTCTTATTTTGGTTTTTTTTTTTTTTGGCTCCGTGGTAATAGACCATTTAATATTTCATGAAATAAACAATTGGTTTTCATGATATTTGACGTTACCCTTCGAAATTTTCCCCAGTGAAAGTTACATGCTATTGTCTAGAGAATATAACCATTATAGCTGTGTTAGCTACTTCGGCATGGGCAAAGGCAGCTTTACAATTTCTGTTACCTTGACAACAACTTTTGATAATATTTAGACAGGAGAAATCCTTCATAACAGGCAACTCCATCTAAAGAAGGAATATTTTCAAATGAACTTAATTTTGATTTATTAACTGTTTACAAACAGTCCCATGTTTTTAAGACCCTGTGAAATAAGCCTTTTGAAAACATTGTGGGAAAAGGAGATAATGCTGGTAACTAGCATTTTCTCCCTTTCCCACAATGTTTTCTAACTTTTCCAACAGAGAAATTATCATTTGGGCTACCGTTACATTCAATTTGTTGTCTGCAAATGCTTTTAATTTGGACATGTCTGGAAGTTTGTCATGTGGTAACTAAGAGTTCATCCTTTCCCAATGAAAACAATCCCATGACCGAGAAAAATGCCTTTTGAAAATCTTGTGGGAAAAGAAGAAAATGCTGGTAAACTGGCATTTTCTCCCACAATGTTTTGAACTCCTTCAAAGGCCAAAACTATCGTTTAAGTTTTATTTGTTATCTTCAGATGCTTTCAATTGATCAAGGGTCAGTCTAACATTATGTGTCATTTGATAAAAAGTTAAATCACTGATTGACTTTGGCAGAGGTGCTTTTTCTCTGGCAGGAGACTGCTTTTGAAACTATCATGGCAAAAGGAGTACTTGCACTGTTTGCCAAAGTGTTTTCACTGGTACTTAACTTGGTATGTTACTCCAATATTTAGTTGTTTGCTTCAAAAGGTTTGGAAGGTAATGAATTGCTAGAGTTAAATGGCATTCTCTTCTGTAGTAGCATTTACCCCTTTACCGCACAATGCCGCCTTTTGACGCCCCTGGGAAAGTAGCCTATTGAAAACATTGTGGGAAAAGCAGAAAATGCTGGTAACCAGCATTTTCTCCTTTTCCCACAATGTTTTCTACCCTATCAAAAAAAAGTTGCACCATTTGAGCAACATTGAAATTGTCGTCTGCAAATGCTTTCAATTTGGACAAGGCTAAAATTTTGTCGTCTGGTAAAGGGTTAATGACTTGGGAAGGATGGCATCCTTTGTGATGGTGAAGGAATTCATGTTACATGTTTTGATCATGTAATTACAGGTTTTATGTCAATTACCCAAGGCAAAACTTCATTTGCTGCTTCACTTTGCTACCATAACCCTGTACCACACAATCCTGAGTTTTACCAACCCTGAGTTTTACCAACCCTGTGGAAAGAAGCTTTGAAAATATTTTGGGAAAAGGAGAAAATGCTTGTAACCACCATTTTTCCCAGACTCTTTTCGACCCTATCAAAGACAAATGCCTTCCTTTGAGATATATCTAATTTATTGTCTGCAAGTGCTTTCAATTTGGACAAGTCTAAAATTCTGTTGTTTTGCAAAGGGTTAACCATTTACCCCACAAACCCATGTTTTACTAATGCTATGGAAAGAAGCTTTTGAAAACAGTTTTTGGAAAAGGACACCCCATTTAATTTTTTCGTCTGTAACACTTTGTGCTTTCAATTAGATCAAGTCTAAAAGTTTGTCGTCTGGTACAGAGTTACCCCTTTACCACACAATCCCGACTTTTAACGACCCTGTAGAAAGAAGGCTTTTGAAAACATTGTGGGAAAAGGAGAACATGCTGGTAACCAGCATGTTCTCCTTTTCCCGCAGCGTTTTCTACTCTTTCGGACACAAATTCCATCATTTGAGCCACATTAAATTTATCGTCTGCAAATGCTTCCAATTTGGACCAGTCTAAAATTTTGTTGTTTGGCAAAGAATTAATAGATTAAATTCTACACTCTTCCATTTTGAAAGCACTTTGCAGATTACATATCAAACTTGATGCAAAGGACAGATTTGTCATGGAAATGATACAAACATGGGAAATGGGAAAAAGGGCAAGTAACCAGCATTTTGTCCTTTTCCCTCAATCTGATCAAAAGACGTCTTCCTTAGGATGATTAAAACATGGAATTTTTTGATAATGTGTTGAATATCACTGAATAATCTGGACCAATTCTGACCATCATATTAAAACCATTGTGGCCAAATTTATAGGATAAAATGCACTTTTTTTTTCACCAGTGTCTGAAAATGTGTCCATCCTCGCCTAGAGAGTCCACAAAAGCAACCTAAATTTTGCTTAGCTCTCTTAGGGCAGTGTCTGATTCAGGATTTGAAAAAGTGGGGGATTGTCCGCCATCACTCTGAAAAGCATGCAGGATTTCTAAAAAGCATGGGGGATCAAAATTAACTAAGGTACAAAACACAAGAAACAGAACTAATCGCTTTCATCAGTTAGGCTCACCTCTGCGTTGCAATGGCTGTGACTTTTAGATTGAATAAAAGATTTTTCCGAAAGTGATCGTGTATCTTCATTGCCATCCGCTTAATGCATAAAGAAATTAGTACTAGACTTTCTTTATAGCCAACTTGACCATCTTAGAAACAGAACTGTCAATATCATCTGCTATTTGTTTGGGTTTACGTGAAAAAAATCATCAACTTTCAGAAATAGGCATTAATTGAAACTAATATAGTAATATAAAAATAAATTCATCTTGACAGCTTTGGTATGTAGTTGGATGGAAAGGCAGTACTTCACTCATACTTATTTTGATATACAAGTGTTTGAGGCTGTAATCGATATTAAAATTGAGAAGAAAGTCACTCTTGATTCATAGGGAGGATCCGATGCACTTGTGCTGTCCGTGAAAGCGTATTTATACATAGACCTATGCTGGAGCAGTAACAAGTGATCAAACATGAACTGCCTGAATTTTTTGTGCGCCCACAGTTGTCGCACGCTGAATTTGAAAATGTGCGTGAATGGTGGAAAATACGGGCTTCTCGCTATCGCACACTCACAGGACACTGTTAGGGCTAATTAAGGTGGGAAAAATCAGGAAGGGCTCCTCATGCAATTATTCAGATGTCCCAGAGTTTCATACAAGCTTAATGTACTAAGTGACGCAAGTGGAATGCAACATAAATAAAGTAAGGAAAAGCTGTCATTAACTAACAGCCTATAGAGTTACCCAGTCAGAACAGTAAATTTTGGAGAAAAGCTGCCAATTAAGTTGATTCCTTGTAGACTCATTTTATCATTGCTCTCAAGTTCTTTGTTTAATGCTTGGCAATCTCAATAAAAATGTAAATTGTGGTATTCTCTTGGGACTAAGTTATATCTAGGTTCAGAATAATGGGAGAAACTTAATGCGTTTTTTCGTAGAAAGTGTAGATCTAATCTCATACTGCATAAAATGTGCAATCATAAATCAGATATAAAGCCATGGCTGATTCATTCATTACCACATGACAAAATTTTGGACTCAGATTGGAAACATGTGCAGACAACAAAATACATGTAACTCAAAATGATGATTTCTGTCTTTGATGAGGTAGAAAACATTATGGGAAAAGGAGAAAATGCTGGTTTTATCAGCATTTTCTCCTTTTCCCACATTGTTTTCAAAAGTCTTCATACTTCAGGGTAGATAAACTTCAGGATTGTTTGGTAAAGAGTTTATGCCTTGTGAAATATTCTGGTCTTAATATCTATGAAATATTAGTACTAGGAATTTTTCTGTGGAAGGTGCGCGCGCCCCCACCCCCCCACCCCCATTCTGTAAAAAAAAAAGTCCTTCTGTTTGGAACTTTTCGTGTGCTAGTGCTCATTACAATTAGTTTCTGTTGAGTGTAGTGTAGGTCTCCATCAGACTACACAGAACATACTGTTTCATGAGATAACTGAAAATACGCCTGTAAAGTGCAATATTTGTGTCTGTTTCACAAACCGAAAGTGTTCTTTTTAGTTTAGTTGTTTGGCATCTTAACTCTTTACCAAACGACAAAAATGTAGACTTGTCCAAATTGAAAGCATTTGCAGATGACAATTTCAAGGTGGCTAAAATGATAGAATTTGTCTTTGACAGGGAAGAAAACATTGTGGGAAAAGGAGGAAATGCTGGTTATCAGCATTTCCTCCTTTTCCCATAATGTTTTCAAAAGGCCTTTTCCTCAGGGTCGTTAAAAGTCGGGATTGTGTGGTAAAGGGTTAAGCATTAAGCTTATATTTATTTAGGAAGAAATATAGAGATTTATTACTGGCTTGTCAAGAGACTGAAATGATCAACCTGTAACCTCATTAAATCTAATAAAACTAGATAGAAAGACATGGTTTCCTAAATTACAGTCTGTACTATAATAATTATGGTGATAAATTTTTCATGAATTTGTCTTTTAGTACTCCCCCCTTTTCTGTTTTACTTTTAGACTGATTGTTGTGTCATACACTGCTTGCTAAAGCTCATGGTTGGTTGACTATTGAATGGTGTTGTGGGCCTCTTTCAGTCATATCATGGCGATATCTCACCTATTTATGCTATTTCTGTTGTTTTCATGGTGCAAGGATTAGGGCTCTGAAGTGTGTTGCCCAAGGACTCTTCCATAAAAAATCTGGTGCTTCCAGTGAGGTTGAACCTGGGGCCTCCAGAATATAAATCCTATAGTTTACCGCTGATCAACTCAGGCACCACTAAAGTGCATGGAGTCACAGTTTATTTCAGTCAGGGTCAACTAGACTAAATTCTGAATTAACTCCTGTCAAACAACAAAATATTGAACTAGACCAAATTGAAAACAGTTGCAGACTGCAAAATAAATGTGACTTTAAACATCTGAAAAGGTAGAAAACATTGTGGGAAAAGGAGAAAATGCTGGTTACCAGCATTTTCTCCTCTCCCCACAATTTTTTTCAGAGGCTTTCTTTCTGAGGGTTGTTAAAAGTTGGAATTATGTGGTAAAGAGTTAACCCTTTACCACACAATCCTGAGTTTTAACGACCCTGAAGAAAAGGGCTTTTGAAAACATTGTAGGAAAGGGCGAAAATGGGGATAACCAGCATTTTCTCCTTTTCCCGCAATGTTTTCTACCCTATCAAAGACAGACATCATCATTTTGCAAACATTTAATTTGTCGTCCGTAAATGCTTTGAATATGGTCCATTCCAAAAATTTGTCGTTTGGTATAGACTTAATCAAAACTTATTTACAAGTATTGAATAATTATAGACTTAAAGTAAAGATCCATCTTCTTACAAAAATCAGCCACCAGATATACCAATAGTTTTTGTTTAGAAATGTATTGTTGACACCAGTGTTGTTATTCTAGAAATGAGCCATGCTGTATGAAAAGGTAGTTTAATTCATCTGCCAAAAGGTATTGACCCCGGCCAGCCTGCCCTGTCATTGCAGCCCCAGGGTTGGTACTTTTTGCTATTTATAAATTTCCTGTGTGTCCAAGGAGCATTCTACCACGGGATTCAGCTAGTTGGTGGACAAAATGGATTTTATGGATCCATAATTATGTGATGACTCGCTTGGTTTAACCCTTTACCACACAGTCCCGACTTTTAACCTTTTCCCAAACGACAAATTTTGGACTGGTGCAAATTGAAAGAGTTTGCAGACGACAATTTCAAATTTGATGAAAATGGCAGAAAGTTCTCAAAAAGGGTAGAAAACACTGTGGGAAAAGGAGAAATTGCTCGTTATGAGCAATTTCTCCTTTTCCCAAAGTGTTTTCAAAAGACTTGTACTGCAAACACGTGAAAACCAGGGCTTGTTTGGGAAAGGGTTAAGGACCCTGAGGAGAAGCCTTTTGAAAACATTGTGGGAAAAGGAGAAAATGCTGGTCGTCTGCAAATGCTTTCAATTTGGACTGGTCTAAAATTTTGTCGTTTGGTAAAGAGATAATGCATTATGCCCTTTTGCCAGATCATGGCTCAAATTCATAATTGACACCAAGATAGCTGCTGGTCTGGGAATTGTGGGTATATAGATCTTGGTGGCCGGAATATCAAGATGTCACATTTATGATGGTATAATAATAAACAGTTTTTATGCCTGGCTGGTAACAGCTGTTTGTGCTAAAACTATTGGGTTTCTGGAATTCCCCATTTTGTCTAACATCTTCAACCTTGTACCAAACATTCATGTTTTGAACAACTCAGAGGAAAAAGGCTTTTAAACATCATTGGAAAAGGAGAAAATGCTTGTAACCAGCTCAGATCATGGGATTCGCCATTGATTATAAGTGTAGAACTAAAACCTTGTGGGAAAAGGTGAAAATGCTGGTTGTCAGCCATTCTCGTCTTCCCATAATATTTTTAAAAATTGTCCTTCCTCGTTACCGCTAAATTACAGGCTTTTTCAATAAGGGACTGGCAGATCCCACTTTTAACCCTTTCCCAAACAAGCCCTGGTGTTCACGTGTCTGCATTACAAGTCTTTTGAAAACACCGTGGGAAAAGGAGAAATTGCTCGTAACGAGCAATTTCTCCATTTCCCACAGTGTTTTCTACCCTTTTTGATAACTTTCTGCCATTTTCATCAAATTCAAAATTGTCGTCTGCAAACTCTTTCAATTTGGATCAGTCCAAAATTTGTTGTTTGGGAAAGGGTTAACGAGAAGCAGAAATTACCAATACATCGTTGGGATCAATATTGACCCTTTTATGATCAATGAATTTTGGACTCTTCCAAATTAAGAGCATCTTTAGACAACAAATCTGAAAGTAGTACAAATGAACTTAACTGCTTTGACCAGGGTCCGTATTCACCAACCATTCTTACGAATATTCTTAGTCTTATTCTGCAAGATTGTCCAAATTTGAAAGTAACACAACTTCTGATTGGCTAAACCATCTGGTTTAGCCAGCTAAACCATCTGGTTTAGCCAATCAGAAGTTGTGTTACTTTCAAATCCAGAAAATGTTGAAGAATAAGACAAAGAATGTTCTAAAGAATGGTTGTTGAATACGGACCCTGGATCGCTTCAGGCATCTGGCAAGAAAGTGGACAGTGTGGATCCCTTGATCAGACTGCATGTTTTGTTCAGTCAGCTCTTTATGATTATACACTATCTGCACAAGCAATCGCATCCGGGTTCAGTATCCAAATTTATTTGTATGTATTGGAGTTTAATGCGGTTTTTAACAGCTGAGGTCATATCACAGCGGTCAGTGCACTTACACATGTGTTTCCTGGTTTTCTCACACATACTGACACAACTTTCTTTTGAAGTCACTGACTACCTTTCTCACACGCAGAATCGTCGGAAAGAAAGTTGGCCTTAACCGAGTATCGAACTCGCAACCACCAGCTCACAAGTCAGATGCGCTGAACCACTGAGCTACCTGGATGGGCACAGTATCCAAAGATTAATTAGTAATTGGCTAAACACAGTATTATGACACTGTGTTGTTCTGCACAGTTTCCATGGCATTTTGTCAAGAAGCATCTCCATTTATGGGAAAGATGTCTTAATTTGTCTGAGAACTTCCAGAGACTTTCCACAGCTGCTCCGTTTTCTCACAGGGATGATATTCTGTCCTTTATTTTAATCCTTTACCAAACAACAACATTTTAGACTGGTCTAAATTGAAAGCATTTGCAGACAACAAAATAAGTGTGACTGAGAAATTGAAATTTATTTTGGGAAGGCTAGAAAACATTGTGGGAAAAGGAGAAAATGCTGGTTACCAGCATTTTCTCCTGTTCCCATGTTTTCAGAAGGCTCCTTTCACAGGGTTGTTAAAAGTTGGGATTGTGTGGTAAAGGGTTAATCCTTTACCAGAGGTTCCCATATTTTAACAACCCTTAACTCTCTACAAAACGACAAAACTTTGGACTGGTCCAAATTGAAAGAATTTGCAGACAAGAGATTAAATGTATTTAGAATGATGGAATTTGCAACTGAGAGAGTAGAAAACGGTGTGGGAAAAGGAGAAAATGCTGATTACCTGCATTTTCTCCTTTTCCCACAAAGTTTTCCAAAGCCTTCACTGTCAGGGTCACCAAAACCTGGGATTGTGTGGTAAAGGGTTAACTCTTTATCAAACAACTCCTAATTTTAACAACCCTAAAGATGAAGACCTTTGAAAACATTGTGGAAAAAGGAGGAAATGCTGTTAACCAGTCACCGCTATTATGTTGTCTGCAAAGTGCTTCTAATTTGGACAAATCTGAATTTTTGTTATCTTTTAAAGGAGTTCAGAAGAGAGCTTTCGAAAGTATTGTTGGAAAAGGAGGAAATGCGGATCAACAGCATTTTCCCTTTTGTCCAACTGTGTCCAACTATGTTTTTGATCCATTGGAAGAGAAATCCTTTTGTTATAGCCTCATTTATTCATGATTGATTGTATAGTTTTTAACTCTGTTTTCAACATTATTTCACTTTTAATTTTGTCATCTGAAAATGCTTACATAGTAGAGTTTGTAGTACCAGCATTTGTCATCAGTATAGTGTTTACCCTTTGTCACAGCACAGTGTGCAAATCCCACATTTGAAGGCCCTGAAAGAGAAGCGATTTGAAAACATTTTGGGAAAAGCAGAAAATGCTGGTGGCCAGCATTTTCTCTTTTTCCCGGAATGTTTCTGCCCTTTCAAAATCAACTTTAAAGGTTTGAGTCACAATCATTTCATTAAATTTTGCCATCTGCATATGCTGTCAATTTGGACAATTCTAAAGTATTGTGTGGTAAAGAGGTAAACGTTGGACATGGAGAAGAAGCTAGTGGTTAAAACTCTATTCCCAATCTAACAAATTTAAAGAATATATGAGCCATGATCTGTGAAAAGGGGGCTTAATGCATCTGGGAAAGGTATCGACCCAGGTCAGCCTGCGCAATCCGCGAAGGCTGACCTGGGCCGAAACTTTTCGCTACCGGTCTATTTTCTGTGTATTTTAGGGCCAGTCTCCGTCATGATTCAGTTGGTTGTTAAAAAATGTGGCTATTATGGACCTATAATTATGTGATGGCTTGATTGGTACTATATATCGTGCAGATGCAGGAAGCCCCCTTTTGCCAGAGCATGGCTCATATCTATTTTATTTTTCTTTTCATCTACATTGTTTTGTGATTTTTACTTCCAAATTTGGATACATGTGAGCAGGACATTTATCAAAGTACAGATTACAGTGGAACCCAATTAGAAATTCTCCAGAGAGAGGCAGCTGTTCCTATTATTTACAATTTCCTTATACGGAATGGTGATGGCTTTCTAACCAGATTATACCATCCCAATGAAAGCAGATTGGAATTTAGTGACTGTTGTATAGTCCTTAACACTTTACCAGACGACAAAATTTTAGACTGGTCCAAATTGAAAGCCTTTGCAGACGACAAAATAAGTGTAAATAAAAAACTGAAATTTGTTTTTAGAAGGTTAGAAAACATCATGGGAAAAGGAGAAAATGCTGGTTACCAGCATTTTCTTCTTTTCCCACAATGTTTTCAAAAGGCTTCTTTCTCAGGGTCGTTAAAAGTCGGGATTGTGTGGTAAAGAGTTAAACCTTTACCACATAATCCTTACTTTTAACGACCCTGAGGAAAATGTCTATTGAAAACATTGTGAGAACAGGAGAAAATGCTGGTAATCAGCATTTTCTCCTTACCCCACAATGTTTTCTAACCTATCAAAGACACACTTCATCATTTGAGCCTTATTTAAATTGTCGTCTGCAAATGCTTTCAGTTTGGACAAGTCTACATTTTTCTCATGTGGTAAAGAGAATCCTTTCCCAAATGACAGATTGTAGACTTTCATTTTCAAAAGATCTGCAGACAACAAATTCAAAATTTGTACACATGAGCTGAAGGTCTCTGATAGGGTAGAAAACATTGTGGGGAAAGGAGAAAATGCTGGTCACCAGCATATTCTCCTTTTCCCACTATGATTTCAAAAGCCATCATTCCCAGGGTCGTGGAAACCAGGGGTTGTTTGGTAAAGGGTTAACCAGTCCAAATTGAAAGCATTAATTTTGCAGTCAACAATTTTACTGTTTAGAAAACGACAAAATTTTAGACTTGTCCAAATTGAAAGTATTTGCAGACTACAACATAAATGTGACCCAAAAATGGAAATTTGATTTGGAAAGGATAGAAAACATTGTGGGTAAAGGAGAAAATGCTGGTTACCAGCATTTTCTCCATTTCCCACAATGTTTTCAAAAGCCTTTTCTATAAGGGTCGTTAAAACTTGGGATTGTGTGGTGAAGAGTTAAATGGTTCTCTTTGAAAGGGAAGAGACATTGTGAAGAAAAAAAGGAGAAAATGCAGGTTACCAGCATTTCTCCTTTCCCACAATATTTTCAAAAACTGTCCATTGTTTGGTGAAGGTTAAGCCATTATTATCCTGAACCCAAGTTGCAGCAGATGGCTAGAGTTGCAAACATTCCGGTAAGGCGGGAACAATTTATGTACTGTATAAGTGGAAATTTTTGCGACGTGGAAATTTTTGGGATTTCACAAATTTGAGAAATTCACAAACTTTTATTTTCGAGTATTTTACCACAAGTATACCAACAGATAACGAGTGTCTTGAATTTGCAAATATTTCCGTATGCAAAATGTCCATAATTGGTAATTCGCAAATTTTTCGATACACATATATGTCCACGTATACAGTAGATAAGTATGAAAAAATTAAGACTAAAGGAGAAATTTCAGCTAGGCATTTCTACTATTTCTGAGCAAACAATCACTGTTTCCATGATGGTTTTGTGGGAAAGCAGCCAGTAGCTTGGGAAGAATATTATGCCAAGTGCTCATAACAGAAACTCCAGGATAGCATGGTTAGGTGTACTTGCCACCATTATATAACTGAAATAATGTTGAAAAGGGCATTTAACACCATACACTTCACTGATTCGAAACTAGATTGGTTTCAGAATGGTTGTTGAAATCCCCCCATCATGACCATTTGCGATATGACATGGTAAAATAAAGCCGTGAAAATTTTGTTTTTTCACACTTATCATTTTGGAAGAATCAAGACACATCAAATATCAATTTAGTCTTGGCTCATTGTGATTTATCAGGTTAAATAGTGTTATAACATCTGTTTTCCTAGTTAACGTTAGAAACTTCATGGGGGATTTGGAAAAGAGAATGCGATTACTTGAAAATATGCCTTGTTTTTGATATTATAGGACAAATTACCTGATAAAACACAGCAGTGATGGTAGGTAATCAGTGTTTCCAGGTATATTCTACCCCATTTTTTTCTCTCGAGAATTCGATCAAAATGAGATCTTTTACCCTTCATTCAAGAATATTAACCCATTGAGCGCAAAATAAACCCAACACAAATTTTCTATCTAGAATTAAGACTCAAAGTATTGCATTTCTACTTTGCTTTTGTCCAGAACATCTCAGAAATGTGGGCACTGTAGATCAAAAGCTCAGACATTATATTCATTCCTACATTGTGATCCTCATAGTGTGGCAGCTATTCAGATTTTTATCATCAAACAAGACTTCTAAATATTTTATCAATGAATTTAGTCAGGTGGTAGCTAGCAAACCATCAATAAATAAGACTGGAAACTAAAAGAAAAAATTCTTTTTATTGGTATTTCCTTAATTGGCAACATAGCTTCTTGAAATATTTTAGATTTGGCACCAATATTTAGTGATGTAAAGATAATCAATTATAATCAATGAATCATGGCTGACTGCTCGAGGTGGGTAACTATAAATGATGGTGGTGTTTAGAACGTTTTCTAGAATTTTAATTCTGCCATAGAATTTCTTTGTTTTCACATATATTTTGTAAAATTTTATGCTAAATACAAAAATAAAAATAAAATGACATCTTGTCGAATTCGTTTTCTTGTTAAATGCCGGTTTCCATGGTAACAGTATACCCCCAGATTCTAACAAATTGTGACTTTTGCTTAAAAATGATTATAACATTGTTAGACAAGTTTTATTTTATAATTTATATGAAATCGGAGCTAAATATTTGTATATTCTGATCTAACATTAAGAAAATTTGAATTCCATTCATATTTTTTCAGAAAGGGTCATTTTTTAGCAATTTTGTATTCACAAAAATGCCGAAAAAATTGGGAGTTCTGCAGGTAAAACTGGGTTATCAAAAATACCCTTCCATAGATATTGTCCATTTTTAGCGGATTTGGATAGCAAATCTGCTTACTGTGATCGTTCTGACTGGAACCAAATACATCATGTGTAACAACGCATGCACGCTGTCACTGCACTATGATATCGATTTGACCTGAACCAAATATACTGTCATTAATGCTTGCGCTCATTCTACTTTCAGTTTTAGCGAATACACCTCAACCTCGCTTTTGTCACTACCGTATATACGGTTCTACATGTGTATTCGTATAGTCCAAAATCTAATACCAGCAAAAAATGCATAAGATTGACAGATCAAATTACCACTTCTTCAAAGATAATAGAATAACAGTTACTGAGCGGTAGACCCTGCAAGACAATTTTGACTTTGCTAACTCTATTTTGAAATAAGTGCACATGTGTTGCATGTGATGTGATTTTTTTATTACAACATTTTACAGCTTTATGCTACTCCACAAATCCGCGTTCCAGGACTTTGAGTCCCTTTATTTCTGTATAGAATCCTTGAAGTATCGTCTTTTCAAATTCAACAAAAAAAGAATAGGTTGGCGAGTTCAGATTTTCACAAAATTACAGTTTCCATGGCAACAATAAAAAATTTTATACAAAAATTCCCAGTTTTACTTAAAACCAAGCATTTTTTTTTTTCTTGAAAACATACAAGCTTAGTCAAGTATCA
Source organism: Tridacna gigas (assembly GCA_945859785.2). Taxonomy (NCBI): domain Eukaryota; kingdom Metazoa; phylum Mollusca; class Bivalvia; order Cardiida; family Cardiidae; genus Tridacna; species Tridacna gigas. Next base: position 58,413,751 of record OX244035.2, read on the forward strand.
GTAAAAACAATAAAACATTTGATATGTCAAATTTAACTGAAAGATTACCTTTTATTAGAGACCACCCAGAAGTGAAGATTGGTTCGGGTAAACATTGAAAATTTGTAAAGTTATTTTGAATTGGGCTCCTAAAATCTTTGAAGTATGTAAGCTGGTTATAATATGTATTACTTAACATCAGGTTAGTACGAGTATAACCCTGGATTAAAAAAAAAACAACAACACTTTACCCTTTCTGCGCCATAGCCGTAAACAGGGGCTTTCGCGGATGGCATAGATTAAGATCAGACTGCATGGAATGTGCAGTTGGATTTTAGACCTATACCAACTGCTTGTTAAGTCAAGTCTGTAGGCTAATAATTCAACGTAGTGTACTACCGTAGAAAGGGTTTTTTTTACGTGCTGCCAATTTTTACTAATTTTTATGACTAGAACAGATTCGTAAAATTTTGACACATAAATAATTACTGCGTAAAACTTTTACCGATACAGAAATAAAGGGTTATTAGTATGGAAAGGCATTCACATACAATTATAGATGCCACTATATACACGCTTCGGTGATCATTGTAATTCACAAATATATTATTCGGAGAGAAAAGAATATTTTTTTATTGTCCGAATCTTTAGGAAATTATCATAAAGGAAAAAAGGAGTGACCGAAATAAAAGGTTTTACCACGTTGACCGAACTTGTGTCCGAAATCCAACAAATTTACATCCATTTATAGCCATCTGTCAACAAGATTTCATGCCTGTCGCGGGTACACAATTGTTTGCAATAAAATTTGGATAAGGGGTATGATGTAACGTGCATTCATTTGAAGCCATAGGCTTGTGATGCAGGCGTTTGTTGTACATATTTATACCCCCGCAAACGAAGTTTGTGGGGGGTATACTGGAATCAGCCTGTCGGTCGGTCGGTCGGTCGGTTGGCCGGTCGGTTGGTCGGTCGGTCGGTCATGCGGTCGGTCATGCGGTCGGTCGGGCGGTCGGTCTGTCCGCAAAATCTTGTCCGGACAACTCCTCCTACAGTTTCTGTCTGATTCACTTTAAACTTGGCAGAAGTGTTCATTAGGAGCTGTAGATGTGCAAGACACACATTTTGTAAAAATTCCATCAAGAATTACTGAGTTATTGCCCCTGATTTGACTTAAAAATGCTTGTCCGGACAACTCCTCCTACAGTTTCTGTCTGATTCACTTTAAACTTGGCATAAGTGTTCATTAGGAGCTGTAGATGTGCAAGACACACATTTTGTAAAAATTCCATCATGAATTACTGAGTTACTGCCCCTGATTTGACTTAAAAATGCTTGTCCGGACAACTCCTCCTACAGTTTCTGTCTGATTCACTTTAAACTTGGCATAAGTGTTCATCAGGAGTTGTAGATGTGCAAGATGCAACTTTCGTGAAAATTCTATGAAGAATTAATGAGTTATTGCCCCTGATTCACATTTAAAATGCTTGTCCGGACAACTCCTCCTACAATTTCAGTCCGATTCGCTTTATACTTGGCAGAAGTGTCCATTTGGAGTTGTAGATGTGCAAGACGCAAATTTTGTAAAAATTCCATCAAGAATTACTGAGTTATTGCCCCTGATTTGACTTAAAAATGCTTGTCCGGACAACTCCTCCTACAGTTTCTGTCTGATTCACTTTAAACTTGGCAGAAGTGTTCATTAGGAGCTGTAGATGTGCAAGACACACATTTTGTGAAAATTCCATCAAGAATTACTGAGTTATTGCCCCTGATTTGACTTAAAAATGCTTGTCCGGACAACTCCTCCTACAGTTTCTGTCTGATTCACTTTAAACTTGGCAAAAGTGTTCATTAGGAGCTGTAGATGTGCAAGACACACATTTGTAAAAATTCCATCAAGAATTACTGAGTTATTGCCCCTGATTTGACTTAAAAATGCTTGTCCGGACAACTCCTCCTACAGTTTCTGTCTGATTCACTTTAAACTTGGCAGAAGTGTTCATTAGGAGCTGTAGATGTGCAAGACACACATTTTGTAAAAATTTCATCAAGAATTACTGAGTTATTGCCCCTGATTTGACTTAAAAATGCTTGTCCGGACAACTCCTCCTACAGTTTCTGTCTGATTCACTTTAAACTTGGCATAAGTGTCCATTAGGAGCTGTAGATGTGCAAGACACACATTTTGTAAAAATTCCATCAAGAATTACTGAGTTATTGCCCCTGATTTAACTTAAAAAATGCTTGTCCGGACAACTCCTCCTACAGTTTCTGTCTGATTCACTTTAAACTTGGCAGAAGTGTTCATTAGGAGCTGTAGATGTGCAAGACACACATTTTGTAAAAATTCCATCAAGAATTACTGAGTTATTGCCCCTGATTTGACTTAAAAATGCTTGTCCGGACAACTCCTCCTACAGTTTCTGTCTGATTCACTTTAAACTTGGCATAAGTGTTCATTAGGAGTTGTAGATGTGCAAGACGCAACTTTTGTGAAAATTCTATGAAGAATTAATGAGTTATTGCCCCTGATTCACATTTAAAATGCTTGTCCGGACAACTCCTCCTACAATTTCAGTCCGATTCGCTTTATACTTGGCAGAAGTGTCCATCTGGAGTTGTAGATGTGCAAGACACACATTTTGTAAAAATTCCATCAAGAATTACTGAGTTATTGCCCCTGATTTGACTTAAATTGATACTTTGCATAAATATTCACCAGGACCAGTAGAGGTTCAAGATGCATTTTTCTCAAATGTTTGCCAAATTAATTACCCCTGAATTTACTCAAAACTTCTTGTCAAGAGAACTATTGCTTCTGTTTAAGTCTTATTCACTTGATATTTGTCATGATATTCACCAGGAGCAGTAGATGTGCAAAGCACAAATTTCATGAGTGTTGGCCTAATGATTACGGAGTTATTGCCCCTAAATTGACATTGCAGAGTTATTGCCCCTGTGACATGAAATATAGGGGCGGGGGTATTTATCACCTTTAGTGATAGTTATTCTAGTTACAACTGTTCTGCTCCAAGAAATGTACATTCAGTTAGATGCTGACTGCCAGTCATCAAAAAATGACCGCGCAAAAAGCCAATATCATGCCTGCTTTACATTAGTTGATAGTGCCTTTTTGGGTTAATCCTTTCCCAAACAAGCCCTGGTTTTCACGTGTCTGTAGTACAAATCCTTTGAAAACACTGTGGGAAAAGGAGAAATTGCTCGTAACGAGCAATTTCTCCTTTTCCCACAGTGTTTTCTACCCTTTTTGAGACCTTTCTGCCATTTATGTCAAATTTAAAATTGTCGTCTGCAAACTCTTTCAATTTGGACCTGTCCAAAATTTGTCGTTTGGGAAAGGGTTAAGTAATGGTTGTTTCTAGGACACCTGGGCAGTCAAATAAAAAAAATAATGCATATGATAACGAATGCAGTAGTTTATATCAGTGCATTAACTACATGAATAAAGAAAAGAAACAATGAGGTTTAATATTTATTAATTCTTTAATAGATTTATTGTTTATAGAGGGACAACACAGTCATGCTTTAAACCATTTCCCTCACAGTCACAGAAACGACCTTTCACGCTTCTTCCGAAGGTGACTTTTGATAACGTTACGAAAAAAAGGAGAAACTGATTGTATAACATCAAAAAGCCTTGAAAGCTTAATCCTTCAAGCACTGTTCAAAACTTTATTGGTGGACTGTGTAGATCGAGATCAGACTAGACAATATTTGGTCTTATCTTTGGTCTAAATGTATGTTTTGACAACAATGTGTCTGTTAAAAAAATACAGCAAACCTGTTAATTGATCACTTATAATAACAGTAATTAAACTTTTTACTCAAACAGGTATGAAAAGTGTGAATTAACTCTTTACAAGACAACAAAACTTTACATTTGTCCATTTTCTTCGCATTCAACTAATTAAATGTTGAGATTTGTCTTTGAAAGAGTAAAATAATTATGTATTCATGTGCTGAAAATTTTAATGAGCTAATTTTTTACGTGTGTGTGTAATTAGTGAAAGATAAAATCGTAAAAATTTAAATCGCATGTTTTTTTCCCAAATCTGTAAACTTATACAGCAGTAAAAACAACCCGTTATACGGTAATTCAACGACCACTTTCCCATGGCTTGTTCGATGATTATGATATCCCATCGCGAGAGTACATTTCTGTGCACTTTGCATTAGCAGAAGTGGGTGGGGGACTGACAGTGACTTTCGTTTCTCCTGCCTCGCTAGTTGCATACAGTCGGCATTTCTTGTAGTATCATGTATTGGAATTGCTGACTGAACCCTTGAAATACGGTCTAACTTAGATTTCCTTGCAAAATGTCCTTTAACTCTTTACCAAACGACAATATTTTAGCCATGTCCAAATTGAAAGCATTTGCAGACGACAATTTCATTGTGGCTCAAATGGTGCAATTTTTCTTTGATAGTGTAGAAAACATTGTGGGAAAAGGAGAAAATGCTGGTTACCAGCATTTTCTCCCTTTCCCACAATGTTTTCAAAAGGCTTCTTTCCAAGGGTCGTTAAAAGGCGACATTGTGCGGTTAAGAGTTAAAGCAAAACATGTTTAGGCTGTTTATGATTTCCCGCAGTACAATGAAACTATTCTGAGTACTGCTATTTCCTTCATGAAGAATCCAATATTGTCTTTTATTTGATATGCCTTCTTAGTGCTCCAAATTCGATTTCAAAAGAAATGAGATTATTCAAAAAGACGAACACGCCTGGACGAACGAGCCCGGATGAACAAGCTCGGGCAAACAAGCCAGCGGACGATAGAGCTCCTTTCCATGTGCACTAGGTTGCACAAAAAAAAAAACCTCCCGAAAATGTCCTTAAATTGATGTCATTACAGGTGAGGGTGGGGTTGTAAAACAAGAGATTATACTCGCACTCGACAACATAATATGTGATAACCTGATAATTTTAGTGAAATTTTCTCATTTCCCAGGAAGTCCAGATCAATAATCTGGAAAATTTTGTGATTCTAACGGAAGAATCAAAGGCCTCCGATTAAAGAAAGCTTGGATATATGAGTTGTAATTTGCAATTTGTACAAAAAATCGTACACTATTAACAAAGGTATGCTTTGTACCTTAATCATATCTTGGTAGCATACATCTATCTGTTACGCAATGGGCTAACATAATTACATTTTGAATTCTAGTTTCATGTTTTTTTTGCAAGAAAACACACAAGAAAAGACTGAGTTGAAAAGACACTTTTGTTGTAATGCTCGAAGGGAAAAAATATTGGATTTCCACCTTAGTCCACTGGAGTGGGGAATTTATTGAAAGTTATACTTTATTCTACTTAAAGAGATACTTGCATATGAAGTATAATTATAACATATCTGTAGACCAACAGGGGGGAGGGGGGTCCAGTAATAAAAACGCTTGAAAAATGACACTAGAAAACAACTAACAAAAAATGCATTCACCTTAAAGTTTATTCAAAGTCCCAGTTTGATTTTATAATGACTATTTATATTGTATGACAATTTGAAAAACAAGTTAACAGCCAAATAAGTTTATTAACCCTTTACCAGACAACAAAATTTTAGCCTTGTCCAAAATGAAAGCATTTGCAGACGACAATTTCAGTGTGGCTCAAATGGTGCAATGTTTCTTTGATAGTGTGGAAAACATTGTGGGAAAAGGAGAAAATGCTGGTTACCAGCATTTTCTCCTTTTCCCACAATGTTTTCAAAAGGCTTCTTTCCCAGGGGCGTCAAAAGGCATCATTGTGTGGTAAAGGGTTAATTAACTCTTTACCAAACGACAATATTTCGGACTGGTCCACATTCAAAGCATTTGCAGACAACAAAACAAATATGCTTAAAATGACTGCATTTGTTTTTTGAAAGGTTAGAAAATATTGTGGGAAAAGGAGAAAATGCTGGTCACCAGCATTTTCTCCTTTTCCCACAATGTTTTCAATAGGCATCTTTTTCAGGGTCGTTAAAAGTCGGGATTGTGTGGTAAAGGGTTAAGGATAAGAATTTGCTCTTGATTATTTTCTGATTTGATTCGATAATCAGTTCTCTTTTGAGTCAGATTTTACAACAATACCAATATTTCACATAGACTTACAGAAATGTCAAATGATTAATAGCAATCAAGGATTGTGCAGGATCATATTCAGATAAGCACTATGACATCATATCTGATCTCATAATAACATATGGACTTATTACTTGCATCATCTTTTTATATAAACCCCAAAATCGCATTTTTATACTGGATGTAAATGTCTGGGTATTTTAAAGCTTGCAGAGAAATGAAAGTGTAGTTGTATTTATTGGTTTTGGACTTGTCCCCGAAAGGATAGAAAATTGTGTGGGAAAAGGAAAAGATGTTGGATACTAGCATTTTCTCCTTTTCTTTTTGACAGAGTCATACATCGTTCTAAGTCGTACAAACCTCAGAGTCCTACAAACCTCAGTCACACAAACCTCAGAGTTATACAAACCTCAATCATACAAACCTCAGTCACACAAACCTCAGAGTCATACAAACCTCAGTCATACAAACCTCAGTCACTCAAACCTCAGTCATACAAACCTCAGAGTCATAGAAACCTCAGTCATAGAAACCTCAGTCGTACAAGTCTGAGTCATACAAGTCTGACAGTGTTTTCAACAGACTTGTACTGCAGACATGTGAAAACCAGGGCTTGTGTGGGAAAGGGTTAAGAAAGCAGCCTTTGGAAAACATTGTGGTAAAGGGAGAAAATGTTGGTGCAAGCAATTTCTCCTTTTTGTTCAATTTTTTCTAAAGTTTCACAGACAAATACAATTTGTGTCCAATTTGATTTGCCATTTGCAAATGCTTTGAATTTTGACTATCATAAAATTTTGTCATGTGGTTCAGAGTTAAGAGGGAAAAAAGCTTTTAAAAACATTGTGGAAAAAGGAAAAAAATGCTGGTAACCGGCATTTTCTCTTTTCCCACAATGTTTTCTTAATATCTACCACTTTCTAATTTACCATCTGCAGATCCTTTCAATATGGAAGAGTCTAAAACTTGTCGTTTTGGAAAGGGTTGAGTGACAAGAAGTGGTTTGTTTTGCTGAGATTCAGGTGAGGAATCTGTTATTTATAAACAGGACTGGAAACTGTGAATATCTTAACTGATATTTTTTTACAGGAAATTGGTATGTTTTCTTAACATAATTTCGATTCAGTTCAATCAAATACAAATGCTTTCCAGATAAAATTAGTTTTATGATTGTGGTAAAAAATTTAGATTTCTATTTGCCAAGTCCTGATAGCAGGATTGGTAGCACGCAGTACATGACTGCAGCAGGTCATTGGTTTGAATCCCCACCTCGGCCAATTTCTTTTAGAGGGTTCATTTTTCTCTCACCACTAATAATTGTTTCAATGATGCCTATTGGAAATGCAGCTTGTGGCTTTGGAAGAATATTGCAAAAGTACTGGTAAAAGATTCTCCAGGAAAGCATAGTTAGGTGTACGGGCAGCCATGATATAACCTAAAATAATGTTAAAAATGGCATTAACTACCATACGAAAAATTCCCATTCACTGTTGTCACTGGTTCTAATTTTTGAGAGATCCAGAATTAGCCTATATTATGATGAATTTATTGAGTTTATTGGTTTGATTACCTGGGTCTGTATTCACCAACCATTCTTAAGAACGTTCTTGGACTTATTCTTCAAAATTTTCCAAATTTAAAAGTAACACACCTTCTGATTGGCTAAACCATACGGTTTAGCCAATTAGAAGTTGTGTTACTTTCAAATTTGGAAAATTTTGAAGAACAAGACCAAGAATGTTTAGCCAATCAGAAGGTGTGTTACTTTCAAATTTGGAAAATTTTGAAGAATAAGTCCAAGAACGTTCTTAAGAATGGTAGGTGAATACGGACCCAGGAAGTTATCTTGCTAATCTTGTAAAGAAAATAATGGCTAGAATTTGTCCCAATAAGGAAATTGTGTCGTTAACCCAGTACCATAATATGATCACGTGTTTTTACCACTCCAAGGAGAAAAGCTTCTGAAAACATTCTGGTAACCTGCATTTCCTTCTTTTGCTGCAATGTTTTCTGCTGTTTCCAAGACAAATTCCATCATACTAGGCACATTTCGTCTGCCATCTGCAAATGTTTGTAATATGGATGTCCTACATTGTGTCGTCCAGTAGAGACAAACACAGGATAGAGCAGAAGTCTTAGTTCGAAAATTCCCAATCATAAATCCCGAGGACTGACGCGGTAATTTTCCCTGGTTATTGTCAGGGGGCTGGGGAATTGCGATGTTGTTGAGTAATTTTTAGGATCTCTCTCTTACGGCTGGAGGTTTTGGATGGTTACGTCTTGGTACATGGATATTGATTTCTTTTTGAATTACTGTGAAACTTAAGCTCCCAACATTTTGTTTCTAATATCAAATAATATTATAGTAGCGAGCCAGTAACTTTTTACTTGACAACAAAATGGTAGACTGGTCCAAATTAAAAGTATTTGCAGACGATAAATTGAATATGGCTGAAATAATGAAATTTATCTTTACCACACAATCCCGACTTTTAATGACCCTATGAAAGAGGCCTTTTGAAAACATGAAGAGAAAAGGAGAAAATACTGGTAACCAGCATTTCCTCCTTTTCCAACAATGTTTTCTTCCCTTTCCAAACCAAATCTAAATTTTTCAATCACAATTATTTTGTCATCTGCAAATACTTTCAATTTGGACAAGTCTAAAATGTTGTTGTTTGGTAAAAAGTTAATAGAGTAAAAGAGTGTTGAAAAAGGAGAAAATGCTGGTAAACGGCATTTTCTCTTTTTCCCACAACATTTTCGAAAGCTTTATTTTGCAGAGGATTGTTTGAGAATGGATTTTTGATTATCTACATTGTAATATAACAGTAGTTTGGAACAGTTACAATTCTTGCATGGATTAATTAAAATTGCACCTCCCCTGTTTTCCTGGGATTAGTAATTGTTTAACTCTTTACTGCATGAAAAAAATCAGCCTTGTCCAAATTGAAAGTGACAGATATGATTCAAAGTTGAAACTTGGTTTTGGAAGGAAAGAAAACATTGTAAGAACAGGAGAACAAGAGGCAAACTTCTGGTGCTTTTGCAGACGGTATAGTTTGGAGTCTTCTTCTGACACTAAACTAATCTTTTCTCTCCAATTTTGCGACATTTTGGTCTCTTCCATAAATTGCAAATTTTCAGCAGTCTTAGGGTGTAACTACAGGTAACACATAAAATGCTGGTGTACATGATGGGGTAGTTCAAAAAAGTGCTGTTTTCTTTTTCAGAATATCTTGCAAAAGAACTGACCTTGTAGATCTAAGATCAGACTGCACAGCGGCTGTCTCTAAACTAATGGCTATTTACGACTACTACTTAGTTAAAATACTTGCCCTGTGCACTACTTAGTTGATTTTTCCAGAAAATACAAATCTAGATCGGTCCATCATTTGATCTAGAATAGATGATACACAGTGAGAAATTAAAATTTGACCTTGCAACGTTTTAGGTCTTTTTTCGCAGCTGAAATTGTCTGTTTCATTTATGTGGCGCACAAGTGTTAACTCTCATGATGACCCCGTATAAGTTTTTAATAGTTTCATTAAATGTGATTCATATGGTAAATGATATGTTTTTCCTTGTGTAATTCAGAAAAGGTACAGGACGACGACAACGAAGACGGGGACGACGATATGCAAGGCAAGAAGAGGGGACGGGAAGGGGAGGGAGGCCGATTGCCCAAGTCAAAGAAGATAAAAATCACCCAAGCCAAAAATGCCCTGATGCACCTCCATGAGCTTAAACCAGGTGAGTCTTAGAAAATGCTGAATGCTTTACCCTTTGCTGAACATTCATGAGTTTTAAAGACCTTAAAGCCCTTGGAACACATTGTGGGAAAAGGAGAAAATGCTGGTTACCAGCATTTTCTCCTTTTTCCCCCAATGTTTTCTTGCCTTCCTGGGGCAAATTTCAGTTTTTGAGTCAAGTTTTATTTGTCATCAGCAAATTCTTTCAATTTGGACCAGTCTATAATTTTGCCGTTTGGTAAAGAGTCAAGAAGGAACACAAGTCATGGTGAGCAAGGGAGAAAATGCTGGCAACCAGTGCTTTTTACTCTTCCCACAATGTTTTCCACCCTTCCAAAGACAAATCCAATCATTTGAGACTACCATTCTAAATCTCCTCCAATTGATCTTGTCAAAATTTTGTTTTTTGGTAAAGATTAAATTTTACAGCACTATAAATTTGCATGAAATTGAGTTTCCTTTGAGAACATTGTAGATCTAAAATCTTACCTTTGATCCACATTCTTTTATATTTCTGTAAAATATTCTAAGAAAAATAGCCCTGTAATTGTGATATTTAGGTATGTTTTCTTCATTTTAAATACTGTTGTCATATGTTTTGATCAACATTTTGTCTATACATGTATGTATGACCCCTACTCTGACAAAGGGACTTCATTTTAAATACTGTTTTCATATGTTTTGATCAACATTTTGTTTATATATATGACCTCCACTCTGACAAAGGGACTTCATTTTAAATACTGTTTTCATATGTTTTGATTAACATTTTGTTTATATATATATGACCCCTACTCTGACAAAGGGACTTAAATACTGTTTTCATATGTTTTGATCAACATTTTGTTTATACATGTATATATGACCCACACTCTGACAAAGGGACTTCATTTTAAATACTGTTTTCATATGTTTTGATCAACATTTTGTTTATATATATGACCCACACTCTGACAAAGGGACTTACTGTGTCTCTCCGTGGTGCATTGTATCAAGCAAGTCATCACATAAATGTGGATCCATAAAACTTCACTTTAACAACCATTGAATTATGTGATAAACTGGTCCTTTGACCTCACAGAAAATTGACAGGGAGCAAAAAGTTTCTGCACAGGCTAACCTGGGTTGATGCTGTTTTGAAGATGCTTTAACTCGTTACCAAATGACAAAATTTTAGACGTGTCCAAATTGAAAGCGTTTGCAGACGACAAAATAAATGTTGCACATCTTAGGGAATTTTCCTTTGAAAGTTTAGAAAACATTGTGGGAAAAGGAGAAAATGCTGGTAACCAGCATTTTCTTCTTTTCCCACAATGTTTTCATTGGTCCATTTCCTTGGGATCATTGAAACTCTGGATTGTGTGGTAAAGGGTTAAACCTCCTTTTCACAGAGCATGGCTCATAGATAATCTATCAGTAAAACAGCACATACTTTACGTAAATCTAAGAAAAGAAGCTATTCCTTTTTCCCAAGTTTTTTATTAGCTTACCTGAGCACAAAGTGCTCATGGTGAGCTATTGTGATCGTGCCGTGTCCGGTGTCCGTCATTAACTTTTGACCTTGTGTACGCTCTGGAGGCCACATTTTCAGTCTGATCCTAATGAAACTTGGTCAGAATGTTTGTCTTGATGAAATCTCAGACGAGTTCGAAATTGGGTCATGTGGGGTCAAAAACTAGGTCACTATGTCCAATCTTAGAAAAACCTTGTGTATGCTCTAGAGGCCACATTTTCCGTCCGATCCTCATGAAACTTGGTCAGAATGTTTGTCTTGATAAAATCTGGGACGAGTTCGAAATTGGGTCATGTGGGGTCAAAAACTATGTCATTAGGTCAAGTCTTAGAAAAACCTTGTGTATGCTCTAGAGGCCACATTTTCAGTCCTATCCTCATAAAACTTGGTCAGAATGTTTGTCTTGATAAAATCTCGGACGAGTTCGAAATTGGGTCATGTAGGGTCAAAAACTAGGTCACTAGGTCAAATCTTAGAAAAACCTTGTGTGCACTCTAGAGGCCACATTTTCGGTCAGATACTTGTGAAACTGTGTCAGAATGTTTGTCTTGATAAAATCTCGGATGAGTTTAAAATTGGGTCATGTGGGGTCAAAAACTAGGTCACTAGGTCAAATCTTAGAAAAACCTTGTGTGCACTCAATAGGCCACATTTTCAGTCCCATACTAATGAAACTAAGTCAGAATCTTTGTCTTGATGATATCTTGGAAGAGTTTAAAACTGGGTCACCTCAGTTCAAAAACTAGGTCACCAGGTCAAATCTTAGGAAAACCTTGTGTGCACTCTAGAGGATACATTTTCAGTCCGATACTCATGAAACTTGGTCAGAATGTTTGTCTTGATAAAAACTCATCTGAGTTGGAAATTGGGTCAAATGGGGTCAAAAACTAGGTCACTAGGTCAAATTAAAGAAATACCTTGTGGGCACTCTAGAAGCCACATTTTTCGCTCAATTGACTCAAAAATTGGTCAGAATGTTTGTCTTAATTAAATCTCGGATGAGTTTAAAATTGGGTCACCTGGGGTCATAAACTAGGTCACTAAGTCGAATCAAAGAAATACCATGTGGACATTCCAGAGGCCACATTATTTGCTCAGTTGACTTGAAAATTGGTCAGAATGTTTGTCTTAATTAAATCTCTGACGAGTTGGGGTCATAAACTAGGTCACAAGGTCAAATTAAAGAAATACCTTGTGGGCACTCTAGAGGCCACATTTATTGCTCAATTGACCTGAAAATTGGTCAGAATGTATGTCTTGATGAAATCTTGGATAACTTCAAAATTGGGTCACCTGGGGACATAATCTAAGTCACTAGGTCAAATTAAAGAAATACCTTGTGGGCAGTCTAGAGGCCACATTTATTGCTCAATTGTCTTGAAAATTGGTCAGAATCTTTGTCTAAATAAAATCTCAGATGAGTCTGAATTTGGGATATCTTGGGTCATAAACTAGGTCACAAGGTCAAATTGAAGAAATACCTTGTGGGCACTTTAGAGGCCACATTTATTGCTGAATTGGCTTAAAAATTGGTCAGAATATTTTTCTTGATGAAATTTCAGATGAGTTTGAATTTTGGTCACCTTGGGTCATAAACTAGGTCACTAGGTCAACTAAAAGAAATTTTTTGTGGGCGCTCAAGAGGCTACAATTCTTACTCAATTGACCTGAAAATTGATCAGCACGTTTGTCTTGATAAAATCTTGGATGAATTCAAAATTGGGTCACATAGGGTCATAAACTAAGTCACTTGTTCAGATTTAAAGAAATATCTTGTGGGCACTCTAGTGGCCACAATTCTTGCTCAATTGCCCTGAAAATTGGTCAGCATGTTTGTCTTGATAATATCTCGGATGAGGTTGAAATATGGTCACATAGGGTCATAAACTAGGTCACTAGGTCAAATTGAAGAAATACATTTTGGACACTCAAGAGGCCACATTTTCAACTCAATTGACCAGACAGTTGGTCAAAATGTTTGTCTTAACAATATCTCAGATGAGTTTTAAATTGGGTCATTATGACCCTGGAGTGAAATTTTGCCTATTGACTCAGGTGAGCGATCCAGGGCCATCATGGCCCTCTTGTTTCAAAAGGTATTAGCTAGTTCTTCAAATACTTCTCCAATGTGTCCTGTGCACTCTGTGCAAATGTATAGCTTATACTTGCTAGTTCTACTTGCTGTTAGCCAGCAGAGCATAATTATGTCATGGCATGGTTTCTGTCGCCCATCCATCCATCGGTTTGTCCGCTGTCTGTTAGTCTTTTTCTTGTTTAATAAAGTCTGCATTTGTAGTCTGATTTTCAAGAAACATGTTTATCTAATCAATAGCTTGAACCCAATTGATTTTGGAAAAGAAATCTGACTATCAGTATGCAAAAAGTAGCCATTTAAAGTTCAAAATTTCCTTTTCTTGTATACGCAATAAAGTCTGCATTTGTGGTCGGATTTTCCTCAAAGTTGCACAGTTTGTTTATCACATCAATAGCTTGTATCCTAGTTATTTTGAAAAAAATCAGACCATTAGAGTGGGAAAAGTAGCCATTTAAAGTTCAAAATTTACATTTCTTGTTTAAGTGATAAAGTCTGCATTTGTGGTTGGATTTTCATGAAACTTGCACAGTTGCTTTGTATCAACATCAGCTTGAACCCTATTGACTTTGAAAAGAAATGCTATCAGTATGGAAAAAGTAGCCGTTTGAAGTTGAAAATTTACATTTCTTGTTCTTGTTTACGGGATGAAATCTGCATTTGTGGTTGAAATGTCATGAAACTTGCACAGTTGCTTTATTTTATCAATAGCTTGAACCCAATTGACTTTGAAAATTATTAGACAATCAATATGGGAAAAGGAGCTGTTTAAAGTTGAAAATTTACATTTCTTGTTTACGCAATTAAGTCCGCATTTTTTATCCAATTCTTTTCAAACCTGCAAAGGTTATTTGTATCATCAAGGGATTGAACTCTATTAAAAATGAAGAAAATTTAGCAATCAGTTTGGGAAAAGCAGCCATTTGATGACTAAGTATTGTTTACTCAACATAGTCCACATTATTAGTCACATTTCTTTGAAACTTGCAGGTATTGTTTAATACAATGAGTACTGAAACCTTATCAAATTTGGCTGGGTTCCAAACAGTTGGTTTTGAGAAATTGTACTTCAGTTTTGTTCCTTGATTTTTACAAATCACCATGCCAACTTGTGCTGTCTTAGTGGGTTCAAGCCCAGTTGCAACGTCACTCCCCCTTTTTTTTGGGTGTGTTTGTCTTTTTCCTTTTTTGCATCATGAATTCATGATGTATGATAGAAAAAACAGCAAAATCACTGCCAGTAGAGTGATTCAGGCCATCAAGGGCCTTTAGTATCATGGGTTATATTACTTTGTATTTTCAGGTCTGCAGTTCTGTCTGATTTCACAAACTGGACCAATCCATAGTCCAACTTTCACAATGTCTGTGGAGGTAAATGGACAAACCTTCATTGGCTCAGGCAACTCCAAAAAATCAGCCAAGGCAGCGACAGCAGAGGCAGCCCTGAAATCTTTTGTCCAGTTTCCAAATGCCTCCGACGCTCATGCTGCTCTGGGTCGTGACCCAGTCATGAATGTGGACTTCACCTCAGATAACCCAGAAGTCTTTATCCAGAACTTTGAAGGAAAGGAACCAATGGATATCCAAGTACAACAAAAGCAGAGTCCCAATGGAACATCTGTTGCCATGTCAAACGGTAAACATGTTAAAAATACAGAGGGAAAACATCCTGTTGTCATTCTTAATGAGCTCAGGCCTGATCTGAAATACAATCTTGATTCTGAGACAGGGGACAATCACACGAAAACATTCACCATTTCAGTGAAAGTGGATGGAGAGAAGTTCGAAGGTAAAGCGAGAAATAAGAAAATGGCAAAGGCACGAGCAGCACAGGCAGCCTTGACCAAAATACTTAACCTCAACTTCCTCTGGGGATGGGGACCAGGTAACTACATGTATTTGATCTTTTATCCAACAATCTTGTGTTGAACCACAGGCCATTGAAGCTCCATTGGTGAATTAATGAACACTGAAATTTTCATTGGTCAATCACACATTGGCACATACCCTCTTTATCATATGAAATAACTGAGGGGGTCAAATTTCTTGGATTTCGTTGCACACCCTGTGCCCGCCTGGGTAGCTTGGTGGTTAGCATATCTGACTCCTGACGTGGTGGTTGTGAGTTTGATACCCATTTGAGGTGAACTTTCTTTCCAGCAATTTTTTGCCTCCCACCTGGTGCATGTGAGATAAGTAATCAATGACTTGGAAAGAAAGTTATGTCAGTACTGGTGTGAGAAAGCCAGGAAACATGCGCGTAAGTGCACTGACCGCCATGGTATGACCTAAGCTGTTCATACGGCATTGAACTCTAATTCAATCAATGCACACCTTGTTTTATTATATACCATATAGAGGTGATGCACCAATGTGCTATTTTTAGCTCCACTGGCCGAAGGCCAGCGGGCTTATGTCATGGCCCGGTGTCCGTCCTGCGTCCGTCCGTCCGTCCGGTCGTCCGTCCGTCCGTCCGTCCGTCCGTCCGTGCGTTAACTTTTATTTCAAACATCTTCTTCTCTGAAACTACCCATCCGATTTTCACGAAACTTCACAGAAATGATCCTGACATGGTCCTCTTCAGAATTTCTTGAAAGAATTTGATTCCTTCAAAAACTCTGGTTGCCATGGCAACAAAACTGAAAAATATTGGAAATCTTTAAAAATCTTCTTGTCTGAAACCATAAGGCATAGGGCTACCAAATTTGGCATGTAGCTTTATGTAGTAGACCTCTATCAATTTTCTTCAAATTATAGCCCTGGGGTCAAAATTGGCTCTGCCCCAGGGGTCACAAGTTTTACATAGGCTTATATAGAGAAAACTTTAAAAATCTTCTTGTCTGAAACCATAAGGCATAGGGCTACCAAATTTGGCATGTAGCTTTATGTAGTAGACCTCTATCATGTTTCTTGAAATTATAGCCCTGGGGTCAAAATTGGCTCTTCCCCAGGGGTCACAAGTTTTACATAGGCTTATATAGAGAAAACTTTAAAAATCTTCTTGTCTGAAACCATAAGGCATAGGGCTACCAAATTTGGCATGTAGCTTTATGTAGTAGACCTCTATCATGTTTCTTGAAATTATAGCCCTGGGGTCAAAATTGGCTCTTCCCCAGGGGTCACAAGTTTTATACATAGGCTTATATAGAGAAAACTTTAAATATCTTCTTGTCTGAAACCATAAGGCCTAGAGCTACCAAATTTGGCATTTAGCTTGATCTAGTTGGAGTCTACCAAAAGTGCCCAAAGTATAGTCCTGGGGTCAATTTGGCCTCATACTTGGAGGGGGGGGGGTTCACAAGATTTACATAGGCTTACATAGGGAAAACTTTTAAATCTTGGTGTACATAGCCATAAGGCTTAGGCTACCAAATTTTGCATATAATTATAGCATTATTTAGTGGACAGTTACAAAGAGGGCCCAAGTTACAGCTCTAGGATCAAGTTTGGCCCTGCACCAGGGATCACAAGTTTTACATGGGTTTATGGAGTGAAAAGTTCAGAAACCATCTTGTTACCAGCCATAAGGCCAAGAACTCCCACATTTGGCATGTTATTCTTCTAATACAATATTCCCCATTTAGTCAGACTGTAGCCATGAGGTCAAAGTTTTATAAGGGCTTATATAGTGAAGACTTTTCTTCGTGGTTTATATTTATAAGCCAGTGGAGCGATACAGGGCCATCATGGCCCTCTTGTTATTAATGAGGTCTGATTATTGAGCAGTGAAAACGTTCGGTATTCCATGATAGACCAATGGAGTTTCAGTGTCCTATGGTCGAACCATCTGGAGAAAGGCGTCTTTGGAAAACATTTTGGAAAAAGGGGAGTATGCTGTGAACTAGCCTGTTTTTCTCCTATGTATACCACACGTCTAGACAGAAATATCTATATTTAAACTGCATTCCATTTGTCCTGTACTAATTCTTTCAGTTTTGTCCAGTCTAAAATTGTTTTGTCTGGTAAAGAGTTAACCCTTTACCACACCATCCCAAGTTTTAACGACCCTGAGAAAGAGGGCTTTTGAAAACACAATTGGAAAAGGAGAAAATGCTGGTAACCAGCATTTTCTTCTTTTCCCAGAATGTTTTCTACCCTATCAAAGACAAATTCCACGATTTGAGCCACGTTTGAATTGTCATCTGCAAATCCTTTCAATTTTGACCAGTCTAAAATTTTATCTTGTGGTAAAGAGTTAATAATAACAACATTCTGTTGATGACTTACTGTGTCTTTTCTCTTTACAAGGGGTCAGAGTTTTAGACTGGACCAAACTGATAGAACTTGCAGACAACAAATTGAATCGGGCTCAAATGATGGATTTGTTTTTGATAGTGATGAAACCATTGTGGGAAAAGATGAAAGACTGGTTATGTTTCCTACCCTTTCCATGCCAAATCCTATTATGTCAGGCATTTTTTTGTCTTCAAATGCTTTAACTCTTCACTAAATGACAAAATTTTGGGCTAGACCAAATTGAAAGCATTTGTAGACGACAACAATCATAAATGTTGCTCAAATGATGATTTCTGTCTTTGATAGGGTAAAAAACATTGTGGGACAAGATTTTAAGCCCAACATTTTTAATTCCAATAATCATTAAAGTTTTTCAGAATGTTTATCTTTCTGAAATTTAGGATGTGTTTGAGAATGGGTAATGTTGGATCAAAAGGTATGTCACTTGGAAAAATCTTAGAAAAAGCTTGTGTACGTTCTAAGGGCCACATTTTGAGTCCAGAACTGATAAGAATTTGGCAGAATGTCAGTCTATTGTGATATCTCGGACAGGTCTGAAAATTGATCACAACAGGTAAAAAAGTAGGTCACTGGGACAAATCTTAGAAAAATCATGTGCACACTCTTGAGGCCACATTTTCAGTCCAAAATTCATGAAAGTTTGTCAGAATGTTTGTCTTGATGATAACTATCAGGATGTCTGAAAATGGGTCATTTTGATTTAACCCTTTACCACACAATCCGGACTTTGAACGACCCTGAGGAAGAAGCCTTTTGACAACATTGTTGGAAAAGGAGAAAATGCTGGTAACCTTTACCCACAATGTTTTCTACTCTTCCCAAGACATGTTTGATTTTTCGAGTCATGTTTATTTTGTCATCTGCAAAAGCTTTCAATTTGAACTTGTTAGCTCACCTGAGCACATAGTGCTCAGGGTGAGCTATTGTGATCGATCGTTGTCCGGCATCCGTCCGTCCGTGTGTCCGTCCGTCCGTCTGTCCGTCCGTCCGTCCGTCCGTCCGTCCGTGAACAATTACTTAAAAAATCTTCTCCTCTGAAACCGCCCAACAGATTTCAGTGAAACTTCACAGAAATGATCCGTAGGTGATGCACTTTCAAAATACTTCAAAGATTTGAATTCCATGAAGAACTCTGGTTGCCATGGCAACCGAGAGAAAAAACTTTAAAAATCTTCTTGTCCCAAACCGTAAGGGCTAGAGCTCTCATATTTGGCATGTAGCATCATCTAGTGGCCCTCTACCAAAATACTTCAAATTATGGCCCTAGTGTTGAAAATGGCCCTATGTTGTGGGTTCTCGGATTTCACATAGAGATAAAGAAGGAAATCTTTAAAAATCTTCTTGTCCCAAACCATAAAGGCTAGAGCTCTCATATATGGCATGTAGTATCATCTAGTGGCCCTCTACCAAAATACCTCAAATAATGGCCCTAGTGTTGAAATTGGCCCTATGTTATGGGTTCTCGGATTTCACATAGAGATAAAGAAGGAAATCTGTAAAAATCTTCTTGTCCCAAACCGTAAGGGCCAGAGCTTTCATATTTGGCATGTAGCATCATCTAGTAGCCCTCTACCAAAATACTTGAAATTACGGCCCTAGTGTTGAAAATGGCCCTATGTTGTGGGTTCTCAGATTTCACATAGAGATAAAGAAGGAAATCTTTAAAAATCTTCTTGTCCCAAACCATAAGGGCTAGAGCTCTCATATATGGCATGTAGTATCATCTAGTGGCCCTCTACCAAAATACTTCAAATGATGGCCCTAGTGTTGAAAATGGCCCTATGTTGTGGGTTCTCAGATTTCACATAGAGATAAAGAAGGAAATCTTTAAAAATCTTCTTGTCCCAAACCTTAAGGGCTAGAGCTTTCATATTTGGCATGTAGCATCATCTAGTGACCCTCTACCAAAATACCTCAAATAATGGCCCTAGTGTTGAAAATGACCCTATGTTGTGGGTTCTCGGATTTCACATAGAGATAAAGAAGGAAATCTTTAAAAATCTTCTTGTCCCAAACCATAAGGGCTAGAGCTCTCATATATGGCATGTAGTATCATCTAGTGGCCCTCTACGAAAATACTTCAAATAATGGCCCTAGTGTTGAAATTGGCCCTATGTTGTGGGTTCTCGGATTTCACATAGAGATAAAGAAGGAAATCTGTAAAAATTTTCTTGTCCCAAACCTTAAGGGCTAGAGCTTTCATATTTGGCATGTAGCATCATCCAGTGGCCCTCTACCAAAATACTTCAAATTATGGCCCTAGTTTGAAAATGGCCCTTTGTTGTGGGTTCTCGGATTTCACCTAGAGATAAAGAAGGAAATCTTTAAAAATCTTCTTGTCCCAAACCATAAGGGCTAGAGCTTTCATATTTGGCATGTAGCATCATCTAGTGGCCCTCTACGAAAAGACCTCAAATTATGGCCCTAGTGTTGAAAATGGCCCTATGTTGTGGGTTCTCGGATTTCACATAGAGAGAAAGAAGGAAATCTGTAAAAATCTTCTTGTCCCAAACCATAAAGGCTAGAGCTCTCATACATGGCATGTAGTATCATCTAGTGGCCCTCTACCAAAATACTTCAAATAATGGCCCTAGTGTGGAAATTGGCCCTATGTTGTGGGTTTTTGGATTTCACATAGAGATAAAGAAGGAAATCTGTAAAAATCTTCTTGTCCCAAACCTTAAGGGCTAGAGCTTTCATATTTGGCATGTAGCATCATCTAGTGGCCCCCTACCAAAATACTTCAAATTATGGCCCCAGTTTGAAAATTGCCCTATGTTGTGGGTTCTCGGATTTCACATAGAGATAAAGAGGGAAATCTGTAAAAATCTTCTTGTCCCAAACCATAGGGGCTAGAGCTCTCATATATGGCATGTAGTACCATCTAGTGGCCCTCTACCAAAATACTTCAAATAATGGCCCTAGTGTTGAAATTGGCCCTATGTTGTGGTTTCTCGGATTTCACATAGAGATAAAGAAGGAAATCTGTAAAAATCTTCTTGTCCCAAACCATAAGGGCCAGAGCTTTCATATTTGGCATGTAGCATCATCTAGTGGCCCTCTACCAAAATACTTCAAATAATGGCCCTAGTGTTGAAAATGGCCCTATGTTGTGGGTTCTTGGATTTCACATAGAGATAAAGAAGGAAATCTTTAAAAATCTTCTTGTCCCAAATCATAAGGGCTAGAGCTCTCATATATGGCATGTAGTATCATCTAGTGGCCCTCTACCAAAATACTTGAAATTATGGCCCTAGTGTTGAAAATGGCCCTATGTTGTGGGTTCTCGGATTTCACATAGAGATAAAGAAGGAAATCTGTAAAAATCTTCTTGTCCCAAACCTTAAGGGCTAGAGCTTTCATATTTGGCATGTAGCATCATCTAGTGACCCTCTACCAAAATACTTCAAATTATGGCCCTAGTGTTGAAAATGGCCCTATGTTGTGGGTTCTCAGATTTCACATAGAGATAAAGAAGGAAATCTTTAAAAATCTTCTTGTCCCAAACCATAAGGGCTAGAGCTCTCATACATGGCATGTAGTATCATCTAGTGACCCTCTACCAAAATACTTCAAATAATGGCCCTAGTGTGGAAATTGGCCCTATGTTGTGGGTTCTCGGATTTCACATAGAGATAAAGAAGGAAATCTGTAAAAAATCTTCTTGTCCCAAACCGTAATGGCTAGAGCTTTCATATTTGGCATGTAGCATCATCCAGTGGCCCTCTACCAAAAGACTTCAAATTATGACCCTAGTTTGAAAATTGCCCTATGTTGTGGGTTCTCGGATTTCACAAAGAGATAAAGAAGGAAATCTTTAAAAATCTTCTTGTCCCAAACCATAAGGGCTAGAGCTCTCATATATGGCATGTAGTATCATCTAGTGGCCCTCTACCAAAATACTTCAGATAATGGCCCTAGTGTGGAAAATGGCCCTATGTTGTGGGGTCTCAGATTTCACATAGATTTAAAGAAGGAAATCTTTAAAAATCTTCTTGTCCCAAATCATAAGGGCTAGAGCTCTCATATATGGCATGTAGTATCATCTAGTGGCCCTCTACCAAAATACTTCAAATGATGGCCCTAGTGTTGAAAATGACCCTATGTTGTGGGTTCTCAGATTTCACATAGAGATAAAGAAAGAAATCTTTAAAAATCTTCTTGTCCCAAACCATAAGGGCTAGAGCTCTCATATATGGCATGTAGTATCATCTAGTGGCCCTCTACCAAAATACTTCAAATAATGGCCCTAGTGTTGAAAATGGCCCTATGTTGTGGGTTCTCGGATTTCACATAGAGATAAAGAAGGAAATCTTTAAAAATCTTCTTGTCCCAAACCATAAGGGCTAGAGCTCTCATATATGGCGTGTAGTATCATCTAGTGGCCCTCTACCAAAATACTTCAAATAATGGCCCTAGTGTGGAAATTGGCCCTATGTTGTGGGTTCTCGGATTTCACATAGAGATAAAGAAGGAAATCTGTAAAAATCTTCTTGTCCCAAACCGTAAGGGCTAGAGCTTTCATATTTGGCATGTAGCATCATCTAGTGGCCCTCTACCAAAATACTTCAAATAATGGCCCTAGTGTTGAAAATGGCCCTATGTTGTGGGTTCTCGGATTTCACATAGAGATAAAGAAGGAAATCTTTAAAAATCTTCTTGTCCCAAACCATAAGGGCTAGAGCTCTCATTTGTGGCATGTAGTATCATCTAGTGGCCCTCTACCAAAATACTTTAAATAATGGTCCTAGTGTGGAAATTGGCCCTATGTTGTGGGTTCTCGGATTTCACATAGAGATAAAGAAGGAAATCTTTAAAAATCTTCTTGTCCCAAATCATAAGGGCTAGAGCTCTCATATATGGCATGTAGTATCATCTAGTGGCCCTCTACCAAAATACGTCAAATTATGGCCCTAGTGTTGAAAATGGTCCTATGTTGTGGGTTCTCGGATTTCACATAGAGATACATGTAAAGAAGGAAATCTTTAAAAATCTTCTTGTCCCAAATCATAAGGGCTAGAGCTCTCATATATGGCATGTAGTATCATCTAGTGGCCCTCTACCAAAATACTTCAAATAATGGCCCTAGTGTTGAAAATGGCCCTATGTTGTGGGTTCTCAGATTTCACATAGAGATAAAGAAGGAAATCTTTAAAAATCTTCTTGTCCCAAACCGTAAGGGCTAGAGCTTTCATATTTGGCATGTAGCATCATCTAGTGGCCCTCTACCAAAATACTTCAAATAATGGCCCTAGTATGGAAATTGGCCCTATGTTGTGGGTTCTCAGATTTCACATAGAGATAAAGAAGGAAATCTTTAAAAATCTTCTTGTCCCAAACCGTAAGGGCTAGAGCTTTCATATTTGGCATGTAGCATCATCCAGTGGCCCTCTACCAAAATACTTCAAATAATGGCCCTAGTGTTGAAAATGGCCCTATGTTGTGGGTTCTCGGATTTCACATAGAGATAAAGAAGGAAATCTTTAAAAATCTTCTTGTCCCAAACCATAAGGGCTAGAGCTCTCATATATGGCGTGTAGTATCATCTAGTGGCCCTCTACCAAAATACTTCAAATAATGGCCCTAGTGTGGAAATTGGCCCTATGTTGTGGGTTCTCGGATTTCACATAGAGATAAAGAAGGAAATCTGTAAAAATCTTCTTGTCCCAAACCGTAAGGGCTAGAGCTTTCATATTTGGCATGTAGCATCATCTAGTGGCCCTCTACCAAAATACTTCAAATAATGGCCCTAGTGTTGAAAATGGCCCTATGTTGTGGGTTCTCGGATTTCACATAGAGATAAAGAAGGAAATCTTTAAAAATCTTCTTGTCCCAAACCATAAGGGCTAGAGCTCTCATTTTTGGCATGTAGTATCATCTAGTGGCCCTCTACCAAAATACGTCAAATTATGGCCCTAGTGTTGAAAATGGTCCTATGTTGTGGGTTCTCGGATTTCACATAGAGATACATGTAAAGAAGGAAATCTTTAAAAATCTTCTTGTCCCAAATCATAAGGGCTAGAGCTCTCATATATGGCATGTAGTATCATCTAGTGGCCCTCTACCAAAATACTTCAAATAATGGCCCTAGTGTTGAAAATGGCCCTATGTTGTGGGTTCTCAGATTTCGCATAGAGATAAAGAAGGAAATCTGTAAAAATCTTCTTGTCCCAAACCTTAAGGGCTAGAGCTTTCATATTTGGCATGTAGCATCATCTAGTGGCCCTCTACCAAAATACTTCAAATAATGGCCCTAGTGTTGAAAATGGCCCTATGTTGTGGGTTCTCGGATTTCACATAGAGATAAAGAAGGAAATCTTTAAAAATCTTCTTGTCCCAAACCATAAGGGCTAGAGCTCTCATTTTTGGCATGTAGTATCATCTAGTGGCCCTCTACCAAAATACGTCAAATTATGGCCCTAGTGTTGAAAATGGTCCTATGTTGTGGGTTCTCGGATTTCACATAGAGATACATGTAAAGAAGGAAATCTTTAAAAATCTTCTTGTCCCAAATCATAAGGGCTAGAGCTCTCATATATGGCATGTAGTATCATCTAGTGGCCCTCTACCAAAATACTTCAAATAATGGCCCTAGTGTTGAAAATGGCCCTATGTTGTGGGTTCTCAGATTTCGCATAGAGATAAAGAAGGAAATCTGTAAAAATCTTCTTGTCCCAAACCTTAAGGGCTAGAGCTTTCATATTTGGCATGTAGCATCATCTAGTGGCCCTCTACCAAAATACTTCAAATAATGGCCCTAGTGTTGAAAATGGCCCTATGTTGTGGGTTATCGCATTTCACATAGAGATAAAGAAGGAAATCTTTAAAAATCTTCTTGTCCCAAACCATAAGGGCTAGAGCTCTCATATATGGCATGTAGTATCATCTAGTGGCCCTCTACCAAAATACTTCAAATAATGGCCCTAGTGTGGAAATTGGCCCTATGTTGTGGGTTCTCGGATTTCACATAGAGATAAAGAAGGAAATCTTTAAAAATCTTCTTGTCCCAAACCGTAAGGGCTAGAGCTTTAATATATATGGCATGTTGCATCATCTAGTGACCCTCTACCAAAATACTTCAAATTATGGCCCTGGTGTTAAAAGTTGACCCTATGTTGTGGGTTCTCGGATTTCACATAGAGATAAAGAAGGAAATCTTTAAAAATCTTCTTGTCCCAAACCATAAGGGCTAGAGCTTTCATATTTGGCATGTAGCATTATGGTGTTGAGCTGAGTTGCATTTCAGGTGAGCGATTTAGGACCATCATGGTCCTCTTGTTTAAAATTTTGTCGTTTGGTAGAGAGTTAAAAAAGTAGGTTGAGGAGACACATCCTAGAAAAAGCTTTACTCATGAAAGTTTGGTAGAATGTTTATTTTGATATCTCAGAAAAGATTCAAAATGGGTTGTGTTGGGTCGAAAAGGTTTGGGTGAGCGACTTAAGGCGACCATGGCCCTCTTGTTTCCTTTTCATACAAAGTTTTCAGGATGTTTTTTTTTTCCTTGGGTTACCAAATTGAAGATATTTAGAGACCATAATTTAATTGTTTTTCAAATGATAGTATTTGTGTTTAATTAGGTAGAAAACATTGTGGGAAAAGGAGAAAATGCTGGTTACCAGCATTTTCCTCTTTTTCCCACATTGTTTTCAATAGGCTTCCTTTTTAGGAGTCATTAAAACTGGGGATTGTGTGGTCAAAGGTTAATAGAGCCGCAAGCTGTTACACAAGAAAAGAATGGATGAAGGAAAGTTTGTGTACAACATTGATTTCTGATCAGACAGCTGTTTTTAAGGGACACACCTGTTTACAGTGTTGCAACCTTGTTGTAATTAATTCAGATTAACCTTTTACCTCACAATCTCGAGTTTTAATGACCCCCCAAAAAGGAAGTCTTTGGAAAACATCCTAGAAAAAGAAGAAAATGCTGATAACCAGCATTTTCTCCTACCGCAATCTTTTCTGCCCAAATTATATCATTTGACCCACATTTGAATTGTCGTCTGCAAATGCTACCAATTTGGAAAAGTCTCCTGAAAAAGAAGCTTTTTGAAAACACTTTGGAAAATGAATAAAATGCTGGTAACCAGTATTTTCACTTTCTCCCACAATGTTTTCTACCCTACATAAGACAAATTACATTTGACCCACATTTGAATTGTTGTCTGCAAATGCTACCAAGTTGGAAAAGTCTCCTGAAAAAGAAGCTTTTTGAAAACACTTTGGAAAATGAATAAAATGCTGGTAACCAGTATTTTCACTTTCTGCCACAATGTTTTCCACCCTACATAAGACAAATTACATTGTTTAAGCCACATTTGAATTGTCGTCTGCAAATACTTTCAATTTGGAAAAGTCTGCATATCTGTCATGTGGAAAGGAGTTAAAAATCATGATATAGAATGTCTGAGCACATAACTCATTACCACACAATCCCAACTTTTAACAACCCTGAGAAAGAAGCCTTTTGAAAATATTGTGGGAGAAAAATACTGGTAAGCAGCATTTTCTACCATTTCAAAGATTGAAATTATCATTTGGGTCACATTTAATTTGTCATCTGCAAACGCTTTCAATTTGGACATGTCTAAAATTTTTTTGTCTGATAACATGTTATTTAACCCATTACCACACAATCCCGACTTTTAATGACTCTGAGAGAGGAGCCTTTTGAAAACATTGTGGGAAAAGGAGAAAATGCTGGTAACCAGCATTTTCTCCTTTTCCCGCAATGTTTTCACTTTTTAAGCTACACTTAATTTGTCGTCTGCAAATGCTTTCAAGTTGCTACAGTCTAAAATTTTGTCTTATGGTAAAGGGTTAACTCTTTACTAAACGACAAATTTTTGGACCAGTCCAAATTGAAAGCATTTGCAGATGACAAAAGAAAGTTGACTCAAAAATTGAAATTTGTTATTGTAAGGGTAGTAAACATTGTGAGAAAAGGCTTATTTCTCAGGGTCGTTAAAAGTCAGGATTGTGTGGTAAAAGGTTAAGCAAATAAAGATCAAGATCAATATGTATAGAATGTACATTTGGAAATTTGATGGACATGTCTATATCGTGAGATTCTAGGGACAGAATGGCCGTCACTTTCTTTTGATTGAAAATATCTGTCAAACCAGTAACCCAGCACTAGTTAAATACATGTGAGCCATACTCTGTGAAAAGGGGCTTTAATGTATCTGCAAAAAAATACTGACCCAAGCTGACCTGGATCAAAACTTTTGGCTATCGGTCAATTTTCTGCAAGTTAAAGGACCAATCTACCTCATCAGAGCTCCAGAAAGAGGGAGTGATTTTGATTTCAAATTTGAAAATATTAATTATTCTCCACTAAACCCTATGTTATGAGTACTCATTAGAATCATCTCATCGAGACAGTTCTAATGAGTACCCACAACATAGGGTTTGGAAGAGAAATAATGGATTTAGAATACCATCACTCCATTTTATCTGGAGCTCTGCTCATGATTGTCAGTTTTTTGATAAAAAAGGTTTTTTATAGATCTCAATTGCATGATGACTTGCTTGGTATAATGCATCGCAGAGATGCATTAACCCACATTTTGCCAGAGCACAAGTCATTTCCATATTTCAAGGGTCTTGCTGAAGACAGCTTAAAAGAGCATGGTACAAGGAGGAGAAATTGCTGGAAACAAGCAATTGCTCTTTTTTTCCAATAATATTTTTCTACACAAAAAGTTTATGGCAATATTGATCCTTCAAATTTTTGTTGTTTGTGTGATGTCATTAACTTACTTATTTTTGGGTGGTTCTAACCCTTAGGCTGCTAAGCCCAACTCACCGATCTTTTGTGGACAGTGTAGATCAAGATCAGACTGCACAGATTTTCGTCTCCCAAAGCTAACTTTGAGATAGCAATATTTGGGTTTTTACTATCAACTTGAAGGCTTCATTTTAGTTATATAGCAGGATAAGGGTTACATTAGCCAGGACTTCTGTAAACTAATAATTTGTCTGTTTTGTATTACAGGAGCTCAACCAGTCAACAACAGTGAAAAGGGTGAAGACATGCCAACAGCATTGGCAGACCATATATCTAAGCTAGTTCTTAGCAAGTTTGCAGCATTGACAGATGGGCTGAAGAGTCAGTATGCAAAACGTAAGGTGATGGCAGGTGTTGTCATGATGAAGGACGAAGAGTTTTCCACTGCAAAGGTGATTTGTGTCACAACAGGCACAAAATGTATCAATGGAGAGTATTTGAGTCATGAAGGCTTATCAGTAAATGACTTTCATGCCGAAATTCTGGCTCGTAGAGCCATGCTCAGGTTCTTTTATTCCCAACTAGATTTGATTGTATCTGCTGATCCGGATAAAGCAGCCACTTCAATATTTGAGAAGTATGAGGATGAATCTAAATACCAAGTCAAGGAAGGTTATAAATTCCATCTATATATTAGTACAGCCCCTTGTGGAGATTCCAGGATTTTCTCCCCTCATGAACCCAAAACAGGAGCAACCCCAGAGGCAGGGGACAAGCACCCCAATAGGAAAGCTCGTGGACAGCTGAGGACCAAAATTGAATCTGGAGAAGGGACAATTCCTGTGAAGTCTTCATCTGGGATTCAAACCTGGGATGGGGTGATGCAAGGGGAAAGACTTCTAACCATGTCCTGCAGTGACAAGATTGCTCGATGGAACCTGCTGGGAATACAAGGTGTGTATAACACTGCCTTTCTGTTACTCATCTGTTTAGCCCTTTACCAGACGACAGAATTTAGCCTGGCCCAAATTGAAAGCATTTGCAGATGATAAATGTTACTCAAAACATAAAATTTGTCTGTCATAGGGAAGAAAACCTTTTGGGAACAAGAGAAAATGCTGGTTACAAGTATTTTCTCCTTTTCCCACAGTGTTTTCAAAAGCCTTCTTTCTCAGGGGTATTAAAAGTCGGCATTGTGTGGCAGAGGGTTAACTCTCTACCAAGCAACAAAATTGTAGACCTGTCCAGATGAGAGTACTTGCAGGTGATAGGGTATCTAGGCTTCAAATGATGAGATTTGGAAAGGTAAGAAACAATCTGGGAAATGGAGAAAATGCTGTTTACCAACATTTTGTCATTTTCCCACAAAGTTTTCAAAAGCTTTCTCCATCAGAGTTGTGAAAATTTGGAACAATCCTAATTTTTAATAACAACAAAGAAAAAGGCTTTTAGAAACATTCTGGGGGATAAAAGGAAATGTTGATGACCACTCTTTCAAAGACAATTCTCATCAGTTAGGCCACATCTAATTTTTAACTCCACTAGCCAAAGGCCAGCAAGCTTATGTCATGGGCATGCTTATGTCATGGCTCTGTGTTCGTCCTGTGTCATTCTGCGCTTGGGTTAACTTAAACTTCAAAATTCTTCTTCTATGAAACTACCAATCCAATTTTAACGTCATGGAAGTAATCCATGGCCCTCTTAAGATTTTTAGAAAGAATTTGATTCCAGTGAAAACTCAAGTTGCCATAGCAACAAAACTTAACAATATTGAAAATCTTTAAAAATCTTCCTTGCTGAAGCCATTAGGCCTAGGTCTACTGAATTCGGCAAGTAGCATCATCTAAAAGACTGCTTCCAAAAATCTTCAAATTAAAGCCCTGGGGTAAAAAATGGCCCTGCCTAGGGGCTTACAAACTGAAAATAAAAAAAATCCTAGTTCGCAACAGTAAGGTCTACGTCTACAAACTTTTGCTTGCAGTTCCTTCAAATGGACTTGTAGCAAAATTGTGAAAACTATAGCCCTGGAATCAACCCTGGGGGTAACAAATTTTACAAAAGCTTATACAGAGCACACTTCAAAAATCTTCTGTATTACACAAACTCAATAATTATGACTTAACCCTTTACCAGATAACAAAATTTTAGATTAATTCAATTTGTAATCACTTTCAGCCGAAAAATGAAATTTGCACATGAATGACACTTGAGTAGACTTGCTTGTATTCACTGATATCATCTTTGCATTTGAAAAATATAGGACTTCTTTTGGACAGCTTTACTATTTTTAGCTCACCTGAGCACGAAGTGCTCATGGTGAGCTATTGTGATCGTGCTGTGTCCGTCGTCCGTCGTGCGTCGTCCGTCGTCAACTTTTTAGCTTGTGTACACTCTAGAGGCCACATTTTCAGTCTGATCCTCATGAAACTTGGTCAGAATGTTTGTCTTGATAAAATCTCGGACGAGTTCGAAATTGGGTCATGTGGGGTCAAAAACTAGGTCACTAGGTCAAATCTTAGAAAAACCTTGTGTACGCTCTAGAGGCCACATTTTCAGCCAGATACTTGTGAAATTTGGTCAGAATGTTTGTCTTCATAAAATCTCGGACGAGTTTGAAATTGGGTCATGTGGGGTCAAAAACTAGGTCACTAGGTCAAATCTTAGAAAACATTGTGTACGCTCTAGAGGCCACATTTTCAGTCTGATCTTCATGAAATTTGGTCAGAATGTTTGTCTTGATAAAATCTTGAAAGATTTCGAAATTGGGTCACGTGGGGTCGAAAACTAGTTCACTAGGTCAAATCTTAGAAAAAGCTTGTGTACACTCTAGAGGCCACATTTTCAGTCTGATCCTCATGAAACTTGGTCAAAATGTTTGTCTTGATAAAATCTCGGACAAGCACAAAGTTAGGTCATGTGGGGTCAAAAACTAGGTCACTAGGTCAGATCTTAGAAAAACCTTGTGTATGCTCTAGAGGCCACATTTTCAGTCAGATACTTGTGAAATTTGGTCAGAATGTTTGTCTTGATAAAATCTCAGTCGAGACCGAAATTGGGTCATGTGGGGTCAAAAATTAGGTCACTAGGTCATATCTTAAGAAAACCTTGTGTGCGCTCTAGACACCCCATTTTAGTCAGATACTTGTGAAAGTCAGTCAGAATGTTTGTCTTGATAAAATCTAGGATTAGTTTGAAATTGGATCATGTGGGGTCAAAAACTAGGTCACTAGGTCAAATCTTAGAAAAACCTTGTGTGTGCTCTAGAGGCCACATTTTCAGTCAGATACTTGTAAAACTTGGTCAGAATGTTTGTCTTGATAAAATCTCGCACAAGTTAAAAAATGGGTCATCTTGGGTCAAAAACTAGGTCACTAGGTCAAATCTTACAGAAACCTTGTGTGAGCTCCAAAGGCCACATTTTGAGTCGGATACTTTTGAAACTTGGTCAGAATGTTTGTCTTGATAAAATTCGGACAAGTTTGAAATTGGATCATGTGGGGTCAAAAACTAGGTCACTAGGTCAAATTAAAGAAATGCCTTGTGGGTACTCTAGAGGCCATATTTTTCGCTCAATTGACTTGAAAATTGGTCAAAATGTTTTTCTTAATTAAATCTCAGAAAACTTGAAATTGGGTCACCCAGAGTCATAAAGTAGGTCACTAGGTCAAATTAAAGAAATACCTTGTGGACACTCTAGAGGCCACATTTTTCGCTCAATTGACTTGAAAATTGGTCAAAACATTTGTCTTAATTAGATCTTAGATAAGTTTGAAATTTGGTCACCTGGGGTCATTTTGCCTATTGGCTCAGGTGAGTGATCCAGGGCCATCATGGCCCTCTTGTCTCTATAAAACTTTTTTGCAGTACAGACATGATTTAGTGTCTCTGTCAATGCTTTTTAATTGCATTATGCATTTATTTAAAAGGAAGTGGAGTGATACGGGGCAATTATGGCCCTCTTGTTCATCTGAAAGTGTTGTCAATTGGTGAAGGTCTCAGACTTCTATGTTTTTTAAAGATTTTTCGATGTTTGATAAAGAAAATTTTAAATTTTGGAGTATCAACTTTTTAGTTCACCTGAGCACGAAGTGCTCATGGTGAGCTATTGTGATCGTGCTGTGTCAGTCGTGCGTCGTCCATCGTGCGTTGTCAACTTTTTACCTTGTGTACGCTCTAGAGGCCACATTTTCAGTCCGATCCTCATGAAACTTGGTCAGAATGTTTGTCTTGATAAAATCTCGGACAAGTTCGAAATTGGGTCATGTGGGGTCAAAAACTAGGTCACTAGGTCAAATCTTCGAAAAACCTTGTGTATGCTCTAGAGACCACATTTTCAGTCAGATACTTGTGAAATTTGGTCAGAATGTTTGTCTTGATAAAATCTCGGATGAGTTTGAAATTGGGTCATGTGGGGTCAAACACTAGGTCACTAGGTCAGATCTTGGAAAAACCTTGTGTACGCTCTAGAGGCCACATTTTCAGTCAGATACTCGTGAAACTTGGTCTGAATGTTTGTCTTGATAAAATCTGGGACAAGTTCGAAATTGGGTCATATGGAGTCAAAAACCAGGTCACTAGGTCAAATCTTTGAAAAACCTTGTGTACACTCTAGAGGCCACATTTTCAGTCCAATCCTCGTGAAACTTGGTCAGAATCTTTGTCTTGATCAAATCTGGGACGAGTTCGAAATTGGGTCATGTGGGGTCAAAAACTAGGTCACTAGGTCAAATCTTCAAAAAACCTTGTGTATGCTCTAGAGACCACATTTTCAGTCAGATACTTGTGAAATTTGGTCAGAATGTTTGTCTTGATAAAATCTCGGACGAGTTTGAAATTGGGTCATGTGGGGGTCAAAAACTAGGTCACTAGGTCAGATCTTGGAAAAACCTTGTGTACGCTCTAGAGGCCACATTTTCAGTCCGATGCTCGTGAAACCTGGTCAGAATGTTTGTCTTGATCAAATCTGGGATGAGCCTTAAATTGGGTCATGTGGGGTCAAAAACTAGGTCACTAGGTCCAATCTTCGAAGAACCTTGTGTATGCTCTAGAGACCACATTTTCAGTCAGATACTTGTGAAATTTGGTCAGAATCTTTGTCTTGATCAAATCTGGGACGAGTTCGAAATTGGGTCATGTGGGGTCAAAAACTAGGTCACTAGGTCAAATCTTCAAAAAACCTTGTGTATGCTCTAGAGACCACATTTTCAGTCAGATACTTGTGAAATTTGGTCAGAATGTTTGTCTTGATAAAATCTCGGACGAGTTTGAAATTGGGTCATGTGGGGGTCAAAAACTAGGTCACTAGGTCAGATCTTGGAAAAACCTTGTGTACGCTCTAGAGGCCACATTTTCAGTCCGATGCTCGTGAAACCTGGTCAGAATGTTTGTCTTGATCAAATCTGGGATGAGCCTTAAATTGGGTCATGTGGGGTCAAAAACTAGGTCACTAGGTCCAATCTTCGAAGAACCTTGTGTATGCTCTAGAGACCACATTTTCAGTCAGATACTTGTGAAATTTGGTCAGAATGTTTGTCTTGATAAAATCTCGGACGAGTTCGAAATTGGGTCATGTGGGGTCAAAAACTAGGTCACTAGGTCAGATCTTGGAAAACCCTTGTGTACGCACTAGAGGCCACATTTTCAGTCAGATACCTGTGAAATTTGGTCAGAATGTTTGTCTTGATAAAATCTGAGACGAGTTTGAAATTGGGTCATATGGGGTCAAAAACTAGGTCACTAGGTCAAATCTTCGAAAAACTTTGTGTATGCTCTAGAGGCCACATTTTCAGTCCGATCCTCATGAAACTTGGTCAGAATGTTTGTCTTGATAAAATCTGGGACGTGATTGAAATTGGTTCATATGGGGTCAAAAACTAGGTCACTAGGTCAGATCTTCGAAAACCCTTGTGTATGCACTAGAGGCCACATTTTCAGTCCAGTCCTCATGAAACTTGGTCAGAATGTTTGTCTGGATAAAATCTCGGACGAGTTTGAAATTGGGTCATGTGGGGTCAAAAACTAGGTCATTAGGTCAAATCTTCGAAAAATCTTGTGTACGCTCTAGAGGCCACATTTTCAGTCAGATACTTGTCAAATTTGGTCAGAATGTTTGTCTTGATGAAATCTGGGACGAGTTCAAAATTGGGTCATGTGGGGTCAAAAACTAGGTCACTAGGTCAGATCTTCGAGAAACCTTGTGCACGCCATAGAGGCCACATTTTCAGTCAGATACTTGTGAAATTTGGTCAGAATGTTTGGCCTATTGACTCAGGTGAGCGATCCAGGGCCATCATGGCCCTCTTGTTTGTGTTTGTCAGAATTTTGTTCATTTTCAAAAAACCTAAGAATCTGTCATATTTAAGGGCGACTCACTGACCTTTTTGCAGACTGTAATTCAAGATCAGATTGCACATACTGTGCAGTTTGATCTTGGACCTACACTGTCTGCTAAAAAGATATTTTTCTCTAAAAAAGTAAGTTTGTAATAGTATTATTGGGTTTTTACTATTTGAAAGTTTTTTTGATAGTTTTTTTTAACTTATTCAGCAGGATAAGGTTTAAAAATAGAAGTATTAGAAATAATAGGCATCAGGTTCTCCTTTTTTTTTTTGGACAGAAATTTGGACAGAAAGGCCATCATACACACTCATATTTACATATGTTGCTCGCCACTTCAGTATTATATTGGTGAATGGGAGTGTCCTCGGGCAAGGCACAGCAGAGCCCAAACTTTTTACTGATGAAACCTAGTATACATGTACGTAACTAAGCAATCACAGAAATAGAAGTTACCCTTTTACCAACATGGCCATGTGGAATACATTATGGAAAAAGAAGAAAATGTTCTTCTTCCAAAATGTTGAACTTGTTTAACTGTACTTCACGAAAAATGTTAGGCTTGCCCAAATTAAAAGCATTTGCAGACAATAACTGTTGCAACAATAATTAGATTCGTCTTTGAAAGGGCAGAAAGCTGGTAACCAGCATTTTCTCCTTTTCCTACAATGCTGTCAAAAGCCTTCTTCTTCAGGGTTGTTAAAACATGGGATTATGTAGTAAAAGGTTAAAGACCAATCAAGTCGTTAACCATTTACCACACAATCCCGAATCTTAACGACCCTGAGGAACAAGCCCTTTGAAAACATAGTGGGCAAAGGAGAAAATGCTGGTAAACAGCATTTTCTCCTTTTCCCACAATATTTTCTACCCTATTAAAGACAAATTCCATCATTTGAGCCACATTTAAACTGTCATCTGCAAATGCTTTCAATTTGGACAAATCTACATTTTTGTCATGTGGTAAAGAGTTAAGTCATACTTCCTGTAGTCCTCATTGGTTGGGATGTTATGGGTTTGCCCAGTACTATACAATATTGAAGTATTATATATTCCTTCAGTAGTAGCCACTCATATTTTGTGATCACAGTGGGATGAGAGGCAATCGCATATACCTAACAATTTCTACATGTTCTACATTTCATTTCTTTCTAGCGTTCTGCAACGGTAGGGATTTTAGTACATTGTATCAATGAATCAGAAAAACGTATTGTAGGACTTCGTCCATTTCGAATTTGAGAATTGAGGTCCATATTTACAGACCATTCTTGAATACATCCTTAGTCTTATAAGAATTTTCTAAATTTGAAAGTAACTGAGCTTCTGATGGGCTAAGCTAGATGATTCAGCCAATCAGAAGTTGTTACTTTTTCAGTCTAGAATTAGACTAAGAATGCTCTTAAGAATGGTTGATAAATTTGGGCCAAAATTGGTCTTGAGTGCATTTGTTTCATTTCTGTTTTAAAGTATCCCCTATTTCTACAAGTTTATGGGAAAATGGCCCCCTGTCTGGGTAACACTCAGGCAGAACAAGATTTTTCTTTGTAGCTGGATATGATGAATAATCCAATGAATAAATAGTAGTTTGCAGTTGGTCAGAATGGTGGACATGTAAATTCAGGGAGCCACTGCATGCTTTTTTATTAGCTCACTTGAGCACAGAGTGCTCAAGCTGAGCCTTTGTGATCGTGCTGTGTCAGGCATGCGTTGTGCTGTCATCAACATTTACCTTGTGTGCACTCAAGAGGCCACATTTTCTGCCCAATCCTAATGAAACGAGGTCAGAATGTTTGTCTTGATAAAATCTCGGACAAGTTTGAAATTGGGTCATGTCGGCTTAAAAAGTAGGTCCCTGGGCCAAATCTTTGAAAAACCTAGTGTGCTCTCTAGAGGCCACATTTTCAGTCTGATAATCATGAAACTTGGTCAGAATGGTTGTCTTGATAAAATCTTGGACATGTTTGAAATTGGGTCACGTCGGGTCAAAAAGTAGGTCACAGGGCCAAATCTTAGGAAAACTTTTCAGGCTAATACTCAAGAAACTTGGTCAGAATGTTTGTGGAGAAGAAATTTTGGAAAAGAATGATATTGAGTCTCGCCAGGTCATAAAGTAGGTCATGGGGCCATATCTTAGAAAAACCTTGTGTGCACTGAAGAGGCCACATTTTGAGCCTGATTCAAAATTCAAAAATGGGCTAAATTAGTTAAAAAAGTAGATCACTTACACACATGCGTTTTACATCATCATGGCCAGGATCTTTTCAGCCTTATCAATCCTGGATGACCTTACTCAGGTGAGTGCTTTAGGGTCAATGACCCTTTCGTGTCATATGCACATTAATTTTATGGCACCAGTATTCA
This sequence comes from Tridacna gigas, assembly GCA_945859785.2. Lineage (NCBI taxonomy): Eukaryota > Metazoa > Mollusca > Bivalvia > Cardiida > Cardiidae > Tridacna > Tridacna gigas. Next base: position 58,449,850 of record OX244035.2, read on the forward strand.
CTTTTAGCTCCACTGGCCAAAGGCCAGTGAGTTTATGTCATGGCCCTGTGTCTGTCATGCATGGGTATGTCTTTGTGTGCATTAACATTTATTTCAAACATCTTCTCCGAAACTACCCATCCAATTTTGATGAAACTTTACAGAAATGATCTTGCCATGATTTTCTTCAAAATCATATTTCTTCAAATCAAATTCCAATAAAAACTCTGGTTGCCATGACAACAAAACTGCAACATATTAAAAATCTGTAGAAATCTTGTTGTCCGAAAGCATTAGGGCTAGGGCTACCAATTTGGTATGTAACATCATCTAGTGAACTTGCACCAGATTTCTTGAAATGATAGCCCTGGGGTCAAAATTGGCCCAACCCAGGGGGTTACAAGTTTTACATGGGCTTATAAAGTGAAAACTTTAAAAGTCATCCTGTTCCAGCCCATAGGGTATGGGGCTACCAAATTTGGCATGTAGCATGTAGCTTTATTTAGTGGACCCCTACTAAGGTTGCTGAAATTATGGCCCTGGGATCAATATTGACCCATCCCAGGGGTCACAAGTTTTACATGGGCCTCTGGAAACATAAAAAATCTTCTTGTTCTTAATCATAAGGCCTAGGGCTACCAAATTTTGCATGCAGCTTCATTGAGTAGACTTCTACCAAGACTGTCCCAATCATAGCCCTGGGCTCAGTATATGCCCCACCCAGGGGTCAAAATTTTTACATGGGCTTATACACTGAATACACTGAAAACTAAATGAATCTTCTGGTTCCAAATCTAGGATCTGAGATCTAGGTTTATCAAAACTTGCATGTAGCTTCATCTAGTTGACAACAAAATTTTAGACCAGTCCGAATTGAAAGCGTTTGCAGATGACAAAATAAGTATGGCTCAAAAATAGAACCAGTCCGAATTGAAAGCATTTGCAGACAAAAAAAATAAGTTTAGCTCAAAAATAGAAATTTGTTTTGGGAAGGGCCGAAAACATTGTTGGAAAAGGAGAAAATGCTGGTTACCGGCATTTTCTCCTTTTCCCACAATGTTTTCAAAAAGCATCTTTCTCAGGTTTGTTGAAAGTTGGGATTGTTTGGTAAAGGTTTAAACGAGTTTACCCTTCACCAAACAGTCTGATGTCTATGCTAGAAGGCAAAAATTTACTGATCCAAATTGAAAACATGTGCAGATGACTGACTAAAGGCCTCTGGAAAATCTGAAATTTGTCTGGTTACCAGCATTTTCTCCTTTTCCTACAATGTTTTGAAAAGCCTTTTTTCTTCAAGGTTGTCAAAATTGGGATTGTGTGGAAAAGAGTCAAGCAGTGGTAGTGTCCAGCAAGCATTTCAATGTTTTTCCACCACTCTTTTACCCTCTCAAGAACAAATCCTATCTATTGAGCCACATTTGTTTTCTGCAAAAGGTTTCAAAATGGTTAGGTAAAAAATTTGGCTTTCTGCTTTAAGTTATTGATAAGTTGTCTCTTTCATCATTTTTTTTCATATTTTTGCTTTTTACAAAGTTGTCATTCTGTGAATGTGTTGTAGGAAGAGGAAAACACTTAAATATTTACTAAATGGCTTGTCCAAATTGTAAGTGTTTGCTGGCGACAGATTAAGTGTGGCTCAAATGGTGAGATGTGTCTTTGAAATTTGGAAGGGTAGAAACAGAAAAACCTCCTCTATTAGGGTCATCAAAACTCGAGATCATGTGGTAAAGGATTAACTCTTTACCACACAATCCCGACTTTTAACGACCCTGAGGAGGAAGGCTTTTGAAAACATTGTGGGAAAAGGAGAAAATGCTGGTAACCAGCATTTTCTCCTTTTCCCACAATGTTTTCTACCATTCCTAAAACAAATTTCAATTTTTGAGTTATATTTATTTTGTTGTCTGCAATTGCTTTCAGTTTAGACCAGTCTAAAATTTTGTTGTTTGGTAAAGGATTAACATTTCTGTGTTCTATTTTGCAGGTGCTCTCCTGAGTCACTTCATCAAACCTGTCTACTTTGATACACTCATTCTAGGATCTCTGTACCACTCTCAACACCTGGCCAGGGCTGTCTATGGCAGGCTGGAAAACCTTAAAGAAGTAATCAAGCCATTTATTATACATAAGCCAAACCTGAGTGGAATTTCAAATCCTGAGGAAAGACAATTGGGAAAAGCTCCCAACTTTGCTGTCAACTGGAGTGTCGGGGACCAGAAGTTTGAAGTCTTGAGCACACAGACTGGAAAAATGGAGTCTGGCTCAGAATCCACACTTTGCAAGAAGAATATGTTTATGAGGTTTATAAAGTTAGCACAGAAAATGCCTCTCTCACAGACTGATGGTTTTGCAGGTTTGACGTATACAGAATGCAAAGCCCTAAACACAGCCTATCAGACCAACAAGGAGAAACTTGTACAGCATTTCATAGATTCTGGGCTTGGTCGGTGGGTGAAAAAACCTCTAGAGCAGGATCAGTTTAGCCTGGAATTAGAGGTGAAGAAGGAAGAAGGTGTAAAAGTAAAGGCAGAACAACTAGTGTAGTCTGAAATAGGTTGCTAGCTAAACTGAAAATGTACAGTTATGTCTGACATTAACTCTGACTAGCTCACGTGAGCGAAAATTGCTCAAGATGGGCTTTTGTGATTATGCTGTGTCCGTCAAACATCTTCCATCTTTAAACTTTTAACTTGTGTACACTTCAAAGGCTACGTTTTCAGTCCAGTATGCATGAAACATGCTCAGAATTTTTGTCTTGATGACATTGGCCCAAGTGAGCAATTTAAGGCCACCATTGCCTTCATGTTGTATCTGATCTTTACACTCAGTACATTTAAAAATGCAACACTAGCTGTAAGTTGAAAATCAGCTGGCAAAGAACAGGTTTTGATCAAATTTACTTTTTAGCTCACTGTGAGCACAAAGTGCTCAAGGTGGGCTGTTATGATCGCCCTATGTCCGTCGTCCGTCAACAATTTCTTTAAACATCTTCTTCTCCTAAACCACTTGGCCAATCTTGATGAAACTTGGCAGGGATGTTCCTTGGGTGAAGCTCTACCAAAGTTGTTCAAAGAATTGAATTCCACCCATAAGTCTGGTTGCCATGGCAACAAAAAGAAAAAAAATGCAAAATCTTTGAAAATCTTCTTCTCTGAAACTAGAAGGCGCAGAGCTTTGATATTTGGTATGTAGCATCTCCTAGTGGACCTCTACCAAGTTTGTTCATATGATGTCCCTGGGGTCAAAACTGGCCCCTGCCCAGGGGTCACAAGTTTGAACATAGGAACAAAGAAGGAAAACTTTAAAAATCTTCTTATCTGAAACTTGAAGGTGTAGAGCTTTGATATTTGGTATGTAGCATCTCCTAATGGACCTCTACCAAGTTTATTCATATGATGTCCCTGGGGTCAAAACTGGCCGCGCCCTGGGGGTCAGAAGTTTGAACATAGGAACAAAGAAGAAAAATTTTAAAAATCTTCTTATCTGAAACTTGAAGGTGTAGAGCTTTGATATTTGGTATGTAGCATCTCCTAGTGGACCTCTACCAAGTTTGTTCATATGATGTCCCTGGGGTCAAAACTGGCCGCGCCCCGGGGGTCAGAAGTTTGAACATAGGAACAAAGAAGGAAAACTTTAAAATCTTCTTCTCTGAAACTTGAATGCGTAGAGCTTTGATATTTGGTATGTAGCATCTCCTAGTGGACCTCTACCAAGTTTGTTCATATGATGTCCCTGGGGTCAAAACTGGCCCCGCCCTGGGGGTCACAAGTTGGAACATAGGAACAAAGAAGGAAAATTTTAAAAATCTTCTTCTCTGAAACTTGAAGGCGTAGAGCTTTTATATTTGGTATGTAGCGTCTCCTAGTGGACCTCTACCAAGTTTGTTCATATGATGTCCCTGGGGTCAAAACCGGCCCCGCCCCGGTGGTCAGAAGTTTGAACATAGGAACAAAGAAGGAAAACTTTAAAAATCATCTTCTCTGGAACTGGAAGGTGTAGAGCTTTGATATTTGGTATGTACCATCTTCTAGTGGACCTCTACCAAGTTTGTTCATATGATGCCCTTGGGGTCAAAACTGGCCCTCCCCCGAGGGTCACAAGTTCGAACACAGGAACAGAGAAGGAAAACTAAAAAAATCTTCTTCTCTGAAACCGAAAGGTGTAGTGCTTTGATATTTGGTATGTTGCATCTCATAGTGGACCTCTACCAAGTTTGTACATATGATGTCCCTGGGGTCAAAACTAGCCCCGCCCTAGGGGTCACAAGTTCAAACATAGGAACAAAGAAGGAAAACTTTAAATTTCTTTTTCTCTTAAATGGGAAGGTGTAGAGCTTTTATATTTGGTATGTAGCATCTCCTAGTGGACTTCTACCAAGTTTGTTCCAAGGATGCTGCTTGGGTGAAAACTGGCCCAGCCAGGGGGTTCACAAGTTCGAACATAGGAACAAAGATGGAAAACTTTAAAATTCTTCTTTGAAACTGGAAGGCGTAGAGCTTTGATACTTGGTATGTAGTGATTCTCTTCTAAGTTTGTTTGCCCATCTAAGCACAACAAGTTCATTGAGCTCAGAATTGGGTCATCTTGGGTCATAAACTAGGTCACTAGGTCAAATTAAAGAAATACCTTGTTGACACTCTCGAGGCCACATTATTTGACTCAATTGCCTTGGAAATTGGTCAGAAAGTTTGTCTTTATAAAATCTCACATAAGTCTGAATTTGGGTCAACTGGGGTCATAAACTAGGTCACTGAGTCAAATTAAAGAAATACCTTGTTTGCACTCTGGAGGCCACATTTATTGCTCAAATGACCTGAAATTTGGCCAGAATGTTTGTCTTGATGAAATACCAGATGAGTTTGGATTTTGGTCAACTGGAACCATAAACTAGGTCACTAGGTTAAAATAAAGAAATACCTTATGGGCACTCTAGAGGCCACATTATTTGCTCAATTGCCTTGAAAATTGGTCAGAATGTTTGTCCTTATGAAATCTCACACGAGTCTAAATTTGGGTCAACTGGGGTCATAAACTAGGTCACTTGGTCAAATTAAAGAAATACCTAGTGGGCACTCTAGAGGCCACATTCTTTGCTTAATTGCCTTGAAAATTGGTCAGAATGTTTGTCTTTATAAAATCTCACATGAGTCTAAATTTGGGTCAACTGGGGTCATAAACTAGGTCACTTGGTCAAATTAAAGAAATACCTAGTGGGCACTCTAGAGGCCACATTTATTATTCAGTTGATTTGAAAATTGGTTAAAATGTTTCTTTTGATAAAGTCCAAGACCAGTTCAAATTTGGGTCATAATCTAGGTCACTAGGTCAAATTAAAGAAATACTTTTTAGGGCACTCTAGAGGCTACATTTTTTGCTCAACTGACTTGAAAATTGGTCAGAATGTTTGTCTTCATGAAATATGAGTTTTAAATTGGGTCACCTGGGGTCATAAACGAGGTCACTTGGTCAAATTAAAGAAATACCTTTAAGGCACTCCACTCAGGTGAGCGATCCAGGGCCATCATGGCCCTCTTGTTTTTTAAATGTAATTTATTGTAATTACTTGTTGTAATTCACAAAATTCTGGTAAATGTTGTAAGATTTTCAAATGGAAAATTATACAAAAAGTTCTTTACCGCAAATTAAAAAGTCAAATGATTAAATTGAGTATGGCCAGTCCTTGCATTTCTAAGGTAAGGAACTTTTTGTATCATTTTCTATTTCCCGTTTTTAAATGTACCAAGTGTATTTGAATGCTGTCTTATCTTGATCTTCATTGTCTTCAAAAAGATCTAAAGGTTGGTGAATCACATAATTCTATACCAATGAAATCCTAGACTTGTCGAAATTGAAAACATTTGCAGATGACAAATTAACCCTTTCCCAAACACGCCCTGGTTTTCACGTGTCTGCAGTACAAGTCTTTTGAAAACACTGTGGGAAAAGGAGAAATTGCTCGTTACGAGCAATTTCTCCTTTTCCCACAGTGTTTTCTACCCTTTTTGATAACTTTCTGCCATTTTCATCAAATTTAAAATTGTCGTCTGCAAACTCTTTCAATTTGGACCAGTCCAAAATTTGTCGTTTGGGAAAGGGTTAAATGTTGTGCAAAAAATGAAACCGTTAATACTGTTATGAAACGGTAGAAAACATCAGGTTAGCATCATCTTTTCCTTTTCCCACTATGTTTTCTACCCTACCACAGACAAGCTGCATCATTTCTGCCACATTTCATTTTTGTCTGCAAATGCTTTCAAATTGAACAAGTCTATATTTTTGTCTGTTGGCAGAGAGGTAGATAAGGACCCAGGTTGTTAAGTTAATGTAGCCACAATTTGTCTTGGTTTTTTTTTTTCCCCCAACAGATAACTGATCTTTATTTGGTTTTGGCAGATCACAATTTATTCTCATTTTTTTTTTCCCTTGAAAATTTATTATAGGTCAGAATATTAAAAAAGTTTCCCATTTTCAATTTAACACCCCCCACCTTTTGTATGATATATATCAAAATACTATGCTTTTTATGCACACATCTTTTCTTTTTTCCTTACACAATCATGCATAATTTCACCTTCTGCCACAGTCATGCTTTTCATGCACACATCTCTTTTTTTCCTTACACAATCATGCATTATTTTCACCTTCTGCCACAGTCATGCTTTCCATGCATACATCTTTTTCCTTACACAATCATGCATAATTTTCACTTTCTCTCATGGTCATGCTTTTTATGCACACATCTTTTTTCCTTACACAATCATGCATAATTTCACCTTCTGCCACAGTCATGCTTTTCATGCATACATGGCTATTCTTTACATAATCATGCATAATTTCACCATCTGCCACAGTCATGCTTTTTATGCACACATCTCCTTTTTTCCTTACACAATCATGCATTATTTTCACTTTCTGCCACAGTCATGCTTTTTATGCACACATCTTTTTTCCTTACACAATCATGCATAATTTTCACTTTCTCTCATGGTCATGCTTTTTATGCACATATCTTTTTTCCTTACATAATCATGCATAATTTCACTTCCTCTCATAGTCATGCTTTTCATGCACATATCTTTTTTCCTAGCACTATCATGTATAATTTCATCTTCTGCTATGGTCATGCTTTTCATGCACACATCTTTTCCTTTTTCCTTTCATAATCATGCATAATTTCACTTCCTCTCATGGTCATGCTTTTCATGCTTACATGGTTTTTCCTTACATAATCATGCATAATATCTCTTTCTGCCACAGTCATGCTTTTCATGCATACGTGGTTTTTCCTAACATAATCATGCATAATTTCACTTTCTGCCATGGTCAGCAAGGATCAAAGCATCATCAAACACATTCGAGCCATGCTGTGGCAAAAAAGGGGCTAAATGTATCTCCATGATGCATTTTATCAATCAAGCCATCTCATAATTATGGATCCATAAAAGCCACTTTTTTTTTTTAACAAACCAACTGAATCATGAGGTAGACTTGTTCTTGGACATACAGAAAAATGACCAATTACGAAAAGTTTCAGCCCGGTTCAGCCTGAGCGGAATGCACAGGCTGACCTGGGTTGATACTTTTTGCATATGCATTAACTCTATACCACACGACAAAATTTTAGACTGGTCCAAATTGAAAGCGTTTGCAGAGGACAAAGTACATTTGAATGAAAAATTAAAACTTGTTTTGGGAAGGGTAGAAAACATTGTAGGAAAAGGAGAAAATGCTGGTTACCAGCATTTTCTCCTTTTCCCACAATGTTTTCAAAAGGCTTCTTTCTCAGGGTCGTTAAAACTCGGGATTGTGTGGTAAAGAGTTAAGCCCCTTTTTCACAGAGCATGGCTCATTTGTTCTAATCTCACTATCAGTGTTGCATTTAGACATTTGTAAAAGTTGGCATTAGAAAACATTCTGTTAACATTAATTCTTGCGTTTGGTCATTTTTAAAAGGTGGCATTTGAAAACAATTTATTAACATCTGTTAAGATCAACTCTTGCATTTAGTCATTTATAAAAGTTGGCATTTGAAATCACTCTGTTAAGATTAACTCTCGCGTTTAGTCATTTGTAAAAGTTGGCATTAAAAAACTTTCTGTTAAGATTAACTCTGTAGCAAATGACAGCAATGTAAACTTGTCCAAATTGAAAGCGTTTGCAGATGACAATTTTAGTGGTGCTCACATTATATAATTGTTCTTTGACAGGGTAGAAACATTGTGGGAAAAGGAGAAAATTCTTTGTTACCAGTTTCTCCTTTCCCACAATGTTTTTAAAAGCCTCCTTCCTAAGGGTCGTTAAAACTCAGGAGAGTGTGGTAAAGGCTTTCTTGAAGTCACTTTTTGATGTAAACTTCAGTGGACCCCTAGAACTATGGAGAAACCATATGAGCCATGTTATGGCAGAAGGGGGCTTAACTCTTTACCAAACGACAAAATTTAAGAGTCATCCAAATTGGAAGCATTTGCAGACGACAAATTCAATGTAACTCAAAAATTGAAATGTTAGTTGGGAAGGGTAGAAAATATTGTGGGAAAAGGAGAAAATGCTGGTAACCAGCATTTTCTCCTTTTCCCACAATGTTTTCAAAAGGCTTCTTTCTCAGGGTCGTTAAAAGTCGGGATTGTGTGGTAAAGAATTAATGCATCTCCATACTCCATGGTACCAAGCAATTCACCACAGTATTATGGATTTGTAAAATCCATTTTGTCTAACAACCGACTGAATCATGAGGTAGACTGATCCTTTGACCTACCGAATATCCACCATAAGCAGAAAGTTTTGGTCCAGGTCCACCTGCGCGGACTGCACAGGCAGACCTGGGTTGATACTTTTTTGCAAATGCATTAAGCCCCCTTTTCACAAAGCATGGCTTATATGTAATTTTAGTCTAAGTTCATTTCATGGCTTCCAGAGAAAAAAAGAAACTAAAATACATCCATACATGTTAACCCTTTACCAGACGACAAAATTTTAGCCTTGTCCAAATTAAAAGCATTTGCAGACAACAATTTCAGTGTGGCTCAAATGGTGCAACTTTGCTTTGATGGGGTAGAAAACATTGTGGGAAAAGGAGAAAATACTGGTTACCAGCATTTTCTCCTTTTCCCACAATGTTTTCAAAAGGCTTCTTTCCAAGGGGCGTCAAAAGGCATCATTGTGCAGTAAAGGGTTAAGCCCTTACCACACAATAACAAGTCTTATTGACCCTGTGGAAGGAAGAAAATGCTGTTTGTTATCCATCATTTTCCCCTCTCCTACAGTGTTTTCTAACCCATCAAAGACAAATTTTTTTACATGAGTAAAAAATATTTTTCTCCTTTTCCCACGATGTTTTCAAAAGGCCTTCAGCTATTAGCTATTTTGAAACTTGCATAGTTTGCATAACCTATCAAAGACAAATTTTTTACTGGAGTAAAAACTATTTTCTCTTCCCACTATGTTTTCAAAAGGCCTCCAGCTATTAGCTATTTTGAAACTTGCATAGCTCATTTGTATTATCAAGGGATTGAACCATATTAAAAATGAAAAAAAAAATCCAGCAATTTGTTTAGGAAAAACAAGTCATCTGATGACTCCGTCTTGTTTACTCAATACAGTCCACATTATTGGTCACATTTCTTTGAAAGTTACAGGGATTGTGTAACCCTTTACCACACAATCCCCAGTTTTAATGACCCTGAGATAGAGACCTTTTGAAAACACTGGGGGAAAAGGAGAAAATGCTGGTAACCAGCATTTTCTCCATTTCCCACAATGTTTTCTACCATATCAAAGGCAAATTCCATCATTTGAATTACATTTAAATTGTCGTCATTTTGGACAAGACCTATATTTTGCTCATGTGGTAAAGGCTTGACACAATGAGAACTGCATCCCTGTCAGATTTGGCTGGATTCAAAAGAATTGGTTCTGAGAAATTGTACTTCAATTATTTCATTATTAGTTCAACTCACCATACCTAATTATATTGTAGTAGGTTCAAGCCCATTGCGACAACACCCTTCCCTTTCATTTCTGTTTTATGTGTTTGTCCTTTTCCTTTTTGCATCATCAGTTAATGATGTATATTAAAAAATAAGCAAAATCGAAGGCAGTATAGCTCCACCTCTGCATCTGAAATTTCTATACGGAGTCCTGCGTGGCTCAGTGGTAAAGTGTAGGACTCGTGACCTGGAGGTCCTCCAGGTTCGAGCCTCACTGGATCTGTAGGGTTTTTCGCGGGAGTATCCTTGGGCAAGATACTTCAGAGCCCTAGCCTAGTACTTGTGAAACCCAGTGAATACATGAATATGTGAGCTGTTGCGTGATATGACTGAAATATTGTTGAAAGCAGCATAAAACGCCATTCAATCAGTCAATCATGAAATTTCTATAAGCCAGACTTTTGCTCATACACTCAACTCTTTACCAAACAACAAAATGTAAGACGCAACCCAGTGGAAAAAATTTGCGGATGAGAAATTGAATGTAGTTCAAATGATGATTTCTGTCATTTATAAGGTAGAAAGAAGAAATGCTGTTTATCAGAATTTTCTCCCTCTCACAATGTTTTTAAAAGCCTTCTTCTTCTGGGTCCTCAAAACTCAGGATTGTGAAAGGTTAACCATTCACCAGACAACAAAAATTTTACTTTTCTTTCTACTGAAAGAATTTGCATATGACTCATGGTTAACCCTTACCAGACGAAAAAATTAAGACATGTCCAAATCAAAAGCATTTGCAGACGACATTTAAGTATGGTTCAAATAATGGAATTTATCATTGATAGAGTAGAAAACATTGTGGGAAAAGGAGAAAATGCTGGTTACCAGCATTTTCTCCTTATTCCACAATGTTTTCGGAAGGTCTCTTTCTCAGGGTCGTTAAAACTCGGGATTGTGTTGTAAAAGGTTAATGGCTTAAATGATTGGATTTGGGTTTGAAAACGTTGGGGAAAAAAGAGAAAATGGTGACTACCAGCATTTTCTTCTTTTCCCACAATGTTTTCAAAAGCTTTTGTTCTCAGGATCATTAGAACATGAGACTGTTGGTAAGGACTTACTTGTGCTGACCCCCTCTCAAAACAAAAAGTTCATGCTTTATATGTACTTTGATTGTATGTTTGTGTCATTTAAATTTCATCATGCATTTGATCCAATGTCATTTAGTTCACTATCTCATACAACAGAATGTCTTTTTGTCTATTTATCTTAATTAATAAATTTGATATATGACTATTTCAATGTGTATATCTTCATCTATGCTTCCTGAAACTTTGTAAAGCAGCAAATATTCCATGAGGCTTTTATAAAGTCCTCATGACCAACATCTGTGATATGTTCATTAGAAATGGTTCAGTGATGTAATGTAATGATGGGCCATCAGCTTTTATGTTTTGCAAAATGTTTGGGCATGTCATGGAAATTATTGATACCCTAGATTTTCATGTTGTTTTGGTACACTGTTAAAAATGACAAAAATTTGGAGTCGTCCAAATTGAAAGCATTGGAATTATGAGATTTTGGTTCCGAAAGAGTAGAAAACATTGTGGGAAAAGGAGAAAATGCTGGTTACCAGCATTTTCTTCTTTTCCCACAATGTTTTCAAAAGCTTTCTTTCTCAGAGTTATTAAAACACAGGATTATGTGGTATAAGTGATAATGTGAACCCGAGGATTTGTTGGTTTGTTTCTCAGCCCTGTCAAACTCTTTCCTATGATTGATAATGGTCATTGTGACAGGATTCATTCTTCTGTCACTGGTGCACAGTTTTTAGCTCCACTGGCTGAAGGCCAGCGGGCTTATGTCATGGCCCTGTGTCCGTCGTGCGTCCGTGCGTTAACTTTTATTTCAAACATCTTCTCTGAAACTACCCATCCAATTTTCATGAAACTTCACAGAAATGATCCTGCCATGGTCCTCTTCAGAATTTCTTGAAAGAATTTGATTCCTTCAAAAACTCTGGTTGCCATGGCAACAAAACTGAAAAATATTGGAAATCTTTAAAAATCTTCTTGTCTGAAACCATAAGGCATAGGGCTACCAAATTTGGCATGTAGCTTTATGTAGTAGACCTCTATCAAGTTTCTTCAAATTATAGCCCTGGGGTCAAAATTGGCTCTGCCCCAGGGGTCACAAGTTTTACATAGGCTTATATAGAGAAAACTTTAAAAATCTTCCTGTACCTAGCCATAAGGCCTAGAGCTACTAAATTTTGCATGTAGCTATATCTAGTGGGCCTCTACCAAGCGGGCCAAAATTTTAGCCCTGGGGTCAAAAATGGCCCCGCCGCAGGGGTCACAAGTTTTACATGGGCTTACATAGTGACAACTTAAAAAATCTTCCTGTTTTGATTTTTTTTTTGAAATTAGCCTTGCATCAGGGGTCTTATGTTTTACAGAGGCTTTATATGGACAAAACTTGAAAATCACCTTATTTATAACCATAAAGCATAGATTTGTATTATTTTGGCATGTGGCTTTATCTTGTGGACCTCTACCAGGGTTCAAGTAATTATAGCTCTGGGATCAAAAATGGCTTTGCCCTACGGGTCTCAACTTTCACATGGGCTTTTACAGAGAAAACTTTGTAAGTCTTCATTTTGAAACCATTTGGCTCAGAATTGAAATGTTTAGTATTTATGGTTTATATTTATAAGCCAGTGGAGCGATACAGGGCCATCATGGCCCTCTTGTTTAGATGGTGTTTTGAAAAGCAATGGGTAGCAAAGAAAAAATTGTTGTGCAAAGCACTGGTAAAAGGAACTCTAAGAATCCATGGTGCACTGACCACTACAATATGACTGAAATATTGATGATAAGAGCGTAAATCACCAAACAAGCGAGCCCATGTGGACTTCAACTCAAAAGGTTGAAGTTTTATTAACTCTTTACCAAATTACAGAATTTTGGACTGGACTAAAATAAAACCATTTGCCGATGACGGATTAAATGTTGCAAAAATGATAGTTTCTATCTTTGGTAGGGTAGGAACATTGTAGGAAAAGGAAAAAAATGCTGGTAACCAGCATTTTCTTTTGTTCCCCCAAAGTTTTCAAAACCATCCTCTTTCTGGGTAGTAAAATGTCAGGACTGTGTGGTAAAGAGTTAATGAAATATGGGCTATGCTGATGAGGGTAAGACATCAGATGTGGAAACATGGCAAGTAGTTGGTCTGTTGCTGCACAGGGCTACCCATTTTGGTGGGGTCCTTGAAATTAAAGATCTGTCATCATGATAACTGAAATTCCATGAAAAGTAGTGCATGGCAGTGTTCAAGGAAAATAAACTTTCAACCTATATTCCATAAAACCTTGGCATTGCTGTCTGAGTTGTTTGGGATTTTCTGTGAAGTTATATCAGAGCAAGGAAAAAATTTAAACCCAGGATGTTAAAGCCCTTCACAGAGTAACATGGATGACGTTTATCTGTTAACTCTTTACCAAACGAAAAGAAATTTAGATTCGTCCAAACTGAAATCATTTGGAGACGACAAAATGAATGCTAATGAAAAATTGAAATTTGTTTTTGGAATGGTAGGAAATATTGTGGGAAAAGGAGAAAATGCTGGTTACCAGCATTTTCTCCTTTTCCCACAATGTTTTCAAAAGCCCTCTCACTCAGGGTCGTTAAAAGTCAGGATTGTGTGGTAAATGGTTAATATTAAATTTATGTACTTCATTTCAATGGAAGGGTCCTACTTGGTTCAGTGGATAAGTGTAGGATTTGTATCCCTGAGGCTCCAGAGTCAATCCCCTGTAGAAGCACTGTTTGTTTTTGGAAGGCATGGGGGCATCTTTGGGCAAGACACTTCAGAACCCTAGCCTAGTACTGGGTGGAACCCAAGAATTACATGAATATGTGAACTGTTGCTGTTATATGACTGAAATAATGTTGAACTTGGCGTTAGACACTATTCAATCTATCATTTTGACAGAGGGTCAGTATGGGCCCTCTGGCTAGACATTTTAATCTAAGCCAGATTCTCAAATTTATCGCTAGCTATCTGACATGCTTTGACCTTGCACAGAAGAGTCCAAGCTCAGCTGGAACCATTGATAGCCCTGGAGTTGTATTTCCAACCAGTCTGATTAACTCTTTACCAAATAATCATTTTTTCCTTCAGATTGGGAGGGGGAAACACTAACTCTTTACCAAATGACAACATTTTGGACATGACCAAATTGAAAGCATTTGCAGACAACAAAATAATTGTAGCTAAAAAGATTACCTCTGTCCTTGATTGGGTACAAAACAGTGTGGGAAAAGCATTTTCTCCTTTTCCCACTTTGGTTTCAAAAGCGTTCCTTCAGGATTGTTAAGACTCGGACTTAAGTGGTAAAGGGTTAAGATAAAATCCTTTTTTTACAAGAATGTTTTCAAACTTGTCTGCAGCACAATTGCTTCAGCTGGAAATGTATTACCCACTGCTCTATGTCCGGAAAGTCAATAGTTGTAAAAAAAAAAAAACATTGCAGTAAAGGGAGAAATGCTTGGAAACACTTTTCAACATTGCCTTTCATAAAATTGTTTTCTGCCGGTACCTTTCATCTCGCAGCAGTCAACTTTGGCAAACATTGCAGCAAAAGGAGAATCTGCTTTTAAATACTTACTTCGCCATTTGTCATAGTGTTTTCGTGTGTATTCATATCATAAACTACTATTATACCGATTATCAATATTTTTCACGCAAGTGCTTATCCGCTGCATAATATTAGTAATTATAAGTGGTGCGAGTTGAGTCACAAGGGAGGTAACTGCGTCAATCACAATTAAGTGTACAAGAGTTAAACTTCTTGATTTATTTCCCAAATCTAAAGGAAGTTGGTGTTGACGTACACAGACCTACATCTAATACAAATAAAGAACCGCATCGGACTGATACCCTGGTTTGACAGTCCGCTGAATCTATTAACCCTTAAGCTGCTTATCGCGACCCACTGACCTTTTGCGGACAGTGAAGATCAAGATCAGACTGCACAGAACGTGCAGTCTGATCTTTGATCTACACTGTCCGATACGGTATTTTATTTCCGGTGAAATCAACTTTGAAACCGCAATGAACCTACTACAATATAATTAGGCATGGTGAGTTGAACAAATAAGGAAATAATTGAAGTATGGCCTTTTAGTATTGAGTAGAAATTTGCGTTTCATTTATTCAGCAGCTTAAGTGTTAAATTACTAACCCTTAAGCTGCTAATCGCGACCCACTGACCTTTTGCGGACAGTGTAGATCAAGATCAGACTGCACAGAACGTGCAGTCTGATCTTTGATCTACACTATCCGATGCGGTATTTTTCTTTCCGATGAAATCAAGTTTGAAACCGCAATGTCTGGGCTTTTAGTATTGAGTAGGAATTTGCGTTTCATTTATTCAGCAGCTTAAGTGCTAATAAGTAATAAAATCAGTGCTAGCCTGCTGAAGTGCTAATAAGTAATAAAATCAGTGCTAGCCTGCCAGGCTGGCTAACACTGATTTTCCTTTCCTCTTGTTTGTATCAAGTAATTTCATAAGTAGGCGCCATGCACTGACAAAATGGGGCTTAATGCATCTCATACATAATACTAAGCAAATCATGACATAATTATGGATCCTAAATAGTCACTTTTTTAACAACGGACTAAATCATGAGGTAGCCTGGGTCCGTATTCACCAACCGTTCTTAAGGACGTTCTTAGACTTATTCTTCAAGATTTTCCAAGTTTGAAAGTAACACAACTTCATTTGGTTTAGCCAATCAGAAGGTGTGTTACTTTCAAATTTGGAAAATTTTGGAGAACAAGACCAAGAATATTCTTAAGAATGGTTGGTGAATACGGACCCTGGTCTTTGGACATACAGATAATTGATCAATACCGAAAAGTTTCGGCTCAGGTCAGTCTGTGCCGACTGCGCAGGCTGACTTGGCTCGATACTTTTCGCACATGCAATAAGCCTCCATTTCACAGAACAAGGCTGATTTATATACTTGATTGAATAAATTTATTTCTGAAAGAATTACCATATTTGCACCTTTTCCAACTTCGTGAATGAATTTGATCAGCCGAGTTCGGTAGCTTAGTCGGTAATGCACAGATCTTAAAACTCGATGGTCGCTGGTTCGATTGCCCAGCTCGGCAAAACTCTTTCAAAGGGTTGATCTGGTCATTGCGACATAATTCCCCGTTTTCTCACGACTGATCATTGTTTTGACCACCTTTAAGTGGAAGCAGCCAGTAGCTTTGAAAGAATATTGTGCAGAATATTGGAAGAAACTCCAAGAAAGCAGGGACAGGGACTATGGCCGCCGCTAACTGAAATAATGTTAATATCGACGTTGAACAAGAAACAGATACTGACCGACACTTATCTAAAAGGCCTTTTCCTGAACATTCGTTTCGAAAAACAACCCGAAGTATTTCATTTGTATCTGCAAAAGAGAAAGCGTTACAGACTGGGTTTTTCCCACATGCTTACACAGCGTATCCAGTTACACATTTCATTTTTTACTACACTGTCAAGTCTATTTATAGTATTTGGTGAACAGACTCGGTCTCGAAAATACGTAAGTACGTTTACAGGTATTTTCTCTTTAAATCTCTACGTTCACTGTACAAAGAATTCTTTCCACTTTCTTGGGAAAATTGTCGTAGAATGTATCTATGTAGATATTTGTATATCATTGTTCTAGAGTAATCTTAACGTATAGATCTCGTACGCCGTGTTCTGCCGAGGTTTTTTTATTTTAGACAGAACAATTGCCCCCCCCCCCCCCCTGCCCATAAACTGAACTCTTTTACCAAATGACAAAATTTTAGACTTGTCCAAATCGAAAACATCCGCAGACGACAAATTAAATTGGGAATGAATTCTGAAATTGTCTATGAAGTGTAAGTGGTAGAAAATTTGTTGGAAAAGGAGAAAATGCTGGTTGCCAGCATTTTCTCCTTTTCTCCTTTTCCCACAGTGCTTTCAAAAGTAATTTTCCTTATACCCGTTAAAGCTCGGGATTATGTGCTAAAAGGTTATCCCTTTCCCAAACAAGCCCTGGTTTTCACGTGTCTGCAGTACAAGTCTTTTGAAAACACTGTTGGAAAATGAGAAATTGCTCGTAATGAGCAATTTCTCCTTTTCCCACAGTGTTTTCTACCCTTTTTGAGAACTTTCTGCCATTTTCATCAAATTTAAAATTGTCATCTGCAAACCCTTTCAATTTGAACCAGTCCAAAATTTGTCGTTTGGGAAAAGGTTAAAGAAACAGGAGGTAGTTCAGAACAAGGTAGACAAAGGCACTCAAGACTACCTCTCAAAGTTGAAAGGCACAAATCAACGTGGGTCCGCATTAACCAGAGGGGTAGAAATATCTCCTAGTCAGACAGTGTAGATCCATGATCAGACTTCACGTTCTATGCACTCTGATCTTGATCTACACTGTCCTCAAAAGGTCCTTATCAGTTTAACGGTCGAGATGGAACATTTTTCCAGTTCATTTGGACAATTTTCCATAATCTATATCTACAGTACCGCTTGGTAGAATACTGGATGCACGCGTTAGAAAGCGGGTTGTGGTTAGGAACAAGATTACTAATGTCACGGAGAGAGGTTAGATATATAAGCACTTCAAACCTGTTCTGCTGTAGACCTAGCTTTTAAGGCGATGCGGTTTGATGCATTTCTCTCCGTGGATGATAAGCAACGTGCGTTTGGTTAGTGCCTGGATGGGTGACCAAGCCTTTGCACGTTACACTAATGTTTTCACTAATCTCTATATGCCCATGTACAACATGTGACTTCGAAACAGGGCCAATTTTGACCCCAGGCTATTCTTAAGAACAATCTGAGTCTTCTCCTCAAGAAGGGTAAGAAAACGGGGATGGGGAGTCGTCGAAAGCCCAATCTCGTCAATTTAAGCTCTTTGGATTAGTTGTGTGGTGCGTGCCAAAAATCAAATGTGCGTCTTCTAGATGCCCTTCCGAGAAACCAACAAGGCACAATCTTCATACAAAATAACTATTTATCTTTAAATTGCAAAAGTTTTGTTTCAGGTACATACTAGGAAAACAATGGTTACCTCCATCTGTCCAAAACTGCTGAGTTTAGTTGTTGGATGCGTGGCTAAGTTCATCACAGGATCTGTTTTCTCCTTCAATCTCTATCAGGACGCCATCAAAGACAAATTTAATTACACACAAAAAGAAGGCTTGTTGGTCTTGCATGCTTTTTTGTTTGCTCTTTTTACGTCGATGTAAATAATATTTCAGTTAGTTTAACGCAAGCCTGCTCAACTTTCAACGCCCTCGATGAGTTTTTTGACCAGTGATACGCACGACACTAATAAATTCCTTTATTTCATGCTTTCCGGTAGGATATCGAGAAATAGCGGTGAAAATATTTTTCGATATTACACGGGTACGACCAGTGAGAATACCGACCACGGGGAGTTTGTACTGATTTTTATGGAAGTCTCGACAAAAAAAGGCGTTAGAAGCATGAAATAAATAGAATATTTGTTTTTTTCGGTGAAAGATCGAAATTTATTTCATCGAGTGAACATCATCGGTAATATTTTCACGAATGGCGCAAGTTTTTTTCGGTGAAAGATCGAGATTTATTTCATCGAGTGAACATCATCGGTAATATTTTCACGAGTGGCTGCGCCACTCGTGAAAATATTACCGATGATGTTCACTCGATGAAATAAATCTCGATCTTTCACCGAAAAAAACAAATATCCTCTATATCCACTGGCTGCTTTTCCACATACAGGATATATCGTAGAAACAACTGTAATTTGTACGCGAAAAATGACTTCTGTCACAAAGATAGTCATCATAATCCTCGAAAAGAAATCAGACTAGAAACTAAATCGCAAACCCTTGATTTCTACGCTCTATGCTCGTGCCATGTGTCCGCGCAGGCTGGCATGGGTCGAACCTTTTTGCTATTGGTAAATTTTCTGCATGGCAAAGGACCATTCTATCTTCAGTTCCAGTCGATTGTTAGAGGAAATGGATTTTATGGATCTGTAAGAATGTGACGACTTGTTTCATATAATGCATCTCGAAAATGCATTAAACCCCCTTTTGCCAGAGCATGGCCCATGTACAAGTTTGTCGAGAATATCTATCAATGTAACCTCCCATTATTCACTTCAGTGGAAGTCCTATCGTCGATGTTGAACCTTGGTCTCGGTATGGGATTCGTGCCGGGCGTGTTCTATGATAAATTTGGACCTCGCCAGACGTCAGCTATGAGTGCAGTAGTATCTGTGTCTTTCTATTTGCTGATATGGAGTGCAACTAGATATAGACAGTTCTATTTCGACAAGTCTTGGCTACTGGCAGTATATTTCTACATGTGCGGTAAGTAATTATTTGTCTGTCTGTCTGTATCAATCAATCAATCAATCAATCAATCAATCAATCACTCGATAGATCGATCAATCGACCGACCGACCGACCCACCGATCGATCGATCGACCAGTCAGTCAATGCATTGTGCTTCGTAATATCAATTGAAGATTTCTCGGATAAAAATTATCTTAAAACGCTTGTACAGTAACCTTTACATAGAAATACAAATAATAAAACGTTCTTGAAACATCCACCCACGTATTTTCATTACATCTTTTTGTTCTGGGCTGTAGGGCTTGGGTCAGTCTTCAGCTACCTGGCAGCCTTGAACACGAACCTGATCAACTTCCACGAGAAACACGCTGGGAAGATAGTTGGCTTGTTGAATGCATGTTTTGCTGGAAGCGGATCTATATTTGCTGTTATTTATTACAATTACTTTGTCAGCGGGAATCCTGATGATTTCAAAAGCCAGAATTTTGAAGGATTTATGTTATTTCTTGCCATCCTATTTGGCGTTATGGGTGTTCTCTGTATACTTTTCTTGAGAATAACTGGTGATTCAAATGGAAAGTTCTCACAGCTGGAAGAAGATACTGCTATAAGAAAAGAACCATGTTCCTCTGCTAGCACTTCTGCTACAAACTGCTCTTACGGCACATTCGTCGCCAATGAACATAACCTTTTGCATAGTTCACCAGACAGAATAGTGATAGAAAATACTGGACCTTGTAATTCACGTCAAGGAATTGCGGGAGCAAATAGCGGCTTCTTTAGTTCTCAGGAAAGATTTGTCGTAGAAAGTAGCGGATTCTCTAGTTCACAAGAAAAGACTATAGTTAAGGATAGCAAAACCTGTTGTTCACAAGACTGTTTAGAAGAAAATAGCGAGATCTGTAGTTCACGACAAAGAATAATTGTGGGAGGGAATGGCGAAATCTGTCGCCATGAAGCGAACGTAGTCACCTTAACGACAACAACAACTACAAATATTCGAAAACTTCCTTTGACGCTGAAAGAAATACTGTTACATAAAGAGTACCACTTGCTCACTTGGATGTTTGGCTTTGCCTCTTGTGTTGCTGTGGTGTATGGTAACAATATTACCGTGATCAGCCGATCTGTACACCTAGATCAGTATAACAGCAGTTTAACAATCCTGATACCTATTGCTGGTGGGCTTGTGAGTCTCTTCATTGGATGCTTCTCGGATTTCTTCGTTCAAAGAATACCCAGAATGATGATTTTGCTAGTTGCATGTGGTATCTCTCTTTTAGCTCAGGTTTTAGTGATTGCTTTTGCGGATATGTTATGGTTACTGATACTGGCCACTGTACTGACGGGTCTGGGTATGTCTACACTGTGGGCAATAGCGCCGACAATCATGAGGGAATGGTTTTATGTTGGAAATATAGGACGAAACTGGGGAATCGCAGTGTTGTTGGCGGCATTGCTTGGGTTCGGAAGTCAGGAAGTCTTTGGTGCTGTATATGACGCAGAGATAACCGTTCCGGGCGAAACTCAGTGTTACGGAATGAAATGTATACAAGGTGGAATAGGGCTCTTGATTGGTCTGAACTCTGTGGCAGTTGTTATTGGAGGCTTTCTGTACATCAAAACTAAGTGAACTACTTAACCCTTATCCTGATGAATAAATTAAATAAAACTTTCAAGCCGATAGTAAAATCCCGAATAATGTTATTTCAAACTTACTTTTTTTTAACAAAGCTATCTTCTTATCGGACAGTGCAGATCCAAGATCAGACTGCACATTCTGTGCAATCTGATCTTGATCTACATTTTCCGCAAAAGGTCAGCGAGTCGCGTTCAACAGCTTAAGGGTTAACTTTCTGAATACTTTTTCCCGTCTTGCTGCAGGACATGTTTGAAAACAATATAGTAAAAGCAGGAATTGTTCGTTCACACTTCGTACCGGTGCTTTTTACAAACTACAAACTAACCAAAGACAAAAATCTCATTTACGCCCCAAACTTGGCCGTGCCCTGTGAAAAGGGGGCTTAATGCACCCACAAAATGTATCGACTCATAACAGCCTGTGCAGTCCGCGCTGGCTGATATGGATCGAATCTTTTTGTCGTGTTTTTTTTTTTTCATTTCAATAGACCATTCTTCCTCATGGTTCAGTTGGTTTTTAGACAAAATTGACCAATATCATGCAATGACTGGCTTGGTATAAATGGAGGGGTGAATGCGAAACTATTCCATCTGCATGTTGGAAAATATTACAGGAGAGGGAAAAAAAAAAAAAACTCAATTCCGTGAAAAGCGTTGTTAGATCATCTTGTTTAATTATGTTGTGCTGAATTCATGCTCTCAACTCAACACAACATATCTGAACAAGATGATATAACTATTCTTTTCACAGAAATGAGAAGCGATTTTCCCTCTCCTGTAAAATTGTTCGAAACGCAGATGGAATAGTTTCGTATTCACCTCTCGAAATGCATTACAAAGGTGCATAAACCCCCTTTTCAAAGAGCGCTGTTCAAAGATACTGCAGCAGGCGCTCTCAAATCGCTTGATGTACATTGCAGTTTTAAATGAATATCTTCTTTTTACAAAAAGAAAGACTGCGTATTAGCTTGAACAGTCGGTTTTATAGGCAATATTTCCAGAGGTCTGAGCCAAAATTCACAAGCCATTGTTATTTGTATTCTTAGCCAATTTTGCAAAAAAAAAAAACTTTCAACGTGTCAAAGTTACGCCATATCTGATTGGCTGAACCACATGGTTAGCCAATGAGACAGCGTGTTATTTTCTAAATCTTTTCTAAATCTAAAATTAGTTTAAGAACGGTTGGTAAATTTAGGCCCCAGGTATTAACTAACCATTCTTGATATCAGTCCATTTCTCCAGAATTTTCTGAAATTCAAAGTAACGAAACTTCTGGTTGGCTAAACCAAGTGGTCTAGCCAATCGGGAACCAATCAGGAATCGAGCTACTTTGTAAATCTAGAATAAGACAAAGAATGCAATCTAGAATGTTAGAATGAGAAAGAATTCTGCAGGGCATCGAAGTACAATATATCACATAAACTTAACAACTTTTTTTTCTTCGGTTTTTTTTTTTTTTTTTTTCTTTTTTGGTAAAATAAAATAAAATAAAATAAAATAAAGTGAAATAAAATTTAAAAAAAAAGTTTTAATGCAATTTAGAATGGTTGGGAAATACGAGCCATGATGTACGCCGAACGCAAGTTGTTGTCCAAATGACTTTGGCGAACTATATTGTCCTGGTTTTTGTAACTGCATTATCGATCTTTTAAACTTCACACAATCGGGAAATTTAACGATTCTGATGGCGAAGGATTTTGAAAACATTGTGGGAAAAGGAGAAAATGCTGGTAACCAGCATTTTCTCCTTTTCCCACAATGTTTTCTACGCTGTTGAAGACAAAATCTCTTCAGTAGACTAACAGTTAATTTGCTGTGTACAATGCTATTAGTTTAGACAAGTCTCAAAATCGCAGTCTGGTAAAGAGTTGAACTGTAACACCGGATTACACGGAAAACAACTGGACTACATTTTGTAAAAAAAAAAGGTATATATCAGAAAACGATTTAGATTAAATGTATTTTTCACATTACTCTCATAGCCCAAGCTAATGTTTGATCTAAGAGCATTTACTTGTAGGCTCCGATTTATTGCCTTGTTCAATATGTTAGCAACACTTCTGCTACATTTGTTTCATTCACAATTATCGGTTCATTTGAAGACAGTCTCCAGTAAATGAATTGCGCTTTACAGAGCCGACAGAAAGCAATAAAATAAGTTATTGATATTTGCAGCCATTTTTCGATTAAAACTGTTTTACCAGACAATTCCAAGTTTTAACGACCCTGAAGAAGGGGTGTTATAAAAACATTGACAGGGTCAGCAAAGTCTGTCATGATTTAGAAATGAGGCTGATCGTCACAAAGCTTTGACCAAATATGGTACTATTTGCTTATCTCAAACGTTGGTAAGATAAGAAAACTCGTAATGTCTGCATTACACTGAAAATAAGGGTATTTATGCGACAAAAAAGTGTTCATTGTGCCATGATGCAGAACATTTCAAGATAATGGTTTGCGTTTTGCTATTTACATCATGCAGACCCTTTCGTTTTGTTTCACAGCCGATCACGTTTGGAAAACACCGTGACAAAAGGAAAAATTGCTCGTCACGAGCAATTTTTCCTTTTGTCACGGTGTTTTCCAACTTTATCACGTATTAACTTTAGATGTTACTTCATATTGATAATCCAAATTTTATAAGAATTCCAAAGGCGTCTGCTGCAAGTAGTAATAATCCATTTACCACCCAGTCTATTTTTAGACTTTAGACACAACTTACTAGAAAATTGTGGCAAACTAAATGTGAAAAATGTAAATGTAAAAAAGATGCACAGTTATATATGACGTAAAACTGCTCCTTTTCCAAGAATATTTTAGAATGATAAGGTAGAGGAAGTCATATTTGAGTGGTACTGGACGAAATTGCTTCGTAACGGGGCTACCGATGTGACATCATTCTCACTTATTGCAAAAAAAAAAGACATTTTTGAGTAGTTGTCCAAGTTATTTAGATCTGAAAAGAATTTTCAGTAGAAAAATTTTGAAAAGAAAATAAGGTTTAAAATTAAGACAGATGTACAAGTTTTTGTCGCTAACACTTCTCCAGACGGCAACATTGTAGACTTGTCTAAATTGAAAACATTAGTGGACGACAAATTAAATGTGATTCAAATGTCTCAGATTTGTGTTGGAAAGGGTAGAAATGGGAATTGTTCGGAAGCACTTAGGGAATATGCGTTTTTCATTTTGTATATATCTCTTGTCCACGACTTAATGTTTCGTGGGCACGAACTAATATCAAGTGGCCAATAGTTAATATCTCGTTTTCATGAACTGGCATCCAGGTGCCAATAGTTAATATCTCGTTGCCACGAACTTGTATCCACTGGCCAATACTTATACCTTACATGTAAATTATCTCGTGGTCACGACTTTATTAATTGTGATCAAAAGATATGATCTTATGGCTATAAGATAATTAAGTCGTGGCCACAAGATAATTAACTCCTAACCACAAGATAACTGAGTCGTGGCAACATGGCAATCATCATTGCTCAAAGATATTTGGCCCAGCTTGGCATAGGATCTGCCACCAAAATAAACAATCATACAGTGAGTGAGCGAGTGTATACATTTCAGATGTATGTACTACTCTATGCTTAGCAATCTCCGATCAGTTTAAGTCAACGACTTTTGATGCTGCGTCCACAGAATATATATCAAGCAATTTATTCTCCTATGAATTCCTAATTTGTTTTGGGCTGTTTATATAATTATTATGGTCGGTTGATGAATGCTAGTACGGAAACATGAAGTTAATGTAGATTTTTTCTTCACAAGTCAGTGCAACAAATTGACCATTTACGACCGTGCTTTTTAATTCTTTCCAATAACGCAATCTTGGACTTGTCCAAATCCAGAATATTTCCATATGACGAAGTGGATATGGAGCAAATGGTGGGATTTGCCTTTGAACAGATAGAAAACATTGTGGAAAAAGGAGAAAATGCTGGTTACCAGTGTTTTCAAAAGTTGTCATCCTCAATGTCGAAGAAACTCGGGACTGTGTGGTACCTGCCAATAACGGTACCTCAGAAACGGTGGTTCACACTGACTTACGGGTGTTGGATTTTCAATCAGGAAATCCTGGCTGGATTCCGGCTTGATCACGCTGGAGTTACGATGGATATGGCAATCATCAAAAAATACGTAGACGCTTTTGCTAGAATTATGACTGTATAATCTTCATGTACACGAGATCGGACATCATTATAAATATACAGTGCAGTAGCCGTTCTGAGGGCTCAAACGAGAGCCTAGAACTACGTTCACGGTTCATTTTGCCAAAAAGGTAAATTCTTAAAAAAAAAAGAATCGAATTTACATAACTTGCTTTGCGGTGTGTGTGTTCTTTATTTACAGTCTATATATACATGTTTGGGATCTGATAAGTTAGCATTTGAGATAAAATGTTATTAACAAACAACAATGTTATAAAGCGAACCTCTGGCAAGCTTAAAATCTTTTTTTCTGGACAAGTTTAATGAAATTGTATCTTAAAAGGCAACAGTTTTATTTTGTTCTTTTTATCACATAACTTTAACACAAGAAAAACGTTCACGTTTCATGACTGGGTCTAAATGTATGGTGTATGCGAAAGCACAATATTCATGAATGAGACCGACACTTCTTTGACAAGATTCGGGATTCACCCTTTCACAAACGATAAAAATTTAGACTGGTCCAAATTGAAAGAGTTTGCAGACGACAATTTTAAATTTGATGAAAATGACAAAGTTCTCCAAAAGGGTAGAAAACACTGTGGGAAAAGGAGAAATTGCTCGTTACGAGCAATTTCTCCTTTTCCCACAGCGTTTTCAAAAGACTTGAACTGCAGACACGTGAAAACCAGGGCTTGTTTGGGAAAGGATTAAATAGTTCCACTGAAGAAGCTGACACATGACCACTCGAGTTGAAATCTTAATGTAAAACAAACCTTGTCTTAACCAAGATCATCAATTTTGAATGTTGAACTGACTTGGAAATTTATGTCTGACATGTTTTTTGGAGATAACGCGCAGGAATACAAAGCTTTAAGAAAGTGACATCACCTAAAGCGTCTACATATGACGTCACAAAATCTTATTTTAAAACTTGTGTAAGATAGAAAAAAAATCGTAATGACCATGTTACATTGAAAGGGAGGTTATGTAATAAAATGGTCTCTTTTTTTTCTCGATCGAATTGTAATTAGAAAATCTTGGTACGATCACTGCTTGCAGCGCTTGTTACGTGGGCGTGTCCCTGGTTAATGCGCTTGGAGAACACATACCTAGTGCCAGTGAAACCGAAGAAAGACATGTTTCACTGTGATGTATCTGACCCATTTTAAGATTCAAGTCAAGTACACGTTTTTCCGACTACAAACGGGGATATTAGCGAAACTTAAATTGTATTTTGACAAAAGTACCAAATAATTTGGTCTCATGCATTTAGATGTCTGATCTTCATGATAGAACACTTTGTGAATTATGACTCCCGAACCTCCAAAAATATTAGAGAGTATATAACTGATTACACTACCTAAGAATTTTCATCGTAAGACAGCCTGTCCAGTAAACAAGTTTACACCGACATAATTAGATATTTCTGGGCGACTTTCCATAGATTCTATCTATCAACGTCCGTCACATATCACTTTTGTTGTTAAGAAAGGTACAAGACGCATTGCATCTTCGGTCGACCGCATTTGAAAACATTCTTGGAAAATGGACAATTTTTTATTATACGTGAAAGAAAACAAACGAAACACACATATATCTAACAAACTGTTTACTCTTATTTACCTATCAATGATCTAGAGAAACTTCATAATAACAACGGACTCATGATACAATATCTTAAACAATACTGTCATACTCTAGACACTGATATTATAAGTGCATCATAGAGCGAGCGACAGAGAGAGACAAAGAGAGAGGGGTAGAAAATATATGCCTACATGATGACTGCGTTAACTCTAATTAAACAGCAAAATGCAACCTCGAATATGCTCTCATTATATATGAAGATCATAAATGTGACCCTACATCTAGAAGTAATCACGCTAAGCTATGGTGTCAATTATACGGAATTCTGACTGTTTCCGCCATCCACTCCACGCCCTAAGCGGAAGTAGAAAACTAGAAAAGTCGGAATTACGCGTACGGACTATTAAGTCTCATTAGATCGAAAAGTTGATGGTGCAAAACACTAATATTTAAATGCCCTGTAGCTGCAAAAAGTAAACATTGGGTGGTAAAATGCATTTAGATCTGAATCATAATATTAAAAAGTATGAAAATTATTGGGCAGATGACAATCTGTTATTGTACGGTCGGTCCAAGAGTTAGTCGCTGGCTTAAATAATTAATTTTTAAATCAGATAAAAATTAAACAACAGATGGAGCGACCTGGCAACTTTAACCTAGTTTTACATTTCACTTTTCTGTCAGCGACTAACAAATGGACCATATCTAATTTAACAGATTGTCATCTTCACAATAATTTACATCCTTTTAAATGGTGTGATATAAATTTGAATGCATTTTAATACCTGCATTGTTTACTTTTGGCAGCTGTATGGCCTTTAATATTGCAGTATACACATTGATTAACATTAACATAGGCCTACTTCAGCCATGAAATATCGCTAAATTTAACCCTTTACCACAAAATCCCGAGTTTTCACGACGTTGAGGTAGAAGACCTTTTAATATAGTGGCAACAGTAGAAAATGTCCGAAACCAGCATTTTTTTTCCTTTTCCCACAATGTCATCTACTCTTTAAAATAAAAATGTCACCAATTGAGCCACATTTGAATTGTCGTCTGCACACGCTTTCAATTTCGACCAGTCTAAAATTTTGCCATTTGGTAAAGAGATGACTTTAGACTTATCCAGTACTATTGAACACTTATCAGGTCACAGAGACGATGAATTGGGGGAAAAGAAAATCGCGTTTACTTAATCGCAAGGATATCAATAAGGAAAACGGTGATATTAAGTGATTGAAACAAACAATTCCATGGTTTTCCTCAGTTTTTCCAAAGCTTCCGACGGCAAGGAAGTTAAAATGTTTACTCGTGTGATAATTTTTTAAAGCAACGCCACATACATCTGAACAAATGCAATGTTGACAAGAAACTAGCGCATTAATTCCTAAGGTCTGTAGCCACAACATCTCGACAATTTTCAGTTATCGAAGTCCACATTTTTGACAGAAGTTACACTTTCCATGGTAGGTGTCAGTGTATCGCTCTCTCTATCTTCAAACAAACCATAACCAGAGAACGAAGAGTACATGTATCCATGGAGATGTGGTGCCCGCTCCAACAGGATTAGCCAGACTTGTTCGCCCTGAGCTAGCTCCAAGATGGCGCTGTTCGATGACGTCGCCCAGTACGGAATACTTTCCGCCCAGATCGTCTCGATCATCGTCCCGTTCTTCATCAACATCACAGCAGCCTAGAGTGAAAAAATAACTGTATTTTGACAAATAATGACGTGCAGTAAATAACAAATAGTTTCCTTTTTTTTTTTGTTTCTATGCCAAGCCTTCTACAGAAAGTCTCACTCCAGAATGAGGCTGGCTTCCCCAGATGTAAGATTGGAAAGCGGGCATATAAACATACATATACAAGTTTTATAGTTAATTTTAAGCAGGGCTTTTGCTGCCCTATTTACTTCCTTTTCATACAACAAGTTTATAACCAATATCTTACTAATTCAGCTCGCAAGTCGTGGACTATCTTCATTAAGACGATATGTACACTCCGTAGCCCGTCTCTCCTATGTACACACTAAAGATCTAAAACAGAGACCGATCGTGTGAACCACTTTTCATATACCTTGTTTGTAACGTGTTCATTTCAAGAATGACGTCACTTATGACGAATTATTTGAGAACTACTCGTATCTGACCTTTATTCATTGTACAGGTGTGCACACGTGTCGGCTTTTCAAGGGATAAATAACAGAATAGCTTTAAAATTCGGAAGTGATGAAAACTGTTCCTATATTTTGAGAATAGTATATTTTATCGGTTTTCTGTGTTAGCCCTTTACCACACGGTTTAGAGTGTTAATAACCCTGAGGAAGGAATAGGAAAAAAAAAAAAAAAAATGCTGGTATCCAGTATTTTCTCCTTTTCCCACAATGTTATCTAACCTATCACAGAACTATGTTTGATACAGTCTTTTATCAATTTTGGAAAAGTCATCTGCAATTACTTTTAATATGGAAAAGTCAACAAGTTGTTGATTGGGAAAGGGCTAATTGTCTGAAACGGTGAAGGGAATGGGGGGTCTTACTGGTCATACTATTCGATCTGGACAAAGGCGAAATTCGACTTTTTAGTTCACTGGATGCCAAATGTAAACTAATTTGAAGTTTTTAGTGTGTTTTTGCTATAACATTGGATTTATATAAGGAACGAGTTGCCTATCGATACCCTATATCCGAGAGAAAAAAAAAAACAACTGTATTTGGAACCTGCTTTAACCCTTTACCACACGAAAAAATTTATACCAGTCCAAATTGAAAGCATTTACAGACAACAATTTCAATGTAATTCAAATGATGTGATTTTTGTTTGATAGGGTACAAAACATTGTCGGAAAAGGAGAAAAATGCTGGTTACCAGCATTTTCTCCTTTTCCCACGATGTTTTCAAAAGGCTTCTTTCTCAAGGGTGTTAAAAGTCGGGATTGAGTGTTAAAGGGTTAAGAGCTCTGCCAATACGTACATCAGGGAAGGATTGATCAGACCAAAGGGATGCATGTAACAAATAATTAAGGTCAGCTGTTGTTTTTCTTCTTAGGTTTCTAGAAAATATTGTTTGTTCATGATATGCAAGTATAAATTGGTACTTGGTTCATGATATACAAGTGCACATGTATAACTTGCTACTCGATTCATGATATGCAAGTATGAATTGGTACTCGGTTCATGATATGCAAGTATAAATTGGTACTTGGTTCATGATATGCAAGTATAAATTGGTACTTGGTTCATGATATGCAAGTATGAATTGGTACTTGGTTCATGATATGCAAGTATAAATTGGTACTTGGTTCATGATATACAAGTGCACATGTATAACTTGCTACTCGGTTCATGATATGCAAGTATAGATTGGTACTTGGTTCATGAAATGCAAGTGTGAATTGGTATTTGGTTCATGATATGCAAGTATAGATTGGTGCTTGGTTCATGAAATGCAAGTGTGAATTGGTATTTGGTTCATGATATGAAAGTGTGAATTGGTACTTGGGTCATGATATGCAAGTGTGAATTGGTACTCGGTTCATGATATGCATGTATGAATTGGTACTGGGTTCATGATATTCCAATATAAATTGGTACTTGGGTCATGATATGCAAGTGTGAATTGGTACTTGGGTCGTGATATGCATGTATGAATTGGTACTTGGTTCATGATATGCAAGTATGAATTGGTACTCGGTTCATGATATGCAAGTATGGATTGGTACTTGGGTCGTGATATGCAAGTATGAATTAGTACTCGGTTCATGAATTGCAAGTATGATTTGGTACTTGGTTCATGATATACAAGTGTGAATTGGTACATAATTCATGATATGCATGTATGAATTGGTACTCGGTTCATGATATGCATGTATGAATTGGTACTCAGTTCATGATATGCAAGTATGGATTGGTACTCGTTTCATGTTATGCAAGTGTGAATTGTTACTTAGTTCATGATATGCATGTATGAGTTGTTACTTGGTTCATGATATGCATGTATGAATTGTTGGTACTTGGTTCATAATATGCAAATGTAAATTGGCACTTGTGTCATGATATGCAAGTGTGAATTGGTACTTGGGTCGTGATATGCAAGTATGAATTGCTACTTGGTTCATGATATGCAAGTATGAATTGGTACTCGGTTCATGAAATGCATGTATGAATTGGTACTTGGGTCGTGATATGCAAGTATGAAGTGGTACTTGGTTCATGATATGCAAGTATGAATACTTTGGTCATGATATGCAAGTGTGAATTAGTACTTGGGTCGTGATATGCAAGTATGGACTATTACTAGGTTCATGATATGTATGTATGAATTGGTACTTGGGTCATGATATGCAAGTATGAATCGGTACTCGGTTCATGATATGCAAGTATGAATTGGTATTTGGGTCATGA
This sequence comes from Tridacna gigas, assembly GCA_945859785.2. Lineage (NCBI taxonomy): Eukaryota > Metazoa > Mollusca > Bivalvia > Cardiida > Cardiidae > Tridacna > Tridacna gigas. The sequence goes on from OX244035.2 coordinate 58,480,938, forward strand.
TATCAAGTGTGAATTGGTACTTGGGTCGTGATATGCAAGTATGAATTGGTACTCGGTTCATGATATGCAAGTATAAATTGGTACTCGGTTCATGATATGCATGTATGAATTGGTACTCTGTTTATGATATGCATGTATGAATTGGTACTTGGTTCATGATATGCATGTATGAATTAGTACTCGATTCATGATATGCAAGTGTGAATTGGTACTCGGTTCATGATATGCAAGTGTGAATTGGTACTCGATTCATGATATTCATGTAGGAATTTGTTGCTGTGTTTGAACAGGTCAAATTCTTCGCAAAACTGTCCCATCATGCAAAAATATGTGAGATTGTCGAAGAACTGATATAATTTCTGATTATAACAATTAAAAGGGTTAAACTGTATTTTACGTGCTTTATGTATTTACGAACCATACATCATTAAGCACACATTTAAAAATAAGCACTGTGCGCAAACATGTAAAAAAATGCGGTTTATTCTTGCAGTAAAAATAATTTTTTGTCTCCCCCCCCGCCCCCCCTTTTTTTTTTAGAAAACGCCAGTAAATTTAACCCTTAATACACAAATCCGAGTTTTAACGACCCTTTGGAAGAAGCCTTTTGAAAACATTGTAGGAAAAGGCGACTGCTGGTAGCCGACACTTTCTCCTTTTCCCACAACGTTTATCTTTCCCATGAAAGACAAAATCCATCATTTCAGCCAAATTTATATTGTTGTCTGCAAACGCTTTCAGTTTGGACAAGGCTACATTTTTGTCGTGTGGTAAACAGTTAAAAGTCCTGGGTAACTGGTAAACGTGAAAATGTTACCCAGGGTCCGTATTCACCAACCATTCTTAAGAACATTCTTAGTCTTATTCTCCAAGATTTTCCAAATGTTAAAGTAACACAGCTTCTGATTGGCTAAACCAAATGGTTTAGCCAATCAGAAGTTTTGTTACTTTCACATTTAGAAAATTCTGAAGAATAAGACAAAGAACGTTCTTAAGAATGGTTGGTGAATACGGACCCTGGTCTCCTTCATTGTAGAAACAAATGAGTCATACTCTCTGAAAGGCGGGTTTGATGGTTCTCCAAATAGTATCGACCTGGGTCAAAACCTTTTGCTATTGGTCAATTTTTCTGCATACCAAAGGACCGTTCTACCTCATGGTTCAGTCAGCTTTTGGGACAGAATGGATTTTATGGATCTATATCTGAGCTATGCTCTGTGAAAAAGGGGCTTAATGCATCTGCGAAAAGTATCGATCCAGGTCAGCCTGCGCAGTCTGCGCAGGCTGACCTTGGCCGAAACCTTTCGCTATTGGTCAGTTTTCTGTATGTCCAAGGACCAGTGTACCTCATGATTCAGTCGATTCTTACACAAAATGGATTTCATCATCAAAAATCATATGATGACTTGCTTGGTATCATGCATCAGCGAGATGCATTAAGCACCCTTTTCCCAGAGTATTGTTCAATTATATGATGACTTGCTTGGTATAATGAATCAGGGAGATGAATAAAAACCCCTTCTGGTCAGGGCGCCACTCCCTAATATATAACTGTAAACATTCATATAAAGAGAGGTTACACAACTGACTATACGAATTTCAACATAAATACGGACATAGTAAGAGAAACGAGCATAACACATAGCGCAACCTCACCTCTATTTCCTTTGTCACATGCGTAACTTCATCGTATTCTGGTTTAATTTAATTGTCTATCGCAGCATTTTGATGCTGAAAGCTACTTTGGGGATTTTGTCGAAACTGTAGCTCAAGATTAGAATAAATAGGAAATGCAACCTGGTCCTGCAACCGGAGTCTAAATTGTGGGACATTTTTAACATAACACTATCTGGTGTCACTGTGTACGCTTTCAATTAGAGAAGCTGTCATTTATCGGCATCACGATTCATGTTACGAGGAAAAACAAAGGTTTATCACAGATCTTGGTAAACATGCTTGGAAAGGAATTTACTCTACATATGAGCGATGCTCTGTGAAAAGGGGGCTTAATGCATCTGCAAAAAGTATCGACCCAGGTCAGCCTGCGCTGACCTGGGCCGAAACTTTGCTTTTGGTCAATTCTTTGCATGTCAAGGGACCAGTCTACCCCAAGATTCAGTCGGTTGTTAGACCAAATGGATTTTATAGATCCATAATTATGTGATGACTTGCTTTGTATCATGGATCACAGAGATGCATTAAGCCCCCTTTTGCCAGAGCATGGCTCACATATGTATATGATTACTGTGGCGTTACCTTTCTGCGGCCCTGGGCAGCCACCACTACATTGAAGTTATAGACACCTTTAAACGGCGCACTGAACCTGCCCGTGTGTTCATCGTATGCACCTCCTATATTCGTTATCACTCTATCAAACACTAGATCTGTGTTGCCTTCAACAGGACCTGTGTTGGCTTGCAGACCAACGAAAAATGCAACTTGTGGGTCAGGTTTAGCGGACTTACCTGAAAAGAGAAAGAGGGTATCGGGATATAAACTTCTGTCCTTGATCGTCTCAGAGAGTCCTTCGTAGATTACTTGCAATTTGTTTGAATGGTGCTCATGGCCACTTTGAGCAGTTTTACAGTCCTATCACCAGCACTAGCATAGACATCTGCAGTGTATAGCCCAAAGACACTCTAAGACCCAACACCTTACACAGCAAGCAACAGGAGACCCAGGCTTGGTGGTGACATAGCCAGACTTGTAACACAAGTTGCCCGAGCTCGATCCTCACTGCGTTCGGTTTTGGTTAACCCTTTACCACGCATCTCGAAAGAAACCTTCTGAAAACACTGTGGGAGAGGGAACCAGCATTTTTCTTCTTTTCCCACAATGTTTTCTTCCCTTCCAAAAACAAATTCTAATTTTTGAGTCAAATTTACTTTGTCATCTGCAAAGCCGTTCAACTTGGACAATTCCAAAATTTTGTCATTTGGTAACGAGTTAAGATATTCTTGACAAGACCTTTTTCGTTAGGACTGCGCTGCACTAGTACTGGTGGATAGCAAGGCCACTTGGCTAGTTGTGCTCTCTCTACGATACGAATATTATACTGTTGAAAATAGCGCTCAATAACAACGCTTGACCAGACGACAATACTTTCAGTGCGTCCACATCGAAAGCTTATGCAGACGACAGGTTCAGCGTGGCTCAAATAAAGAGATTTGTCTTTTTAAGATGTTAAATAATTGTGAGAAACGGAGAAATGCTGGTTAGATATTTTGGTATTTTCTCCTTCTTTTCAACAATGTTTTCAGAGGCAGTTTGACTCAAGCTCGTAAAAATAAGATCGCTTGGTAAGGGTTAGACGAAGTTTGGTCGTCCTAGACTTTCCAGATACCTTGACTGACTTGTACTTGACGAATAAGACATACAGACAAACAGGAAGAGAGCAGTAATTTTAGTGAAGTTACAGTACACACCTACACAAAAACAGGAGGAACGTCAACTAGATCTTTTGGCCATGGTTACAGGTATCTTTAATTTGAAGCAGACGATTTGAAAAAAAAGTAACTTGAATATTAATAACCAAGGTTAATTACCTAAAGATGGTACACTAATGGCAAAATGGTTATAGACAGAATGAATTGTGCAGCGCTCTGTCACAAGGGGGGCTTAATGCATCTCTGTAATGCATATATACCAAGAAAGTCACCGCGTAATTATGGACCCATAAAATCACTTTTGTCTGACATACGGGTGAATCATGTGGTAGACAGGTCCTTGTACTTGCAGAAAATTGACCAATAGCAAAAAGTTTCGATCCATGTCAGATTTTCAGCCTAGGCGAACTGCACAGGCTGACCTGGGTCAATACTTTTGGCCGATGCATTTTTACAGAGCATGTCTCAGTTACAGTTACGCTATTGAAGTAGAATTGTCAATAGCCGTATTCGACTGGTAATTACGGTTTTTTTGTATTGCACTTTTTGTATTCAACTGGTAAATTTCACGGTTTCGCAAACTTTCGTGAAGCACAATCCTTACACTTTCAAATCGTCGTGATGTTTGTGCAGTACGAAACGGGCACCTTACAGATAGGCGGAGCTTAATATTCATTGTCGTGCTTCAAGTTGACCAGTCGAACACGGCTATTGTCTCTGAGCTCTTTTAGTGCCACAAACTCGATGTTGATAGTACCATCACCTAAATTTTGGTAAGATTTTTATCTTATGAACCTGATTAAACAGACGGACGGAATAGATCCATGTTCAGGGTCCGTATTCACCAACCATTCTTAAGAATTTCCTTGGTCTAATTCTCACAAGATTGTCCAAATTTGAAAGTAACACAACTTCTGATTGGCTAAACCAAAATGGTTTAGCTAATCAGAAGTTGTGTTACTTTCAAATGTGGAAAATCCCAGATATAAAGACTAAGACCCCAGGCTTCACGTTCTTAGCAGACTGATCTTGGATCTATAACGGCTGCAACAGGCCCAAGTTTTCACCTATGGCGCTGTAAGGGTTACCTGGATACCATCGGAAACAAAACCGCTGAAGGGGACAAGAAAAGCTTCTTTGTTTGAGCCCAAGAGCAGAAAAAAAAAAAAAAATGCAGGCGTTAAAATGCATTTAGACTTAAATCATACCATTTTAAAAGTATGGAAAATATTGTGGGGATGACAATCTGTTACTGTGTAGTCGATCCAAGTGTTAGTGGCTAGCAGGAAAATGAATTTTAATATCAGGCTGAAAGTAAACACGAGATAGAGTGACCTGGCAAATTGTAACATAGTTTGTCTGCGGGCGACTAACATTTGGACCGACCGTGCAATTACAGACTGTACATCATCTTCACAATAAATATCCATACTTTTAAATGGTATGATTTAAATTTAAAAGCATTTTAACACCCGCTTTGTTTACTCTTGCCAGCTATTGTTACTTTAGATATCGATAACCAACATGAATGAAGCTTAAAAAGCCAAACTATGGGGATACATTGTTGCAAAAGGGGAAATTGAAGGCCATGAGCAATTTATCCTGTTTCCACAATGTTTCAAAAGCGCTGTGCTGCTGGAAGCAAAACAAAAACGTTCGTTAGCAGGAGATAAAGATTTGATTACGTTTTTGGGTTTAAGTTAGTTTTAGTTAAAAGCCTTTTAACACTTACGACGAGACCACAATGAAGCCCCCAACAAAAACACTGTGTAAACCATTAATATTGTTTCTGTCGTGACTTTTGAGTGACGTCTGATCAATAAAATACTTAGACAAGAAAATGCCTTGTCTCGTAAATTAAGAAAGGTTTTTTCCCCCGGAGCAATTAGGTCCTCGGAAGTCAAATAGATAAACTTGACACTTTAAGCCAATGAAAAAAGACCCATATACGAAAATTCTAATGCCGTTTTGACAGAATATCTTTTTTAAAAAAGCGGACAGTGTAGATCTAAGATCAGACTGCACGTTTTGTGCAGTCTGATCTTGATCTACACTGTCCGCAAAAGTAACCAAAGTTGTGCTGGTGTTAAGTGCTAAGTATAGCGAGATTGGCGCTAAAATCGGGTCACTGTCTTCAAAAGCTGATTGATTTTTCGTGTGGACACTGATAAGAACTTTTCCTCTTACGTCTGTATCCGCTGGATGCTCACTTCTACTGAAAAATTCCAGTTGTACGATAATTGTTAATATGATTGTTCGAATCCAACGCCTTAAAATGGGTAAATACTTATCTCTTTAGCACACAATCCCGAGTTTTAACGACCCTGAGGAAGAAGGCTTCTGAAAACATTGTGAGAAAAGGAGAAAATGCTGGTCAGCAGCATTTTCTCCTTTTCCCGCAATGTTTCCTTCTCTATCAAAAAACAAAATCCATCATTTCGGCAACATTTATTTTCTCGTCTGCAAATGCTTTCAATTTGGACAAGTAAAAAATTTTGTCGTTTGGTAAAGAGTTAAGAAACGTTTTTCATAATTTATCCAGCTGAGGATGAACTGTAAAAAATACAGAATTGATTTGATTGTACACGTCACAGAGGAACGTTTTATAATAACTTTTCGAACTTCTCTTTCCTCTTCCATATTACATGAAAGTTTTTATTTTTAAGCGTCAAACTTGCAGAGCCACAGGTGAAATTGAAAGCTTTGAGCATAAACTTAGTTTAGCTTGACCCCGTTTTTACAAGCAGGGGGGCCTGACTGAGCAAAGGAAGACTCTACATGAATATTTTGCTCTGTCTGCTAAAAAAAATCAAATGTGCACCTATCCAAGCGAAAAAATGTTTCAGGTAAAAGACTTCTTTCAAAACCAGAATATCTCTACATGTATGACAAGGTAGATACCAAAACAGACCTTGGTCTACCCTGTCCACTAAGGTACTTAGAGATGTTCTTATTCTTCGTATAATCGAAGGGAGGTTTCCAGGTCTCACGTCAAAACGTTGAAATGCAATTGTCAAATTTGTTTCTATATTCTCCTTGATTTGTTGTCCAAATGAAAAAAAAAAACATACCAAATCAGTACATGTACATGTGCACAACTACGTACTGACTTTAAGTATCAATTTTTACCGCTGTTTATACAGAGCATCAGCTATCTAGAAATATTAGAAACAAACACAAAAAAAAATTAACAAAAACGAAAAAGTAATACAGATATCTCTCTTTACAGAGTGATAAATCTTAAATAGTTTTATATAAATGATCTGCTTTTCATTGATATTTACTTGCAAAACAAACTTGATCCTGTTGCAAAATTAATGTTTTCTTTGGCTTGAAAAAGGGGAAGGGAATCGAGATCGATTCCCCTTCATCGCGCATCGATTCGTTAAGAAAGACAACTTATCAATTAGAAAATACGCAATAATCTAATTTTGTCTCTTGTTCGAGGAGTCTTTACGTCAAATCCTATTAAACCATTATCACACGGAAACGAGTTTTATCTCTTCCCCTCCCTGTAAATATTAGCTGTTGAAAACATTGTCTGAAAAGAAGCGATTGCTTGTGACAACATTTTTTCTCTCCTTTACCTCTTCACCAAACAACAGTTTTAGGCTCATTGAAAATGAAAGCTTTTGCAAATTATATGTGGCTCAAATTGTGGAATTTGTCTCTGAAAGGCTAGAAAATATTGTGGAAAAAGAAGAAAATGCTGGTTACCAGCATTTTCTTCTTTTCTTACAATTTTTTCAAAAAGCGTTCCTTCTCAGGGTCGTTAAAACTCGGGATTGTGTGGTAAAGGGTTAAAGAAATCCTTCTTTATGTGGCTCAAGATATTAAAAACGTCAAAAAATAGCTTGAATGGAGATAGGTTGAAGCACTGGTCGGTAGGAGAATCCACTGAGACACGGATTAATCATTTTATGATACGCTTTGATTCAATCCCTTCTGAAAGAAATCTGCAGCGCAGTAGAGGACTTTGAAAATATCCTTTGAAATTGTGAACTGCCTACATGCAGTAAGGTTTACTGCACACGAGTAGTTTCTCCCTGAACCACATTGTTTTCAAGTGTTCTGTCCCAAGACGACAGTAGCAAACTGCATGTGTGGTAACGAATTTACCCGTACCGTCGAACAACAATATACCATGCTCAGTGAAAAGGGGGCTTAATGCATCTGCAAACAGTATTGACCGAGGTCAGCCTGCGCAGTCCGCGCTTGCTGACCTGGGCCTATTTTTTTTGCTATTGGTCAATTTTCTGTATGTCAAAGGACCAGTCTACCTTATGATTCAATTGTTTAAAAAATGGCTATATTATGCTTGATTATGTCATGGCTTGATTAGTATTACAGAGATGCATTGGGCCCCCTTTTGCCAGAGCGTGGCTCTAATACATATATTCGCTGCGCAAATACGTATCAGCGTAGGTATTACGAGATTTTAAAGAGGAAAGTCTGAGTATCACAAAACCGATGAACTGTAGAAATTCATTCAAGTTTTCCTACGATCCCCTTCGTTAAGCCTTTACCAAACAATTCCGTGTTTTAACGACTCAACAGAAGACCCCTTTCAAAACATCGTGGGAAAAGGAGAAAATGCTGGTAACCAGCATTTTCTCCTTTTTTCCCACAATGTTTTCTACCCTATCAAAGACAATTCTCTGATTTGCGTATCACTTAATTTGTCGTCTGCAAATGCTTTCAATTTGGACAAGTCTAAAATTCTTCGTCTGTTACAGAGTTAATGAGGTTTCCACCAAAGTTTGACGAAATTGGATTGCGCTAATTTACCCTGTCTTGAAATGAATCGGACTTCATTAGATTAGGGTCAAACCGAACAATTCATTTTGTGAAGACTTTCTCGTCCGAAAAGTGCGATTTTATTTATTCACGAACTCATAGTACGTCTTTACAGTTCATGGTGCTACATCTAGATCAGACTACGTGAAAACTTTCGCCCCGATCGTTTCACGTGTAATTCTGTAAGTTCATTGGCCCTTAGAGTGCTGATGTAACCCTTATCCTGCTAAATAAGTTATATAAAACTTAAAAGCTAATAGTAAAAAACCAGAATAATGTCATTTCAAATTTACGGTACTTTTTGGAGAAAGATATCTCCTTATCGGACAGTGTAGATCCAAGATCAGACTGCACGCAATAGGTCAATGAGTCGCGTTTATTAGCTTAAGGGTTAATAAAGAACAAGAATTTTTTTTTAAAAAAAGACAGACGGCATGAACTTGTCCCCCCAGTAGGACTGCAGGGCCCGCAGAATAAACGTGTCTTTATTTTTGACCAATCGCAAATTTATACTTATTCATTCGAATTTAATAGCAAAGAGTAGATCAAAAGCCAGCGCATTCAGCTACACCGAAAAACAGCCAAAATATTGCTAAATACGAGCTAGCTAAGCTTTTTAGGTCAGACTATGTAACAAAGTAGCTGACGGTGTAGATCCAAGATTAGACTGCGCATATTGTGATATAATTCAAATACAGTTGAAAACGGCGTAAAACACCAGACAAGCAATCAAGGAACACACTGAAGGCTAGAGTTGTTTATCGAATGGTTCAAATTATCATTAGGGAGACAGGACCATAATTTTTGCCACCGACTTATAACAAAACCTGACGGATTATCAAAGACGTATGTAACGCTTCTTCGTTAATGAAATCCTTGAGGTATATGACATCGTCCACTGTATAACTGAAAAGAGTTGAAAACTGTGTAAAACACCATACAAGCAAACAAAGAAGGCCAGGGTGTGTTTATCGAAAAGTTTCGATTATCATTAGGTAGACAGGACCGTAATTTCTGCCACTGACTTATCACAAAGCATGACAGATTATCATAGACGTATACATGTGACGCTTCTTCGTTAAAGAAAATCCCTAAGGTAGGTGATATCTGCTTCTGTATAACTGAAATGCAGTTAAAAATGGTGTAAAACAAGGAATGAACACACAAGAGACTCTTTGTCAGGATTTTTTTTTTTTTAATCGGCGTGTTCCAATTTTCATTAGATAGATACGACAGTAACTACTGACATCGGCCTTATCATAAAACCTAACAGATTATGTATGACGTCTGACGGGTTCCCTCTTTTATGAGGAATCCCTCGCCTACACTGACATCGGATTTTAGCGCGTTGAAGTGAAATCGGTAATGTTGTAAAGACGACTGCAATTTAAAAAAAAAAAGCATTGTGGCAAAACAGGAAATTGCTCGTGAAGAGCAATTTCCTAGTTTGCCTAATGGTTTCAAATAAGCCATGCTCTGTGAAAATGGGGCTTAATGTATCTGCGTGATGCACGATACCAAGCAAGCAGTCACATAATTATGGATCCATAATGGCCTCTTTTTTGACAACCAACTGAATTGTGAGGTAGGGTGGTCCCTCGATATGTAGAAAATTGACCAATAGCGAAAAGTTTCGGCCCAGGTCAGCCTGCGCGTACTGACCTGAATCGATACTTGTCGCAGATGCATTAAGCCCCCTTTTCACAGAGCATGGCTCAAATGAATTGATCCATAAAATATCGATTCAAGATTTCATTATTTCTACTTTGAAATGAATTTTTCAAAGTCATGTGCTGCAAGTTTGATTAAAACTCTTAACCAAACGACAAAATGTAGATTATATCCAAACTGAGAGCATTTGCAGACGACACTTTAAATGTGGCTCAAATGATGGAATTTACCATTGATTGGGTAGAAAACATTGTGGGAAAAGGAAAAAATGCTGGTTACCAGCATTTTCTCCTTTTCCCACAATGTTTCCAAAAGGCTTCTTCTTCAGGCTCGTTAAAACTCGGGATTGTGTGGTAAAGAGTTAATGGGGGTGTTAATTTAGAGATGAAGACATGAAATGTACTTTTGGCATTGTACTTCTGTATTGAGAAAATTCTACCTATTTATATATGGAATGCGTTTCACTCTTTACAAAACGACAAAATTTTAGACTAGACCAAATTGGACGCATTTGCAGACAAGCGACATTATAAATGTGACTCAAAAATTGAAATTTGTATTGCAAAGGGTACAAAAAAAAAAAAATATTGGAAAAGGAGAAAACGGTTGTTACCAGCATTTTCTCCTTTTCCTACAATGTTTTCAAAAGGCTTCTTTTTCAGGTCGTTTAAAGTCGTGATTGTGTGGTAAAGGATTGAGGCATGGCTTAAGCTTCTATCTCAGTTTTGAAATTTTTTTTTGATTGAATAAATGAAAAGAGATAAAGTAATTTTATTTTTGCTTAGTTCCAAGTGATGAATCTAGTACTTTTAAAGTTATTTATTTATTTATTTATTTTTTTGCCAATGTCTTTTTAAAGGGGGGTTTAATTGCTTACTGATTATAAACATTAATTAAAGGAAAATTACCTAAACTGATAAAATGTTGCCTGACTAGTTCATGATATTGTTTCTGATTTAAATGATATCAAATTTTTGAGTACGCGAATATAGCAGACATATAGGATCTGCAGTGTGTTGGCATTTGAGATAATTCTTTTTTAAACGAGTCTAGAAAAAAAGAAACGTTATCAAGTGAGCCTTTGGCGAGCTTAATAACATTTTTTTGTGGACTATCTCAAAAGCCAACAAGTGTCAGATTCTTTTTATCACATGACTGTATATTAAGAATAACAGTTCATGGTGTGTTAAAACATAGGCCTACACATACATGTGTATTGAAATTTACCGGAAGCCACTTCGCTTCTTTGATAGGTACATTACAGATGAAAGCTAGTTCCACAGAAACTTGCTCATAACGATTTTGTTTTAAATCTAAAGATGATAAAATTTACACCCAATTTTGACAGTTAATTTCGAAAAGAAATCTGGGTCAGCAATGTCTTAGAAATGAGGCGTATGTTTACAGAGTATTGACCAAATACGGCACTACTTGCTTGTCTCAAGAGTGTTTAAGATATGAAAGTTCGTAATGGGTGTGTCACACTGAAAACAAGGGTAGTTATGTGATAAACATTACTTCCCTATTACCCATGCATTATCTTAAAAAGAAAAACTTGCTCACGTGATAACGATCTGGGGGAAAATTAATGAACATAGGAAACCGGAGGGAAAAGCTGTTAACCGCAGTGCATTTTCTGCTTAATTAATTAGAATTAAAGAATCAGAGTCAATCTGGAGCGAAATGCATCAATGTCCAATTAATTACGTTTAAACAACACAATTCAGTATTTTGAAAACCACAACCGCGACTAGAACAGAGCTGACAACTAGTCGAAATTTAGGGAAAAGACGCTTCCTTTCGTGACTGGATTTTTGACTTGTTTCAATTTTTCGTAGAGATACTGGCCCGTGTTCACCAACCATTCTTACAAGATCTATTATTCTGACTTTCAGGAATTTTCTAAATTTCAAAATAGTCCTACCACAGTCTCTGATTTGCTAAACCAAATGGTTTGACAAATCAGAAATTGTTTTACTTTCTAACTATAGAGTCAGACTAGGAATGCAGTATAGAATGGTTGGTGATCACCGCGCCTTGTGTGAATTTTGTGTGACATTAACCGCCAAAACTGCTATATAAATAAAAATTAAAATTTCTAATCAACAGTCAAAACCAAAATATTGTGATTTCATTCAGTGTTCTTAAAAATCTCCACGTATCGAATGGTGTAGATACAAAATCAGATTGCACGTTCTGTGCCATCTAAACTTGAATGTCAGATTCTTCTTATCACAAAACGATATCTCACGAATTCAAAGCATTTGCAGACGACACTTTAAATATGGCTCAAACGATGGAATCTACCATTGATTAGGAAGAAAACATTGTGGGAATAGGAGAAAATGCTGGTTACCAGCATTTCTCCTTTTCCCACAATGTTTTCAAAAGGCTTCTTCCACAGGGTCGTTAAAACTCGGGATTGTTTGGTAAAGAGTTAAAGAGTTAAAGGGGGGGGGGGGGGGGGGCGCGGGAAAGAGAGTAATTAAGGGATGAAGACAGGAAATGTACAACAAACATCATCAGTACTTTTGTCATTGTACTTCTGTATTGACAGAATTCTACCTATTTATAAATGGAACGCAGAACCATACAGCCACACGTTGGAATTTCCATAAATAACAACCCGATTAATTCCTCTGAAAGTTATATCAAAGGAGTCACACGTTGACGTCACATAATTCTTAAAGATATCAAACGTGTGTAAAATAGGAAAATTCCTAATGGCTATGGGCATAATATTAAATTAAAAACAAGGGAGATTATGACATACTGCGCTTTCTGTACCACTTTATGCTCCCCCCCCCCAGCACTCTTTCCCTCCCCACAACTGCAAAGCCCGGACCCTGTTTATATGAGCCATGCTCTTGCAATAGGGGGCTTAATGCATCTCCGTGATCCATGATACCGAGCATGTCATTACATAATTATGGATCCATTATAGTAACTTTTTGTAACAACCGACTAAATCATAAGGTAGACTGGTCCTTGGGCATACATTTGAAAAACAGCGAAAAGTTTCGGCCCAGGTCAGCCTGCGCGGACTGGGTCGATACTTTTCGCAGATGCATTAAGCCCCCTTTTCACAGAGCATGGCTCATATATAAAGCGTCAGACAATAGTTCCCGCACTTGTCACAATTCGGCCGATTTCGCACGTACATCTAACCTCGTCCTTATCCAGGGGATTTCCATTTTGAAATTTACCTTGTCACATGATCTTAAACATGGCGGCACCCATATAAATCGATTTGCAACGGCAACAACAGCCACGGTGATAAGCAACCTGTTGCTGAAAAATGCCAACGGAAATGATAGACCGAGTCAGAAAATAAATGTACAAGCTATTTGTCATGGGAAATGTAGATCTATTTAGAAAGATTCGTACAGAAAATTGAGAGCAGTGTTTTCTTTTTCTAAGTGGAGTGTTACGATTTTAAGAACGGTACAACGGTGAATTTCCGGAGAAGAAACGCACTGTGTCGGTGCATATCAAGCTACGTGATACAGCTGTGGGACTTGATCAACGGTATTCGGCATACTTCGGGTGATCCAGTGATCAAATCCCTCCGCTGTATCACGTAGCTTGATATGCACCTACACGGTAAATTTCATCGCCGGAAGCACACCGTTTTACCGTTATTGAAATTGTAAAGCTCCTCTTAATAAAGAAAACATGAGTCACAATTTTCTATCGATATCTTTCTCAGATTATTTCCATCGGAAAATAGTTTGTACATTCAATTTTTAGCGTGGTATATCAATTCCGTTGGAAGCTTTCATCGACAGATCGATAGATGTGAATAACTTCACCGTAGTTGTTCATGTCGTTGCTAAGCGATTTACAGGGGCGCCGCCATGTTTAAGATGATGTGATTGGTAGTTCAAAATTGAAGCTTCCTTTATACGGACGAGGTTAGACGTAGGTACGGAATCGGCCAAGTTGTGACCAGTGGATCAACGGATCACCCGAGGTTTGCCGAATGTAGTTCCCGTTGTTATCATGCGGACAAAAAAATGCAGAGATGGGGTAAAACCCCACATTTTATATAGGACAAACCGAATTCGTTAAGTATAAGTGATCTAGCGAGGGAGAAAAGTGGATATTGCTGTATTTAAAAAGTCATCACCTGACGAAAAACATAAATGAATAAATTTCTCTACTGAGGAAGAATTAAGGAAGTCAACCGGATGTCATTAGAGAAGACAGAGAATGTTACGATTGGGAATGTCTTGGCATGAACTCTTTACCAACCCAACAACCCTGAGAAAAAAAAAACTTTTGAAAACATTGTGGGGAAAAAGAAGAAAATGCTATTAACCAGCATTTTTTAATTTTCTCACGCTGTTTTCTCTCTGTTCAAGACAAAAATACCGTCATTTAACTCTTTACCACACAATCCCGAGTTTTAACGACCCTAACATAGAAGGCTTTTGAAAACATAGTGGGAAAAGGAGAAAATGCTGTAACCAGCATTTTCTCCTTTTCTCACTATGTTTTCTATACCACATCTAAAACAAATTCCATCATTTGAGCCACATTGAAATTGTCGTCTGCAAATGCTTTTAATTTGGACTAAAATTTTGTCGTTTGGTAAAGAGTTAAGCTATATTTGAGTGGTTGTCTACAAATAGATTCAGTTAGGAAGAGTGAAAAAAAAGAAATGTCAACCCCTCGGTAAAGTGATAGTGCAGTACTATATATCACTAACAAAGGAAAGTTGTACAACTGTAAAGTAGTTGAACGATAGAGAAAAAATTCTGTCCAGGGGGATAAATTTTGTATTTGCATTTTGGTCAAGACTTTCAACTGTATACATACACGTTCTTATTTGCTTTTTTTCCCAAGCAGTCATGATACCAACTGTCATTAACTAACCTAACTTCTGTGGACATAGTTAATCGCTTGCAGGCTGGTAGAAAGTGTATTACGAACTTTAGGTGATGTTATGTATCTTTTTTTTTAAAGAAACCGCCTGAAATGTGTAAAAGTATAAACCAATTATAAAGTGTAGCAATTATCACTACATTATACAGATCAAAAGCTATGTGAAAAAATGAAAACGCAGAAACTACAGTTTTTTAAAAAACAATCCAACTATTATCTCACTTTAATATTACTGAAACAGTGAAACATTAATATTGGATAAGCGGTACATATTTGTTACAATCAGTGTCTTTTTTCCAAAGTGTCTTCCAAAGCTAGCTACTACTCCGGCAATAAATTCCACGTATTTCTGTAATTAGTGATTGAACCCTGTTCCTCAAAACGCATTTTTTTACCAACTTCATTTTGTTGACTATTTTACTGGACACAACAGAAATGGAGACCTTTTGTGAATAAAAGATTCTTGTTTGAGTGTTTAACGCCGTTTTCAACATCATTTCAGTTATATCGCGGCGGCCAGTGCACCTATCTATGCTTTCCCGGAGTTTCCTTTACAAGTACTCCACACAATATTCTTTCCAAGCCACTGGGTCCTTTCCCACATAACCATCGTCGAAACAATGGTCAGCGGTGAGAGAGGAATGAAAAAAGATTCTTGGATGAAGGGGCAAAAAAAAAAAGACTGGGGCAAAGAGTAAAATTGCCCCTTTCAGCTAATTCCTTCCCATGTTACAATGTTTTCAGAAGTCTTGAATGGAAATCGTGGACCAAAGCGCACGCATTAGGAAAAGAGCTTAACGTCATGTACCACGCAAAACTTGTCAAAGATCAAAGGCTCTAAACGTTAACTCACTGAAGAAATGAGAGATTTCTCTTTTCTTATCTCAGGATAATCAACTTGGACATCACCTATCTCAGTGTTAACCCTTAGGCTGCTAAGCGCGACTCAATAGCCTTTTGCGGACAGTGTAGATCAAGATCAGACTGCACTGAACGTGCAGTCTGATCTTGGATCTACACTGTCCGATAATGAGACTTTTTTCCCACAAAAAATCACTATGAAATAGCAACATTTGGGATTTTATTATCAACTTGAAAGTTTCGTCTCACTTATTTAGCAGGTCAAGGAATAATGGTTTTAACTCTTTCAATGCAAGAGCCTTATGTGGACGGCATAGATCAAGATCAGACCGCACTTTTTGTGCAGCCTGATCTCTAATCTCTACCGTCCGCTTATCTGATGCAAAATGATGATCTAAATCGTCTTAGATGTGGTGAAAAGCTACTTTGACTCTTTTCCAAATGACAAAATTTTGAACTTGTCCATTTCCAGATCTAAGCTAGACGACCAATTAAATATGGCTCAAATAGTGGATTTTTTTTATTTTATTTATTTATTTTTTTTATTTTTGAAAAAGAGTAGAAAACATTGTGGGAAAAGGAGAAAATGCTGATTAATAGCATTGTCTTCTTTCCCCTCAATCTTAAGGGCGCTAAAACTTGGGATTGTGAGGTAAAGCGTTAAGACCTTTATTAAAATACGATTTACTTAATTGGCAGCTAAAACAGTAAAATGTGTACCTTCTCTTCATGAACCATTTCTTATAATGGTTGTGGTTCAAAATAAATATTATTGTACAGTTTTGATCTAAAATTGAATTTCAATGTCTTTAACATTAAGAAAACACTTTTTGTCCATTCATCATTATTGTTATTATTACTATTATTATTTACATTTTGGGGATTATAACAAAGCATTTATAAAATATTGAAAATTCGAAATCGAGCCAACGTTGGTCGGTCGTTAATAGTGCCGAATATATAAACTCGTCTTCTTCAAACGACTGAAAATACAGTCTGGACTCTAGCCCAGGAAAATTTCCATCCTATAAGCTTGACAAAAAACAAGCGGACGGTATTGATCCAAGATCAGACTGCACCTTTTGTGCAGTCTGATCTTGATCGATGCCGTCCGCAAATGCCTTGTTTTCAGCAATACCTTGTCAGAAAAATCTTGTTCGATTTCCGCTTGCGGTGCTCGTCCCGTGAAGAAGTAACTAAGTAAGGAATTTGAGATTCCTATTTCACGACCGGTAAAACCCAAGCAAGACATAAATGAGTGAACTTTCGCTTTGACATGACTTAGTGTTGATAGCGGCGTAAAACTACACTGATATATAGAAACACCATTCGATAGGTCGAACACGAGAACAATCAAGTGGTTGTATTCTTCCCTCGACAAAATATCTCGTTCCTATGAAATAATAGCACCCTCGAATCTCACTACATATTGATATCGTTCCCTGGGCACAATATCTCATGCCTGCGAGATGATATCACGATCTCACTACATACTGATTTCCTTCTAACGATATAATATCTCGTTCCTATGAAATGATTTCGTAATCTTCATACATATTTATATCTTTCCCACGACATATTATCTTGCAACTGCGAACTAATATCACAATCTCACGAGATATTGATATCGATCATAGGATAATTATAATATCTTGTTGTTCCTATAGAGTGTGATACTATAACCCCTAGATTTTGATATCGTTCCCTAAACATATTATCCTACTCCAATGAAATAATATCAAGATTTTACAAGATCTTTATATCGTTTCCTCGATATAGCACATCGTTTCTATGAAATAATAGCACGACCCTACTTGATAATGATATTCTTGCCTCGACATATCTTTTTCTAATGAAATATGAAAACGATCTCAATAGATATTGATACCCTTCCCATGACATTATAATCATCTCATTTCTTTGACCGAATACTGATATAGATCCCACGATATAATATCTTGTTCCTATGAAATAATATCACGATCTCGCTACATATGGATGTCATTCCGACTTCGTAATATCTTGTTCCTATGAAATGATATCACGATTTCACTGGATATCTCGTACCTATGTCATGATATTACGATCAGAAATTGATATCATCATTTCCTCCCCATAATATCTTGTTCCTATGAAACAGTATCACGATCTCGCCAGTTATTAATATGGCCCGCAATATGCGAAATGAGACCTTCAAAAATTTGCGTAAAGTGCCGTCTCGGATTAGCCTGCGCAGTCCGCGCAGGCTAATCCGAGACGGCACTTTACGACTACATAAGATTTTGTCATACAGTAGACTTTCGTGAAACAGAAAATCACATAAGAACGGAAAATGTCGTCTCGGATTAGTCAATACGGAGAGCACTGGCTGATCTGGGACGACCCACTTACGCATATTTCCGAAAGCACCTTTTCGTGTGTTGCACGCCATATAGTGTTCCCTAGAGACAATTTTTACCAAATTAAAGCAATTAATTTTCATGTCCACCTAACTTCTAACTTGAGACATGTTGCCTTTGTTGGAAATTAAATGTGCATCATATTATGATGCACATTTAATTTCCAACAAAGGCAACATGGACACTACATGCGCGGCAAAATTTGCTTCTTGTCAACAACATACTATCTCATCAAACAACCAATTGGCAAAATCGATAAAAAGTCAAGACTTCGAAAATGATTAATGAGACAATGCCACTTAATCTGAAAGTTTCGAGAATGAAAGGTTAAATCCTAGTGGTAAAGTCACCAGATTCCAGTTCAGGTCTATAGTAACGAAATTCGACTGACAAGAACAACAATATTTAAACAGCGCTCTAGCAAAAGGGGTTTCACTGCATTGTACCAAACAAATTAACATATAATTATGGATCCATAAAATTGATTTTTTCTAACAACAAACTGAATCATGATCTAAACTGGTCCTTTGATATGGAGAAAATAGGCTGAGAGCAAAAAATATGGATCCATTTCAGCATGCGCGGACCGCGCAGGTTGACCCTGGTCGATCCCTTTTTGCAGATGTATCAAACCCCTTTCTATCACAGCAAGGCTCATTTACTTTCGCTGACAGTGAGACCAGGATCACATTTCAAAGACAATGCAGTCTGGTCTCGGGTTTACAGTGTATATTTTGTGAAGTGTCCGGACTTAGAGGCTTCAAATGACATTTAAGTAATGGTCTTTTTTTTACTAACTGATAATTTCTTTATTTATTTATCTGGATTTGTATTGGTCAAGAATACCTTTCCATAAGAAAAAAAAAGTTAATATTCTAGCACTAGTATGTATGGGTAAGATTTTCTCACCTGGTAATCCCGGAGTGCCCGGTATCCCAGGTTCTCCCGGAGCCCCCTTTTCTCCTGGTCTTCCTTGTGGTCCTCTCGGTCCCTTTATCGGTAACCGTACGGGTGTTCTACTGGCAGTCTCGCCTTTACACGAGATTTCGAGCTCGCACTGTCCGTGATTTCGGATGACGTCGGCGCTCTCGTCACCCTGCACAGAACGATGGCCCGAATGTCTATTCCTGTCACGTTTCCCGTCAGCAATTGTTAATAACAAGAAAGGCACTAGAAATATTGTTGATTTCATCGTTAATATTGCATTCAGGTTTGATGTCCCAATTGACGCTGGTCAGAAGAGTATTACCTCTTATCACTGTTACTGTCGAATGATTGCTTCCTGGAAAAAAAAAAATGCAAATGACTACTTTGAAAGCTTCCCTGGAAAATATTGATAATCAATAGGAATTAAGGTTTGATACAATGATAAGTCTGAAAATATTGTGGCAAAAAGGAGAAAGTGCTCGTACGAGCACTTTCTCCTTTTGCCACAATATTTTCTAAAGTGAATTGATGTGAGACGAGGAAAACTAGATAAGTCATCTGCAAGTTGAAGTACGAAATGCTGAAAATTTAAACACCTTTAAGTATTTATACTTATCCATTCTCCATGGGAGTTTGTGCCTTCGTTTGAATAGATTTATATTTCAGTCAAATTACGTAGACGATTTGAAAATCCATGGTTGGTTTAACCAGTTCTTGGCTGATTTGCCTTCTCGTGCACGAGGATACTACAACGTTACCAGCGCCACCACCAGAGATCGAACCCGAATTTTCTGATTACAAATCCTTTATCACTGAGCCGTGAAGATCACTTTTCAACAGAGAGAGAGAGAGAGAGAGAGAGAGAGAGATTGTTTTTGTGGGAATAGAGACTTTTTTGTTAGATAAAAAGCACTATGTACAGTTCTTTAACTCATTTTCTCCACTAGCTCAATGCAATCAACGATATTAATCTAAAATCAAAATAATCTAAGAAAAAAAAAATGAAGTTTATGTTGTTGTTGTAAACAACAACAACAATAATAATAGTAGTAATAATAATAGTAACAATAATAATACTTGTAGTAGTAAAATAATGATAAATACAGTCCCTGTCTTCTCCAGAACACGAACAAGTTGTACACAAAATTATCTCATTCTTTAATTCTTAAGTAATAAACAGGAAAAAAGTATTTGATTAATCAAACGTCAATTGATTAAAATAATTATAAAATAGTATCAAAAATCTGCTTTACGAGGGCTGCAGTCTACAGTTAAGTAATGAATTGGTGGGAGAGATGTACACAAAATTATCTTATTCTTTGATTCCCAATTAATAAACAGGAAGAAAAAAGTATTTGTTTAATCAAACGTCAATTAATTAAAATAACTATAAAATAGTATAAAAATCTGCTTTACGAGGGCTGCAGTCTCCAGTTAAGTCATTAATTGGCGGGAAAAAGATTGAAACATCTTTGTGAAATAGTAAAAATCAACAAAAACAAGCAACACTTTAAGGCAAAAGTAGAAATTGCTCCTAACAAGCGATTTCTACATTTTGTCAAAATGTTTTTCAAAAGTGGTTGGTTGGGTGATGACAAATAATTACATTTAACTCTTTACCAGACGACAAAAGTTTTGACTGGCCAAAATTCAAAGCATTTTTTCAGACGATAAATTAAATAATTAAATGTGACTCAAACGATTGGATTTGTTTTCTGAAAGGTTAGAAAACATCGTGGGAAAAGAAGAAAATGCTGGTTATCAGCATTTTCTTCTTTTCCCACGATGTTTTCAAAAGTCTAATTTCCAAGATGGGTTAAAACCGCCATTGTGTCGTAAAGAGCTAAAGGAGATATTAAGGCAATAAGTTCATAAGTTTACATCCAATGAAAGACAAATCATTACCGAGCACTAAGTTTTACCAGTCAGTCTCCAACATATTACGACACCAAAATTCTGCCCATCACAACGTTAAACCATCACGATCTACAGTCCGTCAGTTGAAGTGACGAGGTAATATCCACAGAATTACACCGGCAATCAAATCTTTTCACCTAATATTGACGAGGGAGGAAGCCGACTTGAGACGATGGACGTCGTTAGATCCGAAATCGATGCCCCGAGATTTTACTCAGCTCTCTCTCCTGATTGAAGTTTTATTAGCCTAATGCACGCCGTCACTCTGTCGTGAAAGCTCAACACTTTACCAGACGAAAAAATTTTAGACTTGTCCAAATTGAAAGACTTTTGCAGACGACAGAATAAATGTGACTCAAAATTTGAAATTTCTGGTTGGAAGGGTTGGAAAACATTGTAGGAAAAAGAGAAAATGCTGGTTGCCAGCATTTTCTCCCTTTCCGACAATGTTTTCAAAAGCCTTCTCTGTTAAGATCGTTTAAACTCGGGATTGTGTGGTAAAGGGTTAACTCTCTACCAGAAGACAAAAGGTTAGACTCGACCAAAATGGAAAGCTTTTTTAGATGCCAAAAGTTATTGTGATTCAAATTAATGGAATGGTCATTGAAAAGATAGAAAGCAATGTGTAAATTGGAGAAACTGCTGGTTACCAACATTTCTTTTTATTTCTTCTCAGTCAGGGTCATTAAAACTCATGATTGTGTGGTAAAGTGTTTTAAGTAATATATTGCTCTAAAATTATTTGTTTCCTTGTTCGGGACTTTCTTTACGACCACAAAATTAGATCAATAGTCCAAGGACCGTTACAATGGTGTTCTCATTATCTGATTCTAAGCAACTGTAAATTTATTGGAACCGACATAAGATCCTATTTCACTTCCAGAGGTAACACGAGGGGCAGTACTGACCGACCACTTTCTCTACTTCTTAAGAATTTTCAAAGTTTGAAAGTAAATGCAATTTCTAATTGGCTGTACCAAACGCTTAAGCCAATCAGGGATTGTGTAACTTCATGTACTAGTATTTGAGATATTGCGAATGGTTGGTGGATATGGGCCTGTATCAATTCTTGTATCAATTTTGCTTTAGATTTATTAGAAATTAATACATGTAAAACTATACCTGTTTAAATTAGATGAATGTCGTCGTGCTTGGCAGGTTGGTGTTTTGCACTGTACTCTTTTATTGTGACCGGTTGCCGTAGGGCAATCCAGTTTGCAATAACAGTAAAAAAAAAAACAACAACAAGAGGGTAATGCTTTAGCCTTGACCATTGCTCTATTTCTTTAGTAAGAAAGTAAAACTAGACAGTTGCTGTAATTCATTAAATAGAAAAAAACCTGCAAGAATAAATACGTTGATACGATGATTTTATCCTACAAGACACCGATGGCGGATTGTACGTAAAAACATTTATCGACGGAAATTGAAGCCAATACTACCGGATTTCCAGAGCGTCATTTACTGTTTTTAGTAAACTTTCATTGAACATTATTTTCATTTAAACTCATTACGTTCTGTGGACGACTTTTCTGACAGTTACCACTGAATTATTATTTGACGATATTCTGAGTAGATATAATTGAATGAATGCCTCTTTCCAGCGCAACGGATATCGACGTAAAAAAAAAACCAACAACAAGTTATACCACTTTTGGTGTCGCACCATACCTCCCGGGTGCTTCTGGGTCGTTGTTGTAAAAGACGAATTTCATTTTATTCTTGTTTGTAAAGCTTTTAAAGATTTACGAGTTAAGCTCACCAAAAAGTTTTGTAGTAAAAGGCCTAGCATGGTTAAGTTCGTCAACTTTTTTTAAATACCAAAAATAGATCAGTTTTGTTTAATTAAGGCAAATTTACTTTCTATGTAACGAAACGAAGAAAAAACTTTCTGAATTCCACAACTTAATCGAATTATGCAAGTTACTTTTCTTCTCTAAGATATATCCCAAGTGAATCCATTCTCCATAGAACGTTTTAACTTTTGTTTACTTGTTGTATACCTATATCTATTGAAATATCACGTGATATGATATTTTTCATATATGTTGAAAACGACTGTATACAATTAGTATACATCAATAAAATATGTGCTCTGATCTGTTCTGTAAAAAGTAGTCATATCATAGAATTTTACACAAAGCACTATTTCTGCAGTCTTTCATTAGACAAAATGGAAGGGAATGTCTAAAAAGTGTCTATGGCGCTGACGAGACTATTTCCATGAGGAGCGAGTGCAAGAGTTGTAATTTTTGTTATTTCATTGCGAACTATTTTGTACTTGTGACCACATAAAGGAACATGATACAAAACGAATAAGAGCATTTTTATTACATTGTGACTTTTCATGGGTAGTTGTGTTTGAAGTGAAATAACGAAAAAAAGGTGATCGTTTTAGGTACCATTTTTCCAAATTTCTTATACAGGCCATTACTGGGATATATATTTCAAAGGCATTTACAGCTATCTTTAAATTGATACCTTTTGGTAATCACGCGTTCCAACCTGCAAATCTCATCGTGACCTAAACTCTCCACTTCTCAGCAAGCAGGTCGACCCATTCCATTCCCGTTAGCCCTTTGACCAAACAAACACGTTTTTCGACAACCTAAGGTAAGAGGAGTTTTGAAAACATTCTGGGAAAAGGAGAAAATGCCGGTTACCAGCATTTTCTCCTCTCCCCACAATGTTGTCTTCCCTGTTAGGCGCTGGTCCCATTATTTGAACCATATTTAGTTTGTCGTCTACAAATGAGTCATGCTCTGGCAAAAGGGGGCTTAATACATCATCGTGAAGCATAATACCAAGCAACGCATCACGTAATCATGGATCCATAAAGTCCATTTTGTCTAACAACCGATTGAATCATGAGGTAGACTGGCCCTCTGACATACGGAAAATTGACCAATAGCGAAAAGTTCCGGCCCAGGTCAGCCTGCGTGGACTGCGCAGGCTGACCCGGTTCGATACTTTTCGCAGATGCATTAAGCCCCCTTTTCACAGAGCATGGTCCAAATGCTTTCAATTTAACAAGTCTGAGATTTTGTTTTTAAGGTTATGAATTCACTTCCAATACAGTTTACACACTTTACTTACTTTTGTGGCAGTCCACAATATAAACCATGCACGTGAAAAGGGGGCTTGATGCATCTCTGTGATGCATGATACTAAGACAGTCATCACATAAGTATGGATCCATAAAATCCATTTTGTGTAACAATCGACTGGATCGTGAACTACACTGGTCCTTGAATTTGTAGTAAATTGACCAACAGCAAGCGAACGGCGGAGGCTGACCTGGGTTGATACTTTTTGCAGATGTGCTTAGCCCCCTTTTCACTGAGCATGGCTCATAATAAATTGGGCAGGATTAAGGTTGAAATCTGACACATTATGACGTCAATCGGACGGGCAGATAAATACTTGACCATGTTACGGTAGCCTTCCCTTTACCATACGACAGAATTTTGGATTCAAAGCATTTTCAGACAAGGTAAATATGTCACTAAAATTGAAGAAGTTTCTTCTAAATGACAGAAAACATTGCGGTTAAAAGATAATGCACGAAACCAGCATTTTCTCCTATTCTAACGATGTCCTCAAAAGCCTTCTGCAGGGTCGTTGGTAGCTTAACTCTTTACCACACAATCCCGAGTTTTAACGACCCTGAATAAGAAGGCTTTTGAAAACATTGTGGAAAAAAGAGAAAATGCTGGTAACCAGCATTTTCTCCTTTTTCCACAATGTTTTCTGGCCTATTCCACAAAATTTTCATCATTTGAGACACTTTTTTTTTGTCGTCTGCAAATGCTTTCAATTTGGGAGAGCCTAAAATTTTGTCGTTTGGTAAAGAGTTAAACGATAAATTTGTCTCAGAAATTGCCTGACCTGTCAACAATGTGTTTTTTCGGATCTTATAAACAGATTGGTATCTCAGACATGATTTATTTCCAATCAGTTTCTATTTGAGCCTGACTCTGGCAACAGGCGTTAAATGCATCTCCGTTACGCATTACCACGGGTAGGAAACTTCATATTTGGAGCCAATGGCTTTGACAGAAAACTAAATGTTTCAAGTGAAAATCCCTCATCCCTCAGTCGGTGCCGGCCCACATAATCGGAGCCCTTCTTTATTTTTTTACCATTGTTGAGTAATTTCTTTTCAAGTCTTAACCAGCAGCGGATGTAACAGTTCAAGACATCAATTCACGCTTTCAGGACAACAATACTCTCTCTTATTTGCTGTTTAGAAGGCAAAATCAGACTGATTTTAGTTCTTGACATATCATTTCGGCTACGGTCAACCCACAGCACAAATGATTCAGACAATAC
The DNA here is from genome assembly GCA_945859785.2 of Tridacna gigas. Classification (NCBI taxonomy): domain Eukaryota; kingdom Metazoa; phylum Mollusca; class Bivalvia; order Cardiida; family Cardiidae; genus Tridacna; species Tridacna gigas. Next base: position 58,506,115 of record OX244035.2, read on the forward strand.
TGTACACACTCTACAATTTTCCGTCGTGTAGAAAACACGTTGAAAGACCAGAGCATTGCATGACATTCTCTTTTTTGGAATTTCAAAGATATAAGAACACATAATTACAAAAATGACAAGCTTACCTGTTTTTCAGTTTTTAGAGCCGATACTTTCAGAACCGGAAGACCAACACAACATTTTCTCGTCAGAGCCATTGGCGCCCAATATGAAGTTATCTACCAGTGTTATACCAAGCAAGCCATCACATAATTATGTACCCATAAAAATCGATGTTATATAAACAACCAACGGAATCATAAGGTAGAATGGTCCTTTGATATCCAGAAAGTTTACAAATAGCAAAAAGTTTCGACCCGTGTCAGCCTGTTTAGACTGCACAGACTGACATGGATCGATACGTTTTGTTGATGCCTTATGCCTCATTTTAATCCATATCCTGCTAAATAAGTTAAACGAAAGTTTTAAGTCGATAGTAAAAATCAGAATAATGCTATTTCAAACTTATTTTTTGAAGAAAAAATATCTCCCTATCGGACAGTGTAGATCTAAGATCAGACTGCACATTCTGTGCAGTCTGATCTTGATCTACACTGTCCGCAAAAGGTCAGTAAGTCGCGATTAGCAGCTTAAGGGTTAACACGGCATGGCTCAGTCATGCTTGACATTAAATTATGTTGCAACAGGATTGCGAAGAAACTCTGAACCATAACTATTCAGGTAGTTCATTTGTTGACAAGCTTTTTACAATTGTTCCATGCGTTGTCTGCGCATGTCATATTCTTCGAAGATTCGACCTGTCTGCTATGACGCATCACCCATCCCCCTATACCTGGGAAAAGTAGGGCTTATATCGAAGCTATTAGCCTATTACCAATGCATGTAGGGGCTGTTTTAATAAATGGTCGGTGCATAGGTTACATGCTAGCCGATCGTAGCTGAATGAATGGCACCAGGTAGCGTTTTATTGAGTAAACGTTTATTTCATTTGAAATTCAAAGTCACGGTTGTTGTTTTGAAAAATTACTCCGCTACTGTACCCAGGATGCCCAAATTAGATAGATGTGTATTTGTAGAATGCCATCTAGCGGGAGATAATGTTGTTTCATGAATATTCCAGTCATTTCAAGACGACATCTTACTTGTCTATGGCTTTCTGCGTGTTTCACCAGCTGTAGACTGGGACTCTGCAGTTACCTTACGCGAGGATGGTCTCATGTGACCAACGTCGCCAGCGGGGATCAGACCTGCATGTCTTAATTTTTAACCCAAAGTTTCAATAAATATGCTACGGAGTAACAAATCAATTAACTCTTTACCACACGGCAAAAAAACTAGTCTTACCTAAACTGAAAACATTTTCAGGCGACAATTTGAAAAAAAAAAAAAAGTCTCAAATACGGGAATCTGTCTTAAAAGGATAGGAAAGATTGTAAGAAAAGGAGAAAATGCTGGTTACAAGCATTTTTCATTTTCTCCCTTTTCAACAATGCTTTTAAAGCCTTTTTTCTTCGGGCTATTAACCCTTTACCATACAATCCCGACTTTTAACGACCCTGAGAAAGAAGTCTTTTGAAAACATTGTGGGAAAAGGAGAAAATGCTGGTTACCAGCATTTTCTCCTTTTCCCACAATGTTTTCTACCCTTCCCAGAATGAATTTCAATTTTTCAGTCACGTTTATTCCGTCGTCTGCAACTGTTTTCAATTTGGACAAGTCTAAAATTTTGTCGTTTTGGAAAGGGTTAAGCCAGGCATTGTTTCGTAAAGGGCTGAGACAGGCCCGATGGGTATGGATCGTTACTTAGTGCGATTATATGGCGTGCAACACACGAAAAGGGGCCTTCGGACATATGCGTAAAAGTGTGTCGTCCCAGATCAGCCTGTGCAGTCTGTGACTAATCCGAGACGGCACTTCCCGTTTTTGTGCGATTTTCTGTTTCACGAAAGTCTGCTGTATGAAAAAAATCTTACGTAGTCGTAAAGTGCCGTTTCGGATTAGCCTGCGCAGACTGCGCAGGCTAATCCGCCTGCGCAGACTGCGCAGGCTAATCCGGGATGACACTTTACGCAAATGTCCGAAGGTCTCATTTCGCTTGTTGTGGGCCATATGTCTATAGAAATGTGAATGAACTACACGTATAAGACGCCCTCATAAGATGTAGAGGGTAGTACAGTGGAATCACTTTGTCCTTCTGTCCGTCCGTAGACGCACGTTTGTATCCCCTTCTCCTACAGTAATCAACCAATTTGGCTGAACGTTTAATGAAAAACCTCCTAATATTTGAATTTAAGACCTCCCAATTTTCTTTGTGATTGTTCGAGTCTTAAAGGTGCTAATGGTCCTTTGATTTTTTTCCCTCGATCATGTGACTGAATAACATACCTCAAACATGCAATAGAAATGTTAGATGTCTCAGTCCTGTTGTCTGCAATCTGTGCTCATGCTGGGCAAAAGCCGCGGTACCGTTTTATTTGTATGTTTTCAAAATAGTCTGAAGTATAAAGTCGTTTTAGTTAAAAATAACAGACCATGGATATCTTTCAACAAACAATTTTGTAAATTAAAAATAATAACAAAAATACATTATATACTTTGCAAACACGTTGAAATTCAAATGTATTGCAATCATATACAACAGATTTATTCAAAATTTCTGTAAGTTTTGGGGAAATCTCTAATTTCCTTGAGTTATCACCGTCCGTGCAAAACTAAGATAACTTGAAACCAACAGTTTGGAAATTGAAAGAATCACAAAATGCATCTTGTTTACATACTTTGTAAAATAGATGAAACACAGATGTAATCTAACCGAATACTAATCACATTTATTCAAAACACCTAAATCGTTTACAGTACTGTATAATTTCTTTAAATTTTGATCGTCTTTATAGACGCAGAAAGAATGCAGCAGACATAAGACATCTTGAAACCAGCGAATTTGAAAGAAAGGAATTTGAAATGCATAATATACTTTGCAAAATATATGGATCACAAATGCAACACATGGAATACAAACGGAATATCATCATATCCTACACAAATCTATTCAAAATATCTTAAACTTTGGCAAGTCCCTTGTTCAATATAGCTATCATCGTCTAGTTCATTTAATTCAGCAACAGCATGCGGTATAGTAGGGCAGACGTCAAGGTGATATCTGAAAAGTAACAAAAAGAAGAAAACGATCAGCGGTTTTCAATTATCAGAAGATCTCGTGGTTTAACGACCCTGTGGGCAACGGCTTTTTAAAACATCGTGGGAAAAAGGAGAAAATACTGGGTATCAGAATGTTCTTCTTTTTTTTACAACAATGATTTCTACACTATCACAGTAGAATCGCATCGTTAGAGCGACATTTTATTTGTCCTCAACAAATGCTTTGATTTTGAACGAGTATAAAAGTTTGGCCTTCGGTGAAGGATTGATCGATATTTTGTGAGATATTGCACAAGTTCTTATCGGAAAGTGTAGATCAAGATCAGACTGCACGTTCTGTGCAGTCTGATCTTGATCTACACTGTCCGCAAAAGGTCCGTGAGTACCGCTCGGCAGCCTAAGGGTTAATCTTGTACCAAACGACTAAATCTTAAGACTTGCCGAAATTGAATTTTGCAGACGACAAACTAAATGTGACTGTAAGAGAAAATTTGCCTCTGGAAGGGAAGCAACCACTGTGGGAAAAGGAGAAGATGCTGATTACCAGTATTTTCTCTTCTCAATTATTTTCAAATATTTTCAAAAGGCTTCTTCCTCAGCGTCGTAAAAAGTCTCAACTATGTGGTAAAATGGTCAACAATCCAATTTTTAACCATCGTAAATTTCAAATTATTCATTAGAAGATATCAACACTAAGAAGTGGCTCAAAAGCCTGCGAATTGAGCTAATGCCGAAAAAAACTTTATCTTATAGGCTCGACTAAACAAATGGGCGACAAAGATTTAACATCAGACTGATCGATCTGTGTAGTCTGATCTTGATCTATACCGACTGCAAAAGATCCTGCATTCATATGTGGCGCTAAAAGGCTTATAGGTTAATTACCGATCCACCAAAGACTTCAAAGGAAGAAAAAGCGAATTTGTCTCACTTACAACATGTCGATTCCACTTTATAACCAGCAGACAGTACATCTAGTATACGTAACGTCGCCTGGGTATTCTGTTGGACCGATGTACTCGGGTAATATTCCTTCACGGCCTCTCTCTTACGTCTGTCGGACGGACAAGTCAGCTGAAATATGGGACTCAATAATATTTCAAACTTGTAGCTGCCGTGGCAGATCATGCTAAGTTTGGCAAGCACCGTTGATGTACAAAAGGGTGACCGAAATCATATGTACTTTTCCAATCAGTCTATATCCTTTGGTTGTTAATCCTGACTACGGTAAATGCACTGTTGTGATTGTGTACATCATGATCAGACTGCACGGAACGCGTAGTGTGATCTTTGATCTACACCGTCAGCTAACCGATTCTAAACCATAACATAAAACTCTCTTCGAACGATGCGGTAAATTTATCTGTCGATTTTTGGTAGATATCTGTACGGAAAATCCGGTTACTGTGATCAGTTTGAACGGAACCAAGCACTGCAAGTTGCGCGTGGTGCTACATAAGGTTTTACCATTACAACTAAACCTCGTTATACAGTCGCTACCGCATACACGCGTGTACACAGACCTACACCTAATACAAGTAGAGAACCGCATCGGACTGATACCCTGACAGTCCACATGATTAATCAACTCTTTACCAAACGACAAAATGTTAGACTCGACCAAATGGAAAACAAAACAAACGGACAACAAAATAAATGTAGATTAAATGGTGATTAATGTATAGGATAGGATAAAAACATTGTGGGAAAAGGAGAAAATGCTGGTTACCAGCATTTTCTCCTTTTCCCACAATGTTTTCAAAAGCTTTCTTTTCTTGGGTCGATAAAAGTCGGGATTGTGTGGTAAAGGGTTAAATACTAATAAGCAATAGAATCAGCGCCAGCCTACTAGGCTGGCTAACACTGATATTCATTGTCTCTTGTTTGTATCCAGTAATTTCATGTATATGAGCCATGCACTGTCAAAAGAGGCTTAATACATCTGCGAGAAACGTTATACCAAGCAAGTCATTACATAATTATGGATCCATAAAATCCATTTTGACTAAAAACCAGTTGAACCATGAGGTGGACTTGTACTTTGACATAAAGAAAATTGACCAATAGCGAAGAGTTCCGACCCAAGTCAGCCTTTTCACAAAGCATGGCTCTCATGTATTTGATCTACAAGTGATGAGACGCTTATTCTTTTACTCCTCTAAATTATTGATAAGTGATAAACTTATACTGCCTAACAAATAAACTCCTCAGGACTTTCAGTCCTTTGATTTTCATTTGGATTAAAGAATATAAGTTCATTGATTACAAAGATAGGTAATTAAAGTGCATAAAAAGCATAATCAAGTTATACTGTATATAATTCTGAGAGCACTTTTCATTAATCCTTTACCACACAATCCCGAATTTTAACGACCCTGTGAAAGAGGCTTTTTTTAAAAACATTGTGGGAAAAAGGAGAAAATGCTGGTAATCAGCATTTTCTCCTTTTCCCACAGTGTTTTCTACTTTTCCAAGACAAATTTCAATTTTTGAGGTACAGTTATTTTGTCATCTGCAAATGCCCTCAATTTGGACCAGTCTAAAATTTCGTTGTTTGATAGAAGAGTTAACTAACTTTTTTAAGACTTGCTGCGGTGTGAAAGGTACTTTAATGATTCAAAAAACCCTTACCATATCACACACGTTGTCTTCTTCAGGGCAGATCTTAACAGAACAAGAGATGGTCATGTAGTTATAACTGAGAAACTTGAATACGTAGAAATCCGCGTAGTAACGTTTTTCTCCGTTCACGACGTCGTGGTTAGCAGTTCGAAAGTTCGTGCTTACTAGACTTTTGTCTTGGGAGCACCTGAAAATACAAAATAACTGAGCCATGCTCTCTGAAAACGGTGCTTAATGCATCTCCGAAAATACAAAATAAATGAGCCATGCTCTCTGAAAATGGTGCTTAATGCATCTCCGAAAAGTATCGACCCAGGTCAGCCTGCGCAGTCCGCGCAGGCTGACCTGGGCCGAAACTTTTCGCTATTGGTCGTTTTTCTGTATTTCAAAGGACTAGTCTACATTATGATACAGTCGGTTTTTAGACAAAAGCGACTTTATGGATCCATGATCATGTGATGACTTGCTGGGTATCATGCATCACGGAGATGTACTAAGTTCCCTTTTGCCAGAGCACGGCTCAAATACATGTAGTTTGAATATTAAAAAAAGATCCGATACTTCATATTTATGGAGAAAGACTAACCATGTCACACTGAGAAACTGATTACCACTGATAACCTCTGTACTCCTAAAGCATTTTTTTATTTTGCTGAAATAGTTATATAAAAGGTAAATATTTATAGTGTACTTGCTATTGCTAAAATATGCTCAATCCATGTTGGTATACCAGTGTTCTTGCTATCCTGAAATAGGCACAATCCATGTTATTATACTAGTGCACTTGCTAGTATTCATCATGTACAATCCATGTAGGTATACCAGCAGACTTGCTATGACTGATGAAGGTACAATCGATACTGGTATGTCAGTGTACTAGTACTTGCTATGACTGAAATAGTCACAATCTGTGTTGCTGCACCAGCGTTCTTTCTATGAATGAAATAAGCACAATCTATGTTGTTATACCAGTGTTCTTGCTATTACCAAAAATAGGCATAATCCATGTCGGTGTACGAGTGTTCTTCCTGTGCTTAAATATGTACAATCCATGTTGCTATACCTGTGTTGTTGGTATGACTGAAATAGGCATTATCCATGTTGGTGTGCCAGTGTTCTTCCTATGCTTAAATATGTTCAATCCATGTTGGTATACCTGTGTTGTTGGTATGACCGAAATAGGCATAATGGATGCTGGTATACAACTGGACTTGCTATGACCAAAACTGACGCAATCCATGTCGGTATACCAGTGGACTTGCTATGAATAGAACAGTTCCAATTAATGAGGATATACTGGGGTAATTGCTCTGGCTGAAAGAGTCACAATTGATGTTGCTATACCAGTGTTCTTGCTATGACTGAAATAGGCACAATCAATGCTGGTATACCAGCTTTCTTCCTATAACAGAAATAGGCACAATCAATGCGGCTATACAAGTGGACTGACTTTTACTGAAATATGTACACTCCATGTTAGTATACTGGTACACTTGCCATGACTAAATTAGGCCTATTCATGTTGGTAAACCAGTGTTCTTACCACAACAGACTTGCTATTACCAAAATAGACACAATCAATGCTGGTATACCAGTGCACTTGCTTTGACTGAAAAAGGCACAATCCATTTCGTTATACTAGTACTTGCCTTTACTGAAATAGGCACTATCCATGTTAGTACACTGGTGTTCTTGCAATTGCAGAAATTGATACTACAATCGATGCTGATATACAATTGGACTTGCTATGACTGAAACAAGCAATCCATGTTGGTATGCTAGTGGACCAGCCATGACTGAAACCGGTGCTATCGATGTTTGTATAATAGTATTTACCATGACTTAAACTAGCACAGTCCATGTTGTTATGCATGAAACAGCTACTTGCTATGACTGATATAGGCACAATCCGTGTTGCTTTACTAGTACATTTGCTATGACTAAAGTAGTCAGTCTATGTTGGTATACCAGTTCACTTGATATGACTGAAACAGGCACAGTCCATGTTGGTATACTATTGCACATGCTGTATGACTGAACAGGCAAAGTCTTTGTTTGTAAACTGTTGTACTGTCAATGACTGAATCAGGCATTCATGTGGTATACCAGTGAACTAGCTATGACTAAAATATACCCAATTCATGTTGACATTCTGGGGCACTTGCTTTGACTGAAATAGGTACAGACCTCGTTGGTATTCTAAGGTACCTGGTAAGACTGAAATAGGCCCATCCCATGTTGGGATACCAATGCACATGCTATGACTGACATAGGCACAATTCAGGTCACGTGGTATATAGGGGTACTTTCTGCCACCAAAATAAGTGCATTCTTCGTATACTTGTGTACTTGCTATAAATGATAACAGGATCTTTCCATACTGGACTTACCCGTCAACAATGAGTATCACGTTTTCCGTGCTGGTCGTGGACAGGCCACCGTACGCTGTACAGTTGAGAATACTCAAGTAATGTTGCTCTGTAATCGAGAAAGGACAAACCAGAAGATTTGTAATTTAATCACCGTGGGAATTAATACCGTAGGGTATCAAAGCAAATTTTAACAGCATGATTTCAATACTGGTTCATCAACATTTCGGCCAATGGCCTTTATCAAGAAAGAAAAGCGTAGTTTTTCTTAATAATCTCTTTGAATGCCACCTGCAATCTTCCTCAATTACCCTATCGCGACGACTGTATATTTTCAGCAAACAAATCTAACAAAAATTGACAAAAGGAGAAATTGCTCCTTTTCCATAATGTTTTCAGATAAAGTGATGTATTTGACCTGAATTCATGTTGAGAATCCATATTTTAACCCTCATCCTGCTTAATAAATCAACTCTTTACCAAACAACAACATTTTAGACTAGTCCAAATTGAAAATATTAGCAGACGACAAAATGAATGTGACTCAGAAATTGAAATTCGTGTTGGGAGGGGTAGAAAACATTATGGAAAAAGGAGAAAATGCTGGTTACCAGCATTTTCTCCTTTTCCCACACTGTTTTCAAAAGCTGCCTTTCTCAGGGTCGTTAAAAGTCGGGATTGTCTGGTAAAGGGTTAAATAACTTTCAAACCAATAGAAAAAAAACTGAATTATGCTATTTCAAACTTATTTTTTGGGGGGAAAATATCTCCTAATCGGAAGGTGTAGATCAAAGATCAGACTGCACGTTCTATGCAGTCTGATTTTGATCTACATTGTCCGCAAAAGGGCAGTGAGTCGCGCTAAGAGCCTAAGGGTAAAAGTCTTGTTGTTAGTCTTTTGCCACAGTTTTGTTTCAATACGTAAGTTATGGAGCTGCTTTGCATACAGTAAAGCCTAAAATAGAAACACAAAGTGTATCTTAAAAATTCCTGCCAAGCCTCATCTTTGCAAGCCAGTGTGACGATCACGACGTGGATCTTACCCCTTGGCTGATCGAGTTGAAATTTGTTAGCTTCGCGATACGTGTAATAATTGGTTGCAGTCAGGACTGAAAGCACCAATCAAATACCGCGTTACATTTGCTATCCAACATAAGCAGAACGTAAATAAAAATGGCGACCACAGGAGAGAGTTATTTGTGAATTATTACCAAAAATATACAGACGGACAATATTTTCTTCAACATTCACTGTCACATTTCAATTAAATGAAGTTTGGATATATCCCAACCCCAGATGATGGACTGTAAAAGTATTGTGTGGCTTTTACTTCGCGAAACTTAACAAGATTTCGAGAATAGATTTTGACTTAATAAATCGTATGTCAAGTTTGCGATCTGAAAAGCAGTCAATTGTTGGTGAATAACGGAGAAAGCATGCTGAACAAACTATCATTGGACCAAATCTTAGTGGCCCACTGGCAAGGACCCCCGTTAAAACAACAATATCGAAGCGCATAAGTGAGTAATAGCTCAACACCTGGAAAGGTAAAAAAGCCTTTAACCATATTTAATAAAATGTCGAAAGAGTTATGTTACGCGACGTTTGATTGGTTTTCGATGACGTAATCTAGCGGTGATAATCAAAATCCAGTAGATGGCGCGTCGCCGTGCTAACAATTTCGACTCGATCAGCCAAGGGGTGTGATCCACGTAGTGGTCGTCACCTTGGCTTACGAAGATGGCCAAGCCTGGGAATCGATTGACTGATAGAATGGTATTTTACGCCGCTATCATAACCATTTCAGTCATAATCACGGTGTCAGCTCACATATTCATGGATGTCCCGAGTTTCACCAGTACTAGGCTAGGGTTCTGAAGTGTCTTGCCTAAGGACACTGCCACGAAAGACCCAGAGCGTCAAGTGAGACTCTTACCCGGGGCCTCCAGGTTACAAGTCCCGCACTTTACCACCGAGCTACGCAGGGCCACACCTGGGAATCGAAGTTTAGATCCACGGATTGGTATTCTTGTGATAATACCGCTCCACCCTTCTTTGGTTTAACTCTTTACCACACAATCCCGAGTTTTAAAGCCCCTGAGGAAATACCCTTTTGAAAACCTCGTGGGAAATGAAGAAAATGCTGGTAACCAGCATTTTCTCCTTTTCCCACAACGTTTTCTACTCTTTCACTGACAATTATCATCATTGTAGTTACATTTAATTTGCCGTCTGCAAATGCTTTCAATTTCGGTCAGTCTAAAATTTTATCGTTAGGTAAAGAGTTAAGATTGGCGAAATTGTTCTATTAACGCATAGGTTGTTAAGCGGCACTAAATGAGTTTCTACGGACAGTGTAGATTCAAGTTCAGAATGCGCAGTATTTGCCATCTAATCTCAAATCTTAACTTTCCTATACAATGGGGATTTCTTTTTAGCGAAAAGGATTTGGAAAATCCCAATAATCAGATCTTTACATTTGATCCAGACTCTGTGAAAAGGAGTTTTAATGCATCTGCCAAAAGTGTCGATTCAGGTCAGCCTGCGCGGTACGCGATACGCGCAGACTGACCTGAGTCGAAACCTTTTGCTATGGTAAATTTTCTGCATATCCAAGGACATTCTGCCTCAGACTCAGCCTGTTCTCTGACGAAGTAGATCAATAATTATGTGATGACTATGCTTGTGTAATGCATCACGGAGATACATTAAGCCCCTTCTTACCAGAGCATGGCTTATTTAGGTGGAATACTCAATTTACTTTCTACTGAAGTTGATAGGTTATGTCTTTACCACACAGTCCCGACTTTTAACGACCCTGTGAAAGAAGCCTTTTGAAAACCTTGTTGGAAAAGGAGAAAATGCTGGAAACCAGCATTTTCTCTTTTTCCCACAATGTTTTCTACCCTTTCCAAAACAAATTTCAATTTTTCATTCATATTTATTTTGTCGTCTGCAAATGCTTTCAATATGGACCTGTCTAAAATTTTGTCGTTTGGTGAAGAGCTATAGTACAGAAATTTGTGTACTGCTTAGGGATCTACTCTTTTTCATACTAAGAATAAAGGAGAAAAAGAGCATGTGCTGAAAAACCAGAAACCTCTGCCATGTCAATACCTGCACATTCCATTGACCATACGATTTTGGAGCCAACCGATGCAGCAGTTAGCTCCTGTCCTGATGTATTGCCTTCCCGAAATACACTCTCTGCATACGACAACATGGTGCGAGGGGACTCCGAGGTGTATGGCACACTGGAAGGAGATTTCAAATGTCGAATCAATGCCAGTGGCGCAGAGCTGTCAGCATACCTAATCTCCATTAGATTGTTCACCCTTAGAGCAAATAGAAGTAATGGACACGTTCAGTCAGGAAAAAAAATGCACTTTAGAGCCTGTGCAGCTGATTTACGTCCAGCCCACAGGTGAATGGCGAGCTACAATGTAAATCCTATATTACACACTAATATACTGAAAGGTAAACAACTCGTAATGTATTTTCAATACCCCAGTCACGAATTCCATGCTGTTTACAAGTTATTTTACTACCATTTTTAACATCTATAGTACCAATGGATAGCGGAAACATTATTCTACAAAAAAATCATGTCGAAATTTGAGCCATTTCAAGTTGCTAAGAAATATCTAGCTCGAAACTGTCAACCAACCCAACTCGGAAGAGATCTGATTGCATTGAATCGCGAAAATTTTCAAGAGATAAAACCCATTTTCAACGCGAAAGCCGTTGAATATTTGACAAGTATCATTTCGGGTACAGCAATACTAAGGCATATAAACCTGAAACATTAAACTATTTGATGTGAATAGGCTGTACAATCCTTATTTCCATCGGTAAATCTGTCTGGCGTTCAGCTGCCTGCCATTTTGATGTACTACGCATGCTCGGTTTGTTTTTCAAAACGTGTTTTCTCATCGGTTATCGATGAAGGTGTGTCTGGACCCGGCCAATGAGAAAACGCGATACAAAAGCATGCTTAGTAGGCCATAAAGGGTGACAGTTTACACGGCTGGACATATTCAGATAAAAAAAGGTTCGTACAACACAAAAAGATATTGAAGTTCTATTTTCAGTGCAGATATACTTTTAAATTTGTAGGCTTTAAATGCACCTTGCACAAGAACGGACATTTTTCGTGTTGAAAATGGGTTTTATCTCTTGAAAATTTTCGCGATTCAATGCAATCAGATCTCTTCCGAGTTGGGTTGTTTGACAGTTTCGAGCTAGAAAAATCTTAACAACTTGAAATGGCTCAAACTGTGACATGATTTTCTTGTAGAATAATGTTTCCGCTATCGATTGGTACTATGGATGTTAATATTGGTAGTATAATGACTTGTAAAAGCACGGAATTCGTGACTGGGGTATTGAAAATACATCGCAAGTTGTTTACCTTTCAGTATATTAGTGTGTAATGTAGGATTTACATTGTCGCTCGCCGTTCACCTGTGGTCCAGCCCCAACGTCAGACATACAACAAATAGCTAAATATGTGCCTGTGCTTTAAATACATTCGACACATTTCAACATTATTTCAGTCATATCACTGCGACAGCTCACATATTCATGTATTTTCTAGGTTTCACCAGTACAAGGCTAAAGCTCCGAAATGTCTTGCTCAAGTAAATTCCCGCGAAAAACCCAGCGGATCAGCTGGAGCTCGAACCAAGGACCTCCAGGTTACGAGTTCAACACTTTGCCACTGAACCACGCAGGACCCCTAGGTTTGCATGTAACATGCAGCAAGTAATCAAGCTTTGCCTGCGCTTTTGATACATGCAGGTAATATATAAACTTTACCCGAACTATTTATACATGCAGGAAACAGAAACAGAAAAAAGTTTGCCTGTGCTTCTAATAAATGCAGCTGATAAATAAACTTTACTTGCGCTACTTATCCATGTAAGGGATAGAAAACGAGTGTCGTGGTATATGGGAAATATACACGAGCGTTAGCGAGTGTATATTTCCCATATATCACGGCACGAGATTTTCTATCTCACTTAGACCACGTGACTATTCGTGCTTTTTATGTCATAATCCAGGAACATGTGCTTATGAGACAAAAGTTTTTTTCTTTTACAAAATGGAAGCATCATTTGATTTGGATTTTGATTTGAATGAGCTATTTAAAGATGATCCTGAAGTTACAGTAACTCAACTTGAGAATTTGCCGACACAGGATTTGGTGGTAAATAAATTCGAAAATGAGAGATTTAAGTTTCAATTTTTGAGTCACGTTTATTTTGTCGTCTGCAAATGCTTTGAATTTGGACAAGTCTGAAATTCTGTCGTTTGGTAAAGAGTTAAAAAATTATTTCATTGACATGATTTACTAGATGGTACACTTTACCTTCACGGATTATATTTTTTGTACCCCCTGAGGGGAATTTAATCAGTATTTGTCAAAATAAAAGGAAAAATTGAGAACTTTAAAATGTTTTGTAATTGTCAAATGAAGTACTGTACCTAATTTCAAAATTGTTTAATTCTTTACCAAACCGTTGTCTGCGCATGTCATACTCTTCGAAGATTCGACCTGTCTTATATGACGCATCACTAGCCCCGAAAGCGCGCAGACTGTTTTAGCAAACGACAAAATAAATGTGACTGAAAAATCCAAATTTCATTTGGGAAGGGTAGAAAACATTGTAGGAAAAGGAGAAAATGCTGGCTAACAGCATTTTCTCCTTTTCCTACAACGTTTTCAAAAGGCTTGTAACTAAGGGTCGTCAAAAGTCGTCATTTTCTGATAAAGGGTTTACCGTGAAGGCTACATTTTGTCTCGACTCGGTATTGCAAACAGAAGTCTGAATTCACGTGCAGGATATACTAGCATAGTATATCCAGATATACAACTGCGGGAGTTGTATCTTCGATATATACTATGACAATACTGAACGCTGATTGGTCAGCTCGCTACATACGTGGTCTAAGAAGCAGATATCCTTTGCATGCGCTTCTAATACATGCAGTTAGTAGATAAACTCTGCCTGCGCCTCTAATACATTAAGCTTATAGACAAACTTTGCCTGAGCCTCTAATAAATACAGATATTAGATAAACTTTGCCTGCGCTTTTGATACAGGCAGCAACCATAACAACTTTGCCCGTGCCTCTAAACCATGCAGCGAATAGTTAAACTCTGTCTGCGCTTTCAATAAACGCTGTAAATACACAGACTTTGCGTGCGCTTCTAATACATGGAGCGAGTAGATAAACTTCTAAAGCAGGCAGCAGTATATCAGTTCTGCCTGTGCTTCTAAAGCATGCAGCAAATAGTCGAACTTTTGCCTGCGCTTCTGACACACGCAGTAAATACTCAAACTTTGCCTGCGTCTCGAATGTATTCAGCAGACAAAAAGACCTTGTCCTGTTCCTCCAAAGCATTTAACAAACAAAAATACCTCGGCAGAAAAGTGTGTGCAATGGTCTTGTTGACTCCGTCCCCGACCCCGTCACACCGAATTAGATACAGCTGACTACCATAGCCACCCATCACAACGTCGTTCGCTGTACGATTGGTCAGTGACAGCAGTATTGTTTCATCCTGAAACGTTTGGTAATACTACCTAGTTAAAACCCTTTACCACACAATCCCGACTTTTAACGACCCTGCAGAAAATGCCTTTAGAAGACATTGTGGGAAAAGGAGAAAATGCTGGTAACCAGCATTTTCTCCTTTTCCCATAATGTTTTCTACCTTTCTCAAATCAAATTTCAATTTTAACCACATTTGTCGTCTGCAAATGTTTTCAATTTGGACCGGTCTAAAATTTTGTCGTTTGGTAGAGTTAACCATTAGAACGCCAAATAAACCTGGCAAACATTGCGAGTACTAAAATAGCCCCAAATAATTACAATTTTACGATTGCCTTTCATTAGAATGTCTCAGCAAAGCGGACAGAGTAGATCAAAAATCAGACTGCACATTCTGTGCGGCCTGATCTTGATATACACTGGCCAAAAAGGCGACAAAAGTTGTGAAAGGCTCTTTAACTCTTTATCAAACGACAAAATTTTAGACTCGTTCAAACTGCAAGCATTTGCAAACGACAAAATAAACGTGACTGAAAATTTGAAATTTGATTTGGGAAGGGTAGAAAACATTGTGGGAAGAGCAGAAAATGCTGGTTACCAGCATTTTCTACAATGTTTTCCGAAGGCTTCTTCCTCAGGGTCGTTAAAAGTCAGGATTGTGTGATGAAGGGTTAATGATAAACTCATTGCCTTTTTTAACTCTTTACCTGACGACAATTTTTAAGACCGGTCCAAATTCAAAGCATTTGCAGACGACAAATCAAATATGGCTCTAATTGTGCCATTTGTCTTTGAATTTCACCATCGAAATAGGCCTTGCTTAAAGCATATCAAGAACAAATGATTGGGATTTTATGCCATCTCCAATTATTATTTCATTCATGTTACGGCGACATCTCACTTTATTCATGTGTGTCCTCGGTTTCGTAAGTACTATGCTGGGGTTCCGATGTATCTTACGCAAAGACAACCCCGTAGAAAAAAACAACAGTAGCTTGGAAAAGGGAATTGTGCACAGTGCTAATTAAAGAAACTCCATGATCGCCTTGATTTATGCACCAGAGACAATTAAAATCTAAATTAATTTTCAGTCCTTAAGCCGAGCCCCCATAGCTCAGTCGGTAGCGTACAGGACTTGAGAACAGGAGTCGCTGGTTCGATCCCCAGCTCGGCCAATTTCTTTCCGAGGACTGATGATAGTCATTGCGACAGGATTCATTCCTCTCTCACCGCTGACCATTGTTTCGACGATGGTTATGTGGGAAAGCAGCCAGTGGCTTGGAAAGAATATTGTGTGTAGTACTGGTAAAAGAAACTCCAGGAAAGCATGGATAGGTGCACCGGCCGCCGCGATATAACTGAAATAATGTTGAAAACGGCGTTAAACACCATATAATCAATCAATTCAATCCTTAACTTGCTACATAAGTGAAATGAAAATTTCAAGCCCATAGTAAAAGCCCAAATGTTACCATTTCAAAGGTAATTTCGGGGGGGGGGGAGATTCTCCTTATAAGAAGGTGTAGCTCCAAGATCGGACTGCACTTTCTGTTCAGTCTGATCTTGATCTAGACTGTCCGCAGAAGGTCCCTGTGTCAAGCTTAACAGCCTAAGGGTTAAAATGGCATACAAATAAAAAACTGGCTGGAACTCACGGGTAACAAATCGACGGCCTTCTACCTCTACCAACTGTATCCGTGAATTTCCGACCCCGCAAAAAGAAACTCAAAGAAAAAACATCGCGGAAAAGGGGACATAAAATGGCAAACAGCTGATTATTTTTTGTCTCTCATATTGCTTTTGTACCCTTATAACGACAAATTCAATCGAGCCATGCTCTGTGAAAAGGGGGTTTAACGCATCTGCGAAAAGTATCGACCAAGGTCAGCCTGCGCATTCCGCGCAGGCTGACCTGAGCCGAAACTTTTCGTTATTGTTCAATTTTCTGTATGTCAGAGGACCAGTCTACCTCATGATTCCCTCGGTTGTTAGATAAAACGGATTTTTATGGATCCATAATTATGTGATGACGTGCTAGGTATCATGCATCACGGAGATGCATTAAGCCCCCTTTTGCCAGAGCATGGCTCAATTATTTCAGATGATGTTGCAGGCCAGAAGTGTGATGTTAGATTCACAGTTATTTTCTTCTTTAAAGATACATCCTTACAGCCAGAGAGAAAAAAACGCTGTTAACACTTGATAGACTGAAGAATGATTCAGAATATAGTCAGTTGTGTAAACACAGATAAATCATCGAAATATATGGCGTAAAAGATAAAAAAAAAACTCTAGGGATTTATCTTCGATTTAAAACCGGAAACCATAACAGTGATTTCTGTAATGGCCTCCAGAAAATAAAATGTATTTTTTATAGGTCGTAATCTGTGCAACCTTAAAACCATTTGGGGTAAAAATTGGCACGAGGATACAAGAATGATTATAGTATCATAAATTAAAGATGAATTGGGTTAAAACTGGCTGAAAACCAGTACAGATATATCTTTAAAATGTTGCTGAGAGATCACTGTAAAGATGCTCAGATTGACTTCCATTGTTAAAGAATGTCTTTCAGATAGATCACTGTCTGCGTACTCGTCTGACAATGTTTGTAACGTGGAAGGTCACTTTCACCCTGATCATTGCCACAGTTGTCTCATATTCGGTATAGACCGTCTGATTTGTTGTCCACAACTGATTTCAAACGGGAAACGAGTCATGTGGCACAGATATAACCATAAGGCCATTAGATGGATTCTGATGACAGTAAACCCTTCCTCAGATGACGACCATGGGGTCGTGGGTTCAAATCGCCAGGGCAGCGAATTTCTCTCCGAGGACTGGCGATCGTCATCTCGACAGCATTCATTCTTCTCGCACCGCAGATCATTTTTTTCTTTTTTCGACGATCGTTATGTGGGAAAGCCAGCCAGGGATTCGGCAAGAATATTTTACAAAGCACTAGTCGAAGAAACTCCAGGAAAACATGGATAGGTGCACTGGTCGCAGCAATATAAATGAAACTGTTGAAAGCAGTGTTAAATACCATTACAAACAAAGCACCAAATGACAAAATTTACGTCTCATTCAAATTGAAAGCATTAGCAGATAACAAATTAATAATTAAGAAATTCGCCTTTCAAATAATAGAAAACACTGTGGGAAAAGGAGGAAATGCTGGCTTCCAGCATTTTCTCCTTTTCCCACAATGTTTTCAGAAGCCTTGTTCATCAGGGTGTTTAAAACACTGGGTAGTGTGCCAAAGGTTAAAGACTCTCACCATGTTACAGCTGTTGATGAAAATTTGACTCTTATCCGAGCTAAAAGTAACGCCACAAATTTGGGCCGAGTCATTCGCCACGCCGTTTGTGAAATAGTTTGGCTGGGGATTGTCCATTTTAATAGTTGCGTTAGGATAGCATTCTGAAAAAGGAATCAAACAAAGTAAGGTAAGGTAAGGTGACGTAACGTAACGTTACATAGCATAACATAACGTAACGTAACGTTGCATAGCATAACAAATATATTGATTTTAATTGTGGTAATACAGTAATATATTTTGATACGTTGCTTAGTGAACAATTTTGCAGCAGAATACTTCGGCCCTTGAACGTCAAATGCGAAAACGGCACAGGTCAAGATCAGACTGCAAAGAACGTGCAATCTGATCATTGATCTATATGTTCCGCTTGTTTAGTCAAGCCTAGAAGATAAAAATCTACATGTAGGATACATGTATCTATTTCAGTGGACTGTATTTTTCGCCGTAGATAGAGAGTTTTCAACATCCTTTTAAGACAGGGATGATCAAAGCGAACCGAGGTATAATACACGAATGTAGGATAATTATGTGAACCAATTCGACGAAAGGAAAAACCTGCTCTGCAGCTATTTCTCCTTCTTGAAAATTGTTTAATAGTGACCACAGCTACAAGACAAATCAAAGGACTAAAATTCCTGTATAGACGATTCTGGAGCAGTATTGAACAATTAGTAGGAAAAGTGCAAAATATCTTTTTATCACGTGTACTTCATGAGGTTGAGGTGGGTCAGCTATTCCTGATGTAGAATGCTTAGAGCGAATGCGTATATGACAGTAGTCGGTTCTGTTCATTGCGATCACAGTAAGCGGAGTTGCCTTTCAAATCCACTAAAAAGTGGTCTTCTCTAATGTAATAGTTTGACTGAAAGATACATCAGTTCATCGGTTCTTATATGGCCCGCAACATGCGAAATGAGACCTTCGGACATTTGCGTAAAGTGTCGTCTCGGATTAGCCTGCGCAGTCCGCGCAGGCTAATCCGAGATGGCACTTTATGACTACATAAGATTTTTTCCATATAGTAGTACAGAAACAGAAAATCGCACAAAAAAAAGGGAAGTGTGGTATCGGATTAGTCACAGAATGCACAGGCTGATGTGGGACGACACACTTTTACGCATATGTCCGAAGACCCCTTTTCGTGTGTTGCACGCCATATGTGTGTCCAATAGGGGCGAAACCAGGACTTCAGAATCATTACGCACTCCGAGTCGAGTGCTATTTCACCCCTAGGCCGCTAAGTGCAACGCAGCGCGCTTTGGCGGACAGTGTAAATCAAGATCAGACCGCATGGAACCGTCTGATCTTGATCTATACTCTCCGATATAGTGAATTTTTATACGGACGAGGTTAGATGTAGGTTCGGAATCAGCAGAGTTGTGATGAGTGGTGTACCTACAGGCGGCAGAATGGTGGATCGTAAAAAAGGGTACACACCAATAGAAATACTGCCCCGAACTGTCATAAAATACAGTCCGACAAGAAAGGTAACAACAGCGCCACCTCTTCTCAGTCCCATACTTTAGCAGTACACTGGTAATGTGAACCTGAAAATAAATAAACCATGCTCTGGGAAAAGGGGGCTTAATATATCTCTGTGATACAATATACCAAGCAAGGCATCACATAATTATGGATCTATCAAATTCATTTTGTCAAACAATCGACTGGATCTGGAGGTATAATTGTCCTTTGACAAGCAGAAAATTTTCCTGTAGCAAAAACATTCGACCTTTGTCAGCCTGCGCTGACTGCGCTGACTGCCTGGGCGTCTGACATGGTCGATACTTTTTACAGACGCATTAAGCCCCCTTTTCACGTATCATGGCTTAAGATGTACATTTATAAACCCTTAAAGCGCCTTTCACAACATAAGATGCCTTTGCAGCCAGTGCAAATCAAGATGAGACTGCACAAAACTTTCAGTCTCATCTTTTATCTACACTGTATGTTTTGGTGAAACAATCTGGAAAAAAGCAACCTTGAAATTGCTTTTATGCCAAGCTTATGTCGAGATTAAAAGGGCTGCTTGGGTTTATTCGTTGGCGTAGGGTTAAAAATAATAGTGCCTTTGTTTGTTTGATAGTGCTCTACATTGTTTAAAACATTGTTTAAAACAGTCTTTCAGTATATCACTGCGACTACTCGACTATTCATGTCTTCAGTAGGATTCACCAGTACCAAAATGGGGGTATGTAGTGTGTTAAATACATAAAATGAAGGTTTTTGTTCTAGAAAAATGATCTTATACTTCCAAATTAAGGAAGCTTAGTCCGAAATGTCTGGCATACCGGACGGAGAAGATCCAAGACCAGACTGCACGTTTGTGCAGTTTGATCTTGACCTACACTAACCGCAAAGAAACTGTAAGTCAACATATAGGTACTGAGGGACGGTTGCGGTCAAGAGAGAAAAATCTGGTTTAACCCTTTTCCACAAAATCCCAAGTTTTAATGGCCCTGACAGACAAGGCTTTTGAAAACAATTTGGGAAAAGGAGAAAATGCTGGTAACCAGTATTAAAAATCCCACCATTTTATCAATATTTAATATGTCTTCTGCAAATTCTTTGGTTTGGGAAAAGTCCAAATTTTCGTCATTTGGTAGAGTTAATGGCAAGTCTATGTTACAAAGTGGACAGTGAAGACGAAAGATAAGATTGCACGTTCTGTACAGATTGATAGATCTACTATGTCTGCACAGCGAATGAGGTAGGGCACGGGCAATGAACAGCACCAATGTATTTTCTAACGGCATCTTAACCTTTTACCACATAATTCGATTTTTAACGACCTGGAGGAAAAGAGGCCTTTGAAAACATTGTGGGAGGAGAAAATACGTTACGTACCATATTGTTTAGCTTTATAAAAACAAATCTGATGGTCTTGGCCACAGTTATTCTGTCATCTGCAAATGCTTCTGACTTGGACAAGTCTACAAGTTTTTTGTTTGGTAAAGAGCTAAAGAATATGATATCAATGAAGTTTGAAACCGTTACCTAAACTTTACCGTGCAACATGTTTGAGTTCAGTTTTCTTTCCGATTATCTTCAACTTATCAGCACAAAACTATTTTCGTTGCAAAGACGATCATAAATTACCTCCCTTTAGAGGAATTCCACAAAAGTAGATGAAATGAATTTTAAATGAACATTCATCGGCTGAAAATAAGCAACAAACAAACGGTCTGTTTCTGGTCATCGATTCATTCAAACGTTTTTTCGCCGAAGCTGAATACACTGGCTTTTGACCTACTGTAAGGTATTGGTATATTCGAATGAATATATAGAAATATGTGATTGGTCAAAAATGTGAAAATGTTCATTCCGAGGGCCCCTGCAGGCCTATTTGCGGGCGAATTTACGTCGTTTATCTTTTTCAAAACGATGTTTTCTTGTTTTCAATGCAAGTCTGTCTTGATCTGCTGTTTTCGGTACCGAGTCCTTATCCCTTTCACCACACAATCACGGGTTTTAATAACCCTGAGAAAGAAAGCGTTTGAAAAAGAGAAAATGCTGGTAACCAGCATTTTCTCCTTTTCCCATAATGTTTCCTAACCTGCGGAAAAAGTCACTTTTTGTCTCACATTTATTTTTGTCTTCTGCAAATGCTTTCAAATTAGAGAAGAAATGTCCTTAAAAAAGATAGATGGCGTAAGAGATACTGGAATATGAATATTGAAACTCTTCTAAGTCTCAATATGAAGTAAAAGAATGAAAATTAATTTAACCAGAAACTGTCTCTTTTTCCCTCACTGTTTTTCATTATTTCGGAAAGGAGTACTTATTGGGTTGTGTGAAACGCTTAGGAAATATTAAATTTCCAAACAGAACAAAAAAGGACCATTCTCTATTACATTAATTTACTATGGTATGAATCAAGGCCCCGAGGTATTGATTAGTGGTAGCAACACTCGTAAATTGTGGTTTCATAAATGTGCGAGCAAATATGCCTTCAGAGACCCGCCGAATAAACATGTTCATATATTTTACCAATCGCAAATTACTAGCTATTCATTCTTTATCAGAACCAAGAATGAGGTCAAAAGCCGGCGCAATAAGCTACCCCGAAAAACCTAAAGTTTTGTTGTTTAGAAAAAGGTAATCTCTTTAAAACAAAGGCTACCAGAAGACAATTTTTTTTGTGCAGTCCTTCAAACTGACAGCATCTGTAGACGACAAAATATAAATGTGACTCAAATGATAGGATCTGACTTAGAAAGATTTGAAAACATTGTGGGAAGAGAAGAAAATGATGGCTACCTGCATTTTCTCCCTGTCCCATAATGCTTTTAAAGACAAGTTCCCCAGAGTCGACAAAAGATGGAATTGTTTGATAAAGGGTTAAGTTATTACCGCACGAAAATGACTTGTTTTCTTTCCTGCTTTAACTCTTTACCACACAATCCCGACATTTAAGGACCATGCCTGAGGGAGAAGGCTTTTGAAAACATTGTGGGAAAAGGAGAAAATGCTGGTAACCAGCATTTTCTCCTTTTCCCACAATGTTTTCTACCCTATTAAGGTCAAATTTCGTCGTCTGGGTCACCTCTAATTTGTTGCTGCATATGCTTTCAATTTCGACCGGTCTAAATTTTTGTCGTTTGGTAAAGAGTTAAAGCGTTTTTGACATCCGAAAACAGAGAGAGAAAAGGAGCGTTTAGTAGTATATCCATCAATATATACAAGCACAATTATCATTTTTCACACAGCTATACATTAAAAAAAAACTTTTGAAATGGATAAGAACAATTTCTGTATAAAGTTCTCCAGTTTTCGGGTAGCGCGTATAGAAAGATCATAATACCATGGTTTTGTACACAGAATGTGCCACGTGTTCGAGTTAAGGCGTCAGTCTTATGTACATGTGGCAAGCCCCCGTAGCTCAGTCGGTAGCGTACAGGACTTGAGAACAGGAGGTCGCTGGTTCGATCCCCGGCTTGGCCAATTTCTTTCCGAGGATTGATGATAGTCATTGCGACAGGATTTATTCCTCTCTCTCCGCTGACCATTGTTTCGACGATGGTTATGTGGGAAAGCAGCCAGTGGCTTGGAAAGAATATTGCGCGGAGTACTGGTAAAAGAAACTCCAGGAAAGCATGGATAGGTGCACTGGCCGCCACGATATAACTGAAATAATGTTGAAAACGGCGTTAAACACCATACAATCAATCTCATGTACATGTGAGTAACTGTCAAAGTTAATGACAACTATGCTAAGATGGCTATCATATTTAAACGAACGTCTACGACAGCTCGTATTTATAACCGTGATAAATTATTTGAAGATATCATTTAAGAATTATACCTACTTATTCTTGCTCAGGTAACCAAACTACGTACATGCATCATTCAGCTATCACTTGAGTTCCGATTTGATATTTTGAACACCAGATCATAGAATATCGATCTTTAGTATTAAAAGTGCATGTACATATCATTCGACTAAATGGTAAAATATGAACAAATTTTTTCTTTAAAAAACATCAAACAAATTCACATTTTGGCAAAAAGGTAAGTAAATTTGGAATACTCACATTAACAAGAATCGGTTGAAATGAAATACTTGTAGAATCTGTCTTCAAGTACACGAGAGATATGTTCAACGATGTCCACGTGATGCACGAACGAGATAGGACGAGATGTTGCGAGACCTCGTGCAGTATCAGCCTGTGCAAAAAACTATACGATGAAGATGTTTCTTTCGTACATGAGTTGCTAATATTTTGGCCACAGGGTTAGAAGAGTCTTTCGAAAACTTTTGTGACAGGGAATAAAAGTTAGGATGGGAGCTGCCGTGAGTATATCTTTTTCATAAACTTCGAAACTTATGACCCCGTGAAAGTATGGTATGAGCTACGTCACGGGAGTCAGAATGTTGTAACAAGGATATCTTCGTAGAAATTATCATTTCACTCTTTACCACACGACAAACTAGGAGTATTTGCAGACGACGGGTTTAATGTGGTTTAGATAATGGCGCTGTTCAAACAGCGACTAAATTCCAGCTCAGAGTTTGCTAATGCATTACACCAAGCAAGTCATCATATAATTATGTATTCACAAAGCCTATTTAGCCTGCCATTGATTGATTGTATTGATTGTATGGTGTTTAACGCCGTTTTCAACCGTTGTCTGCGCATGTCACATTCTTCGAAGATTCGACCTGTCTGCTATGACGCATCACCCATCCATCGTATACCGGGGAAAAGTAGGGCTTATATCGAAGCTATTAGCCTATTACGAAAGCACGTAGGGGCTGTTTTAATAAATGGTCGGTGCATAAGTTACATGCTAGCCGATCATAGCTGAATAAATAGCACCAGGTAGCGTTTTATTGAGTAAACGTTTATTTGAAATTCAAAGTCACGGTTGTTGTTTTGAAAAATTACTCCGCTCCTGTACCCAGGATGCCCAAATTAGACAGATGTGTATTTCTAGAATGCTATCTAGCGGGAGATAATGCGTTTTCAACATTATTTCAGTTATATCACGGCGGCCAGTGCACCTATCCATGCTTTCTTGGAGTTTCTTTTACCAGTACTCCGCACAATATTCTTTCCAAGGCACTGGCTGCTTTTCCACATAACCATCGTCGAAACAATGGACAGCAGTGAGAGAGGAATGAATCCTGTCGCGATGACTATCATCAATTCTCGGATTTAGCCTACCAGCTGACAGAATCCTGAGGAAGAATGTTCCTTGGATTTGCAGAAAATTTACATATAGCAAAAAAGGTACGACTCACGTCAGCCTTTGCGGACATCGCAGGCTGACGGTTCGATACTTTTTACAGGTGCATTGAACTCTTTACCAACCAATCCCAACTTTTAACGACCCTGAAGAAGAAGCCTTTTGAAAACATTGTGGGAAAAGGAGAAAATGCTAGTAACCAGCATTTTCTCCTTTTCCCACAATGTTTTCTACCCTTCCCAAAAAACATTTCAATTTTTGAGTCACATTTATTTTGTCGTCTGCACATGCTTTGAATTTGGACAAGTCTAAAATTTTGTCGTTTGGTAAAGAGTTAATTCTCTTTTCACAGAATACGACTCAAAAATTTGAAACACATAATTGTGATTTTTTTTTTAATGACATTGAAAACATTTTTTTTTTTTTTGAAAATGGAACATGCTCTTTCTCAAACATGTTTCATTTGCCACATCTTTTCATTTATATCACGGCGATAGAACACTTACGAGACAAGTTTATTTTCGTGTTTATGTCTTGTATGGGTATTTGCAAACTGCTCTGAGTTGACCTTTGACATTAGCCATGAGCAGGCTGACCTGGGCCGACACCTTTTGCTATCGGTTAATTTTCTGCGTGTCAAAGGGCAAGTCTACCTCGTGATTCAGTTGGTTCTTAGACAAAATTATGTGATGTTTTGCTTGGTATCACGCAGATGCACTAAGCCCCCTTTTCACAGAGCATGGCTCATATATTTTTGCATTTATAGGTCCAATTCTATGTTATATGCAGTATGGATATAGGAAACACTAAAAGGCATTCTTGTCATGCACAACAAGGCCGAGGGCTGTGATATTTTGTATGTTGAACGACATAGTGGTCCTTTGTCAAGGGCGTTCAAATTATATCCCCTGGGTCAACGATGGACCCGTATGAATTAAACCTTTTGGCTTCTAAGTACGACACTAGAACCGTTTGCGGACAATGAAGATCAAGATCAGACTGCGAAAAACCTGCATAAGGAGAAATTTTTCTCCCAAAAATACCTTTGAAACTGCAAAATTTGGGGTTTTATTATAGGCTTAAAAGTTTCACTTATTTAGCAGGATAAGGGTTAAAAATCTGAAAAAAAAAGAGAAAAATACAAACAGCTGTTGCTTCAACGAGTAGCCTAATCTGGACAGCAGCTAGACTGTTTTTTTTTTCAACATATTTTGTTGCTGTACCGATAAAACACTTTCTTGTCTTAGAACCCCCTCCGAGGCCATTGAGAAACGGGAGTCGGCAAGTGACCATACTTTACAGGGAGTTTTCCAAAGTAAAGAAAAGCAATGACACAGAATATTACAGTGAGTTTAATAACCCTTTACCAGACGACAAAATTTTAGCCTTGTCCAAATTGAAAGCATTTGCAGACGACAATTTCAATGTGGCTCAAATGGTGCGATCTTTCTTTGATAGGGCAGAAAACATTGTGGGAAAAGGAGAAAATGCTGGTTTACCAGTATTTTCTCCTTTTCCCACAATGTTTTCAAAAGGCTTCTTTCCCAGGGTCGTTAAAAGGCGGCATTGTGCGGTAAAGGGTTAAGGATTCCGGCATGCGTGACTGGTCACTTTACCTATCACCACACGACAGAATTTTTAGACTTGTCCAGCGAGCGAGAGAGCCGAGCCCCGTAGCTCAGTCGGAAGCGTACAGGACTTGAGAACAGGGTCCGTATTCACCAGCCATTCTTCAGAACGTTCTTTGTCTTGTTCTCCAAAATTTTCTACATTTGAAAGTAACACAATACCTGATTGGCTAAACCAAATGGTTTAGCCAATCAGGAGTTGTGTTACTTTCAAATGTAGAAAATCTTGAAGAATAAGACTAAGAATATTCTTAAGAATGGTTGGTGAATACGGACTCAGGAGGTCGCCGGTTCGACCCCCGGCTCGGCCAATTTCTTTCCGAGGATTGGTGATAGTCATTGTGACAGGATTCATTCCTCTCTCACCGCTGACCATTGTTTCGACAATGGCTATGTGGGAAAGTAGCCAGTGGCTTGGAAAGAATATTGTGCGAAGTACTGGTAAAAAAGAAACTCCAGGAAAGCAGGGATAGGTACACTGGCCGCCGCGATATAACTGAAATAATGTTGAAAACGGCAATAAACACCATACAATCAATCAATCAACCAGCGCGCGAGAGACAGAGAAAACGTTTGTAGACAACACATTAATACTTAACCTGCCATATCAATTAAATAAAACTTTAAAATGGGGGAAAAAATGTTACAATTTCACTGTTTTTAGCTCCACTGTCCGAAGGCCAGCGGGCTTATGTTATGGCCTTGTGTCCGTCGTGCGTGCGTTAACTTTTATTTCAAACATCTTCTCTGGAACTAATCATCGGATTTTAACGAAACTTCACAGAAATTATCCTCCCATGGCCCTCTTCAGAAACTCTTCAAAGATTTTGATTCCTATTAAAACTGTGGTTGCCATGGCAACAAAACTGAATAATATTGAAAATCTTTAAAAATCTTCTTGTCCAAAATCATACGGCCTAGGGTTACCAAATTTGGCATGTACCTTCATCTAATACACCTCTACAAAAACTCTTCAAATTATAGCCCCGGGGTCAAAAATTGGCCCTGCCCCGGGGGTCACAAGTTTTCCATAGGTTTATGTAGTGAAAATTTTAAATATCTTCTTGTTCTAAATCATATGGCCCAGAGCTACCAATTTTAGCATGTAGCTTTATCTAATGGACTTCAACAAAAATCCTTCATATTATAGCTTCAGGGTCGTGCGTCCGTCCGTCCGTACATGCGTGCGTGTGTCCGTTAACTTTAATTTCAAACATCTTCTCTTAAACTGCCCATCGGATTTTAACGAAACTTCACAGAAATTATCCTCCCATGGCCCTCTTCAGCAACTCTTAAAAGAATTTGATTCGTATAAAAACTCTGGTTGCCATGGCAACAAAACTGAAGAATAAATCTTTGAAAATCTTCATCTAATAGGTTTCTACACAAACACTTCAAATTATACCCCTGGGCTCAAAATTGGCTCCGCCCGGCGGGGTCACAATATTTACATAGAGAATAGATGGTTGGTGTCTTGGATGGGTTAAGTTTATCGGGCAAGGCGGAGGAATTTATCTGGTGAGCCGAAGGCGAACCGGATAAATTCCGGAGCCGAGCCTGATAAACTTAAACCATCCAAGACACCAACCATCTATTCTATTTATCCTGTCACGCACTGTAAATGAACAAAACAAAACAAAAAACAGACATGATACAAAGACTGTACCTTTTATTCAATATCTTATGGTACTGATACCATAAAATTCCCCAGCCGAGCCTGACAAAATTTCCTGGAATCAAAGACACTACTGTCTATTCTTCAAATTTTCCAATCCACGATATTATTCTGTTTATCCTGTTTCACATTTACAAACATAAATCCGACTAGACAGAATATTTCGCTCGAAATTAAGGCACGTATTGACATCTTTCGCACAATGAAAAAGACACAATTGTATGGCGAACTGTGCAAAGCGCTTTTGATATGCAGCTGTAATAATGACGTCATGAACAATATTGACTAGTCTACGTCAAAAACGTGACGTAAACCCTCGGAAGAATGTTGTGGCGAAGAATTTTAATTTATTTTAAATAATAAGAAAAATCAACATGTGCATCGAATTTTAAGCGATAATTTTACTCTGAAATATTGATTTCGTGTACCGGCACCTAAAAAAGGAGTTCCGGCTGGTCACATGACCAACTAGCCTAATAAACCTTGATCACGTGACCAACTGACATAATAAACCTAGTCACGTGGTTAAGTGACCGTATATCACCAAGTTTATATGACCCCCTGTTATACGACGGAATTTATAGGAGGTGACAAGATAAATAGGTTTATATAGTGAAAACTTTAAATATCTTCTTGTTCTAAACCATATAACCTAGGGCTACCAAATTTGGCATGTAGCTTAATCTAATAGACCTCTACTTAATTTCTTCAAATTATAGCCCTGGGGCCAAAAATTGGCCCCGCGCCGGGGTCACAAGTTTTACATGGGCTTATACGGGTTAGAAATTTAAAAACGATTTCTCCTTCTAAACCATATGGCCTAGAGAATACCAAAATTAGCATGTAATTTCATCTGATGGACTTTAACGTAGATTCTTCAATTTATAGCCGTGGGGCCAAAATTGGCCCCATCCTGAGGTTCACAAGTTTTACATGGGCTTATACAGGGAAAGCTGGTTCTATATCAATATCATATGGCCTAGGGCTACCAAAATTGGCATGTAGCTCCATCTAATAGACCTCTACTTATGCTCCCATGGCCCTCTACTTAGATTCTTCGAATTACAGCCCTGGAGCCAAAATTGGCCCAGTCTCGGGGGTCACAAGTTTTACATGGGCTTATACGGGGAAAACTTTGAAAATATTCTGGTTCTAAACCATATGGCCTAGGGCTACTAAATTTGGTATGAAGTTTCACCCAATTGACCTCTACTAAGTTTCTACAAATTATAGCCCTTGGGTCAAAATTGGCCCTGTCCCAAGGGTCACAAGTTTTACAAGGACTTTAAAAGTAAAAAAGCTTTAAAAATCAATATTCTTAATCTTAGCTGTAAGGCCTAGGGCTCCCAAATTTGGCATGAAGCGCCATCTAGTGGATCTCTTTTGAATTTGTTCAAAATTTAGCCATTGTTCAAATTGAATTAAACCCCCTCATGGTTTATTAAGGAAACTGAAAATCTTGTTTATAACCATACAGCCTAGTCCTATATTACTTGGTATGTGGTTATATCTTGTTGACCTCAACCAGGAAACAATTAATTATAGTTCATACTTATAGCTTGAAATCGTAATCATAGGTAAAAAATGGACTCGCCCTGGGGTCGCAATTTTCATGTGGGTTTTTATATAGAAACTTTATCAGTCTTCTTGTTAGAAGCCTTTAGGCCTAGAGTTGTAATGTTTGTGGGTATGGTTTGTACATATTAGCCAGTGGAGCGATACAGGGCCATCACATCATGGCCCTCTTGGTTTTTTTTTTTTTTTTTTTTTTTTGAAGGGGGGGAGGGTAGATTTCTCCCTATCGGACAATGTAGATCCAAGATCAGACTGTGCATTTTGTACAGTCTGATCTTGAATTGCACCGTTCACACAAGGTCCTTGCGTAGCGCTCAGGAGCCTAAAGGTTAAATGTGGATAAAATCACGAGATTTATCTCTGAAAGGGTAGAGAAAGTTGGTGGGAAAAAAAGAAAATGCTGGTTACCAGCACATTTCTTCTTTTTTTATGTTTTTTTTTTTCGGGGAAACTGAATGTGCAGGCTTTTGACCTACTATTTGGTGATAACAAATGAATAAACAGAATTTTGTGATTGGTAAAAAATGGAGACATGTTTATTTTGAGGGTCCCTGCCCATTTGCTGGCAAATTTACGCCGTATATCTTTTTTAAAGATATTTCTCGTTTCAAACGGCTTCAAGGGCATCACGGAACTGTCCTTTGGCAATGTACCACAAAGCTCCCGCCGTGAACAACTTAACCCACGAAAGACAAAAAAAAAAGTGAAATGCCATCGTGATATGAGTGAAAAGGTATTAAGAATTATTACAATTAACTAACAATCACCGACCTATTAGGGTCCGTATTCACCAACCATTCTGAAGAACATTATCAGTCGGATTTTTTCTTTTCAAGAATTTTTTATTTGACACACAATTTCTGATTGGTTTAACTAATGGTTTAGCCAATCAGAAGTTGCGTTCCTTTCTAAATCTAGAATTAGACTTGGTACGAAATTAAGAATGGTTGGTGAATACGGACGAAAGTAAGAATGGTTCGATACTGGGCCTCCTTTACTGTTTATTTATTTTTTTTTTTCTCCAGGTCTATTCCTTAGTTTTGGTATTTGTGATGTTGACAACACGGACAGAAGCTGGGGACGTCGAGAGCAGTTTAGTGTATGGTAATGTCTGATTTTGTCAATCCCGTTTGGGCCGTTTGGTTAATATACAGTACTGGAGACCAGGGGGTCGCTGGTTCGAACCCCCAACTCGACAAATCCACCGAAGGTTGATGATAGTCATTGCTCAGGATTCATTCTTCTCTTACCGCCGATCATTGTTTCGACGATGATTATATAGGATTCCAGACATGGCTTGGGACAAATGCTTTTACTGGTATAAGAAATTCCAGAAAAGCATGGATAGGTGCACTGGCCGCGGCGATATAAGTGAAAAAATTATGAAATCCATACACTATACAACAATACAAGAGTTGGGACAACGGCCCAATATTTGGAGGTTCTATTGTTTGGCGTTTTACAGTCATTTAGTGTGGCAGCCATTCTATTTCAGTCTTTACGAAACGACTTTTGAAACTTGAAAGCATTTACCAACTACACTATAAATGTGGCTGATATTATGAGATTTGGCTTTGAAAGAATAGAAAACATTGTAGGAAAAAGAGGAAATCCTGGTAACCGGCATTTTCTCTTTTTCCCACAATGTTTTCAAAAGATTTCTTTCTCAGGGTTGTGAAAACTCGGAATTGTGTGGTAAAGAATTAATGTACAAATTAATCGTGGGCTGTAGTTGTCTTTTTTGTGTTCAGATTTGAAATTTATCCTTTTTTTTTTCGTGTACTTACAAGTCATTTGTGCGTGTGTTTTGTGTGTGTGTTTGCTTGCGTATGTGTGAGCGAGTTTTTTCTCCCTTTTTCTCTTACTCCTCTAGTTTTTGACTTATATTTAATTCGTTGCTATGATTGTTCCATATTGTATGTATTTCTCATACCTGGGAGAAAAAAAAAAAAAGTTTAAAAGTAAAGTGTATCAATATATGAGACATCTCACGGCATCCAGTGCACCTCTGCATGTAATCCATGTTGTACGGTGCTTTTTTGGGTGTTACCCTTGTCAACCCCTTTGGGTCGTTGCGTCTTCTTTTATTTGGAGTTTTATGACATCTACAACCGTATTTCAGAAATTCTCACGGCGGCCATTGCATCTGTCTATGTTATCCATGTAATACATATGTAAGCATTTTTGGTATGTGCGTATGTGTGTGTGGGTTGGTGGGGTGTGTGTTGAAATACTTAGTGCTACGTCTTTCGTTATAGTGAAATAAACTGCATCGATGATTTTGAAAATTTATTAACCCTTCTGGCTTTTGCAATCAAATTGTGCGCTGGTTTAACCCTTTACCAAAATATCCCAAGTTTTAACGACTCCGGCAAAGAAAGCTTTTGGAAAAAAATGTGGGAAAAGTAGAAAATGAAGGCAACCATTTCTACCAAGTCGGAGACAAATTCAGGCTTTTGGTTAGTTGTGAGGGGCAGAATACGTTATAGTAGCGGACACTGTAGACCTACATCAATCTGCACATTCTGTGCAATGTGATCTTGATTGTAAATTTAGGGTTAACGTCAGGTGATTTCTATTTTTAGCCTGCTATCCAAATGCGACACTTAAAATAGAAAATCCCGGTGGGTACGAAGGAGTGTTTGCCAACAATTCTAACACTTTGTGTAACACTACTTTCAAGAACGACAAACTGCACTTGTATGTTACAGGTTGTCCACTGGTAAGTATTACTTCATGATTTTTTTTTAACTTGCTATAGATAGAAAAGAATTCCGTTACACCTCTTTCATACCACTCGTCACAACTCGGCCGATTCCGTACCTACATCTAACCTCGTCCGTATAAAGGAGGCTTCCATTTTGAACTACCAATCACATGATCGTAAACATGGCGGCGCCCCTGTAAATCGCTTAGCAACGACATGAACAACCACGGTGAAGTTATTCACTTCTATCGATCTACCGATGAAAGCTCCCAACGAAATTGATAAACCACGCTAACAATTGAATGTACTGACTTTTTGCCGACTGAAATATTCTTAGAAAGATAACGTTAGAAAATTTACTAATGTTTTCTTTTTTAAGAGGAGCTTTACAATTTCAAGAACGGTAAAACGGTGTGCTTCCGGAGACGCGCGAAATGTATAAACTGGTACCCGTTGTATCTCCCCGACCGTCCGATAGAGTTAACCCTTATCCTGCTGAATAAAAGAAATGAAACTTTATAGTAGATAGTAGAAGCCCAAAACATTCTTGTTTCAAAGGTATTTTTGATGGAAAGATATTTCCTTATCGGACAGTGTAGATCAAAGATCAGACTGCATGTTCTGTGCAGTCTGATCTTGATCTACGCTGTCCCCAAAAGGTCGGTGGGTCGTGATAAGCAGCTTAAGGGTTAATACGAAGATCGATAACAGGCTGCTAGTTTACGAAATGTACCGTGTAGGTGCACGTCAAGCTACGTGATACAGCCGAGGGATTTGATCACCGGATCATCCGAGGTATACCGAATGCTGTCATACTTGACTCCGATTCGGTGGGTGGCTCCGATGTCATTTTCGTGATTGCGACTCCGCTACTTAGCAGAGACACAATCACGAAAATCTACCTTGCCGTCAATACAGCTGTCAATACAGCTGAAATACGGACGAGTTCTTCGTATTTTGAGCGACGGCATCTTTTACACGGTTCGTGTTCTAAACTTCGGCGACTTTTTCTCATTTAGAACATGATCAGGTATAAGAGGCCATCATGACAACTGAAGATTTCTTCTGCGATATGGTACGTTTCTCTATGCCTTCTGAGGACAATCATCGGGCATTACTCTATCTGTGAGGACAGTGACTTTTTCCCGAAATGATTGTGGCGACAATAGAAATTTCAGTATTGAAACATAATCAACCCATTTATGTTTTGAAGCAAATTATGCCTGGGGGGGATAACTCAGTGGTTAGCGTGACCTGGTGGTTTGGGGTTAGATACCCGGCTTAGGAAAGCTTTCGTTGCCTCTCACCTCTGATGCATATGAGATAAATAGTCAGTGACTTGGAAAGAAAGTTGTGTCAGTACTGGTGTGAGAAAGCCAGGAAACATAATGCGTAGGTGCACTGACCGCCGTGACATGATCTAAGCTATTAAAACGGCGTTAAACTCTAATGAATTATTCAAAGAGTTGTTGGCTATCGTTCTCAAATCGATGTAAATATCATGCTACAGTGCTTATCTATAAAAGAATCAATCATAGAGCTCCGGAATACATGTCTAGAAATGATAACTACACATTACGGTCTGGGACTAACAATGATCTAGTTTTAAGAAAAGCCCCCAAAACAAATATATACAAGGACAGTTTTTCTTATTTTAGTGTTATTGTATGGAACGACATTCCGATAGACATTAGAAATGAGCCACGACTTCAAACATTTAAGGAGAAATTGAAAAAGTTTTATCTTTATCATAAACAGTAATTCTGTGTTTTAGCTAACTGTGAGTATCTGTCAGATTAACGAATTACAATAATACAATAAGTTTCATGAATATGTATGTATATATGTCTAATTATGTATATGTGCACACGTATGTGTAAGTATAAATGAGTGGGTGTATTTGAGGAAGTGTATAATATTTATTTATTGCTTTTTTTTTGGGGGGGGGGGGTTTGAGGGGGGGTCATGCTTGAATGAGAGAGTGTGAGTATTAGAGAGAGAGTGAGGGGGGGAAGGGGGGCATTGTGTGGCTGCGCAGGTGTGCTTTTTTATACTTTATTAGAGGGCCATGTAGAATATGATATACATGATT
Source organism: Tridacna gigas (assembly GCA_945859785.2). Taxonomy (NCBI): domain Eukaryota; kingdom Metazoa; phylum Mollusca; class Bivalvia; order Cardiida; family Cardiidae; genus Tridacna; species Tridacna gigas. Next base: position 58,540,512 of record OX244035.2, read on the forward strand.
GTCTTAACATGCTACCTTCTATAAATAAAGTGATTATTATTATTATACAGTACAAACAAACAAATAAATTGAAGTAAATCACAAAAATGACAGCTGCTTGTTCATGCCCACCGATCAGGACCGCAACTAGCTCTCTATTTAATCCTTTATGTCATGATCCCGACTTTAAATGACCCTAACAGACCGTTTTAATACATTGTGGGAAAAAGAGAAAATGCAGGTAACCGACATTTTCTCCTTTTAACACAATGTTTTCTACCCTGTCACACACAGAATCCATCATTTGAGTCACATAATTTTGTCGTCTACACATGCCTTCAATTTGGACAAGTCTAAAATTTTGTCGTTATCGGGTAAAGAGTTGAGGGATAAGGTTTCTCTTGTTGACAAGACCAGACTGCTCATTCTGTTCAATTTTTGTTATCTCGTATTCTAGCCATGACACCTGCCTGTTAATGAAAATGAAGAGGTCACTGCGGGTCATCTTTCTCTTACAGGAAGTACCAATTTCTGTGACCTTCTCCAACTACTCTAGAATTTCGTCTGGAATGCTGGGTGGTAGAACAGACGTCGAGGCCTTCCTGATTACTTGCAGTCAATTGCCATCAAGTGGTGTCTTCAGAGATGTGGAATCTTCTATTGGTGTCTCGTAGGTTTTTAGCTTGAAGGCTTTACTCTACCAAACGACAGCATTTTAGACTCGTCGAAATTGAAAGCTTTTGCAAACGAAAAATCATTTATGGCTCAAATTGTGGAATTTATTTCCTTTGAGTATCATTATAGTACACTTGACATTATTTCCTGTGGTATATTCATATTTTCTGGACAGAAAATATTCATTACTAAGACATGATAACGTCTTTCCCCAGATTTATTTTGGGAAGACACTTTGTTTTGCTAGAGATGTCTGTTCATCCATTTGTCTGTCTGTTTGTCTATTCTCTTTAACCTTTTTTTTTTTTTTTTTTGTGCCCGATCCATATCGCTTGAACCATTTATCTGATCTCAAAAATGTTTTTTACACCAGTTCACTACTGATTTAAAAAGTATTTCTTTTTTACCACTGATTTCAAAAATACTTTTCACACCTGTTTACTATTGATTTCAAAAATATTTCACACACCTTTTTTTACTACTGATTTCAAAAATATTTCACACACCAGTTTACTACTGATTTCAAAAATATTTTGCACATATTTCACAGTCCTGATTACCTCACTGAGATGACATGCGGATGTGCAAGTTTCACATACCTCAGGTCAAACTTTGAAGAATTCTCCTTTCTTGTAAATGAACATAAACCTGTTGCTGTTTGTCTTCAGGAAACCTGTCTCATACAGAATGATGATATAACTTTGAAAAGTCATTCTTTTTATAACCATATTCATACTGAAGGAGACAAAACCAGTGGTGGAGTCTCTGTTATTGTTGATAACAACATCCCGCACAAACACATTTCTCTGAATACAAATCTACAAGCAGTTGCTGTTAGACTTTCTCTTCACACTATGTTCTATATATCTTCCTCCTAGTTCACCCATTGATGAGAATGAAACAATCTCATCTCTCGGTTACCTCCTCCTTTCATTCTTGCTCGTGATTTTAACGGGCACAGTGTTATATGGGGTTGTGATGACACAAACTCTAGAGGCCTTATTCTAGAGAATTTTATTTCAAATCACTCTTTGTCTTTCCTGAACGACAATTTGTCTAAAACATACTTGCACCCAACAACAGGAAAATATTCTTCTCTTGATTTGATTCTCTGCAGTCCAGTTTTACTTCCAAACTTTCCTAAGCCTCGTAGCTCAGTCGGTAGTGTACAGGACTTGAGAACAGGAGGTCGCTGGTTCGATCCCCGGCTCGGCCAATTTCTGTCCGAGGATTGATAATAGTCATTGCGACGGGATTCATTCCTCTCTCACCGGTGACCATTGTCTCGACGATGGTTATGTGGGAAAGCAGCCAGTGGCTTGGAAAGAATATTGTGCGAAGCACTGGTAAAAGAAACTCCAGGAAAGCATGGATAGGTGCACTGGTCGCCGCGACATAACTGAAATAATGTTGAAAACGGCGTTAAACACCATACAATCAATCAATAAATCAATTACTTTCAAACTTTAATTGGAAACTTTGTGACGATCTGTGTGGAGGTGATCTTTTCCCTATAATAATCTCTTCTACACAACCAGTAAATGCTGAACGGCCTCGCAAATGGAAGCTTTCCAAAACTAACTGGGAAAAGTTTAAACTTCTCTGTGAACAAACCATTACACATAATGTTTTTGAAAATTGTGATGACCTTGTTCAACTTTTCATGTCTTTACTTTAGATGCAGGTAAGCAGTCTGTTCCACAGACCTCGACAAAACCAAAACGTCCTGATAAACTCTGGTACAATGATGATTGTAAACAAGCAGTCAAGGACAGAAAACAGGCTCTCAGGAAATTTAATCCGAGACCTACAAAAGAAAATCTAGAATTGTTCCGTATTTCTAGTGCAAAAGCATGACGCACCATAAAACTTAGCAAACGAAAGTCTTGGGGAGATTATGTCTCGAGACTAAACAGTCGAACATCGACAAAAAAGGTTTGGGAAATGATCCGGAAAAAAATGGCAAAGGTCAGTCTGCGGTCAACCACCTTCATGTCAGTGGTTCATCTTTAGAATCACCCCAGGATATAGCAGACGCACTTGCTGACTCTTTCTGTCAAAAGTCTTCAATAGAGAACCACTCTGATAAGTTCCAGAAGCACAAAGAGAAAGCAGAGAGAAAGAAATTGAATTTTTTATCTTCAAATTTAGAATCTTACAACAAGCTCTTTTCATTGAAGGAACTCAAGTCTGCTTTAAACAAAGCTCATGATTTTTCTCCTGGTGAAGATCAAGTCCACTGCCAGTTCTTTAAAACATCTACCCCTTAATTGTCTTTCCATTTAACTTGATCTTTTTAACACAATCTGGTAGTCTGGAGAATTTCCCATATCTTGGTGTCAGGCTGTTGTCATTCCTATTCCAAAACCAAGGAAAGATATTAGCAATCCTTGCAATTACCGCCCTATTGCTCTTATTAGCTGTTTATGTAAAACTCTTGAACGTATGGTCAACGATCGTCTTGTATGGTTCCTGGAATCCAAAAATCTTATTGTTGATGTCCAAAGCGGCTTTCGTCGCCAGCGTGGCACAATTGATCATCTTGTTCGATTTGAAACTTTTATTAGAGAAGCTTTTATCATGAAGCAACATGTTGTGTCAGTCTTCTTTGACCTTGAAAGTGCTTATGATACTACCTGGGGATACGGAATTCTGAGAGATCTTCATGACTTTGGTCTTAGAGGCCGACTCCCTCTTTTCATTTCAGCCTTTCTGGATGAACGACTCTTCAGAGTGCGTGTTGGTAACACTCTGTCTGCAGCTCGTGAACAAGAAATGGGGTACCACAGGGATGTATCCTATCTGTTACTCTCTTCAGTATTAAGATTAATAGTATTGTAAAAGTTATTAATCCAGGTATAGAATGCTCTCTATATGTGGATGATTTTGTGAGTTATTTCCAATCACGCAACATGAACATTATTGAAAGACAACTCCAACAATGTCTGAATAAACTACAGACTTGGTCTACTGAAAATGGGTTTAAATTTTCAAGTCAAAAACAAAATGTATGCACTTTTGCAATTTACGATGCATTCACCATGATCCTTAATTATTCTTAGACAAAACGCCAGTTGAGGTTGTGTCTGAATTTAAGTTTCTTGGTGTTGTTTTTGACAAAAAGCTTTCCTCTCTTCCCCATATTAATGTTCTGAAGAAAAGGTGCCACAAGGCACTCAATCTTTTGAAAGTAATTGCCCATTCAGATTGGGGAGCAGATAGAAAAGTTCTCTTACGACTCTATCGTTCCTTTGTTCGCTCAAAATTGGATTATCGATCCATTGTATATGGATCAGCTCGCAAGTCCTATCTCAAAAGTCTTGACTCTATTCATCATGAAGGTCTACGACTGGTACTTGGAGCATTCAGAACTTCTCCTGTCAACAGCCTCTATGTCGAGACTAATGAACCCTCACCTTCACTCAGGAGGAAAAAAACTGTCTCTTCAGTACATTTTAAAACTCAAGTCCAATCCTTCTAACCCTGCATATAAAGTTGTTTTTAACCCTCAGTACAAAGTTCTTTTTGAGCGAAAGCCAAATGCCATTTCTCCATTTGGTATTCGCATGGACACATTGCTAGATAATCTTTGTATAGATACTGAATCTATTGCCCACTGCAAAATTCCTAGCGTTCCTCCTTGGACACAAAATTGTGCTGAATTTCGATTTGACCTTGCCTCTTTTAAAAAGTCTGAAGCAGACAGGAGTGTATTTCATTCAAAGTACAGTGAGCTAAAGGAACACTATTTTTCCTTTAAACCCATCTATACAGATGGCTCTAAAGATGGTAACTCTGTTGCAGCCACAGCTGTCTATGGAGAAAGGACAAAAGGAAAAATCTTCTATATTTTCTGCCGAAACGACTGCTATTGATCTTGCCCTTGACTTAGTAGAAAACTCCAAGTCTGATCGATTTATCATTTTTTCTGACTCTCTGTTAGTCTTGCAGGTCCTCTTGAACCAGAAGTTTGAGAACCCTTTAGTGTGCCATGTTCTTGAACGTATCAATTTAATTTCCTCTTCAAACAGACTAGTCTTCTGCAGGCTTCCAAGTCATATTGGCATTAGTGGCAATGAGAAAGCCGATAATACTGCAAAAACTGCTCTTGAAATGCCAGTTTCTAATCGTAAGGTCCCATATACTGATTATAAGTCTTCTGTTTCAAGCTTCATCCAATCTTCATGGCAGTCCCAGTGGAACAGAGACATCTTCAACAAGCTTCGCTCAATTGCACCTGAATGTATTCCATGCAACCAGCCTTACACTTTACAGCATGTTCTTCTGGATTGTGTTGATTTTCAAGCAATCCGAGCAAAGCATTTCAATGCAGACAGTATGTATATCCTTTTTGACACTGTTGGCATCGAACCAATTCCTTTATTAAAGAGATTGGTATTTACCCAAAGTTGTGATACCTCTTTTGCATTCGACCCCTCCTTGACCCTATATTTAGTATCTTTCCTTTACCCATGTAAATCCCCCAGCTTAACCCCATATCCCCTGTTAGTCATATTACTCTAACTAGCATTTATCTTTTTGCTGGAGACAAAAAGGCTTTCCACATCCTATCACATTGGAGACAGGACCTCTTAAATGAGAGTGTTTTGGTCCCAATAGAGGCTTCACACTTTCTCAATTTTCAGCTATCATTTCCTTAAAGATACCACTCACAGTCTTCACTTTCCATTTAAACTTTTGAGTAGGCAGATATTGCCATACAGATATGCGCGCTAAATGACCAAAGCTGTTGATGCGCCATAAAATACCATTCATTCATTCATTCATTCGCATACCTGTCTCCAAAGTCAAGGCAAAGGCAGGGGCTCAGAGGTTTCATGCACTGGAATCAAGTCCGCCTCAAAGGTTGCATGCACTGGAATCAAGTCCGCTTTGATAACCTCGTTAGACTATTTACATAGAGGATCTTACATGAGTGTTTATGTATTATCATTTTCATCAAACAAGGTGACTAAATTTATAAGACGCGAGCCTTAGCGAGCGTCATATACATTTTAGTGAACAAGTTTGGTAGTATTTTATATGTGTGTACACCTTGATAAAAAGACATGCAGAGCGCAAGTTTCATATACCAGTCCATAAGGTCAAGGTCAAAGTATGGGGCGGTGTCAAAGTTCACATAACACAAGGATCATGTCAGCTCCATATTTCTTTAACCCTCTGTCAAACTATAGTAATATTTGACATTAGTAGATATAAAAATGCCCGATTTAGCGCATTTACATTAAGCTCGCGCATTCGCTTAACAAATTATCCGTGGTTAAATGAATCATCCCATATTAAGCAACTCGCACAATTATGCATGTATTCCGTTTAACAAAATCAATCACGCTTATGGTTACCCGACGCATTTATGTAATCCCACCACGCTAAAGCATATGCCTAGCCCTTATACAATACAACAAACTAAAGATTTTATGTAACATTAACATGCTCATCGTCAAGGCGGGAAATATTAATCACCTACCCTATTTTACCTACTTTAATATTAGATTACCTGCTTAGTAAGAAACCATAAAATTTTAAAGATAAGATGGAAGACTAACAAGACATTGATTTTTGTTTTAATTTACTTTACAATGCTGTATATCTTGCTAACAACAAACAAATAGTATGGCTAAGCGGCTTAATATTAACATAGTTTTAACACAGTAGAGCTAACCTTGTTATGCTTGTTTCAACAAAAAATTCAATTTTATTTTTAAAAAATAATTTTGCAACGATACATCTATCGTAAATCTTAAAATTTATAAAAAAATTAAAAATAAAAAATTTATAAATGTTGTAATAGCATAAAATTATAAAGAATCTTAAAAACTTTAAAAAAATGAAAAATTTAAAAATTTATCTTTGTTGTCTTGCATTCTACCATAAAAAATCTTTAAATTTATAAAAAATTTAAAAAATAAAAAATTTATAAATGTTGTAATAGCATAATATTATAAAAAAAATCTTAAAATTTATAAAAAAAATAGAAAATTTATAATTGCTTAATATTGTAAAAAAAAAATCTTTTAAATTTATAATTATAGTCTAACATCTACCATAAAATTTTAAAAAAATTTAAAAAATTTAAAAAAAATTTAAAAATAAAATTTTAGTTGTTTGTTGTTGTAACGATTACGCTTGTTTGCTGGTTAATTGTTAGCTGGTTAATTGATGTGTTAGTTAGTCGATTAATCCAATCTTATATTTCTTTTCCACAATTTCTACCATAAAAAATTTATAATTATTGTAATTGCTTAATATTAAAAAAATTTATATTTGCAGCAAAGCATAATATCTTAAAAATTTAACAAAAAGCTATAATTAGTTACTTAACATTAAGTAACTAATTAATATTTTACATTTTTAACCATTTATAACTTTAAAACGTGGAAATTATTATTCTTCTTCCAAACTAGAGAGTAAGTTTATTATACTTTCCTCTGCTTCTTTTCCAACAAGCTCCACCATTCTATCTCTTTCTTTATTTTTGTTAGTTTTAAATATTCCAACCTTAACATATAACGGACATTGTATTTTTTCCAAATTTAATTTTTCTAATTTTTCTCGTAGTATAGTTCTTTTTACAAGGTGTTTTTCTCCACTATCTTCTTTTTCTATTTCTAGTTGTATATGGTTTTCTATATTTCTAAACTTTCCAATAAAATATTTATTACAAATATATTCTCCTTCTTCTACTTCCTTTAAAAATTTTGCCTTTGGCCATACTTCTCCTTCTAAAATATTTATTTTTTCCAACAACCTAATTTTAACTTTAGAAAGTTCTTTTAATTTTTGCTCTCTTTTTTCTATTTTTTCCATTGCATCTTGGATTTTAACTATGTTTTTATTTTGGAAGTAAGAAACAGGATTATATTTTAATTTTAATTCTCCTCTTGTTTCTCCCTCCACTTCTATATAATCCATTGCTAAAAAATAAATAGGATCTTTTTTACCATCTCCATATTTTTTTAGCATCTCCTCGAAAGCATCTATTTCCTTTAATTCTTTAATAACTTTCGAGATTTCGTTGTTTGGAAAGAAAGCACCATATTTACCTTCGCTATTTATAAAAAACAACTCTACAACATCTAGATTTACTATATTCTCGAAATGCAATTAATTTTATTTTTCCAGCAGATTCCTGTATTAAAGAATATATATTTTCGTTATTGGTTTTTCTTCCTAAAACATCTTTAATTCCATCTATTCTTTGCTTATATATGGTAAGTTCTTCTTTAGCCTTTTCTAAAATTCCTTTTTCGTGTAAAAATATACATTTTTGTTCTTCTATCTGGTTTTTATCCTTTTCTAAAACTTTTACCACCTCTTCTTTCCATTCCTCCATTTCGTAGGTAGCTCTTATCTCTTTTATAAGTTCTGCTCTTTTCTTTGTGGAAAGACTAGATACTTCTCTAAAACAAGGTATTTCTTTAAAAGTTACATCTTCTCTTAATGGTGCTTTTCCTACTTTATCTTTTAGTTTTTCTCTTCTAAATATCCATTGTATATTTTCTGTGTCTGGAAGAAAAATATTTGGATCTTTTGCTTCTTCCGGAAAAACTTCTGTTGCTTTATTACAACTAGTTAAAACTGTTTTTCCCTGCTTTAAGAAACATTTTAATGTTCCAAGTTGTACTTCTATTTCTCTTTCTTCGTTATTTACATTTATTTCTAAACAGTAAATAGGTATGTTGTTAAAACCAAACTCTGTTAGCATCCAATTTTTTGCTCTTTCCCAATTTCTAGAATTTTTAGAAATGGTTCCAGGAATCTTTTTAACTACACCACCATATCGATTTGTAAGAGAAGAACCATACCAAACATGGGTTATCTCTCCATTATTTCGATTAGATATTAAAAAAGTTTTAGAAATGCTTTTTGCAAGATTTAACCATTGTTGTCTTCCTGGTTGTATATGGAAAACTTTTGCATCTCTTACTCTATCTATTTCTTCTTCTAAAAGAAAAGAATAATTTGTTTTAAAATCGAAACCATAAATAGATATTTCTAATCTTGTTAATCCTCTTTCTAAAACTTCTGGATGTTGGAATGTTTCTTGTAGATGTCTATTGTGTTTATCGCAATAAACATAAGACGCAAGATGTATTGTATTGTTTTTTCTTACATCTCCTGCTTCGAAATTGGAAACTATCTTGTTGTAATACTTAAAGTTAAAATTTCCATAACGATATTTTAAAATATTTTTTCCCGCATCTTTTTCTATCTCTTCTCTATCTAATAGATAAGGACTTCCTATACTTTCTTCTTTCCAATCTTCTGTAAAACCTTTTTCTAATAAATAATCGTAAAGTCTATCTCTATCTAATGTTCCGGAAAAATCTCTTGTATAGTCTATAGAATACAAACCATAACCTTTTGTGTTTAATTTTCTTTCTATATTTGGTAATGATTGTAAAACCCTTTCTGTATCTATCTCCGAAGTATCCACCTTATAAATAAATATTCCAACAGGATCTTTTTCTATTTTATGGTAAGAGGTAAAACCCACTAACGCTCTATAATCTGTGTTTCTTTGTATTTCCGAGATAGTTTTGTTTGTTTTTCCTTTAGAAGTAAATCTATAGGTTCCAGTAAATTTACTAATACAAATTTTTTTTAATTCCTCGAAAAGAATAAGGGCTATAGAATTTCGTATCTTCAAAGCAAAATTATAATTTTCTTTATCTTCCTCCTCTTTTCCTCGAATTTTAATATTATCTCCATTTCTATTTATTACCTCTTCCTCTCTTAAATATCCAAAAATATGAAGATCGTCTATAAATGGTGGTTTTCCAGGTATTTCTCTTAAAGTTGTTAAACCAAGAGAATTTTTTAAATAATCTACATCTTTAATGTCCGATACTAAGTTAGAATCGTAAATATTTTTCTTTAATTAAATGTTGTGGAATACTATCTTCCATGTGTATTCCTAATTCTTTTAAAGAAATAGAATTATTATTAGGTGAAATATTATTAACTGTTTCTTTTAAATTATTATTCATTTTTTTTTAATCTAACAAAAATTATTTATCTTAATTTCAAAATTTACTTAGTGTACCATTTTTACAATATCCAAACAAGGAGATATTATAAAAGTAATATATGATTAAAAATTTTTAAAAAAATTTTTGTTTGTTGTCTTGTGTTGTTTCCATCGTTATCTTTGTAATCGAACAAATATTTACGCTGCAACATGATTGTAGCAATAGCATCGATAGCATAACCATCTAAAGCTTTAAATCTTAAAATTCTTAAAAAAAAAAAAAAAAAAAAAAAATTATAAAAATTTTTGTTTGTTGTTTAACATCTATCGTAAATTCTTAAAAATTTGTCGTAATATTAATAGCATAATATTAACAAATTTAATAATTGTAACAAAGCATCTACCATAAAATTTATCGAAATAGCAATAGCATAATATTAAAATTTATAAAAAATTTAAAAATTTATCTAATTAGCAATAGTGTAATATTATAAAATTTATCGAAATGGTCTTCCATCCATCGTAAAAAAAATAAAAATTTATAATTATAGTCTTACATTACTCCATAAAATTTACGATTGTTGCAAAGCGTCGATGGCTTTTAAATTTAAAAATCTTAAAAAATAAAAATAAAAAAATTTATCGAGAATGTTATAGCATAATATAATTTTTTTTATAATTTACTATGTTACAACATAGACTAATAGATAGAACAAACATAAAATAAAACATAACATTGTTGTTTGTTACAACACAACACATCCCTATAATTTATCGTAATTTTTGTTTGTTGTCTTGTTGTTTACATCGTTATCTTTGTAATCGAACAAATATTTACATTACAACACGACTGTAGCAATTGCATCGTTAGCATAACCATCTAAAGCTTTAAATCTTAAAATTTTTTTTGTTTCCATTGTTATCTTTACAATCGAACAAATATTTACGTTTTGTTGTCTAGCATCGTAAAAAATTTATAAAAATTATAATTATCGTAATAGCATCTATCTTAAAATTTAAAAATTTATAAAAATTTTAAAAACAAAAATTTTTTTTTAAAAAAATTTATAAATGTTGTAATAGCATAATATTATAAAAAAATTTAAAAAATTTATAAAAAATTATAATTTGTTGTATTGCTTAATCTTTAAAATTTTATAGTTAATGTTAAACCATTTATAATTTTTGTAATATCTTAATATTAAAAAATTTATAATAGCAATAGCATAACATTAAAAATTTATAATTATTGTTAAAGCATCTTCTATAAAAAATTTGCAATATCTTAATCTTATAAAATTGTAAAATTGTTTTTTTCTTTGCTTTGTGGAACAACATTCTCGATAAATTTTTTTATCTTTATTTTTTAAGATTTTTAAATTTAAAAGCCATCGACGCTTTGCAACAATCGTAAATTTTATGGAGTAATGTAAGACTATAATTATAAATTTTTATTTTTTTACGATGGATGGAAGACCATTTCGATAAATTTTATAATATTACACTATTGCTAATTAGATAAATTTTTAAATTTTTTATAAATTTTAATATTATGCTATTGCTATTTCGATAAATTTTATGGTAGATGCTTTGTTACAATTATTAAATTTGTTAATATTATGCTATTAATATTTCGACAAATTTTTAAGAATTTACGATAGATGTTAAACAACAAACAAAAATTTTTATAATTTTTTTATTTTTTTAAATTTTTTTTAAAGAATTTTAAGATTTAAAGCTTTAGATGGTTATGCTATCGATGCTATTGCTACAATCGTGTTGCAGCGTAAATATCTGTTCGATTACAAAGATAACGATGGAAACAACACAAGACAACAAACAAAAAAAATTTAAAAAAATTTTAACCATATATTACTTTTATAATATCTCCTTGTTTGGATATTGTAAAAATGGTACACTAAGTAAATTTTGAAATTAAGATAAGTAATTTTTGTTAAAAAGATAAAGAAAATTATAATTTTGCTTTGAAGATACGAAATTCTATAGACCTTATTCTTTTCGAGGAATTAAAAAAATTTTGTATTAGTAAATTTACTGGAACCTATAGATTTACTTCTAAAGGAAAAACAAACAAAACTATCTCGGAAATACAAAGAAACACAGATTATAGAGCGTTAGTGGGTTTTACCTCTTACCATAAAATAGAAAAAGATCCTGTTGGAATATTTATTTATAAGGTGGATACTTCGGAGATAGATACAGAAAGGGTTTTACAATCATTACCAAATATAGAAAGAAAATTAAACACAAAAGGTTATGGTTTGTATTCTATAGACTATACAAGAGATTTTTCCGGAACATTAGATAGAGATAGACTTTACGATTATTTATTAGAAAAAGGTTTTACAGAAGATTGGAAAGAAGAAAGTATAGGAAGTCCATATCTATTAGATAGAGAAGAGATAGAAAAAGATGCGGGAAAAAATATTTTAAAATATCGTTATGGAAATTTTAACTTTAAGTATTACAACAAGATAGTTTCCAATTTCGAAGCAGGAGATGTAAGAAAAAACAATACAATACATCTTGCGTCTTATGTTTATTGCGATAAACACAATAGACATCTACAAGAAACATTCCAACATCCAGAAGTTTTAGAAAGAGGATTAACAAGATTAGAAATATCTATTTATGGTTTCGATTTTAAAACAAATTATTCTTTTCTTTTAGAAGAAGAAATAGATAGAGTAAGAGATGCAAAAGTTTTCCATATACAACCAAGAAGACAACAATGGTTAAATCTTGCAAAAAGCATTTCTAAAACTTTTTTAATATCTAATCGAAATAATGGAGAGATAACCCATGTTTGGTATGGTTCTTCTCTTACAAATCGATATGGTGGTGTCGTTAAAAAGATTCCTGGAACCATTTCTAAAAATCCTAGAAATTGGGAAAGAGCAAAAATTTGGATGCTAACAGAGTTTGGTTTTAACAACATACCTATTTACTGTTTAGAAACAGATGTAAATAACGAAGAAAGAGAAATAGAAGTACAACTTGGAAAATTAAAATGTTTCTTAAAGCAGGGAAAAACAGTTTTAACTAGTTGTAATAAAGCAACAGAAGTTTTTTCGGAAGAAGCAAAAGATCCAAATATTTTTCTTCCAGACACAGAAAATATACAATGGATATTTAGAAGAGAAAAACTAAAAGATAAAGTAGGAAAAGCACCATTAAGAGAAGATGTAACTTTTAAAGAAATACCTTGTTTTAGAGAAGTATCTAGTCTTTCCACAAAGAAAAGAGCAGAACTTATAAAAGAGATAAGAGCTACCTACGAAATGGAGGAATGGAAAGAAGAGGTGGTAAAAGTTTTAGAAAAGGATAAAAACCAGATAGAAGAACAAAAATGTATATTTTTACACGAAAAAGGAATTTTAGAAAAGGCTAAAGAAGAACTTACCATATATAAGCAAAGAATAGATGGAATTAAAGATGTTTTAGGAAGAAAAACCAATAACGAAAATATATATTCTTTAATACAAGAATCTGCTGGAAAAATAAAATTAATTGCATTTCGAGAATATAGTAAATCTAGATGTTGTAGAGTTGTTTTTATAAATAGCGAAGGTAAATATGGTGCTTTCTTTCCAAACAACGAAATCTCGAAAGTTATTAAAGAATTAAAGGAAATAGATGCTTTCGAGGAGATGCCAAAAAATATGGAGATGGTAAAAAAGATCCTATTTATTTTTTAGCAATGGATTATATAGAAGTGGAGGGAGAAACAAGAGGAGAATTAAAATTAAAATATAATCCTGTTTCTTACTTCCAAAATAAAAACATAGTTAAAATCCAAGATGCAATGGAAAAAATAGAAAAAAGAGAGCAAAAATTAAAAGAACTTTCTAAAGTTAAAATTAGGTTGTTGTAAAAAAATAAATATTTTAGAAGGAGAAGTATGGCCAAAGGCAAAATTTTTAAAGGAAGTAGAAGAAGGAGAATATATTTGTAATAAATATTTTATTGGAAAGTTTAGAAATATAGAAAACCATATACAACTAGAAATAGAAAAAGAAGATAGTGGAGAAAAACACCTTGTAAAAGGAACTATACTACGAGAAAAATTAGACAAATTAAATTTGGAAAAAATACAATGTCCGTTATATGTTAAGGTTGGAATATTTAAAACTAACAAAAATAAAGAAAGAGATAGAATGGTGGAGCTTGTTGGAAAAGAAGCAGAGGAAAGTATAATAAACTTACTCTCTAGTTTGGAAGAAGAATAATAATTTCCACGTTTTAAAGTTATAAATGGTTAAAAATGTAAAATATTAATTAGTTACTTAATGTTAAGTAACTAATTATAGCTTTTTGTTAAATTTTTAAGATATTATGCTTTGCTGCAAATATAAATTTTTTTAACATTAAGCAATTACAATAATTATAAATTTTTTATGGTAGAAATTGTGGAAAAGAAATATAAGATTGGATTAATCGACTAACTAACACATCAATTAACCAGCTAACAATTAACCAGCAAACAAGCGTAATCGTTACAACAACAAACAACTAAAATTTTATTTTTAAATTTTTTTTAAATTTTTTAATTTTTTTTTAAATTTTATGGTAGATGTTAGACTATAATTATAAATTTAAAAGATTTTTTTTTACAATATTAAACAATTATAAATTTTTATTTTTTTTTTATAAATTTTAAGATTTTTTTTTATAATATTATGCTATTACAACATTTATAAATTTTTTATTTTTTAAATTTTTTATAAATTTAAAGATTTTTTATGGTAGAATGCAAGACAACAAAGATAAATTTTTAAATTTTTCATTTTTTTAAAATTTTTAAGATTTTTTATAATTTTATGCTATTACAACATTTATAAATTTTTTATTTTTAAATTTTTTATAAAATTTAAGATTTACGACAGATGTATCGTTGCAAAATTATTTTTTAAAAATAAAATTGAATTTTTTGTAAAAACAAGCATAACAAGGTTAGCTCTACTGTGTTAAAACTATGTTAATATTAAGCCGCTTAGCCATACTATTTGTTTGTTGTTAGCAAGATATACAGCATTGTAAAGTAAATTAAAACAAAAATCAATGTCTTGTTAGTCTTCCATCTTATCTTTAAAATTTTATGGTTTCTTACTAAGCAGGTAATCTAATATTAAAGTAGGTAAAATAGGGTAGGTGATTAATATTTCCCGCCTTGATGATGAGCATGTTAATGTTACATAAAATCTTTAGTTTGTTGTATTGTATAAGGGCTAGGCATATGCTTTAGCGTGGTGGGATTACATAAATGCGTCGGGTAACCATAAGCGTGATTGATTTTGTTAAACGGAATAAATGCATAATTGTGCGTGTTGCTTAATATGGGATGATTCATTTAACCACGGATAATTTGTTAAGCGAATGCGCGAGCTTAATGTAAATGCGCTAAATCGGGCATTTTTATATCTACTGACATTCATGTCAACCTTGATGAGTCAACTTGCAGAGCGAAGATTCCACATATACCATCTCCAAGGACCAGTTCACAATAAGGGTTGTTTTGTAGGATTCTGTCCTGTAATTGCCAAGTTGTTAGACTTTATCTTTGCTGCCATTTTGCCATCATAATGGAATTAAATAGTGCTCTGGCAAAAGGGGGTTTAATGCATTTTTCTGACGCATTAAGCCAAGCAAGTCATCATATTATGGATCCATAAAAGCTATTTTGTCTTACAATGGACTGAATCATGAGGTATAATGGTCCTTGGGCATACAGAAAATTTACAAATAGCAAAAATTTCAACACATGTCAGCATGCATGGCCTGCACAGGCTAGCATGGGTCAATATTTTCTGCAGACATATTGAACCCTCTTTTAACTCTTTGTTCGATCCCCGCTCGGCCAATTTCTTTCCGAGGATTGATGATAGTCATTGCGACAAGATTCATTCCTTCTCCACCGCTGACCATTGTTTCGACAATGGCTATGTAGGAAAGCAGCCAGTGGCTTGGAAAGAATATTGTGCGGAGTACTGGTAAAAGAAATTCCAGGAAAGCATAGATAGGTGCACTGGCCGCCGCGATATAACTGAAATAATGTTGAAAACGGCGTTAAACACCATACAATCAATCAATCAATCTTTTAACTCTTTACCAAACGACAAAATTTTGGAATGGACCAAATTGAAAGCATTTGCAGACGACAAATGATGCTAAAATGATGATTTCTTCCTGTTATAGGTTAGAAAACCTTGTGGGAAAAGGAGAAAATTCTGGTTACCAGCATTTTCTCCTTTCCCACAATGTTTTCAAAAGGCTTCCATTACAGGGTCGTTAAAAGTCGGGATTGTGTGGTAAAGGGTAAACCCTTTACTGCACAATGCTGCCTTTTAATGACCCTTGGAAAGAAGCCTTTTGAAAACATTAGGGGAAAAGGAGAAAATGCTGGTAACCAGAAAATGCTGGTTTTCTACCCTATCAAAGGAAAATTGCACCAAATTGCACCACACTGAAATTGTCATCTGCAGATACTTTCAATTTGGACAAGGCTAAAATTTTGTCGTCTGGTAAAGGGTTAACAAGCATGACACAATTAAAGTTAATCATTATTGATGAACGCCTGCAGCACTCTTACAGCCTGCCCGGGTAGCTCAGTGATTAGCGTATCTGACTTGTGACTTGGTGGTTGCGAGTTCAATATGCGGTTGAGGCAGACTTTCTTTCTGGCGATTTTTAATCTCTCACCTCTGATTCATGTTGGAACAGTAGTCAGTGACTTGGAAAGAAAGTTGTGTCGGTACTGGTGTGAGAAAGCCAGGAAACACATGCACAGGTGCAGGGACTTTCATGATAAAAGCTAACTTGTTAAAACATCATTATACTCCAATACATACAAATAGAAAAAGTTTAACATTTTGCAATCCATTCACTCCAATATTTCTCTCTAAAATGCTTATCAATCACAGTTTTAAGTTTCCCTCTTTTTTTCAACCCCCAAGCCGAGCCCCGGTAGCTCAGCACGAAGAACACAACTCGGGACCTTATGGTTACGAGGTTGACGATCTACCTCACAACCACAGATACCACACATAAGTCGTAAAATACAAATCTTTGTTTAACCCTTTACCACACAATCCTGACTTTTAATGAGCCGAGCCCCATAGCTCAGTCAGTAGCGTACAGGACTGGAGAACAGGAGGTCGCTGGTTCGATCCCCGGCTCGGCCAATTTCTTTCCGAGGATTGATGATAGTCATTGCGACAGGATTCATTCCTATCTCACCGCTGACCATTGTTTGGACAATGGGTATGTGGGAAAGCAGCCAGTGACTTGGAAAGAATATTGTGCGGAATACTGGTAAAAGAAACGCCAGGAAAGCATGGATAGGTGCACTGTCCGCCGCGATATAACTGAAATAATGTTGAAAACGGCGTTAAACACCATACAATCAATCAATCAATCAATGACTTTTAACGACCCTGAGAAAGAAGCTTCTTGAAAACATTGTGGGAAAAGGAAAAAGATGCTGGTAACCAGCAATTTCTCCGTTTCTAACAGGGTTTTCAGCCCTCCCCAGAATTACCGGTAATTTCAATTTTTCATTCACATTTTGTCGTCTGCAAATGCTATCAATTTGGAATAGTCTAAAATTTTGTTGTTTGGTACAGAGTTAAACTCCTTACTAAACAATGAAATTTTAGACTGGTCCAAATTGATAGCATTTGCAGACAACAAACTATGGTCTCAATCAAATCGAAAGCATTTGCAGATGTCGAATGATAAAAATGTAACTCAAGCGATGATTTCTGTGTATGATAGGGTAGAAAACATTGTGGAAAAAGGAGAAAATCCTGGTTATCAGCATTTTCTCCTTTTCCAGCCTTGTTTTCTTAAGCCTTCTCTTTAGGGTTGCTAAAACTCAGAGGATTGTGTGATAAAGGCTTAAACCATGCGATTGATACTTTTCCAGATTAGAATTCTTAAGATTACATTTCCAAATGAGCCATGCTCTGTGAAAAGGGGGCTTATTGCATCTGCAAAAAGTATCGACCCAGGTCAGTCTGCGCAGTCCGCGCAGGCTGACCTGGGCCAAAACTTTTTGCCATTGGTCCATTTTCTGTATGTCAAAGGACCAGTCTACCTTATGATACAAAGGACCAGTCTACCTTATGATACAAAGGACCAGTCTACTTTATGATACAAAGGACCAGTCTACCTTATGATACAAAGGACCAGTCTACTTTATGATACAAAGGACCAGTCTACCTTATGATACAAAGGACCAGTCTACCTTATGATACAAAGGACCAGTCTACCTTATGATACAAAGGACCAGTCTACCTTATGATACAGTTGATTGCTGGACATATTGGATCTTCTGGATCCCTTATCATGCGATAGCTCATTTGGTAGCATGCATTGCAGAGATGTATTAAGCCCCCTTTTGCCAGAGCATGGCTCAAATATACTTAATATTCTATAGGATGACAAAGTTTTAGATTTGGCCATATTGTAAGCAGTTGCAGATGAAAAATTAAATGTATCTCAAATGATGTGATGCATATACTAAAATTTTGGAAACACTGTCGGAAAAGGAGAAAATGCTATACCACTCATTCGGGTAGCTAAGTGGTTAGTATTTCTGGCTTATGAACTGGTGGTTGTGGTTGTTTGCTACCTGGTTGAGGCAAACTTTCTCTCCAGCAATTTTTCGCCTCTCACCTCTGATGCATGTGAGAAAAGTAGTCAGAGACTTGCAAAGAAAGTTGTGTCAGTTTTGGTGTAACAAAGCCAGGAAACACATGCACAGGTGCAGGGACTTTCGTGATATAAGCTAACTTGTTAAAACAGCATTATACTCCAATACAAACAAACAAATAGAAAAAGTTTAACATTTTGCAATCCATTCACTCCAATATTTCTCTCTAAAATGCTTATCAATCACAGTATTAGGTTTCCCTCTTTTTTTCAAAACCCAAGCAGAGCCCCGGTAGCTCAGTACGAAGCGTACAGGACTTGAGAACAAGGTGTCACTGGTTCGGTCCCCGGATTGGCGAATTTCTTTCCGAGGATTGATGATAGTCATTGCGACAGGATTCACTCCTCTCTCACACTGACCATTGTTTTGACGATGGTTATGTAGGAAAGCAGCCAGTGGCTTAGAAAGATTATTGTGTTCAGTACTGGTAAAAGAAGGTCAAGGAAAGCATGGATAGGTGCACTGGCTGCCACGATATAACTGGAAAAATAGTGTTAAACACTACAACCTACAACCATTTCAACCCCAAGCCCAATAGCTTGGGGCACAGGGCTGGAGACCAGGGGGTCAGTGTTTCGAATTTCCAGCTCTGTCAATTTCTTTCAAGGATCAATGATAGTCATGGCAACAAAATTCATTCCTCTCTCACCCGTGAACATTGTTGCTACAATGATTATGTGGGAAAGCAGCCAGTGGCTTGAGACGAATATTATCTGAAGTACTGGAAAGAGATATGGATAGGTGCATTGGCTACAGCCATAAAAACCTTAGCAAATCTTTTCTTTTGGTGTAGCGGAATGTGCTAGCTTTTGACCTATTTTTGGTATGGATAAAAATACTCGTATGTATACATATAAATTTGTGATTGGTCAAAAATATAGACATATCTATTTTAAAGGCCGCTGCCGAGTTGCTTGCAAATTTACCCCGTCTATCGGTTTTAAAGATATTTCTTTTTTTAAATCAGGATATTGACGTCTAACCAGAGTACAGTATATCCCTTGTACAACATAACCTCCAAGTTATATTTTTTTGACTACCAAAAGTTAGAAGCAGTCGAAGTTTACAGCGCAAATGTTGGTCAACCACTAATCTGGGTTATTGACATAATGGAGGGTAAGTCAGGCATGCTCTTTCATTTGGTCTCTGTCAGCCTTCTTCCCTAAGCCTTTAACTCTTTACCAAATGACAAAATTTTAGACTGGTCAAAATTGAAAACATTTGCAGACAACGAATTAAATGTGGCTCAAACCACAAAATTTGTGTCTGAAAGAGTAGAAAACAGGATGGGAAAAAAGGAAAAAAATGCTGGTTGACAGCATTTTCTCCTTTTCCCGAAATGTTTTCAAAAGTTTTATTCTTTAGGGTCGTTGGGATTGTGTGATAAAGAGTAAATGAACAATCCTGTTTTTAAAACCCTTCACCGCACAATCCCGAGTTTTAACAACCCTGGAAGAATAGACTTTAGAAAACATTGTGGGAAAAGAAGAAAATGCTGGTAACCAGCATTTTCTCCTTTTCCAACAACGTTTTCTACCCTTGGACAGACAAATTTCATCATTTCACAATGTTTTCTACGTTGACAAGGATAGAAATCGCCATTTAGCAACATTTGATTTGTCCTCTGCAAATGCTTTCAGTTTGGTCTATTTCAAAATTTTGACGTCATGCCCCTGAGGTAGAAGGATTTTGAAAACATTGAGTGAAATGCTGGTAACCTTTCAATTTGAGATATGTCGAAATGCTTTCAATTTGGACAAGAATAATATTTTGCTGTTGTTACGGGAGATCACTCCTTCCTTACAGCATAACTTCTTCCCCTATAAAATCAATACTTGACAACTGCGTTAGGGAGAATTCCCTTTAGCTCAGTGGTTAGTGTATTGGTCTTTTTAACCTCAATAAACGAGGATATTTGCCGCAGCGGTTCGAATCCCTGCCGGAGCAGTTTATTTTTGAGCTATGCATTTTTTTGCGAACTTTCATGTTCGTAAGATGGGCGCTCATCCAGGATTGGCCATTGATCCATTTGTTGTCTATAAAATTGCCCGTTATTGGCCATTGAGCCATCTGTTGCCCGTAATTGGCCATTGAGCCATTTGTTGTCTAATTAATAGACTTCCTGCCTAATAAGGCTTTCCGTCATCAAAATGATGACTTCCCTTAAGAGGGGGTGTGTTACGGGAGATCACTCACAGCATAGCTTCTTCCCGTATAAAATCAATACCTGACAACTGCGTTAGGGAAAATTCTCTTTAGCTCAGTGATTAGTGTATTGGTCTTTTAAACCTCGATAAACGAATATACGTGTATTTGCCGCATGGGTTTGAATCTCAGCCAGAGCGATTTATATTTGAACGATGCGTTTGTTGCGAACTTCCATGTTCGTACGACTGTTTGGAAAGGTGTTAACTGCAAACTCTTCCAATGCGGACAAGACTTAAATTTTGTCATTTACTAAGAGGTTTAATTTATTAACTCTAAACCAAACAACAAAATTTTAGACAGGTCCAAATCGAAATCATTTGCAGACAACATATAAAACTTAGTTGAAATCATGGTAATTGTCCGTGAAAGTGTAGAAAACCTTGTGGGAAAAGGAGAAAATGCTGGTTACCAGCATTTTCTCCTTTTCCTAAAAGGTTTTCAAAAGGCTAAATTCCTCAGGGTCTTTAAAACCCGGGATCCCACTGCTGACCATTGTTTCGACGATGGTTATGTGGGAAAGCAGCCAGTGGCTTGGAAAGAACATTGTGCGGAGTACTGGTAAAAGAAACTCCAGGAAAGCATGGATAAGTGCACTGGTCGCCGCGATATAACTGAAATAATGTTGAAAACGGCGTTAAACACCATAAAATCAATTACAACCCGGGATTGTTTGGTAAAGAGTTCATGCATCTCCCTGTTACACAATATGGATCCATTTTAATACCTAAAAAACAGCTGCATTGTGAGGTAGAACGCTGAACATGCAAAAGGTTTAAACCGAGATCAGCCTGGCTGGACGATGCAGGTTGACATGGGTCTATACTTTTAGCAAATGCATTGAACCACATTGTTAACAGAGCATAACTCATATATTTGGACTATCATCAGGTTTTTGAGATTTTAAGCCATTACCACACAATCCCGAGTTTAACCCTTTACTACACAACCCCAAGTTTTAATGGCCCTATAGAAGAAGGCTTCTGAAAACATTGTTGGAAAAGGAGAACATTCTGGAAACCTGCTTTCTCCATTTCCCACAATATTTTCTACTCTATCAAATACATATTTCTTGCTTTGAACCACATTCAATTATTTGTTGTCTGCAAATGCTTTTGATTTGAGCAAATCTAAAATTTTGTCGCATGGTAAAGAGTTAAATAACCCTGTAAAGGAGAAAATGCTGGTAACCAGCATTTTTTCTTTTTCCCACAATGTTTTCTACCCTATTTAAGACAAACTCCATTATTTTCTCCACCTTTTATTTGTCCAATGCTTTCAAATTGGGCAAATCTCAACTCTTGTCATTGGTTAAAAACTTAAAGGGTTACATTTTTTCTGTCTGTCTTCAGATGGCTTCATTTTGCGCCCAGAGCTTTGCATAGCGTATCCGGGTCGGAACTTGTCGGCTGTGACAAATACAACAAGCAGGAAACGTCTAACAGAATTAGGGTACAACTTTCTTTCCATCTATATCTATCTTTTTTTTTCTCTTGGTCTGTCTATCTGTCTTTGTGATGTATAAGTGATGCTCTGACAAAAGCTGGTTTACTGCAGTACTTTGATGCATTATACGATGCAAAAAAATCATCACATGATCATGGATCCATACAACCCACTTTGTCTAACAACCAACTAAATTTAGGAGATAGACTGGTTCTTGGACATGCATGAAAATTACAAATACCTATGTCAACCTGAGGGAACTGTGCAGGCTGACATGAGTCAAAACTTTTTGCAAATGCATTAAGTCCCCTTTTCACAGAACATTATATCCTTTTTTTTTTTCTGCTCCATTGTCTGTCTCTTCCTGAGGCTATAAGGGTCTTGCATGGCTTAGTAGTAAAGTGAAGGACTCATAACCTGGAATCCCTGGGTTCAAGCTGGCTGGAAGCACTGAGGTGTCCTTAGGCAAGACACTTCAGAGCCCTAGCCTATATTCATGTGTGTCCTGCATAAATCCAGGACACAGGTGAATATAAGAGCTGTCGCCGTGCTAGGACTGAAATAATGTAAAAAAAAGACGTAAAACACCGTTCAATCAATTCAATCAATCCTAGGGCTGTTGATCCTTTATTTTTACCCTATTTCTTACTTGAATCCTTTTCAAGGTGATAAAATTTTAGACTTGTCCAAATTGAAAGCATTTCCAGATGAAAAAATAAATAAGTCTTAAATGATGACAAATCATTCAGAAAGGATAGAAAACATTGTGGAAAAACGAGAAATGCTTGTTACCAGTCTAAAATTTTGTCCTGTGGTAAAGATTAACCCTTTACCACACAATCCCGACTATTAACAACCCTAAGGAACAAGGCTTTTGAAATCATCGTGGGAAAATGAGAAAATGCTTGTAACCAGCATTTTCTCCTTTTCCCACAATGTTTTCTACTCTGTCAATGACAAATTTAGTCATTTGGGCCACCCTTAATATGTCATCTGCAAATGCTTTCAATTTCGACCAGTCTAAAATTTCGTCGTTCGGTAAAGATTAAATGTGGCTGTCACAAGACGACCGAGCTGTGGATTGGACAACGCAAATAAATAAGACAGTTTATCAATTATGAAAGTTATTTACAATTACCATCACTTGCTAGAGAAAAATGCCAAGCCCCCGTAGCTCAGTCGGTAGCGTACAGGACTTGAGAACAGGAGGTCGCTGGTTCGATCCCCGGCTTGGCCAATTTCTTTCCGAGGATTGATGATAGTCATCGCGACAGGATTCATTCCTCTCTCACCGCTGACGATTGTTTCGACAATGGTTATGTGGGAAAGCAGCCAGTGGCTTGGAAAGAATATTGTGCGGAGTACTGGTAAATGAAACTCCAGGAAAGCATGGATAGGTGCACTGGCCGCCGTGATATAACTGAAATAATGTTGAAAACGGCGTTAAACACCATCCAACCGTCTGCTAGAGAAAAATAAATAACGACTAAAATAAAAAAGAAACTAATACCTATCACAATTTATAAATTAAATGTTATCAGTGTCCCAAAACCTAATACAATACATTCCGTTCATATATCGTTGATTCCCTAGAGTGTTGTTTGTGTCCCATAAAGTCTATGTATCTTGCCCCCACTCACCACACTTGATCTTAACAACAATTTTTACGTCCACAAAATGTCTATGCAACTCTACCGACCTCGCCACCAATGACCAATAGCCCCCGACACTCCCGCTCGCCGGGCTACTCTCCACTCCCCACAACAGGAGGTGCGCCACACACCCCGGGCTCACCAGTGTCCCGAGATGCCACTCGCCCACACACGACTCTGCCGCTAACCACAAAGCCTCTCAGCTATAATATCTCTACCACAACGGCGTTCCCTCGCCCGTCAGACCACTCCCTACTCTAGGTATGGCCGGATTTGTCTACTGTTCTCGTACCGCCGACCTCCCACTACTTTGCCAGTCCTCGTTGGTTGTAAGACTCTTGGATATTTGGACTCAAACCCGCATAAGCAGCCTATTAATAAATAAAGGCTTTCTAAAAGCATGGACATATCAAACCCAAAACTGTTTAGACAAAAAAAATAATATCAACCTTTACCGGAGTAAACCCAATTAATGAAACAATTGAATTACCTATCATTGATAAAATAAAAATAAAATCGTTCGTATCACGTCATTACGACTACCAGGCTATGACTGCATGTTAACGCATTATATACCATGACAATTATACCATACATCATTGTAATTACGAATAAACGAATATCTCCCTTACCACAACGTCTTCGACATACGTAAAGTTATTCACAGAACACGTTAACAATTGTCAAGCCATAGTATTAATTTACAAATAAATTACACCATACTATTTAGACATAGACTCTCAGACCTGACCACGTACACGCTCGCTAAGCATGTCCTTGCAGGGAAATGATCTGGCTACACACCCGTGCAGACAGCTCATTTCCGGCAATCGAAGCAAAATAGACTCTAGAAAATTCTACGTAAAGGCAAATTAAAGAAAATACGTACTGACGACAACCTGCACAAAAAAATCTGAAAGTCTTTACAAATAACACAAAAAATTCACTCACCCCCGAAGTTTTCCTTATAACATCCAACAACAAAAATCTTTACGAACTTACCCTCTAAAGTTCACAAAATATCTGCCCATTGAACACACATCACATACAGCTTATATACAGCCCAGACGAGAGTACTGCACGCATAAAACTTGCGCCCGTGTGATTATTCCGACTACAGTTCAGAGATAACGCACGAGCACAAGTTCTACTCAAACCTACATTTCATTGGAAAATTGAAAAACCGACCATAAACTTGCATACGTACAACTGATAACCTTAATGTGACAGTGGCTAGCATGATAAATAGTGTCTTTGAAAGGGTATGGTATGATTTTCTGAGGGCCTGCATCTGTCCAGTCTAGCCCTTTCAGTTTGAGTATATCACTGATGTGTCCCTGTCATGATCTGTGTTAGGTTTCCCCAGATCATGTACCCATGTTGGGCTCCGAGGCGGGTGGGGAGCATTGGTGATGAACATTCAACAACAGTTATGGCTTCTCAAAAAAAGGCCAAGCGTCTACTCTCTGACTCCGATTCAGAATCAGATATTTCAAGACCTCCAACAACATTTGCTCGCTGTTTAGTAATTGAATCAGTTGACTCTTCTAAACCCGTACCAAAACTGTCTCCTTTTGTAATTGAAAAATCTGTCTCGTCAATTTTAGGCACTCCTAAATCTGTAAAAAAGCTTAAGAATGAAACCTTGCTTGTTGAATGCTTCTCACAACAACAGGCTAGAAACCTGCTCGGGCACAAAAAACTTTTCAATTGTGAAGTGAAGGTTTTTCCTCAAAAGACACTTAATACCTTAAAGGGTGTCATTAGATGCAAAGAATTAAGCTTCTGTGGCTCTTTGCAAGAAATTAAATCCAACCTTAAAAGTCAAGCTGTGTCTGATGTAAAAAGAATTTCAGTCCTCAGAAATGGTGTTCGTAGAGATACACATACATACATTCTGACATTCTCAAAGCCAACTCTCCCTAATTCAATTAAAATTGGATTTCAATCAGTCAAGGTCGATGTTTATGTGCCTAATCCGTTGCGCCATAAATGCCAAAGGTACGGCCATCATGACAGTAATTGCAAAAGTACCCCTGTATGTCCGAAATGTGCTTTTGAAGGAGAAGATCATGATCAAAAGACTTTTAATAACCCTGTTCTCTGTGTCAATTGCAAGTCTGCTCATCCTACCTTTTCCAAAGATTGTTCGGTTTGGAAGGATGAGAAAGAAATCCTGTCAATCAAGTTCAAGGAAAATCTAAGCTTCTTGGAAGCCAGGAAAACAGTTGAAAAACGCAGGTCTGATCAGGCATTGTTGAGTAAAAGCACAACATACGCAAACGTTGCTTCTCCTTTGCCTGCATATGTACACTGTCCAACCTGCGAACTCTTGGCTAGAAAACGTCTTCAAAAGTTTCCTGAAATGACTGAGGAACTGAAAACTCTCATTCCAAATATTCAAGTTACAAGTCTACTGCCCAGACACAGCCTAACCCGAAACAAAATACCACCTCAGTTACTCCAAAGACAAGTTCTGATCCTACCAGAGAGAAAACCATGCCCCCTTCAAGTGATAAAAAATCTGCAAGTAAACCTTCAAAACCCCAAACGTCTACCTTAACCCAAAAGCCTCAGACATCAAAACCTCCTCAAGCAAAGTCCCCAAAGAAGAAAAATTCTGCCAAGCAGAAACCAAAACAATCTAAGGAGTCTTCTGAAAAGTCATCCATTCACGTTCAATCTTCTCCTGTACCTATATCAAATAGGTATGAATCTCTTCAGGAGACCTTTCAACCTGAAGAAGACATGGAAGAAGAGGAATTGGAGGGAGAACTCTCTGATTCTTGTAAGACTGACTGGAATAAGGACATAGAATCCTGGTCAGTCTCAAAACCCGAGACTGAAGTCATATTCCATATAAATACATAGGTTATATGAAATACCTACAGAAACATTTCATAACCCATGTTTACATTCTTTTAATGGGCACAATGGCTCACAGTATTATACAGTGGAACTGCCGAGGTCTAAAGTCAAATCATGAAGAGATATCACTTCTAATTAGTAACCACAATCCTGTAGCAATTTGTTTACAGGAAACTTTCCTGAAGGAATCTGACGCTGTCTCTTTCAGATATCACTCAATTTATAATAAAATATAAAAGGAAGGTGATAAGGCCCAGGGCGGCGTGTCTGTTATTGTAAATAACAACATCCCCCATACACAAACAGAGTTAAACTTCACTCTACAAGCTGTTGCTGTCCGTCTTTCCCTTCATAAAACCATTACCCTATGCTCTATTTACCTTCCCCCAAGTTCTCATATCAATGAAAACAAGCTCAATGATCTCATTTCACAACTACCATCTCCTTTCATGTTAGCAGGAGATTTTAATGGTCACAATGTTATCTGGGGTAGCAGTGATACAAATCAAAGAGGCTTAGAACTGGAGAACTTTATTTCTAATAATTCTTTGTCAAGTATGAATGACAATAATTCAAAAACATATCTTCATCCAGCAACTGGGTCTTACTCTTCCCTTGATCTTTCTCTGTGTAGCTCAGCCTTGCTTCAGGATTTTAGCTGGAAAGTGGGAGACGACCTTTGTGGAAGCGACCACTTTCCAATTTTTATTACATCTTCTGAGCCATTTACATGTGAACGTCCAAAGAAATGGAAACACTCTAAAGCCAACTGGGACATTTTTCAAGTTCTCTGTGAACAGACTATTACAAGAGATAAACTTGTAGATTGTACTGACCCTGCAAAACTATTGTCCCAGCTGCTCATCTGAGACCCACTCCGGAAAACCATGACCTTTTCCGTATTTCCAGGGCAGAAGCCAGACAAACCATAAAAAATAGTAAGCGTAAGTCTTGGAGGCATTTTGTTTCCAGACTTAATGCTAGAACATCTACAAAAAAAGTCTGGGACATGATTAGAAAGATTAAAGGTAGTGCCTCTTCGCCAATCAAGCATCTGTCTGCAAACAATAGTAATATTGAAAACCCTAAAGATATTGCAGATACTTTAGCTGATTTTTTCGCCAAAAAGTCCTCCTCTGAGATCTACTCTGAAAAGTTCCAGAGGAATAAAGTTAAAGAAGAAAAGAAAAGGCTGAATTTCAAATCCAGCAGCCTCGATTTTTACAATAAACTGTTTTCATTTAAAGAACTCACGTCCGCTTTAGGTAAAGCCCATGACTCCTCTCCAGGTCAAGATAAGATACATTACCAATTCCTAAAGCATTTACCAGATACCACTCTATCAATCTTACTTGATATTTTCAATGATATCTTGCAAAAAGGTGATTTGCCTTCCTTCTGGAAAGAAGCTTTAGTAATCTCAATTCCAAAACCAGGGAAAGATACTTCTGACACAAACAGCTACAGACCCATAGCTCTCACAAGTTGCCTTTGTAAAACTTTAGAGCGAATGATCAACACCCGCCTTGTTTGATTTATAGAAAAAAAAATCTCATTGTTGACGTTCAAAGTGGATTTAGACGTCAACGCTATACAGTTGACCACCTTGTACACTTTGAAACTTTTCTTAGAGGCTTCATAAAAAAGCAACTTGTTGTATCGGTATTTTTTGACATGGAGAGTGCTTATGGCACTACATGGAAATATTGAATTTTAAAGGATTTGCATGACTTCGGTCTCAGAGGCCGCTTACCTCTTTTTATATCGTCCTATTTAAATAATCGTCTGTTTCATCTGAGCAATGGCACAACCTTGTCAGATGCTAGGGAACAAGAAATGGGTGTGCCACAAAGATGTATCCTCTCTGTGACACTTTTTAGTGTCAAGATAAACAGCATAGTAAAGGCTATTAACCCTGGTGTGGATTAATGTTTATATGTGGACGATTTCGTCATATGTTTTAGATCAAGCCATATGGCCATTATTGAAAGACAGCTTCAACAATGTTTAAACAAACTGCAGATATGGTCTGATGAAAACGGTTTTAAGTTTTCAAAGACCAAAACAAAATGTGTTCATTTTTGCCAGTTACGAGGTCATCATCCAGACCCGGAGCTACATCTTGACAACACAAGAATCGAAGTTGTATCAGAATTTAAATTTTTAGGTGTCATCTTTAACAAGAAATTGTCCTTCTTGCCCACATTAAAGCACTTAAAAAGAAATGCCATAAGGCACTCAATCTTCAAAAAACAGTTGCTCATTCGGAATTTCGGAATGGGGAGCTGATAGGAAAGTTCTTCTACGTCTCTATCGCTCCCTTATTCGCTCCAAACTAGACTATGGCTCCATTGTGTATGGCTCAGCCCGTAAATCCTACTTGAAGATCCTCGACACAATCCTTCCCCCAGCTGGGCGGGGGGATAGAAATTGCCCAGCTGTCGCACTACAGAAGGGGTAAGACCCCCCCCCCCCCCACTGTGCCTGCCCGTTTGCCGTGGGCTGCAACTCGTGTCGTCTGATGACGGGATCCTGGTGGTTGAGTGGATTCAGGATATGGCCCTTGAATTGTTCTGCTTTCACAACACACCACTTTGGCCATGAATTGGACTAAACGAGAGGTCAGGAGGGCCCGTCCTGATCAATCGGCTGGTCATGCCTAGCCCTAGGGCATTTCTCTTACCTTGTATCGTTCCGTCATACACAAAATCTTTACAGAAGAAAAATCATCCATCTCTCTCTGTTATAGATATAAATAAATGCCCTAGAAGGCGGTGGCTCATGGGCTAATCGGGTGAAAGTTGGTATTTGATTGACACTTGTAACCGCCCAAAGACAGTCTATGCTTGGTGTGACATTCTGCGGGCCTACATTTGTCCGGTCTAGCCCTTTCACTTCGAGTATATCACCGATGTATCCTTGTCATGATCTGCGATTGGTTTCCCCAGATCATGTCCCCTTGTTGGGCTCCGAGGCGGGTGGGGAGCATCGGTGATGAACAATATAAAACAAACATGGCAACACAAAAGAAAGCCAAGCGTGTTCTTTCCGATTCTGACTCGGAATCTGAAATTTCTTACCATTCAAATTCTACATTTGCTCGTTTCATTGTTATTGAGGCAGCTGACTCTTCTAAACCATTCACAAAACTTTCTCCTTTCGTAATAGAGAAGACAATCTCTTCCATTTTGGGTACCCCAAAGTCAGTCAAAAAATTAAAAAATGAGACTCTGCTTGTTGAATGTCTTTCTCAACAGCAGGCCAAAAATCTCTTGTCTCATAAAAAGTTTTTCAATCTAGATGTTAAAGTGTACCCTCATAAAACTCTCAACACTAGCAAAGGAGTCATCAGGTGTAAGGAGCTCTCCTACTGTGACTCACTGGAAGAGATTAAAAGTAATCTTAAATCTCAGGCTGTGTCTGAGGTCAAAAGGATCTCCGTGTTCAGGAATGGTGTACGTAGGGAAACAAATACTTACATCCTAACATTTTCTACTCCGATTCTTCCTACTTCCATTAAAATAGGATTTCAATCAGTAAAGGTTGACGTGTATGTGCCAAACCCTCTGCGTTGCTACCAATGCCAGAGGTATGGCCATCACGAAAGTAATTGTAAAAGCACACCAGTCTGTCCAAAATGTGCTTTTGAGGGCTTAGACCATGACCCTAATACTTGTAACAGCCCTGTGCTTTGTTTCAATTGCAAGCGCTCTCATCCAACCTTTTCTAAAGACTGTTCAGTCTGGAAGGATGAGAAAGAAATCCTGTCTATAAAATTTAAAGAAAATGTTTGTTTTGTTGAAGCACGGAAGATAGTTGAAAAACGCAGAAATGACCAAACATTGTTGAATAGTTCAACAACATATGCAAAAGTGTCAACTGCAACGTCTGCACAGGAACATTGCTCTACTTGCGAACTCTTGGCCAAAAAACTTCTCGAAAAATTTCCAGAAATGGCCGATGAGTTAAAAAGCATAGTGCCAGACCTTCAACTGTCTAAATCCCCCATACATACAAAGCCTGCAACAAAACCCAATACCTCCTCTTCTACCCCCAAAACACAAGCCTCCTCTGTTAAAGGTACAGAAAAACCTGTACTAAAGAATGATAAACCTACCCCCGAGCTTAAAAAACCTACTTCAACACACAAACAACCATCAGCCCCTACGAAGCAAAAACAACAAACTCCTAAACCACAAGCTCAACCAAAATCACCAAAGAAAAAGTCAACAGAAATACAGAGGCCAAAAGCTTCCAGCTCCTCTAAAGACAAGATGCCTGTCCAGAAGGATTCATTACCTGTTTCAAACAGGTATGAACCTCTGAAGGACCAGGAAGAAAACATGGAAGAGGAGGAATTGGAGGGAGAGCTCTCCGATTCTGAGCTCGCCCCTTCTCCAACTGACTGGGATAAGGATGTAGAATCCTGGTCAACCTCAAAACCTGAGACTGAAGTCATAGTGCGTATAAATACATAGGGTATATGAAATACCTACAGAAACATTTTATAACCCATGTTTACATTCATTTAATGGGCATAATGGCTCACAATATTATACAATGGAACTGTCGAGGTCTAAAGTCAAATCATGAAGAGATTTCACTTTTAAT
This sequence comes from Tridacna gigas, assembly GCA_945859785.2. Classification (NCBI taxonomy): domain Eukaryota; kingdom Metazoa; phylum Mollusca; class Bivalvia; order Cardiida; family Cardiidae; genus Tridacna; species Tridacna gigas. Next base: position 58,571,674 of record OX244035.2, read on the forward strand.
TAATGACCACAATCCTGTTGCACTTTGTTTACAGGAAACTTTCCTGAAGGAATCTGACACTGTCTCTGTCAGATATCACTCAATTTATAATAAAATATACAAAGAGGGTGATAAGGCCCAGGGCGGCGTGTCTGTTATTGTAAATAACAACATCCCCCATACACAAATACCGTTAAACTCCAAGCTGTTGCTGTTCGTCTTTCCCTTCATAAAACCATTACTCTATGCTCTATTTACCTTCCCCCAAGTTCTCCTATCAATGAAAACAAGCTCAATGACCTCATCTCACAGCTACCATCTCATTTCATATTGGCAGGAGATTTTAATGGTCATAATATTATCTGGGGTAGCAGTGATACAAATCAAAGAGGCTTACAACTGGAGAACTTTATCTCTAATAATTCTTTGTCAATTATGAATGACAATAATTCAAAAACATATCTTCATCCAGCAACTGGGTTTTACTCTTCCCTTGACCTTTCTCTGTGTAGCCCAGCCTTGCTTCAGAATTTTAATTGGAAAGTGGGAGACG